>JAVHKZ010000002.1:0-2500000 GCA_035079395.1 Aspidiotus destructor | reverse complement strand
GAGGCGATTTGGTTTACCCATTGGAAATTGAGACCAAAATTCGAGTCCTTAAAACAGCTTCTCAGTTAGAATTTCCAACATTCAGCCAAATATGAGGAGGGTTCTGGCAGAAGGGCGCCCGTCTCATCATAAATAGATTGAGCCAGATATGTCCTCTCTTGTATGAGGGAGAAGACGGATTTAGAAAATTTTTGACCTTTGATCGATACATGAAAAAAAAATATTGTATTCACACGAGGGAATTGGAGAAAAAGACGACGAAGTTGAACCTGATCTACGGTTCGAATTGGTTTTCGTGATAGGCATCAAATTCTTTTGCCGTATGGCGGTACGCCATAGTTTTCAAAAAGACCTCCCATATAGAGCACTGGTTTTCTGTTAAAATTTCGATCATCGAGCAACGTAGATCAGGTGAGGATCTAGCAATAGAGATTGGAGGGAAACTACGGAAAATGTTGATTGTCCAGCAGAGTACATGCGAACATAGGGGATTATGGAGAAATCTCAACTTTCCAGCTCGATTTTAAGAGTACAGGTCTTGGAAAAATTCTGACTTTCGATACTGATGTACGAGGTGGGAGGGCCCCGGGCGAGGTATGGACGCTTAAAAGTTCCAACTTTCCAGTTTTTTTTTCACCACATTATTCAAATTACAGAAAAAAGAGAAAAAATATACAAAATGAGAGAAGGTGCAATCAAAAACAATGACTGCAACATACGAATTCGTGTAAGGATTGCTGCCGAGTTTCGAGTTCGATAAATGTATGAAAGTTAATTAGGAGATTATCAGCTCTTTAAAACTTATGATGAGAAAAATCACCGAAAAATAGAGGGGGATTAGAAAGAGGATGGCTACTAGGCCTTACCTCGTGGAAAAATCGATAAAATGGAAGGAAATTTAGATGTTGATAGAAGGAGGTAAATATGAAAAAAATTGGAAAATATGTGGGAAAATGGAGACGGCTTCTTATGATAGGAGGTCGGTGGCTGTGAGAGGGGTACTCGTAGGTTGATAGCTTCTGAGTATAAAGTCTGTCCAATGTTCGAAATTTCTGTACACTCGAAGAGGTAAAAATTGAAGTCGCCTTTAAATGGATTGTCTGGATGAAGAGGACATAAATCAGATTTAGAAAGATGCATACGTTTCTTGGGAGTAGAATCTGGACAAATGAATAGTGAGATTTTAAATTATTGGCGGATTTTGAGTAGGATATTGCTCAGTCATCTTAAGTAGAGTTTTGAGTGAGAGAAAATAATCCCCATAGGGGATTATTTAGTTTGGAGGAGGTAGACTCGAAAAAGTTCCGATCCGCAAGCAAAAGACGGGGCAGTCGCGAAGGATGTACTATTGAGGAAGGGAAAACCTTGCCAAATAATGAACTTTTTTCTAAAAATAATGATCGAATTTGTCAATCGGTTAAATTTCACAAAAATCCGTTTTTCTATATTTGGTAACTATTCTATTCACTGACTAACTCATTTTACTTATCAATTAGCTTTAATAAAGATCGAATTTGTCCACTGCTTAAATTCCCCATATCTAGTATTTCTTCCACCGCCCTAGTCCTGACGAGCTTGGGAAATAATTCCGGAATTCGGCCGTTTGGCGGAGGGAAATCAGCAAAATTGTGACCTATCAATCGATCCCACCGATTATCAAAACCATGAAATCCCCTTGCAGAACCGATCCCCAGAAACGACGCGAGCTGCAAATGAAGTTTCTACGACAGAATAATCTTGCAAAACTATAGCAGCATGCAAAGATTATTTCCACTTTACTTAAAGACGATGAGTTGTGAGTATGGTGGAATTAATACCATGTTTATGAAAGGTCTCCTTCAAGATCATAGAGAATTTAGTACCACAGCAATCTGGATCATGAAAGTTCAAATAAACAGATTTTTCTACATGGTGACAATATTGAGAAATGTTCCCGTGAAACGTCGCGTCTCATTAAAAGTTATAAAATAAAGAGGTGATCAAAGCCTTAACATTTCTCTTGATGGAAGTTCAAGTTTATAGTCGTTGACGTAAAAAACCACAAAATTCTGACAACCTTACTTCTTTCGAAAATTTCTTCCATCAAGATGGCCACTCTCCTTCTCCTCAGCTTAAAAAAAAAAAAAAAAGCGCATGCACTCCCATTACACAATAAAAACTTTTCACGAGACGTAAGTAAACACCCAAATTTTCTGCCTGATGAGCGCGACCTTGAAACGTTTGCGAGTATTCATAAAATAATTACTGACACTCGTGAACCGTACGCGGCTCGTCTCTCACTTGTGCGAGTATACAGTAGTTGCTGCGCACACACGATACGCTCGTCCAGCTTCGACCACTTTCCATTTCCTTGGGCCTAATCATTTTCCTTTCCAAACGGGTAATCGAATAAATAAAAATTCCGAACGCCAACATTCAACTCGCGTTAATTGGTTAATTAGTCTTTATAATATTTTTCAAACAAGTCTACGTCACATCAAGTGGCGCAGATCTTTCACGCCACGCGCGAAGCTCAAAAGTTTCTAGCTCATCGCTTTTTTTCTCCTCGTACGAGGAGATTTCCTCACAATCCGCGTAATGCGTAAATACTCAGACGTATACGCATATACATATTTTTAATTAGTCGATTTCGCTAATATGCCACACTAGTTCGTTCATTCACCTACTTCGTCGAAGTGCTGCGAGATGGTGTAGAAACCCTTACACATTGCGTACCACAAGGGTAACCCCTCTTCGCCGTCACAATCGTGGACATCGTAAACGGCCTAAATTTTGAATCGCTATGTAAAGTACCTGCGAATATCTACAATTACAGCTTTTACTACTTAAGAACTGCTGACATTACAAGAATGAGTGCGGTATAATGTGTGATTTTAAACGACTCGGCGTCGGTAACGTCATTGGAATGAGCGTCGGCAGCCGGTTTGGTTGTTATGTAACAATTCTTCACTATGATCTAAAAGAGAAGTAGCTATCGAATTGTTACCTCTATAAGTTAGATACGAGTACGTGCTTTATTTATATACAATACTCGTACATGCTTTAGGGATTCTCAGAATAGTACAAGAGATGAAAATAATAATAATGATAATAATAACCATTAATGCAATGTACAAAGTGTATTGGGAAACAATTTTATTTTTGCTCCAATAAAATCTTGGGAAATTAATAATATTCGAAATATCAAGACGACGTAGCTAGGACAAAACTTTGATCCGTAATTGCTCGGGATAAGGTAGGGAAGTCAATTGAAAAAGTTTGATCAATGGAATTTGTATGGTTTTCAATGAATGAAAAGAACATGATGATAACTTTTATTCAATTACTTCTGTATACTGAGTCTTTGATCCAATATACTTACCACCCTCTCTTTATCCAGTAATTAGTGGCATTTATTCCATCTGTTCTGAGTCGCGAGGGGTTCCAGGCATGTCGATTCCCAGCTTGGTACAACTGTCTAGTCACCGTACCCATCCCTCCAACCAATCGCACATGTTATCGTTTTCAAGATCTATGGACGCGTTCTCAAATTCAGGGAAAACTCTCTTCTGTGCGAATAGATCCCAGTAACGGTCACCCACTTGCATCGTGAGCTTTTGCTTTTTTCTCGGACGAATTGAGCCAATCCTCTAGTTAAAGGTGATCTATTGGGGAGGTGAGTAAATCTTTGGATCTTCTCATCTTTGACAGAGGGGATGCACGGGTCGGGACATAAAATACTGTCTAGATACCCATACATAAGACGCGAGTAACTTTCCGAAAAGACCATACTATAGAACTTATTTAGAATTCTACAATGATTGACTAAGTCGAACGCTTTTTGGAGGTCGGTGTAAACTACATACGTCGATTTGTAGCGACGAGCGTTGATCGAATTCCTGCTGTATGCGATGCGTAAATTCTATCATGTTTGTCTGCACTGATCAACTCGGCACAAATCCGTGCTCTTCACGCGGTATGAGATTTCAGGACTGATTATAGTGTTGCTTGTACAAGGCGGACTCAAAGAACTTCGTCGGTGGAGAGAGGACAACAATGGGACGATGATTCGAGATGTCTTTAGCTCCAGTATCTTTGAGTACGAGAGTTACCTTAACAATAGCCCAATCCGGGGGGTACAGCGATGTGTTACTTATCGTGGGTGAGGGGATCAACAAGAAATACTTTTTAAATTTATTTATGAGCAGTTAGCTACTCTAAGGACTATTTGCTCGACGGAATAGTACAGTTTGTTATCAATTAAAAATTGGTGAACATCTTAGAATGAGAAACAGAGTTCAGGATAAGATATGGATTGACTTGGTAGACGGAGTATAAAGAGTTCAGATACGTCGGTAGAAATGAGTTTGTCGTAAATATTGAAGGGATAAGGATGTGGTTTCGTGGTTGTTCTTCAGGACCTGGTTATGGGAAGAGGGGACGTTAAGGGAAGAACGGAGGGATGAAAGTTGAGGGTATGAAAAAGAATGTTGTACTGTTCAGGGATCGTCGCAGTCAGGGCAGGGTGGAGGTAGTAGAATATTGGGAGTGGGTGATTCGCGTGTGACCAATTCTTAGTCGAATCAGGGTACTGAGGATTGTTTTATGGAGAAAAGTTTATTTACAGTTTGCAGTGAGATTTCTATTGGTCAAGAATCATGGAGCGAAAGTGAATTTTGTAAGCTAAAGCAGGTATAGGGAATTTATCGGTAATTCTTGGAAAAGAACAGGCTTATTTTGCAACTAGGTCAACTTTATCGTGATCAGGATGATTGATGTGACCGGGAAACCAGATGACAGCGGTGTGAGAGTTGATGGAGCGAAGGGTGAGAGGCGTGAGGTGGATGCGTTGTACGAAACGGGTGTGAGTTGTGAGGTGGTATAGACAAGAAGATATACCAATGAGTTCAGCAGTGAATTAATACACAACTAAGTACAGAATCTCAAGTTCCAAAGATTTTGAAAATATGTTTTTGGTATTAATATTGCAGAGCAGTCAAAATTTTCAAAAACGCGCGTCTATTAAGGTTAAGAGGGAAACATACGGTATGAGTTGTACGAGACTAAATTGAGTCTATAATACGAGTGAACAAGGAAAACGAGGTAAGAAGCAAAAATCACGGGAAACCTCGTTAAACTATACGAGATGATAAAATATCCTTTTATAAATCTAATACGAATAAACGAACTAAACATTTCTCCCCCAGGAAGATCGAGAGGTCTTAAACGCGAAGACGTACGATCTAAATTTAATCAACGGGTGCACATCTCTTGAATATATTGAGCCATTGCGGAAGACAGCAAATATGCCTATAATTCCTTTGGAGTCTGGATACACTTTATCGATCCGCGCGAGTGGCCATTTGAATGCAGGAAGATTTTCGTCTTTCATTAATACAATGTCCACCGGAGCGAGGTTGCGGGATTGTGATTTCTATTTGGTTCGACTATGAAGAATAGCTAGGTAGTTCCGGGACCAAGCCTTCCAGAAAGAACGTATCGGTAGTACAAGTTGGTGAGCGGTCAGATGATCGGACAGTGAAATATCAACGAATTCGGGTTCGGGTTGCTCCATTATAGCGCTGAGCCACCGAGGAAGTGTCGACAGCGAGTGAGCGATTAGAACAACTGGCGAGAATTCAGTAGTGCCTAATTTGCGAAAGCAGGGTCATAAGTTGCTCATCGTACAATCAAGGTCCTTCGTCGCAGCTAGTAAGCGTTTTTTACTCACTTTGACCACCGTCTACGAAATGTCTTTCTGATGAGGCGATCTATCTTTTTTTTTTTTCAATTTTTTCATTTTATTTTTGAGCTATTTGACTAGGTATTCTCTGGGTCATCAGATTGTGAAGAAGTATTGTAGGTTGTTAGAGAAGTGGAAAGTAGTAGGTAGAGCGTAAATATTGGAGAGAGTTGGTAACTGTTTCTGAGTTGTTGCATAACACGGAGGATAAGGAGGAAGAGACGTTGAAAGTTACTCGTTGGTTTTGAAGGGCTGGACATGAGAATAGGTGTTGTACAGTAGGTTATCTGTTTGACAGTAGTTGCAAGATGGAGGGAAGAGATTTGAATGAGTTAGTCGGGTGTGGCCAATTCTGAGGCGGGAGAGAATGATTTCTTCATGCCGGGAATTTGTGTTTGAGAAAGACCAACAGGTAGGTGAGGTTTTTATAGATCGGAGCTTGTGCGGTAGTAGGGTCCAAAAATGATGCCAAGCATTCAAAATTTGAAAACGGTAATAATTTTTTTAGACAGTATGATGGGGAGGATGGTGGATCTGTAATCTTTGGTAGGTGGGTGGCTTTCTTGACTGCACGGTCAACCTCGTCATGTCCAGGGATCGAGATGAAAGTTATTGTTGTTTTGATGAAAGAATAACGTGGATGCGTTGAGTTATATGGTTTGTTCAATGGATGTCTTGTATTGTGAGAATCAGTTAGTAAGATGCAATTGTGTCGTGGAGTACGTTGCGTTAGTTAGGAAAGACAGGAGTGCATAGCACTAAGTTCAGCTGTAAATACTAAAGCTGAATTACGGAGTAGTTTAGCCGTAATGAAGCCGTGAATAGAGAATGCATAAGCTGTTTTAGATTGAGATTTAGAGATTTCATAATTTGGGTATTCTACGATAATTCCTGAGATTAGTCTTCGATAGGAATAATTGTCCAATTTCGGGGTATTTGTGATGTCGAGTCTGATAGACGGGGGGGGGATAATAGCCACGGAGACGTCGATGGTTTGATAGGAAGGAGAGGCGAGAGTTTAGGGAGGTATCGATGATCGGATTTTAAAGAGAAGAGGAGGAAGTTACAAGGAAAAAGGATAGGTGACGTATAGATTGGAAGGTCAGAAATTTGAGAAGACAAAATACGGAAGTTCGCAGTCAATATGAGAGTGCGGAAATGTAGGGGTGGTTCTGCTGCTTCTGCACAAAGGCTTAGATGTGGGGAAGTTCGAAAAGCTCCGAGAGCCATGCATAGGGTGGATGCTTGAATACTCGTAGTATCGAGGAGTTTGATTTTAGACTTACTGCATTGGCTGTGCATTGTAGCACCGTAATCGAGTTGGGAGCGAATAAGGCTTTTGTATAGCTGGAGCAGGAGTTTGCGGTTACACTCAGTCTGGGTGTGGGAGAGGTACTTGATGATATTGATAGCGTTTAGGCACTCAGCTTCGAATGACTTTATGAGAGGCATCCAGGAGAATTTTTGATTAAAAATTAAACCAAGGAATTTATAAGAGGAGAGAACGTTGATTGTGGAGCCTTGAAGAATTAGCAGATGAAGTGGGGTTGAATACCTAAGAATTGAAGTTATCAACTTTCTTCCTTTCAAAGTTCAACTTAGAACCTTCACACCCTCCTGAAGTAAGTACTACATCTCCTTCAGCTAACCAAGGGGTTTGGTTTAAGAGATGGCTGGAACTTATGAGAATATTCGGTCCTTCTCCCCGCAAATGATAGGTAGCGATGACATCGGAGGACTGAGAAAAATTTTGGTTGACAAGCAAAGAAGATAGAAGACTCAAGAAATAGATGCGATAGTTTGGCTCTGCCCGCACTTTATTGACACAACAAATTACATATATAGGTCGACGTTTTGGTTGACCAGCAACCTTCTTCCAGGACCAAAAACTATCTCATATTGTGTTAATTAAATCCTTGCACGAATAAATTTCCAAATTATCAGAAATAGATGGGGGACTTTGGAGCTCTATTCATGGGAATGGGGGAAAAATTCACCACAGTTTCGACTTGTAAACTAAGTTCTGGAATGCCACTCTCTTCGGGTTACTCAATATGGAGACCCTCGAAATTCACCATGATTTTTCCACATACATTCACATCTCACTCCAATCGTTGACTTTCGCTCTCCTGTCAAGTAACGAGTTTACTCTTTATTTGATGATCAGAGCTCGTCATTGCTCTGTGAGAAAATAAATAATTAAATTTTTAAATCAGAGGCTTTTCCCGCATATTTTTTTTATTAATGAGACGTGCACCAACGTGTCGACCATTGGGCTGGTCGAGACGTCGGTGTCTAGAAAAATTTGTGAGAAAAGCCTACGACTCTTTTTAAAAATTGTGTTCTCCTTGCACCCAAAAAATAGCTCTTCAATGTCGAGATAATTAAATTATAGCAAAATCCATCTAGGTGTTGGAAAATTTTTCTTAACATAAATTTCGTGACTTTAAAATACATCGTATTCTACGAACACGAAATCTTTCACATAAATATTAGATCATTCGCGCAATTATCAAAATTAATTAAGACCTTGATATTTTCGAGCAAGAAGAGGTGACGATAGAAAATGCATTTCAGTGTTCGCTTATCGATTGCATCCCTCACACATGACAAACTAATTACGTATTCCAGTAATAATTTATATAACATTCATACAAAAGGTACGTGTAATCTCTAGGTACTCAAGTTTTTCCTCTCTCTCTCTTATTCTTGACGAGAAATTAATTTCTCGCGACAACTTCCGGAACCATGAGAATACGATAGTCTATAACCGGAATATGTTTTTACAGAACGTTGATAATATTGTGGGAAGATTTCGTCATCAAACCAGGGAAGGGAACGATAACACAATACTAATTCATCCAAACGAAAATATTTTCCGAATGAGGTCAAAAAGAACATCCAATTCCCTGATAGATAAGTATTACCCTGGTAGAGTGAAGCTGAGTGACAATAGACGAGAATTATTTAGAGTTTTGAATCGGATGGGGCTCTGAAACGGACTCGGGCTCTGCACTTGCTTTGAGAGGTCTGTGCTTGAGCCCCCGCATAATGTTATTGGTTGAATAAGGAGGACAGCCTAGTCACTAGGCTGTCATGCGTGCTCATGAATCCACTTGCGTGCAGCGCTTTCAATTCATTTTTTCTCCAATTCCACTCCATTTCGAATTTCATATTTCACGAAAAGCCAAAGAATTCTGTCAGTATCCCATCACTTTAAACTTTTACTTTGGGGTTCTAACCATGTGAAGGGAGGAACAGAAGATGAAACTTCTCGCTCGTACATTCGCGTATAGTCTTCCAACATTTCGTACTCTATAGTTTGACGAAGTGGGTCGTTAATGCCTCAATACCGAAGACAGGACAAAGACGATATTGAAAGGACGAAAGACGACTCTACAGTGTACTTTCGAATCCCCGTCGCACTGAACAGAATAACATAAACAACATCACGTTCATTTCCGATGACTCTCAGTCCTTCTTCTTTCATCTCTTTCGTGCCTATTGAAAATTCTGCAAGTTATAGACCCAAAATTTATAGAGATATGTTCTCCATTGCTACACAAATATTACGAACAGCTTTTTATGCAATTCAAACAGAAGTCTACTATAAGATGATGGCCGAAATTGTACCCTATCCTCTCCGGTCTTCCTCGCTGCACTCTTTTACCCTCTCAATCCAAACAGTCTCTTCCATTCGTCCTATACATCCTGCACCCTTACTCAACTAACCCATACGTTATGGGCAAACTTTTTCGAGGACGGGCCGGATGCGAAAAAACGGAAAGTACGCGGGCCGTATGAAAAAAAAAATGAGAATGGGTACATTTTTTCAATTACATTCTAAAATCTAAACCAAGCAAACTTCTATTCCGAAAAACGCATGTCAAATAAATAAAAACTGATTAATTGGTTGAAAAGAAGGTGTGCGACAAGTGAAACTGCGACTCTGCTCCTAAAAGTTTTTCATAATCGGGTTCAAACTGAGATAAGCTGATTCTCAGTAGCGCAGCTAAATGCTGGTCTGTCAGTCCATTTCTGACGCTGTTTTTGCGGAGCTTCATTGTGGAAAACACCTGCTCGCAGATACAGGAAGATGCAAACATTGCTATCATCTTCTGTGCATGCGATTTCAGATTTGAGAAGCTTGATGTTGTTAGGCCTTCGTAGAATTCGATTTTGGAAACGCTCAGGAATATGTGTAGTTGCTTCAAATCATCATTACACTGTAACTTGATCAGTTCAAGTTGCAACTATACTTCAACTGTTTCGCAGTCAACATGAAATGGTGTGCTGAAAACGTCCAAGTCCCCTTCAATAGCTTTGAAATCTTGAAATTTTTTTTCAAATTGGTCGGGGAGAGCCTTCACAGTTTTGTTATACCTCGCAAATTGGGTCTCCGTAACCGCAATTAAAAATTTCATAATCGTGTCAGGGGCCTGATTGGGCTCGTTCGCGGGCCGTAGTTTGCCCATGACTGCGTTATACTCATCTGCATCATTCTTTCCTTTCTCATCTCAATCAAGTCGTCAACTCTCTCTGTATAGATTTCAAACTAACAACCTTCTGAAGTATAACGCCTTCTAATCCATCACGAAGAAACGCTGCCAAAATTATTAATTGTGGTCCAGAACCTCTTGAACTCTCTTAGTACCCTCTTATCGTCGATTCTTGATACACCCTAATTTCATCAACTGCAATTCTTCCTCGGAAAAGAATCTCTTCAACTCCATTATTGTTTTCTCATCACCCGTTCTTGGCGCACCCTTGACACTGACCTCACCACACATACTGCATAATATTCATCCATCAAGGAGGTATCACTTTGACGCGTCCGAGAGATTTTTGATGTCGAGTCCCTCACACGCCATTGGTTGACATTGAAGGACATTCTGTGAGTCCTTCCCTCTTTTCTAGAGGTGTGTCCTCTTCGTGCACACGTAGTAAATTTGATAAAAAAATATTGAATATACAATTTGAAAAGCTCTCGAATTATTCTATAAAAATAGGTTTTATCGATAAAACATTTTTGAAGTGGATGTAAAAGCAGAGAAAAAGGTATGAAATGTAATTTACGATTTTTTTTGGGGAGATTGGAAAACGAGCTTAGCGCATAGGAAAACCCTCAATGTCGCAGAACATACGTATCTACTCGCATAATCCTCCTAGTTACGAGGCATAATCCGCCTTTGAAATATATCGTGCCCGATGTTGACACATCTTAGCCTACATAAACAAAAACTATTAGCAACATTGAAGGATGTGCTCTTGACTTTCCAAAGTTGTGGACGAATTTTTTGAATTGTTACTCAAATTTACGACACATCAGGTTTTACGTCGAGACTTTCTACATACGAAAGACATATTTAAAATGTAATTTATTGTAAAACGGAAAGACCGAGCAATGTCGTTAATTGCTTAAGGTGAACTAGTATCGTTAGCGATCTCCCTCGAGATATCGGCCTTTTTCGTGTTAGACGTCCTCAGTAGTTTCCCGTCATTGTTAGAACCGTGTTGTTCACTAAAAGTGGAGTAGTCAAATCATACCTCTAAGTTTGTTTCTAATGCTTGGTGAGTACCTAGATTCTATTTATTGAGGTGAGTGTTCGAAATTATTCGAGTCTCTTGAAAGAAGATTCTAACAATTTTACAGAAAATAAACGGAGTTTTAAAAATACGCGCAATCATATACGATGATAAGGGGAAGATCACATAGCTGTTATGCGTCTATGTGACCTTCCTCTTATTAAAATCAGGTATATCTTGAATTTCTTTGAATAGAGCGCCTTGGTTACAAGGAATCATTCTCTCATACTTCACTCCTCTTTTTCTACCGAAGTTACTTCTATACATAGACTACATAAGTCTTTGTTTCTTCCCTTTCTTTCTCTAATTATGTTAGGGTATCATTACTTTTCAATGTTCATACCTATTTATTGCTTTTTCTTTTTTATTATCTAATCTTGTAAAAATTCTCAATTCCTCTTGCGAGTTTTTATTATATTTTTAGGGTGTTCTCATTGGACAGTATATCCTCTCTTTCACTTTCGTTTCGGTTCCCAGGGTTTATTTTTGTTTCAAATCCTATATTTACTTTTAAATCCACATTTAAATCTAAATCTTTACTTCTTTTTCTATAATAATTTGTAGTTAAGAGGAGTGGTCTTACGCACCCTTGCGGGCCAGGCATGACTAGGTGAAGATCAATACAACCATCCTGCTACCGTACAAAACTGAATGTAAAAGATGCTCACTATATTCACTCAGATTACCATGATTCCTCCGTTTCGAACTCATAGGCGGGCAATACGAATCCACGTGCTTACCTTGAGGTTTACGCACAGCTCCTCCCGTTCCCACTAAACTATTAGGACCAGTAGTGACCTACTCGCGGTAGTGACCTACTCGCGTAACTTTGACTTTCAACTCAATTAGGCTTTCAATTCGGAGTTTATGATTTCTTGTTAATAGCACGCATCAACGCAACTTGTATTTATAAAAAATGCCGCAATGACGTACTTCTTGCCGGCTTTCTTCAGTTTTCTTTTTTTGTGGCACCAAAAAATGTCAATTTTCTCTTACTACAAGATGTTAGTATTTTGAAATCATCTTTGATTCTTTTCAAATGACGCTGCCATTACCTATGGAGAAACAAGAAAACTTCGAGTCTGATGATGAAATAACCCAAGAAAAAACTAATGTTCGATTCGTTGATTATCGAAATGTCTCGATCCCTCAACAGTAGCCCGCCCCGCCATCAAATATAGCTGAGACTAAACAAAAAATCTTGAAATAGAAAAACTTTCAGAATTATAATATAAAACAAAGGAAAGTATAGCGATTAGGTAGCGACTGTATCGCGACCGTATTCATACACCGTATTCACCGGTACATATGCCTGGAATTTCCTGGTGGCTATCACACATTCAAACTTGTCTCATACTGCTCATCACACCACCATAATTGTTTTTTCCGGACGCTTCTTTGGTAGGCTGGAGAGCATCCTGAAAGGATCAAACCACCCGCGGACTCTGGACACTCGCTGAAAAGGGCCTCAACATAAACAAGTCAGAATCGAAGGCGGCCTTTTCTGCGCTCAAGTCTTTAACAAAAGAATTTGCCCAAGTGAACATCCTTCTCAGAGTTGACAACACAATTGCTAAATAGCATATGAGACATCAAATTTCCTTTTTCTTATAAGTATGTCAACATTGCGAAAAATCGAACCTTAACGCTTTTCCAACCGTCATTTGATCGGCTGACAACGGCACCACCAACGCAGAGTCAAGAAAAGAGAGAACCGAGATAGGATATGAATCTTAACAGGCGGCCTTTACAAAAATTATCTCCCACTTAAGACACCTGGACGCCGATTCATTTGTTTCCAGAACAAATCACAAGTGTGATAGGCAACTCCGCCTGGGAATGCGATCTGGGTGCAGAAGTTGTGAGTGCGGTGACTGTCTCTTGGACCTTTTAAAAACTTATTAATCGAATAGAATTCGATATGAAGGCATGACAGTTTTTCCTCATTTCTCACTTTTACGCGTCCTCCCTCCCTTTTCCAGGGGTTCCGAGACCCATATAAAAGAATCTACGGGAAAAAACGACGGGAATCCGGGTCGTACCAAACTGGCCAGGCCAACCTTGGTTTCCACTCTTTTAAGAACTTCCTGCCTCTAAACCAGTTCTTATAATACCATCAAACATTACACTACCCCTCGCGAATCGACTCTCTCTCTCTGGTGGCTGGAATTGTGTCGGGGATACTTTAGTAAGGCACAAATTTGAGTTCCTAAGTCGGGAAGATTGGACTTAGTTCAATGAGAACAAATTAGAAGGTTTAACTTACTCAAATTAGATAAAAATCCAAGTTTATTAGTTGAAAGAAAAACAAAATACTGTGCAAAGAAGAAGAACAGATTGTGGAAAAAATTTAATTCTCTCTTTTTTCAACTCTTGCCTCGTCAACTAAGATCTTCCAGTGCTTTTGAAGGTACTAATAAGTCTTTCTGCTCCGCAGTCAGTAAACTGGGGGCATTGCTGTGAGCAATTCGAACTAGCTTGCCGATAATGCGTTTCCTCTCTTTGTTGATGTGACTTTAAACATCTACAGTTGTGCTAGGTTCGGAGGAGGAGTGAAATACAATTGTATAATTGAACTTACCTTGGTGTGGTTCAATTAAAATTGTATGAAGTCCTCCTCCGAACCTAGCAATCCCACCCAATCAGAAATCTCTGCTCTTTTCTGCTTTTCCCTTCCCGATCTGGAACACATCGACAACTTTGAACAAATGATTAATCGAGCTGGAGGAGACCCACAAGTGCACCATGTGACAGGTAACTTCCTGCCTTTTTTTTTTCTTTACTTTAAACGTGTGTGGCTACACTGTACAGAAGTAGGAGACTACAGTTGTGCTAGGTTCGGAGGAGGACTTCATACAATTTTAATTGAACCACACCAAGGTAAGTTCAATTATACAATTTTAGGAGTATCTGAAGTTAGAAAGAAGGAGAAAAAAATATTCAAACAAAAAACGGGAACCTATTTTACTACATAGGAGTTGATAAAGGTCAAAAAGGGTAGGATTCATAATCGGGAAATAATGGAAAGAAGAATAAATGAAAGTAGATCTAAGAGAAGATAATATAATAACTAGAGCCCGGATTCGCTGGCATTTATCTCTTTTTTTCCTTAATGGGCGGGAACGTTTTAGCGATTCATAGCAGGGGGGGGGGACCAAGGGAAAAATTTTTATTTTGCCGAACATTGCTGGAATGAGAATAAATGCCTAAATTAACGAAAATGCCGCGCCGGGATCGTGCCGAAATTCTCGTTTTTGAGTAGAGAAGCTTCGAAGGCACTGTTCTAGGAACAAAATTTGAATATAATATTTTCAATAAGGATTGTAGTTTTCTACAGTTACGAGAACTTGCCCTCTCCTTTGATGACGGTAATTCTTTTGTGTCCAGTCCAGTCGTGCCTCTCTCACATCTATCGATTTGGAACACACTTCTTCTGAATTAAAATTTTTATAAAATCAAAACTTGACCAATTTTTCACGTATCTTCAATTTTGATGCCGACAACAATTTTTTTTAGCGTCAGGAATCCGGGCTCTAATAATAACAATAATCCAGGTGTCTGCACGCACATCTTCATCAGAATAACATAAGTGACGAATTTTATGAAAAACTGAGCAAAGTAATAAAAGAGCAAAAAACAAATCTTCTGGTGGAGCCAAATAGAAAAAGATCATGTTTCATGTCCGCTGTGCTTTGTGAGGTCTTCATTCGTTTGCTTTTATCGTTAAGGTGATTTTCTTTATATAATTGGTTGAGCGTCTCACGTGTCATGCCTGATCTGTGGTTGACGAGTTGGGCGTTGTGACTCTTAACGAGTTTAGAATAAGTTACACTCAATTCTCGATGAAATATTATGGAAATGATTTTACTTATTAGCTTTTGAGGGCTCACTCGATCCGCTCGTCCTCTCCCTTCTTAGTCTAGTATGAGTCTACTTTGGAATATTTTAGGCTAATGGTTTCTGGGGAAATCATCTTCCCTTTCGTGAGGTTTTCACTCGTTTGTTTTCACTGTTAACCTGGTTTGCTTTGTAATTAGTGGAGTGGCTCGCGTGTTAAATCTGAAGGCCAGTTTTGTACCAGTTAAGGTATTTCAAGCCAATAGCTTTTGAGTAGCTCACTCCTTGAATTGGTAGAAACCTACACTGAAGTATTTTAAGCTAGGAGCTTTAGAAGAGATCACTCGCTTCGCTCGTTCGCTTCCTAGTTTGAAGCCAGGTCTAGGAAAAGCCCAGTGCTCAGACCTACCACCCTCTTGGTCAAGTTTACTGTACATTTAGGCCCATACAGAGAGGGCTAAACTTACTACAGTAGCTATAGGATACCTAGCCTGCTGTTGTAAACTGACTAGATCCGTTCATACAGTATACTGTATTTTTGATGATTAGCCTACGCCCATAAGCCTAGTTCAAGACTAGGGGCGGGTGGTGGGGTTCTTCTCCGTTCTATTTTATAAATCTAGTTTAGGGGTAAAATCCTAGCATAAAGCTACTATAAAGCTAGTACATAAACTGGGCAAGGATTACCCTCAGGGTATCGAAGGTGAAGGGAGATTGGCCTGGGGGAGGGTTCTGTTCAGTGAAGAATTAGAAGAGAAACCAGAAAAAGATCGATTAATAGGAAATATGAATTCAACAATAAATAAATGTATAAAAAGAGCGGCTGAAAAAACAGTAGAGGAAAGAGATAATAATGATGAAGAAACAGGTCTGCCAAAAGCTGATTTAATTAAGAAAAGAGAAGAAATAAAGTGGAATATAACAACTAAGAAAGAGAGAATAGAGCTAAGCCTAATATATGTAAGATGAAAAAATGGAAATTGAGGAGGTACGATGACCGAAAAAGAACTAAAATGATAAAGGAAGTATTAGAAAACACAGACAGTACAAAGAAAAGATCTAACTATTGGAAAGAACTCGATATCATCTTGAAGACAAGAAGGGAAGAAAAATTTTCCTTCCATTCCAAAACCTTTACGTCTGACCTTTATTTTATTTTATTACCTCGCTTTTCGTGTTCATTTTATTCACTTTTTGTGGTGCTCAAATTCAAGTTTCGTGGCTTATTTCATTTCATTCTATTAAATCCCTTGAACGCCTTGAATTTTAAGACCTCCGTTTCAATTAAAGAAATTCCGTGTTACGTTCTTGGGCCTTACCCCTTCTTCTACTTATGAACTATATACAATCTTATATAATAAAGGAAATAAAGATTCGTTTGACAGACAAAATAATACAATATAAAAAAGGAGATACATAAAATCGAAAATTATAGACCCCTAAGCTTAGGATCCGCTCTTGCAAAACTTTTCGCAAAAGTAATAACCAATAGAATAAAGAATATTTTGGAAGTTCAGCAACCGATGGAACAAGCTAGATTTGGAAGGAATTTTTCGACGATAGATAATCTATTTCTAATGAATCAGGAGGTGGAGAAAAGCATAGAATATTATAATAAAGAACTATATAACTCGCATTTATAGATTATACAAAAGCATTCGACTCGGTAAAACATGACTGTTTAATGAAGTCGCTAGAGGAACAGGGAGTTGAGGTAAGATACATCGAAATAATATAAGAGAAGTACAGAAATTTAAAGGCTAAAACATATGAAACGGGGAAATATTTTAGAATAAGGAGAGGAGTATCGTCTTTATCATTTACCCGTGTCTTAGAGAGGGTTTTTAAAGAGATAAATTGGGAGGAGAAAAGGGGTTAATATGAATGGCAAATATTTCGTCGTCGTCGTTGCCTTGTAAGCGGTAGGCCTATTGGCCTGTCTGCTGTGGCGTTGATGCCCCCGATGACGAATCCGATGTATCCACCAGCCTCTTCCTCGGTCTCCCCTGCAATGTCTTTCCAACTGGTGTGTATTGGAGTATCTGTTTTGGTGATCGTTCTTCGTCCATACGGTCAACGTGTTCCCTCCATTTCTTACGATAAGCTTTAATCTTTGATATCACTGGTGTTGTTTGGAGTTCGTTCATGATGTCAACATTTCTCTTCCTATCGTGCAGCGTATACCCAGCCGTTCTCCTCATGAACCGCATTTCCACAGCTGTAATCCGTTTCTTATCTGCCTTCCTCAGGGCCCAAGCTTCGCATCCATACTTCAACATGGGTATGGCAAAAGTATTATAGATTTTTAGCCTTATTTCGCGTCGGGCATTGTTTCCTGCTACCACTCGGTTTATGAGGCTGGCTACCTTCAGAAACTTGGAGATTTTACTGTTTACGTCAACTTCACCCTGGTACGATACATCACTTCCAAGGTACTTGAAGCTGTTAACTTGTTCTGTTATGTGCTCGTCTATGACAATTTTTGATCTAACCGGGTCCTTTCCTCGGAAAGCCATCACTTTGGTTTTCCCGGTTGATATTTTCATGTTGTACCGTTGTGCTGTTACTGCCAGATTATATACTGCTCGCTGTAGTTCATCCTCTGTCTCAGCCAATATAACTTGGTCATCAGCAACCAAGACCGTTTCCATTCGTTTTGTTCCCTCAATTTTTACGCCCTTTGATTGTGTCTTGTACCATTCCTTCAGTATTTGGTCCATGTATATATTAAATAGGACACAAGAGGCAGGGCATCCTTGTCTTACACCTTGGTTGACTTTTGTATAATCTGACACCTGGTTCTCTAGTCGTACACAAATTTCGGTGTCACTGTACATGGTTCTTAACAGGCCGATTGTTGGCTTTGGTATTTCTTGTTCAAGCAGTATTTCAATTAACTTTCCTCTTTCAACGCGGTCGTACGCTTTCTCAAAATCGATGAAACACAGGTGCGTTTCCAGGTTGAACTGAACTCTCTTTTCAATAAGCAGTTTTACTGTATATGCAGCGTCAGTACATGAACGGCCACTTCGGAAACCATTCTGTGATTCCAGGGGGAATGAATCCGCAATTGGGTTTGTAACATTTGTCAATAATCTGGCGAGGATCTTATACCCTGCACATAGGAGACTAATGCCGCGATAGTTTTCCATTTTCGTCATGTCGCCCTTCTTAAATAGCGCTGCGATTATTGCTTTCCTGAAATCATCTGGGATTTGGTTTTTCTTACCCAGGAGATTGTAGAACTTCAAGAGTCGTTTTTTGAACGATGGTGTTGCATATCTATATAATTCTGCTGGTATGTTGTCCTCCCCTGTGGCTTTTCCGTTTTTTATTGTCAGGAGCACTTTATTCAGGTCTTCGATCGTAAACATTTCCTCTGTCTCTGTAACTTCTATCTGTGGTAGTTCCTCGTTTTCACCCCACCAATGTTTAGCAAAATAGTCCACTGCTTCAGCTGCATCTACTTTTGGTAACCGTACTCGTTCTATAAAATTGGTGTCCATTCTCCTTAAAATGTTGTAAGTTTTTGGCCTCAGTTTGTGTGTTTCATGCTCTAGGTGGCTTACAAATCTTTCCCAGCTTTCTCGTTTTAGTTTCCGCGCTTTCCTTTTCACCAGGGCAGCTCTTCTGTTGTATTCCGCTCTATCTTCTACCTTCCCTGTAGACATCCATCTTCGGAATGCAATACGTTTTTCCTTAACTAGGGTATCAATTTCATTATCCCATAGTCGGAGCCTGTTTTTTCCCCGTTCAGCAGGGATTTTTCCTAGACTTTCTTCGGCTGCTTGCAACATTATTCCTTTTATATTGGCCCATTCTTCTTCAATATCTGAGCTTGTTGAATAGTAATTTAAGGCAGGGGTCCCCAACCTACCCAAATTTTTTGAACCGGCCCCGCAAGCATTTCCACCTTTGAACTACTTCAACAGTAATTTCTTCAACAACTTCTGCGCAAAAGAAAGTGAGGGAAAAAATTACAAGCACGTAAGATTTTAAAATTGAACATGTCTGTAATTCTTTTTCTCACTTTCGTTATTGGTATCTTAGTTCTCATCTTTTTTTTTTTCTTTCCTTCCTTTCTTTTCCTCTTTCATACTTTCAGAATTATCCTTGTAAATAGACACGTACGTACGTGTAAAGGTAGATATGTGCCTGCTGTAAATCACACGAACAAACTTCAGTCACTCCAAACCTCAGAGATTCAGTACGCGAAATGATCTCGCTCTTCAGTTCAACTTATTTGTGTGAACAAACCTTTTCCAGAATCAAATTCACGAAATCGAAATACAGGGCTAATTTAAAAGAAGAACATTTAGAAGCGAGTCTATTGATAGGAACGACAGAATTTGAGCCAGATTATGTACATATTTTGAGCAACAAGCAATGTCAAAAGTCACATTAAAGTGCTTCAAATGAATTTTACTACAAATATTAGCTGTTAAGTGTTATCAATAAATTTCATTTATATTTATCTGTAAATCTCACTTTTCTCTCTCTTTCTCTTGGCCCGGCCCGCGCAATCGAGGGAAAATTTGAATTTGGCCCGCCCTGGAAAAAGGTTGGAGACCCCTGATTTAAGGTATGCTGACGATTTAATATTCATAGCAAAATCAATACAATAGTTAAATTAAATGGTCCAAAAACTAAATGAAGAAGGAAAAAAGGAAGGATTTTTTGGCTGTTGACTAGTGTAATAGGGTTAAACTGAAAGACAGAATAATTATTAGAAAAATTTGTACATGAATAGAAACGACTTTTCATATGCAGCAAAAAGGATTAAGTGGGATTGGGCTGGACCACAGCCTCCTAGAATTACAAGCCGTGAAGTAGGGTTACTTGACAACGCTGTGCACGTAGGCTGATCGTTAACAACATGTAGTCTTATGGAGAATTCACGAATTTTCTCACAAATTGCATCATAACTCGACAAATATTGCATTCATCGAAAAGTTGGAAATAAATAAAGTTGTTCTTCATAAAATTTCCCATCGGATTAGTGTTTCCCCAGGAAAATAAAAGCCGTTATTTCAACTTTTGTTTATGATTGATTGCTGATGTTGTATCTAATCAGTGAAATTTTCAAGTTGAAATGATAATAGCCGCTTTTGCTGCTTTTATGTTCTACAAATTTGGTCGTGAAGAAGAATTTGTGAGTCGTCTCTTTGCCATTGAATATTTTTCTCTGAAGTTACTTTCTCAAATTTATAATTAATGCACGTTTTGTTGATACTTATGGAAATGAACGTTACTCAGTTACTTAATTTTTAAGCGTACCTACACTATAATTCGTGAGTCGTCTATTCGCCGTTGAATATTGTTTTTTCAAGTTACTTTCTCAACTTTATTATTAGTGCAAGTTTTGATGTTATTTTTGGAAGTAAAAGTTCCTCACTTACTCTAAGGCTGGACTATAACTTGTGAGTTGTCTATTTCCCATTGAATATTGTTTTCTTATTCTACTTTCTTGTTCGTCTGTGTCAGTCTTGAAATAATTTTTTAAATTGAAACTTACTCATTTACTCAATTCTCAAGCCCAGGCCTGACGAAAGGAGGGGGCAACTGAGGACTTTATGCCCGGGGGGCCGGGTTTACAAGAGGAGGGGTAAAGAAATTTTTTTTGAGGATCCCGCTGTGTTCCTCGTCCCGAACCCGACTGGAGCCCTCGACGGGCCTGCACAAAGTCTACACACCTCAGGAAACCCTACAGTATTCAAACCTTTTTCTTGATAACTGAGAGACAAGAATCTTCTTGTCAGACCAAATCTCTAAATGAAATTAAACACATCAGGCATGAAATACCCTTGAGTTCTTGAAGTTGAGACTCAGAAATAATTCTATTTTCAGGTTTCTAGGGATTTATAGCTCGAGACCCTTAGACGAATTTGTCATTGGGTCAAAACAATATAAAAATGCCCTCGTCAGACAAAATCTCTAGAGGAAGCTCAAATGTGCAGACGTAGATTGCCTTTACCCTTGTGGTTTAAAGTTGAGCCTCAGAAATAATTCTATTTTCAGGTTCTTAAGGATTCATAGCTCGAGACCCAAAGACAAATTCGTCATTGGGTCAAAACAATACAAAAATGGCCTTGTCATACAAAATCACTAAGGAAAGCTCAAAAGTGCGGACGCTGACTGCCTTCACTCTTGTGGTTTGATGTTGAGCCTTAGAAATTAATCTCTTTCCGAGTTCTATTTTTTTCTCGAAAGTACGAACTAGTTTTCTCGTTATTCTCATTTAATCTATTTCCAGTTTCTCGAGGGTTCACAGCTCGGTAGAATCTTGAGAATCCAAACATTGAGCCTCAGCAAAATATTAAGACCTTTTTGTGACAGAAAAATGCTTCAGCAATATTTTGGAACATCTGCAACTTGTGATTCAGCGAGGCATTTCATCTCATGTCATGCTAATTCTAGTTGTACTCGGTCCACAAAGCCAGGCCTGATGAGAGGAGGGGGCAACTGGGGATTTTGTGCCATAGCCCGGTTTACAAAGAAAGGAGGCGAACATTTTTTTCTTTTTTTTTTGGGGGGGGGGGGGTGGGGTGTTCCTTGCCCCGGATCCGACTGGAGCTCTCGACGGACCTGCTCAAGCCTAAACTATTTAACTCACGGTTTCACGAGTCTTCTTTTTGGCAATGAATACTTTTTACTCATTTTCCGACTATAGCACGTCATTCAAAAGAAAGAAGAAAGTGCGTCATTCTAACAATGTAGAAATGTACTCTAGTTCTGGATAAATTATTATAAGAATCGGTTTTTTCAGAATGGAAATTTTATGCAAAAGAATTTTAATTCCCTTCAGTTTTCTCATGAACGGCATATTTAATGAGATAACATGAAATGATTGAAGAAAAACGTTCACTTCGACTATAGCACTATGAGCGGGTGGTTTTAAAGATGTACAAATGTACCCTAGTTGTCGATAAATTTTAATGAAAGTCTGTTTTTCTGAAAGATAATTTTACGCAGAACAATTTTAACTCTTTTCAATTTTCTCATAAACAGCATATTTCATGAGATAATACCAGGTAATTGAAAGAAAACGCGAATTCTCCATATAACGCAGTGTTACAAGTCAGCCTACGTGAACGAGACGTTGCGGCGTTCCCTGTCCTCGTTCACGGCTTGTAATTCTAGGAGGCTGCGGCTGGACAAATATAAGGCAGAAAGAAGAACGATGGACTTACAGGAAGAATAATGGAAAACAAAAAATCAAGTCGAATGATGGCCATAAGAAAAATTCTTGGAAGGGAACAAGGCATACCATAGAGTAGCTTACGACAGGCATGAATGGTACAGGTTGAGAGAGGCCTATGCCCGGCACACGGGCCAAAAATTGTAAATTGTAGTTTATGAAAAGTATGTCATCATTAATTATAAGAGAAGCTATTATCACTAGATGAGTGGTTTGATTTGAGGAATGGCTGGTATACGTATTAAAATAGTTGGCTCTCTTCTCAGCAAAGTACAGGTAGCGATGGCATCAGAGGACAGAGAAAATTTTCGACTGGTGAGCAAAGAAGATGAATGACTCGAAGAATGGGTGGGAGACTTGTGAACGAGAAGAAAAATATCGACTCGTGAACTAAGTTGTAGAAGAAGTTCAAATTAGACGATTAAAATGCAATGACGTTAATACCACTCTTTCGGGTTATTCAACCTGCAGACCCTCTAGATACATCAGGATCTTTTCATTCACATTCACAACTTACTCCAAGCATCGACTTTCGCACACATCCTTCATCTGATGACATACTTAACATAAATTTCCTGATTAAAATACATAGTATTCTACGAACGTGAAATATTTCACGTAAGTATTAGATCATTTGCGCAATTTTGGGAGAAATCAGAAGTAATCAAGACCTTGATATTTTCGACCACGAGGAAAGTATAATATTTCATCGTTACTATAGAAAATGCATTTCAATGCTCGCTTATCGAATGCATTCCTCATTCATGACAACCTAATTACGTATTCCAGTAATAATTTATATGATTTATGCGAAAGGTACGTGTAATATCTAGGTACTCAGGTTTTTTCATGACGAGAAATGAACTCCTCGCGACAACTTTCGGAATCATGAGAATACGATAGTTAATATTTTTAAATAGGTGACCGGAATATTTTTTCACAGAACGTTGATAATTTCGTGGGAAGATTTCGTCATCGAACTAGGGAAGGGAAGGGCAATACGATACGAATTCAACCCGATGGCGTAAAATGGAGGCAGCAGCAAAGTTGGGATAGTAAAAGATATAGATCCGTCCAAGTTCCCTGCCAGAATAACTGACAAAGGACGTCTCACTGCTTGAGATCTATTACGATAAACCCTCTCTTGTATGTTTTTCATGTACTGAAAGGCTACCATACCCTGGAATTGAGACGAAGGCAACTTAACCGACTTTTTGCTTGAAATCTTACGGTCAACTCTTCGTGTTCTGTAACGCTGTCGTGGCTTGCAATCTCAGACAAAGACCGCTGACGAGTTGGTTAAGATGAGAGTGGAATTCTCTTATAGAAGATTTCTGTGGCTCAAGTTCATCTTCTTCTCTTCCTTTGGTTCGGGTCTGATCGCTCTCCAGGGTACGTTATCAAGAACCGATGATGAGAATACAATGATAAACTTTCTGAGATTCTTTTCTAGGCAGTTGATGATGTTGGCTCTGTCCCTTAGTTAACAGTTATCTAGTCTAGTCATTTCACTCTACGTAGATTAAGAGCCGCTCTTTCTCTCTTTCAATAAAAATAATAATTAAAAAAAACCTACCCCCGAGCGCAGTAGGTATCTCGTAGCAGACGAACAGATAGAACAGGTACGTATTCAGAATATTTACTGATTTCTCGCACCATCAAAATCCTTATCTTATCAGTTGAACGAGTCGAGCGTGCGTCGCTATTGAAAAAATCAAGCGTTCGTCGCTAGCGTACATCGATTCAACACCAGATTTATTCTAGGTATTTTTTTATCTTCGTTCCTCTTTCTTCATTCTATTCGCAATGTCAGGTCAAATTCGTTCAGCACTAGGACCGACGAAACATTATCTTAAAGAAAAATTAATAAATTACGAATTATTTGATTTGAAATCAAGTTCTAAACACTATGAAAAAATTTCTAAAGCTCTCAAACGTCTCGAAAGTCAACAAAAAGAACTATGCGATGTAGGTGACGAAAACGATAACGGTCTTATACAAGAAAATGAAAACCTCATAATAACAATTAATGATTATCTCACCGATCTTTCGGAACATATTGAGTCCCTACATAGCGAATTAAATAAAGATAAAACTGATCCCGCTCTTCTGAAGATATCACAAATGTTAGAAAAGATGAATTCCCAAACTTCTCAAGGTTCCTCAGCAAACGATAAATTAGCGATAGTTCTCGAAAGAATGATGTCTAAAGAAGACGGGTCTGTAGAAATAAAATCAAGAAGTCAGTTACCCAAATTATATATAAAGAAATTTTCAGGAAATATTTTAGAGTGGCCTACATTTTACTCTAATTTCAAAGCAGCTATTGCTTCTCACCCGCTACAAGAATCTGAAAAGTTGAATTATTTACAGTCATTATTAGTAGGATCAGCTCGCGCATCTCTAGGCGTACCAATCATGCAAGAAGGTAGTTATGAAAAGGCAATAAATTCTCTCGAAAAGTTATACGGTAACAAAAATCTGATTGTAAGCTCAGCTAGTAAATCATTACGTAACATTCGACGTTCAAACGAAAATCCTCATCAGCTAAGAAACACATTTAATGAAGCAAATAACCTTTTATCTGCAATGGAATTGGCTGGAGAGGATATTAATCACGCCTCCCTTATTACTCTCCTCTTAGAAAAATTTCCAGCTGATATTGTCCTCGAAATCCAGGAAAAGAATCTTCACGATAAACTTTCCATGACCCAAGTTCGTGAAATGTTAAATGATAAGATCCTCGCAAGACAACAAGTATCCTATGTTCAATATACAAAGCCTAGCTACGGAACCACTTCTGCGGAAACTTTATTGTCTGTAGACCATCGAAAATGCAGATATTGCTCGCAAAATCACTACAGTGATCAATGTAAGACATTCCCTACGATCGGAGATCGCATGAAGAAACTTGGGGAGAAAGCTTGTACTCTGTGTCTCAGAACGAATCATCTAGCGTCACAATGCACCATAGAATACACTTGCCCTTATTGCAAGCAGAAAAAGAAACATCATAGATCTCTTTGCCCATCTCTTGCACTTTCTGTATCCAAACCTCCATTTCAGCGCAAATACAGAATAGATAGCGTCACTGCAACTCCAAGCCCGCCTTCGAATGATATCGCTTGTCTTGCATACGGTGAGGAAACCATTATGCAGACAGCCATCGCCAAAACTAACCTAAAACCGTATTTTTGATTTAAATATCGGGAAACCGATACAGGGCTAGGTGACATGGATCTACGAAGGTTTGATATAGATGGCATCGACAGACTTTTTCTCAGGAGATTTGCATGACCATCATCACGCTCGAAATAAATTCTCTATGAATATTTTCTAAAACTTATTTCCAGGGGTGCAGGGTTTCAAAAGTGATGAAAGCAAAGAAAAAGGTATGCAATATAATGGAGAGGGGGGTCGAAAATGAGCTTGGCACATAACATATCTACTTATGCGCACGTCGAAACGTATACACTACGTGATATGGATGGATATGAACGCATCGTAGACGTGGATCAACTTGATTTGTAATTTGAATGGCTGCCATCCGAATCCAAAAATTACAATTTTTAAGGTCATGCTCCTCATTTAACGAGTGGATAAGTTATATATGAAAGCGCGGTAATTAACGGTGAATCACGAATACGATGAGTACTCGACTTTACCTTCGGAAATATCAAAACAAGATCTGAACTGGTCCGGTTTGGTTCGGTCAAGTCTGTTCTTATGTAACGTTTGGATGTACGGCGCGGCGGTACGATCTCCTCCCGTACCATTATGAATGTGCACCTCGCTTTATATCGCATCACTCGCATACATTCACGCATCATACGGCATATAGTCTACGTCATATCGTTCGTTAACATTACTTTTTCGTACATGTAGTGGTAAACGTTTACATAAAATGTATGTGTGTCTCCGTTTTACTGTGCGGTATTATGCACGCTATTGTGTATGGGTAAGGTGCACTCACTGGGCACCGATATTCATATGAAATGTGATAACGAGGAATACGCACTATATGCCGCTCTTACCTCTAGTGCGCTGCGTAATTGTAATGTAAGTACCGTATCCAATTACCTCGGCTTCGTAGCTGCTGTCGATATATTCGTCATCCTTGAAAAATATTTTCGACTTTCATTCGGATCGCATCACTCGCTTTTCGGATCGCGGTCGGAAACACTCGCAGTCTTGAATCTTCATCATCGCGTGCTAATGACCATAGAGCTTGCTGCAAGCGAATTATCGACAAATAGGCATGTTTTGTAGTTAGAGAAAAAATGAAGGAAACGTAACAAGGATGACCTGTTTCTTTTCTGAATTATTGTTCTATATACTTCCTTCACCGGTAAACAGCCGGCCGGCTACATTGCAATCTTCTCTAGCCTTGACCATGCTTTCAAATTCTTTACACATAATGCATTATGCGAACCCAGATTTTGCAGAAGCTCTTTAAGCGCCACAAGCATCGTCATAGGTGGCCGCTGGACCTTCTAATTTATAGTTAATCAACAGCTAGAGTTATGATTGCTTCATAAGTGATTAGGAGAAAGATTGTATGTGACATCAAGTTGCCTTGAAGTTCATTGATCATTTGCTTAGAAGACTCTAGGCTGCCTTCAATCGATTTTTTCATTTTCTACCAGTATCTTCACGCTGGTACGCATGTTTTCAAAATTCTTCAACCTGATTTTACGAGTTCAGACAGTTGTTAATGAAGTATTGACTTATCCCTCTTCCACTTCAGTCTTTTGCTCACGTACAAAAACCCCGCGATGCTGTGAGTTATTGGAATTTTTTTTTTTATTATCTCTGTGATGAAAATCACCATTGAGAGGAGAATGTTCGTTTCATGAATTTGAATTTTAAGGAAGAATCCCCGATTTAAGAATGACTTTCATATGGAAAATTCTTTCAAGATCAAAAACCTCAAGTTCCTGTTTTATATGTAAAAATTTGAGAAACATCCTGAAATTCTAAAATTGAACTGCACATTCATCTACTCATGCATGATCTTGCTCTCGAAAATTCATCAACCTAAAACCTGTGTGAAAAGTAGAAATCGACTACAATTTGAAGTAAGATATAGATAATTATTTATTTACAGACGTATCGACCCATCGGCTTCTAGTGTCTAATTAGAATTAATGATACCTACAGAGTACCGTAATTAGACGCGCCAACGTCAATATCGAGTCGACATAAGGTCATCAAATTTTTTGTTCCTTGATTTGTTCCAGTCAACCTCTCCCGATCCTCAATTAACCTGAAATCTTACGTCTGAAAATTTGAGCTGTTTTAAGCAGTTCGATGTTGATTTTATTCGAAATCAACGCCGAAATTCTGAATTTGTATCAACCGTGAGCCGACGTTGATAATGAGTTGACTGATTTTCTAAGTCCGTCTGTATTCAATTTACTGTCGGTTTCTGCCCTCCCCCTCACAACTTTTCAGGTTTGGTGACTCTCCCATTCATAGACTCAAAGTAGATCGTGCACTCATAGTTATATACAGACTCATAAATTTGTGAAAGCAGCTGTTGGACCGTATAAATTGTATACCCCAAATTGTTCTGTTTTCAAATTGCTCGCCTCATTATGAAACGGAGCTGAAAAATTTTCAACTGGTATCCTCCAGACGCTGTTTACCCAAAGCCCATGTACCCACGCGGTCCATCACTTAAATATTCTTCGTATAGAACTAAATTATATTCCCAAGAACAATTTGATCGTTGGTTTGAGGTCAACACTCAGATTCAAGCGATAATCGACGTCAAATTTCTCTCTTTCAAAGTCTGGGTTGATAACGTGTCGATGTAGAGCTGAAATTGACGTGATGTCGACGGAGAATTGATGAATTTTGACTTGTTTGCCGTGTAAATTTCAGATCAATTTTGAAATGACTTCTCCAAACTTTTTATCAACCGAAAATCAACTGCTCTGTGGACACGATTTCAATTTGATTGTAGTATTCTAATAATGTATGTTGGTCGACTTTAAATCGACCTCAAATCCACGTCGACGTGATGTCGATTTTGAGTTGACTACAATGAATTTTACCATCCACTTGAAATCAATTGCTCTGGTGGGTTGATTTTAGGTTTCATTTTATTTTATTTTTTAGCTATTCGACTACTCTCTGGGTCATCAGGTTGCGAAAAAGTATTGTAGGTGGTTAAAGGAGTGGAAAGTAGGAGGTCGAGCGTAAGTATTCAGGAGAGTTAGTAACTGTTTCTGAGTTGTCGCATTAGGCAAAGGACAAGGAGGAAGAAACGTTGAAAGTTGGTTGTAGGTTTTGTAGGGCTGGACATGAGAATAGGTGTTGTACTGTAAGATTATGCGTTCGACAGTAGTTGCAAGATGGAGGGAAGAAATTTAGCAGAAAAAGAGAATGGGTTAGTCGGGTGTGACCAATTCTGAGGCGAGAAAGAATAATTTCTTCATGACGGGAATTTCTGTTCGAGGAGGACCAAGAGGTAGGTGAGGTTTTTATAGATCGGAGCTTGTTGTGCGGTAGGAGAGTCCAAAGATGATGCCATGCATTCAAAATGAGGGAACGGTAATAGTTTTCTAGATCGTATGATGGGGAAGAAGATGGATCTGTAATCTTTGGTGTGTGGGTAGCTTCCTTGGCTGCACGGTCAACCTCGTCATGTCCCGGGAGACCGATGTGGCCAGGGACCCAGATAAAAGTTATGGTTGATTTGATGGAAGCAAGAGTTTCAAGAATAACGTGGATGCGTTGAGTTATAGGGTTTGTTGAATGAATGTCTTGTATCATTAAAAGAAAAGAAAGAGAATCAGTTAGTAAGATGTAATTGTATCGAGGGGATCGTTGCGTTAGTTGAGAAAGACAGGAAAGGATTGGACTAAGTTCAGCAGTAGATACTAGAGCTGAGTTACGGAGTCGTTTAGCGATAATGGAGCCGTGGATAGAGAATGCATAAGCTGTTCTATATTGAGATTTAGAGCCAACAATATAGTTTGGGTATTCGGCGATAATTTCTGAGATTAGCCTTCGATAGGAATTAATAATTGTCCAATTTCGAAGAATTTGCGAGGTCGAGTCTGATGGACGGAGAGGGGGGGGAGGGATAATAGCCACGGAGGCATCGATGGTTTGATAAGAAGGAGAGGCGAGAGTTTAGGAAGGTATTGAAGATCAGATTTTAGAGAGAAGAGGAGGAAGTTACTAGAAGAAAGGATAGATGACGTATACATTGGAAGGTCAGGAATTTGAGAAGACGAAGCGAGGAAGTTTGCAGTCAGTATGAGAGTGCGAAAATTTAGTGTGGCTCTGCTGCTTCTGCACAAAACTTAGAGGGGAGGGGAGGGGGGGATTCGAAAATCTCCGAGAGCCATGCGTAGGGTGGATGCTTGAATAGTATCGAGGAGTTTGATTTTGGACTTACTGCGTTGGCTGCAGATTGTAGCACCGTAATCGAGTTGAGAGCAAATTAGACCTTTGCATAGTAGGAGTAGGAGTTTGCGGTTACATCCTGTCCAGGTGTGGGAGAGGTACTTGGGGATATTGATAGTGTTTGGCATTTAGCTTTGAGAGACTTTATGTGAGGTGTCCAGGACAGTTTTTGATCAACGATTAAACCCAGGAATTTATAAGAGGAGATAATGTTGATTGTGAAGCCTTTAATAATGAGCGGATGAAGTGGGGTTATAGGACGTCGAAAGATGCAAGACCTGCTTTAACTGAAGAGAGACGAAATCCACGGTCAGAAGCCCATGAACCCTCAACTAGGTCACAGCAGTACCCTCGTGACTAGCTATGGTAATCTCTGAGAATTTTTAAAGTTTCCAAACTACGTGAGAGACTTAGACCAAACGTCGCTCGGTGGTCAAAATCGATTATTCAATTTGTCCTCCGCGTATATAAAGCCTAAAAATTTTAAATTCCATCCACTCTTTTTCGACCAGAAATCGGCTGCTCTGTTGAGTCGATTTTCAGTCGATTCGTATATTCTCTGGACGGCGTCACTCTGGAGTCAATTTTTAGCGGACTTCTCCAAATTTTTCATTGACCTGAAATTGACTGCTCTGTTGGATTAATTGACAGTCGCTTTGTAATTTTATACTTGTCGACTTTAAATCAACCAAGAATTAATGTCGATCTGGAGTCTTTTATGCACAATCACACCCTCGGAACATTCTAGCGGTTTGGTGATTTCGCTACTCGCAGACAGAATGTGCAATCATTCAAGTATATAAAAGACAAAAAGTTTGTTGGCTCGTCTGTTTGTTCTTTCACGACTCGAGAACCGCTCAATCTGTTGACTTGTTGTGTTACTCAGGAATAACTTCCAAGCCGTACCCCTAAGAGAAAAAGTTCAATAACCTCGCTGTACCCATCGCTTGAGCAAAGACCAAAGAAGGGCAGATCACAGAATCATTTAATGCAAAAGCAATGTTATTTTTGTCATTCTGTCTAGCGCATGCGCAGTGACGCAACATTGAGAGTACAGTGTGGAGTCGGCTGTCGGTATAGTAGTCTTTGTCCTATTCGGGTATTTTCGCCTCACTTAGCCAAAACAACCAAGTAAAAATATTAGAGTATGAGCGAAACACGTTTCACACTCTGTTTCTTTCACGATAATATTATGATTTGGTTTGAAGCCCCCGTTGTGCAAAAAGCCGGCACAGTTGCGGTGCCTCTGATTAGCCAATCACGGCCAAGTAATTGAGCGACAATGTACCTTCATAAGTGAAAACATATAGCACTTGCGGAACACAAGCGAAACTTATGGATGTATTGAAGCGATAATGTACCGTACGGCTCAACTGCGGCATATCCAGGTTCGAAAGAGTAGCAGTTCGGACGGTCGGATTCTAAGGCAGTGACGATGAGGTGACGACGATATGACGCTCAAGTCACGCTACATGCCATAAGCGGTCCGAATAAGGGTTCATTTAGAAAACTTTCTTATAAAAGAGATGTGACGGATACGTTTCGCGAATGGGCTCGTGAAATTTTCCCCCAAACATTGCCAGCGAGTAGTGTGATTTCTTTATGTCTGGTACAGAAAATTGTGCACTAGCACATTGTTCCGCTGACGTAACTCTGTCGTGAATCGACACGGTAGAGGAGCAAACCCTCCACAACTGAGCCTCAAACAAAGTGAGCCTAGTTAAGAGCTGTTTCAATTATGTTCCTCAAATGTGATGCTTTGGCGCAAATGTGAACCGGCACACCGAAAAGTCTTGCACGATGGGTCTCTGACGTAAAAATGTAAAATGATTCAATTTACACGACAAAAACAACCTGTAGGATTCTTGATGAACGACCTCTAATAACACAAGCCTAAGTCACTGCCGTTAGTCCGGCCTCTATGAGACTAGTAATACTACGATGAAGGCTATGGAGAATTTCAATTATCAATATTTACGATTTGTATTTACCCTGAAACTTTGGTCCCTCGTGAATTTTTTGATCTCTCTTCATTCTAGATTCATCTGATATAACTGCTGCGCTATTCTGTTTCTCAGCAGTGAATCATCCCTATGATTTATCCCAAGCGCGAATTTTGTACCGCGCAGTATTTTCCACTCTCTTGTTTTCTACACACCTCCGATGATTCACTACTAGTTACATGAGACAAATAAATCTTTCATTAATTTGTGCGAGAATTGATCAAACGACATCACTCTTTATGAATTTCGTGGCACTTTTTTTCTCTGTTGTCTCCGCCGCACGTTCATAATCTCAGATACTTCATTCACAGCATGGTCATTCAAACTCTCGTCGCGATATCGTAATCGAAGATTTATCAGAAGATATTCTATAACGACGCGAAGTTTGTACGTCTATAGTCGACCATTCATATCTAACGACGCACAAAAACTTCCGCCAAGCAACCGTTAATCGACGAAATTTAATTGAGAATGTAAAAAGAAACAAGTAATGTCACTCGAGAAAACAATGTACGTGTACCTCTTTTAATGGATAGGTTAACGCTTGTAGGCGTTTTTTCTACAGATATACACGTTTACGGTAGTATTTACAAAATGCCATACGATATGTAATATTGTATCTCAGGCACAATTTATAAAAAAATATATATATAATTGTCATATACCTACTAAGCGAAGTATAATACAGCAACCGTACCACTTTCACTGCTTTAAGCCAACGAGTACTTGATACGATTAAAACTAGCTAGTTTCAGATTAACTCCCTTCGTCGTGTAGATCTGAGCAGACCTTCGAATACGACTTAATGTAACGTTTAATCTCGTCAAAGTGGCATGCGTAGCTGAATCTAAGAAAGATCAAAGCTTCTACAATTTAAATCCTTTGCACGGTAATGATGACGATATCATCTGATAGAACAGTCACGAGTATAATAGGAGGACGGTTAGATTATGTAGTCAAATTGATGAGAAGTCTCATCAGATACGACTGATGAGGGACATCGATACAACGCGGTGAAAACGACAATGCCATGAGAAAGAATAAGTACTTGTATCCATTTTTACATGGGCACATCAATAAAGACTAGCACTCCGTTTACATGGCTAATAATACGACAATCAGTTGTGATAGTGCGATTCTCCGAACCCAAACCACGTGGCAATGAGTTGATATAATCCTGAGGACAACAGAGTGAGGATTTATTATAAAACTTGTAATAATAAGCGAAGGGATGACCTTCAAAGAAGAAAAAAATTGAAAGTTCAGTAAAACAAATTTCAAAAAAGGTGGATAACACCCATCGAACTTTAATTTCCGAAACACCTATAAGATTGATGACTACTTCTACATGTGATGCTCATGACTGACCCTGACCTTCAACCCTGGACCCACGAACCTTGACCGCAGTGTTCCTCTCAAAGTCAGTTCCAAATATAATCCTTTTCACGTTGCGATTCGCGATGACGAAGAGGTCTCTCTTCTCCTAACAGTTTCCGAACGTTACGTAATTTATTTACTCTCCATCTCGCTCTCAATGCAATACACATGTAATGCGCGGGAAATTTCCGGCCACGGTACCGAAAAAACATCACACGCCGCGTCATGTTTAACGAGTTTAAGAATCTTTGGTACGCAGACTACAAATACGTATAGTCGTATACAAACGCGTTGTAAGCGATAGAATATTCGTGTTTCAACTTCGGCTTTCACTTTCGAAATGTAATCACAACTAATCACGAGTAAACTACAATTACCTATTAGATTAACTTCCTGCGCGAAGTTATTACAAGCGCATGCTCTCTGTTGAAGAATAATAAAAACGCAGTCAACGTCATCTGTACGAGTAGGACTCTTATTCGTAACGTGTCATGGATATGCTTTTGTCACCAATAACTCGCCTCGTTGTTTTGGTCATTGTCAAAAGCCTAGTGCAATGAGTCTATGGGAAAATGGTACTGGGCACAGATGCGTACCCACCTACATTCAGTCTCGCGCAGAGTACGTGTCGGTGTGAACGGGCAAATGAGACGTAAGATCGTGTTGAAAACCAGATACTGATCGAAGAATCGTACAACTATACGAATTCATTTCACTTTTTGTATTAGTATAGTTTGTCGCCTTATTACGATAGGCATAATTATCTCTGATTATCTGCTTCATATTTCCGGGTGAGATACCAAAGTTTCTCGCGCGACTGATTCGATCGAGATATTTTGATCAGGTGGCGCATTATCAGTGGGCTAAAACTTACGCAGGGCTCTCGCTTGGCTGTCTTTGATCTCGAACAATACCGTGGCTGGGTTCTCGTCACGAGTTCACGACGGAAGAGGAGCGTCTTGGGTCAACACTCACGAGGACCAGAAGGTCCATACACAGAACATCGTCAACACTAGGGTACATAAAAAGATGGTCACTTGTGAGACATGTGCAGCCGCCTGTACTCCATTGTGGAGCGTGTACGGGCTGCGTAAGCATTAATTTTGTTTCCCCCAATACCGGTATCGACCCTCTCGGTTATAACTTCAGCGTTAGAAGAATCGCCTAGAGAAACCCCTAGAACCCTCTCTCCTAGAACCCTCTCAGGTACGTACGTACATGACACAACTTGGAACTGAGCTTTTGTTGAAGTCACCTTTTCTTAATTCATCGCCTACGCTTACTCTTCTTCTTGCAGGTTGGTGTACAAGTTTTGAGTTCGCCATAGCGTGGCTCTCCATCAGCCTATTCCATTGTATGTTCATCTTCTTCTTCATGGTCGCAGCTATGCTTCGTGGCCACCAGGATACTCGGAGCAAGCGCTCCATCTGTCCGAATCTCTTGAAAAAACCGACTGAGCTTGCCCCACTCACTCATGTAAGGTGTGTTGTCACCCATTATCCAGTCCTCAATTACAATTCGAACCGTTGCCTGCTCAACTTTCCTCATTGTTGAAGCAGGCATGATCGCTTAAAACCTGGGTTAGGTGTATGTTCAGCTTACCATGGTCTGAGTTCATCTACTCAACAAGGTCGCGTGTCAACACACGGGTCATCTATAACCCTAGCTCTTTCTGAACGATCCTCCTTTTCCATTTCTCGATCAATAAGCGCCTGGTCTTCTGATTGACCCGTCAAGCCTGTAGCGGCGGCAAGATTGCATGTTAATATCTCACTGTCGGTTATCGTATCTCGGGTCAGTTCTGTTCGCCGCTGCCTAGCGCCCGCTCGTTTTGTATCTTATCGCATGCTTTGTGTACAAATAAACAGCTTTCGTCTTACGTACTCCGGCGTGTTGTTTCTGGCCGTGCCTACTGCCTATCCGTTACAAGCCTCTCGATCAGTGTTTATCCTCTTCTGTGCTTTGAACACCATAGAGCTCAATTGGTGGTGATCGTGCGAACACGCGATGAGCCTCCGTCGAGATTGTGCGGTAGACACTAACACACCTTAATACAACTCTTTGCTAGATCTTCTATTTCTATCTGGACGCTATCTTCATTGAGTCGACCTCTACTGGGACATCATATGGGAGGATCGACGAAGCGGTGCTCTATATAATTCTTCTTCTTGCTTCCCCCGGCCCAGGCGACTTAGGTAGTCTTGCCCGCCTTTCACGCTGTCATCAGGCTTAAATTTACAGTGAAGAGAATCGGAGAAGATTCAAACTTAGACTTAACCTGAAGGGAAGTGGCGAATCTCTGCGTTAACAAGGACTCATGAGAAAAGAAAGTACATCAGTAAGAATTTGAAACATTCGTGTTGTTGTACCTGCCCATGCAGATTTCTTCTTCTTTCAATACGATTTTACCAATTCATACACTCTTAATGTCAAAGAGCCCCATCGAACCATGCCTACATCTCTATCCTCTTCTCAAAGAATCCTTCATTCTGTCCACCAATACACAAAAAAAGGGTCAATATTTCGCGCTAACGCTAAATTAGCCTCTACCGTATTCTCATTTCATTATTCTCGCGTTAATTTTTCCCGTTATATTTCGTACTTTCGTTTATTCCCTATTGTTGTCGAGCTACGAGGTGGGGTACAGAGTTTCCATTTCCTTGAATGCTCTTGAAAAACAATTTATTAATATTACGACAAAAATAGCTTACATCGCGTCGTGCGAAATCTCTCGGTACCGGAGCGTATAGGCTTCAATTCGAGAAAATAGATATTTTAAAAATGCCACGAATTCCGCTCGTTCAGTAAATCAGTTTTATCGTTGGAACATTTCTGAAAGATTTGTCGGTCTTCTGTACTTGGTACAGTAACTCAGAACCGCAAAAAATCCCGGAAAAAGTTCGATAAGTATTACGACATGCGACATCGACGCACATTACAGAGGTAGCGAAAACAGAATTCGTGTACGTAAAAAAGCTATTATTGCGCTATTTTGCACCGTCTGTAGGTACATAATTATGTCGATCAAGGGTATGTTCGCAGGTATTTATGATGATATCGAAACCATTAAAATGTGTACCTAATTTCATCATAGATGAGCGAGTGAGTGAATTTTAATGCGGTAATGACAAAGTGTACTATAAGATCGTTATTTTTACCAATTTCTTGATAATCCAAACTTTAAAAAATTAAAACGTATAAAAGATTTCTATAGTATGGAAATTCTTGAAATCTGTGAATCGGGAAGTAAAAGCCTTTCAAGGAAAACTACAGAAGTTTAGGAGATCAAGGAGTGAAGAATTCCAACACAGACTAGAGGAAGACGGTGATTGCGGAAGTTCACAAGGAATCATATAAATAAGAATAGAAGAGGAATTATGACGGAAAAATCTCCTGGTCCGAGCGGGACTTGAACCCGCGACGAGTGAAATAACCACTACGCCGACAGATCGTCATATTTCGCCTTGAAATGAAAGTTCCACCTTGTGGTTGAGAAGACCCGGAGACCAAAATACGTTATAGGCTGTTACAAAAAAAATCTAGAGCCTGTAGGGAAGAACTGCGATTCGACGTTTTGACCGTCCTCGCGGCCTTCTTCAGATCAACTAGAAATTGACCTCCAATCAACGTCAATCTATAGAGTCCTCGGTGAACGTAAGTACCCCTTAAAGCCCTCGAATGCAAAGGGCCTCAGAAAATCGAATGAGTAATTTTCCCAAATGAAGCTTGGGAAACCGAAGGACTTCAACTAGGAACTAAAACAGGAACATGATGCTTCAACTAGGAGTCGAAGAAATAGTTTTTTCCATTTTTCACAAGGCTTCGGAGGGAAGAAAAATTGTTCACCGGGTCAATTTCAAGCCGATTCCTCCAAATTTTTCCATCAATCTGAAATCGTCTGCTCTGTTAAGTCAATTTGAAGAAGATTTGTAGTTTTCTGGAAAGATACACTGGGCGACTCAAAATTGACCCCAAATCAACGTCAATATTTAGCCGACTTCTTCTAAGTTTTTTATTGATCTGAAATTGAGTGCTCTGTTGCTTTAATGAAAATTTCATTTGTAGTTTTCTGTAATGTATACTGGTCGACTTATAGACGACGATTTCGAGTCATTTTGCTTCTCGCATTTCTCCATGGTGGAGTGGGTGCGGGTTGCGTAAGCATTTGATTTTGTTTCCTCCAACACCCTTTCGGGTATTACCTACCTCAGTGTTGGAAGAATCTCCTTGGTGAACCCCTTCTTCAACTTGGCAACTGCCAAGCTACTTTGGCAACCGCCAAGTTGCAGTGTCCCCCTGCCACGCAGAAAAACACTAGAACACACGACTACCTTAGATATACTGGATTGCTGTTGGGTTCTCTTCAGGGATGATCTTCCTCTTCTTCCTGCACATCTGGATGTTGATGGTACACAGGTGTCGAGTAGGCCGTAGCGTGATTCTGCATTTGCCATCTTTTTTTTCATGACGGTGGTTGCATATGCAGACACCTGGTTCCATGCTTCTTCGGAACCTAGCATGGTGGATACCAGGCTACTCGAAAAATCATCATGTAAGGCAGAAAGTTTTTTGCTCGCGGGTTTGTCCTCTGATACCTCGAGAACCGAAATTTTTGTAGCATATTTGTGTTATTCAGGATTGAAAACCTGGCGGTAGTGCCTCGAAGAGCTCTTTCATCTATAAAAATTTCAGTTACCACAGAAGGAAAGTTCCTTACAAAAATTTTCACTTGACGCAAAGAAAGGCTACAGAATCATCTGAAGCAAACATGACATGACATTTTTGTGTCCCTGACAGTGTAGAGTCGGCTGTCATTCTTTGTCCCGTCATCGGTATTTAGGGAAATTTGGGTTCATTTGCCAAACAACAAAGACTGCAGACTACGCAAACGTACAAGCGAAATTTTTCTTCTCTGTTCCTCTCTCATTTTTCTTGGTATTCTGTTTTGGTTTGAACTCTGATGTAAAAATGTGAAATTATGGGGTCTATTCTATCAAACGAAGTTTGAATGTCTGATAATGCTGGTGCAATTTCCGATTTCATTAAGCTTTGGCTTCTTATGTACTGTGAAAATTTGAAATGGTGTCGAATTGGCAAAAAACTGAATTGAAAGATCGCATGAACAGAATAAACGCATTTGTAAGCTCCCAACTGTGGTGCAGGTGAACGCAAAGTATGAGCACGGGTGCTTTGAGCAGTCTTTCTTATTCAATCAAGATTTCGTGAGTTGCAACTTCCCAAAACATGGGTTTTCACTCGAGCTGGAGTCAGCGCCGCAGGCCCAGCCTCGAAGCACGCCGTATTGGCTAATAATTATATAATGAGGGCTATTGAGAGTCCGAATTAAGTTTGACTAGTGCAGCAATGTTCGAAGTTGGCATTAAAATCGGATGCCAGAAGTTTTTAACCTCGATTCCTAAGTTCCATCAGTTGTGTACTAGAAATCTAAGAAATTCCGATGTCAGTTACAAGTCTTTTGCTGATAAATGACAGATAACACTACACAACAAAAAAAAAAAATTGAAAAATGCAAGAACGAGATAATACGATTCTAGAAGTATTTTCGACGCTGATCACGATGCCGTTGTCCGTTTCTCGAAATTGGCTCCGGTTTTCGAGAAATGATCAAATCAAATTCCCGGGATTCGTTGCGACGCGCAGTGTATGTTCCCGTTCTCGCGAAATTCGATAGCTGGGTAACATGCGCCGCGCGTCGCAACGAATCGCGGGAATTTGATTTGATCATTTCTCGAAAACTGGAGCCAATTTCGAGAAACGGACAACGGCATCGTGATCAGCGTCGAAAATACTTCTAGAATCGTATTATCTCATTCTTGCATTTTTCAATTTTTTTTTTGTTGTGTAGTGTAATTGACCAGAAACCTACGTCGCGTCGATTTTAGTCGACATCAATCTAAAATACCGGGAGTCGACTCAATTTTGACGTTGACGATGAGTCGATGATAAAAGAGAAGAGCCAGTTTCGAGATATCAACTTCCAGTCTTCTTCGGTCAATTTAAGGTTCGCATTGGGAGGAACTAAATCTTATTTTGAGACGACTTTTGGTCTAAATAGCCACTTGATTAGGAGTCCATATGGTTTATACGAAAATCACCATGTGATGTTAACATTTTGACACAGCGTGAAATCCCTAAGCTATTCTGTTCTCCATTTTTTTCGTTAATTTCTCACCGTGGGAACGACTGTGGAATCTTACAGAAGCATTCTCCAAGTCAGAGGCCCTGCTCTCCTCGTGACCACAATTTGCTGTAAGGGCAAAGGATGGTGAACGGTGGACGTTCTTCCTACATACTGTCTCACAAAATAGAAGAGAGATAAAAAGAGATGCAAGACAGTAATCTACACTTACGACGAGAGGACCTTAGAGATTTGAACAGTCACGAGCACCTTTAGTTTTTATGAGTTCTCGACCCGTTAAATCTTCGACTCGTAATATTGAGTGTAATATCTCTCATGATAAGAGGGGATTCGTGAGGCTGCGACTATAATTATGGTGGAAGTGATCTCAAGTGAATCTGGTATACTTGAATCTAGAGGTTGTAAGAATCATATTTCTCCAAAGAAGATTATTATTATGATTATCACCTCGCATAATACGTATTTTATTCTTATCAAATTATTAATTCTGTACGTCTATTCCATTTTCAGCAATAAAAATGGACTGGAAATCTACGCTCGCATTGTCTTTATGCTGTTCCTTTATCTTGTTCTCGTGGCTCACTTTGGTCGAGGCGCATCCCGCTGAAAAGAAAGATATACGATCATCCAAAGATCCGTTAGCATTTTCTTCGAATGAGGTAAGCGCAACAGTCGAGTCGTATAGATTGCTCGTTTTTAGCAATATGAAAGAAGTCGGAAGTACCTTTTGTGTACGCCATTATAGCAGTATTTTATAAGAGTGTTACGACATGACACAAGAGACAAGTACGGTAGTCCACCAATAGATTAAGAACCACAATATTTCAGATTGTACTACACTTATATGGATAGCTCGGTCACATACGACGTGAGTAATTTGAGTAGTTATTGTATTACAAAACGCTCGAGGACAGTTCCAAATTTTCCAGGGACGAACCGACCGAGACGCTTTTGAAAATTTGTCGAGTGCTACGCGAGCTACCCTGACTAGCTGTGATGTTACGTTCACTTCGAAAGAGCAAATTGATAAAAATTAAGGACACTATATGTATACTCATGCAATACTTGTATATGTATTGAATGTTACTCTCGAAAAGGAAACGCAAAACACTCGTAGTTTTGATGTATACAAGTTCGGATAATAATTGCTTTTTCATATTCATTGTGTCGTATGTGGTATTTCACATCGCATCGCTATTTTGTGCTAGTCATTCGCAACACGTTAACGCCGATGGGTGAAATAGTTTAAGTAATTTGAATTCTTCGACTATGGGATCACTTTGTTCGCCGTATTACGCACACGTGAGACCAAATTGTCCGGGGACAAGTGAAGCGCTCTATTCTACAAAAAAACAAAATTACGTACTCGTGAAAATTCCGTGCGAGGATTTTACGCGAGAAGTACAATAACCTTCTTGTGACTTTTCACTGTTCGAAGTTACATAATAATATGCTACACATAACAGTCTACATGCATTTCACCTTGACATTGGACTTTGTACGCTAAAATACAGCGCTCTTTCTGATGTGACGCGGAGGTTAAACACGATTTTGAATGGAGCAAATCAAAGTGATGAAATACATTAGAAAAAAAAAAAAAGCTTGAAATGCATATAGTCTGCCTTCCTATACCCCCGCTAGCTCGATTTCACGGTCTACTTTAGGACAGCGTCCTCACTAAATTTGCAACTTTCAAACTCGAAATTCTAGCCAAACGTGTACTATATTTATTGGGCGACACAGTTCGAAAATCGGGCACAAAAGGAATCCTTCATCGATGAAAGTTGTTCGCGGCATTGCGCTGCTTGATATGCGACAAACTGCAAACACGCGTGTCTTCTACACGTACACGTCGGAATAGATGGCGTAATTGTTATGTAACGAGCTAGCCTCGATGTCTTATAAAATTCTATCTTATCAGATGCCTAGCACTGTTTAGATCAATTCAATACAGACTGAACGTTTGCTACGTGAACAAGTGCCTATAGTACCGGGTACTTCATTTACGAAGGTATGCCGGCATATGTGCGCAATCTAGAGGCAGGGAATTCGGTCTACGAGTACATGATACAGCGTGCCGAACACTACAGATGAGACCTACTGAACGGCACACTCATTTTGTTAGATCTAATAATATAGTAGGTAATCTACTTCTCTATAAGCCATGAAAACGCACGTCATTTATACCGTATTTTTATAGTCGCAAACCTAATTATCTTTATGCTTTAAACCGCGAGCATTTGCTCGAATGTTTCACCTCACGCGTCAAATTACGTCGTTCGATATTGTACACCGATAAAACATTAATTACGAACTGTCCTTATTGAAATACTAGACTCAATTTCACTTCCGAAGGTAAATGACTGCATTAAGACTGATGTTCTAGAAGGTCAAAATTAATTTCATGGAAAATCTTGTTTGTTTATTTCATTTAGTTGTTTCTTCTAAAGATGATACCTTTGGGAAACTAGTCACGTTGGGCTTTATTAGCTATATGAAAATATTCTTCTATGAGACGACACTAATCGCAAGTTGCTGGTAAGGTTTATGAACCTCGTAGGTTCATGAACTACAGTCTTTCAAAAATCTACAAAAATGAATAAGAGATCATGCCCGGTCATTCTAAATTCTTTCTTGATACGTTTTCGAATTTATATATGAATGAAAAACTGTTTTCGTATTGGTGAGAAAAAGTTTTGTGATTCACCTGTAGCGTATTCATTATCAACTTCTTTAGTCACAAGAAAAATACGAACGTGCTTCACATTTGGATTTAGACTAAACAATTACTTACGTTGAACTCGACCCTTCGAGAAACCTCCGAATAATCTCATCTGTTCTCGCTTTCGGACCTTGCTTGTTGATTTTACTTCAAAAGCGGAAAACTCTCCCACTCTAATCCACATTATTTAAGTAAAATATCCGTCGTTTCTTCTTCGCGTTAATCGAACGAAAGAATTTCTCTTAAAATTCAAACGTATAGTTCCCGATTTTCATCTGGCAAATTGCAGTTTCGAGAGAGGCGTGGACCGTAATTACGAAAAATTGGATACGAAATTAAAGTTCCGAAAAGTTGAAATTTTTCTCAGTTCTCTTTGGTCATGTATAGCTCGATTTGCTAAATTTTCTCGAGTCAAACTCTGTCGATGGTAATAAATTTCCTCCAAGCTTTTTCCTGTCATACATAGTACAAAAGTTCCCTGTCATTCAAAGGTCAATATTCAAAATTTTGAAGTCTCTCTTCGATCATAAGTAGCTCGAAAATCGAAATCTTTCAACGTTCAACTTCTTTATCGAAGTAGATCACATTTTGTCGAAAGGTGGGACGCCAAAGTTCTCGTGAAGACTTCCGTCCTTCCATAAAACAGGTTTCTTATTAATATTCTCGACTTCTCTCGATAGTAGGGCTGCGTATAAGCTTGAAGATATTACTCAAGAAACAATATGTATTGAGTTATTGCGTCAACTGCAACGACAGCAACTAATCCACGATGACTGGCCCCATTAACCCAACGTCTTGGACAACTCTCCTCCTACCTTTTCGGTCAATATTTTTTTTCACTTCCCTTCCTCATGATAATTTGTGACTTGAAAATTTCCTCAAGTAGGTCTACCAAATGTCTCCTGCTCTGGTATGCGTGTGTACGGGTGGAGGGGGGAGGGTGTCTAAGAATTTTCGCCGTCCACCGTCCGGAATTTTTTTAAGAAAATGCATCCGATTACTACATTAATATTTTTCCAAATAAATATCCGATTAACTTCTTATCATTTAACCCTCCGTTCATCGCTCAACATTCCTTCCTCACTCATCCTAGCCTTACGAAAAAACTCGGACATTTTCACATATTCCTCCTTTTACTTACGCTTAACACTTTTCTGGAGACGATAAATATTTTCAATTTTTGAGCTAAGGCTATCGGGCGACTCAAAATATTTTCGACTAATAGCATTTAAGCTTTATACGACTGGAGAAAGACTCGTAGAAATTTCGACATTGGAAAGAGAGTGCGAGAAAATGGAGTTTTGAAGAGATTTTGACCTTCGAGGTACATAAAACAGGAGCTTATTTTCTGACCTACACAAATTATAAAGTTAAGGGAATTTGGAAGTAGAAGAAGTAAAATAGAAGATAAAATGAAGATATTTTGGGTATTGGATTTCTTCGCGCCGCCAAAAAGATAAAGATCATGTCCATGTCTTTTCACAATTTTGCCCAATCTGATATGTAGTGGATAATGCGAGACAAAAATATTTGAGAGTTCTAGACTAAGGCTTGAGAGCGGCACACTCGCTTGATCTAGTATAAGTCTACTTTGTAATATTTTAGGCTAATGAGACTTCTTGGTCTAGTGTAAGTCTACTTTAGTATATTTTAGGCTGATGAGATTACTGGGCCTCACTCGCTCCACTCGTTGGTCCCGCTTCAGTATGTTTCAGATGTTGTAAGGGGACCAGAATTCACGACTTATGACGTCACCGAATCATGACGTCACCGACTTATGACGTCACCGACCTATGAAGTCACCAACCTATGAAGTCACCGATCATAAAGTTACTGATCTATGACGTCACCGCCTTATGACGTCACAAGCTAATAGCCTCATAATGAGTCTCACCGTCTTCTTAGCCTAGTATAAATCTATTCATCATATTAGGATTAACTATCAACCTCAAAATTTTTGTAAGTGCCTTGCGAGAGGGGGGTGAAGGCCCCCTCGGACTCGCGAACTCCGATTCGCAAATTCCAGAATCACTCCCCTGAGAAAACCTCGAAATTTTTCTAAGTGCCTTTTGAGAGGGGGAGGGCCTCGGACCCGGACACTCGCAGATTTGAGAATCACTACCACAATGAAAATTTCCACAAGGATAAGACCAGAGCCAAGACATGTACATGTCAAAAAAGGGATAAAATGAACGAGATTCCTTCATGAACTTCGTCGTTTCTCTCTAGGACTACCATCCCGTCCTTCAAAGTCTCTCTGATAACGTCTCACTTCTGTCACTTCCCCTCCTCCTCTCAGATTTTCAATTCCACTTCTTTCTGTACCCCTGATGAAATCACGCTCTCCTTCAGTGCAGCCATCTCCCATCTTTCATCATGTCAAAAGTCAGCACCTTGTGACTCAACGGATTTGGACCGGAAGTTTTTTCAAATTTTCTGTCTCCTTCCTTTTCATATTGAGTTCCTTCAGAAGTTTTGCACATCAATTCAAATTAATTCGATTTGCTCTTTTTTTCCCCCTACTGATATGTTCTGAGGGAAGATTTTGTGTTCTTCGATTAATGAGATCTCATTTCATCGGAGGAAATTTTTCTTCGACGGAATCTCTTCTCTTTCTTTTGGTTGTTTCAATATAAAACCCTTGCTTTCAACGACGCTATCAACGAGGAACCCACTTCTAGTACGTATCTGTTTTGTTTAGGAAGGGCACATCCTCACAAAACGGCAGCTTCCGACTTTGATGACGTCATCAACCTAAGTTAATGGTAATCTTTTCTAGAAAACGCCCACGCCCAACTTTGATGACGTCATCAACTTGTGACATCATCAACCTAAGTTAGGTTAGGTTATGTTTTATAGAAAATGTGCGAGCGTCTAACTCCGATGAAGTCATCAACCAAAATAGATTGGGTTATGTTTCCGAGAATTTGTCCAGGATAGATTATAGGAATTTTTCGAGGTTGAATAATGGAAATTTTTCTAGACTAGATTATGAAAAAACTTGAGTTTGCCAAAACATGCAACCTATTTCACGTAGGCTCAGCATGCATTTTCGTCCGGATTTCCTCGAATTTTCAGCTCTTCTTCGAATAAAAAATTTCTGTTTTCTTTTTCAAGAAACCTTTTCAAGGGCGTATTCAGGGTGCGAGGGAGGTGGGGGGGGGGAACTCCTCGCAGTATGTCCGTGATCATCACAGATACGACCAGTAAACTCTTTCATTCTGAGACATATTTTTGTCTTCGGAAATTTTAGGACTTTTCCTCCGAAGAAAATTTGTAAGTAGGTCACTGCTTCTTTCCAATTTTACAATGCTTTTCTGAAAAGAGACTCTTTATTGGATTAACGTTGCTCTAATTAGGAGAGTTGTAAGGTATTCTTTCATTTCCCTAGCAGTAGAAAGTTACTTCGAGGCAACACAAAACCTAGAAAACCTCCACTTTGGAGAAAGACAAACCAACTTATTCTGGTTCAAAAATTCTAGTTCTATCCTTTCTTGCACCGCTCGAGAGCAAAACTCTGATTGTGATCGGACTTCCAAATCATTCCTTCATCTTCAAGATTATCAAAAGAAGTTTACGTTTGGTGCGCACGATTTCGACGAGATGTCTTATGCCTTTTCCTTCTTTTGATAAGCTTTTCTTTTGGTAGAGGAGCACCAGGCGAATTGTGGTTTCAATAGAGGCTTGACCTCATTTCACGAATCGAAAAATTTTATCGACTGACCTCTGCTATTTGGAGGACGTGGGGATCTGTTTAAAAAATTGTGATTCCGAAAGGAAGCTTTGACATAATTCGGGGAGTTGGAACACTTTGGTATCCGAAGATCAATTTAGATCAAGGGTATGACGTTAGGATCCTTTAAGTCGTGGTCATTATCAGTCTCACCAAATGGTCGGGCATGTACGGATCATTTAGTAACCGCTCTCGTCCGAAATCCTGACAAAACGAATACGTTCCTGAGCTGGCACTTATTCGACCATTTTCCTTTATCCCTCGTTTTTCTATCACCTGAAAATCTTCAAAAATTGCTTTCACAAATTTTTCCTCGGGCTCATCAGATTCTAGTATCATCTCGAAGAGTCAACTATCGGTAACGCATCGTATTCACGGCGAACCAAGTATGCAATCGATCCAACAAGTTCGCATAGCGTGAGTTTTTCCCTGACGGTCCGAGCGAAGTTAGCGAGAGAAGCTGATCAAGAAGCATGACTGTCAAAAGATGACGAAATAAAACGGATGAAGATAAAGGCTGCCGGCCCCGCCTTCCCAATAAACCCAGTGAAATGGTACGATAACCATACTTTGTACCACAGCGACACGCTCCGTTCCGGCCACGGTAAATAAGCACCCAGCAACCGATTATTAATTTCACTTCGTGTCGATGAGACTCACACAATGGTAATTAAAAATTTGTATTTTTGCAGCAGTTCATTTGCACAAATTTACAATAATTACACGTATCACGAATTATGGAGTAGATTTTTCTAATAAGATTATGAAACAGTGCAAGCGTCAGAACCTGTTACGCTACGAAATTTGTTTACACATCGTTTTTGGTGAAATGAAACGCAGTTTATGCTTGTATCAGAAAGAAATTGAAGGTACAACTAAACAAAACGTTTGCATTCTGGTGATAGCAATATAATTATTATTAGGTACGCAGCGTGGACAGAAAACAAGGCTAATAAACATCCAATTTTCGTGTGGTGATCAGAAATAAGATTTTTGGTTGGTGCCTATAGAAATATCTGCTTAAATTTTATAACGCTTCACTATTTAAGCGAAAATAATGATAAACGTTTTGGTATGAATGAAGATCCAGCAAATTTTTCTTCATATCGACCATATATGTTTGTAGCTTCGACGTATACAAATACCTAGCTATACATTTCGTTCTCGGCGTACATTGAGCAAGAAACTAGATTTTTTTCGTTTCCTCGCACTGGGCTGTCTTCTCGGCGTAAGTACGCGATACCTAGTGGTACGAATCGCTAACGTTGTTACTTCGAACCGGTTTCGTTCGAAATGAAATGTCACAACGGTTGTAAGCTCGATCTTCGCCGACGAACAACCTAAATTGAATCTAATCGTTCTCGTTTTCGGTTTTTCGTAATAGATAATTATCCGCGACGTCGACAACGGGTTATCTACGTGTCGAAATTCTCTTTTGCAATTGTCCCATTGATGTTCGAGAAAAAATTTGTGTAAATTTCATGACGTTAGACTGGGTTTTGTGCATCGATCGAATGGTGGGGCTTCTATATCGGTGATAGTTTTGTGGAAACGCAATCATAAAATTCGCAAAAGCCGAATTCGCTTTCGACTAGACCACGGTGCCGTGACAAACAATCAGTCTAGGAAACCTTGCCTGAAATAGTCAGACACAACACAGCCGTAGATTGGCCCTCGGTGCACAATATTCTAGTCCTATTCTCAGTCTCTACTCAAATACCGCGTCCTGACCGTCACTTGCATCCACAGCTCAATTCACTCAGCCTCCAATCCACGCATCTGCACTCCACCGACTCACTTCTCTCCCCCTTCCTCTCAAATTTTAAGTATGTAAGCATAAGAATTTATAACTTTTATCCCGTATCATATCACCCATCTCTTTATGGCTACACTCGATCTCGCTAATATTTCCAAAACTCACGACACTACAGACAATTCATTACAAATATCCTTTCTACAGAATTTTCACTAGCCCTGCTCTACCGATGAATCTAAATCTTTACCTAAACTGGTTATGTCAACTTGATCCATCTCCAGTTATGAAGTTTTACCTCAATTTTCACCGCACAACTGAACGCCAAATATGCTTGCCTTTTTTTCTTATTGTTCAGAGATCCACTCGAATCTCCTCTGTCTATGCAGGTCCCTCACTTGACTAATCTTCTATCTTGAAATGTCCATTCACTTTTTCAAACTAACATCAGTCTCCTTTTACTGGATTTCTCCCCACATCAACCTTTAGGAACAAGATGCAGTTGACTTTGCCGCCTATGATATCCCCGTCTCTTATAAAATTTCCGCCTGCCTATGACCTAGAAAACCATTACCGATCTCCAATCGTCGACTCCTGGCAAGAATCGGCATTCAGTCCTCAACCAAGCTTAAAACAAGGCAGTGCCCTGGACCACCTTCAATCAAAGTACCCGCAATGAGAAAGTCATCCTCTTCGTTCTTAGAATCGGCCACATTTGTCTCATTTTTCGAGATTCATTCCGCCTTCTTGCCAATGTCAATACATCTTTTCGCATCTTCTTCTAAAATATCCGCTTCCTTCACTCTGTTCTCTCAATTCTTCCATCCAACTCCAATACTATCACGAACTCCTTTACTGGTTCGCGCTCAACCAGCGTAGTCTCTCAGCTTCTACATTTCCTACCCCAGTTTCTATAAACTCTCCACAATGATCCATCCCGAGCTGTTGACCCCTCGCACAGTTGAAAAACTTGCAACATGAATGAAAAAGAAAAGTACCCGCGGAGCTAGGAAAATTCACCAGGGGAGAGGAAAAGGAGAGTGAAATCCAATAATCCAAAAAATTGTATTGACTTAAATTATAAGTTTGAGTCTTTAATTCTGAAATCAATTCGATATAATCTGCCAGATATTGTTGAAAAAATTTTCTCTTATAGAAGTAAAATACACCTTGTATTATTTTTTTTTGTTTCAGTTGCCAAACGAAACGCCAAAAACAGCCGATAAAAATCAATTAACCAGGAATAAGAGGACGGTCGGTTTCCTAAGACAAATATTCCCAGGTTTATCTCAAGTAAGTGACCATAATTTTAATTCATCTGCATTAAGCATGTTCATATATTCTTGAGGTGGGCGTTCTTTGCGTCTCGACTGTGCTTATAGCGAAATATTCATTTATGTACATAGATTCTCGATAGAAAAATTCAACAAATTACCAGAATATTATTCCGAGTTGTTGGACGGCTAATTTTACGAGGTGGTGGTGACGGAAATAGCGGTGGTTCGAGTGACAATGACGCCGGCAATAGAAAAATCTCTATTACCCTACCTACATACGCACCGTCATCAGAGGACGATGAAGAAGATACTCAGTCACCTACCGAGAACTCTACCGATTCGCCTAGCACTGATGCTAAAAGCTCAAATAGCAGTTCAACCGACAGTTCATCAACCAGTGGGGTAAGCTCACAGGCCCTTACATAGATACTTCACTCGCTGTGCAAAACGCGTCCTGTCTGTACTCTAGAGCGAAATTTTTCAGTGCTTTTAAATGAGAGGGGCATAAGTGACCAAATAATTTTCGAAGCATAGTTTTCCCAGACGATAAAGCAGAATCATGGTTGAAAATTTTGCACAGCGGGTATTTAGTGTTTCACTTCCAATCTCAATTTTTACAGCTTACGTTGGTATAGTACTGTTTCATTCTTCTAAGACACGAAAAAACACTTATTATCCAGATTTATTTGTATCTGATTCAAAACCCTAAATGATTCACGCCTATTGTCGCTCAGCTTCATTCTACCAAGGCAATACCTATCTATCAGGAAATTGGATATTCGTTTCGACCTCATTTGAAAAATATTCTTATCGCCAATTTTCTCTGCTCTGAGGACACTAGGCTGACAAACAACTGATGAATGAATCAGAAGCAAGAGAACAGATTTGATCGAACTTTCTCGTTGCAATCTTGCATGTATTATTAGTAACTAAGACGTTCGAAGTGGGTCAATTGTAATGTATTCATCTTCTTCTTCTCTTTACTTTGTATATTATATCCTTGAGAATAATTTCTCTTGCACAATCTTGTAGTAGATTGCAATAATTTGTTTACAGCTCATCCAAGTCCTATCGCCTCATCACTTCTACACCAAATCTACTTTTATGGCCAGCTTCCATCAACAGAAAATGAAATTAATGAAGGTTAAGGGTACAAGTCCCAAAGCAACAAAGGTTGAAATGTTTTTGTTCCCAAAGTAGGTCAAGGTCATTCATGTTTCACAGATTTCAGAATATCCCCGGCTTTAATACATATTCATGTCAAATTTACCGTTTCCTCTCCAAAGTAAGACAATTTTGTATCTATATGATCTCGTGGCCAAAGGTTGAGGATTCAGTAGCACTAGGGTAAAAAAGAGATTCATTTGTATAGCTAGCGATTGTGATCAGAGACTTCGTTGTTTATTCACAATCGGTTCTCGACTTGAGAGGGAGGTATCAATATAAAAACTTAAAAAAGTGAGAAGACCAAGATGTGAAACTTGGCAGGAGTTTGGGTTTCAGTAAGGAATTATAATAGATTCTAGATGATGAAGTCGTAGGTGGGTCTTAAAACTTGTCCTTGGGAAGTTAAATTGGAGGAACAATCGAGAACTTTTTAAAGAAACGTTACAATAGAATAATTTTCAACGATGATAGGGAAATATTTAGATAAGAGACTCAAAAAAAAAGGAAGATTCGCAATTTCTTTTAATTATTTTAATTGGAAAGAACAGAGAACCTGTTTCATCGGGAATTTTTTATTTCGATTTTGCTAATTGATTATTATTGATTGATGGCACTTTTTCTATCGAAATTTCTCTGAGGCTCTGAGCTAGACCCCACCAGGCCGCGAAACCTGCGCCTCATTCGCATACTTCCGGTCGTTTAAGAAAATTCTCAAAATTCCTAAGTTAGGCCTCGCTTCGGAGGCACAACTATTGGTCAGATTATAAAGCTCGAAATTTTGAATTTTTGAAGCCCTTGAAGTAGGTCAAAGCTCCTCGGAACCACAATGAGCCAGACAGACGGAGTTTGAATTTGGTTTGTTGGCGAGTCTCCTCCCTTAAAAATATTGAAATTTTCCTAAGGTGCCTTCTCCTCGGAAATTGGAAATGACATTCCAAAACTTTTACTAGTTCCTAAGACGAGTTGAAGCCTTTCCTCTTCAAGGACCTCCTTGGAAGAGCGCAATGTGCTGATATATAGGGTGGGGCAGGAGGATGTTAAGCAAGTTTGGGCGAAATTTGTTGCAGTGCAAAAACGCAGAACGTTAGAAGCATACTTTAAAAGTACAAATTTTGTATCCCCTTTTTATCTACAATTTGCGCCCCTACTCAGCTTTCTACAACTTCTCTGAGCTGAGTTATGAACTAAAATGTGTCAAAAATTGATAAATTTGTCAAAATTCTTTCAACTTCCATATTTTATCTGATTTCAAAATGAAATTTAACGCTGATCTCGAAAAATATACCTAAAGACCTCAATGAAGCTTGAAAGTGGGGGATTTTTCAATGTCTTATTTGAAAACCTTTGCATTTTATTCAATTTTTGGCACATTTTGGTCTATAGCTTGTCTTAAAAAAGTTGTAGAAACTTTGAATATGGCTCAAATTAAAGATGAAATTAAGACACAAAATTCGTAAATCTAAAATATACGTTCAACGTTTCGCGTTTTTGCACTACAACTGATTTAACGCGAATATCCCATTTCACAGGTAACATCTTTCTGGCCCGCCCTGTATAGCTCGCGGGTTGGAAGCTCAATTTTTTGTTCAAATCCCGTCACGCTCGCTTGTCTATGGTGACGATTCCTTACCTCAATTTTGCGATTTTAGAAAATACCAATCCTCAGATGATACCTCTTTCATAATTTTGACGTATGCACAGGTAGATGGGACTTAGCCTCTGTTTAGTAAAATACGTCAGTTTTTGATGTATAAACTATTCATAATTTAGGCTAGAGAGAACGTCACATCACTAATTTCGAATATGCTTGACAAATGATGAGAACTATCTTGGAACTAGGTCAAAATAAGGAGGGAGGGAAAAGGGATGAAGGCTCTAGCGACTTCTCTCGGAGACTCTGAATACTTACGAGTAGGACTTAGGCTAATCACAATCTAATTTACGAAGAGTTGCAGACTTACCTCTTCAGATTCTGAACACATATTCTCTACACAAAACAAATCGCTTATTTCCGATCGCTGTATCATTTTATGAATTCCAGAATGCGTATTCAAGCTATGCTAAAGCCCACCGTCATTGCACAGTAGCCTATTTTACCAGCTTGTGTTGCTCTAAGGCTTTCATGTCAAAAATATTTATTGTAATTACATAATTATATTGCTTGCGCATTTCTAGAATTTGTCTCAAGAATTTTATAGCTTCAATGTCTCTGATATCGTCGCGTTGAACCTCGAGTGATATTGTTTCAAGGATCATTTTGTCATATCATTTAATCGTTATTACACGTTTCATCTTGAGAAAACTTGCAGCAGCGAGTCTTCTCAAAATATGGAAAGAGAAAAAGTTTTCTCTCAACACATGATGGTAAAGTACGATTTTACCAACGGTTGGCAATCTGTACCATCATTTTTTGAGAAAAATATATTCCTAATACAAGAGATTAAAGGGAGAATTTGCTACTCGTTCGTAAAATTTTGCAATCGTTCAGCAAACTCTCGATTTAATTTCCTTGTATAGAAATATACTATTTCTGATTGACGATACAGCGCATTCCAAACGCTGAAAAGTTTTATACGTGACATCGTGTACTAAGAATATTATCACGAATTACTGGAAAAATTATAGTCTGATTTTTCTTACGCATATACTGCAGACAAATTTCTATTGTTCCATCTCCGTCTTCAAACAAAAATAAAGATGACTTTTCTAGATCTCCGACCTTTCTCTCATCGTTCAACATTGCTTCCTTTCCATTCATCCACTTCGTTTCAACTAGAAGAGTGATTGAATTCTTGATATAGATGTCCACATCTGCTTCTCGATCTCATCTTTCGGCTGTGACTTTCGAGCATTCTTTCTAGAAGCACCAATTTCCATTCTGAAAAGATTTTAGTTTATTTCATCTTCATCATTATTGGTAGAGAGTTCGGGTGACATTAGCTTCAAAGTTGGCACTTCTCGCAATTTCCGATTCTTCAACATTGGGCGACATATACTTTTGTTTTGAAACAGTTCTGTACATTGCGTAACAATAATGATTTCTTTCATCACAAGGGATATCGTTAAAATATTATTTTTATCATTTCAGAGCTCCGGTGATGCTGGCACAGCATCAGTAAGTGAAGCTCCAGAAAATAACGTGATAGTACGAAAAAGTCGAGATGTTTCAGATGTTCTATCCGACACGACCTTTTCACCGCGTAAGTCATCGTCAGTCGATAATTTTGCTTGTTACAGAGAACAAAATATATTTATTGCAAAAATTCATCCTTTACGAGGTACAATTATAGCGGGTGATCTACAATTTGTGGTCCTAACTAGTCCGGTGGTTCGACCAATCCTCTCTCTGTTCTTCACTCAAAATTTTTTCGAGTCCTCTTTTTATTCAACAGCTTATGACGTGAAATTTTCCCACGTTCCTGAGGTGGATCATTCATTTCATTCTCCGTTCCTCAATCAAAACACCGTCCTAATGTCTCTACACGTTCTCACCAACTCGTGATTTTCCCAAGTTCATCTTCGATAGCGATCTGGGCAAAGAAATTTCTCACACGTCTGTATCCTCCAATGCAAACTACTATCCCGACTTCCAATCCCATAACATACAACAAGAAAAATTAAGTATAACTTTTGATCCTTTCACATCCGAGCTCCTAACTTATAAAAAAGTCACAACAAATATAAACAAAACTCTAAGAAATCCCTTATCTGGATTAGACAACATACACTTGGCTATGAATACAAATCTACGACTTGAAGCGTTCCACCATCTTCTTTCCTTGTTCAACTCTATTTTCACTCAAAACATTTACCCCATCCTCTAGAAAACCGCCATCATCCTCCCCTTCCTAAAACCCAAATCGGATCTTCTCTTCGCTGCCTCACACCGCCCTAGAGCTCTCTCTAGGATTCTCGGCAAATAATTCTTGATAAAAGACTTCTCTTGTACTTAGAATCTAACAACCTGCTTTTCCCTTTTCAATATTATGGTTGTAGAAAAGGTCGCAAAAACAACGCATTCCTTAACAAATCCGTCTCATATTTCACCTTCTCAGACTTTTAGGAAGCCTTCTCTCGTGTCTAAAGACACCCCATCTCCACCAAATTACATGACATTGGTCTTCGAGGCCATCTCTTCAAAATTTTCTAAAGTTTCCTCCACAAAAGGAGCCTTACGATGAGAATCCATTATACAATCTCCTCGCCTCTCCCTGTCGAAAACGGTGTCCCCCAACGGGAAGTTTCAGCGTTCTCCTTTTCTTAATCGCCATCAACGGTATCACGAAACATGTTCATCTCCCTTTCTCCACAGCATCCAGTTTATATTCATCGTCATTATTCCCATCTAGCCTTTCCAGGCCTAAAAGCCTGGGTAAATGTAATTGCTAGGCTATTTAACTTGACGAAAAAACAAGACTGCGTTGTCATGTGCCTCAATATCCGGGTCCATTGACTGTTACAACACAGAAATTCAATTTATTATTCTTTTCAAATTCCTCCCCGGAATAAGACAACATACACTCGGCTATGATTGAAAATTACGTCCAAATTCGCTCCACCTTCTTTCCCTGTTCAACTCTATTTTCACTCAAAAAATCTACCTCACTCTCTGGAAAAACCGTCATCACCCTCTCCTTCATGCCTCATACCGCCCTTTTGCTCTTTCTAGCATTCTCGGCAAATAATTCTTGACAAAAAACTCCTCTGGTACTCGGAATCCTTTCCCCATTCAATACGGTTTTAGAAAAGGTCGCAGCTCTATAAAGCCACTCAGGGACTTTCAATCCAAATCAACAACGCATTCCTCAACAAATCCTATCTATACTCTATCTTCTTTGGCCTCCAGGAAGCCTTCCCTCGAGTTTGGAGACACCTCATCTCTACCACATTGCATGAAATTGGTCTTCGAGGCCATCTCCCGAAAATTCTAAAAAGTGTACTCCACAATTGAAGCCTTATGAAGAGAATCCAAAATACAACCTCCTTGTCTCTCCCTATCGATAACCATGTCCTCCAAGGGGAAGTTTTCGGCGTTCTACTTTTCTTAATTGCTATCAACTATACCACGAAACATGTTCATCGTCCTATCCCCCAGTGCCTTTTCGCCGACGACTTTAATATTTCTGTCTGTTCTGCTAACCCCCAAAGAGCTTACAAGCTCCTACAAGACACTCTCAACTCAATGACTACATGGACATCTAAAAACGGTTTCAGATTTTCTCCCTCTAAAACCTATTCTGTCATTTCCAAAAAAATGAAATCCTATCCCATGCTATCCAACTCTTAATTCTACAAAATTTTCAAATTCCATCTCGTAACTACGGACAATTCCTCGGATTACATTTTGATCATAAACTTACTTGGACCCCTCGCATCAAAATCCTAAAAGCAAAATGCACACGCGTTTTCAAATATTATGAAACTCCTCAAAAGACTGTAAGGGAAAACTACTCCAACTATACAAAAGTTTCATCCGCTCAAGACTGGATTATGTCACCCAAATATAACTTGGCCAGTAAATCCCTCCTTGCTTTAATCGACTCCATCCAAACCTTCCCTCAGAGTCGTCTTAGGCGCCTACCCTACCAGCCCCATACTCAACTTAGGTGCAGAGGCCGCTGAATCGACTCCACTTTCGTAGACTCATCCCAACCTCGAACTTCTCGTCTTCTGTCTCCTAATTTCCTCACCTTCCAATCTTCAACCGAATCTTTCACCATAATAATCGATCTCCCGCTAAGTCAATCCTCTTTTACTCCAACATAAACCCTCCATAGTAGATCTCTTGCAACCCATACAAACAATTTCTCTTCCTTGGACTCTACCTCAAGCCAATATCCATTCCGACCTCACAGAAACCCCCAAATTTAACAAAATGACCTACATCCAACAAATCAAAAAATTAATTCAAGAATAAATAACATCTCATCGCATCCGTAACATAGCCTCCAGATTCCCAACTGAATTCATGGCCATATACGCCTGCCTTTCCCACCTTTCTTAGCTCCCCCCCTCCTTCCCTCATGACAAATATTTCCTCTCCGACTCACTTTCTTCCCTTCACTCTTTCTCACACTCGAACAACTCCAATCCAGTGGAAAACAACATTTATATTCGACTTGTTTCGATATTTTCCAATACTTTTCAACTTTCACGTTTTTTAAACATTTTTCATCCGGCAAAATTCGTCGATTTGCCATCGAAATCGGGAAGAACTAAATCGATGTTGGTTTTGAATCAAATTTTCGTCGATATAGCGGATTGTTTTGGAGTTAACATGGTTTATCGGAACAGCCCACTCAAGGGTGGAAATACCTCCATGTTCCCTTTTCATATACATTATACTGAACTTGAAACGTTTGATAGTCTCTCTACTCGCAGACAAAGCATATTTTAGCACCAAAAGTCACTGTGATGACATTATATTCTAATGGTCTTTCCACTCCAATGAATTTTAATAACGACTCTTCGTATTTCTGCTCAGTTGACGACGAAAATTCCAGCTCAACAACCGAATCAACGACCAAACGTGGAGGATTGTTGTCATTGATTACGAGGAGCAGACGAGGCTCTCTACTCGGAAATGGCAGCAGTGGTGGTTCTGGTAACTTTGTATTCGATTTAATAAAGGTAAATAACACCAACTTTATTTTGGTTCAAACACCACGGTGGCAACAATAACGAGTAAATCTTGAATATTTCAATTCAGCTGATTGCTGGAAGTGGCACCACGCCCGAGAAAGACGAAGAACTGAACGCTCCGAGAGAAGAAAGAGATGACGATGCCGTAGACAATGCCGAAGCAAATGATGTAAATGGTGGAAATACGAACTCTCCGTATAATCCGGATGAAGATACGGGTGGAATTCCTGGACCATTGACCAGATTCGCTCTATTGGTCAATCGAGGCATTGGGAACATTGTCAAAGACATAATACTCGTGAGTATTTGAAATTGTACTTGGTACACCATATTCTTGTCTCGTTGTAGATTGTTTCAGGTACATCCATTCTCATTAGCAAAGGACGTGAGTGAGGTGGTAGTAACGTGTAAGCTTGTTTACCCAGCGTAATGAGCCGATTGATCTCATATTTGCTGTTTTACGTTCCAAAACTATTAAGAAATCTAATGAAATTTTTCATTTTTCGTTAATGATTTCCGAGCAGTTATGTCCACGTTCAGATGAAAAGTGCACACAGTACAAGACGGCTGTCTTGAAAAATGTGGTCAATAAAATTCGATGATTTATTTCATAATCGCTCTACTATACGCAGGTTTCATTTTTTACTCTATTCCATACACCTACAACTATGAGCATGATTTTTTTTTTATCTACAACTAAATTCCGCACATTTTAAAGAAAACGTACACCGCACGTTCGGTACACGAATTTGGTATCGGAGGGGGGTTTACTACAACGACCTTAAACGAGATTTAGTATTTCGCTAATCGCTGTTTGGAATTTAATCGCGGTGTCTTATGGTATTTTTTGAAAACGAGTAGAGATGATTTAGCGTACCATCAAGTAGTTGAGAAGACCTTCGTGGTTGATCTAATCTGGTGAAGGGGGCTGAAGGTTAATTGGCCGATTTAAAGGCGATTGTTGACGATTGAGTACAGAATTTAATGATGAGACAATGTAATCCTTAGTTACGTTTATTAATTTGGAGATGCATGGTCTGGTGTAGTCGGTTCGGTATTTAAGGTTACGGTTAAGGTGTAGCTCGTCTTTGGTGGTGACGGCTACGTGGCCGTGGTACTCAAACTCAACACACAACGATATGGGATTCACGAGAAGTCGTTAAAGTTGAAGGTTTAACAAGATTTCGCGATGTAGGTATAGAACTGGGTTGAAAATAGTTCAAATTCCTTTGTAATCTTGGAAATAATTTTTGAAGTTTTCATTCGTAAACCAAAGCTCGTCCTAAACTGAGAAATGTCCTTCCAACCACTTTTTTTTTTTGACAGTTTGGTAGTTTCATGATAATATCGTCTCTCTCTCTTTCGAAAGGTCGACTCAAAAGTGGACCTGATCGTAGTATGAAGTTATGATTTCCGGGATTCAACATGAATAAATTTTAATGATATTTCGATGCAGTGAAGCATAATGATGCCAAAAATATTATCGAAAATGTATAATCAATGACAATCACTCTGAAACTGAATATTAGTATTCGATTTATTAAAATATAATCTAGCGTAATAAGAATATACGGTTAAACCTAAAGTTCTCTTTTAAATTGAAGTCACTCCGTCTCCAATTTTTCTAATCAAGATAACTTTTTGGGTCGAGTCAATACTACGGACGATAAAAACTCGAGTTCAAACATTCCCAATTTATTAAGTACCTATAATACGAAGTTCAGTTCCAAGAACAACTCGCAACCTTCCGTGCAAAATTTTCTGCGTCACATTTTTCGAATATAACTCGAGAAATATGGGCAGTGTAGAAAAAAGTTAAGAGACAAAAATATTTATTGTAAAATTTACTACCAAAACGACAATCTGATTACCATCTTTGCCTCACCTATTTGCTTGGATAATATATTTTATTTTATTATTTTATTTATTTTAACCAGCTTTAAATAGGTTATAAGCTCGACCTTTACAGTACCTATGTTCATATAATACGATTAGATTAATTACACAGTAAAAGGAAAGATGAGGACGAAAGTCAAGTAAAGGGTAAAAAGGAATCTGTGAGAGAAGTAAAGTAGAGTTTGTGTAAATGTTTGTAAAAAGTAGTAGTTATTCAAGTATTGTGTTATATGGGAGAGTAAAATTCAGTTTGAGGTATTGTATGGTGTCGAAGTTGTTTTTGAGTGCTTGAATGAAGCAGGAGGGTGTTTTAGTGAAATCGTGGTGAGCTAAAAGTTTGGGGCGAGTAACAAAATGTTCTACTGTTGGACTGTCTTGGTGACAGTGGAGGCATGAGGGAAGAGTTAGGATGTTGAGTTGATTAGGTAAGTGTGGGTGATTTTTGTAAGACCGAATGACTTCTTCTCGTCTCATGTTCCTAATGGAGGAGGACAAGGGGTGAGGAGTTTGTTGTTAGTTTGATTTTTCCAGAAGGTGTACCAGGATTGAGTTATGATAATCAAGGGCTGGTAGGAGGGAGTTGTCAGATATTTTGTTGAGAGAGGTGGCAATTTTGGCGGCTTGATCAACTGTATCGTGTTCTTGGAAAATAATGTGACCCGGTGTCCATATGAATATTATTTTGGATTTAATTCAGTTAAGTAAGGAGAATGCGGTACATCTCCTCGGGTGAAAGGGTTAGAGGTGTATGTATCGGTAAGCGAGTGGAGTGCACAGAGTGAGTCGGAGAGGTGAAGGAATTATTCATTAATATGTCAACTAAAAAAGGACGTATTTTGTAATTTATGCTAGGCTACTTTCTTGTTACTTTCCATCATTTTATAAAAAATAAAACTGAAAATTTCTTGAATGCTAAAAAATATAGATACAGGGTAGAAATTTTACTGCGGGATTCAAAAAGTTTAGCGCCTATCCAGTCTTCAATATTAGTTTTCTTTCAAAGCTGAAGAAGACAGAGAAAAGAAGACTTTCAAGCCCATTACTCGAATCGAAAGAGGAACCAAAGAAAAAAGTTCTACATCCCCGAAATGTACGCTAAACGTTCTTAGAAGCTAGAGAAGGGTGTAGAGCCAAAAAGTACTGGGTCAATCCGTAGCCACGGGTCTGTCCTATTAGGGCACACATGGAGCCTCTTCAAACGCTGTTCCCTTGAGGAAAGTTGGTGATCCACACCGCCATCTGGATCTTCGAGGTGGCATTTTGGGGCAGTCCTTTCATGTGGATCCCAGTTTGTACTTCAATATTTGTTACTTTCTGGATCTAGGAGACTAAATATAGAGCTCAACCCCTTCAGTGCTCATCGATTGATGAACAAAACCTGTGAATAAAATGATTCGTTTCACGGAGGGAGAAGATTCTTGCCTACATAGTGATGACACACAAGATTAGCAGAAAGTAGGGCGTACGAGACCTCAATCAAGACTGAAGTATGCTGAGTCCTTTGTCGAGGGTGTACTAGGAACTCGTTAGCTTGATTGACAACGGAAGTAATATGAGGCATATATAGTTCAGCTAGGATATCGATGGAAAACGACAGATGTCTCTTAGAGGTCATGAAAATGTAGAAAGAGGATAAACCATTGAGGCTACAGAGACTAGAACCAAACAACTTGCAAGAGAAATGATATTCTTATTGAATAGAAAATAACCTGATTGCTGTGACACTTTTCAAACGAGGTGAGAGATTTAATCCACAACAGAAACAAGAAGTTGATTGAAAATTTACGGGTCTACCGTCAGAAATGAAAATTTAAAAAAACAGACGTTTCGAATGAACAATATTTGAAACGTCGCGTCGGTCGTTTTGGATTTCTATTTCTGATAGAATTTTTATGGTATTTCAGTCAGGAAAAGTTCTTTTCCCTCAGAAAGGCGATTATCCTACAAAAATACCAATAAAAGCGTCTGACGTTTTTTTTTTTTTTTTTTGTAGTACCAAAAAGCTCACATTTGAGTGGATGAAATGTGGCGTAGAGAAGGGGGGGGGGTGACAGGGATGTTTTTCCAGGGGCTCAACCTCGAATTTTCTAACCAACTTCCACCCTTATCCCCAAAATGTTTGAATTCGTAATTTCAGTACATTGACAGACTTGGACTTTTCACAGGAGGAGCATTTGAAGTTCCTCAATTCTTAAGGAAAATGAAAACAAATTCGAAAAGTAACTCAACAAGCAGAATGACTTCCAGATCAATGTTTCGAAAATATTTCATTGATATGATTAAATTACGAAGTTGAAATAAAATTTCTCGTGACATGTGATACCGAAGTCACGTTTCTAACGACGTCGAAGATTAATCATCAAAAAATTATATCAAGGTGAAGCAGAAAACTAACGACTTCGGTATTAATTCTAGTGTTTGCTCAAGATTTTACTCTATCTACACAATTCGTATTCAGTTTTAACTTTCTCCGTACGCTCTCCCTCCTTCTCGTGTATTTTGAGAAGGCAATATTCTAGTGTAAGATTACGACACATAGTCTAAATCCTAATCCCTAAACTATTTGTTTCACTTCTAGCCTCAGGAAAAAATTCTTTATTAAATTTTGTCATTTCAATTTCTTCTTGGCTTACTTAACTCCTCTACTACGAAAATGTTCAAGAACTATTTTCTGTTTCGCCATACTCTGGGAGCTCCGGAAAATCAGGCGCGGACGATTGGGAGCGGCCGGCCCGACTTGACTGAAGGCGACGAACTTGAAGGCGCAAGCTACGGCTGGATGCCGACCTATTTTATCTCTTTCTTTTTCTTTGTGAGGGATCTATAAGTTTTATTGGCACTCAAATTAAACATTCCGCCTCCATTTCACGCAAACACTTTATTATCTTTGGATCACATTGAAATGTTCCCTGAACTTTGTCACTTCATCTCGCTACTACCTCCTGCATTCACCATCTAAAATGTAAAGAATTTAATAACACTATAAGGGGCTATGGCCTCGATGCCAATCCCTAATACCAACCCCCCTTTTTTTGTGGAAATTATAATAAATTTCAAATTTGTTGTTATGATTATTTTTCACTTTCTGTTGTTCCTTTTATTTCAAGAGTTATTTCAAGTTTTTTTTTTCTTTCTTTCTTTATTAGTTTCTTTTGTTCAAAATTTGTAATTGAAATTGTATTGAAGGTTGGTTGAGTAAAAAAGAAAAAAAAAAAAAAAAAAAAAACTTTCATAGAGGTACATCCTTAGAAGATTCAACGTCCATCCTGATAACCTTTACCTAATTTCAAGACTTGAAAAATTTCGAGCATTAGACCTCTGTAGAAGAGAGACTTGATAAAATTCCTCGTTCCGAATCTCTAGAGAGAAAGCTTCAAACAGTTTTAAACTCGGATGGTGACATCATCAGGAGACCTTGAAAAATTTTAGACTCGAATTTATGTAGAAGAAAACTGTAAATAATTTTGTAAGGCTACGATCAACTTTTTTTTTTTTTTTTTTTTCGTTCTTGTATTCTAATGTTGTCACGACGTCGTCGCCAAATCAGTAAGCTTTTTTTCAACAATTCTCGACGGCTCATCGACTGCGTCAAACTGACATCAACCCAATTTCTTCTTAGCCACGCAATAAAAAATTTATCAACTTTTCATTCTCCAATGAAGGAAGAATGAGTTCTCCTTCAAAAAAATTGTCAAGTATGTTCCTTTGAGATATTATACACTCATTTTCAAGCTCATTTACTTAAATCACTCTTTTTTTTTCAATTTCTTAATTTGATTTCCCTCTTAATGACTGATATTTGAAATAAACTGAAAATTAAACTTTGTATTGTTTTCAGTATTCAGTTCTTTTGTCCTTAAATTTTCCATCGTTTCATACTGTATTAACAAAAAATGACTCAAATATTCATGTTTGAAAATCATAATCGAAATCTAAAACGAATAATTTTATGTTCTTCTATAATTTATTTAGGTAGGTATTCTAATTTCTGTCCTTTCACGGAATTCCGTTCAATTGAAAAAATAAAAAATTGTAAAAAAGAAAAGATTTCTGTTTTACAAGTAAGACGCAAATTAAATGATGAAATATTTTCATTTTACGTTTTATACATTATTTTTTAAAGTAGAATTGGATGTTCGGGACGAATGCACGTCTTGGATGAGACTACTCCAATGAAATTTGTTCTCTTCAATTACACTCCTCGGAATTACGCTATGGTTACCTGGACTCACTTTAATTACTCGCGCCACCCTTTCTCTTAACACTCTTCTTGGACTTTTTCCGTCTTTTTATGCTTATTGATGAAAAAATTGCTTTGATTTTTGTTTACAGCGTATCGCTCAAACTGGCGAAAGAATAGTCAACTATAAAGCCAGACTTATAACGGCGATAATTTAAAAAAAAATAACGAATACGTGATAAAGAGAGCAAAAAATTAATCGGAGCCATGATTTAATCAAAAACGACGCCTAGATGGAAATGTTGATACTTTGTAACGGACTCTTGACTGATAATTGTCGAACTGAAATGACACGAATCAGAAGTGGGATGTTGCCTCCGCCAGGCTACTTCTGAGTGTCTGTTTTTTTTATATTTATTTTAATGATTAGCGCTTTTTATTTTTAATTTTATAAATTTTCATTATTTTACTAAATAACGACATCGTACCTTTGGTATTATTAAAATCGGCTCGATGTGAGTCCGATTTAATTTTTAGAAATAGTCTAGTTTTTTATTACTGCAAATGTGAGTACATTTCATATTTGGCTTTATTATTTTTGTACATTTTCATCGTTTTTTTTTTTTCTCTCTTTTTTTCTGTTAGTAATATTTGTAGCTTATTTCAGAGTAAGTAAGTTGTTAATTTATTTTATATCATTTATTAATTTATGGTATTGGTTAAAGTTATCATTTTAATGTGAGATTTGTTTATAATATTAATCTTAGTTTACATTATTGTTGGATAGTTGTATAAGGAATGATTGTTTTTCCGTTTTTTTTTTTTTTCTTCTTTTTCTTTCTTGTTCTTTTTGTCAATTTAGGTATTTTGTATATTATTTTTAGATTCAATTCTGATCTTCTTCCTTCATTTAACTCTTTTTTTCCCTTCTTCCTCGACGAAGAACAAAAACACAGATAACTTAATTTGATTACAGAAAGATGAATTCTCAAAAAAAAAAAAAAAAAATGTATAAGGGTTATAACGTTTAAGGAAGAATTGAAAATCTATTTCGTATCAAAAACGGATGATAATTATTTGTGCTCCATGAAAATGTAACACGTCTCCATTTCTTTGGGAGAAATTCTCTTTGTTTAACTTTTAATAAACCCATATTTATCATCTACAGTAAAAATTAATGAAAAACAACATGCTGAGGTCGTCTAGTCTACCAATGTACGTTGTCACCGACAAATTTTACACACATAAATGGGTATAATATTCATTTACGAAACAACATAGCAGAATAATTAATTTTTGCCACTTACTCTTATAAATGAGGTTGAATTTTTAAAATTAATATGATTATAATTGACTACCTATGTGATTGATGTTTGTTCCTCGAGTACGAGTAATATGTTATTCATATATAAATAAAAAAACTTCAATCGATGTTTGAAAGAATTATTTTGGTTGATAAAACCGGCAAAGAAAATTTCAGACTTCACGAAAAAAAAAAAAAAAAAAGAAATAAAATAAACTGATTGTTCAAACTTTTTTCACAAATTCTTCTTTATCAAATAGAAGCAAAGTATGATTAGAATCGCTCTGCAGAATATTTGAATATAAAAGTTTTATATAAAAGAGTATAGAAAACTATTACCTATTCTGCATGATCTGATAGGCGCAAAAGATTTTGTATTTGATTCCTGTCTAGCACTTGTGGATAAATTGGCAGAGTTTGGGAGTGTAGTAAGCTTTTTGCGAGTCTCTGCAGTATTTTGTTGTTTTCAATGGGTATTGAAACGCAAAATGATTACTGTTCTCTGATACTTCCTGTGTTAGAACTTTTTCATGAACGTACAAAAAAAAAAAAAATTGAAACATTAAATTTAACACGATGATAACTACGTACAAATGTTCCAGGTGATTGTTTTCTAGGATGTACATTAATTAAGGAACAGGTTGCCTTAGGGTACACAAACAAACAAAAAGAAAAGAATATGTATCATTTTTATTTTGGCCTGCCTTTTTTTCAAGCTCTTGCCTCGGCAAGCCAATACATCCGCCAAAAAAAGAAGATAAATAAAAGAGGAGGGCGGTCTTCCAATAATAATAATAAAGTTACCTATCAACGCTTCGTTCTGACGTCACGATTTGAAAAAGTACGAGGAGTTGCCGGTATCCGTCGAAAAGGCACCTAATCAATTCAATTATCATGGAGCGGGTGCTCTTTTGACAAATAACTCCTCATTATTCTGTGCCATTTTAGTTTCGCTTAGCAATTTTAGAATTTCTCTGTAGTCCAGGCAAGTTTCATTTTTGCATAGCATTTTTCAAATTCGTGTACAGTCTGTGAGAAAGTCTTTTCTTCTTGATACTTCAATATACCAACCGCATGTATTCTACAACCAAGAAGACTGTTATTTTACTTTTTGATCAAATTTATCTCAATTTTTTTAGTTGTCTCATCATTATTTTGGCTATGGGAACATTTATCTTATAAGTACAGCGATTATTTTCGGGGATATTTTTGCATTTTGGAGCTTGACAAGGAATCAAATCTCTTGGATGTGGATCTTTTGATTTCCAGATCTTGTGTAGAAGAAAGATTGATTTATTGAGTTCTACATCTTATGACAGGAAAAGGAGCTCCAGATGTTTTTTTTATCACATTGACAAGCTTTGTAACTGCCAGGATTTGAGGATTATTAGCTCGGCGGAAAAAAATATAGTACTACAGTAGAAAAAAAAAAAATAGTAATACATAATAATAATGAATAGAAATAGAAATAATATAATGTGTTTAGATTGGGACAGTATTTGAGGATAGCGGAGAGTGGAATTCGAGCGGAAGGGGGTATAGGTGTGACAGTAAGTAAAGGTTTAGATGAGGATTATTGTCAGTTGTGTCCTATGGTTAGATGTAAGAGTAAAAATTGATTAGTTGTAGAAATGGTATCGGAGTTATTTTTGAGTGCTCTGGTGAGGAGGACGGGGTATCAGTAGCAGTGCGAAAGTGTAGGAGTTGCGGACAGGAGAAAAAATATTCGACTGTTAAATTGTCCATTTGGCTGCGGAGGGACGAGATGGGGGGGGGGGGTAAGTATGTGGGGTTTCGTTTGATGGACGTGAGTAATTCTTGTGTGGGCAATTCTTAGTCGCGTATTTGTCTCAAGTTCCTGTAGGAGGATGACCTTGCTGTGGGGATTTTTTTGATAGACAGAAGTTCATTAAGATGTTAATTTTTCCAGAGTGAGTACCATTTTGGTGTAAAAAGGGTCCTTCTTATAGTCGGAAGCGGGAAGGTGGGAGTTATCGGTCATTTTCTCAAAGGAAGTAGAAAATTTGGCACCTTGGTCTACAACCTCGTGTTCGGAGCGTTGTGTCAGTAGGTTGGAGGTGATTGAGTTTGTGGAAGAGAGGAGAGAGGAAAGTGAGTCGGAGAGGAGATATTTGCCGGGGGGTCAGAAAGGTGGGAAAGGAAGGCATATATGAACATGAGTTCAGTTGTGAATAGACAGGATTATATTACGGATGCGATGAGATGTTTCCTCGTCTATGGAGTACGGGTAACCAAATGTATTAGAGGCAATGAATGTAGTCAGAGTATTCTTGAATCAATTTCCTGATTTGTTGGACGTAGGTCACTTTGTTAGATTTGAGGATTTCTGTGAGGTCGAACAGGATATTTGCTTGAGGGAGACTCCAAGGGGGAGAGATTGTATACATGGGTTGCGAGGGATTCGCTTTGAAGGGTTTATTGACAGAATTGTTGAAGTGAAGGAGTATAATATTATGTTCAGCGGGAGGTTGATTATTATGGTGAAAGATTTGGTTAAAGATTGGAAGGTGGGGAAATTGAAAGACAGAGGACAAGAAGTTGGAAGTTGGGGTGAATCTACGAAAGTGGGGGGGGGGGGTCGACGGCCTCTGCACACAAGCTGAGTTTTTGGCTGGTACGGTAGTCACCTGAGACTATTCTGAGGACAGAGGTTTGGTCGGGACCGAGTAAAGCAAGGAAGGATTTATTGGCGAAGTTATATATTGGGGCGGCATAGTCCAGTCTTGAGCGGATGAGACTTCTATTAAGTTGGAAGAGTAGTTTTCTGTCGCAGCCTTTTGAGTGGTGGAAAATAAGTTTTATAATATTTGAAAGCGCGTGTGCATTTTGCTTTTAGGATTTTGATGCGAGGGGTCCAAGTAAGTTTATGATCAAAATGTAATCCGAGGAATTGTCCGTAGTTACGAGATGGAATTTGAAAATTTTGTAGAATTAAGAGTTGGATAGCATGGGATAGGATTTCATTTTTTTGGAAATGACAGAATAGGTTTTAGAGGGAGAAAATCTGAAACCGTTTTTAGATGTCCATGTAGTCATTGAGTTGCGAGTTTCTTGAAGGAGCTTGTAAGCTCTTTGGGGGTTAGCAGAACAGACAGAAATATTAAAGTCGTCGGTGAAACATGTTTCGTGGTATAGTTGATAGCAATTAAGAAAAGTAGAACGCCGAAAACTTCCCCTTGGAGGACATGGTTTTCGATAGGGAGAGACAAGGAGGTTGTATTTTGGATTCTCTTCATAAGGCTTCAATTGTGGAGGAAACTTTTTAGAATTTTCGGGAGATGGCCTCGAAGACCAATTTCATGCAATGTGGTAGAGATGAGGTGTCTCCAAAGTCGAGGGAAGGCTTCCTGGAGGTCAAAGAAGGTAGAGTATAGATAGGATTTGTTGAGGAATGCGTTGTTGATTTGGATTGAAAGTCCCTGAGTGGCTCTATAGAGCTGCGACCTTTTCTAAAACCGTATTGAATGGGGAAAGGATTCCAAGTACCAGAGGAGTTTTTTGTCAAGAATTATTTGCCGAGAATGCTAGAAAGAGCAAAAGGGCGGTATGAGGCATGAAGGAGAGGGTGATGACGGTTTTTCCCAGGCCCGTAGCCAGAGCCCATTTGTAGCGGGGGCTCCATGGAAGTTAGGGGGGGCCGAAATTTTTTGTCAAATGTTGATCAAGGCGAGTGCACAAATACAACACGTAACGCTACCAATAGTAGAAGAGGATGGTTTATCCCTATTAAGTATCGAGGAGGTGGATGCAGCAGTCAACAGACTGCGGGGAAAGTATTGGAGGGCTCCAAGCCCGGATGAGATTCCAAATCCTGTCTGGAGCGCCATCTCTTTGCGATGGAAGAAAGCCAGGCTAGCGCTGATCGATAAGAAGGATAAACCACTTGGCTATCCTCTTATTGTCCACTTTGCCTGCTTGATAACGTGGGCAACCTCTCGGAGAGAATGACAGCCAATCGCCTTGAGAGCTACCTGAAGGAAAGAGGTATAATCTTAAGAAGCCAGAGCAGGTTTCAAATTGGACGCTGTACGTCAGATGCTGGGATCAGGCTGAAGAGAATAGCGAGTCAGCGATAGCTACGCAACAGTTTTACGCAGCCGTCAGCCTCGACATAAGAAATGCGTTCACTCGATCCCGTGGGAGAGAATAGTGGAAGTCCTCATGGACGTAGAAGTACCTGCATACCCTCTCAGGATGATCAGCAGTCATCTTAGCTGTTGAGAAATCCAAGCAGAGGCGTCTGCTGGTACAATGAAGCGCCCAGTTACTTGTGGGGTGCCGCTGGGGTCGTGAGCCTTTGCTGTGGTGCGTTGCATTTACAGGATATTTAAGGTGAAAAGCTTATCTACTATGCGGATGACACACGGGTAGTATGCATCGCCGGAACAATTGTAGCGATGGAGAGCAGACATAATTATTATATTGCCGTTCTACTTAAATTTCATATCATCTGACATTTTCCCAACAAAATTAATTTTTTCTACCTTATTTTTTTAGCTTATTTTGTAGTACTGATTCTTTTTGCATTAGGCTTGTACTTTTGGCTAGGGGGGGCTCATGACCTAGCTAGGGGGGGCTGAGCCCCCCCTGGCCCCCCCTTAGCTACGGGCCTGGTTTTTCCTGAGAGTGAGATAGATTTTTTGAGTGAAAATAGAGTTGAACAGGGAAAGAAGATGGTGGAGCGAATTTGGACGTAATTTTCAATCATAGCCGAGTGTATGTTGTCTTATCCCGGGGAGGAATTTGAAAAGAATAATAAATTGAATTTCTGTGTTGTAACAGTCAATGGGCCCGGATATTGAGGCACATGACAACGCAGTCTTGTTTTTTCGTCAAGTTAAATAGCCTAGCAATTACATTTACCCAGGCTTTTAGGCCTGGAAAGGCTAGATGGGAATAATGACGATGAATATAAACTGGATGCTGTGGAGAAAGGGAGATGAACATGTTTCGTGATACCGTTGATGGCGATTAAGAAAAGGAGAACGCTGAAACTTCCCGTTGGGGGACACCGTTTTCGACAGGGAGAGGCGAGGAGATTGTATAATGGATTCTCATTGTTAAGGAATGCGTTGTTGATTTGCGATTCGAGGACGATGAGTGGCTGTATAGAGTTGTGACCTTTTCTAAAAGCGTATTGAAAGGGGAAAAGGAGGTCGTTAGATTCCAATTACCAGAGGAGTCCTTTATTGAGAATGCTAGAAAGAGCTGAAGGGCGGTATGAGGCATGAAGGGGAGGATGATGACGGGTTTTCCAGAGGGTGGGACAGATGTTTTGAGTGAAAATTCAAAAAGTTTTTTATATTATTGTGTACCGTAACACGGAAAGGAAAATGAACGTCAACGAACGCGTTCGTGTAATTAATGAGTGCATGTTGTCTAATCACGGGGAGGAATTTGTCAAAAATGATGAAATGAATTTCGGTGACGTAACAGTCAATAGGGAAAGAAGCCCAAAAGACCCTGATATTGAGGCGCATGGCGACTCAGTCTTGTTTTCTCGTCAAGTTAACTAGCCTTGCAACTACATTTACTCGGGCTTATAGGCTTGGAAAGGGTAGATGGAGATAATGACAATGAATATAAATTGGATGGAGGTAGTCCATTGTGCTTACGATGTTTTCATGACTATTTGAGAAACAAAACTGTGTATTTTTGAGAGCTGGACAAGAGAATGCGTATTGGTCAGCATTGTAGTGCAGGCAAGAAAGAAAGAAAAGGTGCAAAGACGAGGAAGAAAAAAGGGGAAGATAACTTCGGATAACTTCCTCTCTTTGAAAAGGACGGTTCAAGTCGACCTAGGAATAGAAGCTATTTTAATACTTGGAACTTATTGAAAGATATACGAAGAACCAGGGAGGATTATTGTATCTGAATTATTTATTCAGTTTGAGAGTGGGAGAAAAGAACATTTAAAGAAGAGTGGAGAGGTGCGAGTAGAAGACAGGAAAAGAAATGTTCGACAATTAGATTCAAGTTTCTTCTTCGCAGTATGAGGACAAGATGGGGATGTCAGAAGTTCAGGGTTGGTGAGGTAGGAATGGGTGATTCGAATAAGACCAATTCTTAGACAGGTAAGAACAATTTCTTACTGCCTAGACTCTAGAGCTTCTAAATAGAGGTAGACCAGGGTAAGGGGGTTCGTACAGTACTGAGAGGTCCGTTGGGCGCTTGGTTTTCCCAGAACAATTTTCAATGCGATAATAGCAGCGGTTTTTGTAATCAGAGGCACGTAAACGGGTGCAGTCAGTTGTTTTTGAAATGTAAAGCTCGTTCGACTGCATCATGTTCAGAAAATTAAGGATGAGTAGGGTGAGGAGAATGTGTTGAATGAGGTGAGTGTCCAAAAAAGAGTCAGCGAGATGAAGAAATTTCCCATTCAGACTTACCGAGGCAGCATGTTGGTAATCGGTGACGTATTTATGGGGATGATAACTCCCCCTGGTATTACTTGGACTTCAAGGTAAGGATAGGGAGAGAAACTATGAATAAAATAAGTCTCCGACTATCGATTTCCAACTCAATATCAGAAATAAATTCGTTCCACAGAATGAGTTTCCTACGACTTCTCCCCTCTTTCCGGATACAGTTCCCAAGATTTTAATAAAGCTAATCTCCACCCTCTCCCCCCTCTTTACTCTTGATGAGATATTTTCATATCACGATTAATATTGCTCTTCGAACAAGGATTCTGGGATTATATCACTGCGCTCCGAGTTGCACCAGAACATCGAGTAAGAGATTCGCCCGATTTGACTGCTAGGTAGGAAAGATCGTAAGAAGTACTCAAAATGAGTATAGTTTATTATTGAATCAATTTGTCATATTGAAGATTGGGAGGGTCCATATTTGCAAGTAAGAAGTTGCACGATAGATGAAAAAATTGAGAAGGCTCTCGTTGCTGGTGGATTTCATACGTTTCAAGAGAATAAGAAGAAGGGGTGAAATTTAATAAAGGCGCGTGCCTCGTTAGTTTCCGAAGCGTTGGATGCTTTTAATAAGATATATTTTTAAGTCATCGTCCACGATTATCTGATTATTTAATTACTCGTAGGTACTGATGCATATTCGACTTTCTAATTCTTTAACCGAAAGTAGGCTGAAAAAAACCTTCGCGTTTTAACAATCCACGTAGTACAAGTGAAAATCACTTCAGACCGAATTCCTGTTTTTTATTTCTCTCTAGACTTACATTACGAGTCTACCTACGAAATTCGTGTCGGAACATTAGGCATACGTACACGCAAAATAATATGAATGTTTTCATGTTGCTACAGTCTTAATTATTTAAACGATCGTTTTACGCCTGTACAGGTATACAACAGGTAAAATGGAAAATCAAAATTCCAACCAGGAACGCAGCAGAGGTGCGAAGGTGTCGCGAATACGTACGCGTTCAGGTGAGCGCGGAAATTTACGAAGTATGACCCAGTCGTGTTCCGGTATTCGCCTCGTTATTCCCCGAAAGTATTGATTAACTACGCGACGAGGCGTGGGCGGTAACACCCTATATTATCCTGTCGTTGTCTACCTATTCGAATGAACGATATTATATTTTCATGCTGCATATTACGACCTCCTACAAATAATACGCTCGAATAGTGTCGCTAATATGGAATAATTATTTCATACCTCTACACAACCGAAAATGAGCACAGCAGAATCGACTGTCTGGATTGTGGCATGTCGGTATTGTCATTCTTGAGAAATAATTTTGGGTGTACTTTCGAGGAAAAATGAAGATAATTGGTATACTTTCTCTTCTAATATTTCAAAATGTAAATGAATTTCACCCAGAACCCACGGCTTATCGTCTAGGCAAAAAATCGTAGGATATTTGAGTCCATTCGAAAAGTACTTTATTTTCTATAGATAATACGGGTGGTGAAGTAATTCCTATATGGACTCGCGAATGCAGGCGCGTTCCGAGAGGAAATTATTTAGGGGGGTTCAAACAATATTTTGCCAAGGGACTAGGAGCTTTAATCTGTACTCGAGAGAATTAGTGCATTTTGATTGTCAACATTTGCCGATTGGCAATAAAAAATTGATAACCGTCGTCAATTCCTATCCTAATTCCTGAAGCCATTTTCTGTGAGTAAGATATGACGCGAATGAAGATGAGAGAAGAGAATACGACTAAAGATCCGCGCAAAGGACAAAAAAGATCAGGTTTCACGTTCATCCTTCGCTTTTGGGAGATTAACTTCTCAACGGAATAGCCTCGAGAAGTTCGCTGGAATAAATTTCAGGGAAAAGAATTTAGAAAATTGGGTATCGAGAATGATAGGGTCTAGGGAAATAGGCTACCGGAATTTTTACTGTAATTGTACAATCGCCACCTTTAAGACAAACTACGTCCTTTTAAACTAGGTACTTTGCTACAGATGAGCTTTTAAGATGCGATCCAGCCAACAAAAGCTCTCATTATTTCCAAAAAGCACAAAAAGAAAAAATAATATTACGGTATTTGCTCATAAGACCATGGTCTGGAACTGCTTTCAAATCGATGACTGCTTTTCCGCTCCTGGGTTGTCTGTGTTTCTGTCTGATTTGTAGGTCTTTTTCCATTTTGGTATAGGTTTTCTCATTTTCCCCCTCTCGATTTTAGTCTGTTTTGTCTGCTCATTGGATTTGTCACAAGATAAAAATGTACTTACTAGGAGATTATATTATGCGTTCAATAGCATTTGGCACAGGTACATCGTTTACAGTGCGTTTCAAAATTAATATCAACATCAAACCAACTAATGAAACACAAAATTGCAATGCAAGAAATCCACTTAGACACTTATATTTATTAGCCCAAAATGGGTACAATGTTCAAAACTTGAACACAAATAAAATAATCAAATATTACTAATTTGTTCAATTTGTTTTGTTTTCAACCAATTTCTCATCCTACTGGCACTCACTACGTGCCTCTTCACTCTTTCGCCTATTATTTACAGCAAATTTAAGAGTCCCGATTCAAGAAATATTCCTCATTGGTCAGGAATTTATGAGCTCGAGGGATGGGGAAATAGTTGATCATTATTATAAAATCAAACAATGATAATTATGGTATATGGAGGTTTTATATACTTTGATATCACGAAAATCGATTTTACAATAATATCCAATAATAAATCAATTTGATCTTTAGAAACGTTTAAATAAGCCAATATCGTAGAAATTAAGTAATACACATAAGCAAACGCTGAAAATCTGAGGAAGATCTCAAATATATTTATTTACTATTCTACTGCATTAATTATAGCTTAGAAGAATATTTGGAGTAATGATACAACTGATGATGGGCAATAATACCGGAACTTGTAAGCTACCTAATTATTTTAATATCATAAATTTTAATTTGAGGGAAAAGTTTTAAATCACTGACCCACTGGAACATAAAAAACATATTTAACGGCAAATCTGAAAATAAAAGAAAATTCAATCAGTACTAGATATCTCAATTCCGGTATAAGTTGGAAGGACTTGCGGAAAAATTTTCAACTTTTACGGACTCGAATTCCTATAAATAGGTATAGAAACTACATTTATCCCATAGAACAGCGGTCGTTCTGCTTCGTTGCTTTTTTTCAGCTTCATCATAAGCTGAAAAATTCAAATTTGTGGTCCTCTCATCATATCAAATGGCAGTGGAGTTTCTCTCATTTTTACCGCATAGGTATAGCTTTCACTAAGACAATATTTAGGTTGAAAACAAATCTGCAGAACAGAACAAATACAAGACCATAACAAACCGCGTCATGCAATATTCATAGGCAAAAATTGTATGACAGTCTGTATCTTTTATTTATTTCTGCTATACTTTCAGACTGACTATCAATAACTGTTGGTCGGAAGTTGTAGGTATGAAAAAATAATCAGCTTCTCAATCAGTGGTTTTTTGAAAATAATAAAAAAAAAAAAATTGACGTATTATCACAAATCACAAACTAGAGAAAGCTCTGAAGATATCAAATTCATACATTTATTAGAATAAAGGGAACTGTCATCGAGGGAATAATGAAAACGAAAACATCGAAGAACACCAATCGATTTATTTCCTTTGAGTATGCTATAGATTTGTTGTTGTAAGTAAGGTATTCTACACAAAACTTGACGAGAAAAATTGGACGACAATGTGAGAAAAAACAGACGATTATTATCGCGCGGCGGCAGCCTGTGAAAAAAGGCGGAAATAATGTTGACCGCTCATAAATGATCGAAATGATAAAACAATTCACTTTTGAGGACATCTTGACTCGCTTTAAGTAAACTCCAATATTACCCTCCTCATCTATTCCCCCATGCAAATGCGATAAAGTACGCTGTGAAGTTCAACAACGGAGCTAGCCCGATCTCTGGAATATGAAAGCCTCATATCTTTTAGTGTGACAAGCAGTCTGAAAATCAATTTTTTGATCCTCAAATAGAGGTAAGGGGAAATCGCGATCGAAAAAGTAAATTATATGAATGATGTGTGGGTATCGGGATATAAAACTGAAAATACGCGTATGATCTTACCTGATACCAAAGGAATTGAGGTCGTCCTCCGATACCATATTATTTCACATCAAACCATTATTCTTTGCACAAATCACATCACAACAAAAAAATGATCACGTAAAACAAATATCGTTGAACGATATATTATTTCTACAAAAAACGATAAATTATTATTGCAAAAAAAAATAGGCTTTCTACTTTGACACCAAACGGGAACGCGCGTAATTAAACCATTTTCACAATTGACCACGATTTTTGAAATTATTAAGTCTCTAGGTACAGCGGTATTGTGACTGTGTAACATACTAAATTACAATATCAGTTAGGTACAGCAGTTGTCAATTAAGTATTTTTGGTTCGGAAGTTTGGTTTCAGCTCCTTTGGCCCTCGATCATTCACCTTGTTGGATATAGGTACTTGCACTGAACAATTTATTCACGAACTATAACATTGCTATTAATTAATTCTTGACGTACAAAAAAGAAAAAGAACATACAAGTTTTGAAAAATGCCAAGGGATTTTTAACTGACAACTGTTCACTCGACCCTAGATATTCTGGTGAAATAGAACAATTCTGAATCATTAACATTGTTCTAGAACGCAAAAGAACGGGCGACAATGCTGAAGAATTCTACTTACAAACGATATATCTTCCAAAACCTTCCGCACCTATAGGTACCTACTCCATTTCTTTTAGTAAAACGATGATTGAATAGGCTAAGTTGATAGTTTTGAGTCAAAAATATGATTTTCAAACATTTTCCGGCGACTTTTCCGCACAGAAATGAAGTGATAATATGTTTCTCATCGTACCTGATACCAACGTACATCCTCAAAATCATATCCTTGAGTGGTAGTGTCACCATTCCTCAGCAATTCACAACATGACAAGAAGATGGATAGGTACACTAGGCTACACTGCATCCACTACCTGACCTCGCAAATTATTTTACAAAAAGTAAACGCTGCAACACCAGAAACAGATAGCGTAAGCACGTAGAACTACCGTAAGTAATTTCCAAAAACATAAGATGCGCAGAAAAAAAAGAAACCAGATGTATAGCTATGGACTGAAGCTTGAGGAGAAGAACAAGAAAATATGTAACTTTTCCATTGCAATTTTAGAATGTCGCAGTTCATTGAATTCATCAACGCATCAAGCAGCAAAGTAATGAATCATACTAGCCGACCTATGCAAGGTAAACAGAGGTCGTTGGTTCACACACAGAACGGTAGCAATCAATCATAACAAAGACTGATCATAACATAACACGCGTACCAAAATCTGATTTGATTTTGTAGGCTACCTGAAAGTGAACTAGAACAAATTAACGACCAAATTACTGATAAACAAATGAACTTCCAGTTCATTGAAATTAAATCAATCTTTATAATTATTATTTTGTTGTTGATGGTTGTTAGCATGACAATACATACCCGCCATCTTCGTGGGTAACATTATGAACTGAGTTCCGTAGAAGCCGATCAAGCGACAAGCTAACAATCCACAGAATGAGGTCTACCGCACGACCACAAGAATTTTTTTCCTCCAGACTGTTCTGTTGTTGCTTGGCCGGCTTGTATTAGGCAATTACACTGACGTCACAATCGTGACTCACAAGATCTCACTTGTTGGCAGTAATACATTGCGGCTTATGGAGCGTATCCTGTTTTTCTCAGTTTTCACAGAAAATAAGCCTTTATGCGAAAAAATGAAGAGAACAAAGTTTGTTGCCCTTGTAATTTCCTATCGATTGGACCTACCTTTAAAATTTTGTAATTTTTTCTTGTACCATAATGTAGGAAATTATAAGGGCAATAAATCTCATTCTCATCATTTTTCCATTTTAGGCCTTCTATCCAAAGATAATTGAGAAAAACCAAACGCGTCCCATAACAGGCAATGTAACATTGCCAACAAGTGAGACAATAGAACATGCCGTGTGACGTCATGTTGAATTCCCTAATAGAACTTGGTTCATCGAATGGCCTGATATGCTGATGAGTCATTCCAACTTCCAAGACAATTTAATATTTGAAAACCATCATCATCATGAAAAAATCAACCTCGGCAGTTTGTTTTCAATGTTTTGTACTGGTTTTGACAAGAAAAAAGATGAGCGCTGACCAGATTGATCTCATCGCAGCTGTATGAAATAGGATGAACTATCATCTGCACATCATATCGACAATTAGCAAAAATTGGAATTTTACAAACTTAGTCAACCTCTCCCGCAGATTGTGGTTATATATGGATATTATTATTATGCAGATCTACATTGTGTATAATGTTGAATTGACGTCTGATGTATTAGCAAAATTGATGATCAGGCAAACTCATTTATCTTTGAGACAATAATTGGCCCAACTGTCACTGTCCAATAAGTGTGTTTGAATTGTAGGCCTAACACAAAACTGCATTATATGTACTTACTATAGTTCAGTTCATCAACTTCATTGATAGAATAACAGGGAAAATTTACAATCAGGAAAATTGGAGCTCTGTTCCACATACTTATGATCAACAGTTCAGTACACTCCATTCTGGATTATGTTTAAATGAACGTTGATGGGTACGTCAAAATTTTAACGTGTATCCAAAACACAATCCTAAGACGCCAATAATGGAAAATGGAATGTTTGTGTCAAAGAACTAGCATTATAGATATATACTTACTGATTAAGTTATTTATGAGAAAATCACGTCAAAAAGGGAAGGACTTTTTGCGCCCAAATATTAGCTGTATATATGAATCACAAATTCGAATTTCATCTTGATCTTTGACTTTACTTGCTGAATATACCTTTTATACTTCAATAATAATAATGATATTTGATCTGATGTCAAGAGCAATACTGTTACCTATACCACGTTTGACCAACGCACATATTGACTCCCATGAGAGTACCTAACACAAAGAGCAAAGGATAAAACTTGATGAATCTTATCGACTGTTTGTAGTACTTATTTGAAAAAGTTTCAAGGGAGAATAGTGGACAGCAAACATCTAGATCATCAAAACCCCTTAATAAATAGGTTCTCTATTCACATAGGTAGTGATATTCTTTTTGATAAAATTAGATAATTGAGAAAAAAAAAATCCTCAAGGATAAGAAATTTGGCACCGAGAATAGAAATTTCTTGAGAACCGGAACATGTTTTTTGTTAATTGAAATAAAAAATTAGAAAAATATAAACATTGTAAAATTTTTATCTCATCTCCTTCTATTATTTAAATCCCTGATTATGTCATGGTTATCTCGATGCGGACGCTTTCTAGGTGAAAATGCACCACAAAAGTAAACATATTTAAATACTTACAAAAAATTGAATGAAGTTTTGAATGATGATAAAATTACCCGCACCATTTAGGCCTAATCAGGGGTGCGTTCTGTAGCCATTTTCATGAAGACGATTCATTGTATTGGTCATTTTGGGGGAGGCCATTTGCATAGGTTTTTTTTTTTTTTTTTAGTTACAAGAAATTAAAATTTGAGAGGGATTTCTTCACTGAACCAAGGGCATCAGAACATCCTGTTAATTTCTAGAAAAACGGTATCACTTTATTGTACGAGTAAACAAGGACTTATTATTTGTATTTTAAGAAAAGTTTTAATCAGGCAAAACAATGTAATTTAATTTAAATCTACTTCCAAGTCCGACATTCTACCATGATCTTATGACTCTACATATACTTGTTAAAAGAAGATTTTTTTCCAATTTTAACCTACGTTTCTGATACCAATAATAGCCTAAGTATTTATGACGAATAATTTAGATGAAATAAAATTTCCCTTCACAGATACGTAGATAGCCTCTAAAGTCTCAATAGGTTGGTACTCAACGTTTTCCTGCTTTCAGAAAATAAAAAAAATTGTAGATTTATGCAAAAAATTATATCTTTGAGTTTTGATTGTAGGCTATAAAATCATCAATTTTTGAAAAATAGTCCCTTCATCCTCGTTTCTCTGAAAAGTATGAAAGTGGATTGCGAAAGCCGGTCAATTTCCACGAGTACCTTTATTTATCGTCTTAATTTATTTAGAACGTCCTGTAATTTGGATTTTGAGTACCGGTAACGGATTTACAGCTTGATGAATTGTTGATATTATCGCAGCTTTGTACAACACTACGGTATTATAAATGAACAGACGGTGAGAGAAAATTTATCTGACCTACCTATAAGCCAAAATATAAATCTAAGTACTGTGCAGTAAGTACTTAGGTAGGTGCATAATTTCAAATACAGGCTATCGTCTAAATGTAAAAAATTAGAGAATTAACCAAAAATTCTGCGTTGAATAGAGTGAAACGATGGTCATCAGAAAATGAGAACGACTCTTCACCTTCATTTCTCATTTACGGCATAGGCCTAGGCCTAGTTTTCATTAATACTTTGAAAGTATGTGATACACTATTGATGAGCACTTAAACATAGCACTCAAAGAGATCAATCATAATAATGGCTTCTAGACGGTCCATCGTTTGAAGTTTTAGATAGGCAACAATCTAACTTTTACAAATAGGACAAACTCATCCCGCTATCATCCAAAAACGTTTATATCAAAATACAACATCCAAGTGGTCAAGTATTTAAAAGGGAATTCCGAAGATTTGATATCGCACAAAACATAATCCCGAATCATCGTGAGAGGAAGCTTAATAGGAGAACATGTAAGTATATTACAATTATCACCACCTACCTAAATATAATGACAGCAGGTAGCCTCAGTAGGTAGGTTTAACTTACATGTTCTTTAAACCACAATTATCTTAATTTTACCTGAAAATCGCAGTAGGCTACAGTACGTACCGAGTTTTATTCAGTGAGAAGTCAAATGATCACAGCAGCAAAAATTTCAACCAAAAACGGATGACTAGAAAAATTTATTGTAGGTAGGCTAAGTAATTAATTTGTGTTTCAAATTATTTGACTACAAACTTGCGAAAGATACTGCAATGATCTAAAAGTTGAGATTTTTGCAATTTTTTCTCTCGCAAATAACCTATTTGATCAAGATTTAAACAATTTAAGGGTATTTTTCGTTCCGTACTTTCTACATTGGGAGTGATAGAAGAAATTTTTGTAGCTAATTGTTTCAAACTTAGGACACAGGTGAAGTTTCACACAAAAATTCTGAAACTAAAGTTTTTTCTGTGGAGTGTTGATTTGATCGAATAAATAAAGAATAGTAATTGTATTTGGCCCACAGTAAGAAATTGAACGCATTTATAACGCCCACTATTCGAGCATCTCCACCTTCATATATACTACGTACTGAGGAGCCATTCCAGCAAATTTTGACCATCAAGCTATGTAATGTAATGGGAAAAGAGATACCTCGGCAAAATTTACAATTCCAAGCTATATGTTACAAGAAGAAATAATTTTGAATTTTCGTCAGGAGGAGGACTTGGAAGAATTTTGAGCGTAGAGCAAAGTGTATCGAATGAAGCGATGCTTTCTATTTAGTTTAAAGATTTTTAAAATGTTTGATTATGACTATAAGAATTCGAAAGAAAAAGAAGAAAGAGTTAGTGATTTTAATGAGAATTTTTACCATTAAATTACTTAGCTATAAAAAAGTACTCATCCTGGTAGCTGAGAAATAGAAATTCTTTCAATTTCTTCTCCTCACATCTAAACTAATTCGGAAGGTGAAATTTTTTGAAATCTTCCTGCTTAGATGAACATCCGGAGGAGTTGCAATATTTCTAAGCCCCCTCCCTGTATCTCGAAAATTAAACGAAAAAGGTTGGCGATGGATAATAAACATGCAAAGGAAGAAAATCGAATTATAAAATAACGTTCAACAGATGCCCTGTTGAAAAGGAAGAATTCTGGATAAATGGCATACAGTGAACGGCAAAACTTCTCAAATAATCTGTAATAAACAGGGTACCTTATTCAGCCAGTTGATGACGTCATCGACTGGGACAAAACTTTATCAATGGCGTCATGAATGACTTTTGCCTAAATAAAGGATATAGAAATTCTACCCAGAGCGTAGTATGACATTATCAGTGATCTTGACCTGACGGAGCCTACAAGCAGGAGAAGCAAATGACGAACTTCGAAAATTGTCCAATAAGCTGATCACAGAATTCTTAGCTAATGAAAAAATCTTTCTATGTCCTTTCAAGCATACAAGAGAATCACAAGCTCAAATGTTGCGCTCCTAGTGAAGTACCTTCCTTCTTCACTGCAATAATAATAAATAATATGATTGTACAGAATCGGAGTGCTGGCGCTGTATCCGTGCGCCGCCCTGGAAGAAGATGCAACTTGTGCAGCGTCATTTCGTTCGCGTTCCTCGAAGGTGCTCATACTGCTCATAAAACAATCCACGTTAGGATGCAGCAACGTTAATCAAGTTGCCCTTAATTAAAAGTGCTGGAGCGCGTAAACGATACTGGCTGCAAAAATGCGAGTGCACACCTACAATGAAGGTTAAGATCGTAAACAGGTAGTTTCCAGTTTTCGCCTCGGCGTCTTCTTCGTGCTGCCTCTTCCTCATTCGCGGTTATTTGAGCGTCCGAATGAGATACCGAATCCGCGTTGCATCTCGCCAGTTGTGCCTCACTTATACGCATGGTACCTGTACCGGCAGATAAAAAATTCGTTTTCAATTTCGCGGAAATATTTCGTCACCTATACATATATATTCGTTAGAATTAGTTCAGTTCTTGTTAGGTTTTAGTTCTTCCTAATCGAGTATACTCACTAGTTTCTTCAGTCGCTGTATTGGCTTTCGAAAACCAGAAATACTGGAACCAATGATTAGTTCGTGGCCGTCCGTTTATCGTTAACGTTGTCGCTACCCGACGTCGGGCTGCTGTTCGAATGTGATTCTTTTATTATTTTTATTTTCCTTTTTTTTTTTTTTTTTTTTTTTAACATCGATATAGAATTTAAGTAATTTAAATTTCATGCATTTACGATGAAAATCGTAATCACGCTAATATCGATGGTGCTAATGGTTTGCGGTTGTTACTGTGCTGTAATAAATACGAATGACAGTGGTACGAACGGGGTGTTTGTACGTGCATCCTCGAGTAGTACGAGTACAAATAGCAGTAGTAGTAGCAGCGAATCGAATGGAAATCCTCTTCAAAATGTAGTCCAGTGTTTTAAAGCCGACTCGTTACTGAAGTGTTTCAACGACAGAGTCGGCCTCCTAATTCGATTTTGGCGAGAGGCTTTGCTGAACAGCGTCCGAAGGAATGGAAACAGCAATTTGAGTTGGAGTCAGGGCTTCGAGTACACGCTCAGAGATCTCGGAAAAGCAGTTTATCACGGACTTATTGCCTTCTTCCAGAGGAATGACGATGATGAAGCGCGCTCCGGATCGGACGATGCTGAAATTTCTGATACTAGTTTGGGTAAGAACGTCAACAGAACAAATCTGCACATGTCGAGTAGCAATAAGGGTCCTTTGCTGATGAAAGAACCAAGAAGGTTTTCGAGCGCGTCGAGACGAAATTAATTTAAAAATTTGAAAGAATTAACGTCCACCAAGTTTAAATGTATAGGCCTGAACCATAAGATTAAAAGAACCAGCCGGTGTGACGAAATGTACTTTCAGTATATAATAGGTTCATTACGAGGAACACTCGCTTTTATGAAATAGGTAGGCTTACTGATAGAGCTCACGAATAACGAAGTACGAATGTAATTTGCGAGAAGGTACAGGCTCATGTGGAGGAGTATATTCGCCTAGATACGATTGTTTGCTTGAAAAGTGAGGTCAGACTAGAGGACCAGTCTCGCGATAAAACGCTGTGTCTATTTTGCTTTCAGCTTGATGAAGTGATGTCAATATTTTCCCTATGAGAGGGATAATCAGGGAACAGATCTTGAGGAAGTTTTGAGAAAATTACTGATGAATGATTTGAAACATCTTCAAGTTGGACAAGATGATAAAGTAGATCGAGATTATGAGTTATAGGACATAAGTTATGAAGAGAGAGAGAGATACTCGTGAACAGCTGTGCGATGTTTTAACAGGATTTTTGAAGTCTTAAAGATAACTAAGAAACGGCCTCCAAGTACATACCTAGTTTCAATTTGACTAAATAAGATAGCCGCAGTACCTGAATAGATATGAAATTGTTATAGATGTTGTCCTATCGTTTTCTATCCGACTTCTTACAGAATTGAATGAATCGAACGTGACTTTTTTTTGTAGTGGTTGGCAGAAGTAATTTCACAAAATTATCTTTCAAAGACGAAACTTACGTGCCTTCGTAAACAATAAACTCTTAAAACTCTTAATCAAGGTTCCCCTCTCCCCCCGCCCAACGCAATCGATCTCTAAATAGAATTCCGACTATTCGAGAAATTTCTCGTACTTTTGGATGAGAGCTGACCAAGGGAGATTGCGCAAACTATTTTATAGTGTGAGCCCGCTGATAGCAGCTTCTCTCCCCAGCTTAGTTTGGCGATTGGCTGCTCTCTGCTTCGGATAAAAACTATTTTCAAGGTAATGAAAATTTTTATATCTGGAAGTTAATCAACGATCTGACTTATAGAAAAGTGCAGGAGAAGTGATGGATTATGAAAAATACTTCACGACTTCTCGTCCTGAAAATTTACTCGTGTTTGCAGGGTAGGTAATGAGTTTGCCGGCATGTGAGTAATTATGTGTTTATTTTTTCATTTTCAATGGATTCAAGTCTCCTTCGACTTCAAAAAAAAATACCCTTGAGCTTCGTTTAAGATCCGTTAAAACAAAATACACACGTAAGTTTCATTCTCGTCTGACTTTCAAGATGTCGGTTCATGACCTAGGTCAATCCTTTGTAGGATGGAATTGATTTGTAGCACCAGCCACTCAGGTAGCCAGAAGAATTTTTAAAATTCATTCGAGCTCACCTCCATATTTTTGCAATCCAGATGAAATTGTATAAGAGCAAATTGAAGAAGAATTGCAAGAGTTCAACTCCATCTAACACTCACCTCAAATTTGCGCCTTTACTTCCTATTTTTTCATCCACTCTCTCTTGGTCGACCCCTACCCCTGAAATCTGTTCCGATCTCACTGAAATTGTTTAAACAGCAAACTGTCTGTTCAAACAACACATCAACGAAATAATTTCTTCAGAATCTCCCTCCTGCTCTCTCTCCGCTACACGGACGGGTCCAAACAGTCCGAAGCTGGAAATTTGGTTTACGTGTTCTGTTACGACCGTAGTTCTGTAGAGAAGACGTGTTGATGAAGTCACAAGCCATAATTTAAAAGAACGTATTATTTTATGAAGGATCAATTGCTGGTAACCAGTCCGTAGTGTAAGCATCTAGGGCACGACTAAATTTTCGAACTATTTGAGGGGTAGAATAAACAAAAATTGATTATTCGCATCATCAACCAACACGACGCGACGTTGGTTTCCTTATTTACGCCTACTCCGACAAAACGACTTTAAAATTTCTAGACTTCATCCGATCTCCCAGGCTTCGACAGGCCCTGGCGCATTACACCCCCTTCACTCCCCGGTGTTTCTCCTCTCCAGTATCACATTCCTTCACTCACTGCTAACTTTCTGACTTTTTCATAAGCACTCAGCCTATATAATCCAGACTTTCTGTCGTTTCAATCCCATCTAGTCTCTCTTCTCAAACTGAGGTCTTTAATCCCCAATTTTCCATCCATTCCCCTTCAGTTTATCCCCCATTCTCGACATCCGTCTCAATTGTACTGAAATTTCTAGAACAGCCAACTTTTTCATAAAAACAATACATTAACAAAATCATTTCTTAAGAATTTTCTTACCTCTTTCTCTACTATACGAACAGGTCAAAATCCAGATCCAGAACCAGATATGCAGTCTTTATTTGGGGTAACATCCATTCTTCCGTATGAGAAACTCTATTTCCGTATTCACCAGCCTCTCTCTCCCGCATAGTCCTTACACTATCTGATTCTGTCTCCTTACTCGCTATCTAGGACCGTCATTCTCATTCACTCGTCACGTACTTCTTCATCCCTCTACCTTTTCCATGGATACCGGAACACAACGACCTTGAAAATACTACGCAGTGGACCTTCCCTCAAGGCAGTGCGTGCGTTCAACTTCCATAACTGACCCTTCCGCCTTCTATGATCTCAAATTCTATTACTGCTCCTGCATACTCTCATCCTGAGATTATTTTCAGTCCTTCTTATCCTGCAATAAGCTTCCATCCATTAGAAAAGCTCTAATCCCTTGGTCTACTTCGACCAGGGGAACTCATCCGAATCTACGCTTCTCACATCCTTTTTCCCTAAACTACAATGCTAACAATCTATCAGCTCTCGAAAACATCCGGGTCTACCATGTTGTCCCCCCCTGCATCAGAAACTTCTTCATGAACCCACAATGACGTATGTACCTTCAATTTGCTTAATTCTATGATACCGTCTAATCCATATTCATTCTTATTGCCCCCATCTGTCCTCTCCGAACTTATACAAGGCTGCTTAAAAAAAAATCAGAGAGTGTGACTATTCATCCAGGTTTGGTTTAGACTTACCAGGGCAGATTACTCCCTCTTCCTGGCCAGATTTTTTCAAGGGACCCACATCAGAAGAGAGGTACATGATGGTTTCAGTTTGGGCCTGCTGATGGCAAACTTTTCTGAGGCCCAGTTTGACTCTTGACAGCCTTGATACTTATTCAAATTGTTTATTGCACATGGTAACCAAAAGTCATATCTTGACCAAACATTGCGATCGAAACCTTTTTGCAAGATCAACTGATTGTGATGTCACTTCTCCAGGCCCGTTTGTGTATTTCGTAATAATCTTTTAGAATGAATAAGAAAACTGAGGGCTACAAAAGAAGGTTGCGGGAATATGAAAATATCCCATGAATAGCTCCTGATCAAGTGAATACGTATTGAATACATAATTCTTCTTCGTGGTGCCAAATGCTACAGTGTTTCTGATTTTTGTTATTATTTTTGAGAAAGCACATGTTTCTGTGATAATTTCGGGAAGAAGTATAGCAAAGAATATGCAGAGAACTACGTAATGATGCTGTGCACATACTGAAAATAGACCAAGGTGAAAAGCTTTGAAGTATCCCACTCTATAATGCTTTATACAGATAGAGAGGAGACATTGAGGTGTAACAATGGGTGCCCATAAATTTGAAAGACCTGAACAATTATTCTATAATGAAGCTATGAATGACAAAATTAAAAGATCTTGACTGATGAAAAGATTATAGATTAAAGACAGATGAGTGCGTCTATTGACGAAGTAGCAATCGAAAGTTTCAAGAAGGCTGGTGGAAAATTTCAACTACCTGCGAAAAAAAAAAATCGAACATATTTTGTCAGAGAGACTTCAACTTGGCCCCAAACAAAGATTTGAAAGCTTAAGTCGAGTGATTTCAAAAATGAAAAAAAATAAATCTTTCTGAGAAAGAGAGTAGATATTCGAGAATTTTAGAGTGCGAGTGTATACCTGTGCGACTTTTCGAGTTTTTATTCCGTTGCATATCTACGAAAGAATGCACAAAAATGATTATTCATTTTATTTTAAAATAAGCTCTAGCTACACGTAGGGCTATTGGTTCGGTGTTATAATTAAATTATAGTATAATGTAGGACATTATATTCAAATTTAAAAAAGAGTTGAGATGAACTATAGAAGTACTTCGTCAGAAAAGGTCAAATACTCGCACAATATTTTAGTGTTTATGCACTTGTTTGAGTCTCGTAAACGTGAGAAACTTTTCGCGATGATTTCAATAAACTCTGTAGTCAATTTTATTTACTAAGAAGGCGCGAAATGTGAATTTTTTCATCTCTTTCGACGCCTAATTTATTATGCGCATTCGAAATTATTTCCAAAATTTCCACGGCTGTTTGACTAAGTCTCACAGCGTCCTCCTTACTTCGTATCGTTGATCTACTTTACGTACCGGTATAATATCCGTAAAATAATGAACTTTTCTTGTAGTCATTTGACTCATCATCGTCGTATGATGTCCATATAAATTAGTATCAAGATTAATATCCGGAATGATAAAAACGTGTATTAATATGTAGGATGTTCAAAAAAAAAAAAAGCTAATCGACTTATAGGTCTACAAGGAAGCCAAGTGTGTTGAGAGTCATCAAGAAGATGCTGATATAGGTACCGATTTGGTTCTTTCATCCAGCGATGTTTGTTTTTGTGATTAAGCTACTTTTATTCGCACCTAGATTATATATCGATTATAAAGTCTTCATCCTTTCTGTATGTTATTAAGTAGTACGCCCGGTAGAGATTTAGACGCCAAACGAGCTGTTAGTTTCATTTGTAACCTGTTCCTTCTAATAATCTTTTTTTCTTAATTTACTTTCACGACTTAATCTTTTACCATATTTTGTAGTGTAATATATTAGTGGTAGAATGTAGACTATTTATTAGGATAAAACGTAGAATTATATGGTAGCGATATCACTCCGGTAGAGCAATAGCTAGATACAGGGCCTACCGCATCTTACGTTCTCTTTTAGACACCTTTTCCTCGTGGGAGTTGGTCTACGCTCTCAAAAAGCTAATATCTCACGGATTTTTGTGGAAGACTAGGACGGTGAAGTACATTTCATGAACTTTCTAGTCCTTCCAACTCTCAAATGCGTATTTATTCGACTCATTAGTACAATTCTCGACTTTCATACGAGCGTAGATTCGTCCCATCCTTCCTCTGTCTCATCAACACACATATTATTCTAATGTAGTTTTAGTTTACACATTAATGGTGGCGCTCTTGAGTTGATTCTTTCCTTCGTAGTGTACAGCATGATATTGTGTTTATGTTCAAGAAAAAGTAAATAGATTGAGTTATGGAGAGAAAACATCTTCTACAGTGTCCTTTCTTGTATACGGTTCACCCATGTATAAATTATTGAATCACGTATATCGGATTAGTACTAGCTTTTTGTAAAGCATAGTATGGCTGTTGGCTATTGCCCGTCGCCGTTCACATATTACTTAACCGCAATAAGATGATTGGATCTATAAAATACTTTTCCGGACTCCGAACAATAAAAGAAAAGAACGACTATAGACGAAGACCACAACTTTATTGAATTACTGTCCAGACATAACGATTGTATTTATCTGACTCGCATTTTCTGCGCTCCTCAGGTGGCACGTAAATCTGTGTATGGTGAATAATTGATTCGACAAATTTGAGCATGATATTAGATCTTGGCAAACGACTACTGCTGGGGCAATGAACGAACTATTTTACGTGCGTCTGTGATCATAAATTATTCGACTATAACAAGACCATTCGGTAGCCTACATTGCATATAAGTTGTATCTGACTATAGGAACCGCAGAATGTTGGACAATGTTTCTTCAAAAGTGTCCCCAAAAATACAACCTAATGTTGAGATTACTTTTCACCTGCGCGCTCGCTGCTGCAAGTCGGAAAAAGTATTCTTTTTTAATTCGACTGAGCGAGTCGAAGTCGTTAAGTTTTACGACACGGATCATGTCGAGCAGGAAATTATCGCTGGCCTTGTAAATAAAATTGATGAAGAGGGAGAACCTGCGTGTATGCACATGTGCTCATTTTTCTCATCTCATTTTCATGACGGTTTATTCGCGTGTACGTTACTGGGTTTATCATTCCAGTTGTATGTTGTAAATGTGCTTTGTGGGTCTGACGATGAATGCGAGAAGTATTTTTCTCGACCTTTGATCACACTGTTATTTTCAACTCGAATGAAGGGTCATCATTTTGACTACTCTGGAGTGCATTTCTCACCATGACACACGTTATACTTCAAACCGAAAAAAATCTCAACCTTTGTACAATTTGGCCAATACCAATATTTTTTGACGTTACTTCTGGATATTAATCTCCTTCCTAAATTAGGTTATTTAAATTCTTCGATGGACCCCCACTCGTACAATATTATCATGCTGAAAAGTGAAACAGGATCAATTTAGGGTGGTATTGTCCCTAGCTCAAAGAAAAGGAGGGAAAAAAACTCAAACCATGCACAAATGATTTGCTCGAACGAAAAAATTTGCAATTCGTTCCGTTTGCAGTTCGTGAAATCTTATTATATTAATAACCTTGATCGAAGTGAGCAAAACCTTGATTAATGGAGGAAGGGAAGGAGGGTCAATTTCAAAACTGATGATCGTTTCGGAAAATCTTCCTTCTCATTATGAGCGATGATCAGAATTTTTTGAAGTCTCTCTAACTCCCCTAAAACTCGTTACCGTACATTTTTCTGAATGACGCCTTTCCCCGAATACCCCCCCCCCCCCGTGCCTTGGAAATATTATGGTTCATGTATCATAGGCTTCCCAACTTCTTTTTCATTTGATATTTCTCCTTGTCCTTTTCTTCTGTCGGGTCCTTGCTTATTCTCTTCATCACAGGCGGGTGAATTGTACCACTGAACGCCTTTATTACCTTGTTTGTGTACTTTCCTACATTGTGAGGCACTTATCCGGAGTACTTTCTCTCTGTACCGTCATGAGTTCTCTTCTCCAATCTCCCAAGGCTCCAAAGTAGCCGTTAGCGACAGCGGTCTGCTCTACTATCTCGATTTTTTTCCTTCTCTCTCCATTGTTCTTCAGAGTAGAAAATTACTCGGTAGCAGTACTTCTGAATTGGCGCTAATTTGTGCCGGAGGTGTTGGTAGGAGTCGTTCAGGATACCGGTGACGCTGTGCGTTGGCGTATTCTATCCTACTGCTCTCCAGGCAGTGTGAGTGTCAGGTACGAATAGTTGATGGTCTCATTGCAATTTTCCACTGCAAATTCGATACTTTCATTCATCACATTTGTTTTTAGAAGGAGTTAGTCCATCAGTCTATCTGTGCCTGACTCCACAATTATGATATCATCTACATACCTCGCCCAGTGGTTGAACGAGTTTCTGAACTTGCTGCCTTTCAATATCTTGTTATGAATATTTCCATCAGTATTGGTGATAGTGGTGGTTCCATTGCTCATTCTTCTTTTAGGTTGTAGAACTTGTTATTGAATCGGCAATAGTTTCGGCCCACGAACTCGTCCACCATCCTACTTCAGGACGTCATATCAGGGCTCCTATGGTGTTTGTAGTTTTGCAGCAATGCAATGTGAGAAGTTCTTCTTATGGTATGGTACCAAACATACCTACCAGTTTATTGTTGCTCTTGATTTCCACCTTGTGCAATCCCTCCATCAGCTCCTCGTTGCTTCTGATGCTTTTTTAGGTGCAAATTGGTAATCAAGAGTCTAGCCGTGAACTTTGCTCATCTTGTAATACGTACAGTGATTGGATGCTATCAACCAGTGGTCTCATTCGCAGGGCACATTCCATGGTTTTGATTACTTGTTCGCAGCTGATGGTCATCTTTTCAAGCTTACACTGAGCCAATTCCTCTGACTGTTTGTACCGGTACTTGATGCATTTTTCTAGCAGTCTAAAAAGTAACGCTTGATAGGTTCTCGGTTCTGATGTAAGTAAACTTGTACTTAGGTTTTGCTGTCTCTGCCTTTCTTCCTTCTCTCTTTTGGGTCAAATCGGTAAGTTTCTTCTTGATCCATAGGATTAGGTTTTCTACTGGGGTTTTCACTTATTCCTTTCCTTGGGTGAATACCATTTTAATAAGAAACTAGTTTTATAGGAGGGGGAAATTTGAGGAGGACAAACGTGCGTTAGGCGACGTCTTCTACTAGATTTCCCACTTATTCCTCTCCTTGGATGGATACCGTTTTAATAAGAAACTAGTTTTATAGGAGGGGGGAATTTGGGGAAGAAAAACGGGCGTTAGACGATGTCTTCTACTGGATTTTCCACTTATTCCTTTCTTTGGATGAATACCATTTTGATGGGGAACCTGTGTTATGAAGGGGAGGGGGGGGGGGTAATTTGGAGAAAAAGACGGGCGTCGGGCGCCGTCCGGCAATATGTGGGACTTGGAAAAATTTCTACTCTCAATCCATAAAGTAAGATAAGGACTTTCAAGCTCAAACTCCCAAGGTGGTGAGGAACAAAATTTAATTTTTATTCAGAAAAAGGATAAACGAATAAACCTCCATAGAACAGGTTACCTGTTTGCCTCGATTAACACAATTAATAAAGGCAGACCCGAGCAACTAAGAAAATAGGCTGCAAGTTTCTTCAAATTTTCGGTGGTCCAGAAACTTGTTACGAAGAGAATATTCATTTATCTCATTCTTTTCTCGCAAGCTCTCGGCTTGCGTCTTGTTACAATGCTTCTTGGTAGCCACTTTAATGCCTAAATGTCATAAAACAACCAATTTTAGAGGTCCTCTTCGGTGCCATTAACATCCGCGCTCGACCGAGGTTTCGTGCTTCACCACAAGTTAAAGTATGATAGAATTAACACGATTTGCCAAGTTATGGCCGGAAACATTCAAAGGAGGCATACTCGAAAAAGAGTAAAATGACGAGTTTCTACTTTCAAGACTGTTAGCGTTATTTGGAAGACATTATAAGGAGGACGGCTCACCGATTCACCCGAGCCACTCGCTAGAATAAATAAATGACCCTTCTTTTACGCTGACTCTACACAATAGCAGCAATCTGCGCCCTGGCGGAGACCACAGACACAGATGCATCTCATCTTGCACCGTGGCTTCGAATATTGCGAGTGTCAGCGACAAGAGCTGGAAAATTCCTTTTTGGGAATTAATCTTGATTATCGCGCCCCATCAATTTGAGTTGGGTTGTCGTCAGTGCCTTTTGCCATCAGAACGTCCTAGCAAACATTGCAATACAGCTCATTTGCAGACCTGCAGCACTCTGTTATGTCTGTAAACTTCCTTAAGATACTATTGACTGTAAAGGTTGTTGAGAATATAAGTTTTGCAGTAGGCATTTATTCTGAAATAAATCTTCACTTCTCTCTACGCTTTCTGTTGAGTAACTTCCAAAAGCTCAAACCAGGAAATGACTGTTCTCAGCTCTCCCTATTAATTCCGCAACAGTCCTTGTGACCGGTATTCCTATTGCTAGGGAAACACCGATAGAGCGTACACCCTTGCGGAACCTCTTCTTCTTTTTCTTTAGTAGATAATAGGGTAACACCTGACAATACTCTTGCAAACTCACTAATACTTGAGATCTTCTCTCATGTTAAATTCGCGAGTACGTACAAAGGAAATAATATTATGATAAATTGCCTTAATTGCGGCTGAGGACTTCAAGATAGAACGAAAACACGCTGTAGTAATCAAGGAGCAAGCGGAGTTCACTCAACCCTTGGGTGTAATACTAGACTTTCCGGCAGAAAATACGTAATTAGGCCTCACTCGGCGACTCAAAGAAAATAATCAAACAGATACCACGACTCTCTGGCAGGAAACTTGGTAAAAAATACTCAAATTTGTTAGGGATTTCAAAATAGCGTTCAGACAGATAAAATAATATTATACTGCTGGAGGCTGACCCAGTACATACACGTACATTTCTCGAATTTCTCGATCAACTTAGTTGATGAGTACGTGACCGCGAGCTGTGAATCTCTTCTTCTGCATTCGTTCTACCTGATTTATCACCCTCGCCAGAATGTCACATTCATATTAAGTCTAAACAAATTATGTCCAGAATACGGTGTACAATTGATGACTACGGCGATTATATTTTCATCAAAAATGTAGAACTGCTCCATAACGAATGTCAAGAATACGAAAATAGCATCATGTTCGTTGCCAATGACACAGTCCGAGGGTACACAATATTATTCGTAGACATAGACGCGCTATACAGGATTACGATACCTGACTTGTAGTGAACATCCGCGAATCAAATTATGATACGGGTGTCATATCAAGTCCACGCGGCCACCTTAGAGGCCGATGAGTGCCATATCTTACCGAGTGGTCGTATTATCTTACTCTGCTCTGTGCGCGACAGGGGGCGGGGTACGACATCCGAATACCGTATATTCCGATTAACTTCACTCGATGTTACATTAATTTCATATTCTCGAGCGTATCCATTTTCAATAAAGGAAACAGTTCGTATTTAAATGTAGACTATAACGAGAATGCTTTGCTCTCGAAGATATGCTAATTACAGATAAATGAATCCCAGCGCGCTCGTCTTTCCTGCATGTAGGTCTCTATGTACACGTACAACCACACTGTACAAATCACGCATCGGATATATAAGGCACTTTTTACTTTCAACGTTCGATTCGCCGACGTTTTACGGGTAATTTATGTACGTATACTGTCGGTTTTTATTCGCAGTACGGTACGTTCATCCTCCTTCTATCAATGTTCACATGGTGTATTCCGATTTCGTGGCCCAACGTTTCCGTTTCCAGGTTGCGCTCGTATTTCAATGCGTATTTTTGGCCGCATGCGAATATTGCGTGCATCAACTTGTCAGATATTTCTTGCACCCGGTATTGCAGCGTCTCTTCTCGTAGTCTAAAATGGGCTCTCGCTGTACGAAAAAGAGGTACGAATTATCAACCTTAATGGATGATGCGATGACAAACAATGTTAAAAATTACGACGACGACTTAAAAGATGATTGATGCAAACTTAATTTGCTCGACTGTCTCGCTGTTTTGAAGAATAATAACATTTAACCATGTGCTACAACACATATCGCGTGTGTCGTATCCAACTTCAATTAATATCGCGTTTCGATTTCATGACGTGTATGACGAGCTTCTTCTACATTATATATTAGGCCATCGGGCTTCGAGATACGAGAAGAAATTGTGTCAGCATTTTCTAACTCTTCTTTTCTGCAGACTTGTAAGCTATTGTTAATGCAACTTGCGAGCATTGAGCTAGAGAGTTTTCTTTTTCGCACTATAGTGTTTACGAGACGTTATAACTTTCATCAGACAAGTTTCGATGATTGAAATGTTGTTGTTTGAAATTAGGGTCAACTGCGATGGAGTTCTCGAGGCGCTTTGCGATGTCACATATACCTTCGTCACCATTTTTTCAAAGGGAAAGAATTCGAGTATCACAGGGTATACGTTGAAAATTTTCCGTAATCAATATTTTTTCTGTCCAGGAGTAGTATAGTGAGGTTATTTCGAAAATGAGAACTCCTTGAAGTTTTATGATTACTCTGGAGAGAAAATTGGCTATGTTAATTACTTAGAAGTATGGCCACCTTTACATGAGGTGTGAGGCTATTCTTTGCACTTGTAGCCGTTTCTTCTTTTTTTCGGAATTTCTTTCCTTTAGAAACGTTTTTTCTCCTTCCTCCTTTTTCTCTTCTTTTGGCTGGCATATTTTCCCTCGAAGTCCCCTTCTTCTTCTTCGAATATCTTCCCTTTAGAAACGTTTTCATTTTTTCCTCCTTTCTCTCGTTTCTCTTCCTTTGGCTGGCGTACTTGCCCTCAATGTCCCCCCTTGAGAACTTTTTTTTTGACCGGGAACCTGTTTTATCGGGGAGGGGGGGGGGTGTCTTTCCAGAAAAAAAAAGTCCGGTGTCCGCCGTCCGGGAGGCAACCTAACCTAACATAACCATGACCATGGGACTTGGAAAAATTCTTGTTTTCGTCCTATCGCTTAGAGCTTGGAGGATGAAATTTTTCTATGGGACTTGGAGGTTGAAATTTTTTCAAGTACCTCTCTTATCATCTATAGCTCGGACTAACACGTATAGTTCGAAGGTCAAAATTCTTTTACGTCGCCCACCCATTACCTAATTTTGAAGGACGAAATTCTTTTCGACTTCCCCCTCCTTTTTCTAAATCCCTCTCGAATTGCTCGGTCTCCTATCATATATACTGACATAAAGCAAGTATAATACAAGGAGTAGACAAAACCTATTTCAAGTCCAGTATACTGTATGTTGGTGAATGATTTCTCAACAACGATCATGAGAATGGTATCTCTCATACTTTTAACTGAGGTACTTTTCCCTTGAACGACTCAATGTTACAGAAGAGCAGTATTAGCCTGTAATGACCCGGAGAAAAGTATTTCTCATACAAGCGACAGCAGTACTTGTCCCTCGAGCCTAAGAAATCTGCATTTTACGCAAAATCCGCAGAAAAATCCCAATTTTTTCCGGGGATTGAAAATTTGTTGGTCTGGCTGCACCGATAACCCGATTAAAATAGTTCCTTCAAGTAAATAGATATGCAATACTCTATTTACCAATTGGCCTAGCCCCTTCAACGAGCCAGATATACAACGTTTCAAGCACCATAAGACTCATTAAACAGGTTCCCTGCCTCCCCTCATTTAACACCGTTGAAGAACCCGTGAGTTTTTTTCCTCCTCTTTTCTCCCTTTTCTAATCCTTTGGCTGGCGTATTTGCCCTCAAAGTCCCCCCTCCCCTTTTCATCTCTTGATTTTCCCCTTATTTTTTTCGCGATTTCTTCTTCTTGAAAACGTTTTCTTTTCCCTTCCTTTCTCCCTATTCTCATCCTTTGACTGGCTATTTGCTTGCAAAGTCTTCCCTTTTATCTCTTGATCTTTCCCTTCCTTTTTTCGCAATTTCTTCTCTTTGAAAACGTTTTTTCCCCCTCCTTTCTCCCTTTTCTCTTTCTTTGGCTAGCATAGTTGCCCTCAAAGTCCTCCTTCTTCTCTCTTGACCTTTCCCTTCCTGTTTTTTTTTGTAATCTCTTCCCTTCAAGTACGTTCATTCTCCTCCTTTCCACCTTTTCTCTACTTTTGGCTGGCGGCCTCGATGTCCTCCTTCGTATCTTTTCATCTTACCCCTACTCCCGTGAACATACGTTTCCATCTCTCTGTTTTCCAACTTCCTGTCAGCTGTTGTCACGGATTCAAAGCTGGTCAAGTGATACAATGATTGTAGCGGCTGAGGTGAAAGAAAATGTGAGGAATCAAGACAGTCAGCCAGCTGTCGTGGGTTTTTGACAATACCATACTATGACTGCTCCAGTTTTAGATCCTATGGATATCCAGTCCAGAAGATCTTCTTTCAACGAACTTACCCTGGGTAGGCCCCACCTTCGCACACGTCATCTTATTTTTCCGTCGGTCACTCGACTTATCAAAAACCCCTCATGTAAGAGAGAAGGAAAGAAGTTGAGAGGCTCGGTATTTAAATTAAGCTTTGTACAAGTTTGTTCCTCATCGTGGATTGTTCGAGTTATCTAGAAATTGATTCTCCGTATGAATTTCAAAAGTTGAGGTCAGCGCCCACGTGGAAATTGTTCCAAGTTCCCCTTCCTCTCAGCACATGTTTAACGTGGAAGCTCTTCTTCATGTATATGGCCTCGAGGAAATCTAACTTACAACAGACTATTTCTAAGCAGATGGACGTCAGTCCAAAGACAACGGAAGGAGGTACTATGGAAAGATAGATGAAACATGCCCAGAGGGCTACCTACTTAGTTGTGTCATATGATAATCAAAGGAAGGCTCAAGTAGTACTGCGAGCCGCGAGGCCACTTTTTGGAAGACTAGTAATTTTGGAATGGTCTTGAACTCGAAAAAAGGGAATATCATATATTGAGTAACTTTCGAAAATAACCTTATGACGTTCCCTCTGGCCGTTCCACTGGACCAATTTGTTCCATTTTATAAAAAAAATTGATGAGCCGTCAAACATCGGAAAATGTCTCATTGAAGACATTCTTGAGTTATACACATATTGAAAGAATGTACTAAAACTTGATCAATTTGCCAGCAACGGATGGGACTGATCTTTTCGCTAAATGAAAGCTTCTGACCCATAGATGAACGACCACCCGTTGGCTAATCCCCCCCGGACTTCAGTTTTGAGATTTAGCCCTACACATTTCTTGTGGGAGTTTTCTGACGTGAAATTGATTACCTTAATGCAATTTGTGAACACCTTTTTCTGAACATATTGGGCTGTTATTTTTTCTTTTTTAATGAAAGCTTCCACTCACAGATAAGCATAGGCCGAAGTCATTAATTTCTTCCTCCTCCCTCACAAATTTTCAAGTGAATATTTCTTATAGAGATATTTTTGAGATAAAATTGAATCATTTTTTCAGTTTGCTAGGGACTTATACCGAACAGATCAGACAGATCTTTCTTTTAAATTGATGCTTCTTGCCCACAGACAAGCCGTCACTCTTTAATTTACCCCGCTTCTCTCACAAATTTTCAAAAAATCAAAACAAAATTTTGCCGTATTCATTTCCTGTAAGAATATTTATCAAAAATGGAATTGAACACCTTTTTTCAATTTACCAAGGACTCGTGCTGAATTAATCGGCCTGATTTTTCCTAAATAAAAGCTTTCCCCTCAGATTTGCCATCACTCATAGATCAACTTCGCCCTCTAACAAATTTCCATAACACCAAAACGCGGTTTCGCCCGATACATTTCTTATTAAGATACATTCCACTACCGATAATATTGTCCCTATTCAGGTACCTATCTTTTATCATCAAGTAGCAGCACAGGTCATCTAATATAGCTATACGGAAAAACAAATTCTTCATCGGTCTTCTGGAATACTCATATATTTGTTGATGATTGCTGATACGACTCCTTCTGAGTACTTATCTTATGAAAAACTTCATCAAGTAAAACTTCTGCGGGTAAATTTCTCTCCCACGAAGCAACAATAACGAACCTTCTTCTCATTTTTTTTACTTACTCTTATCCGTATCGCCTCATCGCGAGCTCACTTCGTCGTTGATTTCTGAAAATTCGATGTACTCCTCCCAGATATGCTTTGTATCTTCGCTGTTCTTTATTCATACACCGTGCACAACCTGTGTGCGTAAGATCTGCCATCAACAAAAATGATTATTTTGACGTCAGTGTTTTAATTCTATTAATCAAACATCTTACATCACGTATACTCCTGGCGACTATCGTCGAATCTTCAACGTATCTGATGTTCGAGATGACTCTTCCGGTGACCTTAATTCTCGTTTTTTCTTCGATGAAATCCAGACAGGAGATTTTCTCAAGATATCGACCAAAAAGCGTTAAGAGAAAGTATACATATATCCTCGTTCAGCGGTTTTTTCGATTCAACCGCTTCCATTATTTGGTTCTTAGCAAAGTTTCAACTGCAATAAATACAAATAGTTGCTCAGAAGCGCACCGAAGGTGCATCACCTATATTATTTGAACATTAATATTAACATCAGAGTTTCTTCCGAGAAAACGGGTGATGATTCTAGATCTAGAATGACAAGAAAAAGGAGAGATAAAAAGAATAGTGCAGCAAATGTTTGGAGGTCAGGCGACCTTTTAAAGAACCACAACAGAGAGAAATTAATGAAGAGTGCCGACGAGCCTATTTTTATGGGTTTGTCTTACATTTCGTAATACGGGAATTTTCTCAAATACCTATGAGATTTTCTCAAGTTCCTCTTCTATCATGTATAGCTCCACAGCCGAAATTTTCCAAGTCTTCCTTTCTGTCATAAATAGCTGGCAAGTCAAAAGTTTCTCAAGTCCGCAACTCAAAATCGACGCTGCAAATCGACCACTCTTTCTTACTATTGACTCATCGTCAATGTCAAAATTGAGTCGACTCTTTGTATTATGGAATGATGTCGACTGAAAATCGACGTCGCGTTGGTTTTGGATCGTTTTTACACCACACTTGCAATCAACGTCAAAATTTTGTAGATTCTGAGCGTACAGTTTGATGGGGTTTCAGGAATTTGAGGTCGAAGATCTTATGTAGACTGAAAATTGAGGTTTACATTGCTGCACTGGTCAAGCTTAATTACAATCCTAGATGATACTTGTTATATAATTATTCTAACTGCGAGTAGCTAAGTCACTAAACACAGATCGCTTCGAGGGGTGACTGCACAGGGATTCCAGGTCGACCTCTAAATACAACCGGCATATATTTCCAAAAAACAAATAATCTGCTGGGTAATTGACTTGATAAAGCAGTCGATCTCAGGTTGAAGTTGACGTCGATTGAAAATCAATTTGAATTTGACCAAAGAACTACAAATCAACTTCACCTTGATGCAACAGAGCAGTAGGTTTCAAGATCGGCAGCAAAAGTTGGAGAAGTTGGCTCGAAATTGACTCTAGATCGACGCCAACTCAAGGTCGAGTTGAAGTCAACCAGCGTAAATTACTAGGGAACTATAAATCAACTTGAAATTGAAGCAAAAGTCTTTTCTCTTGTTCCTTTATGAAAAAATCTCTCGGTAATTGGAGCTCTCTTCCATAGGTCACCATAGTAGGTGAGACTCCATCGTCTTTGTTTATTGTAAGAAGTATAAGAGGGAGGAGGGGCACATGGTCAGTTGATGCATGAGCTTCAATGGCGGCTCTAAGACTGCAAAGCCATCTCTCCACCAATCCATTACTCTGCGGGTGGAAGGCCGTCGTGTGGACTTTATGGACTCCCAAACATTCAAAACATTCAGGTAGTTTCGTACTTGATTCCGGCTCAAAGTGCATGCTTATGTGGGTTGGAACTACAAACAGCAGTACTCATTGACTTGTAATGACTACGGCAACTTTATTTGCACTGATATTGGTTGTTGAGAATGCCTCCAGTCGTCTGCTTCTCCCATCAATGATCGTTAGAACAAAACTACAAACTGATTGGAAATTAACCCAAAAGAACAGTTGATTAAAAATTGCTAGAAAAATTTGGAGAGTGAGGTCGGTTTGAGGTCGACTAGCATATGTTCTTAGACAACTACCAATCAACAAAACAGAGCAGTTGCAAAATTTCTTTAAATTACCGGCCCTGAAACTTTGACTGGGAACCTGTTTCATAGGTGACATGGAGTTAAGAAATTTGCCGCATGATGAAACTGACCTACCTTATCTAGTATTTGCACCGAGAAAAGTTTTTCTCTCTTTTCCTTTTTTTTTTTTTTTTTTTTTGGTATAGGACTTGGAAAAATTCCGACCGTCGAGCTAGGCAAAGGGTTGGGAACTGATCTCTGTGCTATACTTATGACACAGGAAGGAGGACTGAAAAAAATTTCAACCGTCAGAGGGGATTGGAAAAAATTTGACTATTGAGCTATGTACGTACAACAGGAGAGGCCTTACAAAAATTTCGATTCAGTGACTTCAATTTTTAATTCAATTTCCACTATAGAAATTAAATTTGTGCGATAAATCAGGTTCTCTAAATTCCTTGTTTACCCGCGTGAAGGAAGCCGTCGTTTTTTCAAGTCTCTCACATTAGGTCAGCTTGAGCTGTCGCCGAACATTTTTCGCAAAAAAATAAAATAAATAAAACAAGATTTCTGTTGAAATAATTTTGACCAGTTGGACGGAAGTTTGATCTCTAGGTACGTGCGCTTTTCAATGTACAGCCAGTCCAGATACAATCCAAGTGGCTATGGTGCTCTTCACTCCGAATCTGTTCTTTGTCCCTATTGTGCACACCTCCTGTTACCGTTGTCCTCTCAACAGTTCCGACATTCTCGAATGTACCGAGAGTCGAACATGACTTTTCAGGGCATCTCTGGGACTACCTTGAAAGAACTTTAGATAATACGGCTCAATTTCCTCAACTTTCAATCTATTCTGTTTGGGGTCTTCTCTCATAAATTCTACTTTCAGATTGGATTCCCTGTTGCCTATGGAAACTTCTACTGCCCAAGAGTATTCGCTCCCTCTTCCTCTGAATGCAGTTTGATTTTGTGAAAATCCCAAAAATCGATGAAGAAATGTTCGGATGACTAGCGGTTCTAGCCATACAGGTGATAACAAAATAAACAGGTGGGTGAGTAAGCCGCGTATCGCACGATCTCATAAAAAATTCGCGAAAATGAGTCCAAGCCTTTTGCCCTCGGGGGACGATATATTTTCCTTGAAAGAAGATTCAAAAATTCTTAATATCTGGAGTATTGGATTTTCTCTGGCACCTACTTCAAATTCGTCACAAATGAAATGCAGGAACCGGCGTCATTCCACAAAGTGAATATTACTTTCTCGCCTTTTCTCCACCTTCTTTCAAATTATAGGTTAAAAGTGTTCATAACTCTTCTCGATCATGGTTAAACCCATTCGTATATTACCATTAATTTACAATACGTATTAACGTCAGAAAGAGTGATAGCGAACGTTACCAATCTATTTATCTGAAAATAATAATCACAATAATAAAAAAATACGACAAAACCGGTTGAATTTCTGCTAGTCAGGATACGAAATAACCTCATTATCTTGTTTCTCGTTGTTTACAATTCATGTTGTTAAAATGCTCGTCAATAGGTCTGCAGCGACGAACCAATAAGGCATCAAAATCCGTATAGGTCTACTTGCATATTGATTTATACTCGATATCAGGTTCGCCTTGTATGAGATTTAAAAATGTCATTTTTCAAACTATACACTAATTTCTAGAAGCGTTACCACTATCTGATGTTCGGTTCTTCTTTTACACGCATTTCTCGTCGTTTTACTTTCACTAGCGCGCCTCCGACGATCGGGTCACGTACTTACTTCCTTTTTTGGTCCTCTAAGACGATGAGTAATTCGCACGCTCGAACACGCAAGTAACATCTCTATGCAGGTTTATCCGAGCCAAAATGCTTTCGATACTCACTGTCGGCGAAATGGATATATCGAAATAATGTTGAGAAAGGAAAACCGAATGTATGGTATAGAAATTGGTGTACCAGAGGCGAGTCATCTTGGAAAGGCTATAATTTATAAATTGTCCTACATTTTTGGGAGAACAAGTTTCTGACCACGAAAAGAAAAAAATATATTTGTCATTTGTCATATTCGAAGCTCACTAAAGACGTTCGGTCAAGTCTTCTAGTTTGCTCATTAATTCGGGAATCTTTTAGCGTATGGTAGCGAAGTGAATGTACAATTATTATTCATTGAATTGTTTCGGAACTCACCTATGAGAATTTAGGCGATGTACGAGTGGGTCCGCGAATATTCGTAAAATTCTGTGATACGCGACAATGATCGCATTTCATCGACGAATAATCATTACGAGTTTACCGCAAGCGTATAGCGTAATGAAAATAGGCCGATTACGAAGCCATGCGTCTTCTGCGCGCACTCCGGGAATTTGCATAAACGCGAGTATGCGCTCGTTGGTACAGAATAATACCGTACTTACGTATTAATTAACGCGAAAGATTACCAATTTTTTCAGAGTAATGAAGACCCGTTTTTCATTACATGTACGTTCGCAAAATGATCCGCACTGGTGTACGGCTCCGACAACCGAGGTAGTGATTGAGGGTAGCTAGAGGTATGTGTCACAGCATCTATGCTGTTGACTGCTGAGAGGCGCGGGTACAAATGTATCCAAATGCAAGTGATTTAATGACTTCATTTCAATAGAAATACTGTGCTCGGATATCGTTAAGGATGCCTATATCGAGCTCTAATCCGATGCAACAATTATAGGAGAATGAAGGAAAAAATTTTATTTAATTTACTACCGCACAAGAAATTTTAATTCGTACTTTGAAAAAACGGCGAATCAAATGTCAACGCTTCGATGTGGTTTCCAATGTTGTTTTCCATCCTTCTCTTCTAAATCTTTCTCAGGTCAACTTTTCTCCTCTTGAAAAGGTCTGCAGTGGCTTTTTTATCCTTCGAAGCGTAGTAGCGCCTATTGGAAAAAAATTCTTGTGAGTACAATTACCCACCAAAAAAAAAGTGACGGCGCTGGCATCTGTATTGTTTCTAACGTATCTATTGGGAAACACGCCACTGCATGACATTCCAGTCCTAACAGCCTTTAGTCTTCAGAATCCCTAAACCTAAAGGAGAATTTGCGTATCCAATCCTCTTCCTGGATAGTTGAGAGATTAGAATTAAATTACTGAGGGAAATCCTACAGTTTAGACACAACCATAAAATAGTATCGAGTTCTCAAACTTGAGACTGAGAAACGAGAGCATTCTAAGGTTCTCAAGAATTGGTTGCTCGAGACTCAAAGAAGAATTAGTGATTGGGTCGAGAACATATCATAATTCTTTTTTCGGATCAAATGGCTATAGAAAATGAAAAAGTTAAGAAGCAGACACCCTTTGCACCAGGGGATTGAAATTGAGAAATTTCTTGTGTGGTAGAAAATTAAATCAAATCGATTGATTTCGATTTTTTTTCCTTCATTCGATATGAGTTGCGATGTAGCCTCCCGTATCCTACGAATAATAGGAGAGTGAACATGTTCGCAGTAAACCTGAATGAAGAGAGAGGAGCGTTTTTCGTGGTTTTATTATTCTCCCACCCCCCTTCATCTATTTTTCATGGGAGAGTTCTTGAAGCATCTGGAACTCTATTTCAATGGCGGTCAAATTATGAGTCGTTACACGCTCTAAACAGATACCCTCCACAAGTTCAGGGGGAAAAATAAATAGAACATTCAATTTTTATTCCCCGCATAATTTCCAGGGTTGCGATGTTTTAAACAGGCGGTGTTTAAAACATGTTTTAAACACGTTTAAAACACACGAAAAAAACAAAACATTGTTTTAAACGGGAATATGTTTGAAACGCCGTTTTTTTTTGTTTAAAAACTGTTTTTTTTTAATCCCATTTAAAACATTAAAAACTTTGTTTTTTTTCCCCCTATCTCTAAAAATATGGTTACTAAATTTTCAGGGTTGCGATGTTTCAAACAGGCGGTGTTTAAATCATGTTTTAAACACGTTTAAAACACACGAAAAAAACAAAACATTGTTTTAAACAATAGTAAATATGCATTCACAATTCTTCCAGGGATGATCAAGTTGGAAAAAAAAATTTAAGGTTGTTTTAAACCACGTTTTAAACGATGTTGAAAACGTTTAAAATGTGTTTTAAACTGGAGAATAAAAACCATATTTCAAAACATGTTTTAAACGTAAAATCTGTTTTAAACAAAAAAAATCGTGTTTTTTGTTTTTTTTTTGAAAAACCGTTTTTTTCGCAACCCTGATAATTTCCTAGTCACCAAAACTAATTCCATTCACCCTCGACAAAATATCCGAATGGTCATCTGGACGCCAATTTCGCTTTTTTAGGCAAGAGAACAGTCGTGGGAGCGTTTTAGAAGAGATACTTACGCCTTAGGCTTCCTCATGATTCTCAACATATTATGTAAGAGGTTGGTTTTCACAATGATGCAAAAATTTTGTAATTTTAACGATGCAACTACAATATGCGGTCTACCATAATTTTTACAAGGCCCATCTCTTCGGTCCCCATGATTCCGCTGATTAACTACATCCTCATCTCTTTCTTCTGAGCAAGCAGGTGTGCGTCTCCAGTCAGCACTCGCCCTCAGTTATATTTTCGCCTTCTAGCGAATCTGCCCTCGTCAAACTGGATAGGCATTCTTGTCATTTGCCGGCGAACTCGTACGACATCAGCAGGACACACCTCTCGGCACATTTTAAACCAATAAAATTTCGTCTCGTTGGGGTTACAGTGGTTCCTGAGGGTATTTTCTATACTCAATCTATGGTAGAAAGCGTCATTAATGACCTAATGGTCTACAAGCGAAGAGTGTAGTAGCACAATTTTGAAACAGGAGAGAGGAGAGTTAATTTGGCCTCCACCGCCCTTCCGGCGAATTTTGACTCCCGAGGCGGTGGTTGCGATATATAGTTTAGGAACTTGAAAAAATTCCGAGCTTTGAATCATATTCTTACAAGGAGGGGGACGTAGGAAAATTGCGAACCTCGAACAAAAAGAGGATCTAGAAAATCGCTATTTCGATTCGTTCAAATTGCTCGCTACTTTTGATTTTTTCTTTCTCAAAATCAAAAATTCCAACAAAAGAGACGAGTTACGGATACACCCGAATGCCCTCGAATAAATGCATTTATTCGCCAGTGGAAAAGAGACCGTACAGCACAAATGCGAGCGTGATTATTTTCCGACGGGCGTTTTCGGAAAATTCGAAACGTTAGACATTCGCTCGAATTCTGCTCTCCTAATGAAAGAAAGTCAAAAACGCTGCTTTTTCGTCAAAATACGAAAATTTTAATCATTTACGGGAAAGCTTTCGAGTTTCGTCATTGTCATCGTAACACCCGAGTCGACGTACAGCCAAGCGTAACGTGCGTATACGTGCATGCGTTTCCCTAGTTTTCACCCTCAATTCGCCTTATCGTCGGTGCGTACGTCGAAACTTAAGGGTAGTTTTCTACTCACGGCGCCTGCCTCGATATCTGGCGAAAGCTCGTAGAAAGTTTTGTGTCGGAATCTTGTTATTCGCTACCCCTTTCTACGCTCCTGGTAAGAGAAAGTTTAAAAATTTCACCCTTCCGAAAAAGTTCGGTTCGAAATCCGATTCACCCACGTACGGCTTTTAAACTCGTTCTCGCTACGCGGTGAAAGGGGTTGCGGTTCTTTCGACTGGAGAATTTATATAGGGAAATGATTATCGCGCTTTTTTTGAAATTGTTTCAACATAGTAATTTAAGCTAGCGTGAAACTGCTGTCTTTCATTTGGGTAAAAAATAGGCATGTGGAAAATTGCAGATGTAGTTTACTGACAAAGTATAGAGGACAGAAACTATTCTATTTTTTGGATTTCAGAAATACACAAAAAGAGAAAAAAAAATTACTTCTGCAGAAGCTCAGATCTCTCTGCTCTCGTTTTCAAAAATTATTATTAGAAATATGAGATCAGCCTCATTATCAGTTTAGCGTTAAAAACGTTAATTAAGTGAAGAAAAATTGAAAAAAAGTTCCCTCGTATGGACTCAAATTTTTTTATTAATGAGAAGAATTTACCTATACTGAAAGAATTTTACTTTCGAGAAAAGACCCTTATGTCTTCTTGATTGACCCACCCCACAGTGGATTTAGGCAACTGATGCCTAGGGTGGAAAATATAGAGGCATGGCAAATTTTTGGATGTATTCTGATTAATGAATATCACAAAAAATTCACAATTAAAAAAAATTGACTTTTTTATTTTTGTGAAATGAATGTGGCAAACGTGGTATGACTGGGCCGGCGAGGGGGTACTTAACCATCTGCCCAGAGCCGCAAAAAAGTGAAATATGCCTCTAGACACCCTTATCCCATCTTCTCGTAAAATAAATCGTTTAAATTAGTTTCATTACTGTTTTCTTCAATAGAAGACGTACCACAGCTTTCGCCTATAGCTAGAATCTCTCACTCCCTTTTGAAAAATTTTAAACACTTTTTGTTTCATTCCGTTCTCGCATCTCATTTTTCCTCAAATTGGAGAAGCCTTGGCACGCGGTTATAAAACTCGCGAGAATATTTCGAACGAATTGTCGACGTAAGAGCCAATTGCAGCGAAAGTTTCAGCCGATCGATTTTGCCCGCTAGAATTGAAGTTGGGTGCACGACTGCGTTACGTAACGCAACGCCTCTCGCGAAGCCACTATTCGTCCTTTCGCTACGCTTCAACGCTATTGGCCGGAACTTCATTCATTTCTTCGACTTCGAGACCCTCCACGCTGTTCTTAAACCCTGTTATCGAAGACTTAAAACTCCAACTTTCGAAACGTTTGATTGACTGTTGTTAGATTTTTCAGTTCGTGACAGTACGCTTTTCCTACATTTTCATTATTTAATGTGGCTTTTTAGCTCCAACTCGGGTTGAATTACGCTCGCATTTTAGAAGTACTTTCACTACGAACCATTGTTGTTTGCTTTTTATTGTTAGCGCAAATTTTCCGCCCTCGTAAAATGGTTATTTTCCATGTGGGAATTGGTAAAAATCTAATTATAGGCTATACCTACTTACTTCCCGTGTAATATTAGAACTCAATTTTCTTGATACTTGACGCGTACTATTTGTTATGATTAATTTGAGAGCGACAAAAACTTTTCACTGTAATGTCTAGTTCTCATTGTGTTCTCAATAAGTGAGGATTGCTTTAAATAATTGAAAAATATACGTACGGGAAGAGAGACGTCATAAGTGTAAATTTGTGCTTAACAAAACTCCATTGAATGAAAGTTGAAGTTTTGATGATTTTGAGAAAGAGTGTAGATTTTGTCGGCTTGAATTTGACATCCCTGAGATTGTAAGTATATCAAGGAAAAATTATAATGTGGCTTCTTTTAATGATATGTAATTGACCTAGGCGGTTTCATTGTGTTTAAAACTACTCCATTTTATGTTTAAAGGTATCTCGAAAGAAATGACTTTTTTCCTTCACTATCTGATTTGGTTCGTCTTCAGTCAACCCCCCTCTCTTCCCCTCCTACCTATTTATACGTCGCCTCCTTCTTGGACCCTCATCCAGCCGGCCATCCTCCTAAATCTTACAGTTAACAGCAGCATCTTGAGTACCCACTTAAAAACCTGATAGATCACACCATTTGTCTCACTGATCGCTCAAAAACTAAAGACAAAACGGCCTATGCATATTCCACACATGGATCCATTCTCTCTCATCGCATCTTTAATATAGTCTCCATATTTACTGCCATTCGTGGTTTATTTAGGCCTTTTACCTCTACAACAAACCAAATTCAGTAGCTTATGAGGATTCAACTGACCGAGACTACATTGTTTTTGATGTCATTATTTAATGAGATTGGTCGGGTCACAAACAGTGTGCCAAGACAAGATCGTGGCTCGACGATCAACGGACAAGAGTGAAGTAATATTGAGCTCTCTTAGGCCGATTTTGTTGATCGATCATGAGATTCAACGTGAGAAACTAATAGGTTTAATGAAACGGGTAGCGTTAGAGCACACCAAGCAACTTTAATGACACACTAACCTACTTTTTAAGACTAACTAACTCCTTTGCCCTCTTCCGTAATGCCGAGCTAAATTTTTTGGGAGGGCCTTGTTCAATGCCCTAATAGGCTAGCTTATGATGGCCAAATTTCTCCTCCAAACCTAGTTCAAATCTCTATAGCTTGGCTAACATATTGACATTATTCTCTGAAGTCCTTCCTCCATAGGAGTTTGAAGCTCAAAGTATTTCGAAGTCCTATCCTAGATTAACAAGGTTTTGACGTCACATGGGCTTCGAAATGATCCCTTCTGACACTTTTAATGTCTTTCCCGGCACCTCACCCTACTATTGGGTACCTACCAAGACCAAGTTGCCTTGGAATTTCAAACCTTCGACTCAATCCATGAATCTGTGAGGTCAAGTTTTAGTTTCTCAATCCTAGCATACAGTATATTAGGCTATACTAGCTCCAAAATGGGGCCTAAACGAGGCCTGCAATACACTTGAGTATATTAGTCATATACTACACCTCGAGGCTTAGCATACGACTTAATTCAAAGATCTGCTAGCCCGAAAGAAAACAAAAGTAAGGATCGGAATTTTTTGATTAAAATGGTTTCGGTTCTGGTTCCAATTCATGTAGGCTTTAATCTGTCAGATTTTTCTGAAAAGGTTCCGGTTCCATATTCCCCGGGTCCTATCGATTCCGGTTCCAGCAAAAGGTTCCGACCCTTAAGAAATAGTAATGTTGATGACGTCACGAACTAATAACGTCACAGATATTGATGATTGTCACAGGCAAATTTAAGCTGATGACGTTGCGAACTAATGACGTCAGGGTAATGATTGAATACCGAGCGTTGTTGAAATTGTCAGTTTGCCACGACCAGAATTCAATTCATTTTCAATCTCAACTCTGAATATTTTATTTCAGATTGTTCATTCCAAATCGACACGATTTAGATGTCGGTTGTTATGTAAAATGAAGTCAACTTTCTCTCAGTCGACATTATGCCAAAAGTCGACTCAATTTTGGCATCAACTCAGAAAAATTGTGTTGAACAAACGTAGCGGTCAATTTTTTGACAAATTCAGATTATTTTTCGTCAATTAGCAGTCGAATTTATCCGGGAAACTTCCTCTTCGATTTCGAATTTGTTTTCGTGAAAATGATGAATTAACCGGGATCAAACCTAGAAGGTGGCTCTGTGAATGAAGATGAAAATCTCATCTATTAATAAATAATTTGAAAAGACTTTTCTCGAGTACGTTTGCAAATTTTCGGAATTTTTTACTCTCCTTCCCTTCGAAGAAAATTTGCTCTATCACCGCTGAATACGTTAATTTCCTTCTTTAGAGAGAAAAATGAGCGGATATATGAAGCAGAATTGAATTCTACTAGTCTAAAAAACTCGAGAATAGCATTATAACTTTCAACTCAATAAGTTGACCTTTGGAGACCGTTAGTGTCAGCAAATTTGTTGTACGTTGAAAGGTGTTCACCGAGTGCACGTGACGAAGAGACTCTGCTTCTGTAGCAACAAATAACAACTCTCCTCAAACTCTTCCCTCTACTGATAAGTGGGACTTGTTTTCTAATACCTTATTTTAGTTGAAGAGAGCCAGGCCAAGAGTGAAATATTATTTGTTCCCGATCAGGATTTACACGATTCAAGTCCTTCTGAAGTTGATTTCTTCAACTGAAAAGAATATCCACCCAATCAATACCGCGAGGAAAAGATACTTCGCTCTTCTTGAGATTGGACTTTTCCGCTTTCACCGAGTGAGGTGGCAAAGTCGAAGTAGACGCGATTATAGGAGGCTTGAGTAGGTCTCACCCGCCGAATATCAACATTCTACTAAACCATTATATTTTCATAATAACATGATTGGAAAATGGTGAACGTATTTTAGAAATAAACCTGTTATTGAAATTCTGGAAAATAACCGATGACCACGTACCGTGAGAATTAACAAATTCGATAGCTCATCACAATAAAGTAACCCAGAGACCTAATTTCGTCTTGTAATGATAGATTTCGGATTTGACTACTTTTAATTTTTACCAGAAATAAAATGACGTCAGAATAAACGAAAGTTGATTTCTTATCGTGCGCTAAGAACTAGTTTTATGTGGTACAAAATTATAGGTGGTATGAAAATTATGCGAAGAAATGGTTTTTCGAACTGAGAATGAAAATGAACTGGTCTAGTCAGAAGAGCGACAAAGAGCAGATGCCGACTTCGTTATCAGAAGCTTGATTTCCTGGAAGCGCATTCTTCTGGTGCACAAATTCTTAGAGAAATTCGAGATAGCCTGGAAGAGGATTTCGGGCGTGCACAGATCACATGATTGTGTATGGCGTACGTATAACTCGAATACTATAAGAGAAGAACCTTTACGGATACCACGATCATTGAAGTTTTCACATGTTTACGAGTGAGCGTGAAGGTTGTTCGTCGTTGACACGCTTTTGGTCAGGGTTACCTGGATCGAGCACAGTCATTAATTAACTACGTCACGTCTCGTCTTCGTTGCAACGTCGACGACGAGAACAGAAAGAGAGAAACAGAAGAAAGATCGAAGAATAAATGGGTTGGGTAGGTGGCTTATCGGATTCTCACGAAATTCAATACGATACATGCAACATACTCGTACTTATACGTTTCCGCAGCCAGCCATCGGTTCACTGATCTCTGCCAACTTCATCTTCATGAGTTGAATCAAACTAGCGGAAAAAATGAATCGAGCTAGCGCATAAAAGAGCTAGGCTCGAAATTATTACAGAACTCAGTTGAAAACCAAGTATTTTGAGGAGTAAAATTTTTCTTCGATTATTGCTTCAAACTTGAAAGCAAACTCTTTCTCAGTATTGTGCCGCAATAGATTTAGATTCACCAATGGGAAGAGGGCAAGAAGTTTTCAATTTCACTTCCAACGAGAATCTCAAATAAATCTCTTACTATTCCTGAACTTTCAATTCAAAAATACGCCATGAAAAAAGGAACTTGGAAGTATGAGGAGAAGGATTGAAAAAATTTCTATTCTTGAACCAGGGATATTGACGAAAACTGGGACTTGGATCAATTCTGAATCTTGAGCAAAGAGGTACTGAAAAAAATAATCCTCATTTCAGCAGTCACTTCCATTCATCAACCCCAACTCTTTCTTATTATTCGATCTGAGAACCCTTACGAGCTGTCACATAATTCATCGCCTCTGCTGCTCCCTGAAAACAGCGAGTCTAAAAGTAAGCACGTCTTCGGAATATCATAATACTTTACACTTTATAAAGACGTATTGTAACACCTTTTTCTGGATAGAAAAGGCACCTTTGCTTCAAACACTGGATCTATACTCCATTTTTCTAATCTTTCATTTCCCTTCTTGGGAACGCATGCTAAGCCTACAAAAATATTCTACTAGTAGGAAATGAAGTAGACTGCATTCGGCAAAACTAAGTTTTCTTATGATTTAGCCTAAAAAAAAAGGATAGGTATCCCCTTCTATGCAACATAATCTTACTTAGGTCGATGACGTCATCAAAATCGGCCGCAGATATTTTTTATAAAAAATAATCTAATCAAACTTGAGTTGCTGACATCTCAAGAGTTTAGCTCGGACGTTTTCTGAAGATAAAATAAAGGTATTGCCCTCCCCTTTTATACAACATGACCTAACTGAGGTTGATGACGTCATCAAAGTCGGCCATGGTCGTTCTATGAAACGTAACCCAACTCAACTTATGTTGATGACGTCATCTAAATCGGTCGCAGATATTTTTTATGAAAGATAACCTAATCAAACTTGAGTTGCTGACATCTCAAGAGTTATGCTCAGACGTTTTCTTAGGATAAATAAAGATATACCCCCTCCTTTCTATACAACATGACCTAACTGAGGTTGATGACGTAGTCAATATCGGAGTGAACTTTTTCTATGAAATGAAAAACAACCAAACCTAATTTAGACTGATGACGTCAACAAAGTCGGGCACGGACGTTCTCTGAGGATAAGTACTTCCCTTTCTATGTCACTTCACCTAACTTAGGTCCATGACGTCTTCAAAGTCGGACGTGGTCGTTTTCTATGAAACGTAACTCAACCCAACTCAAGTTGATGACGTCATCAAAATCGTTCGTAGATATTTTCTATAAAAGATGCCCTAATCCAACTTGAGTTTCTGACATCGCAAGAGTTTTGCTCGAACATTTTCTGAGGATAAGTAAAGGTCCCCCCCCCCCCCCCCTCCTTTGATACAACATGACCTAACTGAGGTTGATGACGTCATCAAAGTCGGCCGTGGACGTGTCAACAAAGTCGAACACGGACGTTCTCTGAGGATAAGTACTCTCCTTTCTATGTTACTTCATCTAACTTAGGTCGATGACGTCATGAAAGTCGACCGTTTGTTTTTAGGTTCGTGCTCGAGTCGAGCCACGAACCTCTTGCAATCGCTTTTTTTTTTTTTTTTTTTCATCATTCAGTGCTCACACTTTTAAGACGCTCACGGTTTTGTTCATACGCTCACGTGTACGCGGTCACTATTATTTAGATTGTTAGGCGCTCAGGTGTACGCGGTCACTGTCTATCAGATTATTTATGTTCAATCTTGAGGTGTGAGATACCGAATCTTTGTTTACTAGGTTTGTGCTCTTTTGAGCGACGCCGGTGGTATCGAGTAATGTTTGTAGATTTTCAGTAGCCAATTTGTAAAACGGTATTGTTGCTGCGGTCTAATTACGTCACCTTTCAAGATTTTACGTGATTGTTAAAAATTTCTTAGTGAGGGTTTAGCAGACTAGAAGCTTGTACTGAGCATTATCAAACTTTTATTGATAAATTCATGATTCATCAGTTATTCAGCTATTATTTAGTTCGCTACATTTTTTTTTTTTATTTGAAGAAGTAGTTGTATATTTTTTGGTGGGAATTTTTGGGTGTCGTCACGGTCGTGTAATCAACATTTCTTATATAATATCTTTATGATGTTCACGAATTGATTGGTGGATTGACAACGATAACACACATGATTTAATTTTGCGTACGTACGTCACATATCATTCAAATCAACTATCAGGAAGAAAAATTCTTTCTTAGTTGCACGAACCTCTTCCAGCCTGCTACAGGCTGCTTGTCTATAAAACGTAACCCAATCTAACTCAATTTGATGACGTCATCAGAGTCGGCGGTGGATGTCTTCTATGACACATGACCGGGCACGCCTTCTATGCAATATAACCTTAATCAAGTTGATGACATCATCAAAGTCGGATGTAGAAGTTTATCATAAAAGATAGGCCAATCTAACTTGAGTTGCTGACGTCATGTAAAAGTTTTCTGAGGATAGGTAGAGGTGACCTCTCATACTCTGCAACATAATCTAAAGCAACTTTCCTTGTGCGTAGAGCGGCAAGTACGCCACGAGCTCTTCTAATTATTTTTAGTGGTTCCCTTATGCTTACAACATCTTTGAATCCGGTACTGCTTAGGTTGATGATGTCATCAATATCGAACGTGGACGTTTTTCATACAACATGACCTAATTTAGGTTTATGATGTCTACAAAAAAAAACACGACCGTTTTCTGAGGATAGGCAACGCAATATAACCGTACTCAAATTGATGACGTCGTCATAGTCAGACGCGGACGTAGAAGTTTTCTGAGGATGTGCCCTTTCCAAACAGAACAGATGCCGGGTCCCCGATAAAAAAATCCATGTCAGCGTGTGCGAATTCAAAGTTTGAAATGAGGATTTCGAAATCGATTTGACGTCGTTTCGAGTCAAGTCAATATCGAAATCCCCATTCTACTAGATACCAACATTAATTCGACGTCGCTCAGGATACTCGAGATCTATCAAACTCTCTGAGAGGTGACCGCACTTTAACGTGACAAATCAGTCAACAACATCAGGTCAACAAATCGGATCTTTTACATCGACTCGATATCGACTTTTGTGAGCAAATAATTTTGAGAATTTCGATAACAATTTGGGATCGATTCAGAGTCGACTTGAGTAAACTACGAATTGACTGTTGATCGACGCGATAGAGCAGTTGAGTTTAGGTCGATCAGACATTCGAAGAGAAGAACAAAAAATCGATTCAAAATTGATCCAACGTGACAAATGAACTTGACATAGCCCTACTTCGACTCAGTGCCGGATTTCACTGCTTCGACTGCACGTCGATCTGACATACCGACGTCAGCGTACATCAAAGCACTCCAGACAAAGACTTGAAAAGATGTCAACGATTTTAAGTCGATTTATATTCGACCCTGACTGTGAGTACGTATAACTCAGAATCGACCGCGATGGTTTAGTATCGGGGAACTACATCTTCAAACTGGTAATAAGAACTGAGCTTGGTATATTTGTACAAAATTACTTTAGTATAGATTCGCCAGGATGACCCAAAAGTTTGATTTTTACCGATTCGTAATCGTGGCCTAATTTTGTTGTGCAAAACGATACGAGGCCGACGGATGGCTGAAAAAGTGATGACAATTTTTTAACCCGTGGATGTGACGTGTAATACATAATTCTTGGTCAAACGCAGGTGTTCTCATCTATCTCAAAAGATTTTGACGCGTAAATATACGCGGTGCGCATCCACGATTAAATTAAAAAATGTAATGACGCCGTGTTAACTGATACGAACCATGTCAACGACGCAAAAAATAATGGATAAATCGCGTTTAAAATATCGACGTCGATTTTGTAACAGTTGGTAATTAGTTGCAATGTATAATACAAATAATATTCGACCCAATTACGCGAACAAAAATGTTTTCCTTTTTTTCTGCATAAGATCCGATTTATCTTAGTCTTCTTTCCGAGTAAATTACTCTCATTCATTCTGTCCTCTCATATTTATTAAAATATCCGAATATTTTTGTTGATAACGTTCGGAAAAAATTTCCGAAACTCATGCTGAGAGAATTATCAAAAGACGAAAATCATTTTTTCGTGATTACCTATTTTTGAAAATTGCTAAAATGGAACTCTGGCTCCGTGAATATTAACGTCCGAATGACTCATCTTAAATAATTAATCTATACGTAGGTACAGAGCTACCGAATGCACAGTTTGTACGCGAATGTAGTGCAGTGATATGTCATTGGATGTGGTGACCCTTTCGTTTAAATTATTTAGCATTACGTAGCATTTTATCATCTGTTGCCAATTAGTCGCGCACGGTTCGCGATAAAACGATGAAAGAATGGAACATAAACCAGAAAGAAAGGATTAAACGAGAATATATCTTAGCTAAGTCCAGCTCGGACGATTTACCTATATGAACGAGTCTAGACTGCACGTTCGTCACCAGACTTGGCTATCAATTTGCAAGTATAACAGCCATAAAATTTTCTACACGTTCTTCTCTAGGGTCTCAGAGGCTATAAAATTTCTTCGGCTCGTGAACGCCCCTTTCCGACAATACATTTCATGTTGCTATTTACAGGTAACAGAATCAACTCAAAAGTCACACCGAGTAGCGTATACCCTGTAAATATTGTACATTAATAGCGCTATAATTTTGTTTTTCAATATTCTGTTCACAGAATCACGAGGACACCACAAGAAAAAGAAAGTGCACAAAGAGATTAAAAAAATCATATTAAAACTTATTATAGCGAAATTTTTGTTCTTAATCAAAATCAAAATGCTACTCAGCATGCTCCAGTCCGTAGTTCTGACCAAATTCATATTTACGGCGACAATTTTGGTGTTGGCGTTAGTTTTTAAAATTTGGTTCGAATTAAAACACGCCAAGCACCACAAGGAGCACGATAAATCCATTATCTACTACGATAACACACACGATCATCATTCGTACGAGCTGCCCGAGCACGAGATCGGCAGCCACGAAGAGTCCGATCACGGCCTATCCTCCTCTTGGGGGAGCCTTTGGGGACGTAGTTACACTCCCACGCAGATGCCGGCAATCACGTCGTCGCCGGCTTTCCAGAACGCTTACCGTAAACCGTGGCCATATTATGTTAAACCCAAAACGGAAGGGCATATGATGGATCCCGACGAGTTCAGTTAGATGATAAGTTGACGATGGTGATTTGAGGGCTCCTTAAAATGCGTTGCTCAACGTTTGTAATCAAAGTCCATTTTTTTTAAGTCTATAAATTATATCCGGATGTTTGGATGTATCGTTTGTTTGAAATTTTCGAGTTTTGTGCTGGCGAAAATAATTTTGGTGCTAATTCATCATCATTCGGTACACATGAATTAGGAGAGGGAAGTAATTCATGGCGCGAGAGAAATCATCTACAGAGTTTTAGAGAGCTTTGACATAATATATTTTTCCCCTCGCCTCTGATTCTGAAACCTTTAAAATTATATTGATCATGTGTACAAGCTTGGAATTATTAGGATAAGGTATAATTTCACTACCTACAATAATTATGTCCCTTCATCGCTCTAGGAATGTACAAATTCTCGTAGAGTTTGAGAGGAGGGAAATTTCTAAGTAATTTCATTACCGCGAGCCATATTTTATACTTAATTTTCTGATCATCAAGCAATTCATTAAATTATTTTCGCCACACCTCGAACATACAACAACGTACAGATGGCTCCTGGTCAAAAATGCAGTAGGTACGCGAAAGAATCTTACGAGCATATTCATGACTCCGAATTGTTCTCATTTCATCTCCTTATGTTCTATTCAATCGTGTTAATTGTTAACTTTCAAACCAACTTTCCATTTCTTTATTCGTTGACTATTTTAAGTATTTATTTCGTCTTTTCCTTTTTTTAATTTATTTGCTATCTCTTTTTTTACCTTTTTCATAACTTCTTTTCTTTCGTGTCTATTATTAATTGATATAAATGTAGATTATGCCAATTCTTTCGACTCCATCGATGCAGTATAGATCGATAAGCTCGTAAATACGAATAATATCGTGTCGCGAGTCTGTAAGTACTGTGTACTGAGAAGAATTCTTTCTCCATCGCCTTCGATATTGTTTTTGCGTCGCATCACGCAGCTTATTGTGTGTTTGACTGATAATTTATTTGACATCGCGACAATAACATACACAGAGAGACTTCTCAATAGAAACGTAGAATACATAGATATCCTATACTTCCCGGCAGCTCTTAAAAGACTTTCTGAAAACAAAACAGGAGAGTTTTTTGGAATTTGATTTTGTGAATTGAAATGATCTTCATCTTTGTAGCAGTTTAACGTAACCATCCTTATCATAACCTCAATCCTATCATAAAAAAATGAATGAAATGACAGGAAAATCCAAAATGATGAACCAAAATTAAAAAAACAACGTCAGGCTTACCAGCTCCAAGTTAAAGGCAATAAAAATGTCTGCTCCCAACATCACTCTCCTCTAGCTGCCTCATCAGATAACGAAGCCTTAGTAGGGAAAAACACAGTTTGTTGGTCGTGGTCCACCGCGGGCCGAAACGTGCCTTCTCGCGCTAGCTTGATGAAGTCAACTGAATACGTCTACTGTAATCATGAGCCACGACTCGAGCCTCAAGTCGAAGGTCCGCTCTCCTCGATTACATCACACCTTCTCCCGGTTGCCTTCTTTAATTACGAATCCCTATGGCTCATAAACTATCTAAGTCCATTCCTTTCATATCTCTAACTGAGGTCAGAGAGGCGACGCCAATCGGACTTACTGGGAGTATGTTGAGCTCATCGGAGGGAAATACAACTTGTTAGTCGTTAACCACCATGAGCTACAAAGGGTATGAATATACGTTCCTGCGTTTACTTCAGAAATAGGAGAAAAGGAACAAGAGTTTTTCAACTGAAAATTTGTTGCAAAGAACGAGATTTGAAATTATTTCGAAGTTTATTGTTTGCTCCTAAGTTAAGGTAGGTCAAAGGTATTTCTCTTTCCTTATGTTCGGATGAATATTCAACTGTCATGATTTTTCTAACACACAAAAAAGGTTAGTCCATTATTACACTCGGAGGTGGAATACCACCCTTTAAAAGTCCTTGTCATCTCTTCTGTTTTACAGAAACCATGTTGATTGTCACGAACTATAATTTTTAGAGCATCAGTGAAAAAGTATAACCAGTGACGTATTTACGAAGGAGGAGGGGGAACAACCACACCCTCAGAAAGCTTCCAAAAACCTGTAGACTCATTACCTTTTTTTTCTCTCTCAAAAATTTGTGGACTCCCAGAGAGAATTTTTAAATATGTCACTGAGTTTAACCTCGAGGGAAATTTCAGTAAGTTGTATTTGTTGCTCCAAGTTTGAATGTAAACTTGAAATTTTTCTCGGAGGCTGGAAAATCAGAACTTTCAGAACATCAGCACATCAAAATGTTCATGACTTTTATTTCTTTGCAACAAACTTTAGTTTTGCTGATCGCTGAAAAATTCTTTTCTTCCCATTTGGTGAAGGAGTACGCTGTAGTTCACCAGGAAACGTGAGAACGTATTCATACTTACCCGTCTCAGGCTGGCGCGAGAAGGCACGTTTCAGTCCGCGGTAGCCCACGGCTAACAAACAGTGTTTTCCCCGGTAGGCTCACTATACTCACCTCACCATTTCAATCCTACATTTTATCCCGTGGAGGCTCACGGCCAACGAACCAAGTTTTTTCCCAATAGACTAAATGTGTTCTCACCACTTCAAACATATGTCTTGGTGAAAAGTTCCTCTGATGACGTCACAAGCTTGTCATTATATTGACTTTAACTAGCCATAGACCAAGTACAATAAAACACACTTATTAATTCCAAGGCTAGGATAACAAAATCTATCACATCCACATGTGATCTCCAGTCTAAGTCTGCAGAGTCTTAGCAGAGCCTGTGCTTTTTGAGAGTCAAACTTGACAGCTTGTGCGCTCATAGATATAGAGGCTTCTCAGAAATAGTCAAGTTACATGGTGAACACTCAGCTTTTCCGAATTTTCTTCAGTGCAGCCTAAATAGATTTAATATGTCAGGTTCTTCTGCTTTGAAGAATCAAGTTTCTCCACTTTCGATATTTTCAAAGAATTCTAAACGCATGGACCTGTTCGAATTTCCTTCACGCCCTAAGAAGGTTTCGTAAGAATACGAAAATTTGCCTTCGTCACAGGGATGATCCTAAATCTTGACAGAACACATTTTCTGTATTTACCCTGTCACAACAAAATGTATTTAATTTTCTAATCTTCAAAAATTTTCTCAGAATCGACTCACCCATCTGGATAAAGGGGTCGGTTATAAGGGTTACCTCCATCTTAATTGGAGGTCGTTGGTAGTTGTAAAATCCTCGAAGTTGAAAATCAATTATCGACTTCATATAATGTCCGTAATTGAGAAAATAGCCGCATTCTCGCTTTATCAACTCTCTCTCTCTTTATATCGAATGAGAAAAGTGCCACCGAACCAAGTTTATTGGTTTTTCGTCCCCGAAAAAAATTCTGCGGCAATTATTGATCATGAGAGATCGGTTCTCATTCCCAACAAATACTTTCTTCACAATTTGCCAAGATGAATAGACGATTTAATGTACAGTTCGACAATAAGTATAGTAAACTTATTCAAGTAGAATGTAGTGGTACTTTATGTGTAGGTATATGGAGTGGAATTACTGTACTTAATAATGTTTTAAAAAGTGTAGATTGTAGTTAGTAACATCGCATGCGGTAGTTAGTATATCTTATTTATTGTTGTTGAGTTATTGTTATTATTGTTTTTCAAGTATCCTATTAATGTAGACCATTCTTTGGAAGTACTGTAAAATTGTTTCTTCTCTTTTTTTTTTGACTGTCCAATATCATACGTGCCAACGATGGTAGAATATTAACTTTCAATAAATCAATTTTTTCACTGTTGTTGCGTTGATTTACGTAGTTTATTTTGATTGCACTCTTCGATTATAGTCTCGTACGCTTATTGTAGTCTGCACGATGAGTGGATCAGCGGTGCTCCTGACTACGAGTTGACTATGTACAGTACAATTCGCACAAGAGGTGTCTCGCCTACGAGACGAGACATTAAAATAATGCTGCTTATCTCTTCTATTCAACGTGTTTTACATGGTGTTAATATTTGACACTTGAAGTGCTCCAGTACACTTCTACACTCTGAATGGTCATTCTGTTTACTTCCTTCAAGTAAGTTATTTGTAAGTATACCTTCTCTGACCTATTATTCGCGCGAATGAATGCAAAGATTTCTACGGATTTCGAGTTTTGATGCTGCGTAGTGATCTTAGAAACGATGCGACGTTTGAAAAATACTTCCTTTTAGAATCTTTTGTATCATCCCGATACAAATCGGATCACAGCAATATGATAATTGTTTCTACTGTCAGTTGATTTGTATTTTGTAGGAAGCACTTTCTCTTTTATTCAACGATATTATTCGAACGACAAATCTTCCACCAGTAGGCTCCAACTACACCTTTGCATATTGTAGATACATCCTTGAACCAAAATTTCTGTTTGTCAAAACTTGTTTTACATTTTTATCTTCATCGAGCAAACGAACCAGACAACTGAAAGGAGGAAATTCATCGTCGTACATGATTTGATGAAAAGTGTCGACGCCAAATGTATTTCCCATTCAATATTTATGAGAGGACGTTGATAGACGGACATTTCTATTCAGCTCTACAGTTAACACTGCCCTAATGTTAACCTTTCATGAGAAAAAAATCTTTTGTGTCATCAAAGTGAAATTTTATCTCGTCTCTCTTTATTGGAAATTGATCATTACCTCCTTATCCGGTTCTCCCCTCATTCTACAGATATTTCCTTATCGCTCTCTCTAATATCTTGAGAAACTTTTCTGCAACAATTTTGAATAAAGGGCTTTACTGGTCCCTGGGAATGAACACTGTTCCTTCTCCCAGCCATGACGCTTTTAAGAAGATGGACAATACTTTTTTTGGGCAATTAATAACTTCCAATACCAAATGAACCTCTCCTACAAATAAAACTTCATTCGATCTGTTTTTTGTCACTTCCTGAACGATAGCTTCAAAGGTAACCCTCTGAAAATCTTCTAAGCTCTCTTAACGAAAGATCATTGATTGTTATCTTGGCCAAATTATTCTCCATCTATCTAATTGTGTAAATTGTATTTCTCAAAAGAAAAGTATTAGGCGTTCTACGATTCTTACTAGTCATCGATCTCATGAAATTCTTCAGTTTTCTACTCACTCAACATATCTCTTGACCTACGCCTACAAAAATCAGCATGGAGCACCCGTGCTTCTTCGGCAACGCCTGCAGACCTTTATGTAATTGTCAGCAAATAGTTTGAAACTTTGAAACTTGAAAGCTACTTCCCTCCCCACCCCCCATCGTCAATATGTTCCGAAATCAGAGCCCAAGACTTACCCTTATTTCTCGGCGTTCATTTTGATGAAAAATTTTATTCACCATTATTCGATAACGAAGCTCACTGTATTTCCTAAACCCAATTCAATCCTCCGTCTTTAGACTCTACCTAGATCGATCGTTTTTTATACTTCAAGCGCAGTCTTTTCTCCTCTCACTATCGAGACAGCCGAATCTGCTCCAAATTTTTGGAGTATCTATTATCACTGTTTGAAATTCCAACGTTTCTATATTAGGCGTAAGCCACTCATTGAACTGTCTCTAAGCTCCTTAACCAGATCAGAACCCTCACCCGCTTTATGAAATCACTTTGCTGGACAGACGGCTGCAGAAATTAAATTTTTCCGAGACACTCTTCGCCCCTCCCTCCATTACAGCGCTGGAAAGTCAAAATTTTCTCAACAATCTAAACTAGGTCGGAGCGTAAACGTCAAATTCAACTTTTCTTTCGGTACCTAAAGTGAAAACTTTTGTAGTTTCCACTTTCCTCTCTCTCTGAGGTAGGTCAGAGCACCTCTCCCTTCTCTTAGATACCCGTACCTTCTGAAAACTGATTGAATCAAAAAGGTTTTGAGGTAACGGTTGTACACGTATATTTAAAAGGGAGAATACTGAAGGGAGTACCATAAAAAAGTCGCAAGGTCTCTCCCTTTTAATTCAAAAATTTGTTTAAAATTCATAAATTAGAAATTCGGAAGTCAAACAAGGACAAATTTGAAACGAACTACAAAGGTTACTGACACGGAGAGAAGATGTGACGTCATCAGTATATGACGTCCGGATGAGATTTTGATTGCTCTGTAGCTCAAACGTGAAGAAAGTCCCCCTCCTGATACGAACAATTCAAAAGTCAACATGTTTCCTAGTATATTCTTCGTATGCAGCCCAAGAATCAAGGTTTTACAAAGTCAAAATAAATGAATAACGGAAATGGAGGAAATGGAGGAAATGGGAAATGAGAGAAAAAAACTCCGGACAGCCAGTGGAGGGCGAATAATCTGACAACCCCCATGAAATTACCATTATTTAGCTACATGAGGAAGAAGACTCGGGAAAAATTCAGATTCCCGAAAGTTTCAATGATTGGGTAGTCGATTATTGACATTAATATAATAGGTATTCAATTTTGGATCAACATTGGAATCAAATTTGAAAAAACAACTCATAAAATATTTTGTACAGGAAGCTACTTTTTTTTTTTTTTTTCAGTTCCTAAAATAAGTCGGGGCCCTCTTTCTCAAATAGATATGGTTAGAGAACGGATTTTTTGGCACTGAAAAATTCAAAATTTGGCTCGGAAAATATGAAATTGGGCATTATTTGGCATTTATAAAAATTCAGAAGAGAAACATGCAAAATTTGTAAAAAATTACTAAAAAAGATGAAAAGAAACCTAAAAATCGATACATTTACTTACTTCATTTTCGGCACTCATACCCATTTTTGGCAATTTTGGGCAGAATAAAATTTCTTTCCCGAGTCCCCTGTCTCCTAATTTAAACTCATCTTTCATCAGCACTTCTCCAGCGCCTAGGGAAATGGTTCGGCAAATGCCAAAAAATCTGTTCTCTAGATATGGTCATATTGAATATTTTTTTGACGTCTCCAAGAAACTTCAAGAACTCCTTTCTCCTTATCGGAGCACAATTTGCCATTTAGAAGTACATTTATCCAAGTTTCTAGAACGGACCAAAGCTCAGTTTCCTTAAACTGGTAGTCACCATTGGAAAGCAGTGGTTTTGTCAAAACTGCAACCTTTTCCCTAAAACTTATCCATTGGTGTCTTTCTTGCAAATCTGACTTCGAACAACTACTTCGAGCTCTCGTTTTTGAGTCTTGATACAACAATTTGCTATTCACACTTTGCTCAGAAAGTAACATTCATCTAAGTCCCTTCAGTGTACCGAAGTCTCTTTCCCTGAACTTATAGTAACAACTGAAAAAAGAAGCTTTCGACCCGGAGGTCGAGAGGTGCAATTTTTCTCTTTAAAATCACCGATTGCTGTCCTTCTCATGGATCAGACTTTGAGCACCAACTTCGCACTTTCATTTTCGACTCTTGATACACCAATTTCCTGTTCCCTCCTCTCCTTGAACAGATAGTCTCCAATGAGAAGCGGCGCTCTTGACCTGGCGGTACTTTTCTCCTTAAAGTCACCAAATGGTGTCCTTCCTACAGATCAGACTTTGAGCACGAACTTTGCTCTCTCCATTCTGGACGCTTGATATAATAACTTGGCTCTGAAGTTGGCATTATTTTGTCTAAGTCTCTGACTTGGATCGACGCTTCCTCTTCACGCGAACACATTTGCTGGCCAGCGTAAGCGTGCGAGTTTCACTAATGTTCGAGTTTCGATAAAGGCAGTGACATATAGATTAAGGTTCAGCGGGTCCTTTTGAAGGTTTCTGTCTTTTGGGGCACTCATCTTGAATTTTGCACAGGGCGCCAGAATAGCTTGGCACGGCACTGGCTCCCTCTACCTAAACTGATGACCATCATCGCAAAGCGGTACTCTCGACTTGGTAGTCACAAAATGCAACTTTTCTCCGTAAAAATCACAGATTGTTGCCCTTCCTACAGAGCAATATTCAAGCACCAACAATGCACTCTTATTTTCAAATCTCGATACAATTTGCTTTTCACATGTTTTGCTCAGAAGTAGACATTTATTCAAGCCCGGCCATTATTAAAAAGCGGCGCTTTTTACCCGGTGATCCAAATTCTGCCATTAGATCCTTTACGTTGTGGCACATCATGAAATAAAGGAAATTATGAAAAACAGTTACTCGTCCACAACTGAAAAAAAAAACATACACAGAGTGTGTTCGGCACTCCATTTGCAAAATTATTTTCCAACTACTTGATGATCCAGACGTGCAGTCATTCTCCTAAGAATCATCGACTGCTGTCCTATTTACGGTTTGGACTTCGGGGACCAACTTCGCACTCTCGTTTTCGACTACTATTAGAATAAGAACCAGCACGAACTCGACCTTATGATGACGCTTTTTCGTCAAAACCTCGTCTTTTTTGCTTTTTTCATATAAATATAGTGGTGCCTTGTGCCCTTTTCATTTCACAGTTAAATTACGTGAAACCACAAGAAAATATTCAAATAATTTTCTCTGATATATCTTCATTCACTCTTGTTTCTACGATCCTTATGCTGCTAGAATCACATACGGTGGCACCTTCGACTACTTCATGTACGAAGTTCTCCTTAAATAGTCGAATAATCTGTAGTACATCAAATCGTCTATCCATTATAAAAAAGGCTTGAAAAAATACTCCCAGATAAATAAGTAAGAGCCGGAAGAACAAGTCTTCCAATCTATTCCGTTTCAAGCCCGAGAAAAATAATTCACACAGGCACAATCGAGTCGTCTCTGCAACTACGAAGTTTCGAGTCGAATACGCTAGAAAATGAATTCAATTCTTAAAACCGAGTTTTTTTAATTGGCTCCAGACTTTTTTAGGTCGAATATAGTAATTTCCTGAAATTAGTTGTACGCTTTTTTTCGCGTCGTGCCCTCCAATGAATATTCAATGTATTTACACCGACAAATAGAGATGACCTTAGAACGCATTTTTTGGAAAGATTTTTCTGTAGCTGAACGCTAATGGAGGTGTGTCTTGATAGCAGTTACAACCTACAATCTAGGTATTCTTAATTATCTTGTAGACCAATAAAATTACAAACACTTTCCGATGTTGATATATTAATCACATCTTCGATTTTATCAAGTATCTCGGCGAATTACAGTTATAGCTACAGCAAGTTATAATTTATTGCGAACGTAAGTAAGTACCTCGGATATTTCATTCTCAATTTTTCCAATGTAGGTTACCGTTCATTAAACCGTCATTCGAAAGATGAAAAATTTCACTGACCACAAGATTTACACCAAACCTATAATGGAGTATAGCTTTCTCAAAAGTTTCAAAGTAACGTAAAAAACTTTTGGTTCCCTTACAAGGAGGAAAGTTGCACAGCGGTATACGCATACTTTCACTACAAAGAAGTTGAAATGGAATGCGGCGTCGGATGTAGAACTTTTGCGTATATTCATCTCATTACGGCAAGTTTGAAGTTCATCTTCGGATGTGTAATTCGTTTTTACTATCTACGCAACGACGTTACTGTATCGATTCGTTGAATCTTATACGAGTAGTCGAGAAGATTTGTAGACCCGAACGAAACCAACCGGTTTCGCCAGCCATTTCTAGAGCATGCAAAGCACCTTGCGCCAGTGCCCGTACAATTATTTTTTGCGTACTCGGTCTCCAACAAGGACGTTCAACTTTTGTTCGAAGTGGTCGCGTCAAGAATTACAAACGAAATACGTAAGGTACTTTTGATGCCATTTTTGAAAAACTAGATTGGCTCGATCTTCTTCTTTGTCTTGAATATTGTTTAGTATAAATTTCTCCTAGATCTTTCAATGAAAGTTGTGCATTTATTTCTACGACAACTATAACAAAGAATGCATACTCAATAGCATCGTACATATCATGAAATACGTATCCCCTTTTTACATTTTTGACAATTCAAAAATCTTTGTAAGGAGCTTCTGAGCCTCCAACGATCATGAGAAACTAGCCTATATTTTTTTCAATCACATCTTTCATGAAAATGCTATCAAAGTGCCAATCAATCACCAATTTTTTTTCTCACGTACTTCTTCTTCCTCTTGATTCGTGGAAATCGTCCGTCCAGCGTTGAGCTTTGTTGACGAATAGTAAGACTTGCAACAATTTCGATGACGGCCCGAATAAAGATGACGAGGAAAAATTCGAAAAACTTCCCCTCCTTCTGAATTTTAGACATTTTATACGGGTTAAGGTACTGGAAATTGACTGTAGGATAGTGATCGATTATCAAAATCAAGGATTGATTATTTTGAAAACGATTTTCTCGCGTGTCTCTTTTGGTCATCTCAAGCTTCGAAGTTACTTGCAATTCACCCAAATCGAGTGAAAGGACTGGAGAAATACCGCACCTTTCACAAATATTTCCTCGCATACTAGGGGAAAAGAAGATCGTATGATTCCCCATTTTTTACAACTTCTCCAACTTCGAGTGCTAGCATCTCTCTCGACCTTCCAAATCATTAAATTGGATCCTTGGCTGGATGTCAGCTATCCGTATAATAAATTATGGTTTCGAGAGGGCAGGGGAAAAAGTTTTGAGGGTAGCTATAGTTATCAAGAGAGGAAGGGTAGGCCATCGATACAGGATATGTGCGACGCTATTATTTGTCCCAGTACTAGAGGTAAAAAAAAAAAAATGGTTGGGTTTTTATCACTCCGAATAGTGACGCACGAGGATGGAGTGGGTCACGCCTATTGATGTATTTCATCATCAGTACCCAATTGGCTCCATTTGCCTCGAGTATTCAGACGGACTTCTTTAAGTTATTGTATAGTCTAAAACCTTGACCTAGTTCAACAAAAATCATTCCGTTGGTGACTATCAACTTTTGGCTTCAAGATTTGAAAGAATGTAGGCTGCAAAACTCAGGAAATTTTTTCTGGTAAATTTAATAATCACGAGACTCGGAAAAAACGTACGTAGTCAATTGAGGGACGCAGGAAGTCTGTCATATAGAAGGCATATCCAAAATTATGGATTTTTTATTTTGATAGTTACGTTTTTGGATTTGAACCATTATTGAAAAGAGTCAACTACTTGGGGAAGTCAAAATCCCTCCTTTTGAATACTTTTCATGCAGTAAGGTCGTCTCAAGTTCAAAAAATTCCATCAGCTGTTACACATCAAGCTCTCAAACCAAGCTTAGGACAGTCCATTGTTGAAATTGTGTTGATGGTCTAACCGAAAATAATGAGAAGAGAAACAGTGAAATAGAATAAATAGAAATAAGAGAGAAGACTTAAGAGGCCTTTTATCCCAGTCGAAATAGTTTTGAGATACTCTCGTCATTTTTTTTTTTTTTTTTGAGAGGGAGGGGGGGGGGAGGATTTCTTTAGTAGCAGACATCATACTTTCTCCAAATCTCCACAGTAGGTCAAGTTCAAACTCATTAGAGGTATCATCAATGAAGCCTCAAGTTTCTTAACGTTTGGTGTAGATTTAGAAATTTTCTCAAGTGCTTGAAGTGGGTCAAAGTTTATCGGCCACTAGAGTGGCTAAGATCCTTTGATCTTCCAGTGGCAGATTTTGAACTTCTCCAGTCCCAACTTTCTGCTCTCTTCCTCATCGACGCAAATCCAGAAGTCAGGAAGGGCGATGGTTCAATTGTTCCAAGGCCTCAAACTGGCTCAAAGTCACCACCCCTTACGAATCAGGGGAGTGTCTGAGACCTTTGATCTTCCAATGGCAGATTTTGAACTGTTCCAGTCCCAACTTTCTGCTCTCTTCCTCATCGACGCAAGTCTAGAAGTCAGGAAGGGCGATGGTTACATTTTTCCAAGGCCTAAAACTGGCTCAAAGCCACCACCGTCTTCACCTTACTTGACCTCCTAGAAACTTTTCGAAGTCATTAATATGAATCAAGAGAGTGTCTGAGACCTTTGATCTTCCAGTGGCAGATTTTGAGCTGTTCCAGTCCCAACTTTCTGCTCTCTTCCTCATCGACGCAAATCCAGAAGTCAGAAAGGGCGATGGTTGATAAAACTGATGGCTCAACGCCACCACCGCCTTGACCTCATTTTTGAAGCCTTTAATGTGAGTCAGGATCATTCGGGTCAGAGCGTGACATCCAGGTCCTTCAGGACAAGGTTATTAGATGCACTAATAGGCCGGCGTCTAGCCCCAGAGTCCTTCAATATATCTGTAGGCTGAATTCTAAGGCAGTGATTTTTTGAAGTCCCTAACGTCAGTCAAGGTCATAAATTCCATACCGTTTTATACATCAGTAATTCATCAACCAAAACTTCCTCAAGTTTTCCTCGTTGAGTTGTTCTCAAATGCCACCCCACAAAAATTACCAAGATCGAGATATCTTTCTTCCCTTCTACCCTTTTGAGCTCTTAATTCCTTCTTCCTGGTTTGCAGCTCTTATATCTGCTCAGTAAAAGTTTTTCAAAACGTCAAAGATAGTTTTAGGTCCTTCTCCTAGAGTTACTCAATCGCAAACTGTCCCTGAAGCGTAAAAACTTCCAACAAAACTTTTCCTCAACTTCCCCTCTACAGTCCTTTTTTGTCATTTTCAACAAAAATTTTCTATCACTTACAGCCCAAGTATTACGTTTTCAAGTTTTCTTTCTGTTCAACTTTTCTGAAAAGTTTGGCTAAATCCAAGCTCATACTCAGTCATAGAGGAACGTTCAATCTGTCCATTACTCGGTGACTTCACTCAAAGGATTTTTTTCGAGAGAAAGTGAGTTTTTTCGAATTCACAACTATTTGGAGAACGTACACATGTTGTGCAATTGCGCATAGGTAAAGAATGTACAAAAAAAAAATCATATCCATTGCATCTTTTGCTATGGCCGAAGGAAACTCGCTCCCACTCTTGAAATCATCTGCATTCTTCCTCATTTTGAATATGATCTCAATCTGACTATCAGACTATAGTTCCAGACTAGAGAACAGAAATTTAAAATCTGTTCTGCAAGACAAAAACATAATTAAGAAAAAATTGGAAGCTCAAGATTAGATATGAATAGCAAAACTTGTCGATCTCATTTACTTATTTGATTTCAGGTGTAAATTTTCTCACACACCATAAAACCTTATTCAACAGATATCACGAAGAAGATCTTAGTTCGTTTTTACTTTCAGCACACTTTCGTAGACAAACAAAGAGTACAACGTAGAATTGAAAAACAAGTAGATGGATACAGTAATATTGAGCTCTTCATAAACTTTTACTCTGTCATACTTCTGTTTATATTAATTGCTACTATATGCACTCTAAAATTTGTTCTAATCAAATTTTCTTTTTGTTACCTGTATTTTCAGAGAGAGGACACCATAAAAAGAAAAAAGTACACAAAGAGATCAAGAAACTCGTCATTAAAGTAATAGTTGCCATCTTTCTAGTAATGCAAAAAATAAAATGGGCGCTAATGATGATCCAAACGATACTGCTGAATAATTTCATAGTCGTAGCTACATTATTCGTGCTTACTAAAACTTTCAAAGTTTGGCATGAAATCAAACACCATAAAGTCGCACCCGAGAAACAAGTCATTGTCTACGATAACTTACATTCGCATCATGTCGACGAGGCTGGACACGGAGTCGAAGAACTCGAAGACACTCACGGTCACAGTCACGGTAGTTGGTTGTGGGGCTCTCGCAGTTTCCAGGAACCAACGACTACCGAGCAAGAGTACGACGATTACTCGTCGAATAGGGTAGTGAGATCAGCGCGCGGTAGAGCCAGAAGACGAAAAAGACACAGCAATACGAGTTGAAAAACATCGAATTTTAATACATTTCTTGTGTCGAGTTTTACACAAACCTTACCGTCTTTTTTAGACTTACTTTCTATTTCTTGCTCGTTTTATGTTCTTAATTTGCGTACTTTTTTTATCCTTCGATTGTGATGAAGATGATGCGAACGAGTTTGTGGAAGACTGGACGACCAAAGAGGGAGATGACCGAACCATGGGCAGCAAATCCTAGAGTAGTGATGAGCCTGCGATGAATTTTTTCGCTGGATTTCCAGTTCGGGAAATCGCTTATTAGGAGTTGAAAAGTTATCTCTATTCAAATTACCATTTCTTTCGTGATAAAAGTCAACGCTATTGCTTGTATTTACGAATGGTTGCTGTAATCGGTTATGTTATCTCAGTATCCTGGTGACGTTCTTCCTGTGTAGGCTGTACGAGTGGTTTCTCGTCTGCGCGGTATTGAGGAGAAATACTAGAACAAAAAACGAGTAGACTACGTGAAGAATGATGTGACTTGGGATACGTGTGTGTTTTTTATTCGTATACTCATAAAAAGACAATTTTAGTACCATTTATATGTAAGCTTATCTAAATTTATCTCGTACGTGGTAAAGTACAGTAAAGGTTTCATCAAAAAATTGAATACGGTAAGTCTGACCGTTATTGAGAGAGAAAATGAGGCCAATGTACGAAGTGGCGATGAAGAAATTCGATAATACAATTACATAAAATTCTTTCTTCATCTCCGTAATTTCTGAAATTTATCCAAACTAATGAGTACCTCAAAAGGTTCCACTTGGTACAGACAGAAAACAAAAGAAAAGGAAAAATCGGGGGAAAAAAACAAACCGATGCATTTGAAATGAACTCTTTCTCAGCTAAAATGGAAATTGAAGTAAGTGTAGGTTGTTTTTTTTCTTTTTTTCTTTTTTATCTTTGAGCCAGGTAGACAATTTATGAAAGCTCGAGATAGCAAGTCCTTCCTCCAGAAAAATAAAAAATGTAGGATCACCTCAGATAATGTAAAATAAAAAAAAAAACGTTGATTGTTAATTCATTCAAAATTCCATTAAAAAAAAACTTGAAACTTTGTAGTAAAAGTGTAGGTAGACATAATTGTAAGTAGTTATCACGATTTTTATATAAAATGTTCAAGGTGAAGAAAAAAAAAAATTGATACACTGAAAGGAACCCATGAATACCTAATCAGAATCTCAAATTGATACTCATAACTGCAATACAAAATGGAATTAGAAGGCTTGGACATGGAAATAAGAACTGAAAGCTTTTACTGTACTATACCATGAATTCAAAGTTATTCATTCTGTGTACTTCATCAAGTAAGCACTTCAAAATTAATTCAATTAAAATTGCACACCGACTATAAGATGAGATAAAAAGACCTCCATGCTGCATGATTATAAATTATAAAACGGGCATTAGGCATCAAGAGAAAAAAATTAGGCTTTTACACAATTGTTGCAAAAATTGATCAACTTATTGTGAATGTGGAAATAAAGGTTGCTCAAAGGAATAAAAAAAAGTCACAAGAATTGGTCATTATAGAGTAGGTGCCATATTTTCTACTTTATCAGAAATTTTGGGTATCTTACCACAAATTGGGCAATTATTATGAAGAATAATGTCAATTGCATTTGAAGGTCCATCCATTCCATTTTCGCACGAGATTTCACAATCCTCGGCGAGAGGTAGTCTACAAATTATTTTAGAGTTAGTACCAAAAAATATACATAATAACACATTAATTTAATCGCTTGTTGTTTTTCAACATGAGATTAACGCAATAGAATTATGTAGAAGGTATCAGTTCAAAAGAACATATTAACTGGGATATGATATCAATTCCCATAAAAATAAGCCTATTGACAGGCACAATTTTGAAAATACTTTTTGAAATTATAAAAAGAGTAAGATTTACTGCTGGGGCGTTAGGAATCAAAAAACTATTTGAATCGCTATAATATATAATATCCTAGACTATATATTCTCAATTGCACCCCTTTGCGCTCTACATTTTGCTTCAGATCAATCGAAGGCCTTCGCGGAAAAAGAGCGATTCTCCCATTTGAAATATACACAGAAATTGCCCTTATTCCGGATAGCGCCTCAATCTCTCTTATCAGTGAATGCGGTCAGAGCGTAATCTGCTGAAAATTTTCATGAAAAAAAGAACTATACCGGTAATTATAGTAATCATTGAGGCAGTTGATAGGTTGGTGGCCATTGTTTGCTGTTTTTTTTTGGAAGTGTATCCAAATTTTAGACCATAAAGATAATGGACTAGGTTTACTGATGATGTTTGTCCAAGATCCGTATTCTATATTCAAGTGGTATAACAACCTAATTATCGTACTTACTTGCAAAAACTAAGAATTAGAATTCTAAAACCATTGCGATGGAGCGTCTACGTCCTGCTAAATTACCTTGAAGGAAATTTTCATTTTTCTTTTTTATCAGGAAGTTAGTCAAGAGCTGCAAAGCTGCAAAGCTGCAAAGCTGTATTATTGTATTTAATATGAGTTGTCAATACGCTAGAGCGCGCCACTATTGGTGGCAAAAGATAGACCTATCACTGCCGTGCAAAAAAAGAATGACAAACGTGCAGAATAGCGATCTAGAGAAAAATATCTTCCTCACGGGAGATGCGCACCTGTTTCTCCGAATCGACATTCTGCACATTCGTCATTTTGTGTTTCGCACGGTAGTTCATACCTACCAACGTTTTATTTCATATTCTCATCTTCATTAATCTTCATCCTCAAAGTGCAGAAAGCTTGCTAAATATTTTAATATTTTGAAGAATGAAGTTTACTACAAAAGAGTGAGGAACTGTGTCACATACGTTAGGCATATGTACGTGCAAAGGCTACGGCTGTTGTCACGTTGATGAATTTGAAGAAGGAGCGATCTGGGTTGTTTTAGAGAATTTCAAACAAACAAACATCGATTTGTTACGAGTATTGTACTGACAAAAATAAAGAAAAAAAAAATGTAATCATTCTTCTGTTCTTGTTGCAAAATAAGTATGATTTTTTTGATCAACCAAAATCTGATGTTTGATACACAAAATCATCTCACGGCACTTCTAAAAATGCTTCTTCTTTGACCTCATCAATAATTATGGTGACGGTCCCATTCTTATCAGTTATCACTTGGGTATACCTATCACATAATTATAGTTCCTTAGGGATAGTAATAGGCGGTCTCATCCTCAACTTGTTCTGAGAGGAACTGCAGGAATCTGACAATGAAATTATCATTAGCGCTCACTCAATTATTCACAGAAAATTCATAATGTGTATTAGTTCTCAATATTCTTTGGGCTGAGTAATTTTATTTGTCTCTCAATTTTTGTAGGTACTAGTTACAACGAGCTTCTGATTTCCCGTTATAAATATTTTGAAATCACAAAAAATTAAGGCTTATAAAAAATTAATCTTGGAAGAATCCTCGATGGAATTTTTTCTGCTCTGCTAGGAACAAATCAAAAATAGAAACTCTATAGATCAGAAATTGTAAACCTCGTGTGAATTTTTGGATTGGGTTCAGACTAGGCTACAACCGAACAGTAATCATTCTATTAATATGTTCCATCAAAAACGTTCAAGATACTTACCTATTAAGTCTAAAAAGAAAAAAAGGAAAAAAATACAAATACAAATAAAAACAATTTTCATTCATTTTCGGGAAGATTGTTGTATAAAAACTGGATTGAGTAAACTCCTAAAACATTGAATTTCTTCTTTTTGAGCTGATGCCCCGTCTGTGTTGTCGCATAGCTCTTAAATGAAAAAGAATCCTTCTTTCGGCTATTTTGGATAACGCCTTCGCCTGAAATCCCTTGGTTGCTCTTTTTATCTCATTCCATGATAATATTAAGCTGAAATTTTTTGTACCTTCAAATAGAACTGAAATTACTTCATAAAAAAATTACGTTTTTGGACCTTCTCGCATGAATGGACTGCAACTTCTGGATTCGGCGAATAATTTACAAACCCTACTTCCTTTACCCCATTCTACGGTAGTATTAAGTCAAACTTGGTCGTAGTATTCTGATGCAGTCCATTCGCTACAGGTTCCCAATGACGTAGGCATTCTACGTAGGTATACGAATGTTATATTGAGCGTCGTCGTTACAATCGAATTTTCAAATTCGAGACATGAAGACGAAACCGCCATATATAAGTTATGTAATAATATTATATTGATATTCAGCTAGTCTACCGAAAATAGACTACTCGTTATATTGTAAAGTTGCGTGTAACTGCGTGTATTATAAATAATTATGTGAACAAGGCGATGTAAATTTATAGAAATATTCAACGAGACTTCTTACTCGTAAATGCATTTCAAGATTCAGTATTTTCTATTATATACTTTTTTTTTTTTTTTTTTCGTATATATTTAATTCTTTGTCTTATTAAGCCTTCATACTCACAGGCAATGACATTATTTTTTACCGCTGAGTGCGGTTACATTTTTATATTTTTGACTGAAAACTATGCCTGCATAGTACGTGATTATTATTTTCTTGTTTGTTTCTTAGCGAACCAATGTACTTTAATTATTAAGATTATGAGGGTCACCTCTCATTCGTAGTAACCCGTGAATTTTTATTTATTTAACGATTAATGTACAAATATGTATAGAATTTTACGTCGTATCAAATCTGTGACAATGTTATTCATACGAAGGTACTCTACGAAAATAAACGAATTCTTTTGTACCCCGCACATCTCATAGTTGTTGATAACTATTTTTTTTTTTTCTTCCAGAAAGAATTCGACCATAAAGTGCAGAAATGTTTAACATAATCAGATATGCACTCTGAAGTTATTCGTTCGACGTACCTTTGTAGATACTACTTTCGTTTAATACTTTATTTTTCTCATACACAGTAAATTTCGTTACTGTGTCAATGAATGACATAATAACGGTAATATGCTCTGTTCCTGTTCCTGGGCCAATACCTGTACCAGTTTTAATTCCGAAAAGAAGAAAAAAACAAAACCAGTATCGAAGTGTTTGTATACGAATATGAAGCACTCGCACCAGGCTTAGACCCAGTCCCAATTGCACACAGCTTCACATTATGAAGCCGGTAGACGTACTAACGCTGCAATTATCGAAGGTACGGATGGCTGGGCGGGTGGCGGGGTAACACGATATTTAAAATGCGCGTATTTTTATTCATTATTGCCTCATTGACGGAGATAATGCATTATAGTCGTAATTCTCATCGAATATGACATTACCGATTGGGGACAATAAATGGGAGCCGATCGGGTCGATGTGGAGCAACGTCAACACACATGAAACGAGGCTCAATAAAGCACCAAATGTTGAAACGTTGTCGCGTCGTGCTTCCAGCTAATGAGAACTCTCTATTTTTTGCTGGATAATTTATTTTTATTGATTGGCAACGAGAAGGAGATGTAAATAGTTGAGAGTGCCAAAAGATGGAAGAGAAGTAAATAAGATTGAATGTCGGCTCAAGGTCTATTGAGTTTGAGCAATGAAATTTCTATCGGTCAAAAGAATGATGCAGAGGAAGAAATCAAAAAATTTCATCACGGAGGGACCGTTTGGTCGAAAGATTGAACTCTGATGAAGTATGTTGACTGAGCACAATATTATTATTCTTCCTTCTTCCTCTTATTCAGTCCACTCGAAAGTATCAGGTCGTCGCGATCAATGGCGAAGATTCGTGTACAACTTATAATTTCTTTGAAGGAAGGGATATCTAGTTGTGTTTCCACAGTTTCCACTTGAGGAGATGAGGAAAAGAAAAGATTACCGAGGTAGAAAACTTTTCTCGTTCTCCTATTCGCGAAGGCATCGACGACAGATGGGCCTCATTTTCAGCATCTCATCCTCTCTCACTGAGGACTTTGCCCTTATTTCTTCTCAGAACATTCATTTTTCTCATTTTGTTCTCTAGGGTTCCATCCTAGGCCCGTCATTGACGGTCATTTCACCATCCAGTGCACACTTACTCTGCTAATATGTAGAGTTCCGACACAAATACAACCGTGGATTAACGAGATAGGAGAAGAAGGACCCCCCCTTCCTAGAAAAAATGCTATGTTTCGAGCAGAGCATGAGTAATGATATTTCGGACAATGGAATGTTTTCTTCCTCCCGAATGTATTCCTAAATCTACTCCTGCAAAAACCTAGGTGATGTCTAACCTCGTATTATTGGCCATAGTATTACGTCTAACGGCAGCAAGGAAACTGCAATATGAATTTTTCGAATCCAAAGGCTTATATTGATAATTAGAGATGGGATTTTTGGCATTTAGAAGGACGATTTTTGGCACTGAAAGTTCAGTTTCCGGCTTCATACGGTGTTAACGAAAAAAGTACCATTTTTTTTTGAATTTCAGAGTACATTAAACGCCAAAAATTCGAGTGATTTGCTTTGAAAAACAAGAATGGTCGAGCTGAAATTCGGCAAGATCGAGAATATCGACATTTGTTCCTCGCTTTTTGGGATTTTACCGCCAAATCCGGTATGTAGGGGTAATATACGCGTTTAACTGTTGACAGGAATTTTTTCGAATCTTCTCATTCCGTAGGACTCGTGCTCTGAACTTTTGAAATCTCTCGAACAGATCAACCGACAGTCTCTTCTCCTGTTCCCAATTCCCAAGTCATCAGAACGCGAACGTTTTGAAAAATGTGACTCATTCTTCCACCTTCCTCCCCCAAAAAAAAGGCAATAGAAATTTTCTGGCTTGAATCGTCTCAGCTTCCTCTACTCGGTAAAAACCTACTCTTGTGAATGAAGTCAATTTTCTCTCCCTTTCCGCTATATTTGGAATATGTCTTCATAAAACAGGAGAAATTCGTGGGTCTCTGATGCCTAACTTTGCCTTTCATCTTACGGCACCTGAACTTTATAATTACTTGAAATTTGAAAATATTTTCCTTGTGAACGATTAAACTTTCTAGGAACAAATGCGTGGTACCTATTTGGAATCAAAAAAGAGGACAGCTTTCCTTCGAAAATGAAGAGACTACATTTTAGTTTTGTGTCTTCTCAAGACATCATTCAGTATTCTTCAGGAACGTTGTACGTCCTGGTTCTTTACGAGTCTTTTTCTTTTGCCGTGATTCTCTCCTTTCGCCTACCTCTGGGCAGTCTTTCATTGAGCCGCGAATCGTCTTCCATCGAAAGATTCTAGGTTTGACTTCTGTTGAACAGCGTACCTCTAGCTCATCTTGGAAAACTGAGAAGTTACCAAGTCAAACCCATGACGAGGAATAAGAAATTGGTTGAGTGCATTTTCAAAAAAATAAATAAATTTTTTGTTCTTACAGTTATCTCAAAAGCTTTCCTTTACACCTCTTAAACCTTTGCCTCGCATCCGTGAGGAAAAATAAAAGCGACTTGATACGTCTTCTTCTATTAGTAACTTTTTCACTTTTGTCACTCACCTAGGTTACACAATTCTCACTCAAACCTTAAGCACTTATCGTTTCACGTAACTTGTTTTTTCTTCTCTTTTTTTGTTTCAATCGTCTTACTCTCAGCTTATCATCAACTTACGAATTTTTCAATCTTTTTTTTTTTTTAAGACTTCAGAAGCTCTAGTTTAGTTTACTTCGTAAATTTCCCTCATCCTTGATAGGTCACCAAGATTTGTTCGCAAAGAAACCCTTCAATAGTCTTGATCAACCAAAAGGAAATGCTTTTCTCCTAATCAATTTTATGGACACTTGGAGGGGGATTTTCGGTCAGGATTGACTCCTGACATTCTCTTCTTTTGGTGGCTGCTCTTCGTAAAAACCTTTAGATCATAAGTACTGATTAGGTGAGCGATTGAATATTTCATTTTTCTATGTTGATGCTAAAAATAAATAGCAAATTTCTTAAATATCTCACTCTGCAGTTATGGTTTCTAAAACCTGGTGGTGACTTGAAAAATAATCCGAACAGAAAAATGGGGTGTAACTCCTAATGTTTTTTGACAATTATCTCTTTCGTTTATGATAACATGATAATGGACATCATAAAACCGCTACACTCTAGCTCAGCAAACATTAGCACAGCAAACGAAGACCATACAATGACCTCAAACGCAGATCGCGAGGAAACACTGTGTATCCAAAGGACGCTCGGGAGGTCTCGTTCTCGTACAATAGGTGAGTACAAAATCAATTTCATTTTACGATTGTTTGAAAACAAATAACGACACCGAAAAAAGTCACGACTCCCACCCGTGAGCTACTGGTGTACCCGGCGCGCAAACTGCGTTATTCCAGATCGGTATCACCGCGTAACCTAAAACCGAAACGAGTTATCGAGTATACAAGAAGTTAAATTTTATCGTAATACGTTTTTCTTATTAATTCTCTTGCACTTACACACGTGTATATTCATATATTCCGCGTACGACGCGACGCATACTTCTTAGTTAGCGCATAGAGTCGAGTAATGCTATAGCAAATAAGTAAATTTATAATCAACGTTCTCGATTCAAAAGAGACCGAAAATCCGCTAGAAAGTGGCTTATAACGTAAAAAAGGCTGTAATAGATAGGAAGGAAGTAGGTCATTAACATGAGACAGAATAAATTCCATACGTTATACAAAATTTGAAGCTTCGCGGGTGACCGTAAATACTGGAACCGGGGCCATAGGTTGTCCCACCGGAAATAATCGTAATGTGTCACAGAAAATCTAGAGATCATTCGAGACGGTAAGAGCTTCTCTCATAGAACCGGTCTTCCGATGGTGCTCGTTATGACCAATTACGGTTGAAAGAGTAAGAGGGAGCAAATTCAAAACAGCTCCGTCTAGTTGCCCGGGACACGTCTTCATATGACTTTCTTGCTCGTCTCAAAGGTCCATCCAAATACGGTCCCCTTAACGAATAAGAGTATTTCATGTCCATAAAATCTGACTTATGTAGTGCAATTCATCAACGTGATTCAAGTCGAAGATCAAAAGCTAGTTCCCCGAAGAAATCCTTATCGTCACCTCTGGACCGTATTCGCACTTGAAACTTTTTTTGATATTTTTCTTTAGCTTTCAAAATGAATAGTAAATAAAATATCTTATACAAAAATTTTGCGAATGTATCTACGTCTCGTTCCACAGTACTTCGTTCTCAACATACCGCACAAGTTCTGATCAACATACGTTGATAAATAATTGTCAAACTTTTTACGCCTTCAATGTGCGAACAAGCAATTCTAAGAACGCGCCGCACTCATTCACCGCTCTATGGGTATTTTAGAACGTAACATCGTCTTGACACATAGTTTTCGAGGTTAGCTAAGGGCAAAAATTGTAAAAATAACCAACTGGAGACACCAAAGTTCACCTTAAGGTTTGATATTAATTTTTGTAACTGCTTTTTTGGGACATCGGAGCAAGTATTAACTACAGTAGTCACGTAATATTATGGGCATCTCTTACTCGCACTTTCTCTATGCAAGACAGTAACACATGAAGAGCGTAAACATGAAATAAAATATCAAACTAACTTTGGGGGGGACAAAATTTTTGTATATTGACGAAGTAACCTTGGGAAGAGGGCTTGGGTCGTAGAGTGCAACTATGGGGTAGCATACCAGCTCGTAACGTCATTAAATTAGTCCCCAGTGTCCAGGGGTACTAAGACGCTAATAGCCTTTCATGTTTAGGCTAATGAGTCACGCTACTAAAGCTAGCTTGAACGTGCGGCCTTGCATCAGGGGTGTACATACAGAAGAAAAAGACAACGAAAAATATGATCACATACTTTCATTCATCTATTTCTGAAACCCAAAGAGGTCATCTGATTTGGACAGCCACCTCTAACGAAAATATTATGACTTTTCGTAAAACAAATAAATATCTATAAGCTAGCATGATGTTTGGTCCGTATCTCTTTAGAATAAGTGACACCGCGGGTAGAATTTTCGAACAACACTCATTGTTTTCTAAGACATGTTACATATTATTATTGTTTTTCTTTCTTGAATTTTGATGATTGTAACATGCAAACACGATACAATGTATCGTTATGAAAAATTACCGTGGCGTGACTGCTACGGAGGAAGAAACGAAACGGAAATAGGCCACATGCTCCTAAATATTGAAATTACATGCAGATAGGACGATCGAGAGAGCTCGTGGATGTTAGTAACACAACACACAGACAGAAAAGAAAGTAAAACTATTTATAATATTATGATATTAGATTTACATTCATTAATTATTATCAGAGGAAGTAAATACAAATGAATGAAATAAGGTCTCAGAAAATCGACAAACTTGATTTGATAAAATACAAATAAAATGGGGACCTACGTATGTAAGCTTTCAAATATCGTTTTTATGAGATGCTTCAATGAATACTGGAAGGACCACACATCTGCCTAATCTACATTTATCCTCAATTCTGGTTGTAAGTTATCTTCAAGAGGTTTCTCCACGGTTTCATCATTTCACCAGAGAACGACTCATACAGCGAAGAGCTGGATGTCATTTCCGCTTCTTCATTCCCTCATACAACCCTACACAATGACTTGAATTTCATCCCTAAAAGCCTACCTTACATTTTTCCAACCTATTTTTTTGAAAAGTTTCATGTCTTTGCTCTGACCCTACCCTCATTTGAAAATTTGCGTGCGAGTAGCAAGTAGCGCGTGCGTGCAGATGACCTTGGGACTTATGATTTTTTCCATCGGTTACTCTCTGAGCCCTACCTATTTTTGAAAATTTGCGTGCGAGTGGCGCGTAACACGTTCGTGCAGATGACCTTGGGACTTGAGATTTTTCTATTGGTAGACATGTCTCATGTCTTCGCTCTGACCCTACCCTCTTTTGAAGACTTGCGTGCGCGTGCCTTCTGACCCTACCTTGATCAACTACTGGTAAACTAGGCTCATACTAGCTTTATACTAGCTTTATACTAGGTTTAGGATTCCCCCTCTTTGACTCTCGTCTCTCCGTGGGTGATTCGAAAATTTGCGAGTTCATCCCGCGAGTTCACCTTGCTCACTGCTTTACGCTAGCACCCCCCCCCCCCGCTTCACAAGCGGAGCGAGTGAGAGCCCCTAATCTCATCCGCCTGAAATATACTTTAGTAGACTTATACTAGACCAAGATGGGGAGAACGATCGGAGCATGCTACCTTATAGAAGACATGAAACATGCGATCTTTTTCTATTTGGCTCCGCCAGAAGATTATTTTTTTCTTTTTTCTATTGGTTACTTTCCAAGCCCTACCTTTATTTCAAAATTTGCGTGCGCGTGTGTTCTGACCCTATCTTTATCAACTACTGGTAAACTAGTCTTATACTAGCTTTATACTAGGTTTAGGAAGCTATCTCATATTTTTAGTATGCAGCTAGGAGTCCTAGTCTTTTTTTTTTTTTCGTCCTCAATCCCATAGGGGTGGGGCAAATTTATTGCCTATTTGCCTCCCACTGAGTATAAAATGGCAGTGCTCAGTGGGGGACAGAGAGAGAACTATATGGACTATTGATAATACCAACATCTCCTTACGTACTTACAAGTATATGGAAGGAGATGTTGGGGTTGCTTATGCTTAAGGCTAATTGTTCACATGACTATTTTTTGGATAGAGATTGGGATCTATTTAGTAAGGAGATATTATTACAACTAACTTATGCTTAAGGCTAGTGGAAATCTCTTATGCTGAAGGCTAAAAATAGGCTGTGATACTGCCTACACAGCTTGTCTTTAATGGTGTTATCTGGTCACATTTAGTTCGAGGGGATATTTCTACCTCCAAGATGTTATCCATCATATCCAGGTTCTTCCTCATCTAATGTGGGAGGGTCCAGTTCAATAGACCTGAGTCCTCTCATTGATTTCTTGCAATCCTCATAGCACTCTCTGAAGATTCCCCTTCCACTTCTTGTTTTAAATGTTACATGGTATCTGTACCTCCCCCTGTCATCAATGCTGTCCCCGTGAGCAATGGCGGCAGCAGGTAGTTCCATTATCCCAAGAATATTACTGGGGAAGCTGTTGGTGCTGTAATAGTTGACTGTGTAACCAGCATTGCCTTCTTTTGCCTCTATATTTGTGCTTCTTTCAGTATTCCTATCAGGATCTAGTTGTCTGATATTGGTTGTTTCTTCCATTTTAATTTCTTCATCTGTTTGCTCTTCAGCACTGAGAACAGTATGCTCACTTTGGTTGGTGTCCTCTTCATCAGCGTAGTTGATTTCTTGCATTTGAGTAGGGCTTTCTTCCAGTGTTACACTTTGGTCAGCAGTTACTTTGTCTTCATTGTGGCACATAAGAGGTGTCATAATTGCTGGTTTTACCTTATGACCAGCAGGACTGATGTCTACCAACTTAGGGCTTTGAGTTTGTTTCTAAGGAGTACTCCTTGTCTATTATTGATCGCAGTGTATCTTCATCTGAGCTTTCCTCACTAAGGTGCCAGCTTCTCCACTTTGCCCTAAAAGCCAATAGAGTAGGGCAGAGTGGAGTGCCAGTGCGGTGGTTTATACTGCGAAGCATATTCTTGTTCGTCATTTTCATATTATAGGATTTACAGTCGTGACACCATAATTGCTTGATAGCAGTATTGTAGTTGACTTCTTCCTTGGAGCAGTGCTTGCTTTTATGACCAAGTCGCTGACAATTGCTGCATCTTGGGACATATATTTCTGTATCAATAGGATATGATCTCCATCCTATTGACAGTCTCTTGACCTGACACATTTTATTATAAAGGTCAGTATTAGTCTTGAGTGAGCAGAGCCATTGATTGGGCTTGGTCCGGTAATTCACAGTACATGATGAAATTGGTGCAACACCAAAGTGTGTCGTGATTGCTTGTATAACAGTATCTCCTCGATGCTGAGTGGTACATTATGTATTTTAACATCCCACGGGAGGCCAGATTTATCTGATTTGATCTCATGAGAGATTTTCTTCTTGATTGCTACCAGACTCTTGTGGTTATTGCAATTGATTAGGAGTGCGCTGCTTGGAAAGACAACGTGACTCTTGATGCCTGCCACCTTGGGATCTGGAATGACTCGAGAAATGATATCCAATGGGGTGTGATTATTTTTTGGAACTATCAACAATGTATTCTTCTTACAACGCTGCCGTCTATTGACGCGATGGTGTTTTGGCCATTGTCTTGATGGCTCAGAATTCTTGGTAGGATTCTGTTCAGCTTGATTGCATCTATCAGTAGATGTGGAATACTCATTTGTGACAGTTTTCTTGTGAATTCTTGAGTTAGTCTCCCAAGTTTTTCTTTAACTCCCTTGATCTCACCTTTTGCCTGAACCAATTCTGCGACCAGCTCGTCCTCGTTGTAGCTCATCTGGTGGAGAGAGAGCCTGTCTCTCAGTAACTGATTCTCATTGAGGAGGGCTTCTACTTGCATCTGTAACCGTGACTCAAAAGAGTGTTGGCCAGCAGATTTTTCTTCTTGAGCACTTAGTACAGAAAGCTCTTCTTCTAAAATTTGTTTCCTGCTACGTGTAAAGGGAGGAGGAAACTGTTGTGGATTGCCTTGCATTCTAGCCGTTGAATCAACCTTCGCCTCTTTACTTGTTGACGACCCCAGGACGTCAGAGTGCGTCAACGCCTGTTGCCGTTTCCCTGTATTCGAAACCAGGGGATTTTTCTTCTTGTTTTTATCCATCACATAGGTAATTCTGTCCAGGTTTTTAACGATAGACCACCTGGAAATTACTTGCGGAATGGCAATCTTGCAGGACGTTCATCATCACACTCCAGCTGCTTGATCCTAGATGTGTGACTGTTCTTGAGTAGAGAGAGGGGTGAGTGAGATAGATCTGCTTCTGGCTTCGGTTACAGGAGGGCGTGAGATTTCCACTCCCAAGCAAGATCTCTGTGACTCTGAAGTGGTGATGGCTCTCCACATCAGTGGATGGGTAAATGTAAGGAAGGATAAAATAGGATAGGGATTTGAGGGATGGGGGATGAAGGATGGGGGCATATGCAGTGGGACTGCTGCAGGAGCCATGCAGCTTTTGGTTAACAATGAATTGCGCCTCACGCCCAGCACCCCTGTTTCCAGATGGGCCCGTAGACAGTAGGATGTTTATGACTCACTGGGTTGTGGGTCACACTTGCCCCAAAGTCAACTAGCATATGAGGTAGAACAATCCATATTGAAAGCCTCCTCACCACGACAAGGTAGCAGCTAGACTTGACATGGCCACACTTACGTAATACACACTGGCTTGTGTGCCTCCCCCTGTGGGCCATGCCCCCGAGGAGGAGGAGTCCTAGTCTAGTTCAAGTCCAATATACTGCATATTGGCTCCGCCCCTTCAATGAACTAGTATGCAACGCTTCAATTATCTAGTATAATAAATAGTGTTATAAAGTTGGTGACTGGGGAATGAACTAGTCTTGAACTAGACTCACCCTAGATCCACTCGTTCGCCCCCCCCCAAAAGCAATTAGACTAAAATACCCTAAAGTAGACTTATACTAGACCATGGAGAGGACAAACGAGCGGAGCGAGTGAGTCCCCGAAAGCAATTAGCCTAAAATATGCCAAAGTAGACCTATACTAGTCCTCGAAAGCAATTAGCTTAAAATACCCTGAAGTAGACTCATACTAGACCATGAAGAGGGCGAATGAGCGGAGCGAGTGAGTCCTTTAAAAGCAATTAGCCTAAAATACTCTAAAGTAGACTTATACTAACCAAGAAAGGAATTGACCAAAAGCTATCAGCTTAGAGCAGACTTATACAGCGAGCCCTCCAAAAGCCATTAGCCAAAAATATTCTAAAGTAGGCTTAGACTAGACCACGAAGGGGGAGGATGTCGGATATGGTAAAGTATTGTATTAGTTGGTTTGTCAGTTATGTATTTTAAATTAGTCAGAATGACCAATATTTTCCTTGCGGTACTGAAAATACCAACGTGCTTTGTTTACCTACCGAAAGATTCTGGAGTAGATATAAATCCCAGGTACCCTGATTTTTCGACTGTTTCGTCGTCAGTTCATACTTGCATTCCACATCATATTGATAAGATAAACGCGAAATTATTTTTCCTTGATTCTAGCACAGCATATGTTCCAGTGTCGGTGCAGCACATCTTACACAAAAAGTTTCCGGACAAGCACGAGTGCATACTCCTATCTTGGCGTCTGGATCATAGTGTCAGGCGAGTTTCACTTGCCATACTCCAGTCGTCAGACGCCGGCAGCCGGCTACGGCATCCGAGTACCGCGGCCAAGACCTTGTACGCATTCGGTATAGCGTGCAGCATTCGGAAGCGATTTGAACTGAGAGGTGGAAGTGGCGGGTTTTTTACTATTTCGTTGTCATCCTCGTTTTATCCGGTTGTAACAATTTTAATTCAGAATAGACGAGTCGTACGTATTTACGCTGGTAGCGGGCAATTCGGCCCATTTTGCGGCGCAAGAGACGCTCTACCTCTACGTCCAGTATATTGACTTGGCTAGCGTGCAGCGTCCGGTACTTGCGGGACTCACTCAACGCGGGCACGCGTGGAGGGCTACAAAAATACGGAGATGAAAATAAGAAAATATAGATGAAGGAAAGAGCGAGAAAGCGAATCTCTTCTATCAACTACCATCGTTTTATCGTTCCACTTTAGAGTTAACACGTAAGACTCGATGTTAATCATTTCTAGTTTTTTTTTTTTTCTTTCTTTCTTTCTTTCCTATCAAAGTACCCAGTTTATTTTCATTTTCGTTCCTCTTACTCTCATCCGCTTCCTCATCTGTCGTTTGTATAGGTGGTAAGCTTCGCGTGCGTTGTATCTTTGCTTCTCGGGAGATTTGTTTACGCTTCGTTGCATATTTTATTGTTGTGCCGTCCTGCATCTATAAAGTTTTCTTAGTGTTTTGTAACATCGGTGATAATTGTTCGAGTGCATACATCTCCTGAGGACAAAGAATCTTTGGTGAGTACCTGCCGATACAAGTGTTCATAATAGAATAATAGGTACAAACAGTATTTTTACCTCCATTTGTTTGACCGGATATTTTATGACTTTATACTTCTTGTGCATTAAATGAAGTTCATGATTTATTAAAATTGTTGCTCCATAACGCATGGAAAGATCTAGTGTCAGTGTTGCTTGATCTCCTTTTCCTCAATATTGTGCTCCTATCGATCACAGAAAATCTACGTTCAATTATCCAGGCCCAGTGATATTTGTGGCAGTATATGGAAGGGAGGGACAGGAGAGCGTGGTGGATATCAAATATTTACGGGTTTTTTGCCAGGGATCAAAAAACCTCTCAACATTTTGAAAACTTTAATTGAAACATACTGGGTAGTGAAGGGGGATTCAACTTAATCTAATAGAAAATAGAAGAATATTATGACTGGGAGGGAAATTAACTTTTCTCATTCCTTGTGGCGAGGGGTGATTGCAAATGAGCAAGGAACCTGTTTTGTGGGGAACTCCAACCCTCAGCTGGAGCTCTAAATTTGGTCAGATTTTCACAAAATTCTCTCCCTACTTCGTGAACATCTCTTACAACTTCTTCTTGATGAGTCGTCTACCCACGGAAATTTTTTCAAGTCTTTAAAAAGGGTCGAAGCCCCACCCCGCAAAATGCCTCCTCGTTTAGCTTGGACTTTGCAATTACGTAGTCTAGGTATTTTCCTCCATAGCATGAAAGTCGACCCCAATCTCTCCCAAGTTCCTCCCGTAATTTCCATTGCTCAAAGCTAAGATTTTTCCAAATCCTTGAAATAGGTCACAAGCCCTCTCTCTTGCAAACCAGAGCCAGCATATGATAGATATATATTTTTTTGAATCGTTTCAGGAAACACAATTGTGCAGCTGAGCTCTTTTTTGACCAAATTTGGCACCGAAAATCCTTCCTTAACCTTCATCGTAAGGAGTAATCCTGGTCGTTCACTATATTAGTTTTCTTCTATACTACAGAATTTTTGTCTTCTAAATGATTTTGATTGTTCGGTGTACCTACTCATTGAAATTAATTTGTTCTTATCACTACCGCCTCCAATGGTTCAAAATCAAACGTGACTCGATAAAACGTACTCGTACATTTAAAATGACTAGTTCTTCTGCGTTGAATTGCCTATTGTTTTCATAATTAATTGTGCGACTCCGAGATAAAGCAACTTATACCGGTGGCAGAATTTTTAGGGGCATCATGCTGCTTTCTGTTCGAAGGAGGTTTGCTCTCTCTTTCAATGAATCCGATCATATGCTTTATTCATCTGTTCATCATCACACATGTTAGAAATTGATACTAGACTTCTTGATAGTATTTTTAGTAATTTCACTTTCATCTTTCATCTTAGAAATTCGATATTCTTTCATCGAGATGCCTCCAAGATGAGCCAGAAGTTACTCTCGATAAGGCACCTTTTCGTAAAGAACTGTCGAGACAATATTTATCACATAGCGCATGATAGGAGAAGAACGAAAGTCTTTTACTTTTTACACGTAGAAATTTTTCTCCATTATTATTATGAACGAATTCAAGTCTTCAAACCTAACAAATCGAATCAGAAGGTGTGTAACTTGAGAGTTCTCAAGATTGTTTTGACATTTTTCAATCTTTTTTTTTTACGGACTTCGTCCTTCCACATATTCCCTTCCTCACCTGATCTTGGACCCAGGAGAAATTTCTGACCCCTACCCTTCCACCTCGTACCCTAGCCGGGTCAGAATATGTTGGGAGTCAGAAATCCAATGACCCTGACCTGAATAAGCCTGCTACTGCTCTCGAATCACCTTGACCGTCATGATATTTTTCAGAAATACCTATTTTGGAACTTGAGGAGAGTGAATTCAATGACTTTAACCATAAGAGCAAGTTGAAGAATTTCTACAAAAAAGATTAGGTTCTCTGTCAGACGCTAATAAAACACCCATGCAGACTATTTACTTTCTTGACAATTCTTTTTTCGTACAGGAGGTCATACCTTCAGGCCTGACAAGGGAGCAGAAATGAATGGTAACTATAACTCTCATTCCGGGCAGATTGAGAGTCCGAGATAAAGGCTTGACCCTAACTTGCCAATTCCTCCTATACGGATTTTCAGTCTCAAGCCCTTACTTAGACCTGCTTAAGATTCTTCAAAAGCCTGCATCCTTGATAATTCGAATTAGAATTATGGGATGTGAAATGGTTTGCACCAATTCTACCTACTATAACAGATCAAATTTGAAATATTTTAAATTGCTATTTCTTTTGTTGGGGGACATTCTCAGGAAATTTCCCTAAGTGCAAGCGCGTCCGGCTTTGATGACGTCATGATTGTGGGAAAATATCCAGAGACTGGAAATGTTTTCAACCATCAAGCTATATTATACGAGGAGGAACTTGAAAACGGGACTTAAGGATGACGTCATCAACTTGTGGCGTCATAACCTTAGTTTGAAGAATTCATCCAGGCTAGATATTATAGGAATTTTTCTAGGTTAGATTATAGGAATTTTTTTAGACCAGAGAGAGCTTTTAAGAGACATTTAGTGTTACGTATCTTATAAAATTATAAATATATCATCGTATATGCAAAGGTAGCATATCAATATTCACTCTCACAGCCTCACGTGGCTAAAGCCTCTCTTACAGCAACATTCTTTTTTGAGGGATAAAATCGCCTTGCCTAAGCCTCGCGCAGTCTCCTTCCGCCAAGACTTTACAGAACTATATCAATCAGTTTTGAACATCTCAGAGATCATACGTATCTACTCTCTTGCAGATAAAGAATACAAAAAGGCCATTGCAAAGTTTACAATAGCCTCTAAATTTTTGGCATGTTTTATGTCTTTACTCTGCCCTAACCCCTAACTTGAAATTTTCCGAGTGCCACCCCTTCACCCTACTTTGGGCTTGCCCCCCCTTCACCCTCGTTACTCCGTGGGAGATTCAAAAATTTGCGAGTTCACCCCGCGAGTTCACCTTGCCCAGTTAGGTCTAAAGTACCTTTTTGATAGTTTTATACTAGGATTTTCCCAGTCTTAAACTAGACTTATAATGGATAAAGAAGATTCCCCCCCCCCCAGGGTTTATACTAGCTTTTTGATAGCTTTGTACTAGAATTTTATTACCAGTCTTGAACTAGGCTTATAATAGGATGTTGGGCGTAGGCCAATAAATGGGTCTAGTCAGTTTATACTAGTAAGAACAAGGAGGGAGAGCTACTCGAAAGCTATTAGCTTGAAATATCCTGAGATAGACTTATACTAGACTTTTGAGAAAGAGGAAGGTATGAAACATGATCTTTATTTATTTGGCTCCACCAGAACATTTTTTCCCCTTCGTTATCAAAAATACTCTATCATCTCTGAAATAGTATATTTCCACCATGAGTGACAAAGTCCATCGTCAAACGTGACCAGAATTAGTTTCCCTTGATAAATTTTACACGATAAATCGCTAAAGGGGTGCCATAGTCAGACTAATTTTAACTAAAAAAAGGTATCAAGGCCAAACAGTTGACATTTTTGACTCTTGTTACTTTTCGCTCATCAGAAGTTCTTCGCACGCATTTTCCATGCAATTCCAACAAAATTACGCTGAATGATTACAATTTGCTGGATTCATACGAGACTATCTTATAATAATTTAATCTCAACCATTTATTCTAGACAAACCCACAACGAAATTCGGTGAATGGATTGTCATTCTCACAACCCTGTATCTATTTTTCCACAGGTTGCCACAATTACGACATAATGTACTCGTCCAGAATTGTCATGCAGGGTCTGCTTCTCGTTTGTACAGTAAACCACCGTTAAAATGAATTTTACCTTCGCTCGAAGATACATCGAAGGCTTATTCACACTATGGATACTGACGTCAAACAATTTCGTCCGCACCGATCCCGGCCACGATTTCCTTACTTCGATCATGAACGAATTGAAAGAGAAAAGACCCGTCGAAAATCATCATTTATTCTTCAACGAGCTGCTAAAGGCGACGAGTCGCTCCGTAGACGATGATCAAATTCAGGAAAACATTCAAGTAAGTATATGAACTAAGAAAGGCCCATCACGTTACACATCTAAATACCTGTAGAATAGAGGTCAAACTCGAGAGTTCTTGCAAATGTAAAAGAAATCGCAAAGAAGCTTGCACGGTTCGGGTGTTAAAAGAGCGTCGCATTCCACGCGTGTGACTGTCGTGAAATTAAATAGTTAGACATACAGAATAGAGTCACAGTATTGTGATCTCCGAGTTTCATCATGAGTCTGTACGTGTTAGATTTGTATCGTGTATAAAACTATATTTCACGAATGATAAGTTTGCAGATTTAACAAAGAAAATCCGAAACGTGCTTAATAGATGAGAATGCGAGTAGCGGACTCAACCTCCGAAATTAGTTATCTTAGAACACATGGGTAGAATTTTAACGGTATAATCCATCGTACAAATACAAGCATTTCATTTTATACGACCTCTTATCTTGATTCTTTCTGAATTACTCGTCTCATCAAGTCACTCGTAGTTTTCTAGTGGTACGTCATAGTTTTGGGGGAGGGGGGAAGTATGGACGAAAAACTCGTATCCCGTTTTCTTCACTGCGACTGATGTAGCATAAAATTGAGAGTAAGGCTGGAACTCCTGACCTTTCGTAGGTAAGACAATCGCAGATTCTAGCTTCCTGTTGGATAGTGTTTTTCACAACCCTCTCTCTTTTTTTCATAAATTAGGATTTTTTCCTTTTTCAAAAGAATTTTGCTACAGCAATTCTGAACACTCTTTTTTTCTCTCCCTCTAGAAAATTTTTAGGGGAGAATTGTGGTTTCAAGGGGGTTGGGAGCTCCGAACTACTTAAGGGAACTGAAAAAATGTTGACTATCAAGCTATATAATACTATGAAAGAGAAGTCGAGGTGTCAGAAAAACTTTGACCTTACATAAACTACCACTTTGATGACCCTTTCGCTGAAATTCTGAGAGGAGATCTTATTCTTCACGCTCTCTTTCTCGACTACGCCACCGAAATGCGATGATTTTTCATTATACCTAAAGAACTGTTGAGTCTCTGAAACATGACGTACTAGTTTGCGAACCCGAATTCACCTTTCTTGCAGGATGGCCAAGGAAATGCATTTCCACAATTTCAAAGCAACGAACTTGAATCTAATCAGAACGCCTTCAATCTACCCGCACAGCAATTTAATCCGTGGCAGAATTTGGCCAACCCCGTTGCGGGAAACGACCCCCTAGTCAATTTGCAGTCAGTTTTCCCTTCGGATCCGAGCCATCAGGTGCTACCCGAGTCAACCAACTTCCAACAAGGGTTACCCGAGTCGACGAACCTTCAAGGATTTCCGGTTGGTCTAAATCCGTCTGAGTTGAATAATTACTTCAATTTCTCGCCACAGCAACTACAGCAACCGTCCTTACCAGAACCTGCGTTCGATTCATCTACCGAAGTCAACCAGCCCGCGTTTAATCCTCAAGATAACACGGGTCCTAATCTATTCAACCCGACAGTGGATACGAGTCAGTCGCAATCTGCCGCGCCTGCGTATAATTATCTAGCGGGGAATACAAATGCTGCTCAACAATCAACGTTACCAGGCCTTTTACTGAGTAATGGTGAGCACTCTGGAATTTTTAACAATCATTGTATTATCAGTTAATTTAGCACAGCACTAAGAAAGAAGGTATGACTTCACATTGGCTGGATGGGAGCTAGATGAGGAAAAAATTTAGCTCGTCAGTCAGTCTTCATACAGATCTAGTCTCAATTTTGGGTACGCCTGGAATCAAAATCAGATGAGGATGTGCAAATGAAAAATCGAAACTCAGGAGACCAAGTTACTCACCGTACTATATTCCAAACTTAATTATTGAATAAAATTTTCTTTCTTTTTCCTGCAGGTCTTGCCAACGCACTTCAAAGCAGACCCTTACAAGCTATGTACAATCATTTTCATCCAGATCACGCGATAAATGATCATCTTATTGATGACACATTTAATGCGATGCGGCCATACGCCGACGCGCAATCAATCGACGGTCCGGGTAAACAATTTATGGTTGAGCCACTTTTTGTCGCCATGGCTGGTTTTGTGGGCGTAGCCATGATCTTCATGAGTGCTATTCTATTTTTGCCAAAACTACTGACCCCTCCTCCCGAAGTATCTAGTCTTAAAGGTCCACAGGAATTAGCCGCGTTAACCAAGCTGGCCGTACAAACCATCGAGGGCAACGACTGTACCGAGCGGATTGCATGCGAAGTTGGCAGAGCAATGAGGAGCCTCCACGTTAGTGGAAAACCAATCGAGTGAGTACGCACAACCTACTCATTCTCATTCATATTTGACTGTCACTCAGAATTTCAACTCGGCCTTCAGGAGTCTTTGAATCCTTCCAATACCATTTTCCTAGGGATAAATTGATTCCTTGAGGGAAAACTGCGACGATTTGGAGAATTTAATTTCGGAAGATGCTATAGACTCTCATTATAGTGCTTCAAGGGGCTTTCACATGGGATCTCTGAACGAGTCCATTTGCTATCCTATCAGGAATAAGAAGTTAAACTCTCTACTTCTGCAGAAACCATAAAACCCCTCTCAACAAGCTTCACTATTATGATCCGGACCTCCTTCTTCATTTTACTTAGGAGAAAACCGTTACGCTATCGCTGACACTTTTCTATCATTAAATTAAAAGCTCCAAAGCTCCCCCACCACCTCCCTCGATATAATTACACGAAAACCTTGAAGCTGTTCAGAGCTCAGAGGATTTTCTGATAAGCTCCAACGTCAGATTTGTCGTACATAAAATGCTGAATCTTCCTTTTCCCCTCCTCAATATCTTATTCCTCGCAAGAAGACATTCCTATCTTAAGACTCGTGCCAACTTTCTGAGAAATGCTTTATTCATTTCAGGGTATTGGAGGTTCTAGTCTCGAAAAATGTTGCTAGTCAATTAGCTCGCATTCGTAAAGCCATAGCGAACAAACAAGTATGTCGGTTGATACAGTGCAAGCCGCTCAAATCAATCGGATACTCCGCAGCGCAGAAATCGAAATCCGCGGTCGAGCCAAAACTCCCGAAAACGGAGTCAAATCCATTGCCCAAGGTGAAACCAGCGGACAAAACGAAGCCGAGCACACAAACCAAACAAAAGCAGGCACCGGAACCTCGACTAGATTCGACGACCACGCATTCTGTCGTGAAGAAGACCCTCAAAGCCGAATTGGAATTTGAATCCACAACTAGAAAGCGGTCTACGCTGAAACCGTTAATTCGTACAAATACGACCGAGATTTTTATTAGGTGAACCCGATGTATTTTGGATGAGTAAGTTTTTGAAAATACGAGAAGAAGAGCGAACTTCGAAGAGATGCAAGTTTATTGAAAAGTATTTCGAAGGCATGTAATTTGGCGTTTTTTCAGAAAAGAGGGAAAAACATTTCATAGAATTTTGAAAAGTAAGGAGTTTCACAAAGAATTATGAGAAGTACAGTGGTATAGAAGAAGCCGCGGCATCTTCTCTTACTGAGAATGTTTCTCTGTACAGCTCGAGCCTGAAAGTTTTTCCCAATCTTGCCGATAAATCAGTCAACTACCCCGTATGCTCTTGATTGACGATTTTCTCAAGTTGAGTTCTTTTATATCGCTTGTAAATCGCTAAAATAATTAGGTCATTTCCTCCCTCTCCTTCCAAGTCAAGATTTATCCGTCCACTTCCTAAGTATAACTTGTGACTCAAAGCTTATCCAAGTTCTTCTCTCTTACATGATTTGCAACTTGAAAATATGTCGACTTGAGTCGAGATTCTTTCAGGTCCTTTTCCTGTTTAACTCGTAACTCGACATTTTTCCAAGTGCCTCAAGGTGGATGTCTTTTTGAGAAGAGAAGCCCTAAACAAAAGTAGTCCGCTCGAATCCAAAGCTCTGAGCTGAATAATGAAAGAAGAGTCGACGAGATAAGAGCGAAGTTTGAATTGTGTGAATGGTGGAGGAAAATTGTAAAAAGTCTATACGGCCGGTTTTTTTTTGAAGACGAGAAAAAATTAACCGAAAAAACTTACAATGTCCACCATTCAGCCGTTTGTCAGGGGAAAAAAGAATTTCAAAAATTTTCACTATCGAGTTGTTCGTGAAAGTTGAGAAGACTCAGAGATAGAGAAAAGGAACTTGATCATCAGACTGTATATGAGGGCAGGGGGGTCCTCTTGGGTTTCTCCATGAAAAGAGAAAGTTGGATTTCTTAAGCCCATAAGTGAGGAATATTTAGGCATGTAAGGATGTGCTTTTCTGTTCTGCCGGAGCAAAACTGTCATCTACACGTGTTAATTGTTAAATATGCATAATATATTTATTGTTTGACTATTTTTTTTAGTATTTTTAATGTTTTAAGTATTCCGCTTTTTTGGAGGTCGAATCTCAGAGAGAATAAAAAAAAGGAGTACTATCAACTAGGATCCGAAAAAGTAGATCAGCTTCTATAAGAGGCTCTTGAAGAATAGTCGCTCGCTAGATCTTTGTCACTTTGATACCGATGGTTGCAGAGACGAACTGGAAAAAATGGACTATTAATATTAGAAGCATGAAAATTGGTATGGTAAGTTATGATTCTAGGACAATATTTTTGAATTAGCCGAAGTGGACGAATGTACACACGAGCGGATTTTTGTGGCACTAGCTCTCTCATAAAATGGGGGAGAGGAATATCAATGTTCTTGAAGTTGATTTCGCGTACCTATGTATTTCGATTCAACTGAATAATGTACATCATTACTTTTGTAGCTGGTTCTATCGTCGAAGACGGGCTGAGGGGTTCCACTGCTTAAATTTTGAATCATTTTCGTGCTAAATACTGTAGGTAGTTTAAGTGGTCTGTCTTACCTTTTCAAAATCCGACCGCAAGTGAAGCCCCAAATAACAGGAGTTTGATAATTTCGGTTTTTCACCTCTCAAATAATTTTTAAGAAATAATGTGATCTAAAGCAATATAAAATTGTTGTTCAGTTTTCTTGGAAATGAAAAGCTAGCAATAACACATCATTTTTATAAGTTTTAGGTACATCATTCTTTGAAAATTTTGCGAAGTATTGAAGAATTTTTGGATATTTTTCCAATTTGAGTAGCCAAGCTTAATCGTCAGAAATGCATAATTTTTTTTTTCTATCATAATGCAATTGCTAAGGCTCGAAGGATATTGCTCATCCCTATTTCAAGAGGGACCTGATACTAAAAAAATCCACCTCCTAACCAGTATAGGGCCATATTTCCACACAACCAGACCAGACCATGTCTCGGAGCGGGAAAATTTTAGAGGCGACATTTTTTAATAAAAAAAGAAGAATCGTTTTAGATTTTTTGATTTTTGGATATGATGTGCGTAATGAAAGGGATACGAAGACATGTCATTGATTATAATTATAGTCAATGGAAATACCGTACACACGAAGTAAAAATGACATGTAAGTAGGTATTTAAAGTGACTAATTCGAGCCTCAATAACTGTTGGCAACAATAGTTTACGAGTATGACGAAAGAAGAATAAAACGTATCATTTCTGTCCATGAATTGTCTATGAATGTTTGAATGTCGTTAATAACACATCCTCATCTTTCTACATTTATGTCCGTCCATCTCTTATCTTCAATCACCCACCTTTTCCTGAATGTTATTTTGCAATCTTATTCAGAATATACTCGTATGGTTTTCTTCACAGAAGACTGTTTTGAATTTTTTTTTTTTTTTTTTTGATTCTTATAATGAATGCGAGGAATAAAAAAAGTGCGGTCAAGTACAAAAAGTTACGAGCAGAAAAAAATAGGAAAGAGAGCGGCACTTCTGGCAAAAATTTCAAAACTAGGTAGCCTTTATTAAACTGGGACCTGATAGAGTGACGTCATGAGTGCGACCTTGACCTACTTTAAGCTTAAGCACTAGCAAAAATTTCAACATTTGCTACTTTTGGATCTTTATTCTTAGTTTTCCTTCAACTAAGCCCAATCTACAGTACACCAGACTCAACTTTTTAACCATCATTATGCTGAAAAATTTTACTTAGAGAGTTGTATAACTTCAGTCGGTGGCCTTGATCTATTTCAGGGTTATGTCTAGGTGCTATAAGTTTTATACCTGTATGAGTACAAGCAGGAGAGTGTGACGTCATCACGGTTTGGTCTTTGGTTTACATTTTCATAGAATATCAACTTACAAAAATTGGAGCAAAGAGGAAATTACAATCACTGCATTCGCATATAAAGTGCTCTGTAGATGCGCTGTAGCTGATATGAAGGTGATCATGGCGTTTTTCATCATAACACAACGTACTCGAAAAATCAGTTTTCCCTTCCCAAATAATGGTTTTTTGTGAAAATGGCAAAAAACAAAAATTGTTAGCCCCCTTTATTTCCTTTCAATTGAGTTCAATTTCAGATTTTTTGGACGACTTTTTTCATCATCATCACCTTTTCAGCAGCTTCCACAAATATCCGTCTTGGTAAATGTAGAGCGCGCCTCTTTTGACTTTGTTTGCAAATAGAGGAAGAAGAAAAAGACATTTAAGGCTTTTCAGGGATGAAAAGTAATTCACAAGAGACGATATAGACTTAGTTATTGTGACGTCACTCATTGCCATCTCCTTACCAACAAGGCTCAAACACACTAACAATTCCTCTCTCTCTCCCTCTTTTGTGCGCGTTCTTAAAAACAAAAAACTGGAAGACCTTGGCGCTCCCAGCGGACTTTTTTGAAAACTAAAGGCAATTTAAATGATTGACAGTTGACCAATTACAATGATCTTTTAATAACTGTTGAACATTATTTTCAAAATGAAAATAATTGGAAATAAATAAGCAATTATTAGTTGATATTTAGAATTAAATATCTAGTTGGGACGGTACTTAGGAACCAGTAATATGTGAGCGTGTAGAAGGAAAACCGGAAAAGGGTGGTTTCATCAACCAACCTCAACAAGTGTTTACAGCTGTTCTTTATATTATATATTTTTTATTTTCTGATCTGAATGTGAGATTGTGAAATTCCGCGGTTTGTAGGGCAAAATTGACAATTTTAAAAGCAGGCTATAGGGTAGGTTGGGGTGAACAGAGGCTGGTATATAATGGACAACCATTATTGTAGACTATTTGTTTACTGAGGATAAAAGCCCTCACAGCTCCCAGTAAGCTACAAGCAAAATTGTTGTCTATTTTACTTGCTCGTTGCTCTTGAGCCTCTTGAGCGTCCCCAATAGAGTTTGTTACATCACAATAACTTAGTCTACTGAGAATAGCAGAGATTGCGGGTCATTGTAGAAGAAATTATGGCTCCTGTGAGGCTGTGATGTTGACTAGGGAGGAATGAAGGCCCCAACCACTTATACAGGCTCATTTCTAATACTTCAGGACTCTACAAATTTGAAACAAGTATTATCAAAATGTTTGAAAAATAATGTGGAAAATACCATCGACTATAGCACATACTAGTGATGCATAAAAACCGGTAGTTTGAAACAACCGGTAGACCGCTTGTTGTCAAAACATTGCTATTGGTGGGCCAGGGGTTACCAGCCAAAATAACCCGTAGTACCCATAGTACCGGTTGTATTTCAAATTTTGGAAATTTTGGAAATTTTGGCGCGGAATTTGAAAAACTATTGATAGTACCAGTTATACCTCCAGAGTAGTGATGTGCCACCTCCGGAGGTACAACCGGTACTACCGGTTGTTTCTCACCTCCGGTAGTCAAACCACCGGTAGTTTAACCATCAGAGGAGAAACCAGTGTTATTGACAACAACTGAAAAGAAACCGATAGTTTGAAATTTTGGGAAAATCTGGAGAATTGGTGCTTATGTCACTTGACAGTTCATAATTATTGATTGGGTGTAGTGCCTGGGCACACCCAAACTAATGCTTGTAACTTTTATTGAAGGCTTTTTGTAAGTTCTCAATCTTGACCATGTTCAACTTTTGCTGTACAAATGTGACTAGTGGCTAAATCTGACTGCTTACTGCAGAAAAATGGACATCAATGACTGTTAAACTGCAATTTAATTGGTCACCTCCGGAGGTACAACCGGTACTATCGATAGTGTCTTGAATTCCGCCTTAAAATTTCTAAAATTTGGAGTACAACCGGTACTATTGGTACTACCAATTTTTTTGCTGGTAACCTCTAGTCTACCGGTAGTAAAGCTTTGACGACTATCGGTCTGCCGGTTGTTTCAAACTACCGGTTTTTACCCATCACTACTCCAGAGGTGTCAAATTAAACTGCAGAAGTTAAACAGTCATTGATCTCCATTGTTCAGTTGTGATTAGTGAATAGTGAGATTTAATCACTAGTCACACTATTTGGTACAACAGAAGTTGAACTTGGTCAAGATTGAGCACTTACAAAAAGTGTCCAATAAGTTACAAGTATCAGTCTGGATGCGCCTGGGCACTACACCCGATCAATAATTATGAACTATCAAGTGACATAAGCACCAATTCTCCAGATTTTTCTAAAACTTCAGACTATCGTTTTTTTTTTTCAATTATTGTCAATAATATATACTAGGTCTTCCTCCAATTGTTAAACTACCGGTAGTTTGACGATCGGATGAGAGAAACAACCGGTAGTACCGGTTGTAATTCTGGAGGTGGCCCATCACTAGCACATACCAAACAAATTGAGCTTTCCGTTTCCTCTGTTTACATCACTGTTTACATTTTCACTGAAGGGAAGCTGAACGTTATGCTTTATACAGCATATCGAGTTTTTCATAATTTTCTCGAGAAATATGTCTCCAGATGAAAAATTGAAGAGAACAAAATTGATTTGTCTTGTAATTTCCTATCCAATGAAGTCGACTTAAGATTTTTGCGTCAAAAAAATATGAAACTGGACTTATTGAATAGAAAATTATAAGAGGAAAAGAAAATGTTCTCTTCAATTTCTCATTTGAGGTCTTACTTCACGAAATAATTGAAGAAAACGTGATACGCTCTATCGTTGTTTACAAAACGCTCTATACTCGCATTTTTGAAGGATTAGTCACTTTGTTGGATACCACTACAAGAGTGCACTGTGCGTCAAGAAGATGTGGGGTGTACAAAGGGAAAACTATGTTCTCTCTCTTTTACTCTGCTGGTTGACTCGCAGCGTATTCTTGTTGTAACTTCCAAACAAAGTGATTTGTTTGGTACTAGTATAATCAACAATGGAAATCATGTGAAAAGACTCAAAAGTGAGGACTTTATGGTACCTTTTGGCCAGGGTCGGATAGGTATTTTGTTTTTTACCGGGAAAGATCTGGAAAGAGGCGGCAGGTTTCTGTTTGGCAATAAGTTGACATAAACTTGTAAATATTTCTGTGATTTTTTTTTTCTTTTCTAAAAGGCGGCAAACAGCGCAACAGTAGAAAGGCGCACCGGGAAATTCCCGGTGTCCCGATAGGCCTATCCAACCCTGCTTTTGGCTTTTACTCTTCAACATGGACACTTATGAAGCCCAATAAACGCTTGTAAATTGTATCTGACCTGCATTTCTTGAATATCATGATGAAAATCCAATTTTGAATATTAATACATTTGGGCTAGAGACATTTTTTACAAAAAATTGTGAATTTTGAATTTCGGGCCATTGAAAGTAGTGGCTCATTTGAATGCCAAAGGGTCAAAATTGACCTCAAGAACGCTGATATTGTTGACCCCATTTTAACAAGGTGGGCTGGTGCTACAAAAGTCCACCATTGTGCACCCTAAATAGCAAATTTCGAGGAGCTCCTCATCGCATAAATTTTGTATGCCTTTTTTCATGCTTCCGTCATTAATAGCCATTTTTCAATAAAAAAAAAAAAAAAAAAAATACAGTTCACTTTCCTTGCATAGCGCTAGAGCCATTATTTGTGAGATGATGAAAAGAAAAAGAAATCTGATCGTTCTAGAACTGAGAACAAAAACGATTTTCATAGACATTACAACCGATTTATTTCATTCAAAAAAATAAATAAAAACATCAAGAAGTTGAAAAACTTCATTAAAAATTACTCACTTTTTATCAACACAACACTTCCCTAATACAGAAACGCTCTAATGATATCATTCATGAAATACAAATAACGTAATATAAATTAATAATACGATATTAAGTTATTGAAAAGAAAACCGCAATTCGTATTATTAGTACAACAATGTCCACGTGAGTACGCTGGAAAAGGCCGTTGAAGATTCGGTTCATCACTAAAATAGAAGTGTTAATAATCGATAAAGATCGCCTACTTTACCGCCATGACGTTGCCACACGAGCATGAGTCATTCTCGCTCATACGTGAAAAAATCTTTCGAAATGATAATTCTTACACTTAATGAGCATTATTAGCAAAGAAATGCATTCGAATTGCTTAGTTTCAAACTAATCTTCGCTACTCAGTCTTAAATCTGCGTTTATATTGCACAAATTCATCGAACAAGAGAGAACCATAATCGTTTCGTAGGAAACGCTATCGATTATCAACACATCGTTCGAAATACGCCTACATCTTGCAGTAAATGAATTTTATGGTACAGATTTCTCGTAAACATAATATAGACAGTCTTTTGTGTGTAAATTGTACGCTGGGCGAGTAGAGAAGTAAAAAATCACGTGCAAAATATCTGATCTGGTAACTATTCAACAAAAAATTAAGTGTGTATATAAATGGACGTTTATTTGCATTATTATTAACGATCTCTATTTAAATGAACGTGATTCATAGCGCAAATCGATGCGAAAAAAACGAAAAATTTCAACGTACACGGGTATACGTAAGCAATACACACGAGCTCGAGTAGATTGCAAAATACATGTTTGAAAAGAGAGAATGATTTCTCAATACGAGAACTTGTAATCAGAAGTATTACGTATTACTACAACGCTCACGCGAAAATCGATTAGGATAAACAAACCAAGAGCTTTTGATCAGATCGTTTTCAAAAATGTCAAAAACTGGAATGTCAATATTTTTAATCAACTATCTACGTGAAGGCTTCATGTACAAATATTTAAGGAATTTGCCTCTTTTTCTAATGTCGTAATATCTAGACTAAAATCTAGTTACATTTAATAAACAAGTGATTTCTCACGAATTTTTCTACGCGAATTTCATTACGAATAGTTTTGCTGTATTCAAAAAATGATAATTTACAATTGCCGAAGGTTGAAATCGAAAAAGGATATATCTTCTACTACCGCTATTTTCAATACACTCACTTGGTCCAAGAAGAAATATTTTTCCCCCGATTTCAAAACTTCGCACCTTTTGTATCGTCGAACTCGACAAATAAAGAATCACATCAAAAAAATAAACAAATACGAGAAGATATTGGGAGTGAGAAAGACTGCATAAATAAAATGTGATATAGAAGAGGAAGAAACCGAATACAATAATTCGAAATGCTTTCGAATCTTCAAACGCTTATCGCAAACACGAACTAACGATGTAAATAATATTATCACATTGTTCAATTTTCAACTTTTGTACAAAATAGATATACGGAAGGAGAGAAATGAATAAAGAAGTAAAAACCCAACAAATAAAATAAAGTACTCGTAATTCAATAATAATAATAGTAAAAAAAAAAGAAAGAAATTGAACTGGTTACTTCAAGAATCACTAATGTTTTCGACTTTTCTGCGCTGATTGGACGAGTTGAATACTCGGTATACTGAAAATTGACTCATCTGTAATCATAATAACAAAAATTCGTGTTCACAAAATTATTGCTAGAAGCTAGGAGTTATTTTTAACTAGACGTGAGAGTAACCTTCATCATTAGCGAGCATCGCGTAAAAGTCGAGTTTCAATTCGCAATACTACGCTATATTAATCACGTAAGAGGATTTGCGTAAATTATACGCATCATTTACAGTAGTTAGAAGCTTGACGTGCCTTCAGACTCTACACTCTAAACGATCTTATTTACGTTCACTTCAAACGCATCCTGACGACGTTAATTGATCACGATCGAAAACGTCACATAGCAATTCAGTAGCAGTGCAGAACAGTTTCCTCTTTCATTAAAAAATTGTATTACTAACTCACCGTCTGATAGTTCACATATATCCGAGCCCAGATCGTTGAAGTACTCATGCTGCATGGCGTCGACAGCCGAGATCCTGTTTTCAGCGTTATACTAGAGAGAAGAAACATAAAATTGATTTTATTATCGTTATTCTATAATTACTCGCAAAATATATGTTTCACTAGCTTACTTGCAAAAATTCTTCGAATAAATTTATGGCAGTAGAGTCTAGTCGAGGAACTTCGTGGTTCAACGGACCACGTTCATATTTAGGAAATTTGTACGGTATCTCTAAATTTGGCCAACAGTCTTTCGGCGGAGTGCCGAGCAAGCTAAAAATTAATTTTAATTGGTCTTCAACCGAGGAACCAGGAAACAATGGTCGACCATTTACCATTTCGTAAAATATACAACCGACGCCCCTGAGAAGAGAAAGAAATCCATTAGTTCGACTGAATAAGAATGCTTCCGGGGGAGGAATTTTTGTGCCGTTCGGTCGTAAACCACAAAACGATTTTCTAAAGTCATCGCTATGATTTATCGCAGAAGTACAACACTTCCTAACGTTTAAGAATCGAATTTTCAAGCGAGATATTTGCTGTATGTGCAAAACGACAAGAGTCAAATTTCAATTCATTTCCAAGAAGGCACGGAGACGATGTGTCGTAGCTAGTGTATTGTGGTCTTTAGGTCAAATTTAATCAACGTACCACATATCAATTTGGGTCGAATACTGCGTGCTGCCTAGTAAAACATCGGGCGGGCGATACCATAACGTAACGACTTCGTTCGAGTAAGTCCTCGTTGGTACTGACTTGGCACGCGCTAAACCAAAATCTCCCAGCTTAGCATCGAGAAAAAAAAAATTAAGATAAAGAAGATTTATACTTCTACGCGTATACAATTGAGATAATTTGAGCGCAGAAAATTTGACACAAAACCCACCTTCAGTTCTCCTTTCTCGTTTATCAGCAAATTTTGTGGTTTCAAATCTCTATGAAGAATACGTCTACGATGGCAGTAAGCTAATCCTCTCAACAGTTGATATAGGAATAACTGCAAAAAATAACGTATTATATCCTCGTTAGATATTGCATTATTGAATGAAGTTACAAAAACAAAAAGATCAACGAATTTAATGACGGCAGAAACGAACGAAGTTGACGAGCCCGTCACTTCTGCGAAAATGTAAGAATTCAAAGTTAAAATTTATAACATCACGCGCCAGCGTTAAATCACTCACTTTAATATTGTACAAATCTATTTTGTTGTTGCATTCATCCATGTATTGTTTCAAATCTTTGTCTAAGTACTCGAAAACCAGAGTTAACGATTTCTCGGTATGAATTATATCGTGTAAGGTAACTGTAAACGAATAAGAATTACGTCAGCCTTCCGAAGAAATATTGAAGAACTAATACCAGTTAAAAAAATTATGGTAATTGAAGCTCGTGTACTAAAATTTCACATCTCCATTCTCTTTCTTTTTCTTAGGACTAAAGTAGTTATGTGCGAATTGACTCGTAGAAAAAGAGCGTCCTAACTACTAGAACTTAAAATTTTGGAACATGGAGACGACAGAGAGGATGGAGGCTCAGGATGCTAGACTAAGTTACAAAATTGATAATAGAGATAGAAATAAAATGTGATGCCGGTATTTTGATATTTCCTACTATATTTATCAACATTGACGCGTTTGACTTCCTTTTAGCTTGACTTCGTCGAGGATTATCTTTTCTAACTTACCAATATTAGCGTGTCTCAACTCTTTCAGCAACGATACTTCTCGAATAGCCGTGCAAGGAGCACCTTCTTCGTGCTCTAATCGTATCTCTTTCAAGGCCACCAAGTTATCGGTTAAACGGGATTTTCCTTTATACACGGTTGCGTAAGTACCCTGTAAACAATTGATTCAGAATACTCGATTAAAATCTGAAAAGTTGCGTTTACATTCCCATTAACATTCGAGAGATTTCACCTGTCCCAATTTATTTAGTTTTATGTAAGTTTCAGTTCGTCCGAATCCAATTTCAGATAATGATTGACGTCTAGAGGATCTACTTAATGGACCTGCATATTCAGGACTTCTCAACTGCTTCGAAATGAAAGACTCGGGTAGATGGAGATCAGTCGGCAACGATAAACGTTTATTAATGTCCTTTGAAAGAAAGAAAAAAAAAAACATACTCATTACATTAATTCATACAGCTAGATCATTACACCTTAAAACTGGTACTAATATTAATCTACGTTTATGTATTTAAAATTGAGGATCAGTGCGAGGCAATTATACGCAAGGATTAACTGATAAGCTTCTCTTTGATAAGACAAATAGTTGTAGACGACTTTTTCCTGCCTCTCTTCTATCATAATCTTCTTATTCGTACATTACGCAAAGAACGATATTCATTATCATTACGTAACTGAAATATCGTCTAGACTTCTCTTTTGGTAAGATACAAAAGACGCAGGCAGCGTTGATAAATTTTCAACCTAAACGCCTTCACGTGTCAGAATTATCAACACATGCATGATAAATTGAACGAATCGGCGAAAGTTAGGACGTTTTCGGTACTTCCATATGTACCAGATCGAAGATCCACAGATTACTCCTCTTAATAAAATCACTTCTCAGATTTCGACAACAGTTCCATCAAGAAATAAATGAATGACCACGATTGAAGATAGCGCGAAATTCGTACCTTACAGCAAAGACCTAACTTTTGATTCGAGTTGCCTCGCAGCATGGAATTTTTTTTCATGGCATCCTAATATTGCAACATATTTTTCTAGTTACATTCATCGATTACTTACATCAGCAACTCGTTTAGTTTTATTTCGCATTTTTACGGGGGACATCTTGACGGGTTCATGGGATGATTCCTGATGTTCACCGTTGAGGGGGTTCAGAATTGGATTTTCGTGTAACACCGCTATAAAAAACAAAATTGCATTCTATCATGGATAGCGCTAAAAAAATATCAAAAGTTGAACTAAACGTGGTACGAACCCAAAGTTAAATTCTTGTTATTCTTCAACGAATTTTTTCTGCGGCGTTCGTTCAGTGCGGCAAACCAACTGGTAATTTTGTGGCTACTATTATGAGTAAAGGACGTAAATGTGTGACTTTTGTGCAGATTAAATGTCTTTATATCACCCGTAGCTTTCTCCATTTTAAAATTTCCTACGAACGTCACGAACACGGTAAGAATAACTTCAAGCCTAGAAAAAGTACAAACTTACATGAGGCACGTTAAAAAAAAAAAACAATATAAATTTTTCCGACGGTTGCACTAGAAAACTTTTCTAGATCTTCGTGCAGAAGCTAAAGTGTTCTTCATTATACAGATTCATTTCATAACAGTGACAACGAATGAAGGCGGAGAGAAGTGAATTGATAGCGAAAACAAAACTTACGAACGTCAGTGCTTATTTCTCGATATTCAACATCACGATCTGCTGACGCTACCACCCTAGAGAGAGAATAAAATTCTCGATCTTATCAATACAAACTTATTGTATAATTTACTCGCTCAAGAGACAACTTTTTCAACGCGATTCAGTTTCTTGAAACATTTGATTAAAATTCATTCTGTGTACTTTCATAAATTTTCAAGTTCATCGCTAACTTTTCGACAACTGTTACACGGTCGAACTTTTATACACCTACTCTTCTATTACTGATTCACGCTGGTTCGATTGTTCGATTGTTCCTCATATCAAATGGTACAAAAAAATTATTCGTACTAAACATTGACCGTAAATAACAACACAAGACACAGAAGATAAAAAATGAGATATCTCCATTCTCTGAAAATTGAATAGTTGTTGATCGCATAAAAAGTAGGTAGCGCTACGTTAGCCCTTTCGTTCAAAAAACGAGACACCTTTTCATTAACTCAAAACCGTCAACCCGTCGTTATCTTTAGCGCTAGTACTGCGTTTTTCCAACGCGGGGTAAGAGCGGACTGTAGGAAAATAGGTTTCAGACTTTTACATGGGCTCTTATGGGAAATAACCCTTCATCGGCGATTTTCTCTAAAATTATGCGTTCAAATACAAACATGTCAATGGTGAACAGTGGTGACTGGTGAACTTGAAGAAAATTTTTTGTACTTCATTTTGTTTTCTCATAAATTTCTCATCAAAATGTATATTTCTAGAGAAAATCGCTTGTGAAGGGTAATTCTCCATAAGATAAGAGCCTGTGTAAAAAGCTGCTGAAACCTAAAATGTTGTATAATTGCCTGCAAGTGGCGTAAAAACAAACTTTTTGTTTTGCGCGCCACATGGTAGTTTCATTTCAGAGGAGTGAGTGTACTACCTCTTCTACGCTCAAGTAACAATCTGCTGTGCAAAGTTGAATGACCTATATATGTGCAAAAAACAAAAAAAATCAGCGAAACCACGGACAAAACCAAACTGAAGCACCCAAAAACAAGCACAGCTGTGAACAATTGAAGAGTACCAAGACAAAAAGTGTCTCTGTGCAATTTGTTGATGTGTGTTAGTAATGAAGCTCCATCGCATGAACACACACACCACACTATACTGTCTCAGTTAAATCTGCTGTACAAAAGTTCAAAAAGTTTGCACTAAACCTTTTCTAGCGTAAAAAGGCTGCCGCGTAAAAATTCAAAACAAGATGTATACTTCAAAATCTACAAAATTTGTATCTCAATTTCATCTTTAATTTGCGCTTGTACTTAATGCAACATCTGAAAATTTTTTGGAGCTGAGCTATGGACCAAAAATAATGTGTCCAAAATTGACCAATTTGCCAAGATTTTCAAAATGAGAAATCAAATATTGTCACCCTTTTGAGATTCATAGATAGGGATGAGATCCCAAATAAACAAAAATATCATACAGCAAAAAAAAGTATAGGATCTTTTTGGATTCAGATCTCACAGAAAAAAGAGATATGGGATCTTTCCAGATCTGGTTCTCAGACCCCAAAAATAAAGGATTGGATTCGGATCCCATTTTGGATACAGGTACTCTGGATCTCAGCCCTGTTCATGGGGTTATTCAGTTTCTTTTTTAGAATCAGCGTTGAATTTCACTTTCAAAATCAAATATATTTTGAAAGTTGAAACAATTTTGGCAAATTAGATATTCTTTGGCTTATTTTAGTCCATAACTTGGCTCATCAGAGAAGTTGTATAGAAAGTTGAGTACCTGGGGGCGCAAATTGAAGATGAAATTGAAATACAAGTTTTGTACCTAGTTATATAAACTATAAAGTGTATGTCCAACACTCTATAATGTTTTGCACTTTTGTGCTAAAGTGGATTCATCTCAAACTCCCATTTCACTGGTAACATCTTTCTAGTCCACCAATGTGATGTTGTGCCCTTTGGTACTGTGGATGCGCCATCTCTCAAACCTGTTGAAGGAAGGAAATCATTACTACCTACATGTGACCTATTATACAAGATAAGGTACCCACATCTAAAGTGGTAGTAATACCCATCCTCTTATTTATTGTTTATACCAATCCTCCTTATTGTTTGTTACAAACAATGAAGAGGATGGGTATTACTACCACTTCAGAGATGGGTCCCTTCCCTTGTATTCTTGTAACAGGTCTCATATTATTATTGGTTTTTTTTTTCATTTTTGAAAAAATTGCTCATACATGTACCTATGGTAAAATAACAATGCTAGTGGGATGCGGAGAATGAAAAGCGTAATTGCTGCAAAATAACAGTAATGAGCATACGTACTTCCATATTTCCGCAGGAGACAGAAATTTTGTTCTGTGTCAATATCTCTATTATTGTATCTAGGGCTTGAAAACAGTCATTATCATGGTCATGATCATTGACCAAGATGATATTCCTCTTGTTGACTTTTTGGCCATGAGCGTTTATTGTAAAAGAAAAAAAAAAAAAAAAAAAAAAAAAAACGATTGACCAGTATGACCATTTCATCATTTTGGTCAAAACTTGATAAAGTTATAAAATTCCTTCCTCTCAGATAATTTTTTACTAGTTCATCTCTTTCAATATGAATTTCTATCAAAAAGTATAGAGAACAAAAATTATAGCTGTTAAAACCTTCTTTCCAGCCACGCCAATTTGAAATTTTTTTGAAGAACTTCTTTTATCACCATCACCTTCTCGTCTCAATTCACCAATCAGAGAGACTGCTGGTAGATAGCGCATCACTCAGTGTATTTTGGAAAATCTGAAAAATTTATCTTCCTAAGAGAATTTCTCAATTTTTTGTAATCTTTGAAAAATTTGGCAATACCAGCAAGGGTGTAAGTACTATACTAGCAGTATCATGGCGTGAATTAAAGATACACTGAACTTTTTCAAAACAGTGCAACACTATAATTATAGCAGCTTCCATGTCTTGTAATGTTTTGTAAAAGTATACATATTTCCCTTGTTGTCAGTGGCGGCCTCAGAGGTTGGGCTGGCCGGGCCCAGCCCAGCTTGAAATTCTGTTGGTCCCAACTTAGCCCAGCCAGAAAAAACAAGAAAAGAAAAATAAAAGTCAAAACGCGTCATGACGCTGGAGTTTCTTATTGGCAAGCAAAAAATTTTTTCACCCTATTTACAATATTTTAGGGCCCCAACTCAAGTTTTGTGGCTTGGTCATGGAGAAATTCCTGCAGGTGCCACTCTGCTTGTTGTTCTTGGCCAATTCCATAAATGCTAGATTAGAATGTGATTATATGTTCTTGCATCAGGAAATTTAACGAAGAATAATTTTGGTGGGAGGTAATTTTGTGGTAAAATGCATATTTAGCTGGATATTTGCAAAAACCTGATTTTGAGGAGGTTTTAACCCCCATAGTAAAAAAAGCTCCTGGGGGACAATGTGGGATTTTTAGTATGTTGTGGATACCTTCCTCCACTATTTTAGTATTTTCAGGCATCAAACCATTTTGTAGACAGATTTTTTTCCCAATTTGCCTACATTACTGTGTATTTATTTGATCACTTAATCCATAGACAAAACACAACATGCTCTGGATTACCATAATAACAAAACAATTAAGACAAGATTTCTATTTTGTATCCTTACCCATCTATGATATACTATGATTAGCAGTCAGTGTCAAGCCTTAGAGGTACGGGGCAAAGTTTTTTGTGATAGTATATTAGTACCACCCGGCTGCCAATCTACTGTCAGCAAAAGTACCTAAAATACTTCTATTAAGCATACTAGCTCTTAAGTAAGGTTGGTTCCATTCATTACTTGTTCACTTGATTGTGAAAAGGTTCTGATCTCCATTCATTTTCAAATTTTTTCTGGAATCTAAAGAAGAAAAAGAGTAAAAATGAAGCAGTTGGAATCTGAAAATGTGTTTTATCTATATTCATTTCATTTCATGGAAGTCTCAGTGTCACAAAAGACAAAATAAATGATATTTCTTCACTCAGCAGTCATCACTTGGCAAAATGAAAAAAAATGGAAAATGAACAGCATTTTGGTTGTTTGTTCATTGAATTCAAAATGAATGTGAACGCTGTTCATTTGGCGCAAGTTCATTTTTTTCTGTTCACTTTCTTCCATTTATAAATGTGAACAGAACCAACCCTGCTTTTAAGATAGCAATGACTGACACTTGCCCGCGCCTGCATAATTGTAAAATTTGAAAATTTCACAAAAAACTGCGGGCGCAACACGCAGGTAAGTGACAGTCTTGCTTAAAAGAAATACATATGGTCCAATAAGATCACCATATTATTATTATTACAAATTGAAAGCGAGGAATAAGAAATTCAAATAAATATGAGACCTGTCACAAGATAAGGGACCCATCTCTGAATTGGTACCAATCCTCTTTATCGGTTCAGCAAATAATAAGGAGGATGGGTATTACCAGGGATGTTATCACAAAAGTCAAAACTTTTGTTACAGTATTTTGTTTTGTTATTTGGAGTTTTCTCATCATAATAAGATTATTTTGGATTTTGTTTTATTCTAATTTTGTTCCTTTTTTTAGCGCAAAAGTTTTGTTATTTCTGTTATTTTTGTTTCCGTTTCCGTTATGCATGAAAAATTTAGTGAATTTGGGCATTTTTGGGGCAAATTTGCACAATTTGGGGTAACTTTATGCAAAATTTTTGACTTCTGTCATTTGTTCTAGAATTTTCTGAAATAACAAAATTGTTCTACTTTTGTTTTGGTATTTTTGTTACGTTATTTCAGCCTGAAAAATTTCATTACTTTTGTGATTTGTTTTTGTTTTTGTGCAACATCCCTGGGTATATACCAATTCAGAGATGGGTCCCTTATCTTGCAACAGGTCACATATGTTTTTGTTTCCTTTGTTACACTATACACAAAAAAAAAAGAAAAAAAAAAATGAAAAATGCGAGAACAAGATTATACAATTCTAGAAGTATTTTCAACGCTGATCACAATTTGCCACTGTCCGTTTTTTTAAATTGGCTCTGGGTTTCCTGGTTCTGAGAAATGATCAAATCAAATTCCTGCAATATTCCTTGCAACGCACAGTGTGTTATCCTGAATTGTATATAATCTTGTTCTTGCATTTTTCAATTTTTTTTATTGTATTTATTTTTAGTTTTATGGAGATCTTTGATTGCAGCGCTCCAATAGAACACCTTTCAAGTCCTCGGCAGGTTGTTTTTGGCCACGGCCTACTATACATCTAACAGGCTGGAATACTAAACTTCGCAACGCTGCGCAAATGGCCGATGTTTACATACGCTCATATGGGAGAAACACTTGAAAAACACATTAATTGTAATCTTGAGATAGTATTCAATTTTGGAGTAAAAGTAGATTAATAATATTGAAAGAGTAAACGATTCTCGATTTTTTGAGCTCAGTCTCGTCAAGATTGAATCACTAGGAAGCAAGTTATCAACGTTTGAAAAATAAAACTACAACAGGGGACAAAGAGTGATATGTACTGCGCTTTGTCCCCTGTTGTAGTTTTTTTTTTCAAACGTTAATAACTCGCTTCATAGTGATTCAATGTCGACGAGATTGATTTCAAAAAATCGAGAATCGTTTACTCTTCCAAAATATTCATTCACATTTCCTCCACAGAATCCACTATTATTCAAAAATTTCGAATGTTTTTCTTTATAGCGTATGTAAACATCGGCCTCTCGCGCAGCGTTGCCAATCTTCAGTATTCCGGCCTGTTAGATGTAGTGGGCCGTGTTTTGGCCCACCTGCCCACGCGCCGGGCGCGCTTACAACTCTTCTCATAGGTCCCGCTAGTCTGTGCTGATTCTGTGATTATGGGGAAGTCTTGAAGTGTGAAGTTTGCACTCGGTGGTGGGTGGCAGACGGAAGTTTCTGCTTGAACACTTCAGCAGTAGTTATGTAGTTTGTGGCTAATTAAAACTCGGTGAATACAAAATATTTGTATTCGAACTTTCGATTTTTTCCTGTTTCCTTTACTTAATGCGAATAAGAACGCAGTAGTGATGTTTAAGTGGAAGTGCTAGAGTCCCGATTCTCGGATTCGAACTGTCGAGTGTCGAACTTTTTTCAGTTACGATAAAGATGGCTCGGAAAACGAGCATTTCCGCTACCACGTTTGATGTTTATTTTCGATTAGCATGTTTGAATTTGTCGAATTTTATTCTTCGATAACTTCTACATTATATGTAAGTTTGTTTCATTCATGAATCCAAAAGTCTAGTACGTATTCTCTAGTCGCAGTGTAGTTCGGCGGGAATACTCTAAATGTATTGAATCGGCATTAGTGTTTCATGCCCTTGCGCACGAATGTAAAATGGAAACGACTCATTCATTTTGTAAGTAGTAGCCTCCTCGTCATAATCTGTGTTTGATTACTGTTCTCCTCTTAATTACGTTAATATCCTGTGACCATATCCGCAGTTGATGACACACCGACGCCAACCCGATTCATACGCCCCTGCGATGAAATCGGTTTGTTCCAAGATTTGCAACACAATCCATTCGAAGAAACATTCAGAATTGCGATCGAATCATCCGGCAGTGATCTTTCCAATGTAATGAAGGTAGAATTATAACTTGAAAAGTACCGCCATTGTTTCCTATTGTGCTGCTCTAAATTTCAGGGACCACTCTCCAAACCTGATATCGAAGAATCGTTGAATACGCCACAAATAATAACGGTCGCCAAGTCGGATGAATTTCAAAGTGTTTGTAAGTAATCGTTTTACTTAATACGTTCAACGAAGTTTGTCAATATTGATTCCATTATTTCTGTACAGATCAAGTGATACAAGGAGACGACAGCGAAGATCTATATATTCCCGCGGAAAGTCTGTTTATTGAATCAATTGATGCCGATGAGTCATCAACTCGGTTTGTAACATTGACGTAATGCCATTGGTTTCATTTGCAGAACGAATGAAATCTATAACGCTTTTTATCGTTTACAGTCCGGAAAATGAAAACACCTCGGACGATTCAGCAGAAGTGGAGATTATCGAAGAGCCCATTCAACAAAATGGATTTGCAACCCATGCCAAAATCTCGCAACCTACTACTTCTGTCAGCGCGATTGTTTCCGCTTTTGTAAGTTCACTTTTTTCCCTTTGTTTGATCGTATGATTAATGAAAATGATTGATTTGTTTATTCTTTTTTCAGCCTTCGAATATTGCGAATAGTATTTCATATACACTGAGCAGTAATTCTTTCAAAAATCGAACGATCGGGAGTACGTCTTCATTCTTTAAGATCTATTCATTTTTCTTATTTGCGACAATGTATAATAAATTGTGAATACTTACAGATTATGTCTTACAAAACGTTTCAACTGTACCTTCGAGTAATAGTCTGCTGTGCGGAAATTTACGAAAATCCGTCGTGACGACCACTGATAAAGTTCAAGACTCTTCGAATGTCTTCAAAGCTGTGACTCCTGCAAAAGAATCTGATGTCCTCTATCAATTGGTGCGCAATTATTCAAGTCATCTTTGATGTCCCTGTGAAACATCGCGTTTATCATTTTTTCCCCTCATTATCTTTTAGTCTGGTACAAAATTGCCTGCTGTTTTGAGTGGAAAAAATGTGGTCATACTCCCTTCGCGAAATCACGTCCTCAAGTCATCAACATCTGTTCCGCTAAGAACAATCCTGAAGAAAAGTGATCCTATGGTACAAACAGGCAATGCCGATGATGTCCGAGAAGTAGGTTGATACTTGTGTGTACATTGCCACCAGTATATTTTGATACTGAAAAAAATCATATCGGTTGCAGAAACTCAGGACTATCCTAAAAACCAATTCTAGTCAATTGGTTAGTGCACCGGTGACAGGGGTGAGTTATTGCCGTCTCATAAGATCCGCGTATTTCGTTAGTTTGTTGAACTGTAAATAGAACATTTTCTTGTGTAGAATTCATGGCGAAGGGTACTTATTAGTTTTATTCGAGGGTTGATTAGTCGAATTTTTAGATTCTTTGTTCTGAACCTTATGTTACAAATTCTTAGAAGTTACAGTATGAACTTGGTTATTTCTCGAGAGGAGCGCGACGGAATTATGAAAACTCGAAGCATGAAAAGACCGTTTTGACAGGATTATATTTCTTCATTATTGATTTAGAAACTGGGTAATGTCGGGGATTTTCGTCAGTTGGAAACGAAAATTTTCGGAACCGAGTCAAAATCGGAAGGGGGTTTGAAACTGCAGCCGTAATCGATGATGATAACTTGCTATGTAGCTTACATATTATTATCATTCATGGCGAACATTGATTTGCTCTTATTTTGGGTCTTCTCCCTTTCATTTAAATATTTGTGATGAGATATTCGATTGTCTGTTTCGACGAACTCTCAATCAAAACTCAAGAATAGTGTATCAAAATCAGAATCAAATGAGAAAATCGTCCCTGCCCGATCAAAAACTGCAATTTTTCATAGATTACTTCGTATCTGGAATTATATTTTATTAGTTTTCGTTTTCTATCTACAACAAATTGATTTCGATGTTATTTTTGTAGGAACGAATTCAACCGATCGGACATAGCGATAGCGGAACGATTTCCATCATCGACGAAAAACGAGAGTACTCGAGAGAACGAAACAGGTATGGTTGTAACACTTAATTTATCGGTGCTGTCTAAATTTTCTACTAATTTTCGTCTCATGGTTCTTGAAGGATGGCCCAGAAACGATGCAGACAGAAGAAGAAAAGATGGCTGATGCAGGTAAAGAAAGACAATGTCAACACTTTGAAGGAAAATGAAAGTCTGAAAATGGAAGTGAGCGATTTACGGGCTGAAGTTGCTCATCTCAAAACTTTGCTTCTGGCTCATCGTCATTGTTCACTCACTCGAAATATGTACAAAGGTAAATGGATGAAAAATCGTATGACATACGTAGATATTAACCTGTTGGTAGAACAAGAAAATGCTGTGTTTCTTACTAAAAACTATGTACCCTTTCCTCGCTAACGAGCATTATTTGACTTTCCTTTCAGCTGAAAACACATCACCTTCCTCATAATGACGCTATTTTTTAGTTGAAAATGAAATTCCCTTTTTTTCTAATTACTACGATTCGTTACTTAACTGTGAAGATTTTTGTGTGCCTCTAAATTCATTTATACTCGTGTAACGATTTTTTGCTGTTGGAATTCAGATTCAGTAAAATTTTCCTCTTGTTTTCCCCCGTAATTTCTAACCTTTTATCGAAATGACTTTTTATAACGTCTCATTATTCCACGGATTGTACGAAAACTTGTGCCTTATTATCGAAGAACAAGATGAAGTTCATTCAAGTTGGAAAATACTCGGAATTGTAGTCAGACACACTTTTATGATTCTGGAAGATCCGATTACTTTTCAGTGCTTTTATTTTAACGTAACGTGTAACTTCGCAACTAATGGTTAACGTAACGAATCGTTTTCGCATTTAATATACGTACATGGTCTCACTTAAACATTCTCGTATTACCATTCCATTAATAATTTGTGTTGTTGTATTGTGTTTATCATCACGTTCGTCATTTTTTTTTATTAAAATCTTTGAAAATTTTTCCCGATTTTTCAAAGTACATGCTTCTGCTAAAAAGTAACGTAACTGGAAATACTCGCCATTCCTCGCTCATTTAATTTCTCATTATTATTATTTTTTATTTTTATTGAATTGTGTGTATTTTTTGTTTTTTTTTTCAACTTTCCGTAAATTTCGAGTTAAATGTATTCAATTTTTTATATTATTTATCGTGAAAGGTAATCTGTTCTCGTTGACGCGTCCAGTATCCAGGTATTTATTGAGAAGATTATTCACATATCTCATAATTCTTCTGACCGTTCTCATCGATCAAGTCTCTCGATCTCATCACATCCTTTTCAGCTCTACAAATTCTTGTATTATTTTATTCTCATATTGTATTTTTTGTTTACAGTTGACCTCCAAACGATCTTGAACGGCGGCGATATTTCGGATATAGCGGAAGATGTTGTGATCTCCCTCCCGGACAGCACTGACGACAGCGATTCGGATATCAAAGTTCGCAACGTCTTCAGTCACCAACAAGTCAATCAAGTCAATCATCACGTTAATCATATTCACGTTCATGTTCCTTCTGCTGCACAATCAAAAGAAGACTTGTCGGAAACCGCGCCAAGCAGGACGAAGAGCGGTCAAGGTGTCAATTTACCCTCTAACGAAATCAAATCGCACACTTCCTCGCTAACTCAAAACAGAAGGCTTATATTCGACTCGAAAGTTGTGCCCATCAAGCCTGACGACCGTACTGCTTTTCAGAAACTGAAAATGAAACCTACTACAATCAGATCGAATGTGTTCACAATCAAAAGTCAACAGGAAAATGGAAAACAACTGAAAGTGGTATCTCGGGCCGGGTATCGGAGTACATCCAAAGTGGTGGCGGATAATTTACCGATGCAATCGACCGAGGTTTCGGGTAGTACTCATGTTTCAGAGTTTGAACAGAATCTGTCCATGATTGGCAACGTTATCAAATTTAATCCGATTTCAAGAGTAGAGAATGTTGATTCATAACACTGCCGTTGATCTCTGCTCAATAATATATTCGTTTTCTTCGATGTGTTCTTTCAAGTCGCGTCTGTGAAATTTTACCTTCCTCATTCGAGCTTTTATTTTATCTGTTACTGCATTTTTCTCGTGATTTTCCTGTTCTTTAGTATAATTCCGTATTCGTTGAACGATTTTAACGAATGGTTGCGAAAGATTGTCGAGTCTTATGGTTGTGTCAACATGTTAGTCCATAGATCGATCGTTTAGTATTTAGAAGCGAATAGGAATAATTTGTCCCGTTTTTCTCGTCGTAGTCGCGTTTTTTTATATTTACTGTTAAATCGTATCTCAAGGGTGATAGTAAGGTTGTTATCCTCGGTTTAGGGGGAGAGTAGTAAAATTTATAGAGCTTAAGTGTATTCTCTAATTCGAATGTAGCAACCTTGCGGCGACCTTTAACGTTGTTAAATTTTACTTGACAGAAAGTATCAAGTACTTTATTTGAGGATACTCTCTGTGAGAGAAATTTCGATTAATCAAACTCTGTGCACGACATTGGAGGGCCTTTTTCGGCTAAATTGCATAACTTTTCAAACGTAATATCGGTATATTTTTGAAATTTCGAAAAACGAACACGCCGATGATGGAAATATGTTTACGTTGATAGCTTCGTGTAAACCTACGTTGCGTTTTATCTGCGGTATCCGTACGATTATGTTGTCGACTTCTAGCACATGATGTTTTATGTAATTTCCTATCAAAATGGGTATTATAGTTATGATTATTATTACTCTTATCATTATTATTATTATCATCATCAGGTATTATATTATTTGTAGTTTTCGTTCAGGTGACGCTGTCTATGTGTACTTATATCATTTGTATTCAATTTTCATTTTTCGCTTCGTTCTGTCATTCAATCATATATTTTATAGTTGAAAATTAATGTTATTTGATCGAAAAGATCGTATCCTTGGAGAGTAATTCTTGTATACCTACTTGGTGAATTAAAATTATTGTGAATTTATATTTTTTTCTTGTTTTTTGAGATGGTGTCATGTTCAAAATAAGATTTTTATTCTGAATGAGAAGACTTTTGGCAAGGTATTATTATTTGGATGCATGGAAATCATTCAATTCCTTCTTATTTTTCGTGGTGAATTGAATCGCTTTACGCAATAGAAGTCCAAGGCTGGTCCAAGGCGACTTCGAAGTAATCTATAGAAAATATTTCCTTTTGCGGTGGTTAAAGATGCCTGTCGAGATAGTTCTTTTTGTCGGTTGGAGACCTTATTCATAAAACGGTTCAATTCTAAACAGGCCAGGATCGCTAACAACGCACGTTATTCGTTCAACGGAAACGGTACCTCTGCCGAAATCGTCAGAGGTATAAAAACTTTGGCCGTGCGATCATGAGGGAGAAAAATGAAAAATCTAGTTTTACTCCGTAACTTGAATCAAGCGGATTTGAAGATATTGACATGTTTCATGTCTTTTCTCTACCCCCTAAATCTCGAAAATGCGTCCGGCGGTGACCTTGGGACTTGGAAAATTTTCAACGTCGAATCTCAGCCCTATCCCTGATTCCGGACTTTGCGTCGGGGCGTCTGTACAATTCTCTAGTATAATAAATAGTATGATAGAGCTATAGGCCTATACAGTATGCTGAAGGTGAATTAGATGTGAACCTCTTGTATTGTACTAGTTTTATACTAGCTTTATACTCGGATGAGATGCTTTATACTAGGTTTAGGAATCCTGTATAGTGTATACTGTATCAAAGCAATTAGGCCCCCTTCTTGGTCTAGTATAAGTCTAAGTAATTTAGAATAGAATCCAAAGAAATTGGCTTATAGTAGTTTTATGATAGTTACTCTGCCCTTGAACTAGACATAATAGACATAAAAGACCCCCCCCCTCCCTCTCTTTCCGAGTTTATATTCTAGGTTTATACTAGCTTTATGTTGGCTCCGCCCCTTCAATGAGCTACATATGCAACGCTTCAATTCTCTAGTATGATAAATAGTATTATACAGTTTGTGACCTATACTAGGAATATACTAGTCTTGAACTAGACTCACACTAGACCAAGAAGGGGGCGAAAATAACCTAAAGTAGACTTATACTAGACCATGAAGAGGACGAACGAGCGGAGCATGCTACCTTATAGAAGACATGAAACATGATCTTTATTAATTTGGCTACGCCAGAAAATCTTATTGTATTGCCTGTCCGGGACCTAACTAACTGACCTATGGGGACCTATTGACTGACAACGCAAAATATTGGTACAGATATGTGTTTACTATATTTTTTTTCTGTTTTCTGAACAGGTATTTTAGCTGCATTTACAGGCTATGTGCTCAGTGTAACTTGGATTAAGTTGAAGAGGTTTGGCCGTAACCGTAACCACATGCTAAATTTCACCAAGATATTAGAACAGATTTTTTTTTTGAACGATACCTATACAATTTCCAGAGGATTGAAAGGGGTGGGGGAAATGATTGTATGGACAGGAAAATATTTTAAAGATTTTGGGTGTACAGAAAAAACAGCCACAAGGGCAAAATCTCTCTAGCAGTCGGCTCATCCTCAAACTCAACTCTTACCTCAGGAGCCAAATTCATACAAAAACTCGGATCTCAAACACCTTCTTTACCAACTTCATTCTCATAAATTCTCGCCTCATCGAACTCAACATTACGCAAGTCCTCAACCTTACCCCTTTGAAGGAAGAAATATACAAAAGCAACCCTTTGCCGCTCCTACCTTTTTCACTCACCTCAGACGCCTTATCCTCAGTAGACTTCAGATGGCAAAAAGCTACACATCCAAACATTTTCATACGATCCATACTATTCCTACCAGGCATCGCCCACTCGACAGGAGGTACTTTACCTCTACATGTCTCGCACCGATTGAGAAATCGGAGATTCTATCCTCAATAAAGTTACGGTTCATATTCATTATGAGAAATAAGTGAACATAAAATTACAATCACTGTATTTCATTTAAAAGAGTTCAACGCGAGCGCTTTCGGCGTGAGCCATTGACCAGCATATAGAAACTGAAACCAACGGACAACACAGTAACGCGGTTACCAAAAAGGTAACCTGGTAACTTTATTAAAGGAGCAAAAACCGCAGCTTATTTGCTGCTGATAGAAGCAGCAGACTTTCTGCTTTTATCGCACCAGAATTGTCAATTGGGGTTTCCTTCTATTAGTACTCTTCTCCTTACATGACTCTTTTTATTGACATTTGAGAGATACATGAAACATATAATCTTTTTCCATTTGGCTCCTCCAGGCTGTTGAGATATCAACTACATGAGATGAGAAAATATTTATTAAAATTGTTCAAATTAGACTGAATAATGTACTTTTAATGTCATCTTCAATCACAGTCCAACATTTAACAAAGAGAGAGAGAGAGAGAGAAAGAGAGAAATGAAAAATATGCCTCAAGTTTTCTCATTTTTGGCTAGTTGAGGATTTCTCAAAATATTTTTGTCCTCTGTTAGACTTTGGAAATTTTTGTGAACTTCATTCTTTTTTATTTTTATTTGGCTTTGTCTTAATTTTTTCTTCTTGTATGGGACCAAAAAATCCAGTTCAACTGTAGAATTGATCGAGAAATAAATTACGACCCAAAAGTCCTAGAAAAAATTTTTAAAATATTCCAGTTTCACATCAAGAAGTTCTAAGTCTTTTTGAGTAGTTTCTGAGGATCCGTGATTGGAAGTTGAATTGTGCCACTCTGCATTCTGGTCCAAGATCCCTGTTTGTGATGTTTAAATTATTCATTTTATCAGATAATTTATCGATTCCATTCTCTGTTTGAAAGTTGCTTTCACTTGGAATGATCTCAAATGGCAGAAGAAGTGATACCCGTTTGGTTTACTCATATTTTCTGCCAAGAAAAGGCGTAATTCTCTCTGGGTGTCTCAGTTCAATTCCAGGATTGGCAACACGTAGAGGAAGAACGGATCAGAGTAGATACGGATTACAATTTTTCCTTTTTTCGCACCTCTTATTCTGGGCAGCTTTATGACTGACATTCATGAATGTATCTTTCAAGAAACTTGAAAATATACCTACCGGTATTATATGTATAGTTAATTTTCGTAAGTTACGAAGTATTCTAGTCTACCAGCCTTTTTAAAACAGATAGGTACAAAGGATAGGACACATCAGCGCAGGAAGAAAGATGGGCAGACATCACCCCGGCGCCTCATAAACCAATGGTTGAGTCGTTTGAAACAGTTCAATAGGAAATTTGGAGCAACAGCCCAAGTCAAAACGTTCTCAATCATACTTACCAAGCTTTCTCAACATTGAGTATTGTCAAGTCGAAGCTGTATTATAGGTAGGTACGGTACACAATGAAACAGGTTTAGGCATGACCATTTATTATAAGTAGACTTAAATTACATCATTTTTTTTTTTTTTTTCAAAGAAAACACGAGTGCAATTTCTTCATAAAGGAGATCACTTTTGAATAATATTTGTGATATTTCTGCTGGTATGTACTGCCAACAATTAAGATAACAAAAAACTTCGTGTGCTTTTTGTAAGTGAACATACTAGTGAGGATGCTGCGTGTATGAAACAGGTATAGGCATGACCATTTATTATATGTAGACTTAAATTACATCATTATTTTCTTTTATTTTTTTTTCTCAAAGAAAACACGAGTGCAATTCTTTATAAAGGAGATCACTTTTGAATAATATTTGTGATATATCTGCTGGTATGTACTGCCAACGATTAAGATAACGAAAAACTTCGTGTGCTAAGTGAACATACTACTGAGGATGCTGCGTGTGTTGTGTAAGAAAACCAACTTCCAAGAAAAATTATAAACGGAAGTATTTTCCTCTATTCCATTTGAAAGTCATGGTGCTTTTGGTGTGCCTGAAAATAAAATTTGATGAATAATATATGAGAACAAATGATGGAGATGTTTTAAAAATGGCTAATTGCCGAATGACTTTTGACATTAAAGTCTTTCTGAAATAAGAATGCCAAAAGTAACCCGCAACACACACTGATATAAGGACAGCGCGGAGGTGGTGAGACTAGGTGGGGCAATATTCCTCTTACCGCTTAATACCGCACAGTCTAAAAATCTTTTTGGCCCGTCGTGAAACATGATTAGCTAAAAAAAAGTACTCAACGTGAAAAGGAAACAGTATCTTATTTTTATCATTTTAAAATTAGTTCACTTCAATAACTAAGTAAGTGTTTACAAACAGACGAAGTTGAAAAAATATTAATTGCAAAAACGTTGAAAATTGCAGTCTTTCTAATTCAACTACCGGTTCGGCATTATTCCCTTAAGATAAAAAAACATGAAAAATATCCTATGTTGCTGATAAGTTGGTTTAAAGGTGGGGGGAGGGGGGGGGGAGATACTCTCAAGTAGAACTACAAAAATTATATAGGTAGGTAGGTAGTCTGTGCAACGTTGGAAAAAGAGAGAAGAGAGAAGAAAATCCAGGTGCTGTCCTATCTATCGTTGTTTGAATTTTGCCATTTTTCATTAACTCTACCGAGTTCTTATTTTTCAATGCGCCGCGCACAAGAGGGTAACCGGCACCGATGCCGACCATTACTCTTTATAATTTCCGTACATTATAATAATCCGAAAAGCCCGTCAACTTCGAATTTTAGTGTTGCGCACCACTGGGTAGTGTTTGACCACGGCTTACTTTTTGCAAGGCCGTAATATAGGTATAGAGAAACAGATTTACATGTACTCTTATGGGAGAAAACAAAAATTCTGATTTGTACGCAAATGAAACGGAATTTTTGGAAAAAATGAAAGGAATATAACTCGAAGAGCAAACGATCTTTTATTCTTCAAGTCCTATTTTAGTAAAATTGGTGCAGTGCAAAGAAAGTTATCATCGTTTGAAAATTAAAAATTGGATAGGGGACAATGTGCGGTACAGTTTCACTGAAATCACACGGCATTGATGAACATGAACCTCCCCAAAACGTGACTAATAAGAATCCACTGCGCGCTGTTGTCATCTTCTGCATTACGGCCTTGTATAGAAAAGGCTGTGGTTTTGACCGCCGGATCTTTTCTCATTCATTCCACCATTGATTTTTCTTTTTAATCTATCGGGAGATATTAGGACCATTGCATCTTGCTTCAGACACCACCTACAGCCTTAATTTTTTTCACAAAACATTCATCCTTCAATGTAGAGTAACAATGGCTGACTGATAATAAAATTTGAATTAAATTTAGTCGAGAAATCACCCAAATTAGTCTGCGTATCCAGCGCTATAGGACGACAGATATCAGAATCTTCAAATCAAATATTTGCCGACTTTTTTCTTCAGAAAAGGAAGATTCCGAGAGAATAAATAAAATTTATGAGTTGTTAGTAAAGGTCTTCGATAACCAGGTCATCGATAGGTTTAAAAAGGTCAATGCTATGTATTGTAGTCGGCATGCGATGAAAGGTACTACATTATGCATGAGGTTGAGTGCAAAAGCAATTTCAACCCTACCTTAAACTCTTAGATTCCTTTGTTTTCATTACTACAGCAATGGCAGGTTGATATTTTCCTTGAGATATATTTTTAGGAAAAGAAAATTAAATTTTTACAAAATACTTTAACCAAATCAGTGCGTTTTTGATTTCGGTAGTTTAGTATCTCTCTCTCCTCTAATAGATCACAGGTAAACTTGAATTTGTGTATTATGTAAATCAAAAAGGACAGGTTTCAAGAGAAGTCAATAGAAGAGCTCATAATTAAAAGCTTCAGACTTAATTCTGATTAAATTGTACGCAACTTATCGAACAAAAGTACATAACACTCTGCCCTATTGATGGACGAGCGTGGCTTACTTCTTTAGAAAGAATAAATTATTTTTGAGAGCTTACCTGCTGGTTTCGTCGTTGGTGGCTCCTGAGCACCAATAATGGCAGCTATCATTGTAACATAGAAAATTACAAAAATTTTAAAATTCATTTTTTCAGTTAAAAGAATCAAAATTCTACAGAAAAAACACAATCTCATATGATAGGTAATATCTGAGGCGAAAAGAATTAGAAGTAAAGAATTTACTAGGTACTCGGTAGCGGTAACAACACGAACGTCTGATCTTTTCCTTAAGCTGGTGGTAGTATTTATATGAAATTTCCTAAACAATGCGTATGATTTCCACAATACCAATTCGAATCATGACCTACAATACAATTACAGAACTGAACAAAAGTACCAGTACCTATTTGATTTATATGGGGAGGAGGATATGAGTCACTCAATCACTCATCTATTCTCTACCAAATCGTACATGAAATTACCGCCGGTAGCAGTTTATTCATGTCACTTCAAGTATTTTTGATTATTTGTTTTGTACTCTTTATTTCATTTGTTACTCTCAGTAGTATCTTAGCCCTCGAAGAAGATGTGAGCTCTCATCGAAACGTCGGCTTGTTTGTGTAAATTCAATTCTGACGGTAGTGCCGTGAAATACAAAAATTATAATTGTTGATTTCCGTCAAGAAAAACTACATTACACTTTGAATAGGTCAAAAGGAATATTAGGTATTATAATTATCCTCAATATAGGTTGAGAAGTTCATTGTTGATAGGTAAAAGAGAAAAAACTAATAATGTGTAAGCTTGATAAGGTCCATACATAACACGTACTGCTTACTTTGTACACAGGATGTAAGCGTGCAGTTAATTGCCTGCAAAGAAAAAGCAATAAAGTGTATTTTTACCATTGCGTTGCGGTGACGGTTGTTTCTTGAGTGATTTAATTAACTTCTTCAACTGTTTTTCCAGCTTCCTTTTTCCCATTGTGTAAAAAAGATAAGAAAAAACTCAATTGTTATATTCACTATAAATAGACGAGGAACGAACGTGAAACCGGCTAAATCAACATTGCGCTTATAGACATTTTTCAGTTTTCATCAATTATCTCGGAAACCGCTCATTTTTAGGAAAAAATGAAGAAAACAAAATTTATTCCCGTGGAAATTCCTATTGAAGTAGACCTATTTTGGAATTTTGTTCTCTTCATTTTTTCATGAAAATGAACGGTTTCCAAGATAATAAATTGATGAAAACTGAAAAATGTTCATAAGCGCAATATTAATTTAGCCTAAAAAGACTGTGTCGCTGTGCTGGCATGCGGTGGAACATAGGAACTAACAAAGTTTGTTATCTTGTCTCTTCTTGTTGAAATTATCACAGATTTAGTCCTCTTTTTCCAGATTGAAGTGTTTGCAAAACACACAACTGGCAAAGCTAAATAAAAAAAAATGTACTATAATAAAACTTTCGCTTTTGGTTTTTCAGCTTCAATTTAGCTTTTAGATTTTGCTTTCAGCTTCCAGAAATCGTTTGGCGTTTGGCTTTCAAAAAACTTTCAAACTCTGCAATCAAACAGAGATTGGCTATAAACTTAGCAAAAAGCTAGCCCTTCGAGGCTTCAAATTGATGAGCTTTGGCTATCAGCTAAGGACTAATTCAGTATCATTGGCTGGCTAAAAATTAGCCCATTTTATACAAAATAGAATGGCTAACGGCTAAAAGTTGAAAGCTGATGACGCCTCAAAGTAGGGGAGGAGATCACTCTAATGCGAAGGGGTGAGGCGGGGTGGGGGAGAGAAAGAATTAGCCGTTAGCAGTTCCAATTTGAATAGCTGATAGCTAAGCCGCTAAGCTAATGGCTAACATGTCTGGATTTCATTAGTTGGCCAACAGCTTGCCAATTTTCAAAGAATTCCTTGGCCAACGGCTAATGGCTTTAGTTTAACTGAGCAGCCCTGCACACAAATCATATGGGGTGAGTAGCCAACTGGGATGTTTTTGTTTGTCCGCATCTGTCCTCATAATCCCCCATTTCATCCATAATGCTATCTGTCCTAGGCTGTAACGTCAAAATAAAAAATAAAAATCTACCATTCATCCACCGAATATTAATAAGAAATACTTCTAAGAAAAATCAGCGAGCGTCAAAATATCAATCTGAAGATAAGGGTATTTTCTCAGGTTAGAGAAAGACCTGTATCTCCAAACTCAATTTTTGATGAACCATCAGCTGCTCAGCTGTAGAACGCACAAAGACGAAATACTCTGCAGCTTATTTTCAGCGCTAGAGTCAGCAAAATTGAGAATAGAATCTGGGGTCTTCATTTCTTGAACTGGGATGCAAAAACGCCATCTCCTTTGACCAAAAGCGCTCGTATTTCAATAAAGATAATATTATTATACTGTGTATACGGTCAAGTAAAGTTTTCTCATTCTTGGAAGAATGTGCCGTAACGTAAATGTAAATGCAGTGGCGTATTTACCCTTTGTAGCGTAATAGACAAAATTGTTTGAGGCGCCTGTTTAGAAAAAAATTTTGCTCACAGAGTTGTGCGTACAATTACCTACCAAAAAAGAAAAAAAAACAAAAGTGACGGCGTTGGCGCCTATTTTGCTTTTACGTCGTGGGCACGTGCCTATTGGGAAAACACGCCACTGCGAAATGAATGAATTAAACTTATCCTTCTAGCCAGAGGTTGACTCCGGAGCTAGATTTTGAGATGCAAAGTTTAATCTTGGCTCTCGACTCCAAAAAAATAGAAGCAGAGTCGCTCTGTAGCTCTTTTGAAAGTCCGCCTCCTGTCTTTTTTCTTCATTAACTACGTCCATTGAGGCGATTCGGAACCTGTAAAAGGGGGCACTTCGAGTCTGATGATTGCATTTTTAAAAATGGGTCTATGATCTTAGTATTCTTCGTAAATTCTTGAGCTATTCGTAATTCCTCGTATTGTTCCCCTTCTTTGAATAAATGCTTTGAAAATATATTTCCAACCGTTTGAATCTGGTGAAAACTTTATTTCTTATGGATCATTATTTTCACTTTTAACAATGTTTTTTCAGTATCAATGTAGCTCAGAGTACTTGAGGTTTCATAATAAGGATTCTTCCAAGTCTCCATCTTCTTTAGTCCCACTACCTCATCGTATCGAAATTTTCTTCCCCTCCTATGTCTGAAAATCGATTTCTTACCGAGAGTCAGAACCTCCTGCCAAGAGAACTTACCACAATAGGCCAGGAGGACAGCACATTTTATTTTTCTAAGAAATCTCCGTTCAAGATAGGTATCCAAAGAACGTGTTCCTGATCTGTACAGCTCGATAATCAGAATTTCTATACGGAGAGTAGAAGAAATTTTGATCATCAAGGGTTGTTTGTGAAGAGGGTCGATGAGGGTAGACTTCAAAAAATTCCTCTTTTTGAGCAATTATATATGCGAGGAGGGGGGGGGGATCCATATTTTTCGGTGGATAGGTCGGTTACCTCGTGAAACCACAATTTTCCTGAAGTATGACGGACGTTTTCTTCAAATAATTTACCCCGTTTTAAGAATTTTTACCCCCATACTACGGCTTGTTTATCAAGAGACGAACTTGAAAAATGTCAAATTTTTGGATGATTCGGAAAATTCTGACCTTTGAGCTGTATACAGGGTCCGGCAAAATGATGTGAACAGTCAACCGGGGAACTCCACGAAATTGTCGCGGAGTTTTTCGTTCAACTGTTCACATCATTTTGCCGGACCATGTAAACTCGTTTTAAGAACAGGTGGAGCAAAACTCCTATTGTTGATTTTAAGTAATTAGAGAACAACACACGCGTAAAGTTTAAAATTTAGTGAACTATTTCATCCGATACATGTTAAATTATGTAGAATGATTAAGATGTAGAATGATCTGTCTGTACTGCTTTTATCCTCAGTCTAGTTTGTATCGCGCCTGACGATGGTTTGCCAGTCAATCCAAAACCGGTAGCGGTTCCAATAAATTTTAAACTTTACGCGTGTGTTGTTCTCTAATTACTTAAAATGAAATTCCCGCGTAGCTATGAAGAGAATTTAAACTTCTGAGAATATCCCCTCAAAAATGGGGTTTTCACAAAGAAAGAAAGAAAAAGAGAAAAATTTCGCGAAAAGAAATAGGACATTGAAAGGCCACACTAATTAGGTTTGGTGACATCTAAAATAAGATAGGTATTCATTCAAATGTATCTCAGTTGACTTTTCAGAAATCTTCTGGACAGAGCTCGATTGCAAAATTTCAGAGTAAAGGTAAGTACTACATTTGATATCTCTCTGACAAAAATCCATTCAAACTTTTTTTAGTAGGTACCTATAGGTACTATTTATAGTTTATTCAAGTTTAAAAATATATAATCGATAATATAATTTGTAAAATTAAATCCCAAAAGCACTTTTGCTCAACCCATTAATAAAATATGTAAGTATAAGTTGAAATTCTTGATAAATTACAATTGCAAGATCGTATTTCTATCGTCACTCCAATCTACGAACTCTTCAAATATATTGTTCCAGAATTCCAATCCTTTTTCCCATATTTTTGTCTCTATGAACTTACAAGTCTGGCCAAATTCCATGTAACCATCCTCAGTCGGGAAATGTGGTTTCCAGTAAGCGTCATAATAGGGTAATCTTTGTGGTTCCGAAAACGTCGCGAAGTTGGTCCATCCGACGCACAAATTTTTGATAACTTGGTAATCATTCACGTTCAAACTGAAGTTATCCGGGTAAAGTCCTCTAGACAGCGTTATGTATTCTACTTCATCGGCATGTAGAGCGCCTGAAAGTTGATGAGAGTAAATGGTATCGTTTAATCATATAATACTTAGAGAAATCAAGTAGAAAGATCTACGATATTTTAGACGAACCGTCAATACCCATGTTCCAGTGCTCGGACACGTTCAGAGAACCTTTGTAACAAAATTGATACAGGAATAAAGAAGCCTCGTCTTTTACGGTGCCTTCTGTTACTTTGTACAGATTTCTGAAGTACAAGTGAGAGTATATCTGCGAGTATCAAAAATTATTATTGAAATCAATGAGAAAGAAAAAAAAGTGGAAAAATTTTTGTCCGTACTTCAACAATTTTGTCTTTAAACTCTTTCGTTAGAGCACCTTCTCCCAATAAAGGACCCAAATCGTAAAACTCTTTTACTTTTCTTACAATTTCGGGAACACTGGACGGTTTACAAGGCACGTTACCTCGTACCAATTCAGCAAAATCTTCTTTCAAAAAAGTGAACAACTTTTCAGAATTCTCCAGACCTGCGAAATACAGAGCAGAAATTTACAAAATCGTTTTCGTTTAATAGGTATTTAAGTTGTAGCCTGAGATTTTCATTTATTTTTATTCTCGAAGTGTATCAGGTCTCGAGCTCTACACACTCAGTCCCACCTTCCTAATTTGGGTCTGTACACCATAGTGGAATTTTGCTTCTCTCCTCCTCTTCTAGGTATCAAAAAAGTAGGTAGCCTTTCATGTGCACATTGTGTTCAATTTTGTCCATATTTTATAGTTGTAGAACTTTGTACACCGATAAGATTGGAAATATTTTCAGAAAACCCGTCACAGTTTTTTGACAGGGACTAATTTTGGGAAAAACGTCATGGAAACCAGTCACCATTTTATGTCACGCTTGATGATGTCATCAGTCGCCTTGACCTACATTAGAGATTTGGAAAATTTTTGAACTTCACTATTTTCAATGTACTAGAACTAACACATATAATTTCGACTTTTTCAGGCGCGTAAGTGAGGGAAAGTAACAATGGGGAGCATTTCCTCCTAGAAAATATCAATTTCTTGATTCTCAACCTCCTACTTCATTGCACATTATATACAGATTCTTGAAAATTTTGATGTCACTGAAGACTCGACACTCCCACGTACGAGTACATCATTTCATTCTTGCTCCCATCTTCTAATCATCCCTAGAATAATCGCTAGTTACAGGCCTGCCTTTACTAGTCCCATTTTGTATACTAGGCCTAACTCACAGGATGGGCTATACTTACCAGGTGTCTGATCTAGTGGCTAGATCTAGATTTCGCTCATACTATAAGGCCTATTGTAGCCTTATAACAGACCTAAATCCATAAGTACGTCCGTCAGTGTTTCAGCTGATTAGCACAACGAACAGTAAGAAGAAGATCCTAGCGATTTCCCAACAGTTTTTTGACAGAGGCTACTCCTAGGAAAATTGTCACAAACATAACGGTTTCTTGTAATGCTTGATTACGTCATTAGAGACCTTGACCTTCGCTACTTTGAGACGTATATGTTTTGCCTTCACTATACTAGGTCAGCGCTTCCCAACAGATGGTCCCCGGACAGTGAGAAATTTAAAACTTAAATTGCTTTGTCGTTCCTTGACGCATTATACAGTAGATAAAAACTTCATGGAGTTCCACGTTCCCAACTTCCGCCCCCTCCCTTTCATTTCCAAGGACTCCGTCTGCTAAAGTAATTGGGAAGCGCTTTACTAGGCTATACTAGGTCTGAGATGCAATATACTAAGAATTTTATAGACTTTAAGCTCATCCTGCCTCCTATACCATGCTTCATCTATACCAGGCCTAACACAATATGCTACTAATATACTGTGTACAGTACGCTAGGCTTCACTTTCGAGATTTGGGGAAATTTTGACCTTTGATACCTTATAAGTGATGCTTTAATATACTAAGCTAAACCAGGTTCGTCTAGGAAGTAAGCTAGAGCCAGAGAAAGACAGGGAGAGAGCGAAGGCGGGGTATAGTATGACATCTTTGGTCCGTAGGCTCTTCAGGGAGTGCAGCGAGTGAGATAATCCACCTAACATACAGTATACTGCACCTATGCTAGGCTAAGAATGAGCCTGTCAACTAGTTAACTTAACATACTCCCTTAGCACATAATTTTACTCATTTTAAATAAAGGGAGGGCGGAGGAGGCCTCCTCGATCCAGAGAATTTAATTCTGTAATGTTCTACAGTTTTCGACATTCGAAATAAAGTTCCCTGCTCCTTCTTTTTCATACAAATGTACAAAGGGTTACGAAATGGAAATGGTTATACACTTTTTATTGCAGTAAGTCACATTGTGGGAGTCTAAATTCAATTCTGAGTAAATTTTAGAAAGCTCGAGCTGTCAGCTTGGGATTTGGAAAAATTTTGACTTTTAAGGCGCCGGTACATGTGTATCTAGTGAACACTAAATTGTGATTTCAAAGGAAGCGGAAATGGCGGAAGCTTTTCATTTGTTGGCGGATTTGAAAAAATAAACTTTAAAAGTATAAGCTCAGGTATACAGAGCAGAGAGGTCTTCGACCTGGTTCTTAGTCAAGTTTTGCTGAAAGACGAATGAAGTATGGGAAATGCGAGGTGAAAATATCGTAATTCGCCGATGGCCGAAACCAATGTTATGAGAAGAGGGGCTCGAAGAAAATCTTGAAGCTCTTTTTGTTCGCTGCTTGCAGAATTTGAAAATATAAGAATTAGATGCCTCCAGCCTTTCAAAATTTATATGAAAAAGAAGAGGGGCGTTGACAATTAGGAATTGAAAGTACAAATTGCGAAAAAAATATGAGCTTATTTTCGAACCTCTATACATTTGAAAACAAGACGAGAATAGACGGAAAACTTTCAACATGATTCACTGTTATAAGTTGATACTCGTTCATATGAGTAGTAATATGGGTATGAGGTACGTTAGATAGAGGAATTGAAATGAGATCTGAAAAACAGATAACGTCAGCTCAACTGTGCACATAACCCATCGTGATTATGACGACTTGGGTACGCATAACTTCTGAGAATTATAATAAATTGATAAGGAGTTTCCGACGTTGAGATACTCGTTATAAAGTTTCAATCCGTATCTACGCATTATTTAAATACATTTTCCGATTCAAGTCGTAACCTAGATACTCTCAATTTTCCTCGCAAATGTTCAGCTAGATGTAAAAATTATCGGCATTCAAAACGTTTTGTACATAGAAGTCATATATTAAATAAGAATGTAAATTTAATGTATGTACTTACCAAAAAGAATTGTCACACCTTCTTTTGCGGCAACTCCCGCGAGTAGCGGGACTGGCTTCGCCTTCTTCATCAAATTAATCGGGTAGTCGGGTAGAAAGGCATCTTTTGAAGGATTCTCTATTGATGGCACGAATATTTGTGTTCCATCCATACGAGCGGGATTTTTCTTTCAAAAAATAGTAACAATAAGTTCAGTGACGTCATCGATTATTGCAAAGAAGAGCTCAACTACACTTGTTACTCAACCTCTTTCTGAGATTTCAAGACTCTGCTAGCTTCCTTGACAAGGACTTCGGCTGGAAGCGTTTTGAGGAATTTTAGCAATTCCTCCTTGTCAGTTCGCTTGAAACCTAGAGCTTGAGCGATTTCAAATGCCACATCGATTTGATCTTCTCGAAGCCACGGACCGATTATCGTTCCACTTTCAACTATTGCCTTATGAAACAAACCTGTCGGTAGTCGGAAAAGAACGATTTTATCATTTCTTCTTCTTTCGCATTCTCAGTCATTACTAATTTTACAAACAAGACAGAAAATGGCCCGCTAGTTTCCTTCAAGGAAAGGAATAATTTGATCGGTCGAATAAGCAATAGAAAGTGAATGAAATCTCACTTTACTTTGCCACTAATACCCAGGTCAGGCATTTGGTGGCTCCTGATTAGACTTGCTTACAAGTACATCAAGTGGATCGCGCTTAATCCATATTTACGACAAATCCCAAGAAAATATTCGTTTATATAAGTATTCAAATATTATACCTTCGGCCAGTGGTGAAAGAGTCAGTAGATGCACAGCATTGCCTCCAGAGCTGGCGCCGTAAATTGTCACGTTATTCGGGTCACCTCCAAAACTTTCTATATTCTCTTGAACCCATTTCAACGCCAATATCTGATCTTTGCTACCACAATTACCGCTACAGCTAGAAGTTTTCAGATTTAAAAAGCCTGCGAAGAAAATGAGGTCATGAACTCTGACTGCCAAATCCTAGGCACACATTTAAATTTAACCTTAGGTACCAAGAATATGGAGTCTGTAATTCATCGACACCAAAACTGCATCGAAGTAGGAAAGATGGTCTGGCGAAACACAGTCCATGTTGCCGGTACCGAAATGGTTTCCACCACCGTGTATGTTAACCATAACAGGTTTCAAGGACTTTGCCGGTTCGTCTGAACCATTCGCGACCGAAGGCTAAACAGTATAAAATCGTATTTTATATAGTGCTGCATACTCCAGTTTTAGCTAGTTGGGAAATGAGCAAAAGAGCGAGGAGAAATACTCTCGAAATAGGCCCATGTTTCGGATGTCGAAACTATATCCACGGAAACGAGACTCCTTCAAGTTTTTTAAGATGAGCTCTTTTACTTCTTTTGATGAACCATTTATGAGCGCTTCAAAAATGAAAATTACCTGTGGATCGGGTTTCTTTGGTACAAAAACATTCAAATACAAGCAATCTTCGCTTTCAATTGTATGATGAGCTAATGATTCCGGATCTAAAACCTCGAAAGCACGGTTACGATCGTAAGTGGCATCATAGATACCTTCCCAACCATCTGCTGGTAACGGTGGCTACAAAAAAAAACCATATAGGTAAGACAAGTACCTACCTACTTATTTACCTAGTTCTTATAAAAACGAAACATGACATAATTTACCTGAAATCTCAGCTCACCAACAGGAGGTTTCCCGTACGGAATTCCGAGGAACGAATAAAAACTTCTTCCCATTGATACTGATATATCCTCCCGTCCTTCAACGAACCCTTGCTTGATTTTAACGAGCAGCGTCATCTTTAAAGATTTAAGAGCGCACAATAATTGTTAATGAATGATGCGTTTGACTCGCCAAGCGAAAAACTAGGTACTGAGTGCTTTTACAGAAAACGTTACAATTGCGAGAAAAGCGTTGAACGACAGCGATCCAGAATAACGTTTGATCAAAGTTCGAATGGCGTCATTCTTCGAGATGATATGAAAAATATTAATAAAGCAGATAAGAGGTTGATACCAACTCTGTAGCTAGCAAGAATTATTGACGATAACAAAGTTTATGGCGTAAATCGTAATATCAATACATTCCGGTCAGAGGTCATTTTCTTATTGCAACTGTTAACTTCATGTACTTATTGGAGATATCTGACGTGTTAAAGCTCCTGAACAAGTTAAAAATATTAGTACAGGAATGAGCGTTTTTGTCACGACGCCATTGCTGTGCAGTTCATAAAACATTTCTAGAGGTTATAAACTACCTATGAAACAGGCCTACTGGTTGAACGCCAAACTTGCATTCAATAATTTTTGAGTACCCTCCCCAGACCGAATTTGGAGACGTGAGGAAGTTGAATCTGTTTCCTAAGTTTGTGCTAGTACAGCATTGTTGTCTCTCAAATTTGATTTCTAGTCTAGAAGTGGGTTAAGATTTTCGAGCTGCGTATGCACTATTGTCATACGCCGTTTCTTCGTTTGTAGCGAGGTCTCTTTTATCTTGAACATGCAATCCCATTTCACATTCGAATCCAAATGAGATCCCGAATCTAGTTTTGAGTGCAATACATTTAGTTGACTCAGCTCTGCTTATTGATGTACACATATTCAACGTGGTAGTTTCTGGGAAACCGTTTCCTTTGCGGGGGCAGCTCATCGTTTAGGCTACTTTGCATGCCAGATAACATATGGGTAAACTTCTGGAAAGAGTGATAGCCAATCGACGCGAGAGCCAACTGGATGAAAGAAGTATAATTAGTACAGTTTTTAAACCGAGCAATGTACATCGGATGCTGGAATCAGGCTGAAGAGGATAGCCTAGAAAGCAATATCCACACGTCTGCCATTAGCCTAGATGAAAGAAATTCGCTCAACTCGATACCATGGAAGAGGATATTGGAAGCCCTCATAATTGCTGAAGTGCTTGTATATTAGCTCAGGATAGTCAACAGCCATCTTAGCTGCCGATAAATCCAGGTAGAGACGTCTGCTCTCACTCGTAATTTGCCGCAGGGCTCGGTCTTGGGGCCGCTACTTTGATGCGTCGCATTTAACGGTAACTCCAGGGTGAAGTATCTGCTACGCGGGTGATACACTGGTGGTGTGCGCTACCAAAATAACTGTAGCGATGGAAAGCAGGGTAATCCAGGCCTGATGAGCTTTGACGCGTTGGATCAAATCAACGAGACTAATAGACTCCTATAGTGGGAGAGACGGAGGCAATATGATTCACAACCCAGTTCACCCCCCTTTCCCCTGCAAGGTGGGAAAGCCACGAAAAAGGTGATGAAACGTCTAGTTTGACTCAAGGCTGAGTTTCAGGCAATGAATTTCAATACCATCGTGCACGGACAGTAATCTATATCGAAAACAAACGCAAACTCAGGGCACTGACCATAGAAGATTGTAGGTTCATCACACTCGTCTCAGTTGGTCATAAAGTAAGGCGATGTGATTGAGAAGAATACTCAAAGAATTCAAGTTTGAGTTTATTGCTGGCGTCTCCCATGGGAGGTCGCCCACAATTTTGCGCACATTATAAAATACATTTTACGAAATAATATAGTACAACGTATCTATTTCTACTCGTACCATCCATATGTCGCCCATCAGCATTGACCCTTGTAATCTTTCCTACTATTTTTCCAAACAGCACCGGATTGTACAATGGTTCTGGCTTCTTTCTCTCCCAAGTACCACTCCTTTGCTGCTGTGATCGCATCCAATAGGTCCGGTTTTTCCATTCCGCATCTTCTCAGCAACTCTTCATTGGTCACCTTGTCCGTCCGGGCGATTCTCTGCATTCAGCGACAGCACCACATTTCAAACGCTGTTATTTTTTGTCTCGAGTTTCTTGCTTATGATCCACACTTCTGAAGCGTATCTGAGTCCTGACCAGACATAACACCAAGATTGTCAGGGCTGCTCAGCTAAGCCGAAGCCATTAGCCGTTATCCAAGCAATTTTCATCCAAAACTAGCAAGCTGTTAGCTAGCTAATGAAATCATGTTAGCCATGACCCCTACTTGAAGCCATCAGTTAGCTTTTAGCTAAGTTCTTATAGCCAATAGAATTGGCTGAGCAGTCTGAAGATTCTTCACTGGGTTGGAAAGATGAATTACTTTTTTCTAAAAACGTGTCCAAGGTTATAGAAAGCCGATCTGAACCTCAGTCTCATCTCTACCATCGCTTCCAATCACTACGCCCAGATATTTGTAAACCTCTACCTGTTTCAGCTTCTGCCCCTTCATTTCTATGTTTAGCAGCATGCCGCTGGCTGCTTTTTAATCAGCATCACCTCCGTCTTCTTGGTGTTGATGACCATACACAACTTCTTAATACTTTCAGTGATCAATCTATGTACCATTCGTTGTACTTGCTGCGGAAATGCGGCAATTATGACTTTATCATCCGCAAAACCTATGCAATTCATTTTTTGCCCGTTTACTTAAAATCCGGCGTTTGTGAACTTTGGATGTTGCATGATTTGCTCAGAATACAAGTTGAAAAGTCTGAGAGACAGTGGACACCCCTATCTCACTCCTCTTCTCATACAGCACGTTTCCTCAGACCTTGTGGCTCCAATTCAAACCCTGGCTTTCTGATCTCAGTACGAACTCTGAATCAGACGAACGTCCTCCGTGTCCGCGTGCTTTTCCAGCAGATTTATCTGCTTGTTGTGCTCCACTCGATCGAAGGCTTTCTTGTAATCTACGAAACATTTGTAGACCTTCTTCTCTTCGTATCAATATTTTAAAACCCGAATTGCGTTTGACTTAATTAGGAGTCGATCCTACTCTCAATAAGTTTCTTGATTAATTTTGTAGGTAATAATTTTAGTGCGTGTGACATTATTCTAGGGTCGTTGCACTCGTGCGATCTACTCTTCCTAGGTATAGGGATGACAGTAGAAATTTTAAAACCTTCGGATAATCCGTCGGATTGGTATATTGCATTAAGAACAGATAATTGCCAGGACTTGAACATTTCAGGAATTCGACCGGAATTTTATCCTCTCTAACAGCTTTTCTTCTTTTTGCGGTTCGTATCGCGCTTTTTCGTTCGCTCATTGTTGTTTCCCGCGCCGTAGTCTGCTCTAGCCGTTCTTCCCTCTCTGGACGTTCTGGTCTATCGCTGTCGCTGTATAGCAATGTATCTTAACCATACTTCTTTAACTTGGGAATTGCATAGAACACAAGAAACGAGACGACACCAAACGCTTTCGGCCAAACAGCCATTCTCAAGAAATAGGTGAAATTGTCACAGGAAGGAAGAAGGAAAAAGGCGGATGTAATTGAAATTTGATGGGATATCTTCAAGGTGTTTAGCAAAAATTTCTGATTGAGTAAGTGGATGTGTGAGAATGAAGTCATTTGTTTAACTGAAATATCTCCGAAAGTCTTATCCGTTCAAAATCAGATTATGGTTCCCCAATCTACAATCTTGCCAGCTAAACCGTACTCTCTTCACTTGACACTGTACAAAATTCCGCCCTCAGGATGGCCCTGAGTGCCTACCACACAAGCCCAAAATTGAGTCTGTGCGCAGAACCCGGTGAACCTTCCCTTTCCTATGTGTCTTTTGGTAAGTGCCTTCATACATTCTTTTCCTCATAAGTCCGGTTGTAATTGAGTTAGAGAATTGGTTTTGGTCTAAGAACACTCGGTGGATCAAGACCTTTCAATTGAGCTATTAGAATTTTAAATTGGATGCTCTAGAGCGGAGCTAGGCGCGGACATCCAACTTCAGTTTTCATTACAATCATCACTCCCTGCATTCCTATTGATTCTTGCCCTTTTAACCAATCACAAACAAACATATAAATTTTAATATGAATAGAGAACAGCATTACGTGTTGCATTCATATTGGTTCTTGCCCTCCCAACCAATCACAAACAAACATATAAATCTACATATTAAAAAAATTTGGGGGAAAAAACGCTTTCACAGTCCGTCAAACCGTTCTACTGGACCGATTTGCTTCATTTTTTTTTATTCTCTTCAGAATGTCTTCTAGATTAGCCATCAAGCATTACTTAGTGCCTCACTTCAGTTGTTCCCCAATTATTTGCATTTGCGATTTTATTATTGCTGAGCAGCCCTGGTCCTCCAGTCATTGATTAAGTTTATTTTTTGGTAAAATGATCCGAAAATGATAATTTTAATTATAATAAATTATACTTACACGAATCTAAAAATAATATTAATTGAATATTAAAAGAAAAAGTCCGATTGTCATTTGAATGAATATTGTAATTAGGTATAAGTACTATCAATACAACGTAGAATATCGTATGAAAAAATAATTATTGGAATGATACCGTGGTAGAAGAAGGAAAAAAAGAATTTAGGTACGAAGAAAAGATTTTGCCGCATTTTATGTTTTCCCGTACAAGAATACCCGTGCGGCTGCGCAGAGATTGTATGATGTATAAGTAGGCTACAGGAAAATTAATGTAAAACGTAACTTGTAATGCCGAGAGACTGTTATAAAAACACTTGGATAAGTAAAACTTGTTCGCATAAACTAGAAGACCTATTGTCCGGCATAATCTGAAATATTCAGATTTAAGAGGTCCAAATTTTCAATTCATTGCTTCCCAGTTTCATGTAGCCTATGTTATCATATGTAGGCTCATAACTTTAAGTCAAAGGGTACAAGTTTGATTGATCGATGTCTCAAAGAACATTTCTTTAACTGAATACTCTAAGTAATCTTCACAAGAAAGTAATTTCGCGAGGCGAGTCGATCTCATTTAGCATGTAGAGCTATTCTTAAGAACACAGAATCAGAGTGAGTGAACTTTCAATATCTTACAAAGAGTTTCAGGGGTCATGAAGCACAGCTGAATTATTAGCAAATGATGACGCAGGTATAGAACTGGGAGCTCATAACGTTGTGTAATTCAGAGAAATCGGAGCATTCTATTCACTTTTTATTAACTATAAGAAACTTGCATTCGGTGTCAATTTTTCAGGACTGCCTCGTTTGCATTCGTGCACGATCACTAATAGAGTGCCCTGCGTAAAATTACGCAATAGGTACCTAATAGGTAGAATCTCCAGAAAAAATCATTTCCACCTACAGCTGATTGAATGGTAATAACCAGTTAATCCTGATCTAAACAACAAATACGAGTATAACGGAAAACCAATACCGTTCAACGATTATAATTTCATATGTATAGGCCTATAAGAATTCTACACGACTGACTTTTCTTTCGGTTTTCCCATTATTCATCGGAACTTCCGATAAGTTGATGATATTGTTGTATAGTTTTTACGCTATACGAGACTGAGAAAATAACGAGCCCATTTAAAATGTAAATTAGATATTATATATTTCACAAATTTTACAAATTTTTTTTGAAACTGGAACAGGAGTGTAGAATTTTATTTTCACTTCCGTTGAAAGAAAATAAGAAAGGTTTCCTCTTAATTAAAATTTTCTTTATCCCGGGTCATCAACCCTATCACAAGAATCGTCAGGTCAACAGACTACAAAACGATAAGAAAAGACTGAATTCATCTCTTTTTTTGTAACATAATGTTTTATTTTACATAATATGGTAATAAAAATCACTGTTTACGTTCGGCTCGAGAATTTGAAAATGTTTATTAAAATTGTTGATCGATATTTGTAGGTGCAAAAAAAAAAAAAAGCTCAAATTATAAATAATCGTTCAAAATTCATCCGCTGTTAAAATGTAATCGGATCAAAGTTGTCTCAATTAGTATTCTTTTTTTATTTTTTGAATAATTTCATCATGTCCATAATTGTGATTAGAAAGTTTGATAGTTCGATTGTGCGCCTAAATCTCGTTCCTTTTTCGACGGAAAATTGCTCAAAAAACATAAAATAGGAGTATATAAAAAGCATATGAGAGCAATCAACCAAAGCGACCATTCGAAACCAAAAATCTCGATGAAAAATCCGCTGAGGGCTGGTCCTGTATGAACATTTAAAATTTCGCATTAGATGTTGTTGGAAATTTTAAATATTTTTATTGAAACGCTCTTGAATATAAATTTATAAGTACTTACCTATGCAATACGATAGGCAGAAAGATGTGTCGGCAATAGCGAAAACTTTGCCGAAAGCAGCGGTATGACGAACATCGACTAGATGAGCTAAAAACGGTAATATTGAACTTTCTATCAGCGCGACAGACAGGCCCAAACCGGCGTTCGGTATTATTAATTGCGCCATGGTTTTTCCAAATGGAATCTGAAAGACGAGGAATTATTATGATTTAAAAAAGTATATATGAGGTATAGAGACGGAAAAGTTATGAATTATATTTGATAAATTGGAAACTTGCGAAGTACCTAATATTTTATTTGAAAATAGTATGGGTAGATACCTGTATAGTTGTTAGTCTCCCTATCATATTTTATTTCTTCTATTTTACTCCTGAGAACTAAGATGTGAATGAAAATAGCATTCATATTGCTTTCATATTATTTCGTGAATAGTCCAAGTAAAAATATTTTTTCACTACAAACTGTAATAAGAACATTCACGGACTTGAAATATTTTGGTCTCTGTAGAGCTCTATTCGTACTTCAAAAATTGTTACTCCCGAGCTGTACTATGTTGAGATGGAGACTTGCAAAATTCGACTTTCGTGCCATGTGTATATGGAATAAGAGAGCGACTGTAAACATCCGAGCCATATTATGTATAATAAGAGGAAGAGTTGGAAAGATTACGACAGGCTTCTTTAATGAAGTTGAATGAGGAACGCACGGAAGCTGATTTATAGGGTGAATTAGTTTCCATATTGAGAATTGAATTTGGAATTTAAGTCCCAAAGAGATTTCTCAGTGACCTCATATCATATATAGCTCGATAGTCAACACTTTTTTTACGTCCTCCTGCTATCATATCTTAAAACTCAAAATTTTTCAATCATATACGCCCAGTTTGAAAAGAACAAAATTTTAACGGGAAACTTGTTCTATGGAAGTTCATTTCAGATTTGCCGTGCGCCGCACTTGGAAGAAAATTTCGAATTTTGAGTTAAAAAATATGATAGAAAAGGGACTTGGAAGAACGAGCCATAATGTATTATAAGAAGAGGACTTGGAAAAATTTGGACTTTCGAGCTATAGTATTGTAGAAGGAGGACTTGGAAAATGTTGACTCTTGAGCCATAATGACAGAAACGAAAATTTTTACTTCACAACTACATCATGATACAAGGGACTTGGCAAAACTTGAGACTCATCAAGCTTTATATTTGAATTCTTAATACCATCTTTGCTGGGGAAAGCGTCGTTTTTCCATTTTCCCCACCTATCATGTATAACATGGAAGTCGAAATTTCCCAAAGCCGAAGTGCAACTTTTTTATTAGGGTAGGTCAGTTTTTTTGGACGGTGGACCGCAAGACGCCAAGATTTTCTGAAAGAACCCCTCCTCCCTCCATCCGACTTTCAGGTCATATAACTAAGATATCAGGGGGACTTGAAAGAATTTCAACTCTTCATTACCGAAATCCCGGAGTTGTTAGAAACGTAGGCCATTTAAAAATGTGGATCCGGGTCAAAGGGGGACTATACAGAATGAGCAATTTAGTCCACAGTTCATTCACGGGCTCTTTAACAGAATTGAACAGGCAGGAAAGCTGTCTCATGAGGACCCATGAGATTTACGAATAACATGATGGTACGACAAATTCTGACTCTCAATCTGTAAATTGAGAAGAATTTCAATGATCGAAAGTCGAATTTTTCTTTCGTCCCTCCTCTTTACAGCTCCGAAGTCGAAATCTTTTCAAGCCCTCCTAGTCTTAATACGTTTGGTTGCCGACCAGCGGAAATAGCCCCCATAAAACAGGTTTTTTCTTAAAATCATCCCGAGCAAAACTCTCTAGATATTTCATTCAAGTCCGACGGCACATGAAAACAAAGATTCCGGTAACTTTACAGTTTATACTCAACTGAAATAAATACCTAAACTAATAACATTCCAGACACGTTACCTGTCTGTAATGTTATTTATTTTTTTCCAACCGCACATAGGATAGTTTCCATATTTTACGGAGAAAAAAAATTTCCGTGAAGATCAATTAGTCGCATTTTCCCAATTTCTAGTAAATATTTTCAGCGAAAAACGATGAATCAAATCTTGAATTCTATTTTTCATTCAATCAGTCGCAAATTAATGTTTTAAAAATATAAACTGCAATGAAAGTCTGTTCATATTGATGCGTATTGCATAAAATTGATTCTATAATTCATTACAATAATCAAAATTAACTTACGTTCATTTGCTTCCGCTAAAAAATTTATGAATACGTATTTTTACATATTTTGAGATTATGAAACAGAAAAAAGTAGAAGATCGTCATAGTTTTGGCCATATATCTTTGTAAACTGTCGAAGAGGAAGAAATCACCTAGTCCCACGTGTTCCTATAAATATGCGCGATTCAAATTGTTTACCACCACGTGTTTTTAGTCTCGTTATCCGCGACTCAAAGTTCATGTGTTTAATTTACCCAAATTCTCTCCTTGTTTCCAAATTGTGATTGTGATTTTATTACGTAGTTTGACATTATTGTTGGACTTTTCATCTTATTTTTCATCCCATTTTCGACCTCTTTTTAATTTTACATTCCGTTTCCTCATTTTCACACAATAATTTCAAATTTTTTAATTTAAACTTGATATTCGACCGTTCTCCTCCCAAATTCATTTTCGGCCTGATATTCGCTTGGTGTCATTATTAAATTTTAATTTCAAATCATTAAACTCTGATCGTGCCTTCGTATAACCTCTTTCCCAAATTCTATGTGAGGCACTAAAACTTGATAGCCTAACAACTGCCTCACGTTTTCATGAAGAAAAATGAAACAATTTTCTACAGGCAAAACATAGAGATCATTTATTATACTTCTCAAAGCACAGCTTTAGTAATTCCCAGAGCTCACTATTAGTCTAGTGTAAGACCAGTATACTTTGGCTGAGTGGCTCACGAGCTCACTCGCTCCAGTCGTTTGCCTCTCTTTTAGCCTAGTATGAGTTCTATATTGTACATTCTGAGGGTCTTGGTACGAAGTCAGACACCTAGTAGCCCTAGTGTAAAGATCTAGTTCTAGTATAGCAAAGCAGAGCTGATTAGACCGAGTATCAGCATATAGTATAGATGGCAACGCGGATTCTCGATTCAGAGGCTTCCTAGTTTGCCCAGTATAAACTTGGTACAGAACTAGCTATGAGCTCGACCTAGTACTATCGTAGCTCCTTTATTTTGTCCAAAAAGTTTGACACAGACCTGATATAAACGTAGCATACGAACTCACACACCTAGCGTAAGCCTAGTAACGGTATAAACCGAGTCTGGTATGAGCCTGGTATGAAAATAGTATACCGCATGGAACGAAAGAAAAGGGTGAGAACTCACCGATTTTCTAATTAGATGGGGAGTGAAGACAATTCTGAACAATGAACAAATATTTGAACTCACCCCATTGATAACACACAAATTTTGGAATGAATATAAACTATCAAGAAGTATTAACAGGAAACTTTTTCTATGAGGGCTGTTTGCAAAAATTTGCCGCGCGCCGTATGGTATCTGGCGGACTTGGGACTTGGAAAAAGACGTCGTCTGATAAAGGGGTTGAAAAAAAATGTCGACCTAGGAGCTATGTATAATAGAAAGGGACTATGAAAAATTCCAACGTTCAAGGTAAGGTATATATGATGGGAGAGAGACTCCGAAAAATTTCGACCACCGAACTAGGATAGGAGGCTAATTCAATCCATAGAGCATGTTCTCGTTTATCCCTCCGTTCCTCGCCTAACTCCATTGAGGAAGCCGTCATTTTATCAACGTTGAATACAATTGCATTGGCCCCTTTTCAATATAATTTCTCATTATTGTGGGATACTCATGTTTAGTCACCGTGGTTTGTTGCGACGCGTAACGTATCTTATCGACTGACGAAATTTCGATGTGCGAGAAGATACACGAGCCTGCCGCATTGAAGGGGGGGGGGGATTTAGATAAGAGTATCAGAGGTCAAAAAAGCTTTTCAGCATCGAAAATACTTCTGAAAATACCTTTGATAATTTACGTCTTTCTGAAAATTTGAAATTTGTTCATGTTCGTAATCGATAATCCAGCAATGATAATCCTTTCTAGTCCTAGATTCGATGAAGTTTTCATTCTTCTTAAAATCAATGATATTATTGTAGATGCTGAAATAAAATTGTACTCACCGCTATCAAACAAATTCCTGACAACACCAACCCACAAATTGCTGTTCGATGTCTATAAAAATACATTTAATTTTATTAGTCTATCGAATTAGCTACACTCAAGGTTATGGACTTGAAAGTAAGGATAAATATGACTTAGGTGGTATTGTAGAAATAGGTAGACCGTCGTCCTCATGATTTTCTCGTGATTATTTGAGAGGAGGTCGCGATGTAGGGAAATACAAAATCATGAAGCCCTATACTTTCAAAAGCTGGGCAAGAGGAGAAAAGTTGAACGGATAGATCGTTGACAATGCAGTAGAGGCGTAGAAAGAGGAAAAAATGGATGAGATGGGTACGGCCTGTTCTGAGATGGGCTGGGATGATATCAGGAAGGATAGTTTGGACCAAGAAATTGATGGAGCTTATTGGATGATAAGAAGGGCCAGAAATCGTGTCAATAGCAGAAGATAAGAGAGCAGTTATAGGATTTGAAATTATGCAACGGGGAGGGGAAGACTCATGGAAAGTGAAAGCAGTGACTGTTTGGCGTCATGGCCCTCTGCCTCGTGTTTCTCCAGGTCGATGTGTCCCAGTATTCATAGAAAATAGAAGATGAAGATGAACTCGACCTGTGTCGATGGACGCTAGCAATGGAAAGTACAGCAAGTAAGGATGAAAAAAAATCAAATATTATAGAAAATTTGCGGGGAGAAACAGGTGAATATAGCGGTAAATATAGACGTGGAGTTTCTCATACAAAATAATATGATGTTACATTGAATGGAGACTGCTTATCCGGCTTTAGATTCAGATGTGGACCCATCCATGTAGCGCACAAGGTCAGAGATGAATTCTCAAGAAATGGTTTTCTGGATTTATTATTAAGGGGAATGAATGGAAAAAATGGGAGGTGATTCACGAGGGCTGAGAGCATTCGAAAAGATGGAAAGATTCGGGTCTTGGGCAGTTGAAGTCAAAAAGTTAGCAAAGAGTGAGAAAGTGTGGTAATGAAGAAGAGAAACACAAGCCTGAGCGCATAGGCTAAGCGAAGTGAAAGGCTGGTGCGAGGTGCCCCAAAGGCCACTCGAAAGTCCAGCATTTTCAAGTTCTTTCGTTGGTGTTGGTGTCAATTAGAAAAGCTTTAGCAAGTTTTAAGAACGAATTAGACTACTGTAAGAATTGGAGGAGGATACATTAATTTTTGTTTTCTCCAACATTCGAACCGTTGACAAGAATCGCAACTCTCATTTCTCATAACCCACCTTCCAATCCTGTAACCCAATCGAGCAGCCAAAGTTGTCGTTAATAAACGTGTCAAACTTATAGGTAGGAAAGCTAATCCTTGCTGAATACTGGAAGCGTTCATAAGATATTTCATACGCGTTGGCAACGATGGTTCCAGAAATGCAATACCAAAATGCATAAGAAATAATGAACCTGATATCAAACAAACAAAAATTAATACGTAAGTAGATTAAACCTAGAAATATTGTTTAGAATTTAAATTTTATCATGAGTATGAATAGTCGTTTACGCAAAATTGTTTTGATTTTGGGACAATATCAAGAAGAAAAAAACATTATTTTGTACATAATTATGACATAGTGTCTGAAGTTAGGTGGGTAAGTCTACGTTTTAGAAAAACTGTGACATTTTCCAAGCGTTGGGAAAACTTTACTCTTTTTGGGTTCAGAAAGAGGTGGATAAGGCTCCTGCAAATATTGGGCTCGAAACAAACGGAGCAAAGTTAGTCGGTATTTTCAAGAACTTTTTAATTAGGGAGAAAATTGCTCACGACACAAGGCTTTGTCAAAGAAACGTTTCACCGTTGCTCAATGATTTACCGCAAAAATGTGATCCTCCTTACCCGAAGATATCATGATGTACGGATCTTTAAACAAAGAAAATAACGAAGGTCCTCTTGGTTTGATAATTCGGTCTTCTGGTTTAGGATCGGCGATAAATAATCGTAGACCTAGAAATAACACGGAAAAAAAAATATAGTAACTTTAACAAAGAATATAGTAAAGCCGGTCCAGTCGTGATTCTTATAGTTAAAACAAGTAAGCAATTTAGTTTTATTCAATAAACAATTTAGTTTAATTCACTACTTTTTCTCGTAAGTGTAACTATATTTTTCAGTTGTAATGACAATAATCTTCGACTGGACCGGCTTCACTATAAATATAGTAAAAAGTACCACCAAAATTTCTCTCAGTGATAAAGAACAAAGCCTAACACAATAAATCAGAAAATTTATAGGTACTTAGCAAACGATCTAATTGTTTGATATGCAGAAAATTTACGATGTCTATAAAATATTATGAGAGCCGCACTCATTCTTCGAGTTCATGTAGCCTATTTTTAAAACAGTTCATCTTTCTGTGTGCGAGATTGCCGCTCAACAGAATGCAGCCACGCAATAAGAGAAACTTTAATTTTCATAGATTTTGGACTGAAATTGTTCGAGATAGAAATAATTTGATTTGTATCGTTTGAATTGACAAACCCAATCCCTAAATTTGCTTAGGAAACCACGTCCCTCTGCCCAAGTTGTGGTTCTGAAGAAAAGCAAAGTTTTGACTAACTTGAGAGAATGAATAAAATTAGGAATTACAGTGATTGATTTTGATTAGGCAGATGATTAGACTAATTTTATTTATACAAGACTGATCGTAACGTTTACGACAAAACTTATAAAATGACTTCGAAGATGTGGAAGGGTTTCGTGGACTGTAAAGGAATCTAGAAACTAGAATGAATTTATGAAGAATACAGTGCCTAAAGATGAGCGCTTGAAAAAAACAAGCACCTTCCACAACTTTTTCTATTGATGTCGTAACTCAACGGAGTCCTTAATCCTGTGCCTCATAAAAAATATAGGTAATCATTACTAGACAGCGACACTTACATCCATCAATTAGTGCGAACGCAGCGATTATCAAAAACGGCATCGGCTTTCCAAAATATTCGTAGAAAAATGCTCCAAAAGTAGGAGCGATCAGGACTCCCAGTCCTGTACCTCCAAAAGCTATGGACATCGCATTACCTCGCTCTTTATCGTCAGTATAATAATGTGATAACATAGCCAAGCCTAAAACGTAACAAAATTCACGAGTTTAATATATTTTCATACATAGTTTTACATTCGAAGAGAATTAAAGAAACAATGACATCTTCATCTTTAAATATACATAATGATTAAGAGAATCGTATTAAAAAGAGGAAAAAACTTTGGAGACTGCAATGTTTAAAAAGTCTTGAATCAAATACGCGAGTGTACCATTTTCAATTACATTTTACAGGAAAAGAATCACTTCAATGTTGGTCCGAAATTATTTTCTTTGAGATGAGGGCTGCAAAGAGCTTCTGAGAAAGTAGGTCCTAAGGGTTTCAAATTCAACGTCAGTGTTAATGATGGCGAAATGATGGAATATACGATTCTTTCAATGAAGTATTCTAGTTGACACAAGATACCTGAACGAAAGATTCACTTCAGAAGAAGACCTTAAAAACATGTAAAATATTCCTTCCTCACCTGGTATACTTCCTAAAGCTGATGAAATTCCTTGAATCGATCTAGCAGCAAATAACAAGTAATAAGACGTGGCGAAGGCAAATGCTGTTGAACAAAAGAGAAAGTACACGATTAATACCCAGATGCGAGTTTTAGTAAGGATTTGCGATCTGATTGCTCTGGACTTATGAACAATGTCGAACTGACCCTGGGAGCAATCCGACGAACCTTACAGGCTCGACGAAAATGGGGGTATGCAGAGGCCCTTTTTCAGTTAATTGGTCGTAAATTTTTGGAGGATCCCAGGTGGTCTTGATCGCAAGAGCACGGGAGAGAGAGCCAGTACAACGCTATTTTTGAATAATTACTCACTTAGAGTTGAAATAAACATTATTAGGAATCCAGCGAACATAGGTTTAGAATATCCAATCCTGAAATATAAATAATTCATTACTGATATACAATGGAGAATGAAACTCATAGCTTACACAATCTCCGTGTCTTAACTTGAGAGCCAAAAATGTTCCCCATAGTCGGAAAAGTTCTGAATCGTGTAATTTTTTATACCTTGCCCAATCCTCTCTTTTGTGACAGATCTATATCAGTTATAACCTCTGCTCTCCCATCCATTCCATTCGAAATGACATGACGTCCCCAGGGAGAGATTTGGAAAGTTATTCTCTTTCTGATTGCCATAAGCGACTCTTTCTTCTCTCTGACCCTACTTTCCGTTCATCAGTGCCATAGATAAGAGAAGGTATGGGGATATTTTACCCTTTCGAATTACTTCTCGTACCACGCAATTCTATGATCACGATGTGATTATGTTTTTTTTTTTTTTGTTACAGCTCAACCTGGGAAAAGTCCTCCCTTCCCTTGCAAAATCGTATCTACGCCACTGCCGCTTGTTATTGATTACCCCCTACTTTCTTGCATCTATGCCTTAGTTTCAATTCTCCTCCCCAATCGCTGATCCCACCCGTTCTCTGGCCTACAACTTATCATCATTCTCTAATAATTGCATCATGGCGCAAGTTTTGATCCTCTATATCCCACAATAAACTTCTATCGATTGAAAAATCCTCGATCCCCTGCCTTCAATTTGTACCTCACGCCATTAGGAAATGGTCATTGCTTGACTGAGAAGTAGAATGTCCGCCTAATCCATTCCTTCCTTCTTCTTGGGCTCCCCGCTCCCCCTTCATGTCAAAACTACCATGTTGACGAATTATCCGGTTTTTTTTTCTCTCATCCATACTTTCAATTCGCATCCCATCAATAACTTTCGAAACTTTATCTGGTCCACATCAAATTATATATCTATTAAACTCCATGCTTCGTCATGACCTGATGATTTTTTGTGCAGTCAAATGGCAAAAAGCAGAAACAAAATGTAGAAAGCATTGACATCACTAAAATAATGTAAGCTTCTTAGCGTAAACCAGAAGATACATCGTGGAGTTCAGCTTAAAAGGTCTGCCATCCACAAAACATAGAGCTCAGCTTCGTCAAAATTCTTTCACAGAGCACATTCATACACAACACACATTCATTCACGACACAAATTCATCCAGAGGCGACCATTTAGGTAAATTGTGAGGCTCCCTTTCGTCCTACTCAATTATCAGTGTATAGAGGCGCTCGTCACATCAACTCCTTAGCTTGAGGCTCTACATCCCCTTCCAAGTGGTGGTTAATATTGCATAACATATAAGGAGAAGGCGAAAACATTTGATAATGAACACCCCTTTGGCGCCTAACCGTTTGAACCTGTCCCAAATGGCTGGTTAAAATATAAAAAAATGAAAATTTTCAAACCATACTTGTCCGTCAAGCCTCCAACGAATGGTCCTACAATTATCTGGAAGAATGACTTCGACGCAAATAACAATCCCAATCCGATGGATTCGTGGGAGCTGGTCGTTGAATATAGACTGAGCCTTTTCGCAGCAAAGTTTTCTGAAAATGAAACGCAGATAAATAGAAAGAATATCATGCACTACATCAGTTTCTGATCAGCTTGATCGAATAGGCAAAAATCAAGAGGACTTCTCAACGAAATTTCACTCAATGGAGAAAGAGTTAACGATAATAGCGCGAAATCGGTTTTTCCTTGATTCCGTCACCGCAGTCTTGTAGATGAAGGGAGGATATACCCCTTCCATTGCAATTTGTTTTGTGTCTTTTTTCTGTTCAATGCCGTGACTTTGTCTACTTTTTGGAAAAATTTCAAGAAAATCCTCCTCTATGGAAAAAATCCCTCCCATGAAAAATCGTATCTACACCACTGCGTCACCGTCCTTCTCAGATATTGTCAAAGAAATGAAGACCATAAAATAGTTTTGGCCTAATTTAAAGGGATGATTAGAATAAAATTGAGTCCTTCCTGACTCCATCAGAACGAGAAAAACAAAAAAATCTCAGATGAGAAAACTCGCTAGTAAAAATGGCCCACTTTCTTTATGAAGCTTATTTTGCCAGAATAATAGAGACGTAGGAATGAGGACAGAGGATGTGTAGCGTCTGCAATGCCGCGAGAGCTCTGCTCTATTCGCACCTAGGGGAGACCGGCGCCAACTTCACATTTGGCATTGTGATCAAAAAGAACCTTGATATCTTCGAGAAATCTCAGGCTAATGAGTCGGCTTTTGGGGTGCTTTAAATCAAATAAATCTAACGGCGTATTTTAAGGTTATTCTGCAGCGAGAGGTGATATTGGGGACATTTTGCTTCGACCATCGATGTGATTTACTCAAGTAGCACCCTACGGAAGATTTATTAGTAGAAAAATGTTCACGTCGACGCTGAAAATGACCTTCACTCGCATCTTCCACCCTTCTTGTCTTGACTTCTTCATGCCTTGAATCTATTCCAGCTATAAATCTAGTTAATACCTTATACCCTGTTGATAATTTCTCTTCAGGAAGTTTTCTTTGTTATAATGTGATTCTTTTTGAAAGACATTGGGAGGACAATTGATATAAAATGACAAGATATCAGATCTTCGTTAGTGATTATAAGGTTTTCCTACTCTAAAGGAAAGATAATTTGATGAAAATCTCAGTCTTCTTATTAAACTGAAATATTTTATAAGTTTTATCCCTCAATATGACGATAATATTTTAAATTTATAGTCTGCTGTCTCGTTTTTCTCGTCGAAGGTAACGTAAATACGAAAGTTTCGTAGTAGATATTTTCAGTACAAACTGGTAGAACAACATGGGGTGTATCGGCCGCCCTCCTATTGAAGATGCACAAATATAGAAGGTACCTACATAATACCAGGTATCACGCTTGGAGATTGCCGGAGGCTGTGCGATTGTTGATCAAATTTTTTCAACTCGTTTTTCTTCCCTTCCTGTCGTGTGGCAGTGACAAACATCTCGGGTGGCTTCTTCGAATTATCTACGGGACCTATTCCGTTTTATTAGGTATTTATTCCCGTAAGTCAGCGTTCTTGAAATTTATGTGCACACAAACGATGACATCTAAGTCACTGCAACGCTACCGAACTGGATCGCAATAAAGGTGTGCATTAGGAATTTCTACATCGTTGACAGGAAAATATTTGCACAAATATCTTGACGGACGAGAAAAAAAAAATGAATGAGACAATCAAGACGGGCAAATAACACTGTATGATCGCTGTTTAAAGAGCCAATATACAAACAGAGTGGGTAAATCAGAAACGATATAGTCTTCGTAATTAGTTGGTAATCCGAATTGCAAGAGCAGATCGATTCGAGACTAATTAGACATCAATCCGGTTACAACATTTTGCACTCGACGAGTAGAAGACGGAGGGATGGCCGGAGTAGTTGTTTTTAATGAACTCATAAATCGCCATATCTGATGACGCTAATTCATACATCCGATCACGTCCTCGGCGGTCGAATAGGCTACTCTACTTTTTTTTTCTTTTTTTCTTTTGTCCTTCCTTCCTTTATGACCATTTTCCTTGATGCAATTTATACGTAACAGTTATTTGAAACTTCTTATTCTTGAAATGCGTATATTTTTTCGTGGCTTCTAAAGTCTTTTTCTAAAAATCATAATTAGCGTGTGATACAACTAGAAATACAAGAGTTACCTACGTGATATATTTTCTGATGAGTATTATTGGTGACATCTATTGAACTTGAGAGCTGATTAAGAAAATTCCGCGAAAAGAAGAAAGGGAAATATTAAAATGAACGGCAATCCTGAATGGTATCGTGAAGCGAATAATTTACAGTAATTCATTCGTATTATCACAGGGCAACAGTCTCATTTCCAGAGGTCTTAGTTTTCAAATCGAAGGGAAGAACGAACAGATGCTCTAAATAATGGATGTCTGGTTGGGGTATTTTTATATTTCTCGCCAAACTCACTGCTTTATTCACCTACTTCTCTCTTCTCACTCGCTTCTCTCTCACCCTTACTTTCTGTACAAGATCCTCATTCTACCCATCCTGTTTTTTAACGAATCCTCAAGCCTGTATACTCTTCAAGTTTCTCCTCATTCTAAATTTATTTTCTGTTGATACCGAGACACATGAACGTTGAGGATCATGACGAAGGGGACCTCACTGAAAAGCATACCATACGTTCTCCATCCATGACCGATTTCTCCTTTTGGTAAGATTCCTTCTTCAATGAGCTTCTATCGAGATAAAAAGCTCCTCCTTGTTTAATCATAACTCTTCTTTCGGTAGCAAAGAAGTCATCATAACCCGTCTCAAAATAGGCCACATCCAGTTTAATCACTCTCTCCTCTCAACGCTTCTCAACCCCTTGATCACTATACTGCAATGATGACGATCTATTTGTTCAACACTTCTTCTCTTGGCCTGCTTTTGAGATTATACGGCTTCACCATTCTGCCTTTTTTTGTATCACAAACTCCCTATCGAAGAATCATGAGAAAATCATGAGCACAATGAACCACCTACAATCCATCTATTTCTACAACACCACCTAATTCATATTCACCCTTATTGTTCTCATCCGAGCCCATAACTTACAAGACTCGCCAGTTTATAAATCAAAATATGAAATTTTTCGAATACGTAACCATATAATGAAATTTAAAATGAGTTGTCGACGGTATACTTACCAGCGTTGAAAGTTTCATTTCCGGGTCCAATTCCAGAAGTCTCGTTCCCGGGTCGAAAGCTGAAAGTTTCATTTCCGGGTCCAATGCTAAAAGTTTCGTTGCCGGGTCCAAAATTGAAAGTTACATTTCCGGTTGCTCCTGTTGATACTTCACTGCTTACATCCGAAGTCAAAAAGTTTGGTAAAATAGGAACTGCAAATAAATAAAAAAGGTACCTAAGTTTGATAGACAGTTATAACAAGAGAAAAATTGACTGATATTTCTAATTTATAATCACCTTATTTGAAAACATAGCTGTAAGATCATTTTAAAATGATATTTCGAAACTGAGGACATAAATTTTATTTATTCAAAAATCTTCGTCAATAGGAGGACGAAAGAAATTCTCTCTCCGCGATGGCATCACAATATACTTTCAAATAAAATTTATTGATAGGATGAATAAATTTCGAAATCCGTCTAAAACCATATTTTGAATTACGGGCTCTCGGACTACACATTATGTCTTAACACACGTTTAGAAGTTTTCGTTGGGAATTGAGGTAGTACCAGTTCGCATTAATTCGATGAAATGAAGACGCGGAAGTTTTTGAAGGTCTCCAGCATCTGTTTTATGGAGGATGGGAAGAGGTCTTCAGGAAGAAATGTCCTCCATCCACTGTCTTACCAGCGCCTCTTGTGCTTCCTGGGGGCTTCAACTTCGCTCACAGGTACCCGAGGAGCAAAGACGGTTCAGGCCTAGTTCATAATTTATCTAATGGAAGAGAAGTGGGTGTCATGATTTAATTTAGGAATATGAAAGAATTTTTGAAGGAGCCCATACTTCCGTGCTAAGCAAGAAGGCAGTCAGTTTCAAACCCGTGCGTTTTTGGACGAATGAGTTCAAAGTTCTCCATCTCTGGTGATCTCAGTCAGAGTGACTAATTGCTTCCTGACATTACATACTGTGCAACAACAGCTGTTTCTAAGCGTCGTTTTCGCGTGCTAACATAATCCTCACGCAATCATAATGTGAAAAAATGTTCTGGCGAAGCCAAATATATAAAGATTATGTTTCATATCTTACTATTATAATTCTAGTTTAAGACTGCTAACATCCTAATATAAAGCTATCGAAACGCTAGTATAAACCTAGTATATAAACTGGGAACTACGCCCGGACACCCTAGCATGAGTCTTGTTTAAGACCAGTGAAATCCTAGTATAAAGCTATCAAAAAACTACTATAAGCCTAGTATATAAAGGTATTTTATGAAATTAATGGCATTGCCGTCTTTAAAATTTTAATTCGAAACAAAGTGGCCATTTTCGCCCTCGTCAAAGGAATATGTGTATTCCGAAACGTCGGGCCACTTTGTCAGTGCCATTAATTTCATAAAATACCTGATAAATTCCGTCTAGTGAACCTTTTATTTCTTTCTAGTATATAAACTGGGCAAGGTGAACTCGTGGTATAAACTACTCCCAAATTCTGGAATCACCCACGGAGTAACGAGGGTGAAGGGGGGGGGGACTCGGAAAATTTCAAATTAGGGGTCAGGGCAGAGTAAAGATATGAAATATGTCGAAAAGAAATCAAGCGATACGTAACCGCTTGTTAATGGATTATTTATTGGCATTGGTTACAACGTTAGGAAGCAATTTTTACACCAGTCAACGTCCCTGACTCTGGAAGACCAATGGTTGCTTCTTTATCTTGCAATGAGCCTTCAAATAAAGAAGTAGTTAGACATTTTCCTCAACTACTTCCTTAAAGGCGTGGTAATCAAATTGTTCTTGTTGCATCAAATAGAGCTTTTCAAGACGATTTCAACCATACCGAAAAATGAATTTATCAACATTAGCGCTGACTACCTTCATACTTAGCACAGCAGCTTAGGCATCCTATGAGAGAGAAGGTCTGGTCCACTTAAGACGGTAGGACAAATCTGATCTACTTTGAAATTTGAAGGTAACCACAAGTTTCGAACAAGAGAAGAGGAAGGCTCTCGTCTTGTTCTGAGACTTGGGATAATTTTTGAATGTAACCATATGGTTAAAATTCAAGACTTCCCCTGAAAGAGATTTTCTGTTTGTCTCGATTAACGTACTTGATGTAGGATAGCCTATACGAGCGGTAGACAAGGTGAAGATCCTTTACATGGTACCAAAACGGACAGCAACAAATTTGTGAGCCTTACTCACAAATTCTGTTGTGATTTAGTTTTAAAACACGTATGGACGAGAAAAATTGAGAGAATACCATCAAATTCTTACAATGTATTATATTCGTTAATTTTATTTCTTGTTCTTCTTGGTTAAGTAAGATATAGGTATCGTACCTATACGTTATACAGACCCAATATGGGTTACATAAGAATTGTAACGTCATCGTCGCAATCCAACTAATTCAAGATTGTATTCATGAACACGTTGTATGTTTCGAAAACACAAGACTTACGAACGTCATAGAAGATCATTTCATACGATCAAAAATCATGACATCGAAGTGAAATTTTTTGAAAAAAGACGTGAACTTTTTGTCGACCGACGTCATAGAAACATGGGAGCCTTAGTTGATTTCCAATCAGTCCTCATGACCTTATTTTCAATATTATATCAAATTCTATGCATCGAGTATAAATTACGAACTGGAGGAGAGCTTGGATGATTTATGGCTCAAATTTTTACGGATAAAGGAAGGACTTACGAAAATCAAGCTCGAGTACGATATGATGTCATTAAAATTTAGCAGAATATCGGTTGGGGAAGAAAGGGCGAGAGATGGCTCAAAAAACCTGCAAAAATGTGGTTCCAAAGTAATCGAAGAGGGAAGGGAACTTCCGAAAATTCCAATCCAGTAGATAAGGAATTCATTACAAGAAGAGGAATTACTGAAATTCACTCGACAGAAATAGGAAAAAAACTGAAGAGCAGCTGCTCCTGCCAAGATGCAATGATCATTAAGTCTTCTCATTTTTTTCTCTTTGAGATTGCGAGTGCCCCCCCCCCTTCACCCAAGTTACTCCTTGCCCGGTTTATATGCTAGCTTTATGGTGGCTTTATACTAGCTCTAACTAGGATTGAACCAGTTGTAAACTAGCGCCCCCCTTTTAGGATTTTACTAGTCTTAAACTGGGCTTGTTATGGGGTGTCTGGACATAGTGCTTATATACTGACTTTATACTAGCTTACTCGTGGCTTTACACTAGCTTTATACTAGGATTTAACTAAAGGAGGACCCCTTGTATTGTACTAGTTTTATACTAGCCTTATACTAGGATTATACTAGTCTTGAACTAGACTTATGCTAGACCGCAAGTGAGTCCCCCAAAAGCAATTAGACTAAAATACCCTAATGTAGACTTATACTAGACCGCGAGTGAGCCCGCCAAAAGCAATTAGCATGAAATACCCTATTTACTAGCTTTATGATGGCTCTATACTAGCTTTATACTAGCTTCATGCTAGGATTTTACCAGCCCTAAATTAGAACTATAATAGAACGGATAAGAACTCCCTCCCCCAGAGAATTTTACTAATCTTAATTAGACTTATGGGCGTAGGCTAATCATCAGAAACAGTATACTTTATAAACAGTCAGTTTATATCAGCAGGCTAAGGCATCCTATGTATTGTATTTCTTTTTTGAATTCCCTGTTGAACTAGACTTCAACAAGCGCGAAAGAGCGGAGCGAGTGAGCCACCCAACATAAACTAAACACGTAGTAGAGCAAAGAAGAGAGCGAGTGAGCTCTTCTAAAGCTATTAACTTGAAATTCTCTGAAGTAAGTTTTTACCAACCCAAGGAGGGGGCGAACAAGCGGAGTGAGTGAGCTACCCAAAAGCTGTTGGCTTGAAATACCCTAACTGGAACTATACACCAAACGCTGGTAAAACTGGCCCTCAGACCTAACACGTGAGCCGCTCAACTAATTATAAAGCAAACCAGGTTAACAATGAAAACGAACGAGTGAAAACCTCACGAAAGGATAGCAGACATGAAACATGATCTTTTTCTATTTGGCTCCACCAGAAGATTTATTTTTACTTATTAAGAATTATTCATACGGTAATTCTAATTAATTTATTTTCCACCACCTACTTTTCACAACAAATATAAGCTCGACGTTTCGATGACTTGAAGTATCGAAACGTCGAGCTTAGGCCTATATTTGTTGTAAAAAGTAGTGGAAAATAAAGCCGTAATTCATATTAATTGGAATTTCTCTTTCCCCGGGTAAATTTCATTTATCGGTAATTCTAATTTTTATACAATCTAATTCCCATAACATTGTGCATTCAAATTGAATAGATTTCGACGCTGTTGCTCCGAAGGGAAACACAATTTAACGATCATGGAGCTAGAACATTTACGAAAGGTGCTACATTCTTGGAAACTCGGTGGTATTATGCCATATGGATTTAATTCTTCCCAATGTTTTATATATCGAGAAAAAAAAAATAGTATTACCTTCATCGATTACGAATTCGCTGATTATCAGTGGCGGATTTAACTGGTGGCAAAAGGCGCAACTGTGCCTTGGGCCCTCCTGGTTTGTTTATGGGGCCCTGCCGGTGCTTGCGCCTTGGGCTTTTTTCCTTAAATCCGCCACTGCTGATTATAACTACCAAGCTTTCGACATAGCCATGTATTTCACTTCATTTGCCGGTACGTAGAAATAGACGAGTACAAGTGATTGATGTATAATCATCAGCTATACTATACAGTGTCATGAAAAATTAATGTCCTATTACAGCATAAACAATATCCATTTTTCCCCTCCTTTTCCTCATTATTCTCCTTACTATTGTTTTTGAAAAAGTCCTGATGGATTGAGGAGGGAGTGGGAGATCATCTTCCCGATTGATATGCAATACCGAAGAACCCTTTCACTAAGAATGAGCGTCTTATATGGAATCAACTTTAGAAAGTGATTGATTACGTTTGAGATCTCTCACTCAAAACTATCCCTTAGAAGAACTTGATTACGATGATTACTATACCCTCCTCGAAACATTTGAACGAAGAATAATTAATTAGGTAAATTCTTGTCGCGACGGTGAGTTTATCAAACAAAGAAGAAATAAAAGTTTCATATTCGAGAAAATAGATGACCGACGTTTCGGTGTAGACTTACACCATCTTCGGGGTCTATGCGAGTACTGAAAAGTACAAGAAGAAATCTGCTAGATACTAAGTACGGTTAGGAGAGCAAGGATGAACGTGAAGATGACGTGATTTTTTAATGATCGGTAATATCCTTGAGTAAATTTTTATTTCTTCTTTGTTTGATTTGAACGAAGGTTTTACATACTCTTAGTTCACAAATTAGATTTGACGGATTTGGCTGTAAAATGAATTCTCTGTTACGTACAGTGCACAAGATTTATTTGCGAAACTCAAGTCCAAGGTTACGCATGAGAAGAAAATTAAGCTTTTGTAATCTATCTCTATACTTACACTCGGACAAAGGGATACTACTCAAGGTGAGAGACTATAGATGTACACAATTTAAATATTTTTGAACTTTATAGTTCACTGAATAATTATCGTTCAATTAATTCTTGTTCGTATAAAACAAACCCCTTTGCTGTATCTTTAAGGGTACCCCGGTATACACGTGTATTCGTAATTTTTATTACCGTGTATTTATATTTCTGCTGACTGAGGGAAACGTTTCGTAGATAAGTATCACGTCTTCAAAGGTATAAAGTTTTCACATGCATCAACTAAATTCTCTGACTAGAGAGGAGGCACGCCCTATTTTAGAGACGACGTGTTCTCGGATTCACAAATAGAGTCAACTCTTCACACTCATTGAGGTTGTAAACTTCCGAATCAATAATTAGACAATTTTCTCTTTAAAAGCAGAAAAAGGCAAAAAAAGAAATCTCTGACATTGAAGAAAGCAACTTCTAAATAGCTCGTTAACCTCACCCGGCTCCAATCAGCTTACAAACGTATGATTCAACACGTTTTTGAAATCACGCCTCTACGCAATCTAAATTTTCAATGTCTCTTAGTTCATGCAAAAAACGTTGAAATTTTTATCCCGAACAAATCCTGCATAGATCTCATTTCCAAAGCAGTCTCGTCTCTATATCCTGCTACAAAAATTTTAAATTTTTCTCCAGAAAATTACGTCCCTTTTCTACTGTCTTGATCTATTCGAAGAGTGAGTGCTCGCGATCGGGGCTTCTCTCCTTCCAACCCCTAATTCGCTAAATTAATATAGTTTCCTACCTGATATATACAAAAATGAGAAAATTTAATTATCCAACTCACCGATTACTGTCACGATGGTCGAGTCCAACAGGAGTGCGGTAGTTACGACAATGAGCACTAAGGTTTTCGATCGACGCCATTTCGTTATCTTCGACATTTCGCGAAAAGGTTCGTACTACTAAAGTGAAACGCGAGCGATTTTCTCCAAACGCCTTCTCGTACTCGTACAAAATGTATACGAAGAATACGTACCGTACACAATGTACTGCACGAATAGAACTCGGCAACGGTACGATGAAAATAAAAGAGACGGCGAGCCCTCTACAGGTCACATGGCTTTCCAACCGCTTTCATCGACGAACGAAAAGATCAACGCAGGAGGGTACAAGCATCGCGAAGACAGTGGTTGTTGGTAATTTCATTTTATTTTATAACACCCTATCGTCGTTTCTTTTGACCACAATGAGGAAGGATCAAGAGTTTATTTTTCAAATTTGGTTCGAGGAGAAATTTTTTAAGTCGAAAAAGATCGATTCTCCTAGAAGAATTCCCTGACTGATTAATCCTCAAAAATTTTTGTACGCTTCAGAATATTTTGAATTCTCGAACGTATTAGCAAAAATCGAATAAAATGATGCTGCAGAAAATAATTTTCATAGCATCTTAATCTCTCCAATTCCTAAAACCCAAAACAAAATAAGACGACCTTTCTCACGAATGTACTCGAATTCGACTGCATGGGAAAAAGTACGTATCATTCATTACGAGTCGCTTCGAAAGTGCGTGTTTACGCCCATTGTTGCCCCATGCGTCATCAAAAAAGTGAGCAACCTGTATCTACAGAATAGCTGTCATGAGAGGATCGATGGCAACATTGTTACGGAATAAATTTTCTTCATCTGCTCGACTACTCGTTTATCTTGTTAACAAATTGTATACTATTTGGGATAAAATGATGGGGGAAGGCTCCTCCAGGGTTCCGAAAGAACATCGAATAAATCATCTCACGGGTCAAAATTTCAAAGTGATGCCAAAATACGTAACAAACTACAGCTCTGTCGGATCATCCTCAGAAGAGCCTATGATGTACGGAAAGTACAAAAAGAAAGAAATTTTAAACAAAGTAAAGAGTACCAAGATGTTCGTAAAAGATATGAAATACAATTATTCACTGAAGAGCATTGAATAAGCACGTATTACGTTGACTCAGCTTTTGTAGTTTTCCCTCTTCAACTTGCGCGAGCAGAGCCGGTATAAAGATCAATAGATTAAAGAAGTACTGACTCTTTTAAAATCACAAGTCATGCGGACATTCCAAAAAAAACGAGAGGTAGATATTAAGAAGCAGCAAAAGATGGACTCAGCAAGAAGTGAATAATTATGAATAAATGATATCGAAAATGACGGAGAGGAGATTAAGATAGTAACTCCTCTCTTTTCTCGATGGAGGAAAAAAAGCTCACATTGTGGCTGTACGTGGAAAAAGAGCCGACCAAAGAATTTTCATGAAGGATTTTTCTTCTTCCAATGATTGATCGGCTTTGATTGTCGATTTCGTTTGTTTCTCTTCTATTATCGCTCGTGTCGCAGGCACAGCCACCACTAAGGGGGAGGAGGGGGCTTACGGATTGCTTGTGGTTTACTACTTATTAAAACAGTTTATCCGTGCATTTTATTTTGTTTGGACCTCTGGAGTATAGATCTACTTTTCGGTGGAACGCTTTTTTCTTCGCAACCGCCAAACTACACTGCTTTTAGACACGCGAACTTCGGCACATACACCTGACATGACGTAGAACTGAGCCGCTGCAGGATATAGTCTCTTCTTCATCTCTCTTCATGTCCCACGCTTCATCTTCTCTCTACTGAGTATCTTCTGCATGTGAATGGTTCACAGGTGTTGAGAAGGCCATAGCTCAAGCGCGGTTCTGCATTTGGCTATTCCATTCTGTGCCCATATTCTCATCCATAACTCCAGCTACAATTGTGAACGCCTGATAGTTCCATGATTCTTCGGAGCTAGCACGGTGGCTGCCAGGCTAATCGGGGGAAATGCTTTTTCGACCTCCATCTCCTCAAGAGATCGACTAAACTTGCCTTACTATAGCGTTTCCACGCCTCCTCAAACTCAAACGAGATGCGCAGTGGTCCATCATCCCGCCCTTGATCGCAATGCGAATAGGTGGTTATCTCAACTTTCCTCAACTTCTCATGAATGGTATTTGTTGACGCAGTTATGGTCATGACTCATGAGTCAGGTGGAAGTTCACCTAACCCTGTCTCAGTTCATCCACTCATGAAGGTCGCGTATTAACACACGGGTCGTCCATATCACTAGCTCTTTCTGAGCGATTCTCACGTTCCATTTCTCAAACAAGGTGCACCTGGCCTCCTGCTTGATCCTTAAAGTCTCTTGATAAGTCTTTGTCCTCTATATTCTCTCTTGAGTAAGGACCTCGATTGGTGATGAAAAGGAGCCTCTGTAGAGACAGTGCAGTCCACATTAACTTACCTCAGCGTAACCCTTCGTTTAATCTTTTCCAAATATTTCCTTCTGTACGCTATTTTCATGGAGTAGGCACATACTGAGGCACCATGAGGATTGACAATGCGGGGAACATCCTTCTTCTTGCTTCCCTCGGCCTTCCTAGATTCATCATCGAGAGGTTCAGGTACTTCTCCTTTTCTTATCGTTTCATCAGGAAATGGTGTCTGAAGCTCAACTTTGACTCAAACCAGGTGCTTAGAAATTTCATCATTTCCTTGAATGTGATTTTCACATCTTGGAGATTAAAGGTGAATGGACTGAATCATATGGTCTCAGTTTTTCCTGGCCGACTCAACTCAACGAGTCACTGCACTTTACCCTGCTCTGTGCTGGAAAATATCCTTTGTGATTACGTGTACTGATCAAGGATTTGTTTTCAAGCTTAATTATAGGCTATCATTCTATCAAGTTCATTATGCCTAGCAATGTTCGTTAATTTTAATGCTGTTGCAATCATGATATTCTTGTTATCATTTAACTTGTGTCTTCAATTAATACTTGCGTACCGAGACACTCTTGACCGCTACAGTTGTTCCAGCATCGCATACCCCCACCGTGTCGTTCGCTTAGCAGAGACGCTTGACTCCTGCTGGCAGCTTCATCTTGAAGATCCTGTTAATTGCCACGCATCACAATAGCGGCCCAAAGACCGACCCTTGCCACACACCTGTCTCAGTCCCAGCAGACGTCTCTGCTTGGATTTATCGACAGCTAAGATAGCTGTTGGTCATCCTGAACAGGTATGCAGGCTCTTTCGCGTCTATAAGGGCTTTCAATATCTTCACCCATGGAAGCATTCCTAATATTGAGGCTGACGTCGGCACACACGTAGATTTTGCTGTTTTGGCTATCCTCTTCAGCCTAATTCCAGCATCTGATGTACCGCTTCTAGTTTGAAATTATGCCTCTTTTCTTCAGATAGCTCTGGAGTCGACATTTATTCTTATCAAGACAGTTTTCTCTTCTTACATAATCGCTTCAAATTCAACAATTTTTAGCTCCAAATCCTCCAAATTTATATTGCTCAAGAGTCAAAATCTTCACCTGTAACTGAATGGTCAAAGTTTCTCCAAATATCTCTTTTGATATAATAATATTAGATAGCTTGATGATCGAAATTTTTCCATCTTCTCCTGTAAAAGAGTTGAATTGAAATGTTTTGGGGCCCCCTCCTAACCTTCTCAAATATGCAGCACGATGACCAGAATATTTACTAGCCTTCTCTACGGGAGTTGGCAAGAGATCGCGACGAACTTTTGTTTACGCTTATACTCATAGAATCTTGGTTCTCATAGAAGAAGATTCTTTGACTATTGAATCGAGGTACGTACTCACGTACATCGGTAATTCTTACTTAGTTGGTGAATTCAAGTCCGATAAGAATTATGAATTTGTTTGAGCTTATCAATCGACATTCAAGGTATTGATGACTGGTCAAAAGTGTGGATAACAATAAATCTTCAGCCGCTTGGATCATATTTTGTCCCCTGCGTCCCTATAAGCCTGCTACACACTATCTATTCGCGGAACAAATTTTTCGCGAAAAAATTGTTTTGCGAATCGTGTGTAGCGGGCTATAGAGACACATAAGGCCTCATTTTTTCTCTCCCGAGTCTGCTAGACGAGTTTCTTTTCTTGCAAAGAGCAGCGCATTCTCGAAATCGAAGTTCCGATAACCGTATTAACGTTTTCTGAATATGATTCATCGTCAGTATACGAGGTTTCGGTGTTTGGAAACAATAAATGATCTGATAAGAAGTCGGATTGACAGAAATGCAAGTCGACAGATTCCAGTAGATATTCGCACATTCGTTCCTACCATTTATAGTTTGATTAGTTAGCCATTATATTTTTCGTGTATGAAGTCCCAGTTGTTCAAACATATATCCGAGGTATTTTTTGCCATTCCAAGGTAATTTGATTTCTCTATAACAAAATTAATCTGATCCCTCCTGCATGTCAACACTGATGTGCGCTAAAACGTTAAAATATTGTCAGGTTATATTAAATTTTATCACCGAATTCTCTTTTCCGTTGAACTAGTTCACTTTTTGACCCACGGAAATGAGGTTTCGACAAAATGTTCGCGGAGTTGGTTAGGACAATCAGAATGAATAAGGGTACAATTTCCAACCTACATCTATTGAAAATTTCATAGTCGTAAAGAGTGAATTCATTTCGAGCAGAAGTTTCTTCTCAGAAAATGTCATTCTTCACGATGACGGTCGTTGACTTTAGGAACAGCTCTCGCCTGTTTATTCTTCCTTTCTCGTGGTTCAAACCACACAATATATAAACACGCATTATTTATGAGTGCATCAATTTGAGTAATACAAACCTATGAACGTTAAATCAATTACGAAAAAAGTTCGTATAAAATTGATACCAAGTTACCTACCTGACCTATACTGCGTAACTGTCACGTCGTATGGCAGACGTATACAATTAATAAATAAAAATTGTTATGGCGTCCAAAGTGGATATTACAATATGTAGAAGTGAACAGGATATCTGTATGCAATCAGAAAAAAAAATTTGTCACAGCTGTCCACTTTCTCTTAGACTGTTTTACATAAATATGCTGGCGAATTGACGAAGCTTAATCGTATTCCAGAATGCCAGAGCCGAAATTGACGAGTGCAAAAAAATCATAATAATCTTTCAAGAAGCTGGAGCTATACCATCGCTTTATAACACTGTCGTATAGATCTACGATCCTTGAAAAGAATTACTCCGAGATTCCTGTGAGGCCAGAGATGAATATACCTCCCCTAAGGCAGTATTCTTAGTTCCGCTTAAACTTTGAAAATTTTTGCCTAACTGAGGAAATCTGAGACTCTTGATTTCATACTTTCGGTCCAACATTAAGACTTAGGATTTACTTTTTTGGTGCAAATCACGAGCTGCTGCATTTATAGTCAACTAGATTATCTTATATATCTGGTGTTTTTCAAGGGTACCTGCATAAGGGAAGTTGATGAGCGGTGGGGTCTCAATGCAATGAATCAACAAGCAGCCTACACTTTGCAAAAAGATATTTTTCATGTTCTCTGATGACCTGACAACTTTTCCTCTATAAAGCTCAAAGCTCCTTTCTCTCGATAGAAGACAGCTCAAAATTTTATAGCTTCTTCGTAATTAACATTTTAAAGGTCTTAAGGTACACGGACATTTTCTGGAAGGATGTACTGCCAACAAAGAATACTTATATTAGGCTTTCTATCTCTTAATTTTAGATCATGATTTTCTTTCATAACGTGACGCACTTTCTTAGCTATCTTCTCTACTTAGAGATAAAAATTCTTCCTTCGTAAAATACAGCTTGAAGCGTTTGGTAGGTTTGAAGTATCTTCTTTAGACAAAAGTTCATCCAAGCCTTCTGACTGCATCACGTTCTCTTGAGTTGAAGGATGAGAGGGCACCAGAGTATTTTGAACACAAGTAGTATTCTATGCAACCCAGTATTAAAGAGGGGGTTCCCTGGGGTCCCAAGGACTACAAAAAGGAGGCCCTCATATTTGCTCTGCAATGTCCTTGAAACATTGTACAGGTGAGGGCGTAGCCCGAGACGTGGGGGGTCTTCACTGACCTGGGCCCCGGAGATTGAAGCTTCTAAATCCGGCCCTAATTCTATGTGCTTATAAGACCCGAACAACTGTTGGGAATACCACGCCTGATGACGTTTTCAGTGACTTTGATCTACTTTAGGATAACGACCTTTGCTTTTTTGGGACCTGTATATCCTTGGCTTTTATTATACTTGGTGGTATACAGTATAGTAAGCCTACCGTCTGGTTCTGCCCCCTCCATATCACAGGCTTCCGTCACGGTTTCAATACTATGTGACATCATCCTTGACGTCACTAAGACCTTGACCTAATATGCAAGTCTAACTAATTTCATGTATCTTTATTCTAAGTCTAACGGTCAGTATACTATAGGTTTCTCTTTATAGACTCGAGGAAATTTCAAACTTAGCTCTATAACGCGTGTAGAGAAGGTGGGGCATAGTATGACGTCAGAGGTAGGCTATATATTAGACTGTTACTGCGATTGAGTAGAGCGAGTGAACTGGTCAGTCTAACGTGCAATTTATCCTGTCAATGTACACTAGGCTAATCCCATGAGCTACTCTTTGGTTTCTAACTTAGTTGAAAAATAATGATGGAAGGGAACGTTACTATGACGTCATTATAACGGAGATACACGTACAGGTATGATCAGTCAAACTGATTCAGTATATCGATCAAATCGATATAGTATTTAATGTAACATATCAATACTAGGGAAGAGAGAAGCGAACGAGCTCAGAGCGGGTGAGCTCTGTTAACTAGTTGACTTCTGAGTTTAAATAAATTCCATTTTATGTGTCTCTGGAGGAGAATGTTGGCATATGCTTTCAGCAAAGAAGCCGTCATCTGCTTTATTTACAGAGGATACATCCCCAGGGAACGACAAGTAAACGTCCGCGTCCGACTTTGATAACATCATTATAATGAATTTATTTTGTACAACTTGTTTGTGATTTCACGTCAAAAGCAACTCTGATACCATTTGCTTCACACTCCGACTTACCCATTCCATTTCATATATCCCGTAGGTATGAGGGATCTAGCTGCAACTCTGGGTCCTGACTTGGACCCTGTAGCAGAGAAAATAGTAGGAAAATTCTGAAGAAATGGTTATGTTGATGTATCGTTTGTAAACCTATAAAGTTAATTTTTTTAAGAACTCAAATCAGATCAAGATGGATGTTGGGGATAGAGAGTAACCAAGGGAGACTCAGAACGTAAGGGGCTAAATTTGAAAGATGGAATTGAAGCGATAGAAGGGGTAAATTAAGTTGCCCGAGAGTGGTTGGGAAGATTTGGGTATTGGGTGGTTGCGGCCAAAAAATTATCAGGGAGAGGAAAAACTGGCTTACGGAGAGAAGGGACATCTGCCTCAGCGCAGCGCCAAGGGCCAGTCAAGGCCCAAAAGATTGAATGGAGTCCAGCAATTTCAAGAGTTTTTAGCAGAGAACCCGCTTCTGTTTTTCTTGGAGAAGGCACGGCCGACGTTGATGATAACATCGACGTTTAAAGCCATCACCCAGAGTTGAGTTGGGTTACGTCTCATAGAAGGGGAGTATCCTCAAAAAACGTCCACATCCGACTTTGATGACGTCATCAACCAGAGTTAGGTCAGGTTATGTCTCATAGCTTAAGACTTACTTTTTTTAGGGGACAAGGGAGCTATCGGGTTTCCTCTTCGCTATGGTCTCTCAAGTATTTTTTCCCTCAATGAACACCAAATTTATCCGTGTTCCGTGACTATAAAACTTCCCGACAAGGGAGAATTTTGAAAGATTTCTCAAACTTTTCGGGCAATCATAATCAACAAGCTCATTTGTACAGTTCAAATTCCAATTTTCAACAAGTCCCCTCCCTATTCACTTGAGTTCTCGTCTTACTTCAACCCCCTCTCCTGACTAAAAACCGAGCTACAATGGCCCTTACCCTACTATAAACTAAAGTTGTGTACGAGGTAATAAATATTAACTCAGAAGTCGAAATTTTTTCGAGTACCTTCCTCAGACTCGATATTCTTCCAAGTTTGTACAAGAAGTCAAGGTCGTCGAAAAAGTTGAAATATGTGGACACAGGATTTGTACTCATGGCTGGTAATAGTGAGGTGTTTTCGGGGCAATACACCCCGGGCTCGCCAGCTTAAATGCTCAATCAGATAGAGAACGAAATCACCTTGGACCACTTAATAGTATCTAAAGAGCCTTCTAAATTAGATGATGAATTGAGATCTAAGATATTTTTATGAAAGTTTAAAAACCATAAGTACTTGCGGTTTCAGATAATGAGGCTCTCAAGGAGTTGTAGACTGTTGACTATTCCATAGGTGGAAACCGAGATTTGAGGTTCAAAAATCAATGTTAATAATTATGACCATACACGCTCACGATTGTTTTCCGAGAAAATTATAAATCAAGAACGAGATTGAGGGAGGCTTCGAATCAAACGCGCCTCCACGATTTCGGCACCCTATATTGAAAATCATCCTATTAAATGAATGGAACGAAATTTACCCCTAAAAAATACAGCACTACGGAAAAATGTATAAGCAACTTCCCAAGGGCGATCTTTCCAAGTTTGTCATTGAAGAAGCAGTAGTCGGTAAGCGAAGTCGACGAACGAGCCGAATGGGACAGGGCTATTATGATGTATTGAAATCGTTGCTTTTGAAATATTGCCGCTGTGCCGGCGCTCGTATTTATGTAAAATGTTTGTACAGTACGGATCTACCCCGTCGAGATGTATACCAATTGAACATTAATTTTGAGCGCGATACGATCGTATGGATATTTAAGAATAAATTTTAAGGTTTATAAAACTGACTTTTTTCCTTTCCAACCGTCAATCCCGTCCAGCTCGACGAATATGAAATGGGTCACTGGAAAAGTAATCTCTTCAATTCTAACTTCATATTTGTCGCAATGATCGCGAGTACACAATTTTTAAATATGATGAAATATTGACTTGCTCAATTTTACTGACGTCAATTACAAATGTTGAGGTTTTCTTTCAACTAGAAGGCTGGCAGCATTTCGGTGATTTCTTCCTCGCTTCCTATAGGGGTGCTCTGGCTGTCTTCACGTTCAAGTTTTTTAATAAATACCTACAGCATTTTCCGTTCATACAGCATAATTTGGCTACCTCGGGTAGGCTATCTTGAATGATGAAGTGGTCCTCTATCGTACTTAATTTAATGAATGAGTACGAGTTGCAGTAGTATGATATTATTTTTTATATATCTTTATAAAATATTTGATGAGGGAAAAAATCATTTTTTCGTACTAACGAGTAGGAGATGACATGAATTGAGGATGCTAACTTTGAACATGAAGGTAAATCAAATTTTTTGTCGGAGACCTCGATCTCCTAATATCATGAGTAATTGCAGAAAATCCGACAAAAAGAAACGCAGCATCATAAAAAAATGAACAATCTTGTAATAATAAAAGAAAAAATCTTTTTACTTTTGAAGCTTGTCCGCACAAATTGATTTATTTTGGTTTTGTTTCAATGATTTCACCATGATCGAGTGGTAACATGGGAATATTTTGGATTCATAAAAAATTTATTGGGATTAGATATGAACTTGCGGTATATTTATCAAGATTTATGAAAGAAGACAAAATTAGGTTCATTTCAAGGGGGTCATTTTTAAATTTCAATTTTCAAGTTCTTCTCCTAATTTCCATTCATAACTCGATCTTCTGATATCGTTCGAATATCAAAATTTTTCAAGACCCCTTCCTAAAACCTTCCTTCCCTTCTGAATAGGGATACGGTATCCGTCGTCTTTCCGACAAATTGTGGGTTTGAGGAGGGTGAAGACTGTTTGGAAACCACATTCCGATGGTTGAGGGGGGGGGGGGGGAATTGCCGTCAAGTTCATATGGGTCTGACTAGTTGTCAACTGCTAAGTAGAGTGGATGAACACAAGAAAACGTGAAGTAAAAGTGAAGTGGGTGAGTCGGCCTCTGATGGTCACTTAATCGAAAGTGGTCATAGCTTCACAGAGTGGTCGGAAGGGAAAAATTCGTACTTTAAACGATTGGCTCTAGAAGAAACTGAAATTATTCCACATCGGAACAATGACGATGCCACCATTGCACCGGGCCTAACAGGCTTCTGAGGAGGGACTGATTGAATTAGTCGAAAAGAATAATTCACAATTCGATGACAACTCTTCTAGTTGGTGTTGGGTTTAGTCGCTTTCTATATCTTGACCATTCAGACATTGGTGCAAAAGAATTATTTGAGGAGTTGCGCGTGCTTCAAAAGGTTGCTTCCGGAACTGCACCAGTGGAAGTTTTCGAATATATTCTTTGTAACAATAGTTCCACTCCCAATCCTCTTATCCTTACCTGTGACTGTTGCTTCAGGTGAACGTAGCTTCTAAAAAACTCATCTTTGGTCAACAATGTCACAGATGAGGTTAACAGGATTGGCAGTTGTGTCAATTGAAAGCACTCTCGTGAAACAGTTCGATTTTAAACCTATATTGAGACCTTTTGCGGAGATGAAAGCTCGAAAAATTGACTTTCTGTAATCTAACAATACAATTTTTTGCTTGTCAAAATCGTTTTCTAATTCGAGACATATTTTTTTTGGTGAGGTGGGGGGTGATAAAAATGATTTTCGCCCACGGTGGCGAAACACCTCGCTACGGCTCTACAAGGTAGCTCAGGATCCGGAACGCGAACTCAAGGTCCGAACCCATGGACTGCCACGCTCTGTCCGCACCATCTTCAGGTCACGTTACATACTAGTTCTTGAATTAGGTCAAGGTCAATCAAGATCAGGGCCGCAAAGTCAGAGTTTTTTGGATCAAGATCATTGAGCTGTCCCTCTTCTTTCTCTCACTACATTTTGATTACATTCCAGACAGAGAAAGGATTCGAAAGAATAAATGTTGGCCGTATGACGGGGCTTGAACGAATTTTGAAAATTAGATCAAGGTCAATCAGAAGCAGGAGTGCAAAGTCAAAGTCGTTTTAATCAAGATCATTGGGCTGTCCCCTCTCGCTTCTCCAACTATAAATTATTATTATTCAGATCATGTTCTTTAGTAGTTCCTATGTTAGGTAAAGGTCGATCAAGATCAGGAGCTGGCGGTTAGATTCTTTAAGTACTCCTCCTTTTCTTCTACTATATTTAAATCACGATCCGTAGTAATCCCTAATTTAGCTGAAGTCAATCAAGATCAGGAGCACGAGGTCAGGGTCTTTTGAACCGTTCCATGGAAGTTCCGAATTCGTCGTCTTCGTGATCTGATCTTCCTGTGATAGCTGGGGGGAGGGGGATCCAAAGTTCTCAGCGCAGCAATGGTTGATGGGGCCGCTCTTTGGTCCGCACTTGTCCCACTAGAGATTGGTGGATCTGTCAGTATGTTTCAATCGCGGGGTCTGTATTTGGAACATTCCGGCGTTTCTGTTTACTAGAGTCTGCTCGAAGGCCTACTTGTACTTAAGAGCCATGTGATGCAAGTCTTTTGGCTTCTTGCATCTTGGACCGTCTGTAGTTGTTTAAGAAGTCTTGAGCCATCCATTCTTGATGTTACATGCCCAAAACAGCACACATCTACACCGCGGGCATTTGACCCACAGTACCATTTGATACCCAGTATGCACCGCAGTTGTCGTTGGTGGAATTTCTCGAGCACTTTCAGCTGCGATTTGTATGGCATCCACGCTTTAGAGCCATACAATTCAAGTGAACTGAACTGTCAATCAGGATCAGGCGCGTAAAGTCAAGGTCCTTTGATGGATCAAGAATATCAAACTCAAGAAGTTTCTCTGAAAGCGCCCTACCGTATCCTTATGATGCGACGGATAGCCTCGGCCGGGCCACCGCGATAGCCTTATCTACATTCACTCAGCGTCACGTTTTATGATGACCTTCCTTTTTCCTTGGAGAATGCTATTCACGCCCCTGTTGGGAGAAATTTCAACGCTTTGCCTGCTCAATGTCCAAATCCAATTTGCGATCCAATGATTGATCTATTACTCATATAAAGTGTGGAAGGACACAGCGACGCAGATAAAAGAGACAGTACAATAATTCTTGATTTATATGTGACCTGTTCCAGGATGAAGGCGACTAGCAGCAAAACACAATTCTCCCAGAAGACCAGAAAAGAAGTTCAATTGCTACCCGTCAAAGCTGCCAGATCTATGGATTTTTGGTCCTCAAAAGTGAGAATTTTGGTTAAATTACAAATTTCTTATGCTCAAAGGAAAAGTATTTTAGAAACTTATAGGAGAGATACTTTTTTCCTGGTTGTTATAGGCTGATACTGCAGTCTTTTGTAAACATCGAGTCGATCGAGAGGGAAATACCTCAGTCGCTAGCATGAGAGATACCTTTCTTCCAATTGGTATTGACACATTGGTCGAAATCCGTTTTTATGTCTTACAAAAAATGACAGATACAGATTTTTGAAAATATCTGGCAGTACAGCTACCCTTTCCGTGGAACAGGTTTTTGATGCTAATAGCCCTTATCTTGGAACAAGTCACATAATTTTAAATTTTATAAATTTTCGTTCATAAAGAAAGTAAAAGAACATCCTGCAAGTTCTTGATCAAACTTACATTTTATAAAAACGGCTCTCTTGTGATTTTCTTTCGGACTATCTTTCAATGATAGTTCCAATTTCGTTGCGTATAAGTAGAAGGGAAACACCATCCCATTTTTAAAACAATTCGGGCCCTACAACCGCCAGGTTCGCTGTAGTCGCAAAAATGGAACAGGAGAAAATTCCATTTGTAGTTTTATAACTTTCACTTGAAAATATCTTTGGAAAGAAGCAATTTTTTGAAAAAATTGAAAGAACTAAATTTGCTCATCACAAAATTTCCTTCCAAATGAAAATATTGCTTTTGAAATTCATTGAAATTTTATAAAAACCGGCTCACTTCCATACCCGCTACGTCTATCGAGTACCCGGTTGCGTTATCAGCGAAGCTAGCGCTGTTGGGTCCGAATAAGATGATGAATGTGTGCGCGTGAAAAAGGAAACTAATTTTATCTTCACTTATTCCGGCAATTCTATCTTCTCCATAAGAACAGAAAGCGGGAGGGGGGGATTTTGTCATTAAAGTCAATATTCAACGGAAATAGAATGGGCCCAGTTTAAGTGGATCACTAATATGGATCTTTAATTTGTTCGAGTTCAAGTGTGTTGCAGAAAAATCGCTTTTGCACGTGATTTTTTTTATTATACAACCAGCCCTATAACTTTTAAAGGAACAAGATTCCACTGTTTCTGGAATTTTGATCGTCCACTTATCGAAAATGACTATAGAGCTTCTCCGTAATTGAGAGTAAATAACTTACAACTACCTATACCGCAAACAGATAAAATGATCTTCGCCGAATCGTGTACGTCTGCGGTAACTGAAATTTGAAGAGGACGAAGATCTAGTCGGCGAGTTCCCTCTACAAAGTTGTGGGGAGTTGACTGCGAGAAATGAATCCCAAAATGCATTCCACTCTGATTGATCTAATCTTTAGACGCATCTAAACGCATCATTGTAACACAGTGTAATATTTTAATTGAACTTTATGGACAAATATTTTCACTTACTATTCTACGCGTAAATCAACTACGGGACGATGGTACAAAGTTGTTATGTAAATTCAGAAAAAAAAAAAAAAGGACGACAGCAGGAGGGCGTGACGCTTGGACCTACATCGGCCTCTCTCTAACTAATAATAAAAACTGTGGCAATTTTCTTGATCTTCATCGTTAAATAAATTAGATGCATTTAAGGAAATGTGATCACGATTCAGGACGAAAGTCATTTGTTAGTTTTATTAATAAAATTACTACAATAGTGACGAGCGATCTCTACCGCACCCAACATATTATGAAACATTTATCAAGTGTTCTGCTATGTGGTCCTACCTCTTCGGTGCGACAAATTATAACCACTTAACAGTTAGTTGAAAACCTTTGATTGCGCATCATGTAAATTAATATATTTGCTGTATTGAATGGGTAAAAATTAAATAATGAATATTTTTTAAACCAGTAAACGCGGGTCGATACGTCATGACTAAACAAAAAATCCAAATCGATTATGGTCCCGAGAGCGATCAAAAAGTGGTTATAACGTGCAATTTTAAATATCTCTTTTATTCTTTATATTCTGGATTTTCGAAACCATTAATCGCCTTTATCTTCACGCACGCTGTTTCAAGGGGAAAATCACCGTCCAGGTAGAGGGAGAGCTAATTTACATAGCGCCGCCGTTCGGTTTCAATTTTTCGTCACCATTAAAATGTTCGTATCCGTATTCCACGCTTCGCGGACCGAAGATCTCGTTCGAAAATTCGCCTCGTTACTGGAGATAATGTACTCGTAAAAAAAATCGATCGTTGAAAATTTCGGATAAATTGCAACTATTTCGTTTTACGTGCTTTATACTTCGCTTCGTGTATTCGTCGTTTGGTGTTAGCGTACGTGCGGCGTCCCGAAAGAATCCTCAGATGGCGGACCAAAAATTACGTAAAATGACAATGGCTATCGAAGGCGGCTCCTTTATCAGAAATATCGAGATAAAGTCAAAAATGAATTCGTATTCGTATTCGCCGGTAGACGGAGATCAAACAATGAAAAAAGAAAAAAAACGACATCAGTAAGTTTTTTTTTTATTCGTAAAATTTTCGAGTTTCTATACACCAGATTTACAATGCGCAAAATGAACCTTCATTTAAGTGACATACATTAGGTGAGAATTAGATTGAATTTTTTCAACTTACGGAGAGCTTTTAGATGAATAGAAAGGACTGACCCTCGAGTTTCAATGTTAAATCAAAAATTTAATTGGTGCATAATAAATTATTAAGTGGATCAATCGCGACTCGAAAATTATTGTTGAGAAATTTCACGTATAGACAGAATAAATCATCCATAATTTAAATTTCATTCAATATTGGAATAAAAATTAATTTAAATACATGTGTGTTTTAAAATGAATTAGTCCGTTTTTTTTTTTTGAATGCGTCTGTGCAGTTGAGAGAGTTAAGATAGGTACAGACTCGATTATTCCAAGGTGTTGAAACAGATTCTGAATGTGAAATATTTGATGACTACGAGCCTATAATCTATGAATTTCGTAATATGAGGAAAAGTTTAGTTATACTTAGGCCAACATAACTCGTATCACTTTTTGGAGAATAATTCATCATTGACATCCTCCCTCATTTATCTATACCTTTGTTCGATGAATTTTACGATGAAATTGCGAAACGAAGTGAGAACGATAAACAATGAGTAAATTATTTTGTTTCTAAGGAATGAGTCTGCGCGATAAATTTACTTTTGTATATAAAACCTGATATGGGCAACCGATATCAATACTTTACGGTACTTTTCAGACTCCTATCGTCTCGCTCTTGGTTTTAGCGACCGTGCATAGGACAGTGTAGTTACAAATTATCAATAAAACCACCCTAATAGCAATTCTTTCAATTGTAGGCAAATTACAAAAAATTTTGATTTTTAAATAGGGTTACGATGTTGAAATTTTTCTTACACTTAAAAAAGGTGTCATTCTAGCACCTGCTCTATAAGAGCATCAGTTTTAGACACCATTGTTCTTCAAATTGAATCTATATTACCATACCATCTGCAAACCATTAGCCAACATCAATACTGTTTCCACTGTTTTAAGACGAAATTTTCAAAATCAAAGTGTACTGAAAATAAGATAATTTACGGGCATAGCCCCGAAGGACAGGTGTAGAAGTTGATTGCTTTTTTCTTTGATAAAGAATATGAGTGAAAAAAACTTGGTAAGTCTCATCAGTTGAGGCGAGCAGGGAAGATTTTTCGGTATCGATCATCAATTGGGATCAATTTCAATTTTGATAGTCTATTCTGATAATTTATCAGGATATGCTGTTTTCAAGCTCCCCTCTTCGGTTAGCTCGATGTTCGGAATCATTTCAAGTTCACTGCTTCGTATTTATAGCGCGAAAGTAAAAATTTCTCCAAGTCCCTCTCCCCCTTCACCTCTGGCTGGAGAATCGAAATGTATTCAAAATCCCCCTCCCATTCCTCTTATTGTATCAAGAACTCTGAAGTCGAGATTTTTCTAAATTCTCCCTCTCATAGACATGTAACTCAAAGGGCGAAATACGTCCAATACTCCCTTTTGAATGAAAAAGGAGCGGTCCTTATATCGCTTGATAGGAGGAATCTTTCCAAGTCTCCCTCTCCCCTTTTCATAATATGTATAGCTGAAATGTGCCCCAGTCTACGGAAATATAGCTCGATCAGAATTGCATCAATCAGCAGAAAAGTAACTAAAATATATGTATCATAGATACCTTTCTGTTGATCAATGAAGTTTCAACACAGTACACCCATGTCATCACTGACCCCTTTTCCCAACGTCGAGAATTATTCGCTGAATGTTGCAAGTTTTCTCCTTCCTCCTTCCTCATATCGGACTTCGGAAATTTTTTTACTAAGCCCTTTATCGTAAACTAGGCTTGTGTAAGGCTTGATACTACGTCTCCCCTACTTCGAAAAAATGGCGGTTCCCTGGACGAAGAGAACCTGTTCTGCGAATAAACGAGGTACGAGGGAAACTATGGATCGAACTGACCTCCTATCATAAATCGCTCGGAGGTCGAAATTTTTATGCCCCCCTCCCGTTATTAGTATGCTCGATGGCCTACACTACGCTGTGGGTTAGGCTACGCTTTTAGACAGCTCATTGCACAAAAATTATACTAGGTTGAGAATGAGGGTGGACGAGCGAAGTCAATAAGCTTAGTATACAGTGTACTAGGCTGAGCTCTCCGTGAGACTAGGACTTGTCTTACTGTAGAAGCGAAAATCAAAACATTTCGAATAAGTAAAGAGAGAGGCATGAATCGCGATCCTCATATTTTGCCAGTATCATTTTTAAATAATATTCGCGACAGTCGTTGGTTGACCTTGACCTAAAATGGTTTTTCAGGTACGGGTATAAAAATACGCCATAATAAGACGGGACACTTCTGGTTCCTTCAAGTATATGATAGCTCCAGACGCCAAATACTTAAACTCTATGGAGGGGCTTGAATGTCTATCACACACTTGAACTGCTCGCAGTCACAAGAACCTCTGTGGTTCCCAACCTGGGGTCTGCAGATAGGTCTGAAAAGAAAAAAATTGTTCTGGAAGGCGTTTTGAACAAGATTTCATAATATTTTAGGGCTAATTTTTCAGCATACGCCACTGATTAGTGCTACTTTATTCCTATAACATTTTTTCGTAGTGGGTCCGCGAAAAAAGGCCGAAGCATTGGAGGAGTCCGACATCTTCAGAGGGTTGGGAGCCAGTGAGCAATACAACACTCTGATTCGATCTTCGCAGGATTTTACGGGTCCCTATTCTACAAACAGGCTAAATCTTCCTCAAAATCACTGGATGCGAAACTATCCGCTGGTTCACATTTAGCTTTTGGTGCTCTGCGCACCAGTCCTACGCTCAGCCTATGCGCTGAGGCTGGCCTATTCCCTCTTCAATTCTGCTCATTATTGCTTATCGCTAACATACTTGCGTCTATGACCCAGTTTCCCGAGCTCTCCAACTTCCCTTCCACCTTCAGTTTCCAAAAATCACTACTTCTTTACCTTGAACCACAAATTTAAACCCCTCTTCGCATCTACTCATCCATTCCTCCATGGGCATCCACAACGCGACGACTCATATTTGCCTCAACCTGGCTGACCCAAATATGGGCCGAATCAATTTACTCAGAACAGATCAAAGCCATCATTGTTGATGATTTGTGCCTTACAGGTGGATCCAAATGTGGTTCCAAGCACCTCCATTCGAAAAACTCGGCCTTCATATATTCCGCTGAACTTCTGCCAACTATCTCTGTCTTTCTCCCCTCTTTCTTTTCTTTTTTCTCAATGAATTCCTCCTTTTCCAATTTCTCTGTCTTCTCTGCAAACCACACAAGACTCCTACTCTCCCAACCCCATGATTCAATACATTCTCATCCTCCTATTCTCTATTTTAACATCTTCTCTTTCTTCAATCGCTTTTCTCCAGATCCCTGGTCACATCGGCCATGGGTGGCGGAGTAAATTTCTCTCAGAAGGGGCAAAAATTTTTCGCAATAGAATTGCTAAAACAAGAATCTTTTAATTTTTCAGTCGTTTGGTTGTGAGGGGGGCGTCACCCTCTTACTTTTTGTCTGGAGAGTAAACTGCCCCCCTATTCCACCACCCATGACATCGGCCTCCCAAAACATGAGGGAGTAAACCTATCTGCCAAACAAGTTCCGTTTTCCTCCTCAATCGCCGACTCTACCCCTTCTTCGGTCCATGACTTGAAATCTTATTGTCCTTCTTTAAACATCATATCATGGCACAAGCTCAGATCCTCTCAATCCCATAATAACTTTCGTTCGATTAAAAAATCTCCGACCCCCACTCTTGTTTAATTCGTTCCTCACGCTTTGAGGAAATAGGGACAAAGAATTGGGCACACTTACTGAATCTAATCCTTCCTTCTTTTTGGGTTCTCCGATTCCCCTAATGCCAATATGTACTGCCATGCTGAAGAATTGTTTCCCACGTTTTCTTCTGTACATACCTTCTAAACCTCAGAAAGTCATTTTCTAAATTTCATCTTGAAACTTGCGTCTCCTTATTTATTTTCTTAGAATGTCTGCTGACTAGTTATAAATTTGAGCTTTGATTCAAGAAAAATTTCAATTATTGAAGGGACTTGAAAAAATCTCAACTTTCAAACTTCATAGATTTTTAAACCACGATTTGAGAAACTTTCAATCTTCCAGGTCCTCAAAGTAAATATAGGCCATCAGGCTCTCGCTTCGCATCTATGGCTCCAGATTTAAAATTTTAATCTCATGATCGATGGCAAATCCTGACAGACAGACGGTCACATATCTTAAAATAAGGGTAGGATTTAAAGAAGAAATGAAAGTTGAGGTGAATGGAATCCTCATAATTAGTACGAGTCATAATATTGTGTAGATTTTTGAGTTACTGAGGCACGTAACAGATATTACGTGCCTCAGTAACTCAAAAATCTACACAAGACATGAGAGTTATCAGCATTTAGTCACGTTCGTGGCACATGCCAGAGAGGAATGAAATCTTGTAACTCCACTTCTTATCAAAATAATAATTTTCTCATGTAAAATATATGCTGATATATATATTGAAGAAAACCTATGCGAGTCACAATTATTTCTCTTTATCGATTGGTGCCTGAGAGCTAGTCCGAACACAATTTCTTACAAAAGACAATCTAAAAGAATTTTCCAAAAAATTTACTTTCCAGATGGTTCCCTCGAATTCACAAACGGTATTGTATAACGCTATTATTGTTCCTGGAAAATATTATGCAAGGTTATTTGTTAACAAATACGAATATTGTAGTTGTCCACTTGAGTCAAAATCCAGGCATTGTAGAATTGCCTGAAAATGGAACTGAAACACTTGTAAGTGAAATTTTTTCCCCACTTTGTTGTGATTTGAAAAATTGCTCTGAAATACACTGTCATCAATTTTCAGGAAACTTACCACAGTTGGTCACCGACGCATTGGAGTATTATATTGAGTATGGACGCTTTGGGACATACTTTATCCAGTGTAATGGGTGTTGTGATCAACAGAATGGGCGGGGCCACCTGCCTCGCTTTAAGTATATTTATTGAAGCAGTTATATCCTTGACAGCTCCAATCATGCTCAAAACTCACCTATATTTATTCATCATAAACAGATTTATAGCAGGGTTTGCTGAGGTAATTACCTATACATAAATCTAGTTCTATGAGAAAATAACTTCAAAACACAGCTCAAAATTAGTGCTGTGTTTTTTAGGGATTGTGCTTCATAGGCTGTATAGATGTATTCGCCCATTGGATTCCTCTAGGGGAGCGCGTTCAGTTAATCAACTATGCTTTTATCGGATTCGGTTTTGGACTCGCTACCACTTACCCAGTGTCTGGATATACCATTCTGAATTTAGATTGGGAATATCTATTCTACATTATCGGTGAGTATTTTTAACTAAGAGCAGTGTAAATAAATCTTAGACAGACCTATTTTACTTACTGATGGTTGTTGATGTTTTCTTAGGCATATTACTTCTAATTTGGGCCATCATTTGGATTACTTTTGTCAGTAATGATCCATCAACAGATAGATTTATATCGGAAGAGGAGAGAGCATACCTATCTCGTGAAATGAATCACATATCTAGGGGAAAAGTAAGTTACCTATACGTCATCGACATTTGATTTTGTGTCGCATGTGCAGTCACCTGTCCTCCACAGTGTGTGTATTAATTTTGCTTCCTCCAACACCGATATCGGCCCATAAGGCTATAATTTCAGGACAGTATGGTACAAACTTGAATTGGATCAATAAAACGGTATACGCGTATTAAAAGAGAAAAAAGTGTAGTTTGGAGTGACGACTTCACAACTTTGCAGATCATCAGTTCATTAGGTCATTAACATTAAAAATATGGAAAGGTCGGAGATTAAGAAATCGATGGAACAAAAACAATGAGGTTGTTGTAAAAGGGCAAACGGAAGAGTGGAAAACACGTACAGCAGGATACAAGAAGAGGTAGTGGACAGATATGTTGTCACTACTGGCAGTATCAGAAAAAGGATTAGGTGACAGACCAAAAAATGATTCTGGAGTGGGAGTGGATGATCTCTCATGATAGACAGTTTGATTAGGCGATCTGAAACTCTTTGAAGCTGTGTCTTTTAGAATACCAGTAAGTGAGAATTAGAGAGCGGTAATAGTTTTCAAGATCACAAAGATACATGTGGGAAGGTCAACTGCATTGTACTTCGGGAGTCCCCAAAATGTATGGAAAGGATACGACAGAACGAACATTAGTAAGTAGAAGCCTTCAAGTATAGAATTAGTTAGAGATATGGCAGGGAATCAATTGACTGGAAGATGCAAAGCGTATCCAGGATTCTAACAAGGGGGGGGGGGGTTGCTCGTAAGTAAAAAAAAACTTCAATATCCTTACCATTGTGAGAAAAAATCGCCAGAGCTTGGAGGATCTATTCTCCACCCCCCCCCCCTGGATACGCCACCGGAAAGATGATAGTAGATGGCATTCAGCTCAGTGGGAATTAGAATTGAAGAAATAATAGGATTCAGTCGAAAATCTGGAAACGAGGTTAGCCATGGAGGAGAGATGATGAGATAGAGCGTGAAGGTTTCTGCTCAAGATTCTTACAAAAGAGGAAAGGAGGGAAGAGTTTTGCGGTCACAGTGTGGGGTTAGAAATAGGGAGCTAAGAGGATTCAACGGTAGCTGCGAGAAAGCTAACGGTATAAGGTTTGTGAAGCGATCTCGGATAGGGGATTTGCTTGTCTCAGAGAAAGAGAGTGGAGCAAAAGTTAAATTCTGTATCTTTCGCGAGAATTGTCTTGAGTACTTTTTCAAGAACTGCTACCGTAATTCCTCCCTGATACGGTTCATAGTCCTAGAAACGAAAGAACTTCACATCGACGCAAAACTAACGTACAGCTTCAGATGATCATGCGCCAAAATAATACACACACCAATGATATAATGGTACATTTTTCTTGATTGTGTCACATGCGATTAGGCCAATATAGATCAAAGCGTCCATCATTATGACGCGGTTCAACGAAATAATATAAAACACAAGACTCATTAGGTATTTCATCAAGGTTGAGGACCTTTTAAAATAATGCTCTAAACATAAAATCGAATAAATTATACATGCGAATTCATTGACATAATATACTTCGATCTACGATCATTATGGGCGTCTGCGAATGATCCAAAACCGGTTGAAACGCGTCTATATGAGTCAACATTGCTAATTTCTCAGTCGTAGAACTTCGTTTTTAATTGTAACAATTCTCTGTATTTTAAATTCAGGCTCAGATTCCGTACCGAAGCATTTTCACATCTGTGTCGGTGTACGCTCTTGTGAATGAATACCTTATTGCAAGTTTTACGTCAGCCTTCATGCTTCTACTACCAATGTATGTAAAAGGTAAATATTATACAATTATCACATTTTGCAAATTAAGTACGTATCTACTGTCTTAATAAAATATATCACATTATCAATTTAAATTGGGAGGAGGTCTTCACGTGTGCTGATAATGGACCGCGTAAATTCATACGAGTCATAGGTATTTACTTATCACGTATTTTTTTTCCCATACGTGATCGTAAATTTCAAATCTTCTAAATTTCGCTATAAATTTGATAGCGGTTGACACTGAGAATACCTAAATTTTTCTAAACAAACAACGATCAAGAACCATAATGTAATTCTACCGAGAGGTTTTGGTAGCGTAAATACGGAGGTGAATGAAGAGTAAGAATTTAGACAAATGCATTCAACTTTGCGAGAAAAATACGTTGTATTCATACCCCATTGAATCATCGCACGCAGGGAAATACTCGCAAGAGACTATAGTAAACTGCTACTAGGCCCATACGTTAGACCTTGATGTAAGATAAACCTGTCGTACGTGTCCAGTTACATTAATCACTAAGTGACCCGAGAATACCGAAATATTAGAAACACATCTCTACCTGAATGAGAACAACGGGAAAACTGGACAAAGATGCGGGGGAATTTGTGAAATGAGGATTTCCCCGTATAATTACTTCCTAGCACTGAAAATCAATTTTACTTCTCATTCATCTCGCGCATTCGTATATTTTTGTATTCATGATGGGCCAGTTCAAAAAAATAATTAGGTAATAAAGATTAGATATTCATCTCAATATTTTCGTTTTTTGTAGGTACCACTATTGTTTTTATTATTAGATAAATCGTAGTTCTGTACATCCCCCGGTATTGGCCCATTTTTTTTCTCTGTACATAATAACTTGACCAACGCAGAATGAAGAACAAAGTTAGGTATTGGAAAAATTTTTTGTTTTTTTTTTTTTTCATTTCATTTTTGAGTTATTTGACTACTTTCTGGGTCATCAGCTCGCGAGGAGGTATTGTAGATTGTTGGAGGAGTGGAAAGTAGTAAATATAGAGCGTAAGTATAGGAGAGAGTTGGTAACTGTTTCTGAGTCGTTGCATAAGAAGGAAGAGACCTTGAAAGTTAGTCCTTGGTTTTGGAAGGCTGGACATGAGAATAGGTGTTGTACTATTAGGTTATCCGTTTGACAGCAGTTGCAAGACGGAGGAAAGAGATTCAGTAGGAGGTCGGGTGTGGCCAATTCTGAGGCGGGAGAAAAAGATTTCTTCATGACGGGAATTTCTGTTTGAGAAGGACCAAGAGGTAGGTGAGGTTTTTATAGATCGGAGCTCGTTGTGCGGTAGGAGAGTCCAAAGATGATGCCAAGCATTCAAAGTTTTTTAGATCGTATGATGGGGAAGATGGATCTGGAATCTTTGGTAGGTGGGTGGCTTCCTTGGCTGCGGGGCAATCTCGTCATGTCCAGGGAGACCGATGTGGCCAGGGATCCAGATAAAAGTTATTGTTGTTTTGATGGAACAAGAGTTTCAATGCGTTGAGTTATAGGATTTGTTGAATGGATGTCTTGTATTGTTAATCAGTTTGTTGTTTGTAAGATGCAATTGTGTTGTGGGGGACGTTGCGTCAGTTACGAAAGGCAGGAGTGTATAGCACCAATTTCAGCAGTAAATACTGAAGCTGAGTTACAGAGTCGTTTAGCGGTAATGGAGCCGTGGATAGAGAATGCATAAGCTGTTTTAGATTGAGATTTAGAGCCATCAGTGTAGCAGATTTTATGATTTGGGTATTCTGCGATAATTTCTGAGATCAGTCTTCAATAGGAATAATTGAGTACATGGGTGCAAAAAGGGCGGATATGCAGAAAGTGAGTTTTGAGAAAAACGCGTTTGAAGTTTTGTAGTGCGTGCTACTCTTGAAGGAATCGTTCGATCAGGACAAACCGCCATTCATTTTTTTGCTTGAAGCTTCCACAAGGTGAATCAAAAGACAATGGGCGATTTCGTTCTTTATTTTTTTAGATATTGAATGATTTAGAAGAGTAAGTCATCCGCCCTTTTTGCAATTATCCCAAATTCACCGCCCTTCTTGCAAATATTGGCGATTTATATCCGCCCTTTTTGCCGAAAACAGTTTCGTTTTGTCAAAACCCCATCCATAGAAAACTAGAAAAAGAATAATCAAAGGAGAATACATTGATTGAACACATTCAAATTGTTTAATAGTAATACATTTCATAAAGAAAAACGGTTTTTTAAACTTTTGCAAACTTTAAACGCAAATATCTCGACAACTACGCACTCTATCGAGCTCATCTATGGCGCGTTTGAAAGAAGATGCTTCAGAGACTTCATTTCTGCGATAATATGAAAAAGGGCGGATTGTCACTTCCGCCCTTTTTGCACCCATGTACTCAATTGTCCAATTTCGGAGTATTTGCGAGGTCGAGTCTGATAGATAAGGGGGGGGGGGGTAATGGTTCCATAGGAAGGAGAGGCGAGAGTTTAGGGAGGTATTAAAGATCGGATTTGAAAGAGGAAAGGAGGAAGTTACTAGGAGAAAGGATAGATGTATAGATTGGAAGGTCAGGAGTTTGAGAAAACAAAGCGAGGAGAGTGCGGAAATGTAGTGGTGGTTTTGCTGCTTCTGCACAAAGGCTGGGGAAGTTCGAAAAGCTCCGAGGGCCATGCGTAGGGTGGATGCTTAAACAGTATCGAGGAGTTTGATTTTGGACTTACTGCATTGGCTGTAGATTGTAGCACCGTAATCGAGTTGAGAGCAAATAAGACTTTTGTATAGTTGCAGCAGGAGTTTGCGGTTACATCGTGTCCGGGTGTGGGATGGGTACTTGTTGATATTGATTGCGTTTAGGCTTTTAGCTACGAGTGACTTTATGTGAGGCATCCAAGAGAGTTTTTGATCAAAGATTAAACCCAGGAATTTGTAAGAGGAGAGAATGTATGATTGTAAAGCCTTGAACAATTAGCGAATGAAGTGGGGTTATAGGGCATCGGTGTTTTCGAAAGATGACAAGACCTGTTTCATCTGAAGAGAAACGAAATCCATGGTCGGAAGCTCAAGAACCGATTTTATCAAGCGTTTTCTGGAGGAGGTGTGCTGCTCTTTAAGGGTTCGAAGATAGTAGGGAGATGCTGTAGTCATCCGTAAAGAGGCGCTGATTGAGTGGAAAAGAAACACATTGACTGATCTCATTGATTGCCATCAGAAAGAGGGGAACGCTCCAAACTTCTCTTTGAGGAACGCCATTCTGGATGGTTTGGTGAGCAGAGAGTAGGTCCTCTATCCTGAGGGTAATAGTTCTGTCGTAAAGGAAACTTTGAAGTAATTTGACGTAATTCTCCCTGAGGCCTATTTAGGGTCGTTTTTGGCCGATATAATGGAACCAAACGCGAGGGAAGTCTTGCTGGAAATCGAAAAAGATAGTATAGAGAGAAGATTTGGTGAGTTCTGTGTCACCGATTTGTTGCTGTAAGTCAGATAATGTTTGTAAGGTGTTTCGGCCTTTACTAAAGCCATATTGGCAGGGTGCGATTTTTTATTCTCCTGCCAGGCTCAAGATTTGAAACTTTTTCACAGCCTCCTCTTTTTTAGAGTTTCTGTAGACTGTTCTGGGAGTATGGATGATATGATAGTAATGATAAGACATTAATTTCGAAATAATCGTGCAACCGAAAACTATCCCTGCGGGTGCAACTGAATCAAGTCTCGGGAGTGGGGAAAACCTGTTTTCGGTAGTCGAATTAAGTCCCAAAAGGGAGAGGTGGCAAAATAATATCCAAATTGAATCCCGTAGTAGGGCGTAGTAAAAGGTATAGAGTCCGAATTGATTCTCAAAGTATCGGCGATACTGAGTCTGAGAAGATGGCTGCTATAGGCAACTTAATCTTCATCATGGAATGAGTAATTTATGACTGCATTTAAACGGCTCCCTCTACGCAGCACATCCCAATATTTTCACTCTTCTTGAGGTCCAATGTGACACGCCAAAATCATCGATGTTTGTAACTTACGTTCCGGTACAGTTAAAAAAGAGGCTATAGCCTATGGTCGCCACATTGATGACTTGGTATGATCTCGGCGAATTATCAAGAATTGAATTTTTGAAGCGCGTGTGCTTCAAATTTCTGCCTCCACCGATGAATAAGTGATTATACTCGAATATTTTCCAAGCTCAGTACCTTCCACGGGATAGCTGCTTAATCGCACCGATGATGCATACACCGATAGTCCTAAGTCTATTGAAACGAGAAGGGAAATGAGAATCATTATTACACTCGGGAATCAATTCGATTGTATACTCCCGCTACCTCGTGACTCAATTCGGTTGTGTACCGTTGATACGTAAAGACATTCCCTTTTTATACCCCCCACCTCAGGACTCAATTCGGATATTATTTAATCGTATCCCCGACATCTCGGGACTCAATTCCGTTGAAAGTTCTGTTGGGACTCAATTTGGGACCGTCCATTCCTACAGCTGTATAAAAGTCATATCCGATCCCCATCACTGGATTACAACTCCTCGATCTACTGTTAGTCTAACATGTCCATTTTTCAACTACTAAATACTGCACTGTTTAATAAATAGCTCTTAGAATGGTTCTAGAGTCATTCCGTACAAATCTTAATCTCAGCCTCTGCGCTGAAGCAGCCGAACCTCCTCTCCCCTTTCATACACTCATGTTGATTACTTATCGCCGAGAAGGTTTTAATAAAGTTAACAGACTTATGCCGAGCGATTTTGTTGTCGCAGTCTGTAGCAAGTACGCAAGTTTTCATGTTTTTAAACAATATTATTCAAGTAATTTATAATCACATAGATCAACGTGAAATATGATCTGGTCCAAACTGCTACTTTATTACTTGATGGGCAACATGTCCTATGTTACTAATCCCACTCGAAATCTTCAACAGTGCACAGCCAAATTGTTTGTCAATGTTCCTCATTTTGTACTGGATGAATTACCACGCAGAAAGCGGAGTGAATCTGGAGAATATATATAAAAGAATTACAATCACGTAACGAAACTTTTTTTGTTATAAACACAACCGGGCTTCACGTCAACTAAGCGGTGCATCTTCAGGTGTACTTATTGAAATACGTACGATGACTAAAAATAATGCGACGAGAGCTGGAAGAGGAAAAGAAATTATAATAAGAGAAAGGAAGGAGAAAGATCAAGTAGAAATGAAGTCATCAGAATGAGCATGATTATACATGTGAGAGATGAATGAATTGATGAGACTAAAACGGGCGCCATTGAGAAGAGAATCGCCTAAACGTGAGAACTCGGCAATTATTTCGTCTTCTAACCAATTAAGGAGTCGGCCTTTAGTCGCTTTATGGATTAGTTTGAAGGTGACCTGAACAAGGCTGAGATTTTTCTCGACGCAGTGTTTCGCTATAACGGATTTTTCCGGAAGGTGGTTACGGAAAGCAGAGCGGTGTTTATCGGAGCGATTCATAAGGGAGCCAATGTATACGGCAGAACAGTTAGAGACTGTGAAAAGGGCGCGGTAAACACCTCAGCACTGTTTAGGGAGGCAGGCGCGCACGCAGAAATTTCTTTTGGGGGGAGCTATTCTTAGGTTAGGTTACATTTTTCAGAGCAATCAATTTTCCTTCGGTATTCTTCACCAACTTTTTGAACAATGCGACGTCCAAAAAAATTGACGTAGATGGTGCTCCCCCTTCAATAGCTTCAACTTCCGTATTGGGATGATAAAATTTGAGCCAGTAAAAAAATTCAAATATCCATTTTCAACTTTTTTTCAATAAAAGAGACACTTTACGCTTAGCAATAAAACAGTTTTAAAAAGATGTCTTCAACTCTCGTTCTAATGCTGTAAAAATAGATTTATTTTTCGAGCCTAAGGGGGTGGCTTCAGCCTCCCTAGCCCCCCTTCGGTGCGCGCCTGCAGGGAGGAGCTCATCTTCCAGAGAAGATAAGTGGCCCACAGTTAAAAGAGAATAGAAAGCACGCCGATATCCGTGGGGTTCGAGAATGCGGGCCATTTTATAGGAAGGGTGACCGAGAAAGGGTAAGTGAACCCAGCGCTTACGAATAGGAGAATGGGTGCGCTGAGAAGAAAAGTTAGAGTACATAGCGCGTTGGAGGAATTTCCTCGAGATAACCTTATCGATATCAGAAGAGATATTGTTTAAGCGCGCGAGTTCGGAGGCGTGAGTCTTATCTACGTTGAAGTTGCGAGCGGAGAGAGGGATTGCCAGGAGGCGATGGATGAAGGCGAGTAAGGCGGAGAATTTATGAGAGTAATGATGAAAGGAAGAACGCAGAATAATGAGAAATTTGTTTACAAGCATTACCTCTGAAATATCAAGCTGGTTACATTAGGCTACATTGATCTATCTCTGCAGAAACTTGACGTCGAGTTTTCTCAGTGCATAACATTCAAATCTTTTTGAGAAAAAATTGAAAAGTTGACGATTTGAAGCAATTAAATCTTCCAATAGATCAGTATAAATAACTCCATAAAGCGTACACATTGTATCCAGTCGACCACTCGAATCATGCGCCATATGTAGCCGGTCTGAACGCAGCCAAAGGAATAATAGTGATTCTTCAAAAAAATCTAGTCACTAACATACATGAAGAAATTTTCATCAGTGATTTTGTTTTCAATTTGATGAAAAGGTATAGATCATCACTGAGTGATCGTAAGTACGAATAGTACAATTGCTAGAGCACGTTTAACTGAAACGGATATCTAAGGGAAGGGAAAGAGAAATGAGTTCTTATTATGCACCTTGCAATAACTGCCTCATTCGACTGTCAACTTCGGTCATTGTGGGGCTCGGCAGAGGAGAAAATGATAGACATCCTCATTAAAGCTCAAAGATTGGTTAAAAAGAGAAAAATTTAGAGCTAAACTGACTTTAGATTTACTCATGGATTCACTACCCAAAGGAATGAAAAAGCAAAAGGTTGCAGCTGAATTTAGATATCGATGGAACGAGTTCAAGGATAATTTGAAAATAAATGGGAAAAGTGAGAAAATACTGGATTTCGAAGACGATCCATTTTCCAAAACGGAGGATCATATTACCTTCAACAATTCTTCGTGGCGGAATATCATTGGCGGAGAAGATTCGCTGATGTAAAAATTTCAAATACGAACATGGAAGCTATTTTTGCATACAACCTTTTGAGATTGTGTGCAAAAATAGCTTCCATGATCGTATTTGAAATTTTTACCTCTCAATATTCGTTGTGGTATAAAGTTCGGCAATACTTCTCCGATCCATAGATATGCGTTTTCTCTCAAGATGTTCCTGCAGTATAAGGGATGAATATTATATACAATATACTATTGATTGACAAGAGCAATAATATGGTCGTAGGCAAAAAAACTCCTAGGTTCTCTTACAATTTGTATATCAAAATCAATTATAACAAATATTTGTATAATCGAAAGAAGTTATAATTGGTCCAGGAATATTAGACATGAATAAAGGAATAATTGAGGCAAGGATGAAAATTTGCACGATTGATGGTAAGTACTCCCTAATGAACACCGCCGGTGTACGCGTTGCCCCCTACAGCCGAGAAAATACCACAAAAAACAGTCTTCTCGCTTTAACTTTATTGAAAGAGCTTTTTTGGTAAAAATACCTCATACAAAAGTTGTACAGCGTACAATTACCTACAAAAATGATGTCTTACATTCTAGGGCTAGGATCGATACTTTTCTAGGAAATCGCGTGGGAAGTATATCAAAATAGTGCAGGTGATAAATGACGAATAAAAATATTTTGGGTCTCGAAAGCCAACTTTCATGAAAAATGTCAGGCTAGGTGTGCGAAACAACATAGGTTTGAAAAATCACCGTCTTTAGGAGTTTTGGGGTTGTTTGTCGGCTGTAGGGAGCAACGCGCACACCAGAGGGTGGGGAGTATTAGTATGTTCACTATAGGGAGTACTTACCATCAATCGTGCAAACTTTCATCTCTACCCCTGAAATTTAGAAACAAAATAAATATAGGCAAAATATTCGTTCAAACTGTCTGATTTAGGAAAATTTAGTCCCCCCCCCCTCACCACTCAGCTGTAAATATAGAGTCAGTTCAGCTCTAAATTTCTTTCTTTCTACCTAATTCGTGTTCTTTACATCTCAATTAATGAGGAAATCATTGTCTCCTATACCGAGTTCATAATGAAAGAAGTTGGCAGTCGAAAATCGAGTCTATTTGCATAATCATAACTCATCTGTCTTTCCCCTCCATCAAATATCCAACATGAGTTAAACATAGGTACTCTAACAATTGTACTACTCATGCTTACGATCACTTAATGATGGTCTAAACCTCTGATGAAAATCTCTTCATGTAAGTTACTTACTAGATCTTCTTGGAAATCCGCTATTATTCCTTTCACTGCGTTCAATCCGGACGGAGTATGATTCGAGTGGTCGACTGGATACGATGTGGACACTTTTTGGAGTTCTTGACTGATCTATTTAAAAACAGATTCAATATCTTTATATTGTCGACTTTCCAATTTTTTCTCAGAAAGATTTTATTATGTACTGAGGATGAGAGAAAAAACTCGACGTCAAGTTTTTTGAGAGATAGGTCAATGTAGCTAATATAATCAACTTGATATTTCACGTAATTCTTTTAAATAAATTTCTAATTATTGTACTTACCGACTCTCCCGATTCACTCCACTTTCTACGTGGTAATTCATCCAATACAAATAAGTGAAGTACATTGAAAAACTATTTGGGTGCGCTCTGTTGTAGATGTCGAGCGGCATCGGTACCAAAGGACGAGTTGCCCATTCAGTAATAAAGTAGCGGTTCGGTCCAGAGCATTTTTTACGTTTGTCTATGCGACTATAAATTACTTAAATTGTTCAAAAATATGAAAACTCGCGTAGTCGCTGCAACCTGCGACAACAAAATCGCTTGGCATAAGTATGTAAGCTTTATTAAGCTACTAACCTTCATCAATTATCAATGTTTCAAAAATTTCATACTGTATCTTCTCGGCGATAAGTAATATTAATGGAAATAGGCTATAATAGGCTCAGTCGCTATGAACGATCAGATATCATCGACTTTCGTAAAATTAGATACGGTATTCGACTAAATAGGCTAATTGGTTCATATTTGGATAAAAAACCGCTAAATATTCACGATGGAAAAAAAAAAAAGAAAAATTGCAAGATTCCTAGAATTTTTGGGGATGTTGAAAAATGAGAAAATTGTAGAGAAATCAGCAAGTGTACCAGAACAAATATTACCTCTTCTCTACTCCAACGCTCAGGCTATGAGCTGAGGCTGGCCTGCTTCGTCTACAGTTCTCCCCAATATCGCATACCATCAACTTTCTTGCTTCTATAGCTTAGTTTCCCATCTTTCTTCCTTCTCTCAAATCACAAAACTCCCTGCTTCTTCCATCTGAACCCCATACAGTCATTTCAAATTTAAGCCCTTCTTTCCATCGACTTACGCATTCCTCCTTGGGTATTCACGCCGCCTCACACCTATTGACCTGGCTGACTTACCAAAATTGTCCAAATTTGATTCACTTGAAACGTATCAAAGCCATGATTGGTAATAATTTTACCTTCCACTTCCTGTACTTCACTCGTGGATCCGAATCGAATTCCAAAACTAGCTACGCCTCTTCTACCAATAGTGAGGTCTCGTACTTCCGGACACAATATACTCGGCTGAAATATCTACCTCCTATTCCTACCGCACTCTCCTCTTACTTCCCTTCCTTCTCAGCAAATTCCTCTTCATTTCCTATTCTTTTTCCTTTCTGTAAGCCATACAAGATCCCATACTCTTCCAACCTTATCGTACAACGCCTTCCCATCCTCCAACACTCTTCTTCAACATCCTCTTTATCATCAATTGCCTTCTTCTGAATTCCTAGTCAGAACGACCTCTTAAAGCACAACACAATCTAACTTCCAAACAAGCCTTACCATCCTCCTCAATCATTGACCCCAACCTTTCTCCGGTCCATGACTTGAAATCTTATCATCGTTCTCTAATAATCGCATCATGGTACAAACTTTGCGCTTCTCAATCCCAGAATAAACTTTTTTTTTCGATTAAAATATCCTTGATCCCTTGTTCCTCCACAATTCGTTCCCCATACCATCAGGAAATAGTTTTTTTTCGACTAAGCGTTGGGTACACCCTCCCAGCCTACTCCGTCCTTTTTGTTGTGCTCTCCGCTCTCCTTCGATACCAATATTGTCATGCTGACGAATTGTCCGTGTGCCATTTTTTCTCCTTTCTGTACTTCTTACCCTGAGAAATTCAATCAAATATAATTCTATATATGAATGGAAATAATAGCTCTATTAGCCTATATCTAAATAAAGAATAATAATTGATGGAAAATCGCATTCTTCTCCCATCATAAAATCATTAGAATCATTTGATCTTCAAGAAAAAAAAAAAAAAAAAAAAAAAAAAAACTATTCCTATTAAAAAAATCTTTAAGAAATGTTTGTTTCATAAAAAATGTATCAGAAAAATATTCCAACTACAATGTTATCCTAAAATGGGGTACTTATGATGTAAATATTATACGCAATCGAAAATTCCCTGGAAGCTCACGATATACCAACATACAGATTATACATGGAATTCCTTTTTTTTTTTTCGTCAGACGTTTACAGAGCAGATATTCAAACAGTGGGTCTAATTAGTGGTATTCCAGAGTTTAGTGCATTTATTATACGGCCACTGATTGCTTACTTCGCGGATTATATCAGATCAAAGCCGAATGGATCCACTATTAATAAAGTAAGTAGCCTACCATACATACACACTCTCTCCCTCGAAGAATGAAACTTTTTATTTTGTTATTCTTCCAAAAAAATTATTACCAAACATCCTCTTAACAAATTCAGAGAGATATACGTTCAACTAAAATCCAATTTAAAATATTGGTTTTATCGTGGTCAGAATTCCGAAAAGTCGATTTTCACTGTCTGAAGAGGATGACTTTGAATTATTATGCATTACCATACAGTACGATGAATATAATCGAAGAAATAAAGAGAGAAAAAAATCATAAAGTAGCACCCGAAGGGGGTATTCATGATCTTACATCGTAACTTAGGTACCTATTCAAATTTTTCTCTTTATTTTCTAAAGCCGAGCTAAATCAGAACGGGCAAAACCAAAATATTTTTATCGTTCTTGACTACTATTATTTTGTCATTATAATATTTATCTAATAATTCAGAGAATCAATTAGACAACTTCAGTGCGTCACATTCCGAGTTTGATTACCAGATTTTTCGTATAAATTCCTGAAGAAAAATAAGTTAAGAATGATTTTTCTTTTGAAATTGACTGTTTTATTTGAATCTTATCGATTGCGCACGTAAAATTACCTATGAAGTACATTCTAAAAAAATGAAAAAGGCAATGATAAAGACTGATTTTGTTTTTCTCCTCATCTTTTTCCATATAAAAATTATATGTCTTAACACTGGTTTTTTATGTCTTTCAGATACATAAGTCCTTCATATTTTGGGGACAATCGTTCACCGTAGTGTTCTTTTTCGTTGCTGCAATCTCAAATCATCTGATCGGTTGCATAGTTTGTTTGACACTGGCGAGGATAGCTTACGGTGTTTCTGAAATGTCATTAAAGTACGTTCATCTCTTCACAGTGATGCAATGAATTAATTTAAAAAAATTTTTTTAAATAATCGTGATTTTCACTCCGCTATTTTTTCTTTATTTTTCAGTGTTTTACCCGTTGATGTGGGTGGACAGTATGCTGCCTTCATACATTCATTGGTAGTTTTCTTCACCAGTATAACTTTCTTCGTAAATCCTCTTATTGTAGGGTTGTTGATTCCAGATCATGTGAGTATCTCACTAACCCTTTTTTCTTCATCATTTTATCAACTTGACATAAAACAATGCATTAAACTGAATTCAATTTTTTATTCCTGTCTTATCACCAATTTAATTTCAAATTGGTGATCAGAAAAAAAGAAAAAAAAAAATATATTTTAGGTACCATACGTTTCTGTGAGAAACGTCAATTGTAAGATATATTTTTCCTATAATACTGATGCTGAAACGAAATTCAAACCACGTTTACAAAATTATCAAATATTAATACGTAAACGGGATCTCGTTCAATTACGATTCAATAAACAAAAACAAATAGGCCTATCTTGGCTCGTTCATTTTTTTCACACTTTTATTTTTTATTTCACGCTACGCTGCTTTAACGTTGGATAAAATTATAATTCAGAAAATAAGTTTTTGTTGCCATCGCAACCGATTTTTAAATAAAGTATCACATTCAATAATACGATTCAGGTAACGGTATCTAAAAAAATTACCGACTTTGTAAGGGTTCGATAAAATTTTCAGAAACCCTTGAAGGATAATATATTAATAGAATTTAATCATAAAACTTCGATAGTTTTCACGAGGATACATTTTCAATGATGTTTCGCCACTTCTATTGAGAAAGAAGATATGAAGTTGATGACATTATAAATTCGTCGGGAAAATTTTCAATATAAATTCCTTTTTCTTTATCAAGTTTTGAAAAGGAGTTAAAGAAAAATTAATAAATAAGAATAATTGCGACATAACAAAACACTGAAAACAGCAAAATATTATAGTTCTTGATAACATTCATCAAAAACTACTGTAGTACTGATACATAAAACTAACGCGAAAACCGTTTTTTTAGTCTTTTTGCAGTACTTTTTGCGGAACTTTTTTTTTAGTGTAAATTTTTTTTTGTGTAGTAAAACAAACTACTAATTTGTAAACTCTGATCTTCCTGCTCTTAATTTGTAAATCATAATTTCAATTCTTCCTTCCTTTACATTTTCAGAACCAATCGCAATGGAATACTTATTTTTTGCTGATCAGTTTTCTCACCATGTACGGAGTGATTGTATTCATAATTTTTGGATCAGGTGATCTACAGCCTTGGGCCGAAGTTCCTTCTAAGAAAATACCGGTTGCAGAGCCGGATGAAGACGAAGTTGACAGTCCAGTCGCCGTTTAGATATATTACTTTTATTTTAGAAATCATTTCAACCTGCAAAATTTGACGGCGAAAAAAAATTCCCAGAAACGAAGGAAATTAGGTATCAAATTGAGCAAATCTCAAGATTTGAGAATGAAAAAGGAGGAAAGAAGCATCATCGTTCGATTGTCGCGGTTCAGCTGATGAATTATCAAAGCATTTTTTCACAAATATTTTCAGATACCTAATGCTAATAAGATCTGAAATTTGTGACATGAAATGCGTTTATAGGATATTTTTTCCTTCTCGTAAATCAGAATACCCCTCTTACCCAAGTGTATAGTGTTGTGATATAAGGAAACCAAAAATAGTCCATTACGGCCGGAGATTTTAAAGATTTTCCATCTTGTTTAAACTGCCTCTTCATTATTCTGATCGACGGAATAGATCATATTGTTTCTGTAACCTATAATGTTATATGAGAATAGGTGTTCACGAAATACCTACTTAATTATCATCAGAAGAACCATTCGTGAATCGAGGAAAAATCGTTTTCGTAATAGTCCTAATTTGAGGAGAAAACATAGAAGTTTCGTGATTCCAAGAGTTAGAAAATTTATAAATATACCTACGTGAGATTCATTTTCTTGAAATGTCCAGCCTTACTATGTAAATTGTTGTATTATAATGTCGTATATGAATTTTTAGTCATATTAACAGTCGCAAAATAATGCCAAAATAAGTAATTTTTCATCGAAAACAATTTTCAACAGTCTAAAATCAAATAATAGTACGAGATTGAACCCTCTTCTCCGACCACTGAAGTTGATGGCAACTTTTTCTCTTTTTTTCATGCCGCAAACGTTTCAACTTGCATAGATGATAAAAAAAAAAAACGAAGATTTCAATCAGGAAAATTAATAATGAAATATGAAAATATGAAAAAAAAAAAAGAAAAAGATTTCTTAAAATGATTTATAAGCTGTGTCTTGAAAGATATCACGTAAAAATCACCATTAATATGGAGCGTTTTGAGAACAGAATAATTCTAATATCTCAAAATTAGGTAAGATTAACAGCGTTTTTTTTTTACATATTTTTTTTCTCATTACTACTGTTTGTATCAGTCGGTAATCATACTCTGAAGTTCCTGCTTATAACTGTGTAGCTAAATAGAATACAATTAAGTCAGAATGTAATTTTATTAAGTCTTTTTTTTTTTTTTTTTTTCAAATAAAAAGTTGTCGAAGATACGGTACTTCTGTTTGATTATTTTTTTCATTTTTAATTCAATTCTACTCAATTATTTTACTGAACTTGTATTCCCATGCCTCTTTCCCGGATTGAAGTAGTGTATTTTACTACCCAGCGTTAATATATCTCCGAAAATGATACCATCTTCATAATTATTAAACGCAAGGTAAGTATTAAAAAAACGTATAAAAAAAAACACTGAATAGTTTTACTATCCATGTATTTCTTTCGTTCAAAAATTTATTGTTTTTTGCTTATGAACGTTTTTAAATTGTCCGAATATTAAGGGTAACTTTTTCCTGTGACGCCTCGCCCGTTTTGTAGACTAAGATCAATATTATTTTCTTTTTCATCTTTCACCTCTTGTGGATGCGGTCCGCGTCTCTCCGTTTTTGTATACGAGCGAGATATAACATATTTATTTTTTTTTCAAATTGTAGAACAATTTTTATGGCTATTGAACTCGAAAAATTTCTACTTCACAAATACGGTACCTAAAATGGAACAATCGTAAGAAGAATGACCCTTGAGAAATTTTAATAGTTTTAATACTTGGAAAACTCCTTGAATATTCAATTGTAGAGAATATAGCAGACGGCAGATGACTCCTCAAATAAGTGAATAACTGGTTAATCGGTTCTTCAAGAATTTAAGCTCGATTCGGTTGAGCAGTTTTTTCAAAATAAAATACCGATTAATAGATTAATAACCGAGTTCTTAAACAAACTTCTAAACATTAATTTTTGGCTTGAAACAAGATTAAAGTTGATTATTAAGATACCAAAGGTTTACTGCTTTCCTCATCAACTTGGTACTATGAAACAGAAGAAATAAGGAGATTAAGGATGCAGTCACAGATTCATAGCAATTTTCCTTAATTGACGTAAAGATCAATTTAACGGATTATTAATCGGAGCATACTCATCCTTAATGAAGGTAGAATGTTCAGAGGAGAAGAAGATGAAGAATTATCTGGATAAAATGAAGTGAGTAAGACGAAGATACCCAATAAGAGGGAGTTGGTGTCTGGTTGTTTTTGAAGGCTTGAGGGAGGGGAGGAGGGACATTCAGTGAAGAGTGTGAGGAGGTTGGAAAGTTAAGAATATTCAAAAAAAGAAAATGCAGAAATTAGAAATAAAAAATTTCGTCTTGAACTAGAGACGAGAGTCGAGAAATTACTTCTGATATCAGATTTTTGAGAAAAACAAAAAAACATTATCGATAAGGGTCGCTTGAAAGAACTAGAATTTGGAAAAAATTTCCAGTATGAAACATTTGGAAAGACGTATTGACTCTTGAGATTATACTTGGATTGCAAAAAGTTCCTTGAGTTTTTTTTGCATCGTTTTTCCTCAAGATTTGCTTAAATTTACATACCGTCAGGTCTAACATTTGTTCTGGTTGCATAATAATGAACAATAAGCTATTTTTACGTGTAGTCCAGTCTGAAGCTTTTTCAATGAAAAATAGCGAGGAAGTTCATCTCTTTCATGGCGTGAGCGTAAATTAAGATAAATTATACAGCAGCTATAACTGCACTTATAGACGCACGCGGAAACTATTTTTAACGAGAAAAATTTCGAGCAAATATTTCGGAAACATGCCATAATTATAGAGATAAACTATGATCAAGTGGTAAGGGAATTGCCTAGGTAGATCTTGTGGAAATGTAAAGAATATTATTTAGTTGAAGATAGCCTATATATCTGTATGGTAGGCCTATACTTAGAAGAAAACAATCAACAGTGAAGTTGACGAACTTCTCGTTTGACTTCATTTTTGATCCCCTCTCCAAAAATCTTCTCATCTCCAGCAGAATACAGCTGCTTGATACTTCGCCACGTACAACAAAAAAATTAGGTAAGTAACTTACAAATAACTACGACCTAATGGTTTCGAAGATGAGAAAAATAGGACCTACGAACTACAGATTATTTTCATTGCCTACGATGGTAATTGCGTCCTATAATATTATTTTAGATTTTGGGCGTTTCAATTCCTAACGTTGTGGGTACTCGCTATACCAACAACATATAGCTACCCAGCTATACTTACTACAAACGCAGATATCGTCTTCCCTTCCCATATTCATTCAGTCGTTTACAACTGAGAGCATCAAGGTCATACCTGCTGTAGATCGTTTCTCAGTGTCAGAAATCGTAGACTTTAAAAAGAGTATTGGAGAACTTTAGATAGGTACCTCGAGTCAATGTTCAATTCCTTGACCGTGTCTTTTTTTGATGGCGTATGTTATATCGATTGTTCCACCGCATGAGGACGTAAATACATCTCCATCATGTAATGATTCGAAATTTACCGGTGCGTTCTTTCTTAAAGGCCGCTCGAAAGACGATCTATTTGTCAATTTTTTTCAATTTTTTTTCATCAATAAAATTCAAATCTGTTCGAAATTTATAGGTACCTAAAACATCAAAATTTTGAAAGATTCGAATAATTTTATTGATGAAACAGCAAAATATTCAAAACTTTCAGCATAAATTCGATTAGAGGAAGAAAAATAAATAACTAAAAGGAAGAAAATTGACGAATATTTTAATCATCAAGAGCGGTCGAGTTCTGATTTATAATCAAGCGACGAACCAACAATTGGGAGAAAGAGATCTCTCGTAATTGTGCGATAGATCTTATTCTATGGATTGTTGGCTTGTCCATTGGGAGGCTCGTACATGAAATCCTTTATTATACCGTGATGAAATCCGAACGGACGATCGACTGAAAGATCCGTACCACCCCGGTATTTTCATTTTTCTATTGATAGGTTCTCTATGGCTAAAATTAGAGTCTTTTGAATCTTTCCTAAGAAGATTCTTAGTGAACAATATTTACATTATAAATTTCATTTCTCGATGCAAATATTCGTTCTTTCATTATTAGCGATACCTAAAAATTTCTACCGTTCATCCATGGTATTTTTCAACGCAATTTACAGAATGGGGTTTGTCATACGTGAAACAAAACTCTGATTTCTAACATCTCAATTATTGCCTTTCTATTATACGGTATTTTGCTTATTATATTATAGAAATGGTAGTAGAAGTGGTAGCCCGTAATTTGTTATCCCCATTCACACACCCGCATTCAACCGTTCGAAAAGACTGGATCCAGTCGTCGATTTAGATTCTGATTGTATACGGCCTTACGGCATACATCGCTCGCACGGCAGTGTAGTTGATGATCCGTACGCGGTGTTCCATGTAATCCTGTTTCGACACGAAAATCAGCTGATTTAAAAAACAACGTAGCTGTAATACAAGTATCAGCTGTTGGTGCATTGTTGTTGCAGTCGCTCACAACAACGACGGGACATTGCTGGTAGAATAACAATATTTTTAAAAGCCCTGGGAGAACACGACAAATACGAAAAAGCTACGAGGTTGTGAAATAGAAACGATAGTCTCCTCGCACGCTGAAAAACGCTACAAACAATAATAATTTTTAATTATTTTTTTATTGTTTCCATCATTTGTTCGAACAATAAGCTCATAAATTATTTTTTATGTTTTGTAGGTAGCCTACTGCATATTATATGATTCTCTAGTTCCATGGAGACCCATATAAGTATAGCCTACATCCTATTCCTTCGTAGTTACAAAAACATGAATCTAAAAAATACGGATCAGTAGACCTGCTTAACATGAAGCCACAGTATACAACAACAAGAAGATAGCAATTATTTAGCTGCCTACACGCAATTCTAGAAAATTTATATCCAGTGAAATTAATCAATTCCACAATGATGAGTAATTTTGTTCAAGAAAATTGAATCGCTTTGTTCCGGTGTCTTGAGCTGAGATGAATTAAAATTTCGGATTATCAATCAAGCAGAGCAAAAATTTAGGTATCTCAAAATGGAAAACCTCAATATCATTAATTTTCAATTCTCTACGTGTGTAATAATATTCCATGAAGCCTGCTCCACGGATTGTGACGTGTCATATTTACGCAGTACACGAGCGCTCGTGCACACAAACACACAAAAACACATATACATTGTCTTGTCCTTGCTAGTGTTGCTGCTAATCTCTTTCATGCGCTTTACTGTTCTCCCCATACCCGTACGTCGTTGTATGCACGAGGAGAGTCAACTTCGGTTTGGTCAATTTCGCTTCCTCGTCCCATAAAAAAAAAAAGTCGTGTAACGTTGCAGCTCAGCTGTAGTGTAGAGCGAGCGAGTGGTAGTGTGGAAGCGTTCGATGTGTGGTATCGTCGTGGATTGTTCGTGACCAAACTCCGCATACTCCAATAAAAGATAGCACTGGGTGCTGGGCTGTTTATTTTTGTGATTGTACTGTTATTCATCCTTTGTGCAGGATACGAGAGCGTATGAACAATCGCGTACCGATCTGTTGGTGTCAATAAACTTTGTGAATTTCTAATCGAGTAACAAAAATTGAAATTTCGTCAGTTGCAACGCAATGCATTCGTCCGTGTGCTTGATTAGTAGTGCTACATATTATTACGTGCGTTCGAGCGATCTTTTCTACGCAGGTAGGTCCAGAATGAATCATAATTATCTGCTGAATAATAATTTTAATCATATGGTTCGACGGAACGAAAGTGATGAAGTGTACAAGAATGATATTTTCTTCGAATTCGAGTGCTGAAAAGGTGTTATCTGATACGAGAGAAGGTGATATTTCTTAAGATTTAGTGAATAATACGTTTTGGGAATTTTTCGAAGTACTTTAATTAATTTTCTGCTCGTTCTTAATATACTTCTGCACTAGTACGAGTAGTTAATCTGAAAAAGAATAATATTACAGTATTTATCGAAGTTGTGATTCCGTCTTAAACGAGAAGTATGATCGAGATTTCAACAAACGAGAGCATCACGTTAGAGTAATTTCCAGTATCTCGTTCTACGAGTTGTAACAGATTTTCTCTGATAATATTGTTCTTTCTTCTTTGTTCATTGTTCGTGTTGAACCGTCTCGTTCTCGTTCTCATGCGCGGATCAGCTGATCGCTACGCCAGCGCCATGTTTTACGTATGATAATAAATAGTAGTACCAAAACAGCTACACTACCAGTCAGCTGTTTGTAGTGAAGTTTCGATTTCGGTATCGGTGATAAAAGGTAGACTAGGATGTTCGTGATTAATGGTAACTTTTTTCGAGGTGTAGGATTTTTTCGCCAACCTTGATGATATTTCGAGAGCTTTTTGAACGTATTTGTCAATAAGATGCCGTACTTACTAGTAGTGCCTTGTGTTCCTTCGTGTGTGGACCACTTTTGTTTCGTTTTGTTATTGCCGAACAAAGAGGGGAACATTTCGACGGCGAGGAAAACGGTGTGACAAAGAAGAGTGGGATTTTTCATTAGAGGTCTAGGAGTACCTACGCTACGGAAAGATTACCGATTTCTCTGGTCACCTGAATCCCTCGAGGTGAGCTTAGCATGATGTTGCTTGTAGTAGATGCCCCTCGAGCATTGATATCTACTTCTTTTTCCTAATTTTACTTGAGGTTGGTCTTAATTTTTCGATTTTTCAGGTTATTTGCTTGCTTTTTTGCTTAGGTAATTGAAATTTGTCGAGTATCTTAACTAGTTACAAGTTCTCTCTTCTTCCTATTTGAAAAATTGACCAAGAAAAATTCTTTATGGGGAGGTTTTTAGAATTTTCGTATTATCGACTTGACGGAACACCCATCGAGCATTAGAATACGCAAGATATCTGCGCAGAAAAAGTGTGGGAATTTTCGAAGGTATGGCTTCAAAGAATAATGTCTCAAAGATTTTTTGTTAGGTTGTGAAGGGACAATAGGAGGATAATCGAAAGACAGGTCCGAAGACAAACTTCTCAAAGAGCAACATTGATTATTTCCATACGAGGAAGTAACTAAATAATCATGCACGTTGTAGAAGAGAATAGAGATAAGAAATTTCAAGATAGTAGAATGAATAAAAACAACATTTCTGAGATAAAGTTCATACAAAGAGCACGCAGATGTCTTCCTAGACCAGATATGACTTCGTTCGTTTGAGGAAGGAACCGACTGTCAGAAATGAAAACAAAAACAATTTGAGAAGTCCTGAGTGGTCGAGGAGAAGATTTTTATCTCTGGAAAATACGTAGGCTTTTTGAAAGAAAACAATATTCCAAACGGAGAGCGATCGTCTACGTACATTTTCAAGCCTAACGTGATTCAGTTAATATTCGCCAAACTTTTTTCTCATTGTACGAGCTATTTAACGAGACGGAGGGTTTTCAGCTCGAGAAGACATTGAAATATGTACAATAGGATGTGGGCCGGAGGAAGTTTCGGGTATTAGTAATAGATTCCGAGCCCTTGAAGAGAACCCTAGAGACTTGAAAGAGCTGCTTTGGCCTCTCACTCTGGAAAAAGTAGACATGAGTTTGATTTTGAGGGAGTCTCTATTGTTCGTCGTTTGTTTCCTTCCCGTGGTAAATCAAGTTTTTTCCTCCTACTAAGTTAGGTTGTAGCCGGACGGCGGACAATATTTTCCTCAATTAAAAAAGGTTCTCTGTTGGAATGATTTTCTGAAGCTTAGGCCGCGGCTACATACACGCGAAATGACCAGCAACTTCGCAAGATCACAAAGAATCAAACGTGTTTGATATTTCACCTGCATTTGAATGTACTAGAAGCGGCTGGCATACTCCGTTGTGATGTTGCAAAGTTGCCGTTTATGCGTGTCTATAGTATGGAGGGGAAAAAACTGGGAGACTGATGAAGACGAGAGCCCAAGAAGCACGAAAGAATAGATAAGGGGCATCGGCACGCTCAGTTCTTAATCGAGCTAGAGCTATTCCCCCATGGCGTGAGAAACGAATAAAGCTGTCCAGACGATCGGAGATTCTTTACTCAAAAGAAATTTGGAAGTAACAGAGCTTCTGCCGTGGTGCGAAAGTTGAAGAACGATAATAAGATTCTAAGTCATAGGCTGAAGAAGAGGTAGGGTCAGTTATTGAGGAGAAGAGCCGGGCCTGCGTGGCAGCTAAATCAACGGCTTTGTATTTTGAGAGGCCTATGTATCCAGAAATTCAGAGCAAGGCGATTGAAGATTGAGAATGTGCCTTAGTGTGTAGGAGGATGAGATCGTGTTGAAAGAGTGAGGGTCTTGTATAGCTTGGAGGGTGAAGAGAGAGTCGGTAAGGAGAAGGAATTTGCGGTTCGAGGGCAGAAGAGAGAGCTGAGAGAGAGTTTAGATCCGTAACTTTATGGGGCAGAATTCCAATTTTTACAAAGCTCGTCTGGAAACTTTGACGTGTTCACATGCAAGAGAAACAAGACCTGAATTTTTTGAACTGAAAACATGTAAAACAAGAATATTCATTCATTGAGACGTCTTTCAATGTATACTGTAATCATCAGATTGCAGAGAAAAAACTGATAACTAAAACTAATTATGTACAAATTTGTCAAATTGAAAGTACAGGAAAGAATGAGAGCAGAGATAACGAGAATGAAGATAATGACATGTTTCGAACTTCTGTATTTTATTAATGAGCTCATCCTCATGTACAGCACGATTCTCTAGTTTGTAGGCGTGATAGCCATCTTTTACAATTTCAATATGCTTGAAGGTTAATCGCCGGCGAAAGTCTTCTTCAAGGTGCAAAATTACTTCACCTCTGCCGAGGTGCCCATTGTCCAGAAGGTGCTTCGCAAATTTCGATTCTATGAGCGATGAGGTGGTCGTTGGTCCTGGCAATTGCGATAGCAGAGTGAGTATATACCGCTCTTAGACATGGAAGCCGTCGAATCTTTTCCACTAGGGAGAAGCCTCCCGAGCTTCAAATAAGGGTAGAATATGGGAGTGCTATTACCTGTCCTAATCACATCCCTAATTAGTGATGTGAGCGTGAGGAGTTAAAGATTAAGGACAGATCACTTCTTGTGAACTGTCCTGTGGGACTGAGTGAAAGTAGTGGTCCGTCAGAGAGCTACCTTAATAAGTTTCTTATGGACAAGACCGTTGATAGCAATATTAACCCTATTCGCAGTAGCTAGTTGCTGGAGGATAGGGACCTCCTTAGCAGAAGCGGGAGGGGAAAGGAGGAGAGAAACAAGGCGGTGAACAAATGAGTTGAAAGCAGCAATCTTTGGAGATAAGGGGCAAATAGATGAACCGTGGATGAGGACGCCCTTAGTGGTAGGTTTCCTGGTTTCCAGTCCAGACGCATAATATGTCATCGATGTATCTACGCCGTAGAAATGTGTGATTGAGGAGAGAGTGCCCAGAATTGAAAATCTCAGCTGCCAATGTGGATATGAAAACTTCGGTCACAAGAGAACCCAGTGGTAATCCGATGAGGAAATCTGTAGATAGAATTATTGGACTGCCATATATTGAGGTTGAGGCTTTTTTGGAGGATGAAATTTCATTTCTATCCGAACTTATAAATTAGCCTATTTAGATATTATTTGGTTTAAACAAATAAGAAACTTCCACTTTCTTTCTCAATAAAGAACTCAGCTATCAAGTTACTCGAGTAACTTACTGTCGATCCTCCCTCCTCCTGGAAGTATTTTAGTTTTGTTTGACGTGATGGGTTTGTTCTTCCTTTGTTCCTCAGGGCTTTTCCAGTATTTCAAATTGCATACTTATTTTCCTATGTGTTATCAAGTTGGTAGTGTTTCTGACACTGCTGTTATCGCCAACTGCTCCAGAATGAAAATGAGTATACAATCCAGCAACCCCTCGAGATCAATGTTAGAAACTTTACCAACTTGAAACACTTGGGAGAGTAAAGTATAATTTGAAATACTGAAAAACTCCTTTACTTGGGAACGCATTAATAAGGTTTTGCTTGCTTCCTCCTTCTTTGATTTCTAAATACAATTCTCTCTTTGTCTCCGCTCATGTCAACGGAAACTCTACAAAATCGGCTCTTTTTGTACAATGGACACCCCATAGTATAGGCGATAGGGGAATGAAGTCTGCATTTTGGGGGGGAGAAGCAGTGATTGATGAAAATTGTAGAGTCAGGTGCTGGGAACAACATATCAAAAATCCCACCTCCTAAACCTTGTGCAAAATTTTCTGTGGCACGTTTTAGCCCCTCAAATTTGGTTTTTTGTCAATATCTCGAAAAGTTGAAACGATAGAAAAAAATTTTCGAATCCAAAATTGTTCCTCGTAAAATTCTACATAAGATACTATATTCGAACATCATCCTAGGCCTATTTTTTGGCCTCAAAAGTTCGCGAGAAGTGCTCAATTTTCAAAAATTTCCATATTTTTTGCCTGTTACACAAAAATAAAGACTTCTAGAGAAAATTAATACGTCACAAGACAATTTGCAATGAATTTTCGTGTCTAGAAATTGCACCCCCACGTTGCAGCCCCCTATTTGATGTTTTGCGAATATATCAGAAAGGCTAACCTGGAGAACAGAAATTTTGAATCCAGAAATACTCCTCGTGAATTTGTACATGAAATAGTATATTGAAACAACAAAAATGCAGATTTCCGAAAAAATTTTTACAAGTTTGGCATCATTGCTTCGTCACTGTCTTCTCCATCACTGTCAGTATCGGAACTGTCGCCCAGGGCCTCTAGATCGTCGACAACGAAGGGATCGCCAATAATCTTCTCTTCCTATTTTTCGTCCTCCTCCATGAATAAGTCAACCAAGGGCTTCCGCCAAATAATTACTCTCCTCCTTCTCGGCAAGTCCAATACTCTGTCAAGAGAAGCCATTTTCCCCCTAACTTGTAGTATAAGCTGGCGGACAATGAGAGGGCGACCAATTCAAACAGTAGGAAGGCCCCCGGGAACTTCGACCTCTATTTATACTCTTTAATAGGTATCATACTACCCCCAAATATCTTCAAAATGGTCTGATGAAGGTGTTGAAAACAGATTCAGGATGCATCATGCATGAGTCATCTCTCAGTCGTTGGGGTTAGTGACTATGAATCATGACTGTCTTCAAAAAATGAATCAATTACAGCTTACGTTGAGTGCAGTTTGGGGAGAGAGGGGAAGTTATTGGATGTCACTGTCGATAAATGGTATAGATTTTGAAAGTATTAGAAATTGGCCGAGCGAACTGTTGGGACGTAGACAATAAGAGCTGATAACTGAAACAGCAAATGAAGTCAGTGAAAAGTATGGACAAGGTGGTACTCATCATGATCCTTTTCCTTGCGTCCCTTAGCCCTACCAGGTTCCTCATCTGAACCCTTTGGTACACATCTACGCTACCTGGCTTACTCTTACGCTGAGCGGTGCTCATCATGATCGTTCTTCTTGCTTCTCTTGGCCTTCCCAGGTTCCTCATCAGGTGGCTTTGGTATGCATCTACCATTCCTGCCTTTTTTGCTGTCATCAAGAAATGGTGCCTGAAGCTCAGCGTTGAGTCAAACCAGATGCCAAGGTAGTTCATCACATTTTTGGTCTTAATTTCCACTCATTCCAGGCAAAAGGTGGGTGGACTGAACTTTCGAAGGGTCGTGAATAATATGGTCCCCCTTTTACTTGCTACAAGGTCTAGTCCAGCTGACTTCATCCAACGCGTTATTTCCTCCGGGGCCCGGTTTACCTGCTGTGCACCGCTACAATTGTCTCACCAGGGCATACCACCAGTGTCTCATCTGCATGTTGAATAAGCTCAACACCCGGTCGCAGCTTCATCTTTTAAATACCGTTGAATGCAACTCACTACAAGAGTGGCCATAGGACCACTTCTCAATGAGGGCATCCAATATTCTCTCTCACAGTATTGAGTTAAACGCATTCCTTATGTCCAGGCTGAGGGCTGCGCAAAACTGACCTCTTGCTATTGCTAACTTGGTTATCCTCTTCAGCCCAATTCCAGCATCTGATGTACAGCGTACAATCTGAGGACCGTCTTAACTACTACAGTTTATAAAGTTCATTGAACTTCCAGAGTGCTAACCATGAATAGACGTTGGATGGTACAACGATGACGCGTAAATAAGAATTTGTAAACGTATATTTTCGTTTACCGGTTGCTATCTCATGAATACCTGACGCGAGCTACTTTTTGAAGAGATAATCATTTACAGTTTTCAGATGTTCAGCCTATTGGAAGTGTAGTCTAAATGATGGAGTAAGAAAATTTGTTACGAATAATTTTTATAGAGTATAAGTTTTCTGCAGAAGTCTTCATTTCCGTATTACAGGCAAAAAACATGGAAATTTTTGAAAATTGAGCACTTCTAAAAATAGGCCTAGGATGATGTTCGAATATGGTTTGCTCAAGGTTTAGGGGGTGGGATTTTTGATATATTGTTCCCAGCACCTGACTCTACAATTTTCATCAATGTGACTTCTCCCCCCAAAATGCAAACTTTGGTATTTTTTTTCACTCTATCGCCTATACTACCAGCGGAGATGAGGGAAGTTTTCAACGCGTAATCAACTGATTTCTTTGTCGCTGTCCATTATGTACACAACTGACATATACGCTATCCTTCGTGTGTCTCGGTACGGACTCGATTACTTCTTAGAAGAACACCCTAGGTATAATTTGGACTTCTACATCTATAAAAGGATAGAACAGAAGGTGTAAATCAGATTCTTCCGCCGTGTACTGTCACGATTTCGTACAATTTTGACCTTCAATTACATACTTTTTGTGGCACTCGATGAGTAGAAAGTTTCTAGGAGTTACAAGTTAGTAACGAAAGAAATATCCTCCCTTCTCATTACTTCGGTCTATCCTCTCACGCTGAAAAACGTATTATCAACGATTACTGGAGTCGAAACACGAAGCAAAAAAGTGCGATGGAAATTAATTCGACGATTTCATTCGTAATTTGCGCGGAAGGAATCATTTTACGCTACGTCAATTGAATCGATTTTGTACTTCTACCGGTCAAGGATAACCAGTGCTTGATACATCATTTTTTGAACCATAAAATAGTAATTTTTGGATCGAAAATGAAACGTGTGTACACGAAAATCAAAAAGTAAAAAAGTTGTGATATTAATGGTAAAATTTTGAAGGCAAATCGATTCTCCGACTCGCGCGAATTCGTGTAGGTTAGAACACCATCCTTGAAAACTCGATGTTTACGAATAAGAATATGAAGTACGTCGAACAAATGAGAGATCGGATGAGGAAAAAGCGTGTAACTTGAACGTAGATTTCACCTCGTGTTGACATATTCTCGGCGCATGATAACTTTAAATACCTCGTAAAACTTACATGTTCTCAGGTATACTCCCTTTAAACACGCGGAAAATGAATGTAAAATTTCGTTCACGTCCCAATCAGTGAGATGTAAAAGGAAAAAAAAAAAGAAGAATGAGATACACGAGCAGAACGAAAAAGCTGTCCAGTCGCTTTGAAGTAATACGATAACAAAGAAAATTTTGTAAAGCTTTTTATCTTACATATTTGCTACATTGTGAAATAAAACTCGACCGTCCATTCCCGCATTGTTTCTACAGTTAAAGTCATTAAAATGCCAACTTCTATGGTAGGGAATGTGTGTTGCGATAATTTACTAATAATTACAGATGACATAAGAAATTCTTCTTCTTTATTATTACTGTTATTATTATAATATTATTTTTTATTCGATATTTGCGAGCTTGTAACCTCGTCTACTCGCGTTCTGAAAACACTTCGCTTATCTATCTGAACATCGCAATTTTTTCCATGTGCCGCAATAGTGGAATTCATTGTTCCTTCCACTCGTACTGAGCTACAACAGTTACACTGTCCAACAGCTGTCTGAAAGTATTTTCAGCGCGGAAAGCCATTCTGCTCATCGGTTTTCGCGAGGATTCGGATATATTTGTAGGAAAAATAAAAGTAACAAGTCGCTCAACCTCTCAGATGAGTGTTGAAAGTGTAGCTTGAACTTTCTTCTAAAATATGTTCGCATCTAAAACTGACTTAATGATGTAGTGTTCTTCAAGTACAAGTGCACAAATAACCTTGAAGACAGCACGAATTTGTGACCTTTTTTATCTTGATTTTATTAACGAGCTATCCGACTGTTTAACTAGGTCATCAGCTCGCGTTAATTATAATAACGTAGTGAAGAAGTAAAAGCAATTGAAGTAACGGGAAAAAGTAGGTAGAGTGTATGTAATTGAATTAGGATTCTATTGCCAAGTTGTTACACGAGGTGGAGGATTCGGAAGAGAATACGCAGGCCCACAACCGAGGGAAGCGAGTCCCTGAAAAAATTCAACTCTAACTATTACGCTGGACAAAAAGGGCAGAGCCAAATAAATGAAGATCTTGTTCATGTCTCATCGTGATCAAGGTCACGCCTGCTTTGTGATTCTTGTCCAATGGGGATGTCGTCCTCCTTCAGTATTTCTCGGCCTGTTCAATGTTACTTTTCGGCTAGTTTAGCCCAAACTATGGTATAATGTATTTGTCCAACATACGTATACAGGACCGTCGGAGATTTTAAGATAAGCTCCGGAATCTTGTCGTGGTTCTGGACATGTTGATCCTATCCTTTGTACACGTGTTTTTTCTTCTCGATAATCAGCGTGTTCTTCTCGGACTTCGGCCACTCTATGGACCAGGGTTCTGTGACAGTTCTCCTCATGTACACCGCACCTTCTCTTCTTCCTGATCCAGGATTTCTGAGCAACCCTCGCCAAATTTAGGATATTCTTTTTACGGCATTTTCTACCGTTTCTTCCTGGTCAGGAAACCAATGAGAATTTGCTCCTCCAGGCCGGACCTATGCTGTGTGGAAGTCCATTTTCTGGGCGATTTATCCAACTTGAAATATGCAGCTGCTGCTTCAACTAACCATTCATCTTACTGGATGGAAAACTGTCCCACCAAATGTTATATCTTGAGTATATCGGAGTCTAATTAATCTGCCAGTTGTATGGTAGTATCTGTCTACCTCTTGAAGAAGACCTACTGAATAGGCCTCTCTTCTTTTGCGGCTCTGACGATCGCACGTGCCGTAGTAGCCAGTGTCATTGGAGGTTGATCGGTTATGGCGCAGGCTGCGGTAAAAAGAGACCGCCTAGTTGAACCTAATTTGACCTTAACTATGGTGCATTCATCCGAGGCCTGTCGAGAGGGGTAGGGTAACTTTCCTTTGGACCCGTTCTCGGCGGTCCTGTTTATCCAAGACGTATGATAGTATTTGGTGGTGGAAGAGAGTAGAAAATCCTTTGACTATACAGTATACCTCTTATGGACTGAGCTAAGACGACGTTTACCGTGGAAAGACAAAACAGTATGTGGGCAAAGCTCCGTCCATCAGAGGTAGATAGTCAGACATGGGTTTATCAAAAGTAGGTGTGGAAAGATTTTTATGGCGAATTCTCTGTACAAATTGATTCTGGTAACTGTTGTGAGAAGGATGATGGCTGACCGCACAAAGGCATACTCAAGAGAGTAACGCTTGGATTAAGTCTGATATAGCCACAGATATCGAAGTTACTCCTTGCGTTACTCTCTTGAGTATGCCTTTGTCCGGTATGTCTGGCCATAATTTGGCAAATCGGAATCGGATTAATTCTATTGATGATGGCTGAAATACAGTGCACGATGAAAGGTGTTGAACATTGTAATTAAGGGCAGGTAGGAAAAGCGTAAATATCGAGGAAGAGCCGGGTGTGGTCAATCCTTAGCAGATGGAAAAGGATGACTTGTTTGTTGTGATGGCGATATCTTTTTGAGGATGACTGATTATTCCCATAATAATAATGACCGGCAATGACGACGAAGACTTTGAAAGAACCAAATTTTTAGTCGGGCTTAGGTCAACTTGATCCACCAAGGCGAGCTGTCTACTGAAAAAAGAAGAGCAGAAGAGATGTCCTTCTTACCTTACAATGCGATTTCTTAGGAAAACTTTTTGTTAAATTTATGTGGAAATTTTCCAAATTCTTTTATCTACCAAACAGAGTGTTGTTACAGTCCTTTCAACAGTCCGTGGATAGTATATGAGAGCCTACGCTTTGATTCAAAACTAGCCTCACAGCACGTTTGGTTGCATAAGATATTCTTCTGCACGTTTCGATATAACATACCACCAATATTTATATTAGCAAAAATCTATGTATCTCACATTGCGTTAAAGATGATAGAAAAAAGTATCAGTTAGAATGATCGGAATTAGTGTTTATATGATCAGGATAAAGTAAGATAAAATGTGGTATTGATAGAACACACGTTCTGTAAGAAGGCGAGACGGATAAAGCATTATAAAACAAGAAATATTGAATAAGGAGAGGAAAGGTCAGAATTCATGATTTTTAATTGCGGAACCGGATAGCTTCTTTTTAAAGAATTCCTCGGTAAAATACTCTTGGTTTCTCATATTCACAGGAAAATATTTTAATTAATCTATTTCTTGATAATTATCATTAATAAATTTTATTTTGACTGAATGAAAATTTTTTTCAATGTTTTCAAATTATTAAATCAACATCTATATCGGTATTATAATTAGTTGAATAGAATGGAAGTATTAAAATTCATAATATAATTATTTTGAATAATGTTATAATATCTTTTCAAATTTAAAATTTGATTTCAAAGAATTAGAATAAGTAAGAAATAAAAATTTATAAAATTGAAACTGATAAAGAATCACCTATATTTTTTTGTTTGATACATAAATTTAAATTGGAAATCAGAATATTTTCAATATTCATTTAATTACGTATCAAATTATTATTATTCTCATTTGTCTCAATATTATAGTATTGGCAAATTAGACAAATAAAGTGACACAAAAAACATGGCGAGTTAACAAGCGAAAGTTTGATGGAAAATGTTGTATCAGGGCCTAGTATGGAGCCCTAAAGAATCCCACCCCCCAAGTGCGACGGAAAATTTTTTGTGGCACGTTGAAGCCCCCCAATTTCAGTTTTTGGCGTATATCTCGAAAAGTTGAAGCTTTACAGAAAAAAGTTTCAAACAAAAAAGATTCCCCTTCATATTTCCTACAAAATACATGTATCATTTATTAGCCTAAGTTGAACCGTTAGCCTAAAAATACCGTTTGAAGTTGGACAACTTTGAAAAATTTTAGAAAATTGAGATATTTTGGGCAAATACTGCGGAAATGCCAAGTGGTAGAGGAAATTGTTTGAAACAAAAAAGATTTCCCGTAAAATTTCCTACAAAATTCATATCTCAAACCTTAGCCTAGGTCTAACCGTTAGCCTAAAACTGTCCTCCGAATTCGGACAACTTTGAAAAATTCGAAAAAATCGAGAAATTCTGGGCGAATATCTCGGAAATGGCGAGTAGTGGAGAAAAATGTTTGAAACAAAAAAGATTCCTCGTGAAATTTACTACAAAATGCATGCATGAAACATTAGCCGAGGTCTAACCGTTAGCCTACTCTGTAGATGGACAACTTTGAAAAATTCCAGAAAATCAAGAAATCAAATTCGCGTCCGTACATCACACCACTCCGCGTTTTTCAATAGTACAGCAGACCGGTTTTTACAGTCATAGGTAGAATAGGAATCCGTGTCTGTTGTCTGTCAAAAGTCCTAATGAAGAAGAACTTTGAGAGAAAATAATAGTCAAATTATGCTAGACCGTCTTGTCTACATGCTGCCCACCTCCTAGTAGTGTATCAATCCCCCAATAAGATACCCTTTATGAGATATTACCCAGCATCATTGTCCTTGTACAGCTGAAAAGATGCGGCATCTTTGATGGGCAAAAGAGTCTTTTCACTGTGTGCAGTAAAGACATACGCGGTATCTGTAATGGATGGGCATATAGTATGATCAATTATTACTGTATGAGGTAGGAAGTAATGCGGTAGAAGCTATTCAGTCAAGGTGAAGCTGAATATGCGGAAAGGCAATGATTGTTACTCCGATAGAATGTGCTAAAAGTCGACCCAACAGTAAGGAGTATTTCAACACTTGGAACAGAATGCACTTTTCTCGATCAGTGTTTGTGAAGTCCAATACCTAATAAAAGGACCATGTCCGGGAAGTCGATACACTCACTACTTGTCAGTGCAAAAGCTGACCAAGGTGTGCTGGAATGCTTAATGACAAATACTACATTCACCTGAATATCCTGTACCACTGAACTGAAGAACAGAAACCAGAGAACAGCAGCACATGATAGGCCAACTGGCTGTAAACCCAATTAGGTCTAGGACTCGAGTTCAAAAATAGGCATGTCTCGATTCTTGTCACAAAGTAGGCAAGATAAGTAGGGAAAACCGACTAAAATACCCTCATCCCTCCACTCATCTATAGGAACCCCCTCCCCTAATAGGAACATTACAAACTATGCCTGTCCTAATTAATAACTCCTTCCAAAGAAGTATTCCCCTCCCTGTACAAGCCTGTGTTTTTAAGTACAAAGAGTCATAAAAGGACTCGTAGTCCTTAAGTACTCATGGTGGGAAGGAACAAGACAGAATGACGACAGAACCCCCCCCCCCCCCCATGTTGGTCGAAGTTATACTTGAACATCATTCTCCCAATAGCCGATGTATGATGCTGCAGAAGTTGGTGACCAGACTCAATACATGAAGTTGGGAAGCAGTGGAATTGATGGTGCAGTATCAAACACAATCATACCCAGATTTGGAAATGCGATTTGAACGTCTGCATGTCTATAATCTATAATCACCCGTCTTGATACTGTGTACTAATGTCTGATATCTGTAGAGCTGCAATGGGAGTCCCAGAATCATTAAGTTGTGTTGGTAAAACATTGTCAGTTGCTACAAAAGGAGGACAGTAATGCATAGTTTGAAGACAACGACAGCAGGACTGACTTATGGACATCCCGACACCAGTAAACCTGTGCATGAAACTGTAATTGACGGTAGAAGGTAGAGTACTCCACTTTCAATGTACTAATGGATTGTATAGGAAATGCTGAAAACCAATACACCTCTGAACAGCGTGCCAAAGGTACCAAGGTACCAATGCTGCACTGAGATGTATTGAAGGACCCGTTCTCCAATAATGACTACCTACATTATTGAAGAACAAACTGCATGGATTGATCGTCACAGGTGAAGAAGCCTCTCCAGAGGTATCACTAGGGCGAACCTGAAATGCAAAACTCAGCCAGAAGTCGATGTCAACTTTGAACCCTCGAGGAGCAAATGCAATTGCTGAACAAACCTGAGGTTGAAAAGAGGACCACGACACTAGGCTAACCTTAAGGATCTCCTTGATGTTATCCCATCCAAACCTCACTCTCACTCCCAAACGGAAGAGAGAAGGAAAAAAAAAGGTTATAATACAGGTAAATAACCCCTCGTGTTGAACGAGCACGTATACGACCAGGTGAAATCCACTCAGCTTAGAAAACGTGCTGCATTAAAATCAAATTTTGGTGTACGGAGTATTTCAAAATTACGCTTTCGCAAATTTCTATGAGCAAATGGTTAGAGACCTCGGCTAATGTTTAATGCATGCATTTTGTAGTAAATTTCACGAGGAATCTTTTTTGTTTCAAACATTTTTCTCCACCACTCGCCATTTCCGAGATATTCGCCCAGAATTTCTCGATTTTTTTGAATTTTCCAAAGTTGTCCGAATTTGGAGGACAGTTTTAGGCTAACGGTTAGACCTAGGCTAAGGTTTGAGATATGAATTTTGTAGTAAATTTTACAGGGAATCTTTTTTGTTTGAAACTTTTTTCTATAAAGCTTTAACTTTTCGAGATATACGCCAAAAACTGAAATTGGGGGGCTTCAACGTGCCACAAAAAATTTTCCGTCGCACTTGGGGGGTGGGATTTTTTAGGGCTTCATACTGAGCCCTAATACAACATTTTCCATCAAACTCGCCATGTTTTTTGAAATGTCTAACTTGCCTATACTATTATAGTATTAATTTATTGATTAAATTAAATAATATTGTTTGATGAGAATCAATTTTTTATTAAATAATTGAACCTTATTATAATATTATTCGAAGTAACATTTGTGACCAAATCTCGAATCATTATAATGATATAAGATGATCAAATTAATATTATAATATTATCTTTAAAAAATTTGGATAACGAAGGAGAAAGGTGTTGATTGGGGTTTTAAAGCGACCGAACTGCTCTGATTCACTTCAGACTGTAGAGAAGTAGAAAGATTTTGACTTGGAGCAATAGGCAAAACTTCGACCTTCAAGCTTGAGGACGATTAGGAAAACTCGCTCCTAACCAATTACATAATAGAAATACAAAACATTCCCCTCTGCTCGTTTTGATGAAGAGGGTTTTAGTACAATGAACGAAGCGAGCTGCGAGTTTTTCAGCTCGAACGATCTTGCTGTTCGCCTTTGCCACTTTTTCGTTATTGAAAATCGAAAGAAAAAAGAAGAAGAAAGAAGATGTCCATCTCCCAGTCGAGTTTTTGTAAATCGAGTTTTAATCCAATGTTGAAAATATCAAAAAGTGGGTTGTGAATTCCCTTTCGGTTCATCGTATTTTCCATGTCAAAATTCTGTGAAAGAAGCAATAGTTAAAACTTTCTAGTTGTGAGTTGAAGTTTCTGCGTGGTACGAACGCGGTCGACGAAGTGGCGATTTCGCTGTTTTCAGCAAATTGAATTTTCGATTAGGACGAAGATGTCAATGTCTGACGATCTTGTACACCTACGTGATAACTCGCGATATTTAGTACGTTTCGTTTCAAGTGTCTCGCTGATAGATGTAGCCTAGAAACCGCATTCAAAATCAGTGTGTTGCTCTTTTTTTCGCTCTCGTCTCTTTTTTATTTTATCAACTTATGGAAACTAGTACAATTTATCTTACCTTGGATTGTTATCATATTGCATCACTAATAATTGCGTGCTTGTTTGTCGTATGTTCACAGATATTCACGATAAACACGATGAAGTCAAATGGGAAAAAGATGAACGAATTCGTAAAAAACTTTTCAGTCGGATAAGAATTTATTGATCTTCAACGTTACTACCATTTTTTTTTGTTATAAAGTAGGCTGCGTGCAAAGTTTTTAAGTGCTTGTTGAACGAAGAAAAAACAAACAAAAGAGAGGAAAAAAGAATTGAAAAGCAGAAAACAACGGAGAAATTTTACCAACCTCGAGTGAGTACAAGAAATAATGCGGATAATATTATTAAACATATTGCTAGAATATTGTTCGAAATAATTTTCAACTTGATTTTATTTCACAAGGGAAAGCCGTTTCTTTTTTTTTGTTACAAATTTATTAAGGATACTTTGCGCCATTTTTGATTATTGATTTCGAATAGTTCTTGGAAGAACTCATCCTTCTTAATTCCACTGATGTTAAATAAATCTCATTCGTCGTTTTGTATTATAGGAAAAGAGAAATAATGTTAGTTCTTCAGTTCAAATGTTCCGAATGGGCCTAATGACTTTGGTAAAACGTTACGAAGAGCTCGCGTGTTGTACGCTTCTTTCGTAAATTGACTTAACGTTTAATATTCCGAAAACCAAATTCTCGAAAGTGGCAAAAAGTAAATTCAAATCCAGTTGAGGTAGAAATTTCTGATTACTTTTTTTTTTTCATGTATTCCAGAACTTCCAGGAGTGGAAGATTTCTTAATTTAAAAAATCAAAGTCACTCCAACTCAAATTTTTTGATGAAGAAACGCTTGATCCATTTTTATTTTTCATATTTGTCCCCTGATTCGTTTCCTTTTAGGGGAAGTTGTATTCAAGACCTCCCCTCCTTCTGTGGACCTGCTCTGCATTACATTTGCAAGATTTCACTTGATGAGTGCAGTTTTTAGACCGTATTGTATTTGATGAGACGTTTGACGAAGGGACAAATTGTGTATAATTTGAGAATTTTTGAATCGTGAAATTCTTCAATGATGATAGTTCTTCAAACCTCATACTCACTCCTGGATTTGCGTCCGGGGCAAACAGCTCTCTCTTCCCGTCCTAGTTAGCTCAATCGTCTTTACCTGACGTCACACCTTTGATCCCCATTAACCTTGACCTACTTCTGGAGACCAACTTCATGACGTTATAGGCTGGACAAATGCTGGTATACGCTACCCTCAAAGATCTCAACTGGCCTAACAGAGTTAAATAAGGGGAGGCAGGAACCTGTTTTATAAGGTATTTTGGAAATGCCTTTTCTGAGCCTGATGGTATTTGAAGCGTTGCATATCTAGCTCATTGAAGGGGTGGAGCCAACATACAGTATGTCGGTCTTGAACTAAGCTATAGGAGTCCTTTTTGCATTATACTGGCTTTGCGCTAGTGATAGGAGGGGTTTGAAATATTTTCGATCCTCGAGCTACAGGTGATAAGAGGGGAACTTGGAAAATTTTTGACCTCTACCGGCTGCCGGACGGCGCACAGCGGACGTTTTTTCCGGGAGACCCTCCAACAAAACAGGTTCCCTGTTGAAACCTTCTCTAAACCTTGATCTTTCGCTGGACCATCTGACCCAAGGCCTGAGACTAGGCTAAGTCTTGAGCGCATGATCAATTCAATTCTTTATTTTGACCCGATTTTGAGTCAATGTAATTCCGTCCATATCGGGCCGGTTATCGGCTGAGAATCGGCTGCTCGTTTCATTTTCGATTGAGTCGACTCTAGGTATTAATTTAATATCGCGTCGACTTTGGGTCAATCACTTGCCATTCATCGGCCAAAGACTTGCAAACGACATCGACATGGCGTCAATCTGATGGCATTTTCAGAATCGAGGACAAAAATGAGTCAACTTCGGGTGCATTTCTATGTCGCGCGTCGATTCGACCATTGTTACGCTGGTCAAGTGTGGCGGTGATTATCAATGGCCGCCAGTATAATCCTAACTACAAAGTACGCATTCTGTCTGCGAGTAGCGAAGTCACCAAATAGATGATGTTACGAGCCACGAGAGGGTGACTAGAAATTGATTCCAGCTCGACGTCGATTTGAGGTCGAGTTAAAATCTACCTGAAAATATTCCCAGAAAACTACGAATTGACGCCACCGTCGATTTTTGAGGTCGATTGAAAATTTGGAGAGGTGTATTGCACATCGACTCCATAGACACGTGTTGATTTTAAGTCGACTACCGTGTATTTCCAGAGAATTACAAATCCATCGTTGATCGAAATTTGTCGACCTCACGTCGACGTCGATGCTCAATCGATTTCAGCAAAGAGCGACGCAATTTCGACCAAGATTTGAACTTTCTGGCGGTTTGTCGACCGATCGAAATGATTTATTGAGGCCTCCTCGGTTGAGGACTTCGAATAGTCGATGAAAAAGTATCAGCTTTCTCCTCTCCCTATTGAGGACTAAAAAATACGCCACAGTCGTTTCGGTTTATTTCTTTTTGCATGTCCCTACTGCCGTTGCAAATGACCTTGATATTGAAAAATTTGCCGGGAGGAAAGTTGCCCGAATTGCCTCGACCTGAAGGAGATTGAGTAGTTGAATTGGGGGCTAATTTCTCGCGTAAACATAATATAATTAGAACTTCAGCTCAACATTGTACTGCATGTTGCAGGACTGAAAAATCTGTGTGGATCCCTTTGTTAGATTCAAAGCTACGATTTTCTTTTCCCTCGTCTTTTGAAAAAGTTTTCGTCTGTTTGTGCAGCTCTGTTTTTCAGAGTACGTAAGCATACATTGTTTCTACCAACGGACATGAGGTCTCCAGATGGTCAATGATCTTCATTCATCTCTCAAATTTAGAAACAAATGTGTCATCGGGTACGAGATCACCTTCAATGTCATCTTAGGGAATGATATCACAATTCTAATTTCTATGAACTCACCTACTTACCTTTTGATCACAATAACTTACTTCAAGGGATTGTTTTACTGTCCACTTGGTCAGAGGAGGACGGGTACTAACCGAGATCATAATAAGTTCGTCTATTGTATGAGAGAAGAGGGGAGGGGGATTCCAATCATGAAGTTTTGTGGTGTCTACGGAGGGAGGGCTCGGTGGAATTTCAATACATAATATTGATCAGGAGAGGATTTTGGAGATCAATTATCGAAAAATCCTTCAGTAAAACAGATGAGGTACTCTCATACTTGGCTACATAATAGCCCCTTTTCGTGGGTTGCGGATAGGCCTTACTCCTGAGTATCGTCTAAGCAATCTGATTATCCAAATGTTCATTCAGCCAATTTGTAGAACACTTCACAAGTTCCCATGATGAGAGACACCGCGAGTTGCAAATCATTATTTCACCATCTTTCGAAAGATTATATTACAACATGTAACCAGAAGAGGAAATCGTGCTTTTGATAACAGACATTAGATAGAATTCAAGAAGTTCCAAGAAGTAGACTGACGAAGTCACGTAGAGGGTGGGCGTATTATAGCACCAAGAAATCTCCATTAGAATGGAACAGTCTGGTGCCGACCAAGAATTCAAACAAATGACGCGATAAGCAATAAGGGTATACTAGGTAGTTTTGTAAAAACAACATGACTTATCACAATCTGTAGAAGGACGTTGATAAAGTAGTGTGATACACCATTGTTGAAAGGTTGTGAAAGAAGTCACGATTTTCGCAAATTAAAATCTTGCAGACACCCCGGCGCGTATAATCTCTCTTGTGGAGTTTCCAATTCACTTCTTCTAATGTAGGCCACGAGTGTGAATGATTTAAATAGAATCGTCAATCGATGAGTGACGATTCTATTACTTTTTCTCTGTATGGGTTGCTTCGCGAGTTCCTGTTACATATATTTGCGAGGTTTCAATACAGAGGCTCGTTATTCTATAACGGAAGCGCTATTATTAGTCAGGGAAAACAAATACACATCGTGCTGTATTTTTTTACGTGAAGATATCGAATGTAAATAGTGTAGCGCAGAAAATAAAGGGTATACGCCTGAGTACCACTACTGTAATACAGCCTACATTGATGCGTTTGTATCTATATAGAATACAAGGTTCCAAAGTGCATCGCATGAGCTTATATTATTAAAGTATAGCATTCGAAGCCGACGTAAATGGCTATCGACGACGTAGCTCGGCGCACCGTAGCGTATTACGGGCACTTTCACTTCGCATTTAATACTAGGTAGACGTAGATAATGGTGTAATTTTTTTTGTGCGGTCTTCGTCAATATAATATTGTTGGTAATCTCGATACTGGGCGAGCAGCGCACGGGACACGTCCGAAATTTCAATTTAGGTATAATCAAGATTTTTATAGCCCTTCGACTAGAATTTATTTGCGATGAAGCAACGATCGGCCGATGCCGGCCCGTTAACGAGTACACTTCTTTGTATCCATTCCGTAATACCCATCCACGACTCGTTCGTTATGGAAGTTCAAGTTATCCGCGAGTCGCTTCGGAAGTCTTAATTATATGCAGAATCGGTTTAGGTTATATTGGAACGTTATAACGAAGGCGAAGTTGATGACTAGAAGAGATCTTGAAGTAAAAGCTAGTTTATCGAGCGTCGTGGTCACTTATTATTCCCAAAAGTGGACTCTATACGAACCTAGCTTCGCCTGAGTTATGATAATGAAGAACTTGGCCGTCCTCATCGTCAAGTGTCGGTGGTGTCGATTTGAGCGAGCGTGAGGTCGCTGGTTGATCGATAAGGGGAAAAGTTGGACAACATTTTTGTGAAAGGCTACTCGGATCCCGATCGCGTGGAACTGAAGAAAGTTTCAAGAGAGGAGCTAGAATAGGGACGATGGGCCCATTGATTATACAATCTAAATTGTTAAGATTGGCTTAGAAGGCTGACTGCGAGTATTTGAATTCGATCTGCCGACGCACGAAAATATTTTTCGATCCGCTGCTTAAACTATTTGCTGAAAAGACGTGTAACGTAATAACTATTTGTATTTAGACTTCTCGAATGCCTTAAGTTAATCATCATCGGTGCTCTTTGTATCAACATTCCGCAACTTACGATGACGTCCGAGTCTTGTTTCAAGGGTACGATGTTCTATTTTCGATCTTTTCAAGGAACTCAAGACTCGAAAAATTCAAGCTTGCGGTCTTTGATATTGGGCTAAAACTCTTGATTACATCAAGATGAGATGGGTTAGGTTACGAATATCGTCGAAGTAAAAAATTCTAATGACGTCATCGAGGTCACTTTCTGGATAACAGTATCGAGGTAAAATCTTCGACTGTGTTATCGATGGTATCTTTCAAAATAATGCTTACTTGTGAAATAAGTAGTCTTAAAATGAATGGTCGAGCATGAAGATTGATAGAAATCGAGTATTTTATCGATCTGACTTCCAGTGTTATGATCTAACATAATAAAAGTTACTAAGTTGCATAAAATTTATTCTGCACCGATAATACGACCGGTTTCATTCGCGAACGATCATCGTGAAATGGTACATACTGAGTAAAATGTGTACTATAAGGGGGCGGACTAGATGCTGCAAGTGAATGCGAAAAATGAATCATACAAATGAATTAGTTTCTTTTCAACGTCGAATAGAAAATGTTAGCGCTATAATCAGGTGGGATTGTATCGTTTATGATTTTCGAGAGGATCTCGGCTCTAATAACGTCGAGGGCGTTTTATATCTTGGCTTTACTCTTTCTTCAAAGAAGAAGAAATAATATTTTGTCTCATGTGCGGGAGGTGCGAGCAGATTTTGGGTGACGTAGTCCGGAATGACTCTCGTGGTCCATTATTTGTTCACCGCTTTTGTACTCGAAAAGAACTGGAGGTGGAAAATTTTGTGTTGAATCATCGTGGGTGTAAGAAGCGGAAGAGATGTCGGAATTTATTTCTTGTTCGAGGGAACCTAAATAGCAGAAGTACAATGTGACTTTTCTTTCTCACTATTTTGGGCTTGTGAGTGTTGATTTCAATAACTTGAGCAACGATCGTATCGAGTTCTTAGGATGAGTCTTAGATTACGGATATGACCCGAAAGTACAATATTTACGTTCGAGAGAGAAATAGTACATTTTGTATCGAGTGGCGAAAACAAGCAATATTGGAACGAGCGAAGTGTAGCCGCACGAGCGAAGCGAGTGCTGATAGTGAGCGAGTTACAATATTGTTTTTCGACACGAATTACAAACAGTACTTTTTATAATACATGAAGCAAAATTAGACCCTCAAAAGTAGAATTTGTCATAATTTTAATGTTCAATTATTATTTAAATGGCACCACTGACGCGATTTTCGCTACGGGTAAAACACTTTCGCCACGGGAAAAACATTTTCGCCACGGTTCCGATAGCGGCGAGTTTCGCTACAAAAAACGAACACGATACGCGGCACTTTCGCTGCATGTATTATAAAAATATTACACTAATCCATCTGATTTAGCTCGACTTGCTGATGTTTGAGGTCGGCTAGGAGAGGCAACTCAATCATTTATTCTCGTCCTCATTGTAATATTCAGAACTCCAAAGCTGTCAAGAGGGAAAGAGTGATGGGAGTTAGGTCTTCATCTCTGTCGAACACCCTCTAAGACCCTTTCATCATCGACATTACCTAGCTGTAGAGTTGGATGTGAGTCTACATCAAAAATATCCTCATCGTAGTCGATGCAGAATCAGTTCCTGGATTGAGGTCGAAGGTGAAACATCGAGGGAGAAATATGCTATGCTAAGGTCAACTTATTGTTTGTAAACCAAGTGTCAAGTCTTACTTTGAAATGGGTATAACCAGACCTACATCTGACGTGAAATATCTACCAAAGTTGAGTATCAAGGCAAACCCAGATGATCCAACAGCATAATCTGGATTGCTGTGATGTTGTACGCAGTCAAAAGTCCCTCGTCCAACCCGCGGGCTTGAGCCCTTCGCAACTTGAGGTACCCTTCTCCAGAGTCATCCAATCTTTGTCATCAATTCGTCCGTTCACCTTGTGATAAGCTATTTTTCGCCTCTTCCGTCAATTGGCAATTTTGTAAATCATTTTCTTCAAATTCGCTAGTCTGTAAAGCATCAAGTTCCTTTTTGTTCTCTATTTCCATACTCAAGGTATTTCTTATATTATCACGATGCGCCGAGTCATTTGATATCTGTTGCGGAATAATCAAGTCAGGGGTCATTTTACAGCTATATCTCGGATTAGGTTTCTTGTACTCAGTTGTATTTCAGTTGCTAATGTATATTTCAGGATCTGAGAGCTCTTCCGTCCATTCAAGGTCCTCTTTGTCTATTTATTTTCTAGTTTGTTACAAACTGAGTGTAAGTGTCTCATCCCATCAATATCAATTCATTTACCCTCTCTATCTATGCGCGAACAGACTATTAGAGAACTGCATTTGACTAATTCAGAATTATCCTGGATTCCTTTTTCAGAACCCTTCTGCTTGTCTGAGATTTTTCATCCCTTCTGTCCAATTCCATATTTTGAAGGAGTTTCATTTCTTGAGCTGCAGGATACAACAATCGGAAATCTTAGTAGGAACCATTGCGTTCTATTTTGATTCAAGGATTATTGTTACTACATACATCATTGTATATTTGTCGCTACAACCAATCATATCCCAGAAGGCTGAACATTTGCTTCTGTTTGATTGATTTTAATTCTCGTCCTCTGAAAGATGTCAAAGAATCCAATATTAATTGTTGATTGTTTTCAATGTAGGACTTTTTAGTAAATTGTCTGTTGTTCTTTGCTGCTTGCAACCAATTTTATTAAATAATACCAAAGTGCTTGTATCTGATTGGCCAATTTCTTGTAAACAATAAGGGGCTAGTATTTTTTTGCTTGTAACTCTCTTGAAGGATGTTCAAACATCTGGAGCTCTTTTTAGGGTGCCATTCAACATTCATTGCTGCAACAAATCATATTATAAAATACCTGATGAATACTTGCTTCTGATTGGTTGATTTTAAATTAAAGGTTTCAGGCAATTTGTGGAAAGTAATTTTCCGTTTGTAAATCTCCAAAAGAATGTTCAAGAATGTGATCCTAATTTGTTGTTCCATAATCTGGGGCTTTGCTTGGCGAATCATTCAGCATCCATTGCTGCAACCAACCTCACTATAAAATACTTGATGAATACTCGTTTCTGATTGGTTGTTTTCAAATCATTGCCCTTAAGGTTGCTGACAATTGATGGGAGGTATTTTTCTATTTATAACTCTCCAAACGGATGTTCAAAAATCACGGGTTCTTTCACGTATTTTAATGAGTGAAGGCAGGGAACCTGTTTTATGAGTTATGGTGTTTGAAACGTTGTATATCCGGTTCATTGAAAGGGCTATTGCAACTGGTGTTTGGAGTATTGCATTTCTAGTTACGTGAAGGAGCTATTTTAATCAAGCTATGAGTGCTGCAAAATGATACAAAGGGGACTTGGAATTTATTAAAGGGGGTGTGTTTGAAGCATTGCATATCTAGTTGCTTGGAGGAGCTGTTTTCATCAGGCTATACTCACCAACTTCCGAGCTATACATATGATAGGAAGGGGACTTGAAATACTGGACATAAACTAGGCTAGAACCCCTCCTTGCATTATTGTAGCTTTATGCTAATATATACACGATAGGAGAGGAGGCTAGGAAATAATTTTCGACCTCAGCCGGATATGTATATGATAGGAGGGAACTTGTAAAATTTTCAGCCTTCAAGCTATAGGTGATAAGAGGAAAGTCTCAAGGTTATGTTACCTCCCAGCCGGCTGACATCCCCCCCCCCTCCCAATAAAACTGGCTCCCGGCTAAAAAAACTCACGGGTTCTTTAACGGAGTTAAATGAGACCTGTTTCATGGATCTTCTGGAGTTTGAAACGTTGTATATCTGGCTCATTGAAGGGCCTAGGCCAATTGGAAAAAAATATGTTAGACTTGAACTAGGTTAGGACTCCCCTTATAGGTATATGATAGGATTTCGACCGAGCTATCAGTGATAAATGGGTGACTTGAAAGAATTTGGCTTTCAAACTATAGGTGATAGGAGAGGGACTTGGAAAAATTTCAACCTCCAAGCTATAGGCGATAGGAGAAAAGACCATTTTCCAAGTACGATGGTCATGTTGTCTTCCGGACGGCGCGGCGGTCAGTTTTTCCGGGAAGACCCCTCCCCCCGATAAAACAGGTTCCCTGTTAAAAGTTGATGCTCAATTGTTGGTTCATAATCTGGAGCTCCTTCTGGCGGATCTTTCAGCGTCCATTGCTGCAACCAATCTCATTATAAAATACTTGATGAATATTTGTTGCTGATTGGTTTTTTTCAAATTAACTTATGCCCAAAATAGCTGACATTTGGTGGAAAGTATTTTTATTTGTGACTCTTTAAAAGAATGTTCAAGAATTTGATACTACATTGCATTATTGGTTCAGAATCTGAGGTTTTTTAGCGCGTTATTCAGTGTTTGGTTATATGCAACTTAGAGAACCTGAATACCCGCTTCTGATGAGTCGATTCAAAATTGATATGCTGACAATCAATGGTGGCAAGTATTCTCTGTTTGTAATTATTCCAAAGAATGTCCAAGAATTGAATGCATGATGGTTGATTCATACTCTGAGACTCTTTTCAGCGTGTTATTGAACGCTCATTGCTGCATTTAATTGTACAAGTACACCTCCTGATGATATGATGACAATCAATGAGAAGTATTTTCTGTTTTAAATTCTTCTGTGGAATGTTCAAGAATATTTAATACCAAATGGTTGGTTAATAATGAGAGGTTCTTTTTAGTGCATCATTTAACGTTTATTGCTGCAAGCAATCATACAAAACATGCAAATACTTGCTTCTGATTGGTCAATTTGAAATTAATGTGTTATTATATTTGTTTCTTACAACCAATTGATAGAAAGTGTTTCTTTGTTGGTAACTCTCTTAAGAGATGTACAAGAATACAGCACTAGGACTCTTTATTGTTTGTCATTCAATAATAAATCATACTGTAAAACATCTGAGTATCTGCTTCTGATTGCTCAATTCAAAGTTAATATTCTCTTTTTTTGCTTGTTTCTTTGGAAAGTCTTTCACTTGTTTTTCTATTCCTACATTGTCTTGAAGAATGTCCTAGAATCCAATTCTCAATGATTGTTTCTTCAGAATAATGCATTAATCTCAATCCAATTGACCAATTCCCTGGTGACGTTACAACATTGATAACAGTGATCGCTAGTAAGCAAAAATACCCGCATATTATGTGTTCAATGTCATTCAATATTCCAACTATTGGTTTAATTGCCTTACTGATTCCTGTAAGGTTACAAAAAGGACGTTTCAATCATGTATTGATGTTTCAAAATAAGAATTATGTTCAGAATCTAGAAATTCTCAAGTGTTGTTGAATCTATTGTTGTTTCCTTGTTCTGATGTATCTATAAATAATCGAAACATTCCCCATATATTCTTATGGGATCTTAAATGTGGCTAGCAGCAGAGTACAAGCATTCAACCAACAGGAAATCGGTCTATACTCTCTTGATACTGCTTCAAATTGAGTATCCAAAGGATTCAAATTTCTCAGGTCTATTGGACTTGTTGCAAACATCCTAAAGTTGAATTGCTCAGAACAGGCCGGACTAGAACAGAGCAGCAAATCATCTCACATTTGTTGGTGCAACCGATCCCATTACAAGAATTTGAATATTTGATTCTGAATGGTTGATTCAATTGCTGACAATTGAGTGATTCCAATTTGTTATTTTCAAGAGTCTTATGTAATCTTTCAAACACATTTGTTGATATCCATTTTTCACGGTACCTATAAAATCAATGCGTAATTTGCAATTGAATCCTTTTTGGTTTTTTCCCATTCAATTTCAAATAAAGCATATGTATGTTGTAAACATTCTCAAGTATTCTTCTGTTTCCAATGCTTCCAAAGGCTATCCAAGAATCCGTTGCTCGATGATCAATTTGGGACTCTCGTTAGCGAATGATCTCGTGATTTGAGGTTTACCGTACCGCAAATTTCTCAAATAAGTACGCACAAACGCGACGCTATTATACGACGGAGTATCCTCGGAAATTTACTTGGCTCGTTTTGCGTCAGCGTTAATCGAGCGCATTTAGTTTAAAAATTCTCGTGCCGTATACTGTATACTGTATGTATACGTAAGTCTACAGTACATAATGTTATACTGAGAGAACAAAGTGAAGATATGTCATTTACCGCGATGTGCTCGCCCACAGAATGTAGGTGTACGTGTACGCTGTATCGCGTGTGTTAAAGATCCGGATAATTTTGTATCCGTATTTTTGTGGAACGTGCACTGCTCTGTACGCCGTTGTCTTTATCTCTTACGTATCGCACAATCGGTTGGTAATATCGAGGCTAAGACCAGATTATTGTAGCACGATCAAAAGAATCAACGTAACCTACCGGTTTTCATATAATAATAATTATTATAATGTATGAAAATCAGGTTTACCAATATAGTTAATAATATAGAATAATGATTATTCTACTTTTTTTTTTAATAAGTACGTTCGTTATCTGTTCGCAGCGATGCATTGCGCTAATTTAGACGCGTTAGTGAAAGATATGAGATCGGTGCAGTTAACGTCACCGGCAGCGACGTTACCGGCTGTGGAAGAAAGTATCGCGGAGTTGCCACCAGACGACGATACTCAAATTTTGAGGATGGTTTTGGATATAGGCATTTTCGTATTGGAGGGACGACTTCCGCATCGGAAATCGAAACGAGGTTACATCGAAGGTCCACACTGTGTTCAGCAGCCATCACGAAATCCGACGCATCGATGCGATTACGCTAATTATGTGGTATGTATTGACTGTGGTTTTCTGAATTCGATCGCTATTTCGCAACGTTAGAAAGGATTAGAGAAATTTGAACTCGGGAGGATGGCAAGCTTGCTTAGTCAAAGCACTTCCGCCTTTTGCTAGTGTAGTCTTCCGCGATTTCTCTAGGTTGGAGTGCTGTGAGGCGTCAACTCTTTCGAGTACATGGACTCCTCCTTCATCTTCTGGAGAATGTCTTTTTGACAAATTGCTTCAGGTTCCTATGACTATAGCTCTTTGCATACGTTGCATTTTTGCTTCTGTATTTTGGCTCCTCATGTCAAGGTTCTCAAATTTTCCCCACATTCCACTAGCCGAAAATTTCGACAGAGTATCTGACTGTGGATGATTTTCCGGAATTCTTACTATTTGACCTTGGAATAATATGTGTGAGGGAGTAGAACTTGAGAGGGAGGAATGTTGAATGAGCTGAAAATGGTAGAAAAAGTGAGATTAGTGAAAATTTGGGTAAATGATTTTAACCATTAAGATTGACAGATTGATTAATTTAGAGTTGATTACCTTTTTTAAACTGACCCGACTCTCTTCGTGTTTCATGTCTCTTTTTGCTTTTTGGCCTCAAGTTCCAACTAGCTTGAAGGAGACGTTGAAGAATAAGACCCTAGCCCAAGAAGCGGATCGCTCCTTCTCGTTAATCTATAGCGTGCTGAGGGCGAATGCACCTCTCCTCCTCTGTAGGCTAGGCTGTAATTCACGGTCGGTGTCTTCTTCTGCCAAAACTAAAAGATCTCATGTGTACAATGCTATTTTATTGATTAGATTATTAGAATACTTTTGGGTGTCTCCCCATCAGCAGTGTGAAAGCATCTACATTAATGAGACTAGGAGAAATGAGTTCGAAACATCGAAGGAGAAGGAGATAGCAAGTCACTGTTTGACAAACACTGCAATGAAGGGCAGCGCAGAAGTCATATTCATTGAAAACTATGTGTGAAGAAAATAGAACTCTGGGAAAGACAGAGATTGCAAAAGCAGCCTCTTTAGTGACAGCAAAAGATTATTCAGTTTGGTGATTGGACGAGACAGAAAAAGCAGAAACGACCGATAGGATGACAGCAAACCTAGTAGCAAATAGAAACACAGCAATAGACGGATGCATCAATCAAGACGCAGGATTGTTGTAGCTAATCAGATGACAGTCTTGGGCAATAACGACTGCCCTCAGTAGAGTTCCATTGAACTGTCCACTTGCCACACTCAACAAATGAGCCAATTCTCTGAACACATCACACAAAACTATCTTGGAAAGGGTAATCAGACGCCCAAACGCAAGAATGCACGTCAAAAAATGAAGCATGGGTGAAAATTTGATGCAAATTGAGTCAAGTTGTGCACCTAGCCTACGTACACGAGACTCGTGAATGATTTTCCTCCTCATTATTCCTTTGTACTCGAATATATTTCATTCTATACATGTTATATTGAAGAGTTCTTGAAATAAAATGAACCTCGTCATCTTGAGCCTCTTCTAGTTTTTTTCTCGATCCATAATTGGTCACTCTTCTCTCTTCCCCCTGAATCGCCATTTCATGCTCTCGTTGGTAGGTCTAGCTCAAAGCAGAAGTAGAGAGGTGTTTCTGATATCAATCTAGTCCTACCTTCGAAATCGGCCTATCCCTTTCTGTACTCAAAATCCGAGTATTTACTCATGCGTTGCCACGCAGATTCAGCGTTCAGAGGTAAAAAGTTGGATACCATTGTTAATTCAACAACAAATGTGTCTGAAAATCACAAGCGGGGGGGGGGGGGATTTTTTGGTCAAGCTTCTCTCGGAGCCAGAAGACTTTTGGCTGTTCCCTTGTGCAATAAAAACAGTAGAAAAGGATACTTGAACCAAGAGATGACAAATGAAATGAATGGTATAGAATTATAGATGTTTCGAAGAAACGATATGGAGAAACGGTCTCTTGTCACCAGTGAAATAGGTCCAATAATCTAGATTCTTTCTTTTGGATATTGTGTTCTTCTACGTAATGTCCTGTGACCAGAAGCTTTATGCTATAAAACTATTCGAGTCAATATTTGGACGAATGGTGACTGTCAAATGTCTTTTATTTTCTTTGTCTCCCCTCTGAATGTGAACGTTCCTGCTTGTTGACTTTCAATTATACGTCGCATAAGCACTTGTGTTCGAAATCAAAAGAAGCCTGCATGACTGCGCTAGACATCTTTGAAGGTTTGTGGGCTGATCATCTCTGGTCTTGATACGCGTGTTAATGTGTACTGAGTTTCTCGAGCTGCTCCGAGTTCGATGCACGATGTACCTAAACCGACCATCTGAATAAACTTGGCCAATGTAGGTGATGAGAAAGTAGGATGATGGGATAAGAAATTAGCAATCGGCGAGCGCTTGCGAGGAGTCATTTTCGCACCTCTTGTTCACGTCAACCTACAGCGCTACTCTTTGCTCATCTCATTAGGTACCTAAATTTTTTTACCGTACGTGTTGCAGTCACGTTTTTAGAATTATGGTTGGGTTACATTTTGTATGGTTCAAGAATTCCGTTTCAATACTTTTGAATCGAATAGCAGTTGATCATTTTCTACATCATCGCGGAAACTAGACTTCTGTTCATTCATCGGTATGAAGGCTCATCGCATCAGGGGTTGGAATAAGACCGTTCGTGGAGCGCTGGTCACGTTTCTATCTCTCTCGCGCGCGTTGCTGTATTTCAAGGCTTTGTTTCAAAATTAGGTCATTTTAAGTGCTGTTCGCGTTCGCACAAGAAACTTGATGAGCTGTATGTAGGCTATTACTGTATCTAGTCAATTGTGCTCGTTGTATTACCTTTAAGCACGCATTATGCACACGTGAATAATTAAGGCGTGTACGTATATAACGGACGCCGTTATCGCCGCGCGATTTCGAATTGATCTTCGAATTTCGTAGTTAAGGTCAGCTTTCCATTTTCTTGTCATATAGAGCTCTTGATATCCCTGCATAGATCTTGGACACGAATTTGTTCGTCTGCGAGAACACTTTCTCGTTTTCTTCGTGTATACAGGCGTCCAACTCGTTGCTTTTTCAAATCTTTCGACATTCGGCCGGGCGATTACTTAATATGCGTTTCGATTGTCGGCTCGTGCTTGGTAATAATTTGATATACCTAATGTCGTTCGAATCGTACAGTTATGTTGCGCTAGATTGTGACCTGTTATATTCTGGCGTGTACAGCTCGAATTCACGCGCTCGATAAACGTGGCTATACGAACAACGGTTCGAAAAAGTTTTTCGTCTCCTAGAGATAACGCGAAGAAAAACGCAAAACCGAAAATAACGTCATAGTTGACATTTTGGCGAGTTCAACGTATTTTCTCGAATATTATGCGTAGATTCCGAATACGTTTTTCGTGCGCTGCCTAATTGCTCCCTTTTTCTCCACGCGTGTAGCTCTAATGTGACTTCCTGGTTCGTAAATAATATTCTCGTCGCCTCGTGAAGACACTGCATTTTCCCCTTTCGCTTTGTGCTTCTCTTGCTGTGCACTTGGGTCTATTCTCCTCCCTTTGTTGTTGATGCTTTTTCGACCTTATCAAAAATGCAGAATCAGTCGAATGAAAAATTTGAAGTACGGGGTTTGCTATTCTACTCTACCTTGCCTCACTCCGTGTTGGATTTCTGCAATTATTTCTCACCTCCCGTGTGTGCAGCAACAAGGTAGCTCTAATTCTGCGCTGTGTTTGCACCGAATTAAATTTATCGCCAACAAGCTCTTTTAAACACACAGATATTGACGACGATTTCAAGATGGCATTTTGACAGCGATAAGATTTTCACTTTCTGGCAATCTCAGTTGTGTATGAAGTGTGTATCATCTATGATGTATATAAACACGAAACAGTAATTTTTTGTTTGAATGAGCCTGTAAAACGAAAATAACGGAAAGCCGTAACTGCAAGATGTTACGAACGTCTTGAGAGAACGTGTGGCGGTTAGAGAGAGAATTCGTGTCATGGATGAGTGAACGACGATACTTTGTTGTCATCTTTATTTAAGATGGCTGAGTTAAGATAATTAACGATATCTGAGGGTGTATTACGTCCTCCTTTCTCGCTGTGCTCTTTCGCTATCTCGGGAGAAATTAGATCTCGTGGAGATGGCTTCGGTGCAATGAACTCGCGACGAATAATTTTTGTCGTTCGAAAAAAGACGATCATGTGGGAAATTGTCGGGTCCAGACATTGACTGCTGATATTGGTTCGTGAAGAAGCGAATGTCCAGAGCATTAAAAAGCACTAATTACGCTTTTTCTCAGTCAGGCTCGAACCTTTGACCTCTCGGTGATGGAACGGATTCAAAGTTCAAACTCTACAAGAAAGAGATGATGACTTTTTGCGAAGAGATCAAACATTTGACTTCTGGTATCTAGTAAAGACGGACATCGACCGCAGAGAGCTATTGTGTGTTTTGTGTCGTTTCAAACAAATTCATGCACAAAATTATCGAATCGTGGTTCTAGATGTTTAAGGAAATACATATTTGAAGTTCAAGATTGAGTTCGATAGCTCTTGATAAGTATTTTTGTGTATTTTATTTTGCGAGTGCAAAACGTGTTACAGTCTATGAACATTAAACATGGAGGTGAGGTATGAATGAAGAAATTCTGTGCAATTGTCGAGAAATGACTCTCAATGAACCTCTTATCAATCCCTATTCTCTTCTCCTGTCCTACTTGCTAAAATACCACGTCGAAAAATTATGATTGTATCTCCGTGAAATATTAATTGTTAGGCAAAATTCTTCTCATCAAGATTGAAGAACTTGAAAATTTCCGCAAAAATTGTATCTCACCCTGTGTGGTCGTAGGTTTAATACCAACTTATCATTACAATCGCCTAAAAATTATTCAAACATGAATGTACGACTTTTCAACAACAAAATGGATTCAAAACCTCTTTCCACTCAAATTTGTATCCTCTGGACAAATCTTCCGTTTTCTGTCCTAAATGTATCCAATCAGAGCTCTGAGATTTTCTAGTATGTATATTCAATTCCCTCATCTATGTCTTCATTATGTACTCATGTGGGAACCATCTATTATGACCTCATTGTATCCTCTTTATGTACTCATATGGTCCGTGACCTTCTACTTTGAGGCTATACTTCTTCTGCAGGATTGCTCGGACTTCGGTACCAATTTATCGGAATATTTAGTCTTCTTGATTGAAGTGATAAGATTGAATCGACACATGAAGTCAACGGCCTCATAAGAATGCCCTTCAGCTGACTGCTCTCAAGAAATTATCATCATAACACCATAAATACTTTACCTTACATAGATAGATAATCTCCGCGAGTGTTGGTACAACACTATCAACGGACATTTTAGGATACAACGAGTATACTAATTGAATGTTAATATTGATTTGTGACCACATCATGTCCTCATGATCTCCTCCCTAATGGGAACACCTTCAGAATACTATGAAGACGCAAAGAGGATACGATCGAAAACCGTCTTCATAATCTCTCCAGTGATGAGGATATTTTCAGGATTTGAAAATCGTTCCCTTTATATCCTTCTAATCTTGAGGACACTCTGAGGATACAGATGGGATACAAAGATGATTTTGAAATCGTCCTCGTTATTTCCTCATAACTTCAGGAAACAGAAGATGATAATTGATAATGATCATCGACATTCCCATCATGTCCTCATCATCGACTTCGAGGACATGATGTGGACAGTGAAACTTTCCCAAAAAGGAACGCTATTTCCGTTGTATCCTCAGCGTTGCTGAATCATCTCCTTCTGAGGATACAATGAAGAGTAGTCACCTGTCGTTTACTAGGAAAATTGATGCATAATACATTCGAATAGGTGTTGAGTATCCGACTCAGTTTTCTCACCTACATGAGGCTCTTCGTTATATTTTCATGAAGATGTGGTCACTTTGCAGCTAGCTTTCTGTGAACGTCACATTTACTCTTCTCCTCTCCAAATTCAGCTGCGTCATGCGTTCGTCTTGCAGTCGAAATGTTCTTAAGGCTCTCTGATGACTTCACGTATTTGCGAGAATGTGCCGCAGCGGGTTCCCCAAAAAAAAGGTTGTTCATTGACTTTGTTACTCCCTACAATACGAACTTGACTCCGTGTTGGAATTTGTAAAAACTTGTAATTTGAATCCTTTCATAAATAGAGAACTTGCCTCTTAACTTGCCTCGCCCCTTTCTCTTTTAGCCTAGCAAGCGCATCCATAGCCTTGTCCCCCATAAGACTGACGGTATCTTCAAACAAAGAGCCATTGCTATAATAAGATCCTTCTTCTCTGCTTCAGTCTAGTCCCTATGTTGAGCTCATTCTATCGATATAGCCTGAAAATTTCAAAATTTTCTCTGCTGCGTACGTCTGCACAACCTAGTAGCCTTTTACAGCATCTTCCATCATGTATGTATATAGTTGGATGGTAGAAAATATCCCCAGTATTTTTTCTCTTGATAGCATCTTTTCTGGTCCTCAAAGTAGGTCAAGGTTCCTCATGACGTCATCAGTTTTCTATTTGAAAATTACCATCAGCCTCAAGGCATGTCCACATCACAATTACAACCTTGGATCGTAATGTCATCAGAGAGGAGGTGCTGGAGGGATTGGAAAAACAGCTGAGCATAGATCGTGACGCCATGAAGACATACTGATGAATTTTGGTCTGTGGACAAAGAATCACAAGCTGTGTAGAGAAAGGAGACTTGATAGAATTTTAAATCGGGAGTGTCTCCTCCGGAATCGGAAAATTTTAATTTGAAGTTTCCAAAAATCTCATTTTCAGAGCAAGGGAAAGGGAGTTAGTTACCATATTTATATTTCTAGTCACTAGATACTACAGTATTGAGGCAGTTTTGTTGATTTTATGCTTAGGAGAAGAAACTGAGCTCGGCTACAAACTACTTTCTTTATTACTACGCTGTAGCGATACAATGCAATATCTTTCTCCTTTCGATATATTCAAATGAACAAAGCTCTTCCGCGTCCTGTTTTACTGGTCTAGTTTCTGCTATGTCCCTAACCGTAAATAAGAAGGATACCAAAACTAGATAAACCTTTGGAAGAACTCAGTTTTACTCCGACCAATGTATATTTTCCTTCACAGTAATATCCGATCTATTTAGGAATCGGTATACCCTGTCCCTGTCGAAGATGGAAAAATGATTTCCAACCATCAGCTTAGATTCAAAGCCAAGTACCCATGTATGGAACTAGTACACGAAGTCGGTGCAGTTATGAGGCAGGCCCTTTAGAGAAAGCTTTGCTCTTTTGTTTTCCCAGGTTATGGTCAAGCTTTTGATAGAGCCTGGATACCTCAGGGCTCTTGCGCAAGATTAGTCGATACTTATCGGCACAGCACTTGCAGATCCTAACGTTCTACCTCAGTGATTGAGCATTCCATGTCCACCATGGAAAAGCCAATTTAATGGCCAAACCTTAGACCATATAGTATCATGGACCGCCAAAAGTGATAAGAAGTACGTCGGAACACTGGAGACGAAATAAGATTTTTGGGTCCTACGGCGTTAAACGTATCTATGGGCGTGGTCTGTAATTGTCCTCACCTTGTCGGTAACCGAAACGTCTACGCTGGACCCAAAAACCTTATATTTTGCCTCCAGTCTTCCGACGACTGATTACGTCGTTTGCGTACTGCTTCGGCAGTCTATGTTACTATAATGGTCTAAGGGCCAAACCAATTGCAACAAGAGTACTACAGGGCAGCGTATCTGGTCCCTTGTTGTACCTCCTTTACACCGCTGATATTCCGGTACAAAGTAACACCACCTTGACCTCTTGTACAGATAAATTAATGGTTCAATATTCTCACCGCACGAGAATTACACAGTAGCGATCAGCAGACTACAAGCAGCAGTCACTGAAATGGTCCCTGAGAAAGATGAACCCGAGGTAAACAGTGTTAGTGTGCCCATGAATATGACCCCAACAATCATCAATTATGAACATTTCCAGCTGGCTGAAAACACATCGCAATTCAGGTTTACATCCGGACAGCGAGTTGAACTAGAGAACTCGTACACATTCAGAATAAGAAAATGGTATGGATGATCCGCGCCAAGAGTCATCTTTCGCTCACAAACAAAATGTTGCTCCAAGTCTTAATGTTATGGCCGATCTTTATGTGTGGTATCCCTTTATGGGGATCAGCAGCAAATAGCAACTTCTAAATTAAACAGAGATTTGAGAACTCGATACCGCGCAAAATCACAGAGGCTCCTTGATACTTCACGAACCACCGACCTCATGAAGACCTGGCCATTGCCTATACATTAACCACAATGACCTGTCTTTTGAAACGGCTCTCAAGATTGTATCTAGAGCCATCACTAGATTCTTTGATCGACTTCACATTCATACCAACTCGCAAACCCCGCCATACAGCGACTGGAAAGGAAAGCCATTGCAAGCATCGCGACTGAAACGCTCTTCTTTCAAAATTCTGACCATCCGTGACTGCGTGACACCTAGTCACTCGCGTTAATTCTCTCTTTACCTATATCAAGTATAAGATGTCAGGTCTTCCGCTCAGTGAGCTATATTTACGCTGATCGATGATGAAATGAAATGTCGAACCTTTTACAGTCTTTTGTCTCTGGATGTATGATTAAATTTGTTCGAAACTTTCAAAATGCACGTTCTTAATCCTCTAGGAAAATGCTCTGCGAAAAGAACGCGTTCTAAGTTTGTTGGTGTGTTTTTGTTTTCCAATTCTTGGGATACATTCTTCTCCTATCTGTTTCTTTCGCGGGGTATATTTTGCTTTCTTCAAAGTGGAATTCAACATTATTGTCGGAATTAATTTCGTATTATCTTGATTCTACGTCTTAAACAGTACAGTCGTAATGACGTTCTCGGATCGTTAAAAATAAATGACTTTGGCAGTTTTGAATCCTTCCTGTTACGGCGGCTGAAACGACTTTCGACGTTGGTATTTTACTTTGTGGCAAATTAAATTTGCCAACGAGCAAGGGATTTATGAACCTATTCTTTCTGTCCCGGCTTGGAGGAACATCTCTTCAATACTTAATTCGTGTGGACATTCCGTCTCCGTTTTCGAAATAGTTGGCCATCGGATCGCTGAAGTTTTACATCCATAGGCGGGCGCACTGTATCTTTAATCAGTCGAGTTGCTTGATTCTTTTTCGACGCAATTCGCCAACGTTTTTGTTATGTGCCCGGGTAAACTGCCACACAATCTTATCCCGTGGCACTCGCTGTACATTCTTCGAAATTTTTATGCGAAGCTCGGCGTAATTTTTCGTCGCTTATTACGTCTGGAAAAGTGAGCGCGTTCCTCTATCACGCCATTTCGTACACGTAATATATTGTAGAACAAGGTACTGCTGCTGAGCTTCGAGAGGAGCATTTATTGCGTTGTATTTGTTAATTCATATTTTTTAATTGTAAATAATGTAACGCGTTCTTCTCGCGTCCTAATGCATTAAAAATTACAGCATAATGAGATGTGGGTGTCGAAACGACAATGTTGGCGTTGCCGAATATTGTTTAGTTGTGATCGACACGATTGTGAGTGTATACTTTGGGTTTTCAATGACGAGTAGGTGAACGATTCTTTTGAAAAAAATTTCGAAGGTCGTAAATATTATCAAAGATTGTTGCGAAAAATGTGACGCACGAGTAAATCGACACACGGCGACCAAGTTTCGACGGCGTGTTGTAATTTTAAAAATTCTTCCTATCGAAAGTATCGTTATAGTTACGTCTTTTCTGTAGATATCTCTTTTATTACCGCGTGACACCAAAGGTCGTTGAAAAAGCACGGCAATAATAATTTCTTGTAGGATATTGTTGGTAAGACGGGCTCGATTATTATATTTGGAAGGTATACAGAGCTAAAGTGAGTGACAAGTACTTCCTACGTGATTGAAACACCGCAATAATTAATTACATATCAAACTTTCACGACCTATACACGTATAATATCCTTTATTAGTTCGTTAAAAGGGCCTACTGTGTCGAACTTCGTCGTTGACGTAATGTTGAAACTTTTAGAACTTCGGCTCTCTAAACAGCGCGCGTACGATATATATTTCATTTCTGTTTATTTTGGAGAGTCAAGATGTTGATTCAGCTTTTACTTGATTAGTCCACACTACGGATATTGTATAAATTGAACGAAAAAAAAAAAAAAAGTAGTAGTTCTTGACCTTTATTCTTCGGTTCGTGCTGCATAGTCCTACGCTGATTATAATTTAGTGAACGTATGTACTTCGTTTATTTGTTTTTTCTAACTCTATTTAAAGCGTGTTCAATGTTTTTCGTTTTCAGTGCGAAAGAGCTGAGAAATATCGACGTCTAATGGAAGCGATATGGAATGAAAATAAAACCTTGTGTATTGAGTTGCGCATTTGCGCCGACTGTAGTTGCGGCGAGGAACAGGTTTGGAAAAATTCGATTAGCCGGCACGATTACGTTTTGGAGCAGTGGATTTTCGAAATCACTAATTTCAGGTACTTTAATACTACCATTAAAATAGACACTTCGGTGGATTGTACAACAGATTTGGGAATATCTGATCCACTAGATTGATTTAGGTGCCAACGAGAACGCGAGTTCCGTCAGAATAATATTACGATCATTTATTGATGCTTGAAAATTGAATTGAATTTGAGAGTAGGATAAACACTGTGACACAGCACAGGAACCAACGTGTCTTCTGTAGAGATAGATAGTTTAGCGCTTCATAAGTATAGTATCAATTTATCATCATATCAACTAGTGATGGCCGGCGATCGTTGATAGTCTCATGCTATTGATAGTCCCAATAGTTTTTCCGAAATTTATCGATACTATCGACAGTCAGTACAGCCAGATCTACGGATTTTCGGTCCTCGAAAAAAGTACGGATTTTTCTACGGATTCTTAATGAAATACGTATTTTTAGTGCTCAAGGGAAAAGTACCTTACCGTAGTCACTACTAGTATGAGAAATACTTTTCTCTTGGTCGTTGTAGACTGATATCGCAATACTCCGTAATATTGGGAAAAGTACCTCAGTCACCAGTGTGAGAGATACCTTTCTCCTGATCGTTATTGTTGGACCACTGAAAATCTACAGAAATCCGTTTTTAGGTCTTGGGGGAAAAAAAAAAATGGCGGGTACGGATTTTTGAAAATATCGTCTGGTAGCAGTAAGGCGCTAGGGGCAGGTATGCTGGACAGCCATTTTGATTGCAAAAAAAGTAAACACGAGCGGCAGTGTGCTGCAGCCAGCCGAAAGCCGAAAGCTGAAAGCCGAATTCAGCCAAATTTTTTTGGCTAGCTTTTGGCTCTTCTGAGTTCTGGGAAGTTTGTTCAAAATCATGTTTTTTTACTATAAGAAAATATTTTAAAAATGTCTTTACTTTTACCTTTTTTTTCAGACTTCAGTTTTTTGTTTTTTAGCCAAATCGCCAATCTGAAAATGACAATCAGAATCACAAATTGACGATTCACAAAAACACTTTTACAGTTTACAACTTTACATTTCCACTTTCAGGTAGCGCTAGCGTCGCGCTAAATTTTCGGATTTTTAAAAAATAAATAATAAAATCTCTCAAGAAGTCAAGAATACCCTCAGTCATAGTCATCTGAAAGGAAATTTTCCGCACTTCAATTTTGTTCCTTACTACAAGTACACACCTAAATTCATTATTTTTGCCTTTCAACATTATTTTATCAATTTCAATCGTCAATTTTCAACTTCAATTTCTTCTTGACTTCTTAAGTTCTTGTTGTATCTCTAACAGAGAACCTTTTCTCCTGATCGTGTCAGATTTTCCCATCAATCAAAAAGCCGAAAGCCAGCTGAAAGAAAGCCGAAAGACAGCCAAATTTTTCTTGAACAAGCACAAGCCAAAGCCGAAGCTTCATTTTTAAAGGTCAAAAGTTTAAGCCGAAAGCTAAAGCTGAATCTTTCAGCTGCAGCACACTGACGAGCGGGGCCACTTCCGTTTCATGCAACGAGCGACGAACAAAAGCGGTCGGGCTCTTTCGCAATCAAAATGGTTGTCCATTATACCTCCCCCTATAGCGCCTTAGTAGCAGTATCAACAGTTTAGATTTTAAAAAATGTCGGATCAGGAGAAAAGTACCTATTCTACTCGTAGGATGTATACCTTTCTCCCAGTGTTCTGCAGCCAGCCGAAAGCCAAAAGCCGTATTCAGCCGTATTTTTGGGCGTATCGTCTTCAGCTGATTTAAAGCTTTATAAATTTGCTCTAAGCTGTAAGCTGAATTCAGCTTTTTTATTTGGTTTTTTTTTTTGGCGCACGACAATTTTTGTAATAGTGTTCAAATCTTTGACTATATTATTATTATGTGGACTGCGCTAACGTGTATAAAATGAGCGAAAAGCGCGTCCACAGACCTGATAAGCGTATGAGGGACCACGACCATTTAAAATACACACGTTGCACCTTTCCTCCTCACCGCATTCGTGGTGTGTACCGTTCGCGCCTCATATACGTACGCCGTAAGCGTAACACTGTCGCACCACTCCCCTCACTGTAGATATTGAACCGTAGTTTTAATGCTTAGCGCAGTCCATATAATATATAGTCAAGGTTCAAATTGGTGGTGTTGCAAGCCGATTTCCGGCCAATCAGAGCTGAAGTCGTTTCAAAAACAAAGAAAGTCAGGTAGTTAGGCTTGACCGACTAAGCAACATGCGACAATAATCCGAAAAAAAAGGTGCCTCTGCGACTTTCAGCAGGTCTTTCTCTCCGGATCGTTGTCATGCCGTTCAGTCGGCTGAGGAGAACAAGATCAACAGGTCTGAATCAGTGAATCTGATGATGTGATGCTGATGTACACATGTACTGATGTGAACCGCGTTTTAAATGGAAGCTAACCAACTAAAAAAGAAAGAACCTCTAGTAGGATACCAAACTCGACTATCAGCCAAATTTCGCTTGAGTTTTTCATTTATCAACAACCCTCCTTCCTTGATATTACCACCGCACGTAGTAAATAGTGTCTATCATTGATTTCCTTAGTCAGGAAAAACATTGACTGCTTCAACAAAACTTACAAGAGTTACAGAAGAGTTACAGTTGCTTCAACAATAGAAAGACAGGAACCAACTAATCCTGATCACACATCACCTACCTACTCACTTAGTTTCCCTGTTACAGTTTCAAAGTAGTTCTGCATTATTCTTCCCCGGGGAAATCTGTTAATGTCTCTCTTATTTCAGGGTAGCCACTTTCTGGAAAACCGGGGAAAGTCAGGGAATTTTGTGAGTCTAGAAAAGTTAGGGAAAAGTCAGGGAAAATGGCATAATTTCATTCAAAGTCAGAGAATTTTCTCAGAATGAGACAAAGAAAAAATTCAATGAGGTTTTTTGACATGTTTCATGTCTTTACTCTGATCTGACCCTAATTTGAAATTCTCTGAGTGTCCCTCCCCCCCCCTTCAACCTCGTCTCTTTTGAAAATTTGCGAGTTCACTTTGCCCAGTTTATATAGGGTGCGCCAAAAAGATTTTAACAGTCAACCGGGGAACTCCACAAAATTGTGGCGGAGTCCTCCCGGAGCAGCGTTGCCATATCTACGGATCTTTTAGTCCTCGAAAAAGATACGGGTTTTCCATTTTCTATACACGGATTTCTTAGAATCGAGGGAAAGGTACCTTGGACTCTTGTAGGAGAGATACCTTTCTCCTGCTCGTTATAGTCTGATATAGTGCGCCCGTGATATTGAGTCGATCAAGGGAAAAGTATTTTAGTTACTCATACGAGAGATACCTTTCTCCTGACTGTTATTGAAGAATCCGTAGAAATCTGTTTCTAGGTTTTACAAAAAATGGCGGATACGGATTTTTGAAATTATCATCTGGCAACAATGTCCCGGAGTTCTTTTGTTCAACTGTTAACATCTTTTTCGCACACCCTGTATACTAGGTTTATGATAGCTAAACAGTAAACTAGCTTTATCTCTAGAACTGAACATGTAATAGACAGAAGACCCCCCTTCCCTTTAATGAGTTTACTTGTATTAGACTAGGCTCACCCCGCGAATTCACCTTGCCCAGTTTATGCGCTAGGTTTATACTAGCTTTAAGATCGCTATATTCTAGCTTTGAGCCTTCATTATACTAGACCTAGTGCACAGTATACTAGTTGTTGAAGCTAAATATAGAATCGATATTATTTCGATATAATCGAGATCAGTAATCGGTATAATCGAGATAGATATATCGATATTATCGAGATTGAAATATCGATATTATTGAGATTTCGATACACTTGATCAGTAATCGATACAATCGAGATCGATATTATCAAGATTAATACCTCGATATCATTGATATTGATAGATCAATATTCTCGATATTGGTAGATCGATATTCTCGATATTGATATACCGAGATTGATATATCGATATTATCGAGATTGATATATCGATATTTATCGAGATTGATATATGGATACTATTGAGATTGTTATAAGTGATCTTTATGTCTTTGAATTTCCTTGCATATATAATTTCTATTTGTACTTTGTACTGTATTGGAAGAAAAAGTCAGGGAAAATCATTCTTGGAAAAAAGTGGCTACCCTGTATTTTCCCCTAGGCTGTTTAATATTTCCCTTTAACAATTTAAATGACCTTTTAACATACCAACAATTACAATGACTTGTAAACGAGTTGACAATTCCAATGACTTGTTGACTATAAATTGTATTGTATTAGTGGTGCCATCAGTAATATTGGTCAACTGACTGTTAATGGCCCCACTATAATCTAAATTCTTGAATAAATAAAAATAAATAAATAAATACTAGCAATACCAATGACTTATTGATGCGTGTACAATTCCAATGATTTATTGGCATACCAACAATTTCCAATGACTTGTAAACATTTTTAACAATTGAAGTGGATCGTTAATGTTTCAACAATGAAGATTACAATGACTTTTTGGGCTACTGACAATTCCAATGGCTTGTAATAGTAGTAGTAGCTGCCTTAATTACGCCAAATTTGGCCAATGGCCTTGCAACCGATCTCATTGGTGGTGCATTGGGGTCTTGGCTTCTCACAGTAACCAACTCACCGTGAGTTTACAACCGCAGACAATGGTTGGAGGATAAGGTTGCCAGAATAAGTATAGGACAAACGATTCCATCCACCAAGTTGAGTTCTGCTTGTCTCCTTTTGTTTACTTCAGGGAAGAAATGAGCCTTTTCTATTGGAAAACACGCGTTTCAGTCCGTTTTTAGGTCTACAATTTAGTGGGACAGGGCCTCGCATGTCCGAAACTCTCAAGATATGAACCTCCTTCACTCAAGTTTCAATACAAGCAAAGCGAAGCATTCGTCGACTCCTTACCTTCCAAATCACGATTTTCAAGTATTCTGAGTTGACTCACAAAGTGGATGTTTGACGCTTATTATTTGAGTGATAGCCAGATGTGATGAGAGGTATGACAAACAGGATTCACGTGATCTCCTTATAGAAAGTGAATATCAAAATAAAATTATTGTATTAAACATAATCTAGAAAAATGTTAATCAAAAGCACGTGTAGGCTTTTATTATGTTTATAATGGTTCTTCCTCGCCAACGTTGATCCAATTTTCTATTCTTTAATGCGGAAAATATTTTTCTCCTGAACCTGTTGAGTTTTATGACAGTATCTCTGTAAGCTTTCAACTTGCTTGCAATTTTGCGAGATCCTTTTTCCTTGTATTTTCTTCAAATGCTGTTGATTAGAAAAAAATTGATAATATTGACCTCATTTTTTTGCGTGTCAATGAAGACGTTGAGTTCCACTTATTCAATGTAAGTTGGTCACTCTTATAGAGACAAAGCCTCACCTCATCGTTTGCAGGCTCGTTCAAGACAAACTTTGATCGTCAAGATCTTTCCGTTACTGAATAACCTTCGATTCTATTCCTTATTTCTAATTTTGTTTTTGTTGTTTGTGTTCACAGAAATAAAGAAGGCGGCATCGGCGTCATGAACGGATACGGTTTATTGCAGGCGATTCGTTCGCAAATACATTTTTCGCAATTATCCGCGTGGTGGTCCAGTAACCAAGCTCAATTACCGAAGAATATTACCTATCATGTGATACCATTAACGCAGATCGACTTAGATAGTTGTTCAGTGCAACATACCTTCCCAGTGCTTTCGTTCAGCTCTACTTATTTACAAGTAAATATCGTTTAGAAAATTGATTACCTAGTTCAAAATTTTAGGGGAAGCAGAATGAATCGATAAAAATACGCAAGAATATGTCAAAAAAGAAAAAAAGGTCTCATAGTTATATCTATTAAACACGCACGTCAAAGACTTTCCTCAAGTCCTCTAAAAAATGTCTTTTAAAAACCCTAGTCTAGGAATGCTATAAAGTGAACGAAGGCATCAGGTGGCAAAGCTTGTAACCACGCGTGCTGTTTTTTTGTAAATTACATACTCAGAAAATCACAAATCCTGTTGTATGGAAAGAGGATTTTTTCAAGACTCGCGGGTTGTTTCGCGTTCCTAATTAATGAAGAAGGTAAATTCTTTTTACGCTAACCCTTTTTCTACAATACTCATATCTCGTTCGTTTGGATATGAATTATTCGAAAATGAATGTTTATGTATTTTCACAATTCCATTTGTGTTCATAATACATGTAAAATAGACCTCCGACTCATTTATTATTATTATTTTTTTTTTCAATATTCTTTTATTCCGGTGTTTTGTCACTATACCTATTCAATTCTCGCGTGCTTTTCATTTTTGCTTTTTGTTCTTCTTTACTTTTCTATTCGTAAGACTGAATTTCTATGTCTCGCTTCATCGTAATCACGATACTTTTAAAATCGTAGGTCAAAGTCAGAAGTCAACCACGAAGCGAAGTGTTACCAAAAATTCATTGTCCTATTCACTGCAGTCGTGAGTTCTATACTATTATTCGTGTCAGTGTCAGTGTACATAATCTGATGTTTCTTCGTCTAATGTACTTTTCCTCCTTTCAGAAAACGACGTCGTCGATGATCGCATGAAGATATACTGTGATCGTTTAGGTAAACATCACTGCCAGGCAGCGGTAGACGATTTCGAGGATTCAGTCCTCTACGGATTCATGGTACCAGAAGCGATCGATGGTGTAATCGATGAAGATGCTGTGCGAAAAGTGCGAACGTTGAAATACTCTTGTTCGACTTCGAATAATACCCCGAAACACAGTCAACATGAAGGCACGCTGAGCGATAAACGTTTTTCGACATTCCAGAAGTAAGTTTTGGAGCGAGCAATTATAGGCTCGTGCTGGCGCGAGAACCGCTAGGCTAATATTATCAATTTGTGCAGGAATCCGAAAGATCTTACCTCACAATATCCGAAACGTGTATTGCATTCGTCTCCGTTTCTCGACAGCTCATCCTCATCGGTCGACCCGCTGGAGCATTATAGAGTGAAAATCGAGCCACCCTCTTGCAGCGATATTTTTCGCCAGAAGACGACACCATTCGCCCCCTGCAATAGAGCAAAAGCCGCGGAGTTTGAAATAACTCGTAGATCGCTTCTTCGAACCCGCACCTCTACTTCTTCCTTAGATTTTCCGTCTGGTAAAAAGGCAGAGAAGAGTACGATCGCGTTTGAAAAGACAGCCAAAGTGGAGCCGATGGCGTTTCTTCCTCAAACGACTGCTGAGGACCGTTCTGAAGAAATGTGGGAAGAAGATATTTATTGGCACGTGGATCGGAATGTCATCAGGTCGGATAGTCCGGTGAGTTTGAAGTGTGTGTAGACCCGGTGGATGTTAATTTGATGGACTTATAATTTTAAGGAAGTCTTCAAATGGATTATTGACTAGCTGAGGAAGCAGAATGGAGTGAAAATATTCAGTTGTGAGCTTGAGAAAAGATTAAAGAGTGAATTTTATCCGCTACAACTTGTTAGGTCAAACTGTGAGAAATTTGTATCTCGTCCGAGTCCCCCCTTCCCCCCCGCTGGGAAAATAATCTTCGTCCTTTGCAAATTTTTTGACCGCGTTGCTGGACTGCGATACATCGTAAAATTTGTGTCCGCATTCAGCTTAGACTTTCCTATTCTGTAATCTCAACAAACTTTGATATTGTGGAGGGGACCTGGAGCGATTCCGACTACTCTCGAGCTCCCGTATTCGGAAAAACGGGCCATTTGAGCTATCTGCACGGGCAGAGGGGACCGAGAAGAACTGGTCAAAATTTTTCAAATCACGCCTTAAAATTACTTGTGTCGCATGTGCTGCCGCCCGTCTTCCTTTGTGAAGTGGGTGCGGGTTGCGTAAGCTTTAATTTTGTTTCATCTATCACCGGTATTGACTCTTTTGGGTATAACTCAAGTTTTGGTCCTCAAAGAAACTTCCTCGTCTTAGAAACCGTCAAGTTGCGTGCTCCCAGGCACACAAATTTTAACACACACAACTTGGAGTCACACAACGTAGAACTACCTTGCTGTTGTATTATATCTTCTTTTCTGTCTTCGTATCCCTATGTTTCTTCCTGCAGAGTGTTGTCTGTATGTGAATGGTACTCTGGTGCTGAGTCGGCCATAGCGTGGCTCTACTTGGTCATCTTCTTCATGACTGTGGCTGCAAATACAAACATGAGTAGGATCTTTCCTTTCTGTAAGCTGTCTTCATAGAATCGGCCCATACTGGGGCACCATGTAGGAGGATCGACCATGCCGTGCTCTTCTTAATCCCTCTTCTTGCTTTCCTCGGTCTTTCTAGATTCGTCATCGAGCAGCTTAGGTTGGTTATTACCCTACCCGCTTTTTCCGATGCTATCAGGAAGTTGCTCCTGAAGCTAGCTTTGAATCAAACCATATGCCCATATTCTTCATCACCTTGATTGTGATTTGCACACCATGCGGGCGAAAAATGGGTGAACTAAACTTTCGTCGGATCATAAATGAGATGGCCTTCGCAAGTTCTAGTTTGGCTGACTCAAACCAATGCGTCACAGCCTCTTGGGCCTAGTTTATTCTCCTCTAAACAATTTTCCTCTTCTGACAGGGCAATTTCTTCTTGTAGGTAGATTCAACGTAAAAATTCCTTTCAACTCTTTCCGAACTGTCTGGCTTTTCTCCTGTATCATATTGCATGCTCGTTTGCCTGATTCTTATCGTTGTTTATCGTCTCTCTTGCCATTCGATCGATAAAGCAAGTACTATTACGATATAAGAACCGGGCAAACGAGTCTTCGTTGTTGTAAGGCCTCGTTTCCGAGGATCCCTTTCCATTACTTTCGCTCTTCGTGAAACCTCTTACAGCTGATCAGTCAATTCTTGATCTGATGATTCGACCGCAGTCGGGGCAAGGGATGGGTGCTATTCTGGGTCTCACGGCTGATGACTGTTGTAGATTCCATTGCTCCGCCGAATCTCTGATCTCCAGGTATTTTTGTCTCTTTGGGCGAGTCAGCCGTACAGCATGTCCGTAATCGCTTTGTTTATTCGCCCTTGGGTGCCCGGTATTGCACACTTTTGCGTCAGAAGTCTTTCCTCCAGTATTCTTCCGATGTCTCCAGCCTATTTCAACTGGTTTCACAGGGATGCAATTTTCTATCTCGAGTACTTTGTTATGGGGTAATTCAGGTCCTGATGCTCTGTAGTTGCCTCTGATGAAATTTTCCAAGTGCGTCGATGTCAGTGTCTAGCATTCATTGCTATATAGCAGGGTGGGGATACTTCACGGTGATCTTGGTGTAGCTCTTGAGATGTGTGTGGATACGGAGAGAGCCATGTATTGTTCGGCGACGACTCCTTTGTCGTAGGTCGAAAATCTTTGGGCGTATTCTCTTACCATACAATATTAATCCTTCGGATAGCCCCAGATGCCCGCCCACTTGATACAAGTCATTCAGGTTCAAGAACAAGACATCATTTTCCTCTAGCTCAAGATGTACTACCTTACCCGGAAGTGCTGAAGCGTCTCTCTTGGTAAGGGTCGTATTTCAATATAATTTAGAAGATAAGGTACTCAGTGCTTGATGTAGATTAAGATCGGAGTCTGAGGCTTTCATTTGGCCCTCTGTGGTTCTATTTTCAAAGAAAAACGTGTGGACGGACGTGCGAAGTCGGGTAACTCTACCTTAAATAAGAAGGAGGAGCTCAAGGAAGGCATGGAAAATGATGAAATTTTGCCAGTACGATTTAGAAGAAGAGAGGTCTCGGGGAGCAGGCTCCTTGCAGTCTTTGCGGGGCATTGTCTTAATAACATCATAATATTTGAGATGAATGCTTGGGACCAGGATTCTCAAAATACTCAATTGAAAAAGAGTCAACAAATTGTATATTCTCATTAGAAAAGATGATCACTCTCTCTGGTCGATTATTTGCAAAATTTAAAAATCATTTCCGTTATATATTGTGACAATTGGCAGTCCCGTCAGCAGTTCAACTCTGAAAGAGGGAAAAGACGATTCGTTGATCTGATATATATGTGGCTGTGTCGAGCATTTCAAAATCGTTTTCAAAGATTATAATGTGATAGACGTTAAAATTGATATCATTGTCTCTTCGGTAACTCTTGCCGTTGCACGCATAAATAATTAATACGGGTTTTGCTTGTTCGGGGTAAAGAGCAAAATTTATCGTCATTTTACTCGCGAAACATGGCAGCTAATGGAAGGTGATGTTACCTACCACACCGAATTCCGGTGTTGAAATTTTCCGTATTTGCAATTCAATGTATTTAGTTAGGTGCTTTTGCCGAGCCATACCTTATCTGCGAAAATTAGAATATTACTCGTATGGTGCACGTGAGTTTTAGTTGAATTTTTTTCTATGTCTGTAAATAAGGCAACGGAACCGAATGACGTGTGTGTAGAGTACATTTTGATACTGAAGTTTCGCAATATTTTGTTTTCTGTGTTCTTTCAGCAGGCCAAAATTGGAACGGCTTTTGGTGCTGGCGATAGGTGCTGCGGAGTTGGATTTCCTCAAACTTCATTCCGGAAAGACAGGTACGTAGTCTGAATTTATCTCGGTGATATCGTGTATTTGATGGCGTTTTAATGTGGTAATAATTTTGCGCAGCAACAATAATCGCACAATGGTGGAAATTCGAGGAAACGGTGGCGAAGGGGCGAAAAAGAGTTCCAGATTATCGACGAAGAACGGACTCGAACATAAATTGACCGACAAAATGAGAAATACCGTGATTAAGAAATATTTCAAAATGAAAAAAGGGGCGAAAAAACCGTTGCTACCTCTATTTGGTTAGTATACCTGCAATTTGCCATCATTTATGATTTTACGTTTGCCGCTTCATTTCGAATATGACTTTTATCCGTTGTAGGTAATGTGATCGAATCTGTGTTGAGTGGACGAATGTATTTTTCACGAGTCGTGGAGAATTTCAAAATTAAAATCACCAGTTGTGTTCCGTCTGGCTGCTATAGTGGTGGTTCCGAGTTACCTGCTGCGGCTTATTATTATCATTTCGGAGACGTGGATTTATCCAAATCGTACTTGGTAGGTTGTCCTTGTGCGTTCTTCTTTATCATTTCAGTAGGTGAACAGTAGAGCCGGAGGTGCCCGAGTTTCGATTGTGTAAAGATGTCCAGGAAGGTGAAATAGAACTTCGTGGAGATTCTTTGGATTTTTTTGAAACGTATACGCAGAAGATGAGATTTCAAGAACTTCGGGTAGTTTTGTTGAATTGTCACAGGGAGATAGTGAAAAAGAACGGCTTTTGTTGAGAGAGTAAGGAAAAAATGGTGGTAAGAAACTCCTGTGTCTGAGTAAAATGACGTCCTAGTGGTTCAACCCTCGGCCTGTATTCATCTTCAATCGCCGAGATTCGCGACAAGAAAAGAAGCGAGCTCCTTTTTCCACCTCTGTCAGTACCTCCGTCATTTTAGTAAGAAAATTTATCTTTACTGTTGAAGGATGTTCCAGAGTATTTTCTTTATTTCATTGTACAGCAAGGGTGTCGGGTTCGAATGATCCACTTTAGATGAACGACAATAGATCTCCCTCTCAATTCTAGAAGTATTTGTGTCCGGATCATATTTTGCTTAATCACGGCTTCTGGAAAACGGGGGAGCCCAAGAAAAGGCGATGAATTTTTGAGTGCGTGAGGAGAAATTAAGGAAAAGTCGAGGAATTTTGGGTTAGATGAAAAATTATATAAAAGCTTGCCGCGGTAAATATTTATATCATTAATGAAATGCCGAGCAATGGAACGTTGAAAACCCTGGAAAAGTGAGAATTGTTCATTTAATTTTTTCTTTTTTTTTTGTAACTGGCCACTAACTTATTTCTTTTTTTCATTAAGAGATCATCAAAATAATTGGTTGCTTCTGATTAAATGCTGATCAAAGAAGCATTTTCGGAGGATCACGGTTTAGGGATTTGAGAAAAAAAACTGACTTCCTTGTTTTAGAACTGAAGGATTTTTTTTCTCATCAGTAAAGTACTGTACTATGTATTTATGAAAGAGAACAAAGCTTATGACATTGTGCGAACCAAACTCGCGTTCATTCTCCTTTTTTGCGATGTTGACAAATGGTTTATCTTTGATGTACGTGTTCTTGACGGTTTTGCGATAACTTCCAAAATGATAAGATTATTTTGGGTTGGATCGTCTCGTTTTCTAACGACGAGGATAGTCGAAAGCAAAATATGATTCTACCATGAGCATGACGTCATCTCAAGGCCGCAGTTGAAAGTCGATTTAATACAAGGGTGAGAATTGGGAGTGTTTCATTTCCTGTCTTGATTTTTGCTCACGTTGTGATAGCGAGTGAGGAATTCGAGTATGCTCGATGTTCGTGTAAAGTTTTGTGTACCGAGACTGAGCGCCGGACTCGTTTGGAATGCGTCCAAAACGAGACGGAAAGTTGAAGCTGGAACTGTGTTTGGTGAGATTGTAAACCGGAGCTCTGTCCTGGTTGTCATACCTCTATTGAAGCTGAGATCAATTAACGTGTTACAAACCGTGATAAATTTATTTCTATCTTCGAATCGATTAATATCTCGACTGATCTTATTCCATTGTGTTTTTTCTAGGTTAAAAGTTGTATTCCAGATCGCGAAAAAGGTATCCAGATTTTGAGTAATGGTCAATTACAGGTGAGCGTGTTCAATACGGAAAATTCTCTTATAAAAGTGTTCATCGTACCTTACGACTTGAGCGATATGCCGCGTTGTACGAAAACCTACATTCGCCACAGCAATTATTACGCACCAAGCGATATTACCAAATACAGCATCAAATGGTTACAGTCCTTGATCCAATTCAAGTGAGTTTTACCATTTTTTTTTTTCATTTTTCCTCCTGTGCCATGCTGTTTTGTTGTATTTCTTTTTTTTTTCTCTTTTTTGAGCTATTTGACTTCTCTCTGGGTTATCAGCTCGCGAAGAAGTATTATAGGTTGGTGGAGGAATGGAAAGTAGTAGGTAGAGCGTAAGTACTGGAGAAAGTTGGTGAGTTGTTGCATAAGGAGGAGGATTCGGAGGAAGAGACCTTGAATGTTTGTCGTTGGTTTTGTACGGCTGGACATGAGAATAGGTGTTGTACTATTAGGTTATCCATTTGACAACATTTGCAAGACGGAGGAAAGAGATTTAGTTGGAAGTCGGGTTTGGCCAATTCTGAGGCAGGAGAGAATGATTTCTTCATGATGAGAATTTCTGTTTGAGGAGGACCAAGAGGGAGACGAGGTTTTTATAGATCGGAGCTTGTTGCGCGGTAGGAGAGTTCAAAGATGATACTAAGCATTCAAAATTAGGGAACGGTGATAGTTTTTTTAGATCGTATGATGGGGAAGAAGATGGATTTGTAATTTTTGATAGGTGGGTGGCTTCCTTGACTGCACGGTCGACCTCGTCATGTCCAGGGAGACCGATGTGGCCAGGGATCCAGATGAAAGTTATTGTTGTTTAAATGGAAGCAAGAGTTTAACAAATAACGTGAATGAAAGAATGTCTTGTGTTGTCAAGAGAGAACAAAGAGAATCAGTCAGTAAGGCGTAATTGTGTCGTGGGGGACGTTGCGTTAGTTGCGAAAGGCAGGAGTGTATATCACTAAGTTTTGTAGTAAATACTGGAGCTGAGTTCGGAATCGTTTAGCGGTAGTGGAGCCGTGGATAAAGAATGCACAAGCTGTTTTCGATTGCGATTTAGAGCCATCAGTGTAGCAGATTTCATGTTTTGGGTATTCTGCGATAATTTCTGAGATCAGTCTTCGATAATAATTGTCCAATTTCGGGGTATTCGCGAGGTCGAGTCTGGTAGATGGGGGGGGGGGATAATAGCCACGGAGACGACGATGGTTTGATAGGAAGAAGAGGCGAGAGTTTAGGGATTGAAGATCGGATTCTGAAGAGAAGAGGAGGAAGTTACTAGGAGAAAGAATAGATGTATAGATTGAAAGGTCAGGATTTTGAGAAGACAAAGCGAGGAAGTTCGCAGTCAGTATGAGAGTGCGGAAATGTGGTGGTGGTTCTGCTGCTTCTGCACCAAGGCTGGGGAAGTTCGAAAAGCTCCGAGGGCCATGCGTAGGGTGGATGCTTAAATAGTATCGAGGAGTTTGATTTTGAACTTATTGCATTGGCTGTAGATTGTATCACCGTAATCGAGTTGAGAGCGAATAAGACTTTTGTATAGTTGGAGCAGAAGTTTGCGATTACATCATGTCCGGGTGTGGGAGAGGTACTTGATGATATTGATAGCGTTTAGGCATTTAGCTTTGAAAGACTTTATGTGAGGCATCCAGGATAGTTTTTGATCAAAGATTGAACCCAGGAATTTATAAGAGGAGAGAATGTTGATTGTGAAGCCTTGAAGAATTAGCGGATGAAGTAGGGTCATGTGGTGTCGGTGTTTTTGAAAGATGACAAGACTTGTTTTATCTGAAGAGAACCGAAATCCACGGTCGGAAGCCTAGGAACCGGCCTCCTATCATATATACTAGTATAAATCTAGTATAATAATGCAAGGAGTCCAAGCCTAGTTCAAGTCCATTATACTGTATGTTAGTGAATGCTTTCTCAATAATGATCATAAGAATTATCTCTCATACTTATGAGTGAGGTACTTTCCCCTTGAACGACTCAATGTTAAAGAAGAACAGTATTAGCCTGTAATGACCCGGAGGAAAGCATGTCTCATTCAAGCGACTGCGGTACTTTTCATTCGAGCTCAAGAAATCCGTAGATCTAGCAGCACTGATAGCCCGATTAAAATAGCTCCTTCAAGTAACTACATAGATAGGCAATACTCCATTTACTAATTGGCCTAGTCTATTTAACTAGTAGAACATTTTCTTCGTATGTACGAGCCATGGTATGAAGGTGAGTTTAAGAGTTCACAGGCACGTAACCAAAAGCTCCGTTACCAATAGAGCTGTGCCGGATGCTAGGAGAATTGAAAGCTGCCAGATCAATCAAAGGAGGAAGACTGGACAGTAACAAGTAGATGTAGACATTTAATAAACACACAATTTAGGTCAAAACATAAAAAATTGTGGTCGAACGAGAAAAGATTCAGATTAAAATTACTTGAAATAACAGAAAAATCAAATTTTGAACAAAACAGCGGTCGAAAATTGAAAATGAGGTTAAAAAAGAAGCCAGCAAATTTTTCGCAAAATGGTACACAGCATCTACACACCAAATGCCTTCTCACTCCATCCGCAATTCCTACGAACTAGCCTATACACTCAAAAACCTCACTCTTCCTCACGGTTCCAGAATTCTCTCGTTCGACGCGATTGCCCTATATACCCGAACACCGGTTCACGACAGCATCAACATCATGACGTCGAACCTCCGGGCACAACTCATTCCTGAACCCATCATAACTGAATTTCGAAATCTGATCACACTGTGCTTACAGGACAACGTGTGCTCCTTCCAAGGCGAGACGTACCGGTTTCCCGATGGGCTACCAATGGGGGATCCTCGCTCTTCTGTTGTTGCAGATACTTATCTCAACAAACTGGAGACAGATATCCTCTCAACCGCTCTCGCTAATCGAGTAATACTATGGAAACGATACGTGGATGACATCCTATGCATATGGACCGGAACCGACGAAGAACTCCAACAATTCCACCAGGCGTTAAATTCGTACCATCAATCCATCAAGTTCACGGTTGAAGGTGGCAGCACGTCAATAAATTATCTCGATATGACGATTACTGTACGCAACACGCAAGCAGGCCTAATCCCTGAAATTGACATCTTCCGGAAGGACACGTTTACAGGTGTGTCAATACATGAGGCATCTCTCCACCCACGTTCGCAGAAACAGGCCAGCGTTATGTCCGCCATCCACCGCTTGGTATCGTTTCCCCTCAATTCCGCAGCCAGAGAACGTGAATTGACGCAGATCGACCTGAATGGGCTCAACATCAATGTTAGATTAATAGCCAACAGGAAAATCGTACGGTCCCTGTTAGCCCACTCCCGGAGTTCATCTCAACTCCCTCCCCCCCCCCCCCCGTTGGCTAGAGAACTACGCCGGTACAACTACCGAGTCGGATTCTACCCGGTCACTACCTTAGCCTCTCTTAGTGCCTTAAAGGACCCTATAGACAAAGAGGACAAACCGGGTGTCTATAGAATAGAATGCGGTGAATGCCCGGCATTCTACGTAGGCCAAACCGGCAGATCATTAAAAACCAGGCTAAATAAACACATCTCCTCCTTCTACTCAAAGCGTCCTACTTCTGCTGTTGGTCTGCATTGTGCTGCATTCGGACATGACCCGCACAAACTTTCCACCTCTCTCCTTCATGTCTGTAACAAGGGCCAACAACTCAACAGGTTGGAAGAAATTGAAACGCTACGAGCCTACAGCAGAGATAAACACCACTCTCTTAATGATATGGAAGCTACATACGTAAATCCTATAGTAAGATTCATCGTCGACTCCGCCTGACTTGCGAAGCAACAACGTGAATCATCGATAGCAAAATCTAATTACCTAGACTTCTGGTTCTTCTTCACGTCTTTCAGTATTATAGCTGATGATGGTAGGCCCGGTCCTTCCGAAACCGGTTGTAATATACTGTTCCCGCGACCAATAACCAAACTGTGCCGAGTATCGACAAAATTTTTCCTTCTTTTTTAACCTCATTTTCAATTTTCGACCGCTGTTTCGTTCAAAATTTGATTTTTCTGTTATTTCAAGTAATTTTAATCTAAATCTTTTCTCGTTCGACCACAATTTTTTATGTTTTGACCTAAATTGTGTGTTTATTAAATGTCTACATCTACTTGTTACTGTCCAGTCTTCCTCCTTTGATTGATCTGGCAGCTTTCAATTCTCCTAGCATCCGGAACAGCTCTATTGGTAATGGAGCTTTTGGTTACGTGCCTGTGAACTCTTAAACTCACCTTCATAGTCTAATAACGTTTCAAACACCATCAGACTCATAAAACTGGTTTCCTGCTTCTCCTCATTCAACTCCGTTAAAGAACCCGTGAGTTTTCGAATATTTTTAACAAAATTGTAAATTTTAGAGAGAAATTTCTATTTTCCTCTTTTACAAAATTTCTCAGAGAAATGAGCCTTTGATGCATCTTTTCTTTGCAGAACTTGAAATTTCTTAGTTCTATTGGTAAACTAAAATTCGTGGTAATTTAGGATTTTTTGGACATTTTTATTAATGTTGGCGTCTTTTCCAGTTTTGACTTTTTCGGCAAAATGAAGTTTTTTGCCCGGGTCCTTTTCAGCTCGATTCCAAAATCTACCTCTCGCCCTCTATGGAAAATAAGGATCATATGTCACAAAATCCGGTCGTGGTTATTAGCAATACAGTTGATTCAAATTGTGATTTTTTTCTCTTATGTGTGATTGTTTTTCATTTCTTCTTTTCTTTTTGCATTCTGTAATTCTAGTTTATTAAGAAACAGTTGTACAAAAGAAAGATACGTAGCCGAACACCTAAAAATATGACACATTCCTGTCAAACTTCGTCATTTTTATGGTAATTTTTGGTCACTTTTATAGACATTTTTGGTCATTTTTCAACGTTTTTCAAAAACAAAGTATGGTGACATCCCTGTAAACTAGACTTATACTAGACCAAGCCCGCAAAAGCTTGGAATATTACAAACTTATACTATACTCTGATAAAAGTGGCACCTTGAGAAAGGATAATAGAAGGTAAATTTCTTGTCACGATGTTTCAAACGTGGAAAAAACGTCACAATAAGGAAGAAACACCAACGGGAACAGGTTACCTTATTGATCTTAAAATTTAAGTAATTTTATTGTGTTTTGCTCATTAAATACCCGTATTTCAATTTATTACGTAAGAATGGACGAGGTTTTGAACGTGGTGATGATCAATTTACCTTCTTTTATCCTTTCTCCTCGTTCTTAACGTGAACAGGGTATAGCCCAAAAGAGAAGGGCTATTATCCTGGTATGTATTGAGATTGGGGTATAGTGCAGATTATCAGGTTTCAGTATCCATTTTTGAACACTTGAAAAGACATGAATGGTCTTAACTTATTCGGCAGTACCAGAAAAATTTTTATTTAAATGAAAACTCCTCGATCGAGTTGTCTTCTAATGAGGTACTAAATAGTTATATGATCGTTGTAAGGTGATTTCAAAAACTTGAAGGACGTCGCTGTGTAACCTCTAACTCATTCAATCTTTCGTTTGTTTGTTGTAGATGCTCTTGCTCGAAATCTGGACGTCTCTATCTTCAGAGCGAGGTGAACGTTATCATCTTCCAAAAATCCGATTTAAATACCGCTTGCGAGTTGCAGCAGAGAACAGAATTGAAACATCACAACGTGACAGAGATCGCTTACAAATAACGATTCCGGTATACTATCGACGATGTAGATGACTCGCGTGTACTCGTCGACGATAATCTATTTAATTACGTGAATTTTTCCTTCTTCTTTTTCTTTTACAACTTTACCAAGTTTCTTGTTTGAATCGGTTTCTTTCTTTTCTCGATAATTATTTATCTCTCATACCTATTTATATTGGTCGTATTAAATTGATCATTTTCATCGTTTGACATATTGGTCAGTAAGAAGTGAATGTTCGCGTTACCTCCTCATTTACCTTCTTCTCACATAACGCTCATACATATTACCTCAGAAAAAAAATTCATCAGTTACTTAAGTTAGTTTTTCGTACGATTTCGGACGTATTTCGTAATTGCAATACTTGAGTTTCGCCCTTTTGTGGATCGATTTGGTGTCATATTTTCTCGTATCTTTTTTTTTTTTATAGATCTCACATGTGGAAGGTATTAATATGATGAGAGCTTATTTTACAAATTTAACCACAAAACTGATGGACGTTCGCGCACGCGTCTATGCGGTCTTAATACTCGTCGATTAGTCAAACGTATATGGTATTATCGTACTGTACCTGAACATCTAAGAATCCGAATTCGTGATACTACCATTCTTCCCGCGAATTTGTTCCTATTCATAGATTTATATGTCTAGAGTTTTCATGATAACTTATCGTTGATAAAGTTATTTCCTCGACGACCTTCCGTGAAGCCTTTTCATGCAGGCAAATGGTTGATCTCATTTTGCATGTATATACGCCCAACGGATCATTCGTAAATCTCGAGACCTATCTCGACTCGTTAAAAATATTCTTCCTGGTTGAAAGATTGTTCAGTATTAGATGATTCTATATTCGGGCTAATATTCCCACCATAAACGACTTTTTCGTCAACACATGTTGAGATAATGTCTACCATCATCTACGTTCTATTCCTCCCTTTCATCTTTTTTTTTTAATTTTCTTTTCTTTTTTCTCCTCGTTTTTTGTTCAATGAAATTATTTAAGGATATTCATTCTTTTGTGTGATTACATTATTTTATTAATTATAGATCTCATTTTTTTTGTTTTTTTTTTTTTCTCCAATCGTATTCTAAACGATTTGAAAATAACCGGGGTTCTGTGTCGTGTTATTCGATTTACTACCCTACATGATTGGATCGAATTGTTTGTAGAATTGGATCCCGAAGTAAAGAAGAGTGTATCAGTCTTTCCTGTAGCCGCCATGTTTTTGAATGTAGTGGCTTTTATAGCGTACCCTTTTTTTTTTCATTCTTTTTTCTTTTGTTTATTGCGTATGTGTACAGAGACATATTAGGTACTCGATATGTCCGATAAGTTACTTTTACATTTGTTGCGTTTGTTCATGTTAAGAAGAATTCAATAAATTTATTCTAAAGTATTTCAAATAATTGGTATTTTCGTTGATTTCCGAAGTTCGTATTCTATTTTTGGCGGGGATTTCCATAAAGTATTTCAATCTCATGGAGTAAGCGCTTTGTTTACTAGCAAAATTTGCAATCAACTGGCATCGTCATAGAATAAAAAATCAATAGTTCAGGAAGCATTCTTGAGGAATCATGGGGAAGAAGGAAACAAGATTGAGTCGCCAGGTACCTTAGTATCCGGGTTTTCCCGAAAAGTTCGTCGTGTGGTGTCCGAGGGACTTTCGACTTTTAAGCAACATTTATATGATGGGGAAGGGACTTGAAAGAATTTTGATCGCCGAGCTATATATGATGGGGGGGGGGGGGGGGACTGGAAAATTTTCGACTTTCAAGCTATATATGATGGGGCGAATAGCCTTTGAAAATTTTGACGTTGAAGCTATTTATGAAAAAAGATTTTCTGGCGTAGCCAAATTAAAGATCATCTTTCATGTCTTCTATAAGGTAGCATGCTCCGCTCGTTCGCGCCCTTCGTGGTCTAGTATAAGCCTACTTTAGAATATTTCTGGCTAATGGCTTTTGGAGGGCTCACTGTATAAGTCTGCTCTGCTGATAGCTTTTGGTCAATTCCTTTCTTGGTCTAGTGTGAGTCTAGTTCAAGACTAGTATATTCCTAGCATAGGTCACAAACTGTATAATACTATTTATTATACTAGAGAATTGGAGCGTTGCATGTGTAGCTCATTGAAGGGGCGGAGCCAACATAAAGCTAGTATAAACCTAGTATATAAACTGGGAATTCTACGCAGGTAAATTGTACGCAATGTAAATTATACGCACTGAAAATTATACGTGGGCAGGTAAAATTGTACGCATAATCTACTCATGAGAATTGTCAAAAAGAGGGAAATTGAATTTGTCTTTATCCTCGTAAACTTCATTGGTGAGTCTCCAAGTATTGTAGGCAAACGAGAGTGAGTTCTGTTGTTCATTTCACTACCCTCTTGTAACGGAGAAGAACGGTCGCCACCACTGGTCGCCACGCGTCGCCGGTTGTTGTTCATTTCACTTTCCTTCGATAACGGGGAAGAAGGAACGCGTCGCCCGTGTAGACATTGAGGGGAACTACAGCGATGCATGCACACTGTAACTGGCGAAACTCCTTTGTAACTGTTGTTCATCTTAGCGAAAGAACCAGATCTTATTTCACTGACACACGAAAGAGATTGCTGATTTCCTGAAATAAACACGAATGACCTTGGTTCAATATTTTTGTATCACTCATCGGTATGATGAGTAATAATTTTCATACTTCGAGAAGACAGACGTGCGAAAAAATTTGCAGGTTGCATTATTACAGTGCAGTGCAAATAATACGAATGTAGCATTATGACGTCTCTTAAGTTTGCTCTTAGTGAACGTGGTAAAGAAAAATTGGTGGAAGGTGGATTTATTTATGTGAAAGACAAAGAGGTTCGTGACGTGGTACATTGGAGATGTGAACTTTTTCGGTTCGATTGGTAGAGGCTCTGCTCGCACAAAAATTGTAGAACTTTTTAAAAAAAAAAAAAAAGTTTTTATTTACGTTTCGACGCTTCTGAGGTTCGATTGGTGGAGGCTCTCCACCGGGAGCAAGTACTTGCTGATGCCAAGTACGAGCATGTTGTTGCCGGGGAACCTCCGCCAAAAAGAAAAAAAGTCTACCGCGACTCTGCCGCCAGGCTCCAGGTTCTTGTCACCCGGTACGGGACTAACATTAATGACGAGGAGGAGGATGAAAACGTCAATGAGGAAAATAAGAATGTCGTTCTCCTGGAATACATGCGCGGCATCGCCCATAACATATCCTATTAATTTGACCAATTTTTATAGTATTTGAATTTCTGATTTGATTTTTATTGTTTGCCGTGACTATTATCGTTTGTATGAATTTTTTTGAACATCTTTTTCTATATTTTTTTGTTTTGACTTTCCAAAATTCTTTATTTCAATTTCTAGGTACCTTTTTTTTAATTCCAATTTTTCGACATTTAATTTTCATTTTGCGTACAATTTCACCTTACTACGTATAATTTTCATTGCGTACAATTTACTGCGTACAATTTACCTGCGTAGAATTTACACCTAACCGGGAAAAAGAGGGGGGGGGTCTTTTATGTCTATTATGTCTAGTTCAAGGGCAGAGTAACTATCATAAAACTAGTATAAAGCTACTATAAACCAAGTTCTGAGAATTCTATTCTAAATTAGACTTGTACTAGACCGAGAAAGGACCTAATTGCTTTGATACAGTATGCAGGATTGCTAAACCTAGTATAAAGCATGTCTAGTTCAAAACTAGGATAATCCTAGTTTAAAGCTAGTATAAAACTAGTACAATACAAGGGGTCCTCATCTAGTCCACCTCCAGTATACTGTATGTATCTTTATGATAGTATAATACCCTTCACAAACTGTATAATACTATTTATTATACTAGAAAATTGTACAGACGCCCGGACACAAATTCCAAAATCAGGGGTAGGGCTGAGGTTCGACTTTGAAAATTTTCCAAGTCCCAAGGTCATGGCCGGACGCCCGGACGCATTTTCGAGATTTAGGGGGTAGAGAAAAGACATGAAACATGTCAAAATTTCCACATCGAGGCCAATCCGATTCTCTCTCTTCGTTTATTCATAAAACAGGTGCCCTGTCGCGTTCCTCGTTCAACTTCGTTAAGGAAGCCGCCATTCTTCTATATAAATCCTTCACCATAATAATCGACATCTCGCTAAACATATCCTCCTCCTCTTCAGCCTCTCTATCAATAAACCCTTCATATAGCGAATCCTCTGCAAGCCATATTTACAATCTCTCCCCCTTGGACTCTCCCTCGACCCAACACCCGTTTCGACCTCACAGAAATCCCCAAATCCCGGCAAACGAAATCGACCGTCGAAATAACGTCGAATCCAGGTCGATCAAAAAATCGACCGACATTCGACCTATTTTCGAGTAGCCCAGTAGAATTACCGTTTTGAAAAAAAAAAAAAAATGTCCATCAAAGCTTTTATTGCTGAAAAGTGTTGGCCTTGGTGTCCTTGTTATGTGGTGAAAACCCATCACCTCCACCCTTTGCGGAACTCTTTTGAAAGGAGGCTAATTTGGCACATTTCTTGGTTTTTCGAATTTTTCTTGAAAAGTATGAGATTTAGAGCAGAATTGCCTGAGTACAAAAAGATTTCCCATAAAATTTACCATCGAATAAAGTCATTACTTCTTCGATTACGATAATTTGACGCTGTGTAACAATATTTGCAAATTTACTGTTTTCAGAAATTTTCGATTTTTCAAGTCTTTTCCTAACGTTTTTCTGATTTTTTTCGAAAAGTTTGAGATTTAGAGGAGAAGTATCTCAGTACAAAAAGATTCTCCATAAAATTTGTCATCAAGTAATGCCATACTCACTCGGTTACGATAATTTGAAGCCATACAACAATATCTGAAAATTTACTGTCTTTGGAAATTGTCGGATTTTCAAGTTTTTTCTGTATGTTTTTCTGATTTTCCTGAAAAAGTTTGAGATTTCGAAGGGAAAATACGTAATTGCAAAAATGTTCTCAGTATAATTCTCTACTGGCTGACCTCATCATTCACTCAGTTACAATAATTTGAAACTATACAACAATATCTTGAAATTTAAAATCAGAAAAACGTTAGGAAAAGACTCGAAAAATCGAAAATTTATAAAAACAGCAAATTTGCAGATATTATTATACAGCGTCAAATTATCGTAACCGTAGAAGTAAAGACTCTATTCGATGGTAAATTTTATGGGGAATCTTTTTGTACCGAGGTATTTCTGCTCTAAATCCCATACTTTTTGAGAAAAATTCGAAGAACCAAAAAATGTGCCAAATGAGCCCCCTTTTAAGGGGTTTTGCAAAGGGTGGAGGTGATGGATTTTTACCAAATAGCAAAAACACGAAGGCCGACACTTTTCAGCAATAAAAGCTCTGATGGACTTTTTTTTTTTTTTTTCAAAGCACTTATTTGCTGTAATTCTATTGGGCTAGAGGTCGATTTTAAATTTTTGAGAATTTCGACAAGATTTTGACCTATCTTCGACGCCACTATCAGGTCGAAATATGAGTCTCCCAAACCCCATTGATTTTCGACGCAAAATTGACGTCATTTTGAAGTCGATATTAGATCGAATTATAAGACCGCTTACGGTACTTTTCCAATTACAAATTTTGACTAGAAATCAACTGACATAATTTCAAGTTATTTTTTACGCAAAATTGGCTTCATTTTGTCGTCGATATCAAGTCTAACTATGAGACCGACCATGTTGCTTCTCCAAACACAATTTCGACTAGAAATCGACGTCAATAGATAGTCGTCAATTAATTTCACGTTTCATACATGCGTTGAGATCGTTCATTAGAGACTCGGTATCAGGGTATATAACAACGGTCGGATAATTAAAGACCAGGTATCGGAAGCTCGATTTTTACATGAATATGCAAATAATTGTATTGTCCACTAAGACGTCGAATCAGTAGCGGAGTTAGGAGGGAGCGAAGGGAGCCACTGGCCCCAGGTCCCCGCAATTTAGAGGCCTTTGCTAATTAGAATTCATGATTTAAACCGAATCGCAAACGGAGCGCGAAAAAACTTTTCACCCCCCCTCCCCAGAAAAAAAAAATGGTCTTTCGCAAAAATTTGGCCTTGGGGCCCACAGAAGCTAACTCCGGTACTGCGTCGAGTTTCTATAGCGAATTCTTGAGAAGCGATTATTATCGACCAAATTTCGACGTCGTTACAAAAAGAAAAAAAGAGATTAGATTTCGACGACAAAATCTGGTCGATTGAATCTACGAGTATGTTTTCGACGTCGAAATGTAGGTCGAAATTTAGTCGAAATTTTAGTCGAAATATTTCGACTCTTCATTGACGTCGATAATTGGTCGAAATTTGGTCGATTTCTGGTAGAAAAATGAGGAAATCGACGTCGAAATCTAGCCGATTTGGTTTGCCGGCATCTGACTAAACAACCTATGTCTAACAAATCAAAAAATTCATTCAAGAATACCTTGATACATCCTTTGCCTCATCGATAGGTCTGAATTATCCAATAAATCTGGTTACGCATACCTCATAGACGGGCAAATAACCTCTCATCGCATCCGTACCATAGCTTCCATATTTGCAACTGAACTCATGGCCGTGTATGCCTGTCTCTCCGACCTACTCACCCCCCCCCCTCCCCACGGCAAATATCTTCTCCGATTCACCTTTCTCTCTTCCCTCTCTCTCAGACTCAAACAACTCCAACCCACTCACACAACGCATACTCCTCCCGTTACTGACTCTAAATTCAATAGACACCCAAATAACGTTTTTAAGGATTCCGGGGTACATCAACCTCCCTGAATACGACTTTGTTGACCATGCTGCCAAACTTTCTACTTCCTTTAAGAAAATAAATGATAACTCCCGCCTTCCCGCTTCTGACTGCAAAAACCCCTACCGTACTCTTTCTACCCAAGAATAATACTCACTTTGGAAAAATCAACTATGGAATAAATTCCTATTTATAAAGAAAATCCCCAACGCCTGGTCATGCTCCTGTAGGAACTCGAGACGAGAAGAAGTCCTTCTTACCCGATGAAGAATTGGTCACACAAGAATCACCCATTTCTTCCTGAGCAGTCTCTACATGCTGACTTTCCAATCTTGCCCCTACCACCAAATGGTTACAGTCGACTAGTTTTTCTCCTATCCTCAACTCCTACATTTTCGCTCTCTCACCGAAGCATACAAAAATAACTCCGACACCATTTCCATGCACCTTACAATACCTACAACTAACCAATTTTTACTCGTACATCTAACCACGATACACAATTGACAGCAATCTACTTTTACTTAATCTCTACTGACTTACACCTACACTTTTTTTCGCTCAAATTCCACTCATCTATATCCTTAATTCTATCTCAATGTCCACATATCATTTTATTTTCTGTTGGTAGTGTTTTAGCACTAGGTTTGCTAATAAATTAGGTACATTATTGTAATGGAAAAAAAGATATGAAAACCAAGAGTTCCGCATATTTGTTCCACTCAGATCGAGAACCTAACGGCGGTAGGCGTAAGCAGAGTAAGCGGTCGCTTACGGGTGCCGAAGGCGCCCGTTTGAAGTGGGGCGCCATCGCCATGCACCACAAATTTTGAGGGCACGCTCTCTTCCATTTTGCTTACGAGCGCCAAAATTGTTTTGCCGCCACAGGCTTCCTTTTTGCTGGTTAAGATTCAAAATGCAAAAGTACTCTCGCAAAAATATAGTACAAAGCTCAAATACCTGGTGATAACCAACTGAAGAAATTGGGTTCTATTCATCAAAAAAAGTATAACGGTGGGTATGGGTATCGAGAAGAAGAAACCATTTCAAAGACTGTCCGTAAATTTTAAAATAATTGCCATGCAAAAATAAAACTTGCCAGGTTTGCACAGAAATTCGAAAAATGCCGCCCCAAAATGGTATCTCAAAGGTGACACAGAATAATCTCGAGCCGTGACGTCACAACATACCTGACGGTACGGAACTTTATTTTTTTTCACGAATGCATAGGGGCACTTGGCTTGCCGAGGCAAGAGCTCAAAAAAGGAAACCGACATTTTTCCGAGAAGTAGGTATTTCTTCTTCATTGATATTTCACTTTTCATGAAATCGAGTCAGTCTTCATACACAATGTATTTGAAAAAACTCAACGATTTGATTATTGAAAGATCACACGATATTTTTATTATAGATTTCGCTAAACATAACATACGGGCTTACAAAAATACACAAGCAAACTCGACATATAACCGCATCAACTTATTTTATCTTAGTTTATAATTCAAAGCGCGTCAGGAAGTGATAGCCCGTTCTTAAAAAATGCTGTTCAGATTAAAAACAAATGGCGAAATAATTTTGTTTCTCGTGTTTTGATCCTGCGAACAAGAAACGGTGCTATCACTTCATCTCTTCGTTATACAAAAAATATGGGAATTAACTACGGTATACCAATAAAATATATACCTAACAATTTTATTAACTAAATAATTGAATATAACTTAATCTTACACGTCATTATATTCGTTTTTCCTGTGGCCTAATTCGTATCGATACATAATATCGGACAATAATCTAGTATTCGAAGGAGACATGGGGGTCACAGTCGCTGGTGAAGGAGCTATGGTCGTCGTAGTGACATTCGGAGAAGGAGGTGAGGTTACGACTGTGACATTACTGGAGGTAGTGGGTGCTGAAGGGGTGCTGGTACTAGTTGTAGGGGTAGAAATAGTCGGAGTAGTTGAACTTACTCTCGTTGGGATGCCGTATGTCTTAGGCACCGCTCGTGCTCGTAACTGAAAACTGCCGTATCGAATGGTCGTACTTATGACAGCTAAATTTGTTTCCGTGAACGTCGACTGTGATTCTAGGGCATTATCCATGAGCATAGCTTGACATTCTCTGCAAAATTTTAGATTTATGATGGTTAAGAGAAGCCTGTATTTCGCGAATGAAAATAATTGTATGTTGTGCGTCGTACTTTTTTAACATGATGACACTTCCATCTGCTTTTACGTCGTACAGTGTCAAACAAGGAGGAGGCTGAATGGCCGAGCTGCCAAATAAGTTCACCTGTTGAATGACCAGTTCTATACGCGTGCTGGGATCACTCTCCAATGTAAATAAACAGTCACCTGTTCACAATTATAAATAGTGTTACATTTGAAAAACTGATGTAGACGTTGATAGCATAATACAAATTACGGCCAAGAAAGAAATTTCGAACGTGATAATCGCGCACGTGTCTCCTTTCCAAGCATTCTAATTTTACTCGAATTTGCTCTACAAACAGTGCCAAATATGGGATGGCCTGACTACTGAAAAATTATTTTTCATACACTCCCTAGCCTATCGAATTCTCGTCATGAGAATTCTATGTCAAGAAATTCATGAAAAAGAGAGGTAATAAGAGCGAAGACAAGCATACCGCGTACAATTTCATCTGCACTTCCGTTTCATAAGCACAAGAATAATTTATCTTACCGGTTTGTGATATCGGATTGCCCTCAAAAAGATAAGTGATCCAATTAGAATTGAATTCGGAGTTAGAGCTCGGTATCCAGAAAGCTGATTGGCAAGGTCCCAACGCCCATAAGACCTGGGTCACTTGAACGGGTGTTGTTGGCGGCTGCTGAGCCGAACTCCACAGTATACGATGAACCAGAATCCACAAAAAAGTGTACACTCTAAATTCAAAAACATTTCTGTAGATACACTGCTTTGATTAGGAAAAAGTATTGCCAGAAGAAAGACACAACAAAAATCAACAAAAATTATTCTTCACCTTATTGAAGTTCGCATAATGATGACGGTCGCATACGCGCAAGAAAATAATTTAAAATTCACACCTCCACGTTGATCTCCACCTGCTCTACGCTAGCTGGTAAATAGAATAATAATGAAAATTTCAAAAGACTAAATAGTTCTACTATTCAATTCGATGGACGTAATTCGCCAGAAATATACCCTCATTCTACTATACTACTTCGATATAGGGGCCTTCCGATAGAAGTGAAAGTGACTCGACGGAAATCATCGACGTCTAGCAAATCTATAGGTGCTGACAGTCGTTGTGACGGAGTATATGGAAAAATGAAATTATTGATAAAATATGTGATCCAACAAACGAATAAAAATTATCACGAAAATTATGTAAAGCGTCGAGTTTTATATCCTCGTGAGAGTGATACGTTTGAAAGCTCGAAAAATGGAACAAAAAGAAGTGAAAAAGTGAAAGTAACGCAATATGAATTTATTTCTGGTAGGTATCGATGAGACAATGCAAAAAGAATAAGTTTCTTTTAATTTTTTTCGAATAAAAATTCAAATCGACACTCCTACAATTCAATGTACATTGGACAACCATCTACTTCCACGCTGAAAAAACTTCCCAATTTCATAATTGTTCTTTATCAGCGACGGCTAGGGCAAGCATTTTGTGTTACAATTATAATTCTTGGTACTTATCAAAGAAACAATATGAGCCACGGCGTCGGTATGAACTCTATAATATAAAAGCTCAATTAAAAATTAACTGGAATGATTTTTCGTAAATAAGAAAAGTAATGATTTGGAAACTAAATCCGAAATAGGTATGTACAAATTCCCCAACAAATACAAAAAAAACTCAAAAATATAATCAAAGTATGTATTGCAAAGTTTCAAAGAAGCGACAATCTTCCAAAATAGGCCAGCACAATTCATGAAGCCTGTTCAATAGCAAACTTTGTTTTTTTTTTAATATTATATATCTACTATGCAATTTTGCATTCTTGAAATAACATGGGCTTAGAAGAAATATTCTAACGACATTCTAACTTTCGAGAACGACGTGGAAAACTTCTTCGACATGAATGCAAGGAAAATTAAAAATCGAAAAACTTTCCTGCCACCAACTCTGCTTTATAAAATGGGACTCGGAAAAAAAAAAATTGATACGAGGAGCGAACTAGAAAATTATGGAATGCAGAAATTCTGTGGACGGTAAATATGATATAATATAAAACTTTTTCTGTTAACGGCTGCCCCTTTTTCGAATACCGACCTTTTGGTAATGCCAGAATTCAAAAAACTTTTCGTGAAAGATGGCAGAGCTGCTCGATAAACAATTCTCTTATGCCATAAGAAATTGCCCTAAGACTTATGGAGATCATATTTTCATGTCTCATATTCTCTTCTGATAGCATCAATAATTTAGGGGAATAGTTTTCCAATACAAAGTCAACGTCATGCGACGGAATAAACTCTCGGGTTAACCTATAATCCCTCGAGATTCCAGGGAATAACCCGGGGTTATAGAATAACTCGGTATCATACAACCAGATTTGGACTCCACAATTTCAATCGCGCAAAAAAGATGAACTACTTACCGGTACTGAAAAGATAATAAATCTTAGAAAATTGCTCGGACTGAAAAAATAGACATAGGTACAGTATTTGAAAGGAAATTCCCTCTCTGTTCTAACTTTTATATTCGTCAATGAATGCTCTTTTTTTTTTTTCCAAGATGTATTTCGCGATGACATTTTGTTAGTACGAGTAGGTATGTATACGCTCATGGAAAAATCCTCCCTATTTTAATATCTTTTTGTCCACAAGACTAGCACACGTTCAGGAATTGTATCCAAACGCAAATAGCACAGTGCGGTTGTGCGGTGTAATAGTGATGGGCGATAGTCGATTTCATAGTATCGATAGTCCCGATAGTTCCTGCTATCGATAGTTTAAAGGGGAAAGGTCTAAGGTCGAGCAGTTTAAAAGTACCTACACTACCCCTATACTAGAATAGATACCTTTTCTCTGATCGTTATTTCCTCCAAGAAGCTACCTATCTCAAGGAATGTATTTTAGTGTTACCATAGCCCAAGTGTCAAAGGTGAACGGTTGATTATTCCAATATTTCAATATCTTTCTCATTTTCTCAAATGTGTTTTTCCAGTAAATTCCCACCAATTTTTGTGATTTTGATGGGAAGAAGAAAAATTTTCAAACTATAGATAGTTTCCAAACTATACAATCCTATACCGCGATCGCCGTTATTTTATATTTTTTTCTACAAAACTATCAATTTTCTCGATAGCTTTTCCCAAAAACTAGTGTATCGATAGTTACCAACACTCCGGTGTATAGGATAATGTAATGACCCTGTGTATGAGCACCTTAGACCATTATAGTACTATATGGTCCAAGAGTAGGCCGACTTTTACTAGAGCCTCTTTTACAACAAAAATTGTAGGCCATTAAATTCTCTATCAGAAAATGTATTAAACTCAATTTGCAAAATTTTGCATTAATTTACATGTAAACGGTCGGCCTACTTAGCTGTTGCCAGATCTGCATGTTCCAGACTTCCAGCCTTATTCCTTTGAGGCGGCCATGCTGGCACACTACTCCCACGGCCTACTTTATACAAGGCTGTAATGCAGCAATGTCACAACGGCGCACTTGAAAAGATGTGGATACAGATTTACATGTACGCTTGCTTATGGGAGAAAACAAGAATTTTGATTTGTACGCAAATAAAACGGTGTTTTTGGAAAAAATGAGGAGAATATAACTTTGAAGAGCAAACAATTTTCTATTTTTTAAGCCCCACTTTAGTAAAATTGGTGCAGTACAAGAGAAGTTATCACCGTTTTAAGATTAAAAACCGGTTAGGGGACAAAGTGCGGTACAGTTTCCCTGTGGTTGCACCGCACCGCTGAACGTGAACCGCCCCGAATTGTAACTGATAAGAATCCACTGCGCGCTGTTGTCATTTTCTACATTATGGCCTTCCTCAGCGGAGTGTTTTCTACGCTCAAACATGGGGGAAAGTTCGTTCGCGAACGCGTTCGTTCGCGAACGTGCGCCAGGAACGAACGAACGACCGCGAACGACGAACGAAAATTTCTATGGAACGAACGCGAACTGAACGAACGAGATGAACGACTCGTTCGTTGCTTTTTGTGATCAACTGTAGATGACGCCACTGAGGTGAAGAAAAATTGCTCCGGAGCCGGCTCATTGGGCTCCGGAGTAGGATCATCGTATTCTGGAGCCGGTTCATTCCGCTCCGGAGCCGATCTTTGTCGTTCCGCAGTTGCATTTCATAGGTTCGCTAAAATCGCAACGAACGGAACGAACGAACGCGAACGAAGGTTTTTTGTTCGTTCGCGAACGCGAACGGAGGCAATCTCATGAAGGAACGCAAACGAACGCGAACGTTTTTTTTTTAGAAGTGAACGGGAATGAACGCGAACGAAATTTTCGCGAACGCCCCCAAGTTTGTCTACGCTCTATAGTCATTCATCAGATTGATTTAAAATTTTTTCCAGACAAAGAGGAGAAAGAGCTGAATCACCAAGAGACAGAGAAAAACACTAAATCGAGCTAGGGCCCTTTTTGACTTTTCCTACCCGACTATTCAATTCAAATCAGCGCTTTGTAAAAAAAATATCTGGCAACACTGGCTCAGTGAACTTGATACCTACCTAGGCCACAGAGGCCTAAGCTGCCCGGAAAACTAGCGGGTGTGTGACTGTTGATGTGTTCTATGTGTTCTATGTTTGTGTTTGTGCTAGACTTGGTGTTTGATAAGGAAGTCAGTGAACTGAAGGAAGGAATAAGGAAGGAGTCGTAGCAAACCAGCGGAAATTAAATTTTACCAACTCACTGGGACAGTTTAGATCTCTTACGTAAGACGTATTAGGACCACAGTACGGTAAGTGTAACCTGTAATTCTTCTGCAAGAACGCGGTATTATCATGGTCAATCTTCATTATTTATCCGGAATTATATCCCATCTCTTATCTCTGTTTCAGTCTGTAATTTTCGACACCGATCATTCTTTCTCAGCAGACTGATCGCAGGATTGTGGAAAGTTATCACGATTGTAATAATAGGCAATTGCAAAGTATAGATCGTATACTATTCTATTCATTTATTGCTTCCTTGTGAAACTCATACCGTACAGACTCAACAAAGCAAAGTGAAACACATTCAATTCGAAAATGCTTGATGAAGATTCAATCCGTCGGATCATAATTGTGAGTACAAGTTACAACGAAGAATTTCTAATTTTTATTGTTGACTTCGAACTACGCGCTAGGATCAAAATGCTCTCTTATTAATGAGAAATCTGTGTTTCCGAGAATCACCGAAAATTTGTTATCAATGTTACACAAGAACGATATTGAGAAGTCGTTGAAATTATTTTTCGATTTGAATTATTTCATTGTTATAACTTGGATGGATCATCTCTGATGCCTGTGGATGATCTTCAAGTAAGAGACCTTTGAATAGTGGATACATGAATCATGATCTAAAAATTAGATGACGTAGGTAATGAAAAATTTCATTCCGCGTCATGTGCGTGTCTTATTTCCGAAATTTTTCTCATCTTTTAGCCCATAAATTCTTTTGCAGATGCATGGTCCAAAGTACCTATTTACTTAGATGAGAAAGCGATCAATTATACTTTTGAATTGCAAAGCAACTGTAGCCGCAACTGATATAGAGACATGTATAATATTTTTCTGGTTTTTCTCAGTTGTACCTACTGGTACCGGTTCTTATGTGCATGGAAAATTATATTTATTGGTACCTAGTTTGTTGTATATCCAACCTTTACCGGTGTAGCTTACTACAGCCTGTTATCATTTTATTTTTATCATCATTTTTACAATCATTGAGGTGTCGTTGCGTCGTCATCATTTAGATTCAGGACTGCACGTATGCGCATCTTAGAGATGTGAATTACAGGTTGGTTCTAGCGTTACAAGTCTACTGCATATGACCAGGTTCCTAGCTGTTTCTTGGCACTTTTGAGGTACCTTGTTGACTATTACTGTTGCATCTCACTTGATATTGATGCTGATAAACCCTGGCCTACCAATCCATACACTTTGTAAAAATTTCCGACCAATCAGATCAATCCTGGTATAGTCAGCCAGGACCTCCTCAGACGCTGGCGCCTGGGTTACCAGAAAACAGTATTCTAATTGTACAGAAAAACGCGCGAACACTTTTCTGCTTTTGCAGTACAGATGCGCGAACACAACTTTTCATTCTATGATTTTGAACTTTTTTCCCGTAATTATATCAATTTTTACATTTTCTGAGTGACCTAGTCAATTATAACAAGAAAATTGGTAAAAAAAAATGAAAACTCATGGCTACAAGTTTAAAAATGATGGTATGTGAAGTATGGAACCTTCAACTTTTGACCAATTTTCATTGTTTACATCTAAGATGCGCATACCTGCAGTCCTTATTTAGATCAATCAGCGCTATAGCATTGCCACCACTTCAAACCAATTTGCATATCATTGTAGATCCGCCAGCGTCGCCTGTGTAAAATATGTATAAAATACTGATAAAGCAAACGGGGATTGTGACAGATTGTGACTTGAAACTTGAGGTGATTTTTCAGTTTTTCAGTAATTTTTCCTAAAATAATGAAATTTTGCGGGTATTTGTGAGGAACGAAATTAAAGAGCGGAAATTTTTCTTCTATAACTTATGGAAATAGTTTTGAGAGATTTTAAAAATTCGAAAATTTTTGCGCGATGCTAGCGCTGCCCGGTCCGAATTGCCGCTGTGTCTTGCTGCCATCTTTGTATAAGATTTTGTCTTCCCTGTCGCTTTTGTCTGTAGATTACTGATGAAAAAAAAAATGAAATTGTTTCAATTCTGATGAAAGGGGTACTATTCAAAACGCAAGGCAAATGAAGCGAAGAAAATGTTAATAACTTGATCTCAAAGTTTTGAAAAAGTGTGAGTATTCTTTATCCTTGTTGTTAGAGGTTACCAAAAGACATGTCTGAATGATTTTTGGCTCAATAGTGTCGCAATTTTGAATTTTTTTTAAGTTGGAAAATTTTGTTCTTGCCTTAGGAAAGTATTGTGATTCAGCATCAAAATCATCGTCTTGGGCTCATGTGCCAAACATTACCACCTGCAACGATTCTTCTTTTGTGTTAATTGTGTTTGTTTCTAACTTTGAGTGTGAATAGTAATGGAGAAGCAGAAAATGTCGCTTTTGAAGGTTCTGTGGCAGGTGTGATGGAGCGCGCTGTTTCCATTGCAGTGCGTGTTAAATCTTCTGGTATGATTTGAGGGGGGAGGGGTGAGACATTGCCATTTGCGTTGCGTGTTGAATCTTCTTCTATTGTTGAAACAGCGTCCTCTGTTACGCCTGCCAGAGCACTACTATTTTTGCCTCTCTATTACTATTCATACACAAAGGTTTCTAACAACTTTTATAAAATGATGATAATTGTCCCTACCTCTTTATATTGGAGCACACAAGGCGCCCTGCTGTACATATTTTACTCTGATTTTGAGACTTGCGAGAGTTACATTCTCTCTATCTAACGCTCATCTCTTTGGCACAGTGGCGGATCCAGAGGGGGCAAGGGGCCATGGTCCCCCCAAAGGAAAAAGAAAAAGAGAAGAAGAGGAAGAGGAAGGGAAAAGAACAAAAAACACGAAAAAAGAAGGAAAACGAGGAGAAGAAAAAGTTTGGCCCCCCATTTTGTTTTTCTGGATCCGCCACTGCTTTGGCACAATGGTCGCACTATTCAGGTCAGATAACAAAATAGGAACAAGTTGATTACTGACGCTTGCTTTATTCATTAACAGTGAACCTGCCCTGTAGGATTATTTGAGAATCTTCATTCTTTGCCGCGACTCTGTGCAAAATCTCTTTTTTTATTCATTAATTTTCTTAATTGTTTACAGAGTGAACTTATCTCTGGCATGGATAATTCATCATCAGAGGACAAGAGTCTGGATCTAGATGCAGTAATGGATAATCTTTGCCACCAGTATAAGTACTGGAAAACAATAGGCCGACATACTTTGTTATCCGAGTTGGGTCAAGCCTTCAAATCTGCTACCAATTCATTCAAAGTCAGAAATTTGGGAAATGCCAAATTTAAAAACAAACAATATCATGAAGCCTTACACCTATATACACAAAGTGTAGCTTCAGCCCCAGAAGGAAGTGAAGAATTGATGCTTGCCTATGGTAATTGGTCCGCTGTGTCGTTTCGGATTGGGGAATGGGAATCAAGTATTATGGATATAAATCGAGCCTTGAAGGGGCAATATTCCGAGAATCTGAAGAAAAAATTACTCAGTCGAAAAGAGGAATGTTTGATTGAACTACAGAAAGAAGACAAGAATACAAAACGAGCCAAGCTAGTTGAAAAAGAAACAAATCCTGTCAGACTTGAAGATTCTGAGAGTGACGCTGAATGGAATCAACTGTGTAAATTTGAGAATCCTTTATTGCCTAATGCGTCATCTAAAATCCGGCTCGAATTCAATGATCATTGGGGTCGCTTCGTAGTTGCTTCAGACAATATAGAGCCAGGTACATTGATGAATATTATGTAATTGGTTCGATTTCAAAACTCAAAAAAAAACTAGGTTTTATTGAATTTTTTGTTTGTGAAATGGGCATAACTTATTTTGCAAATGACTTTTCAACATTCTAATCTTCAATTGTTACATTTTATCATGTTATCATGGGTTTCAGGAGAAATTTTGTCCAGTCAAAAGCTCCTTGCGTGGGGTGTAGAGCCAGAAGCACAATACATGTACAATCATTGTTCTTACTGTCTTTTGGATTGTGTTGCTCTAATTTCTTGTCCTTTGTGTAATGAGGTATGTCCACTATGTACTATGAAAACCTTAAAGATACATTGTTTCAACAAGGGTAACATCTATGAGGTGCATATTTACTTGTTACTCATTATCAAACACATAGTACATGGTTTCACATTTCTTTTTGTGGAGGGGGGCGGAGAAATTATGACTTGAGAAAACTACCTACGATGGATTATGGCTTTGATTTTTTTATTCACTTTTCATTCTAGTTCTATCAAGTCCTTGAAGTAGATCAAAGCCATGTCCTGATGTTATCCACTCTATAAGAAAAGCACATTCTTATTGATTCTTAAATATTGATAAAAATTTGCTTTTCCTTACATGAACAAAATATGTAAGTTCCAAGTTGATTTGTGGTCCTCAGAGACTTGTGCATCACTTGTTATAACTTTAGAATACGGCCTACTCTATATGAGGCTGGAATGTAAGAAATGCAGTTCATTCCTTTTTATCAATGAGGTTTTGAAGCGGCTTTTGGCGTTCATTAGTGTGGTGTCACTGTATCACTATTGGTTCCCTGCCTGATTTTCAATTTTTGTTTACTGCGCCAAAATTATTGTGATTGGGTTTAAAAAAAAAAAATAGAAAGTTGGTTGCTGTTTTAATTATCTTCTCTCTTTTTTTCTTAAAAACCAGTCTTCAATTGCATAAGAACCAAAATGTTTGCAGATTTTCTCGTTTGTTAGCGTCTTTCAAATGAGATATTACTGAATTTTAAGATTTATCTGAAACAGATAAATTAACATTGACCTATTTATAAATTAATTATCCTAAAATGACTTTATTGTTTATCAGAAAGTTCCATGCTTAAGTTATATGAATGTTTAATTTATCTAGATGTATTGCTCTGAATATTGTCGTGCAGAAGCTTACAATCTGTACCATCGCGTAGAATGCAAATTATTGTCGTTCAAAGTGATCCGGACAATGGGTGATTCTGAAAGGATAGCGCTGAGATTGTTCTTAGTAGGTTCAAAGCAAGGAGATGAGTTGGAAATATTGATGAAAATGTTGCCAATAAGAAAAATTTTTGATGAGGAAACAGATCCTACTGGCAAACCTTTTGTAAATGATTATTTATCTGCTCTAAAAATGCGTAGAACTTTTCCAGCAAATATAACGGAATCCGATGCATGGTGTGCATTGGAAGTTACAATGTTATTACAGCACATTGGATTTTTTGGAAGAGACTGTCAGAACAGTGAATTGCCAGTAAGTTTCAATGTATAGGTATTATTTTATTCTGAAAAGAATGCGGCTCCAATTTCAAAACTCTAAACTAGATTAAGGGGAAATTTCTTACCTGTAATGAATTTCTGCCTGCAGTATGTCAGCTTTATGCCCACTGACAATACTGAATTTTTCTAGCCCCCTAGCTTAAGCTGGAAGCAAATCTCTTCTTTTTATTTTATGATAACTTACAAACCTTTCTCAAAACAGAATTTTTGAATTTTTGGTTGTAAAGAAGCGCTTTAATTTTTTTTACTACATATTTCTTAAGGTTCTTACAAATGATAGTTGAAAGAATGACCTTGAATGAAGGATAGAAATTTTTGATAGTCGCTGAAAAAGTACCTATATATTTTGGAATCAATTATCAATCACCTATACCTAATTACATGTACCTATATAACTGATGTACGCAAACTTTTCAATTCTGTTTACCTAGGATGATTTGGGTGCAGCAGAGTTATTTGCTACAATGCTCCTGATGAATAATATATCTTCAGCCAGGTTGAATAAATTTGGAATCAGTTTGAGTGATTGGGACATAGTGAGAAACGATACAAAAACAATAGGAGCTGGAATCTGCCCTTTACACAATTTCCTCAATCATTCTTGCGATCCAAATGCTATTTTTCTCATGCGAAACAAGGAGCATGTCTTATTTGCAATACAACCTATAGCCAAAGGGAAACAAGTGAGTGTTATTAAACCATTGAGTTTTCTCTTTATTTTCCATTGTTTGACTGTAGCTATTCATCTAGAAGGCTTGATTCAATCGGTTGTAGTAACTGAAATAATTGTAAATGAATATTTTTATTTTCTTAATATGATTTCAAGATAGTAGGTAATATCCTTTATCACAATGATGAGTTTGTACCCTGAATGATACTTGTAGGTACTGACTTACCTTCATTTTTTTCAATTGTTACAATTGGACAGTAATTGAGGACCGTTTTTTCAAAACTCATCAAGTCCATTTTAATCAAAATTGAGATATTAGCGTTTTTAGCGTCTTATACAAGTACTTATTACATTGCGAAAGAATCTCAAATAATTTTTTGGCACCACTATCTATAATGGTATGAGCCGTCTTATTTTGACACCTTTTTTCAATATTCTTTGGACATCAATGAGATAAATTAGTTTTCCAAAACTCGTTAAGTCCAAAATTTGTAATCTTTGGCGCAGCCTCACAAGCTAATGAACCAATGCACGTGATGGATGCCAATTTTTGTACTCATGTATGACCATCTATTCCTACTATAACCATTCACACATTGCCATTATCTCTCACTGTGACAAATAGAGGTAGTTTTCTATTCTTCCTAAAAAATTTGCCAAAGTGGATTTGACAAGTTTTGAAAAAACGGTCCTCAATTAAATTATGCAGTTGGCTCAGGTTTACTAGAATATGAATTGAGAAAATGAGAATTAAACTTTTATTCTCATTCTCAACCTTCCCGATTCTAACACACAATTCAACAAAAGGCCATCTTCACAAAATTAGTTGTACAAGAATTTTCATTTCAACAAAATATCGATTGTTTTCTATTTTTAACAGATTTTTACAGCTTACTGTCCTTCATTTGCAACCAAACCCATTGAAGAACGCCGCCAAACAATGTCAAATTACAGATTTACTTGCTTTTGTGAAGCTTGTGTCAATGAATGGCCTTTACAGAAGACAATGTTGAAAGAAATCAAACAAAAGAATCCGCCAACTTGCAAGATTGAGTTTTTAGTCAAAAAGTAAGTCTGAGTTGAATATTTTTTCATTATTTTTTTGTAATTAATTTATTACCTCAAAACTCCCACAATTGAAAAATTTGATTTTTTGTGAATAAGATGGTCAGTCATGGCCGTCTCAAAGGAAGGCTGGAACATGCACAGAACGGCAACGCTGTGCAAGTAGGCCAATTTTTACGTGTGCTCTTATGGGGAAAAATTGTTTTTTTGAGAATCAGTGAAGAACGGCAATGCTATGCAAGTAGACCAACTTTTACATGTGCTCTTATGGGGAAGAATTGTTTTTTTGAGAATCAGTGAGTACATGTTGAATTTTGTGAAAAATTAAAGAGAACAAAAATTGTAGGCCATTAAATTCTCTATCAGAAAATGTGTTGAACTCAATTTGCGCAATTTTGTATCAATTCATATGTAAACGGTTGGCCTAGGTACTTGGCTGTTGCCAGATCTACATGTTCCGGCCATTTTTTGAGACGGCCATGGATCAGTGTTTTAGATATGTGTATTCAAAACGGCGTACAATGTTCAAATTTTTCCTTACTTCCAAAAGCATAATAATAAAGAAGAAAAAGGAAATATTTGACAGAAAAATCTTATAGACTTGAAGAGGAATCAAACCCATTTCCTTCATTAGTTTTTATAACAAGTGCAATGGTTCAAGTCTCTCTTTCTGACTGAAAACAAATTGAGAGAATGGATGCAACGCTTTCTGTTACATTGATCCAAATAGCCACAGCATACCTTTCTCAAGGCTTTTTTGGGCATTGCCTTGATGCCAATTGAGTCTCTTGACACTTGGCCTGATATTGTGTCTTCAATTTATAACTTTAAAAGATTAAACTGTAAAATCCACAACATACAATTATGAAGCTGTATACTGAATAATTAAAGTTGACAGCAGAACAATAAGATATGAAGATGACTGAAATTTCTGCAGACTTTTCTTCAGTTTTGAGGAATTTTCAGCAATAATTTAATTTCAATGACTTAATTAAAATAATTAGCCCTATGATTCTTTTAATACACTACAAGCTATTGTGCAGTTGATATTGTAAATGAATTGACCCACTGAAAATCACAATTATCTAATTCAAATGTATGGTCAAGTTCACAAACAACTAACGCGGAAATGAAAAAAAATCGACTCTACCGCTTAACTACTGTAGAGTTCCTGTTCTGTTGTTTGAATCAGAATTTGTCAATTGTACTATATTGAAAGTGGCTTGATTTTAAAGCATTATACAAAATCTAAGAAATATTGTGTATATTGAATTTTCTTGTTCAAAATTAGAGCGTTATATCATTTTTGACTTCCCATTTCAGCAAAAAGGAAGCAATTGCAAAATTGAAGAAAACAGTTCGGTCAGTTTTACAAAAGAAGACCCTTTCAGATCGAGCGGTTCTCTCTATTTGTCGCAAGTATCTGAAATGGCTGTTCACTAACATAAAGAGACCCTTCATCGCTCATTTAGAGTGTCAAGATTTACTTTTTCACTGCATGCATTTGTTGTATGATGATTTCCATCGAGGCAAGCACCTGCCAAAATTTCGTGCGGCTGGATTCCCAGAAAGGATATTGAATGGAACCGTGAATCTCATTTTCAATTCTTTCAAATAAATATTTCAGTCATTTATTTTCATGAAATGCCTAGGTAAGTAAGTACCTACCTACGTACCAAAATTTTATCAATCTGAGAGACAAAAATAAATTTTAAAAATTTTCTTGACTTGATTATTGATTTTTATCTTCTAATTTTTAAAGAAAATTCTATTGAAAATGAATAATTTTTTTGGGGGCTGAATTTTGGGGAATCAAAGCAAGATTGGGAATGAATTATGTGTTGTTAAACAGCCAAATTAATCTGTAGTCTTCAAAACTAGTTTTACCTACTTCGTTTTTCTTCCAATTTGCATTATTCCTGTATTTAAATTTTTGCTACAATGATGACATCTTTAAAATGTCTCCTATAAGTTTAAATAGGTTGTACAAGGTATTCTGAAAAACGCAAAGTTCTCTATTCTGTATTATGTATTTTAGTGTAGTTTCAAAATATACAATAAAATTTTTTCTTGAGAGAGATAATTAAAGAGTTCTTAAAGATTTTTTCCTTTCATAGTGCCTAATTGATTTATTTTGGAGGATTTCTGTACTACTAATTAATTATTTTTGATTGTAATGTTGATTACGAGGAAATTAGAGATTAAATTACTAAATATATTTAGAATTTATTTGAAAAAAAAAAAATTAAAAAAAAGTTTGCTGTATGTAATTGGTATTTTAAGTACCTACAATTCTCCTAAAATAGGCTAATCATGGAAACATTTAACTTGGTTTGTATAATATTGTTATGCATTTTTATGAGAAAGAATATTTTTATTTGCATAGTCATAATTATTGTAACAACTGAGAAAGAGGTGGAAACACATACTTGATAATTTGATATAACAAGAAAAAATATTTGAAAAAGTATTCACAGTTGTAGCCTATTTGATAGAACATTTTATAAAGATAATAATCTTGATATTTTTTACCTTTCTGTTTTACTGAATTACTCAATGAACAAACTGTACTATCTTTTTTCTTTAAAAAATCGTTATTACAAATATACATAGCGTACCGTACTTGATAAATATAACAAACTTTTATTTGACAGCATTAAGTAAAGACTGTTTAAAATGAAGTATACTGTATATTATATTGACAAAATTTTGTTCCAGTGATAGAATTTTGCTCAAGCTCTGGCTCTCAGAGAAACAGGAATTGAGGAAAGAAGATTGAAACTCTATGGAGGCTAGTTTGGGAAAATTATGATTCTTTGCCTCCATTGGCTCTGTCAGTTGTAAATTGATTAAATTGTTCAGATATTGTACTTTGTTTTGAAGGTCCTCACTCGTAGTAGTAGCGATTGTTAATGTTGTTGCTCTTTGCGTAAATCTGCCCAAATAAACTAGGTGAGGTACTTTTAGAGACAATTAAATTAAAATCTCTGGAATAAGCTGAAGAAGAATGAAATAAGTATACAAAAATTAGCAGTAATAAAATTGTACACACCTAAAATTAATGATCGTGAGTATTTCTGTTGGTATGTACATAGTATTTATCATGTAAAACAGAAGAACAGTTCTGTTTTTGATGGAGAAACCTTTCAAACTGCGGAAGATTTTTCTTTGTGTTGATAAGTAGGTAGTTTATTTCTACATTCTGTAGCGCTGGCTATCTCATGACGTCATCTGCCTCTGAAGAGTGATGCGGTTTATACAATCACTAAAAAATTATCAAATTAATTGTTTACGCACCTAAGGTTGATGCGTATACCTGCAGTTCTTATCCTGAGTGATAAACCCTCTTGCCTCTACAGACGGTTTAATTATCAGTTGAATTATTGTCACTTGTTTCTCATCTGTGAATTATATGTTTTATGATCGTTGGTACCTAATTTTTGACATTATTCTGTGACAGTAATGTATTTTGTAGTACCTTTCAATTGGGAGCCGCAGCTACAGTTGAGTTGTACCCAGTTCATTATATACCTACCGTGTTTGATTAATTGAGCTCATAATAAAAGCAGTAAAGGAGTCAACAAAGTGAAACATATTGGTAACCAAAATGTTTGGTCACGTATCAGATTGTAGACCTATGTCTCCCCAAGTACCAGTAAGTACAACACGAAATTTTAACTGTTGTAATGCATTGTTTTAACTTGTATATATGTATAGGTAGTGTACTGTTAGCTTTAACTTGTGTTTGAAACTACATAGCTTGCATTAAGTAGAATTATTCACCTGTAGTTTTCTTCAGATACGTATGAGCTAATTGAAAAAACCATTTCATTCATATCGAGCTAGCTTGAGAATGTACTTACCTGCAATTATTTCTGAGTGAGCAGTATAAGTATGTGTGTGAGTAAGAATGATATGGAGAATTGTAACATATCCTCTAAAACTTTATTTTGCGTGTAAATCTGAACTACATATACTTATTGACTCTTGAGTTTGAGCAATGTAGAGTTTGGAAAAATATTGATTCTGCCTACCAGTCTACTCCTTTATTAAGTGATAGATCTAAATCCCTGTGAGCTAACAAAAATCTGTTATCAATTTTATTCATTTGAGAACGATGTTGAAAAGTCATCAGAAAAATTACTTATTTTATTCATGGTATAAGCTTAAACCATGATACATGCTGTAGGCCTATAGTTGTCAAGATTTTGATATCTGACTCCTTTGAGGTTCAAGACGACCGCTTTAAAAATTTTTGAATATTGAGAAATACTTCTACTAAGTAGTGATTTGTCCAATACCCTGAAGTAACAAGAATGTTGATATTAAGAGGATAATTAATAATGAATTATCTCATAGAATCAATTTTTAATTGCAATCATACTACTGTACCCAAAATGAAGCGATAGGTACCGGTACCTATTCTGTCAAATTGAATTATATATTATATACCTACTCTGGAAATATCAAAAACTTCTCTTAACATGCATTACTGCACATCAATTGATTATAGTCCTTGGTTTCACTGATGAGTGATGACAGTTGAGGATATGAAATGCTTCTTTCATGAAAAATTCCTATTGAATATGAATTATATCTAGAACCATTTTTCTCCCTGCGTATTCTAGTAGTCTAGTACTGTGCGTCTACAATATTTGTGGGAGGAGCGCTCAAGTTTCAACAATGTTGACAGTGCATCATCATAACGTCAGGTATCGACTAGTCCAAGGCGATGTTTGTTTTTGATTATAACTCATGATGTTGATAGTATATTAGGTGATCATTTGCATCCTATAGAAATTGGTATAACTTTGCTTTAAATATAGCTAGAGAGTAATGGGTCTCCTACTATGAACAAAAGTTGGCAACAAGCAATGAGCAATCTTGTATTAAATGGACCAATTGTATGTCAGACCTAATCACTGGATTGGCCGTTGCTCATTGCCAACTTGACTTGTTCATTGTAAGATTTGAGAGAAACTGGATTCTTGAGACGGATGAGGTTGGAGACAGTGATAAGGGGATGAAATCCTACGCGGAACGCGTATTTCCTCAGCTCTGAAGCCAGTTTCTGGCAATAAGATAACCTCACCCATTTATCAGCGGTTTTAGAGGTTCGAGAGGGGGTGGGGGGGAGCTCGGAAGATATTGTGAATTCCCAAGAGTAGTTTGCATGGGCGATTTTGCGGATATGGTTGGTTGTTATTTGGTTAGTATCGGCGATTTTCGAAATTTCTTCAGCCTCTATTCTCTGACCATATGAGGAGTCAGAAGGAAGGAGGACCGAACAATGGATTTCCGCTTTTATTGCCGCAAATTTGTACTTTGTAGGATGATATATTGTAGATCAAAATAAAGGACGTATTTCTGTGTGGGATTTCATTCACCTACACTATCTCCAACCTCATCTGTCTCAAGGATTCAGTTCCTCTCAAACAAATATCTGGAATCTATAAACTGACGTACTGTGAATGTGCTTCTAAGTATGTCGTATACAAACTGTCCGATAATTTAAAAGACTGTGTCTCCAAGAATACAAGGGAACGTGAATGAATCCGCTGTCGCAGCTCAGTGCATCAAAACAGGTCATGATTATCATAAAATCTCTTGTTTCCTCCTTCACTCTTGCATAAAAGGGCAAACCTTGAATTGTCTGGAAGAAGTCGAGATTGCTGCTGAAACGGCCGGTCGTAACATGCTCAACGACATCGAATCTATCAATCTTTTCATCCAAGTCTTCTACGGTTATCGCCATTCTACACCTGCCTCCACATGATTCATCCTCTTTCTAGTACTCCTTCCTCTCATTGCCGTTGCATCATAATCATTCACTTCCAGATAATGACCGCCCATGCGCGGTCGAACATATCAATATTGCCTAGAACTCGAATTTCTCATGTCTATATAGGTATTTTCCGACCTAATGACCTTGATTCGCTTTGACTTGGTGATTTCATCCCTATTTTGAGTTTTAGCGGGGAACTCGCTATCCTTTTTGTTCGGGGGATTACATCCTCAGAAAACGTCTGTGAACTGCGTGACGTCACGTGAAGTGACGTGATGAGTGGCGCTTCATGACGTCATCAATAACGTTGACCTTGACCTACTTTAGGGACTTTGAAAATTCCATCTTCCAGCTGGGATGCTTTATGACGTCATCAATGACATTGACCTTGACCTACTTCAGGGACTTAGAAAAATTTCAATCTCCAGCCTTCATTATATCAGGTCTAGCATGCAGTATACTGAGAAGAGCTCTGCCTGCAATGGCCTCAAATTTTTGTTTTTTTTTTTCATTTATTCATTTTTATTTGAGCTCGATCTTTTTTCCCCTGGTCAGGTGTTCGTGGGTCATATATATTATTGGTACAGGTACGTTGACGAAGTGTTGTGTACGTGGACCGGTCCCCACAGCCCAGTAGAATTACCGTTTTGAACAAGAAAAAAAAAGGCCATCAAAGCTTTTATTGCTGAAAAGTGTTGGCCTTGGTGTCCTTGTTAGGTGGTAAAAACCCATCACCTCCACCCTTTGCGGAACCCCTTGAAAAGAGGGCTCAGTTGGCTCATTTCTTGGTTTTTCGAATTTTTCTTAAAAAGTATGAGATTTAGAGCAGAATTGCCTGTGTACAAAAAGATTCCCCATAAAATTTACCATCGAATAAAGTCATTACTTCTTCGGTTACGATAATTTGACGCTGTGTAACAATATTTGCAAATTTACTGTTTTCAGAAATTTTCGATTTTTTAAGTCTTTTCCTAACGTTTTTGTAATTTTTTTCAAAAAGTTTGAGATTTAGAGGAAAAATATCTGAGTACAAGAAGATTCTCCATAAAATTTGCTATCAAGTAATGCCACACTCACTCGGTTACGATAATTTGAAGCCCAATAACAATATCTGAAAATTTACTGTCTTTGGAAATTGTCGGATTTTCAAGTTTTTTCTGTATGTTTTTCTGATTTTCCTGAAAAAGTTTGAGATTTAGAGGAAAAATACGTGATTGCAAAAATGTTCTCAGTATAATTCTCTACTGACTAACCTCATCATTCACTCAGTTATAATAATTTGAAGCTATACGACAATTTTTTAAAAGTTTAAAATCAGAAAAACCTTAGGAAAAGACTCGAAAAATCGAAAATTTATAAAAACAGCAAATTTGCAGATATTATTATACAGCGTCAAATCATTGTAACCGTAGAAGTAATGACTCTATTCGATGGTAAATTTTATGGGGAATCTTTTTGTACTGAGGTATCTCTGCTCTAAATCTCATACTTTTTGAGAAAAATTCGAAAAACCAAAAATTGTGCCAAATGAGCCCCTTTTTTAAGAGGTTCCGCAAAGGGTGGAGGTGATGGGTTTTACCACATAACAAGGACACCAAGGCCAACACTTTCCAGCAATAAAAGCTCTGATGGACATCTTTTTTTTTTTTTTTCAAAGCACTTATTCGCTATAAGTAATTCTACTGGGATACGAGATCTCCTTGTGGAGTTTCTCAAGTATCTAAACAGTTTGTATCCTTCCATTAAATTCACGTTGGAAGTAGGCGGTTCATCTATCAACTTTTTGGACCTTACTCTCTCTGATAGAGACGGTGTCCATGAATTTGCCATCCATGGGAAAGACACTTCCACCGATATTACTGTCCACGGCAGATCTTTTTGCCCTTTTGCTCACAAATATGCCGGTTTTAATAGTCATATCCATTGGTTGACCAGTATTCCGTTGAGTCAGCATCTTTCCAGCAGGAGCTTTCGACTATAAAGCACTTGGCAAAGTCAATGAGGTCGACTTCATGATTTTATAGGAAGTTGACTCGGAAAAGCCTAGATTCCACTACTACTCTCCCCCGCCATCCAACCTCAAATAGTAGAAAACGTTGGATTAGGCTCCCTTTTTGGAAAAATTCTCTTGTGTGTTACAATCTCAACACTGTAGAAAATCTGTTCGTTAAGTTGAAGGACCCCATCCCACTGGCTGAAAGAAGCGGCAATTACAAGATGGAGTGTAATGACTGTAATGGAATTTATGTGGGTGAGACTGGCCGTCAGCTCTAAATTAGAATATATGAGCTTAGGAAAGCTTGGGAAAAGAAGAAATTAGGTGATTCGGCCTTTGCGGACCATCTTATTACCACTGGCCATGCATAGTTTTGAAGAGGGTTCTGAGTCCCTCCTCCACAGAGAGTCCTCGTATTTCAGAACTTTGTGAAATTATTCGCCGTCTAAATAACGACGACCCGAGCTCAACAGGTACATACCTGATGAGGGGTTGATTGAACTAGTTTATGAGTATAATGATTCACATTGTGATGACTCGCTACTTCAGTCATGATTTCCTCGGTATTTCTTGTTTCCAGCCCGAGTTTTCACATCCCCGTTGACAATGGTTTTTTAATCGAAAGCGCTCCGGGGTGTTTTTCATTGGTGTGGCTTTATTTAAATTACTCCGTTCGTTTTACTCTCTGAGTATGTCGTCGTCAGACAGATAGTTGGAGGTCACTGATTACATTATCAAGCGTGACAAAAAACAATGACGAGTTTTCCAGGAGTTGCCCCATTCAAAGAAATTCAGGAAAATTATCACAAAACCGTGATGGTTTTTCGTGTCGGTACTTTGCTCATTCTAATTATAATGAGTGATAATACAAAATACTAGTCTCATACTAGGCTAATAAGAGTGGCTTACTCCCCTCTAATTCGGCGTCCGTACTTTCTCCGTACCGCCCTAATTTCTTCTTATATACTAAACGCAAACAGAAAAGTGTTTACCGCTAAGATAAAGTTACTTATCACAATATTCTGAAACCTAATCTAGTATTGATAAGTCTGCTATGCGTGTATCGTACTCGAGACTTCTTGATTAGTTATACCTACTGCTTTAGTCAGTTTATAATATTGTCGTAATCGCAACAAAAGTGTATGTCAATATGAGAACGGATGAAATTTTCGACGCGGTCAACCGAAATGATCTCGAGAAAGTGAAAAGGTTAATCGAAGAAGAAAATGTTTCACCGACAATCAGAAAGGAAAATGATGCGCCATCGCAAGAAACTCTCGCTCTCATCGCTGTCGAGAAAGGCTATCTAGACATGTTGAAATACCTACTAAAGAAAGATCTTCCACTTCAGCCCATCAAGTCTGACACCAGCAATTCGAGCGAGCACAGTTCTTTACTCAAAACGGCAATCCAAAATGGTCATCTTGACGTCGTCAAGTATCTTGTAGAGAATCACAATGTGGATATATACGATCAATTTGACGGTAAATTCTCAGCTATAAACTCGGTAATTCATCTGGGTCATCTGAACATTCTGAAATATTTCATCGAAGAAAGAAATGTAGACGTCAATGGACTGCCAGTACGGACGACTGAATGGTATGATTCCCTCGTATTTCGACCGTTACTTTTCGACGCTCTGGAGTACAAACGTGAGGATATCATCTCCTACCTTATCGATGAAAGGAAAGCAAATTTGACCGTGGTTGATGCCAGGAATGAAAATATCTTGTTCGAACTCGTCCGTAAAGGAGATTTTGGTCTCATAAAATACATTCTTGATGAAAAAAAAGCTAAAATCGACATCAACGGTATAAATAATGACGGTTACACATTGGTACATTTATGTGTAGCGCACACTAATACCTTCGAAGATAGTCATAGTCTTGGTATGAAAGCACAAATGTTTGTAAGGGATCCGATTAAAGCGGTAGAAATTCTGCATTATTTAATAGAAGAAAAACATGCGGATTTCGATATTCCTGCCGGCGTAGAGCAAATAACTCCTTTACTCTGGGCAGCTAAGGAGAAGACATCATCTTCTGCTGAAATTATTCAATATCTGATTAATCGTGGCGCTGATGTAACAAAGCGAGACAACAATGGTGATACTGCTTTACATTTGGCAGTTCCTGCTAAAAGTTATGACCATGGACTAGCTGTCTGTAAATGTCTATGCAAACTTGGTGCTAACGTCAACGAGAAAAATAAAAAAAAAGAAACTCCTCTGGATATTGCTTTAAAGAGACTATCGCAGGACACTCGTTATGACTACGTATTGGAAGCAATGCTCGAAACGTGCAAACTTTTCATCGAGCACGGTGCGAATATAAACTCGACTGATGTAAAAGGCAATAAACTCGTGCATTTTGCAGTCCTGAAGAATCAGATGCCTTTTTTAGATTATCTAGTGCGTGATAAACAAGTCGATATTAATAGTCCTAGGGAGACGGATAATTGGACGCTTCTACATTGTGCAGCATTTTTGAATCGTCTAAGAATATGTAAATATTTAATAGAGCGCGGTGCCAATATCCACGCTGAGACGAAACGAGGACAGACTCCGGCACAAGTGGCGTCTGACCTGTATGTGATTGACTACTTGAACAATACTTCGACAATAGGGAGAAGTCGTAGAAATGTGGAAAACTATTCTCCAACGCTGCTCCAGAATTTAACGTATCGTGGGAATCCGTATGAAAGAATTGTAGGACTTGTGAATAAAGATGCAATTAGTTTTACATCAGAGAATCATAGCTCCACTTTTGGATCGCAAAATTTCCTCTCCTTCATCAGCTTGTTAATACGATGTTCTGTTAATAGTTCAATTAATTCGTCGCGGGGTCAGCAGCTCTCTTCTGTGTCAACTGCTGCTATATTATATGACAGAATGGATCCTGTAGCCGAAAAATCTGTTCATTATTTTGATGATTTCTCGAACACTTAGTTCTTATAACTGTATAATATTATACAAAATACATGGTCCCAGGAAGAAGGAAATGACGATAAAAACAATGAATTGGGTGATAGCTGAGAAGATGAGCTAAAATATATTTAGGTGATTTCCATTTTTTAGAACTGCACTTCAGATTTGATGCGGCAGCAGAATCTGTAACACTTGAAGCAATCGAGGGCGCTTTAAAATTCCTAAGTAAAACTTTCTCGCCATGATGAAGGAATTGTATTGTTGTTCGTACTGTATTGCTAACATCGTTGATACATTTTCTTCGTAGTGGACGTTTGTCACGACTACGAAAATATAAAAATAATTTAGAGCGAAGGGAAAAATGAAAAGAAGGCTCCTTCTCTTGGCCAAATGATAATTTTGACATGTTTCATGTCTTTTTTTACCTTTTCGATCTCGAAAATGCGTCCGGACGTTCGCACACATTGGGACTTGAAAAATTTTCAATGTCAAACCTCAGCCCTACTCTAGATTCCGGAAATTTCGTTCGGGCATCTGTACAGATCTCTGGCATAGGAAATAGTTTTATACATACACTTCTTTAGTATTAAAAGCCACTGGCGGCCAGTGTTGTCAGATGACTTTTTTGAAAATCCGTATCCGCCATCTTTCTACACCTAGAAACATATTTCTCCCGATTCAGGGACGTAGATACGGCAAAATTTGAGGGAGGGTTTTGAATTTTTTGAATGTCATGAAATGCAATTCCGTGGTAACACTGCAACGTAAAGATTTGTTAATATTCATTATGTTACATGATTCTAATACAAAAAAAATCTTAATCGAAAATTACGGGAAAAAGTAGAGAATTTATTTTAATTGTAACTTGCGGGTGCCTCGCTTCGCCCGGAAAATAATAGCTTATCTGCGTTATTTCAGTCTCTTTTTTGTGGTTTGGGGAGGGATATATCCCCATACTGCCCGTAAATCCGCGCCTGAATTTCATATATTGAGTGTTTACAGAAAATTACGTCCTCGTTTTCCGTCTTCTATTTCCTATATTTTCTCTCTCTCTCTCTTTCTCTCTTTTTTTTCCGTCTGGCCGTATCTACGTCCCTATCCCGATTCATCAATAACGATCAGGAGAAAGGTATCTCTCACACCTGTTACTCAGGTACTTTTCCCTTGAGCACAAGAAATCCGCATTTCATGCAAAATCCGAAGAATAATTTCGAGGAACAAAAATCCGTAGATCTGACAGCCCTGCTGGCGGCCACGAAATTTCTATACTAGTTTTATACTAGGATTATACTAATCTTGAAACATTCTAAACTGGACCCATGGTAGATCACGAAAAAGAGCTCACCTCAAGTCACTAGCAACCTTCAAAAGCTATATTAGCCTAAAATTTTTGAAAGTAGACTTATACTAGATCAAGGAGGGGGAGTGAGTGAGCTTTCCTAGAGTTATCATCTTGAAATATTCTAAATCGGACCTATACTAGATCCACGAGTGAGCTCCCAAAAGCCACCAGCTACTCCATGGAAACGATATTTGAGTGTCTATTGAGTTTATAGTCAGTAATGTGAGAAGTTGCGTTGTATGAGTGGGTTGAAGTTGTTCGAGTCAGAGAGGAGTGGAGAGGGGAAAGTGAATCGGGGATGAGAAAATATTTGCGTGAGGGGGTGAGAAAAGCGGAAGAGGCAGACACATACGGCCATGAGTTCAGTTGTGAATATGGAGGCTATGTTACAAATGCCCATCGACATAAACCAGTCTTGAGCGGATGAGACTTTTCTATAGTTGGTGGAGTAGTTTACAGCCTTTTGAGGGGTGGACAATGATTTTTTTTGGCTTATAGGATTTCAATGCGAGGGTCCCAAGCAAGTTTTCGATCGAAATGTGATCCGAGGAGTTGTTTGTAGTCAGGAGATGGATTTTGAAAATCTTGACAATTAGGGGTTGGATAGTAGGGGAAGGATTTTTATCCTTGAAAATGACAATAGGTTTTACAGGGAGGATATCTGAAGCCATTATCAGATGTCGATGTAGTAATTGAATTGAGAGTTTCTTGAAGGAGACTGGGGGCTTTTGGCGGGTTAGCGGAAGAAACAGAGATATTAAAGGCACTGGGAGAGAGGGGATGCGCATATATTTCGTGATCCGTTACGATAACAATTCGGAAAAGTAGAACGTCTGAACACCCTCCTTCCGCCGTATTAACCCACGTACTTACCTTTGATCAGGAGATTGCACTGAGAGTTCAGCAGCTCAACATTGGTACGTTGTAGATACATGAGACCAAGATCAGAGACGGGAACGAGCGAAGCGATCAAGCCCTGATTTTCTTTCTTGAGTAGATGGTAGTTGTACGATTTGAGATAGTCATGAGATAATAGCTGTCAGTTTGAGTAAGGTCTAGTCGATTAGCCAAGGCGGTTTATTTGAGAGTATGGATAGAAGATCCCCTCTCCCCCCTAATAATGGACTTGGAAAATTTTCGTAAATTACCTGGGAGGTCATTGAGAGATCTGCAAGTACCACCCTCTTCCGAAAAATAAAATGAAATAAAATAAAAATAAAATAGAAAATTAAATTAAATTAAAATTAAAAATAAAAATTAACTGGGAGGTGATTGTGGAATCTGCGAGTACCACCCTCTTTCGAAAAAAAAATAAATAAAAATTAAATTAAATTTAAATTAGATTAAAAATAAAAAATACCTGGGAGGTGATTGAGAAATCGGCGAGTATCACCCTTGTTCGAAAAAGAAAAAAAATGAAATGGTAAATAAAATTAAATAAAAATAAAAAAGTGAGAACGATTTCTTGGCGTTGCCAAAAATATAAAGATCATGTTTCATGTCTTTTCGCCAGTCTTCTTAAGCTCTTCATCGTTCAAAAATATCCAAAATTTCCAACTTCTTGTTCTAGTATAGGTCAACATTGGAGTATTTTAGGCTGACTGCTTCCTGGGACAAACGAACGGACTGGGCCTTACTCGCCCCGCTCGTTTGTCCCGCTTCCTGGTCCAGTACATGCCTATTTTATTATATTTCAAGCTGATGAGGCTACTGGGACTCACTCACTCGCTCGTTCGTCCCGCTTCTTGGTCCAGTACAAGTCCACTTTAGTATATTTCAAGCTGATGAGGTTTTTATTTTATTTTATTTTATTTTTATTCTATTTTTACCCAGGGGGTGGTCACCGATTTCTGGATAACCTCCCAGGTGATTCACAAAAAATTTCCCAAATTCATTAATAGGGGGAGGGGGAGGGGGGAGGTTTTAATTTCATTTTTATTTTATTTTTATTCTTATTCTTATTTAATTTAATTTAATTTAAATTTATTTCAGTTTTTTTTATTTTCATTTTTACTCGAGGGGTGGTACTCGCAGATTTCTGGATGACCTCACGGGTGATTCAGGGTTTATTTTATTTTATTTCAATTTTTATTTTATTTTTATTTTTATTTTATTTTAATTTTAATTTTATTTTAATTTTAATTTTATTTTAATTTCAATTTAATTTCAATTTAATTTTAATTTATTATTAATTGAATTTTAATTTAATTTAAATTTAATTTTAATTTAATTTTAATTTAATTTAATTTTAATTTAATTTAATTTAATTTAATTTAATTTTAATTTAATTTTAATTTAATTTTAATTCAATTTAAATTTAATGTAATTTTTATTCAATTTAATTTTTATTTTCCTTTTATTTTTATTTTTATTTTTATTTTTATTTTATTTAATTTAATTTTTTTTCATTCTCATTTTTACTCAGGGGCTGGTACTCGCAGATTTCTGGATGACCTCACGAGTGATTCGGGGTTTATTTTATTTTATTTTTATTTTTATTTATTTTAATTTTAATTTAATTTTAATTTTAATTTAATTTAATTTTATTTTATTTTATTTTAATTTAATTCAATTTCACTTTTATTTTAATTCAATTTCATTTTTATTTAATTTTATTTTTATTTTAACTTAATTGTATTTTATTTTTATTTTAATTTAATTTAATTTAATTTAAATGTAATTTAATTTAATTTTAATTCAATTCAATTTTAATTCAATTTAATTTTTATTTTATTCAATTTAATTTTAATTTTTATTTTATTTTATTTTTATTTTTACTCAGGGGTTGGTACTCGCAGATTACTGGATGACCTCTCAGGTAATCCTCAAAAATTTTCTAAGTCTATTATAGGGGGAGGGGGGGAGGGTGGTACTCGCAAATTTTCGGAAGTGCATAGGGTGTCAAAAAAGACATGAAACATGTCAAAATTAAAAATAGAAAATACCTGGGAGGTGATTGTGAAATCTGCGAGTACGGTACCACCTTCTTTTGTAAAGAAAAAAAAGAAGAAAAAATGTAATAAAAATAAATTGAAAAATTAAATGAAATAAAATTAAATTAAATTAAAAATAAAAATAAAGTAAAAATAAAAAGATACCTGGGAGGTGATTGAGAAATTTGCAAGTACCATCCTTTTTATACTATCTATGGTATATGTATAATGGAGAAGCGGGACGAACGAGCGGAGCGAGTGAGGATTAGTAATCTCATCAGCCTGAAATATACTAAAGTAGACTTGTACTGGACCAAGAAGCCAGTAATCTCGTCAGCCTGAAATATACTGAAGTAGACTTACACTAGACCAAGAAGGCTCATTAGCCAGAAATATTCCAAAGTAGACTTATACTACATCAAGCGAGTGTGCCGCTCTAAAGCTTTGGCCTAGAACTCTCAAATATTTATGTGTCACATTATCCACAACATATCTGATTGGGCAAAATTTTGAAAACTTTTTCCCCCTGTTTATATACTAGGTTTATACTGGCTTTATGATAGCTATATTATACTATCTTTTAATCGCAAAAACACCTCCTTGATCTTTATTTATTTGGCTACGCCAGAACATTTCTTTCTTTTTTTAAAGATTTATTAATGGTAAGTTTGAGTAAGATTGATGTTTCTGTGAGCGGATTCAGAGAGACCTTAGGATGAGATATCTTCAATAGAGTGAAATATGGGAAGTTGGAGACACTGGACTGAGGATGCTAAAAAAGATTAGCAATCATAATTAGTCTGCGTAATCAAAGAGGGGTTTAGCAGCTTCGGAACACATACTAATATTAGGGCTTGTCCGCGTAGACCCTTGTGCCAGTCGGAGAGATGTCGCTTGTATTGTGCCTATAGTTGACTGAGAACGGATTTGCTTGCTACGCTGTACATGGAAGCACTATCATAGTCTAGTTGGGACGTACTCACTTTTTCTAAGGATCAATGGATTTTGGTCACATACACGGTGAGGATGAGCTAGAAATTTGAGGATGTTAATTGTTTGTTTAGCTCTGAAAAGTTGATTGTTTACGGTCCATGTCAATTTTTGATCAAAATGAAGTCCGATAAATTTAGCCGATGTTCCAATAATAGTTTGAAATCTTTGGAGGTCTTGGGGGAGTGAGGGTGTAGAACCTCTCCGACGAAATATTACGAGATAAGTCTACAGGAGCCGCGTTCTTCAGACCATGTGGTGATATTGTTCAAGGTTTGTTGAAGCAATCTATGTGCTTTATGATGAATTTTCATCCATTGGGACGTATTTCGATCGATTAATTGGATGAAAATTTATCATTATGATGAGCCGTAACATAAGAAATCACATCTCTACTCTGTGCTTTAGTTGGATTGCATGACTGAAGGTAAATATTATAGTAGTCGGTAAAAAAAACATTGATTTTCATTCAAAAGTCGACATTTTAACAAGAAATCTGTTTTTTTTTCTTGAGGGTGGTGGTGGGGGGGGGGGGTAAATCGAAGAATAATGACGGTGCCACTTGGAAAAATTTGGACCTCCGAGCTACAGTGCTGCCAGATGATTTTTTCAAAAATCTGTATCCGCCATTTTTTCTACACCTAAAACCAGATTTCTCCCGATTTATCATTAACGATCAAGAGAAAGGTATCTCTCGCATTACTAACTCAGGTACTTTTTCCTTGATCGACTCAATGTTGCAGAAGACTGCGGTATCACTCTATAACAACCAGGAGGAAAGTATCTCTCGCACAAGCGACTAAGGTGCTTTTCCCTTGAGCAAAAGAAATCCGCATTTCACGCAAAATCCAAAGAATAATTTTGAGGAACAAAAATCCTTAGATTAGGCAGTACTGCCAAGCTATAGGTGATAGGAGGAGTACTTGGAAAATTTTAGAAGGTTGGTGAGGAACAAAGTTCAAGCTTTATTAAATAAAATTAACAAGGTTAACCCTGCACCCTCATGACTCCCATACAATTAAAAACTTAATGAAGGCAACCCCGGACACCTCAATTGGTCTCCGTTATCTTGATTTTCAAAATCACCCTCCTATTGTACATGTATTGTGGCTTGGATGTTGAAATTTTCCAAATCTCCCTCTATCATACACTGTGGCTTAAAAAAGTCGAAATTTTCCTTAGTTCGAATCCATTCATTATGGTAGGTAATTTTTTGCCGGATATCATGGCACAGCGATGCGTGGCAAATTTCTCGAAAAAATCGCCATAGAATAAGATCCCTATTCAAAGACAGTAATGTTGATGAATTCATGTTGATGACGTTACACAGCCAAATTCAAACTGATGACATCTCGAATTAATGACATCACGGATGGTGATGACGTCACTAGCAAATTTAAGAGATGATGATGACGTCACAAGGAAGTAAAAACCTGGTCGATTTCTTTGCTCCATCCGATTGTTGAAAATTCGCAAATTCGGGATGTTCCTATATCGACATTGGCACATCGGCGTCTGCCATCTAAGGGTGCAAATTTATTGGAAATCTGCGGGTCCAGAACTGATCAGTTGATCTTCTCTCCGCCTCCAGAAAGTTTTCAAGGAATCCTTGACTTGATCCATGAGTCCCCAAAAGCTAATTAGCCTAAAAAATTGTTTATCAGACGTCGCGGATATTCATAACGTCACAAAGAGGTTCAAGCTGGTCGATGTCTTTTCTGTACCTTTATCCGATATGGAAAATTATTCTGTCCCAAGTGGTAACTAGATCGAGCAACTGTAAAAAGACATTTAGAATGACAGAAGAATCACTGCTATTACTTTTTATCAATATCCAGGAAACTGTTTCCTGTCTATAAAGAAATATTACCCTGTTTCTCTCTCTTCTTTTGTTCTAATCTTGTAATTCTCTTCTTGTTTGTAGAATGAACTTGACGATACCTTGGATAAGACAAAAGATGACGAGAGTCTAGACGTAGATGTAATGATGGACGAACTTCGTAACCTGTATAAATACTGGAAAACGGAACATACTTCGTCATTTGAGTTGGGGCAAGTGTTCAAATCTACTGCAGATTCAGTCAGACTCAGAAATTTGGGGAATGACGCACTCGAAAACAAATGCTGTAATAAAGCCTTAGAATTATTCACGCAAAGTGTAGCCTCAGCCCCGGAAGGAAGTGAAGAATTGATACTTACTTATGGCAGACGATCCGCCGTATCATTTCGGTTTGGTTTATGGGAATCGTGTATTCTTGATATAAATCGAGCTCTGAAGGGGAAATATCTCGAGCATCTGGAAAGGAAAATACTCATCTGTAAGAAAGAAACATGTTTGATGACACTACAGAACGGAGGCAAGAATAAGAGGAGAGCTAAACTAGTTGAGAATGAAACAAATCCTCTTAGACTTAAAGATACAGAGAATGATGCTACGTGGAATCAAGTGTGTAGATTTGGGAATCCTTTATTGCCTAAAGCGTCCTCCAAAATCTACCTCAAAAACAATGATCAGTATGGTCGATTTGTGGCTGCTTTAAAGGATATAGAGCCAGGTATATGTAGGGTAAGACTTACTTAACATATTTTATGAATATATTCTCAACTATTATTATCTCGGATTGTAGGAGAAATTTTGTCTAGTCAGAAGTTACTTTCATGGATGGTGGATCCAGAAGAACAGTATGAGTATTGTTCCTATTGCCTTTCATATTGTATTGCTTTAATTTCTTGCCCTTCATGCGATCAGGTAAGCTCACAACATTTTATTTATTTGGCTCTGTCCGCTCATAAAAAACACTTAGACCTACATTGTTTAACTAGGGTAAAGTCTATAAGAGTATTATAACACAACGAGTAAAAAGCAAAACTATTATTGCCAATTGATGAGGGACATCGACGTTCCTCTTGGTCAATTATTGTTTGAAGAGAAAACAATTTTTCTCGTGATTAGTGATTTGTAGATACAGCCATTCTACTTTGTGAGGAAATCTGGTTTCAAGAAAAATGATGAACTGAACCCACCAAAACCTAAACATGACTTTCTTTTAGCGGGGAACCCGCTATCCATTTTGTTAGGGGGATCACATCCTCAGAAAACATCCGCGTCCGGGAATTTCTGTGAACTGTGTGACGTGACGTGACGTATGGCGCTTTATGACGTCATCAATGACCTTGACCTACTTTAGAGGCTTGGAAAAATTTCAGTTTCCAGCCTTCATTATAATCAGGCCTAGCATGCAATATACTGAGAAGAGCCCAGCCAACTTATTTTCTGAGGGGGCATTTTCGCGCCAACGTGATCGCGAGCGCGGGAGGTTGCGGATTCCCCGCTGCCATCGCAAAACTGCAATGGCCTCTAATTTTTTGTTCTCTTTTCATTCCAGTTTTATCCTTTTTGATATCATTTTACTTTTCAATTTGTCTAGATGTATTGCTCTGAACAATGTTGTACAGAAGCTTATAATCAGTACCATCGCGTGGAATGCAAATTATCATCGTTCAAAGTAATCCGGGAAATGTCTTCTGATGACAAAATGGCGCTGAGAATGTTTTTAATCGGTTTGAAGCAAGGAAATGAATTGGACAAATTGATGAAGATTTTGCCTATAAAAAAAATTTTTGACGAAGCAACAGATCCTACTGGCAAACCCTTTGTGAATGACTATTTATCTGCTTTGAAAATGTGTAGAACTTTTCCTGCGAAGATAACGAGAAGTGCTGCGCGGGTTGCTATAGAGATCGTAGTGTTACTACAGAAAGTTGGATTTTTTGGAAGAGACCGCCAGAATAGTAATCTGTCAGCAAATCCTGATGTGAGTATTGATTTATTCTGCATATTTTTCTGTGTGAATGTAACTTCAATTCCAAAACTAGAAATCACTTCTTCTTTAACAAAATTATTTGAGTATTTATTCGTGGTTCCATGTGATTTAGTTGAGAAAAGAAAAAGGCCCTAGGCACCACTATATTTATGAAAAAAAAAAACGGAAAAGACTATTCTGTTCGTCGACCTGATGATGACGCTGGGGCGTCGAAACGTCGTGGAGGGATTTTTTTATTTGGACTATAATGTTGCATTTTGTTCCTTCGGGAGGGTCTCACCCTTGTGTAGGATTGGGGTTTATAAAAGTGATATCATGGAGGGTTGAAGGGGAGGATGTCTTTATTTTTCCTACCTATCTCACAAGGACTGTTAGATAATAGTCCGGGAATTATAGATGAAATTTAAAAAAAAATTGCTATCAAGGATTTTATTGCTGGAAGTTCTTCAATAGGTTCCCCTCGTACCCCTTAAAAAACCTCGCCATCACCCCCCCCCCCCTGAAAATCCATTTTTTGGGGGTGAAAGGTGTAAAATTACGATTTTTCGTGATTTTTGATAGGAGAAACGCATTATTTTCGAAAATGTTAGAAGATCAAAAATATTCTACACCAAATTTCTCATAATAAAGGTTCCTACATAATTTTCCATACAACCCATCTAGTACGAGATATGGACTCTCGAAGTTGCGCCGTTCCTTCCTCAGAGGTCTAAACTGCTGTCGCAACAAGAAAGGCATCTGCATCACCGTCTGCAACTAATGTTTTTATCCCACATTCATTAAATTTTGTGCACAACAATTCAATCAATCGACTTTTATTGACCGGATTGCCAAAACTTCTTTGACAATTTCTTTCTCAACTACAGTGAGTTTTGCAATGTGACAACGCGAGTTAGCGTTTCACGTGCGTGCGTATTCCGCTAAATTAGTATGTGCTCGAAATAGGCACAACTTCGAGGGTCCATATCTCGTACTAGATGGGTTGTATGGAAAATTATGTAGAAACCTTTTTTATGAGAAATTTGGTGTAAAATATTTTCAATCTCTTCACACTTTCTCGAAAATAATGCGTTTTTCCTATCAAAAATCACAAAAAACCGTAATTGTTCAGTATAGAACTGAATAGATAAGGCGTGGAACACGTTCCTCTGTTGAAGGACTTTTTTCTTTTTGTGAAGGATGTATGATTGTTGAAATGAATTACGATATTGATTGAAATTTTTTTTTCAACATAATATTTTTTTCACCATTCTTTCCCCTCAATGAAGTTTAGTTGATTTGACTAAGAAGTGTATCTTGTCTATAACTTTGAACATCAAATGATAGGGACTTGGAAAATTTTCGGGCTCTTCTATTCCCATCTTATATGAGCTAGTATAGGGACTTGGAAAATTACGGGCTCTTCTATACCCTTTTATTGGCTCGTACAGTGACTTAGAAAAATTTCAAGTCCTTCTATGGGACTTGGAAGAAATTTGGGTTGTTCTATAGTCATCTGTGGGATTCCGAAAAATTAGTCATCTTCTTGACTCTTATCGCTGAGACTTGTAGAAATTCCCTTTTTGGGACTTGGAAAAATTGTCACATTCTATCGGCTAGTATAGGGACTTGAAGAATTCCGGGCTTTTCTATACCCTTTCATTTGCTAGTATAATGATTTGGAAAAATATCGAGGTCTTCTATAGGACTTGGAAAAATTTTTCGTTTCTCTATTTGGTTGGGGGCGTGTGTACCCATGGTACTTACTATAAATAAGAAAACAAAAAAGAAATCACCAGGCGGAAAAAAAAGAAAATGAACAGATGAATTAATTAAGCACTTCAAACAAATTATAATTACATAACAGCACAAAGATGAGCAATGAAAACTAGGCACTTGATAAGGGCTTTAAATTTCAAGAAGTGAACTTGGAGAAAACCAGAGGCGCACTGATTATCAGTTAAACAAGTTATAAAATCTCACATCTATTCCACACCCCCCCCGCCTCCCTCCCCGGAGGAAGGAGAAGCTCATAGAAAGTGTGACTATTCTTATTGATATACGAGACATGTAAGAGAAATCTCAGTCTAGTATGAGTCTACTTTGAACTATTTCAAACTACAGTAATAGCTTTTAGAGTCGAGCTCTCCTTGGTGTATAGTTTCAGTGAGGGTATTATGAGCCGACAGTTTTTGAATAGCTCACTCGCTCCGCTCGTTCGCTCTCCTTCTTGCCGTACTGGGTGCCCAGTTTAGAATATTTTCATTTAATAGCTTTTGGGTAGCTCACTCCTTGCTCTGGTATAAATCTACTTCGAAATATCCCAAGCTAATAGCTTTCGGGGAGCAAACGAGCGGATCCTCGGTGTAGTATAATTCCAGTTTAGAATATTTCAAGATAATGGCTTTTGGGGAGCTCATTCGGTGGTTTAGGATGAGCGTACTTTGGAATATTTCAAATAGCTTTTTGGTAGCTCACTCGCGGCTCTATATACTATATTCACAGATTACATAGCACCGTAAGAGCTCACTCGCTCTGCTCGTTTTTCCCTTCCTTATACCGTATTTTAGGTCTATATGATGAAAGCTAGACCCACTATAGAAGCCTGGAGGTAACCTATTTCTTGGTCTGTTCCTAAGCTTTCATTTTACTGAACCTGATATACTATACTGTATACGAGGTTTATAGTAGCTAAGCTGAGGCCTATTATAAAGAAGGCTTAAGGAAGGATACAGTATACAGGATTCCTAGACCTAGGATGAAACTAGTTAGTTTACTGTATAGATCAAAGAGAGACAGTTAGTTTGACCTATTTTCCGTCTAGTATAATCCCAGCATGAAGCTAGTTTTAACAGTAGTATAATACGAAAGAAGGTCCTCGCCTAGTTCATCTCCAGTATATTTTTTTGAAGTCAGGGGTAGGGCTGAGGTTGACGTTGAAAATTTTACGTGACCCAAGGTCATTTGTGCGGACGCCCGGACGCATTTTTGGGATTTAGGGGGTAGAGAAAAGACATAACTATGTCAAAGGCACGATTATTTTATTCACAATTCACAAGTAACGTGAATTCAAAAGTCATTTTTGTTGAGTCGAAAACGTTCACGTTCCTTGCATGATTGTTTGTTTCAAGTTTTATGTGTTTTGAATTATGAGTCACTTTATAGATGTATTAATGGTATAAACTACTTAGCTCTCAAGGCTTACTCGGGCCCCATTACACAAGTCGTGTTCCACGTCAATGACGCGGTATAAAAGAAATCGAATGAACAGATTAAACAAATTATATCATAACAGAGCGAAAATGAGCCAATAGAAGAATGTTATTGACAATGCAATCAAAAACTAGGCACTTGGTAAGGGAGCTTAGAGAAAACCAAAGGCACACTGATTATTCTCAGGTGAAGAAGTTTTAAAACTTTTGACATGTTTCATGTCTTTACGCTGACCTGACCCTCCTGACCCCCAATTTGAAATTTTGCGAGTTCGCGAGTGGCCCCCCCCTTCACCCTCCCCCTGGTTACTCCGTGGGTGATTTAAAAATGTGCGAGTTCACCTTGCCCGGTTTATATACTAGTTTTATACTATGTACATAGTTTTATACTAGGATTCAACCAGTTGTAAACTAGATAATTATACTGTAGTTCTCCCCCCCTTCCCTTCATCCTAGTTTTATAATAGCTGTATACTATCTTTATGATAGTATTTTACTTGTCCTAAACTAGACTTATAATCCCCTCCCTAGCATTTTACTAGTCTTGTACAAGCTGTCCGGGTGTATCCTAGTTTTATGATAGCTGTATACTAGCCTGACCCCTATTTTGAAAATTTTGCGATTTTTCAAGTGCCCGAGTTCATCTCGCGAGTTCACCCCGCCAGTTCGCCGTGGCTTTATACTGGCTTTATACTAAAGTTTAACCAGTTGTAAACTAGCGCCTCCCTAACCTGACCCTACCTGACCCCTAATTTGAAATTTGAGTCTGCGAGTGCCCCCCCCCTTCACCCTGGTTACTTCTTGCCCAGTTTATAATACTAGCTTTATACTAGATTTATACTAAAGTTTAACCAGTTGTAAACTAAGAGCAGAACGAGTAAACCACCCAACAGTTATTGTTTGAAAATATTCTTAACTAGACACGTAGTAGAGCACAGGGCCGTGCCTACTATATGGCGACATGAGCAAGTTGCCGGGGCGCCAAGTCTCCGGGGGGCGCCAGAAACGTACCAAGAAAGGGAATTTTCACTGAAATTACATAGGATTTTGAAAAGTTTATGAGAATTTTTTTTATTCGGACCAAGAGAGTGAAGTAAAGAAAGTGAATCTGCGAGGAGGAGAAATTGGCCACAAGAAGGGAGTTCAGAATGCAATGAGAAACAATGGATCCGTGTATGGAATATGCGTCAGCCGTTTTGATTTCAGTTTTTGAGCCATCCTTGAGACAGAGAGTGTGATCTGAATATTCTTGAATCAGGTTTCTTACGTGGATGGTGAGGATGCTGTGAGTCGGCGAAAGTGAAGAGGAGGTTCGGCAGCTTCGGCGAGTAAACTAAGTTTAGGACTTGTTTGGAGGGCTCCCAAGACCATCCTCAGGGAGGAGGTTTGAATGGTGTCTAGCAAGGAGAGGACCTATTTATTGGCCAAGTTATGAACCGGTGCTCTATAATCTAGTCGCGAGCGAATAAAACTTTTGTAGAGCTGAAAAAGGAGTTTCTTGTTGCAGCCTTTGGAAGGGTGAGAGATAAATTTCAATATATTTAAGTGCATTTAGCTTTGAGAATTTTGATATGATGAGTCCAGGTGAGTTTTTGATCAAAATGTAAACCAAGAATTCTGGCGGCGTTGCGGGAGAGACTTTAAAAATTTTGTAAAGAAAGAGGTGGAAGGGTAGGAATAGGATTTTTTTTTTGAAGATGACGAAGTAAGTTTGCGATGAAAAACGGAAACTGTTTGTGCTTGTCCAAGAGGTAATGGCGTCAAGAGTTCCTTGGCGGAGTCTGTGGGCTCGAAGAGGATTAGTTGAGCGGATGGAAATGATGTAGTCATCTGCGAAGAGACGTTGCGTGAGGGTAAAATGAACGGAATTTAGTGATGTTTTTGATAGCTTTTAAGAATGTAAAATAGAAGGGAGGTGACCTCGAAGACCGTAATCATAACATTTTTATTGCGATGTATTACCTCCATACTCGAGAAAAGGCTTCCTGGAGGTCGAAAAATATACTGAGTACAGTGATGATTTAGTAGGTGAAGATTCGATTATTTTGGATTGGAAGTAAAAAAGGGCCTAAGTAGAGCTGCGTCCCTTTCTAAAGCCATATTGGAAAGGAGAGAGGGGGTTCTTTGATTCCAAGAACCAGAGGAGTCTTTTATTCAGGACTTTTTGAAATAATTTACCAAGTACACTGGATAGGGTGGTTTTGTCTTTAGGGGCGCTCATCCTGAATTTTGCACAGGGCGCCAGAATAGCTTGGCACGGCCCTGGTAGAGCAAGGAAGAGAACGAGCGGAGCCAATGATCTCTTCTAAAGCTACTAGCTTGAAATTCTTCAAAATAGGTTTCTACGAACCCGAGGAGTGAGCTACCCAAAAGCTATTGGCTTGAAATACCCTAACTGGTACAAAACTGGCCCTCAGACTTAACACGCGAGCCACTCAACTAATTATAAAGCAAACCAGGTTAACAATGAAAACAAACGGGTGAAAACCTCACGAGAGGGAGGATGATTTCCCCAGAAGTCATTACCTAAATTATTCCAATGTAGACTTATACTAGACTAAGAAGAGAGAGGACGAGCGGGGCGAGTGAGCCCTCAAAAACTAATATGTAAAATCATTTCCATAGTAGGTATTTCATTGAGAATTAAGTGTAACTTATTCTGAACTCGTTAAGAGTCACAACGCCCAACTCGTCAACCACAGATCAGGCATAACACGTGAGACGCTCAACCAATTATACAAAGCAAATCACCTTAATGATGAAAGAAAACGAATGAAAACCTCACAAAGCACAGCGGACATGAAACATGATCTTTTTCTATTTGGCTCCACCAGAAGATTCTTCTTTTTACATTGAGAAAGTTTGTGGTCCAAAAATAGAAGATTTTCGAGGTCAATCTTAGGTATGGCTAGAAACTTAATTACTTCTTCTCTTGGTCCAGTCCAAGTCTACTTCAGTATATTTCAAGCTGATGAGATTACTGGGCCTCACTTCTTGGTCCAGTACAAGTTTACTTTAGTATATTTCAAGCTGATGAGATTACTGGGCCTCACTTCTTGGTCCAGTACAAGTTTACTTTAGTATATTTCAAGCTGATGAGATTACTGGGCCTCACTCGCTCCGCTCGTTTGTCCCACTTCTTGGTCCAGTACAAGTCTACTTTAGTATATTTCAGGCTGATGAGATTACAAAGCCCTACTCGCTCCGCTCGTTCGTCCTGCTTCTCCATTATACATAATACTACAGATAGTCCAAGAAGGATGGTACTTGCAAATTTCACAATCACCTCCCAGGTATCTTTTATTTTTATTTTACTTCTATTTTTGATTCAATTTTAATTCAATTTCATTTCATTTTATTTTCTATTTTATTTTTATTTAGAGGTTGGTACTCGCAGATTTCTCAATGACCTCCCAGGTAATTCATGAAAATTTTTTATGCCCATTTTTAGGAGGGGAAGGGGGGGGGGGTGGTGGTACTCGCGAATTTTCGATAGTGTATAAGGCAGTGGTCCGCAATACATGAAAAAATTATAATTTGTTAGTAGCAGTTTTGATTAGTCCAAGGAAAAGTTGTGTTCTACTCAAGGAACTGCGTGAGTGTTTTTGTATCTGCTCTCGATATTTCAGTTCTAGATGCTATTATTCCTGAACTATAATTATTGTTAATTAGTGTTTATAGCGAGATAGGAATGATTATTCAAAACAAATAATAATTACTTACAAATTAATGTGTACAAAATTGTTTGTTTTTGTTTACTGCGTAGGATAACTTGAATGAAGCAGAATTATTTGCTACGATGCTTCTGACAAATAATGTTGTTTCAGTCAGATCATATTGGTTTAGAATTTGTGCAGAAAATTACAATTTTGAAAAATTGAATGAAAAAGCAATGGGATACGCAATTTGTTCCCTACATAATTTTCTGAACCATTCTTGTGATCCAAATGCTAATCTTTTCCTGCGAAATAAAGAGCATGTCTTATTTGCAACACGGCCTATTGCCCAAGGAGAGCAGGTGAGTGAAATATAAAATATTAAGTTTTCTTTGCATTTTCCATTCTTCTGTTACAATAGGGTAGGCCTTATCTATATTTTTCCATTTGTATGATAATTTTGAGATGGTTTGCTACAATGTTGAGTATATGCATCTGTAATGCTATATGCGCTCAGAGCCAGTCTACTTTGTAATTTTGCAAAAAGCAACAATCGTGCCGATTGCTACTACCCTTTTGAATGCAGTACATGTAGCTTCAAGTTGATGATTAAATTTTGTTTTCATTTAGGAGCTATGCGACTACGCAAATGGGTCCGAAGCTCCATTTGATCTTTAATTGTACAAAAGCTATTATCAGGTGATTTAAAGTTAAATAGAGGAGAGAATCTTCGTAGGTACGTGATGGCATAGTTGGACAGGATGGAGTTGGACACTCACGTAACAAATAATTCGCGGAGGTAGTTGAGGGAATTGTAGATGGTTTTAGAGTTGTTGGATAGTGCGGAAGTGATAGATGAGGGAACGTTGTAGGCGGATCGTTGATTTTGAAGGACGGGATATGAGAAGAGATGTTGAACGGTGAGGTTGTCTAGTTGACAGTAGTTACATGATGGAGGGGCGTGAAGACATAAGAGGGGTGACCTCTTCATGACGGGAGTTTCTATTTGAAGAGGACCATGGAGTAGGGAGGCTTTCACTTTATCTTAGTTCGTTATCATGCTGTTTTTCCCAAAGGTTATGCCAAGAAGTTAGTATTTTAAAACAGTAATTTTTTTGAAGGTCGTATACTGGTGAATGAGCTGGGTCAGTAATTTTTTGTGAGAGGGTGGAGTTCTTGGCCGCACGGTCAACGTTTTCATGTTGAGGGTGACCAATGTGACCTGGAATCCAGATGGAGGTGACTGATGATTTGAGAGGTTAGCGTGTGGAGAATGACGTGAATGCGTTGAGTGATGGGGTTATTCAAATGAGGATCTTGTAGAGATATGAGGGAGGAAAGTGAGTCAGACAGTAAGATGTAGTTGAGTCCGGGAGGACGTTGAGCAAGGGTTGAGAGACAAGAACGGATAGCATTCAACTCAGCTGTCAAAACAGAGGCAGTGTTCTGTAAGCGATAGGCCGTAGTTTCATTCTGGATGGAGTATGCGTAGCCTGTTTTATTTTTTGTTTTGGAGCCATCAGTGTAACATATTATATGATCGGGGAATTCTGCTATAATTTCTGAGACAAGTTGTTGGATTTCGGAATATTTGTGAGATCAAGGAGGAGTGAATAGCCATGGAGGAATGGACGATTTGATAGGGAAGAGGGGCTTGAATTTTAGAAAAAAAGTCAAGATACGGTTTCAGAGAGTTTACTAAAGTATTTTGAGGGAAGAAGAAAGCAGTGTCAGGGAGAAGTTCCGGAAATTGAGCTGATTATTGAACAATCCAAATTACTTTTCTTAATTTCTGATTGTTTATTTATTTCATTTTATACTTTGGCAACATGGAACAACAAATTAATGATGTTACAAAGTTGATTTTGAGGTTCTTTGTAGGAGGCCCTGATTCAATATAAGCATACACTTCTTTTTTTGTCCTACAGCAACTATATCCTTAATTTTGCTTAGTTTTTATTCTACCTACAAATTTTGAATTTTCATTCTCTTCTTCTTCAATCCCAGCAAGTATACAGTATGCTTCAAAGAAAGACTATTCCCACAGAATAAGCTATAAGAATATATTTTGTTTGTTATTCCAATTGAGAACATTTTCTTTCTTGTTCATCAGATTTTTGTTTCATATTGTTATCCATTTGCGAGATGTCCCTTTGAAGAACGACGCAAAAGAACGTCAACTTTTGGATTTACCTGTGTTTGTGAACCTTGTGTCGATGAGTGGCCTGTACATAAAGTTTTGCTGAAAGAAATTCTTGATACCTCTGACACTGATCTGCCACTATCTGAGCTCAAATTTTTGGTTGGAAAGTGAGTCTGTGTTGGATACTCTTTTTAGATTTTTATGTAGATACCTATGCAAAAACTTGAATTTTATCCATGAAAGCTGAATGAATTTACAGAAATCACAAAATTTTCTGATAAAATTATGTTTATTGGATAAATTTAAGAAAGCTAGACTACTTCTAAAAAATTTTTTAGCTTATTGCCCATATTTGTCATAGGTATTGTATTGATTTCAGCAAAAAAAAAGCGATAACAGAATTGGAAAGAACTGTTTGGTCTGCTTTACAAAAAAAGAAGGCACTTTCAAATCGAGAAGTTCTGTCTATTTGTTGCATGTATTTAAAATGGCTGCATACTAACCTAAAGAGACCTTTTCCCGCTCATACAGAGTGTCAAGAGCTTCTTAACTATTGTATGTTTTTATTGTACGACGATTTCCATCGAAGTAAGCGTACGTTAGATATCCGTGAATTAGAACGTTCAGAAAAGCTTTTGATTGTAAATGTAAATCATGTTCTTCAATCTTATGTCCATGAATGATTAAGACTTTGTGATAATTCACCCACCAATTTAAACATTTCTTTTCTTAATTTTCACCATTGCTATTATTATTATTCGAGACTTCTAAATTCCCCCAAAAAGTGTTTATTCTCAATTAGACAAGAAAATTTATAATTTTGAAATTGAACAAACCAAGTATTTTTGCAATAGTGATACCTAGCCTACTTTGTCCCCCGTGTGTGCAAAATATTAATGAATTTAATATGACAAAGCAGATAATATTTAAAATCCAGGGAGAGCTTTGATTCATGTTGAGAGCTAGTGCAGAATTTACTAAAATAGCCTTACCATGAATAGTAGGCCTACGTACTCTGTGCTGGTAGGTTATCTTTGGTGTGCTGTTGTATGCGTTTTCACCAAAATGGGAAAAATCACAGAAGGAAATGAGAAATAATAATAATAGGTAATACCTCATGAGAAAGTCATCTATTTGTATAATATTCAAATTGTAAATACGTAGGCCTAAGTAAGAAAGAGGTGGAATGGTTACAGAAGTATTATCACTACAATATTTTAATTTAATGTAATTATTACAGAATGTTATACTTGTAGCTTATCTACATTATATTTTTAATCTTATCTTTTAGAAAAATTTTAATGATTTTCTCCTGTAATTTTTTGTATTTCAATGAATAAGAAGCTCGACATTGACAACAATGAAGATTATTTAATTAAACTGCCTACAGAATTTTGTTTCAATGATGTGATTGAGGGACTTCAAGAAACGGTATTTAAAGTCCTGCAGAGTGAGGAAAAAATGTCCGGACAGAGCCAAATAAATGAAGGTCACGTTTCATGTCTCTCTTTTCCTCAGTGTACAAGTATTTTTCTGTTGAGTGCCCGTAGAATGAATACTGATGTACGCTTTCCTTGGTCTAGTGTCAGTCTACTTAGAATATTTCAAGACAAGGTCTAGTGTAACAAAAAATTTTCTGGCATAGCCAATTGAATACAAATCATGTTCGATGTCTGTCTCAGTATTTGGGGGGGGGGGAAGCTCACTTGTTCCGCGCTCGTCCGCCCCTCTTCTCGGTCTAGTGTGGTCCAATTTAGAATACTTGAAAATGATAGCTTTTGAGGAGCTCACAGTCTAGTTTGGACCACCGCTTGGTCTGCTCTTCAGCCTTTGTTTACTGGGCTTGATATACTGTGTACCAGGTTTGTAGTAGCTAAGCTGTAGCCTAGTATGAAGAAGGCTTTTAAGGAGAGATACAGTATACAGGATTTTTAAACCTAGTATAAAGCAAGTGTGTTAGTTTACTACATAGATCAAACAGAGATCTAGCACGGACCACTGCTGCCAGATGATGATTTTAAAAATCCGTATCCGCAATTTTTTCTAAGACCTAAAACGGATTTTTACAGACTTCGACCGATTCAACAATAGCGATCGAGAGAAATGTATGTCTCTTACTTGTAACTGAGGTACTTTTTCCTTGATCGATTTAATGTGCTAAAAGTATCTCTCACAAGAGGTAGTTTTGAGCACAAACGATCCGCATTTAATGCAAAATCCGTAGAACCGTAGATCTGACAGCCCTGGCACGGACGCAGGCACATTCGAACCTACCATAAACCTACTTCAAACCCAATTTGATGTACGCTAATATACTGTATAATAAAGGAATAAACGAAACCCAAAACCATACTGTACTTGCAGATTCTGAATTGCCGACGTTAGTTTGCCTCCCTTCTTTGTCCAGTATGAGTCTAGTTCAAGACTAGTATAAAGCTAGTAGAAACTAGTATAGTACAAAAAGAGGTCCTCGTCTAGTTTATCTCCGGTATACTGTGTCTGTCTTCATGGTAGTATAATACCATTTCCTACTTTAGAGCTATGCTAGAGAACTGTACAGACACTCGGACCCACTACTAACATTTCGAGTACCAGTCATCGAGCTTTTCCATCTTCGTTAAAAAGGAGCATCAAGAAGAAGAAATCTGTTTCGACGATAGCCGTACCATCACTATTCAAATTTGCCGGATCCCTGGACTGGTTTTGGTTGAACTGTTCAGCCGTTCAGTATAGGAGCCTGTGGTACGATTATTCAATAGAGATGAACACAATTCGGAGAATGGGTATCTTCGACCTAAATGACGAAGCCTCCGATCTCCTGATCATTTCATCTCTCTTCATAACATTAATAAAGCCGAAGCTGAAATTGTCGGCTGCAGTACTTTGCTTCAGAGTGCCATACAATTGACCGCGGTTCCTTGTTACCTCGAGTGGGTGACTAAAATTAATCTCTATAATTTCTCGACGAATCTACCTTTGAAAACGTGATCTGCACTAGTGTCTTCTCAATTCTATGAGCGGGCGCCATAAAATTAGCTTTCAGGTATTGAAGATTCTCTTGACTGTCTGTCGCTCATTCGGCGTTTTAGGAGTAGAAAACTTGATTTCAGGGGGAAAATATGACCCTTTCCCTGTGAGCCGAGTCTTGAAAGCCAGTCTGGACAACCCTCGTGTAGATTCGATACTGAAGCCTTGTTCCTCTCGGATTTCTTTTTTTTTTTTTTTTTTTGATATAGTTTATTTGGAACTATCGTAAATTACACAATATCTACCAAATTCTAGAGGGGGGTGCTCCGCGGAATTTTTCTGCATATTTATAGAAAACGATTCATACACAGAGGGGGACTAAATTAATTAATACAAGTAGGTAGTAGTTAATTAATGAGGTCCAACGGGTGTCTTCGGCGAAGCCTACGCGTAGTGATGGAGTTGTCGAGCAATGCGATCGCTTCGATGTTCGCGTGGTTGTGTAATCGTTGAGTGTATTTGATAGCTTTTTTATTGATCGCAGTATTAACGGAGTCGATATTTAAATCAGTGCGGAGTTGGTCGTTGGTAATGAACCACGGGGCGGAAGTAATGGTTCTCATGAACTTATTCTGAAATCTGTCAATTATTTGACGGTTCGAGTCGGATGTAGTACCCCAGATTTCACAGCCATATGTCCAGATTGGTTGGAAGATGGATACGTAAATCAGCCTTTTGTTGCGTAATTTGAGCTTGGAGTGACGACCTACTAGCCAGTGGAATTTTTTGCGAAGGAGGTCGAGTTGCTGTCTCTTCTTGTTCACGTGATGTCGCCAATTGAGTTTGGAGTCGAGGTGAAGTCCTAAATAGCGAGTGTTTTCTGAAAGTGAGACTATTTTACCGCCTATAGTCGTTGGTGTGTAACTGTGAGGTCGAAGTGTAAAATCGATTCTGACTGACTTATTTTCATTGAGCTTAACTTTCCAGTCTTGGGCCCAGGCATGAATTTTATCGACGGCGATTTGTAAGTGTTGTACAGCTGTGTCATAGTTTTCATGATGCGCTATTGCTACTGAGTCGTCTGCATAGAGTGCGGAAGTGACGGTTTCATCATGCGGAAAGTCCATTGTATACAGAAGATAAGACCGGGTCTAGGATACTTCCTTGCGGAACGCCCGCTGTAATAGGCTTCAATTCAGAAGTTTCTGAGCCAATATGGATTACGAAGGAGCGGTCCCTCAGGTATGAAGCTATGAGGGAACGGAAACTGTCGGGAATTTTGTCCCGTAATTTATAAATTAGGCCTTCATGCCACACTTTGTCGAAAGCACTACTGACATCTAGGAATACTGCAGGTGCGAATTCCTTTTTCTCTAGAGCTTGTTGGATAGCGACCGAGACTCGGTTTATTTGCTCAATCGTGGAGTGTTTTGTTCGAAAGCCAAACTGGATAGAAGGAAGGAGGTCTTTCTCGAGGATAATTTCATTTATACGACATTTGATGATTTTCTCAAAGATTTTGGAGATAGTAGGGAGTAATGAGATAGGACGATAGCTGTTAATCTGATCTGGAGGTTTATCCGGCTTCGGTATTATTATCATTTTCGCTCTTTTCCATAAGCGTGGTACGTATCGGAGACGAATGGCAGCGTTAATCAGATTTGTAATACAGACAATGCCCTTGCGAGATAGTTCTTTAAGCATGATAGGCGAAATGCGATCATATCCAGGGGATTTGCGTAACTTCAAACTATCAATCACGGTTCCTCTCGGATAGGCTACAGTAGAGATAGGAAATTTTTCACAATCTATTGGAGAATTTCTTATTTGAGTTGAAATTTCTGCGATTGAGTAACTTACTCCAAAAAAATCTTTATAAGAGGTGATCAATATGACCAAACTTTGATACAGACGAGATTTTTTTTTTCAATAAAAATTTATTTACGAACTAGACATTTGTACAAATTATGACAAGTTTGGAGTCTAATTAATCAAATAACGATATAGATTACGTCTTGCATTAAAAATTGACTAAATTATGAGTTCGCCCTTCAATACAACATTTCACCTTACAATTTACAATTAAGGTCAGAGCACATAGACCAGACAACTTAAGCTTTATAGCATATGTAATATTAACATTTTAATATTTGAGGAAGTCGAGAATTGATACGATTATGAAAGATTTAGCTAATATAAATTCATTATAAAAATCATAGAAAATAGTAATTAGCTAGTAGAAAGAGAAGCCAATTTCTAGGTATTCAATTTTCTTCAATATTTTGTCAACTCAATTCAGCTTTAAGTTAGTCTCATGTTTTCACTCGATTACGTCGACCTTCATTTCAAAAATAATTGAGAAATTTTCAACAAAAGAGAGTCAAGATTTAGTGGTATAGTCAGAAAGTCCCTTGACGCCTGTTTGCTCTTGATATTTTCGCTTGTTTGATCAGAACTTGAGCTCCCCTCCGCCCGTCATCGAATCCTCATTAATTCATTTCAGATGAAATTAATGTGGAAATAACCTGGATTTCTTGCAAGTAGACCCAGGCTCATAACTTCCTCAGGTCAAGAATTTTTATCTCGATCTCACACTTGAATTTCATTATGCAGAAAAAAGCACCAAGCCACAATGATTTGTCCTACAATGAAGTATTTCTTGTAAAGGCTAAAAGGTACCCCTTTCTCTAGATTGTGTCATATTTGCTTGGTACTTTTGTGCTTCATAGCGTCCCTTGAATTGAGGACAATTATATTTGATCTTTTGGTATTCTGAGGAAGATTAGGTCGACATTGTGACCGACTGATTTCAATAATTTTTACGAGAAATAATGGGCAATTTTTGAAATTTTGATTTCCTTAACACTCTGTTAGTTCATCTTTTGAGTATTTACTTCTTAGAAAAATAAAGAACGATTCACAGCTCACTTAAAAAAATTTTAATTAATCATTTTAAAAGAGACCTAGGTTTCTGCAATGAAGAAAAATTTTCTATTTTCAACTGAATAATTTTATAAGCCAAGAGTAGTCAAGGTTTGAAATCCAACAAAAAATTTTCGTGTATGAGGAACAGAGTTACGTGAGACTTTGTGATAAGGGGAAACTTCTTTATAAAATACTACGGGCGGAGTCCAGGGCTGCTGAGAGGAAGGATGTACTTCTGCATTGGGCACGGTTTTTTTCAAGTGGCCTAGATTTATGAGCCTACACGATTTTTATATTGGCTGATAAGTAGAGGGCAATCTTGATGTAGACTAGGTGGTGGGAAGTGAGGAAAGTGTCGCGGGATTGGAATGGTAAATGTGTCTCTGGGAGCTTTATCTCTAAAACCTGAAGTTGAAAGGCATATACGTATTTTTTTTCTCAATTGGGCAAGATGGAGGTTCTACGTGTAGTTTTCTCCCAGGACCTGTGATGCAGTATTCTGCCACCCGTTCCCGTTTGTATTGCTCCATCACACTGGGTATAAAACCTTCACTTTGCCAAGTAACGTCGCAAAGAGGATGCATGAAGTTTGGTAGAAGCACCTCTCAAGATCACATCGACCTTGCCTATCCTGCTACACTCTTCATCCAGATAATTAGAGTTTCAAATACCTCCAAAGAAAATTGAATACTTAGAAAGAATTTTATTCTTTACCGACCTCAGCAATTTTGTGATTGATACGTTGAAACATCGACAAAGAAATCCACAGCGCGGTCTATGAGGAGTGAAAGTATTACAATGTTGCTTTTCGTGAGAATCAAAGCTGGACTCCCGGGACCGAAATTGCCGCTGAAACAGAAAAAATTGGTCAATTCTTCCTCTGCAATACCTTGACAAAATATTTTTCTAATCAGGAATAAAGATTGTAAGCTTTTTACTCACTCAGTGGACACAGGTTGCGTATCACCAGCCTGTAAAGCATACATCTTCACGTTCGTTTGCAGCCAGCTGCCTGTCGGAATCAAATCCGTCGAACCTTGTACAGCCTGCAGTGAGATTGCCAGCTTATTCAGCTCATCGTGGGCGTACAACATCAAGACGCAAATACCCTTTTGAACATCCGCGTTGTACTTGTAGCCGGCCGTTTTCACCTCCACATCGCGCACTCGACCAACCAGGATAGAATTCGAGCACTTTCCCGGCTGCACATACAACAAATTATCACTGTTTACTTCGAACTGGTCTGCCGTCTGATTGCTCAACGAGCCTTCGAATATCTCCAGGTGCGCCGATTGGAAGGGTGGCAGATATTGAGTAGACGGAGCAGAAATTGTCGGAGGTAGATATTGTCCAGACGGTGCAGGGGCCGGTGGTAAGTATTGATTGATGGGTGCGGGAGCAGGAGGTGGAGCGGGATAATGATAACCTTGTCCTTGTCCCTGGACGTAGGGTGCAGAAACGATAGATGTTTGGTAAGGAGGCGATGGCTGAGAAGGGTTGAAATTAGTTCCACCGGAATTGAGAGAATTGATCTGTTGCCCAGCATCATTCTGAGGTATCGCTGGTCTCGTATTGATTGGAGAATACGCGTAGTTGTTGCCAATCGACGATGATGGACGGTAGTACGGGGTCGCCTTCAGTTGATTCCTATCAACGCCATTATTAAACACGTCGTTATTACCGAAGTCATTCAAAAGGGCTCTGGATGAGATTTTTCCAGCGTACGCGGTATTATCTTCGTGATTTGACGTCCAAATTTCGGAATTGAAGCTATTATTGTTCGCGAACCTTAAACTCGGTGACCAACCCATGTCTGCGTCCGCGGCATTTTCGCACCGACCAGAGGCGAAATTAAACGCGCAATAGAGAACAACAATTAATAACGAATTCATCGTAGGCATACCTAATGATTTCGTACTTCGAGTACTGCACAACTCACCAACATCGAACGACTGACACTGGTCACAAATAATAAAGCGAGAGCAAATTATACAGAAATTATGAGGGCTTACAAAACATCCGATTATCATCGCCCTACCCACATATGATGAACTGTCGGAAGTGTAGCAGGTAATAAAATTTTGCACTTGGTAATGTGTGCTTATGCGAGAATTTTTTAGTGAAAATAGTGATGCGGAAAAAAGAGAAACACTTTCTATTCAGAATGGAATAGCGGTAAAATGCTAGATTCACATGGAAGTTGACAACAAACAAAACGAATTGAATTTGGATGCACGTTGACAACACCTGTTGATGCAATTATCCAGTCTAGCCTCGTTATTACCTCTTATTGTGGTTCAGGGTGCATCTAAGACAAGCACATCGTATGAAAGCATTCAACTGTACATAAAGATGTGAAATTTTCTTGTTATCTACCTTGCAAAGTCACTCTAGTAGCCGACATAGCCTGTGGTGTTGGCATGGACAGTCTTATATATTCTAATCGTAGAATGTTTTATGCATAGATAACTTTAAATATGTGATTCCACGAAACCGTTTCTCGAATTAAATCCTTTCCGTTCTATCCCTCGCTGTCCTCGTGAAAGCAGATATGTACAGGTGAAGCTTTTAGTAACTCAATTCTCTCCCCTGATTATCATTACAAAGTGATGGTCTTTCTGTAAGCTTTTACCACAGTCCTTTCGACTTCGAACTATAATTCCTATATTTGCGAAATAAGACGTGCCACCTACTCTTCCCAATTTAAGATAGACCATGACGCCGCCCGTGCTGTTTTCGTGTATTATACTGACGCCTCTTACAAACTGACTCGGTTCCCCGGTCAATGTTTTCGCCATGTATTCGATTTCTCGCCGCCACATACGATCTTGTAACTCCTCGAATCATGTCTTCAAATTACAAAACACGAATTTTCCCTCATTCGATGTTTTTAGTATGTATGTACTTACATTCCCGTTGCTTTCAGTATCAGTTACATGTTGGGTGAACAAATTTTCAAAAACATCCATACCGATAATGAAAATGAAAATTCACGGGTTCTTTAACGGAGTTAAAAGGAGAATGGCAGGGGAGCTGTTTTATGAGGTACCTTAGTAGAGCATTCTCAGTCTTATGGTGTTTAAAGTGTTGCATATCTGGCTCATTGAAAGAGCTGAGCCAATTGGTGTACGAAACATTGCTTATCATTCTAGTCAACTAAAAACGCGACACCGACCTCCAAGCTATATAAAGAACCGAAATCTGTAAAAGCTGGTCTAGCAACAAGTCAACGAACCATAGAATAGGATCTCTTGCAAGTATACAAGAGATCCCTTCTTCCAGAACGTTGGCTCGTCGCTTGAACGGCTTCTCAAAATATTGGTTCAAATGATAGGAGGGGGACTAGAAAAAACTCACGGGTCCTTTAATGGAGTTAGATGAGGGAAGGCAAGGAACGAACCTGTTTTATGGGGTAGAAAGACCTCTTATGGTACAAAACGTTGCATATTGGCTCTTTGAAGGGGCTGAGCCAATTCGTTTATGATGCATTGCATATCTGCGGTTTTCGGGTTTACACCGACCGACCTCCAAGCTATAAGACCTAAAAAAATGTATAATACTATCAAAAACTCGCAGGTTCTTTAGCGGAGTTGAATGAGGGGAGGAAGGGAACCTGTTTTATGAATCATATATATGGTGTTCAAAACGTTGTACATCTGGCTCATTGAAGGGGCTGGGCCAATTGGTGTATGGAGTATTGCAAATCAAGTCACTTGAAGGAACTATTTTAATCAGGCTATCAGTGCTGCAAGATGATACGAAGAGGACTTGGGATTTATTGAAGGGGTGGTGTTTGAAGCATTGCATATTTGGCTTATTGAAGGGCTAAGCAAATTGATGTATTAGGCATTGTATATCTGGTTACTTGGAGGAGCTGTTTTGGATCAAGCTATACTCACCGACTTCCATGCTATACATGTAAGATTGTAGAATCTTACAAATCGAAGCAAAAGTCGAGTTCCCGAAGGAAAGGCAGGTCAGCTGACTGCACTCGAAAGATGATAAGGAAGAAAGAGGATAGATATTATACAGCCGGAGCTCGAGATATTAGATGCGAGTGGAAGAGTAACGCGAGCGACGTGAAAGAACGTTCACGTTCTTACATCTCCACCGCTGAAAGGAAAAGGATAGGAGTAGACTTTTTCGATACGGCTTACTGCATGTAGTAGGCTTACAGCGCATGCAGGAGTGGAGCGTGGTCCGTGTACCTGCGGGGAGTGGAGTGCATCCGTGTACCCAACTAATGGGGCGTACTGCATGATGTAGACTTACAGCGTGTGATCTACAGAAGAGGAGAGGAGCGGGAAACTCACGTATTTTGTTTCGATTTGTTAAGATTCTACAATCTTACAAATCGAAACAAAAGTCGAGCTCCCGAAGGAAAGGCAGGTCAGCTGACTGCACTCGGAAGATGATAAGGAAGAAAGAAGATAGATATTTATATAGCCGGAGCTCGAGACATTAGGTGCGAGTGGAAGAGTAACGCGAGCGACGTAAAAGAACATTCACGTTCTTACATACAAAGGGCATTTGAAATACAGTATGCAGGACTTTTACCTGGCTAGATGCTAGAGCAAGGTGTTTGAAAAGAGGAGTGCTCAGTTCGACTGTGAACAAAACGCACCCCGCATGCACATATAAAAATACATGGGACACGAAACCGGAATTGACGTCACCCGGTTCCGTTTTACATTGTTTTAAATAGAGATCAGCTGATGTAGCTAGATGTAGCGCCTTGTTGTTTACCATGAACTGAGCACACCTCTTTTCAAACACCTTGGTGCTAGAGCCTCTCCTCGCATTATCCTAGCTTTACACTAGTATAATATATAAATGATAGGAAAGGGACTTGAAAAACAAACGCGTTTTTTAACGGAGTTGGATGAAGGGCGCCAGGAAACCTGTTTTATGAATCTTATGGTGTTTGAAACGTTACATATCTGGCTCATTGAAGGGCCTCGGCCAATTGGAGAATGGAGTGTTGCATACCTGGTGACTTGAAGGAGCTATTTTAATCGGGTTATCGGTGCTGCCAGATCTACGGATTTTCAATCCTCCGAAAAAATAGGGATTTTTCTACGGATTTTGCGTAAAATGCGGATTTCTATGGCTCGAGGGAAAAGTACCGCAGTCGCTTGTACGAGTATGAGAAATACTTTTTTTCTATACATGATGTTAAAACAGCATTTTGACTGCATCTATAGGTGCGGTCAAAGTACTAGTTTTACCCACACCGAGATTAGCGTGAAAGAAAAAATAGAAATGTGAAAGAAAAACGAATTAGCCAATCACGTTCGAGGACTAGCGTGAAAGAAAAAGTAGAAGTGTGAAAGAAAAATGAATCAGCCAATAACTTTTTCATGTTTGTTACTTTTAACATCATTTATAGAAAAAAATATCTTACAATACATGTGGGTATCGTGAACGTTCACCAACTCGGCAAATTGCTCTACTCGCCTCCGGCTCGGATCGCAATTTTTGCCTCGTTGGGTAAACGCTCAGTTTACCCACATGTATAGTAATATACTATTTTCTCCGGGTCATTACAGGCTAATACTGATCTTCTGTAACATTGACAGTTAAAAGTATGAGAGATACCCATTCTTATGATCGGTATTGAGAAATCATTCACCAACATACAGTATACTGGACTTGAACTAGGCTTGGACTCCTCCTTATATTATACTAGCTTTATACTAGTATATTATATGATAGGAAGCTGAGCTATTGGAGAGGGATTTAGAAAGAGGAGGGGGAAGTCGAAAAGAATTTTGACCTTCGAACTACACGTGAGTCTGAGCTGTAGATGATAAGAGAGGAACTTGAAAAAATTTTAACCTCCAAGCCCCTTAGAAAAATTTCATCCTCCAAGTCATCAGTGAAAGGACGAAAACAAAACTTTTTCCAAGTTCCGAGGTCATAGTCAAGTTAGGCTAGGTTAGGTTGCCTCCCGAACAGTGGACGTATTTTCCGGGAGACCCCCCCCCCCCCGATAAATCAAGTTCCCTGTTGAAAGTACAGTATTACAATGACTTAATGCTTAACTTGAAGTAGGCTAGGACCTCTCACCATATGTTGTAGCGGTAACTGGAAAATTTTCGACCTTCGAGGTTTGGCGGAAGGCGGACGTTCTTTCCGAAAAACTCCCAGATGAAATAAATTTCAAGGTCTCGTTTCTCTCTCTTCGAAATCGCATTATCGCAATATTTGTTTCCATCAAGGCAATACCTACGAATTCCCAGACGGCCTGACGGCCTTCCTGTGGGCGCACGCCTCGCTTGGATCATCTTGAATCTAATCTGCTCCCTAACACTCTTTCCCCTCAACCTCACCTGTCTGAGATACGTGGACGACATTCTTTGTATATGGAATGATTCCGTCTTCGAGCTCGAATCTCTTCTAGCCTTACCTAAATTTTCTTCATCGTAACATCGATTCAACTCTGGAAGTAGGAGGCATGTCTATCGACTATATTGATCTCACGATCTCTTATTTGTCCCTAACTTCTGTATCTGTCGGAAACCTTCCAACACATGCGACTTCATCGTTGATGCATATCTTCTGCATTGCTAGCTTTCATGACCACCTCCTCACTATTCCTTTTTTTCCGCGCGATTTCGTCCTTATTACGAAACTTGCTGCCTCCATAATCTTCTTCATGATATCGATAGAGTAAATTTCTTCAACGAGCTTATGCTTCTCTTCTTTTTGAGTTGATCCTCCCGTCACAAGCGATAGATTCAGCTTCCTTTCTTGGGCCAGCAATCCTATAAAGTCGCACAAACGTTTGAATTGTACGGCTACCGTTGCTTCTTTTATTCATACCATCTATTTAGGCACTTTCTCGATAAACGTCCTCCTGAAATGGTCTATCGCGGCAGCTGCATGGCTCTCGGCTGCTCCACCTTCTACATAGGGCAAACTGGTCGCTATTTGAGAGAGCACTCTGACGACCATAAAAAATCTTATATTGCTAAAAAGTAGCCACAGTTTTAGCTCGATCAAGTTCGAGATAATCCATAAGGCTACCAAAGATCGCCTCTCAAATTGTTCAGAGGAAGTGGAAATTGTTGTGGCGACTTCTGTCTCTTACAAATGCCTCCTATTGTGCGAATCCATTTACCTTCAAGTTTTGGAATGATTCACCCGTTAAAGCTAAACTCTCTTCCTCATCGTTCGCACAGCGGACGGCGTACCTTTTCGCCAGAACTCCGCGATAAAACATGCTCCCTGTTAAAAGTCTATAGTCTAGAGCAGCGATTCCCAAACTGTGGGTCACAACCCACTTGTGGGTCGCAAAGCAGTTCCAAGTGGGTCGCGAAGCAATCAAAACTTGTACAATCTGAATTTTTCAATAATGTCGAACTGTGAAAATTTTGTACTCAGTGAGTCGCGAGATTATTTTCTTTTGGAAGTGGGTCGTGGTATGAAAAAGTTTGGGAACCACTGGTCTAGAGATAGTACTGTAGAACCATCAGTTATTTGGGCAAGCTGATATAGCTTATTTGGCGGCTTGATGAACAGATCAATGTCGCCTGCCCCCCCCCCCCCTTTCTCCCGAATTAGAGGTCGGAACTGGCTCAATTGTTTGCATTTTGTTCGTACGGTTTTGTATTGCCGTTTTTTCGTGTGTACTGCCTTTATTTTTGTATAAACCAGATAGGGGGGTGGGGGACAAGTCAGCCCCTTCTTTTCCGAATTGGAGGTCAGGGACCGGCCTAATGGTTTGTATTTTTTTGTAGAGGTTGTATAGACATTTTTTGACGTGGAACACGTCTATATTATATATTAGGTGCTATTTTTGAAAAATTGACATCTCAAAAAACGACATCGGCATCGACACCAGTACAGGGTGCCCTAAATTTAATGCTCTACCTGAGATATATTTTACTGTCTGAATAGTTGATAAAGGGTACACCTCTGTTGAACACCCTATATAGATTGTCCTTAATTTGATTCTCTACCTGAGAAAAGTACAGCTCCTTAAATAAAGAAAAAAAAAGTGAAAAAGGGTAGATTCCTATTGAATGAAGTAAATTTCTATTGAATAGAAGCCCTATATCTTTGCATGACCCTTCCCTTTCAGCTCTTCCCACCTGCAAAACCAAGATTGTGACTTGAGGATGAGATCTATTCATCAAAGCTAACCTCAGTTCTTATTTGGTCGTGCTTTCTGTTTTTTTTTTTTGTCCCAATCCAACCAATAATAATCAAATTATTAAACATAATAATTAAAGTTGAAATTTTAATTATTAATAGTAATATTAGATATTATTTTTTACTTAATTGAACACTAAATTTAAACTATAAATAATTATTAACTTTATTAATTCTTATTATAATTATTTTTATAAATAATAATATTGATATAATTATTAATTTAATAATTTTTTATTTAATATTATTACATTTTTTTATATCATTTTCCGATAATTTATTTAATTTGTTTATTTATTATGAAATTACAAATTCTTAAAATGATGATTAAAAAAATATATTTGTTATTAAATAAATTATTTTTATATATTGTGATAAAAAATTATTAAAGTGATACTTGATGATAATACATAGAATAACTAAATTAAAATGATAATAAAAAATTTAATAATTAAAATTAAATATTAATTTATTAATTTTCATTAATTTTATCAATTATAAATATTTATAAAAATTGATTTCATTTTTAATCAAACTTATCAAAAATTGATCTTAAATATATTTTATTTCTATTTTATTATTAATCAAAATATATATATATATTTTTTTTCGAGTAACTTGAAATAAAGTATTAATTATAAATTGAATTCAATAATATTAAATGAAAATTTATTATTAATAAAATAATCAACTTAATTTTGAAAACTTATAAAAATCAATTAATAAAAAAAATTATTAAAAAATAATAAAAAATAAATATAAACCTAACTAAGTTTTAATATTTAAAATACTATTTTTTATTTCATTATTAGAGAATAATAAATTGATAGAAATTATTCTAATAAGAACAACAACTAAAATAGGGATAATAGGTCAAATAATTTCTAATATAGTTATAGTTAATAAATTCAATATAAAAAATCTTGAAATTTCTTATAATTTATTTAATACATATATTCGATCCATTAAAAAAAAAATATCCGAATTACTTATTTAATAGTATTAATAGGTAATAATAATTATCATTATTTCAGATGAAATTTTTTGATAAAATCATGAAAAAAATTGAATAAAATTGAATAAATTTATGTAAAAATATAGGATCAGATACCCTTAAAAAACTTTTTTATTGATCAATAATTATAATTTATCGTTATAATTATTAATACTATTGAATAATTAATTCTGATATTTTTGTTCAATGGACCAAATATATTAAATAAATTATGTATAAGAAATTTCAAGATTTTTTGTATTACTTTTCATTATTTTTTAAAATTTATTTTCAAAAAATATTAATTGACAAAATTACTAAATAAGAATTAATAAAATGTAAAATAATGAATAGAAAAATAGGAAAAAAATATTTGTTTTCATCCTAATAAAATTTAAAAATGAATAATTCTAAAAAATTTAAGTAATGATATTAAATTTTTATTAATTATTAATATCAAAAATAAAATTATTAAATTAATTTTTTATATTTAATTTATGATTCATAATTATAATTTTGTTAATTATAATTTTAATTATTTATCTATAATTATATTTATTTAAATAATATTAATTATTCTTATTTAATTATAATATTTGTTTGTACAATAATTATATCAATATCAAGAGTAAATTTGATAGTGATAATTTTTTGATAAGGTAGTCAGAATATTTGTTGTTCAAATGTTCAAGAACACATTCATGATTCAATATTTTTTTATGAAGTTGAAAAATTCACTTTAACTTTTCTTGTTATAATTTTGGTAGTCATTAGACAGTGGTGAACTCAACTTTTTTTTGTTATAGAGAAGATACAGTTGTTAGTTGAATCAACCAAAGTTTATTGGAGGGCAAGGATGGCGAAAAAATATTACATTGAAGAAAATTTTCAATTATTATTAAATCGTCTCTCCTATAATATTATACATCCTTTACTAGAAAAAAACTATTATGAACATGTTTTCTTACAAGGAACGATTATGTCAAACAACTTTCATTTATTTAGCTAGTCAGAATATTTGTTGTTCAAATGTTCAAGAACACATTCATGATCTAATATTTTTTTATGAAGTTGAAAAATTTACTTCAACTTTTCTTGTTATGATTTTGGTAGTCAGTAAACAGTGGTCAACTCATCACAGTTGTTGGTTAAATCAACCAAAGTTTATTGGAGGGCAAGGATGGCGAAAAAATATTTTATTGAAGAAAATTTTCAAGTATTATTAATATGTCCCTCCTACAATATCATACAGCCTTTGCTAGAAAAAACTAAAAAAACAGCTTCAAAAAAAGGAAGTGTTCCAGGCTCTATCCTATTCAGTTTTACTGAAAGTAAGATAATCCCTATTTTTGTACAAAGTGCGTGGAGAGTTGGGCACACATCAGTCCCTCCTTCTCCTAATCAGAGATTGGGCACCGGCTCAATCGTTTGCACTTCGTTTGTAGGTGTTTGTATTGACTTTTTTTTTTTTTTTTCCGTACTATCCCTATTTTTGTACAAAACATCAAGAGAGGATTGAGGACACGCCTCCTCCTCCACTTTTTTTATTTTTTGATTTCAAACCGGCTCAATTATTTGTAATGCGTTGATTAGTGATTGTATTGACCTTACTTACTTACTTTCATAGTAAAACCCTTATTTGCAGATTCTTATCGAATAACTCTTACACGGTCACATGATCTCTCCAATGTCTCCAATCAACAACATTCTATCCTCTACTAGCTTCTATTCCTCGAAAAAAGAAAACTTCGAGACAAATTAAAGATAATTAATCTGTACGTCGAGCTTATAACTTTTGTATGATTGATAATTAAAATCATCGATTATTACACCTACCTAATTTATAGATACCGAATTAGAATGTCTTGTTACAAATTGTACAAATATTTATTGAAAGGCATATGAAATCTTTATTTCTCGTTTGAAATAACATCATATCCGAATGGATAAAAATTCAATTAGATAGCTTATACTTACAATCGGTAGGTAATCGCTAAACTATACGAGCTGTAAGCAAGAATATGGGGCTCTTCCACTCGTCTCGTTTGTTCCCCGTTCTAAGCCTAGTAAAAGTCTAATATACTGCACGTCAGGTCAATTAATTTGTAAAAATCCTGTGTACAGTTTGTTAAACTAACCAGCTCCCCTAGTTTATTAAATTGAAAATCCAAGAACACGGGTTATAAATGAGTCACATTTTCTCTTCAGACGACCTTTGACGTTGAAATCAGAGGATAATTATGAATGAAATTTTGACCTTTTTGCAAATCTTTTGTGAGAAAATCAAGAGAAACCGAGTTGTGGACTTCCTCTACTAAATTCAGGAATCCAATGAGTCAAATTCCTCGATTGTGGTGGTTCACCTGAATTCTGAGCTCATAAAAATTTTAATCTGCATATTATCGAAAAAAAAATACGGATACGGATTGCTGTAAATTATGCAAATGCTGAGAACGAGGACTCTGGAGCGTAGAAAAAGAGGTTTTGTTGCACGAAGTCCAGAACACAATTGCTCCTGATTTTTCCTCAATAGATGTTCCGAAAGGGTCAAAATTTTATGTAAACGTAGAACGTTTCAGCATTCGTCCTCATTCATATCTTCTGATTAAGGCGTCAAAGCTCGTCAGAAAAAAAGTGTGGCTCATTATAATTCATATTCTTGGATTTTCAGTAGGCTAGAGGAGCTGGTTAGCTCAACAAACAATACAGAGGATTTTCACCAGTAGGGCAAAAAATAATTGACCTGGCGTGCAGTCTATTGGACTTTTATTCGGCTTAGAATGAGGACGAACGAGACGCGAGCAAAGAGCACCTGAGAGTTGGCTAGCCTAACATACAGTGTACTAGACTTGTACCACGCAAAGAGCGACCCTCGGAGAGTCAACTTTAGCATACTTAACTCATACTAGGCCAAGGAAGCAGGCGAATTTAGTCAGTCTAAGGTACAATATACTGCAGATATACTGAAGAAGAAGGTTTCGAACTGCCGAAAGAATCAGTGGTTGAATAGTGATCCGACTACGATGATTTCAAAATTGAAATTGACAGATTAGCTTCAGTGAACGAGTTTTCTGCATTCTCGGTCAACTCCGGTGTTTTCACTTCTTCAATGAAATCAGTAAAACGATTCCTATTTTTCGAGCAAGGATCGGACGATGTAATTCATTATTCTAGCCTGCAAATTCCCACAGGAAATGTGATAACCTTCCAAGTTTCGAATCGAGAATACATTGAAAAAAGCTCACGCAGCAGCGTAAGCATAACCGACTTTTCTTGATATAATTTCATTCATATGAATCTCTCTCAAATAATTTGTCGAAACAAAAAAAAATAATAAACGGGAATATGAATCAGGCGAGAATTATAAAATATACGCGGCTATCTATTCATCACCATGGCTTACGCGCAACACGCATCTAATAAAAGTTGACTTTATCGATCATATACAGTTTGTAATGAAAACTCCTCCCAGCCAATTGTGATGCATTACCTTCGGACGAAAGAACTCTAATTGAGGACTCTTATACGTACTTATATTTCGAGAATTACTCGACAATTACTCATCCATTAACTATAATAATTACAAAACAAAGACTTTGGATACACTTTGACGTAATGCAATAATTATGAAGATGATAAGATGAATATTTTTCGAGAAATAACAGTAAGAAATCAGAAGAAAATTGAGAATTACTCAACCACTCATCCAATCTAAAAAAAAAAACGCGTTTGCAGAACTTCAGGTTATACCCAACAACTTCACCAAAAATTAAGAAAATCCGACCAGTAGTTTTGGAGGAGACCCGCGAACAAGAAAATCAGTAGATCAACGCGAGAAAACCCACCTGGCTGCCTCGCGCAACATACGTAGCCAGGTGGGTTTTCTCGCGTTGACCCACATCTTATATATATATATATATATATAAGGAAACATGAAATTTTAAAATTAGGCTAAACATGATCCAAAACCTTCAAAACGTCGAGAAAATTCAAAAACCCCTCATCCTGTTGACTTTATGTCGGGTGTAATACCTCACTTTTCAAAAATGAAAAGTCGGTAAAAAAATAAATAAGCAACGTACCAGCATCGAGATGTTCTTCCATGTGTTTTTCTTCATCCACGAATAGATCTTGTATGTTTTTGAAACCTTATGGGCACGGAATCAAATTATAAGTATGTAAGATTTTTTTCATCGAACAAACATTATAATGTACAATATTCATAAACAATGATTAGCCAAATTATGCTGAGCAAAAAAACGTAATTTTGTAATCTTACCAACTAAAAAAGGCGGAAAGAAATTGCCTCCAATTTTTCTCCGCCACCGAGAAGAACGCGTCCCTTTTCTTTTCAAAAAGTTGGCGAAAAGAGGACAGGCTAGAGCTTTCAACAACGTACAGTAATTTGTAGTGCATCGTACATGATTTACTACTTACCCGTGTGAAAACATTAAGTCAAGTCCATTCTTTCGACCATCGACCACGTGAAATCTGGTTCATTTCATTACGTTTAAAAACGAAAACTTTTTAATAAGATTATTTATGATTTTCGTCCAACGAGGTATGCGGGTCCGCGCGTCCGTTCCCACCCATGATAATAGTAGTAATGTTAATAATAGATTCACTTTGGTTATGATAACGGAAAGATTACATTGAAACGAAATCTATTCGAGAGTTTGTTCGCATTAATGCGCGTTCGAAACGATGGAAGCCGAAAATCATTGAGCCGTTGATTTTGATATCGTGCCTCAATTACTTTTAGCCCGTTCCGCTGATTTTGGCGGATAATAGTGATTATGAAACCAGAAATAAAATTTCTCTGTAGTATTGTATCACTTTTTTGGATTCGAAATCTATGGGAAATATATTTACAATTTCGGCAAGTACGTAATGTTTTTATTTTCTTTATTTGTGTGATTGTCGCGAAGTTCGCATTAGTGTTTTCTTGCAGGAAAATACATTACCGGTACCTTCCTCTCTTTCATTATCCTTTGTACAGTGAAATGTCTCACAAATGACGTGGTTTGTTTACTAAACTTGTCTACGACTCGTTCGGTAAAATTCTTTGGGCACGTAGGCCCTGATTGTACTATTCTACATTAACTCACAAAGCGATTCATTGAGAATGAACAAATGCTAACTACATAAGTTGATCTTCAGGATTTCTCAAACATTAGGATAAAAACGAAGGATGAAAAATATGTTGTTCTGATGAGTCGGATTCAGGCATTTTTTGTGTATTTCTTCCATTAAATTCTGGTTCTTTTCTACTTGTTCTAAATTAATATCATCTGTTCATTTGATGAACAAAATTCTTCAAATGTCTCATTTAAACCCGATTTTGCGCATGAAAAATTTTGATCTCCAAAAATTAACATTTTATATGCTTGAATAGGACTGGGGATACTTAGAGGTTTCGTCACCTGTACATCAGGGTCCTTGACCTACTTTAGACAATTGAAAATTTGTTGAACGAAAAGTGCAGGAAACCTGTTTTGTGGGGGACGAAGACTTCCGAGCTATTTATGATAGGATTAGAATTTGGAAAAATTTCGACTTCCGAGCTTCGCGGTAAGGCTCTAACAGAAAACCTTTTTTATCGGGATTATTTCGGAAAAAATTTTCGCCCTCCACCGTTCAACCAACCGGCAATTATTCCCCCATCATTTATGCAGCTCGGAAGTCGAAATTTTTTCAAGTCGAAGTATGAGCTCGAGAGTCTATTTTCGGTTACCTGAAAATTTGTCTCCAAAAATTCGCCTGAGAAAATTTGCCTGAGGAAAGCTTGCCTGTGCGAAAATTCGTCTGAATTGAAAAATTCTTAAGAAGTGTGAGCCTGTTAGCGTGACCCAGTACAGAGGCGTCATCATGGGTGTATGCCCTGAAGAAAGGGCAGTCCAAAATGAGTGTCAGCGTTGAGTTGGTGTCACGAATATCAATAGGCTATGTTGTGAGCCACAACTCCTAGGTACTCGACTACATCTGTCCCCTCGTCGAACAGATCGACCCGTGTCTGCAGTCTGAGCGGAAATAGAGGATCCCGATGACGTCGTCGCCTTCGTTCGCATCGTCCTATCCACGTGTCCTCGAAGTAGTCCAGGACGGGTTCCAGTTCAGGTGGAAGAATGACGTCCTCTTCCTCAGTAATCGTTTCAAACGCCTGGACAACCTGATCCACAGGTAACGCCGCGAGGTACCGAGAACGGATCGCAAAATCTGTATCCGTCTCATACCGCTGCATAAGACCATTTGCGGCCACATGACGCATTATAGCCTGGGTGAAATGGAAGAAGCATCCTTGGACTTGCGCGTCAGGAAAAACAGTATGCAGGGCGTTTATTACCGCGCTCTTGAAGTCCCGTTAAAATGATCTCGGGAGCTAGACGTTCGTGTAAGGACTTCACCGTTTCAAAACAGCCGAATGTAAGTCCGTGAAACCACAGGCAAACCTCTTGTTCACATTTTTTAAGAATTTTTCAATTCAGACGAAATTTTGTTAGGCAAACTTTCGTCAGGCAAATTTATCTGCCACGCTATTTCCAAGTCCCAAGGGAAATTTTCCAAGAGTAACTCAATCTTAAAAGCATATTAGGTGTATAATAATTGCTTAAACGTTGGCAGTCTTAGACACTGACCTCATAGAAGCAGAAAAAGGGACATACTTTTGATGAGTGGATTTTTTGAGAAATTATGTGTACCTCGATTGAAGAAAACAAAAATAATCGAAGGCATAAAATTGATGTAAAAAAGAGAAAATACTCGTAGGTACCTACAGAAACAGAGAGACAGCGAGAGCGAAGGTGGTGAAAATATTCACAAAAATTTGAAGTGGAATGTAAGAGAAAATATACTTAGAAAGGAGCTGATGGACCATGTTAAGCATAGCTTCAAGATACCGGGAAAGCATTGCTACATATGTATTTTCCAGCTCGAGAAAGTTTACGTGATACTGAAATAGGAAATTTTGACATCAATCGTAAATTCAGGTATAAGAAAAAATGTTCGGGTGGAGCCAAATAAATAAATATCAAGTTTTATGTCTTTCTCTTTTACAAAAGTCTAGTATAAGTCTATTTCAGGATATTTCAAGCTAATAGTTTTTCAATGAATCAAGCTAATAGCTTTCCAGATTAGAATATTTCAAGCTAACGGCTTTTGGGTAGCTCACTCGCACAGTGCTGCCAGATCTACGCATAGTCGGCCCTCGAAAAAAATACGGATTTTTCTACGGATTCTGAATGAAATACGGATTGATTGTGCTCAAAAGAAAAGTACCTTAGTCAGTGGTATGAGCAATACTTTTCTCTTGGTCGTTACTGGCTGATATCGCGGTTCTCTGTTACATTGGTGCTGATCATGGGAAAAGCGCCTCAGTCATTAGTGTGAGAGACACGTTTTTCCTGATCGTTATTGTTGTATCACCGGGAGCGCGATCATCCGGCCGGCCTGAAACCTAACCTAACTTGATAGAAGGACAAAACCTAATCTAACCTCACTATAGAAGGGAACATTAGAAATATTTCTAGGGTATTGAAATTCTCCAAATCCAGCTTTACGCTGTACAGGGGTATCAGACTTGGAAAAATTTTGGGTAGGTCAGTTTTTGACGGGTCAGAGCCCAAACATTACATGGAGAAAGGCAAACGGCAAATTTTTCAAAGTAATTTCCCATAGAGCAGGTTCCCTGATGAAATTTAGACTCTCAAACTATACATGTAGGAGAAAGACTTCAAAATTTTGACTACAAAGAAAGCTTCACTTCCTATCTTGAATACATTCAGCTAAAAAAAAAATACAAATTTTACATTTGGCGGGAAACGACCGCTGGGAAAATGTATTTTTTTCTCCTCCACTCTCTCTCTCTCTCTCTTTCTTTTTTGGTTAAAAATTTTTCAATTTTGGTTCTGATAAATAATTGTGAAGATCAATTTCAATAAGTTATTCTTGATTATGATTTATGACGATAGTTGTTTACTTGGTGAAATCGAACATTTTCTTAGTACCACCGGACAGTCAGTCCACAATGAATTTATTACCTTCCTGCCAGGTACCTATGATGACCTTCAAAAATTTTCAAAGTTCTTAAGTAGATGGATCAGAGCTTCCACCGTCCTGGAAAATATAGTTGTCCTAACGGGTAGCGTAGGTCGAAATTATTGTGATATCGCTTGGAAGTCGAAATTTTCCCTTTTACTAGGTCGGAGTTCCACTCTTCGAGAGGCAAAGGTTTTTATCAAAAAATTTCAATCAAAACACATCTTCTTGTTTCAAGTACAATTTTCGAGACGCTAGAAGAAATGAGCAAAAATTCAAAACAAAAATAGACCTAGTTCAGCTTCAGACCACGAAATCACTGATAAGCACTCAGAAAAGCGATTATTGAATTTGTAGTGGATTTACTTAGGAGAAGATGAGATGTCGAAAGTTGGTGTCATATGATAAGCCTCAAAAGTCAAAAATTCTTGAAATCCCCCGCTCCTTGGCTTGAAAGTCGACATTTTTCGAAGGATCTCTGATACCTTTACTGTTATATAATGCAGCTCTAAATGCAAAATTTTCCAAGTCCTTTGTACTGCTCAAACGTGAGATTTTTCGAAGTTCAACTCTTTCCTTAGGGTAGGTCAGCTTTTGCCGGACACCACACGGCGCATGGCAAATTTTTTTAAATAACCTCCGTGTTAAAATTTTGACCTCAGTTAATTTGGAATCTGTATCTTTTAGCCTGCATTATACCACCCCTAATATACAATATAACACGGTCCTCTTACTGTATGTTAAACCCTAGCTCTTCCTATCCTCTACCCTAGGCTCACTGAATACTATACAGTGTACTGGGCTGCTTTACTTTAAGAACTTACAAAAGATTCGGCTTTTGTTACTTCATGAGTTGAACTATAGACTAAACTAGGCCCAGCCACCTGACCGCAAAAGCATAATATAGGCCTCAGTGGTACCCTCCTGCAGTGTTCTTCTCGTAGTGAAAGTATAGTTATGAGTAAGTGTTCCTACGTAGGGCAGTCAGTTTGGGTATGATTGTCATTGAATTTTCATACACTTGTTTGGCATGAGGTTCTCAAAATAAGTCAATTGTGAATTCAAACTCCCAAGACTTTAGAACGTATACGGACTCTTGAGATCATAATTGATGGTGCAATGTCATTCACATTCCTACTCAACACCACGAGCTCGGTTTTATTTTCGTTGACGAGACTGTACAGTACTCTGTACGTTGGCATAACTAGCAAACGGGCTCTTGTTTTCAAGTCCTACAGTAGGTCAAGGTCACATTTATCAGAAAGCCGTGACAGGTTTTCCAGGGGAAGTCAACTTTCTTCTCCTCCACCTCACCGAGTTTAACCTAGTAAAACATTGTAGAATACAAAATATAAATTTTTCTTTGTCCCTAAATTAAAGCTCTTATTCATTTGGGTAATCATAGTGCCTTTTGAAGTTCTGGAAGCCTGAACAATTTTTAAAGTTTTTTCTCATTAAAAATTCTGTTGTCTATTTTCATCTGCAACAGAAAAGTTTCCAAGATGATTTCAGAACTGAAAATACCCAACAAGTGAGCTCTCCACGCGTCGCACATGGACAAATATTCGAAAACGACGTTTCAATTAAATACCTAGTAATCTCCTTCTGTATGCTATTAAGCGTTAGAATCGATATTACGTCAACGTTAATTTGTTTCCCATTTTTCATAGTTATGATCGTAAGTAGCTAAAGATATTATTTACTCCTATTATTTGTTTGCTTCTCAAAGTGAATGATACATGAACTTTTAATTTGACCTTTTCAATAATCGATGACGTTCATTTTAATTGACTTTTCCGAGCGCGTCTTTAGCCGCTAAACTAGCGGAAATATTCCCTAAGAGTATGTACCTCGTTAAAAAGTCGAGCTCTCGAAATAGATCTAAGTCGAGTTCCCCAATTCAGCAGACTGATACGAATAATCCTGTCTAGGTCAAGTACCTCGTAAGTTTCGGGAGTTTTTGAATTAATCTAGCTGGGCCTATTTCTCTTCGGTCTTCTGTTTTCTTTGTCGAAGCCTTGACGCTTGAAAAGTATGAAAAATTTGAGCTTCGCTAAAAATGAAAAAAAAACCGGACAGCCGGTAGCAAACATGTCTCCTCCAGATGTACGTGTTGAAGCATTTCAGATACTTGCTTACAGCACTTTGATTAATATTATCGACTATATCAATTCATGATGACGTCATAGTAACATTTCCCTCCATCAGTATTTCTTAGCTCAGTATAAGCCTAGTTTTCTGGTACGAGAGAGTACTGGTACAGTCGTTTTTTGGTTCCCCAGTCCAAACTTCTTTGGTGGGGCAAGGGTTGCTGAGTATACTATGGCAGTGCTCAGCAGCTGGCGGGAGAGATTCTATCTATCTAATTAAGTAAAGTACAATAATATAAAATATTTAAAAATATCAGTGTCTATTTGTGGTTTTTCATTGCTTCTTCCATCTACATTTCCTGTTGGTTGCTGGTTTGGCAAACTGAAAGTCGAGCTTCGGAGTTGGATAGGGGCGAGTGAGGCAAGCTTGTTTGCTTTTTCACTGTCTGCCCTTCTCTTCGTCTTCTCTTTGTCATCTTCGGTCGCCTGGCTCTTTGTTTAATTTCACGCGGAAGTTGGTTGTCACTTTTTCCATGTATTTTATTTGGTGGGTTAGGAATTTGGTTCCAGTCAATAGGGCGACCATCCGTGAATCTCATGCATTCAGTCATTGTATCTTCGGCTGGTTCTTGGCCAAAGCCGCACGGACAATTGCCGTTGATGAGGATATTGCGGTTGATGATGTGAGACCGGAAGACTCAAGAACCGGTAATTACTTGTGCGTCCCAAAAGTTGGGGAGGCGAAATTCGATGGTGGGGAACAAGAAGTGAGGCCATCTGCTCTTCTTGCATGTCTCCCTTTTCCCTTTCCTGCGTCCATTGACGGAGGGTGTCCTCCCGCCAGTGTTCCCAAACTTCCGGTAGGATTATTGGCTGACCATTATGGGTGGGCCATCGTTGGTTGACTGTATGTGGTTGATCAATTAGCCGGGCGACTGATTTTTCTACTATTATTTAGCGACGGGGTGGTTCCTCGGCTAGTGTGTGCAATATCCGGGTACTATTGAGGCATGTAGGTGCTTGTAGAGAATAGTGCTGTAGTATTTTAATAGGGAATACACAAAGCCATTGAAAAACATGGGTTTTCTGACTAGGAAACTTTTGCAGCATGGCAACTGCTTCCGGCATTTGGTAGCCATATATTGAAGAGACTTGTCCAAGGTACTTGATGCAGTCCTTGGGAAGGGAGTGATAACGTTGCCAACTTGGTACTCAAACCTCTCAACCTTGTCTTCGGCCCGTTCCAAGAGTGGTTTCTGCATACAAATTAGAACTCCCGTCTAACCTATGCTCAAGTCGACCGACTTCTCCAAGTTTCTTGTTGGTTTCTTAGATGTACTTTTGAACCGAGGCTTTGTGGCTCTTTGCGTTTTTTGTGCTTACGATGATAAAAGTGCCGTGGGCGTATACGTACATGTGTAGGTGCTTTGCCTCTGGCTCTAGAAATTGGATGACCTGGTTATACAGGATATTCCATAGGTTTCTGCGAGGACAGAGTCTTGCGAACAGCCGCGTCGAAATGTCACAGTTTGGTTTTCACAGAGCGCCTCTCGGTGCTGAAAGTATGGCCTGATGCATTCGACTACGTACTGAGGGGTGTCAGTGTTGTGCAGGATGCACTCCCTATTGACGAACTCGAGTGCTTCTTTTATATCGAGCGACACCGCCGCTACCAGGGTTGCCAACTGGTCAGTATTTTACCGTAATTTTTTAATTGGGTCCCGTGCACTGCGCGCTCTGTTCGCCTCTGGGTCGGTTATTTTTCATAGCAGAGTTGGCAACCCTGGCCGCTACTGCTCGGTGGTTGGATTTGATCGAACCGTACAATTCGGTGGCTTTGTTTATAGCTTGCTCAGTTCCAGTGCCGTGATGGAAGATAAACCGTCTGGGATGGAGCGAGCAGTTTTTGTCGTAGAGGGTAATGGCTTAGCATGAGCTTTTTTTTTTTTTTTTTTTTCTTGTTCTTTTCCTGAGTTCCCCGATCCGGATGTACCCGGTAGGGCAAATTTATTGAATCCGAATAATACATAGTAATAACTAGCCTTTGCAACAAGATCGCCCACTACAAGGGTTTTTCACATCTTATGGGTAATTTAAATCAAGAGTCGCCATCTACAGAGACTCATCAAGATGATCTATGCACTGAACCGGTCTTCCTATCGCACAACGGCTGTTAGTCATCTTCCCAGCTGGCCTGAATCGACCTAAACAGTAACCTCGACAGCTGGAGAAGAAAAATAAAAGAATGATTCAGTCATCTCCTTCTTTACCTCGAGTTGACCTAGACAGTGGCCTCGAGTAGGAGGAAGGAGAGAAAAACTTATACTAACATATGTGCCGCACGCAAATTGTCCAAGACAAGGGACTTGTGTTGGCGAGATGTTATAATACGTACATACTTGGATATTATATACATATGAATATTAGAGATCGACATCTTGATCTATGCTGGAATTGAAGAAAGTTGTTGATCCGCGCTGTGTACTCAGTAATGCACCTTTAGCCTAGGGTAACAGGAAATAGCTGCAATCCCAGTACCTCCTGTAGCATAACCTAGCATCTTTTTAGGCCCAGTATACAATTTTTTCATTCCCTGAAGTAGGTAAAAGTTATTGATGACGTCATCAAGCGTGACAAAAACCGTGACGATTTTTCGTAACTCTTTTTCGTGGCTATTTTCGCAGGATAGTCCCCGCCAAAACTTTCGGAAAACTGTTGCGATGCTCTCTCGCTACCTATTTATCTATCTCTCTCGCGGATCACACTCGCGATATTTTCCTCGTCTCCTGAACTGGTCCTTTACACACTCGTCGCCTTCTCCTCGTCGTATATGTTTCATACTTCAATATAACGCCCTAGCCTCCCTTCTCTCGCTGCATGCGGGTTAGGTTGAATCTAATAGAAATCGAGGTCTACAGGCTGCCAGTAGATAAGATATGTATGTTCTGCGCCACTTGGCTCCAACACCGTTTTTTCTATAAATCAAGCTCATTTTCACATACTCTAAAAAATCATAAAATCCTCTACTTTTATACACTGATTTTTCAACTGTTTTTGAGCTAAATATGAATCAATTCACCCTATTTTTCTTGCAAGCTAGTTCGAAAATTTCAGAGTTTTTGTATCAATTCTGTATCAATTTTTTATATTTTTACCATAAATATATATCTCTCATGAGAGCTACAATCTAACTCTCCTAAAATATGAGAAATGTAAGAATTTTCCTTCTGGCGCAGTCAAGCGCAGATACTAATTTCTGTCAATTTCTGTCATTTTTCATTCAATTTTAAAAATCCTAGAAATCGTCCAATTTTTCAACTGTACTAAATTTTACTCCGGGTGCTAGAATAAAAAATTTGAATTTCTTACATTTTTTGAGTATTGGAAAGTAGCTCTCATGAGAGATATATATTTATGGTAAAAGTATAGAAAATTGATACAGAATTGATACAAAAACTCTGAAATTTTCGAACTAGCTTGGAAGAAAAAATAGGGTGAATTGATTCATATTTAGTTTAAAAACAGCTAATTATACAGTTGAAAAATTGGACGATTTCTAGGATTTTTAAAATTGAATGAAAAATGACAGAAATTGACAGAAATTAGTCTCTGCGCTTGACTGCGCCAGAAGGAAAATTCTTACATTTCTCATATTTTAGGAGAGTTAGATTGTAGCTCTCATGAGAGATATATATTTATGGTAAAAATATAAAAAATTGATACAGAATTGATACAAAAACTCTGAAATTTTCGAACTAGCTTGCAAGAAAAATAGGGTGAATTGATTCATATTTAGCTCAAAAACAGTTGAAAAATCAGTGTATAAAAGTAGAGGATTTTATGATTTTTTAGAGTATGTGAAAATGAGCTTGATTTATAGAAAAAACGGTGTTGGAGCCAAGTGGCGCAGAACATACATATCTTATCTACTGCTGCCTTCCCAGGCCGTTCTTCTGGCCAAATGCTTTAAAGTTGAAATTTTGTTTATCAAGGACGTTCTGGATCTGTGGTATTCCACGCAACGTCTCGTAAATTCCAGAAATATAAATGTTTAGGGATAGCGAGTGAAGACATACAAAACCCGTTCCCATCTCAAATCATTCAACGAGTAGTCCTGTATTTTCAAACAAATGCGGAAAGAGATGAATACCATCAACAAATTTATTGTTCTTTTTCATGTCTAGTGGAATGTCTTGGAGAATACGACGACGGTACCCGAGATTTTCAATGGAACCGTATCTGACGAGACGTTTTTTCAAAATCGTGCGCCGAATCTAAATGAAACGCTGTATAGAATAGTGAGCTTATTTTGCTTCAGCGTAATGGAAACGGTAAGTACAATGAGAGGAAATTTTGTCTTGAAAAATTATCAAATATTTCTCAAATAATGTAAATGTTCCATTTTTAGATAATATTTCTGTACTTGCTCGCACCTCTTTGGAAATTCGTCGCGAGTAAAAGTAAATTACTTCGTTTTCAAAACTGCGAAATCAGTATCAGTGTAGTCTTTGCGATAATTCTGATTACCTTAGAAACCTTACTCAATCTACCTTTTCAGTTGGTTGCCGTGACCACCATTTATCAGCAGGTGAGATCAGTACTCAGCTTTCAAATATTCTTTTCCGAGAACAAACTTTCATTAATTTTGTGATTGCAGACGATCTTGTTTCACTTGGGAACGGTCATTAAACGGTATCTTTTGAGGATGATTAAAGTTTTTCTGTACATCCCGATTACAGTGTACATCGTTAGAGCCAAAGGACGATTTTTTTTCATTTATTTATGGCTGCTTATGCTAGTCTACGATTTATTGTATACTGCTGTTTATGTCGATGTCATCGTACCTCAAGTAGAAGGTTATAAACTTCTCGAAAATGGCGAACTGAAAACTCTAATTGAGAATCTCACGTCCAGTATCAATTTTCCTGTATCAAAAGTTTTTTTTAAGCAAGGTAAGACATTTATTTTTGAGCAAATTTTATATAATATTGTATTGGCTTAGTCTAGGATCAGGATATAGCTAATATAATACGAGGAGGGGTCGTGTCCTATTGTGCACAGTCTGATTCTCCGTCAAATAATTAGATATGCAATGCTTCATACGCCAATTCGTCTAGCTCCTTCAATGAGCCAAATATGCAATGCGTCAAATATCAACCCTTCAATGAACCAGGTATGCAACGCTTCGAACAACACAAGACTCAGAGGGCCCTCCTAAAATACCGCATAAAGCAGGTTCCCTGCCTCCCCTCATTAGACTCCGTTAAAGAAGCCGCGAGTTTTTCTTTACAAGTGGAGGTATCACTAAAAAAATTATACATATTCTTATGGGGAGGGAGAAAGATCTTTCATATCCCCTCATCTACGCCTTGTGCTGTTCTTTATTGCAGTAGTGCTAACCAAATAAAGACATCCCATCTTTTAGCATTCTGTGAGCTTATAAGATAGGGAATAGCGCGATTTCATCAGCTAGAAAGGTAATTTACTAAAAGCCAAGTCCAGCATTAGCTTTGAACCAAAAAGGAGGGAGCTACTTGATCAAAAGTGCAGAAGCAGGAGTGAGGCTGTTTGTTAGCTGAACCTACACGCTTTAGGGAAGGCCAAGAAATACGATAATTATTTCAATCTTTTGAGAACATCAAAATGCAGGTGCGGCTTTTATGGGCAGAATAAAAATGACATCTATTAAATTTCAAATTTCATATACGTCATTTATTTATTATTTGACTTTTTTTCCTGAATTATCTTTTCTAACTATACTTGTAAACTTGAGTTTGGTTCTTGTTGAGACGAATCTTAAATTTCTTAAAAGATGATCATAATAATTTTAAGTCCTCTTGTCTTTCCAGATTCCCAAGATAATGGCGAGTTTAACGCATACTATTATGGAGGCATCTTCAATGAGAGAATCGTTATTTCTGATTTGATGGCGCAAGCATTGTCAAATGAAGAAATGACAGCCGTTGTTGCGCATGAACTTGGCCATTGGGAAGGAAATCATTACTTGAAGATTGGGGTTTTCACGGAGGTATTGTTTTACAACTTCTTCCAGAAACCTTCTTCATGGTATTTATGAAAAGCCCGCTGTGTGTCCGGCAAATTAGTATTGGGGAAGGACTCTGCATTAGTTTAAAGACTTGAAAAAATTTTTCAAGACGGGCCGGGGAGGAGGTTTTGATCCTATTCAGACACTTGTACAAACTTCAGCTTCCAAGCTGTACAGTATAGTGTAGGAACAACTAATTGCAATCCCAATAGGGGCGAAAGCTCTGACTTCGTTAAGAAACCAGGAAAAATTTTCGATTATGACATAGATGGTACGAAAGGGGAAGAGTTCCGACCAAGTTTGAAGAATTGAGGACAATCGTTTAGATTGTAACACAACCTGTTTTATGCTTAGATTATCTGAATATTTTCGACTTTTGGGCGGAATTCTCTCTACTTTTCCATCCAAACAGAGGACCTGTTTCATAAGGTGTTATATGCAGAAAATGTACACTTCAAGGGGTTATTCAGAAGGGAAGTATCCTTCAATAAAATACACGAAAACTCGTTGAATTACTTTGAACACTTGGCAAAATTTGAACTTCCAAGCGATTTATAAGAAAGATTCCTGGCTGAGGAAGACTTTGAGTATCGAACTCTGTGTACCAGGAGGGAGGGGGTGCTGATTCAAAAGAAATCTTGATTAGAGAAAATGCGCGGGGCTCCTTCGACCCACTTCAGGGACCTATGAAAATTTCGACCTCCGTTCTATAAAATAATATGGGAACGAAACTTCGTATCAGCAGGACTTGAGAGAATTTTGATTCTCGAGCTAGAATTAATGGGAGGGAAACCACGTAAAATTTCGAACATTGAGCTTTTCCGACTATTGAGTCGTCATATTGAAGTATATCAAGGAGGGAATTTGGAAAAATCTCGACCAAATAATCGATCCTGATCGATTATCAAAATTGACCATGGAAATCGAAAAAGTCCTTCACAAAACAGGTTCTCTTATCGCCTCGATTAAGGGTGTTCTTCACCCGTTGGCAAACTCCGAAACGGTGTACGATAAGTTGCATACACATCCCCAAATACACTGCAAGGATCGGTATACCGTCGGTCACTATGCGACGCTCGTCGGGCGTGCGTGGGTAGTCCTTATAGCAAATGACATGGAATGACTTCACAAAAAAGTTTCTCAAAGCTCCATTTCCCAACGAATTTTTTCGATCTCCGGAAATGTTGTACAGAAAGGTTTAATGGAATAATGGAAGGCGGTATAGAAGCAGAAATCCGAATTTTTGCTCCAAAAAACTTTTATGACATCTGAAAACGGGAGAATTTTTGCCAACTTCAACGTCCAATCAAAAAGTATAGAAAAAAATTCAAAATTCTGGTTCCATACCGCCTCTAGTTAAACTTTTTTGAAGAACATATCGAAAAATTAGAAAGATTCATTGAAAACTCAAGTAAAGAGAAACTTTTTCCCTACCTTGTTTTTGATGCTCGCTTTTACAAGTGAAGCACACCCTTTAATTTGACAATGAAAGAGGCGCACGGAGACTCAAGAGAATGGAGTGACCTGCGAGTTTTTCAATTTCTACCTTTCAAAAAAACACCATTTAATAATCCGAAGGCATTATTTATTTCGAGATTATGAATTTTTTCAGGTGTACTCTTTCTTCTTACTCGCGCTAGGTGCTGTTTTATTCGAATACGACATCATGTTTCGAGCATTTCGATTCCACGATTCAAAACCAATTATTGTAGGATTAATCATCATATTCAGATACATCATCCCTCCGTCCGATTGCATAATTTCATTACCCACAACTTCGCTGAGCAGATATCTCGAATCGGAAGCTGATTTATTTTCCGTGAAATTGGGTCAGAAAGAATACCTCTTTACCGCCCTTATTAAAACGTCCGTGTATTCACTAAGTCCACTTGTAGGCGATGGTCTACATTCAATGTTTACTCAAGATCATTCCATGTTGGTGCAAAGACTGGAAAAAGTATTACGTTCATAGTCGTTGTAATTCTCGGTTTTGTGATATTTATCAAATTTGTACAAACTACAAGTATTAATTTTCAGTTTTATAAAACTTGACTATTGTTGCATTAAATATTTTGTTGTTTATGAATAATTTAATGTAAGTAGGAAATAGCCATCAAAGCAGAAAGTATCCAAGAAAGGATAGATACACTATTGTGATTAGGGTACCTATTTTACTTCGATTATATCTAAAAATTCCGTTCAAACAGCCATTCATCGGATTATAGTTGTGTTCTTGTCTTTGACTGTTTAGTCGATAGCGCTTCGAAGTTTTAGTATTTATTCTGCGGTTTTTTGTATCAAGTTACTCCTTAATAAAAATATCGCTCATATTAAATAGCCGTAACTTAGAGTATCGGATCAATTCCACTTAGAAAATTTGTTTCTCTCTAAATACACCATGCCTGTCGGACCTACTATCTTCTTCAACTACACATACTAGGTACCACTGCCATGAAAAAATTGAAATACTGATGAGCTGAATACAACAGGGCACGAACCCGAGGCATTTTCAGTTGATGGCCCCTTTGTCAACTAGAATTTCATTAGGTTAGCAGTACTTCCGGTTGATCATGGAGGCATGTTCAGTTGATAGTCCCACTGGAAGACAGCTCTAACATATGAATGTTCTTTGAGCATCCACATAGAGGATATATATTGAGTTTGGTCAAAGTTGGTTTATATTCAGAGCTTCAAATGCTCGCTTACCTATATGGAGAGACATATGAATGTTGTTTGGACTTCCACGTAGAGAATATATACCGAGTTCAGTCAAAATTAGTTCATTTTTAGGGCTTCAAAATGCTCGCTGTCCAATTTGGGAAGAAGGTATAGGAGGTACTAACATATGAATGTTGTTTGGGCATCCACATAGAGCAAGCCTGGGTAGCCTACGACCCGGGGCCGGATCCGGCCCGCAGCGATATCACAAACATTTTACAAAATGAAGAAAAGGGCGATACTCTTTTTCATGGAGTAACTAAATACGAAAACCGCAGAAAATACTAAACCTTCTAAGCGTTTTCGACTAGACAGTCATCCTCAGCGACAATTTAGAATATAGAGGAGAGAATCTTCGTAAGTATGAGATGGCATCCAACCTGCTTACAATTTAGAATCTCGGATCGATTCGATGGTGCTACTAGCGTACGCGCTCTACCAAAATAGAGTGCTCTACACCTAAAAATGTATGATCTACCACTCGAATAGCGTACGCGTTCTACCAGCGTTTCAATGCTAGCGCACGTGCTCTACCAAACGATGCAACAAAACTCCTAGATAAGTTTGTGCAAGGTCTTATCTGACCTTGTGCCATGCTCATGTTCGTCACTGGAATGCCGGTATCGAGGACTGCAGAATTAACAGGACGAGCGCAAACGACGATCACGTCCTGGTTCGAGCTTTGTCGCGCTGTTTGTTCAGAGGTTCTAGCAGACAGACTTGAAATGACAGGTACAGAGGAAAATCTGATTCAGATCGATAAAGCACGGTTTGCAGGCCGTCGGAAGAACAATCAAGGTCGTCTACTGGGAGGCGATGTGCCGGCTGATGACAGAGGTGATAAAGCTGACGTACCCGAAATGCGCAATCATGGCGCTAGGATGGACGGTCCATGGGTCTTTGGGCTTCGCCAAGGCAGACGGAACCCGTATTTGGGTGAAGATCAACAGGCTTACAAGTAGGTAGATCACACTTTAATTTGTGGTAGAGTGCGTACGCTAGTAGTGAAGATGAGGTAGAGCGCGTACGCTAGTAGCACCGATTCGATTTTAACTTTTACTGAAACATTTTTTTGTATCCGGCCCACGGCTTGCTACCAACTTTGCAAAGTGGCCTGCGGAAGGAAAAAGGTTGCCCATACTTGTCATAGAGGATATACATTGAGTTTGGTCAAAAGTGGTTCATATTTAGGGCTTCAAATGCTCGCTCGTATAGTCAATGGTAATATACTGTTTTCAAAACTGTAACTTCCCAACAGAAAAGGGACCTTGGGGTGTAGCACCACTCGGCAGATAGCGTTGAAAAACTATCACGATGCGATTTGCCGAGTGGTGCTACAGTTTTTTCACCCTGAGGTCCCTCTTCTGGAGGAAGGTCACGAATTGTTTCTCTTTCTCAGTTTCTCTCCTCTCTGAACTCTGGAAAATAAAAACTAAAAAAGTTGCTTTACTGCTAGTTTGACATGTTTCATGTCTTTGCTCTGACTCTACCTCATTTGAAAATTTGCGAGCGCATAACGCAAGCGTGCAGATGACCTTAGGACTTATAATTTTTTCTTTGGGTTACTTGCTAAGCCCTACCTTTATTTGAAAATTTCCGTGCGCTTGCGTTCTGACCCTACACTCATTTCAAAATTTGCGTGCGCGTGACGCGTGCGGGCAGTCGTCTGACTCTTAGCGAAACCCTGATTATACTAAACCTAATATACACTTTATGAAGGCTTGAATCTTCTGACTCCTAGAGAAGTTTCATGATTCGCCTTGCCTAGTTTACATGCTAGTTTAAACTAGCTTTATACTAGGAATACCACAGGCTCATTCCAAACTAAGCTCCTTTATCTCATAGGCTCATACAAAGGGGAAGTTTGTATTAGTCTCTACTAGCTAGGCTAGATCTCTCTTTGATGTGTGCAGTGAACTCACCGCGTTTGCGAGTACCACCTCGCCGTATGCAAATGACCTTGGGTCTCTGAAACTTTCATTATACTACGCCTGAATCAGTATGCTGTTGTAGGAATAGCCTACATTATAAAGGCCTAATATACATATTTTAGCTTGAAATGTAAACTAGATTTATACTAGATCAAGCCAGATTCCTACCCTGAATTTGAAATTTGCTTGCCTACATCCGTGCGTCGGAAGCTTTCATCATACTGAGCCTGAAGTAGAAGGAATACCCTTTATTGAAATACTAAGGTAGACTTATACTAGACCAAGAAGCAGGACGAACGATCGGAGCGAGTGAGGCCCCCTAATCTCATCAACCTGGAATATACTTAGGTAGACTTGTATTAGACCAAGATGGGGGCAAACGATCGGAGCATGCTACATTATAGAAGACATGAAACATGATCTTTTTCTATTTGGCTCCACCAGAAGATTTTTCCCATCACCCCTGAACTAGCCGAAGCCAAACTCGAGAAAATGAACGAGGTTTGGACAGCGTTCCAGGATGTCCAAGAAATCGTGGAAGTTGTCTTCAAAAGCGACTCGCAACTAGACAAATGGCTCGAAAAACGAACGCAATTTGAAGAAGCTTTCTACCACGCGAATAGCCTGCTCCGGAAAATCGCTAAAAATGAAAAAGTAACTGAACCGAGTCCAACAAATTTTTCTTATTGTGCTTAGACTTATTTTATCTCTTGTTTTCATTCCTTTTATCGATCTTTCCATAGAGTTTTGAGCTACCTGTTTTTTCCTTTCGTCTTTTTTAGTTGTTGTCCAAGTTTGACAACCGTAGCTCAGGGTGGGGAGGACACAGCTATTAAGGATCTTAATTTTATTTTTGACCGTGAAATTACCCTTCAGCATCTGCTTTAGTGACCAGGTACGGTATGCAACAAAGACCTACGCTATGCGAGGAAGTGTATGTAGGTAGCAAAACGACGTACAATTTTGATCAAAGGAAGAATAAATAATAACACATGGACGTGTAACTAGTTATAATATTGAAACTCCCGTGCTAAGAACAACTGAAAGCAATAGAATTTAGACAATAAAAAAAAAAAAAGAAGGAGAAAAATTATTTTGGATAGAACAAAAAGGATTTGGATTATCACAACGAGTGTTTCAACGCGACCGGTTTCGACAGTACCTAAGACATGAACTTTCAATATAAAAGATATTTTCATCTTGCTTGCAGAATCGAATCGTAATTTCCGATCATGACTCATTGACACCTTTGAGTAGATAGTCCAAGGTTAACATCAAACTGTTGCTGATCATTGTGCGTGTGTGTGAGTGTCATCCCGCTACTGATGATGAAATACAAAGACACGTCATTCACACATTCACATGTAAACAAGGATTGTTGAAGAGTAAGGTACCTGTGGGATACCCTTTCGAATCCGTTGAGAGTCACTTTCTCTTTTGAATCATTCAACGAATGAGAAAGAAAGGACCGGTAAAGTTTGCGCACGCATTCAAGCAAGCGCTTATTTCATCCTTTCTCCACTTCTGAACCAGTCAGTATGTTCATTACAAATGTAGAAAGTAGATGTGTTCCTTTTCCCGTTAGAATTTTCGTTTAGTTCTCGTGTGCACGGGGGTTTTTTAAATTATTATTTGCATGTTCCTTATACGTACCGGTGCATTCGTGTTGCTTGAACTATACATGCTGGGATACTAACATAGATATTCTAATCAAAATATGCATTTTCTTTCAGCCAAAATTAATTTTAGGGCTCAAAATACCGCCGTCTTTCTGGATTTTTTCCCCCTTTCAGTTGTTGATTTTTGTGCGAGGTATGACAGGTGAATTGCAGGAAGTACATTGAGCGCATTATGCGAACATTCCCGCGTGCTATGATACTGTACTACCATCAATCACACCTAATTCTAATTAATGTATGAATTTTCTTCCAGCCGAAATTTTTCTTAAGAATTGATTATACCAACTGTCATTCCGGAGTAGCTGTTGCACTCTGAAATATGGGTGTTTAAGTCGACGACTCCTGTTTGCACGACCGGTATTGGTCAGTTATGACCTCTTTCTTTTTGGCTCAAATTAATCTATGTACTGGTGTTTTTTCTTTCAGGTCAAAATTACTGTCGAAACCATCGTCATTTTGTAGGGGTCGTTCCATTCTGAATTACGGGTGGCACGACAACTCCAAATTTTGACGTACTTTTTCATTTGCGCTAATAAAGGTGGATTGCAGGAAGTACATTGAGTGCATAATGCGAACATACCCGCGCGCTATGATATTGTGCTACCATCAATCACACCTAATTCTAATTAAAGTATGTGTTTTCTTTCAGCCAAAATTATTGATAGCATTTGATTATACCACCCGTCATTCCGGAGTAGCCGTTGCGCTCTGAAATATGGGTGTTTAAGTCGACGACTCCTGTTTGCACGACCGGTATTGGTCACTTATGACCTCTTTCTTTTTGGCTCAAATTAATCTAATATTTTTTTCCTTTAGGTCAAAATTACTATCAAAACCATCGTCATTTTGTAGCGGCCGTTCCATTCTGAAATACGGGTGGCACGGCAACTCCAAATTTTGACCAAAGGTGGTGTTTATCTTTAGTTCGCGCTATTACTCTTATATACTTTACTTGATGGTTAGGTCTTATACAGGAAGTGCATTGAGTGCATAATGCGGATTAGCCGCGCGCGCGGTGATATTGTGCTTTACGATTTCAGTGCACTCACGTCGGATATGCCGCGTTGGGGCGCAGTATTAGTTTACTGACTCCGCCAATGAAGAGGCAACCATCGGCGGTTGTAACTGAGGCGTGTGGTCATAAACAGTCTTGATAATCCGTGGTTGACTGACGTGAGTGCCTGCGCCTTCTCTCTTTTTCGCATTTTAATTTATTTAGGTGTAGGTACAGCGCACCACATTCGGATAAGCTTCGCAACCTCTAAGCCGCGGCCGACCGTTGTGGTTGTGCACAGTCTTCTTTGTTTAGGGACTACTTTTTTTTTTGTCTTTAGTGTAGGCTAGGATCTTTAGTGTCTTGGGACGCATAGGAGCCACCTCCACGTGGTGCGTCCTGGGCAACGGCAACAATGAATTTGTTGACGGCCAAGGCTCCTTAAAGAGTAATAGCGCGAATGAAAATTATAACATGCTTTAGAAGTTTAGACAAAAACTGACCAGCACCTTTTCTACAGTGTATTACGTAGTATACATATGCTAGTTTTATACCAGCTAAGCTGTAGATAAACTGAGTATAGACTGGGCGGGGTAAAGACGCACATTTTCGATTCAACCACGGCGAAATTTCAAATTAAAGATCGAGGCTCACTAAAGATATGAAACATGCCAGTAATTTAGGTGGTTTTGACGAGAATTCGGCATATCTTGCCACGAGCCCTCACTTTACAATTCGTGACATAACGTAAATAAAAACAAATAAGCGACGATTTGATATTTTGAGAGGAAGACGCGTACGAACTCCTCCATTATTAGTATAAAAGATCTTTGTATTTTGATTGATTGAGGCAGTTAGCTTGTAGGGCATATGGGTTGCGCCCTCATCGCAGTTCTTTCACCATAAGTAGCTTTTGTAATATGTGTATACAATACATGCGAGTCAAACGTCAGGCCAGGTATTGCTATCATTGTTGTCGGTCGTAGAGAGACATAGCAGCCCTACAGTGTTCCCGTCATAGTGGTTCACAGACAAGTTGGATTATATGAATTTTTTTTTGATGTTAGGCTACAGAAAACTTAATGTACCGTGGTTGATATGGTATCAGAATAGAAATTTCCGTAGCATTGGTGGAAAACAAACATTCAAAATTATTTTAGGCACTAGGAGATTCTTGTGAAGCTTAACAATATCATCCACATACACGGTCATCTCGAACTTGAAATATCCATCGCAAAATTAGTCATGGACAGGTGTAATCCAAAAATGTTGATGAGATGTTTTTGTATCAATAGGTTATGAGGGTAACCCTGTACAATTTTACACCCACACATATGATAATGATGTCCATAATGATGTCCACGGATCGGTTCGGAGAATGTGAAAAATAGAATTCAAAAGTAGTCAAAGTTACAGCGTATAGCACTGTCAACCGTTTCAGCGCCTTCAATTCTTAAGATAGGCAATATTTTTGTCTTCATTTATTGCCCTCTAGTATCACTTTGCCCTCAAAAAACTCGATTCAAATTCCTTCATCTAGGTACTGTGAACTACCCTTTGAGCACGCTGGAGTCAAACAGGTAGAGGAACATTTGTCTGCAGGAACAAATATCCTGAAACTTTTAAACATCTTTGAAACGCTCTCCTGTAAATAATATTACATTTTGAGAGGTAATAAGGCCCCAACACAGAGCGTAAGTTAGTACGATAACTAGGGTGTAATGTAAAACTGTTGACTAGTCTTCAGTGCAAAATTCGGGAATTAAGCTAAAAAGATCTAATATTATTTTCTCTCGGTTACTCTTTGAGCCCTACCTTAATTTGAAAATTTGCGTGCGCGTAACGCGTGCGTGCGGATGACCTTGAGACTGATAATTTTTTCTCTCGGTTACTCTCTAAGCCCTACCTTATTGGAAAATTTGCGTGCGCGGTTAGATGACCTTGGGACTCCAATAGCCTAAAATATTCTAAAGTAGACTTATACTAGACCAAGAAGGGGAGCAGACTAGCGGGGTGCGTGAGCTTTCCAAAAGCCATTAGCCCAACATATCCCAAAGAAGACTTATACTAGACCAATAAAGGAGATAAACGAGTGAAGCATGCTACCTCATAGAAGACGTGAAACATGATTTTTATTCATTTCATCATTTGGGTACGCCAGAAAATCTTTTAAAATAAAAAAAACATGGTTTTGTACAAGCTTTTCAAAATTCAGAGAAAGCCAAGCGCTAGTCAAAAAAATCAAGCTGAATAGAGCTTTTAGCTTCCAGAAATGCGCTTAAAGCTGGCTTTCGGCTTTTGTCTTATGAGTAGAAATTTCGATAAAGGCTTTCAGCTGGCTGCAATACACTGATCTAAAGAGTTCATACGCTATTTAGCAACTAAAAATCGTTTCGCGCAGGTTCTCCTTTCCCAAGATCTCACTGAAAATGTGTCAAACGATTCTCACGTTGAAACTTACAGACTGAGAAGCTGGTAGATATTTTTGAAAATGATTTTATGCACTATGGTGGTTGATTAACTGAAGTTCTCGTCCTTATATCAGGAAAAAAAATGTAATTCACGAATGAGAATTCGAAACATCGTATTAATTTTGGAATGGTGCATTTTTTGAAACTCGATGATTCAGAGATAATCTTACTTTCGTACTATTAAAGCCTTTACTAGTTATCGAACATGAATAATATCTACACCACTGGCCAGAATGTCAGAAAAATTGAACCGACTTTATGGTTTTTAATTTATTTTTTTCAAACAGTTACACTGCGCATTATTCTACCTGTAGCTTGTTATCCCTTCATAAATTAAAATATCAGACGCTATAATCATTCTAACCACACATTTGAACATACGATTCATATTTATCTCTAGAGACTTGATACGAATCTGAAAATCAAAGCGACCTTTGGGGATAAAACAAACAACGACACCTAAATATAATAAAAGATCAATATTCTTACAATAATATATTATTATGTTCAGCGATTATTCAATACAAGCAGATCAACAGCGGTAGCGGGAATGATGAGATAATCATAACAAAAAAATAATAATAATAATCAAGAGCTAAATTATGAAGAAGAGAAATTCAGATCTCAGATTTTTACATTGGGATAGAAAAATGCTTTCCAAATATCAAGATTATTCTACCATACAAAGTTAAATTGACGTGCAAAAACAACGATCATAGTAGATCAAAACGAGTGTTGAAAGAAAATCAGATTTGTATAGTTGTTCTCTGATATCATTTTTCAATTTAGAATCCAATGATAGTAATAATCACCTTCAACAAGTTCTCGAATCTCAGATACGGCACATCACATTGCATATACGTCGAAAAATTGACGTAAATGCATTCGATTGTGATAGTAGTGGGGCGTAATTACGTAGCATCATTACTAACATACTGATAGCAAATAGCGCGAAGGACTTCGTCTCGGTAATCGTTATTTTGCGGTATAGATCAATTTAACCTTGTACGGCAGTATTGAATTACTGTACAGTATTTTTAAATTTTATATGACGTTAAATAGTGAAATGAATAACTCCATTTCAATTCTTGAAAAGTACCAAAAATTCCTATACTGAAGTCAGGATGATTTTAAAGGAGAATCACTTTTTTACAAATTATATTATTTTACTTATCAATACGCTTATTTGAATTTTCTCCAAACGTAAAAACTATTCAATCGAAATATGAAGGAGATGACACAGTCGGAGATGAACGACGGGACGTTATCCAATGCGTCCATCAAGAATTTTCAAATTCATCAGCAGATATACAAATTGCCGTCAAAACAAATTTCGCGGCCTCTGTGCCGTTGAATGATCCCGGTAGTCGCTGAATGATGAGCTGTTTTTCGATTTCACGACTTCCCGTGAATACAAGAGTTCAAATTTGCACCAGAGATATTATAATGATACCACAGATTACACGTTAATTAATACGATGTTCTTCAACAGACGAGATGCTTAATATTGTTTTCTTCGGAACGAGCACCCTAAGAAAAAATATCCAGTCATTACTATTCGACGTCAGACAATAACGCTTTACAGCGACCAAAAATTTCTTTACCTTCGGTTAGAATAGCTTTACCACCAGAGGGCCTGCACAATCTTTGACTACAACCTTCGCATTTCACTTTATCTTGGGCATGACTGAACATCGTTGTAATCTTGTAGCAACCTGTAAAAACGAAGCGGTTCTTTCAATACATTTCGTACTTTTTATTTGAAACCTACGTGTAATGGTACGAATACATACCAGGGCATTTCACATCCATGAAATAAGAGTTAGGATGAGGCACCAAGCGTTTGAGCTTATGCTTTCGTTTCTCTTCAGCCGGAGTTGGGTGGAGAAAATCTATCGCGAGCTTAAAACAGAAAATCGACCATAATAATTAGTTTCCGTTTTCGAATCGGTGATACAATCGTAGACTAACGAGATCACAATCGATAGAATGGAATTTGTATTGAGATATAATTAGAGAGTACTTACCGGCATCTTCAATTTTTTCCTTTTAACTTTTCGAAAATTGTATCCCAACGGGAGATTTAGCTCAAACAAAATAAATTCTGAGTATAACTCAAGAGACGAGAATTGAAATAGTTCGGAAACTGAGCAACGTGGTTTTGTGTTATCATTGATCATTCTCCTCGATTGAGAACCTTGAGAAATTGATCAAATTGAGAACCTGAGAACCAATCTGCGGTACAAATAGATAAGAACGAACGTGCAAGATGACAATTTAGAGAAAGGTTTTCAACGTACATCTGATTGTGGACCCTTTTCTCAAAATCGTCATCTTGCACGTTCGTCCTTATTTATTTGTACGGCAGCAATGGAGAGTGCTGACTCTGAAACTTACGATCAACGGAATAAGACTTTCTTTATGGCATGAGCTCGCGTCAAAAGCCCTATTTTTCTAACCGTGGTTCTGCATTGCAGCTTTCAGCAATGAGCAAAACAGTATGTAATTCGATCTTGAGTGTGTAAATATTGTAGTTTCGCTAACGTAGCCCGTGTGAAGTACATTAGAGAGTACTGTCAAGGCCTGGGAGATGGTAACACAGAAGTAATCATGACATTTTTTAGGTTTTTCTTTATTTCCCAAGAAATAATAATGAAATAATGAATTTACACTGATAATTAAAATGTAAGATATTGAAGTATTCAGGTAAACTCTTTCAAATGAATTTATTTTCGAGGTATCTGAGGTGATTCAAAAATTTTGTTGTTTGCACACTCCAAATCTGATATTAAAATTTGGTAGTTCCCCATAGAGCCCTACCGCTCACCAGTACTACAGTCAACTCGTTTGATGTACTTACAAATCTGAGGTAAAACACCAAGAGAACTTGAGCTACTCTAGGGAAGAGTTAAATTTTTGCGTACGAGTAAATATTCAATTATTATAGGAAAGAAAAATTGAGGCTTTTCCTGCACAGAATTTTATTTGTTTACTTTCTTCAACATTTTGGCCAATCTATAGTGGTCATTATCAAGACCACTATTACTCTAATTATAGGTAATTATAACAATTTATTATTTTGACAATGTTACAAGAAAGTAAAAAATATTATTCCAATCTGTTAGGCTCACAGCTTTTCCGGTCTGAACTATTCTGCGACTATCAAACAATTTTGTACCAATCATTTTCAAAGGGAGAAAAAATCAACTTTGAGAAAAATTTAGCTTACAAGTAATCAACTCCTCAAAAATAAAATTTATCCAGAGTTGCAATAAAAACATTAACACTACATAATAAAAAAAATCAAACTTTTTGTTCATCATGGAAGTGATGAGAAGTGTACACTTTTTTTTTTTTTTTTTGATTCAAACATTCACGTAGGTACAAATAACGTTTATTTACAACACGAGGATAGCTTTTTTTCTGATTTTGAAACGCTTAATGCACTTGTTTGTATTTCGACATCCTCTCGAAGCAACATTTCTCTGTAATTATTAAAAGTAGGTAAAAAATTAGATGATGATTGTGTCATTAAAAAAGCACATGAAAATAATTTCGGGTCGGCCATCTTTCTATCTTTCTCTATTGAAAATTTTTGTCTGATGAAATTTCAAATGTTGTACATGAACCTGAATTGCTGCAGGTTATATTGAAGCAAATAGATGAATCCTGATTTTAACTTTCCGAGTAATGACATACTTACCGAGTGAGAGTCATCAACGCTTCAGCTATATTCTGCCCCGTTTTCGAACTGGTTTCGTAGAGAATCGCATTGACATCGCGAGCCAAGTTCTCTGCTGTTCTTGTGGCCACACATTTGATTCCCGCGTTCGCCATCTCATCTCGCAGATCGATCTTATTACCGCAAACGAGTATAGGAATAGTTTTATCGGCCGTTTCCTATCGATCGACAAGAAAATTTTTAAAACGGCGTCTTCTTCTTCATCAACGAATAAGCCCGTTTATAAGTCTAAAGTTCCTGCACGGGCCTTATAACTGTAAATGGGTTCTTGACGAAAGGAGCAATCTGATTGGTCGATGCTGGTGAAAAGCTTAGAAATTCGTTTGTAATAGAGTAGCAAAAGAGCTACTCCTGTGGCTACAAAAGACCCTCAGCAGCTTACACCCGATAAACAATGTTCCCACTTGAAGCCCTCGAATACAAAGAGCTACAGGGACTCAAACATGAAAACAGGGCTTTAAGTGGGAATCAAGTGGGTAGTTTTTCTCACATGGATCCCTGGAATTCAAAGAGCGTCAGATTCGTCTCTCTTGGAGCCCTTCAAGCCCGGGAATCTGCTGGGCTTCAAATAAGGATCAAGGGGGGTAGTTTTCCCTATTTTTTCCATGGGAAACAAATTGTTTAGAGATGTTAATGTTTAGTTTATTCATTTACCAAAACCATAGCCTACAATGCTGAATAACAGGGCAATGAGCAAATTTTAAGATTACTCTTCGAGTAGGTATATGTATAGCATATATTATTCGACTTACATTTATCGAGTAAATCCACTCGCGAATATTAATAAAAGATCTTTCGTTTGTAACATCATAGAGCAGAACTACGCCATCGGCTCTACGAAAATAAGTTTTAGTCATGGATCGGAAGCGTTCTTGTCCTGTGAAATACAAGGGAGCGTAGATATCAATGCGGTTTTCATTTAAAGTAAACCATAATATCACTTACCCGCTGTGTCCCACAATTGTAATGCTACACATTTGTCATCAACCCGGATAGTTTTGATTCGGAAGTCTACACCTGCGAACGTCACACACGACAGAATCGGTTACTACGAATTATTCGAAAAAGCAAAAAGAGGAATAAACACGGTGAAGTTTACTTACCTAACGTGGAACTTAATCGATTCGTAAAAGCTCCTTTACAAAAACGATGTATGAAACAACTTTTACCGACGGCAGCGTCTCCAGCAAAGACAACTTTATACGTGCGATCGGGATCACCACTACCCGCATCAAAACTACTGCCTGGAGAAATGATGAAATCTGGTATGCATCGAAGTCTACGTCTAGATGAAGTGGATGTTTTGCTGTCGTCCGACTCTAGCTGAATGAGGATGAAATTAAATTATCATTACTAAACAATGCAGTCAAACTCCTTCTGGTCATTCGTCTCTCAGTAGAAGTCCTTAGTAGGACAGTATGACGAGGCCTTCGAGCTAATAACTCCTCTATATTGATCATTGGAGATCGAAGGGGGGATTTCAAGGATCTTTAGGTTGATTATTGCACTCACTAAAAAATTTCATTCTATTTAAATCAAGTTCCTAGGTGATTCACAATGTGGGACGATAGAGCATAAAGTCTAGATCCTGTGGGTCAAGATAACCAGAATAGATACCACCCTTTTTCTTCCATTAAATGTAAAGAGTATTCCGGGGTTGCACGTGCAGATTCTTTTGCCTATCTCAGCGTCGTCGCCAGACTCTTTGAAGCCTGAAGCTAAAATGTTCACATGAGGCCTTTTTTCAATTTGGGAAATTTCCATATTTTTCCCTCGCGGGCGCAAGGCCTGAATTAGCGTGAGGCCTGAAGCGGTAATACCTATTCACCACTCCATGGCGACGGCCCTGCTCGAGCCTGAGACATGAGATTGAGACTCAAAACTGAGACTCAAGTTGAGACTAGGGACCGAGAGTAGAGCTTGAGACTCAAGACTGACACTCGGGACTTAGACTCGAGACTGACACTTGAGCTTGAGACTAAGACTGGAGCTTGAGGCTCGACGACCGAGACATGAGACCGAGACCGGGACCAAAACCGAGACTCAAGATTGAGACTCGAGCCTAAGCCTCAAGACTGATACTCGAGACTTGAGACTGAGACTCGAAGCTGAGAGTCGAGCCTGAACCTCACGGCTAATACTTGAGACTGTGATTGGAGATTGAGACTCGAGACCGAGACCCGAGACCCGAGACCAAGACTCGAGACTCGAGACTGAGACTCCAGTTTGCGACTCAACATTGAGACTCGAGGCTGAGACTCAAGCTTGAGACTAGAGACCGTGACTCGAGATTGAGACTCGCGCTTGAGGCTCGAGACTGGCATTTGAGCATAAGAGTCGAGCTCGAGACTGACACTTCAGCCTGAGACTTGAAGACTGAGACATGAGACCAAGACCGAGACCGAGACTCAAGATTGAGACTCCAGGCTGAGACTCGAGCCTGAGCATCAGGACTGAGACTCGAGACTGACCCCCAAGACTGACACTTTAGACTAAGACTCGAGATTAAAACTCGAGATTGAAACTCGAGACTGACACTCCAGTTTGAGACTCGAAGCTGAGACTCGAGCCTGAGCCTCAAGGCTGATACTCGAGACTGTGCCTGGAGATTGAGACTCGAGACTTGAGACTGAGACTCCAGTTTGAGACTCAAGATTGAGATTCGAGGCTGAGACTCAAGCTTGAGACTGGAGACCGAGACTCGTCGCGCTTGAGACTCGAAGACTGAGATGTGAGACCGAGACCGAGACTCAAGATTGAGAATCGAGCCTGAGCCTCAAGACTGATACTCGATACTCGAGACTTGAAACTCCAGTTTGAGACTCAAGATTGAGACTGGAGCTTGAGACTCGAGACTGATCGCCAAGACTGACATTCGAGACTGAGACTCGAGTTTGAGACTCAAGATTGAGACTCGACACTGAAACTCGGGACTGACACTCGAGCTTGAGACGGGAGACTGAGACTGGAGCTTGATACTCGAGACTGACACTCAAGTTTGAAGCTCAACTGGCATTTGAGCCTAAGACTCAAGCTCACGACTCAAGACTGCCACTCGAATATGAAACTCGAGACTACACTCGGGACTGAGACTTGAGACTGACACTCGGGACGAAGACTCAAGACTGACACTTGGGACGAAGACTCAAAATTGAGACTGGAGTTTGAGACTCGAGACTGACCCCCAAGACTGACACTCAAGACTAAGACTCGAGATTAAGACTCAAGATTGAGATTCGAGCTTGAGACTAAAGACTGACATTCGGGCCTGAGAATCGAGACTGACTCCCAAGACTGAGACTCGAGTTTGAGACTCAAGATTGAGATTCGGGGTTGAGACTCGAGATTGAGACTTGAGACCGACACACGGGACTGACACTCGAGCTTGAGATTGGAGATTGAGACTGAGACTGAAAGCTTGAGACTCGAGCTTGAAGCTCCAGACTGAGACTTGAGCTCAGCGTCGTCGCCAGACTTTTTTAATCCTGAAGCAAAATGAGCTCTTTTTTAAATTTAGATAATTCTAAGGGTTCCCCCTCGCCGGCGGGATGCTTACAGTAGCTCGAGGCCTGAAGCGGCAATACCTACTCGCCACCCTCTGGCGACGGTTTTGCCTATTTTTGCTCCATCCGAATTCAAGTTTGTATAATTTAGTGCGATGTAGTCATGAATTAGAGGGGGGGGGGCGTATGGATGTGTAAAAGCGAATCTAGGAATAAGAGAGAGACAAGAAAAATTAAATAGAATGTGTAAAAATGCATTATTATAGAAGTCAAAAGACTGAAAATCACAAGGTCGAGGAGATGGACGAAAATTCATGGACTGGGGAAGGGGTAGAGCAAAAACGTCAAAAAAATCTCACCGATTTCAATGCTGACTCGCCATCAGAATAGCTACAGGAATCTTGATCAAATCTACGATTGCCGTCGTGATCCATATCTTTCAATGTTGACCGACTGCTATCTTCAAGCAGGAGTATGAAAAATTAATTATTTTTGTAAACCTTCCCGTCAAACTTCATGAAAAACCAACCTATATCTTGCATTAACCTTTGTATAACGTACTGTGCGCCAGTTTCATTCATTATTTGATCGTTAAACGCAGGAACTGGACGATTTGCTAACGAATGAGTCGAGATCCTGTGAACATGAACAAATTGAGAGGGTAGACGACATTCAAGCATCTCACACCTAACTTTCTAAAATTAGGAGTCACGTGCATCTCAAAAAAAACATGCTGACGGAAGCTAACAAAGGTAGTACAGCATTTTATATGCTCTCTTCACCTGGGCGGCTATTTAGCTGATGGGCTCACCCGTTCTGAGCTCGTTCGCCTCTCCGTTGGGTCGTACTTCGATATGACATGTTGATGTATCAACTTTATCGACCATAATTATTGACTTTTGATACGCCTATCTTGGTCATGACGACGTCAGAGTAACGTCCCCTCTACCAGTATTCCTTGCCTTAGTATAAGCCTAGTATTTTGTAAAGGTGAAGTTCACAAGGAGCGAAGGTCTAAATTTTTCCAAGTTGCTAAAGTGGAGTTCAGTATACTCTATGTTAGGCCTAGTGAGAAGATGAGATTACTTAAGACAGCCTTTGAGATACTTTTGAGAATTGTGAACTCACTTTTTGGATGAAACTGCTGAAGCTAACGATGGACCCACATCTGAACACGAAGAATTTGTGTCTGATCCCGCTCTACTGCCACAAAACGGCGAGATCCGTCCGCCTGAAGTACGTATGTAAGACAAAAGACCGTCATTTGTATCTTGAAGGTTTTTGTTTACTTCACTACATTTTGAGAAAAAAGATAATGGTATAAATGTATGGATACAGCTATAAGTCAGTCGAGAAATATGACTATATACTGTTTGAGACACTTTTCAGGTCTCTTTCTCCTGGTATCGTTTCTCAACCATTAAACTAAATTTACTCCTAAGGGGTAACAGGAGAACGTTGATAAAGAAAACGGAGAAGTTGGGTTGAGCCTGGCGTTTTTAAAAATTCGAACTTCATCTTCCAACTTCTCCGATTCCTTGATAGGTAATTAAACTGGGCCAGGCCTGCAGCCTAAAAGAGGGCGAGAGGGGCTGAGCCTCCTCTCCTGATATCATGAGCCTTTGCTAGCTAAAAATTTCAACTTTAGTGAGAAAAAAACACTAATATACTGAATAAAGAAAAAAAGGTGTTAAGAGTTCCATCAGCCAAACTTTCAAGTTGACTCTGCCTACGGACCTCATTCAATTGATTCTTTGATAACCACACTGGGCCAGGCCCGTAGCCAGAAGGGGAGCAAGAGAGGCTGCAGAGCCTCCTCTCTTAATGTCATAAGTCCCTGTTAGCCAATAATACAACTACATACTGAAGGAAAAATCACTAACATGCTGAACAAAGAAAAAAGAAGGTACGAAGAGTTCGATCGCCAAACTTTCGAGTTAATTCTAGCTACGGATTCATACTTACTGAACTAATGCAAGTTGACGTTGTACGTGTTTGTTTTGATCGATGCACTGCATGACCATCTCTTGATGACTGTAAAGAAATAAAATCATACAGAGATAGTTGACTAAGAACTGTTTTGAATGAGTGCGTTCTAAAAAGGTTAAAGAATTTTCAAATCTTTGGAGAGGATAGAACAACAAAATTGGGTAACGATAGGTCACAAGTATTTAGAGTTATAATCAGAGGACAGTTTCTCGACTCATCCTCTGTTCTTCGGAAAGGTTTTGCGAGTAAAACTGAAGAATTTCGATCTCTAAAATGAATAATCTGGAACCTTACCACATAACTAGCAACTGGGAAGGAAGCAGGGCTTAGCCTCACCTCTATTATTCCGTACAGATCCCTTAAGGTGGAGTATTACGCAATACTTAGCCCATTACCTTAACCAATGAGGTCCCTATGAAGATGAAGGTCAATCTGAGTCAAGAACGCAACGTCAAATCGAGATCATCGACCTGGCCAGAAAGTAAAAGTAACAGTTCAGGTCATCGCCACCTCTTTTCCCTTATGGCTTTTCTAGATCCCTTGGAGAGTAGCTTTCACAAATAATTTTCAAACCAATGGTATTATCAGAGCGGTCCCAGTGTAGATCAAGGTCAATAGAGGATCTGTGTGTGATAGGAGAGAGGACTGACCCTCTTTCCCTTCCCGAATTAGTATGGTATGCTTAGACTAACGGGTTGGACTTACAAAGCCAGGCTTAAGCTAACCGTTGTGGTTTCAGTTAGGTTACCGTTTCCCCTCTAATGCTTTCTCCAGATACTTTTAGATAGATCTTAATAATAATTTCCGAGCCTACGACGTTATCACGATAGTCCCGAAGTATATCAAAGTCAATTGGAGATCAAAGGTACGGCAACAAAAGAAGGTTACGCCTCCCGTCCATCTAGCTTACAAGTTCGACTTACAAAACTTGATTTGAGCCAAGAGTTGTGGTGCCAGGAACGAATAGTAGCAATTTGGGTTACCACCCCGCTCCATGAGTACAGCTTTTATTGATAGTTCCCGAGTCGCAGGCGTTATCAGAGTAGTCCCCAAGTAGAACAAGGTCAATCAAGGATCTGAGAGTGACTCTGGAAGAGGGCCGTACCTCTGTCTCCTCTCGAGCTAGCCCAATATGCTTGAACTGACGAGTTAAAGCTAGACGTAGGCTAAAAGTTGTAGGGCCAGTGAGGAAAGATTAGAATTCAGGTTATCCCCCTTTTTAATGCCTTCTCTAGATCTCTTAGAATAGCTTTTACTAATAATTTCCGAGCTTATGACTTTACTAGAGTAGTCCCGAAGCGAAGGTCAATCGAGGATGAAAGGCGTGAGATTAAAAGATGTTTGTTGACCTTGACCTGGTATGCTGAGGCTAAGGAGTCAGACTGATAAAACTAGACTTAGGCTACAAGTTGTAGGGTACTCAAAGTTATGTTGGACTGAACGGGTGCAAATTCCGGTATTAGGGGTACGGTTCAGCAAAGACATGCAACAGAAATTTTTAGGGAAATGGAAAAACATTTCAGATGCCTTTTTTACATTATATTTCGACCACGACTTCCTTCCTCAGAAATTTTCCAGACGTACCTACCACTACGTCTCATTGCTCAGACGACTGGCGTCAAAAGAATGAATCACACTTACTTGTTCAATTCACGATCGGTCTTGATTTTGGCCAGTTCTGATTGCACCAAAGCTAAATTTGTTTTTGCGTCCAATATCGTGGAGCAAAGATCATTCGTTTTGAGAGCCATGTCACATTTATTATTCTCTTCACTGGCGGTGCGGGTTAAACTCCTGTACATCTAAATAGGTAATTTAGGTAAAACTTTAGTATACAAAATCTCTACTAGAAAGGGAGTCAGAACTTGAAGACTGCAAAGTATTTTCCTATCTAGAATTTTGAGGACTCAACCTCGAGACTGTTCATAAAGAAAAATTGAACGATCAAAAGATTTCGGATTCGACCTACTTTTTGAGACAGTTTCAATCGAGTTTCCATTTCGGTAATTTCGGCGGTCATTTTCTCCATCATCTCTCGTTTTTCTAATTCGAATTTTCGTCGCGCTTGCTCACGAGCTTGTTCTTCAACTTTCGCCACGTGAGCCTCGAGTTCCTCTTCAAGTCCTTGCATCTGCTCTCGGTGTTTCTCCTTTTCTCTGAAATTCGACACGATGGTGGTCTATTTGAATTGTAGAACATACGCCCAAGGCAGGTCAAAATTCATTTGACGTTTCCTACGTTTCAAAGTTACATGCAAACGTCAAAAGTTTTTGGTCTTCCTCGTGTATTACTACCGCGATATTGAATCAAGAACTCACTTGGTAAACATTTGCTTCAATTTCTCATTGTCGGCTAACACTTGTTTCACGTGTTCCAGCAACGAACCGAGGGCCCCTTCAAATTGAGTCACTAACATCGGCGAGGTTCCGTCGTTTGTTTGAAGTTCGTGGTACACTTCTTCCATTTTTTTCCCGCTACAAAGAATGGGAATACTTAATATAGAGTCTGATTAAAATAACTGTAATGAGTAGAATTCTTCCCAACTTCCGAGTTGAGAATCATACTGATCTTCCATAAGTTTTATAGGCCTATAGATCACACCTCAAACTTGATATGAAATAAATAAGTATAAGACGAGACAATTGGGTGAACGTTATCTTACGAGAGAAAAAAGTGAGACTATCGTGGAGCCCCACCGTCCCAATTTTTTTCACTGTTTTTCAGGACAATCAGATGTGTTTAAAATCTTCAAATATTACCTAGCTAGTATTCAAATAAGTCAATACAAGATTTCCCTGAGGATATTTTCTCGATCAAGTGCAGAATAGAAATCTGAACTTTATTTAATCGAATGCAAAAATTGCTCTACTTTGTGTGGGAAGACTAAATCCAATAAGTTATCATTCAGAGATATTCCAAGTCACCTTGGCTCAAAAATCTCCAAATCATAATTAATTCACCAACCTTGTATACATCATCTGTCTCAACGCGGGTTCGTCCATTTCGTCGATCAGCTGTTTCCATGCTAATTTAGCTTCCGATTTTCTACGCTCGATTAACCGCTGTTTAGGAGAGAGAGGAAGGTCCTCACCCGATATAACATCACCGCAGGGAGCGTACTGGAGTAAATCCTTCAAACTTATCTCGCCGTTGGCATCGGACAGGTCTTCGGTGATGGCGGCGGTAGTTTCTTCTCCCAAATACTTGGAGCAGACGATACGAAATTCCTCGCAACCTATGCGACCAGTGCCGTTCTTGTCCAAATTTCGAAAGAACTCGATCACAACTTGATTCTCGACCATATTTATGAATTCTCATGCGAATCACGCTGTCACGATGCACTTCCGCTCAGAAAAAATGTCACACCTGCTCGAATCCACCAACGCAAAACATGCTTAAAAATAGTACGTCTATAAAATTCGAATTTCGACATCGTCATCGTGCATCTTTGCACAAGTGTTTTCGGATACTTCAAGCTCTATATACTAGGTAGCGGATTGTATACGTGAGTCTCTTTTCGTCGGTTTAGTAACGTTTACTCCCTTCACCCGCCAACCGCGAGAATTGTGTTGCAAATTTCGTACAAACGATTAAATGTACCAAAAAGTACTAATCCCTGGTTCACTCTTATTATGGATGCATAATGATCCGACGGTGAAATGAAGATTTGATAGAAACCCGGCTATTGTACAGACTAAGTCGAGTTTTCTGAATCAGCGCTCGAATATTAATTCGTATCTAAGCATATATTACGTTACTCTAGCAAGAAATGTTTGTTTTGATTTACCTACACCGTCTCGAGCGTCATATTTTTGAGTTTATTAACGATCTATGTACGTACCTGATGCGACCAACTTCTGATATGAGATAATCTAGGAAAGTGAGAAGAGGTAGCATCTTGGAAGTAAGATCTCAAAGACAGCAAAAGTTTGTACCTATGTAAAATAATCTTCTCTCAGGAGTAGTACCTCCCCCTCATTTTTGCTCGCAGGATTTCTAACCAAGTTTTGACATGTCTCTCTTTTGAAAGCCCTCTTGTACTCTAAATGTGACTTGTCACGAGAAAAACCCTTTAGTCGTCAAGGAACGGATTAGCAGGAACGGTTTAACGTAGTTGCAGGCTTGCATGTATACAAACGCCAAACTGCTGATCCGTTCCTTGACGACTAAGGGTTTTTTCTCGTGACAAGTCACAAATATGGAAATTGTTCATTCGCACACGACCTTTGAACTTGAAAAAATTTCTAAACCATTTTCCCATAATTCTCGATACTCTCCATCTGTCCCTCTAGAAATTGTAACGAAGTATGGAAGGAGGAGTGAGGAGGCGCATTTATAGTGGGAGGGGCCGGGGGCTTTTGGTGATCGTCACCTAAGGATGCTAATCCAGAGTGACCTTGACATGAACCAGGTATAAAGTTTCTACCTTGAAACTCACACTGTATGTATAGGTATTGCGAGGAGGATTTTTGTGAAGCCGAAGCGCAACTATACAATTTTCTCGGATAACTTTCAGCCGAAGCCAAAGATTAAGCCAAAAAAGGTTGACTCCAGCTCCGGAGCCGGTATGTTCCGTTACGACTGTAGTGATGGGCAATAGTCGATAGTTCCGATAGTTTTTCCTGAAACTATCGACACTATCGATAGTTCGGATGAGAAACGTCAATCAGAAGAAATGTACCTTCAATACTCTTAGGATAAATACCCTTTCATGATCGCTGGTTTTTCCAAAAAGTTTTTCAAGGAATGTATTTCAGTGTCATCAGATGATGGACGCGACTAGGAAATACCATAAAAACGTGAGGCCACCATCCGTTGCACAACTGGTACCGCCTGACTGATTTTAACTCATTGAACTGGGGCAGTTTCTCTTTCTTTCAAATGTGTTATCAGTAAAGTCCCACCAATTTTGTGATTTTGATAAGAAACGTTTTCAAACTATCGATAGTTTCTCAAACTATCGACAATACTAAGGCCGTCGTTTTTTCCAAAAATTATCGATAGTATCGATAGTCTATAGATAATTCCCAACACTAGTTCCAATACCGGAGTTTGAGAAACTTCAAAGCCAAAGGAAATGAATGGCTGCAGCTAAAGCCAAGAGCAGTGATACGCATACGCTTCCTGCTGAAGCTGGAGTTTTAGATTTTAACCGGGAACCTGTTTTATCAGGGGGTCTTTCAAGAAAAAGTGTCCGGCGTCCGGGAGGCAACTTCCTTACCTAACTATGACCTTGAGAATGACCTTGGGACTTGGAGAAATTCACGGGTTCTTTAACAAAGTTAAATGAGGGGATGCAGGGAACCTGTTTTATGAGTTTTACTACAGGGGCACTGTGAATTTGACCTCCTTGGTGGTGTGGAACAGAGTCTATAATATAGTGTAGTGTCATTATAACTGTATGACTGGAAAATTAATATGCCTAGCAATTTCTATTATCTTCAGTATAGCTGGGACCCCTCCTTGTAGTATAGTAGCTTTATACTAGTATATGCCTAGCAATCTGTATTACCTTTAATATAAGCTAGAAGACTTCCTTTATTATACTAGTTTCATACTAGTATAACTGGAATCTTTGAGCTATAGATGATAAAAGGGGGAGCTCAAAAATTTTCCAAGTCCCAAGGTCATAGGTGATTATGGCTGTATAACTGGAAAATATTGATATGCCTAATGATTTGTATTATCTCTAGTATAAGCTAGGACCCCTCCATGTAGCACAGTAGCTTTATACTAGTATATAATTAAATAGGAGGGGACTTGGGGGGAGGTAGAGGGAATAGGAGAGAGGGGGAGGTCAAAAATTTTCCAAGTCCCAAGGTCATTCTCAAGATCATAGTTATGGAAGGGAAAGGCCTCCCAGATGCCAGACGCCAGACACCAGATGCCAGACACTTTTTCTTAAAAGACCCCCTGATAAAACAGGTTTCCTGTTAACAAATTTTTGACCTCCCCTCTTTCCTATTCCCTCTATCTCCCCCCAAGTCCCCTTCTATTTAATTATATACTAGTATAAAGCTACTGTGCTACATGGAGGGGTCCTAGCTTATACTAGAGATAATACAAATCATTAGGCATATCAATATTTTCCACTTATACAGCCATAATCACCTATGACCTTGGGACTTGGAAAATTTTTGAGCTCCTCCTCCTATCATCTATAGCTCAAAGATTCCAGTTATACTAGTATGAAGCTAGTATAATAAAGGAGGACTTCTAGCTTATATTAAAGATAATAACATTGCTAGGCATATACTAGTATAAAGCTACTATACTACAAGGAGGGGTCCCAGCTATACTGAAAATAATTGAAATTGCGAGGCATATTAATTTTCCAGTCATACAGTCTGTTATAATGACACTTCACCATATTATGAACTCTGTTCCACACCACCAAGGAGGTCGAGTTCACAGTGCGTTTTTTTGTAATACTTGTAAAACAGGTTCCCTGCATCCCCTCATTTAACTTTGTTAAAGAACCCGTGAATTTCATGATTGGAGTGACCTTGACCAAAAGGAAGAAGGGTCGATGTAAGCTACATTGGTTGGCTACTTTTGTTGACGGCATTTGTTGGCAACGGTTGTCGTCAACAAACATTACCGACAATGTAAATTGTTTTGAAAAATCCGTATCCGCCATTTCTTCTAAGCCTGAAAACGGATTTATACAGACTTTGATTGAATCATCAATAACAATCAGGAGAAAATTATCTCTCAGGACAATGACCAAGGTACTTTTCCCCTGAGCAGAAGAAATTTGTATGCAACGCAAAATCTTGAGGGAAATCGGTATTTTTTTCGTGGACCAAAAATCTGTAGATCTAGCAGCGTTGCTAGAGACAGCTATGGCTAGACAGATACAAATGACGTGTCTGCTTCAGGAGGCCCCACTGGCGGGAGACCCGCCATCCGTTTAGTTGCTGGGGGCCATCAGAGAAATTCTGTCCGCGTACGCATAACGCTGTGGGGCATGACGTCGGAGAGCGTAACGCTGGGACTTAGAATATTTCGTCGCCTTCTATTCGGTCTCTTCTATTCCCATCTTATTCTCCTATATGAGCTAGTATAGGGACTTGAAGAATTCCTGGCTTTTCTATACCCCTTTATTGGCTAGCCATCTTATACTGTACTTCTATATGAGCTAGTATAAGGACTAAGAGAATTCTTCACTCTTCTATACCCCTTTATCGGCTAGTATAGGGACTTGGAAAAATTCCGGGCTCTTCTATACCCCTCTGTTAGCTAGTATAGGGACTTATTAAAATTTCGAGCTCTTCTATGGGCTAATATAGGGACTTGGAAAATTCTGGGCTCATCTACTATACCCCTCTATTGGCTAGTTTAGTGACTTAGAGGCTCTTTTATGGGCTAGTATAGGGACTTGGTAAAATTCCAGGCTCTTGTATACCCCTTATATACCCCTATTTAGGCTAGTATAGGGACTTGGAGAAATCTGGGCTCTTCTATACCCCTCTATCGGCTAGTATAGTAACTTAGAAAAATTCCGGGCTCTCCTATATGGGCTACTATAGGGACTTGGACCTTTGACTATATACCTCTTTGGACTGATTTCAGCCTACCAGCCTGAAAATAGAGATGGCTATGGCTAGACAAATACAAATGACGAGATCGCTTCAGATGATTCTATTCTTTGCTCTTTGCCTTCCTTGGCATCAAGTGACGTGTACAGGGAAGACACAATTTTTAGTAAAAACTTTTCTCCAAAGATAGCTAAAATTCCTGTTTATGGCTTCAAAGTTATTCCTGAATGACACAACTATTGGACAATTTGAATCTGGAGCCCTTTGCGTCCAAGCAGGAGACATGCAATTCGTGCAGAGTACGGATAGGATAATGTATCTGAGAATCCTTCCCCTCGTATCTTAATTAATATTTTTTGGAACGTTTGCTCAGTCAACTTACTGCAGGACACCTGTCGGCGTTTCACAAAACGAAAAAACAAAACAAAACAAAAAAACTTGAGACATTAAAAGATTTATATTTCGCATAATCGATCAAAAATAAGTCACGAAGAAATTCAACGAGCAACACACAATATTTTCTAATAAATTTACGCGCGGGCGTGCATATACGAGTATTTTTGCGATCATCGATCGAAGTACAATATTATAATAACCACATTTTTGCAGTCTACGCCGACCGATGCGTACAGGTACTGGACAGGCTTCTGATCATGAAGAGTTCACACGATTACCTCGTATGCTTCAACAAGAACAAAATTCTCTAGATTTCGCTTCTTCACCCAATTTCAAAGGTTCTTTACTTCCATTCAGTCCATCAATATCTATTCTGTCTTGAATTAACATAGTATCAACAAGAAACCTGAAACGCAGAGTTAATGCTTATAATATTATAGTCAACAATTTTAGTTTTATAAACAGACTGGTTGAATCGTACAGAAAATTTAGAGGCTTCGCAATGGCAGCGGGGAACCCGCAACCTCCCTGGTCCTCCTCCTATCATATTCAGGGTGAGACTTACAGCGAGTGAGGCCCCAAGAGCTATTAGCTTGAATTCCAGAGTAGACTTACAGTAGATCAAGAAGTGAGTTCCCCAAAAGCTATGTTGAACTGGACCTATACTAGATCAAGAGAAGGGGCGAACGAACGGAGCGAGTGAGCTTTCCAAAAACTATTATCTTTATATACTTTCTGAACTCGAACTATACTAGATCCACGAGTGAGTCTTCCAAAAGCCACCAGCTACTGAGAAAGACATCAAACGTGGTCTTCATTCATTTGGTTATGCAAAACATGTTTCGACATGTTTCATGTCTTTTCTCTGCCCAGACCCCTAATTTGAAATTCTCGAAGTGCCCCTCCCCTTCTTCCTACTTTTCGCGTATCCCCTTCACCTTTTGATTCGCAAAAATTTTCGAGTTCACCACTGCAAGTTCACCTTGCCCAAGCTTTATACTAGCTTTACTTGGATTTTACCAGTCTTGAACTAGACTCATTTTAGGGTGTCCGGGCATAGTGCCCACTTTATATACTAGCTTTTTGATAGCTTTATACTAGGATTTTAGCAGTCTCAAACTAGAATTATAATAGATGGAGAAGCCCCCCCCCATAGGATTTTACGAGTCTTGAACTAGGCTTATAATAGCGTGTCCGGTCCATAGGCTAATCATCAAAATACAGTATACTGTATTTAAATGGATCTAGTCAGTTTATACTAGCAGACTTGGGCATCCTATGTATTTGAAGACCCTTCCCCGCTTGCACTCTAGTATACTGTATAAAAGGAGCTAGTCGGTTTATACTAACTGTATACTTGCTCACAAAAAGCTGTGAGCTTGAAATACCCTGAAATAGACTTGTACTAAATTTTTCAGATAGAGAAAGACATGGAACATAATCTTCATTTATTTGGCTATGGCAGATCATTTTTTAGCGGGGAATACGCTATCCATTTCGTTAAAGGGATTACACCCTCAGAAAACATCCGGGTCCACATCCAGGAGTTTCTGTGAACTGCGGGACGTGACGTGACGTGTGATACTCTATGACATCATCAATGACCTTGACCTACTTTAGGGACTTGGAAAAATTTCAATTTCCAGCCTTCATTATATCAGGCATAGTATACAATGTACTGAGAAGAGCCCCACCAACTCATTTGCTGAGGAGGCATTTTCGCGCCAACGTGATCACGAGCGCGTTCAACTTATTACGTCATCATTTTCAAGACTCGGAAACTAGGCTATATAATTATGATAGGAGAAGGACTTACAAAAATTTCACTTCCGAGCTATATATTATATAAGAACAGAAAAAGAAAGAAGCCCAGAGCTAGGTTTTGACATTGTTTGGATCTTGATTTCATAGGAAAGGGGGGGGGGGGGAACTTGGAAAAACGTCGGCTTCTTCAATGGAGTTGAACAAGGAACGCAGGGAACCTGTTTTATGGCTAATATTTACTTTAAAATAGGTAAAATCGATTCAGCAGATTCCTTACAGAATGGTTAAAGATGTTATGGGAACGAAATACAAATACAGTAATAATTAAGGGGTATTGGATTTCTTGGCGCAGCCGAAAAGATGAAGATCATGTTCCTTGTCTTTTCAAAATTTTGCCCAATCAGATATGTTGGGGATAATGTGAGACAAAAATATTCTAGAATTCTAGGCTAAGGCTTTAGAGCGGTACACTTGCTTGATCTGTCTCGCTTCTTGGTCTAGTATAGGACTCGCTCCGCTCGTTCGTCCCGCTTTAGTATGTTTCAGATGTTGTAAGCGGACTTAACAACTTATGACGTCACCCACTTATGACGTCACCTACTTATGACGTCACCGACTCATGACGTCACCGAACCTTTGACGTCACCGACCTATAACGTCACCCACTTATGACGTCACTAAAACTATGACGTCACCAAGTTTTTAACATCACCCACTTATGACGTCACCCACTTATTACGTCACCAACTTATGACGTCACCAACCTATGACATCACTCACTATGACGTCATCAACTAATGACGTCACCAAACCTTTGACGTCACCAACCTATGACGTCACCCATTTATGACGTCGCTAAACCTATTACGTCACCAAACCTATGACGTCACCGAGTTTTTATAACATCACCTACTTATGACGTCACCGACTTATGACGTCACTCACTATGACGTCATCGACTAATGACGTCACCGAACCTTCGACGTCACCAACCTATGACGTCACCCACTTATGACGTCACTCACTTATGGCGTCACCCACTTATGACGTCACCCACTTATGACGTTACCCACTTATGACGTCACCGACATATGACGTCACCGACTCATGACGTCACCGAGTTCTCAACATCACCCACTTATGACGTCACCGACCTATGACGTCACCGACCTATGACGTCACCCACTTATTACGTCACCGACTTATGACGTCACCAACCTACGACATGACTCACTATGACGTCATTAACTATTGACATCACCGAACCTTTGACGTCACCAACCTATGACGTCACCCACCTATGACGTCACTAAACCTATTACGTCACCAACCTACGACATGACTCACTATGACGTCATTAACTATTGACATCACCGAACCTTTGACGTCACTAAACCTATTACGTCACCAAACCTATGACGTCACCGAGTTTTTAACATCACCCACTTATGACGTCACCCACTTATGACGTCACCCACTTATTACGTCACCGACTTATGACGTCACCGACCTATGACGTCACCGACCTATGACGTCACCCACTTATGACGTAACCGAGTTTTTGATGTCACCCACTTATGACGTAACCAAGTTTTTGATGTCACCCACTTATGACGTCACCCACCTATGACGTCACTAAACCTATTACGTCACCAAACCTATGACGTCACCGAGTTTTTAACATCACCCACTTATGACGTCACCGACTTATGACGTCACCGACCTAGGACGTCACCGACCTATGACGTCACCCACTTATGACGTCATCGAACCTACGACGTCTCAAGCCAATAGCTTCATAATGGCTCTCAACGTGTTCTTAGCCTAGTATAAATGTGACCTACACCTACAGAGGGGGCTCGGGGGCTCGGACTCGGACTCGCATATTTCAGAATCACCTCCTGAGAAAGCCTAGTATAAATCTAGCATACGCCTTTTCAATATATTAGAGGGGGTGGGGAGGGGGGGCCTCGGACTGGCAGATTTGAGAATCACTGCCACAATGAAAATTTCCATAAGGATGAGACCAGAGCAAAGACATGAAACATGTCAAAATTGAGAGTTGAGTCAAATTCCAAGTTCTCCTCCTATCATATAGTATTATAGCTCGAGAGTGAAATTTAAATTCTTCTGAGTCCCCCTCAAATCAGGGAGGTTGCGGGTTCCCCGCTGCCATTGCAAACCTGCTATGGCCTCTAAATTTTGACATTTTTCATGTCTTTGCTCTGGCCTGACCCTACCCCCTAATTCCAAAATTTGCGTCCGTACGTCCGTACAACCATGACCTTGACACTTGGAAAAATTTCTGCTCTAGACCTCCCCCCCCCCTGACCTCGTACCCTAATTCCAAAATTTGCGTCCGTACGTCCGTATGTCCATCTGGCCTAGCTGTTGTATACTAATATACAGTATACTAGGATTATACTGTTAAGGCTGAATATACGGTATACAATTTTCCGTATATATAGGATACAGGCCTTCATTATGCTAGGGCTAATATACAGTATACAAGGTTTCATAATATCTTTCTTTGACTCGTAAGACACTTGTTGCTAGTATAAAACTATAGCTTCCAAGTTCCCCTCCTATTAACTATTCTACTAGGCTAAGCTTCATTATACTAAACCTGAAGTGGCTCTAGCAGGGGAGCGACCGATCTTTCTTCGGCTTGTAAGACAGTTATGAAGCTACTTTTCAAGTCTCCCTCCTATCAACTATTCAAGGACCTTAGTATAAAGCTAGGATTTCTAGCCTAGTTTGTCCAATATACTGTATGTAGGCTCCGTTTCTTCAATGGATCAGATAATATGCAACGCTTCAAACACCATATGACTCATAAGGCACTTCCATAATATCTCAGAAGACAGGTTCCCTGGGATTTTACTAGTTAGACTTATATCAGTGGGAGAAGGGGGACAAACTAACTAGGTCTCCCTTTGATCTATGCAGTAAACTAACACATAAGCTTCATACTAGGTCTACGAATCCTGTATACTGTATCCTTTCTGAGGCGTCCTCTACACTAGGCTACAGCTTAGCTAAATTCAATGTTTTCCTCATGGGTACGTGCCATAATGTTATGAGGAGGAGAAGGTACGTACACACGTAACAAATCTATAAACCTAGTATACAGTATATCAGGTCCAGTAAAATGAAAGAACGGAGCAAATGAGTCCTCCAAAAGCCATCAGTCTGGAATATACTAAAGTAGACTTATATTTGACCAGGAAGTAGGACGAACGAGCGTAGCGAGTAAGGCCCCGTAATCTCATCAACCTGGAATATACTAAAGTAGACTTATACCAGACAAAGAAGCGGGACAAAAGAGCGGAGATTCTACAGTAGACTTGTACTAGACCAAGAAGCGTACAAAATAAAATAAAATAAAATTGTTCTAATGTGCGTCAGCAGAGATAAACGTTGAGTACATGAAAAATGATCTTCATTTATTTGGCTCTGGTAGAAAATCTTTTAAAGTTTGAGTTGTATCAAAATATTTCCTCATCTATAACCTCTGTACGATGCAACAATTTTTTTATTTCATCTTATCCTTTCTCCCTACAATTTTAGTTTCATTAAAATTAAATGCAAACCCCATCTTGAGGGCACGTTTTTTTAATACAATAATAATTCTGATGCGTGATGTCAGGGCTGGTGGTATTTGCAATTTCAAATTATAAACAAAGAAAATTTCTCTTGCACAAATTGACGTCAATTCTGTCGACTCTTTGTTATTTTTTTGCACAGAAGAAACACAAAGTAGCCAGGGTACGACCAGTCAAATAATATAGGTAAACTTTGACAGATATGAAACTTACTTCATTGAATCGTGAACCATTAGTCCTTCTTTCGCCGAAACCTCCGTCCAGCCTATAAAACTATGTTCTTTGGCGAAAGTTTCTATTTCCATCTGATCTATTTGTCGAGCAGATAGGTCACACTGAAAGAATCAAGTGAGCATTATTTCAGGCAATATCGTCCGTATAATTCCATGAATTTTCAGCGAGCGGAGTCCGTGTGATTTGTTAAAGTTTGTAAACAGCTAAAATAATTAGGTAATGCTTCTCCGCAAGGCCCTTACTTTATTTCCTAGTAGCATACAAGGTATAGGAGATCCATCGGGTAAAGTACACTTCGCGTCTACGTCTTGTTTCCATTTCAACGTGTTATGAAACGAAGTACGATTTGAAAGATCAAACATTATTATACAACCGTGAGCATCTTTGTAATAAACTCTCGTCATCCACGTAAACCGTTCTTGACCTGCAATGTTTTGATTGAAAATTAAAACCATCATACGGGAAAATATAGGTATCGATTTATAAAACTGAAAGCAGAAACAAAGTTGCCCTCGCTCCGTAGGTTTCTTCTCTTTTTTTAAGTCAGTGTGAAGAGTGAAAAAACGCACAGTACCGGTAGCTATAAATAAAAATTATAATCGAAGTGTAACTATTCAGCAAGATAAATTGATATTGATTACGCGATTTGCATATATAGGCTACAAATATTTTTGCTAAATAGAACGGTCTCGATGCCAATCTTTTTTTTTCGGTGATGTTCTGTCTAATTCAAATTTTGTAAAACTTCCAGAACTTTTAGAATAAAAATCCAAGCCACCTTGAATAATTTTACCGGTATTACTATTAATATGGCCATCTCATATCTATAGGTTAAATCGAGTTCTAGCTCAACTAATGTAGCACATATTCGCTGGGTCGGATTATTAGCTGTGCCTAAACTGAAACCATACCTGATTTCTTGTTTTAAATATCTTTGAAAATAGGAAAATTAAGAAAAGCCTCCGTCTCATTTTAGTACTCGATGAACATCGAATAAAATAAGAGGTTAGCAAGGTAAAAATAAGTTGATAGGAATGAGCAACATATAGTGGATTCTCCTACATGGTCCCTTAATATGCACCGACTCCATGAAGATAGCGTGCAGAAGGAAAGAGACGAAGAAGATCCAACAAAGAGTTGTACTGAGGTGTGTTGACCGCGCGATCTCGACAGAGGTTCTTCGCGCAGCAGCTCGTTCTGAGCTCCTTGCTGAAGAAATAGCGGAGGTGTTCAAAGCAAAGAAGAGGACAAAGACTGATAAAAACTGGAGGGAAATGGTGAGCGAGAATTGCTCAAAATGAGCTAGGGATCTGAACGACCTCTTTGTTGATAACGCGACTTTAAGAAGTGGATGAACCTAGACCATGATCATTGGTCAGTTGAACTTCGGTGTTAAGCGGTGTGCCCTCTTCAACAAGTACACCTTCATGAAAAGTTGAAGAAAGTTGAGCAGGCAACGGGTTTGTATTGTGACCAAGGATAGCGTGATGCACCACAGCACATCTTATTTGAGTGTGAGACGTGGAGGTATGAGTAGGGCAAGCTTAGCCGGGTTCTTGAAGAAATTAGGGTTGATAGAGCGCTTGCTCCAAGTAGTTAGGCAGCAAAACCACGTTTATGGTCAACTCAACCCCTGTGTTCTATCCACATACAGAAGACACTCAGCACAGGAAAGAGAAAAAGGACGTGGAAAAATCGCTCCGTTATACGTTCTAGCGCCAAAAGTAAATATACAATAATACCTGCAATATCCCACAATTGTAGTTTGACTGTTTGACATTCCGAATAATTCAGGATCTTCAACGAGAAGTCGACGCCCACCGTTCCTTTGAATTCTCTCTTGAAAATATTTGAGACATAACGTTGTACAAATGCTGTTTTTCCGACTGTCGGGTCGCCTACGATGATCACCTTGAATAACTTCTCTGGCATACTACAGTATCCTATTTCAAAAAAAAAAAAAAAAAAAAAAAAATGAATAATGGATACTTACAAAAATTTTGAAATTCACCGATTCACACGCATTGATTTCAAAATAATTGAGAAAAATGATCGCGAAAATGAGAAACTTCTTGCGCGCATAAGCAAATTTTCCTACGAAACAATCGCCTACAGTCACCCCGCATCACTGTTTGAGAAAAAAAACGATAGGTACCGATCATCTCACGTTTTATACGCGTGGATATTAGAATAATATATTGCTTTATAATATTCGGAAACCGGCTTTGTGACCGGTTTGTTTTGAAAAATCGCTCTACCTGTTTTTAATTCCGTATACTATACGTTGATATAGGTACCTTAAATTCGATCTCAACAAAGCGAATTATTAGCGATAAAATCATCAAGTGACTGACATCAAATCTTTAGTCGAAGACGTGCCCAAACTCGGGCGCCGGAGATCGTTATCTCGCGTAAAAAGAAGTGTTCGCCTCCTCTTGTGACACGTAACATATTTAAATACTTACTTAATTCACTCCGAGAAGACCCACCTGAATTTCATACACAAATAAAGTTGACTGCTTGAGATTGATGCCGTTGGTTCAATTCTCAAGAACGTTATTACGGAAAAATACCAGTATCAAAACTAACGAACATGGGCTATCGCGACGGGAGAGTTATCAGGACTTATCTTTTCGCAAGAATGTACAATTTTTTTACAAAAGTTACACCTCTAGAGAAATGACGCTTCGATCGTCTTGTTATAATACTGTGCAATATTGTTCTGCGATCAAGACGTACGGGCACGTTTGCAATAATTCATGGCAAGAGGTTGTAAATAATTATAGAAGATGAATATTCATGTTTTGCATTCCATATTTTTAAAATGGAGATGTATGACAGAAAGTGCTACATTTCTCGACTCGAAGCTAAATGAAGTGCCAATAAGAATGAAATTGTATCGCTAAAAAAGTTTATAATGTTTCTGTAAATAGGTTCAAAAAGGAAGTGTATCATTCTACAAGAATATCGACCAGTATCCTTGAAGCATATTTAATCGCTTAATTTGACCTTAAGTGTCAACCTAAGTAATGAAATTCAAGCGCGCGCAGTGGAATCATCTTTCTATTTCTAATTCATTTAGGAGTCTAAAAAAAGAGGAAAATGTAGGTCCATTGATGAAATTTTCTGGCGGAGCCAAATGAATAAAAATAATTTTTCGAAGTCTTTTTATAAGTTTCAATCAGGCCAACTCAGACTAGGACTCGCAGATTTCCAACAGGAGGGTGGGGTGCCGGTAGAGACGGGTCTCTCGAAAATTTGCCGAGTCCCTATAACGTCATCGAATCGTGACGTCACCGGCAAATTCAGGTCAACCTCATACCTAGTCACCTGTATTGAGAAATTGATATCGATCCAACATATTAGACCTAGCCTTATTAATATACTAAATATAGTCGATTTTTGAAAATCGATGAATCAAATGAAATCAATTTAGTATAACAAAGGCTTTTGTTACGCATCGCCGTATACAGTAAGTATGCCGGGTCTAATATAATGAAGGCTGAAAACATAGGTTCTAAACTAGCAAGCGTACAAAGTTTTCCTTTGACGTCACTAGTCATGACTTATAGTTGCAGCTGCGGTCTGCGTGAACAACATCAATGTTCAAAACTTTCACTATATAATACTTTGTATATGGACTGAGCTAAGATGACGTTTACCCGTGGGCAGGGCTGGGATCCGGAACCCGAATCCGAATCCGAAACGGGATCCGGATCCGATCCTTTATTTTTGGGGTCAATAGAATCTCATCCATTTTGTGATTTTGATAAAAAAAGGAAAAATTTTCAAACTACCTATCGATAGTTTCTCAAACTATCGACGATACTATTGTCGATGGTTTATCACAAAACTATCGATAGTCTATCGATAGTTCCCATCACTATCAGAAAGATCAACATGTTATCACTATTCTAATTCAATGGCAAAGAAGCAGGGGTGTGAACCGGAATCGCTATCCCAAATGGTATCCGGAATCCGAACCTGAATTTTTGGGTTTTGGAAGCGGAACTAAAAGGAAGCGCATCCGATGATTGCTGCTTGGAAGCGGAACTGAAAGGAAGCGGATCTGATGATTGCCGCTTGGAAGCGGAACCAAAAGGAAGCGGATCCTGCGATGGCTCCTCGGAAGCGGAAACAAAAGGAAGCGGATCCGGCGGTTGCTCTTTGGAAGTGGAACCAAAAGGAAGCGGATCTTGAAACCTGGTCAAAGAACTGTAACCAATATTTCATCCGTGAAAAATAGCGGATATCCCCTAAAAAATAGAGGATAACCGATATTCTTTGCCTTTTTTTAAAGGATAACCTTAATTTTTTGTGCAATTCCTGAAAGATTCTTTTATCAAGATACAAAACCAAAAGGAAGCGGATCCGGTGCTTGCTGCTGTGAAGCGGAGCCGAAAGGAAGCGGATCCGGTGCTTGCTGCTGTGAAGCGGAGCCGAAAGGAAGCGGATCCGGTGCTTGCTGCTGTGAAGCGGAGCCGAAAGGAAGCGGATCCGGTGCTTGCTGCTGTGAAGCGGAGCCGAAAGGAAGCGGATCCGGTGCTTGCTGCTGGGAAGCGGAACCAAAAGGAAGTGGATCCGGCGATTGCTTTTTGGAAGCGGAACCAAAAGGAAGCGGATTTGGCGATTGCTTTTTGAAAGTGGAACCGAAAGGAAGCGGATCCGGTGATTCAGTTGAAGAACAAATGGAAGCGGAATCCAAAAAAAAAATAATAACGGTTCACACCCCCGCAAAGAAGTAGTTGACGCAGACCGCAGCTGCAGCTGCAGCTGTAAGGTATAACCTGTGACTAGTGATGGGCGATAGTCGATAGTCTCATGCTATCGATAATCCCGATAGTTTTTCCTGAAGCTATCGATACTATCAATAGTTTGAATGAAAAACGTCGATCTTGAAAAAAGTATCTCTGCTACTTTGTGGGATAGATACATTTTTCCTGATCGTTATTTTTTTGGAAAATCCTGTCAAAGAATGTATTCTAGCATTACCAGATGATGGATGCGACTAAGAAATACCTCAAAAACTTGGCGCCACACCTAAAAAGCACATATGTGCCCAAAAGTGAACGGTGAACGATCAACTACTTGACATTCCAGTTGCATAAGTAAATTCCCACCAATTTTGTGATTTTGATAAGAAAAAGAACAATTTTTGAACTATCGATATCTTCTCAAACTATCGACGATATTATCGTCGATGGTTTTTCACAAAACTATCGATAGTATGGATAGTCTATCGATAGTTCCCATCACTACCTGTGACAATTCAAGAAATACTCTAAACGATAATATTGGGAACTCTCGTCAATTTTGTGGTCACAAGCGACTAGCGGTAGAGCATGGAATTAACATCAGTGGTTTGCGTGTAGTAGGGATGTTCATTGTTTGACAACCCGAGATTCGCTCACCCTACGTTTAGAGTATGTGGTACCAACAGACTTAGAAATAATAATGCTCGAAAAAGAGTTAAACGTTATCCCAGTACGTGCTACCTCTGTTGGTATAAACCAAATATGCTTCACGGCTTGCAGCTGCAGTCTGCGTAAACTACTTTTTCCTCTTTTAATTAGCAGTGATAGCGTTTGGCTTGTAGGCGTCTAGGATCATTCCATCATAAAAATTAAACGATTTGTCTAGTTGCAATCCTTGAATCTGCATTACAAGTATAGGTTGAAAAACTTGCGCCAATGGCAAAAAATATTCGAGGTGACTCAAAATCTTGAGCAATTCTTATGCCCAACATTAGCCAACTCAGGTTGACGACGGCATTTAAGTTGGAAATCCCCTCCAAGAATGGTGACGTCACAAAAGTCGTCGCGTTTGCCAGAGTGTTGCAGCCAGCCAAAAGCCATATTCAGCCGTATTTTTGACCATTTAGTCAGAAGCCATAAGCCAGCTTCATGTTTATATTGAGTAGCCGAAAGCTAAAAAAAACATATCTTTTCAGCTGGCTGATTTCTCCCATTCCTCTCACCCCTCACCTTCATGATAGCATGGATAGCCGAAAGCCAAAAGCCGTATTCAGCCGTATTTTTGAACCATTGAGCCAAAGCCAAAAGCCAGCTTTATCTATAGAAAATTGCGAAGCAGCTGAAAGCCGAAGCCGTATTTTTCAAGGTCATCAGCACTGTCATCAGCCTATAAGCCGATCAAGGAGGGCAAACTTAGTTTTTTACTTCTTTCAAGTTGGTTATTTTGTCTCCCAGCTCCGTGTTATTGGTGACTCTAATATCTTTGTTAATAATTTTGTTTGAGTTAGACAGTTTGTATGTCTGGACAAGTTTCGATTTCGGCATTGGTTATTCTGGTTATTCCTATTTGTTGGATTGTACCAGCACGATTTCCACGAGTAAAATCGTTCAAAACCTGCTTTTGCATACAAAGGGCAAGGTTTCCTATTTGTGTTCGGATGAGCATTTTCCCCCTCTAGGAATCGAATTGCTCTGGCATCTTGGTTTGGTAGTGACAAGTGTTTTGTTTTTTATCAACGATTCAAGGTTTTTCACCTCGCGGTGCTGGTCTTTTATTGTTTTAACGGCGTTACGCGGAAGGCGATTACGCACATTTTCTGGTAGTCCTGTCCCTACCAAACATATACGCGCTTCCAAGTCCATGGATGGTACTGCATCCAGCAGGAGATTTAATTCTTTTAACACGTATTTGTTTGGAGTCCCATTAAAATAGCGAAAATTCATCGCATAAACTATATCTGTCCATCCGCCATCTCCAAATGTTTCTATTATCGAATCCTTCCAAGTCTGCGAGGGGTCTGAGAGGTCTCATAATTTCAGCCGCAGCGAGTACCAGTCTACGACTGTCCCGTCGGGAAACTTATTACTTTCTATTCCCTTTCTCAAAGATCGCGAGCCAAGTGTTAACATTACTGCTCTTACCTGAATATTTCTCGACAACAATATCTTTAGCAATGGTATGGAATGTTCTCTTTGGCGCCGGGATCTCTGGTGTAGATGAACGGGATGACGAATAAGATAATTCTTCACAATAATATTCTTCCAAGAAGACTTCTCTATATATCGCATTTCCTTCGTTGTCGAAGTATTTTTTGGCTAATGTTTCTGGCAGACTTACAAGCACATTTCTGAATGAAGAACGATTTTTCAGCACCTTAATTGCTGATTTTATAGGTGCCAACTCTTTTACCTCTGGATGTTGTGAGAGCGGCTGGAGCTCAGGCGGGAAGAGGAATGTTCGGTTCTCATCAAGCGGTGTTATGGTTTTTATGCGGTGTACAGACGTCTTGCCATCGGAATCAGCCCTTTCGTAGGCTATGTGAAAACGCACTTTCATGGACATCGTGATAATTATTGAATTGTAACACCGTTGACGAGAGAGAAAGAGAGACGCAAAGTAATACAGAAGTTAGTTGTAAAAACTATAGTCGATAACTAAGTACACGCGTCTCGGATTGTGTAAATGTACGTTAATATTGGAAATAATCTTAAATACTCGTAATAATAGTGAATAATCAAATGAGACGTTATTAAACGACCAAAAGGTATAAGAGGAATGATGATAACTCTCGAGCTCGCGAGCTTATCCTCGTACGTTGAATGTAGGCCAGGCAATGACCAGCAATTCTCGAGATAAGGTATACCCGCTCGGCTTCGATAATACAACGTTACATGACTGTATTTGCTGCTATCAATATTGAGAATGTCGCACCGGTCAGCGCTAGCATCGTCATTACTTCAGTCTAACATCAAGTCATTCAATGGATTACTAATGAGGAAAGAGCAGTACCATTCCAGAGGAAAGAACAAATAAAAATTTTGATGAAAGGTACGCTCGATAAAATGGGAAAAAGTTAATAATATTAGTCGTTAGCGATTCCAACTTGAATGGCTAAAGACCAAGATAATGGTCTTTGTGTTGAATGAAAATCGCTCAGCTAACGGCTAATAGCTTTGGCTTAGCTGCGCAGCCTTGCTTTTAGATACAACGCTAGCGCTACTTCAATATCCTCAATCTGACTGCTAGCGCTCCTCGTGCATAACCGGTCCAAATAGAAGATCTTGTGACATTCAATACTGTCAGAGCTGATTCAGAGTTTTTGATCACCCAATTGTCGTCAATATTTTCTGCTTTCTTCCATCTCTGATGCAAACAGATTGATTGATAACTTCAGCTCAAGACTTACAGTTGGTTGTCGCATCAACTTATCAGCCATTGTCAACCCTCCCAGCAATCTGCTCATGACATATTTGGCTTGAGTGGAACGCAATTAACCGGCTTCAGAACATGACGCACCGACTGCGGTGCGTAAATTACAAATGGCTTTCGGCTGACTTTAAGCTTAAAGCCTATCATAAGAAAAATCATTAGTTGACTTTTAAAAGTTGAAAATAACGGCCAAAATAACAACGGCTTAGGCATAACTCAAACTTAACATTCCTGATTAAAAATACTAATATCAAGTTCAATTATTTTGTAGCTTGTGAGCGATATAACATTCAAAAACGTGCCTAAGCATTTTGCGATGCTGCCAGTTACAAGACCAATGGTTGTAGTCAATCGTGTATCGGTAAATAGCGGCTGTACAGAATGAGAGGCTTGAATTGAGTAGGCGTTTATTCATTATGTTTGGACAGAGGGCAGCGTAATTCTCCAATGATTTGGGAAAAATCGCGATCTTCGAGCTAAAATCTCCAACTTTTAACAATATTGGTATGTGTTTAGATCAGGAGGAATCCTAACTTGTGACCGGACCCGGCCACCGAAAGCTAATCGGACTTGGTGGAAAATCTGCTATTAGCGGAACCTCGGTGAAATTGTTCCTCACATGTTCAAGATTGAGGAAGGGGATTTGAAAAAATTTCGACAATAAAATCATAAAGATGAGGAAAAGGATTTGGAGAAACTTCGACAACTAAGCGAAGTTCGGTTCCCAAGGTCCCAAGGGACTGGAATTTGGACCTAGTTTAGGAGCTTAAAACAGTTTGATTTCCGAGCAATATATAAGTTCATGAAAACATCTGTAACTTCCTGGTCGATTATCAAGAACGATATCCTCCCTCAAATACTTCTCACTTATACTTGATGAGAGGAACCTCACGATCAATTTTTCCACGCATAATTTTAAATTCATTAGGTCAGAATTAGGGCACAGTCGTAGCTTTTCTTACCTTATACTGGTGTGAGTCAGGGAGGCGGGATCCTAAATTCTCGGGAAGAGTCGAATCCTCGACAGCACATCCGAGGTAGTCGAATAGTGAAACAAAGTGGAGGTCAGGATAGATAATGCTTAGTTCGAGACTTCAGAAATCTTGAATGAAATATTTGAGTTGCATTTTAAATCCTGAGTCAAAGACAAATCTAAAGCATACGATACGATTGGGAAGTCAAGCAAAAATGTATCTAGAAGAAGTAGGAAAGCTGAGAGCAACAAGGTTTGAACCACGGACCCCTAAATCGTAACTCAGCACCTCAAGCGCTCCACCACCAGCGCTGGTAAGACACCGTCAAATATTATGATGGTAAGCCATAGAGAGATAAGAGATTTAACTAAGTAAAATGGATTTAGTTTCAGAGAGTTTCAAAAGAGAGGGAAGCAAAGGATTGAGCTAAAAATCAAGATATATGGAAATACATGTAGGAAATTGAGCCAAAGTTAGCAACAGTGTGCGGTACTTCAAACCAAAGACTGAGCACAGGACTGGAACACAACTTGTTCAGGATATTCTCAAGTAGTTGATAATTTTAAGTAAAGAGACCATAAACTACTGCACCATTAGGTTTGAACGGATTATCAACTTGAAAATACCGTTCTTAATGAAGGTCGTTATCATCAAATTCTAAACTTCGAAACGCGTCAATATATGAAACAATCAAGCACAATAGGAGGTAAATTACTTACTAGCTGAGAACGAATAATCTCTTTCCACATGGAAGTCTTTTTCTGTCAGATTCTCCTCCGAAAAGTAACTACTAGGTACTTTAATCGAATCGCGTCTCAAGACTCGTATTCCATTCTGTTCCTTAACGGAAGGCCAAAACGTAATGGAATGGCGTTGATGATGACCATTCATACCACAAACCAAAACGATAGAGCGGACGGAAGGTAAACACGTTCAAACGAGTCTGAAAAACATAATTATCGATTCCATCAACACGTTTCTACAAGAGGGTACAAGTTTCATCCAAAACACGTTGCATCGAGTGTTTAATTCTGTCACCGTGATATCAAATAACAGCTAAATGAAGGTGGCTAGTAGATTCCACAGAGAAAACTAGTTTTTGTGTCATAAAAGAATTTATGTACACCGCGCGGTCTAAAAGGTTACGTAGTTCATACACGAATAATGTGGATTTTCATGCCTAATATAGGAAAGTTAGTTTGAAATATATTAGAAACACAAATTCTGGCGACAATTAGTCGATAAATTCTTGCGAATAATTGAACTTCAAATGGAGAACCGGTTCACTAATCGGCATTTCCTCTCGATACAACATAATACTAGAGTGTGGAGCCATGGGAAGCACCATAGTTTCCCCGATTTTTTCCTATCTGTTTTCTGTGATCTCTATTTTTATAATTTATTCTCAATTAAAAGAACATCTTTTAAATACTAATTAGAAAGAAATGAATTCTAGACGTCTTAGAGCGACTCCAGCTCATTTTGTTCGGAGTCGTAAAATCATCTCGCGTTTATTAAGATTCACGTAAGCAGGTCTAAATCTAGAGAATTTTTATAGGCAGGAGGAGGTGAAATTATAAAATTATGATGAGGACTGCCCATCTTCAAAGAATATGAAAAAACGCCACTCCCGGGATCCGGCCCTAACATAAGCTATAAATTACCTGCCTGTGGTAGTTGGTGATTTTCAATGAATTTCAAGATTCTGAGGCTTTTGTTATATTCTCTTGAAAGCTAGCTGGTACGTACGTTGGTCTTCGAGCTCGTAGAATAAAGTGGACGAGTTAATTTGGTAAAATCAGTATATTTGAATCAATGTTACGTACAGCGCCGTCCAGACTTTTTCAGGCCTGAAGCCAAATTTTCACAAGAGGCCTTTTTTCAATTTACACAATTTTGATTTCTATCCTCTCGCCAGCGCGAGGCCTACAGTAGCGCAAGGCCTGAAGCGGTAATACACACTTGCCAACCCCTCGCGACGGTCCCGCTCATTCCTGAGACTTGAGTTTGAGACTCCAGACTGACACGGGATACCGAGACTCGAGACTGGGATTGGAACTAGAGACTTGAGACTGAGACTCGAGCTCCAGACTCGAGCTTGAGAATCGAGGCTGAGACTCGAGACTGACACTCGAGACCAAGAATTGAGACTAACCCTCGAATTTGAGACTTGAGACTGAGACTCGTGACTAAGACTCGAGCTCAGCGTCGTCGCCAGACTTTTTGAGACCTAAAGCAAAATTTCCCCATGAGCCCTTTTTTCAATTTAGACAATTTTGATTATTTTTTCTCGCCGGCGCCAGGTCTACCGTAGCGCGAGACCTGAAGCGGTAATGCTTATTTGCCACTCCCTGGCGATGGCCCGACTCGACCCAGAGACTCGAGCCAGAGAATCGAGGTTGAGACTCGAGATCAATACGCGCGACCGCGACTCCAGACTGACACTTGAGCTTGAGACTTGAGACTGACACTCGAGACTAAGACTCGAACTTGAGAGTCCAGTTTGAGAATCGAGGCTGAGACTTGGGAATGACACCCGAGACCGAGACTCGAGACTGAGACTCGAGCCAGAGACTGGTGAGTGAGACTGGAGACAGAGACTGGAGCCTGACACTCGTCACTGACACTTGTGACTGACACTTGGGACTGACACCCGAGACCGAGACTTGAGACTGAGACTCGAGATTGATACTCAAGATTGAGACTCGAGGCTGATACTCGAGACTGACACTCGAGTCAGAGACTGGAGAGTGAGACTGGAGACAGAGACTGGAGACTGACGCTCGTGACTGACACTCGAGACTGACACCCGACACCAAGACTTGAGACTGAGACTCGAGCTTGACACTCGAGATTGAGATTCGAGTTTGAGACTCAAGATTGAGACTCGAGGCTGATACTCGAGACTGACACTCGAGCCAGAGACAGGAGAGTGAGACTGGAGACAGAGACTGGAGACTGCCACTCGTGACTGACACTCGAGACTGAGACTTGGGACTGACACCCGACACCGAGACTTGAGACTGAGACTCGAGCTTGACACTCGAGATTGAGAGTCGAGACTGAGATTCGAATTTGAGACTCAAGATTGAGACTCGAGGGTGATACTCAAGACTCACACTCGAGCCAGAGACTGTAGAGTGAGAATGGAGAGTGAGACTGGAGAGGGAGACTGGAGAGGGAGACTGGAGACAGAGACTGGAGACTGAGTCTGGAGACTGAGATTGGAGACTGAGATTGGAGGCTGACACTCGTGACTGACACTAGTGACTAAGACTTGGGACTGACACCCGAGATCGAGACTTGAGACTGAGACTCGAGATTGACACTCGAGATTGAGACTCGATCTTTTGACTCGAGACTGAGATTCGTGTTTGAGACTCAATAATGAGACTCGAGGCTGAGACTTGGGACTGACACCCGACACCGAGACTCGAGACTGAGACTCGAGCATGACACTCGATCCAGAGACTGGAGAGTGAGACTGGAGACAGAGACTGGAGACAGAGACTAGAGACTGAGACTGGAGACTGACATTCGTGACTGACACTAGTGCCTGAGACTTGTGACTGACACCTGAGACCGAGACTTGAGACTGAGACTCGAGCTTGACACTCGAGACTGAGATTCGAGTTTGAGATTCAAGATTGAGACTCGAGGCTGATACTCGAGACTGACACTCGAGCCAGAGACAGGAGAGTGAGACTGGAGACAGAGACTGGAGACTGCCACTCGTGACTGACACTCGAGACTGAGACTTGGGACTGACACCCGACACCGAGACTTGAGACTGAGACTCGAGCTTGACACTCGAGATTGAGAGTCGAGACTGAGATTCGAATTTGAGACTCAAGATTGAGACTCGAGGGTGATACTCAAGACTCACACTCGAGCCAGAGACTGTAGAGTGAGAATGGAGAGTGAGACTGGAGAGGGAGACTGGAGAGGGAGACTGGAGACAGAGACTGGAGACTGAGTCTGGAGACTGAGATTGGAGACTGAGATTGGAGGCTGACACTCGTGACTGACACTAGTGACTAAGACTTGGGACTGACACCCGAGATCGAGACTTGAGACTGAGACTCGAGATTGACACTCGAGATTGAGACTCGATCTTTTGACTCGAGACTGAGATTCGTGTTTGAGACTCAATAATGAGACTCGAGGCTGAGACTTGGGACTGACACCCGACACCGAGACTCGAGACTGAGACTCGAGCATGACACTCGATCCAGAGACTGGAGAGTGAGACTGGAGACAGAGACTGGAGACAGAGACTAGAGACTGAGACTGGAGACTGACATTCGTGACTGACACTAGTGCCTGAGACTTGTGACTGACACCTGAGACCGAGACTTGAGACTGAGACTCGAGCTTGACACTCGAGACTGAGATTCGAGTTTGAGATTCAAGATTGAGACTCGAGGTGATACTCGAGACTGACATTCGTGACTGAGACTCGATCTTGTGTGACTCGAGACTGACACTCGAGCCAGAGACTGGAGAGACTGGAGACAGAGTCTGGAGACAGGGACTGGAGACAGGGACTGGAGACAGGGACTGGAGCCTTACACTGGAGACTGACACTCGAGGCTGAGACTTGGGACTGACACCCGAGACCGAGACTTGAGCTTGACACTCGAGATTGAGAGTCGAGACTGAGAGTCGAGACTGAGATTCGAGTTTGAGACTCAAGATTGAGACTCGAGGCTGATACTTGGGACTGACACCCGAGACCGAGACTTGAGCTTGACACTCGAGATTGAGAGTCGAGACTGAGATTTGAGTTTGAGACTCAAGATTGAGACTCGAGGCTGATACTCGAGACTGACACTCGAGACCGGGACTGGAGAGTGAGACTGGAGACTGACACTCGTGACTGAGACTTGGGACTGACACCCAAGACCGAGACTTGAGACTGAGACTCGAGCTTGACACTCGAGATTGAGACTCGAGGCTGATACTCGAGACTGACACTCGAGACCGGGACTGGAGAGTGAGACTGGAGACTGACATTCGTGACTGACACTCGTGACTGAGACTTGGGACTGACACCCAAGACCGAGACTTGAGACTGAGACTCGAGCTTGACACTCGAGATTGAGACTCGAGGCTGATACTCGAGACTGACACTCGTGACTGAGACTTGGGACTGACACCCGAGACTTGAGACTGAGACTCGAGATTGACACTCGAGATTGAGATTCGAGTTTGAGACTCAAGATTGAGACTCGAGGCTGATACTCGAGACTGACACTCGAGCCAGAGACTGGAGAGTGAGACTGGAGACTGAGTTTCGAGACTGACACTTGTGACTGACACTCGAGACTGTGATTTGAAACTTGAGCTTAAGACTTGAGACTGACACTCGAGACTAAGACTCGAGCTTGAGAATCCAGTTTGAGAATCGAGGCTGAGACTTGGGACTGACACCCAAGACCGAGACGCAAGACTGAGACTCGAGCTTGAGACTTAAGATTGAGACTCGAGTCTGATACTTGAGACTGACTCTCGAGCCAGAGACTGGAGAGTGAGGCTGGAGACAGAGAGTGGAGACTGAGACTAGAGACTGCGTTTCGAGACAGACACTCGTGACTGACACTCGAGACTGAGATTTGAGACAGAGATTTGAAACTTGAGCTTAAGACTTGAGACTGACACTCGAGACTAAGACTCGAGCTTGAGAATCCAGTTTGAGAATCGAGGCTGAGACTTGGGACTGACACCCGGGACCGAGACTCGAGACTGAGACTCGATCTTGTGACTCGAGACAGAGACTGGAGATAGAGACTGGAGACTAAGACTGGAGACTGAGACTGGAGACTAAGACTGGAAACTGAGACTGGAGACTGAGATTCGAGACTGACACTTGTGACTGACACTCCAGACTCAGACTCGAGACTGAGATTTGAGACTTGAGCTCAGTATCGTCGTCAGGCTCTTTGACACGCAAAGCAAAATTTTCACATTAGCCTTTTTTTCAAGTTAGACAATTTCAATTTTTCTTTTTCCTCGTCGGCGCGAGGCCTACAGTGAAACGGACATACCTACTCGCCACCCCCTGGCGACGGTCCTGGTTACGTAACCCGTAGGGGAGGAACAAAGCTCCGTCCACTGACGATCAAGCTCAAAGGGATAAGAGTACGAACACTCATGTCATTCAATTATCTCGGTGTCATAATGCGTGAGACTTTGACTAGCTAACCACCTAAATGCGGTCTGTACAGAAGCGGCCGGAATCTTTGTAATTGTTGAAATTAGTGCCATAGTCCGGAATAAATTTGCTTTTGGAAGCAAAGCCCGACATAAGCAAACCCTGCCTGTGGATACATTCAGTACGGCAGTTACTGGGGAACAGCTCCCTGTGTGATGGAAAAAAAGCTAGACTAGCGCTGATCGATAATAAGGATGAACCACCTGGCCTACCATCCTCTTACCGACCACTTAGTCTGTTAGACAATGTAGGAAAACTCCTAAAGAGAGTAATAGCCAATCGACTTAAGAGCTATCTGAAGGGAAGAGATTTATCTCTAGTAGTCAGTACGGTTTTCAATCTGGTCGCTGTATGTTAGATTCTGGAATCCGGCTGAAGAGGATAGCCGAATCAGCGATAGCTACGAATCAGTTTTGCGCAGCCGTCAGCTCCGACATAAGGAATATGTTCAACTCGATCCCATCGGAAGCCCTCATGGATGTAGAAGAGTAGCTGTCGAGAAATTCAAGCAAAGACGTCAGCTGATACAGTGGAGGGCCAAGTTACTTGTGGAGTGCCGCAGGGGTCGCTTCTTGGGCCGCTGTAGTGGTGCGTTGTATTTAACAAAATTTTTAAGCTGAAGCTGCCACCGGGCCTCAAGTTTACCTGATATGCAGATGACACACTAGAGACGATTGTAGCAGTGGAGAACAGTGAACTAGGCCCTACAGGTAGTGACACGCTGGATCGAGTCGGCCAGACTAGAACTTGCAGTCGATAAGACGGAGGCCATATTATTCATGATCCGTCGAAAGTTCGCCTGCAAGGTGTGGAAATCGGTAACGAAAAACCTAGGCACCTGGTTTGACTCAACGCTCAGCTCCAGGAAAGGCAGGTAAGGTAATTGCATACCTCAGCCGCCTGATGAGGAACATAGGAAGGCCGAGCGAAGCCAGAAGAAGGATCATGATGAGCACCATCTTGTCGATCCTCTTCCAATGTTTCAAATTTTGACTCCATGATGTCGTCAGTTGGTTCACACCCCTCAGCCAGTGGAGGTCCAAGCCCCTAGAATCATCGCGGAGCTAAAAACACATGAAGTCGTTCGTTTCCGAGCAATCTACAGTAAAGGCAAGTTTTTGACCTCAGACTACTCTTTCGCAGCAGCTTCACCTTTGAGCATTCTTCTTGTATCATTTCCAGGTCTGAAAAATCGTACTTATGGATGCGTGGCTATTGTTGACGAGCAAAATGAGCGCGAGGAAGCAAACCAATCCAGACAATAACGCTACAACAAACTTGAATTCTCAGAAGTGTAGAAGAGAAGAAGATGAATCAGAATACAAATGAGAAGATTTGCGATAAATTTCAGCGAGAAGTTTATAATGATGTCAGCGTGTCTTACGCAGAACGCGTGCGATAAAAATTATTCCGCTTGAATACGTCAAAGAGGAAGAGGCACAAATTCGAGGACAAAGAATTATACAATCTTTCTAATTCTACGCGTGTATTTCTGAAACGGTAAGGAAACTGACGCCTAAAATCTATCCCTTTTCTCCAAACAGCTGCGATCTCAATTCACGAAATAAGTAAGCTTTTCTCAATCTGCTTTCGAAGTGCATACATCCTAATCAACTTATTCGAATTCGCCTCGTAAAATCAGAATAAAAAAATCATAAATTTTCTGTCCGCACCCAAGTATCACCCTGACATCGGTACTTTGACCCCACTTTCTATATTCAATTAGGCAAATTTTTCGCCATCTCGACTAGATTTGTAACTTTTTCGCGATATCGTTTACGTAAAACTGGCTTACTTGTATCGAATGATTCCGCATAAACACCGCGGCGTAGATGAAACACAAAGTTTGAGCTTTCTTTTCCCGAATTTGAAAACACGACCGCCAAGAATACTCAAGAACAAATTCTAACCATTTATATTCACTTTCACATTGAAGTTGGAGTGAAGCACGAGTGAAGAGATCAAATAACAGATGTTGTCAACTAAATAAATAACTTTTTTGAGAGATAATTTTTCGTAAAATATTGTGCCTGTCTCAGAAATCTACCAACGTCTTTTCTTTGACGTTCTCGTATTTGCAATGGAAGCGCGCGTTTTACTCGAGATAAGATTAATTATTGATGGCTTGTAGACTGATAGTCAACTCGTTCTTAAACAGTAACCGAGTAGAGGTTGAATTTTTAATAATTTTGATCTTGTAATAATGTTTGCATACTTAGTTTCGAATAGATTTATTATTCTTTCATTTTCTAACACGAATGCAGCGCTCGAAGATATTATAATTTAGGCAGCACTGTGCACGGCGGCGTAAACAGTAAGATGGCCTATTAGGTTTCATCTTATCTCTTATTACATAATATTGTATCATAATTACACGGAAGAATTGGAAAACAGTTCATGATGCAAACGGTGTACATAATATAGAAGTGAGTATACAACAATAGCGCTATGAAGTACCAGTGTATGAAGAATTTATGTTGAGTGTTCAGAAAAGAAACTTTGATCGTCCTTTTCTTTGTATATGAATTTCACTCACACGTCAAAGGCTACATTCATTCTTTGGGGGAAGAGCATATACACAAGATTATACTTGTACAAGTATTTATCTTAAAACTCTACGAATACTTGCATTCCCGAGCGAAAGAATATATTTAGTAATATCAAAAGGGCGAGACAAACGCAGTTCTGTAAATTAGCGGCGTGTTTGAAAAAATTTTCGAGGTGTGGTTTTGAACAACAGGAAACGCAACCTTTTTTCGTGTTATAGACAGGAGAGAGTGACCCCTCATCTTCTGAATACACTTTCCCAAATATTCCCCCCCCCCCTCCTCAAAACTATAATCGCCACTACGCCGACGACGTTCTGTCTTTGTGATCTGGCTCAAACTAAGAACTCAATAAGTTTCTCAACCTCCTCAACTCTCGATACCCCAGCATTAAAATCACGCTCGAAATCGGAGGTAGTCGTATAAATTTTCTTGACCTCGATACCGTTGTAAATTTGTAAATGAAGGCAGGTAAAAAGTTTTTGAGGTTTATAGAAAGTCCACTCATACCGACGCAGCAATCTTTGGGGATTCTTTTCATCCTCCCTCCCATGATTCATCGGCTCCGTTCCTCTGCCACTTCACGCTTCCCAAAAAAAGCTCGATGTTATCAATCACATTGCTTTACGCCCAATGACGTAGTGACCTCGAACTACTTTTGAAACTGAGAGAAAGTTTGGCGTTTGCTACTTCAAGACCTGTATCCCCCCTCTTCATTGCACTAGGCCTGACTCACAAGGTACTATAGGCTATAGCGTGACAAACAATGATCCTAGGGATTCTAACTACTCTACCTCATTTTTCCTTCCACACGAGACTCTAGACTAGAGCTAACATAGACAGTATCCTTGGCTTGATATATAAGATACTATCATCCTGCCCTATGAAATGGATTTTCTGTTCAATAAAGGTACCGTAGAGTATACTAAATCTCACTTTCAGGATTTGGAAAAGCTCTGTTAGTTTCTAAGCTAGCCTATAATACACTAGACTGAACTAGGCTCAGCTACTAAGCTCAAAATTCTCCCAATACGTGTAGAGAGTGAGAGAGAGATAGAAGGTGGGGAGTAATATGACGTGATAGGCCATTACAAGGCTTATACTAGGCCCATAATAGACTGTAAAAGGAGAGAAGCGAGTAAGGTAATCAGCCTAACACATAAAGTAGTACTAGGTTTTACTGAGTTAAGAGATACTGAATTAATGGAGGACGTTAATATAACGTCATCATGACCCAGACGGACGTATCAAAAGGTAGGATCGATTTAAGGAAGTACTGAAGGTATCTCAAAAAACGACAGCTTCCTTATCAAAGATGAGCGAGAAACGACAAGAAAGTTGTTCTATGGATCGAATTGGCCTCGAGGTCAAAATTTTCCCAAGTCGCTTTCTCATCATATATTTATAGCTCGTAATATATTTAAACAAAATTTATTAAAATTATGAATAATTATTTTGAAAATAATTATTAATTTAAATAATTTTTATTATTTAAAAATGATTTTTATATTAAATTTAAATATTTATTTTTTGATTTAATTTATTTAATTAAGATCAATATTTTTTTTTTTTTAGGATTATTTATTTAGTAAAAATATTTATATCTATTTTTAATAATTAAGAGTATTTTAATTTGAATTTATTCATTATTTTTATTAATAAATATAATTATTATATTAATTTTAATTTTATGAATTTTTATTTTATATTAATTTTATTTTTTTAAATTAGGTTTTAAATTTAAAAAGTAAATTATTAATATTATTAAATCCTGATTCTAAAGCATTAAAGAAATTTTTAATATTAACAATTGATATTTATTCTATTTTATTTATGTATGCTTATTAAAAATAATATAAAATAATTGTTTTTTATTAAAATTTTAATTAATAATAAATCAAAATAGAATCTTGGTCCTCGAAAAAAATACGGATTTTTCCACGGGATTTTTTGCGCTCAAGGGAAAAGTACCTTAGTCACTCGTATGAGAGATACTTTTCTCTTGGTCGTTATGAGCTTACCTATATCGAAGTCCTCCGTAACATTAAGTCGATCAAGGAAAAAGTACCTCAGTTACAGGTATGAGAGATACGTTTCTCCGGATCGTTCTTCTTTGCAACAAAATGTCTGACTGTTCATAACGTCATCAACTGAAGTTAGATAGTAAAACGTCCGCGTCCGACTTTGATGACTTCATCAAGACATTTGTCAGCAACATTTTTCAACATTTGTCGGCAACATTTATCAGAAACATTTTTTGGTAACATTCGTTAACAACAAAATGTTGTTGACGCGGTAGTAAAATACTTCGTTTGATTTCGATCTTTCCCTCTTAATTTGACATGAGCCGCAATGAAGCTTTCCGTATTCTACAAAGTAGAATCGATTTACCGGCTACCTGGCGATCGCCAGTTGCGCTTCTAGTGTATGACGACTCTACGGAGAAAAAAAGAACAGGAATTTGGAGGAAAGCGGACTATGATTGCCCTGCCACACGATCCCTGGTTGCGCGTGAGTAAAGTAGTCCGTCATTTCGATAATTTTTCGTCGAAGCGTAGGAAGCAAGCACATAAAATCCTACACTGTCTTTAGAGGGGACATTTTAGCTTCTGTGCTGCGTAAGGATCGGTTTCCCCGTCTCCCACTTAACATGTGACTTCTAAGGTGAAAATATTTCTAGTCCCTTCCTTATCATAGCTCTTGTCAGTATATGAAGGGAAGAGAACATGACTATGAGCGTTATACAGGAAAATAGGCCATTTTTGTCGAGCACATGACGTCATCAGGGGATTCTGACCAACTCGAAGCCTCAATAACTTAAGAAAATTTTCGAGTTGTTACGATCATATCTTCAATCATATCTTCATAGCACCTATAATCATCAGTCCTCAATACGGCACTACCATCTGAACTAGTCTATTTTGAATTGAGAGTAAGAATTCCACGTCAACCACTTTTGCGTTCATCAACCAATCAGAAGTGAGGTCGGTTACCTAATGCGTTTTGCAATGATCATTGGCTAATGAGGCAAATCGCATTTTTCATCGATATCAGCCAATCAACAACAAGCTCTAAACACCGCCGTTCTCCGCGTAGTTGAATACCAAGTCAATCTGTACATAAGTAGGATCATTTTGCCGAAGAAATCAGTTCCAGTCCGGGAGTGAACCGAAGAAGAAGTCCGATACTCATGAAGAACCTAGAAGAAGGTGAAGCTGTAGCAGATCTAGTTCAAGTGCAGGAGCAATCTGAAGAAGTCCGATACTGATAAAGAACCTAGAAGAAGGTGTAGCCTAGCAGATTCAGTTCAAGTAGAAGTTGATGAAGTTGGATTCACTATCAATCTTGGAAGACGTTGGGAGAAGTTCATGAGATTCTACTTCAAGTTGTGGAAGCCGTTGATGCTTGAGAAGATATTATTTGAGATTGTTCAGTTTCCAACTATTGTACATTGATATTTCTGAATAAATATTATTACTCATAATAGAGTAGTGAATCCTACTCATGAAGAGAGGAGGGAACTTGGTTCTAGTTTATAAAGGGAACCGCTATCACTCTTCTTGGGGGTATAAGCTCTTCCGGAGACTTAAAAAGTTTAATTTCCAAGCCATGTAAGCGGAAGTAGACTTAGAAGAATTTCAAGCTCCGAGATTCATGGATCAAAGGATTGCTTCCTCAACGTGGTTGAACGAGGCTTTCGATGAAGCGAATTGGTTTAAAAATTTATGGGCCTTAGAAAATATTGACATCCTACTTCCGAGCTATACTTGATGGAACGGGACTTGGAAACACGGGTCAAATTGGTTTCGGTATTGGAAATAGGTGAATTTTTACCGGACGGCGCGGCGTACGGCGAGATGCCAAAATTTTTAAAAAGACCCCTAATAGAACAGGTTTCCTGTCAAAAGAAAGAGGTAAAACTGCGAAGGCTGCGGATTCCACCCTTTCGCGTAAGAACCCGAATAAGCCTCTGCAAAGATTCAAGATCCAGAGATGAATAGCTTTTTGTCCTCTATAAATTTGAGGCCAATTAGTACCTCCTCGTTCATGGAAGTTGGAGTTCGAGATTTTTCAGCAGGAAACCTGATTCACTGGGGGGGGGGGGGTGTGTGTCTGCCGTCCTTTCGCCAAATTGTAGTTACAAGGGATGATAGTTGGAATTCTAAAAGGAAACCTTTTCTATGAGGAGGGTGTGCCTTATCGTTTGCCGTTGTTAAAACCGACCTACTTTTCTAAGGGAGGCGGATTTATTAGAAAAATTTCAAATTCCGAGCAATATATAGTATGACAGAAGAAGACTCCGGAAAATTTAGACTTTTTGGAACTTCAATTGTGAATTCAATTCTCAAAATCAAAACCAATTCGCCCGACGGAACAGGTTTCCCGGTTTCTTTCTTCTCGCGTTCCATCAATCCTGAGACTTGTAAAATTTCAATGAGCTCAAAGCATTCCTGGTCCAACTTCGTTAAAAAGAATCCGGGCTTCTTTTCAAGTCCTCAAAGTTCTTGGATACTTTTTAGCGAAGACTCCGCTATCTCCTTTGTTGGGGTTTCTGTAAGCGCAGAGGCGTGCTTTGATGACGTCATCAACCTAAGTTAGGTTAGGTTACGGGACTTGAAAAATGTTGCCACTTCCGTTGGAAATGTGATGGCAAAAACTCCCCCAAAATGTCCCAAAAATTTCTCCATGGAGACATTTTGGGGCCATTTTGGGGATTTTGGGGATATTCTACATAATACGGGTGTTTTTGCCATGGGGACATCAGATGTTCAACAGGTTTGAGCCACACAGTCATGATTATGTAAACAGGACTTGGTCGACCTTTGTACTGTACATAAAAAGAGAAGAGAACTTACAAAAAATTGCGATTAACGAGCGATGTATGATGACGAGGCGAAAGCGAGCCTGTCTGTGTCTTTGGACCAAGGGAAGTTGGAAAATTTCAACTGTCAAACTATCCGAATTTTGTAACCTTATCATTTTTGGGAAAAAGTTATTCAGCAGTGAAGAGAAAGGAATTAGCGGCAACTCTCGAGCTGAATACTCGAGGATGAAAACTTGAAAAAATGCCAACTTTTAAGCTATCTACATACATTAACACAGGTGTCCCGTCTGCTCCTTTCTTTCAACTCTATTAATACAAAAATCTAGGGCAAATAATTTTTCAACAGCCCCGCCGAGAGGAAAAAGCGGGCCTGAAAATGTCCCTGCATTCTCCTCTCTCTCTCGTTGGGGCTGGAAAAGTTCGCGCTCAAAAAAAAAGGCCCCGGGCCTCCCTCTCCTCTGATCGGGAGGACGCGTGCGAGGACATCTCTGAGATGGTGGCCTCAACAAAAGAAAATGAGGCTGAAACAACAACAGAAGACGATGAAGTTAGTATGGGTAGGTACAATAAGCAGAGGACAGATCCGATTGCTGTGATATGAAAGTTCTAGGAAGGGGATGCAGAAAGAGGAAAACAATAAAATGGAGATCTACAAGAGCAACTCTTGAGTAACTGTCAAGAATTACGTAGAGGTTTCTAGGATGCCATCGATAACTTCGTTACCATAAGTAAAAACCAAGAAGTAATAAGGGTATGTCAGTGCTAGATACCACAAGCGCATTCAACCAGTTGGTAAATCACGTTAATCTCGCATATGTTTGTGTATAAGAGCTGATGTCGATCTGTTTTCGCATCGAACGAATTAAGAGCCACTTTACTTTCGCAGTAAGTTTGCACCACTTTACACACTTAACGTACCCATGCGATTAGAATACCTCTAGATTCTTAGTGAGTTAATGATAAAGAAAAGATCCTCTCTGTACCTTCCTGGTCTTGAGCCTATGTCTCAAATAGTCTTTCATGAAACAGGTTTCTCGTCCTTCTAGATTCAATTAGAACAGAGAATTTTTCTAATTAATTCTTACGATTACGTCGAGTACATCAGTAATCGATTTAATTGATAGGATGCTGAACTTTCTATGAGTTCGGTCTCTACCTCGTATCTTTTATAATCAGAGACATACTTCGAAGACAACCAGGCATAGCTATTACTTGAAACCACGATTTTCAGAAACTTATTCAGAAGCATTCAAATTAGAAACAGAGTGGAAAAACATGTACGTATACGCGAGTGCGAAGATAGAAATTCTAAACACACAACTATATCCATATTTTATGTTAGTACCAATAAAACAAAGGAAAATGATCCAACCAACAAGATTTACAATAGCTGAACTTTACGGACGACGCCTAGATATAAAATTTCGATAGTAAAATCTGAACAAGCAGAGAAAGAAAATACCATAGGGTTGAAGAATAGGTCTACGATCTCATTCTTACGGTTGGTTTAACGACTTTTCATACGCACTTTAAAATACGTTTTAGCTCGAAAGAAGCCTCATAAGTGATGATTTAATCCTTACCTCGTCGTCCTCGTAACGATGTAATTTATTCTCCGGACTCATAAGTTTTATACGTATTTATAGAGCCAGTCTATAGGCACGATAGAGGCAGGGTTGCTCAGCGGTAGACGTCCGACACAAGTGATCTAGCAACAAGCGCATAATATCAGGCCAGTGATAGTAATTTATCTCTTACGTACACAGACCCTCCGACTTTCATAAATGATAACGCTGCGGGCTAGATTCTTAAATTGATAACCACAGAGTCATCTGAAGAATTACGTAAATCGCTTACCTCTAACTTTCGGGTAGATCTACTCGCAATCCACCGGGGCATTTTACAACGAGTGCGAGCGGTTGGGCGAAAATATCTGTGCAAACGAAAGAAGTACCGGTCAGAAATTCTTCAGTCACCCAAGAGGTATTTTTCGTAAATTTCTCTTATCGTACTTCCTCTAACCCAACATTACAGTCCACCTTACATTAGAGTAGAGGATTCGAGCATTCATCTCAAGCTTCCAAATTACAACTCATCTATACCCGGGATATAGGCCTTCTAACGAACCAATACGCACATTCGTGGAGATTTTCGAGTTTGATATCGGAATAAAATATACAATACTCACCCTGATAGTCTTGTAGCTATTTCAAATAATCATTCATTTAGGTATGTAACAGGAAATTACGTAAATTTTTGTTGATAAAATAAAAATGTCGCATGCCAATAACGATAAACAACGAACTTCTACCCTCTGTTTACACGTTATTTATCACACTAAAAGACATAACTAACAATAATCCTTGAAGCACCATTGACTAGAACGTAATATTGTAGGAAAAACACGGTATATGAAATTCAATCCGGTATATACGAACAAAATAACAGAAAATTCACTTTAACAAGCAGCCCGTTGAAGTTCACTCATCTACCTCACCGATAGGCGGTCACTATTCGAGTATTCAAGTGCAGGGTAAAAAATACTACATGGATGTTCGGTAACCCAATTACCATGAATTACTCATTCATGGCCAGAGACTAACCTGTACAGACAAGTTATGTTCAGTATCTCTACGACGATGTTAGATGCCGTTACTTGTTTTTACGATTATTAGAAACGCGCATACATACTAGTATAGATAAAAGTGCAATAATTTTACGTTACCGCTGTCTCTCCCGCACCCAATCACGTGTGACTGTAAGTTAGCGCTTTCAACACTATAAGCAAATTTTGTTGTCTTGACTTTTAAATTATAAATCTTTCGTGAAATAATTTATGGATATTATAGAGCGCAACACAAAACTGTCATGAAATAATTCTGACTTTAATGTCAGTCTAGTACCTGTTTCCTTAATATTTCTCCTTCGCGATGTGTCGCGAAGTACTATTGCGTTATTAAAATAAAATACTTAATTTGAAGAATATCCCACGTTTGAGGATTTTCATTGGTCCTCGAATAAATTGGTTTTAGGACTTCAAAAATATTTCTAAAATATTCTACGTGATCTCTGACATTGAAAAAAAATATATACCTATATGCCTGAGATAGATGTTCTAGTCTCATGGAGAAAATTCTAATATTGAAATTTTTTTCTCCAAGTTCTCCGAGAACATCACAATTAGGACGTATAAGCTCCCTCCACCAAAGCAACATTGGGTGATCTTCCCTCTGTAGAATTCAAGCAACAAATTTTAGTGATTTTACTATAATTTTTCTGCGGGTGTCAAAAAATCTCAGATTTCCAGAAGTAGGAGGAGGAGGAGGAGGAGGAGGGAGGGGGGGGTAAAAGATGGAATACCGACATTGATTTCGATTCAACATTTCCGCCATATTGAAAATTCAAATATACTCGATTTTTCGAGTTCACTCCGCTCGTTCGCCCCCGTTTTCCGTTCTTAGCTCAGTGTGAAGTAAGCAGTAAGTGGCTCACATAGGGGCTCATATTCTTAGCTCAGTATAAGTCCCGTACGCCATAGATACAAGGTGGCGGAAAAGTCGCTTGTCCATGTTGAATTCAGAAAAAAGTCGTGGTCGAAATTTGCATATTATTTCATATATGCTACGAGTGCTGAGAAAACCGACCTCAGGGTGAAAATGATGAAAAATGAGTTGACAGCTGATTCTTACAGAGAATTTCATACCAAATCGAATGAGACCTACCGCAGCCTCCTAACTTCAAAACTCATTGAGATGCAGTAGCCTAGAGTTGAAAATTCAAAAAAATGGTTTTTGAGAAAAACACCTTTAAAGTTTTGACGCTTTATGTAGCTGAACGCAAATTGATCAAATCTTATGTTCTGTGGTGAAATTTTACGGGGAATCCCATAAGACCACTTCATCTTTGCATCTTCAAATATGATCAAAAAAATAACCATCATTTTCAAAATTCAAAGAAGTATATGCAAGGAAAATTAACTGTATTCATGTAAACGCGACGTTGTCAACTCTTCAAACGTGCATCCACTAAATTGTGATAAGATTTTGTTCCTTAGATGTTCTAGACTAGATAAACATACACGCATCTCACTTTCGAGTGAGGTACCCGTGAGCCGTGCGCGATATTTAGACTTCATATTCGTAAGAACCGAAAATCCCTGCTCGCACAAACCAATGACGGATCGGAAAGCTGCATCGACATTTTTCGAGGCTGTGGCAGTCCTTGTAAACATGGAAATGTTTCCTAAAGGCTTAATTTTTCTTTGAATGCCCTTATCTTGTCAGAGGCTGGTGCACCACACATCGTCACCTAGGGAAGAAAACTCCGTTTCTTCGAGGATTAAGAGTGTTCGAATTTTTTCTCGAAACTCATAAAAGCGAGCTAAACAAGAACCTTTCGATAGTCATCGAATTTCGGTGCGTAATAGCAATTTTCTATGCTCGGCAGCCATACTCTCGCAAAGTTTCTCGAACAGTCGCGTTCTCAATGAGCTTCTCTTGATATAATTTATAACTTTCACAGCTGCATTCAAGACATTTCGCAAATCAACCGGAAGCAAAAAAGCCATGAGTGCCTCCCTATGTAAGCAACAGTGGGTGTTAATCATATTCTCATTTTCGTATAATAGAATGGAGAAGAACCCCCCAGGATTTTACTAGGTTTAAACTAGGCTTATGGGGTTAGGCTAATCATCAAAAATACAATATACGGTATAAACGAATCTAGTCAGTTCATACTAGCACGCTTAAGCATTCCATGTATTGTATTTCTTTTTTTTGATTCCTTATTGAACTGGACCTCAAGTATGTAGTGGGTTTAGCCTCCAGAGAACTGGACCAAGAAGGTGGTAGGTCCGAGCACTGGTCTTTTTCTAGATCTGGCTTGAAACTAGGTATATAGGCTTATCAATAGGAAGAATAAAAACACATGGACGTGTAACTAGATATAATATTGAATCTCGCGTGATAAGAACAACCAAAAGCAATAAAATTTAGACAAAAAAAAAAAAAAAAAAAAAAAAAAAAGGAAAAATCATTTTAGATGGAAACAAAAAGAATTTGGATTATCACAACGAATATTTCAACGCGACCGGTTTCGACCGTAACGTGACGATCATCATCTGGCAGTGAATGCAGAAGAAATAATTAGTACGTTAATCGCCATCTGATTCCATAGAATTTTCTGTCATACGTTGATCAGCTATTTGTTCATTAAAAAACTTGAAATCGTAAATGTACTAGGATTTTAGCAGTCTTAAACTAAAATTATAATAGAGGTAGGCTAGAAGGTAAACTTAGCCTATAAGACAACTGATATTCATGTTAATAATTTCATTTTCATTTTCAAAAATAATAATGAGCACAAGATGATGTACAATAGCACATTTGGAGTTGCTGCAACCTCTTTTTTTTTTTTTTTTTTACAAAATTTTTGTTTGTGCGGACCTCTCTTTTCAATGTGTAAGTACAAATAATTTTTTTTCTTAAATAAAATAGATTATACAACAGCAAAAACCGATCTGAAGCTTAACGAGTTATCGATTCTCGATGAACATTTATATTATTTGAATTTGAAATTGCAAGATTGAAATGATTTTATACGTGCAAGGAGAAACAAGTACAAATTGAAAAAACAAAGGCTTTTCCCGCACAGATTTTTATTTAAATACAACGTTTCGTCCAGACTAGTTTTCATTGTCAGTTCGTTTCGGTACTTAATAAAATCCACTAGTCTGGACACAACGTTGTATTTAAATAAAAATCTGTGCGGGAAAAGCCTTTGTTTTTTCAATTTGTACTTGAAATTGCAAACTCAGATTTAAAATTTTCCTGATCTTTGATTATCTTCCATCCAACTTCTTGCCAAGCTCGAGTTCTAATGACAATGACTAAGACTCGATTACTCCAAATTCATTTTGGACAAAATGGCTCTCGTTTCCAAAACAGCGGTGTCTTGTTTACTCGAAATCCGAATCGAATTTGAAAATTGAAATCGTAAACAAAGAAAATATTATATCTCGTGACTCGTGAGGATAACCTACAGCTGTAAAAAGAAACACGCCGGGTCGACCGTCCGCTAGGAGCGTTACGATCGACGAAATTTAAAGCGGCAGTAGGCTACAAGAAAAATTCAAAAAACGAAATTTACAGAGCGTAAAATTTTCTACAAATCATCGAAAATTTTTTGCCCCATAATATACCGTACTTTTGCCCTTCATATGTTTATCGCTCGCGCGTAATACGATACGATTTAAGCTCAAGTACAGAAAGTATTATTTGCGTGAATCAAAGAAACTTAAAACCAATATACCAGAACAAAATGAATAAGCTTCGCTTTACCTTCGAGCGCCTTAATGAGTAACTGGCAAACGACTAAGAATAATATGATCACGATTTTAATTTGAAAACGTCAAATCGAAGGAGAAAGATGCGACGATTACACTCCCATCCAACACGTGAATCAATTTTTATTTTTTCCAATTCATTAGGAATGATCGATTTTTTCGGACTATAAAAACAAAAATTACAACCATCTGTTTCAACAGTCCACTATCACTTTGGAGTTTGTAGCCTCTTTGATTCCAAAAAAATAATAATAAGCTCGTCATAATACAAAAAAATTTTATTTTGTAGCCTAATCATGATCACTGGTACGGTAACGATACAAAATTTATAATCTTAAAACTGCAAAATATGCTGGAACTATAGACTAGAAAAAAAAATCATAATAATAAAATACATTTTCTTCAATACTTTAATATTTTGGTAATACATTCACCTTTCCTTCTTTCTTCCAATTAATTTACGCTGACTTCAACAGTTTCAATTTAATACTTTATGACACAAAATAATATTAGGGTAATGCCTTCCTATTCCCGTTTCATTCAAAGTTTTCATCAATTTATTTTACGACGGTCAATTTTTTTAAATTTTTTTCTTGACGTTCCATAATTCTTTTCAGAGCTGATAGACAATAGAAATACTTCATTCATTCAACGAAAGTTTACCTAATAATTATTTCAGTTGTACGCAACTCATCCTGTAGAGATAAGATACGTAGAAATTGACGAAAAAGAAAACAGACGAAACGATTAAACGGTAAACTAAATACGTTATTTGCGATAAGAAGTACCTGACTATGGGGTTTGGTAACTAAAAAATAATGTGAAATATACGACTAGTAACAAAAGACTATGTGGAATACAATGAATCATTGATTTCGTTTCAGATTCTTTGATTACCCAAACATACGAAAAACTTATGAAAATCAGCTCGCATTATTCAAACTGAGAAGAAACGGAACGCAAAAAAAGAATTTCTTCGAGATCATTTTTAAAGGACGTTGGAAGTAGCTGAACGGATTGGAAAATCGCGTTCAATTACAAATAGTATGCGTCGAGATAGTATTTCCAACTTGTTTTGTAACTGTTCTACAATTACGACCGGTCTGGTACTGTTGTTGAGAGGAAGTTGGACGATTTCGCTCATTTCGTTGAACTCTCGCAAAATCTCCACCGAAAAAGGAATCACCGCCGCCGAAATGATCGTTCTGTTGAGCAAAGTTACGAAGAGTTTCCTATCATGGAGCATTTTTGAAACAGAAATTTCGAATTAATACAATAAAAATAATAAACGATAGTTGACGTCGAATAAGTAATGGTGTGCGGCGGGTAAAATTTTCATAATTTAACGTCAATAAAGGACGATTGGGACGTGTACGGAGAGAATAAATTTTTAACTATGATTTAAAGAATGGATCAAGAGGTATTTGAAGTTTTTTAATGACGTGCAACGTCGAGTACAATTTGAAATTGAGTAAATTCAACCTAAAGAAACAATAAAATTCGAATGGGACACCAATCATAAATACAAACGCATCACAATTCAGTTCTTACCATCGAATCAAAAATATTTGGCATTTCGTCGTCAAAAAGTTTGAACTTTTTATTGCCGAACAAACTACCAAAAGTATCGTCTAGATCGTCTCCAAAATCACCAAACAAGTTATCGAAATTGAAATTAATGAAGTCAAATGAGGCTCCAGCGTTATTAAAGTTAAACGCTCCACTGCCGCCTAAATCGTACTGTCTACGCTTTTCCGTATCAGAAAGGGTATCGTGAGCTGCAAAGAACGAGAAGGAGGTAGACTGAGGTGTTTTAGGCTACAGTGAAATAATAGAAGAGTGTATTTCAGAGGCGCGCTCACCTGCAGCTAATTTTTGGAATACTTTCAACGCATCTGGATCTTTATTCTTATCAGGATGATACTGTACAGCAAGTTTACGAAAAGCGCGTTTGATATCCGCATCGCTTGCTTTCCGGTCTACTCCCAGGATCTTATAATAATCGTCCTCTTTTAGTATCTCCTTAGCTGATCGACTATCCGTACGCTTCAGGCAGGAACACCAACTGGTGCAACAACCAAGCAGTACGATTAAATGTAATATTGCGAATTTGGGCATGTCTCTTGACCGATGGGGTTCGAATCTGAAAAATGAAATCGTATATTGGAATATTTTCAACAACGATAAATGATTTGGAGGAACAATGGTGAAATTGTTGTGTGAGTTGAGATGTTCGTATCGGACGAGCGATACCTTTTTCACTTTTCGTTGGGTATGAAATTGTTCAGCTTGAAGAATATTCTCGAAATAATTGTAATGTAGACCGGGCACCACTGATACTACTCACACGAGGTGCTCTAAGTGGTCTAGTTCGACAATATTATAACATAGAATTATGACAAACGTTTTGAACGATACTTACCTTCAATTCCCAGTGTGTTTAATAAGTTGTAAATTTTTACAAAAACACTGAATAATAACACTTCCTGTTTAGAAGTAAAACCCATCTCACTCTGAATAAAAATGTGAATGATTATTCCATCGTATTCGAATTTCGTTCGTTTCGTATCAGTCTACAAGAAAGATCTCAAATAATTATTTATTGTATTCGTAGAATTAAACGGTATCTGACTTCGAATTAATAACCGTTGGCCGACGAGTTCACTTTTTTTCGATAGCAATGATGTGGACAAATCGTATTCGTGTTATGGTCTTGTTATGGTTTGTTCAGCCATCAGCTGATAGGAATGATACCGCTCTTTTCTTATCATAATATGAAATTTATCAAATTTTATAAAGTGAAACATTGGGGCTGGTAATGAATCAACAGAATCGTTAGTTTTCGGGTCATTTCCATCGATTATTAGAACCTTTTCTGTTGATTCGCTCTTGCGTCAAAGATTTCTTTCTCGTGAATGGGCATTTTCCAATCATATCGCTCGAGCCACCAAAATCACTGAGAAATGAGAAACAGAAACACACTGACTTATTAGGGCCGGTTGTACAATCGACGTTCAGCTCGTTGAACTGCAGTTCAACTCGTTGATCGCCCGATTTCGGCCAGTCAGGTTCAAGGATCCGCGGTTCAAGCAGTCTCCACAGATCAGAGGAAAACGAAAAAATTGAAAAATATTATTGTATAAATTTATACTTAATTCCGATATATTCTGCTCACGCTCGATTGATTATCATGGTTTTTCAGTATGAAATTTTCAAGTTTCCGATATCAATGCAGTGTTCATTTTTTGTAGAACGTGGTTGGTTCTCAAATTCAATTCAAAACACGTTTTACAAGCTCCATTTCCTATGTTTGACCTCGACATATCATGACATTTTCCCACCAAATTTATCGGTTGACTGTTTCATCTGCATGAACATTTTGTAATGTTACTGTATACCCACCCTTCAGCAATGAGAATTTTGATACAGCCACCTCAACACTCTGTGAAATTGCGATACAAAAATAATGTATCCTTTCAAAATTGTATTTTATTTTAAATAGAACTGCGATAGCATTGCTTCGAGATTGTTCGATTATATCATATCAGAGGCGAACGAATCAGCTAAGGTTATATATTCCATACCCTAGTTTTGAATTGTATTACACAGTATTATCAATCTTCATCGTATATAATATAGGTACCTAAATTACAGCTCTACAAGCCAAAAAGAATCTCACGGATGGCAGTCAACTGTGGATCAAAAGCATAAGTATTCTCACAAAAAGCTCAATTTTGACAATTACGATTCACACTGCATTGAAAATTTTTAAAACAATCGTCGCAATGATACTATGACGTTTTTAAATTAAGGAAGTAAAAAGCCAAAACGAACGCAAGAAATCGGAGATACTTATTTTTAGAGTATTTCTCTTTTTGAAAAAAAAAATATATAGGTACTTATATTCTTTTCAAAAGTGGTTGAATACTTACTCTTTGTACTTTTTTTCAAGTCTTTTCTAGTATTTTCATATTCTTTCATTCTCTGTAATATTTTTTTTTTTCACTTTTATTTTCTTTTATTGGCGTACCGTATCAAGTACGTTTTTGATCGAATCTTTTTTGTTATTGAAAAATTCTGGTTACCCTGCGATTCGAACTCTCCTAGTCTTATAGTAGGTTAGGCCTATAATCATACTCCTACTAAGCTACCTATACCTACTTAACGATTGATCGCTGAGCCAATAAATTCATTTTCAACTTTCTATACTCGCACTCCTACGCACTCACACAGATGATCTAAAACAGAACATATATGATGAAGAACATCACATCTTAATTACCTAATTTTAATACCAATTAAATATTATGGTTCCTCTGAATGCCAGGAACCACAACAAACTTACTAAGCAACCTTATATAGTTATTGAAAATTCGATTTTTTCCCTACTCTAGCGAAGATTAAAAAGATAAGAGTTGAATTCATTGCGTGAAATTAGTCATCTATTCCATTTGTGGACCTAAATATTTAAAACCGGTAGACAACGTATCATCTATGCTTCAATCTGAGGTAAACTGTTACTGTATGTATACACGTAGGTATTATAAAAATAAATATAGCGAGTAGGTAAACTACTGATTATCTGGAAAGGTGCACGATACCTACGTTGAACCTAACTTATATATAGGCAAGAATAATAAGCTCTAATTAGAGCGGACTAAGACAAATGAGGGTCCGAAGTGTCATTTATTCGAGGCATGTGTATTATCGAAAGATTTGAAAAAAGATCGAAGAGAATGATTAAATACCTAGATGAAACTAGAAGAACAGAGCCGCGGTTGGCGTTTTAGTCAAATTTCGTAGTGTACAAAATTTTAAGCTATCAGCTTTTGGGAGCCACCAGTGGCTTTCGGGGGCTTACTCGCTCCGGTCGTTCTCCCCTCTTCGTGATCCAGTGTACCTCCAGTTTAGAATATTTTCAGACTAGTATAATCTTAGTATGAAACTAGTATAGGTTTTGTGTATAAGGTCATTTGACCGGACGGACGCACGCAAATTTCGAAATCAGGGTAGAGGTCAAAGCAAAGATATGAAACCTGTCAAAAGTGAAAAGGGAAGAGACTTTATCAATTTTCTGGACCTCGCCATTCCTATTAAGGTTGTTCTTCACAGATACTGTCTTTGTTGATGAGAACTTTTTTCTCAAAATTCCAGTCGGATAAAGTAAAGAAATCTTCCTCGCGTGTCCACGATCTTTCTTTCATAGATAGGTGGGCCTAACGATTGGCGATTATCGATTTTCAGTAGTCTTATCCACGGTTTCGTATCGATCCCCCTTCCGTTCAAGGTATTTTATAATCGAATTTAATATTATCAAACATGTAGCACTTTCCAATGGATTGAAGTTTTTTATTGGCCGTATGATTTACTTAGAAGAAAGGTACTTATTCCAAAAGCTATCACAGAATATGCCTGTCTCGAGGAAGAAAGAAATATTGAGCCGGTTGCCTTACTTTGGGAATATCGTCTGTGAGATCATCTATTTCTTAGAACTTGGTGACCTTCATCCTGCCCCATTCTGCCGGGTAAACATTGTTCTCAGGTGAAGCCCATATTTCTTCAGTGTGGGGTCCAATTTGATTCCCTTGATTGCCATCTGAATAGCTTGTTTGTTTTAAAGAGGGAATCACGAGTTTTCACTCTGAAGCCCTAAAGAAGCCTGTTGATAGAACGATTGAGGCATTCTGACCTCCAAACCGCAGAGAAATCATCCGTTTGCTTTATTCGTAGTAGTAACAAGACCTTCGTTCAAAAAATAGGTAAGTGAAGGCCAATTAGGGAAAACAATCTGTAAATACAAAAATAAAAAGGTACACGAATTAACTTATGTTTGCTCTTTTGAAATACGTGTATAATTATTTGGCCAAAATATTTGCTTACATTATGCGTGTTTGGACTTGATCGGAACTAATTTTTACAGAATTTTTGTTAACAAATTTCAACTTTCAGTTTTATCCGTATTTATGCCCTAAAAGTCTTTGACTTACCTGATGCCTCTTCATCAATTGCTTCGCCAAGTCCAAATAAGTACCTAGGTACATGTTTCGGAGGAATAATTTACTAAAGTTGAAAAATAATGAAGAGAAAAAGTAGAGAGAAGAAAAAATAGGGGTTGATTTACGGTCATAAGCATGACCAATTTGTTCGTGTTTACACCAGTAAACGATGACTCTCTACAACGTTCGCACGCCATTTAGACCGCTTAATTATATACAGAAAGTCTTTAGCCACTGTATGAATAATATTTGTTACTCAACTGAGTTGACAGAATGAGCCGCAAATAATGAAGAATATTTACTCGCCGTCAAATACTGCAAAATAATATTTGTTTAGTCAAAATTTCGGTCATTTTTCGAGCGAAGTAAGAAATATTTACAAATACAGTATTTTGAAAGAAAAATAAGAAAGTCACCATACCAAGGAGTGAGCTCCCCCAAAGCTACTAGCTTGAAATTTCTTGAAGTATGCTTCTACTAACCCATGGAGGAGGCGAACGAGCGGAGTGAGTAAGCTACCTAAAAGCTATTGGCTTGAAATGTTCTGAAGAAGGCTCAGGCTAATTCACGGAGGAGGCGGACGAGAGGAGCGAGTTAGCTACCCAAAAGCTATTAGCTCAAAATACTTTCACTGGAACTATATACCAAGGAGAGCTCTCTGAAAGCCTTCAGCTTGAAACAGTTCAAAGTGGACTTGTACTAGACGAAGGAGGACGTGAACGTGTGGAGCAAATGAGCTCCAACGACATGCTGCGAAGGGGTTTCGCTCAGGTGAGATCTGAGAAGTCCATAAACAAGGATAGGTCCAAGGCAGAAGTCGAGTAGAAATACTCGTATGAATTCGAAACCATTGATCAACTGTCGGAATTCCTTCACAAAATATATCATTAAATTCATTTAATATAATATTCAGTCCTTCAAGTAAATATATTAGAATTGATTAGTGATTACTAATGTAACTAATAATTATTGATCAATAAAAAAATTAGCTCGAGATATTCCAAAGTAGAATTATACTGGACCACGCTCCCTAAAACTATCAACTTGAAACATTCCAAACTGGACTTATAAGTGCAACAAAAATAATTTCGTTTCAGATCCAGTGGTGGATGACGTCATTGGCAGGTGGAAATCTTAGACTAGCTTAGAGGATTCTTAGTTTTCAGTATAGCTGTACACAAATCGGACAATTTTGCTTCATATTGTAGGTCATAAACTGACTTAGAACTCTAAAGAAAAAAGTCGAGTCCCAGGACACTGAACTTGAGACTAGAGAACTGACGGTCTTACTTGAAGAGCTCACATTTATTTTGGGATTAGAAGTGCAGCTGGGATCGAAATATCTTTAAGTTCTAATATTATGGACAGAGGCGAACGCTTGTGCAACCTTTGAAATCTCCTTTTTCTCAAGAAAGACAGGTAACACGCGTCTTGAAAAACAAAAATCATAATTTCCAACATGTAAAGTATCCATCTTCTTGTACGTGCAAATGTGTGTGTGTAAACCAGTACCTGTAAGTATGGCTGCTCTCTCCTTCTCTCATCCTCTCTTTTTATTTTTTTTTTATCTTCTATTTTCTTTCCTTACTTCGTTCATGGTTTTTCCTATCATTAAATACTCTGTATTCAATGATTATCCTTGTATTATCCTGTCCCCATTCCATTCTACTTGATTTCATGACCAGCAGGGGGGAAGGTTCATTTTATTCCATTTTATTTTGATTGAATTTTATTTTATTTTATTCTTATTTTATTTTTACCCAGAGGGTGGTACTCGCAGATTTCTGGATGACCTCCCAGGTGATTCGAGGTTTATTTTATTTTATTTTATTGTATTTTATTTTATTTTATTTTAATTTAATTTAATTTTAATTCAATTCAATTTTATTTTATTTCATTTCATTTCATTTCAATTTAATCTTATTTACTTTAATTTAATTTTTATTTAATTTTATTCAATTCAATTTAATTTAATTTTTATTTCATCTTCATTTAATTTTAATTTCATTCAATTTTAATTTTATTTAATTTTAATTTAATTTAATTTTAATTTTATTTTATTTTAATTTTAATTCAATTTTATTTTATTCAGTTTAATTTAATTTTTATTTAATTTTTATTTAATTTTATTTTATTTTATTTTTACCCAGGGGGTGGTACTGGCAGATTTCTGGATAACCTCCCAGGTAATTCACAAAAAATTTTATAAGTCCAATAATAGGGTGGGGGGTGTGTGTGTGTGTGTGTGTGTGTGTGTGGTACTCGCAAATTTTCGGAAGTGCATAGGGTGTCAAAAAAGACATGAAACATGTCAAAAATGAAACGCCAAAAAAACTGGGAAAATGAGATGGCCCAGTGCAGACCAACTACATACAGGCACATTTGCGTTTACCGTTTCCTGAAAATTATAAAAGAAGTGTCACTAAATTCCTCTAGGTGTACCGCCGATTTCTGATATTTGACAGGTTCCGAATTATTAACTTTATTTACTCCATAATGTAATAAATTTATCAACTTACCAGTTTAGTTTAGGTCGTTGAAGAACCATTGATAGGGGCAATTTTTCATCAGTGGTTTTATACCTGGAAGGAGTACATATTGGCATTTATCATAGAAACGTATTCCATCTTTCAAATTTAATCATTTGTCTCTCACTTTTACTCTAAAAAAATTTTAGCATTAGTTTAATTTAATTTTTATTTCATTTCATTTAATTTCAATAATTTTAATAATTTTATTTAATTTTAATAATTTTATTTCAATTCATTTCATTTTATTTCATTCTATTTCTTTTTATTTTAATTTAATTTAATTTTATATCATTTTACTTTAATTTTTATTTAATTTTAATTTAATTTGATTTTAATTTAATCCAATTCTATTTCAATTTAATTTTATTTAATTTTATTTTTACTGAAGGGGTGGTAATCACAGATTTCTGGATGACCTCCCAGGTGATTCGAGGTTTATTTTATTTTATTTTATTTTAATTCAATTTCATTTAATTTAATTTTAATTCAATTTTATTTTATTTTATTTCATTTTATTTCAATTTAATTTAATTTAATTTTATTTTTACCCAGGGGGTGGTACTCGCAGATTTCTGGATGACCTCCGAGGTGATTCGAGGTTTATTTTATTTTATTGTATTGTATTTTATTTTATTTTATTTTAATTTAATTTAATTTAATTTTAATTCAATTTTATTTTATTTCATTTCATTTCATTTCATTTCAATTTATTCTTATTTACTTTAATTTAATTTTTATTTCATTTTCATTCAATTCAATTTAATTTAATTTAATTTAATTTTTATTTTATTTTTATTTTATTTTATTTTATTTTTACCCAGGGGGTGGTACTCGCAGATTTCTGGATAACCTCCCAGGTAATTCACAAAAAATTTTATAAGTCCAATAATAGGGTGGGGTGTGTGTGTGTGTGTGTGTGTGTGTGTGTGGTACTCGCAAATTTTCGGAAGTGCATAGGGTGTCAAAAAAGACATGAAACATGTCAAAAATGAAACGCCAAAAAGACTGGGAAAATGAGATGGCCGAGTGCAGACCAACTACATACAGGCACATTTGCGTTTACCGTTTCTGAAAATTATAAAAGAAGTGTCACTAAATTCCTCTAGGTGTACCGCCGATTTTTGATATTTGACAGGTTCCGAATTATTAACTTTATTTACTCCATAATGTAATAAATTTATCAACTTACCAGTTTAGTTTAGGTCGCACCCGCTTTGTAGAACCATTGATAGGGGCAATTTTTTATCAGTGGTTTTATACCTGGAGGGAGTACATATTGGCATTTATCATAGAAACGTATTCCATCTTTCAAATTTAATCATTTGTCTCTCACTTTTACTCTAAAAAAATTTTAGCCAACTTTTATATTTTCGTATTTTTAAGCCGAGACAGACTTTTAGTGTACGTCCCATTATTCTATTTTATTATAAGCTAAAAAGATGAAAAATATTTCGGGCTTAGCGTGATTCTAAGCGTAAGTTTCTTTTTTTCTTTTTCATTTTTTCCCCTAATGAAAGTGCGCAAAAATAAAAATTACATTCATTTCATTTTTGTCGAAACTATTTTTTTCATTTTTTGTTGTAAAAATTCTATTCTGTATATTAATTCGTGTAGACGGTTTGATTTTGTGAATTTATGTTTGTGAATAATATACCTAAATATGTATTAAATTTTTACTACGATTATGAATGAATAATGTTTCTTTCTTTCGTTTTTTTCGCGATCTTCGTTCTCAACGTGGGTATTGCATCATCGAATGATTGAGTTTGGAGATAGCATGCTGAAAGAAAAGATTTATTAATGAACTGTCACCTTTTTCTCGTCCTGACGTTCTTTTATGATTACATCGTGTTTATTATCTGAAAGTACTCTTCCTCGTCAATCGACTTCTGGTACATCATTCTCAAGAACGATGAATTCTCATAACCAAACGTAATCCTTGTTTACAGAATTTAGCTAATTGCACAATAATAGAACTGAAAATTGTTCTCGGTTTTCGCGCGGATATTGAGGCCTTGGAAATTTTTCTATGGCCATCCAAGGTGCCCAAATCAACCTTACGATTGCAAGTATGGTCGGACGGATATCTTGAATTTTACAGCACCTGAATTTACCACCAGCGCAGTCATAATAGAGTTCAGGAAAAGATTAAGCGAGAAAAATTTAAGTGTAGATTTTTTGTACGAAAATGCTTATTAAAATTTTATGAACAATCACACCTTAGGTGGACACAAAATCAAATTTCCGAATCGGAGTGTCATGACAGAGACCGGTAGTTGAAAACGTTTTGGATCACCTCGGTCTCCCAACTCATACCGCCTATCTAAACTCTGTTGAACTATTATTAGAACCATTAAAGTCAGTACAATAAAAAAATAATTCCGGTCTTGCTGGATTTTTGTTTTTTGAATTCAAATCGGAAAATTGAGTATAATACAACAGCAATCACGATCCAGCAAAGATTTTCAAAACAAAATTGAGTTATAATCGGGCTCCGAAAATTTGCACTCGTGATCCCAATCCTCTGGAATCATCGGTTTGGTAATTTTGATGAAATCATCTAGTTCGCAAGGGTCCGAACAAGCTGGAATTTTCAACAATCGAAGAGGATCCTTTTCAAAATTTCGGTAGGATACCTAAAATCAAGGATGACGAATTTAGTTGAGAGGAAAAATGTAAGCAATTTTTATGGTGCACATTATACGGAATACGAGATGTCGCTTCACTCGATGTTTTGGAACGTAGACAGAAAACTTCTCGTCCTGTGATCCGAAGTGAAACGGAATCATTTTTGCATTCTTTACACAGGGGATTTGAGATCAGAGCACAGTGGATCGGGGCAAGCGGACTGCAACTAGCGATTGAGAAGGCACAACGCGACGCAGGTTTGTTACACTCCGTCAACTGTCAAAATACTAGGGGTTGTAGTTTGGCGCGAAGCTGAGCTTCAAAGAGCACTTTCGCAAGATTGCTGAGAAAGGGTCAAGGATTTTGTGTCACCTTGGCTAGATGATGACGAATTGAGGAAAATCAAAAGAACCATCATCACGAGAAACTCTAATGAATATTGGTACAAGATTTTAGTCCGGACGGATGCTTGCCGCAAGGGTGGATAGAAATGGTTTCAAGATGCATCAGAGCATACAGTGTCATATCGACGGTCGCTCCCTGCACACTGATAAAAATACGGGCCCAAAATTTCCCATCGAATCACTCTCTGAAGAACGTCCGATAGTGTACAGCGAAAGGCATTAATCAAAGCCTTGTTGAAGACAAAGACTAATAACATAACAGAGAAGCCTTGCTGGAGTGCCTCATCCACTTCGGGCCAGGTGAATAGACACATATTTGTGGCTATACCGCTAGCCTGAGCAAACGAACTTCTATCAGACATAAGTGATAGCATGGGAGACTATGGATGCTTTAGTAGATACCTGCTCAAGTGGAGACATCAGGATTCACTCTTTGCGGTCAGAACTAGGTCACACTCCATTCCGGCACAGGGCGTGGAGTATCCAGCGACACAAGTTTAAGAAGTTCTTCAGGTGGGCCAGAGGAGATTAGAAGATCCTTCCAAAGACCTTGGTTCTAATTATGCTCCGAAACAACAAGCAATAGAGGCCCATTTCTATCTCTGCGTGCCACATGATGAAGCGGAAAATGAAAGTTGAATTGGCCCAACAGTTGCATCAGTTTGGTAGTATTAGGGGAGCAGGGTCTTGAATATTTAGTTGTTTCAATCTTAGTTGTTGAGTCAGGAGTAAAAAAGTGAGACTGGAAGCTTTGTATGCAATATACATTAAGTTTAGTATAATGAAGACTAAGAAGACAGGTCCCAACAGTGAAGCCGGGTATATTATACCTTAGGTCTAGCGCATAGGGGGCAAGATGAGCTAGACATTCTGTCGCAAATAGCGAGATAGAGAACGTACACTCAAACTCACAGTCAAAGTCTGCATTCATATCTCTTATTAGTTATTACATATCTGAACAATAAAATATGTGAGTTTCATTTGCCACGAGATTAGGGAACGTATTGGCCCGAGCGAGAATCGCTATAGGTAATACAAGTTCCGTACACAGCCCAATATTCAATACATTGGGAGCTTCATACAATGTACTGCGTTTGCATGTTAGGTTAGGCCCTAGTATAATTAATGCCAAGAATGCAGAACCCGAAGTGGCGAAGAACGAAATGTTTTCAAGTTTCTATGGTAGGTCAAGGTCATTGACGAATTGGAGGGATTCCTCATAACTACGAGACATTTCAATGGTAAATAAGAAAAATACAATCACGTAACGATTTTTATTTTTAACACGACCGGTTTCGTGTCGACGCTTATCTCACAACATTTGTCTCTATCAGGGCACTATCTACGAATTTCCCGACGGCCTACCTAGGGGCGCTCCCCTTTCCTCGCTAGTGGCCGACGTTTTCATGGATCAGCTCGAATCTAAATTACTGTCTAACTCCTTTCTTCCTCAACCTCATATTCTCACCTGGCAAAGATACGTAGATGACATTCTTTGTATTTGGAATGGTTCCGTACTTGAGCTATAATATCTCCTCGCCTACCTCAACTCTCTTCACTCTACTACCTATCAACTTTACTCTCGAAATAGGAGGCGCTTCTATCAATTTTCTCGATCTCACTATCTCTCCCCAACTTGAAGCCGAATCTCTCATTCCTCATTTCGCTATCTACTGGAAGCCTTCCAATACCGGCATCCTCATTAATGGCTCATCTCTTCATCATCATTCTCACAAATCTGCTGCTTTGCTACCCTTCATTCACCGCCTCCTCACTATTCCTCTTTCTCCTCGTAACTTCCTCATCGAAAAAACACACAAAAACACACATCACTCATCTTGCTCGTCCCAATAATCTTCCTCACAATATCGACTCTCTCATATCTCGTAAATCTCTCCAACGAGCCATGTCTTCTAATCACTCTTCTTTGCGAGCTGATCCCCCTCGGCGTAAGCGTTGGATCCGCCTCCCTTTCCTAGGCCGCTACTCTTATAAAATAGCCAAAGCTCTCGAAACCTATGATTACCGGTGCGCTTTCTACTCTACTCTCACCTTAGGCCACTTATCCGTTCTTAAGGATAAACTCTCCCCTGACGAATGTGGCGGCGTTTATCGAGCGGATTGCACCACCCCTGGTTATTCCGCTTTTTACATAGGACAGACCGGTCGCTCTCTGAGTGAGCGTTCTTCCGATCACAGTGAGCGTTTTCGTCGCCAGGAGCCTAACAAATCCGCTATTGCCAAGCACTGTCTCGAAAGTGGTCACCCTTACACCTCCATCAAGTTTGAACTGATTCATAAAGCCACCAAGGGACGCTTTCTCAACCACCTAGAGGAAGTCGAAATTGTTGCTGCCTCATCCACTTCAGGCGAATCTCTTTTGAACGACACCCGCTTCACTATCACTAATCCTACCATCTACAAATTTTATAATGAATCGTAGCTATCTCGTCATCTTCCTGCTTCTCCTTTCTCTCTTTCGATCTCGACCGCACATGTCTCATTAGGTTTCATCTGTCCGTATGTTTACAACCTGATGATGTGTCGCTGCGTCGACACAAAACCGGTCGTGTTAAAAATAAAAATCGTTACGTGATTGTATTTCTCTTATTTGTCATTGATGAAGTCATGAAGCGTCTCACAGATTCCCGACTGAACCCCAATCCAAAGAATATGTGACAGACGTCTTTGATAGGGAAAATTAACACAAAGAAACCGCGACGGTTTTTGTCACGCTTGATGACGTCATCGATAACCTTGATCTAAAGAATCAAAACAGACACTATCCACTGAACCGGTTCCGCAGAAAAGGGACTAGTGCGAAGGGATATACTGTACGTAGGTTTTGTTCCTTTCGGCGGAACCGGTTCAGTGGATAGTGTGAGTTTTGATTCTAGGGTACTCTTAGAGACTTGTATCCGTCACCTTCAGTGTATTAAGCTCAATGTACAGTATACTAGACAAAACTAGGGGCTTCATGCACAGTTTATTCCCTTAGAGGAGTGTTCCGAGACTCATGGTGATTGAAGCGTTGTATATCTGGCTCATTGAGGGGGTTAAGCCATTTAGTGGATGAAACACTGCATATCTAGCTAACTGAAGGGGGTTCATAGACCGCCGAGGTATAAATGATAGCAGTGGGGTTTGAAAAATTTTGGTACTCCGTGCTTCGCCGGACGGCGGACGTTTTCTCCGAAAAACTCCCATTCCCAGCTAAGACGATACAGTTCTTGGCAGCATAGGGTAGTTTTTCCCCTTAGTAAAATTAACGAGTATTGATCCGAGGGCTTGACTTTTGTGCTGATCATGATTCAGGGAGGAGGTCTTCAGGAAAGGTACGAACTTGAGTCAATTCCTATCCGAAAAGTGGCAGGCAAAAAACTGGACAAAGATTCTTGTAAGTTGGCTGCTTTCATTACGACGCAAGATCAGTACAAAGGGACACGTTTCCCTCTTGGATTGACCTTCGAGTTTTTCAGAGGTATATTGACAAGGTATTGAGGCCCGTGAAAAAGTTTGCTGCCGTATACCTAGATGACATTCTGATACACGCGACTTCACCGCAAGAAGCAATTTCTCGCCTGAGAGAAGTATTGGAACTATTGAAGCGAGCCAGACTGACATTACATCAAGGTAAATGTACGTTCTTAGAAGGTAGGGTTGCTTTCTTGGGATCTGAAATTGAGAGAGGGATGATCCGGTCAGAACAGGTAAAGGTTGAGGCCATTTGTGAGTTTTCCCAACACATAATTTGCATCAAATCCTAGGACTTACAGATTACTTCCGGCACTTTGTTCAAGGTTATGCGACAATAGACCGCGGTCACCAACTCAACTCTTAAACCAAGATGAAGCGTGGCAGTGGACCAGCTTACAAGAGAATGCTTTTCAGAAACTGAAAGAGATTTTTGCCTCCTGTGCCACTCTGAGGAGACTCCCAAAACACAGAAAATACGGTCCAATTTTGTCTTCAAAAAAGATTGAGCTTATCAAATCACCCCAAAATATCTATTGTGGTCTGTACCAAAGGGAATGTGGCACAAAATAGTCAAACGTACACAGACTTCAGTAGGTCACGTGGCCACAGAGACAACCCTCCTTAAAATATAGGAGGCGGTTGGTTATAAGGCATGCGAAAGTATGAAGATAGGTTCATTATATGTTGCTCACGCTGCCTGTAGGCTAAGAGAAAGGCGAGCAAACTAGAGGCTTCCTTGCACGCTATCCCTAAAGATAAAGAGTCCTTGAAGGTATTTCACCTAGAACACGTTGGACCATATCTAGTATTGAAGCGGAGGAACAAACATTTGACCGTCGGTATTGACGCGGCTTTACAAAGTTTACCTTTCTGGAAGCAGTTAGATCTACCCGGACAAAATTTCTCATTAAATATTTGAGAGACTTATTTGCCACTTATGGAGTTCCCAAAGTTTTGACCTCAGATTGCGGATCGGCTTTCACATCAAAGATGTCCGCTGATTTCTACATTCAAAATTACATAACGCATATCAAGAGAGCAGTTGCCACAGCTCGGCTCGAGCCAATGGCCATGTTGAAAAATTGAATGGTGTTGTGAGCGAAGCCTTGGAAAAAAACGCTGGGATAAACAAATGCGATCATTGAGATAAACCTGTCAGGAGTGGAACTTGAATAGCTGCCCAGCAGACCTGCCTCATCGAATAAGTACTCACTGTCACGATGTATTTTTCTCCAAGCGTGCGTAGTTCAAAGAACAAGGCTGCGCAGTATTGAGCCAATATTCTATCCCAAACGTTCAGGGTATCCATGAGCGCCACAATATTACTGTCATGAGCGGCGTAAAACTGGAGAATTTTTTCCGATTGGGGTTTGTCTCTCTTCTCTTTTAATTCGTTGATAATGTGGCTAAGCAACGGTCCTTTAAAAGAATTCAGAAATGCTAAAAATGTGCCACATCATTCAAGTATAGAGGAAGAGCTTCCTCACAAACCTGCTTTCAAACGTTTCATCACGTCAGTAAAAGTATGAAATCTAAAATACATGACGGCAAATTCGTATACATCACTCGGATAAATTTCGCGAGCCCAGTCTGGATGTGTGAAATCTAAATGAGCCTAAAACATTCTCGTATGAAAGAGTTACTCAACTACGGAGGAATAATATCGATATTGATTTATATTTTCTCAATACCTGAATGAACAAGGTATCGTAAAGTAAAGAGACTAATCCAACAACTTGGAGAGCGTCATCCATAGGAAAGGTAAGTTGAGCGCGCTCCTCCAGGTGTTTAAATACTCTCGCACGCTTCTCTAAAAATTCTTTCAGTTCCGGAGATCGTTTTACTTGATCAGCTTCGCGATTGTATCGAGCGCAATATTCTACCATAAGTATCATCTAGGAAAATAAAATAATAGCTCGTCTCCAGGGTTCTTTTCAAAACTGAATTTCGAAAAAACAACTCCGCTCACCCGATCACGCCGTTGAACCGGATAAACAGGTATTGGTTGCCAAGGTATTTCAGCGTTCCACACCTCTTCTTCTTCAGAAGTTGGAGGGTAGAAACCGGCAAGAAATAGTTGAGCACTGGCAATAACACGGATAGAGGATGAACTTATCATATTGAGCAGGTCTGAATTATATGGCCTATCGCCGATGAGGGAACTATAACGTCTTCTTGTCCACAAGCCAAATTTGAAAGCTCGAACTTTTCCTCCCTAAAAAGAGACACGTTACTTCGGTAAATATTGCCATTATAGAGTATTGAACATCCCTAATTATACGTGCCGGTGTCAGTAGTCCCTCTCCAGCTTCTTTGAAGTACTCAGAATGAGGATTGTTCGGGTAATCACCTACGGTGTATCGATCACCGTGACGAAATACCTGAAATTGATTTTCATCATCTTTTACTGCTCGCGAGTACTTATGCATAGTTGAAAAGTTGGACAGCAGATCTTGAATTACATACCACGGCTGAAAATATTATTTTACCGTGCGATTTTTCGAGAGTATCTTCAGCATACTGGAATCCATCTTTGGAACAATTACAATTTAATAAAAGAAAACTAGAAATTACTAGCGTCACCGTTTTGAGATCCATTGTGAAACTCGAATTTAAGTTCAATTACAATAATCAACGAACGACTTTGGAAAACTGACGTCTTTTAGATGCCTGAAGTGATAAAGCGTGTCATTGCTTCATCTGTACTCGTATACCAACCTACTTTCGAAATCTTCTCATATTTGAACACATGATTTCAAATAAAGTTCCTTGTGTTTGTACGTAGTGGTAAACACAAAGTATAATTATTGAATTACGGTAGCACAGACTGCATTTTTCATAAAACAGATAAGCAGAAGTAAGTATAATGAAATATTACAAGTCGTACGCATTGGTTTCGATAATGCACCCAGATTTCAAGGAAGTAGTTCGGAAACCGAAATTCTTCATTGATCAGAAGTAAATTTTGAACATTGTGAACATAAAATGATTGAAAAGAAAATGACACTCAATATCACTGTACTTAAAACAGAATTATTGGAAAAACCGATGTCGTGTCGCTCTCGTAACTTCATCAGAGTCGAACCTAAAAGTTTCGGACAATTTTTGGTAATTTCCTTCCTCTGTAGTATGTCTATAGGGCAGATATCCAACTCTCTCCTCAAAAACAGACAACCTCCAACTGTCGGACGGCAGTTGCGCAACGCGCAGCGTGTCCTCAACAATCGGAACAGGGGCAATGATTACTGGGATGATGAAGCGGAACAACTGCACAAGCTTTTGTACAAGCGACGGCTTACTTGAAGCCAACTCGACGGCCGCTCAATTGCAGCAACAACCACAGAAGAAGATGAAGACTCAGCGTCCGTACCAGACCGGCTAAGAAAGATGAGACCACCGAGATGTGGTTGATACCGACGGCGGCGACGCGACGGTAACAAACGGTCAGTGGAATGGATGCCCGACTACAGAGCTAAGCAGTTTGTCCAGCTTGTTGATGAAGCTCTGTACAATGTGGACCATTTCATGGTAATGGTTCCCGTTAATGACATTTTCGCTCACAATTTGGACATAGCAGACTCACTCAAGAACTAGATTCTACTTTCCAAAAATTAACCAAATCAGACTTTCGGAAACACCAAACCCTACCCTTTTGTCAACTTCAGCATCAAATTGTTAAAATCTTGACGGCACATCTCATGGATACTGCTAGATCAAACGGAGATCTTGAATTTCAGGTCCGACCCTGATGATTTCGCGTAAGGGACAAAATGTCGGTTCTTAGCGGGGGACCCGCTATCCATTTTGTGAGGGGGATTACATCCTCAGAAAACGTCCGACTCTGGGAGTTTCTTTGAACTGCGTGACCTGTGACGCTTTATGACGTCATCAATGACCTTTACCTACTTTAGGAACTTGGAAAAATTTCAACTTCCGGCCTTCATCATATTAGGCCACGTAAAGTGGACAGTATACTGAGAAGAGCCCAGCCAACTCATTTGCTGAGGGGGCATTTTCGCACCAACGTGATCGGGAGCGCGGGTAGTTGAGGGTTCCCCGCTGCCATTGCAAACCTGCAATGGCCTTTAAATTTTTTCCAATTATTTGGTTTCAAATACAAACATAATTAGCGCCACTTTCCTTCCAATTAATCAATCATTAAAATATCTTGCGTAAATCTCATTTGTAGATTACGAAAAGAATACTTTGATCAATCTTAAATCTTAAAAATGATACTTAATTCACAGACCTGTCATATTATTTATTCTGGATCTTGGAAGCTGGCTCCCAAAAAAGTAAAAAGAAGCGCCCAGCTACTTTTTTCCGGCTCTGACTTTCAATTTAATTACCGAATTCCCTGCTATTGAAGAGCCGACTTCTCGCGTCTGATTCATTAAACAAGCCTTTTCGGTACTTTATGGAACGGATAGGCGACCGGAAGCTCAACTTTCAAAAGTATCCTGACGACTGCTCAGAACTGCGTCGTTCGGTACCTTCCCTACGAGTAGTCAGAGACGAAAATGCTACTTTTTCATACCTTTAAGCTGAGTCCATAGTTCTGTTCATTTCCTATCCGCTCAGCATAATGATAACAAAATTGATTTAATTTGTTGATAATTGATTCTGAAGAGGGAATAGTGGAAGAATTGGACGATGGTAATAAATATTTCTCTGAGAAATCATTTCGCAGAAAAACGTTCTGCGGCAACTTATTGCTTTCCTTTTTTAGTTTTTTCTTCTCATTAAATTAAATTTTATGTATACATTGATTTTCAAATTAATTAAAAAATTTTTTAATTAAAATTTTTATTAAATTAAATGAAATATCTAAGTTAATTAATATTTTGAATAAAAAATTATAAAAATTTTCAATATTTTTTTTTAAAATTATTTTATTTAAATTAATCTTCAAAATTTTAATTTTAATTAAATTATTTTAAATTCAATTTTTGAATTAAAATTTATATTTAAAATGAATATAAAAATTAATAATAAAATTAAGATTAAAATAAATTTTTTTAAAAATATTTTTGAATAAAACTTTTTAATAAAGATTATTTTAATCTCCAAAATTAATATTTTAAAATTTAAACTTTTATATTGAAAATGAAAATTTAATAAAATTTTTGTTATAAATTTACAATTTATAATTATTTTATTTCAATTTAATAAATTATAAAAAAAATAATAATTCATAAAATCATATTGGATTTAATCTTGATTAAATTCTTATATTATTGTACAAAAGGATTAAATATGATTTAAATATAATTATTTAATATTTAAATTTAAAATATATAAAAATCATTTTTAAATAATAGAAATTATTTAAATTTCAATTATTTTCAAAATAATTACTTATAATTTATTAAAAAAAATTATTAGGTCAAGTTGATAATTTTAATATTTAAAAATAATTGAAATTCTTTATAAATTCTTCATTCAAAATATTTTTAATCAAGTTTATATTTATTTTTTAATAATTTTGTTATTGATTGATTTTTATAAGTTTTCAAAATTCTAATTTATTATTTTAATAATAAAATTGGAATTATTAAACCATTTATTTTGTAATATTTTTTAAAATTTATTTTCAAAAATAATAACTAAGTAATAAAAATTATTAAATAAAAATTAATAAAATATAAATAATAAATATGAATTTTATGTCTGTTTAGAGAAATAAAGGAAAAGGAAATATCTAAGGTAATGCCTACCTATGGATCTATAGTTCTGGGAAGAAAGAAATCTAAGGTAATGCATACCTATTGATCTATTGTTCTGAGAAGAAAAGATAAGGGAATAGCTAAGGTAAAGCTTATCTCTCCATCTATTGTTCTGTTTTGCAGAAAATATATCTGGTCTGCGTGACTCGTGCATGGAGGTGTCGGTCGATTGGTGTGAATCGACTTCAAAAATAGGTACCCTATCTAGAAAGTAATGACGTGTTTCACGTCAAAATGTAAAATGTTTGGTGTTCTTTCTTTTCTTAGTTTATATTTATTGATTTTCTTTCAATAATCAGTTCATTTTTCAAGACTTTTAATTTGTAAGATTTTATACCATATTGTGAGTCACATAATTTATGAGTACCTATTTGATAAGATGAGTTTTGTACTTTTTCCCTCGTGTTGTATTTGATGATAATAATAAAAAGACGTTTTGTTCATAAAATGTGAAATGTTCGGTGTTCTTTCTTTTCTTGGATTTCTGGCATCATTTCCTTTGAGTAACCATATCCCTCAAGATAAATTCATACTTATAGCTCCAAATAATAAATAAGATTTTTAATTCTTCTCAATATTTATGATTACCTTGCTGTAATACAATCCTCTAAAGATGTTGATTTAGATGTACCCTAAGAAATCCGTTCATGTTCCTGGATCATTCATTGTTGTGATATAGTAAAGCTGAATTATGTCAAGTACTTGCGTAATCCTATGTAATAAAGCGCAACTTGTAAACAACGCGTATCTGTCTGTCTGTCGGTCGGGCAATTGCGTCGTTTGGTCGGTGTAATCAGTTAAAGTGAGCAACATCGAGGGTGCTATCAGTCGGTCATCACTCCTCAATTCAAAACATCACCGAGATAATCTAGACCAATAAGAAGGAAGCATCAAGTACAGTGATTACCGACTGATAGCACTTTCGATGTTGCTACGTTGTACTTTGACTGATTACACCGACCGACCGACCGACAGACGCAGACAGATACACGTTGTTTACAAGTTGCGCTTTTTAGATAGGATCCTAGACAGACAAAATTTTTTTCATCCTCCTAAGGCTAGGCCAAACCTTCTACAGATGTTGAGTCCCAAACTTGCTTTTACGCTCTTCATTGATCAACTCGAATTTAAAAATGGTATTTCTGAAACGACGCGTTACAAGAAATAGACCGTCCTAAGTCATTATACCTTATTTTAATTTGTTTGTACAAAATCCAATGGGAGCGCCACTTTCCACGTTACTTTCAAATCTGATAATTAGCAATAGCGCAGTCCAGTATAATAACAGGGGAATGATTTTTAAAAATTCCTCACTACCTTAGACTACACAATTAGAGATAGACCAAGCATGGTAAAGAATCTTTAAACAGAGGGCATGATAAGAAAACGCATAACATAATGAAAGGCGCTGGACGGCTGGACTTTGATGGGTGATGGTGCGGGTACGGTACGTTACACTGCTCCGCGCATTTACTGGTGTTGCCTACGCTTATATGGCCAATGCTCGGTCAACCTCTTGTATATGGCCTAAGCTCATTGCTTAATTGAAAAATCAATATTTGAAAATGAGAAATACTAAAGTTGGAACAGAGTCTACTGCGGCAACTTCAAAATTCTTTGAGAAAGTTTTTCATCACCTCCGATTGCAAGCTTTGAAGAAAATCTACACAGCAGCGCGTACTCTGGCTTTACTGGCAAATAAACTGATGAGCTCCCTTCAAATTTGAAATTAGAGGACAGCTGGGATCAAAATTTCCCCAAATCCTGAGAATATAATAGGCACCGGCGAATGCGCTCGCAAATTTGACTTCCTTCATCCCAAGAAAAACATGCAATATGTCCAGTACAATCTTGGAGCTCCTAAGTAAACAACGTCAATATAATATATTTGCCAAAAAATGAATAAACTTGAATTGAATGCAATCGCAATCCTAAAAACCGGCAAAGATTTTTAAAATAAGATTGAGTTATAATCGGGCTCCAAAAACTTGCACTCGTGGTCCCAATCCTCTGGAATCATCGGTTTGGTAATTTTGATAAAATCATCTAATGTGCAAGGGTCCGAACAAGCTGGAATTTTTAACAATCGAAGGGGATCATTTTCAAAATTTCGGTAGGATATCTGAAATTAAGGATGAAAAATTTAGCTGAGAGGGAAGAATATGGGTACATTCATGGTGCATAAAGTAATATGAGATCTAGGTCAATTCCATGTTCGAGAATGAGGAGAGGAGATATCCCCCCCCCGGGGGGAAATGAATCATTTTTGCATTCTGTACACAGATGGCTTGACGTCTGCGAGCACTGGATAGAGGTCAACAGATTCCGACTGAATATCAAAAAACCAAAATAGTGCTGTTTATAGATGACGCGGACGCAAGTTTGTTCCGCTATGCTGTACTCAGCAAACCGTAGAAGCTAACACTCAGTGAGCACTTTCGCAAGAGGGCTGAGAAAGGGTCAAGGATAGTGCGTATTTTTGGCTAGATGAAAAACGATCTTGTACCTCAATTTTCTTGAACAGGATTACAGTTTGGGCAGACACAATGAGCGCACCGCATGGACGGATAGAGATGGAGAAATGACTCTATACAATGCGTCAGAGCATACCGTGTTATATCGCCGGTCGCACTCTGCTTACTAGCAAGAACTCACTACAGTAAGTTAGAAGAAGAAGAAGAAGAAGAAGAATACAGAAGCCGAAGCCTATCAAAAAACCCTCCTGGATAAATGGAGGGAGCGCCTTCCTTTTAAAATCAAGGGAATGGACACACGTGTTGAAAACATGTCTATACCGGTAGCATGACAAGAGTAACTCCCACGGATGCTTTGGTAGATACCTTTTCAGAAGAGCATAAACTCACTGCGGCCAGAACCAGGTCATACTCGATTTCTGTGCGGAGTATGAATCCAACGAAGCAAGCTCATGAGTCTCTTTGAAAGACGAGAAAAGAAGAAGATTCTGCTTCTTGGGAAAATCTCGACCTGCGGGGGCATTAATTAGGAGACTTTTGAATTTCATTGTGACTGTGGTTCGAGGAAGGAGGCGATCCGAAAAGATAACGAACTTTGATAAATACCTACGAGAAGAGAGAAGCTTGGAAAAATCCTATCAGTAGGCTTAAAGGTTTCGAAAAGAACGCAACCAAACAAACCCTGAATCTGCTTCAGAGACAATGCAGTAAAGCCACCCAGCAAACCTGTGCCCTTGAATCAATACTCACGGTCACGATGTATTTTTCTCCAAGCGTCCGCAGTTCGAAGAACAATGCTGAGCAGTATTGAGCCAATATTCTATCCCAAACTTTCAGGGTATCCATGAGGGCCACAATATTTTTGTCATGAGCAGCGTAAAACTGGAAAAGTTTTTCGGATTCTGGTTTGTCCCTTCTTTCTTTTAATTCGTTGATAATGTGGCTAAGTAACGGTCCTTCAAAAGAATCAGAAATCTGTCCACATTATTCAACTATAGCAACTTGTAGAATCGAGAAAGCGATTTCCCACAAACCTCCTTTCAAACGTCTCATTACGTCTGTGAAAGTATGAAATCTAAGAAACATGACTGCAAAATCGTCCAAGCCAGTCGGATATACTTCATGAGCCCAGTCTGGATGTTTGAAATTTAAATCAGCCTAAAATTTACGACACTGAGGAATAGTATTTGAGAACTATGCTACTGATTTTTTTTCAATCTACCTGAACGAACAACGTATCTTGAAGTAAAGAGACTAATCCAACAGCTTTGAAGGCGTCATCCATAGGAATGGATAGTTGAGCGCGTTCCTTCAAGTGTTCAAATACTTTCGCACGCTTCTCCAAAAATTCTATTAGTTCAGGAGATCGTCTTACTTGATCAGCTTCGCGATTGTATCGAGCGCAATATTTTCGCATGTGGATCATCTAGGAGCATGAAATAGAGGACTTGTTCCGTGAGTTCTTCACAAACCTAATTCCAAACAGACAAATCGACTCACTCGATCATCCGGATGAACCGTATAAACAGGTATTGGTTGCCAAGATATTTCATCATTCCACACCTCTTCTTCTTCAGAAGTTGGTGGGTAGAAACCGGCAAGAAATAGTTGAGCACTGGCAATAACACGGATGGAGGATGAACTTATCATATGGAGCAGGTCTGAATTATATGGCCTATCGCCGATGAGGGAACTATAACGTCTTCTTGTCCACAAGCCAAATTTGAAAGCTCGAACTTTTCCTCCCTAAAAAGTGACACGTTACTTCGATAAACATTGCTGCCATTATAGAGTATTGAACATCCCTAATTATACGTGCCGGTGTCAGTAGTCCCTCTCCAGCTTCTTTGAAGTACTCAGAATGAGGATTGTTCGGGTAATCACCTACGGTGTATCGATCACCGTGACGAAATACCTGAAATTGATTTTCATCATCTTTTACTGCTCGCGAGTACTTATGCATAGTTGAAAAGTTGGACAGCAGATCTTGAATTACATACCACGGCTGAAAATATTATTTTACCGTGCGATTTTTCGAGAGTATCTTCAGCATACTGGAATCCATCTTTGGAACAATTACAATTTAATAAAAGAAAACTAGAAATTACTAGCGTCACCGTTTTGAGATCCATTGTGAAACTCGAATTTAAGTTCAATTACAATAATCAACGAACGACTTTGGAAAACTGACGTCTTTTAGATGACTGAAATGATAAACCGTGTCATTGCTTCATCTGTACTCGTATACCAACCTACTTTCGAAATCTTCTCATATTTGAACACATGATTTCAAATAAAGTTCCTTGTGTTTGTACGTAGGTAGTGGTAAACATAAAGTATAATTATTGAATTACGGTAGCACTGACAAAATTCTACTGACTGCATTTTTCATAAAACAAATAAGCAGAAGTAAGTATAATGAAATATTACAAGTAGCATTGGTTTCGATAATGCATCACTGCACCCAAATTTCAAGGAGGAAATTCGGAGGAAATTTGGAGACCGAAATTCTTCATTGATCAGAGGTAAATTTTGAACTTTTTGAACATAAAATTATTGAGAAGAAAATGGCACTCAATATAACTGTACTTGAAACAAAATTATTGGGAAAACCGATGTCGTGTCGCTTTCGTAACTTCATCAGGGTTGAACCTAAAAGTTTCGGACAATTTTTGATAATGGCCTTTCTCTGTGGTATGTCTACAGGGCAGATATCCAACCCTCTCCTCAAAAACAGACAACCTCCAACTGTCGGACGGCAGTCGACCGGGGAACTCCACGAAATTGTCGCGGAGTCCTCCCGGAGTTTTTCTTTCAACTGTTAACATCTTTTTGGCACACCCTGTATACGTAGGGAAAGGAGGCGCTAAGAGTGAGATACAGTGGCTTAGTTGATGTCCCGCAAAAAGTCTTTTTTTATCACGAGTACTTCTACTTGGATTGAGTCACACCTACGTCGACAGAAGTATTGAGAAGGAGATTTTAAAGGGCAATTACTTCTAATTTCATTGGAATAATTGTAACCATTTAAAGAAGAGCCAATAATTTGCTTAATACTGAGAACTGTTTCAACGGTGTTAAACTCACGAGTTAAAGTCTTACAAAATTCTTCGTATGAATTGAGAGGGATCGGATAGAATATGAACACCGCGCAAAAATGTGCCCCCTTTCCCGTACCCAATATTCCGCCCAGAATCAGCTACGTATCGAAAACAGCATTAGGGTCCTCGACAGATAGATTACCTCGATATATCTCTCAGATTTAGTGCGAACTTCGCGCTATTTACCTTTTTTTCTAGGTCCCTCAGCCAGCCGCTTTCAACTTGCCAGTAATTGTCCCTCTCCAATGTAAAACAAATAACAATCGTATTGACAAGTACGTTATTCCAGTCAACTGTCCTTGGAAAGGTGAAATGTTATGATTGAATGGTTGGCTTTGTGAAGAAATCTCCTCCTCCAGATAGAAAATATAGTGACAAAGTCAGTGAGTACGCTACATACCCTTATAAGAACTTCCTCCTGAGGTACAGGCGAACTCTGGTAACTGCTCAAAATCTCCCTAGGTCGCTAGCCTTGGCCCTTGCGTTCCTTTTTCGTGTATCTTGTAAATAGAGAAATTTATTGTGACGTCATAAAGTGAGTATAGATAGCAACTACCCAACGTTAAGTGGATCACAAACTTATCGACTTCCATGAAAATAACACAGGGACAATGATTGTAATGACAATGTCCCAAAGTAATACATTTTTCAAACAAGTTCTGAGTACCCTGGAGATCGTAAATACACAGCCTACCTTCGGTGTCTTCTTATGTTATCATTATCACTCATCATAAATACGTCACTGCACCATAGTAATTTATATGTGCAACATAAGATACTAGTAGTTCTATAGTGACTAATAATTATTTACTCGTACTACAAGATCTGTTCGTTCTCTTAATCTTACAAGAATCAATGAGACCGACTTCAGTTAGATGCTTTTTGATTCTATAAGTATATACAATATAATTTACCATAGAGTATCAATAAAAATATGCATATTTACCATCAAATAATATCAGTACATAAAAATATTTTAGTAATTTATAAAGCAGAAACTCGAAAAATCCCCGAAAAAATACTCGTATACCATTAATTATTATTTCTATTCATGAACCTTGAATAGCTGTTCACTTCTTTCGCCTGAACGCGAACACATAGACTACCTCAAGTACATAGATGTCATTGGTATCTTGACCGGGTGCCGCCGATGCCGTCAAGTTCATCGAAGTAAATTCACCTGAAATAAGTTAACCTGGATAATTCATCAAAATATTATTCATCAAAAAAGATTGAAAACAATTACTAAACAAGGAAAATCCGAGTAAGTAGTCCGTTTTAGCCCGATTATTTTTAGACCAACTGTGAAGATGTAGTATGCGGAATAATTGAAAGTGATGTGCTGCCACCAGAAGCAGATCTCATTATTTTGTATTTTGAGGAGGTATGGACAGGAACAATGAATCTGCGACGCAACCGTTACCAACCGCGCGATATGCTCGCGCCCTGTGGAACATTTTTGAAATTACAAAGAATAACGGGGCGAGGACCAATAGTTTGGTTGAAGCATGGCACAAAGGCTTTGAGGCGCTCACGACTGCACACCATGAAAATATCTGAAAGACCATCACCAATTTTGAGAGAGAACAATCCTCGCATGATGTTACAGTTGCTCAAAGTGCGGCGCGGGGGGTGCCGCCTACTAAGAAGCAAAAATACGTTGACTGTGGGATACGAATGCAGAATCTAGCGACCTCGTTTGACGAAGATTCAACAAATATATTACAATATCTCCGCGGAGTGGCCTCGAGTCGATGGGCTACGGGTGTTTGGTCTAAAATAAGGTAACGACTGTCGCTGCTTTTACGCGCGCCGTCGGGACAAAAATACCCTTCTCCCTATCATCAAGCAGCATTGTGCTCCTAGCTCTACCATTCACTCTGATGAATGGACAGCATACCGTTGTTTGACGTCAGAAGGGTCCGACCACAAAACAGTGAACCACCAGGAAAACTACGTGGATCCGTTCACTGGTGCCCATACGCAAGGGAGGGGAAGGCATGGGTGGACTCAGAAATTTCGATCCTGAAGAGAGAAAAGGAGTACCCATTCCACTCAGGGCCACTTAGATAATTTTTGCTGAGAAAATATGGCAAAACGACGATCCAGATCTAATCATCTCGTTTTTAGAGGACATCAGGACAACCTATGCTTAAGTCGACTAGAAATAGTGATAATGCGCTCGATGTATATGCAGTTTTCGACAACGCGCTACATGCGCAACACTCTTTTTGGGATACCAAGCAGTTTGCTTCCACGTGGTGTATTCTGGGTAATGCTAAAAGAATTGCGGTAGGTCACACATTAGACGGTAGATCACATACTTGACAATAGATCACATATTAGAATGTGAATTACCCGGGTAGACCACATATGCAAGTAACACCAATGTGTAAGTTTCTTTCCAGTCAGTTCCCTTTTTTTGTCTGAAGCATCCACCGACGCTTACCGTTCATATCTTATACTTTTCTCTTCTCTGCGATTATAATTTGATTCGACTACCGTATTTTTTTACTGCTTTTCATACCAACATTTTGGTCCTCCGGGCCGGATTCGAACCAGCGACCTATAGATCATTAATTTCGTTCTTTCAACAGCTGTTTAATTTTTGTTTGTTTTTTCACACGTACAACAAAGGTGTAATTGGTGTAATTGTAATACTGGTGAAACGCTTCATTTCCATATTAAGGGTGTGCTTTACACATGAAAACGTGTGCGTAAAACAATGCCATAAAATCTTTTCAGAGCCAAATTTCCAAATTCTGCTTCTATAGAGCTCCTCATTGGGCCTTCATGAACAACATTCTACAAAATGATGAATGTTAATCGGAAATTAGAGCTTTGAGAATTAATTTTTGAAAGTCATTCCTGACAGGGACTACGCACGTATACCAACACACACCCAACAAGCGTCGCATAGTGACCGGTGGTAGATTGAACGTTTTTGGGTACTAGGGAATTGATAGGCAACCTATTCTACCCGAATTCGGAATTCACCAACGAGTAAAGCACTGTCATACAAAATATCCCGCCGTCGCATAGTGACTAATCCAACTACTATACTTCACCGAACGGTCGTGGATCGCTTGTCTTTCGGCACTGATTCTGTCTATATTATGTCCAGTGTGATGTCTAAAAGTAGTAACTTGGCAATAAAACTTCGGGAACAGATGGTGAAGTCCGTAAGTACAGGATCGACAAAAACCTGCAGGAAAGAGGAAATGAAAACGGGCATGTACGATAATCATGTACACAAACTCCCTCAGGCTGACTCTATTAGGGATCTGAAATGGAAGAGAAATCTTCGAGAAGGAGAAGACGGTTGACGGCAAACTGCCTACTTTCGCAATTGGTGCGACGACTTCAGCCGTTCGGATCTGGAAATACCTTGACGATCTTCCCAAGCCGCCAATGGTTAGGAGTGGACAAACCATTCTTAATCGTGAAGACTTGGCCGACTTGGACATACTGGAAGTGTTGTTAGATGGGGACCATGAAAGGCCTAGGACAGTCAACGATTCTTGTTTATAGAAACTGACAAATTAGACTCTATCAAATCAGGGTCAATGGAAGATAGAAATTAAGCAGAATTTGACTGGTATTTCCGGAGATCAAAATGATTTTGTGGATGTCGGTGTTAAATTTGATGGCAGATTGAACATCAAACGCTCCACCAAAAAAATCTTGCATATAAAAGTACGATTTAATGATTGCCGAGGCAGCAGGGTATTCGTTAGCATTCTCATCGGCGAGCACTTCAAGGCACTTAGTGGCCATAAAAGAAGCCGGGGCTGTACCGTAAGTTACGGCGTTGAGTTCATAGACTTCAACAGGGGCATTCGGCGACTCCCGCCACAGAATTGATTGAACCTTGCGGTCCCTATGATCGACTAAAATACACCGGTATATTTTCCGAATATTTGCCGTAAAACATAATACAGTATCGAAAATCTCAGCTTGTATAGATGGCCCTACCAACAGTAAGTCGTTCAAAGAAAATCCACAACATGCCTTCGAAGAAACGTTGAAAACGACTCGTAACTTTGTAGTCGTAGACTCGTAGAAGAAGGGCGTATGACAGCCTGATGGGGTACAAAGTACCTCGGAAAGGGTTCACGAGTTTCTTTTGATACAAATTTAATTCAGTACACAGCGATCAAAAATAAAGAATCGTTTCCTGTCATATTTTTCGAAATACGCGGCTTCTGCCGAACTGTATCGCACTACCTAATGTTTTCTTTCCGAAAAATCCGGTCCATTCACATTAGCGAAATGGGTTTCTACACGGCATCTTTAGAGAGGTAAAAAGGAAAGAAATCATTACAGAAGTATCTAATGTTTAATGGGCGAAGTTGAATTATGTACGTGTGTGCGTGCGAAGAAAACAGAAATAAAAGAACGAGCAAGAAAAAAAGTATATACGAGAAATAAAAAACTTGAACGAAAGAAACCTACATTTGACAGGAAGGCAACACCGCTGGCGCCACTGGGCGTGGGTATAAAATGTATTGCCTCGTATATGCGGACGTAAATGTAAAAAGCGAACATTGTAATTCACTTTGTTCGCGCAGTATCGACTGTGAAGATGCCGCTAAGGAACAAAACGTACATTCGACGTACGAAGATGATGAGAGCATCAGACAGATGATGTCTCTAATACAGAACTCGTACGTATGATGACTATGACCAGGCATATGCGACTCGGACAAAAAAGCAGTGTCAGCGAAGAACAGAAGTTCGGCTTCGTAACACGATCAAAAGACTTTCATACGCGGAGCAGCGACTTTGGTGCAAACGCCCAAATTGACCGATCGTAAGTATATTCTCCTCCAGTCAAGACGGGTAGTGGTGTACAGTTCAACCGCCTTCATCGTTTTTAGATGTCGAAACAGTAGAACGAACTCATTTATTATCTAGTAGCTACCATACAGTAGATCTACACACACTACAACTGGAGATTGAAGACTGTCTACTCAGCAGTTGACTCGTAATCATTGAGGAAGTGAAAAATTTGACAGCATTTAGGCATTTTAACAGGGCGAGGAGCTAAGAAGGATACAAATCCAAAAGTTGTTGTTTGGTAAAGAAAATTATAATTGTGGAAAATTGATTTTGGTAGAGGGCAGGTCAGGACAACAATTTCGAGGCCATCTTCAGTATGAAGAGAATCCAGAACAGATCGAAGTACAGTCGTGTAACAATGAATTACAAGCATATTAAATATGATACAACAGACACACATTCGTTTTAATTTCTTAATTGTTATTTAAACTTCATTCTTGCCAAACTAAATATACGATAAAAGTATTTGTCACTCGCATTAGGGCACAAAAATCATCTTAGAAGCCTTGGATATCACGATTTCTCGGCTGGAGAGTGAATGCGAACCGTATTGTAAAATATTGATCAAGATGAAGCAGATTCCCCCGTACAAATTGAGCCTACCTCATTTGGTTCATTAGAAGGCGTCTAGAAGAGGGTCTGCAGCCCAATTTTGTCAAAGCCAAATTTTACTCGCATATTTAAGAAACGATGGCTAATTCTTGAATTCAGGCGTTGTTATGGCAGAGAGAAGTCCAATTCTAGACTAAATTTGCACAGGTGTTGGCAGTTGGCGGCCCAAATTATACAGTTAGCGTCCCATCCACTGTCCTAGTTGCGGCCGAAAAAAAGTGAAAGGAGTATCCAAGTTGCGGCCAAAAAAAGTTGAAGTACATAATATCCAAGTTGCGGCTGAACAAAAAAATTTCTTGGAAAATAATTGCAGCGTATACATTGTCAGTAAAACTTTAGTCAAGAAATTAATAAAAGTAGCTGTAAAACAACAAAAATATTCTACAACACGCAATTTAGCTCCCTCTTACTACACATTTGTGACATACTTCGAAAAATTAGAGGCCATTGCAGGTTTGCAATGGCAGCGGAGAACCCGCAACTCCCGCGCTCGCGATCACGGCGCTAAAATACCCCCTCAGAAAATGAGTTGGCTGGACTCATCTCAGTATACTGCAAGCTATGCCTAATATAATGAAGGCTAGAAATTGAAATTTTTCCAAGCCTCTAATGTAGGTCAAGGTCAAGGTCATTGATGACGTCATAAAGTATCCCAGCTGGAAGTTGAAATTTTTACAAGTCCCTAAAGTAGGTCAAGGTCATTGATGACATCATAAAGCGCCACACGTCATGTCACGTCACACAGTTCTAAAAACTCCCGGACGCGGATGTTTTCTGAGGATATAAATATAATCCCCCTAATACGATAAAATGGATAGCGGGTTCAAATACTTATTCAAGAGACCAACTGAGAAACTATGAGAAAATGAAAAAATTAAGTACAATATTACTTGTGCTTCACGTTTGATCTTGTTAAAACACAAAGGGAAATCAAGGGAAGTTCGTCACCCTGGTGGCACACAAAACTTCTGCAGGGGCCAATCACTCAACATTATCCATGGTTCTAACTTCCATTTCAGATGGGCCGCAAACTGGGTATTTGTTCAATTTCACTTGGGCCGCAAAAAGTATCCTCGGGGCCGCAAACCAGATCCAGCCATTTGCACATACACGAAAAGTAGAGGACAGAGATAGATTAAGGTTTTTTCAATTGATTCTCTCGAGAAGCACACCAGTATCATGAAACTCATAGAGACTCTCTTGAAAAGAAGTTGAAAAACTTCAACAATTAATTCATGTGGACGAACGAAAAGAAGAGAATGAGACAGTTCCCTACACAGAAACGCAAAGATTAGCCTGAGTCAGAAGGCAAGGACAAATTGCAATCAAATATCAAAGAGAGGTACAGCTGGTTTAATATTGAGCATGAAGGAGGCTTCAATAGGAGTTATCACACAGAGGGGAAGGGAAGTGGATGACAGAATTCAAACTAATACAAAATTTACCAGGATTGTACCCCCAAGTTCGTGATCGACCCAGAAATGCCACAGCTGAGAACGATGTACCCGCAATAAAATAACGTTTGAATTGCACCCAGTGGCACCGAAATTCGAACGCATTGTAAAACTCCACAACCAGTATAAATTCGGAACTTTTTATCACCCTCTGACTGATTCGTGATGGGGGAAAAAAATAAAAATGGTGTTAACCGTAAAGACGCAGAAGAAAAGTCGCCTCATAAAGAAAAAAGTCACCACCGTCACCACCTGGCTCTCCACCAGAAAAGCTGGCAAAGTACAATGAGTTTGTCGACGTGGAATTGTTTGACAAGTCCACATTACGGGAAAATGAAGAAATACGCAATCTGCTGCTAAAATTGATAGCTCGAAATGATCGGGAGAAGGCAGAATTGATAGAGAAAATAGAGACTTGGCACAACAGTTGGAGAACGCCAATAAAGAAAAGGTTCTATTGGAAAAAGAAATACAAATGGTGAAGTGGCCGAATAAAACACGCAATGCTGTGTTCGATATCGAATATCGACATCAACTGTCACATGTAGATGTATGTCCACAGTGCGGGGAGACGGCGGTTTCATTAGTCAAATCAGATATCCAAATATGATAACGGGATGGAAGGGCAGAGCGAATGAAGGATGCGAGCGAGTCATTACGAGATACAGAATTAGCGGCTTCGTCCAGAACGTGTAGTAGATATGCTGACGCAATGAATCATTATTGTGAGGAATGCAGCAAATTGGAAGATGAAAAAAATGTAGATTTTGTATCTGACAAAAACCGTCCGATGAGACTAATAACCATGTTGCAAGATAGCAAAGATCGCGACCAGATTCTTGAAAGAAAACTACCTTGCACCTAAACAAAGCAACAGAAACAACAAGAAGCTGACAGAGCAATTGGACCTACTGGGAATTGAGGACGACTAAAACTACATTCCTTGTACGTGACAAACATATTTGGTACCATACAGGAGGAGTTTCTTACCCTGCTGAGAAACAACAGCTACCTTGGAAATCCTTACGGACTGAAATAGTGAAGGGGTCGTGAAACGGAGTGGCTGGCCCGAAGATGATCGCATTGCGGCCAAATGAGAAAAAAGAAACGACTCTTGTACTTCCATTGGGCGGGTGAGAATGGTAGGACATTTTGGAAGAATCGCCAGAAAAGATTCAACTTCCACTCACTATCTTTACATAGGTCATTTTCGGCTGCAAAAAGGATATCTCAACTCGACAAACAGGCCAATAAAGGTTATCTTTAGACCACAAAAAGTATATTTTGGCGGGCCGCAAGGGTTTTCTGCAACTGAGATGAACGACCGAATTTGGGAGACAAAATTATTTAATGAAGATTGACACTTTGGCAGAGGCAGAGACCGCAAAAATTTCAGGTCAAGTATGATTAAAGGCAAAGGTTCATCAGGTCTGTAAAAAATTAGAATTATTCATAACAAATTTTCAATTTTTGGGCCGGTCAGCCCGGCTAGGACGTTATCTCAACTTATGCACTTTTATTAAAAAATTCAAAAGTAACTATAACTTAATATTAATAATTTTTATAAACTGTAGTAATTATTTGTCTCCAAGTCGCAGGTAATAGGTGAACAAAAACGCGGAGAGAAATTTTGTTCTATTGCATCCCAACGCTAATCCAATCCACCTGTTCGGCAAACGAGGAGAAGTCCAGTCAATGGACCAAATCTTTCTCGTGAATTTGTCTATCAACAAAAATTATTCATTTCTAGTCACGGTTTCCTGGGGATTGGATCAAATGGGCGCCGCCATTTGGGCCTGGGGTTCAGGTGGGCTTTTCATTACAAAAGAATCGAAATATCGAAGATGTGATGAGCACCTCTATACATTGCTGATCGAATACGACAAAAGAGAGCCCATATTCAAGAGCGGTGGCTCGCAAAGGTAACAATAGTTCAATTTTGTGGATAGATTTTAACAAAGTAAAGCTCTAAGTTTATGTAGATAGAAGACGCAGTAGGCTGACCTCCACGTGATCTCATCTGGTTTACACTAACAAGCTTACATTTTTGAGTGGTTTTTACAGTAGTTTGCTAAAATGGCGTCGCTCAATTGGCGGCACCCATTTGAATCAAATCCGTTTTCTGCGATTGAGATGAAAGATAGAGAACTGTACAGACACACGGAATCAAGGGTGGAGCTGAGGTTCCATGTTAGAAATTTTCCGAATCCCTAGGTCATGACCGTACGGACGCCCGGACGCATATTTTGAGATTAGGGCAGGGTTGAAGCAAAGACATGAAACATATCAAAATGTAAGAGGAATTTCTATATTAAATTTGTCATCAATCAAATGTACAACCTCTACCTCTAGATCCAAGAATAGTCAATTTCTATTCTTTTTTAGGAAGAAATGTGTGTTGTTATATCTACTCTTTTTTTGCGTCGAAATATCAAAAATTCCAAAAACTCTTTCACATTTGAATTCTAAGGTGGCAAAAAAAGAAAAACTAAAACACAGTGTACGAGTCTAAACGATTATCTCTTACTGTATAATCGTAAAAGTTAATTGATAGCTATTAAATAAAACAAACCTTGTTAAAATGTCCCATTATTCCCGCCGCGTTAACGAGTGTAATTGAGTTATATTTGTAGCTAATACATACGATATTGACGATTGCTGTCGCGATGTTGGTTGTATCGTGAAAAATGTTGTGTCAGTTTAGGGTAGACCTGTGTACCGCTTTCGGTATAATCTCGTATCTCACGTCATACTTTACACACAACTTGTATCGTACGTAGCGTTGTACCCTTTTTCCAATTCACACTGCACTCTTTCGAGATCAAAGTTCATTATGCTTCTATTCATCTTTTAACCCGTTACACACGAAGCATGCACTGCATCAGCTAGAGTATTACGTCTTTACTTTCATCTTCGCGGAATTTTAAACCCTAATTTGCTTTTCACCGTTTGTTTTCGAATTTCAAAACGCGTGTCACGCGAATGAACTCCATAATACTTGCACGAAGAACGACCATTTGTAGTCAGCCAGTTTGCATCAGATACACTTGTGATGCACGTGTATATTCGTCAACTTAGGACTCTCTTCAACTTTTTGCGTCGGAAGTCGAATATGCAAAGTATGTGAACAGGAAATTTCAGGATGCAAGAAAGCCTTCGATTAGGAAGCAGAAACTAAATTAATTTGAAAAATTCAGCTCTAATGAATCAGGAACTATGGAGCAGTATTTTGAGATCATGACACCTTTAAACTTGGAAATTATCATCAGCTACCGGCAGGAACGTAGAACTTGTTAGGGCGGGAAAAATTTTTAATTTACGTGAGACCATTTCAGCGAGGAGAAATTGATACCAGATTTAGCTTCATCATAATAAATAGTTACTACAGAATGGTATGAGAGAATGTAATCAAAATATTATTTTCATGAATATATATACTGCGTGGATCACATAGTAATGTATACTGCGTGGATCACATAGTAATGTATACTGCGTGGACCACAGACGAGTTACATACCTTTAGATCTATTCAGCATATACCGTTCTAATGTTGCCGATTTTCGTGGATCTTCTCCGTACAAATAAATTAGCCTTTGTATGGTCGGACGGTTTGGAGTCGTAGGGAACGAGACATTTTTGACAACGCTTGGAAACTTAGATTAGTAAATTCTGGTATACCGAATGTTACCAACTTCTGTAAAAGAGCTTCTTTTCCATGACCGATACGAATTAAGACGATGTCCCGCGTAGTACTATGGCATTCTATATACCTATATTAATTACATTGAAATTAAAAACTGAAGATTATATTATTATAGATATTGTTCTAAAACATTATATTACATCATCATCTGTTTATTGCACAATGACTCTTTCCAATTGATATATATTAATGTGAATGTACGTAGATCGTGATTCGTGAAGTTCTCCATCTGGTGGTGCGTGTACCTTTCTCGTGTAGGAGTCTTAGGAAGACATGACAGTAGGTCCATGAAGCCGTGTCTAATTAATAGTACATTTCGTTAATATTGTTTTTAAATATTTATTATGGAAGGCTTAATAACTTATTACCTTTCAGTTTTCACTATAAGATATTCCAAATACTTATGATTATACATCTCGATGTCATCTTTGAAAGTTTTCACGCAATCTTCTCGCAATACAGTTAAATACGAATGTATACGTTCTAGTGGATCCATTAAAATACTCTTTTCCGGTGTCATAAATAATCGTTTTACACATATTCCGTAAGAGGGGTCAACTTGAGAAGTTTCGTGTTTTTTGGGAGAAGTATAAGTACTGGACATTTGACTCCGGTTTATACTTCGTGAGACATTTAGTAAATATTCTATACTCATATGATTATCATCATTGTTTCCATCACTATCAGGCTTGTCAGAATAAATGGCACCTCTTCTAATACGTAAAACATGAAACTCATCATCGCTGTCAGCATTCAGGCGGCTGTTTGATGCAGCCGGTGATCCATGAATATTACCATCTTCTGATACATCAGCAGGCGAGAGTGTTGGATGGTTCGGATTTTCTACATCTATAGAAGTATAAGTACTGGACATTTGACTCCTGTTTATACTTCGTGAGACATTTAGTAAATATTCTATACTCATATGATTATCATCATCGTTTCCATCACTATCAGGCTTGTCAGAATCAATGGCACCTCTTCTAATGCGTAAAACATGAAACTCATCATCGCTGTCAGCATTCAGGCGGCTGTTTGATGCAGACGGTGATCCATGAATATTACCATCTTCTGATACATCAGCAGGCGAGAGTGTTGGATGATTCGGATTTTCTACATCTATATCCTCCTCACCATCACCTGTAATTGGAACATGATCCTCGATTTCAGCATTTTCGTCATCATCAGTTCTACGAACACTATCATCTTCTCCTATAAAAGTAGGCGAGAATCTTGGATGGTTTTGATGTCCAACGTTTTCTGTCTCTTCATCGTCACTCATAATTAAAGGGTGGTTCTCAATAGCTGCGTTTTCTTCATTGTCATCCATAGGTAAAGATGGTGAATTAAGTAGATGAGCCGAAGAAGATGATGGGATATTCTCATCATAGTCCTGTAACTCCTGGTCTGATGTAATGGACTCCATATCATTATTTTCATCTTCCGACCTGGAAAAATCATTCATTTCTTATCCCGAAGTACAAGAAATATCCACGATGTCCGACTACAAGCGAATTCATCAATTTCAAAGGCACGTGTCTACAATTCGATTTCGCTATACCTATTGCAGTGCGTTATGAAAACGTCCAGGACGAACGCACATGCTACGGTATTCACCGAACGGCCGGGACGCATGATGAAGTCTTTCACTATTTTTCCGCTTGGCGCGCCTTCACTAGCCGATCCTATTACATACACTTTTCGTTGTCGTCATCATTGTCTCCTTGGTTGTCTCCTTCACCTTTTCTGCCTTATCTTCTTATAATATATGGTACAAACTATATAACAATATTGCGCTCCATTGCAATTTTACTACAATACATTTCAATTTTATCGATTAAGGTGGCGACCCTAGTGGCGAAAAGTGGAAAGATATGCATCCGTCCATCCCGGACGGATGGAAAACTTTTTCCATAAGTATAAGAGTGATACATATATTTCCGTCCGTCCAACACGGACGGTCACATTTCCACGCGCTTGCAGCTCATTATATCTTCCATTTCTAAAAACAGGGGTTACACCCAATTTTCCTCGTACCTATGGATTTCATTATTTATCATGTCGCTCATGCGAATGAATGCTATTTCCTTACATATACGATCGAAACTTCAATTTTATTTTAGAAAGACATGGGAATATTTCATGATGAATGATTTCCATCATAATGAGCTGATATATTACATTCGTAACGGAGAATACGGGATGGGTATTCTACATGTGCGGAATAACAAAGTGTTAATTACGGATATTGATAGTTTAATTACAAGAGAACTTAACGACGAATACTATATTTCTTCATTAAAAGAAGTACTACCTGCTTTAGTTAAATTAGACGGAGATATTATTTACAATTACGTGATTCTCCATTCTAGATTACTGAATATTAACGCTCATGTAAGTAGTACTTCTACGTTTAATAGAACACCTGTATAATACAATCTCGAATTCATGGCCTATATTGATCTCATAGAAAATCGTGTATAATCCACTTGATAGACGTAATATAGAAATCCATTTACGCGATGATAATATGAAAGATGAATTTCCTGGATACATCGAAATATCCAATAAAGGTAAGGAAATAAAACCACATACAATGTTCATTACATTCATAATCACACAAAATAACGTTATAGATATCAACGGTATCAGAAAGTCATTGGTTCCCATTTTTACTGGCGATCGGGTATTGTGCGTATCAAATTACAAGCTATTTGTAGGTAACATTATAGATCAGAAATTGCACAAAGAAGATTTATTTGTACTGGTTATGGATACATATTCAAAAATACAGTAAGTACATAATAATATTCCTCAATAGTAAAATGTTGAAATATTACAATGGATATGTTGTTGTCAGGACGATACGTTCACATACTCAATGTTTTTCAAATTGTTGAATTGACGACAATTCTGGCAGACCTCATGGAGGATTGTGCTCGTATGTTCACAGGATTCAACGAATTACTATGTTACAAAGTACAAAACTATGAACAACCTACAGAGATAATATTAGGACCCTACTCCACAGAGGTGAGTTCATATACATGTACATTATTTTCACGTGTATCAAGATAATATACTACATGATAATATAAGTAGGATGTGCACAAACATGATCGCGTCAAATACCCTCCTTTGGTGTACAATTTTATCCACAGAGAACACATCAACAATTTTGATGACAAATCAACTTCACAACTATCATTGAGCTATGCCAGTAACAAATCAACATCAACAACAAGTGAATTAATGTGTACATATTGTTTTTGTTTATTTGATTCACGTAAAAATAGAAGGCGTCACAAATGTAAATTCAAAGAGATGTGGTTAGATAATAGGGCCGGCTATTGGACATTATGGAATACTATTGAAAAGAAACCTGCAGAAGTTTCACGTATGTGTAAACTTGGAAATGAAGGCCTAATCAAGATTTGTATTTCTGATGATTATACAAAATGTAAACAAATTGAATCTTTAATTGAGAATAATTCATTGAGCCGATAACGCTATTAGTGTACTTGTATTTATTGGGAGGCAATAATCGTAATTTATAATTGTGATATACTAAGAGTTTTAACTACATATGGAAACACTAATCATATTACAGATGTTATCCAACATAAACTAAATAAACATAATGATCTCTCACGTATCACCGAGTTTATTTGGAAGTAAATGAAATACTTGTGTCTGTGGTCCACGCAGTATATTACACTATGTGGTCCATATACTTTTCGCGATCCGATACGGCGTGGTCCACATACCTTCCGCCTGTGATTATCTGTGGTCCACGGAATATACAGTCGCTAGTCCACTATGGTCCACGTAGTATGCAATACTATGTGGTCCATATACCTTCCGCCTATGATTATCTGTGGTCCACGGAATATACAGTCGCTAGTCCACTATGGTCCACGTAGTATGCAATACTATGTGGTCCATATACCTTCCGCCTATGATTATCTGTGGTCCACGGAATATACAGTCGCTAGTCCACTATGGTTCATGCAGTATGCAATACTATGTGGTCCATATACCTTCCGCCTGTGATTATCTGTGGTCCACGGAATATACAATCGCTATACTACGTGGTCCAAATACTTTTCGCGATCCGATACGGCGTGGTCCACATACTTTCCGCGCCTGTAATTCTTCGCTTACTTCTTCAAATCATCTTCTCTGTTTTCATACCCAAAATGTTTAAAAAACCCTAAAAACATTTTATTCGAATCTCTTTCACATCCACATATAAAACTTTTATCATTTCAACGTATTACATAACAATTTTCACATACACAACAATCCTAATCATAAAAACAAGGACAACAAATTATCTCACTTATCAGAGGAACGGAAATATTGATACCAGATTTAGCATCATCATAATAAATAGTTACTACAGAATGGTATGAGAGAATGTAATCAAAATATTATTTACATGAATATATTATATATAAATGAATCTTCAAATAAATCGTCCACATAATTGATGGATATCGTTTGGGCCATTTCCAAGGTAATAGGTGAATCACCTGGATATGCCATCAAATTTGAAGATAAACGAGTATGGAAAAGGGTCCTCTCATGAGAAGACCATCGGGAAATTGAAATATGCGTTTTATGAAAGTGCAGATGTTGTTTTCCCAAACAAGATATTATGAGTTGAATATATTCAACAGAGTAAGAACAAATCAAACACAAGAACAGCAATAAATAGACACGACCGAGCGCTTTCGCCTAAATAGCCATTCTCGAGGAATAGAAATCGACTGAACCCAACACCAACAAGAAGAGGTGAACCCAAGACTGAGCCAGCGAGTTATCAAAATGTGATTCATACTAGGCCTAATTCAATCAATCCCTTCTCAGGAATATACCTGTTCAACACGGTGCCCGCCGTCGTTATTTCGATTCCTTTCAGAGCCAATTATTTAAAATACAAATTCTCAGTGTGGAGAAGAACTTCGGACCTTTCTTTGAAGCTATGACCCCTTTCAATGAAAAGATCAGCAAATGCCAACTCACCAATTTTCCTTCCACTCAAAGCTTTTTTGTGCTCGTCCCCTCAAATTTGGAGTTGACGCCTAGTCATACCTATGTACACATCGAGGCAATCCCTACAAGCTACCCTGTAAACACCTTCTCAGTCATTTAATGAATAAGCTCTTAACAGTATTATTATTGTAAAAAGCTCGCCAAAGACGCGGCCCAACTCCGAAGAAAACTTGCCAAGAAACGGTAGCCTAATCCACCGTTTCCTACTACAGCGAGTACCGGGGGTGGGGGAGGATCGTAGAATCGAGACCCTCCTACGAACCATCAAATCAATATCAACCCTGACCTGATTCACTCTAGCAAGATGCTTTTTCGTCACGAGTTCTTTTTAGAACCTAAAGGGATGTGAGTGAGGCGACGTATTATACTTGCAATCTCGATCAATGTATCCTTTCGGATTCATGGACGCCGTCTATGATGGAGATGGTCAAGTCCAAAAATTTTACAGAGGAGCCACTAACTTCCAGCGTAAATTTTATGGAAGGATATTGACTTTTCAAAAGTAAGCGAGAAACTCACTAAGGAGCTCCGCAGGGCTGATCCACGCGCCCACGTACCTGTGACAATAGTGGACGTGATTCAAAAACACCCGGCCCAAAGAGAATAGGTCAAGCTCGAATGTGGACATAAAGATTTTTGAGATATGAGAACCCAAGAGGGATTCCTACCTCCTTGGGAAACTCGAAGAATTTTCCACCAAATTTACGGATCAAAAAATTCATCTAATTCCTCATGAGGTACCAGATTTAGCGAGCAAATCTCCTATCTTTTGGATGGTAGTAGGAGCCCAACGACATAAAAGGAGACAATGTATTGTTGAAAATTACAAACCGCATAAATACAAATTTAGAATTTAGAGATGAAATTTTGAAATAAAGAAAAAGAAAAAAGAAAAAAGATGAAAGAAAATTTGAACGTGAGAAATCGGCTTGTTGTCACCAAAGCGGACAAAGGCAGTGCCGTAATAATTTTGGATCGAGCTGATTATGAGAGGAAGATCATGGAATTTTTGGAAAGCAGTAACTGTACCGTCAGTGGTGTCGACTCAGATTTTAATTTTGCTAGCTATGTTTCTGACGTTAGGCTACTTGTTAATAAGTCCACTACATTGCTCAAAAATCCTATTTCTGTTCTTGTTCCCAATCCTGTACCTCATCGGCTTTATGGCCTTCCTAAGTTACATCAGGAAAGCATACCCATCAGACCGGTGGTGTCTTTCATTTCCTCCCCCTTGATCAGTGGTTTAAGTCGTTGGTTAACTACCAGTCTGATTACTCCGTTTGTAACTCTTCTGAGCTTGCGGAGAAAATCAGCTGTGTTTCTCCCCCTGAAGGATCTTTCCTTGTTTCCTTTGATGTTAAAAGTATGTTCCCGCGCATCCCCTCAGCCCCCACTCTTGAATATGCTGATTCGTTATTAGCTGATGCGCAGGTTCCTAATCCTCGTATCAAGGAATTCATGGCATTATTCGAGATGTGCCTTTCCCCTAACTTTTGCCAGTTCAAGTACGTGATTTACGAATTCCCCAAAGGTATTGGTGTCCCTATCGACTCCCCCCTCGGTTCTTTGGTTTCCAAGGTGTTTTTCAAACGGTTTGAGAAGGAGTTATTCCAATCTGGTTTTCACCTCCTCCACCATGTTGTCTACTGGCACCGATACGTGGACGATGTCCTTTGCCTCTGGAATGGCTCTCGTTATGATCTCGATAATTTCTTAGCGTTCCTCAATAGTCGTTATCCAACTATTGAGTTCGCAATTAAGATAGGTGGTGCCTCTATCAACTTCCTTGACCTTTCTATTTCTATTGAAGGCGGTGAGCACTCTTTCAAGGTCTTCCGAAAGAGCACTTCGACAGATATTTCTATCCATGATTCCTCGTTCTGCCCCTTTCCTCATAAGCTTGCTGCCTTCAATAGTTTTATCCACCGCCTTGTTTCTCTTCCTCTCTCTCCGCAGGGTTTTTCTGAGGAGCTATGTGCTATTAAACACCTTGCCCATTCCAATGGTATTAAGATTGATATTGATCGTATGGTCCGGAAGAAACTTATTTCTAAAGCTTTGGACTCCACTACCTCTCTTCCCCGTGGGACTGTTGGGCCGGGGAGGAGAAGGGAAAGATGGGTTCGCTTTCCTCTGACTTCCGTCACCTCCTCAAACCCTTTGGTTTCCGTCCGGCTTCTTATAATCCTTGCACTATTCGTTCCCTATTTTGTAGGTACAAGGATTCTACCCCTATTTTTGAGAGAAGTGGAGTTTACAAGCTTCAAAGTTCTAACTGCCCGGCTGTCTATATAGGGGAGACAAGACGGCAGCTTTGTATCAGGGTCCAGGAACATCTTGATGAAGTCTCTTCTACCCTCCCCCGAAAAAGTTCGGCCTTTGCTGAGCATCTTTCGGAATGCGGCCATAGTTTCGAGTTGAACCAGGCTGTTATGCTCCATTGTGAAAGTTCGTTTCGTCGTCGGTTGGCTCTTGAGCACATCGAGATCGTACGTCACATGCATAATAGTCGGGTTTCAGTTTCGAATCGGTTTATTCCCGACAATGATCTCATCGAGAAATTCTTCTCTTTACCCAACGACTATGATTCATCTTAGTTTCATGTCGCCGCCGGTCTGATTGCGTATGGTTTCTTTAGTTTCTTATCCTCAGTCTAAACTTTTGGTTAGTTTGATAATGACTATTGAGTCGAAAAGCGCTTTATGCTCATGTTCTGTATTTATTTTTCGGCAATTTTCTCACGTTCAAATTTTCTTTCATGTTTTTTCTTTTTTCTTTTTCTTTATTTCAAAATTTCATCTCTAAATTCTAAATTTGTATTTGTGCGGTTTGTAATTTTCAACAATACATTGTGTCAATATGTCCCGCAATATTTTCCAACGGTTGATTCAGACATAAAAGGAGCATGAAATTGATCCCGGAGGAAGACCCACGTCCTTCAATTTGTTAGTCGGGGAACTCCAGTTCTGATTTGAATAGGGAGACTTGAACACCACACGCGATTGAAACCATCGATCTAAAAATTTAGCGAGAGAGTAGGTCGAGGAGGAGTCAAACGAGGTGACCAGTCGCATCGAGATATTGTAATTGATTTGTTTTTACTCTTTTGAGTATATTTATTATAGATGGCCGTTAATTGCATAAAATAAATTGTTTCTATGCTATAAGATGTTCAAATTCACTTACTATATTGGGGTGTGCCTTCCTCTCAGTCAGATTTTTTAAACGTAGACACCCTGCAGTCTTCAATCAGTTGAGTTAGTACAAGTCTAGTCACTGTGTATTAGGCCTATTTTAATAAAGGCTAGAGTTTGAAATTTTTTCAAGTCCCTAAAGTAGGTCAAGAATATTCATGGCGTCATGAAGCGTCTGATACATGACGGAGATTTTCGACTGATCCCAAGTCCAACATAAGGTACATGTTAAAATAAACAAATTGAAATAAGAAAGATGCAGACAAAGCAAGGATGTAGTTGAAACTACAATTCTTTGGTCAAATTCCATCCCTTCCCCGACCAAAGTCTAATTGTAGCATAAAGGCAACTTCTGCAGCTTAGCAAAAGGCTGTCACGTGTCCACAGTTTCAACCAAAAGCAACTAGCGACCCTTATAAGCTATTAGCTTAAAATTTTTTATACTGCATAGCTTTATACTACGATTATAGTCGTCTTGAAAAACTGGACCTTTACTTCATCAAGAAAGGGGGTGAACGAGCTGAACGAGTGAGCTTCCCAAGAGCCACTAACGGCTCGTAGGACTATATTAGCCGCATACTAGATAGAGGAGGGGGGGCGAACTAGCTGAGCGAGTCCAAAAGCTATTATCTTGAAATATTTTCTAAACTGGACCTATAATGGATCCGGAGTGAGTCCTCAAAAGCCACTAGGTACTGAGGAAGACATGAAACATGATCTTTATTTAATTGGCTATGCCAGAAAATTTTCGAAGATGGCGGTAGAAGCAGATCGAAAACAATCGCCAGAAGAATGAGTTTCACTTAGGTCAGAGAATACCCAAATAGCCCTCGAGACCACAATTTGCTATCCAGTTATGTACCGTGGTATATCAACGTAACGCCTTATCTCGATAATTATTCACTCATATTTTTCTCGTACATCGCCTTCAAAGTTTTCTTTGTAAGTAGCACAGTTCGCGATGCAAATCTAAAAACCCGATTTTTGTAGACGTACAGGTGGCGAATTCTCAGGAATTCTTAAGGAGACAAATTTGACCTTTGTTAAAGGTTTGTGTCAGGTTGGCTATCTTCTATACCTTTGACTAGAGTGAGGCCGTGGTGGTCGGAAGAAATCGACTACTCCATCTGAGAACTTCATTGAACGAGCGGAAGATCTAAGCCACAAGCCAGAAAGCCCGAGTAAAATCTAATGCTCATACTTTACGTCGCGGTCTCAAGCATGTCTCTTTTGGTCACGTGCAGATATATTCCACTGAGCTTGATTTTAAACCGCCAACTATTCCCTCTTCCTAAATATATAAGATTCATTCACTACTCGTTTTGTTAATGAAAATCACGATAATGACTCACTATGAAACTCACCCCATCAATTTCGAGAAGAGGTGTGTTCAGCTCGATCGTGTGCAAATTTAAAAATACATGGGACGTGGAACCCACCCGCTTCTGCTTCCACATGGTTCAAGGGGAGAATGACTGAAGCAGCGTCTTGTGCAGTCTGCATTGAGCTGACCATTTCACAATTTCTGTAGCTCTTTTACACCCACACATCCCTTGCATCCCTGATTTCTTCCCACTGGCACGAAAAGATAATAAAATTGCCTATTGTTGCTACAGAAGGAGAAACCCGACTTCGCTGTAAACAGCCATCTCGCACACAAGATAACACTCATGTATGCATCTCGTTTCTCGAGAAAGAAAACGGCACGGCGCGGCGGCGCCTCGTAAAGTTTTCAAATTTCCTTCGTCATACATACAATTAAATTTTTACAAAATTAAGAAGAAAAAAAAACGCGAACTAAAATCGTACCTATATAAATACTGTACAAGAGGATAACATCTTACAGTCGCGACGGCCAGTCTGAATTAGACGCTCCGCTCGATAAACAAATTTGTTAAAATATTAATAATAGCTTCCACAGTACATGTATAGAAACCCATTTTAAATTCGAAGATGAGAAACACCTTCGAGGCAGTCAGCCGACATTTCTGCGGATCTGTAAGCGCCGCACCATCCTTTTCTTTAGCTTTTTGAACTTTAAACAACGGCGGAAGAGGAAAAAAGAACGAAATACGTGGAGAAAATAAAAAGGGAGTGGAAAAGAAAGAAAAAAAGGAAAGAAACACGGCATCATATCTCTAACCTGTAGCCGTATGTGCGTGTATATATTTTTTTCTTTCTACTTTTTTTTTTTTTATTCACTTTTTTCTCTGTCGATTTCTCTCTCCGGATCGGCCTTCGTTTGTGCACGTAAGAATGAGACAGAAAACGACGAGTATTTTTCTGCCGCGCTTAATAACTACGGGCGATACGCGGCCCGAACCGTAGTATTTCTATATTTTTTCTTACCGACGGCAAGAAAACGCCCAAATGCGTTCTACCGACGTAAGTATAATACATAATTCTGAGCGATCACGCCTACAGAGAGAAAAAAGGCTCCAGAGTAGTGAACACAACTGCAGTCAATGGAACCACAAAACTGCCCACGGCGCCGCTCTGCCTTCCGTTCGCTTCGGTATAAAATACACACCGACGTTCATTCCGAATACACGTACGTCGCGTCGTGTAAGCGTACTTATAATTTGTGTACACGACACGCGGCGTCCACATTCACATCCACAGTGAAATATACGCGCCTTCCTCGCCGTTATCGCTAAATCACATTCGAGGCGACCGCGAAGCGCGAGTGAATGGCAACGACTCGATATAAGGTCCCGCACGCTATGCCGCGCTGATCGTTAAAGCTTGATGGTGTGTGGGCCAGGTCGCACTATCCACTGGACGCACGTTCTTCTCTACCTCTAGAGGCTATCCGGTAGCCTGGCAGATTCAACACTGGCTCGAGAATGTGTGGACGAAAAAAGGGGAGAGGGGAGCTAATCAGATGAATTTCGTACCACTATTTAGAAAGAGTTGATGAGATTTTGCTATGAAAGGTGATTCAATGGTTCGAATTTCTGCCTCGTAAGAAACACCGTAGAAAGTACAGAGCTGAAAAGCCGTCCCGTTCGTGGTTGGCTTGAGTTTCAAGATTGGCTTCTGACCCCTTGGCCGAAAGCAATCGCTTATGAAAATTTTTTTCCATACATGAGCTGATAAAAGGCGTTCATGATTAGTTATTGGCTTAGTTTGGGAGGCTGGTGTACGTCAAATAGGATAAAATCAACCACAAAGTTCAGGAATGTTATCGCGTAGATCAGGTATTGGTGATCAAAAATTTCATAATGCAAACATTAAACTTGAGCATCAATTACAAACTGCGAAAATTTCACAATAAAAAGATTTTATACGAGCAACAAATAAAGATACTGTTTCTTGTCTCTTTTAAAGCCATGAATCATATACCATCAAGGGTTTCCTATGGGGTTATTGTCACTTCATTAAATACTGGTCGTACAAAATGAAGATGTTCTGTAGAATAGTACCTGCTCAGTCTACTGTACATTAGACTAAGTGGCTCACAGGCTCAGTTCCACTCAATCGCCTCCATTTCTATCCATTAAGGACGTATTTGGTGAAAGAGCGTCCACTTAATGTATTTCTTAAAATGTTCTCCTGCCGGAACCCTCCTCAATTAGTATAAGCGTAACATACCGTACTAGGCTGAGCAGCTTCGAGGCTCACTCTCAGCTGGTGCTCTATTGAAGCTGACCAGACGTGCTCTTTTTCGGTAAAAAATACTCTTTTTAGCGCCTAAAAAATGTATTTCTTCTTTTTTCAAATTCTGTCTATAAACATGGAAGCTACGTCCTGCCTGCAGTTGGCAGTGCTTTGAGCCTGGAGTAAACCCAGCGCTTTCAGTTCCAGGTGGGTGTTTGAAGCTGCGTATCTAACATCGACCCGATATCTGATGCGGCGCGGTAGACGTATCCTAACCTGAGCATTTGCAGTGGATCTCCTATGTAACAAACTCTCATACAATGAATCCCTCTGTACTACAAATTTCTGGTCAAGTCCCTCGAAATTTACATATAAAACAGTTTCTAAGCAACGAATGAAATTCCTCGAACTAGGTGTAAAAATTCAACAATAATGAAAGATAAACATCCCAACTAAACTATTTTATCGCACGTGGCTGGTCAATTTCTGTACTATATTAAAATTTCGCAGAACTTTTAGGTTCTGAATAGAGATTTTTAATATATGTATTTAGCACCCGATAGGACGATACGTCACTATAGCGAGACCGTAGCGACCCGAAGTACTCCTCACTTCCAAGCTTAGAGGGAAGCGCGGGAGTTCTTTCTCACCAGATTCCGACCTCAAGGTGTTTAATGACTCTAGGACATCGGAAGTCATCATGCGTCGCTTGAATGGAGCTGATGAGGTATACATCTCTGGGTGTCTTTCTGAAGATGGAGCCCACATATCTGTGGGGGCCCATACCAACTATTATAGCAGTTGGTATATAATTGGCGAGGGTGCAACGCCTACCATGTCACACTGAACAGTAAGGTCACCAAGGATGCGCTCAAAAGGCTGAACCAAATGTACCATGCTACCTCGATCTCTAATACAAGTGAATATCTGTACGTGACCGAAACGTTTTCTGAGTATTCTTATGGAAATTGATATCGTGTTTGAGCCAATAAGGGCCAGTTTTGCAATACAGAGTTATTCCTTCGAATCTCAAGGGATTATTGGTTAATCCGAGAGTTTATTCTGTCGCGTGACATTAACTCTGTATTGTAAAACTGGCCCCAACTGTAATATAGATCACAAATACAGGTGATTTGACTCACTATTGCTCACTGTTATCAACCCTGTGACGTCACCGGGTAGTCGGTCTATTCCACAACGCGAAATTCTATCCGAACGATGTTCAGAAAGTACCGAAAAAGCGTGCAGAAAGTGAATTTTCAACTTTGACAAAAGCAAAAACTGACCGTTTCTTCATACGATAAAGTCGTAGGCGATGCCTTGATCAGGTAATTGGAGTAAATACAATAGGTTCTTGAACAAAACAGATCGCGAAATTTACAAACCTTCCTAATACTAAAGACTACACAGGGCATAGTTTTCGGAGGGCTGCCGCAATTCTAGCGAATGCTGATACAAACAGGCGAACGATAAAAGATCTTGGAGGTTAAAGTTGTGGTGGGATGTATTAAAAATTCGCTTTCTAAACGAAAAAAATGGCCAATTTATTGACGAAAAATTCGAATAGGATTACGTATCGAAATTGATGACATGAATTAAAGATTTCGTCTCATTCAGTATCATTTTGTCTAGATGATATTTTGCTTATTCCAATGCTATCAAATTGTAAGAATTGATAATTATTTTCGCTGAGACTATATTCTTCATAAGTTTGAAAAGTAAATTTCAGAAAATTGTGTAGGTATAGGCTCTATAACAGGCATGGGCAACCTTTTATGACTGGCGGCCCATAATCCAGCTACTGACACGAGGCGCGGGCCGCACATGTTTGTGTACATGGTTTTTACGAATTGAGAGCTGATATAAATAGGTTCATGACCGAGAAAGGTGAAGCAGTGGAGGAGTTGGCAGACGAAAAATGGATGTGGCGCATCGCATCGTTCTCTTAACAGACATAATATGTGATCACCTGAATGTTCTGAACTTCAAATTACAGAAACAAAAGAAATAAATTTTTTCATCTTGCGCATTGAAAATGGTAATGTCGCCCATTTTTCAACAGGCTCTGAATTCAAACTTTCCGTAAGTACTGCCCCTCAAACGAATAAGTTTGTAAAACAATATTGAAAAAATTGAAAGAAGATTTCAGACTCAGATTCACTGATATAAGGAAGCACAAAACAGCTTCTGGACTTGTCGAAAATCCCTTCATCGCCAATGAATATTCCGTGAGTGAAGACCTCCAGCTGGAAGTCATCGAAATAAGAGCTGACTCGAACCTTCCACGGCTGATGGCGGAAAAACCACTGTTGGAATTTCATAAACTTCTATCTGGCGATACTTATCCACGATTGCGGCGGACAGCCTTACAAGTCTTTTTCCTTTTTGGTTCCACATTCCTGTGTGAGCACACTTTCTCCTTGATGAAATCAATGAAGACGTCCTATAGGAGTCGTTTGACTGACGAGCACCTCCATGCTGCACTAAGCTTAAAAGTCTCTAATTTTCATCCAAATATTCAAGCATCGAGTACTGGCACACAAACACAAACGTCTCATTCAGAAATTCAAGTGCATTTTCTACTATCTTTTCAGTCTGATTATTATTTTACTACCTACGTTCCTTGTATTTTGATTACCGCATGAGTTCTGATTTTAAAAAGAAAAAATTTCAGTGAGACTATTTTGCTAATTTTCCTGTAATTAGATTCCCAAAATTTCTGATTTAGGCCTAAAATGTGATAAATTGTTTTTTTTTGTGAGTTTTGATTTTGTCTCCGCGGGCCGCACAAACTCTCTTCGCGGGCCGCAGGTTGCCCATGCTGCTCTATAAGCTTCAAAATGGAAAAACAAAAATTATTTTGGAATTAATTCCATGCACAAAAGACGAAAAATTAGGTATGTAATCCTATCGAATAAAACAAAAATCATTCGAGCGGTGATTTACATGCAACCCATGAAATTCTGCCCGTTTTATTCAGATACTGTTTCATTCATTAGCTTGAGGAATGAATTATAAAACATGCATCAATTGAAAAACGAAACTTCTGAAATAGTCAAAGCTGCCACGATAACATCAGTTGAAGAATACAAAATTCCAGAGAATGTTTCCGCCATGTTGGGTGATAACGCTTTGGGTGTGTGAATCCTGCTGCACAAAAAAGACCACTGCTCAGAATAATATACGCAACAAGAATTTTTGCACATTTGCCCCTTTTCATCATACGTGGGGTCTTGGCTAATCTCTCATACCGCGAACTTTCAAGAGAGGATGATCTTCTACGTAACACTCGCTCCAGCGTTTGAGACAAGTAGCAACTCTCGCCCATTTACCCGCTTCGATTGTAAACGAGGCTTTTGTGATTCTTTTGCCACGAGTCTGCAAAAGAAAGCAAGCTTCTCGGTATCATTCCCTTCAGCCGCCGACATAACAGGAATTTCTCACGTTTGCCCACATCAGTAAAACACGGGGCATTCGTCGATTTCTCCTCGCGAGTCGATAACAAAAAACTCGCTTCCCAATAGCATTCACCAATCTCTTTTCCGCGAGCATAATATAAAAGTAGACGAGCCCTTCGATACCATTTCATATGAACCATCATGAAGCTGTAGATCACAAGGACAGCAATAAAAAATTCAGTATTAAGGGCTGGCGCTTTGAAGTATCCAAAAGTCGGGAATCTAAAAAGAAACCGAAAGAAGCTCTTCAACAATTTGCGCACATTTTCCTGTTTTGATTTAGGAGAGCTAACAACAGAGGGCTAGCTTCTTAATGCGAGTATTGTTTCCTCCATCCTATATATGAAACAATAAGAAATCAGCCTGCTTCGATCGGACGTGGTATACCCTAGCCAATCTCTACGCCCACTTCTCACGAGAACACAACATGTACTTAAGAAAAAAACATATTGCACAAAAACGCTCATCTTCTTAGGATTCTTGCCTTTGCAAGCCAGGAACCCCTACGCTACCGCAAATAAAACAAGACTGAGTTGCTATGCGCTTCAGTATCCGGGTTTCTCCTTTTTTTTCTCTCTCTCATGGAATGTTGAATAAGAGAAATTCTTTTTCTCATTTTTCCAGCAAATCTGAAGCTTTGGAGCTCAAGAAATCTAGATTTTTTCTATTTCAAGATCTGAAAACCAAAAGATTTGCATCTTTGTTCCACTTAGATCTGGAACTTGAGAGACTCGGTTCCTTTTTTCTCGCAAAAATCTCAAGATATACGGAAATATCCCCTCAAATAATCATAGTATAAGTGTATCCAGCCAAAATGTAGATCGTTCAGTAAGACTTTTTTTTTCTCAGAGTTGCGTAGGGGCTCTCGGCTTGCCGAGGCAAGAGCCTTAAAACATAGTAATAATGAAGTTTTCTACCAAACGGTAGGTTGTGACGTCACGACTCGAGATACACGATGAGAAGTAATCTGTAACGTCTCCTTAATATTCTATGTCCTTAAATTTAATTTTGGCTCAGAATTTCTAGAATTTCTGTACACTCCTGGCAAGTGTCATTTTTGTACAGTATTTTACAAATTTTTGTGGTCATCAAAGAAGTTTTTTCTGAAAATTTCAATAACCCTATGTATTCTATAACCGTGAAGACAGTAATTATACTTTTTGATCAAATGTATCTCAATATCTTCATCGGTTGTCTACCATTACTTTTGCTAAGGACACTATTTGCGGGGATATTTTTGCATTTTGAAGCTTGACAAAAAGAAAGGACCAAATCTCGCAGGTACCAGACTTCGACATGGAAAAAATCAAGATCTCTTGAGCTCTACATCTTGGTAGGAAAAAAGTTTCAGATCTTTCAAAAAAACCTCGGGCAAATGAATTTTCATTACGTACCCAGTCAATAAGAAAAAAAAAAAAAAAAAAAAGGAGACCCAAACACTAAGGCGTACAGCGACTCAGTCTTGTTTTAAATAAATTTTGTATCGCAAACCCGTTTCTCGTGTATTTAATTTTTCAATTTTTTTATCGCTAATACTTAATTTTTCTGATTTTTATGCAAAACTTCGCGTCCCCTGAAATCTTACTTATATTAAGCCACTGATGAAGGTTTAAAGCTACTGATTTAGCTATAGGTACCTCTATTACCGCTTTTCGTGAGTTAATTCAAACTATTTCTTTCAGCAGTCTACAAGTTTATTGATAAGAGTAGATGACAATGAATTTAGTCTGGCAGGATTATAAATTTGTATTCCAATACTTTGATAAGAAGATCTCTATATCACCAATCATCTTTGAAACATGTATCTCATTCTTACCTATCCATTGAAATAAAAATAGATCCTAAGATTCCAAATGAGTACGATGCAAAATTTCCAAGAAAGTAACCTTATGGGGCATTCTTAAAAGAGAATATATATATAAAACGAAACGTTACAGGGAATAACCATTAGATAGGTATAATAATTTAGACCGTATCAACTTCATGCACTAGCGTTAATCTGATTCGGCGCTCGCGATACGCTACTGAATAATATATAGACGTACACAACGTAATGAAGTAATCAAAGCGAAGCTATATACAAGAAAAAAAAAGTTATGAACAGGAGCTATCAACAGCGTCAAGATTAATTTCCGAGATTTTAGCTCGACGAAAAGTGAATTTTTTAATTAGGCTGAACTGTAAAATAATGATACGTGGAGCGTGAAAAAGAAAAACGCAGAGAAGGGGAGTAAATACACAATTGATAATAATGCTGAATGAATTTTCCACATAATGTGTGATACAAGAAATACATAACTATACATGATAGTACGCGTATTTTTTGAAATCAGAACTGCAATCGCTTCTCATACATATACAAGTACACGCCGACTGTAGAGAGAATCGTAATTTCCGCACAAAATTATAGGCCTCGTATAACTATAGATAACCACAGACGAAAGATTACCAAAGTGGAAGAAATTTGCGAGGGTTGAGATGCAGGAGGATGTATACGAGAATGTGGTTTCGTGGTTCAAATTTTAATGTACGAGCGTGTTCTTTTTCCATTTTCTCGTAATCAAGTTATATTCGGTTATAAACTTGCACACGTGCTCCATCCGAGGCTTTCATTCAATACAGAATTTGGCGACGCAAACATTCTTGAAAGATGAAAAAAAACAAAAAATGCCGTCATGAACGATAGGCTACACGTTTAGAAGAAAAGGCATATGTCTAAATTAGTTTTGATTTTCGTTCCTCGAAAAGTTTTTTTCAATTTCAATGATCTGGAATGCAAGAAAGGAGGGAGAAAGAAAGATAACATTTTGAGGTGATTTTTATTCCCGGTAAGTTGGGAGAAACCAAAACACAGTCAGTGTTTATTGACATTCTAGAACACTAAGAATAATTGAATCCTCGAAACTACGAGCCATATTGAATTGAGAGAGGAGAAGGCACAAGGCACGTAACGTACGTGCATTGTGCTTCCTCCTCACTCAATTCTAGAACACTTCCCAAAGGAACATTTTACATTAATAGGTAGTAGGCAGAAGTCAGTCATTGTCACTCCGTCTGTAATCCACGAACAGGGCACTCTTGAAGGATTGTTGTGCATTACAAACATTTAGATCATTGCATCACAGTAGCAGTCATCTTCTGTTTTCCTCGGACTTCCTTCTATACCCAACGCTTTTGTTGACGGTGCAAAATTGCCGCTCAGCACGTTTTGAGCGTCCTTGTCCTGCCACTTTGGGACGAATCCGCAAGTTTCCAAATTTACCAGGAACAGATGAAGTATATGGGATGGTCTATAATTGCTCTTTAGGTTCCGTTTTTGGACTGTCATCTGTCTCCCCTACGAGCCATTGAAATCCATCTTAAACTTTTCAACTTACTTCATGACTCGCAAATATGTACTTGTAGAATAGTGACTAAAGGCGGCTTCAACATGACTAGTAGATTCAGTGGCGTAGTCATGGGGGGGAGGGGTGGATTTGGGGTTAACTCCCCCCCCCCCGAAATTTCCTTCGACATAAAGAAAAACAAAGAAAAATAAGAAAAAACGTTTAATATTTAAAATTATCGTCCTCAAACCCCCCCCCCCCAAATTTTGGTGTAACTACGCCACTGAGTAGATTGTAACTAAATTTCTAACGCGTTATCAGTGGTCGAAGCAGTGCTGCCAGATCTACGGATTTTTGGTCCTCGAAAAAGATGTAGATCCTGCGTGAGATACAGATTTCTTGTGCTCAAGGGAAAGGTACCTTTGAAACTCGTATGAGAGATACTTTTCTCCTGGTCTTCATGAGCTGACACTGCAGTATCTCATAACAATTAGCCGATCAAGGAAAAAGTACCTCAGTCCCGTCTATGCGAGATACCTTTCCCCTGATTGTAATTGATAGATTGGTCAAAGTCCGAAGAAACCTGTTTCCAGGTCTCACAAAAAATGGCGGATACGGATCTTTGAAAATGTTATCTGGCAGCACTGGGTCAAAGCTCATTGTCAGCTGCATTAGGCTTAAACAATTTGCCATAAGGATCAGCATCACCCTCTTCCACCAATTGCCATAGAAAGAGTTGGCTGCGGAAATGTTGTCGTATTCACATGAAACAGAAATGTACTTTGGGTCTCATAAAGCCGCCTTCGTCATAAAGCACACCTCCTTGTCTTTGTGAGAAACAATCCATTTGATCACACGTTTCAAAGTCATACAAAGGGTGTACCAAAAAATAAGACTTTCTCTACCGCACAAATGTTGGTAATAGTTTTCAGATGAAGAAAGTGTGACCAAAGTAAGCGTGATGTATTTTTTTACAAGAAGTTAGTGGTGAATTTGAACGCCTGAGTGAAATTCTCTACATCAAAATTTGAACGATCAACTACTGACAGGTGCTTAAATTTACCCAACTCTTTCCGATATGGTACCAGAGTGAGAGAATTTGAGAGGAAGTGGTGAATCAATGAGTGCATATAGAGACGCGTTTTTGCAAGCTAGGGCAGAGGGGGTACAATTGATGGAGAAGTTGGTGCAGGTGGGTTCACGATGGATACTGAATTCCAATTTGCCTTGTTGAATAAAGATACTTAAAACTGAAAAGTTAATGGATTTGCATCCGATCTCAAAGGAAAATTCGACAGACGGATGGAAAAAATTAGGAAAACTACGAAAGCAGTTGCAGTCGACTTCTGCAGTCACCACCAGCAAGAATTGAACGGTTCCTTTCGTCAGATCAAGAATAAACGCTGGGACTCGCTAGGGCAAAAAGAAGACAGTACAGAGCTAAGTGGTCCAGCCGTCATGATAGCCTTGCTTTTAGAAAAGGTTGAAAAAAATTTGATTAAAAAGGTGATAGTAATTCCTCTTACCACTTTTTGACTCAAGTTAGATAAATTTCAACGTTTTGAAGAAGCCTCTTGGAGTCGGTCAAATCAAATATTTCATACGTTCAAACAAAAACAGCTTACGCAGTCCTACCGTTATCAGAACCGACGTTTAAATTAGCGAGCTTTTTGTAGACTATGACTCAACTATATAAAAACGTCTATAGCTTTGAAGTTGATCAAAAAATGTAAAAGTATGCAATGATAGCTCATCCATTCCCCTACCCTAAGACCAACGTAAACCAAGTACCACTACAACAAGAATCAGGTAAACAAGTATGCAATATGATAAAGAGAAGAGCATTGTTGGAAATATAGCCTTATATAATAGCAAGCCCACTTGGTTTTCTACGCAAAGGTAAGAAAGTTTTCCATCGACACGATGACTTTGGAGAAAGAAGGCACATTATCACTACGTTGAACGCGCTGTTTCCGGGTAAGGAAAACTACGAGGTCAGGGGAGAAGTCTAGAGCAGAAATTCTTTCAAGTTCCAAGGTCATGGTTGTACCGACGTAGGGACGCAAATGTCGGAATTAGGGTACGAGGTCAGCGTTCACCCCCTCCCGTCCTTGGTCTAGTATAAGTCTACTTCAGAATATTTTAGGCCAATTGCTCTGGTGGTCTCACTGGCGGGTTTACAATATTTTAGGCTAATGACTTTAGGGAGGCTCACTCGCTCCGCTCGCCCCGCTTCTTGATGAGTGTATGGAACTGCATAGAACAACAACTCACGGGTTCTTCAACGGTGGCGGGGAATCTGTTTTATGAGTCTTTTAATGTTTAAAACGTTGTATGTCCAGCTCAATGAAAGGGCTAGGCCAATTGGTGTATGGAGTATTGCATGTCTAGTTACTTGAAGGAGCTATTTTAATCAGGCTATCAGTGCTGCAAGATGATACAAAAGATACTTGGAATTTATAGGAGGGTTGGTGTTTTAAGCACGGCATATCTGGCTCATTGAAGAGGCTAATCAATTGGTGTATGGAGCATTGCATATCTAGTAACTTGGAGGAGCTGTTTTGATCAGGCTATACTCACCGATTTCCAAGCTATTCATATGATAAGAAGGGGACTTGGACTACAGTATTCTGGACTTAAACTAGGCTAGAAACCCTCCTTGCATTATTCTAGCTTTATGGAGAAAATTTTGGACCTCAGCCGGATAAGTGTGATAGGAAAGGATTTGGAAAATTTTTCAAGTCCCAAGGTCATGTTGCCTTCCGGACGACGAACATTTTCTCTGAGAGACCACCCGATAAAACAAACAGGTGCCCTGTTAATAAAGTTTGAAGCTAATATGGAAGAAGGCCTAAACCCAGTACAAAGTTAGTCTACTGGGTGGGAACTTGGAATATTTTAAATCAGATCTAGGCTATATGTGTAAAATTTTCTGGGTCAACGGATCAGAAAATCTAGAACTAGGGGTAGGGCTCAGCTACGGCATGAAACGAGCCAATAGACAGAGATAATTTTTTCTCTTTTAAGGGTCAAACACACGTATCTCTCATTCATATCTTTTTTGACATGTTTCATGTCTTTACGCTGACCTGATCCCCTGACCACTTTTGAAATTTTGCGAGTTTTTTAACGCGAGTTCACCCCGCGAGTTCACCTTGCTTAGTTTATATTCGAGCATTATACTAGCTTTATGGTGCCTTTATACGAGCTTTATGGTGGCTTTATACTAGCTTTATATTAAGATTTCTCAAGTCGTTTGACTTTTAGCGAAACCCTCATTATACTAAACCTACTTAATATACACTTTATGAAGACTTAAACCCTCATTATACTAAACCTAATATACACTTTATGAAGGCTTAAGTCTTTTGACTCCCAGAGAAGCTTCAGTTCGCCTTGCCTAGTTTACATGCTAGTTTAAACTAGCTTTATATTAGGAATACCACAGGCTCATTCTAAACTAAGCTCCTTTATACCATAGGCTCATACAAACGGGAAAGTTTGTATTAGTCTCTACTAGCTAGGCTAGATCTCTCCTTGATGTGTGCAGTGAACTCACCGTGTTTGCGAGCACCACCTCGCCGTATGCAAATGACCTTGGGTCTCTGAAGCTTTCATTATACTAAGCCTGAATCAGTATGCTGTAGTAGGAATAGCCTACATTATAAAAGCCTAATGTACATATTTTAGCTTGAAATGTAAACTAGATTTATACTAGATCAAGCCAGATTCCTACCCTGAATTTGAAATTTGCTTACGTACATCCGTGCGTCGGAAGCTTTCATTATACTGAGCCTGAAGTAGAAGGAATACCCTTTATTGAAATACTAAAGTAGCCTTGTACTAGACCAAGAAGCGGGGCGAACGAGCGGAGCGAGTGAGGCCCCCTAATCTCATCAGCCTGAAATACTGAAGTAGACTTATACTAGACCAAGAAGCAGGACGAACGATCCGAGCATGCTACCTTATAGAAGACATGAAACATGATCTTTTTCTATTTGGCTCCGTCAGAAGATTTTTCTATATCTATTTTCTCTCCATTTTTCTGCCAACACTGTCAATATTATAACATATCTGTTCCGACACTCCTTTTTGTTTCCTAATCTTGAAAATGTCCTACCTCTCTCCGTGTCTTTCTTCACGTCTTCCACCTGCAACTGTCCTTTGTATAACAACTCCGATTCGGTCACCAACTTCCTTAACTACTATCGCTCAACCTACTTCCATCGTCTACTTTAGAGTTTGATCCTAATATATTTCCCATCGCAATTTTCGCCAACTCCCCACATGACCAACCCCGAACTGATAACCCCTTGTGTAATGAAAAAGCTTGTAAAATAGATTGAAAATAAAATCATCCTTTAAATCAGTTGTATAGCTCGCGCCTTCAATTTTTTCCTCTTTCATTTTTTCACCAGCGACCCGGCCATTTGTAAAACTTAGTTTTTGATGGTTTGATTCTCTTATGATCTTCCTCAATTCACACTGCACTGTATAGTCTCACTATTTCTCTATCATTTGAGCGCGATGAATCGTCTTCATACCGAAATATCTCTTTTCTTGTCAAATATTGCGCGTTGACGTAAAGGAGTATTGCCTTTCGCGAGATAATTCTCATTCTGATATTCTAAATATTTTTCCATCAAGTATTGATACAATATTTCATTCAGTTCTAAGCTATGCTCGAAGCAACGTGCACGTTTCCAGTCAGTAATTCGGGTAATTCATCAATTACTTAGTACTCGGTTATGGTCACGCACGCAATCCGTTTTAGACTGATTTTTATAAAATGTTTGCCTTATTTGGGAAGAAAAGAGGATAATTTACTATACTTAAAAACTAAAAGTTTTTCTGCACTTATGATTTTTAAATAATATTTCACAAAGCCATTTTTTTATTGCCTAAAAAGAAGAGCGATGTTGTTGAACGATGAAAAAAAAAAATGAAACTTATGTATACACTAAACATAATAATGAAACCGATTTTTTTTTTTTCTTCTTCTTCCTACAGGGGTAAAATCTACTAAGAAGAGGAAGAAGTGTTGAGTTTTCTGTTAATTAGTTCCCCTGCGTCGTTTCTCAAAAAGTGTGACAGCGTATCTCAGGCGAATAAAAAATTCTTGTGAACGTGCTTCGTCACATAAAAATCATCTCCACAACTCCACGGATAAAAGTAGTTTTTTTTTTATACTTTGTCGTACTTCGGGAAAGCATTCACAACGCAAACATTGCACTCGACAGTAAGTTTTTACTCTTTTTGCACCACATAATTATGTAATTATAGCTACCATTTCAACACTCTTCCTTGAAAATTTTTCCTCGTGCACGTAGAGCTAAAAATGTGGTGACAACAAGCATCAAAGATATCTACGTATCGTATTTTCGAAAATGATGTTGTCAATTTAGATTATTCTCCAAAGATTGTAAACCAACACGAAAGAAAAGTTTGGCCGGTTTACTCCCGAAGGCCCCAAACAATGCACTCGGAATATTTTTTCCGCTAAAATAAAATAAAATAGAGAGAACGTGGAAAAAAATAACTCCGCCCATCACAACGAATCATGCGTCGTATCGGTTTTGTAAAATATTTCCCCCATACTTGCCAGTATTATTCTGTATGTAGGTACAAATGTAGGTAGCTGTTCTAGGTGCGGCTGTAACTGCTTGTGCGAGTTCTATGCACGACTTCAACTCGAAACTGCTTCGAACACAATTCAAAACGTCGTGCTTACGAACTTAGTTCTCTCTTTTGGACTAGATACATTCGTATTTCTGCGTCTATGATGGAATTATTTCCTCCTGAATGACATCATAAGGTACGTCATATTTGAACGGAAGGGAAATAATCATTTTGTTCAATCAATTTAATAATACGTACCTAATACATGAATAGGTCCATCGTTCACTCATTTATGAGAAAACGTTACCTCGATATCTTTAGAAGCTTTCCCCCTTTCCCTCCTTCGAGCCCATAATCATAAGTGTAAATAAAAGGCTCGTTAATTAAATGAAAGAAAAAAAAAATAATAATCTATAATTGATTGGCATAGTTATTCTCGAAAGATACGCAGAGAACGTTTTTTGGTCTCGATAAATGCAGAAATTTAAAATAGACGCAAACTGTATTCCTCGGCGAAGGGCAAGAAGAGAGAGAACAGCCAAGGGTGGAGGAATGATAATATGAGGACCATATAAGTACTTGGGTGTTGAACAAGGAAAACGAACCGAAACCGTACAACAAAAGAAGATTAAAATCAGTCCTTAAATTGCACGACTTGACCCATAACTGTTTCAACGTACTCCTTTGGTACAATTCATTGGTCAGAAACAGAGCTAGAAAAGGATGTTGCACCCAAAAGCCAAGGTGTGCTCATTCGAACGATTTTAGCGGTGAGGGAGGCCGGGAGTGTCAACGCGTTCGGGGCTCGTGGTGACGTTACCTGAAGATATTCGTTTTTGTAAGTTACGGTTTTCCATAATTAAATTTTATACTCAGAAGAGTAAAGTAGAAACCAATTACTAAAGCCGCAATGTATTTATAAATTCACGAGCGCTTTCGGCTACTAAGCCATTCTCGAAGTGTAGAAAGCGACTGAACTCAGCACCAACGAGAAAAGGTAGAATCGAAGGAAATCATGATTGAACCGACGAGTCATCAAAATGTGAATCATTCCCGTATACTAATTCAATCAATCCTCCCTCCGGAATGTACCTGTTCAAAACGGTGCCGTCTCCGTTGTTACAATGCCGATAAATTTCAATTTCTTCGAGAGCCAAGCGTTTACGTTTCGATTTTTCCCTATGGAGAAGGTCCGCGGAATGCTCTTTGTAGCTATGACCGCTGTGAATCAAATGATCGGCAAAGGCCGACTGACCTAATTTCTTATTTTCCCAAGGTGTTATGTGCTCATCAACTCTAATTTTGAGCTGACGGCTAGTCATCCCTATATAAATACTAGAGCAATCCTTACAGGCTATCCTATAAACTCCTTCCCTCTCGACCCTCGGAATGGGGTCTTTTAGTTTAACAAATAAATTCTTGATAGTGTTGAGATTGCAGTACGCCGGGCAGAAGCCAAAAGGGCGGAGGAGTCGGCTCAACTCAGATGAAAATTTTCCAAGAAAAGGTAATTTTATCCAACGATTCCCTCTATCAGAGGGTGGATCTCGGGGAAGGGAGGTCGTAGAGTCGAGACTCTTCCTCGTAAGTTTCCTTCGAACCATGAGGTCTATGTCCACCTTTACCTGGTTCACTCCTTTTGGAATGCGGTCTCACTCAGAGGTATGTGAGTGAGGCGATGTATAAGACTGTTGAATGTAGCTAATTTGTGAGCAACAGGCACGAAAGACGAACCGTGGACGGCAATATCAGTTGAGGTTTCTTTTCGGTAAATACCAAAATCATGGACACCATCAATATTAGATATGGTAAAATCCATAAAATTTATCGATGAGCCACCTACTTCCAGAGTAAATTTTATGGAAGGGTACTGGCTATTTAAATAAGCGAGGAACTCACTAAGGAGATCTTCTGGGCCGGTCCACGCACAAAGAATGTCGTCTACGTACCTGTGCCAATAGTATACGTGACCCAAAAACACCTGGCCAGAAGCAAATAGGGCTTTCTCAAATTTAGACATAAAAACCTCCGAAATAAGGGAGCCTAAAGGAGATCCAATAGGGATCCCTACCTCTTCGGAAAATTCGAAAAATTTTCCATCAAATTTACAAAAGTTTGGCGTCCAACAAGTATTTAAAAGATCAAAGAATTCACCAAATTCGTCGTGAGGGATTTTAAATTTTACTAGCAATTCACCCATTTTTTAGAGAGTGGTAGCCTTTGGTATATTAGGAAAAAGCCCTACCACATCAAAGGAACATAACACAGATCCCGGAGGAAGGCGTACGTCCTTTAATTTATTTGCCAAGGTGCCCGAGTTTCGAACTGAATAAGGTGACTCAAATTCCACACGCGATTTGAACCAACGGTCCAGGAGAAAACGAACGAAACGACCTGCCGCATTGGTATATTATCTTTATGCACTTTTGGCAAACCGTAAAGTAGAGGAGGAACGGGGTTTGGTTCCAAAATAGCCTCTTTTGTTGAACTCTTTTTAATGATAACTTCACTGTTATTAATGACATTCCTAGTCTCTTCGACAAACTTTGGGAAGCTGAAAAGAGGGTTTTCTTTTGCCCCACACTGGTCGAGAACCTCGTAAACCTTGGAGGTGTAGGAGGTCTTTTCCATAATGACAACAGCGTTACTTTTGTCAGCTTTTGTAAGAACCAATCCCTCATCCTTAATTTTCCTCCTCAAACCCTTAATTACATCACTCCCAGTATTACTTATACGGTGGAGAGGGGTATTACGGACCATTTCGGCACATTTTTGCTGGATATTATAACCAGGACCAATCTTTACCGCTAAATCAGCCACAACGTTAGCCAAAGTTTCCTGATTTTTAAGAGGGGGGAGGCCAAACTTTAATCCCTTCTCCAGTAGGTTCAATTCGGTAAAGTTAAACTCCGTTTGGCTGTAATTAATGATTCGCGATTGGAATTGCTGAATAGTAACATCATCAGCATGATCACTTTCCCATTCCCTAGTCTTTGAACTCAGAAGGGAGGTAAGTTTACGATTTTTTCTCTCCCTTAATTTGGACTCAAGTTCACGACAATCATCATTTACGGACTGAATAAATGGATCGAACTCATCGTGATGGAGTATAAGCTAGTCAGACGAGAATGTACCAACAGATTGAGTCTTGTGGTGGCGTTCATCTGCCCATACCACCTTTTTAACTCCGTTCGAATCCACTTATTCGTCAGGAATTTTTCCAACTTTTTTGTAGTTGATTCACTATCCGAATAAAACCGAAATTTAACAAAATTTGGCCTTAGGTCGAACTGGAGGCATTTTCGCAAAAACCAAATGTGAGAAGAATAAGAGACGCGTTTGGAACGAAACTTCCGAAACAAAAACATTAAATATGCTGTATCCGCACTATTCGTTTTTGTAAGTTACGGTTTTCCATAATTAAATTTTATTTTTTATAGAAATACACGGAGAAAATGATATAGCTGCGAGCTCTTCATGTTTTCTTTGATCCAAGATAAGCCTGTCGTAAAAAAAAGTAAGTATTCTGCTTTTCATCAATCAATCGGTTCGCATTTTGTGGTGATGGTTTCTCCCTGCTCTGTCACTTTATTTTCTCGATGTATGTGTTGTTTTTATCAACGGATGGTCAATTATACCGAAAATTTGAAGCGGGACCCTCCGAAGCACTTGATTGGGTAAAAAATGTAATGAAAAACCGAAGCTGTCGCTGGAGAATTGATTATATCTCCACTACAGACTCAACAAGAAGTGCTTTCTTACGTCAAACATAGCTCGCACGCATGGAAGTTTTTTTGTTTATCAGAATACTAAAAGCTCAACGCTCTGTCATACTGACTCGAAAAAACACACAAATTTTCGGCTCTAATTTCACAATTTTATTGTTTTTACAAAGAAAAGAATTTAGTGAACCACTTATCCTTCCTAAAGCGATGCAGATCAGCCAAAGTTGCTCCAAAGCACATATCAGGGCCAGTTGCAAAAATGATGCGGGCTACAAAGGTCAGTGGAAGAATGTCTACATCCTGGACCCAAAAATTTGAGAAAGAGATCCTGAACAAAGAAATAAATAGTCTCTACAAGAAATGGTTCTTCACTCAAGAGAAACTTCGGAATATTGATGGTGAGTTTTGAGCCAGGGTACAAGATGATATGCTGTTTCAAGTTTGTTATCAATACAGATCACGGAGAGTTGTGGTGGAAACAAAGAAAATACAGGGTATCCACAGTAAAAAGTTTGATGCAATTGTAAGGCAAGAAGAGGAATGGTTGAAAAACACTACGGATATCATGATACCAGAAAACGTGAAGAGGATATTGCAGCTGGGACCAAAATTTGCCGTCAAAACAAAGAGAGTGCCAATAGATGAGGTAGTTACAAGTGCTGAATACGTCCTAAAAATGTCGCTTGTACCAGAAAGTAAGAAAGGGGATGCAAGACATAAGGTCATTGAGGAACTCAAAAAACAGAAAGTTCAGTCGGATACAAAAAGTGTGGTGGATATGCAGATAATCAGAGATCTGAAAGAAACAAAGAAAAATTTTTGAGAAGCAATCCTGAAATTCTTGTTTTGAAAGCAGGCAAGGGAAAAGCCACTGTGATTATGAAGGAAGAAGAGTACAGAGAAAGGATGTTTGCTATTTTGAATGATAAAGATAATTACAAAAAATTGAAAAGAAACCCCACAACTGGTTATCAAGAAAAGAGTAATGTTGAGATGATGGTGGAAAAGAAGTGGATAGAAGGCAGACTTGGGGACTTCTTAAAGAAACACAATGCAGTTGCCCCAAAGATCTATGGTGTGGTGTATCCCTTTACTGTCCACACCGACATAACCCTATTCTATAGTTGTCACTCGAAGAGTGATCTCCCGTAGCACCGACGTCGAGATGGAGGTTTTTTCTTACTTCACTCATGGGGGGTAAATTTAGAATAAAGATCGAAAAATAAAAGAAGAAAAACAGATTCTACCATAGTGTCTCACAGAACCCGACACACCTAGGAGAATATCTCTATCTCGAGGCGTCCACTGGCCGTAACTAGCTGAGCAGTGGTGGAACATGAGCAATCTCTAGGCGGGCCGAGAACGGATTCACTAGGTAAGGAACGTACTGTCCCTGATTCGACTACAACTGGACTTTGATGAACTTTGAATGACCGAATGGGCACTGTGACTCTTCGTAGGGAGATAGACTACTTTCTCATCTACTCGCCTACGGTAGTCCCAGTGGAGGGAGGAGAACTATCTATCGAACGTGGATGGTCAGTCCAATAAAAAAAAGAAAAACGACCAACTAAAAAGAAAAATCTAGAAGAACGAAAAACAAAAGAAAAACTATTGATAGACGTGGATGGGGGCCCTACATTCTCACGTGAGAATGGCTCAAAGTTGGACAAGGTATGAAATGACTCCGCCTCCCCAGGTAGATCCGCAACTTAGTTTGAGATTCAGAAAACACTCCCACATACAAAATTCGCCGAGAAAAAGAGGGAATTTTAAAGGAACAAACAGCTGAGCACACTTTGACGCTCTAGATAATTAAAATGGGGAAGTATCGAAATAACGAGGTAAAAATTACAACACATGAATATTTATTACGTCGCAAGACTAGAAAAATGTTGTACGTTACCATAATAGATAAATGATACTTTGATTAATTATCCGCCTATCGACATAATATCAGGATGTCAAGCGCTTCTTCCGTCCAACGAATGTCCGTCCTTGATGTAGTACTTCGAAAATTCCATAAGACAGGGTCTACGCCCATACTTTGTGAGAGAGTTGACATGATCAAAACGACGACAAAAACATTACTTCTCGGTTTAGAGTCTCCGCTACGCGCAATAGGAAACGACTCCCAGCAGCGACTAGTTTATCGTTTACTTTTTAGACTGTGAACTGGTAACTCGACTCACGCCCTCATCGGTATCCAGAGGCAGTACTCAGGTACGCACTTCATCTTACAAGAAATCACCAGACGAGTTGGTATGGATTTCAAAGAGAGGATTACACCCAGAGATTTTGACATACTAAAAATCACGAACATGATTAACTCATCTAATACACGACCCGCGAAAGTAGCATGGAGCAGGCCCGACTATAGGTCACAACTCGGTACAGGATGTGAGGACTCCACACGATCTGTAAACCTTACTGAAGTCTTCGTGCAGCGAGCGAAACGCTCGTCGACCGAAACTTCAAATTATACGATAAGATAGTATACCCTCTCCATCTCAAAACATTAGGATTGACGAATAGGAAGACAATACCTAAATTCATGACCAAATATGGTCATGAAATCAAGTAGAATGGAATGAGGACAGGATAATACAAAGATAATCATTGAATACAGAGTATTTAATGATAGGAAAAATCATGAACGAAATAAAGAAAGAAATAAAAGATAAAAAAAAATTAAAAGAGAGGAGGAGAGAAGGAAAGAGCAGCCAAACTTATCGGTACTGGGTTACACACACACATTTGCACGTACGAAAATATGGATACTTTACAATGGTCTGCCCAAAATTCATAAAGAAACATATCCTCTGCGGCTAATTGTTTCTGGCATAACATCCCCCACTGAGCCCCTCTCAGGTTTGATTGCCTCAATTATGGATGGGCTGAAAAATGATAACCTCGACTTACGTTTACCGGCGGAATTGCAAGATCTGTTGGCGAAGGTTAAAATTGAGGATGATGATGCACTTGTATCTTCCGATGTAGTGGCAATGTTTCCATCCGTGCCAATCAGTCTGGCAAGTAAAATCATCATGGACAGATGGGAAGAGGTCAAGGTACACACGCCAATTCAGAAAGAAAAGTTTGAAGAAATCTTGAAATTTTGCCTGAATTCGGGGTACTGTCAATATGGAGGAAAGATTTATGGTCAGAAGAATGGTTTGGCCATTGGGAGCTCATTGCCCCCTATTGTGGCGGAATTGGTATTAGATCATTTGTTCAAAAAATTGGATGAAACTTTTGACGAACAGGTTATTAAGTTCAAGAGAAAGTACGTGGACGATAGCCTTTTTATAATACAACGTGACAAAGTGGAGGAGGTTTTCATTTTCTTGAATAATGTTTCATCCAAGAATAAAATTCACTCGTGAAATGAACATGGAAGGGATAAATTTTCTCGATATGACTATTCTACGTGATATTGACAACAATTTTAAATTTAGACACTATAAAAAAAGACCTACTCAAGAAGCGAATACTCCAAGACATTTTAAATGGAACACTGCCAGCAATATTCCTAAAAAATGGTTGATTAGTTCTGACATCTATTGATAGAATTTAAGTGTTTAATGACCAAAAATAGTTATAATGAATGTTATGTGAATTCTGTGATTAATAATGTATTAGCTAATACTGATAAGAATACCCCAAGAGTCAGAGAACAGTCTCTTAGATATTATAAATTACCGTTTGTAAACAAGAGCAGTTCAAAATTTGATAAAATTCTGGAGGATGTTCACCCCAAAGTCAAAGTAGCCTTTGGAAACTTCAACACCTTGAAAAGCCAGAAGATTTTTTCGTGTCCAAAGGATAGAACTCCCCTGTTGAAGAATTCTGGAGTAATATATAAGATACCCTGTGCAGAGTGCTCAGGAGTTTATGTGGGAGAAACAAAGCAATATCTGCAAAAGAGGCTCGACTCACATAAGTCTGATGTAAGACATTTAGAAAAAGACAGTACGGCTCTTGCAGCCCATTCAAAACAACAGTCACACAGAATCGATTATTGTGGCCAAAGAAGAGAATATAATGGAAGGAGGAAGATCCGTGAGATTCTAGAGATTATTAGGGAAAGAAATGCGGTCAATTTCAAAAGTGATAGTAAGGAAATATATACTTTTTACTCGCATCTCCTGATTGATGATTCATAATGGTACACCTGTAATTTTATATTTTTTCGGTACAATGACGCTGTTCAAACTTGTTCGAGCTTTACTGCGCTAGTATTGTTGAGTTTGTAAATCGCTTTGTTTAACCTGAAGAAGAACGTGAGAAGGACGTTCGAAACGCGTCGTTTTCTTTTCTTTGTAAAACAATAAAATTGTGAAATTAGAGCCGAAAATTTGTGTGTTTTTTAGATGTTTTAATATTTCACGGAAAAGCTTTTTAAGAATACTGACTCGACACGAAAGATTTTTCGTAATCTAATTAACCGACAAAGAAATGAAATAACGAAAGATTATTCTGAAGATCAAAATTGGTCCTAAGGGACGATAGGCATTATGAACTGATTGGTCAATACTTTTTCTTTCAGAAGGGAGAGATGTGACAAGGTATCGGCACGAAAACGACAACCCAACGTTGTTGTGTTCTCGCCATGTTCATTCAAGTCGTTCACAACCTCGCGATCCTTGATAATCAAATATAAAGTCGGGCTGTGTCAAGAAACTTTCTGGGTTAACGTGGTACGTACTTGAAGGTTCCCAGTTCTCTCTGAACTGTAAAATCTAGAGAGCAATTTGCCTAGTATTATTGCAATGAATTCGGAGATGATATAAAACAGAATTTTCTCATCTGACTTTCCATCCCAGACCTACTTCATACAAATTCGCGGCGAATATATGATGGTCGTGCAGAAATTCGCGGTGTTCCGGTACACGGTGTTGCATTTTAATACCATTAAATTAAAAAGAACAATCGCTTTTTCTCGGCTCCGTAAAACGAAGCGTAAGTAATGAGCGAGAGAAAAGAAAAGAATAAATTTCGAATTGCGAGTCGCTGATGTCGTCGCTGCAGAAGAGGCCGTTGCGTGTATTTTTGTAGGAGTACGAGAACCGTGTGGAAGCTGCGTTCAGACGCTTACCGCGGGCAACGAAAGCTCGCTGAACTGTAAAATTTTTTAAGGATGAATACTCGCTTACAATAATCCGTAAATTGCAAATAATAAGAGCTTCGTGCGGAGTCCGAGTTAAATACTCGAATCGCGGAGCAGACGTTCGCATTTTTCCCCCTTTTTTCCCTCCGCTCTTTTTGTCGCCGCTCCGCGAGCGTACGCCTCACGTTACGCGTTCTATATAGTGTCTCCTCTTTGTATTAATTTTCTTCACCATTCTCTGTCAACGAGTTTGCTTTCTGAAAGTGTTTTTTCAGTTCATTAATTTTCGACGCCGAAAGATACACAGGTCCGAAGTCGTACCTCGTATATTCGTTGAACTCTAGGCACGACGACGATGAAAGGGTGCCGGTTCGCGGTACGTCAGCCTTTAAAGAAACTCGAAGAGCGTACGTAACATTCGTAACGCAATCCTAATGACGACGAAATACCAAACGTTTTAAATTTCATCTCCGTTCGTATACGCAGAATGGCTCAATCTAGAGTCACATTCAACTAAATCTTCTGAAAATTATTTCTTCTTGTTACGAAAAAGTTATCCTATAAATCAGGAGGGCTTTTTTCCTCACGGTAAATTTTTGCACTTCATTTCTGACGGAAGACAGGAAGAGCTTCGTCTTTGCATTCATCTGAAATCAATTTATAATTTTTCTTATCTAATATTATTTTTGACATGTTTCATATCTTCCCTCCCTTCCTAGCTTAATTTGAAATCCCAGGACAGAATCTGAACTTTGCGAGCTTATCCCCTCCCGCCCTGGAAGGCGGTAACGCATAAGGTTTCGGACTTGGAAAATGGCGATACTTCGGACTAGCATACTGCATGAAGTTTATAAACTGGCCGTCATAATACCAAGCTCGTTGGACTGACAATAATTATTTTTGCCAAACACATGACTTGATCTGGAACTTTACGAGACCCCCCCCCCCCTCAAAATAGAGGATGACGACACATCAGATGGTGAATAGTTTCAACATGAGCCTTCAATATATTAGGGTGAAGTCAATCTAAGTTTCGCGTGGTTTCGAGACACAAGTCTAGTAGACAGTAACGAGCGAGTAAGCTTATCTATGGAGTTGTGAGCCTCGTATACTGTATGCGTTCAATATATCAAGCTGAGTAGGCACAAGTTTCTATGAATTAGGGTCCACGAGTTATACTAGGCTAAACAGAAAGGGGAGGAGGAGGAGGCGAACGAGCGGAATGAGTGAGCTTGTCAATGGGGCCATAACAACAAATAAAATGATCATGAACGTGAAATTATGAGTCATGAAGAGAATCATGAAAGTTGTAAAACAATATCGTATGAAGGGGGAGAGGAGGGTAACTGAGAGATCGTTTAATAGTTTATTCGAGTGCGTAGACTGGGTATAGCTGCAATAGTTTCTACCTGTTCGAGCCGATTTATAATTTTCCCTTTCGAATATCGATGAATGAGTTTAGCAGTAACTGTGGAAAAGGGGCGGTTTTCGTCAAGGCAGTGGGCAGCCATAGCGGAGTCTTCCGGTGTTGAGTTAGTTCTTCCTGAAAGGAAATCTTCCAACACTCTCTCTCTCTCTCTCTCTCTCTCTCTCTCTCTCTCTCTTCACAATAAAGTGAAAGTTTATGAGTATGAACACCAGAGGGAATGGAAGGACAGTCAATAGGCTGAATCACCGTTTCTTTCCATTCAGGTAAGAACTGAAAACAGATCTTGAGTCAGTCCCTTGTAGGTCGTCAGAGAAATAACCCGCAAATTACTTGTACTCTTAGGATTGCTTTGCGGTCCATGTTGCCCGTAGATGTGCAGTGCGTACAAAGGGTTCTTCTTCTGTCAATTTCTCTTTCGCAGGGATAATACTAATATTCCATGTTGCCCTTAGGTGAGCAGCGATTACAAGAGAAATAAATATGTACCACATATTCAAGGGAATTATTACTCTAATTTAGAGTAAAATGTCGATCTCGAACAAAGGCCTCCACTTGTGAGAGGCCGTCTAACCTTATGAAGAAAAACAGCAAGATAGCACGCAGGTAAGTACGAGCACACAAGTAGGTACCAACAGCTTAGAGATAGTGAAATCTAAACACTTCCTGTCTGACTCATATTGGAATTGGAAACGAGTAGAGGAATTTCAGGAAAAATTGAAAGTGAAGGACTTAAAATTGGAAAGGAGTACCATGGAATTGAAAGAAGCTCTCGGAAACTTGGAAGAGACGATGAAAGAACTGGTGAGAACGATGGAGGTAAACGCCTGTATAGAGAAATTATTCACGAAGAATCAATTGAAAATTTTATCTGGCAAAAAAAAAAAGGGTTCTCAGACTTTGGGAGAAATAGCGAACGATATTACTTTAGGTTATTTGTCAATACGAGCATTTACCTACGTCAGAAAGACAATGAAGATACCATTACCAGGTAATGTGTCCATTTCTCAATTACTACACTGTAATGTTTCTTGGTGATAGTAACGTACTCACAGGGTAGACCCCCCTCCTCGAGGGTATTCGTGATCCCGTCATTTTCAAATTTATTTATCATTTAACTGCAGCTTTTTTTTCCTTCGTCGTGCGTTTGTCTTCAAAACTTTTAGACCCCTTTACCCACAAGAAAAAATTACATAAATACGCTACTGCTTAGTGACTTGAATAGGCTTCATGAATTTTCAGGGTTGTCGACATTGCGAAGTTGGTGTTCAAGAATAGACGTTCTGATGATGATGAAAATTGATGCGGCTGCAGAAGATACATTCCAAAAATTGTGTGTCATATCGTTCGATGAAGTTAGAGTCCAAGATACTTTGAAGTATGATCAAACAGCGGACGAATTCATTGGACCACATAGACAAATGCAAGCAAATAATTTATAGTCAATAGGTCGACATACATCTGACTGTATTTATGAAAATTCAACAAGATGCTTAGCTAAAAGAGGAAAATGAGGGGTTCGGTAACATTCTCTGACGGTACTTGATTTACAAAATGGAAGTCTTCGTCCCCCTCTGTAAGTTTTTGTAGCTGCGCCACGTAATTCATCCACCCATTTCAGATAGTTATAACATATAACAATAAAAAAATAAAACGAAATAATGATGGTGAGAGGTTTGCGTTCGAGCTAGAAACAGGTTATGTACGTCGGATTTGATACTAAAATGACAAAGGATCTACAGCACGAAGTTATTATAAGGCTTCATAAAATTGGGTATCCAGTTGTCTTTTGTACAAGCGATTGTGGATCAGGCAATGTAGGGCCTATTGAAGGATCTTGGAATTCAATAGAAGAGCCATTTTTCTTGCATCTTGTAACAGGAGACTATGTAGTGTATATGCCGGTCTGATTTTCTTCGACCTTCAGGAAGCATCACCAGATCTCCTTCAAATTATATGACATTTGTCTCCGAAGTCCTTCAATTTTTCCTTCATGGCAGTTCTTCCAACGGTTAAAATTCATATCCAATACTAAAGAGGTATCTCTCAGAGAGAAATAATTATGCAGTGTCCTCTTCTCCATCGCTATGACCTTACAAAGAATATCAGCAGTCCCCTTACCAAAAACCTTGTTGCAGATGACTCCAGTATCTCCCTACTATCCTCTCACCCCCGACAAACAGCGCAAGAATACTTCAATCAACTCTCGAAAAAATCTTTCAATGGTCAACTGACAGTGGATTTCAATTTTTAGACAAGAATATGTGATCTGTTAATTTAGTACCCAGAACTGCGAGTGAGCTACCCAAAAGCTATGGAACTATACACTCAGGAGAGCTTTCTGAAAGCTACTTACCTAAATTATTCTAAATTGGACTTGTAGGGTACCAAGGAGTGAGCTCTCCAAAAGCTGTTAGCTTGAAAAATTCACGGTTTCTTTAACGGAGTTAAATGAGGGGATGCAGGGAACCTGTTTTATGAGTTTTGCGGTTGGAAAATCTTTTGTCTGTTCAATGAAAGAATGCGCTAGAGGAACAATGTATATTTTTCAGTTTTGAAGTATGTACATATACTAGCTTTATACTAATATTGCTTAGCAATCTGTAATATTTTAAGGTAGACGTTATTTGCAGGTACGGTACCTAAGCCTAAAACGTTAAATGCAGGTACGGTACCTACGCCTAAAACCTTAAATGTAGGTACGGTACCTATGCCTAAAACGTCAAATGCAGGTACGGTGCCTACACGTAAAACGTTGAACGTAGGTACCGTAGATCGGTATAAGGAAGGCAGAATATTTCATGTACAATTGGGGATACGTACTGTACAAGTATATAATGTATGTATGAGCTGAATTTCCTTATTGTCAACAAATCCTGAAAATCCCAGTGAGGCCAATGCAGTTGAGGGCACTACTCAAGAGGGACAATTTCAATTCTTATATTCAAGAGGAAAGTTAGAGCAAGGGGTCGCCCAAAGCATCCCACCAAACAACTATCGTTCAATAAGACAAGTGTTGACAGGAAACAAAAAAGCACTTCAAATGACAAATTGGCGGTCAAAAGAAGGAAAACCGCGCAGTCAGCCAAGGAAAGAGATGATGGCAATGAGGGAGTTAACTGCATCATTTGTTATGCCAGAATAAGTCGCAAATCAACAATGACTCTTACAACGTGTTGCTCTTCTAAAGTCTATAAAGAGTGTTTTCAATTGGACGGTTGCCCTCGATGCGACGATGATTTTTATACCTAATTAATTTCAATAATATCTCAATAGGCCTATGATACTCAATTCCTACAAGTTATTTATAAATTTTAGCTGATGATCAATAAAATATTTTCAAGTTACACTGTACCTGCATTTAACGTTTTAGGCGTAGGTACCGTACCTGCATATAATCACTTCAATATTTTAATATATGTACCTCCATCTGTTTGATACAATAACGTTATTATGGCTATGTAACTGGAATATTGATATGCCTAGCTATTTGTATTATCGAATATTAATATGCCTAGCAATCTGTATTATCTTTAATATAAGCTAGAAGTCCTCCTTTATTATACTAGTATAACTAGAATCTTTTAGCTATAGATGATAGGAGGGGGAGCTCAAAAATTTTCCAAGTCCCAAGGTCATAGGTGATTATGGCTGGTTAACTGGAATATTAGTATAAGCTAGGACCCCTCTTTGTAGTATAGTAGCTTTATACTAGTATATAATTGAATAGAAGGGGGCTTGAGAAGAAAAATGAACTTGGGGTGAGCTATAGATTATACAAGGGGGAGCTCAAAAATTTTCCAAGTCCCAAGGTCATAAGAAAAGTGCCTCCCGGACGCCGGACACTTTTTCCGAAAGACCCCCTGATAAAACAGGTTCCCTGTTAAAACAGTCAGAGTCGTATTCTGAAGAAAATACTCCACCCCTCTACCTCCTCCTTATCTGTGTCTACAGAACATCACAATTACCACCCAATCCTATCTGCCAAGTTTCTTGGCCTTTCCTTCGACTACAACGCCCTATATCAACAAATTAAGATCAAAATGACTGAACTCCTTGAATGTTCTTAAAGATTTAGCTCTCACCGTAAACTCTTCCTCCAACTCTACAACAGACAAAGCAGGCGGCTCTTGGCGCTCTATGGACCAGGACCTATGCGCTGAGGCAGATGTTCCTTTCTCCGTTACCGCGTTCTTTCCCTCACTGCCAACTTTCTGAGTTCAATAGCTCAATTAGAGGAGGGGGGGGGGGGGTAAATGAAAAATTCAAGCAAAAAATTTAGATCGCACCTCGTCGGATACAAGTTCTTTTCGATGACATTTGGAAAAATTTGCGGAAGATATGATCGCCCTAGTACTTCATCGGTTAGAGCAATCGCCTGGAAAGCGAAAGGTCTCAGATTCGGATCGACGACCCGTTGTGCAAAATGCCGTCACAGTTGGAAACAGAGGAGAATTGTGACGCTTGTGACGGGAATTTGTAACGACGATTACCCATTTAAAAAACACAGTGATCCCTCTTTGTGACCCAAGTGTGACGCAAATGTGCATCGTCACAATCGCGTCACGTGACGGCATTTTGCCCAACGGGGAGGTGATCTAAATTTTTCGCTCGAGTTTTTCTTTTATCAATACCCCTTCCCCTCCCTTTGATATTACCACCGCACGAAAGTATCGTGTCTTTCTTCAATAGCTAAATATCCAAATTTTATCACACTGAGAATAAACTTACGGAAGAACTACTCCAAAATATAGCAAAAATGTGACGAATGACACGTAAAACAAAAGATTTCAGCAAAAACTATACAGTTGTATTAGAGCAAAAATAACGCTAAAAAACTCGCAGCCCATTGACTAAGCACCTTGGGGTTGCCTTCATTAAACGTTGTTGATTGAGGCAAACAGGAAATCTATTCCATGGGAGTCATGAGGGTGCAGGATTAACCTTGTTAATTCTCTATTTAATGAAGCTAGAACTCTGTTCCTATCATACGTAGCTGGAGATTCGAAATTTTTCCAAGTAGTCCCACTTTCTGTCTGACAGTGTCTTTTTCTGAGTTTCAATTCCATCGGACGGCACCCATCATTTTTCCTCAACTTACCTCCTACCTACCTACCTACCTACCTACCTACCTACCTACCTCCCTCCCTCCCTCCCATGAAACAGGTTCCCTGTTGGAACGTTGATTTTTCACCTTTTTACCACACTTGTTACTTTTCCTCAGCGACTTCAAAAAATTTTGCTTTTGGCTCTCGCAAAAATTCAGCCGACTTGAATCAGCGAATTTTTGGTTCGTCAATTTGATGAAGAAATGTGAGTCCTGACGAAACAATCAAGAATATTGGGACTCGGTCATACTTGGGGAAGATATCTTTTCTCCAGAGTTCGCGTTCATGTCCATTGGAAGACTGCTCTACAGATTTTCATTCTAAATGGCTGAAAAGCTGAACTGAACCGAAATCGAAATTTTTCATCTTTAAAAAGAAGACTCGAAAAAGAAAAACGCAACTTCGCCCAAGGAACACTCTAATTTCGCCTTTTAATCTTTTCAGTATTCTTTGAAACCGAGAAAAACGTATTGATCCTCTTATTTAATTTTCCGGCAAGGCTAATCTGGCCTAAAGGGTGGAGCAGTTAAACTAGAACTTTGAACTTTCAAGTAATGTATTTTCCTATTTTGCGAGAATCAGGGAAGCTAAAAAAATCTAAAAAAAATGGTCTATTTTGGCTTACAAGAGACTTTAAATGGAGCTGGCTAGCAGCTTTTTTCTTATTGATATAAATTTAGCTGAATTCCGCTTTTGACTTTTAGCTGGCTGCAATACTTTGCTCGTCGGGATAATATTATTTCATTCGAGAACAAGAGATATGAGTTTGCACGCAAAGAAAAAGAGTTCGTCGACTCTTCTTATAGAATACCTTTTGATAGTAGAAGACGGCTCTATAACTCAAAATTTCCCAAATTTTTGGTAACAAAAACTAAGGATTTTTATCGACTTCATTACAGTCACATTAAAACTCGAACCGAGGTCTACACCGGATTTGGATGAGTCAGGAACCTTTAGAGGTATTAAGACTCTTTCTGGAAAGAGCACATGTGACTAAGTTTCATTAGATCAGAAAATTTAAGCAACATTGCCACTCAACTTTATGAACGCTCGAAGCAAAAGCAAAAACTCACGCGTGAAATACGTATAACATAATCCATCACTCTAAAATCATCAAAAAATCACAAAATGACATTCTAATTAGCGCTTCGTTCCCGCACATTTATGCACGTTATGAAGCCGATGCGCCGCGCCGTTTACCCGCAAATATTTCATTCCGCTACCGGTAAGTGAATAAATTCACAAATTAATAAAGTAAAATTCAATCGTCCATTACTAACATTAAACTCTACCGGTAATGGATAATTAACCGCATCGTTATATTCATCTAGATGGGCGATCTTATCGCGAATGGGGCCTATCAATCCTTTCGCCACGGGCTGAAGAAGCGATAGCGCGCTGTTAATTATAACTAGAATGAAGGTAATTTATAACAGACTATTAGAAAAAATAAAATAATAGATAAAAAAAAAATTAATAATTGGGTAAAAAGTAGGTAGCCGTACACCGGTAGTACATGAACGCGCGCGTATAGTAGGTGGAGATCATGTGAATCCGAAATGAACATTTTCGCGTGAATAAAATGAAAAGAACCATCTATTAAAAATTAATAAGACACCATATTTTACGGTTTTTTTTTTCTATTCTTCTTCTTCTTTTTTTTTTGTTCTCGGGTGATAGGCCTAATATTGTCTTGTCTAGTAAAAGTTTCTCCCCTAGCAATGTAATGTCGATGAAAACAAGTGATAAACACTTGAGAGGAATTGAAAATGTAGGAATATATATAGGGATAGACGTTTTTTCTTCTCTTACACGAGGTAGTATAACAATTCAACTTCACGAATTCGAACTATCATTATTTTCGAGCTGATCGTCGAGGATTTGAATTTCAAACAAGTATAATTATCAAGTTTGATTCGGGAACTGGATGGTAAATCTTTACACAGACATTGTAACAACACAATAAACCAAGTCGCTTTAAAATCGACGCCCGCATATTGACCGCAAATCAAGTAGAAGTCGACTCAAAATCGACCTTTCTTCCTTACTATAGACTCATAGTCGACGTCGAAATCAAGACTAGCGTACGATATGTATTATAGACATAGATTGACATCGACCCAGAATCGACTTGATGTCAGGTCAATTATAGAGGTTAATTAGCTTGTATTTCAAGAGTACCGATGCTAAAAATCAACTATTTAGTAACAGAGCAATTGATATAAGGTGACATTGATCTTAGTACCGGGAGTCGACTCAACATCGACGTTTTAAATGAGTCAACTCCCAATCAATTTTTGTCAACATTGAAGCAAAATTAAATTGACTCAAAATCGACGTCGACTTTGGGTCGATTTACGTTGTCAAGCAAAAATCGTTACTCGATATGAATCATTGAGATTTTTACGCATTTCTTTAACGACAGAAGGTGAGTCGGCGGAAACATATAGACGTGATGAATGTAACTTATAAATAAAATAGAGGACGTAATACTGAAGACACAAGTATGTTGGCAATATTCTATAGAGAAAGGTTATTCAAGTCGAGCAGTGCAGAAAGTAAGATTGGAAAGTTTCACTAGAGTCGATCATGATTTGAATCACAACAAGCACGTGTTATTCATATATTCTCGAACACTAATGATTTATCAGCTACAATCAAAATCAATAGGTTGAGACGCACCGCAATGATGATATGAAATAATTATTAAAAATTCACGGGTTCTTTAACAAAGTTAAGTGAGGGGATGCAGCGAACCTGTTTTACAAGTTTTACAAAAAAAAGCACTGTGAACTCGACCTTCTTGGTGGTGTGGAACACAGTTCATAATATGGTATAGTGTCATTATAACTGTATGACTGGAAAATTAATATCCCTAGCAATTTCTATTATTTTCAATATAGCTGGGACCCCTCCTTGTAGTATAGTAGCTTTATACAAGTATATGCCTAGCAATCTGTAGTATCTTTAATATTAAGCTAGAAGTCCTCCTTTATTATACTAGCTTCATACTAGTATAACTGGAATATGCCTCGCAATTTCTATTATCTTCAGTATAGCTGAAACCCCTCCTTGTAGTATAGTAGCTTTATACGAGTATATGCCTAGCAATCTGTATTATCTTTAATATAAGCTAGAAGTCCTCCTTTATTATACTAGCTTCATACTAATATAACTGGAATCTTTGAGCTATAGATGATAGGAGGGGAGCTCAAAATTTTCCAAGTCCCAAGGTCATAGGTGATTATGGCTGTATAACTGGAATATTGATATGCCTAGCAATTTGTATTATCTCTAGTATAAGCTAGGACCCCTCCTTATAGTACAGTAGCTTTATACTAGTATATAATTAAATAGAAGGGGACTTGAGGGGAGGTAGAGGGAATAGGAAAGAGGAGGAGGCCCAAAATTTTTCAAGTCCCAAGGTCATTCTCAAGGTCATAGTTAGGTAAGGAAGTTGCCTCCCGGATGCTGGACACTGGATGCCGGACACTGGACACTTTTTCTTAAAAGACCCCCTAAAAAAACAGGTTCCCTGTTAAAAATGACCTCTCATATTACATACTGTCTTCCTTTCCTCTGTCCATAGTACATGAATCACTATTTCTTGTGATTCTTTGTCAAAAATTGTCAAAATGATTTTGGTAACTACTATACGTGAGAGATTCTAGATTCAAACTTCACTGAAAAGAAGTGTACTTGAGGTGACTCCAAACATCAAGCAATACTGCCGTACAAAGCAAAATTGACGTATCTACAAAATAACAATCAGGAGAAAATTCTAACTTTTTGACAAGACCATATCTTCGAATATCTTTTCTCGTGATCGCACTATTTTTCAATAAGAAGTTCATTAACTGACGTCAGTTTTTCAATTTTCGACTCCTTCTTCAGTTTTCCGTGGGCTTGCATTTACGTCAAAATTTTTGACGTATCTCCCTTGTTTACAACTGATCGAAGCGTTATCACGTTTGTTATCAACGATAATAGCGTAAATCAACAGATGGAAAAAATCTTCTCTTCAGTTTAAATGAGAAAATTTCAAAAATTTGAAGTTAGCATTGACTAGAATGATTTCCGAGAAAATAATTATGCACGCCTGCAGGCTAAAATACACTACGTCATTCAAGCGTTATGCAACAAGAAGTCCATTTCTCCTGATCGTTATTTTGTAGATACGTCAATTTTGCTTTATACGGCAGAATACACATGCAATATTATACTCGTATTAGGAGAGAGACTTGAAGAAATTTTGACCGTTGAACTAGATTTTTGAAGAATGGGAGTGGAGAAACCATTACAGAAATGCCGAGATAAAGAGAGAGAGAGCGAGGGGGGAGGGAGGGAGAATGGAATTATTTTTGCCATTGAGCTATATATTGTTTTGAATACGTAGGCTATACAAATTTTGGTAAAACAGTTACTACATATATTCAAATACAAATTATACACGAATTATACACGTGAAAAGGCAACGCCCAACGGTGGAAGTCTCTGAAAGTGAGCTGTTTAAGGGATCAGACGATTTTTGTCCGGGAGCAATTTTCGCAAGGGAAGAGAGAGCGCACGATCTTCCAGCCAAGAGCGATTTTCGCAGCAGAGAGAGAGCACAATTTCCGTACCAAGAGCGACTTTTGCAGGAGAGAACTTCCACACATGAATTTTGTAGAATAAAAAGTGAAGTGCAGTATGCCGTGCACCTCCTTCTAAAAACTAAACTCTTCAGTTTTGTTTGGTGGCCAGTAACATTCATAACAATATGATGAGAGATTTTTTGGCTTCAAGGCTCAGGTGCACAAGAAAACTAAAATTTAGAGGCCATTGCAGGTTTGCAGTTACAGCGGGAAACCCGCGATTTCCCTGGTCCTCCTCCTGTCTTATATATAGCCTAGTTTCTGAGTCTTGAAAATGTTGACGTAATAAGGTGAACGCGCTTGCAATCACGTTGGCGCGAAAATGCCCCCTCAGCAAAAGAGTTGGCGGGGCTCTTCTCAAGATTCTGTTTACTAGGCCTGATATAATGAAGGCTGGAAGTTGAAATTTTTCCAAATCCCTAAAAAAGGTCAAGGTCATTGATAATGTCATAGAGCGTCACACGTCACGTCGCGTCAAATCACGTCACGCAGTTCACAGAAACTCCCGGATGCGGACGTATTCTGAGGATGTAATCCCCCTAACAAAATGGATAGCGGGTTCTCCGCTAAAAAAGAGGAACGTTCTGGCGGAGCCATATAAATAAATCTTTTTATAGTTGCTCAATCAAGCTATCAGTCAAGACAAAATAATTTTCCATAAGGGAACAGTAAAGATATCAACCAACTTGAAACACTTTGTGACGTCATCAACACCCGTGACGTCTAGTATACATATTCTAAGCTAACTAGCTTTCAGAGACTCATTCTTAATCTGATATAATAAGCTGAGTATTCTGGATCAAATCAAGGTTTCCTCGCAAATCAGACTTGGGCTCGCGGATTTCAAATTAATTTGGACCCGAATTTCCATAGTAGACGCGTGAGATACATTAAAAAGAGGAAACGCAGTCTCAGACTTGCCTATTTTTCATAGCAGATAAAGGCTTATCAAAGACATCAACCAGTTTAAACCTCCTTGCAACGTCGTCATCATCGTTGAACCTCCTTGTAACTTCATCAAGCCTGTGATATTATCAACATTCGTTACATCATCAACACTACTCTCTTTTCTCTATCGGACTGACAGATTTCCAAATTAAGAGGCGAATATACAGCATGCTAGGCTTAGTATAGCCCAGCAATTCGGCCTCGCGGATCACCAATAGTGGCCCATATTTTGAAGCTAGTACAGCCTATACACTGCACATGCTGAGACTGCGACGAAACTAGAACTCGGCCACCTAAATTTCTGGATTGGATCTACGGTTAAAGATTCCAAGTCTCCAAGTCCATTAACCACGGGTGGGGGGGCAACTCGACCTCGCCGATTTTCATTAGTGGAATGGGGTAGGGTGCCGCTAAAGACATAAAAAATTACGTATTTTGCTCACTGTTCAACTTACGATCACTAAAGAAGAGGAAGTTTGAGGACTGCTCGACTGTACAAATTAGTAAATCAGGTCGTCAATTTTTGATTAGAGTCGACAAACATTTTCAGGCTTTTAATGACAGCGAGCCTGATAATCTGCTTTTGCGGCTCATCTCTTTGAAAAAGAAAATCGAAAACGTTTCATCAGGAGAATAAGTTTTGAAAACGGTGTGGCTTCGTCATATCAATGATGAAGATTCCTCTTATATCGACTCTCTTTTGTTAAAAAATTATGTTTCTCGTTTTTTCTGATCAAGTATGTTAGATTTATGAATGGTAAAGAATCAAACGTGATAAAATCGTATTTTATGATCATTTGTAAAAAATATAATTTTGTCTGCCGCGTTTTGAATTTATATCCTGCGCATCCCTACTCTACTCCTCGTATAATTCTTACGTATCATTCAGATAATGACGAAAAGCAGAATTCAAAATTATTTCCGTCGCGTGAAAAATTCATTGAAAAATTCGATCGAATCATTCATATAATACGAGTAAGTGATGATATAATACTGAAAATTATAAAGTGTATATTGTAATTCAAAATGGACTCTTTCAACTCGCACATTATGAAAATTATTTATACCGACCAATAACACATCGACTCCCGAGGGGCCCTCTTCAGTACGAGCACACCCTATTCAGTCTGGCGAACGCACGAAAAATATACTGTTCACATCATTCTTCTTCTTTATAAGCTTATTTAGAAAATAAAAAGGGTTGGATTCTCGCGTGATCCAACGGATAAAAGACCATCTGTTGAATACCAGATCACGCGAATAAAAACGTATGAAAAGTACCGAATTGTCACACATATACATATAAACTATATATTTACAGAAAACTACAATATTCAGGTCCGCGTGAAAAACACGTCGATTATACCGGGTCTCTCAAATGAAAGAAATTCAGTCGCGAAAGGACGAGATACAGAATGAAATATTTAATAAAAAATACGATCGATTATTAAGAACCCGCGTAAGTATAAATAATATCATGCGGCTCATAGATTGTTATTCGCGTCGTTTTGTGGCAATCTGTCGTATCACATGCGGTAGACGGGTAATTCGAATTAGTCCTCGTTTAAAAAAATTGTCATTGTGAGGGTGTGTGTGTAATAAGCGTATAAATAGAGAGAAAATCTCCTGCTCGTATTTATTGGATCAGGTTGAATTCTTTTTCGAACATCATTTGCGTCACTGGGGTCTTATATATGAATATTGATGAAAGTTTCTCATGAGCCACAGTTTTTCGTTTTCATCAAGAAAAGCTCTTTTTCAATGCGATTAGGGTATGTTGGACAGTGGCACAGCTAGAAACCTGAAATGAAAGAAATCAACAACAAACGACCCAAGGCGGAGGGGGGGGGGGAGAAATTTTTTAAACATTTTATAACATTGCAACAAAAGTGAATTATATTCTAAGGCCGATTAAGAGTTGGGCAGAGTCTCCGTGTTCTGACCATAAACCTACTTTTTATCTTACCCAATATACCAGATAACTCTAAGAGCGCTAAATTTAAACACATGGCCCTTACCTGCGAACAAGGAATCCAAACCATGGAATATGCTGTGAGACCAAAAGTATGACCCAGAATTGGGAAAGTACTGTTGAACATCCAGAAAGTTTACATCGGTCGTCTTTAGTTCTAGTTTTTTCTCTTTTTCTAAATCATGCATGACGAAGTAGGGGATTGAATTTCACAAAAAATTAAGAAAAGACCACAACACGTGATTGCAAGTTTTCTCCCGAAATCAAGTGTCACTTTTACAGAAGAAGAACAAAGAGTTTTAGAAAAAGGCATAAAATACAACCAGCCAGAGATATTGACACAGTATCAGCTCACGAACCTGGTTATTACCTGCAAACGAGTCATCCAAACCACAGATTATGACGTGAGAATGGAAGCCAAAACCCCACTGTCAGACATCAAGAGGAATATGCGCTGAGCCAATGGCAGAACGCACGTAATGCAGAGGAAGGTCACAAATCTACAGAAAAAGATCCATCAGAACAACTTGGTGGACGGAGGCAACAGGGTAGTCGTGATGGAAAAGAGCGACAATTCAATAAAAGTGGAGTCGTATATTGCAGAGAATAAATACCAAGAGCTGAAGAAGGAACCCCACCCAGAAATACTAACACAGGCTGAAAACTAAGCTAGAAGAGAACGCAATGTTCCTAACAATGGCAGGGCGTTTGAGTTGAACCCGGCAATACCAAAATTCAAGAGGGAAAATGAATGGCATTCAATAAGCACATTACAAGATAGCGCAGATCGCCGCCAGATTCTTGAAAGAAAATTACAAGTTTGGGCACAAAAAAAGCATCAGAAACAAGAAATTGGACAAGGTGGGCATTAAGAGCAAAAATGAGCTGACATCCTCAAACGTGGCGAATAAGTTTGGCTTCATACTTGATAAGAAACTTCTCACCCTGTGACCTTGCTACGAAACAACAGATATCTTGGGAACCCAGACAAACAAAAGTACGCCAAGACACTAGAAGAGATAGTGAGTCAGAAATACAGTCGCTTTAATGACAAGTTCTATATCCAAGATAAGGAACTAGCAAAGGCCGATCAAACACTTGGCTAAATACGCAGATATCCTAATTATAGGCCCAGACACTGGCAGATCAAATTCACAGCGTAAAAGGGCAATGAGACCATTAACTCTTTGGACCTAAGACTCACACTAAAAACAACAAGATAGAAAACAAATTTGTAGAAAGTCAACGCACAACGACACCATCATCTCAAACACCACCTTGGACACAAGTTAGCAAAAATTCAGTGTCACTGCCATCGAGCAATTGCATTCCTGAAGAACAATGAAGAGGAGAGGAGAGAAATTGAGATAATAATTCAGACTGCAGAAGCCAATGCCTATTTTGGAAAAGAGAACTCATTACAGTACAGTAAGAAAGTACTTCAGATCAATACCATACGAGAACAGTGAGGAAGGAATATTTGAATTTGTACATGTGGAAAACTGCATCAAGAGAAGAGGGCTCCGGGAACAGGAGGAGATTGCAGAGGCAAAGATGAGAAAAGCTATCCTCTGGAACAAGGTGATGATGTCTGGCAGTGAACGATTGTTCAGCTTGTGGAAGAACAGAAAGAAGTGACTTCACAAGACTTCACGAAAAATTTCGTCAAAGCTCAATTTTTCGAAGAATTTTTGAACAGAAAAGTCCAGTCGAGAGCAGTATAGGAACAGAAATTCGTATTCTACTTCCAGACAGTCTTTAATTGAATCTTTTATCAAGAGGTAAAAGGTCCATGGAAAACTCAAGCAATGAGAGAGAAATTTCTGTTTTTAATGCTCGTTTTCACGAGCGTGAGAACCCTGTTTTTTATTATCGACAACCACCGTGGCGAGAACTGATGATGAGGAAACACCCAAAAGTACTCTTGTAAGAGTTAACTACAGTAAAGTATATTATACACTTGAGATCTTTTTGACATGTTTCATGTCTTTGCTCTGACCCTGCACTCATTTGGAAATTTGCGTGCGTGCGCGTGCGTGCGTGCGTGCAGGTGACCTTGGGACTTACATTTTTTTCTCTCCGAGCCCTACCTTAATTTTGTTGGAAATGTGCGTGCGTGCGTGCGTGCATATTTTGACATGTTTCATGTCTTTGCTCTGACCCTGCACTCATTTTGAAATTTGCGTGCGTGCGTGCGTGCAAGTGACCTTGGGACTTACAATTTTTTTCTCTCCGAGCCCTACCTTAATTTTGTTGGAAATGTGCGTGCGTGCGTGCGTGCATATCTTTAATTAGTGCAAACTACTGGTATACTAGGCTAATACTAGCATTATACTGGGTACTAGGTCTAGGAAAACTGTATACTGTATCCAGTCCGCTCCTCAAATTACCATAAACTTATCCCAAGAGGTGGCTTGTATTAGCTCCGCTAGACACCATTATACTCAGTAAACCACTCGTATACTAGACTTATGCTCTTGTACTAGGTTTATACTAGATCCTGTTCATGCTAATTATGCTAGATCTTTCTTTGATATGTGCAGTAAACTACTGTCATACTGGGCAAATTGCTCATACTAGGTTTATACTAGGAGAATCCTGTATACTGTATTTAGTCCAAAACTATACTAGGCTCTTTTATACTATGGGCATTATCCAAGAGAGGGCTCATATTAGACTATGTAAACTACTCATATACTAGACCTATACTAGCATTATACTAGGTCTAAGAGTCCTGTATACATACAGTCCAAAGCTATACTGGAACCAAGAAGCGGAACAACTGAAGCCCCCTAATCTTACAGCCCGAAATATACTAAAGTAGGCTTACCAAGATGTATTTCTCTCCGAGCCCTACCTTAATTTTGTTGGAAATGTGCGTGCGATCTTTCTTTGATCGTGTAGTAAACTACTGGTATACTAGGCTTATACTAGCATAAGCGGGACGAACGAGCGAAGCGAGTGAGTCCCAAAAAGTAGTCAGCCTGAAATATTCCAAAGTAGACTTCTACTGGACCAAGAAGCGGGACGAACGAGCGGAGCGAGTGAGTCCCAAGAAGAAAGTCAGCTTAAAATACTCTATAGTAGACTTATACTGGACCGAGAAGCGGCACGAACGAGCGAAGCGAGTGAGTCCCAGAAAGCAGTCAGCCTAAAAAAATAGACTTATACTAGACCAAGAGGCGGGACGAACGAGCGGAGCGAGTGAGTCCCAAAAAGTAGTCAGCCTGAAATATTCTAAAGTAGACTTCTACTGGACCAAAAATAAGCAGGACGAACGAGCGAAGCGAGTGAGTCCCAGAAAGCAGTCAGCCTAAAAAAGTAGACTTATACTAGACCAAGAGGCGGAACGAACGAGCGGAGCGAGTGAGTCCCAAACAGTAGTCAGCCTGAAATATTCTAAAGTAGACTTCTACTGGACCAAGAAGCAGTCAGCCTAAAATACTCTAAAGTAGACTTATACTGGACCGAGAAGCGGGACAAACGAGCAAAAAAGCAGTCAGCCTAAAAAAGTAGACTTATACTAGACCAAGAAGCGGGACGAACGAGCGAAGCGAGTGAGTCCCAGAAAGCAGTCAGCCTAAAATACCCTTAAGTAGACCCCCTAATCTCATTAACCCGAAATATACTAAAGTTGACTTATAGTACACCAAGATGGGGGCGAACGATCGGAGCATCCTTCCGTATAGAAGACATGAAACATGATCTTTATTAATTTGGCTACGCCAGAAAATATATTTATTTATTAATTTTGTGCCTCATTTGCTCTTCATCACGCTGCGAATATGAGTTCCCCACGTTTTTGAGAATATTTCCGAGTCATGAATAGCTCAACCCTACTGGTGAAAAATGAAGCTATTTCAAAAACGGGTCGAAGATAGATTTCGTGTTTGTTTTGAGACTGAGATGAATTGGATGTACACAAGAACTCCTGGTAAGTTAAGCAAACTATTGATTCGAGTGAGAGAAAAAGAAGAAAAACAGAAAGAAATCTAGGACACTGGCTCGCACGAAGTGAAATTTTATAGGTACAGAAAATAGGATAAGACAAGAAAAATTGGAAAAAAAATTAAATTTGAAGAAGAGGGGAGAGGAGGAGAGACATGAAGAAGCACCGTTGAACAAGGACGACACGCATAAATACACACATTTGCGATGGCGGAGGGCATTAGATATATTTGAATCATATAAACTCTCGCACATAGCTGAAAATCTCTACTTGAAAATTATCCAGGAGAACATCTGCTTTTGTTGTAACCCCCATGTGGATTTCGGGATTTCGGAAACGGTCTTCCGTTGTGAGGGACTACATCAACAGCGCCAATGAGGACACACCGATATACAGCAAATATATGAGACCTGATATTTCACAGTTTACTGAGCTTTTTTTGTATAAATTATCATAAGATAAGAATTAACTCACTTATCGAAGTAAGTCAAAATAATTTGAACTCTTCGTTCTTTAGGAACACTATTGAACACTGAGTCTAGAGATAATTTGAGAATTTCGTGAACCGAGTTTATCAATCAAATTGCTTGCTATCTTGTCATGTCTCAAAAATTAATTCTTTTCATCCGAATTGTTCTTTTCGTTTCTTCTTCTCCACATGTGTCCCTTCTAATATATTCCACCAATAAGAAATTAATGTATCTAGAAAAGCAGTCCGATCTATACTAATTTCCTGCTCGAAATACCTCATTTCGTTTGTACTTCAAGGATCGACAGTCGACCGTTCGACATCCTCAATGAATCCAAAACTAAGAAATATCATGACAATATCAATATTTCGTACAGGTGTGAAAATGAATATTGCAGATAGTATTCACGTCTCGAGAGTGTATTCGTGGATTCGAACATGCCAATACATTAACAAAGAGGCTAAGTCTCATACGATGTTCGTGAGGATGACTATATCTCGAGAACAGCACAATTACGAAACAATTCCCTCATAAATATGGCATCACCCTCTGAGTTAGAACAAGAAATCGTGAAATCAACGATGAGCATACATATATAATATTCAACAATACGCAGTACGTGTGTACCGCGAAATTATGATGGGGGATCGTGCTTTTTCAGGCGAATTACAAGATGGCTGCTCTCGCGTACCGCCCGCTTATGGTAAACGCGACTCAGCGTGGTTCGACGACGAAGAGATGCATGAGTTATCCTATACGGCATTAGAATCCCTAATGGTGTTCGCGTACATGTACAGTATTTGTTTTTTACATTATGTCCTTGACGAGAAAATCCAGTTTTCTTGAATTTACGTGCCGATCGACTATTCTGTATACAGTATACACTCGCATGGTATACGAAAGATACATAAATTATGCGAATGAAAGCTAATTTACATCATTGAGTACATGAAAATGAATACATTTGGATCCCGACTTGGGACTTCAACATGACATAGTATTTACAGCTGCTTTCGATCTATAAAATAGAACAAACAACCATCACAGATAATCTGGTACCTAGAAATCCTCAATTCTATCTCAAAAATTTTTAGATTTCCTCAAAAGTTGAATGGCTGCTGCAATACAAATCATCGAAGTTGTACCTCTCGGTTCACATTTTACGACCGATCATCGTCATGCTTCTTATAAGGTAATATTCATCCGTATTTTGGACGTAATATCATAATTATATTTGTACTTTTGACATGTTGAATCATACATCAAAATGCTCAAGGTATTAGAATTGACAATTCATTAATACTAAGAATGATAAAATAATACGTGAGTGAGAGTGGAAAACACCTTTTTTGTTGAAGAATATTAAAGAGTAGACTATGTAGAAAGAAGCACATTGATCTTAATTATTCAACTAGAACGATAGACAGTCGAAAAGAACAATTACACCATGCAACGAGAAAGAAGACAAAAATTCGTTTGATACCATTACTTCTTCATGAATAGTACGAGTATTAAGAATTATACTTTTCCATTCAAACGAAGTTTCCACTCTACTTGAGTCACTCGCAGTAACTCATCAACAGAGGAAAATACACCCGAGTATACACAGGAACAGTCATAATTATTATGATGACGGCTCTTTTATGATTGTTTTTTAGTCACCCCCTACATTTACCGAATATTTAGCGTTATCCACAAGTTTATACCTACTGGTAGCCTATACTTGTTTTAATGAAATAAAGTAAAAATTTTTTTCAATAAATCAATCTAATACGAGAATACGCCAAAATCATCTTTTATATTTCCAACGGCACACAAAATTTGTTGGTTTTCTAAAAAATATGTACGTCGCCCACATAGAATTTGTGTATAGTACTTACAGAGAGCATCAAAAATGGGGTATTAAAAAATTTTGGGGGACAGGAGCTTTTTTTGTGGAAAGTGCTTATTGAGGTCCCCAAAACAACATATCAAAAGTCACACTCCCTAGGTGTGTCAGCTCCACCTTTTTTGGGACGTTAAAGCCCCCCAAAATCGTTTTTTTGAAAATAACTGGAGAAATATTGGTCCTAGGAAAAAGTTTTTTAAACAAAAAATATTCCTCATAAAATTTCCTATAAAATAGTGTACTCACATTTGAGTGTAGATCAAATACTCACCTCATAACGGCCACTCAAAGGTACGCTTATTTGAAATTTTTGTATCCTACCATACCCGATGGACAGTGTAAGATGAATATAAAGGTTTTTAGATGAATCTCAACACGCACGCAGTGCGACCGAATGTCACAGCAGGGATTTCACATACGTCATAGATGGCGGCTTCCTGCTACAAAGACTACCATGGGAGCAGCGCAAAACCTACGGCGCTCTTTGCAAAAGATACGTTTTGTACGTGGAGGAGAAACATTACGGCAGTCAGTGTACCATTGTATTCAATGGGTACGGCAATTTGTGCAGTACTAAGAGAAGTGAACGGAGACGCCGGTATGGGGCTTGTACTAAGGTGATTTTTGATGCCCACACTGTTGTCACTGTGAAGCAGAACGATTTCATGGGACACGAAGACAATAAAAGCAGTCTCATTGACATGTTGACCAAAAAATTTGTACAAGCAAAGCACAACGTCTTCCAGGCCGACAATGACGCGGATGCAATGATTTGTCAGACTGCAACTGACATCGCGAAAACAGGGAAGAACGTCATCGTTCTCGGACAAGACACAGATCTCATTTGTATATTGCTCGCCCGTACGCCACCAACGGGTGGAGAAATTGTGTTTGTCAAACCCGTGCAAAGAAATGACCCCGCTCAAGTATTTCGTATTCGTGATATTCAGACCAAGCTTCCCGCGATTAAACAGAACATTCTCTTTGCCCACGCCATTAGCGGGTGCGACACGACGTCCGCAATTTATCGAAAGGGATAAGTTTCGTGTTATAACGTTCTCCTGAAGAACGATTTACAAGGAGTTGTTGCGACCTTTAACAACACTGCAAGTACAAAAGAACAGATATTCACGGCAGCCTGTCGTTACTTTCTGTTCTTGCATGGTGCTAAAAAAAACGAAAAAAACTCGCAGCCCACACACTTAGCTGCTCGGAATTGCCTTCATTGCCTGTGGCAATTGAGGCAAACAGGGAACCTGTTTTATGGGACTAATCATGTGAGTGTCATTTTTTGCTTTTTGTCGTCTCAAGTAGCGTGAACTTTGTTCCTCACCACCTTGAGATCTCCTCTCATTAGGTCAAGTTCTAGGCGCGTTTTTTTTTTAGTGGTTTCCCGTGTGGTACCCCCGGTAGGCCTATCCTGTTATCAGTTCGGAGATCTGATGACGTCACGATTTGATGACGTCATAATCTGATGACGTCACACGACGTTACGATCTGGTGACGTCACGATGGGGATCTGTGATGTCACTATCATCGTGCCATCACTATCTGATGACGTCACAGAGCTAGTAAAACCATTAATACAGTAGTATAAAGGAAGCCTAAGACCTAGTACAGAGCTAGGACAAACTGCTACTATAAGCTATTATAAAGATCTTGTAAGCTTATGGTATGAAGGATGCCTAAACCTAGTATAAAGGAGGATTGGACCTAGTATACGCCTAGTATAATACGTAGTATAAACCTAGTATAATATACTGCATGAAGCAGAGAGACCTAGTATAAAGGAGGCTTGGACCTAGTATACGCCTAGTATAATACGTAGTATAAACCTAGTATAATAATATACTGCATGAAGCAGAGAGGATAAGTCCCCCTCCTATCACTTCATCAAAATTTTTCTAAGTCCCTTTTTCTTGCCGGACGGCGCCCGGCGCCCGGCGCCCGTCATTTTCCTTCAGTTTACCCCCCGATAAAACAGGTTCCCTGTTAAAAAATCTCTCAACAATTACCGTTCCTCCTGCTTTCTGACGAGTGCATCGAAGAATAATGTACAGATGGCATCACTACCACCAACGTCGGAGGCGGTACGCCAGCACGCTTACCGGACATATCAGCAGAATGCAGAAATGGTGTGGAAATAGCTTGCCACCAACGCAATGGGGATGGTGTTTGGACGGCGGTGAACTGAGCCCTGTGGAAACGACCGCTCCGCCCGCCCCACAAGAATTGCTTAAATTAATATCATGTGCCTGCATCAAAGGCTGCACGTCCGTGTGCAGTTGCAGGAAAGCTGGTTTGTAAACTGCTTCTGTAAATATCTATAATTATCCATACAATCATTGAATAACAAATAATGTTTGCTCGTACATTTTTGATCACAGGACTGTAATGTTCAAACATGTGTACGGGCTGTCGTGGAATATCTTGCCTTAACCGTCGCGAACAAGAAGGAGACGATGATGTCAATGACGTTGGTGACGTAGAGGAGACATACGCCGAAGACGAAGACTCCAAAGAATCATCGTCAAAAGATTCTGATGACCCATGCTTTTAATTTTATTGCTAAATACAGTGTTGCATGAAGGTATATTGGATTCTTTGAAAAATTGAGATGATCATAACTTCAAGTGGCTTTTCTTAGCTAAGCGCCGAATCATACAGGTTTCTCATATTCAGGGAGAGTGGAGGGGGGAATGAGGATCACTCATTGTCATCGTACACTGTCCTTCGGGTACGGTAGGACGTGTTATGGGTACAAAAAGATACGAAATTTTCAAAAATTTCAAATAAGCGCACCTTTGAGTGGTCGTTATGAGGTGAGTATTTGACCTACACTCAAATGTGAGCACACTATTTTATAGGAAATTTCATGAGGAACATTTTTTGTTTGAAAAACTTTTTCTTAGGACCCATATTTCTCCAGTTATTTTCAAAAAACCGATTTTGGAGGGCTTTAACGTCCCAAAAAAGATGGAGCTGACGCACCTAGGGGGTGTGACTTTTGGTATGTTGTTTTGGGGACCCCAATAAGCACTTTCCACGAAAAAAAGCTTCTGTCCCCCAAAATGTTTTACAATTTCCTTCGTCGCCTGTACTAGTAGGGTACCTACAGTTTAGTTGGAACAGATTTAATGCATTTTGTAATCAAATCAATTTTGACATCGACAAACTCACTCAGAGAAAACTAACCTTTTCGATTTTACCCTCTCAATCCGATTTTTATTCGTTCTCATACTGAAGAAACACAATTCGTTCAGTACATCTATGAAGAACTTGAAAAGTTGGTACTCAAGTAAAGCACATCCTGATGATTATGTCTTTCGAGTCTTGAATAGATGCTCATGATTCATCGTCATAGAAACAGGATATTGTTGTAAACTAAAGGGAAAGCTTTTTTTTTTTTTCATAAGGCACTGGAGTTGTTCAATCGCAAAAAAAATCATCAGTCATACAAAACAATATTTTAGCAATAAAAAAAGTTCACCACCAGCGGGTAAATTATAGGAGAACAGAAAATTACAACGGGTTAATTTGATTTCTGTGAAATCAGAAAAAAATGGGAAAAACTCACTGGTCGGTTCCTCCTCACTCCGATTCGCAAACTCCAAAATCTCGTGAACTTTCCCTCTCGATATTAGCATCGATGAAGAAATTGTGTTCACATGATTCAAGCCTTTGAGGTGCAAAAGTAGGTGAAATAAATGGATTACATCGACAAATTCGATATGCAACTCTTAGGACAATTTTTTATCCAAGTTTTGGGAAACATGAAGAAGGGATCATTACTTACCTCAAGCTGGTCCATTGTCGACCAGGAGATCGTCACAGAGGAAGGGACGTCGGAAATCATTCCACAAGTCAACCTGGTTCTCATAGCATCCGTTTCAACTTTGCAATCAAAGATGTGTAGCGCTTGCTTCTTCATAAGCTTGCGAGTAAAACATTGTTGGAGTGAGTGAATCGGATTATTTGCAGTTTTGGATTGGACACTGTAACAGAAATTGTCCGTTGGTAGCAATCAGGTGTCGGCTTATACAAAGTATTGTTTCCGTAAAATAATTGATTTATAAATACAACCAAGCTGGTCACAATAACATACTTCATATTACTGTACTCACACCTTCCTGATCAATAATACCCGTCTTGCAAAAGTATAACTAGAAGCCTCCTTTCGTCTGTCTCCTTTGAGTTCTCTTGAACGTTGAACCGTGGTTGAACTCACAGTCCCGTGAATCGGAAAAGAAACAGTGGATTCACTTCCGATTAATTTGAAATTTGAGTTATAAACCATCTTCCGTGAGGAACGTGCGATGAATCCTGAAAAATGGAAAACATTTTTTGTGGAGGCGAAGATTCCCATCAGTGAGGCTACAGTTGACACCGAAAAATTTCATGAGAACCGCATCGAAGAAGAAACTTTATAGTGGAATTGAACAAGGATTATTTGAAAGAGTTTGGTATTAGCAAAATCAAAGACATCATCGCATTTCTCAAACACATTTGAAGTAACGGTGAAGAAACTGTAGACTCTACAAGTAGGACAGAAATTGTTGCAAAGGCTACGATCGTAATCACAGATTTGGAAATTTTTTGTGATACTGCAAAGCGTAAACTACAGCTTCAAGAGTGGCCTAATAAGGTAAGAAACGTATAGTCTTCGACTTGGCGGCAGAATTCTGATTGGGAACATTGCATGCGTGTAAGCAACGTGCAATGGTCCACGATGAGCCTGGATCGGTTGGGGAGCAGCGAATATTCACCAGAAGGCAGAGGATCGTGTAGTTATTTGTATACTTAGTACAAAAGACAAGGAATTTGTGACCTAGTTACCTCTCTAGGGATTAAGTACGACCGTATAATTCTAGAGCATGAATCGGACCGGAATGAATCAGAAAAGTTTATTGCTGAAATTGAAAACAAAGAATATTCAATATTATAACTCTGAGAATAGTTTGAGTGTATAACTGAAGACCTTAAGGCAACCGGTAAGCTGGAGAAACCCATGAACCGCATTGGTATATTCAGATCACCACATGACATCTTTATGGCCACGTTAGTTAACAATTTTATCTTGATTCGCGAAGAAGGTGAAATTGAGTACAAACCTGAAGTATCAAAAATGGAACTTGACCTACTAGTGAAAAAGTTTCTATCTAGAATTCAAGATGACGCTTAAAATCACCTTTTTTTTTTTACGTATCTCATAGTTTTTTCTCAGTTAGCATGAAAATTTAAATGGTCGTGATACAGTGTTTTCATCAACTTTTACACTCCCGTAAAACTAAGAAAGAAAATTTAGTAGGTATTGTAAATCAGCCCCCCTGTGTTCGTCGGTGTGCGTTTCTGCTACGTATAGACCTATAACGTGCGGGATAAGCACGTGTTCCACGAACGTCCGTACTTCTAGTAACAATCACTTTTAATAAACATTTTACGCTTCAGCGCTTCTTTTTATTTTCTCATTCTTTTGAAATGTGTTATAGTTCATACTCAGGTCATTGTCATAGCCCTGTTGGTTTTGTTAATTCGGGAAAAGTTTGTACATCCATCCACGTGGTGAATGATCGATAGATTTTCGTTGGCAATAAGTTTTTAATTCAGTTAATGTGAACAATAGACGCGAGCATACGTTTGTAAACTTTGCTCGGTTCATCTTTATTGTAGACTATAAGGCTTGAGAATCCTTGGAATTTGAAGTTTTTGAAACCATTTACATACTCCGGTTCATTCATGTAAACAAAATTTTTTAGGTCTGAAAGGGGGATAAAATTTCAGGATTTTCTCTCGCACTTCAGCACATTTTGATTTTTTGTCTCATTTGACTGAATTATAAGGGGATACTGAATAGCTTGGTGATAATTGATAGTGAGTGAACTGAGGACAAGAAATTCTCAAACAATTTACTGATCGTTAATATTGCGTACAACGAAAACGGGACAATTGATGGGCATTGCGAATGACGAGCGGAAGGTTTCATAGGATTGATCCGAATCAATTTTTATGAGAGAGTATGACATGCGGAAAATTTTATATTTTGTTCCATTGTTCTCATGTTATATGTGGATATACTCGCAATGAACATTCAAAAGGGGAAATCGTCCTGATTTTGCTATCAATTTGCGGTCGGCTCGACCCGAATCACACAATTTGCCTTTTTTTGGCCATCCTCGGACTTCAAATGTTTTTCAAAGCGTTTGCTTTTAAAAAATGACGAAGTACTGAAAATTTCTGGCTACTACCGCTTCAATAACAAGTCTGATAGACAGGAAGGGAGACTAGCAACGGGATCACTGTTGTCACTTACTGATACTGGCGGAAATATTTATAAATGTCATGAAAAACAAATATTGAAAGGCAGAAAGTTCAGAAACGCGATCAAACACTGGCATGGTATCTTAAATGTGCGGTCAAGTGCTAATGAACAGGCGGACCATTTCCATTTAAAAATAAAATACGATTAATCAGAGCATCAAAAAAGCAATGAGATCATCAACTTTTAGGACCCAACACTCAGTATCAGGATAGCATACAAGATCGACAGGAAGCCGAATCACATCACCACCATCATCTGAACAACTCCTACCACCACCTCAAGCGTAAGTTAGCAGAGTTTCAGCATTTCCATTACCCAGCAATTTTAGCCCTGAAAAAGAATGAAGAGAGAAGGGAAGAAATTGAGATAGTAAAGAAGATCGCAGCAGCCAATTGGGAGAAACGAGAAATGAAAACTTGTGATAGCACAGTAAGAAAGGACGCCAGATGAGAACCAGACATAGGAAAATACACAAAAAAGTTTATGGAAATGGTGTAAATCTTGAGCATCCATGACAATTCACCCATGGAGAAAAGAATAAGTAACGATCAGACAGAGGAAAAGGAGAAAGAAGCTTGAGCGGAATGTGTATAGCGTAGTTGCAAATAAGGCAACGGTATCTGAATTGACGAGATTAGGAGAAAATTCGATATCAGAAAAAAGAGTAAAAAACATTCAAGTCATTGTTTGATTAACACTGTAAAGAGGAAATCCAGAATGATGAGAGATTATTCAAAATCATCCAAGTAGAAAAGCATCTCAAAACTCTACAAAGAGATAGAGATTGCAACGGCGAAGAGGAGAAAAGACAACCTCCTGAACAACGTAATAACGTGAGTAAAAGATTATTTGGTTCAGAAAGAATAGAACCGATCAATAATTGGATCACAGCAAACCTGGTAGCCAATAGATACGCAGCAAACAGGCGAATAAACCAATCATAACGATACAGTATTGTTGTAACCAGTCATCAGATCACAATGTTCTACTAGAAGAACTGAAGTTCAAGTCTTCGTTATTCAGTAGTGATACGACACTGGTGATGGTGTAACACCTGCAAGTACTCTTCTAAGCTAAATAACGAAGAACATCTTCTTTTGATTTTCATTGCTCTACCCTCATCACTTATACCCAATATTTCTGGACATGGAATACGCTTCAAAATAGGAGAAAAGAAGTCTACAATTCTTTGGGTGCCGATCTAATTGGCGGTCTACATCTAAATAAACAACCCACCTGAGTGCTACCAAAATGATAAACGCGGTCTCCATAGGGTCAACGTACGTACGTGAGGACGAGAGATACAGAAGAATGAGTCATGAAGAAATTTTTCTCTGTACTGAAACAACAGGGGGTGAGTTGCGGGCTCAAGCTCACAGATATTTTGAATCTAGCTCTTCTTAGCATCAACAGCAAAGACTATGACCGGTCGTCGACGAGAAGATGTGTACGACCATTGTACGCGCTCATCCTCCGTTGGTCGGTATGAGGCGCGCTTTGCGGTAAAGCCGAAGTACAATTGAGGTCGATTGTGAGTAGAGGATCAGTCGAATGAGTCCGAAGATAGAGACGCCAAACGACAAAATATACGAAATGATGAAGGAAGAGTAGATGAGCCATAGGTCCTCGGCGCAATAGAAAGACTGGGCTGTCGATACTTCTGGGTCGGGAGGCAAGATTGTAACATTTGCGAAGTTTTAGGCAGACCGCATACGAGATGGTAAAATTCCAAGTAGATTGCCTAATAGACCATCAGCATCATTCTTTGAGAAGTATGGAAATAATTTTTGCCAAATGTACATTGGGGCACCCGCGAGATGGGTCTATGAGAATTGATCGCGAAAAAATTTAATATTAGAACGGTTGAAGCGAACTCTGGGCGTGGCGGGCCCCTCAAAAATTCCGAATTCATGAGGAAGTCATCAAATCCCCCTTCTGTCAAGCCTGTTTAAAGAATGCTATTATTTAGCAAAATCCCACTTTTTCGTGCCCTCCCTCTTTGCAATGACCCTATAAGTCTCAATATCTTCTTAGCCAGACTAAAACATGTTACCTGTAATGGCATTCAACAGAAGCGCATCACTAATAAAGTTTATTCTTTGATCAGAATGATAGACCATCCAACGAATGTGAGGCAGTGCTGCCAGATGATAATTTCAAAAATCCGTATCCGCTATCTTTCTACACTTGAAAAACAGATTTCTGGCGATCTATCAATAACGATCACGAGAAAGGTATCTCTGATAAGAATGACCAAGGTACCTTTCCCTTCAGCACAAGATATCCGCATTTCATGCAAAATCTAAAGAAAAATTTCGAGAAACAATAATCCGTAGATTGGAAGGGGAAAGAAAGGCAACGCTGTATTTGAGGCTTTTCCAGTGTTCCTTATTGCATTCTTATTCTTCCAAGCATTACCATTCTGATACAGGATTTCTAACATTGCCGTTGGTTTCATGTCCTAACTCCCTGGAATGAAACCACTATAGAATGATAATACGTAGGGAGAATCAATATGTAATATGAACCACTGGCAATGCCCTTCACTCCACCAAGGATAGGCGTAAAAGACACACACCCTCGTAACGAATGGAACAACGGATCTACCAGTGTACTTTTTGAAGAAAATGCTGTAAGATCTGCTGACAGAAGGAGCGTTTTCTTCAAAAAGCGGCAACCTCACACCGATACGTACACCGCACAGGCAGATCTGCTATTCAATTTGTTACAAGGGTTCACGTACATTACCTCTAGAGAGGATGAATTCTCAAACATGAGATACAGGCTTAAGCTTTGTGCCCACAGAGGCCATCGATGTAAATAACCAAAAGCAGTCAGAGAAGGCAGTTCCAATCTTTAGTCGAGACCAGAACACCCGTGGAAACTAGCGTATTCTCCATCTTTGTCCCAGGTAATCTTCTCTCCAGTCTTCTGTCTAAATCCATCATCCATCCAACAATTTCGAGTACCTACTCATACCCAAGTTCACGTAATACCTAAACGCGGATAATATACAATACACTTTTTTGAAGACGAACAAGGTGAGCATGTGTTCAGCATATTATACTGCAGTTGAGAGAAAAATAAAATATTCACGATAGCGCGTACGCGACCCCATACATCAAAAAAAGCCGAGGAAGTTGCACTCGTAGCGCCGAGTGCGCTTGGTCTTACAATTTTTACTCCATCCGTCGACATTTTTCGTACCGAAAATTCGAATCGATTTTGATTTATAGTGGTATACGTCTGCGAGCTTCGTCGTTGTTTTATTTTCCGCGCATCATGCAGCAAAAGACAGTAAAATACAAACTAGTTTTCAGCTTCGGGGTAAAACCAACGACGACGCAACGGTGCGCGCAGATGAACATTTACTTGACGAGGAATTTTCAGTAATATGAAACGTCGGTACTGCCTTCTCTCTATAATTTAAGGCAGTTTATCGATATCGTGGCGCCATATCAATTCCGACAGAAGACGTGCCGTTGCACAGCAGAATAAAAAATAAAAGTTACAAAAAAAAAAAGAAGGGAAAAAAAACTTCTCCAGATATTATTATTATTACTATTATTATTACATTTATCATCGTCATTATTGTGTACGAGAATAAACCAATCCGAATTGCTGGATTTGCTCCGCGTTTTCCGTGGGTTGTATACACGGGTATATACGATATAATACGTAAATGCGGTAATCAGTAATTTGTAGGTCAGTAACAATAAAATAACGCGTTACGTAATTACATATTAGTTTTCGAGAAATAAAATTACAGAAGAAGACGAAATAAATAAGAAAAAACCTCGGAATCGGGAAAGAATAGCTGTGATAGACGGGATACTGGGAATAAAAGGCACGAGGAGTTCTCTGTAGGTATATCTTCGTTTTTCATCTCTTAAAAAATTACGATTACAAAGGGCGTCAATTCGTGATTCGATTTACAAAAATTCGTAGGTGACCACATAGGTTTAAATTCAAGTACCTTGATAATACGAGCATTCGTTACTTTCGTTGTAAATAAATTGCTGGTTTACCATAGATCTGTGTTTTACAGTTATTTAATTTACTTGCATACCATCATACTTTGTACAAACGAGTAATTTTCAATATTCTAGAGGTATATCAAATAGTAGAGTGTAACGTTTAATTTGTAAAAGCAAACGATGAAAGGAAAATATGTAATTTTCGATGAGTTCCTTAGGACATTACAATAGTCAATCTTCGTCACTTAGTAAAATGTTTCACAGTAACCACATTCATCCGTTGGAAACTTGAAGGGTTCGCTAATACGGAAGAACGGACTTCATGATTGGAATTATGACAGCTCTAACGGTCACATGTTTAGTATGAACCCCTTCAGTGATCAAAAGACGTGTGTGTAAGTCTTTCATGATTTGTCAAACATATAATGTTGCAGATTTATGGCCTGATCAATGATACACTTCAGACTTTCGTAAATTACTGTAATACGCATGGACGGGCGTGTGGACTATCATCCTATTATTACCATCATTATTTTTTTTAGCACGAGGAACTCGCTATTACTCACGTTGAGGGTACATTTTTCGGAAAACGTCCACGTCCAGATGACCTTGACCTAATTGAAGACTGTACGAGCTATTTGGAGTAGTACAAAAAACCTCCGTCATGAAAGCAGGAAAGGCGAGTTGAGAAAAGGACAATTTCAAGGCAAGAAGAGTACAGAAGGAGTAAAGTTGGAATAACTTGCAGTAATCCTATAGAACGAGGAATAGATTTGGAAAAGTTTTAATTCAAGAATATAATGAGAAAAATTGACTGGCCTACTTGATATACTTCAGGGTGGCTACTGGGTCACTTTCTCGCAGTCTTGAGTCATATATGTAGGGTCACTTCTGGTCATATCTTTGCTCTGACCCTATCCTCATTTTGAAATTTGCGTGCGCGTGCGTGCATGCGAGCGTGCAGATGACCTTGGAATGTTTTTTCTAAACTCTACCTTAATTGGGCGCGTTAAATCTCTCTTTCATCTATGCATTGAACTACTAATACACTAGATTTATACTAGCTAAGCTGTATAGGTTATTTGAAAGTCTTCAAGTACACTTTGTATGGTTTTGGGTTCTGGTTATTCCTTCATTACAAAGTATACTAGCCTTTGTTAAACTGGGCCCAAATTAGGCTGCTATGGAGGGTTTAGCTTCCATCATATAGGCCCAATATACAGTAATAGTATAGACCGCTTGTTCTCTCTTGATATTGTGAAGTAGAGTTATACTCGACTTAGGAAAGAGGCAAACAAGCCGAGCAAGTGAGCTCCCCAAACTAGAGTTATAGTAGACCAAGCAGAGCGAGTAAGTCTCCAAAAGCCACAGCTTAAAATATTGTAAACTGGACTCATGCTAGACCGAGCCTCCGAAAGCTATTAGCTTAGAATATTGCAAATTGGACTTATACCAGCCCAAAAGAGAAGTGCAACCACCCTGATATGTACTAAGATACAGCATAGATGATACAGATTGCTAAGCATTCCTTTCACACGGTCACACTCTTATTCAACACCAAAATTCTTGTACACTGAGAAAGACATGAAACGTGGTCTTTATTTGTTTAGCTATACCAGAATTTTTTTTTTTCTAAAGTTTGGCACCAAAAAGTCATCATGACTTTTAAATCCCTCCCAATAACTTGAACTAACGTATACACAGCAATATTGCAAATGGATCTAACAACCGTTTTTTCTTTCCTCGTTCATCAAGCATGGCAGTAACTTTTAGTTTTTTTCCAAGTACATATTATAGCAACCCGAAAAAGCCAACTGCGGTTTGAATTGACTGGTATAGATTGGGCAGTTAACTCAAACCTGGTTTAACTCTGAATATGCGTGGTCAGAATGGAGTAAAAGAACGGGTACAACTGAACAAAGTTTGCGTTGACTTAACCACAAGATTGAAAAGTTGGTACAAGCGGTCCTTGGAGATAGAAAAATAATGGAAGTGCTGGATGATTGATAAAAGCCTCTAGTATGGATGAGACTCCTTACCAAGATTTTCCAAAATCAACCATTTTCCAGCCTATGGGTCGTCTGAACAACCTAACTGTGACCGTACCAAGACATTGTTCTGCATATTCATCTGTGCCCACTAAGGTCTCTCATCTCATCCTTGGTCACAATTTTTTCTTCTGGGTAATTGGATGTAGAATCCAACTGTCTATACATCCTTCAGTCACACGGCACAGAGGCAAGGAAAAAGGTAGGTGCAGCAACAACAAGCAGCGGTGTTATGAGACGTCACAGGGAAATCGCTTCGAAAACCGCATTACATACAAAGAGTGGGAAGGGGGAAGGGGGTATCGTCCAGAAAAAACGATCTGGATAATTGGATCTTTTGCATTTCTTTGAAGAAACCGCTTCCCCATGCAGCGAAGGACTTGGCTTCCGCGCGGACACAAGCACACTCACGCGCTGACCTTTTTTTAGCGGGGAACTTGCTATCCATTTTGTTAGGGGGATGACATCCTCAGAAAACGTCCGGGATGGTTTCTGTGAACTGTGTGACGTGTGGCGCTTTATGACGTCAGCAATGACCTTGACCTACTTTGGGGATTTGGAAAAATTTCAACTTTCCATTTTGTTAGGGGATTACATTCTCAGAAAACGTCCGTGTCTGGGAGTTTCTGTGAACTGCATGATGTGATGTGCTGCACTTTATAACGTCATCAATGACCTTGACCTACTTGAGAGACTTGAAATATTTCAACTTCCAGCCGGGATGCTTTTCTTTGTTAGGGGGATTACATCCTCAGAAAACGTCTGCGTCCGGGAGTTTCTGTGAACTACGTGACGTGTGACGTTTTATGACGTCATTAATGACCTTGACCTTGACCTACTTTAGGGGCTTGGAAAAATTTCAAATTCCAGCTTTCATTCCTCTAATTTTTTTCTTTCTTCTTTTTTCCTTTTCTTCTTATTTATTCAAAAAATTTTTCGCGCGCGGACACAAGCAGTTTCATGTGATGATTGTGTCTTAATCCACCGCTGTCCCCATGTCACTTCATTTGGTCATTCCTTTTTCTTCCCCTGTACCCTTCATGTATAGAAATTCTACTGAACAAACTGATACTTTGCTCTGAATATATTTTCTCATCGTAGCCACTTAGTGCAATCGCGATAGTTCATAAAATGACCTACAATCGAGTCAGATCATGTAACACATCCTTATTACATAATTCTTGGACATTTCATAAAGTAAAAATTCATCAGTGGCCATATAATGTAACGGAGTTGAATTTTAGTTCCATCATGAGAAAAACTTGGAACTTGATGAACCATATCAACTCCAAATCGATTCGCTATTTCGACTAGAAGTACGTCGATTTTGAATCGATTATTTCCGCCCCACGTCAACCTAGATTGTTCTTGGAACTCATATTGAATGAGAGAGGTGTAAGCAGTGCACCAATATTGAAAAAGTTTCCAAGTCTACTATTCTACTTTATTAGTTACTTTTACAAGAACTCATGTTTAAGGCCTTGTTCTCCAGTTGCGACACAACTGATGATGGGATAACACCCAAAAGTACTCTCGTAAAAGTCCCAGATTGACTCGAAATCAACTGTTTCTTCTCACCATTGACTCACCGTCGAAGTCGGAATTGAGCCGACCTCATATTACGGCATACACATTGAAGACAGAAAATGAAAATCGGTTTCGGGTTGAATACAGTTCACTCAATAGCGAAAAAATTGCAATTCACGTCAAAATCGTGCAGATTGTGAGGGTACAATAAGGTTTTGGAATCGAGATCGAAAATGAGTCGACACTCAGTATTAGTACGTCGATGATGCTATACTCAAGGTTTGTAGCGAAACGTCCCGTTATTAATAAAAACTTGCACTGGGTTGACCAAAGCCAAGCTTCCTCACTTCATTAGATGTTCAGGTTGACTGCATGAATCAACATTGCGTCAATTTGACCACTGCAGCACTGGCCAAGCACGAACAAGATTAGAAACCGCTGCAGAAGGTACTGGACGTCGACTCCAGGTCTGCGTCCATTTCTGGTCAATTTAGAGCTTTCAGTTTACATTCCCAGAAAACAAATGATTGATTTCTACTGCGGACGCGACAGAATAGTCGATTGTAAATTGATAACAAAATGTAGAGAAGTCGACGTCGATTTAAAATCAACCATCGTGTATGACCAGAGAACAACAAATCGAATCGAAATCGATCTTGAAATTTACGTGACAAATAAATCAAAATGGAGTCGATACATATCGACTCCATATCGACCTAAAAGAGGTCAATTCCATCTGAATTTCGACCAAGATTTTGAAAAAATTCTCGATCGATTTGACGTCGATTATTCATGCATACCGATACCAAAAACCACAGTCGACTTTATGCACTATTTAAAGAAATAAAGATTCCATTTGGTAAGAAAATTTCCAAGGTTTTTCCGACTACACAAAAAACTTTCTCTTTCACGTTAATTAGGAAACAATGTTTTAATTATTTATTTGGACAGGTTGCAATGCTACAGCAGCGACTACAGAGGATCGGAGTTCGAAATTTTCCCTAGACAAGGTCAAGATTCTTCATAAGGTCAGACAGGTCGGGCAAGGATGTTCTCTGAGGGTATCTCCCCCGTATTACATAATAAATTCCCCCTTCAACTTTTCTACCCGACGCGAAGCGATGAGATACCACTAAATCCTAATGTCATGTATTGCAGATTGGTGAGATATCTTGGGTATAAGGAATTGAAGATCCTCGCAAGAGGTTACGTAAAATTAACTCTTCATACAAATACGGGAAAGTCAGCTATAGAATTATAATTTGACGAATATACTGACATCAATTTATACGTCTGAAGGGCAGGGGGGTCGAAAATTTACGTCACGTTTGTCCTTGACCTACTTCAAGAGCTAGAAGAAAATTGTAACCTTCGTTATTTTGGGACCTGGGCCTCATTTCATTGTACTAGGCTCAACACAGAGCACGTTACTGTCAAACTCAGCTATGAGCTTCTATTACAGTAGAGATTTGGAAAAATTTCAACCTTCACTATGAGAAAAACCAATGGGGAGAACATACGCCTAATAAATTATACAGTAATTATATTTCAGAAACTAAACAAAAGTCTGTCTGATGACGTCATAAAGTGAGAACATCCAAAGCCTGGACCCAGGCTAGAACGATAAACTTTCATTTTTTTGCAAACTCTCAAAGACTTTGTCTTAAAGTAGAGAAATTTTTGTCTCAACATTTGTACATGAAAATATTCATGATTCGTGATACTGACAAGGAAAATGAATTTATAATATGACGGCTAGTCAGTGCTCAAATTCATTTGAATAAAACAAGCATCTGATCTTTTCATCCTCTTTTTTGAACCTTAAATACGATAATTTTATATGGTCAATACGAAGACTCGAAAACTAATAGTGGCGTGAACTCGTTAACAAAACAAACATATACCCCCGATATTGAACCGAATCACAGAATTCATAACAAAATAACAACACGAATTAAATGCTGTAGTTTTCCATTCGTTCGGGTAGTAATGTAGCTTTCGTATACAACATAAATATGAACTTATCGTCAAAGTACAATACACGAAAAATTTTCCTTCCTGCTGTATTTTTCCAAAATATTTCGGATAGATCGACTTATTACTTATTCAACAATCAGGTATGTCTTCATTATGAAATATTTTTACAGGAAAATATAGTTTAACCTTTCACAAATACGTAAATTTACGGGTAAGAGTGAAGGGTTCAGCATATATAACCCTCATTATATCTGCTCGTAAAGCTCGCGATAAAAGAACATTCATTCAAATGCGAAACGAGACAAGGTATCTTCTCCGTATTATTGTTAAATTTGAAGTCGAAATTAACGTAGCAACGTCCTCGAAGAGAATGCATGAATGCGAATCGAAATTACCATAGAAATAATGATAAAAAAAAAATTAATTATATGAAGACACGGATACCGTACCCTTGAATTACTAATATGGAAATCGCATTCACATATATTCTTTGTTTTTGTCGTGATGTGCGTTTTATGTTTTCTTCTTCTTCTTCTTTTTCCTTCTTCATTTACCTCCTTTTTGCTCACGCGTGATAATTAAACTGTAAGGCTCGAGCTTCAAGTCTATACGGTGATACGCGATATAGAACTCATTCTGCGGTCCCCCTCACTATACGATTTAGAATAATGTATTCTCGGAAAAAATAAAGTACGTGAAAAGAGGAGGGAAAACTTAATTCTCGGAGTGTTATACCTATTATTTTCCATTAATTTTCATACCTCTAAGTTTCTACACGATTTTTTTCTACTGCTCCAAAAGCTCTTTTTTCGTATTTTATGCGCGACTAATGCGTTGTTTCAACGTAATGGAAGAACAATGAGAATTAAGATTCAGACATAACCTCTTTAAATTCGGTATAAATTCTTCAGAAGAGCAAAAAACTTAAATTTTGAATATCTCCTAGAATGAAGAAGAAAATTCAAGAGGTTATTTGAGAACATCAAAAACTTCGCACCGAAATGGGTAGATTCTCGTACCAATGACGAAGAAACACAAAATCTATAAACATCACCGAAGGTTTATCGTTGTAGAACGGCACATGGAAAAAAAATTCAAAATAGAAATTGGTCGATTTATATGCGGAATGTAACTGACCAACTGGCCAAAGATTTCGAGTAGGTTTTCATTCTGAGATAAAAGCGAATGAGTATGAGTATACATTAAAAGCGTCCACGATTCTCAAATTTTAAGCTCAATTTCGGAATAAGATTGATCGAGTAGCACGCGAGTTATAATCGTTTGAAAATAAAAAGTCAGAAAGGGGACGAAGAGGTGATTTGTATCACGCCTCGTCAATTCCAGAACTCTACATTGCATTGTGCACTTAAAATCTAAGAATTTTTGACGTCGATTGAAATTCTTTCATATAAATGACGGATAATCGACTCAAAATCGACATCAATACTGGAAATCAAGTCAATTGAATGACCTCCAGTTATGCGGTCGACATGGGGCGGGACTAAATCGACTCAGAATTGACGTCCATTTTGAGTGGACTTATGATCAAATCAGCGAGTTGATTTGGATTCGACTTGGGTTTTCAGGATAAGAGGACAGTTTTTTTAATAATTTTTCAATTGTCATCGATGAGATTCTGACAATGATGAAGAAAATGAAGTATACGTCAATCGAAGAAATAGGCGTCAGAGATAGAAAGATTATGACGAGGAATAAACAAAAAAAAAAATCGAAAAAAGGGGAATTTCAATGGAATTAAAGTTCGAGAATAAAATGAGTCGTGAAACATGACTGAGATGAAACACAAACGCACAAGAAGATGATAGAATACATTGAGAAAAGCTCCGACAACTTGATAATTTTTCCCCAACTATTTTTTTTGTTAATTTCACATCGTGTAAGATTTTTGAAATCCTGTCATAGAATCAAATTGACTTTCCCGGGATCTGAAAAGAAAATATTAGAAAACTCTCCAGAATTCCTGACGGGCCCTAAAAAGTTCAACTTTCAACGGGAGAAACGCTGGCTATGATTGTTTCTTGACGTAGACACGTTTTGATAATGAAATTCAGCAAAATATAAATACGTCCAAATTGGAATGTATCTATAATGATTTATCGGAAAAATTTTACCATCAGCGTAAAATTATCTTGTGTGCAATGTCTCACACATTTTTCTGTATGAAATGACAATCGCTAAAACCTGCGATTTTAATATACGTATTGTAGCAACTTCATGTCAGCTTTGAACAATAAAACATTTCATCAAGTGAAATTTTATTTCTTTCTTAAAAAATTTCATGTTTATGACCAATGAGATATTCGCATATAAAAATATTTCTGACAAGCGAGGAAAAAAACTCTCTGTTTCGTACAATTTTGTAGCTACCGTCATCTACCGTCACCTGCAGCTGATCGTTATTTCGAAGATACGTCCATTCTCCTCTCTAAAAGGCAGCAATAAGACGGAGAGAGGAAGAGGTGGACAATGAAAGATCATAATTATCACGTTTTTTCAGTAATTATGAATCCATTAAATCAATGACCATTTCTTTGATTAGTTACTTGACCATAAGAGACTTATAGCCGATACAAGAATTGAATCATGATTAAGGTTAGGAAATTATGATAAAATAGTCTGTATAGAATAAAATGGTTTCGCTAGCACGTTTATTCAAATTGGAATATGTAGATACACAACGAGTGCGAACTTTTTTCCATTATAGATATAGCATCTTCAGAAAAGAAAAATTACAGGTTACAGTAAGAAACTTTAGACGACCAAGGGTGAATAGGCGACAAATGACTTCAGTGTACACTTTTAACATAGAATAGAAATTCTGCACACCCAAAAAATGAATAATGTGTCTCTTAAAACTGAAAAAAAAAATGGCGGAGCCAAATAAAAAAAGATCATGTTTCATGTCTTCAATAAGGTAGCATGCTCCGATCGTTCGCCCCCATCTTGCGGTCTAGTACAAGTCTACCTAAGTATATTCCAGGCTGATGAGATTAGGGGGCCTCACTCACTCCGCTCGTTCGCCCCGCTTCTTGGTCTAGTATAAGTCTACTTCAGTATTTCAAGCTGATGAGATTAGGGGGCCTCACTCGCTCCGCTCGTTCGTCCCGCTTCTTGGTCTAGTATGAGTCTACTTCAGTATTTCAATAAAGGGTATTCCTCCTACTTCAAGCTCAGTATAATGAAAGCTTCCGACGCACGGATGTACGCAAGCAAATTTCAAATTCAGGGTAGGAATCTGGCTTGATCTAGTATAAATCTTATTTACATTTCAAGCTAAAATATTGTTTATTAGGCCTTTATAATGCAGGCTATTCCTACTACAGCATACTGATTCAGGCTTAGTATAATGAAAGCTTCAGAGACCCAAGGTCATTTGCATACGGCGAGGTGGTACTCGCAAATGCGGTGAGTTTACTGCACACATCAAAGAGAGATCTAGCTTAGCTAGTAGAGACTAATACAAACTTCCCCTTTGTATGAGCCTATGGTATAAAGGAGCTTAGTTTGGAATGAGCCTGTGGTATTCCTAGTATAAAGCTAATTTAAACTAGCATGTAAACTAGGCAAGGCGAACTATGAAGCTTCTCTAGGAGTCAGAAAGCCACCATGAAGCTAGTATAAAGGCACCATAAAGCTAGTATAATGAGGCGAACTATGAAGTTTCTCTAGGAGTCAGAAGACTTAAGCCTTCATAAAGTGTATATTAGGTCCAGTATAATGAGGGTTTGGCTAAGAGTCAGACGACTTGAGAAATCTTAGTATAAAGCTAGTACAAAGGCACCATAAAGCTAGTATAATGCTCGAATATAAACTAAGCAAGGTGAACTCGCGGGGTGAACTCGCGTTAAAAAACTCGCAAATTTTCGAATCACCCACGGGGTAATGGGTGGGGGGGGGTGGTCCACTCGCATTAAAAAAACTCGCAAAATTTCAATAGGGGTCAGGGGGGATCAGGTCAGCGTAAAGACATGAAACATGTCAAAAAGTCATTCCGCTCAATGATCGGTGGCAAGTCAATCTTTCTCATATCGCGACTCCATATGAGATCGAAAGTATTTTGCAATTGGAACCAAACTTTTGGCTCACAATCTTCCAATAGAGAAACTAATTGCAGTTGATAAATTTTACAGCTCAGAGACAAAGAAGGAAGAAACAAGATACTGTACCGTATATCAAGATCACTTTAATATACGGACTATAGAGGATAAAGAAAACATTTGAGTGATCGAGAGGATTTCTCCAGACGAGCCATCAATCCGAGAATAAACAGATACCTATTTCGGACTGAATTTTTTAAATTCTTCATTTTTGAATTTATTGTGAGTATAATTTTATTCTTATTCATTTTTATGCATTTATTCGCATTAGTTTTGACTTCCCATAATGAATTATTTGACTGGCTTCTCTCTTCTTCCTCATCAATATCCTATATGTCGACTCATTCGCCACTTCGATTTTAGGTCGATTCCGAGTCGACATCCCCAAATTTTTTGTCGACCTAAAATCAACTGCTCTGTTGGGTCGATTTCAAGTCATCAATTCGTAGTTTTCTGGTTATTTACGCTTACACTGATGGTCAACCTTATATCGACCTGAAGTCGACGTCGTTCTGGAGTCGACTCAATTATCTGAATCAGCCGTTCGAAAATATTGCGGGACATGTTGACACAATGTATTGGATTATAATTAACAAACCGCACACAAACACAGAATTTAGAGAAGAAATTTTGATATAAAAAAACAAGGAAAAGAAAAAAGAAAAAAAGACAAAGACAAAAGAAAAGTAAATACGTGAGAAATTACCAAAAAGATACATAAATTACAGAACGTAAGCATAAAGCGTTTTTCGACTAAAAAGCCATTATCCCTGTATCTACTTTTCTTTTGTCTTTTTCTTTTTCTTGTTTCCTTATATCAAAATTTCTTCTCTAAATTCTGTGTTTGTGTGCGGTTTGTAAATTATAATGCAATACATTGTGTCGACTCAATTATGGTGAAAAGAAGCGGTCAATTTTGAGTCGATATGCGGTCGATTTTGGTTTGAAATGGGTGGAAATAAATTGACTCAAAATTGACGTCGATTTTAAGTCGACATGGTCCAACGGTTTTCTTGTTTCCTTCGTTTTATCGATAATTTTTCCTGTTCCAATTCATTTTATTTTAAGTTGAACCTTTCATCCACTTTGTTATCATTTATTCTCGCTACCATTTCCTTTTGCTTTCTTGAGTCCGCTAATAAATAATTTTTCCGCCAAAAGCGCTTGCGGTTTCACAATAAAATTTCTTATGATGGTTCGCAGTTTCAATCTCAATTCAGTAAAACATTTCAGCTGTAGGGTGGACAGTAAGGGCACAAGAGTCATAAAATGAGGCGGATAAAAACGATTTTTATGCAGATTCAAAATATGTTCATCAGTGAAATGAGGTAAGAGGAATAGGACCAGTAACGAAATGTGATTTTATACAGAAAATTTGTTGTTGATGAGTGAAGTGCCGCAGGAAGAAGTCAGACGTTGGTGGTTATGAATAAGTGCACAGTTTGGTGATTGGTCACGTATGAACAAAAAAAAAAAAATTAGTAGTGATAATTCCAAGAACAAAAATCCGTTATTTTCAAGTCAATAAAGACGACTGTCCAAGAAACCCGGCTGAAAGGCGAGTATGGCAAATGAAGTTATAAATTCCTTTCAATCGTCTTTTCCAGCATTTTACTCTTCTACGTGTTATCAAGTTGGTAGTGTTTCCAACATTGATCTTGAGTGTTGCTGGACGGCATACTCAATTTCATTCTATAGCAGTTTGCCATAAGAGCAATATTAAAAACACTACCAAATTGATAACGCGTAGAAGAATAAGTATGCCATTTGAAATGGAGTTTATATAACGGCACATTAAAAGAAGGAATTTCCACACTAAATTCAGGAAAGATAAAAAATAAAACATGAACAACAAAAAATTAAGTAATGCACATCAACTAGTGCATATTTTTGTAAAAAAATTCGAGCATAAAAATGGCCTATTTAAAATCATTGCACTCTGAAATAAAATCTTGTTTCGCATGTCTACATAAAAATGTACCTAATCAAATAGGCCTACTCATATTCGCTCCTCCGTCAATTGTCTTAATTTTCTTCCTCTCCGCCGATTCCTCTACAGTTGGAGACCCCAGTTACCAGTGGACTTCTACTAATAGGAAAATCATTCAAGAGTGTTCCAAAGATGGTACAACATTGTATACTATACCACATCATCGTCGTATGGAGAGGCCATAACCGAAAAGTATCTGCGTACGTGTGAGAAGAGAGGACGAATTTCGAAGACTTCTGTTCGCATAATTGAGGAATGTGGGTAATTCGAGTGGACACGATTAACGTGGAAGAGTGTTCATGTTCATGTCCTTCTTATCACAAGAAATCGATTTGCAAACATATCGTGGGCATGCAGATCCGCTTTCAAATAGTGAATGCACCACCTGAAGCAAAGGAAGTTCCAATTGGCCAAAAAAGAAAACGCGGAAAGCCTGCAAAAGCAAAAAAAAGTGTTGCTCGTTATGTACTAATTTTGCTCGTTTTTTCGAGTTTTATTTTAATTTTCAACTTGACTGAGCTCAAAATGCTATATATTACTACAGACTTTTTGTATTGTTTAAATTGACTACCCATTATATTTAGTGTTCCTCCTATTAAATGTGCTATAGGCTACTTTTTTTTTGGTGTGTTTTATTTTTGAATGCGCATTGCAATATTTTCTTATTCAATTACTTTTTTCTAGAGCGCTTCCCATTTTTTGATATTTGTTGTTTTAAATAAAGTTGCATCCTTGTTTAAGATGTTGAAAGTTCCACCAAAATGACACAGGGTTGCTTGAAATGATTTCTCGATAGTAAAGAAAAATGTTGAAGGTCTTCCACGGAACAACTCTTGTTTAGAAAAATCTTTAGTAAATTTCGCATATAGGTTGGAGGACACACAAACAAGGGAAGTGGCTCTCGTATCTAAGCTTAATCCGTTGACTAGAAACGTCATAGAATAGCAATCCTAATAGTCATAAACTGTTTTCAGACATTCTAATCGTAAGTAGAAGCTTACTTTTACCGAATTTAGGCGCTACACAGATGCGCGCGATTGTAACTAAAAATAATTACACAACAATTGAGTATAAATGTTGAATGAAATTTTCTGCCTAATAGTGGGGAGAAAATTACCCAGCTTTGGGTACTTCTTTCATTCATACAATTGTTTAGAATTATCTACTCTAATTCGAGTAATTAGTATACTTATTTCACGCGTCATTTTATACTAATTCTAGCTGCTTTTGAAGTGAAAACGAGCTTCTTCAACTGGATTAATTGCACCAGTATACAATGTAGACTATTTTTCTGGCTTATTTAAACACCGTACATGATGCGATCATGCGCGTTACGAGTGTATACATGCAAGTCATTGATAAATGATGAAGACTTTATCAACATTAGGCCACTAAGGAACGAATAAATAAATACGAGAACATAATTTGAAAATAAACGATATAAATGCAACTCGGTGTATACAGAGTGCATGTATAATAAATGCGTATATGGATATAATCAAACATAATATAGCTATTACTTTGTAATGTAACAATTGATTATTCTATAGCAGGCGAAATAAATAAAAAGAAATGTAAGTGTGGAAGGAAAATACAGAGAGAGCAAAAAATGCAGATGCACGAGGAGAATGAAAAAAAGAAAAAAAGGAGGAGTTTTTCAACGGCAACCTTCTGCGTCGTAGACCAATGATCGAATTCGATGGACGCGAGTCGATGAAGGCGTGTTGCCTTAGAAGCACCATTACATTTTCCGTCGTTACCCGTCGTCGGCCGCTGATACCCGCGCGCACGCTATCGCGAAGCGAATTCTCAGTTCTCGAATGGTACACGCGAATGCGGTTGGTTTTTCGATTTAATCCGTCTTTCACGTATCTTTTTTTTTCTTTTTTATTATTATTTATTTTTTATTCTCTCTTCTCTTGGTTTCGTCGATCGCGTGAAACTCGCACCGTAAGTTATTTCTACGCAACAAAATCTTCCACTGAATAAAATTTTGAAATAAGCTCTCGAAACCACGTCTTACTGCAATACGCGGGTGTTTCTTGTAGAATTATGCGTCGTCACAGCCGGCATTGCGCGCAATTTCGTACCGTGCTACCATCGTCCGAGTGATCGAGAGCACCCTGTACTAAAAAATACCTCTAATTAGCATTAGCGATATGCTATGGCATAAAGGTATAGAAAAAAGTGCGCGTTTTCGAAATTACAAATTGTGCGCCCCCGCTCTTTACTCGGTGTATATTTTTGAAAATCTTATCATTTCGACTGGTATATAGGCTGTGTACGTGACATAAAATCAACTTTCGAGCCCACTTTTTCGCGCGAATTTATTAGTTTTGTACCGTGTTCCGTTTGTGATTTAGTGTAGCATACAGCGTTACGTCAACCTTTGGATTAAAAGGTACATGTCGTACAGAGATTGATCAAATATTTTCGAACAAGACACACTGGTGAGCATTTTTGTCGATCTTTTACACTGATACTTCTCGAATCTAATGCAGAAATGAAAACCAAGACTTCTTTCACGCAAGTACAGGAGTAAATAGGCCCTGGAGGTCGGGAGGAGAATTCTGCCTGGGTTGAGCCTTTCATGGGCCGGAGGATAACTCCAAAGATAAATGTGCAAAACCTGAACAGGGTGAGGAGATGGGCACCTGAGGAGATGGCTAAAAGATACTAACATCAAATCCCTGCTCAATAATCAGAGGTGCTATGAAGATCAGATAAGCCCAAAGGGTGGCGGTCGAGAGATGTGCCTTCCGCGGGCTGGAAGGTATCTCTAGAGAAGGATGTTAAACCCGAACAGGAGAAAGAACGTAAGCAGATGGACACCTGAGGGTGGCTAAAACACTCCAAAATCAGATTACTGGTCAATAGTCGGGGACGTCATGAATATCATTCTTGTTATGTTGATAATTTCCATGAAAATAGAATAGCGCAAGATAATATGAATAAGCCCAGAATTGTTACTCTAAGAATGCTTTCAAGTTTGCCATTCTACAGGCGATTTCAGAGAGAAATCTTGGGTATGAGACTTGATACATGCACTATGGGTAAGCTACTTGGCTCCTAGAAAATCCTCCAGACCTCGTCTAAATGGCTGGAATTATCCAGGTTTTTCCTTTTCCCCAGAAGTTGGTCATCCCGGTTCAGTTTGTAGTGTACGGGTATACATGCGACCACAGTGCTGTCTGCAGAAAAAGAATTATAGTCTATCAAAATGTGAATACGATCATGGCTGTTTCACGGTGAAATCCCCTTTGGTTTCCATCTGGTCATACCCACTCAAAGGCCTGGCCGAGATTTGTTATTTTGAATCTATTCTCGCGGTTTAATTTCACTAGAGGATAAATGGATGGCTGACTCTTTCGTCAGCCCAAGCTTCTTATCAAACTGCCTGAGTGGACTAAGAGACTTCACAAAATCTGTCAGGTGAAAGGAAACGGGCTTCTCAAACATTAGCTGATTTCAAGTTTCTCCAGTTTTCCGATAAAGAATAGTAGGAGTTATTGAATAACCTTCATTCTGACACCCAAAAGACGAATCACTTGTTCTTCAATGCCTTTGCTTTTCTCCAGCTGTGACCAGTCTCAATTCAAATTTCTGAGTTCGACATGGTAAACGTAAGACAAGTAAAGATACTGTCTGAGTGGACTCGGAGGGATTCATCACACTACCCTATAGAATCTGTTGGGTTGAACAAAACGTCACGTACTCCTCGAAAATCTATTCATGACTCCGAATTTCTACAGTTTCCAATAATTAATAATTGAGCATCATCCATACAAAAACTCGAAAAAGAGAAAACTCCCAGTGACCGGGCTCTATCAATACTCCAGGTTCGATATTGTGAACCTATACCCCGACTTGACAAATTGAACTCGCGGACCAATTCCATAAGAGAATAATCCGATGATTGACCTCTAGCTTTTCTTCAAAATGCAGTTCAATATTTAATGGACCCGAAAGACATCATCCAAACACTCAAGAAAATTTGTGAGGCGAGACGAGACGTGATTCTCAAACATCTCTTGATGTATCTTGGACTCCGAGTTTTTGAGCGCCATCCATACTGACACCTACGAAATGAGTCGCGATCGTTCTTCACTGCCTTTGCTCCTAGTGTACAGCCGCTCAAAGTGAAAAAGATTTTAGAGAACAATTTCACTCTGCAACCCTCACTGCAAGGTCTTTGTGCTTTTCTAGACCGACCTAAACGTTCGAAAAATTTATGTCATTCGAGACAATAATGCACTCAGTCAATGTACTGAATGAATAATGCGTAATTAAGTTTTAATTAGTTTACCTACTGTTTTATGTACACGATCATGCAATGAGGTGAACACGTGTCGACGGTAAAATATGAGACCAGGACTGTTCTACAATTTGCAACTTACAGCAACACATTTTTGACATTTTGAGATACACATCAAGTACTAGAAGAGAAATACAGTTTTTTTTTTTAGGTATGTAGTTTCAAATTAGACCAATCTCATAATATCCGGATCAATTTCGATTCTGACGTCAAATGTCTCAAAATTCCACATCTCAAATGCATTTCAACTTTACGAGTTGAACTCACCGTATTTTTTATGCGGCAGCTGTGTATCAAACTGTTGTTGACTGTCTGAATGGACTGAGAGGCATTGTCAAACTCTCTATTGAATTTTTAAAATGTAGCATCACAGAAATGTCTCGACCGAATTCTATTCTAATGTCGAATATCCCAAAATTTGATATAGTGAACCAATTCCCAACTTGGTACATGACATGCAAACTCCCAACATCATTTTACAACAGAATGCGAGGTGATTGATCTTTTTATCAGCTTCAGCTTTTTATCGAAAGGAAGCTCACAGAGGTATCTTCATGTAATCTTTGACGAGAAACAGAATGAAAAAAGATGGGACCAATTTTCCAGTCTGATTATAACAGGAGGGCAAATTAAAAGCCTGACAAAATCATGAGGAGGAAATATATTGCGGTTGTCAAAGTTGAATCAAACAACTGTAAAGAGTCCTTCAAATTTTGACAATTCCCGACGATACTTTCCTATACATAATTTGAGAAGGTTCGAAGGAAACGCGGAAAAGAGGACGTCAAATCTTGAAAAACTACACTTCTAACCGACAAAAACTCGTATATTTTCTACTTGTATCCTTCAGACTTTTAGGAGGTGCTCTAATGAATTTTCAACACATTTTTATAGGAACGTAATATAAATATAAAAGTTCTAGAAAATCTGATCAATAGTTTCCATAACCTTGCTCCAAATCTTTTTCTTGAGGATAAAGGATTCCATCTTTATATTCCCTTCTCACCCACTTTTCTCCACCCCAATTATTCGTTTTACTAAGTATCTGATTCTCTCTCATCCTTACTCGCTATTTAAGATCCTCATTCTACCCATCTTTTCGTCCAACAATGCTCATGCTTGTACTTGCCAAGTTCTTCCTCGTCCTCCATTTCTTCTACTCCGATGAAATCATCATCGGAAGTGGCTTTGAGGATTCCCATACTCTCCAGTGCTCGACGTTTGCTCTCAAACAATATGCAAAAGGAAAACTTTACAATTTTCATCAAAGCTGTGACCTGTGGCCAGACGATGAAACGCGTGTCATTCTTGGCGACTTTTCCATGCTCTGATGGCCCGTTTTACCAACTCGGTTAAACATTGTTTCAACCAAGATCCCGGATTTATCTTTGATTTATCATGCTTTAATCGCCCGAAATCGGCCGCTTATTGGTTAATCCCCGCTTAAACCGCGTCACACTCGGCACGTTTTTCTGGTAAAACTAGCCTCGAGACTCCGGTGCTCATATTTCCGAACTGTTGGTACAGTTATTAGACTGAAGTCTATACATTCCATTCTAGTCCTCTGTGAGCACAGGATCTTTGAGGCTCGACAGATATAGAATAAAGAGCATAGCATTTGTGGAAGGCTTTTCTTATCATATTTCAAAGTTGAATATCACCCAAGATTACTATCACAGATTTTCTTCTAACGTTGTCATTCTAACACGATGGAAATTCTGTTCAAACATGTATAATAAAAGACCGACCTTTGAAGAAAATCATTGAATAGTTCCTGATATATTGCGTCCACAACACATCTGTAAGCCGCCCGCACACCATACAAAACTTCAATTCTACTCGAATAACTATTGAAAAATCTTTCTGTTCAAAAAGTTGGTAAAGAAGATAACTTTGATGCAAGCTTTGCTTGTGCTTAATGAACCTTAATTAACATAGATTTAATAGTAGTTGAGAATATTCTATTTTGACATGTCCCTTGAAAGTGAATGAGTATTTTCAACACTTTACGTCAAGAATTGATCTATTGAACGGATCATTCATACCGACTGCGTATTCCTCAAAATGGAAACAGTTTTGTTTATATTGTTTACAAAGCTTTTGCAATCATTTCTCATATTTTTCTATCTCGCATTCTCCGATGGTGTTCAATATAAGGAAAATATTAATGATGTTCGTAAGTTTATTCGATCCTCAGACTAATACTGGGAGTATACCAAGCAACTCTGAGGTATAGTTTCATATTCGATCACCACGATCGTCCGTATTACAGAATTGAAAAAAGTGATAAAAATAACAAAACATTTCTTCATCAATTAAAAATATTTTCTTTCACAATCGCGTATGCATGCTGTAGTGAATACTATTCGACTATACATATGTGCCTGAAAATCATTTGACCAACTGCATCATAACGTTGTAGGTTTATTTGACCCAGCTAGTTATACAGAGTTATTTCATCTGTGTACAATAAATTGATATGAATAACCGTATCAATACACCTGTTACTATACAGTGTATAGATATACTGTATACTCGTACGTATTATATACAAGTAGCTTATAGGCATATTGTGTGTCTCGCAAACTAATTTGAATAATGCCTCATGAGAAAATTAGAAAAGAGAATTACGAAAACTAATTTTATTGTGCCACTAGATTCCCTCGAATGATGTTACGCTGATGCATGCGAGTATTTACAAAACCTAGTCACACACTCCAAGTCTCACGAACTTGAGTTAGAAGTATCTGTAAATGATTGAAAAATTATCTTATTAAAAACAATACCGACGAGATCAAAAGATAATTGAGTGACGATTGGATTTATACCTAGGTATGGAAAGTTGAGGAGAGGGGACAGCTTTTACAGGAAATTTTCATATTTTTGGAACAAATAAAACATGATGATAAATTTTCATATTTCTGACGCACAATCAAGGAATTCGACGCGACGTTTCCTGCACGACTGCATTGTGGCCCGTGAGGGAGGGTGAATGTCTGCGAACGTAAACATAGATTTCATGTCAATACTTCAACGATAAGGCCGCTTTCGACTATCCTCACCTTCGTCAATCGTTCGCGAAATAATTAAACAAGGTCATACTTATTTGAACATTAGTTTGATTGTCGAGTTTTCAGATTAGTTTTGCACTCGAGGAGAGTTTCAATGTTTAATGAGCAGAAGGGAGCAGAATGAGCACAACCTGAAGAACAAGAAATAGAATGATTTTACTTCACACAGATCTCCTCAAGAGTAGAGTAGGATGCGAGAACACCATACGAGCAAATCTTTACATTTCGTATACTCGTAAAAAATAGGGCAACTAATACGCGCCCTTTTGCGGAAAAATTTCGATCGCCTTCAATCTCGATAATACTGCGTTCTTCGCCATAATATTTTCCTACATAATGCCACATACTCCACAATCAACCCGTCAAAATCGTGGAGCAGTGGTATTTACGCGAAGTGGGGTTTCAAAACAAATCTCCCAAAGGGTCTTTTCATGGGTTATTTATCCAACTCGCGGCCCGCGATAAGGTTGATACACAAGTGGGGGTAGTTCGCAGGATCATAAAGACTTACTTATTCTTGAGAATGTGGCTGTGGACTGAAAAAAGTTGCCCACGCCAGATCGAACTACAGTAGTAAACTGTCTTCAAGTAAATTTTTAAATACGCTTTACCAATGAGTGATAGGTACTGAACTAAGAGCGACAGACAATTCGTACAAAATTTAATAAAAGCGAGGATATGGGCCACCAAATCAGTCTTCCGTACTCCAATTACTTATAATAGTTTATCACATGAGAAAACCAAAGCAAAATACAAAACTCAAACGCTGTCAAGGGATCCAAAATAGCTTCTTTGATTGTACAAATTCCTCACCTAAATAGGAAACTGTGAAGGATAAATGATGGTATAATGACTGAATACAACAGCTCACGTCCTTTCTCGTATTTATAGAGCTCGAATAGAACTAAGAGGATCCTAATTAACGACATCGCATGATATAACAATGAAAACGATTTCTCCCGATAAGCAATGATTTCAAATAGGTAACTGAAATGAAAACGAGACTTTCATGCGGGCAACCGACCACTTGCAGTGCTACAACCGACAAAATTGAAAACAAGAAAACTTCTGTCCGCCATTCGTGCTCCGCTCATTGATTCAATTGGTCCGTTTTTATGGTATGCGATACTAGCGCTGTGCGAACTTGATTTATGAACATTCCGTACAAAATAATAATCAAAGGAAGGAGAATGCAACAAATTTCCTTCTTTTTCGCACAGAGTTTGAACCTGAGAATTCTTGGGTTTAGAATGGTTTCGTAATGGAAGCATGAGTCCAAGGTTTGAACCTTAATACAAAAAAGCAGGAAAAAAAACTTACAGGCTTCTGCTCAGGGATCAAGAGTTGCGGGAGACCCGCGGCTGATGATGGAAAGCTGAGTGTATAGAAGAGCTCGGAATTTTTCCAAGTCCCTACACTAGCCCATAGAAGAGCTCGAAGTTTTTCCAAGTCCAGAACATTTTTGTTTTAACTCTGATGTAGGAGCGTATACGATGATGATTTTACAAAAACAAACCGGTAGTTTTTGATCTCATCCAGCTTCGGCTTTTTGTAAATTAAAAAATTTGGTAATGGGATGGAATTGGCAAAATACTGAATTGAAAGATTTCATGAGAATGCCTATACAAAACAAACGTATTTGCCAACAACGTTTTCTGAGTAGAAAGAAATCGTTCACAGCGAGTGCAAAGCACGAGCACGTGTCAGTGCCGCAGGCCTAGCCGTCAAGCACGCTGCCAGGATAATCTTCAAGTTCCCCAGTCTACTTTGAGAATCAGCAGCTTTTGCGCCGAATTCATGAAATCAGCAAAGGTTTTGCCGAACTCATATTTTACTCAATATGATTGTTTTCATGTTCTTTGAAAAGGACGTCAAAAATCAAGTCAAAATATATGAGAACCGTTTTGTCAATGTACTCGATCACATCAGAAATCATACGAGGCGTGCGTCCTGCACTGAACAAGCGCAGAAAAGAAATTTAGCATGGGTGATTATTCTCAATAAAGACTATTTCATAATTCAAATATTCTTGAAAAACTCTACCTGTAATCAATAAAATCCTTCCAAGAACACTTGAGAGGGATGAGAATTCGACTAGGAAATGATACTGAGAAGCGAGTATATCCCAAGTTTTGCTGATTTGATTGATCTTTTCCTCATTTAATTAATAAGCCTTGTGATTGCACGTAAGGTTATCGGCTCGGAGTGGACAGATGAGAGCAATAAGGTGGTGGATCGGAGGTAGTTCATTGTACTAATGATTTTCTATAGTAATTTTTTGAAAGAGCTCATGATGCAATGAAAGACAAAATTGTGAGGTCGGGTGTTTTTGCGATGAGAAAAGGCTGAACAGATAGGTCGGTAGCATTGCAGTATGCGGGTGTGAAGAGGACGAGAGGCGTGAAACGAGAGAAATGAGGTGACTTGGGTATAGCCTACTCTGAAACAGGCTAGGATCACTTCCTCACGTCCAGAAGGATGGTTCGACGTAAACCAAAGATTCTGTTTTTTTCCCCAGAGATGGCTGGAGGATAAGAAAGACCGGAAACCACACCACGGGAAAAAAGAACGATCAGTAATAGGACGTGAAATCATACGAGAACGAGGGGAAGACCAGGGATCAATCATGAACGCAGTGACTGCTTCGCGCCAAGGTTCACTGCGTCATGTTTCTTAGGGTCGATGGGTACCGGTATCTATAGAAAGAGAGATCCTCGAAGATGAAGAAGAGCTTGAAGAGCAAATCCGACTGAAGATTTGTAGGACAATAGGATAGGTAGAATAACGGTTTCGGATAACAAGTGAGGATGAGAGAGAATTAAACATAGCATGTGAAGAATTTGCGGAGAGGAGAGAAGCCAATGAGAAGAGAAAGGCAGGAGAATATAGCGGTGAGTTTGGCTATGTGGAAGCGGAGTTCCTCATACGGAAGGGCGAGATCGTTACTCTGAATGGGGATGCATACCGGTTCTGGTCCCGAATTGAACCCGTCTAAGTAGCACAGAAGGTAAGATGGAAATTTCATTGCCGTATTGTTCCATGCAAAATTAGCTGGTTTGAGAATTTCAGAGAGATTGAGAGAAGTTAGCATCTCAGGGACAGGGGTTAACCATTGGGAAAATGGAAAATAAGTGATCACCGAGCAATTGGAAGGACTAACACAGAATAGCTAGGCAAAATTCTATCAAAGAATCAGAGAAAATATGTGTGAGTACTCCTCGTACGCCACCAATCAAACATAATTATACTTCTCTCTCTCTCGTTGTTTAGTTTGCTGACTTTTCAACTTGGAAACTCCCAATATTTTAAAAATAGATTCATAATTACCTTTTTACGACGTTATAATTATTGCTTCAGTGTAATCATGATTTTTTTTTAGGCTTACCGAATATTTTCCGTTTTCCTACTGTTTCCATTCCACCTACCAGGTTCTTATTCTATAGTCCGTTTCGCTGACTTGAAACGAAGAGTGATAAAAACATCGGTGTTACGACCACAGTGACAATGCAGAGTACTACTCAACATTCAGTCACGTCAGTCTAATGATGAGCAGGGAATAGGGAATCTTTTGATCAATAATTCTGCATAGGCACATCATTTCAATATTCTGTATGGTTACTCCACTTTCTATACATATGAATGTTGATTTTGTTCCAGTTTTGCGTAATAAAATATAAGAACTGAAAGTAGGAAATTCAATCTAGCGAGGTACATTAGGTTTCCACCATCAACATATTTTTAGTAATCAAGTTCAGTAATACTCGATACAAAAATTTGAATGTACATATCTGCAAACAGCGAAAGAGAGATGCTCACGACTGCAATAACTCTTCTTCGCAGTTCGCACTCATTCTCGTACATATACCCCCTTGGCGAAAGGCTTTCCACACGTACCATATGGAAAGAATATCATACACGGTAATTATATAGAGGCGATATGAATCTACTGTACGCGCATCTTATATGTACCTACTAGAATACATTTTACAGGTACACAATTCTAGCGCGGGTGTATTTCATCTACACTGAATATTACAATCGTACAAGGATTCTCTCGTACGTAGTCGCGTATAACAAAATATCGCTATAATACAAAACTCGTCAATTAAATCTAAGCCGAGTTACCTATGTATAATTTTTCAAACATAAGAAGGATACAATAAGAACAGTTAAACAACGTTATACCTTTACCTGCTTACCGTTGCGGCTTTTCATACGTCTGGTGTAGGTGCTACAGAATGAGACCCTCTGGATCTCGATTAATTACTCACAATAGATTGTTAACAGCACGCGGAAAATTTGATTAGCCCTTACTGCTTCCGATACGAATGCTGCTTCTGAACGAGAAGATTAATGATGGTTATCACGGTTCGATAGCATATCGGTCGGTCGGTGTGAACATTCTTGTACGCGTCAGGACATCATGTAGAGGTGATGAAGTATAGACAAGGTACAACACATATTTATCAAATTAGAAACTCTTTTATGAACACGTTGGTATGTAAATTGACTCGGATGAGAGCGTGACACTTCGCCACAATTACATCGAGAGGAAGAAGACATCAGCGGAACAGAACGACTCGGATGAGGGTCTATCCTTTCGAATCAAATGAAATCAGATGCGCGCGTTCGCGTCCCATTCATATAAAAATGGAATGTGATCCACACTCTAATTTAGTGTGGCACAGATGTATACGAATGGGCCTTATTACGATACCACCTACTGTAAAGGACCTACAAAATATACGCACAATACCTACTATCATTATATAGGTGGAAAATAATGCGTATTACGTAATCTCGCATCTTGATCTCAAATGCGTCCTGTCACCTTTGTCGAATAGTGATTTCACGCGTATGTAAGGTACGTAATCGCACAGCATATTCAATGGCGATACTATGCGTGTGTCTGTCTGAAAGCAATTTTAATATATTGCCATTTTAATTACCGTCAACCGTCGATAGCGGACCGTGAGGCCGGAGGCCGTACCGTATCACACAGTGGCCACAACCGAACGCATGCACGATGGTCGATGGTTTGTTGCACGACATTCCCGAACAAACGTTTTTTGTTCGAACGTTTCATAACTGGTTTAAAAATCTATTAAACTATCTCCATTGTGCGTGTTAGTTTAGGTGGTCAGAAGAAAAGGAAAAATATAAAAACGTCTACACGCTACAAACTATGCTTTTCATGTTCGATTTCACGCTATAACGAACGAAGTATATACGGACATGAAAAATATAGTCTCTTCTGGGTTGCTTGGAAAAACTCGATCGCGATAAACAATTATGATAAAAACCTGGCACGGTATGGCATAATAACGCTAGCATGGTCCACAGCATGACGGACATATTTGTACTTATTTATAGCGAGTGTCCACGTAGACTTCTAATACGACAGTAGACCATTTTGTATACGACGTAAAAAAATTCAACTTGGAGGTTGTAAAACGTCAGACGAATCCGCTCGAAAGGCATACACTCGCCTGTGGTTAGAACCTACATTAATCGATTATAATGATATGTAGCGTACAGTCGAAAGAGGGCGGGTAGAGGAGGTCCTGTCCAGTGAACAGAAAATACAAATGAATGAAAGAAAATTTGTAAATTTCTACTTTACTACCCCCTTATCGCAAATGATCCAGATTTCCGTCAGAAAAATGTTACTAAGAAAACTCGCCAATTCCAAAAGACGTGGAACGCATCCTGTGTACAAAGATTCAAAAGCAAAGTGGATGACAAGACATCAAGTGGAATGATCCTGTAACTTGATCATCGTGAAATACAGAAAATTATTCCGCAGAACTTGCAGTTCTTGTATCACACTTGATATGGGTTATTACAGAATTAGGCCTCACGAGAGAGGCACGGGAATAAACTGAATTTGGTCTCTAGGGCTTGGCAGTCTACAAAGAATCAACAAAATGTTACAAAATATGTTCTGGCGAAGCCGAATCGTGTTTCCTGTCAACTACGGTATACAGCAAAAATCTTCTGGTGTAGCCAAGTGAATAAAGATCATTTTGAAAGTCTTGATTTCACTATACCTTCTGAAATTCGTCCAATTCCGGTGAAGGACCTGTGAGTTTTTTTTAAAGTAAAGATCGATATATCACTCTCAATTATATCAATGTATCAATCTCGATTATGTCGATCACTCTTGACAGTATCGATGTATCGATTCTACACTTGATATAAATCGATAAATCAGAAAGACTATACTATACATTGCTAAACCATAAATCTGCCTGATATGAACTGAGTTCTGTAAAGTAAACCAAGCGGCAAGACAACAGTTTGGAGGAGGAGATCTCTTGGATCCGGGCAATGGATCTCATGCTACGGATTATTTGCTTGTCGCTTCACTGGCTATTAGAGAGCTGTGTGCATGTACTACAGTTCGATAAATTTACTTTAGGCCCACTGTACTGTACGCCAAAGCATACAGGCCTAGTTTACAGGTGTGCTACGCGCGTTAGCAAGCTCCTGAACGGTGTACAATAAGTTGCATATACATCCAAAAATACCCAACAAGGTTCGACATACCACCAGTCACTAAGCGACGCTTGTCGGGCGTGCGTTGGTAGTCTTTCTAAGGAATGATTTCACAAGACTCCGCAAAAGTTTCTCGAAGCTTCATTTCTCAACAACTTTTTTGATCTTCAGAAATGTCGTACAGAAAAGTTCAAGTTGAGGCGGTATGAAAGCAGAAATCCGAATTTTTGCTCCAGAAAATATTTACGTCAGAAAATAGACAAATTTTTGATAATTTTGAAATGAAATAAAAAGCGTATGTTTTACAACGATGAAGACTGTTACTATACTTTCTACCTCAATCGATTCAATTTCCTCTCATCATTTTGGCTATTTTCGGGGACACTTTTACATTCCGGATCTTGGTAGGCAAAAAGGAACTAAGTCTCTCAGGTTACAGATCTAAGCGGGACAAGAAGATGCGAATCTCTAGATTTCCAAATAAATCTTCACCAGGCTATTTTCCAGCTCTTCGTGAGAAATTAGCAATTCTACAGACTTAAGCCAGAAAAGACTATATAAAATAGAAACATACGCACTTCTCCCTTTCTACTTACAAAATGTGCCAAGAATACTAATTTAAAAAGTTGTGAAATACTTTTAAGGGAGAAGATGACCGTGCAAAATGATGGACAATGATTTTCAAAAAAGAAAAAACGACCTTAGCTGACGATGACATGACGCCCTGTCTTGTACATATAAGTTTTCTATCAAACGTAAATGGTGCTGCGTACTTCAAGTGAAGTGTCAGGAACCCATCAACGTATTGTATACGTAGTACACTCTAGGTATACTATTTTAAAAATCATTGTTGTAAATCTCTTGTGTCGTTATTGTAGTAATTAGAAGGGATGCATTTTGATAGATTCATAAGTTGGATGAAATGCGCGCGCGATATCTTCATGTATACCAACGGGACCCACTTGAATACGAACAAGATATTAATTATTATTCATTTCCTCTTTTCGGTACACAGACTTATCGGGAAAATCGACGGATTAAGATTTGAATCTTATTAGCTTATCATTGTGAAATAGGTATAACTTGAATATGAGGTTATTTTTAGGGCTGAATTTTTTTGGGGTCTTTTGAAGAAATAATCTTGCGAGGACTCCGGATCTAAGCCCCTTTGGTATCGTTCCTATAATACAGCGTTTTTCAACCGGTGAGCCGCGAGCCCTCTGAAGGTGTGTTGCGAGCTTTTGAGAGAAAGTAATTTTTCTGGATATGTTCATGCAGGGCACTAACGATTAACGAAAATATTTCAACATCGTCGGACACAATGATGGGCTTCAGGGACAAATTATAACTTTGGAAGAACAAGATGACTGGAAAAGATTTATCAATGTTCCCGCGTACCACTAAAGTCGAAGTTGATGCGCACCTTTCATCTTTAATACTTGATTCAATTGCTCTACTGGAAATGAAAATTACCATGTATTTTCCAAATATTGATGTCAAAGACTACGACTGGGTTCGCGATCCTTTGAAAGTATCGATAACGGAGGTTCTGGGTTTGCAGTTGTCGGAAGAAAATCTTTGCTCGCTCAAGAACGATCGCACGCTGCTCAAGAACCCGCCGACAAAGATTGGATATACGCTTCGCGAGAATATCCGGTTATTTGTGCAAAAGCCTTTGACATTTTACTTCCTTTCTCCACCTCTTACCTTTGCGAGCAAGGCTTCTCGACTCTCACTGCTATAAAAAAATAAGACACGAGAGCGCCTCTTGTCCGTTGAAGAGGAAATGCGTGTCTCTCTATCGAAAGTTAGACCTCACATAAAACAATTGTGCTCCAATTTTTAGGCCCAAATATTACACCGAGATATTTTGAATGTAATTATGTATTTCTGCACATTTTATTGAAATCAATAAATATTTTTTGCATTGGTGTGCCGCGAAAAATTTCCAAGGTCAGAAGTGTGCCGCAGACTTGAAAAGGTTGAAAAAGAGACTGCTATAATATATTTCTACGTAGTTCACAAAATCATTTGAGGACGAGTGATCCGCAAAAAAATTGGATATCCGCGAGTATTGTAGGAACCTCCATTTCTTTAATAACCGTTTCAATGTTTTTACCGCCCCCCCTACCTCATTTCTGCCAAGAAGTGCCTCGATGTTGGACTTGGAATCTGGAAGCATACAATAACTGCTGCGATGAACCCAAGATGCGACTTACAAATGGCAGTAGCAAAACAAGTATTTGTCCCCGCATAGAGAAAATGACCAACGGCTTGCAAGCGCAACTAGCATCACATTAAGAAATTAGATCTAATTGAGATATGAAGTATGTGCCATTCTACACAAGAACATCAGCTTGAAGCTATTTGGGAGCAGCAACCAGCATGTTTGTTGGTTGTTGCAAAATCGTAATGTTGCACTCTATGTGGAAGGGTCCTAATAGATGTCTCTATTCACGTGGTCCGCGAAAATTTTTTGACCTTTAAAACGGTCCGCAACTCAAGATAGGTTCAGAATCACTGCACTACAAGTTATGCCTAATTGATGGAATGGAGCTTCCTTGCTGAACACGTGAAATTGATAGCGGTTTTGCCAAATTTATGTCAACTTTCTTTCGAGTTTTCTGTGAGGGAGAAAGCTCCAGAAGAACTTTCCACGATCTCTTCCACTATTTTAGCGTATTTCAGCCCGTCCTGTTGTTTCTGATACTTTGTTTGTAGGCGGTGAAAGCTGGTAGTTTTGTTTCAAGAATCTAGCCGAGATCTTTGCTACCTTCCAATCTGGTAAAAGGGCGTTCGCACAATCTGGTAAAGGGGCCTTCGCACAACATATTTCTTAAGAGACGGACAAGTACCTTTCAATTTTTTTAGTCGTTTGAGAGGGAGGCTTCCCCCCCCCCCCTCCATTCCGCCACTCGTGCAACAAATGATCTCATTAGTTTTACAAACCCTATGAATTTTGGCGATATTGTGTTCATCTCAAGCGTCCTTCCATTACTAGGAACATTATTCTCTCTCAACTTAGTTTTCAGCCTTTGTTGGTATTTCTGGGTCAAGTCATTCTCAAGCTCTTGGTATATCCATTCTCTGCAATATACAACTTCATTTTTAGTGTGTAGTCTTCCTTACCCATTACAACTACTCTTATGCCTACGTCTGCCATGTAGTTCAGTTGGATCTTCTTCTGCAGATTTATGACCCTTCCTCTTTATTACAGTATTGACGTTCTGTCATTGGTTCGGCAAATGTTGAGTTTGGGCTTCTGGTCTCAGGTCAAATTCCATGGTTTTGGATTACTTGTTTGGAGCAAACAGTCATGTTTGCGGGCTTATACTGGGTCAACATCTCTGGCTGGTTGTACTTGATGCATTTAATAGAAGTCCTTGTTCTTCCACAGTGAAAGTGACACTAGATTCTGGGAAAGAACTTGCACTTTAAGATCGCCGTCTTTTCTTTAATTATTGCAAAACTCAATCACCTAATTTGTCATACATGATTTAGGAGAAGAGAGAAAACTAAAGACAGACCGATATAAACCTTCATCTTTTTTCATATTTAGTCAAGAATATTGTACCACGATGACGTCTCCCCGTGCATGTTTACCAAGTGTTTATACATGAATGACTTTCAAAGACTTGTTGTACCTAGTACCTACAAACACTATACCTACAATTTAATTCATATAGAGATACAGTACGCATATAACTTTCAAGGATATTATAGCGTGCAAAAATTCCGACTCTACACCATACATATAGGCTGTTCTACAACAATCATTGTATATTTCAAAGATATTGTATCACGTACAAGAAAATAGTTAAGGTTTTTAGTTTACTGACAAGCACAAACGATGTACCTCAACTTCTTTTGCAAATTTGATCTCTACAAACCTACAGGTAGTATAGTGTGTAATCACACGGATGGACGCGTGAGAATTCTTTGAAAACAATAAGTGTAACAACAAAAAGTAGTGTGTACAATTTTGAAGAATAGCTCATGTTGTCGGTCGTGAATATGGATAAACGAAAGACACGATACTTACGTACGGGGGTAATATTACTACTGAGAGGGTTGTTGGTATAAACGAAATATTCAGTCCTGAAGGATATCGCCCATGAAAACACGATATGCGTGCTTTGTAATCATCGCAGTCACTATCAAAACAAATTCCTACGCACCGGTACTGGAATGAATACTAAGGTTCACCCGATTGAAATGACACAAAAAATAATCCAATTTAAGATTGGTTCTTAAAATGAATGTAAGAGGAACCAATCAGCGTAATTACGCAGAGATATTTACATGAATTACATTCATTTTTTCGTTTCTATACAACATTTGCACGAAAAAATCGACCATCCTTCATAACAGAAATTTTACTAGGGATTATATACTCGGTTGGGTGTAAGTTGTACGATTGCGGTTGTCATTCAAAAAATCAATTGTCAAAAAAACCTCATAGTTTTAATCCAACTTCCAGAAGGAGGGAGAATTGATTTGAACCCCACGCGGTCGTCAGGAGAACACATATCCAAATAATACTACGGCGCGGTACGTTTTTACTATAGCGTATACCTACGAAACATTCTGCCCGGTTCAGATTATGATGATAATAATCGAATCGAAGATATTCTTTCGTGTTTATACGGCCCGGTATACGCTCGCAGTAGGTGGTAGAGTAACCACCGACATATAAACGCCACCAACATTAAGTACCGACATCCGACTAAATAGGATTAACGTACGGCGGGTTGGCAAAACATCGGGTATTGTTCGCACGTTTGATTTTCCGTCGCGAGAAAATTTTGTTGTTACAATACAATATTATGGTGCGATATAATCTACTATCGCATACTTTGTATAGGTAGAGTAAATCGTAAACCTGCTGCGAAATTATTATAAGGTGCTAAATTGTAGTAATTGGGCCGCACACTGCGCGGTGTGAAGAAACCGTACAATCATATTATACTCGTGCGATACCTATCGATTGTGCGTATTTTGTACACTCATCACTCTGTTTTTACTCGATTTCAGAAAAGCCTTTGGAAAGAAGGCATCATCAGCCGTACGATGGCGGCTGGAGATTCGCTGGACAACCAGCATGCACATCATCAGCAACATTTGAGCGTGAACGGACCTCCGACTTCGCTGCACCAAGACGTGGACAGCGGAAATGCACTCGTGAATACCTCAAAGTCTGCGTTTATCGAACTGCAGCAACATCCGTACAACACAAGCGCTGGCATACGAAGTGCTTACCATCCGCATCATTTCAGTCACCAAAGTTTACAGGCGAATACCGCTTCCTTATCGCATCATCATTCCGTCGATACGAGCGGTTTTGTATCTCCGAGAACGTCGCTTGCGTATCCGTTCTCGTCGATGCACCAAAATTCTCAACCCGGTTATTTAGGTTCCTATACGCCGCAGTGTCCGTCTCCGGCCAAAGAAGGTGAGTTGATGATAAACTATTCTAACCTATACCCTCTTCCTTAAGAGAGGCTATAAGTAAGTTCAAATCAAAGGTTAAACACTTCCGCGGATATGAAGACTAACTATGCCCCTACTGATCTATAATAAAATACAACAAAAATATGACCAATCATGTGACATCTTTTCAAAGGTGCTCTATTTGTAACTAGTGTCCTCTGGTTTCCATCCAGATCAAAGATCCTAATCACTCGAGACACATTAACATCAGAAAAAACTTTCAAAATTTTCTACAATTAAAAGGGTAAAAGAGGATGATTGCGGAAGAAATTGAGGCGCAGTTGTTTTTAATACTTTTAGACACAGGACAAGACCGTTTCTTCCTCTCAAAACGAGAGAAGCAGCTTTTAAAGTTTTAAAAAATCATTGAAGCTCTAGCGTCCGTAAGTTTTTACTTGGAACATACGACATTTCTCAATCCCAAAACTATTTCTTCATTTTTCTGTCCTTTTTTCTTCTTTCTTGGGAAGAGTTCCGAGGGTATTCTGAGCGCCTAGTATTCCATCGCATTGCTAAGTTTGTCCGTAAAAACTAATAATGAGATTCGAAAAAAATTCAATTCAATCCACAGAAGGTTTGTGAAATTTGTCCTAGCACTAAGAGGATACAATGTGAGGAGGCGTAGAGCTGATTTTGAATCGAGAAAGAAAGGGGAGATAAATTTAGAAAACGCAAGGAAATTAGTAGTTCTAAGAATAAAACGTTGAGAAGTTATCCAAAAGAGAATTTCATGGAAGTAAGAAATTGAAGATGACATTCACGGTGAAAAGATCAAATTACTTCGATGAATTTGACCAGGCGTCAGTGCGAAGAATAAAGGAGACTATAAGACGTCGGACAATGATAAGAGTCGAGTGATTTGAATTTTGCATCTCTTGATAATGTCACATCTTCCTCCAACCATCCATAAGAACTGACTTTGTCTTGTCTAAGATCAAATCATTTGTTTTTCTGTTCTTTGATGACGTCATTCTACACCAAATATGAAGAATATGAATGCAATGGCAGCCATCAGCTGGAGATTCAATATCATACAAGACAAGATGGAGTCTTATTGTATCTCTTTTTGCAAACAGAGTCTGACTTGTCATAGTCTCACATCCATAGCTCCAAGGTCAAAATCCTTTCAAGTCCTCTCCACATAAAAATGACCTTCAAGTCAAAATTTGAAATTTTATAAAGCTAGAAAAAAAAACTAAAAATTACCTTGATGACGTCATAAATCGCCTATCCAATGATGTCAGCCCTACTAATACTAAATAAAACTAAACTAGAATTGAGTTAATCAATTTTATCTGTACGTGTATGATTTTGCTTCTACCTTGCTGAAACTTACTCAAGATTCTTTCGCACACCATAGACTAATATTTGTCCAGCCTATGACGTCAGTAGATGGATTATATCCCTTCGTTTAATACATAAAAATACCAGGACCGGACCACCTGAATCAATCTATCTTATCTGCCTATGATAGGCTTGTACTTGTGTAAGACCTCCATTAAAATTGAGAGACTGAGATGGTGAAAAAAGTCGAGGAATTTGACTCCTACACAATATTTGAAAAAAACAGACTGTTTGAGGGTTTGCAGCCGCGAGTTTAAGATGATAAAATTGTCTAAATCTCTCCCAATGACGTCACACCTCTCTCCAAATGCCTCTTAAGACACTATAAAGGGAGATACTCCATCATCAATAAAATTAGGTCTGAAGCTGATGGCCGGATTAGATTCATTTTTCTGTACTTTGATGACGTCATTCTCGGCAAAAAATGCAAAACTTGAGGGCAAGTGGTGCAACTATCAGCCGGAGATTTGTTCCTAAACAAGATGGAGTCCCATTGTACCTTACCTCCTAGAGCTTCACATCTATAGCTCAAAATGGGTAAAATTTATCCATTAGTGTAAAACTCTTTGGTTTATTGTTATAGTACCTATATAAGGTACTAATACCAAGACAGGACTGAGCCAGCTCAACCTATCCGCATAATTATGTTTGATCTAAGGCTGTACAATTGACCAGACCTACTGAGTCGGCTTATCAAATCTGCTATGAGTGACCTTCCAAATTTTGATTACAAAAATTTCCCTCCACCCCTTCCCTGATAAAAGACTAAAAGAACTTCCTCTCACTTCTTACATTTCCAATACTCTCTTCATCTGGAATTTATTACCTACTGTTTTCTACATCTGAGCATAACTTTTCTTCAATATTCAAGATTCAATATGAATACAATTTCCGTTATATCTGTGAAAATTTTACATCGTTGTAGATCCAATACATTTCTACCCTCGCTTCTATTTTCCTACATTTTCATCTCTTGCACAGCATCTCCACAGTTTCTAAATTTCTGTCCTCATTCTCATTGTGTTTGTGTCACGTTTTCAAAAGAGCCGATGAGAACTGTTAGTAGGCGACTTCAAAATCTTTCAGAACTCTACGGTCCTCCGGAGGGCATTCAAACATTATTCGACCTTGACAATATCACCAACCACATTCCTGAATTTCTTTGTTTTCTATCCTAAAATATCTCCATACTTTTCCTTGCCTTCTAGGTTTGAAAACTTCCTTACAGCCTTCTCATACATTGAGGCTGAATCCTCAAAAAATTTCTCGCCCGAGTGCCCATACACTTACAAAATTCCTTTCATCACATCAAACATACGCGAGCTTTGATAACTGGTTCACAGTCGATTTGAATGCTGCGGGAATGTACCCCTACAATCCTACTGCGCAAAAGTAATTTCAATTCTTTTATCTCAAGTGAATCATTGGTATACGTGTTTCGGAAGTCGTAGACAGTTTGTTTCCTGCTTTAAATAAATTACAATGAGCACATTGTTTTTCGTTATACTTAGTTACGCGAGTTACATGTAGAGGCTTTGTAGCCTAACCAAGTTGTTCTTAGAATGGAACAGGTTACCTTTATTAAAATTTTCACACGTATTGATACGTTCGGAAATTTCGACAAAATATTATCAATACAATATAGCAGAACATCAAACTTCAATCAGTGTAAGAGGAACTTGCGCTTAGGTAACCATAAATAAGTATGATATCTTATATTACGTACGCGGGAACTTAGTATATTCGATTAGTTTTGTTAATTTGGAAAACCCTTTCGTCGTTTCAACAAACTTCAGGCGTTTGAAATTAAATCGTTCGACCAAACACGCCCATAACATAATCCAAGTCTGTTATACAATTTCACTCTTTCAAATACATCCGCTAACCGCTGTGTGCGCTGTGCCGCCCCGGACGCTTTTGCATCTCGTTGCTGATGCGGTACCTACAATAAACCATAGTCTACCACATCGTATACTCCGTACCCATTTACAGATATAGAGTTCATGCAAGTGTAGGTATTGTATACACAAACGAGAGGAGATCAATAATTGATTCGAAGATCTATTAATGAGTCACTATATGCAGTATAATAGACTCTTTAAAAGTACAAAACTGATGAATGGAATGGAGTAACGAGAAGTTCAAGAAAAAGCATCTTCACGGAATAGATTAAAAATCCGCCTGTGCTGATGAGATTTTTTTGATTTTCTATTAAGTGCGCGTAACTCTAAAGTAAAAAGACTAGACTGATTTAAAACTTCGAATTTTCACACGCCGAGGTAGCGTTCCAACCTCTAGATAGAATATCATCGCGAAGGACAACGTATCTCTATCTCATACCGATGACCAAGAAACGTATTGGCCAAATAACACTAAGGGAAAAGAGAAGGAAATACAGTCAATGAATATTGAAGGTAGTTACTCGAGTTCAAGAATGAAAATAACTTCAAATGGACTTTTTCATAATTTTTGAACCCTCGGAAATAGTTTACTCGTTCATTGATTTGACAAAGGTTTGATGACGAGCTTAAAAATCTAAATTTTACACACTAGCAAAAAAATTTCAACTCACGTAATTTTTGGAACTTTTTTCGCCAAATGCATGGACTCGCGCGCTTCTTCAACTAATAAAAACAAGAGTCTCGCTGAACAGCTTCATCGTATTCAATCACAAAACAGACGCTGCCAACAGAAAGATGAGAAGTCATTAACGCCTTGAAAATAGGGGCGAGAAAGAAAAACAATAAATTATTAGATTGGTTTTCAGTCTAATCTCAGTTCATCACGCGTGCCTCGCTGTTTTTATTAATTAATTTTTAGTTATCATGGTCTTGAGAGCCTAACAACCGAAACTTATTTTCTTTTCCACGCTTAGATATTGTTTTTCAATATTCAGTATAGGTCAATTTCTTTGAACCGAATATAAAATCTTCATTTACCATTTTTTCTGAAGGTATGGAAAAAATTTACTCGAACATCATTCCAAACAGGGCATGGATATAACCAATAATCACATGTTTGAATTTGTTCAAGCTTTTCTACATCAAAATTATGCAGACTGTGGCTACGTTTCTGACAATGATACTATAAGATTAGATATACTTTTTCATTTAAATTGTTGAGGCAACTGCGGGTAACTGGGATCAAACAATCAAGCCCAAATGGTCGCAAGAGCCCATCAAAGATACACTTTGTACCTACATCTTTATAATAAACAATAATACAATAAGAACGATCGCAACCAGAGAGGATACCTATGCGACAATGTACACAAATGCGAACATTTCTGACTACGACAAACCAAATTTCAAGAAAAGGAAGTTTAAGATAAATATATAATCTGAAATTACTCTGTTCGAATATACACAGAGGAAAATTTCGTTATTGATTCAAGAATTTAGCTGTCTCTATAAACAAATTATGAATCCACCTGTGTGAAACACTCGAGCCTTCGACTATCATACCATAGACTATCCGTGTCACCATAAATGAATTATAACGCGTACTCGTAAATGTTTGACTATTCTGATACCTACCTACTTCATATAAAATTATCAATTTCACGCTCGAAACGTGGCTGATATCAATAAACGAAGAGTTGAAATACAACACTTGTCAATTCGATAAAATAATATAATGTGATCCCGGTGCGTAGATTTTCTTACCTATATACTCTTTCTTCATCAATTTTATCAATCACGATGATAGGCGGACGGGACGCTGAATAAAACTATTTATCGAGTATCTGGGCCCATTATCAGCACTTCTTAATGAGCGTTCAGAATCCAAATGTCAGTCTGTATGGCAATAATTCGTTTCGCTTATATATCGCACACTTTCCTTGGCGGCATTTATACATTGAAACGCTGCTGATTCAGGAATTCGGAACTCACATCAGTATTGTAGTAAGGAAGTAGCTACCTAAGCCTAAGTACTAAGGAAATTTGATAAGAACTGAAAAAAACTTACTGAAAACTGAATTTCTAGAGTCGCATTAACATCAGCTGTGTTTTTGAGTTCCCGTCAAATATTATCTCTCATTTATTAGACACAAGAAACAACTTGTAAGCATAGTATGGGTTGAAGAAGATTTCCTTATAGTACTTCATCAAAAATGGTTTTTTCATTATCTTATACAAGTGAGTCAAGCAATAACCAAAATTTCGAATCAAGCACTCAAAATAGAATATCTGTCGCGAGCGTCGCGAGTATAAATTTCTGGAGTTTGATTAGGTATCAGAAGCTCTCCATCAGAAAGAAATTAGTCTAGACTCTTCATTAGGAGATCAAGTCTGTCAAAACAATCAAAAGAATGATTAACTCTGACGTCATGTCGCGCCACAGGCACCAACTTACTAGGTACCTGAGGCGTTGACGGCAAGTAGCCAGCAACTAGCAAGTAGGCACTAACGCTTGTGGCTCTAGCCGTGCTCTAGCTCTAGCGGTGCTTGGACCAGTCATAGTCATCCGCAAGGAGCGCTAGCAGTCGGATTGGCCAAGATTTGCACCTTTACCGCCGCCAGTGTCGCCGTTGTAGGTGTAAAGCAAGGGGATAATAAATTTTGTTTGGCTATACAGCGCAATGTTAATAAAATTGATTATACCACTCAAAATGATTATTTTTTGCAATAAATGAAAAGAATAAAAGTTGTAGCCGTCATGACAAAAAAAGCAATACACCTAAAAGGAGTAACTAAATACAAATAAAACCGCAGAAAATACTAAAAACCTTCGAGGCGCTATCAACTAAAAAGTTATCCTCAGTGAAAGACAGAAACACATATAGCTCTTATGAGTTTGTTTTATATGAGTCTATTTCCAGATAATTTGAGTAACTTTTTAGTTTTTTGAAATTGTCCCTTTGAAACAAGCTTCAACAGTTTGCCGCTACAGTAAATGTAGAGAGCTCTTCTTTTGCTTTAAGATCCAAATTGCTGCTAGTAGCAATGTGTGGAAGCTTGGCCCAACACAATACAGTAATTGGATCACAATACTTTCCTACAACAAACAAAATTTTCAAATTTATAAGAAATTCAAAATTGCAATTGAAGGGTCGCATTTAAAATATACACAGAAAAGTGCCCTTATTCCAGATAGCCCTTCATATTTGAATCATAAAAAAATCTGAGAAGATGTCTCTTGGTATCCTTCAGGCTTTATGTACAAAGCAAGCTTTTTCAGAACTTGTAACTCACGTTATAGGCAATTCTCTTGATTTGAATTTCTGGGTCTAATATATATGTAGCCAGATTACAACTTCATCTTTTTGCCACACAAGACACAACTACTAATTGGCCAATTACAGCTATTATACACAATGGCGATAGTAATGCAAACCACAAAAACGGGAAATTGAATATTGGCAGCACAGGCAATGAGCGGGAGGTTTCCTTGGATCAATCCAAATTAATTTTTGTGAGAGGAAATAATTACCTAGTGAAAAATTTTACGCTTTTCATTTTTCAGTTTTCTCCTAAATTGCTTCAATTCCAAGTCACTCAAATGGGAAAATTGACTTGCTCCTATTAATCAATTTCTTCAAGCTGACCCAAATTGAAAAAATGAGCGACTGAAGTTGAATGTACTACATATTTTTTTCTTTAAATAAACGCAATTAACCCAACATCCAACAGCCGCTCTAGACAATCAAAATATTTGTCAATTTTTCTCATAAATTTTTCTTTTGAATCAAGCTTAATCAAGTTCATGTTCATAATTTTGGTGGTTCTAAGTTATCAATAAAATTCAAATCTAAACTTAATTTGAAAGAGAAAAAAAAAAAAAAACATGATGAAGAAAATAGGCAAATGAAAATTTGATTGTCGAGAGCAGCCTGAAAAAAAAAAGAAAAGAAATGTAGACTGTAAAATTACCAGCAAAATTCAAACAATATTCTGTTGTTCTTCTTGAAATAGCATTGCTGCATTGCTTCCTGGTTTCTTCATTAGATAGTAGGTAGTTCTTCAAATTTCAGGTGACTGACACAAATAAGAAGGTTAAGCAGAACACCAGTCAAAATCCAAACTTGGCAACAAAATGACTGAACTCCAATGTCTAACACAAAGGTTCCCTGAACTCCAAGACTACAGTCCAGCAGGCACATGTGGACACAGCTTGAAGGGAGGTCATCAACATCAAGATATAAATCTTCAATTTTGTATCAGAATTTTCTAATATCACCTCACAATTTTGGTGAATACATACTTGGATTAAAAAAAAAAAAAAATTGAGAAAATTCTGATTTTTTAAGAAACTTGAAATTTTGGTAGAGAGGAATCAACCAGGAGCGTTTCCAGAACATTTTTGACAAAAAATCAACATTATAGAGCAACAGAATTAAATTTTTATTTTCATTTTTGGTAATTAGTTCTGGTCGGAAAAGAATTTGCTCATTTCTTCCGATGTTTGAGTCCAACTGAGAATTTTCCCGCCTTGAGGTTTCATTTTTTCAGGCAAAAAAATTTTGATTGATTTTTAATTTTGGTTCCCGTTTCTGCTCCTCTTCCATTTTTTTTGTAATAATATATATCTTCATTATCAATCACAAAATTATTGCTAGGTCAAGAGGGGCAGGGATTCGTGGTGGAATTATATTTTAAAGGTGACTGACGAATGAATTTCAGCAGGGTCAAGAAAAATGGGCAAAGTGATCTCTCTGTATGATCTTTGACAGTCATCTTATTCTTCTAGACTTTTTCTGCATATTGCAGTGATAACTTGTTTGGAAATGTGGAGAGTGAAAATCAATAAAAATTTTTGGTTTTCATTTCAGCTTTTGATCAATGAATCTTTTTCTATCACTCCATCATTTGTTCTTTCAGAGCGCGATTTATAATTTCAATCATTCCTTCTTTTTGCTCCTGAGGATATTTCTAATTGCTCACCAGTTTTTGATCCAAAATATTAGACACTAACGCGCTACCATTTTGTCAAGTTTGAATAAGTAGACAGTGCTAGTGTCGACTATTCTGAACAGTGCTTTGGAAATAAGGTGAAGGTTTGAAGATACATACCAGATATGTATTCATCAGAAAAAATTTGAAATCCGATGTAAAACTGGTTTAAATTGAAAGAAAATTATCATTTGATTTTTGGTCCAGAAAAGCTTGGTACGGTACAGATCAATATCTGGAAAATTATACTGTTCAGATTATTGGCGGAATACTTTTGCTTTAATGACCCAAACGACTAATACTCCATGCACACAAATTAAAAGGATTCATCCTCTTCTCCTGGAAGGATTCACCTATGCTCAAAAATTAATCATAAAATCATGAAGAAGCTTAAATATCAACCTATGCTTGTAGACCACCTTTTGTTTTTGAAGTAGACTATCCAATTGACTTACCCGATAAAAGTGACATGTGCCAAATCTCGTGTAAAGGGTAAACTGGTCGGTTATGTAGAGCACCAAACTTATGAATGTAGCGCTTTTAAAATTCCAAGAATATTTTGGATTGAGATCAAAATTATGAAAAAACTACCACCCAAATCTCTCTAGTAACTACCAAAGACCTTTCAGTTGGATAAATTGGAAGAAATTTCTCATTCAACAATATTCTTCTTTCTCTTTCAGTCTCTGTACCCTTACTTTCTGATTATGAGTTGTGTACTCGACTGAAAACTGTCAACATATAGTACGTACCTACGCTAATCGCCTTTGATTCCCGACTTTTCTTGATTAAAAAATGGCTACCTACCTTCAGCTAGCTTTTGATATTTTTAGGTCTTCATTCGAGTCTCCTACGGCCTCGACATACTCAAGCACCCATATAAATTAATGCCCATGAAGAATCCAGCCAACCGACAAATATTTTTCTCTTATTACCCTGTCTAGTTTCTCGTCGCAGTCGGTGATCTGGTTTTATCGTCAAAAAATGATTCGATTAATCTCGCTACTGTTTAAAATCTAGGTAGGTAGAAGTATTTTTTTTTTTTAAATTCAACATCGGTACCGCTCGTGTATTTATGGCGTGCGCTATAATATAATTACGAATGGTCACTGTCAGTGCCATTTTCAAGAGGTTCGTTTTCATTTACATCATTACCGTCGTGCGTATATATGCTGTAATCTGTGTAAGTATACCTAGGTACTTTTCCCTAATTGAAATATGAACCCTAACATAATCACGAAACGTCAATAAGTGGAGAAACTTTTACATATTTTACCTTCAAAATTAATTTCAAATGTATCAGTATTCATAGGTCTATACGCTCTACGAAGCTTACTCGTTATACCAGACGTACAATTAACTTTCATTGTGTACACCAGGGACCACTTCTGTACTGCACGATAAAGCAGTCTGCCCTCTCGCTTATGAACTTCCTTGTGCGCCAAGTTCGCGCTTAATGTGTGCTGCCGTCGAACATCTCAATCAACTAATTTAATTTTTATCGCTTCGCAGTTTATACAATTTTCATTTTAATGTAGGCCTAGAAAATTTTAGAGTACACGATGAAAAAAAAAAATGTTCTTAGCGGTGTTCGGGTTGCTCGTATAGAGCGCAAGGTGTTGTCGAGGAAACAATTAACTCCGACAATGAACGTGACGAAATAAACGATGAAATATAGTGGGAATATAACGAAGTTATGTAGGCGTAAAATATAACAACAATAGTACAGCGGTGTACACCTAAAATGTAGCTCTGTAGAGCGCAAGTTGTGTACGGTATAGCAATAATTCTATACACCATCGCATGACTATGGAGACTCCGGACGGTGCGGAATACACATACATAAGCTGTACGTACATATTCAACGGTTGAATATGTAGATAGCTTGTAACAACATAAGAAGGGACGACACGGGACCCGTTATGTACCTCTTCTATATATACAAGACTCCGAGTTTCCCAACTCCCATGCAATTTCTTGTTCCAGTTCGTCTACTCTGTAGCTTTATTGCTGGTGTACGAAATACGCTGCTGTCTGATATAGTTGCGGTACCCTCGTTAGCGTGGCTCGCTCGACATTTGTACAGCACGCATTCGCCCTACTCGCCTTCGCTCTCGCGTCCTCGTCCGCGCCCGTTACCCTCACTGATCGTATCCATCACAACGTACGTCACTCAGGGTCAGCGTACACGAATTTCAGATACTGAGATTGAATACTTAATAAGAATTTTTTTTTTATCGATTAACCGAAGCATTCCGTCAGATATACGAGAGTAAAATAGGGCACAACCGTCGTACTACATGGCATTATGTAACGTGCTCCAAGAGGTGCTCTTTTGCGTTTGGGACGACGCGACGATACGAGCGAAGAGGTTGTGAAGAAAGATTCTCGAATAATGAAAGAGTAAATATGTTGTGGATAACAAAACTTGGAATCCTTACCAGCCAATGCGGAAGAGCGATGGAGAAATTGCGCATATTGCCTCTTTAATATGTATGTAAGCTTGAAGAATCTTAACAAATCTGGCAATGCTGTGTTTCCACAGAATCGAAACAAAAGTCGAGTTCCCGAAGGAAAGACAGGTCAGCTGACTGCACTCGGAAGATGATAAGGAAGAAAGAGGAAAGATATTATGTAGCCGGAGCTCGAGACATTCGAAGCGAGTGGAAGAGTAACGCGAGTGACGTAAAAGAACTTGTATACTCATGTGTTCAAGTAAAGAAACATCGTGGGGTTCGAATATAAAACTCGGCGGTAAATACCCCCACCCACCCTCTTCCAGGAAAATTCTGAAGTCTATTACATATAGTGTGCAAAGTATAGCGCCTTCGACGTCGCTCAGACAAGTTCAAACTCAGAGGAACACATCCCAAGCAAATCCAGCCCGATGAACCAAGGAGACCGTTAATTTAAAGGCTATTTTCAGTCGATATCCAACATCGAATGAAAATCGACGTCACATTGATCGAGAATTCATTTTCTCAGAGGTCTTCGTCGAAATTGCATCAATATGTCGTTGAAATCGACCTCATAGACGTCGATATGAGGTCGACTCATTTGCCACGTTGATTTCAGGTCGACTTCGAGTTGACTTTTCCCGATTCTTCATCGAGCTAAATTCAACTGCTTCGTTGAGTCGATTTCAAGTCATCGATTTGGAGATGACTCCTCCAAATTATCATCGACCTGAAATCGACTGCTGTCTATTAACAGTCGGTTTTAAGTAGAGTAGTTGACTTTAAATCGACCTCAAAGCAACGTCGATCGAGAGTCAATCAAGCCCGTAACTAGAAAGCGGTTGTAGGTGACGTAAGTGAAATCTCACGTAACGCAGGTTTTAAGGAGTTCCAAATTTTTGCATGTTTTCTTGTTTTTCTCAATTTTTGCCAGGTGACACGAGAAATATTTCAAGTGACGCGCGGGGTCACCCTAGTTACGGGCTTTCAGTCGATGCACAGTCACCCGCTTCTAGCATTGCGTCCTGTTTGGTATACTTTGCTACTCACAGACACAATGTGCTGTTATTAATTATGGCGTATCCTAATTTTACCCTTTGTCTGCGCCAATTTTTTGAGCCGAATAATTGGCCAAAATGTGTCAAATGGTCCTTCAGATACCTCCGAATATTAGTCGGTTTAGACAAGACATACAATCTTCTTACTGGTGACAAATTATGAATAAAATGAAAATACAAACCTTGTGCCTTTAAATACAATCTAAATTTATCATTTTTGTTGCCTCGCTGCAAATAGCTTTAGTAAATTTTTGAATTTTCGAAGAGACAGTCAGAAGCGAGGAAGAGAGTGTTGATTTCGAACCAGAGCTGGATTTAGGTCTGCTACCGCCGTGTGCAAATTTTTTCTTGCCACCCCCAATCAAAAAAATTTTTACTTGCTTTGCTCGCGATTTACCGATTAATGGAGGGTGGGGGGGGGGGCAAACGCATGGGAAAATATGAATTTCTCACAGTGATGACCTTTTTTTTTTCTTGACAATTTAATTTTCGTGTTTTTAGGGCTCCTACCAAGTGATTTTTTCTTTTTGGCTTGTCGATTCTCTTCGCCACACCCATCCTTTTTACTCTCAATACGCTTCCTTCAAAAAATAAATACTTATAGTCAGCGGTCAAAATGTTGACAAAAAAAAATTAGATGCCATTGCAGTAATGCAATGGCAGCGAGGAACCCTCTGCCCCGAGTCCATTAGACCAGCAGATTTCTCAATCACCACCAAGGTATAGGTAAAAATTTTTATCAAAAATTTTCCAAGTCCATTATGAAGGGGAGAACTGGAGATTCGAAATTCTTCCAAGTCACCCTTCTATCATATTATATAGCTCAGAGGTAAGATGTTTCCAAGTCCACTTCCTATCATATATAGCTCGAGAGTCGAAATTTTTCGAAGTCCCTCTCCGTGATGACGCCCCAACAGAAGGGATCACGGCTTTCCCGCTAAAAAATGAAAAATTTATACCGCCCAAAAAATCTGCCGCCCTGTGCAACCCGGTAAACGCCGCGCCGTAAACCCTTAGCTGTTTCGAACCGACCAACTAAGAATGCGTATCATTCATTTCTTGTGGAAGTTTGGTTCTGAATCCCAAGTAGAGTCAATTTCACGACAGACTGACGAATTTAATCGTGATCACAGTATGTATGCTAGTTGACCTTGAATCGACGTCGATCTAAACTCGACGTATAGTCATCCACTTGTAGCATTCTGTCATATTTTGTAACTCTACTTCTCGCTGATAGAATTTGTAGACATAATTTATACAATGAAAGTCATTGAGAATCGGTCGAATCGATGCAATTTTAACATCGATTTTCAGTCGGCCTTAAAATTTCATACCAGAAGTATTGTTTTTGACCTCGATTCTAAAACCCAATCAGATTGTGTAGTTGCAATTGACGGACTGCGAATGCAAGTTTCTTTTCGATAAAGGACATAGATCGATTCACAATCGACGTCAACTTTGGGTCGATATCGATCTATCAAGACTCACTTTCCATATTGACGATGAGTCGATCATAGAAAGGAGTAGTTAATTTTGAGTCGGTACATTGGACAGAACTGAATCGACGTCTGTTTGGAGTCGATATGATTCTTTGGAAAGGCTCTACAAGCAGGAAAACTTTCATCTAGGCGAGCTCAGAGTGAGGCGAGAGATTTGGAAACTATATAAGGCGAATAAATTGATGAGACGTCTTGACCCAATTCTCGACTTGAACGAGAAGCTTTTCCCGTCAATTCTTCGATCACCTAACTCGATGAAAGCTATATCTACAAAATCGATCACATAGCTAAGTATACAAAATAACATTCGTATGAAATTCTATTGCCGCTAATTTTTCCCAAACAAATCTGGTCGAGTAAAGAAATTTGATTTTCTATCACTCGAAGGTATTTAAGCGGAAACGCTCAACGGCATGTGAACGTCAATTACGCAGATTACTTTCTAAAGATAGGGCGCTGTAAATAAGGACGTCTGTAAAGAAAAACTTGAACGACCTGCAATAGACAGCTTAACTTAAAAACTCCGTTCATTTTTATCGCGCGCCAATCAGCAATGTTAAAAAGTTGCTCATCAAAAAGAGGGTTGCGGTGTTCAACTCGAGTATTCTTTTTATAGCGTAGATATTTGTACACAAGGAAAAGAAACGACAAGGTCGATTACGTAAATATTGAAAATTGAAGTTCAATGCACCTTTGCATGTCTCAATCGTATTACAAGGAATGACTTAGAAAAGGAGGTATTTCGACAAGATCGGCTCCGATTCACGTTCTCCTACAAACTCACGAAATCATTCAAATCCTTTCCTTTCAAGGTTTTAGACTTCGTATAATAAGTTTCTCCTTCTCAACTGAGGGGAAACTTCTCTCTTTTTCATCAATAGACTTTCACTATCACGAGAAAGTTTCCACCTTCTATCAAGGTAAACTCATCTCGTTGGCAAAGGATATCCTGTCACTCTAAACCGCAAGGGGTAAGTTCCTAGTTTTCAAAGTAAAAATCAGCAGTTCTCCATCCCTTTGAATTAGCCACAAGTAAATATACTATTATACGTTTACGTAAACCGTTATACGAGCATTTTCAGGAAACACCTACCCGACCTTCGAACCAAGCACATGTACCGAAATGCGTAGAGTAGAGCAGTGTGAACGCAGTCTCGATAGGAGTAGAGATTCTAGGACTGGAGCGATCAAATTTCGAAGATCTGTTCCATCGACGACACAGAATTCGCATGCAGATGTTTTCTGTGCCGCATACGCTCCTCTCACAACTAGAAAACTCGGTGTTTTTTTTCCGCATAGTTATATGATGATGCTGGTAATTCGTTTACCTATATGCGCACATATAAGACCCAGTTATTTGTACTCATATTATAATGCTCTTCTTTCTCCTTTCTTTATTTTACTTCTCTTTTCTTCCTCTCTTTTGTGCATGTTATTATTCACATAATACTGTCAAATCGTACGATTTTGCGGCACCAAGTGGAACCGATCGTATAGTTATCGTTTATTTTACAATAACCTATACAATATCGATATTCACTTTATTATTCCGATGCAGGAAAGCCAAAAATTCTATGAGAAAAACATGTGTCTTTGGCGTAGAATCCTCTTCTCCACCGAAATTTTTGAGTTCCTCTTCGGATCGAGGTAATCAGACATAGATAGCAATTTTTCGAAGTCTCTAATGTAGGTCAAGGTCATTTGGGATCAGGGTGTAATGTCAGATTGAGGCTAAGAGCTTTAGTCGAGGTCAGAGCAAAGTTAGGGTCAATTAGGAAACGATCATAGGCCACGCTTCTCCTTCTCTCATCATATTTAGGAACTATGGAGGCAGTAGAGACTCCAAGAGAAAAAGAGACCGCCCAGGCGCATTCTGAAATTTAGTATAGCTATATGTTTGTAGAGCTTATGCTTGTGCACTATACAGAAATAGGAGGCCGGTGATCAAACACGAAAGTCATAACAAAAATTGTGAAAAATGATTGCAGACGTAGCCGAGGGAGTGGTTCAAGAAGATTTCTCATATAAACCATAAAAATGGTTCAAAAATACTTTGACAATTCAAAAATCTCAGAGCAGGTTCAACGCTCCCATGAACACTTGATTCTCTATTCCGGGAACTGCTTGCAACCGGAAGAACAGACCATAAATAGATGGAATTGGTCAGGACTTGTAGAAAAGAAGATGAGGAATGAGGTAAACAAGAGAAGATGTTGCACAGGGAATGAAATAAGTTGAGAGAGACCTCCACACGGAAACAAGGTTATGGTTAGCAATTAACCTATCGCGAAACGCTATCGAAATTAAGAACGGAGGAAGAGACCGCAAAAAAAAAATATTGATGATCTTCAAGTAAACTTCGCTACGTCAACCCGTTAGGAAAGGATTTAACATTAAATTCAGATAATACAGAGAAGGCACTTCATAGGTGAACTTTTAGGGGTGAGTACGTGAGAGAGAAAAAACAACTAGAATTAAACAAAGAGTGTCTTGCAGTTGAAAACTTTATAAACTCATATTCTCATAATTCTATAAAAACTGTAAAGCATCGTTGACCGCTTTCGTCTTCATTATTATTAATGCTTCGATTTGAGGCTCACACGAAGTTTTGTGCACGCATTAACTAAGCAGGCTTTCTCATTATTAATATTAACATCATTATTATTATGATTATTACCATTACCATACGCGTATAGTACGTAACGCTTCAGGTTGATTGAATATAACCTCGTGATGTGACTTCGTTTGAAACTTTATTTCACATTCTCGCGAGAAAGTTCGCAACTTCGTCGGGTTCAGTCCGATATAGTTTATGCATAGCATTAATTTTTATGGAAGTTCGGCGCATAGTGTCGCGGAACAGTAGATACCTTTATAATAAAAGTCCACAGGTTTTGAAATTAGAGAAACTTCTAAGTGCTCTAGCAACGCTAGAGAACGTCGCAGGGAAAAAGTTTTTAGGAAACTTTTGTACTACTCCTATAAGTGGCTGTTATGACATTGCTATTAGATATTTATGAGGTCGTTTTAAGTTAATTTAACCCTGTACCTTTCGACAGGTATCCTCGGATCTTCTGGTTACTTTATTACAGTGGAATTAGGAATGTAATTTTTATGCAGATAGTGGATAATTTTTGTAAACATCACAAGTCATGGATGAATTCCTAACCTATGAACTTATTTTCAAGCGGTTGATAGATCGAGATTCCCATTCTACCACTAGACGATTCTAATGAAGATGAATGCGTGCTCGAGCCATGAAAGGAATTCTTAACAAATGCTCCGGAGCATCTAAATCACAATTTTCTTATAAAAAAAGATTAAGCAACGCACCTTACGCTTCTCGACCTGGGTGATTCAATCGAAAACCCCTTATGATTTCACTGACGCAAGAATAAATTTCCTCCTGACTCCATACTCGCTTTCTTCAATTGTGTTGCCCCATTTCCTGAGGAGGCGTCGTTGAATTATGAGAGGCGCTTCAAGCAATTTTCCGTTCCTCTAAATGGGATGTCGTGAGATCTGATTTACCTCATGCGAGATTCTTCAAAAAGCATACTTCTAGTGTAAATGAGTTAATCGGTGTGGTGTTGCAACAGATTTGCGTTCATTTCACGATCCACTATCTCCGCCATTTTTAGTCGCACTTTCTCCCATCCACCTACACATCGAGTTCGCGCTCTTTTAGCTACTTCTTTATCTGATTATCTGACTACAAGGGAATCCAGGGAATGAAGAAATCAGTGAAGCAGCCAAAAACGCAACCAACGGCTCATCAGTCTACTCGTCTTTCCTGTCTACAAACATAGAGCACGGCAGTTTCATCAACAGACACAGTCAAATCTCAAATCCCACTCAAACAAACTTCTTTAATTTCTCGCCAAAGAATCGACCAGATAAGACTTACGCACACCCACCTCATCTTTCACCTTATGTCTCTTTCGTGCTCTAATTGCAAAATTGATCAACCTCTATCCTCTAAACACACTTTTCCCGGCCTTAAATTAATGGTACCACTACATTAAATGCGGCCTACCGTCATTTTTACCACACAGAATGCGGTTTACCGGCGAATAAGAAAATTAATCTCACTCGGAACACTTTATACATGCCAAACAGTTGTATAGAAGCCTTACCAGATAACTCTTCATCCCTTTGTCACATTTTTTCGTTTTTTCATCAACTAGATATTATTCCCCGTAACTAAGTTCAGCCTCGCCTGAGCTTATGGCCCTGATAATAGGCATCAGGCTGGTAGCTCGATATATTGAATCAAGTGTCTCCTCCTCCATCTCCTACCGACCTTTTAAGTATGAGAATGACGTCACACCATTGTTGAACTTGTATACTATCTCGACAAACGCTCAAGAGGAAGGATCTTGGACACTTCCAGATCATTTGCCGAAGGAGAGGCTACTATTCAAAAGTAGACAGGCAACTCAGCCTAGCCCGTTTGATGGGACCATCACCAATTGAGCACGCTCGAGCCTAAATAGTTTGATCGAGGGTCTTGAGTTGAAGAGTCCCAACCCAAAATCCTCCTCTGGGTCTCACTTATCCTAGTTTTCATGCTCAGAGGAGAAATATAGCTAAAGACTCAATAGTTATAGCCTAGTTTAGAAGATTAGAGCTAAACATTACTTTCCTCTGGGTCCACCACTTTTATTGAGGCTCATAGCTCCAAATTTTACAACATGAATCTATTTTATGGGAGGTCATTAAAAGATTTCGGCCGGGTGCGGTCCGTCGGATGCCCCAGAGACTTGAAATATTCTCGAACATTAAGCTATTCTTATGAGGTGGGAGACTCAGAAAAACTCTATGAACTTCATCAACGGAGCTGTTGATTGAGACGAGCAGGAAATCGTTTCTATGACAGGAATGGTAAATTCTACATTTAAAGCCTCTTCTTCGTGATATATTTTCCTCTCGAATTTTCCGGAGGCTTGTCAGCGTCAAGGACCCTACCTGCCACCGTTAGAAACCATGGGTCTACCTCATCGGATGTAGTGAGTGTGCTTTTTTTTATGTAGCCCAAACAAGGCATATGGTCGAACACTTCAGAGAACCGCCTCCCCCATAAATTAGCCTTCGCCAAAAATACTTCAGATAGTGATCCACATTTTGAAATATCGCTTCTCCACTCTTGGGAGCGACATGATTGACAAAATTGAAAACACGGGATCAAGACGATTTTCCCATTTGAATGTTCATCGTAGAATCTTAAATTAGTCGAGAACAAAACCGTTGAGCGGAAAAAATAGAGAACGAAATTTGCAGAGCGTTAAATTTCCTACAAATTGTTTTGATCGATTCAAGAGAAACTTTTACCAACCGCGCTACTCTTTGATTGCCTCATTTTTGGGCTGCATTCAGATTGCGGCTTGAAAAGGAACCAGTTCATAGTCCAAAAAATATAATGATGTTTACTTCACACCCAAAAACTAAATCACTCTCGCTCTGTCGCTCCTCCGGTCTTGGTGTCGATTTCAGGTCATCGTTTGATCTCCTATCTCCATTAGACATTTGAATAATCCGAAGAAACTTGAAAAACTGTCGATTACGTCAACGAGCCCAGTCCACGCAATGTCGATGTCGGTTTCTAGTCGACAAGGAATCGACGACTCATTTTTGATCTCGATTCTGAACTCTGATCAAATTGCCCACACTTTACTTCAAATATACACAAAATCTCGACGTCGATTGCAAGTCTTTTGCCGATGGAGGAATTTCAAATTTTTTTGTAACTGATTGCCTTTCTTTTGGGCCGTAGGTACTAGTCCATTTTTTTCGAGCTCCGGGGTCGGACCGTCAACTGATTTTCCCGCGTTTTTGTTGTACGCGATAGTAGCGCTCACTGGTTCAAGTGTTCTTCATGAATTAAGAAGATCAAAATGAACCGAGTTCAAAGCCAGTCAAAAAACAAGCCAACGATCCATAGAATAAGGAGGAGATCTCTTCCTCCAAACTTTTGGCTGGTCGCTTGCCCAGAACTCAGTTCATAAGTTTAAATAAAATTCTCGTGATGTTGTTGAACTCTTATGGTAGATCAATCGCCTTCATTCGGCTTCTTCACATCTTTCCTATACACGTCTCCACAAGCTCATGACTCACATCCTCAGCTCACGTTACTTCAAGGCTGTTATAGGCTCAAGTTAAGTTCAAGTATAAGTCGTAAAATAATCAACTGATTTTGAAATTAGGTCAATTATTAGTTTTAACTCGAACATATTTTTTAATGGGCTAGTCACCTTTCAAGTGTGTGTTTAACTGATTCAAGTAAATGAGTTGTAAATCAATAACAGTATAAGTCGATAACAATTAATGGACAAATTATGAACTGAAGTAGATCCAGAGTGAAGTGGAGTGGTTTCAACCGCAAACATTGATCGATCGACAAAAACAGTACATTTTGATTCATGCCAGGAATGTACCCTTTCTGCCGACCTTTTGGCAATTTGCCTTTCAAATCGTAAGTCAATCGTAAATTATTTGAATTAGTACAGTCAGTCACGCCGGAAAATTTCAGTCATCGATCAGTCAATCAGTCAGTTCAAAAAATTGGATGCATAAGTCAGTCGAAAAATATCAGTTAATGGTCAAGGTTTATAGGTTGACTTGACTTAAACTCAACATCCCTGCTTCACTTGATTTTTCTTCCGAATTTTCTCACTCTGTATTTCACTCCCGTTGACGGCAGTTTTGTGTAACCGTTAGCCTTTCCAAGAAATACATCGTTGCTTACAAGCCTGTAATATATCATTTTCGACTCTTGATTGCGGATTGAATTTTGTAACACAGCGACAAGGAACAGTAAAAGTTCGTTTAAAAACGCCTTTGAATCGACGTTCCTCTGATCTTGGTGACTGTCTATATAAAAGAGGTGACTTAAAAAAGGACTTAATTGTGTACATTTAGGTAATAATAATATAGCGAGTTGATTTAATTCTACCTTATCAATTTCGTGAGTCTTCCGGAAATGATACCGCATACGATCATCGGTATCTTTTTATTGTACACAATAAAGTAATACTTATATCATACAGTATGTTTTCGTGCAGTTGACGCGAATAAATGGTCAACTGACTCGCTTACCTACAGCCGTATCCTTCTAATTATTATATTGCAACCCATACATAGTGCAAGTATGTGCACGAGAAAATAATATTTTCGTTGTCTATTTACAATACACAGCAACATCACGTGAAGAGAGGGAACGACTTTCAATTTTTTCGTTTTTTTTTTTTTTGTTTCATTTCATTCTTTTCTGACGATGACAAACTCGTTCCGCCAAATCATTCAAAAATCATTCGTTTCCGGTTTAATTGAAAACAATTCGGAGTTTTCCAGCGAACGGATGGAGCATTTTCAAAGGAGAAAGAAAACAACGAACGTAGAAATGGATTAGGGGGAACGGACACGTCTCACGAAATACGCACGCCGTATACGCCTACTACGACGTGAAACTCACGTATACGAGTATTATACTGCATAGTCACCTATATGTCGATGTCGTGAATTCGAGTTCTTGAATTTGGTATCCAACGCGATATACATCTGCTACGAATGTCGGTTATTCTTCAAACGATATACGAGCTCGTCTACAAAAAAAAAAAAATTACGTCGATACGATACGATTAATAATTCAGTATAGCGCCTGGTATAGGATAAAAAAAAACCTTCAGGCAGTTACGATCGTAAAAGCAGAATGAACTAACTCTTATGAGCGAAGTTTCAAAATCTTTCTTATGACATCGAAGGAAACTATACGATGGTACGTACCGAAACCCTCGAAATGGGAATGGGGCGTTCTGTGAGAGATGTTCCAATTGATGATGGTTTTGGCTAAGGGTTTGTCTCCCACGTTTGATTTAAGAGATCAAAAACCAAACGATTTAGTACAACCTTCCTTTACACGGATTGAGGGTCATCCTACGAAGCAAGTTTCCCATCCAGAATTAAAGAGTCTCCAATAAGATTTTTGGGAAAGATTAGTTTTCTAAGGAGAATCTACAGAGCAACTTTGCCTAAAACCTAATCCATGATTTAGTTGATTGACTTGAAAGAATGGTACGTCTTCTATGGAGAACTTAAGCTCGGCTGTGCAGCAGCGTAAAATAAACAGCCAACCAGCCGAAATTCGGAGGACATAGCTGGTGAGTTTTACAACTTGAGTCTTTCAACTGCACTAGACACTTCAATTTCAAGAAAACCTCGGCACTGGATAAGGTCTGCCTTACTAAGTTGAATTGACGTATATCCAAATCGACGACCAAGCAGAAGTTTCATTTTTTAAGGGAATTCATACTTGAACGAGTAACACATAGAAGTTGAATGCAAAAACCACAGAAATAGCAAAAGTACGCGAAGCGCTTTCGACTAAACAGCCATTATCAACGATATGAAAGCAACTGAACCAACTACGGCGATCAGAGGAAATCATGATTGAACTAGCGAGTCATCAAAATGTGAATCATACTCGTAAACTAGTTCAATCAACCCCTCATCAGGTAATATACCAGTTAAGCAATCTACAGTGGTCACTATTCAGATGACGAATAATTTCGATACACTCCAGCGCTTTTCGTTTAGAGAGAATTTTCTCTATGGAGGAGGACCGCGGACTCCTCTCTGAAGCCATGACCGCTAGCAATAAGATGGTCCGCGAAAGCTGGTTCACCTTCTTGGGTTTGTCGACTCTTATTTTGAGCTGACGGTCAGTTTCCCCGATATAAACTCCCTTCCTATCGCTACACTCCACCTTATATACACCACTCCTTTCAGTTGGAGGGATCGGATCCTTCAGCCTAACAAATACACTTTTAACCGTAGTAAGATTATAATAGGCGGGCCGGGCCGGAAATCAAAAGGGCAAAGAACGCGACCCAATTGAGAGGAAAACTTCCCTAGGAACAGAAGTCTTATCCAGCGCTTTCTATGGTCAGTAAACGAATCCCGAGGGAGGGAGGTGGTGAAACCAAGACTTTTTCGAGGTCGATGTCCAAAGTGACCTCAATCACTCTCGTCCAGTGCTTTACGGTCAACAGCTTCTTATGAAAGGCGGACTGACTTAACGGGATACAAGTCAGCCGATGGATTGAGCTATTGAAAGCTGCGAACTTGTGGGCAACAGGGTAAAAAGACTTGCCGTCGTTAGTAATATCGGTCGAAGTATCTTTTCTGTGAATAACAAATTCATGGACGCCGTCTCTTTCGGAGATCGTCAAATCACAATCATCGATAGTAGAACCACCTACAAGGTGAATTTTATGCAGTTATGGACAAGCCCTCTAACGTTTCCAAGGTCTCTGACGTCTTTGGCCAGGGTGGTGCTAAGGAAAACAACCTTTTAAACTTTCTTAACCATGTAAAAGAGGTTAGGCGTGTTATCAATTCTTGTAAATTCGTCATTCAAACTTCCTCGTTGAAAAGATTCTCATACGCAATTCACGACATGGATACCATAAAGGCTGGTCTACAACCATGGCATTAGTCGAACTTGATACCCCTGTCTATCAAGCAAACTCCGACAAATTAAGCTCAATTTCAGTTTTTTTCGACTTAGAAAACGCTTTCTCGAGAGTCTGACAAGCCCACATTCTTCCTCACCCCCACAAAAAATATTTCCGCGGTCTGTTCCCACAACTTACAGAAAACTATCTATGACACCGTTCCTCCTAAGTCGAAGTAGCAGATCGACTCTCTTCTGTTCACATCCAATCCAATGGAGTCTCACAAAAAATCACCCTCAGTGGAATACTCTTCATAATCGCAATGAATGACATCTTTAGTAACATCAATTTCCTTGTTAAAACAATTTTATATGCCGATGACCTGAGTATCCAAATACGAACAAATACTCAACTTCTCGTAAACAAAATCCAACAAATTCACATCTTGTTTGTCCTCAATTGGGTATCATACCGCAAATTCGGAATATCCTCCTCTTAGTTCTGTATCTTGATAACGAGCTGAAATTCCATAATTTCCTCCCTGCTTCCTCAGCTCCATCCTTATCGCAGTTAATGACATAATGGAAGTCCTCGATCTTCGCTTTCATTTCAAACACTTCCTGGCTACCGCATATTAGATAATTTAACGTCAAAGTCAAAGCCTCAGAGATTTAAACGTCTCGAAATACGTCTATCTCATTCTTCTGCTGGCTGCAAACGTGAAATTCTATTTTCCCTCTACCAAACCTCATTCTGATCTGCCTTAGGTAGAAGATATACGTTTTTGTTGCCTTAGATTATGGATCACATAAATATGGACTCGCATCCTCATCACATCTCTCACTTCTAGACACAGTTCAAAATTACGTCATTTGCACTAGCCCTGCTCGAAGTCCGGCCGCCGAATCAGGTTGTCCATATCTACATTTTCGTCGATTTTACTTCAACGCCTGTTTCCTCGCCTTTCTCATAACTTCCTCAAACCTCAGTTCACAAAATTGTCTTCAACTCCATTATAAATCGTCCTACTTGTCGCTATACTTTCAACAACATGTTCTACCCACTCATCCTCTAAATTCTACCTGGTCCTTGTATCTTCCACATTACCCCCTTGGACCTTACCAACACCTAAAATAATCTACAAACTATGTCAACTACCCAAAAATCTACCAACCCCGCAGTTGATCGCTCTTTCTTCCTAGAAATACTTGACTCTTTCCCCAAATCTACCCCTTTTTCACACATGGATGAAAAATTGAGAAAACAATCGGTTTTGCGTTTTTATAGGAAACAAAATCTTTCCTCATCGTCACCGCAACACTGTAGCAATTTTGACGGCCGAAGTCCAATTGCCATATTTTTCCCCTAAACCGTACTTTTCTGATCGCCACTGACTCCTTATCCGCCTTAACGGAACTTGTCTTACGTATCCATTCATTACGACTTAACTTTTACCTGAGTTCCAAACCATACGAGGATCCAAGGTAATGAAAAAGTCGGTTCAGCCTCCAGAACTGACAAAATTCTGAAGAATCAACTCTCATCTTCTTCCCACTAAAAATGATCTCAATCACACCGTCCACCTCAAAATCAAATATCATCGAACAATTTAGCCCAATTTATATTACTAGGTACCATTTGCGTGGGCTTCATCACACAAAATCTACCTCACACGTCTCCAAATTGGTGACACGCGATTCACATACGGTCACGTTTTTCCCAAGCTTCCCGTTCTCATACAAACATTCTAGCTTTGATTCTCTCCGCCACACTCACCAAATTTCATTATTCATCGAAATAACTTTCGTCAATGAACTCCATGATATCCTATCTGAAATCAGCAAATTATGTTAAATACCTACAACGCATCTAAAATCAATTCATCATTAAGAGTTTGTAAAAGAAAAAACTAGCCTATGCATGTCACTTTTACAGTACATAAGTAATTTGATTTCAAAATTGAAAAGTGATGTGAGAACGTTGAAAAAAAAAAAAACACCTTGGTTGCATGATAATACGATAAAACGTCTCTGTTTTCATCACAGATAACAAAAATTCTACATATATTATACTTCAAATTTTCAATTTTCAGGAGCTATGAAAAAAAAATCAATCGATGTTTCTCTTTTATTGAAGATAGATAAAATAATATTAGATAAATATGAGAGACAGTAATAATGTACAGAACAATAAAATTTCTATGCGGTAGAATACCAATAAAAATCACAATGCGTTAATTTCAATCATTCATGGCACAATTAGTAGAAATAGGAACTTATAAAATAATTTCTATTGGTTGCAAGTAAGCGATAATACTTAGTTCTTGGATATAATTAAAACCTATAAAAGAATCTCATCACTCTTGTGATGACCAATAAAATTTTGAAATTGTTATAAAATACTTAATCCATTTTTCTTTTTGAGGATGAGCAAAATAATGACAGTAAATTAATTTAAAACTCAATACTTAGCACAATTTAAGCAGTAAAATACAAACAGAAATCTCATTAAATCTTTATTCTTCTACCTACTCTTGATAAAATTCTTCTTCTTCTTTTTTTTTTTTTCCTATGCTATATTAGACAAAAATGATACCTCTATAATGATTAATTACACAAAGAATAAACACTTTGTTGATTACAAAATACTGTAAAATAATCTTTGTTTTCTAATTTTTGAAGTGAGCAAAATGATTATAAGTTGGTAGAAAAATTTCAAACTATTTATACCCAATTTATGCTATAAAATACAAATAATATTGAAATTTTCAGTGAAATGGCAAAAAATTTTACAGTGCCTCAATTCTTCAGCAATTAAAGCAGCAAATTAGCCTAACAAATGGTAATTTATCTTTTATTTTCGATCACTCATCCAAGTCAATACAACCATCTACCAATAAGGTTTGAAGACAACAGCATCCAAAACCTCAAAATGCCTGCCAGTTTTGTACTTGTACTTCAGTATGGAAGAAGTATACCATTCATTTAGCACTGGGTCATATTTATCGACTAAGTGATTAACAGTAGATCTCTGTTCACTCTCTTCAATACCGCCCACAACCCATAATGCATTTTCATGAGGTACCATAACATGATGAGTCAGCTTCCTGGTTGTAGGCTGTAATTCTTTCCATCTCCCGGCAACTGGATCATATACTTCAAAGAAATTCTGCATTAGTCCGCCACTTACATAAACCTTGTCTTTGTATAGACAACATGCTGCTGCTTGTCTTTTAAATTTAGTTGCAGGTAGATTTTGCCATTTTCCAGAACGAAAATCATAGGTATGGACAGAGTTGGTCTCACTACCATTATATTCACCTCCAATTAAATATACCAAATGAGTATTATTACAAGTGGTCATACAAGCCATTTGCTTTTCTTTATCCAAGGATGGTAATCGAGTCCACATATCCTTTTCTTTATTGTACCAGTATATATTATCACTACCTTCATCCTTGTCATAAAAGAGTACACTATCGTGAATCTCGCACATTTCAAATAAGTGAGAAGCATTCGGTGGAGTATTCAAATATTTTTCTGTTTGTCCATCAATTGAAGTACTGACACTAAATTTGGCATGATATGTTGACAGGCTAGTGCAACGGTAGTGATTCAGAGAGTACAAGAAGCTGTTATTGACAGCGACGCATTTCATAGTATGTTCTAAATTCAAATCTTGAGCAATTTCACAAATAGAAAAACATTTAAAATCTTTATCCATTTTGAAGACTTGAACCCAGTTTTGTTTTAATATCTGCCGGGCTCTATGGTTGACAAACACGTTCAGAGGCCTCCTACTACTTGAGATTAAACTTTCATAATCAATTACTTTGTATTTTTGAGTCAATTCTACGCAGGCATCTAGATTATTTAATTCAAAGGTGATAAGAGACGAGCTTTCATATTTTCCACAATTGAGCAATTCTAGAAATTGGTTCAAATATTGTGATCTTTCTTCACGTGAATGATTGATCCAACTAAGGACAGCTTTTTCTAATGTCTTTATGCCGATAGAGGATAATGTAAATTTTGGGTTAGTCAACACTCTACTTAGGAAGCGGAACGGTAACTCGAGAAATTCCTCGCATTCAAGGAACGGCTCAAGATATTTTATCACATGATCAACCAGAACATTTAATAAAATATGTTTGGTTTTGGCGTAAGCAAACGACAATATATCTCGAATATTTTTGAAGACTGCACCTTTTTTCAAATATTGGATACATAGATCTTCTAAATTGCCTAAACCAAGAGTATCACTGGCTACAATCAAATCAAAAACATTTTCAGAGTTTATGATTACGTCACCTGTGTAAATGAACTGCAACACTTCTCTAAAAGTTGTGACTCTTATGTCATCCGGGAGCTCAACAGATGTTGTATTTTCTCCTCGACATAGAAGACTAAACATAGAATCAAAGTAAGGGCACGCTAGAGCTAATGCAACTCGATGACATTGAAAACTTGTCTCTCTGCATTTAATGGTGACATCGGTATACTTTTCCAATTTACGAAATTCGTCCAACTTTGAGTAATACTCAATTATATTTTTTGAAACGTGAGCCATACCAAATGCTGAAATCAAATCAGTAACAAGATGTAAGTATCTTTGAGCAGTTGTCTCCCATTATTTACGGTTTAAATTGCCTCTGCAGTACTTCTATTTCACAATCCTTTTTATTCAATATAAACATTGTAATTTACCTCCAAGGTTGGTCTCTATTGATCAAGATGTAATAATGATACAAGATTGAACACAAATTTCAATTGAAGAGTACTATCAACTTCAACTTCTTCTTGCAATACAATTAGTAATGCCGTTACGTATGCAAATTTTGAAATTGCAATTGTTGCAGGATTAAAATCTCATAAGAACCATGACAAATAAATTAGTAAGATGAATGAAGATCACAGGCCTTTACACTCAATCCGTTGATTTACAACAATGCTGATTGCAAGGCGCAAGCAGTTCACTGATTTGATTTTAGTTATTGTAAATATAGGCTGGTTTCCTGTGATGTCACACCAAAAACAACATGCCTCAAAACTGCATTGCTGCATCTGTGATTTGCGTAAACAATGAGAAATCATCTCTGATTTCTTGTAAGTTGTAAACATTTATTCAGACTGATTTAATGAACGTTTCACCCATCACCTTGCCTTGACAATGGAATATATGGACCCGCAGATGAGCAAAAAATGTTAAAATAAGGGGGAAAATGCAACACACAATAAAACAAGGGAAAGATAGTAAAATGCATTTGCGTGGGTGATAAGCACCAGAAGTATTCTCAAGGTTGTTTAAACAAATGCAGGAAGTGCTTTCAAGTTTTGGAGAAGTAGTGCACCTGTAATATGAATTTGCATCAAATTGCACAACCTCCACAAAACTTGAAATCATTTATCGCATCTGTTTACATTTGGCAAAAATACTGGTACCTGTACCTCTAACAAACTAACATAATACCTATTACAAAATTTTGTCCTATATGGCTTTCAATGTTTACATTTTTATCAGTTGCTAGGACAAATAGGGTACCCTGAGAGAAAGAAAGATAGAATGAGAGTGACTTCATCATTCTGTCTTTCTTGCTCTCAGAATAGGTATTTGTCCTGCAAACTGATAAGAAAAATGTAAACGATGTATAGGCGATATAAGCAATAATGACACAAGACCTCGCACAACGCGTTTTCATCTATTTGGAGGCAAAATAACACAGATTCTTAAGGACATTTTTTAGAATAATCCATCTATCTCAAGAATGCTTGAATTTTGTGAGAAAGTCAAGAGAACTCAATTTGCTCTCCTTGTAATTTTGTACCTGATGAGACTAAAACAAGAAAAGAGGTCTCTCAGAATGGAAATTGCCAGAATGCAACTGTTTAAGTCTTAACCAAGAAAGTCAGGTTGGACAGCGCTAGTATCGCGCCCAACAAAATTGGGAACCTGTACAGTTTATCCCCTACAACATATTGGTTTGCCAGATTCCTTTTGGGATGGCTCTTGCTGTTATAGACAAAGTCCCAGGTGTCAAGTGACCTGCAACTCCAATTCCCTGCTGAGAACGCAGTGTATTGCAGCCAGCCAAAAGCCTAAAGCTGAAAGTCAAATTCATCCAAATTTCTACTGATAAGAAAAGAGACAAAGGCCAGCCTCAAGCGCACATCTTGAAGCCAAAAGCTTGATTCAGCTAAATTTTTTTGACTAGCTTTTGGCTTCCCCTGAATTTTGAAAAGTTTGTACAAAACCATAATATTTTTTATTAAAAAAAAAAAAAACAGTCAAACAACTTTTTTGATTTTCTTTTTCTAGAATGCAGAGAGAGAAACTGAGAAAGAGAAACACAATACAGTTTCAAAAATTAAATATTATTAGTAGTCCATAAATCAACAAATTATAAGTTTGTACTCTTTACAGAGCTTGCGTCCGATTTTCCCAATAATTGAAAAGCCAAAAGCCAGCTGAAAATAAGTCAAAAGCTAGCTGAAAATAAGCCAAAAGCTGGCCAAATTTTTTTTTGAACAGCCAAAAGCCAAAGTCAAAGCTATACAAGTATCGGGAATTGACCCTACTCCATTGTGTAGCTCGAGGATCTTGCATCGGGGGCGTATCTATCAATTCAAGGCAACTTTCTTCCCTCAAAATAGTAAAAATTATACACAAGTAAATAGATTATAAGAACATCATTGACTATAAGCTTAGAGGAGGGATGCAGGGAAGCTGTCTACAAAAACTTGAACCACGTTGTGCTAGCTATTTTGAAAATATAATGTAGCAATTTTGAACATTTTTGCCTGTCCCTTCTTGAAAGTAGGTCGGGTCAATTCTCCATGTGCCATACTCAAAGACTCGCAATAAGCTTGGAGGAACAATATAGAAGTGTAGAGAGACCTGGAGAGTTTCCAAGACGAGATAATCAATGGAAATCTAGTATATTGGACAAGAAGGAAGAAACTCAGTTTACACAGAAAAAAAAAAAAAACTGCCCTTATATTACAACACAACATTTCAATAATACGCAGAAATAGCTTCTTCCACCTGAGTATAGCAAGAATCTTGCCCACAATACTCCCTTGCGTTGTTGGACCAATAAGTTTCGACTAAATCCACATAGGTTTCTGTAGGCCTGTTGTTTAAAGCTGTTATTTTTGGTCATTTCTCTGAGACCAAACATGAAAGCTTGAGCAGTAATCTGAGGAGGTACATCATATGATTTCAGGAGTAGTTATTTATGATATATTCTGCTGAGAATATGACTTTCGAGTAGTACAAGTGACGCGACCACCTAATCAGGGGGGATTCTTTAACATGATATAGAGTTCCTACACTGTAATGATTCCAGACTGCGACTGATTCTTAGGATCCTTAAAGGTTATACGAGCATGAATACCTACAGACGTTTTTGGAGTTTACGGTCGTCCATAATTTAACTTATACTCAAAGAGCAAGGTATAAAACACTATCAAAAGCGCCGCAATATTTTTAACGACCAAGCGCTTTCGGTTAATCAGCCACTCTTGAGGTTTAGAAAACGACTAAACCCAACACCAACAAGAGAAGGTAACATTGCACCAGTGAGCCATCAAAATGTGCATCATTCTCATGGACTTCAATCAATCCTTCCTCCGGAATGTACCTGTTCAAAACGGTGACGCCGTCGTCATTCCGATGCCGAAAAATTTCGATTTCTTTGAGAGACAATCGTTTGAAGTACGAATTTTCTCTGGGGAGAAGAACTCCGGACCCCTTCTTGAAACCATGACCACTTTACATCAAGTGATCAGCAAAGGCCAAGTCACCTATTTTCCCCAGGCTTTTTTGTGGTCTTGAAAAAATTTTAAATATTATTGTTCTACTTACACCTTTCTCGCTCAATATGAGTTTCGATGATAAATTTTTTGTGCTCGTCTACTCTAATTTGGAGCTGACGGCTAAAGTCAACCTTATGTAAACGGGGACAATCCTTACAGGCTACCTTATAAACCCCTTCTTTCTCAGCCCTCGGAATGGGGTCATTTGATTCAACAAACAAATTCTCAACAGTATTAATATTAAAATAGGCCGACCAAAACCCAAATGGGCGGAGGATACGGCTCAACTTCAATGAAAATTTACCAAGAAACGGCAACCTAATCCACAGTTTCCTGCTATCAGGGAGTGAATCTCATGGGACTGGGAGGGAGGTCGTTAAGTCGAGACTTTTCCTTTTGAGCCTCCTCTGAACCATAAGGTCTATGTCCAACTTAACCTTGTTCACTCTGGCAAGGTGCTTTATCGTTACGAGTTCCTTCCAGAATACGACCTCATTCAGAGGGATGTGAGTGAGGCGATGTATAAGGCTATCGAAAGTGGCTATTTTGAGAGCGACAGGTGTAAAGGACGAATCGTGAACAGCACTATTGGTCGAAATATATTTGCAATAAATACCGAATTCATGGACTCCGTCAATGACAGATATCTTAAGGTCCTTCATCATAGTTGGTGATCCTCAGAAGAGTCCTATTTTCTCAATTTGACTCGTACATTCTTCATCTTCTTCCGAACACTCGAGCAAATTTTATCACTTGACCTCGTCAATAATGTTCTGACGTATACGCGACACCTTAGGCACTGACGAGTAGGACACGTTGCGGTACTCGCGGATCTAGCCACTTGTAATCGCGCGTATTTAAAAATCAAATGCTTTATTACACCAATTACACGCGCCTATATCTTCACCTAAGATTTATTTACAGGTATCATGAACCCGTGTTCACTAAAGACAGTAGATAGTTATTAACGTACGTTCATAGATTTCACCAAGATTTACAATTGTCGTAACAGCTGCTACGTCTGTCCGTCTGCAAAAACGGTTGCACAAACCGCGAAGAATTCAAAATATGTAGCGTACATCAATGCCGCATGTTTTTATTTACTTTTTTTTTTGTCCTTTCTTTTTTATATACGTGTAATTCTTCTTCTGTATCTTTTTCTTATGCTCATATGTCGTATACTCGTGTATTGTAAATTATTTGAGTGGTGCTTTTCTAGTTACGATACTTGTTTCGAATTCTTCGCGTTTTACTTCCTTCTTTTGTTCTTTTTTATTCATCTGCAGCCCGCGCGCTCTTTGCGACCACTTTTTTGTACAGAACCTATAACTCTTTGATTCGCGATGCGCGCACAAAAAAAAAACACATTTCGAGGCGTTTCGTCGGCAATAAAAGTACGCCGTTTTCCGTATTTCTCACAGATATTTTTTCTCTCTTTCTAACTCGCCATAAGGGTATTAAACTTCGACTTCAAAAAAAAAACTGGTTTTATGTAAATCGTGGAAATTCGGGCTTCGTTTTCGAAAATTTTCCGCGCGCAGTTAACGTCCACCTTGTAGAACATTTTGACGATTTATTATCCCGATGAAGGTATAAGAAGGACAGAGTGCAAGTGCGAGAAAGAGAGAAGAAACGAGAAAAGTTTTGGCGCCATACGCCAGGTTCTCTCGACGCGCTCGGTAACGCCCAGCAGAATCGAAAACATCGAGAGGATGGTTTTGAAAGACATCGCTTAGGTTTCTTATGAACGAACGCAGCTGTTTTATCTAAAATTTAAAATTACGTATACGAGCACCTCCTAGTTCTACATCAGTATCATTTGGCCTGAGGGCTGAGATCGATTTTGAGACTCGACCGTTGAAGGCCGCGCTCCTTTCCACGTCTAGAGTGGTATCGTATTAATTAATCGTGACAAAAAGTCAGATCGGTGATTGTAATACTGCTGAGGGGTTCGTAAAATATTGATGGAAATTGACGTTAGTTAGTTTATTTATTTCTCCGTCGTACGCACGTTTTTTTTTTTTTATTATCGAGCTTCATACTTTACGTACGGTATATCTTCGTAACTCGTTTTCAATTCAATGTCGTCTTATCGTAAGGGTGCGATCGTGCTTCGAGCGTAATTTCAAGATACATTAGCTTTACTGCACAGGTTTTATCGTACAGAAAATATATTACGCTGGTATATATGCATGTATACGTACACACTTCACTCCTCCGTTTCGATCAAGAAAATTCAAAACTGTACCTATCCATCGTTCATTTCTCCAAACTGCGAGATAGTTTCGTGACGAATAATATTGACTTAGATCAACATGAAACGTGTTCCACAGCCGGTAAGTGGAGTCGGAACGTCCATCATGTGTCCGCCCTACGTTCGTAGATCATCGTACGCCTCTACCTGATCATTAAATTGAATAGAAAAAACGAATTACGATCCACGAATATGTCAAAAGTTGACAATCAGAATCTAATTTGGAGCATTAGCACACAGAGACTAGAACTCGATAAAACGGAAGAAGATCCACGTGACTGTCTCCCTTTTTGATTTTTTAGATGATGGTTCGTATTTCCTGCGTCATTCATACGTTCAAAGTCCCCACCTAAACTGAGTTGTGAAGTTCGGATTTGGGGTTATTATCCGAGAAACAAGTGCTGAAATGGCCCACAGTACACCTTTTCCTAGCATACAAGCATACATAATGCTGCAAGAGGGGTGATCAGAGGTCTCAGCAAGAGGATCAGGGAACAAGAGTTAATTTTTCCTGAAGCAATTGTAGTGATGGAGAAGTCCTCACATGTCACCAAGGTGCTCGATTAGTGTAGGGCAAAGGAAAATGACCTTTTCAGTTTCTTTGATCATGTTAAAGTGGTCAAGAGCGTCATAAGTACTCGGCTCCGCAAAACTCAGTTTGGGAACCACTGCTCTATGACGTCATCAGATCGAAATTTGGAAGGTATTCAGGTATTTCTTTCAGGATCAGCGTTAAATTTTACCTTCAAATCAAGTAAAATAAATAAATTCGAATAATTTTTAATTTTTTAGAATTCTAGCTGAGTGGTCAAATTTTTGCATATTTTGGTTCATAATTCGGCTCAGAAAAGCCGTACAAAGTTGAGTGGGAGCGCAAATTGGAGATGAAATGGAGATACACATTTCGAAGTATACTGCTAGAATAGATTTGGTGCAAACTCTCCTGAAACGGGTATCATTTTTGTCCACCCGGCATATGATAGGGGGCTAGAAATGATAGAAACGAGACATGGAAAAACCTCAACGGTCAAGCTATATGCAATGACTAGAGAAGGACTTGGGAAAGTTCGCTGTTCGATTCTTGAGCCATACGTGATAGGAGCAGTGCTGCCAGATGATACTTTTAAAAGCCGTATCCGCAATTTTTCTAAAACCTAAAAACAGATTTCTGCAGACTTTTCACAATTTTATTAATAACAATCAAAAGAAAGGTATCTCTCACACTAGTAAGTGAGTACTTTTCTCTTGATCGACTTCGTGTTACAGAGGATCGCGGTACCAGCCAAGAGCGACCAGGAGAAAAATATCTCTCATATGAGTGACTAAGGTACTTTTTCCCTGAACACAAGAAATCCGCATTTCACGTCAAGTCCGTAGAAAAATCCTTACCTTTTTCGAGGAACAAAAATCCGTAGATCTAATTGCACTGGATAGGAGAGGGAATTGAAAAATTCCTAACTCTCGGTCAGACCTTATGCGTCTACTCGAGAGACTAGACGTTTTCCATAAACTGTGGAGCTTGAGGGTTCCCCGTTGCCATGTTTTGATGAAGCCGCGTGGATTTTTTTTGCGTCCGATTCTTTTTTGAAGAAGTTTGCCCACCACTAGATTACGCGATCTTATTTCTGAAGAAGTTTTCTCCACAGTTGGTCCACGACCTGGTTTTCGTTCACTCTTTTAATTATAATCTCGTCACCGTAAAGGGATTTTTTGTCAATTTGAAGGACCCTGTTCTGCATCAGGTTGAGATCAGTGGCAATGTGGTAAATAGGATGGAATGTAAGGATTGTGAGAGTGAGTATACAGGGGAGACCAATCGTAAGCATAAGATTAGAGTGGCCGAGCATGAAAAAGCTTGAAGGAGGGGAACACAGCTGTGGGCTTCAGGGAGAGGTCGGAAGTTCGAGACGCATCGCGCTTGAGCATGTCAAAATAATGTGTCATTGAAATAGTGTTATATGACATCACGTGGAAAGCGCTCGAGCTTGGTATGCAATTTTGATTTCTGCAGTATTTGCAACATAAATTTACTCCTCTGAGTATTTCTAGTCATTCAAATCAAGTAGACTTCATTCTTAATCTCGTTTGAAACTCTCGCCGAGAAGAATGCGGAGATCAGCGGGTTCAATGCGAAGTTTTTCTGTCGCAACTTGTTTTGTGATAAAAATCATCGGTCAAAAGTAAATACCGCAATCAACAGATAGTTTTTTACAATCTCATAATTGCTAAAATTTGGTAAGATTTTACACTTGATTCAGTGCAGAAGGTACCAAAATAATCCACATCGAGCCTTAGATTGTTTCAATTTCGAGATCTTACGTGTGTACGTCACTTTGAATGAAGACAGAAAAAGGGAGGTCACTATTCGGCTCGCAGACTAAATACAAAAACGTAGGCTACAGAAACTTCAACGATTTTGCGCGTGTGAAGGTGTGGCATCTATGTCAGAATCTTATTTTGGGTGATCGTACTTTTTTGCCAAAAGTAGGCTAAGGTCTGAGAAAGCGTAATATTCTTATACGCGCGATTTGGTGTAACCCAATATTCGAGGAGGTGAAGGACAGGTGAACAGATGATCTGTAGATAAGAGGTCCTCTTCGTACTTTGAGCAGTTTAGAGAGAAGAGCGTGAAGCATGAACGCATGAATCGCGGCGAATGATTGCCATTTCCTATACACAGTACACGCAGAGATTTTACGCCTCAGATGAGGGTCAGATTTTCATATATCTTTCCGTTCTTCTCCATCTCTTGAACTCACTCGTATATAATTGTGCAACCGAGGTCTTTTATTTACAAAGAAAAATATTTGAGCGCAGTTCACGTCAACAAATTTATATGGAACTGTTTTCGCGCTTGTTTCGAGGTGTCAGGTACCTTAAAACGCGCACGTAAACATGGACACAATCTCAGCACGGATTCATTTATTAGCTACGCGCAGTGTACAGCGACTCTGCATAATGTATAATATTCAGGTGTGTAGGCTATATCTATGTACATACAGCTATAAGGTTGAAGCGAGGAAAATTTTCTCTTCTTTCTGGCAATGCCCGCCGTTAGATAACTCGACACAGCGATCGTGTTCGGAATAATGTAAAAAGCTTCCAACGATATGCATGACTTGCTCGTATTAGTTTCGGTTACGGATTCGGATTCGAGTCATGGAAAACGCCTGTCAGGCTCGACGTTTACTTTCACGCGGTACCATTATACCCTATTGGTGCGATTTTCATCCCACGAATTACAAAACCGTGATTCACGGTAAATCGTTCGAGGAAAACAGCGTAGCGCATTTCAATCGTTAAAGAAAATCACTCGAGGTTGACGACGAGAAACGACGCGATGAGGATACTCTACCAGTAATACTTTTCCTGTCGCCACTCCCGCTACTCAAGGTATGTCTACATTATGCATAACGAATACAACATTCGAAACCCAGTTGGTTGATTCCGAATGAAACTTTCCTTCGTTTACAAGGTGAGATGCCATTTTTAGAAGAAAAAGAAAGGTTAACCGATGGCATGAAGATTTACGTGCGCGGCTGATGAGTGATTGAAGATATCTCGTTATGTTTTGGTCGAAATGATATGTGCTTCTTACCGCCGACGAATGCGCGCACAAATGTGGTTGGGCATGTAGGAGGTGATTTCGATAGATCAAAATTAAATCAACATTCTTCAGTGTACCGTGCGAAGTAACAAATCAAAACAAGTCGCGAAGATATTCTGAGACGTTTCAGGACGAACAAATATAACGTCATTCTGTTTTATAAAGCTCGAAGCTAGGTCTCGTGTACCCTGTATAAAAAATGTTATTATGATCTCCAAATTTACGATCAAGTCATGTCTATACATTTACTTCACCCCCCCCCCCTTCACATAAGAACCAAATCTCGATATTTCTTTAAATCCTGTCGTACAAGAGCCTATATCAGAAATCAGAATAATGGCAGAATGACCACACAAAACTCTGAGAGAAAAAGTAGGAAAATGACCATAGAACGTATTATCAATAAAGAAATTCTAAGAATGTTCAATTAACAGCTCTCAGAATAGCCCTACGGGCATTTCGGAATAATCCTAGTCTCAGCCTCTGCGCCGAAGCAGCCAAATCTCCTCTTTACTTTCGCACACTAATATTACCTGCCAACTTCCTCGCATCCTCAGCTCAATTTCGGGAACTCACAACCACACTGCCGTCTCCTTCCCAAAATTACCTTACTAAGTTTAGGTTGGTTCACTCTCAGGAAGTTTCCGCGAGCGCGTCCGATTCTGATGACGGCATCAATCTAACAAAATTCAATGAGGAACACGGGAACCTACTCTATGGGTCGAATTGGTTCTTGTATTAAGGAATTTTGAAGAGTCTAAATTTTTCTGATTCCCTTCTATTATAGTTTGTATGAACAAATTAAAAGTCAACAGTTTCCCAAGTCCCTTTCCTATCATACACTATACCTCAAAAGTTGAAGTTTTTCAAAGTCCTTTCACATCACGATCTGATGACGTCATATACGGCGCACGTGTTTTTTCTTCAAAATGACTCTCTTTATAGAACAGGTCCCTGTTAATTTCGAATTTCAAGCTATAGGTTGATTATGGGGGGGGGGGGGGGGTTAGTGCTGCCAGATGATGTTCACAAAAATCCGTATCCTCCATTTTTTCTAACACCTAAAAACGGATTTCTATACGATTTATCAATAACGATCAGGAGAAAGGTAAATGTGGTATGTACAACGCAACGCAGGTACTTTTTCCTTGATCGACTCAATGTTACAGAGGACTTTGGTATCAGCCTATAACGACCAGGAGGAAGGTATCTCTCATATGAGTGTCTAGGGTGCTCTTTCCTAAGGGCACAAGAAATCCCCATTTTACGCAAAATCTGTATCTTTTTGAGGAACAAACATCCGTACAAAGATAATTTTTTCGTACGTCTGGCAGCTTTGGGGAGGGAGACTTATAAGATTTCCATACTATTATATAATAAGAGAAAACTTCGAAAAATTTTGACTCTCAAGCTATCCGACTTTCGTAACGTCATCATCTTCGGAAAAATGTCCGAAGACTTGAAGTATTTTCGACCGCAAAGTTATACTTACATATAAGGAGGAAGTTGGGTGCATGACTTGAGTATGACTTCATCAACCTAAGTGTAAGAAGAATTATTTTACAGGAATTTATCTGAGCTCGATAATGGGAATTTTCCCAGGCTAGATGGAGTTTAAAGAGAACTTTCAGGAGATTTTTGCACTTTTCTCTATCGTACAATGTGATGAATATTTTATCGTATGAACTGAGTAGAAAAGAAAAAGAAGACAAGTTGTTTTTCTCGCGGCCACGAGGTTTGCAGACTCTCCACGGCCTTAAATTTTTTAGCGGAGAAGCCACTATATCCGTTTTGTTGGAAAGGCATCCTCAGAGAACGGGTGCGAGCGCGTCCACGTCCAATATTTGTCTCGACATCATTTTCCAAAAAATATTCTCGATAGTTACTGTTCTATGACGTCATTAGATCGTAACGGCACAGGGACTGATTCAAGAAGTCATCAGATCGAGACGTCATTGGGTACGATTTATGAAGTTATCAGATCGTAAAGCCATAAGGACTTCTCTATGACGTCGTCAGAACGCAACTTGCAAGATATTCAGGGATTTTTTTCGGAAACAACGTTAAATTTCTTTTCAAATCATATTCAGGGGTTTAAACGATTTTTAATTTTGGGAATTGGTCAATTTTTGGCTCATTTTGGTCCATAAGTCGGCTTGGTAAAGTCGTAGAAAGTTGATAGGGGCGCTAATTGAAGATGAAATTGAGAACTTTTTGCGTTTTCACGCTAGAACAGATTCAGTGCGAACTCTCATATTTAACTGGTAACATCATTTTGGTCTACACAGTATAAGATGATAGGAAGCTTTATATGAAAGATTGACTCTCGAGCTACGTATGATCAAGAGGAGCCACATAGGATAGGAGAAGACATTGGAAAAATTCCAACTGATGCGTCTACTCATAAGACTAGCCTTTTCCCATGGAGCTGCGAAGCTTGCAACGTTTGCAACGGTATCCAAATTTTTTTTTCGTTTTTTGTACTTCTGAGTTTTTGTTTACTTCATTTAAATCGAGAATTGAAGTGACAATAAATGAAGATGAAGGACTGAATGGTGATACTTCGAGGACAAATTTCTTTGTGCTGATAAAAAACGTCACTAGGTCAGTTTTGCTCTACCTTCACAAACTCAAAAACGTGAATTTGTCGATGAAACTTCTTCAATATCCGGAGATAAACTTGTCACGACCTTAGCAGAAGTTCAACAAAGTAGCGGCGCACTACGTAAAAGGCTCTTCTACGCGCATTGAACGATTGCCCCGTGTAGAATCGCGGTACTAAAGTGAGCTCAGGCTTCATACCAGCTAGATGTCATTGACAAAACACGAAACGACGAATCAACGACGACGATAGTCTCCGTTCGAATGTGTCAGCAGTTCCGCACACTGCACACGATGACTATCAACCAACCTCTTCTAGTCCGTGCATTTGTTTGCCATGAGCGCGCGGTACGACAACCTTTCGAATAGAGCGAATCGACCAAAAAAGGGTGTATCTGTACGACGAAGATGACGTCGGGTACCCGGCGTGTCATTTGCATACAGTCTTTAAAAGTACGTACTGTGTTCGTCGAACGTGGTAGCGAGCACCGTAAAAAGTGCATAAATCAAATAATTCTTAAGAGGCGTTTTCTATGGTATTGCGGTGCATCAGTATTGTGCATCGAACGTCGTGAATTATTAAAATCATCTCTCTGTTGTATCGTATAAAATTCGTATCAAGTTTTGAACTTTTTTTTCTTTCAATCCTACGCAAACTAATGTCAACACAAAAGAGAACTCTAGGCATACTTAGAGCATTTTTAGATTTCTTAGTTCGCATAAATTCGTTGAATATTACATATAAGACTTGAGCCATCAAATCGTCTCGTGCATACATTTTGAAAAATTCGCATCTTGAAGGGTAGATAGACCCCCGGAGGATTTCCTTGGACATAGAGTGCGAAGCTTTGATGTAAAATAGAAATCCCTGGAGGTTGGGAAATAACATCGTATGAACACTTCTATTGATCGTCTTGAGAAACAATATTACTCAACCAGATTCATGGGAATAATATATTTTGTAATCGAATAGGAGCTATCGTTTACCTTTTATAGGCCGTCCTCAGTTGATGACAGAGAATCGGCAGTTCAACGAGTCGTTTGATAACACGGAACTTTGAACGTGATCCCCATTTTTAGTTCATGTACTTGAGTATAGGCACGCTTAGGAGACTCAAAAATTCAACTTTGTCTCGAAATTTGTTCTAACCTCAATTGACCGCAACTGAACCGTGACTAACTTCAATCCAACAGTGACAGTAGCGTCCCTATAGGAGGGTTCCAGGGTTCAGGACCTCCAGAAACCTGAAAAATCAAAAATTTTCAACTAACCAACAATCTTGTTTTTTGCTGCCTAATGGGGAATTTTATCCTTGAAAATTTTTGAAACTCCTCCCCGAGAGGACTTCTAAGTATGCCACTGAACAGCAACAACAGAATAAACTTTTGATGTCCCTGAACTTTGAAGCATCATTCGTTTCGATAACCTTTGGAAAAATACTTGAAGAAGCGACATACCTTCCGCTTTTCAACATAATCCAATTCTATCTCGCAACAGTCGTCTTTGAAGTAACACGCTTAATGACGTCACAGTCAAATTTGAGGTAACAAGGTCATGGGTGGTGATGAAGTTACAAGGACGTTGAAACTGGTTAATCCCGTTAAATATTTGATGTCTCACAGCAGAAATACCGATATTATGTCTCCATTATGTACGTTAAATATCCCTGAAATACTCTTCCCTTTTGCAATGCACCCTTTAAAACACCTTTTCAGCTCTTCCTACCTGCGAAACCAAGATTGTGACTTGAAGACAAGATCTATTCATCAAAGCTAACCTCAGTTCCTATTTGGTCGTGCTTTCTGTTTTCTTTTGTCCCAATCTAACCAACAACATATTATTCCAAGTTATTAAAATTATTATAATTAAAGTTGAAATTTCAATTATTAATAGTAATAATTATTATTATTTTTTACTTAATTCAACTCGAAATTTAAACTATAAATAATTAATAATTTTATTAATTTTTATTTCAATTATTTTTATGAATAATAATATTAATGAAATTATTAATTTAATCATTTATTTAATATTAATTTTTTTTTATATTATTTTGTAATAATTTATTTCATTTGTTTATTTATTATGAAATTACAAATTCTTAGAATGATGGTTAAAAAAATATACATTTTATTATTAAATAAATTATTTTTATTTATTGTAATAAAAATTGATAAAGTGATACTTGATGATAATAAAATAATTAGAATAATTGATGATATTAAAAATTTAATAATTAAAGTTGAATATAAATATTTATTTTAAATATATTTTAGTAATACTATTTATATTTTATTATTAATTGAAATGTAATTTTTTTTTTCAAGTAACTTGAAATAAAGTATTAATCATAAATTAAATTTAATAATAATAAATGAAAATTTATTATTAATGAAATAATCAACTTAGATTTTAAAAACTTATAAAAATCAATTGATAAAAAAATTATTGAAAAATGATTGAAAATAAATATAAACTTCACCAAGTTTTAATATTTAAAATATTATTTTTCATTTCATTATTAGAGAATAATAAATTGATAGAAATTATTCTAATAAGAACAACAACTAAAATAGGGATAATAGGTCAAATAATTTCTAATATTTGGTTAATAAAATTCAATATAAAAAATCTTGAAATTTCTTATGATTTATTTGATCCATTAAACAAAAATATCAGAATTAATTATTCAATAGTATTAATAATAATTACTATCATTATTTCAGATGAAATTTTTTAATGGAATCATGAAAAAAAATTGAATAAAATCGAATAAATTTATGTGAAAATAAAGGATTAGATACCCTTAAAAAAAATTTTTATTGATCAATAATTATAATTTATAGTAATAATTATTAGCCCTAATAATATTAAATAATCAATTCTGATATTTTTGTTTAAAAGATCAAATATATCAAATAAATATAAGAAATTTTAAGATTTTTAATATTATTTTTTAATACTTTTTAAAATTTATTTTCAAAAAATAATAATTAACAAAATTATTAAATAAAAATTGATAAAATGTAAATAATGAATAGAAAAATAGAAAAAAATATTTGTTTTCATCTAAATAAAATATAAAAATAAATAATTCTAAGAAATTTAAGTAATAATATTAAATTTTTATTAATTAAAAAAAATATCAAAAATAAAATTATTAAATTCAAAATTCAATTTACTATTCATGATTATAACTTTATTAATTATAATTTTAATTATTCATTATAATTATATTTATTTAAATAATATTAATTATTCTTATTTAATTATAATATTTGTTTGTACAATAATTAATTTCAAGATTAAATTTTATAATAATAATTTTTTGATGAGCTAGTCAGATTATTTGTTAATTAAATGTTCAAGAACACATTCATGATTCAATATTTTTTTATGAAGTTGAAAAATTTACTTCAACTTCTCTTGTTATAATTTTGTTAGTCAGTAAACAGTGGTCAACTCATCACAGTTGTTGGTTAAATCAACCAAAGTTTATTGGAGGGCAAGGATGGCGAAAAAATATTATATTGAAGAAAATTTTCAATTATTATTAATAATTCCCTCCTATAATATTATACATCCTTTCCTAGAAAAAACTAAAAAAACAGCTTCAGAAGAAGGCAGTTTTACTGACGAGTTTTTTATATTCTTAAAACTCTTTAAAATATAATCGGAAATAAATCAGCATTCCTGATTTTTTCTTTTTTTAAGAAGTATGGAGGGGAAGGTGGAATGAACACCACAGGCTAGGTGCTTTTTGAGGGGAGGTGAATTGTGACCAATATAGCTTGGTTTCCTAAATACCTACATTTTTTACAAGTAAATAGATTAAAAGCAGTAATTTTGAATCAGAAGGATACAGCATATACGATATTTATTCAAAGGTAGAGGGGAGATTCCAATCGGATGCTGCTGTTGGAGCAAACTGCTCCGAACGTTTTTACCCTCGTACAATAAACTGGACCAGTTTTTATTGGAGCCTGTATGTATTTTAAAGGGAGCCTTCTATGTATAAAGGTGTAGCGTTCTATCCTTAGAAAGCTACGAATTCTAGAATGATTTGAATAACTTCTTCAACCTTCGGATCTGACGCTGATGTTTCCACAGCTGACTTGAGTCAAGTGAACGAAACGTCGGAGTTGTATTTTAACATTGACCATTGATAAATTGCCTAGAGGCAAACAGCTGAACTTCAACTCTTTTTTTCCACAATTTCCCGCGTCGGTTTATAAAGGGCGCGCTGCACCACGAATTCGTTTAAGACAGAGAAAAGATCGAAAACCACCGAGACAAACAGACCGACGAATTATATATTGGTAAATTTTGCAATTCGCCGCGAACCCACACAGCTCCGCGTTCACATCCGTTCGAGAAATTCAATTGTTTTTCTAATACCGCGCGCGCGGTATACGTCTGATGCAATCGCCCTTTTCTTATCTTCGTATCTATAAAATTTTTTCAATTCACGCCTCACATTTTGTTAATCGCGTGTTTTTCACCTGTTCAATTCGTTACAAACGTATTAAAAAAAAAAAACACGAGTAAATTATAAATGCAATATTACGTGTAGAACACGAAGTGTAGGTCGAACTTACTGGTGCTTAAAAAAAAAAAGAAAACATTCAAATGGTAGATTCACACTATCGTTGATTGTGATGAATATAAAATCGAATAAATCTTTCTACGTCGTTTAGATCGATTGAAGGCCTTTGCTTCGCGTCTCGTCACGGTTCATTCATACACGCTGAAGTTTATGAGCAATCACGCATCTAGGTACACTATTACCGATGCTAAGGACGGATTTGCTACTTTTTTTTAGATGTCCGGAAATACGACCAAATTCGCCTCAATGTCTACAAGAGCACAGGTTACTGCATGCAGCATACCTGTGTCATATAATTTTCGTACTGCACGTTACCTACGACTTGGTATTTATGTCAGTGACCTATTAAAAGTACAAAGTTGTCAAGGCAACAAACTGTCAGCCATGCGGTATTTTTTAAGTTTTACTTACTTCTTTCTTCTTTTTTTTTCCCCTCCGTCCTTTCTTCTTTTGTGATGGTACCGCGCAAAACAATTTTTCTACGTTCGCTACGCTGTCAAAGCTGTAAATTAAATTAGCGCAATGCACAGCGTCTCACTTCCCAGTCCCGTATCAATCGGCTCGAAGAATTCTTAAGAGTGAGCGCGAATTTTCCAAAACTCGTACGATTGCCTACAGACTCCTCTCGCATGATGTTTACTGTCTCAGGCCTGGGGATATACACGTTCTCCGATAACCAGTAGTTCATTTTTTCTGCAATAACTTTTTCCTACCTCCGATTGAACGATACGTGTATACGATATTAACATACTAGAATCGGGAGAACAAGTTTCTCAAGAAACTCGTTTTCAAAGGAAAATATTTTGCGCAATATGTGTATACGTACACGCTGATACCATTTGAATGAACTTTGTATAAAAGTTGATCTTTTTTCTCTCTCTCTGCAACGGGTTCGACTCGAAAACCAGGATAAAATTTTCAGGAATTTATTTTCTGAAGCGATTGATATCGAAAACCTTTTCTAACTTTTGAACGCGGTAAAAATTTTAGAAAAAAAATCCTGGCTTTTGCAAATGCTTTCAAAAAGCACCGAACGTGAGGCCGAGCCCTAATACTTGATCTAAATACTCGTTTGTTACAAATCCAATAATATACCATGTCTAGTCAGGGCTTAATATTTTGAGGAATTATGAGCCCACGTGATCGAGGAGCTAACCTTGAAATATTCTCGATTTGTTTAATTAGTCTTATGAGAATGATTTTTGTTGGAAATCCTTATTTCCTGTATCATCAGCAAGCTTCACCGCTCTGCGGTGACTATGCAGCCCGTATGGGTGAAAAGATGAGCCCAATCGGTACGACCAAGGTCGTTTTCATTATCTTACCCGGCTAAAATTTTCGTGAGAGGATCCCGGATTCAACATAACATGACCTTGTATGATAGATTGTGAGAACAGTCACTCTGTGATTGCCAACAGCTTCATACTTCGGCTGCGGATTCGTGTGTTGATTCATTATTCTGCAAAAAACCCAAGCTCTCGTATGTTGGTCGTCGTCGTCGTAATTCCTCAAGACGACGTTCCAGCAAATACCATCGCGAGTCTTAGGAGTTGCCAACACTAGTTTCCATCAGCGTTAATTTCGGTTCAACCCTCCGTTTGACAGTAAGCTGAAATGTGTTGGTGGGAGGAACGCATGTTGAGTGTTAAAAAAACATATCCGTAGTATATCAGCACACGGGCTAGGAAAGGTACATCAAATATTCTTATAATATTACTTCTCCACCTCTCTAATGAGAACGAAATCTTATGTTATGTTGCAGAAAAATGTTGCTTAGATGATACGACGTTACGTGTAAATGGCAAAGGTAAAAAGATGAGAAAACCACGAACCATATATTCGAGTCTTCAATTACAACAATTAAATCGAAGATTTCAAAGAACGCAGTATTTAGCATTACCAGAAAGAGCCGAATTAGCTGCATCATTAGGTCTCACTCAGACTCAGGTATGTACATTTTTCTATTAAACGAAGGTAGTTGAATACTTCGATTGGAATATCAAAGTATATTTTTAAGGAGAAGAAAAAATTGAAAATTTCTAATTTTTTCTATGGATATTTGGTACCAATTGCAAATAATTTTCTTCCTTGTCACTTGCCTCCTCAATAGTTCTACCTCAGTCAACATGCCAGGCGCGTAGATAGAAGAAGCTAGATTCTGAAAGGGGTTGGAAAATTTTTCCTGACCCGAATTAGAGCTGATGAACAACCTTTTTTTTTGCTCAGGAGGGAAGGGGGCGACACTGAACCCTCTTCCCCCTGTATCAACGTGCCTGCAACATGCATTGTTACTTGCTCGACCAGCAAACGTCCCCGGCCACGTAGCCAAACAAGAAAGGCCACGAAACTTGTGAAAATGATTTTCAAAAGAGGTACTGTGCAAATTACGTATGCTGAGTTTAATCATGATTTCTGGCTGGGTACCACTGGAAAGCTACGTCGAAGCACAGTGAATTTGCAATCGTCCTCCCTCTGGCTGATTCTGAAATTGAAAATGACGCCCAGTCGGTAGTAATTCGTTGCGGGCAAACTCACCATTTCCCGGTTAAAATTTATGATAAAGCTATTCGAAAACCAAGAGAAATCCGAAAGTATCACTGTGGTAGTACGGACGATTCTCTTTGTATGAAATTAGTCGAGCTACTCGGTTTGGAAAATACTCTTTTTCATATTATTCTGTTCTGTGAGCGGAATACGATCCTACAAGTCGTACATCAATTCATCGTCTAAATTTGGAGGATCGAGATATCGTTGAAGAATAGCAAGACGTTGGCTTCTTACTAGTAGGTGTATAAGGCTTACGAATTTCGCTCAGTAAAACGATAGATGCCTACTCCCTCGGCGTCTTATGCGAAGAAAAAACACTTCTAGAAACTCGAATCTCTCTCGCTGCAGACGGATAGTCAAGATCTGCGTAAACCAAAAACGGTACTAAACTCGAGCTGTCAGCTATAAAGTTGACACGCACACTTGAAGTGCGGGTCCCGTATCCGTGAAAACTCTGAATCGAATCGTAGGAACCGAGAGGGAATTAACAAGGTAAGCATATAAACATCAGACAGAGGTAGGATCTATTGAGTTGTTAACGCTGAATGGCAGTCGTATGACTCAGCATTTTTCTAACGAACGAAAATGAAGAAATCAAACATCATCGTTGACACGGTTATCTACCTTTTTCTTTCTTTCCCTCCTCTTCGGAGCGGAGCACACGTAAAAGAAGGAAGAGAAGATAATTAAATTTATTACTGTACAAGATTTCGAGTGTTAATCTGATTTATTAAAAGGGATGTTTCCGATCGAATTTACATGAATTCGGTGATACGTACTGGTCGTAGCGCACCGGTTGTTTTCGCTGGCTGTCGTATACACGAATTTACAACAATCCAGAACAAAATAAAACAACGAGAGGAGTTGAGAGAAAAGAAAAAAAAAACCGAAACGAAACAAAAACTGCGCCGAACTGGCAAAGTAACCAAACAAGCGAAACTATTATATTGTCATTATTTGAAAGCATCGGGGATGTCCGACACCTGTTGTTCTGCGTGGAAAGTCTTCCTTTCTTCTTCTTCTTCGTCATGTATCCTACGTTTATATCTATATACGCGTGTATACTTTTTTTTTTTTTATTGTTCAAACTTCTTCTTCGCCTCCTTGATTCTTCGTCTTCGTCTTTTTCTCAGCGTTTTTTGTTCTTATTGCCGATGTGGTTGTGTAATAGCATGAGATAGGTGCATCGTTACAATCACCACGTTATGTCTGGTTTTCTCTATCTGTCTATCTACCTGTCTTCGTACCATCATTCTCTTCCATTCACAGAACAATGAACTACCGTCAACCGAATGCTTCGATGCAGTTTCCGCTATACCGCCCAGCCCCCTGTCATTCATTCTTGATGTAACCACCTGTTGAATATACAACCGCGCTTCGACACTTTTTTTTCGCGGAGGCCTAATAAACCTATAGTATACGAGCACAGAGCTTCCACAACGCTCATTGATTCCGGAACACAGGAAAAATCCTAATTACGGGTATCCTGTAACTTAAGCACGAATGAGCCTCAGTAACAGAAAACGTGGACACCGCAATTCTTTAGAGTCAGCTGTATATGTATACAGTATGTGGGACATTCGAGGCGGGCGTTTAAAGTTGCAGATTGGATGAGCACTAGGAGGGCTACAGTTCCCGGTTCTTTGGTTGCGAGCCGTTCCACATCACAAGATGTGAATGGCTTTTGAAAAGTCGTATGTATTCTCCTATAAGACATACACACCTTCTCCCTCCCTTTCCAACCAGCCGTAATCGATCATTGCTCCTCCACTTTCCATTAGTTTCCAATATTAAGATGTGAGATCATGCCAATCTTGGATGTTAGAATTCTGCCGCATGTGTCATATTTCAGTGGGTTCCCCGTATTTGAGCTTCTTCATCCGCTAGCGTTGACGTTTTATGTCCTTCCATCAGCTTCTATCCCTGCAAGCATGCACTCTCGAGCTTTAGTTTCTCAAGTATGGCGAGCGTTTGGTCTTTGTAGCGCTTCCCCTGTTAACCAGATAATCTTGTGCCATGCTTGACTTCAAGGTATCTTCCATGGGTCGAATGTGTCCAACCCATCACAACTGGCTCCTCTCCATGATCGTTTCAACTGGCAGCAAGCTCGCTCTATCAAGCACTTCTTTGTTTGGGACAAAATCGTTTCACCTGAATCTGTACAACCGCGCAGCCACGTTGCGAGAATTCTTTAATCTGTCTTTAGTACAGCATCCAGGTTTCACACGTTTCAACCATGCGGATTTCATCACAGCTTTCGAACTGGTTATTTTTGTGCCAGTCTTAGAGTCACGATTCGATTTCAATCGGTTTCGTACATCTCAAAACTTAATACGTCTACTTGATTGAACATGAGAGAACAAAAATCGAAGGGGCCGTGACGGCCATTGCAAAGTTTGCAATGACCTCTAATTTTTCTTATCTTGGTTGCGAATGGGTAACCTTTTACTACCCTTGCCCTCCCACTCCAATCCAGTAAAACACAGAATCGTTCATTATAAGTTTGTTCCCGAGTTTCCAGAAGATATGGAGTTCCATATTCTTCCAAGTAATTCTACTCACAAAAGCGTTGGAGTTGGAAATTCTTTAAACTTTTCATTCATCTCTTTCTCCACGTGCTGTATCTATTCGGACTTGAGGCTGTTATCACAACGTTGTAGACTATCTTTCTGCTCTTATCGCGGTCTCTGGCTAAAAGGGAACAATTCCTTTGAGATTAAGTTTGTCCATATCCGCAAGTTCTGTAGCCATGACGTGGTTTTTTCACCGACCCATCTCTCTCCTCCCATAACTCCACCCATGATAATCTGCAGCAGCTCGTATTTTGAGCCCCAAAGCACATGTCACTAATGGTCAAAGCTTGAAATTTCAACAAGTCGTAAAGACTGGAGCTCCTAAAGTGGGTCAGTCAACTATACGTCGAGAACTTTTCAAGTCTGTCTCCATGCATGAAAGTTGGGAGGTCTGAATCTCTAGTATCGTATCTCTTTCTCTCTTTTACTTAAGGCAAAAAACTCACAATTTCTCCAAGTCAACGACTATGGGAAAAATATGAATAAGAAGAAAAGGAGGAGGGGAAGAGGGAAGAAAAACTGCGGGAAGACGGTAAATGGCAAAGGTTCCTATAGAATGGCCTCTTATGAGACAGATTAGGTCGACGTACTACAATTTAAGAAAAAGAGTATCCCTTGCAATGCTGAGTACCGTTGACGAATTTCAAGATGGATGCAACCTGAGAAAAAATATCTACAGATTCAGTGACTCCCCTTCTAGACGTAGCGCACTCAATAATACGATTTTTGTACCAGTTTCGGCCCGTCTTAATGATAGATGAGAAACAAGGGGAGAAATGAGAGAAAAGAAAAAGAAACGGAATACTATACAGACCTAACAGTTTCGTAACTTTCAGAGCCACGATGTGAAATGGACGGGCCCCCTCACCCCCCAGCCCTTCTCAAGGGATGAAACCAGAAGGAAAATGATGGAAGACGAATCAATCGCTTTTTTCGTCCCACAACATGGAAGAAGGCGGTGCGCTATTGAACCCAGTATCTTTACCTCTTTTCGATTTCATTGAAGCTGCGCCTTAGAAAATATCAAGATCACAATTTTCATCCACCTCTCTTCCAAGTCTCTTAGTCTCACCTTGGAATCCAAAACCTCCTTAAACCCCATTTCCAAATCTTATCTTAAGAGTAAAATCCCTGAATTCCTTAAACGTTCTAGCTTAGACCGTCCTCGAGCTCTATCATACGTAGTCTAATCCGTTCCCAACTTGATTCCGGTTCTCCCTTTTATGCCCACTCCTACAAGGCAACAATCTTATGAACCTCGACTATCTCTTGACGCGCTACGCAAGAGCCCTCCTTACAGCATGAGGTCGGTGTTCTTCGTCTCCGTTACACTGCTACCAATCGCGCACAAAAGCTCAATATTTAAATCTTTCCACATTTTCGAATGCTCTCAGTCCACGTAATTCACTTCTTTTGTCGCTTTAATCCCATATAGGCTCTCATCCCAAACTTAGGTCCTTACTTCCTATTTCTTTTCCTCTTGGTTGACCCCTATTCCTGACTTCCTTCTCGATCGTATTGGAACTTCCAAAATAAGTAGCCAACTTAGTAAAACCAACAACACATCAAGAAAATCATTTTTCCAAATTTTTCGTCTCGTATCATATCTGGATCACAGACAATCCAAATCGGAACCCAGAACCGGATAGGCAGTCTCCCTTTGGAAAAACCTTTCCGCCTTCTGTGTTGCCTAAATATTCGCCGCCGAGCCTTACCGTTACCTCCCTCATCCACTTCTCTCCTTTCTGCAAATTCCTTGTACTATCGGATTCTTCTTCATCCACTTTTGCTATCCAAGAGCATTAATCAACTAATCTTATCGTCCAACAAACTCTCATTTTTGCACCCTCTCGAAGTTCTCCCCACGTCCTTCATCTCTTTTCTATGGGCACCGAGACACATCGACGCTGAGGAACATGGCGCTTTGAGCCTTGCCGCAAAGCTGTGATCTCTCACCCTCGTCTGGTCTCAAATTCCAATACCATCTTATCACCTCTGGTTCTTCCTGTCCTCTAACAAACTCTGAAACTCCAATTCCTTGGTCAACTTCAAATGCCCTGCTCGATGAGAAGAAGTCAACCCATTCTTTTCCCCTCTTACACCTCTCACCCTCCTCGTGTCCATGCTGCTATGCTGATGACCTATTTTTTCAACACTTTTCCTCTTGCCCACCTGTCTCTCGCTGCATCACAAACTCTCTTACAAATAATCATGAAAAAACCATTAGCACGAAGAACTGCCTCCAATATTTCCACATTATCGAATTCATATATTCATCCTTATTGGACCAAGCTGCCTTCTCCAAGCTCGTAACTCTAAAAGTAATTGCAAGGATCGTTAATCCAGTGAAAAAAAACAAAAAATGGAAGGTATATGGTATTGGGCTGCAATCATCTTTTCTGAAAGAAATTGGGAGTTGAATTGTAAATTTATCCAACTGCGAAAATAAAAAATTTGATACCACCAGCGCCAAATCAACAACTGCGATTCTAAACTGAACAAGCGACTTCTCCAGTATATTTCAACACTTGCGCAATCGCTTGATTTCGAGTACCTACGATTTTCTCTCTTAAAATATTTGGTCAGCCAATGAAGAAACATGATTTTTCTAAACTAATCAACACTCACATACCGGGTTGTTTTTCACAAAATTATAATTTATGCATGTAGTTTTAATTTAGATCTTAGTTGTCTGATAAGGCGTGGAGGGTCGGCTCTCAAGTATTCGGTAAAAAACTGCGCACATACAAGGTGAGGGCGATTAAAGTAGACGATCAAGCGTGGTCGTGCGTGACCTCACAATAAAGGAGGGCGGGAGATCATGTGCATGTGGTTGCGACAGACGAAGGGTGAGCGAGTATTATTGCGTTGTTATTGTGAAGATAATAAGATAACATGTTGTAATGTCCCAGAGCCTATTTACAAGTCCGTTGAAAATTTTCAAAATAGCTCTTCTTCAAACAATACTGAGTAAATCGTGTTCGTTAAAAGTTGCACACAAGGTTTGGTCCCGAGAATATTGAAGCGTCATTCATACATCCTCAGTTTTAATTTAGTAGATGCAATTTTTCAACTTGATTAAATCAAACCTCAAAGTTCTTAATTGATCAAAAAAGTCAGCGTACCTGGAACAGAATTTCAAATTGGTTTAAAGGTATCAAAGACTCGCAATTAGAGGCAACTCGACTAAAGTTAGGAGTTTTTACTCGCCAAATTCGAAGCGTCTCGAGAATGGAAAAAGTTCGATGATGGCAAACACACGTTAATGCAAACTCATGATGCATCTTGATGGACAAATTACGCATCATAAGATATTGTTGCAGTGGATGACATTTTTCGTATCAAGTCTCAACTTATAACGTGTAGTGTATGTACACACTCTCCTCCAGTTCTTCATTCACAGATTTTTTCCCTTTCATTCTATATACGAGTACACATTCTCTCCTTCTCGCTCTTCCAGACGTGTTTCTCTGCTCGATACTTCTTGTCGTGCGTTTTTTAACGATGTCATAAAGCACTCGTAACCTATCTGCAGTGGCACTTTTAACCGCGCGACTCTTCACGTTCGGTCGGCGTCTCTTTCATCGTGTCCCTCGTCGCGTCATAATTCTCAACCGGACGTCTTAATCAAGAAAGTAATACATCCAACAACAGTATTTCCATAATCGTATATCAGAGCGAATTGGAATGTTGAAACATGCATATAGGCTCGCAGGAGAGATCAATTAATTATCGGCGTACAAACTCGCGATTTTTGAGAAGCCACATTCGAAAATATTATAAGATACACGAAAAAAAAAGAGAGAAAATCGAGCGCACTTCTCGAAGTGTATTATTTTTCAGTCACTTCGAATCACCTTTCACGGTTTATAAATCCTTATACCGACGATAATACTATTTTGTGGTTAAGATATTACGGTTGCGAATACCTTGAAGATGACCTTCGTTCGTTATTGACTTATATCACGCTGTAATTCAGAAAAGAAGTAACAATAACAACGATAATAGGCTAAGTCATTAAAACAAAAAAAAAAAAAAGTTATAAAACTAGGATGAAAATAGTACTTGCAAATAGGTCAACGATAGAGACGTATGTAAGTGTGTAACTAAATAAATTTATATATGGTGAGAGATCAAAGAAAAATCAAAGTAAGATTTTCATACCCAGGCACTAAATAAAAACCGAAATATTGTTAATGCCAATGCGCGTACAAAATTTAAGAAATGGAACGGTGAAATTCGAACGCATCGAAAACTTAAACATCGAGGGTTTTGAACATGAAAAAATTTACGAAGATAGTTATTGCAGTAAGCCCTGCGAATAATAATTTGGGGTACAAATTGAGTGTCTTTCTTAAAAATATCAAAAAGACACGATTTGTTTGTAGTCCACAAAAATTCTTGTTTGACATAACAGTGCTGCAGCAGTGGAATAGCGAGGCCGCAAAATTTTAAGCCCATGGTTTAACGAAACAGTTTACTTTGTCTGTAAGCTTCAAAGGGATTTTTTGAGTCCGTATCTTCAACTTGCAAAAATCGCACTTATTTTCGAAATCCTTTTGCCTTTACAATCGTGCATTAATTTCAATTAGGTGCCCTTTATCCAAGGATACCAAGGCAATCGTCATTGACTTTCAAACTTCGGCTTGGAAGCGGCTGCAGGGTGAAATTAAGTAATTCCTTAGCGGGGAAAAAAATACAGGACTTGTTGAAGTCAATCACATTAGCTTTTGGTTTACTTTAGGCTTAAGGCCAATCATGAGAAAAATGATGAGCTGACTATCAAAATAAGGCGTAAAACAACGGCTTAAGCGTCAGCTTCAGCCAATCATGACTTGCGTGACACCCCTGCCTGCAACATAAAATAAAAATTATAGTATCTCGAGTCTCAGTCTGAAATGCTCTTCTGGGCCTAATTTATGTTTAACCTAAGGTTCCACAGTTGCAGCCTGGCTGATAAGTTCAAACCCCTAAATTTTCCCTTCACTACAGAGACTTAGAGAGAGCAAAATTTTTTCGAGACATTCCTTCTTGAAGATTCTTTGAAAGCCGCATCTAGTACTACACGTCCTGAAAATCTGAAATATCCTTTCTGGTTTCAGACAATTATTGGAGGGGAAAGAGGTAGGGCGTATTTTCAAAGAATTGGAGCAATCTTAGTCCTTGCCAAAAGTCTTTGTGCAGCCGACATTTTAAAATACCCGACTCTCGACTGAATTCAATCGATAAGCTACCGATCCTATTTTGAGCATAACCTGGCCTGGAAATCTTTGTCCTCAATAGATGAGTTTTGAGATGCGTCTAGTAGAAGCCTAACCCAATCGCATGTATGCTTTTCTTGAGTATTTTTTCTGAATGCAGTACTCACTTTAAGTAGATTTGCAAGAAAAAATTCACAGGTTCTTCAACAAAGTTAAATGAGGGGATGCAGGGAACCAGTTTTACAAGCTTTACAAAAAAACGAACTGTGAACTCGACCTCCTTGGTGGTGTGGAACAGAGTTCATAATATGGTGTAGTGTCATTATAACTGTATGACTGGAAAATTAATATGCCTAGCAATTTCTATTATTTTCAGTATCGCTGGGACCCCTCCTTGTAGTATAGTAGCTTTATACTAGTATAAGCCTAGCAATCTGTATTATTATCTTTAATATAAGCTAAAAGTCCTCCTTTATTATACTAGCTTCATACTAGTATAACTGGAATATGCCTAGCATTTTCTATTATTATCCTCAGTATAGCTGGGACCCCTCCTTGTAGTATAGTAGCTTTATACAGGTATATGCCTAGCAATCTGTATTATCTCTAATATAAGCTAGAAGTCCTCCTTTATTATACTAGCTTCATACTAGTATAACTGGAATCTTTGAGCTATAGATGATAGGAGGGGGAGCTCAAAAATTTACCAAGTCCCAAGGTCATAGGTGATTATGGCTTTATAACTTGAATATTGATATGCCTAGCGATTTGTATTATCTCTAGTATAAGCTAGGACCCCTCCTTGTATTACAGTAGCTTTATACTCGTATATAATTAAATAGGAGGGGACTTGGAGGGAGGTAGAGGGAATAGGAAAGAGGGGGAGGTCAAAAATTTTTCAAGTCCCAAGGTAATTCTCAAGGTCATAGTTAGGTAAGGAAGTTGCCTCCCAAACGCCAGATAAAAAGACTTCTGGCCGCCAGAAGCACATGCTGCCCCACAATGCAATCCATTTATTTCTACTATCTCATTCAATCTTATTGTTCCTATCTCCTCACTTTGAGTCCATAACACTAAGTATTACAAGACTTGTCAATATAAATATATCCTATTGAAAATTTAAATATTCAAGATTTGTGCACTTTCTTATGTAGGCTACGTTTTAAAATTTTTCTGTTTTCTTTCTCCTTTCACTTTTCATTATACATTGGCGCCATTGCCGCCATAGCGCGTTTCTTTTTTCTTTCTATTTTTTCAATTTTTCTTTTGCAACTTCAAATTTATTTTGGTCAAATAACAGTTATAACGGAAAAATCGAGACCAATAAGAAATTTTCTGGCATAGGCAAATGAATAGGGATTATGTTTCATGTCATTCTCAATAGGTATTGGCTTTTGGCAGGCTTTCTCGCAGATCTAGCTAATATAGGTCTAGTTAAGAATATTTCAAGATGATAGCTTTTGGGAAGCTCACTCGCTCCGCTCGTTTGCCCGATCTAGTATAAGTCTACTTTAGAAAATTTTAAGCTAATACTCGTAGTTTTTGGGAGTTGCTCGTGACTCCTGGACGCGCTCAGCTTATTCGTTCCTCTTTGTGATATAGTATAGGTCCAGTTTGGAATATTTCAAGACTGATGTAATCCTAGTATGAAGTTAGTATAAAAAATTTTAGGCCAACAGCTTTTGAGGGCTCACTCCTCTGCTTGTTTGCTCCTTACCTTGATCTAGTATAAGTCTACTTTAGAAAAATTTCAAGCTAATAGCTTTGAGAAGCCGCTAATGGCTTTTGAAGAGCTCACGCGCCCCACCCGTTCGCTTCTTCTTGTGAAGTCGATCAAGGGGAAAGTACCTCAGTCACTAGCATAAAAGATACCTTTCTCCTGATCGTTATCAGTTTTCAGGTTTTGGAAAAAGCGACGGATACGGATTTTTCAAAATATTATCGGGCAGCACTGTATATAGCTCTAGGGTCGAAAATTTTCTAAGTAACCCTCCTATCAGATATACTAGTACAAAGCTAGGACAATACAATGAATGGTCCCAGCCTAGTTCAAGTCCAGTATACTGTATCTTAGGCATTAGCTTATTATAATACTGTAATTTTTGATAGTACAAATATACTTTCTTCAGATCACCCTCCTATCATACATATAGCTCCATGATTGGCCAGGTATGCAATGCTTCAAACACAATGAGACTTGATAAAAGGCCCTTCCAAAATAGCCCACAAAACAGGTTTCCTGCCTGTCCTCATTCAACTTACCCGTGAATTTTTTTTTTGACATGTTTCATGTTTTTACGCTGACCTGACCCCTGACCCCTAATTTGAAATTTTGCGAGTTCGCGAGGGCCTCCCCCCTTCACCCTCCCCCCTGATTACTCCGTGGGTGATTTAAAAATTTGCGAGTTCATCCTGCGAGTTCCCCTCCTCCTTCTGGTTACTCCGTGGGTGATTCAAAAATTTGCGAGTTCAACCCGCGAGTTCACCTTGCTTAGTTTATATTCGAGCATTATACTAGCTTTATGGTGGCTTTATACTAGCTTTATACTAAGATTTCTCAAGTCGTTTGACTTTTAGCGAAACCCTCATTATACTAAACCTAATATACACTTTATGAAGGCTTAAACCCTCATTATACTAGACCTAATATACACTTTATGAAGGCTTAAACCCTCATTATACTAGACCTAATATACACTTTATGAAGGCTTAAGTCTTCTGACTCCTAGAGAAACTTCATAGTTCGCCTTGCCTAGTTTACATGCTAGTTTAAACTAGCTTTATACTAGGAATACCACAGGCTCATTCCAAACTAAGCTCCTTTATACCATAGGCTCATACAAAGGGGAAGTTTGTATTAGTCTCTACTAGCTAGGCTAGATCTCTCTTTGATGTGTGCAGTGAACTCACCGCGTTTGCGAGTACCACCTCGCCGTATGCAAATGACCTTGGGTCCATGAAGCTTTCATTATACTAAGCCTGAATCAGTATGCTGTAGAAGGAATAGCCTACATTATAAAGGCCTAATATACTAAATTAAACATATTTTAGCTTAAAATGTAAACTAGATTATACTAGATCAAGCCAGATTCCTACCCCGAATTTGGAATTTGCTTGCGTACATCCGTGCGTCGGAAGCTTTCATTATACTGAGCCTGAAGTAGAAGGAATACCCTTTATTGAAATACTGAAGTAGACTTATACTAGACCAAGAAGCGGGACGAACGAGCGGAGCGAGTGAGGCCCCTTAATCTCAGCCTGAAACACTGAGTAGACTTATACTAGACCAAGAAGCGGGACGAACGAGCGGAGTGAGTGAGGCCCTCTAATCTCATCAGCCTGGAATATACTTAGGTAGATTTGTACTAAACCAAGATGGGGGCGAACGATCGGAGCATGCTACCTTATAGAAGACATGAAGCATGATCTTCTTCTATTTGGCTCCGCCAGAAGATTTTTTTATGAAAGAAAAGAAGGCAACAGGCCTAGACCTAGCATAAACTGCATAGAACAAATAGTATTTGAGAAGCTTAGACCCAGTTTGACGTTGGCCAATTATACAGAGCATAGTACATAGAACGAAAGGAGGTTTAGCACGCTCTCACACGAGCGAATTTCTTGAAATTAGGAGAGTCAAAGTGAATTTTGCAAGTCTCAAAGTCCTCTGCACGCACGCAAATTCTTAAATCAAGGTAAGGATCAGAGCAAAGACTTGAAATATGTCAAAAATAAAAATCATTGACCTCTCCATCGTCGATATTTCGGTTCATTATCCAAAAAAGCTCCAAAAATCGCTGTAGTGTCTTAAACGTCCAAAACTTCCAAAAATAATAGCGTATAGCAATTTTGTTAGCTGTCGTCAATTTTTAAAAATCTTATGTATCTTAATAGGACCTACGACTTCTAAGGGACGACAATCATCTATTGTAGGATTGCAAAAGATGTTCTCTGAATATTGTCGTATTCGTTGCTTGCTCGTGTAAGAATTCCCTTTGCAAAGCTAGCTCTTATCGGGCATTCAAGTCTTATATTGTGTACCGAGATTATTTTCAAGTGCCACCATCCTAGGCTGGACTTTGGTTTATACCACGCAGTTTGGTGAACATTCCTCTACATGAGTTCGTTTTCATATTTCAATACTATCAAGCACAAACTAACGATTGTAAATTCATGCCGCCATGCACCAATCGTTCGCGTTCGAAATCCGTACATACAAGAAATCTAGACCGCGAACCTGTTGGAGCGATTTTGTCGGATTGAAATCGCCGAACGATGAAAACGTGACGTTTTATACTCGCATCAAGTCCACCATTAGGTCAGAATGACAGAATGGACCAAAATTAAAAACATATATATCTATATATTTCTCGAGCCCTATCGCGTGATGTTGTTTTCCAACGCAGGGAAATTAAGGTGGAAAAAAACTGCATTTCTTATGTCTATCTCTATTTTCTCTCGCATTCTTTCGGATAGAAAAAGAATCGTTTTTCTTCAGCCAATTTTACGGGCATGTATATAGACGTTCTACCGAAGGTTCCACTTTAATCAACCGAAACTCTCCATTTTTCGGCATTCCCGTTTTTACGTTTTTCTCCGCTTTCCGGATGAATGGCGAACGCCTATCCGCGTTCGACGCGTTTAAATCGTGCTCGTCCTGCGTGCGCGTTTTTCTTCGTTCCGTATACCGAATCTTTCTGATTGATTCTCCACATCTCGGCTGGTTTTCTTTCTTCTTCGCAGTCGTCTCTCCGCCGTCTTCTTTCTTTTTCAGCACTCGTTTTCCCCGCGACTTTGACTAATAGCTTCTCTCTTTCTACGGGAAGAGAGACGGAGTGGAAAAAGAAAAATAATAATCATAAAATAAAGAACTTGGTACGAAAAGACAATACGGAATGGAGGCAACGAAAAAAAAAAGAACCGTTTCCTTTCAGTTTCTTTCCACGGAGTTTAAAATTAAGTGAAATAAGGTATAGGCGAATCGCGACGGCAGCTAGCGTATCATATAAACTAACTTAAATTTTAAAGAACTGGAGAGTCGATTACCACGGTTATACCGTAACTATGCTTCACAATTAACCGATTCGTTTTTCGGGTATTTCCTCTACTTTTTTTTTTTTTCTCTTTCTCCGTCCATTATTTCAACTTCTGTCTCGATCGCGTTCGTTCGCCGTCTCTCTTTCAGTTTATGTACAGTTCTCCCTCCCTGGTGATGAAAATACGAGTAAGATCGGCCGGAAATTGTGGAAAAATGCCCGCAACTACGCTCGAATAACGATAAATGACAACGAACCTACGCTAGAACAGAGAACTCATTGTATTTACGTTTATCCGTGATACAGACGTACACAGAATGCATTCGCAGTCTGTGGGAAAACCTTGGGGGATATCTCGATCTATTCGTCCCACAAGCGTATAAATACATGTCGTTCCCAAAAACGGAGAGCTCGAGCGAATCGGAGGATGGTTCCTACTTCGATCTCTTGATTCGAAGAAATATCTTGCATTGAAAAGACCCCGGTTTTGTCTCTCTGACCACACCGAGTTCGACGACCACTCAGGTAGTGCTGGTTCAGCTCTTTGGTGAACGCTCGCCTCTCGATACATTCCATCAACTCTGATTTGAAATTGATGCTCATCAATTCTGAGGGCGATGACACATGACGTCATCAGTCTTTAACTCTTTGACGCGGTTTCGACCAAACTCAAAGCCGTTCATTCGCAAGTCTAAGACTTTGAGCCCATTCTAAAAAACATCACGATCTCAATCCAAAGCACAGCATCTCCAACAGCTTCGCGGTCTACATTTCCCGAGTAAGCGGATTTGAAAACGCGAGCGATTGGTGCGTGGCATCAAGACTAGTACTTATCTCCCAGCTTGAATACGATCCACGCAATAGTCGGCCGACACTCGGTGGTACATACGAGCTGAATCGTACCTGCGTAGATACGTAGTACTTGGTAGTTATCTTTAAGAAAAACGACACACAAACGTTTTTATGGTGGCGCCCGTCATCGTCGTTTATGATACCGGTACAGCGTGTACTCGTTTATCTAGTTTATTCGCGCATGTAGCCCACGACCATCGTACCACAATCGTCAGGGAAAAACAAAAAAAAAAAAAGAAAGATAATAGAAGTACGCCTAAGTTATAAAGAAGTATATGTATACAGTAAAATTCTAAAAGACGAATGGCTATAAAACCAAACGGCTGTACATCATCGTGTACGCATTCGGTAATAACCTGTTCGTTTACTGCATCTCAGCTTGTTTTCTTTTCGTTCCTGCCACCGTGAGTGGTGATTACCGACACACAATATCCGCGCTTCACAAGACAGACGCCCGATGAAGAGAAAATTTGCACAGAAATTTTGAGAAGATATCGACATGAACTTTCGCGAGGTAAGTCTCCAGGAATCGTACATTGTAAGGGAATATTGAGATAGCTACCTACAAACTGAAGACGCATCTGGTGAAGAATTCACAGAAGTGAAATAATTACAAATAATTACTGAACGCATGATTGTAGAAAATTATTTTGGTGCGACATTCTTATCGCATTCACCTCACTTTGTTCATCGCTCGTTTACAGGAAAATTGCAATTTTTTGTGTGACAAACGTAGATAATTTAGATTTAAATGTTTTCAAGGGTTTTTATTGCCATTTTGAAAAAAAATTGACGTTTTGTTGAATGATCAGGAAGACAAACAAGTTGAAAGTAAAATCACGAACGAATGAAGAAGTGATTACATCTTATCTTTTTGAGGGAGGGACGTGTAACTGATAAGGAGGTTAGAGCATTGCTTTTACTTATATTCTTACGTTCAAGAATATTATATGGACGACCAATTATTTGGCACTGTTCTCATGACTTTGATCACAAGCGATCATAGAACCTATTTCATTAAAAAGAGAGCACAGTCTCTCACTTATAAGTAGGTAACTAAAGAATCAAAATCTCTCCTCACTCTTGATTTAAAAGTCCAAATTGTTTTCAGTCCTCCAGGCTATGTCCCTAAAGCAAGTCAGGGAGTCCGTTGACGTTTGCGATTCACTGAAACGCTACAATAGCTTTCGCTTTTACATACATTGAGCTCGGCCAAAAATTAATTCGTTGAAGGGTTCCGTCCGCATTTGTACTTGAGAGCTTTGCCTAAATTAAGTATCAGCGTCCATACTTCTAAAGTCGTCGGTCAAAGCGTAGAAATGGTCCTTATTATTCTTTCTCCGTATCTGCCGACAGTAATGGTCGAGATGAGATCGTAGCCTCCTGACGAACCATAATTTCGTAGAAACTACCGTGGACGGAGAAAATTTTCCCAAAATAAATCTCCATAAAACAGCCAGTCAAAATGTATGACCATCCAAAGTTCACAAATCTTGTAGATTTCGTGAGAGGCCGAACATGTAAGCTAACTAAAAACATATGTAAATCAAAAATCAAAATAAGCAACAGCTAGCTGGAGCAAATGAAGCCTACGAATGTTATTGACCTCGATAGTTATCTTCTTCAGTTTGTTCACCAGGCGACCTTTAGGGGCTCGATGAATAAAATAAATTTCAGCTATGTCCAATATCGTGGGTCCGGAGTCAAGTCAGATTGCTTGGGAGCACGGACTCACGCTCGCGAATAGACCGTCTCGTCTGGCTTATGTAACTGACAGTACAACGCCCAACTACAAACGGTAAAGGCCGTACTTCTCCATCTTAGGAGGGCGGTCTTTGAGGCAGGCGAAATGACTTGCAGTGAGGAGTGGATTAAAGGCAAACACGCTCAATATACGGTGAGATAATTTGCCAAGGATATATGTCATTCTGGAGGACGACGTCTCTTTTCACATGTACATTAGAAAGACTCAATGAAAATTTCTGGAACAACTGCCACTGGGAGGATAGGAAGGCCTCCGACAGTTTACTCCTCACCAAATAGTCAATGTTGAGTTATATTTTGCAGATGCTGATTGGCAGGCCCGTAAGCAGGGAAGGCAAGAGGGAGTTGAGCTCCACCTAGACGTGTCACTAGCCCCTCCAGGCCAAAAGTACAATCCTAATAAAACGAAGAATCATTACTACGCCTCTTACAAATAGACTCTAGTCACGGACCTGTTGATTAGCTGACAAAATTCAGACACAAACTCAAGGTGGATATTATTACTGAGGAGTCGGAAGCAAATACAACTAGTGGCAAAAGCAACGGGAATGTAGGTCTACATGGAGGACAGAGGTTGTATTAAATGATAGAAGATGAGAGTCAAGAGGAAAGCAGAGACCATTGACTTTATTAGCAAACTCCGGGTGTTGGAGACGGTAAATTGAGGATTAGAAACTGGGTCGTTCGGAGATGAATTTTCGTAAGTTTGAAGTATTCATGCAGGGCCATCGCCAGGGGGTGGAAAGTAGGTATTACCGCTTCAAGTCTCGCGCCGGCAAGGAGAATAAAAAATTGAAATTGTCTAAATTGAAAAAAAGGCCTCATGTGAAGATTTTGCTTTAGGTCTCAAAAAGTCTGATGACTACGCTGAGCTCGAGTCAGCCTCGAGTCTCGATCTCGGGTCTCTGTCTCGAGTCTCAGCTTTAAGTCACAGTCTCAAGTCTCAGTCTCGAGTCTTAGTCTCACGTATCGAGTGTCAGTCTCGAGTGTCGGTCTCGAATTTTAGTCTCGAGTCTCAGCCTCGATTCTCAAGCTGGAGTCTCCAGCTCAAGTCTGTAGCACGAGTCTCAAGCTCAAGTGTCAGTCTCGAGTCTCGAGCACGAGTCCCACCCTCGAATGCCAGTCTCGAGCTTCAAGCTCTAGTCTCAAGCGCGAGTCCCAATCTTGAGTCTCGGTCTTTAGTCTCAATCTCGGGTCTCAGTCACAAGTCTCAGGCTCGAGAAGGGCCGTTGCCTGGGGGTGGCGAGTAGGTATTACCGCTTCAGGCCTCGAAAAAAAAATTAGAATTGTCTAAATTGAAAAAAGGCCTCATTTGAAAGTTTTGCTTTAGGCTCAGAAAGTCTGACGACGGCGCTGTATGCATGTCTAACATTTTGTTTTTTTCTCAAGAACAGATTTTGCAACGCAAGTTCCCAGCCCCAACTCCAGGCCTTGCAATGTAGGACGGTCGCGTCAAGAAAAGAGAATTTCTTCCACTCATGAACTGAAATTATGCCCTCACTCTTCATGATTGTCGACAGGATATCCAAGGCATTCCAAATTGAGCCGCCGCAGAGGTGGCATTTCTTCTTTCAAAAAGCCTCGCTTTCTTATCATTGCTCCATTGAGGGGATAGAGGCATTCTCACTCAATGTAAACATCAGATGTCGAATCCGAAAAATCAAGTGGTGGTATACGTTCTTTATGGACACAACACCATTAGATTTTTCGGATTCGACATCTGTTTACATGGGGACACGAAACCTCACAGCAGGAAAATTGATAGCAGGAAAATTGAACACAGAAAATTGATAGCAGCTGAAAATTGCTAGCAAGAAAATTGATATCTACAAAAATTTGTAGCAGTTCAGAAAATTGATCGCAAAAAATGAACGAATTATATTGATCGCAATGAAAATTTATAGTTCTTGAGAATAAAAACATTCATGTCAATGAAAGTTAGAAAATCGATTTTTAAAATTATTCGCGAAATAGTAGGTAAATCAGTAAGAAATGTTGTGGGCTGCACCTCCAAGATATTGTAGCAGCTCATCGTTTGTAAAGTCGGGCGAGTAACCAGCGACAACTGCGTGCAAACGCTCTGCTGAGTCCCTGTTACTTTCTCCTCTTCTTGACAGGAGGTTCCCCAGCTGTTTCTTGTTCGTAGTTCGTTTCCATCAAAACTTGTTCACATTTAAGGGCGCGTAAGAAACGGAAAATATGGGCATTGTACGTGTCGACAGTCGTTTGAAAGCCATTATGCCATGCCTCGACCGCATTATTCATCTTAGGGGCTTTCTGTTGAGTGGCACGGTAACAGCTCCTCAATTCGGGATGAAACGTTGGTCTGCGTCTTACATTACTTCGACGTTGAGGACGTCCAACCCACGTATCTTCGAAATAATTTAGGATACACTGGCATTCGGCGGGTATGAGGCCACAACTAGAAACGACCTCGTGTCATCCATCCTGTACGGTTCCTTGTGCATACATGCTCTTCATTTTATCAGTTTCGAGAAGTATAGAAAAGCACGTTAGCTGGTTTACACGTGCTCTGTGCGATGCTCAAATAAACTCCTAGGTAGAAGTGTTGCCTAGGTGTTTTTTGGGAGGCACTGCCATCAATTTTCAGCTGCTACAAATTTTCGTAGATATCAATTTTCCTGCTTGCAATTTTCAGCTGCTATCAATTTTCTGTGTTCAATTTTCCTGCTATCAATTTTCCTGCTGTGAGTTTTCATGGACTCGTTTACATTGAGCGAGAACGCCTCTAGCGCTTTACCCCAACCCTCGCGCAAACGGAAGGGCCGGCTCTGACTGGTATCTCTCGGCTTCACCTTGTAGACAGTCACAACAGAAACTAATCACAGTAAATAACCAAAGGAAACAGCTCACCATAGTGAGGACAAAGTATAGGTTGAGGAGGCTGGTTTCAAATGGACAATTATCCGTTTCCGAGGCACATTTGGGAACAGAAAACGGCGTGAATCAAAGCGACCAAAAATATCACTAAAATCTTAAGAAAGAAATTCTGAAATCAGTAAATATTTGATAAAATGGAACAGACTGGGGAGGACCATCTCTGAAAGCGTCTGAGATAGCAAAACCAAAAAATAGATGAAGAGGACGAAGATGTATCATTCAGCTCATACAGTGTAATTGATATATTATAAATGAGATAGAGAGCGTTGCATTTCACTACAAAAAGTAGCGACGTATGTACATTGAAACTTATTTATTTTACTTACACTGCTTTACTCAATTATATACGAGATCTTACCTAGGAAAAAAACAAGAAGTATTTAAATTCTTACAACAGTAGCCCCAGCTCAGTCAAAGCCGCGGAAGTACGTTCAGTTAACAGGTCTTTATAACGCCAAAGGCTCGTGTCATTCCTCATTTCCGGCAACACTTGATCGCACGTTATACTTGGGTCGATTTCACTTTCACGATAATGAAATACTTGAGCGTCGTTGGGGTTCACCTTAAATTCTTTACATTGTTCGTTCAGACACTTCGATGAGTAATGATTGAATACCGCCTCCACAACTTCGGTATCGAGAAAAGCTTTCGTATCGTTTTCTTTCGGTTGGAATTCATGATGCAGTACATGCTGCAACATATACATATAACTCGGGATATCTTTGTTCCATTCGGTTGAACTATCGCAAATCGGCGTAAAAATTGTAGGACCCATACGATAACAAGCGACAGGATCTTTGTCCGAGGAATTCGATTCCTTGAAGAGCCTATTTAAGAAATCTTTCCAATTAAGCTCTTTGCGAGGGATAATCACCTCGTCCAGGTCGAGCGACGAAATATATTTGTACTTGTACATATTTTTATAAAAGCAGTCATTCAAAGAGATCAGCTCGTGTAAAGTTCGTTGAAAGTAATTTTTCCGACCACTATGATACATGAAAAGATGCTGAAAACCGACCGTATTTGGCTGGTATCCGCCCAATGTTATGGGTACGACTTCGACGATACCTTTCTCTTTGTAAAATTCGAACACTTTGGTCATATGTTCATTCACGTGTAGGGTGTAGAAGAAAATTTTGTCAGCACCCAGTAGTCGTAGAAGCTCAATCCACTCGACCGCTCGCACGGAAAAATCATCGTGAAGGAAATCCAACATTTTAACACAAACCGCGATTTGGTCCTTCTGTTCGTTCTTGTTGAGCACGTTGTAATTAATAGTCAGAATGTTGGTGGCTATATCACATACATTTTCCACCAACGAAATGTAAGTTGGCTTTACTTTACGGAACTCTCGTGGTATTGGACACGTTATCAAATAACTATAAAGGATATTTTCACAAGGAAGTTCCCATTCCCAGTAACACTTCATAATATTTACGTAGCTGCTACTTTGAACGATAACCGGCTTCTTTCTATTAGGAAACCACATCTGACAATACACTCTATCGGATGGTTCCGAGTTGCTATCTATCATACCGAGAATGCGAACTGCGGGATGAGCGGCGAATCGCTTGCGCGTGTCGTAATAAGCTCCAAATAAGTGAAATTTATAGTTTCGAGTATGTAAACTCTGCCAATATTTATCGTAAATTTGTAAATCACTCATACCAGGGAATCTAGCGCACGTCCAGTTCTTATACCACCAATTCCACCATTCATTTTCTTCCCAGAAACGTATCGGCAAATGAGGTAAATCTGTTTGCACATCGCGGACGATTTCATCTTTCTGAACGTGACACTTGCTCAACTCCTGCGATATTTCATAGTTGGTTGACGGGCCATGCTTCAACAATACGATAATGATGATTACTAGCAGCAGTATGAGTCCTAGATATCGCAGTTGTCTTGAAGTTAATACTTCTAAAATTTAGAAAACAAAAAATAGTATAAGACAGACGATTAGGTAGAAATTACATCAAAAGCGTAGAGAAAATACAACCGCGGCCACCATATCGGGATCAGGAGGGTAAAGTCAGGGTTTTATTGGAGTGTCTCACCTCACCTCGTCCCACTATACTCAGGTCATCTTCCAAGGCAGTGCTTTTGCGCGAGATCAGGGTCTTCAGGGTCAAGATTATTGGACTCACCCTCCTAGTTTTCGCAAGGCCGTCAGGTCTCAGGCAGGGTTGTCCTGTGATTGACTTGCCTACCTTCCTACCTTTTAAGGAGTATCCTGGATCGTCAGGCGTAGCCGGCTGCAGTGTGGCACCATCGTCTACCTTTGTCCCTTGCCAAATCGGCTACCAAGATTTCATCTGATTGCGTTGGTACGATTATGATGGGTCGAGCAAGTCTTTCTGCTCACATTTCCTTATCCCAAGAACGTCACCCTCAAGTTTATACATTCACGACACAAAAATTTGCTTCTACCTTAACCATTGCTGACGCGAAAATAATTCAAGTTCACATAGTTAATTGACTGATCAGATTCTAGAAGACTAGTTCTGAATCCTATCCATTCTTTCGCGTGAGATATATAAATTTGACTCCCCAAAAAATTTCCTTCGCGAATAATCGTAAACCTCAACTCCCAAAACTCGTGATTACAACGTCAGAAAAATGTACAGACTCACTTCTTCATTTGAATGCGCTAAGTAATATAAACAATAAACAACTAAAATTCTACATATCTTCGGACAGAAAATACATTGCAACTACTTAATTTAGAAAAAGACTCATTGATGACTCACCGTAGAAGTGTGTGCTTCGCACGCGTGTATGGAATGCTTCTATCATAGTACAAAAACTCGAGTGAGGTATTTTTCTATAATTCGGTACACATGGTAACAGACAACTACCTAATTAAATAAAACCTTCTATTCCGTATTTTAAAAAACTTCTTCTTATCGCTTCAAACATTCTGACGGACTGAAAACTCAAGTCCGCGAAGTCGAAATTTTATTTTCTCATGGTTCTCGACGCAATAGGTTATGTTCCCTCGCTGTGAACGATAATTCTAATGATTTGAAAACGCAAAGAAAAATGGCAGTACGTCCGAATCTTGGCACTGTCACAATATCTGAATGAGTGTAATATAAGTCCGTCCAACTTATTTTTTCGCGCTTCCTCATCGAATATAAATTTTTCCGTTTGACAATAAATTAGTAAAATACATTTTTTTTTTTTTGGTGTTATAACAACAATTGTACGTAACGGAACACTCGTTTTTAAATAAGGCAATTTGAATCCCAAACTTGAAGTTTTGAAATTTGAGCAAAGACAAGGGCGTACCACAGATTTAGAGGTACATCTTAAAGGTGAAAAGATGAGGATACTGCTTGAGAAAAGGGGCTTTTAATTCTTCGGTGATACATCTGAGCTTCTTGATTCACTCTCCCATACAATATCGATACATACCCCAGCTCCTGAAAGAAAGAGAAACACAATCGCTTTTTCGTCTTTCTTTGTTTTTTTTTTTTAGAAGTGGAATGAAGATTGTATTCTTTTTTCCTCACTGAAGAGATCAAAACTTTGATCAATCCAGTGCAGGATTAAGAAGGAGCTCCTTGGGGTTCTGTGCCTCAACGAAAAAGGGCCCCCACATTTGCTCTGCCATGTCCTTGAAACATCGTAAGGGCGAGGGCGAAGCCCGAGACGTTCATTTTTTGAGAGAGGGGGGGGGGCTCACCAACCTGGTCCCCGAGCATTAAAGCTTCTAAATCCAGCCCTGGATCAATCCTTCTCAGATTCAATTTCTTCATCCTGACATTGCGTCCCAATTTTGTTTCCAACGGGGAACTTGTGTGGGAGTTATTCGAGAAAAATGTTCACCATCCTTTCGGCAAATGAACAAGGAGCACTATATTTTCCAAGTCCCTAAAGAAGGTCAAGGTCATTGATGATGTCATCAAGCGTGATCAAGAGTTGTGACGGCCCCAGTCTTATCCTATATTGAAAAGGACATTATAAAAACGTTAGCGTTATTCATTTCCTCTCCTAATGTATCAATTTTTGTTAAATTTTTCTGAGTACTGATCTGATGTATACTGTACGTTATTAATTGACTCATCAAGTAGGTCAAGGTCACTGATGACGTCATCAAGCGTGACAATATCTTCCTTTTAGTCCAGCAAAGGACGCAAGATGAGTAGTATATCAAGCCCAAGAGTACGCGTATGTTCTATGCCAGGATTGCCAGGCCTAGTATAATGAAAATAGCGACGACCAAAAGTTACAAATGACTTCATGAGATCTGACAAAAAACCGTGACAGACGGTTATTCGGGACAATTTTACAATAGTAAATACCATGCGTGTATAGAGCAGAAAGTTTGTCCCCATATATCCTTGGACATACTCGAGAGCAAGTAAAATAGACATCCATTTTGTTTGTAACTTACTACGCTGTACTGACTTTACGGTGCGGCCAAATAATTATAGATCATTAGTCATCTGGCAACACTGATAGGCCAATATGCTACATCTGGTCACACTGATCAACGTTGAAAGTGCCTCTAAAGGCGACTTCAAAAGTGTCCTTCTAAAGGCATCTTCAATACTGCCTCCAAAATTATCTCCGAAGGCACTTGGAGGTGCCTCCAGATGCCTTCACAAGGGTCTTCAGAGGCGCCTCCAAGCCTCTAGTTCGGAATTTTCGAGGCGCGATCTAGGCTACTATTCAAATTAAGAGATGATTCGCGATCGACAGAAGTAAACAGCAATAGTAAAGCGCAACGAAAATAGGCGTAAGTTTGAGGGGAAAATGGGTGCAGTTATACCGGTACATGCAATGAAACGTTCTCAATTTGCCAGGATGACTCATGAGAACCGTGAAGATGTAATTTGTAATGTCATTATTGCGACGCGCAGTTTTTGTCTTACAATTATCACAATTTCTCCTAAATGTTGGCGATCGACCAAAAATACCTTGACGATCGACCGTCTGAATACCACTGCTCTAGTTGATCTTCAAAATTCCAGTGAGGCGGAGAACACCCTTTCTTGACGCAATTAAAGGAAGGCAAAGAACAAAAAACAACAAGATTTGCCTTTCAAAGCACCTGTAGAGAGCGCTAAAAACATAGCAATAGGATATGGAGGAAATTTTTTGCTAGAAGCTAAACTGTTAATTTTTGCACACGAATTGTTTGCACGAAAATGCGAACATTTTTTGTTCCGATTTGTGACTGCAACTGAAGCAAAACGAAGAAAGTGAACTGTAATGAGAAAACTGCAACGCAATGCACTCTGTCACTTTGACTGACGGCTGATTCCTTTCTTACCTCTTCCAATAGAGAGCACAGAATCGAGTCATGTCGTCGTCTCGAGTATTTTCAAGTTCTAAAAGTTTGAAGACAATACGAAAATCTTCTCTTTCCCACCTTTGGTTTGATTCAAACTCTGTAGTGAAGGATGTAATGATGAGATTTATCCTACAAAACTAATCGGTAGAATTCTTGATCTAAGCCAAATTCAACTCAAGAACCGCTTCCCTTGATTCGCTTCAAGAACCATAACTGTAAACTGCCCCAGGTATTCTTCGAACACCGAAACCAAAAAGGACCGTCTTTCTCAGCCCGGTACAGAACGTTAAAAATATAATGCGCTCGGGCACGCACATACAAATCTTGGAACTTCCATACCTCGAAGTCGCAAGGAAATGAATTGAATTACCTTTCCTTGGTTAGTCTGATCTAAATGAGTCAATATTCACCTAGAATCAATTGATTAAGAATTGACCAGAAGGACGGTTCTATAAAGACAGAGAATATGTTCTTAGTTTCAAGCTGAGGAGCTTGAAAAAGAATATCTCAAACCCGGGGGGGGGGAGAGGATATAAAACCAAATGTTCCCAGTTCTCAGTTTTGCTGTCGATGAGTACGGAAGCAGAGACAGTGAACCCGAGGAAAACTTTATAGAGAGAGGAGGTGCGAGACTATAGGGTTTTGAACCCGAGAGAAAGAATAATTTCCTAAGCTGTTTAATTTATCACGCACATATATGAATCACTCGATCAAGCCGAGCGAAAAATTAACGTGTACTTTTCAATTTCCCATGTTTCAGGTTAAAATTTGGTTTCAAAATAGAAGAAGCAAATATAAGAAAATGATGAAAGCGAATTCTTCTCAAATACCGGGCACACCAAATAGCAATAGTAATAATAACAATAATAATAGTATAGTCGGAGGTGGAGGACCGCATTCGCAGCTAGAAACAACACACGGCAGTAAAGATCTCTCAAATACTTCTAGTATGACGGATAGTCCTGAATCATCTGTCAGATTATTAGTGGGTAAGTCTGTAATAATCATTACTCTTGGCGATAATTTAAATTTTTTAGACAACTAGTTATATACACAATGTAATCTAATTACGCGCGCGTATATTATTAAAGAAAAAAAAGAAATCAATTTTCATTAAGTTATCTATTTCCATTCACCATTTCCTAACTCTGTAATATACCTATCCGTAATTGAATCCTGTCGACACTTTTTTTTTTTTTTTCAACCATTTGTACACCTTTACACCATCAATGAAAGGTAGAACGTTGTGCGTTAGATACTAAGATTTTTTTCTTCCGCGTATACTATTTTCATTTTTCTCTCTCCTCCTTGTACGGTTCGGTTTTTGTTTTGTTAATTTTGACAAGCGTAACTTCGTATCATAACAACTCGAATAGGATAGGGTTTTTTTCAAGAATAGAGCGGAAACGTAGCGGAGATCCAGAGAGAAAAAAAAACTGGTTTTCGAGACCGTTGATTTACGGCATAATGAATATTTATTAACGAACATCCATTTCAGCGAATATCAAACACGTGGTACGTGTCAATAATCGCGTCGCTTAAACGAACTCTTGTTTTTCTTCGAAAGCTCGCGCATAATGATCATATTGATAGGTTTTCTATGCGGTAAGACAAATAACGCGTCAAACGACTCAATATTCCTATAATAATAATATTTCTTGACGCAGAAGGCTCTATTTAAAAATTGACTGGACGCGCACATTTATAAACTCGTAGGTACGATTGATTGAGCTGGCACGGATTGATCGAGTATTCCCCGAGGGACTCCGAAAGGATGTGGGTGTATTTTTCTTATTAATTCAGACTTCGTACTTTTATCAATTTATTAAAGGTTATTTCTTCGCATAAGAAGAAAGTTAAGATAATCTGTATTATTATTCGAGAATTGCGCTAGATTCTGAGTATCCGCGAATACGTATTATTTCGAGCGATCTGCTTTTCCTTCGTTTGACCATTATTTTCAGTTCAAGAATCACAATTTATGGAATTTTTACGAAATCAATTGAAATCATGCGTGGTCTGCTTTCCAAAAACTCTGGCTCGCTGTGTTGCTCAAGAATTTAAGAATCTCTTCTCATTTTCGTCCCTCGTTTCCGTTCCTCTTCTCTGCTTCCTCTCACCTATTTCATTGGGTGAGATACTTCGATGATGTGCTTGGCATCTGGACTGGTTCCAAAGACGATCTCTTAGGTTTCCTTGCTTTCTTCAAGTCCCTACACCCCTCGATCAGTTTCTTTCTCGAAGGGAGGGGAAAATATCTTCTTCTCCTTCCTCCCGCCTTTCTCATCTCATCACCCCATTCTCCATGTTTCCGTAAAGACACCTTCACAAGAGTTGGCACTCATTCTTCTTCTCTTCAACCGGCTGAGATTCACTCCACAATCCATCAGCTCACTCGTATCCCCTGGTCTACAAGTGCTTTTGACAAGGAAACAAGTTTCATCGAAAATCTTGCCGTAATTAACAACCTCAAATCGGACATCAGGAGGATGATGAAATGAAAGATTCTTAAACTCCCTCTCAATAATCCGCGGTCGATCATCAACCGAGCCACACATCTCAACCTTCACAACGGAGAAGATAGATCGGTTTTCTTTATCAGGATAGGCTTTCCAAACTCTTTAAGAAAAAGCTCAAGCGATATCATTACTCGGTTTGTTTTTGCTTCCTCCTTCGGTTGCAGAACTTATCGATTCTCAAGGGTCCTGTCCCTCTTGCAATGGCTCCAAGAGTCTACAAATTGTCGTATCTTGATCGCCAACTCTTTCACACAGGACAAACCGGACGCTCCTTTAAAACTCAGTTTTCCGAACCAGTTGACGCATGGGAGGAGAAGTGTTGACAGGAACGGAATCTCTGCGATGGTTCTTAGTGGTTTCGTTAAGGAACATGATTTCTACAGTGTTGAACATAAGCTCATGCATCCTTGCGATTCTTGGCCCAAACTAAACAGTTGAAAAAGACAGGGAAAAACCTGCTCAACAATTTACAAAGTAACAATTTTTCAAGTTGAATGGACTCTTCAAAACTACGTTCCATCATAAGCAGAAATAGGGAGGCCACATGAATTTAACTTTTAAACTCTTATCCATTTTCCTTCCCTCACTTGGTACATCCTTCTCATTTTTGGTCATTTCGTTCACCAACGTTCGACGCATCACAATCTTTGAGTGTCAAAACCATGTCAAAATTGAATTTATTTTCTTTTCTTTTGTTCTTTGGATCTACGGTTGCAATTCCTCATGTAATCTTTCATTGAATGTTACGTACCTGTGATATAAAAATCCTTCCTTTCATTACACCACGTAAAATCTGTTTCCAAACTCTTCATTCCTGGCAACAGCAACCTGACCGAAATTAGGGCGAATGAAAGTTTTTCTTTTTCTATAATATAACAAAACTGGAATTTTGGAGCCATTTTGTGTCCTAATTCTCTCATTGCGCTTATTCAACATGTCAGTGAAACTTTTCAAACGTCCACTCACATTAGATTCTTTTAGCTCATCAGCAACATTTTTACAAGACTCATCATCACAAAAGTCCAGTGCTCGGAGTTCTTCTGAGCTCCTCCCATTTTGGTGGCTGGCTCAAAATCGCTCAAGTTTCTCCTCTGTACGTTTTTGAGGCTAGAGATTTTTTCCAAGTTCTAATAGCTTATTGATAGCTTCCAATGGTCGAAAAGTTGACTCCTTTACGAGTGTTTGAAGTTCAAAACATTTTTTAAATTCTTTCACCTCCTTTGTAGCTTACAAACATGGAAAATTATAGTCTCTTGTAAGTGTTTGGAGCGTGAAAATATACTCTTCTAAGGAAGCTGTCTGAGGCTCAAAACTTTCTTCAAGTTACACTTAGCAACAAAATTTGGAAAATTTCACCCTTCTAAAGGTTAGGAGTTCAAAACTTTATCCAAGTCCCACTAGCTCCTCCATAGTTATACACATTACTTTTCTATAGGTGTTTATAAGTCGAAACTTCCTAGCAACTCCACCACCTCCTTTGAAGCCATTGAAACGGGAAAGTCTTATTCTTTTTCTCGAGGTATTTGAGGTTTAAAATTTCTTTGAAATTCCTATAGCACCTCTATGGCAATCAAACATTTACAGGCTTTTGCTCAGGGAGCAAGAGTTGCGGGAGAGCGGCGACTCATGGCGTAGGGTTGAAGATTTTTAGTTTACATAGAATGTAGGCGTATAATTTTAATGCCTGGAATCATTGAAGAATATAAAAGAGCAAATATGAAGAAATATGAAAGGAATATGTAGAAAATATGAAGGAAATAGATATCACCAATTTTTCCAAGTTCCATCCAGGGCTATAGAAGAGCCAGGAGTTTTTCTAAGTCATAGCGTTACGCAAGTACCAGTGCGTACGCCGACAGAATTCCTCTGAGAGCCCCCAGTAACTGAAGGGATAGAGGGCCTCCCGCCAGAAGTCAAAAATTGAAATATTCAAAGCTCAAAACGTCTTCCCACTTCCACTAGTTCTTTTGCGACCAAAGAAAGTCGAATATTCTACTCTTCTACACAAAGTTTAGGAAGTTCAAAACTTTTTCCAAGTTCTACTGGTTCCTCTGTAGCTGTCGAGCGTCGGAAATTGTAGTCCTTTATTGGTGCTCGAAGCTCATTACTTTTCCCAAATTCAATTAGTTCCTTCATTGCTATCAAAAGTTGAAATCTGTTTGGAGCTCCAAGTTCCACTAGTTTTTTCACTCGTATAGTCATTAGAAGTCAAAGTTCTTTCTTTTCTACACGTGTTTGGAGCTCAAATTTCTTCGAAGTTTCACTAGCTCCTCTACAGCTACCGAAAGTCAGATTTTTAATCCTTTATACGTTTACCAAGTTCCATTTGCTCCTTCATAGCTGGCAAAGGTCGTAAATTTCAGTCTTTAATAGGTTTTGTGGCACTCGAAGCGTTTCTCAAGTTCCATTAGCTCTTCTATAGCCAGCGAAAGTCAAAAATTCAGTCTTTTATGGGTTTTGCGGAGGTCCACCTGCTTATTCGTACCTGAAATCAAAAATTTCCACAGGAACCCGCAGTACGAGCAGTTGTTTTTTTCAGAGTTTGCCACCTTCAATTGTGGGACCGCAAGCCATGAAAGAATTTTCGACTTTTCAGGCTCGAGGACCTCGAGAAAGAGACGTAGATATGACTGAGAAGATTTGTCTGTTTTACGAGAAATACAATATAAAATTAAATTCGACAGAAGGACAGCAAGAAGGAGAGGAAGAGACAGATAGGTCAATTTCAGACTAGAGATAGAGTTACCTTTACGGGTATTCATCCAGTGAGAGAGTTCTCTTCGTCAGAGAAGAATGAATTATCATCCCAACCTAGTTTGGTTGCCAAATGAGGTTGAGGAGCTGGATACAGTTGATGATAACCAAATGTAACAAAATCTCACCAACCGGGTAGGAAAAGTTGAGAAATTACCGAAATCGATTCAATGGATAAATAAGCGTCCCACACTTGCTCAATTTATGACGTCATCGGACACCACTTCTCAAAGTTCGAGAAAGTGGCTCAGTGCTTACATCAAATAAATGCTATGAGACAAGAACTTGACCTGCGACTTGACCTTACTTTAATGTTCCATCTTTCCTTTCTTTAATGCGCACGCTAGAATCTTTATAGCAAAATTTTATACCTATACTTATCTAGATTATGACGTCATCAGATAGATTAAGTCTTTTAGCCTAGTATATTCCAATACTAGAGCTAGGCTAACTTCGTATCTGTGTGAGCCTACCTTATTTGTGTTTGTATGGCCTAGGTCTGCCCAGTCTTGACATAGTCCTCAAAGTCTTCAATTCTTAGTTCAAACTTCTGTGCTTATGAATGCTCAAATAGGCTAGTTTGCTCATGGCATATTGGCGCAAAAGTCGAGTTCTTCCAAGTCGCCAAAATAGGTCAAAGCCACGTCTACTTTATGACGTCACCATAGGCTTCAAAATTTATGGCCAAAAATTTTAATCTGTCAAATTCTTATTTCATCCCGTTCCTTTCCCCTCCATGACCCTTCTTTACGTTACTATTCAATTGTTGAAGATCGAGTAGAATTTTTGCAGTACGAAGGGATCTAGTCAGTCATCATATCTCGAAGATAAGTTGAGGATCTTTATGAACGTTTGGAGTGATTCGTCCTTACTTATGTACCTTATAATAAAATCGAATTTCGGATACGGAAAATCAATTTTCGAATTCTGAGCTTCATTTCTTCGAACAATTCTCTTACGCAATGAGCCACATTTTATAATAAATCTCAAATTATAAAAATCTAAGCTGGTGGAATTCGATTGTTCCATTTGGGTTCCAGCGCGTACGCGGTGTATTCAAGATATTTGAAATAACTTTCCGTTCCATTAATTTAAAACGTTCATCTTCATCTTTTCCAGATAATATGTCAAGAAACCATACGAGCCCGAAACTAGGCTGTGCACAATTAGATGACCGACACCAAAGTCCAAGTCCAAGTCCAGAGTGTGATCTAGGAGTCTCACAAACGCACTGTTTACCTGGCTCGCCTCAAGTCGCCTGGGATATGAAGCCGAACTTATCAATGTCGCCGCATCTGAATGCGAGGCACCACCCTACTTACATGCCGCAATATACGAACTGGACGTATCATCATCATCCGGATGCTAATCAAGGTGTATTAACGTAATCGTTAGCAAAAACACAGCATCGATATAAAATTCGGTTTCGTGTGCAAGCGTTCGTGTTTTCCTTGTCTCTTCCAAAGTTGATGGTAATGCGGCCCAAACCCTTCACCATGAGAAGAACGCATGACATCTCTTTGGTCAACTTAGGAGATTAGCAATTTTGTGACAGCGATTAATTTCGTACGGTAAGCAGATACGACATCAATAAGCAACTTCCACGCGTTTCTTTCGATGAAGAAAAAAAAAATTACATGGCTGTGAAGGTCGTTTACAGACGACCCACATTTAAAATTAACAATTTCTCTACTATTCGACAGTGCAAATATACTCGTATTACTTAAGTTACATTTATGTTTGGACGGTATACTGTATTGTGTGATACGCCTCATCAATATGATGGCCATAAAAAAATCTGCCCTGCTATATCGAACATTTATTTTTCATTTTTTCATTCAGTAGAGTACAGGTAGAATACACGATCTAGATACTTAATACCAACTACCATATATCAGTCACCTTTCCTAGACGGTGCTGAAGTTGCTGAAATGCAGTGAATTAAGGATAATAGGTAGATAATCTAATGACGGAAAACTCCCACTTTTTTTTGTACCGGTACCAAAGTTTGTATATTTATCTGATTACGTCCCTCTCACTCCCTCTCTGAGCTCTCTATCCTTGTGTCCCTTTCAGATAGTGACATTGGAAAAAAACGTACATCTTAAGTTATAATATTTAAGTCCTTTTTTTTTTCTCTCTCTCTCTCTCTCTCCTTTGTAAATTATTATTGTTATTAGTTATTTGTTTATTCTTTTTTTTTTCTTCTTGATGTACCTTTGTGTTATGGAATGTAAATTAAAATTAGGAGAATTTCAAATAGTGTAAAAAATTTCATTTTTTAAATGTTTTCTTTCGTCATTTTTTCCTTCATTCTTTGTAGCTGATTACTAAAATATTGGGATTGTAATTGTTACCTTAATAAATCGTATAAATGTATACGTTATTTTTCAACACTCATTTTCCTGATTATCATTAAGTTTAGAAATAAAGGAAGTTGTTTTTAGTATGTGTCGATTTCATTTTTTCATTTCAGTTCGATCGCCGAAGAAACTAGTTCGAATCTTGATGAAATCTATACCTTTAAAAATCTCTATCAATATGAGCCTATGATGGGTGAAGTTACAAAACGATGAAAATGTGAGAAATGAGAGGTGGAAGGGACCCAAGCTAAACTGTTCACTATGTCTGGATGATTCGCAACAGTTTTGGGTTAGACTGACTAGTTCCTTGGAGATCATTCGTTCACCCCTCCCCCATTCTTAACCGCAAGTAAGTCTAGTATACTGTATGTTGGGCTAACTCGTCGCCTCCTTTCTTTGCCTAGTTATATGAGTTTGTTGGACTAATTAGCTCTTATTGAGACTGTAAGTTCTAGCTTCAAGCCACAACTGCCTTCAAGCTTGAATTGAGGAAGCCCTCCGCTTAAACTCAAAACTCTACTCTATTTCCTTCGACCACTGGGAAGCGTTATTTCGCGCATGGCTTTCCTGATTCTCCTTTGAATTACATGACAGTGGCCTTGGAGGTAATTTACTCATACTCCTCCAATCCTCTCTCAATGCAGGGTCTCCAAAGAGTAAAATTTAATAGAATTAATCCGGTTTTCGAGGTTGCGGTCGGACATATTTAGAAAAACTCCACGATACTCAAAGAGTGACCTGGGAGTAGTTTACAATAACCGCAGAAAAGAAGAATCACAATTGAAGCCGCGAGCGCGCTTTCGGTTAAACAACCATTATCAAGCAGATGAAAAGAGCGACTCGACGAGTTGGAGAAAATGTACCGTCAGAACGACGCCAGAGAGGTCAATGTCTACTTTGACCTCATTCACTCTGGCCAAGTATTTTATAATTTGAAGCTCTTTCTGGAAAGCTGCCTGGTTCATTGGGATGCGGGTTAGCCGATGAATGAAACTATTGAACGCCGCAAATTTATGGGCAACAGGACAGAATGACGAGCCGTGGACAACAATATCGGTCGAAGTATCTTTTCTGTATATAGAAAACTCATGGACTCCATCTCCAACTGAGATATTGAGATCCAAAATGTTAATGTTAAAGCCTCCAATTTCAACAGTGAATTTAATGGAGGGGTATTGAGTATTAGGATACTTAAGAAGCTCACCAAGGAGATCTTGGGGACCAGTCCACGCGTATAAGACGTCATCCACATACCTGTGCCTGTAGTGTATATAATCCAGGAAACCTTGGCCGGAGGAGAAGAGGTCAGCCTCAAATTTAGACATGAAGATCTCTGACACTAGGGAAAGGAGAGCCTATAGGAATACCAACCTCCTCTGAGAACTCATAAAATTTTCCATTAAATTTACAAAAGTTGGGGGACCAACATACATTGAGTAAACTGAAGAATTCTCCAACCTCTTCGTGAGGAGTATTAGAACGAACAAGGAGGCCCCCCATTTCTCGCATAGTAACGCCTCTCGGTATATTAGGGAACAGGCCGACCACGTCGAAGGAACACAGAATGGTGCCCGGAGGAAGCAACCGGTCCTTAAGTTTTTCTGTTAAAGGAACTGAATTTTTAATCGAGTAATTGGACTCGTACTCAATGCGAGATTTAAACCATCTGTCCAGGTATTTGGCGAGGGAGTAAGCAGGGGAGGAGACATAAGACACCACAGGACGCATCGGAGTATCCTTTTTATGTATCTTAGGCAGCCCATAAAGGAGGGGCGGCACGGGATTAGGTTCGAGCAGGTAATCTTTAGTCGTCGACTTCCTAATTAAAACAGTACTATCATTAATAGCACTCCTCACCTCTTCACTGGACTTGGGGAGACTGAAACCAGGATTTTCAATAGCCCTACACTGGCGAAGCACCTCTTCAACTCTAGTGACATAGGTGGACCTCTCCATGACGACTGTAGAATTCCCTTTATCGGCTTTCATAAGTAAAGAATCCTCCTCCCTGAGCTTCCTCCTCAGACCCTTGATCACACCTCGCATGGTGCTATTCATGCACGGAAGAGGAGTACTACGGACTAACTCAGCACACTTTTTTTGAGTATTAACACCGGGGCCGATCCTCACTGCCAAATCAACGACAACGTTTGCGAGAGCATCAGAATTATTTGGTGGGGGAAGGCTAAACTTCAAACCCTTCTCCAACAGAGTAGTCTCGTCGCGCGTGAATTCTATTTGACTGCAATTTATAATACGGGGCTGAAATTTTTGAAAATTTTGGGCAACATTGGCCTCTGAAACATCACCCTTGAAAGATTTGGCCTTAGAGTCTAGAAGGGCAGAAATTTTCTCGTGTTTCTTCGCCCTGAGGTTAGCCTCAAAATCACGGCAAGTATAGTTAACAGACTTAATAAATCTTTCTAACTCACATGGATGAAGCAAACCGGAGAGTCTTGAATGGACCAAAAGGTTCAGCCTGGTGGTGATGTTGAGTTGGCCATACCACCTCCGTAGCTCAGATCTTATCCATTTATCAGTGATACCTCGGTCATGATTTTCTTCTCTGGCGTCGTTTTGACGGTACATTTTCTCCAACTCGTCGAGTCGCTCTTTTCATCTGCTTGATAATGGTTGTTTAACCGAAAGCGCGCTCGCGGCTTCAATTGTGATTCATTTTTCTGCGGTTATTGTAAACTACTTCCAGGTTACTCTTTGAGTATCGTGAAGTTTTTCTAAAAATGAGTAAAATTTAAGACTAACACTCTCCGATTAACCCATCCAAAACAGTGTCCTCTAGGACAAGGTAGGGAATGTTCCTCTCTTCCTAGTCGTCATTAAAAATTTTTCGGCATAGTTAAATTAATAAAGTTCATATTTCATGTCTTTCTCAGTTTAGCTAGAGGCCCCTTTTCTGATCTAGTATAAGTCTGCTTCAAAAGATTTCAAGCTAATAGTTTTTGGGGGCCGCTATTGGCTTTTAGGGACTTGGTCGCGTTTTTTCTTGCTCCAGTATATACCTCGGTCCAGTTTAGAATATTTCAAAACTAGCATTATCCTAGTAAAAAGCCAGCACAAAACTGGTATCCAAGGAAGGACGGACGCGCGCAAATTTCGAAATGAGGATAGGGATCAGGATTTCAACATTTTCCAGGTCCCAAGATCATTTCCGCAAGGACGGACGCGCGCAAATTTTGAAAATCATGGTCAAACCAAAGATATGAAACATGTCAATACCAGCTTTCTCTCTATCAAACGCGTCTTCGCGAATGATTTTAATATCTCTTTACTAACCTTCAACACCCAACGAGCGGCAAGACTACCTAAGTTGATCATTGACACAATCTCCAAATAATCATCTGACAGTTGATTTTGATTGGTAGGCAAGAAACCAGTCATGGCTGTGTTACAGAAGAGATACTCACAGCCAACGCTTTTTCCTTATTGCTTCTACAGAAATTCATAACCACCATCCATCCTCCGCAACCCGGGGACCTTCCTTATGAAACGAAGTCAGCTTCCTCCTTACCAAACACCTTTTGAGTGGATAACTTCAGTATCTCCGTACCGACCTCCAATCCTAGCGAGCAATGAGTCTTTCCCAACTAAGCCTTGAAAAAATCCCCAAATGGTCATCGGACTGTAGATTTTGATTTTCAGACAAGAAAAAAGATACTCACGCTTTACGTTTCTTCTTTCTCTGCGTCTGTCAAATTTCACAATCATCATTCAATCTTCTGCTGAGTATTTTGGAATCACCTTTGACTCCACAGCTTTTTGAATTTTCCAAATCAAAACCTTAATTTCTTCAAACTTTGAACACAAAAGTTCCATTCAAAAAATGCGCTCATAATTGATGAATTATTTCAAACCGTCATTGTATACCTACCTAATTATCAGCAGCATTCTGGGACAAGAAGTGTAACTTAACAATGTTATAACTTTGGAAGAATTATTAAGGTAAGGTAGGTGCCTCTGGAAAATCGAGCGCAGGCTCACAAAACTAAATAAATTTGAAATATGTATCGCAGGTTTGTAATGGCAGCGGGAGACCCGCAACCTCCCGCGCTCGCGATCACGTTGGCGCGAAAATGCCCCCTCGGAAAATGAATTGGCTGGGCTCTTCTCAGGATACTAGGCCTGTTATAATAAAGGCTGAAGTTGAAATTTTTCAAAGTCCCTAAAATAGGTCAAGGTCATTCGTAATATCATAAAGCGTCACACGGCACGTCACGCAGTTCACAGAAACTTCCGGACGCGGACGTTTTCTGAAAATGTAATCCCCCTAACAAAATGGATAGCGGGTTCCCCTCTATTTTCTTCCAAAATCTTATACTCCGTAGGTGATTCAGAAATCGGCGAGTACACCTTGTACGGTTTTACGTTTTTGTTAGGTATACTAGATCATGACCTAAAAAGCTAGGCCTAAATAATTTGGTTTAGTATAAATTATAATATTAGAAATATGCACGCTCGTCAAAATGAAATTTCTGACCAACATCATTCAATTGTCTATCTCAACAGGGAACACGTTGCACTCAAAATGAAAGTTACCATCTAATTTCTAGTGAATATTTCCTTTTGAATTTTGATTAACAAGTATTAAAGATTATTTAGCAATTTTGTCCTTTTCCCCGTAACCAATAATAGAGTGTTCGTTTGAGAAACATCTTTTGCGCAGCAGTCAAGATGTCAACAACATTGGAAGGTGGAAAACTGTCGAAAACTTTGTCGACTTGAACACGTCTCTTCTCCTCAAGTCATTGATGGGCTTAAATAAAAGACAACTTACATGGTACGAGGATTATTTCATTTACGTGTTGCCCCTCAGAGTCGGAAGGTTAGAATATTCAAATCCAAGGCCAATGACTGTTGGTCATATTTCCTTCTTTAAAATTCCGGTCTACGTTTTTTATCAACTTATTACGTGTTACAAATGTGATGAAAAATCACGAATTCACGAAGGGGGCGAGCGTTCAAGTTTTGTATAGGTATACAATATTGCGGAGCGTCGTCGTCGCAGTCGCGAAGAAAAACTTCGTTTATTGCATATTTAAAATTTCATCCAATTGAAAAACTGTCAGTCAACTAATGGCAACGTATAAATTCACTTGAATTATACCTCGCCTCATCCAACACGATTATTCTACGGAAACCCTATAGTAATAATATAATACAATATAATAACTCGAACAGTATCATAAAATCAAAACCCTCCCTCGACGTACGCGATATTAAATACTGTGTAACTTATTCGTAATACGCCCTTTACTATTATTGTCGGGTATAATTTCATTTTTCGTCGATCACTTGATTCTAGGAATCACGCTTACGTGTGTAATGTCGAAACACGAATTTCGAATATATTAACGAAGTTAGTCTGATGTTCTTTGGTACGATTCGCTCAACCCGAAGACGCGAGGCCAGAAAAAAGCGAGTCAAGTCAAGCGCGCGCTTTTTTATTTCGATATGCGGTTTCTCGAAAAAAATTACTTTGTGGTAACTGTTGTATGGAGTATGGTCACACTTACGATTCTTTATAGTTACTCATACACGACAGATCAGATCGTACAGTTCTCTTCCCTCTCTCTGAAGCACTCAGGTATATATTGTATCTGCTTGTGAGTGGTTTTAGTCTTGCTGGAGTCCTTGAAATTACTGGTATGATGAAATTTGCGCGAGAACCAGTGAAATACGAAGTTTTTCTCGAAATTATCAGGGAAAATGAATAGCTTCCTCTAGATTGAGAAGAAACATAGTGATGATTGAATTTTATGATCAGGTGTTGAGAAAAGAACGCCCAATACATTTTTTTTGTATCTCTTGTGATTTTTTCACTGAGTTCGTCCCATAGAAGATGACGTATAGTCGCATAAGAGCCCATCTACCTTCTCATGGATTCACCCCCATATTTGAAAACCGGTACATTTCCTTCCATGAATTTTTGAGTTGAGCGAGAAATCCTTATCAGTAGATTTCAATACTTTGAAAGCAACAGAAAGAGAATACATAGTTCACGGTAGAATTATCAAGATGCATCATCTGTTCGTTTCATCGGGAAGGAGAACTTAGCTTCAGGGTGGTTTTAGGATCCATATTGTTCATAGGAACCATAGAAAAATTGTGCGTTTTCACCGCTTTGATGGAAACTGACAATATGTTAAAACTCGATAATTTCGAAAGGAAATATCAATTTCAAACCCAGTACCGTTTCTACTTCAGAATAATAACAGCAAGTAAATAGGTACCTACCATATTTTTTTCTTTCAATGGAAATTAACGTTCACGTGCAGAAAACAAAAATTTCTTCTTTTTTTTCAGAAGTTATCGACAGCTTTTTATTGTTCCGGCTCACATTGTCTAGACTTCAACCAGACATCTCAACTTTTTTGAAGTTGACTATTTTTCCTTGGAAGTGCTTCAATACTTGGATCTGTCGAGAATTACCCCGGCAGCGCTGTTTTAAGTTCTCTCGAACTGCGACACAACTTTTCAATTGTTGTTTTACCATGCAATTTTTTCCAGAACAGATGGGGACAATAAGGATGGGTGTGAATTAGATTGTCTAGTAGAAATGAATAGATCGAAGATATAGTTTATCGTCAGTGGTGAATTTAGGAAATTGCTTTGAGGGGGAGGGGGGATGGAGAAAAAATATTTCGAGGAAATTCCTGAACTACGTGAACACCTAGGTACTATGTACACAGTATTTTAAGTTATAAAACAAAATCCAATTTCCTATAGGTTTCTGGGCGAGCACGTCAATAATCTCTCCCGCGGAAACAGGTATTTTGGGATGCCTGCTCAATACGGCCAGGCTATTTAACCTCTCCTGGCCAATACTATTCCGCCAATCAGTCTTCATTCGCTTCAGATATGAGAATGTCCTTTCTGCTTCAGCTGTTGTAACTTGAAGCGTCGCCAGAATTGTAAGAAGTGTGTGAATATTTGGAAAAGATACCCTAGTTCTCTAATGCGCTGAGGGCACTTCTTGAGGAAATTGTCGCCTTAAGCCTTAGCAAATATTTTCTCCAAAGTTCCAGCTCAACAACGACCGCAGAAGGCGCATTCAGTAGAAATTTTTATATAACGTCGCTGTTTCTTAAAAATGTTTTCTTATTCCTTCATTTTCCCACGCGGTTTGTGGGGCAACCAATGGAGAGAATCCACAAAGAACTCTTTTGTGATTTATAAATTTTTCTTCAATTTCATTTATGTAAGAATCGAGGCGGAGTGAATAGAAAATAGTGATCTTGTAGTAATCTTCAATTGAGGCTGATTCAGGATTTGCACGATGAACCTGTCGACGACTTACACGCTTCCGGTCAATTTCAATTCCAAATTTATGGGCAAAACAGCAAGCATTCTCATAAATTGCATGGGAAAATGCGTCCATACGATTGTTTTTCAATGCTTCTTGAACGTCCCAGGCCAAATTAACTGCAGCTTAAAGATCAAAATTTATTTCTTGAAGTTGTCGACTGAGTGGTAATATCTTTTGTAAACAGCACGAAGCACAACCACTTCAAGCAAGAACTCGAAGTCAATGGCCTTCATGAAAGAATGAACATTACTTCTCGTATCTACATCATTAACGCTCATGTTTCCCTGAGAGTATGGACTACCTCTTCAATCATGCTAAGGAAGTCGTCATCTGCTTCTAATTTAGCAACCCAACGACTTATATTTATTCTCTTCAGTTTACGAGCCTCATTTGAGTAACATACTTCGTCATCTTCAATTAATCATTTCTGTTGCTCTGAAGAGGAGGGGGGTCCCCCGATAAATACGCCACTGATCGTGGTTGTTTTAAAGGAAGTTACAAAATAGTGATGCAGGGAAGAACGGAATTGTGAAACTGAGTGTTCTCGAGAGCCGGGAAAGGGAAAAACTTTTCAAAAGATCATCAGCATTTTAGTATAAGTATGGGAAGGGTCAGGATGACTTCTTCTCGTCGGAGAATTTGACATTTTTTAACCAGTCGGAACTTATTGTAGGATACGAAGGACCAAAAATTGTGTCACGATGGAAGGATGAGGAACAGTAATCTGATTCGAGATCACACGAAGGAGATGAGGAGATTGACTGTGAAAATGAACACAAATAGTGGTTTGCGACAAGGTGCACCGAGTCAAGTTCCTCGACATCGATGTGTCCCGGCATCCGTAGAAAAAAGATGTAGGATGAGGAAAAACTTGAGAATTCCTTGGACGATAGGATTGTAAATACGCGGGTCCTGGATAGCTAGTAAGGTCGAGAGAGAATCAGATAGTATAAAAAATTTGTTTTGAGGAGGGAAGTGGAATTTCTCTTACGGACGGATGAGTTGTTTACCCTAAATGAAGACTGCATATCCGGTTCTGGGTCCGTGTAGCAGAGAAGGTGAAGAAAAATTGTGAAGAAATGATTTTGTTGTGATGTTGGCTGTTTTAGAAATTACAGTAAGATCGAGACAGATGTGAGGATTAAAGGTTAACTTTGAAGGTGTGGATCACAAAACAGGAAATAAGATCCAAAGGAAGGTAATTATTGCAGACGTTCATGAAGAATGATAGATAAGGACGGAAGAGGAAATTAGACGAAAAATAAATTTCAATGATGAAGAGTCCATTCCTGACATCCTTCTCTAGGCTTAGCTTTCATTAGTTGTAGTCCAGCTTCTATATCGAGAGCAGAAATTTAGCTAAAAACGTCATAGTTATAACGAGAGAAGAAATGTTCTGGCAGGGCCAAATAAATAAAAATCATGTTTCATGTCTTTCTCTTTCTCAGTATAAGTGTCGGTATGGAATATGCAGTTTAGAATATTTCAAGCTAATAACGTTGACTTGACAGTTAATAAGGAGTCTATTCTCGGTCGATCACGGAACTGAGGAAGTTTACTCGGAATTGACTTAAAATCGACGTAAATTCTTAGTCTACAAAAAATTTGAGCTCCGTTTAATGATGTCGACTTGATTTCGACTCCTTATCGACTTGTTTTTTTCTGGAACTTCACCATGTACTCGCAGATAAGTTATGCATTCATAGTTACTTAAGGAGGAATCAACCTACTATAGTTTTGAGAAGCAAACTACCGGTTAAAACGGTCGAGCAACGAAATCGACTTCATATCGACGTCGATTGCGGGTCGATTTTTAGTCGTAGAAAAAGGTTCACCACAAATCGACTTGATGACGTCGTCGATAAGGAGTCGATTTTGGGTCGAAAACCACCGTCGACCTCGAATCGACTCAATAACGACGGACGTCGATTTTGAGCAATATAGCAGACTGTCCCTCCAAAATCGACTTAATAACGACGTCGATCTTGGAACTATTTTGACTGGAAATCGACGTCGAATTTTTGTCGATTACTTATCAAAATAATGGGTCGATATGACGTCGATTTGACGTCACATCGACGTGATTCGCAGTCAAACTCGGGCGGAAACCATAAGCCTAAAAACATCCATCGATTTTCAGTTCATTTTGGGACAAAATGCTACATCGATACCCTACCCGACTAAATTAAAGACAAAAAGTAATTACTGGATGCATCTCAAATAAACAGACAGATATTCGCGAAAAAAAAATCCCCGCAAAGATAACGTCCGCATAGGTGTACCTACTCCTTTTATTTGAGTTAATTGACTAGACCGTACGAATGAGCACCACGGGTCATCGCTGTACTCTTTAATATTATACAATGTATTAGCACTAGTAATTTCGCTCTCGTAATACTTCTCATTTTGTGAAAATGATAGACCTACCAACACGCCGCTAAAACTTGTTAAGCCCGCTCGTAAAAACGTGTCAAAAATTATTAAGCTTGCTAATAGACGGGAACAGCGGGTGTTCCGACGCATAACTAATCTTACCTATATGCGGGAAAGGTATACGCGATATCGAGTAGAAAACGCTCGCTTTCAGGCATATTATGCCATTGAAATTGAAAAAGAGTTCGTATAATAGATATATACCGTATTCTCTAGCGCCACCAACGAAACACGAATTTAAAAATGCGCCCAACATTTTTCGCAAACAAAAACCCACACCTCGTCTGTTATTTCACCTTTCCTCGTTCGTGCGAGCTCATCAAAGGTTGCGGTTTTTCTTCATCGAGACGATGCGCCGTCACACCGGAACTGGACACCTTTGGCGCCTTCCAGTCAGCGGCACTTCATGAAAGAGTATACGCCAGCGCGCCCATCAACGGCAAATCATCGACGGAAACACTCACGAGAGGTTATTGTCACTTTGGACAGTTTCAACATCGCGAATTGTACCGTAAGCAGGTAAAATAAAACGCGAGTGCGGTACCTATATACGAAAATGAACGAGACAGACAGAGAAAAAAGTATATCATACGAAAAAAGGTATCGGTAGTTGGAATTTTCTACAGCGAGGGAAGAACTTAATTATTATAAATTAACGAATACAAGATAGAATTTCGGCCCACTTGAAACAAAAATACTTATTTTCGAAACAAAAATAAGTGTAGAATAGACCTCTCGTGCTCAGTCTGCGTAAAGTTTTTTTTTTTTTTTTTTTTTTCAAGTAAGTCCTCTTTGCTTTGCACGAGAATCTTCTCTCTTTTTCTCTTCGCTATCTCTGTTTTTTAAATACGTTCTAATACAGAAAACAGCGACGCCTCTATACAGGTAGAAAGGAGGCGGAAAAAGTAATAAAAACAAGAAATATGCCTTCGGAGGATAAAATCCGACCCGTTTGATAACCCGCTTACCACACCTCTCCAGTCGCGCTGGCATCGGGAGTAACATTAAAAAGATACTGAGGTTACCCGTTTCCATACGAACTGTGTATTTTTATTTATACACAAATTACGCGTACCGTATGTACATAGAAGTTCGACTTCGAAAAATAATCTTAATCTAAGCTGACAAAGTAATTTTATGATAGGCGTTCGCAATATTTGCTCAGCCGGACAACTGAGAGAAAATCGCAGGCACGTCGCTTCAAAATGTCATTCATATAAGCTTCCGCACGCTAAGCTTGCGTGTCCTCTTCATTCACACTCTTCGTGGAGTAGTATTTGTCTCTTCTACTCCTCAACAAGTACTACTTGATCGAAGAACTATATTCTGTAATACTTCGTGTAATAGTAGTATGTGTGTACGAAAACTGCTCTCTCGTCCGTACTCGTACTTGGACTCGTATTTCGAAGGTTAACTCTTGGCGAAGAGGCGGTTCGTTACCCACAGGCCAGAACCTGGATTGCGGTCTTGGTCGAAGAACGATGAGAAATTTTCGATTAGGCGTACCTACTTAGTCGCACGAAGGGTACAACTTGGTTTTATAGTGACGCATCCGATTTACATACACCTTATATGTATTTATTATACGAGCGCGAGCAAGTATTGATGGTAGGTACGATGAAAAACAAACCAAAGAACGAATACAGAGACGGTTAACCGTCGACGAACATAGAACATTATGTATAACAGTCTAGGCATCCACTCGTAGAGGGAGTTCTATCAATAGCTCGTGGATATATGTGGCGCAACCCTAGCCACACAGGGCGTTTTGAGAATAGTGGGCAATACCTCCTTGAGGGACAGAAACAAACTCACTAGCATAACATAATTTGTGACAAGTAGACAATCTTTGAAATGCATAGGTGTTAGAAATTGTAGGATGACCATTTCGGAGGCAAAAATGGTTGATCTTTAGAGTTCCATTAGGTATTAGAAAAATAGAAAATTTTGAATTGTCATTGCTCGACAAAATTCTCATATTTATTCGATGGACTTCCTGTGACAACCTTAAGTGTGTTCAAATTAGTACACAGGAATTTGAAAAACGAGCTACATAGCTTGGGAGAGGGCCTTGGAAAAATGACGGCTTCCTTAACGACGTTAAACGAGGAACGCAAGGAACCTGTTTTGTGCCCTCAACATTTTTTTAGCGGACCCTATACAATGGCTTGGAAGCTCAAGTTTCCTTCCTATCATACATACTACGGCTCGAGAGGTGAAATTTTAACAGAAAGCCTGTTTTTATCAGGTTTTTTTTTTTGGAAAAAACGTCCCCCGACCGGCCGGCTAACTCAGAAATCGAAAATTTTTCCAAGTCCCCTCCTATCATTTATATTAGTATAAAGCTAGTATCTTAGCCTAGTTCAAGTCCAGCCTATACTGCATGTTAGGCATTAGCTTATTGTAATACTATAGTTTTTGGCATACTTTTTTGAAGTCCACCTCCTACTTTATATAATATACATAGCATGGAGGTCGACGTATATAGCCTGATTGAAATAGCTCCCTCAAGTAATAAGATATGCATGCTTCATACACTGCAACTTCAAGAAGCCGGATATGCAACGCTTCAAACACCATGAGACTCGATAGAACCCCATAAAACAGGTTCCCTGCCTCCCCTCATTCAACTCCTTGAAGAACCCGTGATTATTCCAAGTCCTCCTCCTATTATATGGCTCAAAATAGGAGACCTTTCGAACACGCTATGGACGCTTTTGAGCGGAACCCAACCAAGCGATATGATAACGATCTAGAGATCAGGCAAAATGTTTATGTACTATGAGTGGAGATTCTCCTATTCCCCAGATCGTTGTCATATCGCTTGGTTGGGTTTCGCTTAAAAGCGTCCAAATAAAGTATAGCTCGAATGTCGAAATTTTTATAAATCCTCTCATATCATATTTAGCTTGTAGGTTGAAATTTTTCCAAGTCTAATTCGGGCTATATTTACACATGAGAGGAAAAGATGTTAAAAACCATTTCTGCAAATACTATAATGCTGTGCTTGGATTATTTCTCTTCGGCCGGACGGCGTACGGGAAATTTTTCCAAGGACCCCTCATTGACCAGTTTTCCTACTAAGAGGAGAAGTCACCGGAGTGAGGAGAAAAAGTCAAAATCACAAATTTGGATTCGTTCTTCGTGTTCAATTCACAAACATTCAAAATTACGAAATTTTTAAGAATGATCAGATCAATTTGGGATTGAAATTTTCCTAACACCCAATATTCTCGTTGTGTACAGCTCGGAAATAGAAATTTTTCATATCTCTTTTGAACACAGTTCAAGGGTTCAAAATTTTCCGAGTATTTTCAAAGGCAAATTGATGATGAAAAATTAACCAACATTTTTTGAGATTTACGGGGTCTTCTACATCATACGACCCAAGTCAAGAACTCCAATATTTGGCAAACGGCCTACCTCTAATCACTCGAAGATCACTTCCTTACTCTCAAACACCAAGCACAAGCTCTGCTCCCCCATCTTTTTGGATTCTGCCGACCTTACTACTGCTTATAACCTCTTCATCTGAAGAATAGAACATTCTCCTCATGAGTACGAGCCATCTTAGATAGTAGTCATGGAGTTACAAGCACATAACGGACACCAGGAGCTACAGCAACACTGAACTTAATGTTTATTAAGGAAACACATACACATACACAGCCGACGGTATAATTAAGAATGAAACTAGAAGGTTAAAATTTGAAAGATTTAAAATTAAGAAGTTAGAATTGAAATTCAAAATTAGAGGAATAATGGTCAGACAAAGGTCAAAAATGTTTAAGAAACAAAAAAATTCAAGAAAATGGTAAAACAAAGAAGACTAGACGAAAACGAGAAATAAAACCATGTGAGGACTGTTTAATTCTGAAAAATTATGAAAAGCGCGCTGTAGCAGCTTAGTAAATAGACGACCGGTTTCGATCGTGCGCGGACGATCATCATCAGGACGGAACTGAAGCGAGACGGTAGCCAGAGTGTATGAGAGAAGAAGACGAGGAGTTGAAGAATCAAGAATTAACCGGTGGATGTCGATAGCCATAGTAAAAGTGTATTAACGGATTGATGTACGCACCCTCTAAGTCATTCAACACGTTACGTCCAGCCGTGACAGCCGCTATAATCTCTGCTTCTTCTAGACGATTCATACTGTATCCTTTTGTACATGTGTGAAGAAGGGAGACGGATTTCTTTGCAAAATTATGCCCAGTTTCGAGGCAGTGTGCAGCGAAAGCGGATTTCTTAGCGTCTTTCTTAGTATAGGCTGTCTTGTGTTCTTGGATGCGTAGGCGGAGTTTTCTGCCGGTTTGACCAAGATATTCCGCATCACAATCCCCGCACTCCAGCTTATAAATCCCAGACTTTTGAGAAGAGCGAACAGGGTCCTTAAGGCGGATAAGATTTGCCGTTGTGGTGATAGGGTAGAACCCAGTCCTGTATCCGTACCGTCTCAGAATGAAGGATAATTTCTCGGAGGGGGCTCCTAAGAAAGGCAACCGCATCCATTTTTCTTTAGTGCAAGAGGAGGAGGACGACTGTGTTTGAACACGATTTTCAACCAACAAGGTACGGAGGCGCTTACGGCGGATTAAGCGATGAGTGTCAACCTTCAAGTGTTTATTTGAGCTATTCTACTAATTTGTCTTGGTTCTTGAGCTTGAGCCTCTGGAGTCAGAGGAAGGTGGACTAGACGATGTATGGCAGAGTTTATTGCCGCGAATTTTTGTGCCGCTGGGTGATCGGAAGATGCGTGGATAGATACTCCGGTGAAGGTTGGTTTTCTGTAGACTGCGAATTCTGTTTGAAGAATGTTGAGAGACTCGGTGAGTGTGATTGTAAGATCGAGATAGTTGATACTTTTACCTCCTACCTTAACCGTGAAGGAGATTGCAGGATGGTAGGTGTTAAGCTTCTCCAGGAATGAGTGAAGATCCGCCAACGGGCCATGCCAGACGCAGAGAACATCATCGACGTACCTAGACCAAAATCGGATAGCACGTGGTGAGGAATCAGTGTCCAGAATATCAGTTTCAAGACGACTCATGAAAACATCTGCGGCGAGCATAGAGAGGGAGGCCAAAGCTTTCTTCTGAATACGCAGATGTTGTTTTCTAAGAAAGCCGTGATAAGATATTTAAATTCCTTAATTATATCAGGGTGTATGTGTTTATTGACTAGGAGTTCTACCATGATCTCGATAGTCCGTTCGACCGGAATTTTAGTAAACATACTTGTTACATCAAAAGATGCGAGAATAGAGCCCTGAGGGAACTTTTTCCCCTGTAACCTATCGGTTAGGTCATAAGAATTTTTGATCGTATAATTAGGTGCAAATTCGACCGTTGCGCGGAACCAGGATGCCAGAAATCCGGCCAGTTTATGGCTAGGGTCGGTATAGTATGCAACGACTGGACGCATGGGATAGCCATCTTTATGCAACTTCACTTGGCCATACAATTTTGGAAGGGAAGGATTCATTACGAGTAGGTTGCGTTTGAGTTTATCATCGATTATGTGAACGGAGTCATCTATTGCTTTACGAATCTTGGAATTGTGTTCAGCTAGGTTGTTGTTGATACGAAGAGCGTTGGCCGAGGTTAGGAAGTCTCGCATCTTTTGGTCGTATTGCGGTTGAGTCATGATGACAGGAGATTCACCCTTATCAGCCTTTACAAGAGCAAGATCGTTTTGCTGCAGACGTCGTTTCAGCGATAAATATGCTCGAGTATCGTTAGAGAGTGGTTTATCGAGTTGGGAGATCATATCCGATATAAGAGAGCGAACGAGATCTGTGTTGAGGCGACGGTCTGTTTTGATGCCCATGGCGAGGTTGGCAACGATTGTAGATTTTATTGATTCCTTTTTGTCCACTGGGACTACGGAGAATTTTTTACCGCGTTGTAGTAGGCGAAGTTCGTTTGCTGAGAATTCAGTATCAGTGAGGTTCACAACTGAGGAAGCGAAGGTGGAAGTTTGGTTAGGGGTGGCGTTTAGTAGACCAGGTGATGTTTGGTTCCGATGTTTCTGGGTGGTAAGAAGTTTTAGTTTATGTAGCTTCGTTTTATGCAAATCAGCGTTGACTTTTCCTTAATAAACATTAAGTTCAGTGTTGCTGTAGCTCCTAGTGTCCGTTACGTGCTTGTAACTCCATGACTACTATCTTCATCTGAAGGCCTGCTTTTCTGTCTAGGAGAATCAAGGCTTGACTCTCCCATTCTCCTCCTCTTTTTACTCAACCCGAGTCTTTAATACAGTCCACAGTTCTATCTAGAAATTTGCTTTCATCATATCCTGTAGACCCTCTGCTCTCCGCATCTCACCAACCTATTGCCCTTGGCAAATTGTTCCAGAAGATAAAACACTATCCTAGTTCATTGGATCAGAAAATCCTTTCCCCGCATCAATTTGGCTTCTGCAAAGGCCTTGAAATGATTCAAGCCGTATCCTTCCTATTGAGGAAATCAAACTCTATATCATTTTTTCTGACCTCCAGGTAGCTTCCTCTCATAGCTTGCGTCACTAAATCAACTCCAAATTATATAACACTGACCTTAAATCACTTGACTCTCATTTCTCCAATTATTTTTCGATGACAAGTCTTTACCGGTTAAAATTCAAGACTGATACTTTTTCAAAAATTCATACAAAACACGGTGTCCTACAAGAAGGAGTATAGAGTGCTCCTCTCTTCCTAATCTCTATAAATAATCTAACAAACCGAGTTCACCAAACGCCGCTAGGAGGATGACTGCAGTATTTCCGTACTAAGCTCTAACCACCAACGAGCAGCAAAACTACTTCAATTTACCTTTGACAAAACCTTCAGATGGTCTTCGAACCGTCGAATCGTTCATCTCAAACTTAGGCCCTCCAATGGATTTCTTCCATGGGCTTCGTTTTGAAAATTTTGGCGTCTCGCTGTTTGGCAAAAACTGACTCATCTTAGTGAATGAGCTATTCTAATGAAGGTTTTTTGTACCTCTCTCCCGGGGAAAAGTTTACTCCAACGCCGCTTTCGGTACTGAACCTCACAATTCACACACATGCAGCGTGAAAGTCGCTAATGCTCCTTCTCATAAAGCCCAAGTCTAAATTTTTGGGATAATTCCGCCATCTATACTCACTGAAAACTGCTAATATAATTCTTATAATGACGGAAAAAACGCGAAATAGGATCGTAAAATTTCCAAATAAAACTTTTGGAGAATTGAAAAATACCTTCAGGGAATGTCTTGATAGCACTTCGGAGTTGTAAGCTATCCGTGCAATCCGACATGAATCATCGTTTTGACATGTTTCATATCTTTTTTGACACCTATGCACTTCCGAAAATTTGCGAGTACCACCCCCCTCCCCCCCCCCGATAAATGGACTTGAAAAATTTTTTAAGAATTACCTGGGAGGTTATCCAGTAATCTGCGAGTACCACCCCCTGAGTAAAAATAAAAATAAATAAACCTCGAATCACCTGGGAGGTCATCCAGAAATCTGCAAGTACCACCCCTCGAGTAAAAAAAATTAAAAATTAAAAAATTGAATTAAAAAAAAAATAATAAAATAAAATAAAAGTAAAATTAAATTAAAATAAAATAAAATAAAATAAAATAAAATAAAAATAAAATAAAATAAAATAAACCTCGAATCACCTGGGAGGTCATCCAGAAATCTGCGAGTACCACTCCTCGAGTAAAAATAAAATTTTAAAAAAAAATTGAATTAAATTAAAATTAAATTAAATTTAAAAAAAAGAATATTAAATTAAATTAAAATAAAATAAAAAATTTTACAAGTCCCAAGGTCATTCTCAAGGTCATAGTTAGGTAAGGAAGTTACCTCCCGGACGCCGGACGATGGACTCTTTTTCTTGAAAGACCCCCTGATAAAACAGGTTTCCTGTTAAAAAATAAAATAAAATAAAATAAATCTCGAATCACCTGGGAGGTCATCCAGAAATCTGCAAGTACCACCCCTTGAGTAAAAATAAAAAAAAAATAAAAATAAAAATAAAAAAAAAAAAGAATTGAATTAAAATTATATTAAATTAAAAATAAATAAATAAATAAAACAAAATGAAAATAAAATAGAAATAAATAAAATTAAAATAGAATAAAAATAAAATAAAAATGAAATACAATAAACCTCGAATCACCTGGGAGGTCATCCAGAAATCTGCAAGTACCACCCCTTGAGTAAAAATAAAATAAAATTTAAAAAAAAAAGTTAAATTAAATTAGAATTAAATCAAATTAAAAAAAAAAAAATTATATTAAATTTAAAAAAAAATAATAATAAAATAAAATAGAATAAAATTAAATTAAAATAAAATGAAATAAAAATTCATCAGCTTGAAATATACTAAAATAGACATGTACTGGACCATGAAGCGGGACAAACGATGGGGCGAGTAAGGCCCAGTCTGCTCGTTCGTCCCAGGAAGCAGTCAGCCTAAAATACTCCAAAGTTGACTTATACTAGAACAAGAAGTAGGAAATTTTGGATATTTTTGAACGATGAAGAGCTTAAGAAGATTGGCGAAAAGACATGAAACATGATCTTTATATTTTTGGCAACGCCAAGAAATCCTTCTCACTTTTTTTAATTTTTATTTTTAGGATTGGTTGGCTTCTGCACGCTCCGGCCAGGATTCCACTTCAGTCATTTCCTCCTTTGGTTCAAATGTCCGTGGCAAATCGCAACAGATTCTTTCTCGATGCTGACAAGGCTTCGGGGTTCAAACCAACTAAGTAAATTGAGCTTCCAATTTTTGGTAAGCTTTTCAACATCCTCAAATGGTGAAAGAGTCTCCTCGTATTTACAAGACATTGCATTGGAAGACAGGAAAAATCGAGCTTTCACGTTCAGGCGACTTCCTTCTTAACGATGCGATACTTGCAGCCTCATCAGTCCGTATATCTCTCACATGCATAATCTTGTTCCGTCCGAAGACGATGACTTCACTTCTACTTGATCTTTCTCCTTCCTTCCTCCTACATTTTTTCTTCTCGTTCTCTTTCGTCGCATGAAATTTCGTACCATCGCATGTAGTTATTTCAGTACACCTGATGATGCGTCGCTTAGACGTCGCGAAACATGTTGTGTAGGAAATAAAGTTAAAAAATCCGTTACGTGACTGTAATTTGTCCTGTCTTCCAATCCTCAAATGGTAGTTTATGACAGCCTTTTTCATATCATTCAATATACATTCTTCCCTCCCTCTCCCAGTTCTCCGAAATCATGTTCCAAGATGGTGACATATCATAGCTTTTCCCATCTCACATAATTTGCACATTTTTTCCCCAAAATTTCTCGCATTAAAATTTTGTCCACCTTTTAAGAATACTTTATATCTTCAATTCACAATTTCGAATTTTCATGAATTCATTTACACCAAGTGCCTACATCAGTATCACATTCCTCTCTCTCTCCACAAAAATAGTGGATTGAATGTGATGTATTCGAACGAAGAAGTTATGAACGAGTATCTGTTTCCTAGGGCGAAACGCATCGTAAATGACGGGTTACTGGACAAGAGTGTCACCGAAATTTTTATTCATTTTCATGGCTATACGTTATATCTTCATTGCTATTTCAGTTTTCCATTTTTTAATGATTACTTACAAGCCCTAATTATTTATTTATACGCAGGTGCAATCCTACCCGTGTATTTTCAAAACGTACATTGAAAACTTTTATCTTACCAACAATACAGTAACTGGATTATAATGAATAAATGATGATAGAACAGAGCCCCAAGGCATATCGTACCACTCGTGGTCGAAATTGGTGTCGCTACTCCTCTATACGATAGTATAATACGTGTATCTCAAGTACGTTTTTTTTTTACGTACGCTCGTAAGTCTTGTTATACACACTCCTCAATAGTGCAGCGTGCCCTGTTTCGGCTGCATCCCCGAAAGCATACTTGAGCGTGCTGCTCCTCATTAAAGTTTGATACCGACTCGGTTTGATGAAAGATTATAACAAAAATCTATATGTGATGAAAGACGAAACTGCACCACGATTTCAACATTAATGAATAAAAAAATTTTATGGGTACTTATCAAAGAGTTTTAGAAATAGACAAACGAGATTCACAAACACTAAGAAACTTTACTGACTTATTTCTTAATCATGAAATTTTTTCATTTAGATCGTAAGTACGCGCAATTACATCACTATATCGTCTTCTCTTCTCTTGGTACAAAGCTGTCAAGTCGGTACAAAATTTACCTTGTTCATTGAGACACTCAAGACTGGGAGAAGATTCATAAAATCTGAAAGCAAAGTTTGTTTCATCGCCACGTGCGAAAGAGGTAAAACTTATGCTGCCATTAAAGCTTCCCTCGGAACTCTGAAAAGTGATACCTGGTAATCCTGTACAAAGACTTCAATGAAATACATTTAAATATTGAAATCACACTTAGGTTCGCAGGAAAGTTTTTCTAGTCTGACTTGTAACCGAATGCCCAGCAGAGTGCAAATGATGAAAGAATTAAAAGTACCGCCGAACACACTAATTTCTCGGAAGAAGACCACTCAATTAGCAATCGCGAGGACAATCAAATAACCCAGTGTAAAAAATTAACAACGAACCCGTGTGCACTGCGTTCTAGTTTCCATAGGAATCGCGCGATCTCTCCGCTCTTTCAAGTCACTTTTATTCGTTAATAAATATTGCTTTCTAAGAAATTCAATTTCGTTAATAAATTAGAGTTTCCGCGAACAATTAAAACGAGCTCTGTATAACGTTTAGTAAATCTTTTTGAGTATATTTCGTCTGTGTTTTTTGAACAGCATGCATTCGTATAACTCGGGCAGTTGGGCTCAGGCAGAATTTTGGTAGGGGAGCGGGCGAGATAATCATAAATTTTCAAAAAATTTATAGGAAACTCTTAGGCCTTCTGACAAAACAGGAAAATTGGTCGTGACGATTAGTCATCTCTCGTCGATGGAAAATTGACAGTTCATCGCTACAAATATCGAAAAACCTGAACAAAAAAATATTGACTCATCAGGCCTATCACTTCTGCATATACGTAGTAAAGGGATGAATAGAAGCTAATTCAAGACTTGAAAACGGTTTTCCAAAGACTTATATTGGTTGAGCAATAAAGATCAGGAGAAAAGTATCTCTCATCCTTGAGACTGAGGTACTTTTCCCTTGATCGACTCAATGTTACAAAAGATTGCGGTGGCTGTCCATAACAACCCAGGAGAATAGTACCTCTTACACGAGTAACTAAGGTACTTTTCTCTTGAGCGCAAGTAATCCGTATTTTACGCAAATCCGTATCTTTTTTGAGGACCGAAAATCCGTAGATCTGGCAGCACTGGTGTAAAGAAGATACATAGTCTGTGGGATATTGCCAGTGTATTGCAGCCAGTCGAAAGCCAAAAGCTGAAAGCCAAATTCAGTCAAATTTCTACTGATAGGACAAAAGCCAAAAGCCAGCTTTAAGCGCACCTCTGGAAGCCAAAAGCTTCATTCAGCTAAATTTTTTTGATTAGCTTTTGGCTTCTTCTGAATTTTGAAAAGTTTGTTAAAAACAAAACGGTTTCTTCATTTAAAAAACAAAAAAAAAACTGAAGAGCAACTTTTTTAGTTGTTTTTTTCTTCATAGTTTGAAGAGGAAAATATGAATATCTAATAGTCTAAAAATTCAATTTTAATTGTCAAGGCTAGGTTCAAATTTGTACCCTCAACAGAGATCTTTTCCTCCTGATCGTGTTCGATTCTCTTAATGATTGAAAAGCCGAAAGCTAGCTGAAAAAAAGCCAAAAGCCAGCCAAATTTTTTTCGAACAGCCAAAAGCCTGAGCCAAAGCTATATTTTTCTAGGTCAAAAGTTTAAGCCGGAAGCCAAAGCTGAATCTCTCAGCTGCAATACACTGGATATTGCAGCACCCAATAAATTTCCTCACTACTTCCTCATAGTATTCTCAACATTGAGGACTTTTAATTAATGGATGTAGTAAGGACACAATGAGGATATTACAGCACTCTATACATTTCCTTATTACTTTTTCATAATATCTTCAAAATCAAGGACACTAGTGATGGGGGGTTATTGGTTATAAAACCGATTAATCGGTTTATTCTGGTAAAATTTAACCAAAAAACCGGTTTATTTGTGATGAACAAAAAACCGGTTAACGGAGCGCAATAACCGATTAATTGTCAGAATCATGAATCATTTTTTTTTAATATTTAAATTACCGCTAGATTCGCTACTAGCCTTAGTGATAATTTGACAAATTCGATTTTTTCAAAGCACAAGGAAGCATTAAGCGGCCGATTGCCGAAACGTGCTCAACCTCAGAGTCTAGGAGACCTCTCCTCTCCTTTTTTTTCAATTTTTGCAATTTTGAGAGCGAAAAAGGTGGAAGACCTTAGCGCTCCTAGCGGAATTTTTCGAGAACTAAAAGCGATCTAAATAACCGCCGGTTAACCGATTAACCGGTTATGATGATCTTTGATAAACCGTTTAACCGGTATATTGAAATAACCTATAACTGTCCATCACTAGAGGACACTTGATGGGTGTAAAGCAGCGATACCAGAAGATATTTTCAAAAATGCGTATCCGCCATTCTTTCCAAGACCTAAAAATGGATTTCCACAGGCTTGTATTGGTCGAGCAATAATGATCAGGAGAAAGGTATCTCTCACATAAGTAACTGAGGTACTTTTCCTTTGATTGACTCACTGTTACAAAAGATTGCGGTGGCAGTCTATAACGACCAGGAGAAAAGTACCTCTTATAGGAGTAACTAAGGTACTTTTCCCTTGAGCGCAAGTAATCCATATTTTACGCAAAATCCGTATCTTATTTGAGTACCAAAAATCATTAGACTGGGCAGCATTGGTGTAAAGAAGACACAATGAGAATATTGCAGCACCCAATACATTTTCTCATTACTTCCTCATAATATTCTTAACCATGAGGACACTTAATGGGTGTAAAGAGGAAACAATGAGGATACTTCAGCATCCAACATTTCCTTATCACTTCCTTGTAGTATCCTCAACATTGAGGACACTTTGAGGATATGATGAAGAGATAAACAGGATTTGTGAAATTTATGATCTGCTGCCTCATTATGTTCTCTTTGTATCCCCAATATGAGGACACAAAGAGGACATTATGGGGATAACAAAACTATTTTTCAAGAAGGGGCGTGGTCTTCGAACTAATTTTCTTGTATCCTCAAAGATTCCTCATTGTTTCCTCAATGTGAGGACGTAATGAGGAGATTTCATTCACCGGGTATATGGAGATAGTCTCAAGAAAAAGTCATATAATCTATTCCTACCCCTCTCAAATAGCAGTACTTATATCAAAATACTTAGAGAGAAAAGGTCGAAGAATTAACGGAAGATAATTCGATCCGGGCATTTCGCTAAATTTCGAACTTCAGCTGGAAACTGGCTGCATCCAAATTGCGGCCGGAAAAAGAAATTGTACATGAAATGGAATTGAAAACTTCACCTGCGACAGAAAGACATATACCACTCTTTCAACTTGGAAGATGGATGACTCAAGGTGTTTAATTTTCGGTTTTCCTGTTTGTGATCGCTTGCAACCTTCTGATAAAATAAATTCATGTCTCGTATTCAATCATTCTTACATTCATACTAGTTTTGTTTTGTGAAGTGACGACAATGTCTTCGTTTAAAATGCTCAGTAAACGTGGTGCGGACTTTAAAGTGATTAACGGGTATAAGTTTCAGCTTCAGAAGTTCCTCGCAAATGAGGTTCAGAGGTGGGTCATTTATGTTAAACGTTTATCGCGAAAATTTTTACTTAGAAGAAACAGTAATTATGTTCATGCGCAGTAAATTTTTTGGGACGCAATTCAGTTGTCTTTTTTTCTTTTGCGGGACGTGATTCATTCGTCTTCTGGGACGCATTTTGGATGTCTTGTTAATTTTTTTGGGCCGCAATTTGGATGAAAATTACAATTTGGGCCGCAATTTGGCGGCACCGTTCAAGGCTCACACACTTTCTTCTTCAAATTTTAGTTTGTAAGACAGAAACAAATATAGAAAGAATAACCCGAAGTAGATTAATAACGATATAGTCAGCACCCTTAGGAACGTTTGGCAATTTACATAATAGGTCTAGATAATGCACTATACATAATTCATAAAATACAAATTAACGGTAAAACGTTTACGGTGTTTAATGGAGACGACCTGCTCGGATTTTTTAATTTCAAATAACGCAATTAAAGTCATTACGCAGTTTCTTTCTTTTCAAAATTTCAAGGAGACGATGAGTTTTGATAATCGAAAAATTTACATTAATTTTCGGTAAAACGATAATTACTTTGTAGTATACGCACTACGGTTACTGAAATCCACGCTTATACCTTGTTTGTTAGAATATAAAAATATATAGCCTACGCATGGAAAAAAATAATTTCGTCGTTTGTAATTATTCAAATGGGTCGACGAAAATGAAAATTTTCGAATGTAGCTATAAAAATATAACAGCTAGGGCTTAATCAGTTTTCCATTACCGGTAACTGATACAAACATACTAAGGATAGGTACTGATATGACGCATTCGATTGTATATTTTTGATGAAAGTACGTCTGAGTCTTTTTTAGAGCAATTTTTTTGATTTCTATTAGGTACCCAAAATTATTTTGAGTCCCTCGATTCTAGATAGGTAAAATTTTTGTCAAGTTTCCCCAATAAATGTATATTAAGGCTCGACTTGGTTAAACTTTTGCATTATTATAATATTGATGAAGAACTACTTATTTTGACGATGATCTTCGCATCATAAATCGATACGTCTTTACATCAATGTCATTCCGAATACTATGCAAGTATAGAATCTGAAAGACAAGTCACTATAAATGGTGGATAACTCAGAAAATTAAGTCATAAAGAGAGAAAATACATTTTTTAGTCAACGCATAAGCTTAAAAGAATTATTGCAGAATTTAAATTTACTTAGGAAAGAAAATAGGGATAGGAGAACGTGAAAAATAGGAATTTTTCGATAAGTTTTGATGAAGACGAAAAGAATTACTCAAACTCCCTTTATCGATTGAGAAACTAAAACGAAATTTTTAATTGGGCTGGATACGGGGAGAACATATCAAATTTCAAATTATGGAAACGTTCTCTGAAGAATTATATTCCTGATAAGTCAAACAGCGAAAAGAAGATTTTCGACTTCCTTAAAAAACGATCAAGTAAATGTATTTTTCAAATTTGTCTATAAATCTCTTCAATCGTACCTAAACTAAGACGTTACTATTTTATCAGTCGAGAGAGATTTCAGATTATTCATTCATACCTACTCATAATTGTTTGTATCTACCGAAACAATTGAAAATTAACTTCCATCAAAGCAACAAATTGAAAGTTGGAACATTGGGCTACTTTCTTAAAAACTACCCACTATAAGAGGGAATAAATAATCTAAGACGGAACATACCTACTTTTATGGCGAATTTTGGAAGAGGGTATTTTAGAGCTACCTGTTCAAGGTTATCGTCCCATAGATACAAATTTGAAGCTAAACGTCTCATGAAATGTTTCAATACGGTAGTCGAATCAAGGCGCGGAGTGATTCGAAAATTGTTATATTCGATGATTAGTACCGTGATCAGTATTCTCTTCGGAACACGCTCGCATTTTCAAACCCCAACATTAGTTAGGCTACTTATTTCCCATCTCCGTACAAACCACGAACTCTCTACGAAGCACGAGTACGTTAGCTTCGCCATAAAACTTCCTAGTCCGATGAACAGATGGCGTTAGAGATTCGTCGGAAAAGGTCGGAAAATTCACGCGAATAAACCGGTACCTACGTCGTATCTAAGTAACTTATATATTTTCACTCGTGAAGATTTACTTGGTAAACTAAAGCGTGTAGAGATACTTACTCATTATGAATTTCATCGTCAAAACAAAGATTTTACAAATCTCGCAGGGTATTCTGGGTTGTACAAGGAAACAAAATTTTCTGGAAATATAAAACACCAATTGTATTTAGGAAGAATTAATTCCTTCTGCGATTTTTAGGGTAAAATCAACAGAACTAATTACCCCCTTACTGAATTCTTCTCCATCCTTGGCCAACATTTTGAGGATCCGACTGAAAAAGATTCTTCAAATTCTGAAGCACAATAATGGAACAATTATTTTACTTCTAACACCTTCCTTTTGCGCATGAAAAAATCTATTTGCTAGGTATATTTTTAGTTAGTGCATTGGACTCCTGTATTTTTTTGTACTCAATGCAAAGACCGACAAAACTGACTCAAAGTTATCGCATCAGGTGGACAGTTGATGAACTTCAGAAATCGTACCCTAAGTTATGTCCGATGAATAGAAAAACAATGTCAATCCTCGTTTCTGATTCGGAGTTTAAGTTAATTATAGGTGCCTCATCAGCTCAGCACAGTCTACAGTCAATATTTTGCAATGCCACCAGCCCTCTAATGAACATTCAATGACTAGGTACAGAAGCGATCTTAGGAAGAAGTCGGAATAAGAATCATAGTTCTTTAAAACATACAAACTTCGTAAAATTGCGAGTAGGTTCAAATACATACCGTTGTAAATATTCGCCCAAAAGGACCTCTTAATAAAAATCGTCGATTTCAAATTGTCTCTTCACATTTTGTAATCTTGTCATATCGTCACATCGCCGCGATCAAAGCACAGCCATTCTAATTACAATCAACTGAAAATTGATATCGGGGTCGAATAGGTAATCACAATAATAATGGCTATTCTGTAAAACAAAAAACTAGGTATAAATGATAACTCGGAATTCTTAGAAATGTTTCCAAGGAATAGGCACGTAAGTTTTTTCGCTGAGTCATCCTCTGCAAGATAAGACACAGCTGTACGTATCTACCTTATGATCGAATACAGGAGAACCGTCCGACCGAAGATTGATTATTAGAGCAATCAGTTGACCCAAGAACAGATTGAAAACATTTGCAGTCGTTGAAGTAGAAGTCCAGCTTGAAAATCGGGACGTCTTTTCATTCAGCCAGCCCCTGGCCAGCTTTGGCTCGGGTGCGAGGTTTCTTGACACAACAAGCAAGACGTAGACGTTTGTATTGATTGTTGAGTGCTTCTTATCTTAAATAGTTTGCCGATCGAGTCAAATACAAAACTTGTACTTACTAAACGCACCACTCTTGAGTTGCGACTTGCTCACAGGTTCACCGCTTTGTAGAATGCTTTCATTTGGGCCGGTCATTCTCAATCTCAAGGAGTGTAATGTTTTGGCAATTTTAATAAAAGAGGTGGGGTGATTTTTTCAATCTGCTCAGACAGTATGGACCATTTCTGCATGACGTCATAATTTTCATCTTGTTTAGGAAAAAGGTACCTATATTATATATGACTGCAGATACTATTTGAATGAATTCGAATCGAATGTACAAGTCCTCCTGTTTATCTAATCCAAATGTGTTTCATCATGGCCGCCTTGAACGAAAACCGGAACATGCACATAACGGCAACGCTGTGAGAGTAGGCCGACTTTTACATGATTGTGCTCTTATATGGGGAGAAAGTGGTTTTTTGAGAATCAGTAAGTACCCGTTGAATTTGGTGAAAAATGGAAAAGAACAAAAATTGTAGGCCATTAAATTCTCTATCAGAAAATGTATTAAACTCAATTTGCAAAATTTTGCATTAATTTACAAGTAAACGGTCGGCCTACTTAGCTGTTGCCAGATCTGCATGTTCCGGCCTTCCTTCGAGGCGGCCATGGTTTCATACAAAAATGTTCGTCGTCAGTTCTACTTTTGTTAAAAATAGCTCAAGAGCTTAACATTTGAAAGGGTTTTCTAATATTCATCAAAGTCTGCACAATCCCATACAAATGAGCAGTATGAACGCCAACAGAGTAGCAGCGTGCAAAATATGTAAATTTTCCATTCTACGTCATCAACTCATCACTCTTACTCATCACAAAAAATGAAAAATGGTCTATTACCTATATTTGGATCGCGGATCGGCAGCTTTGACTATATATTATGTGGACTGCGCTAACGTGTATAAAATGAGCGAAAAGCGCGTCCACAGATCTGATAACGTATATAAGGAGCAGACGGGTAAACCACGACCATTTAAAATACACACGTCGCACCTTTCCTCCTCACCGCATTCGTGGTATGTACCGTTTGCCCCTGATATACGTACGCCGTAAGCGTAACACAGTCGCACCACTCCCCTCACTGTACATATTGAACCGTAGTTTTTAATGCTTAGCGCAGTCCATATAATATATAGTCAAAGATCGGCAGCGCTAGTATCACGCTGCAGTGGTATTGACTACTTTGACTATCGACTATCGATAGGGCTCTCTATAAATTGTGATGGATATTCGCAGACACTATTTTGCAAGGCTTCGGAGCCGGAGCCAATTTTTTTTTGGTCGGAGCTGAGCGGAGCCAGTTGAATATTAATATTATTAATTCGCGTGATACAACCAATGGCGTTGTCGTGGTCACGGTTGATAAGAAGAAAGCTGAAAGCCTCCATTAAACTAATAAGGCTGAGAAACAAAAACCAAAAAGCAAAAAGTCTTGATCTCCGTAGAACAAAACCCTTTTTGTGTTCAACTGTAGATGACGCCACTGAGGTGAAGGAAAATTCCCTTTCTCCTGATTGGTATTGCTCCGGAGCCGGCTCATTGTGCTCCGGAGTCGGATCATTTTATTCCGGAACCGGTTCATTGCGCTCCGGAGCCGATTGTTGTCGTTCCGCAGTTGTATTTCATAGGTTTGCTAAAATCGCAACAAACGGAACAAACGAACGCGAACGAAGGTTTGAACGCGAACGGAGGCAATCTCATGAAGGAACGCAAACGAACGCGAACGTTTTTTTTTCAGAAGTGAACGGGAACGAACGCGAACGAAATTTTTGCGAACGCCCCCAAGTTTGGTTAAGAAACACACACGTTCAAGGCAGTTCGAAGTTCGGAGCTCAGCTCCGCTCCGAGGCTCCGGAGCCCCGGAGCGGAGCCCGGAGCCTATTTTTTTTTGGTCGGAGCTGACCGGAGCCAGCTCCGACTTTTTACCGGAGCCGGAGCCGGAGCCCGGAGCTGAATTTGGCTGGCTCCGAAACCTTGCTATTTTGTGTGCAAAAACAATTTTCCCTCGTTTCTCAATGGAGGATATAACTTTGAAAACGGCTCAATGGATCTTTTTAAATTTAGCCGCATTGGAAAGAAAAAAAATATTATCTCTCTTCATTCATCTCGAAAATGCTCATTTCGTCATTTCTGCAAATAGCGGCTTGTGACGTACGTTAATCATTTCTTGTGAGACAGGTTGAAAGCAAAAACTACGATCCGCGCGGATCAATGCAAATGATTTGGATCAAATGAATCATAAATGGGAAAATGATGCAAACAATAATTTCACAGAATGATCATGAAGGGCGGGGAAAAAATAATCCAACACGTCGCCAATTTTTGATCATCCGTGATTCGTGATCCGATCAGTACCCAGCTTAGCAAAAGTTAGGACCGGCGTTGTAAAAATGGGAAAAAAAAAGTGTTCACGCTTGTCTGTGATACAAATATGGACGCTTTATCACTAGGCATTTTTGCACATTGCGGTCAGAATTTCATCGTGTTTGTTGTATTGTATAATGATATTATTGGGCATGTCGAAAGTGAGGCCAAAATATTTTACCAGTTGAAAGGGAGTTTGCGCTAAATTCACTCCAGCGTAAAAACACAAATCGTTGAAGGTATTTTCAAATCTACAAAATTTGTATCTCAATTTTATCTTCAATTTGCGCCCCTACCCAACTTTCTACGATTCTTATGAGACGGATCATAGACCAAAATGTGCCAAAAATTGACCAATTTGGCAAAATTCTCAAAAATTGAACATCGTTCATACTCTCATATTTCACTGGATTTGAAAGTGAAAATCAACGCTGATTTTGGAAAAATACCTGAACAATAATGAAGCTTGAAAATGAGGAATTTTCAATTTTTTTTTTTAAATAGGAAATCATGACAATTTTTCAATTTTTGGCACATGTTCGTCCAGAACTCGACTCAGAAAAGTCGTTAAAAAATAGGGTAGGGGCACGAATTGAAAAAAGTTTTTCGGCCTCACCCGGTATAGCCTGTTGATAAATCTGTTTTTTTTTTTTTTCTTTTTTCATTTATTTAACGCAGTATGCCTATGATACTATAAAAATTGGCACATAATTCGAAAGAGAATGTAGACACGAACAGTATAAGAGATATTTTTCTTCATATCTCACTGACTGTCTTGGGAGATAATCTTATTCCTGTTCCATCAATCAAATACAATATTACAAAATCCACGAATTATGAAGAATTATTCACGCACACTCAATTGGGTATACGGTTACCATGGTATGGCAGTGTTGAAAGTAAGTAATTATTCGTCGATATTATCATTAGTAGTGAAACTGGGTAAGTATTCTAAGGGTAAATCATTTTTATGGGATGAAGAATCATTTTCAGGAAAGAAGTATTCATCTGCCTGTTTTAAGCTGTTCCCTAATATTATCTGTAAGCCATTTTCATTCAAATTATACTCAGATCCCTTTGCGCAGATTTGGATACGGTGAAGATACATGATGAACCATTGAAAATGTACTCCAGCAATAAAATTTATTTCGTTGTAGGAAATTCGATTTGTATCGATGTCACTCGCGCATTTTATTCCGAAAAGAAATTTTCGTATTTTCGGATAAAAAATTATCACACTTTCATCGAGTGAGTGTATTTTTTTTTTTTTCTCGACACCCATCACAATGAATGATATAGAGTACCTATAAAAGTTGCAAGGTATACCGGTTATTCAAATATGAAATACCAAGTATTCACTGTTTTCCTGAAAGTATGTACGATGACTCACGGTGTACCTATCTGTAATTCAAAGCAATGAGTTCTGTATGATGTCTACAGAAGTAAATTACAGAATAATATGTCAAATGAATTAAGGAAAGAATTCGAACCAAGGAAAAACTGTTTTTGCGTGTTAGTATTGTATTCTATTGAATATAATGCAGAGAAATTACAATTATACGTTTAATAACTTTCTATGTTTTAGTCCTCATCTTTTAGGAATATTTTTAATATCGAAAAAGAACTGTCGACATTACGAACTGATCGATCCTCAAAAAATCATGGAACTGACTCTTATAAAATATGCTACTTAATTCAAAATTGTACGAAATCTTACCGGTATTTATATTCAACTAAAGACAATATTGTAATCATTCGATTTGAATAAATCTACCTATTCTCTAAAATTCATTTACTTGCAACGTAACGCAAAGATGACAAACTCTTGTCATTTAAGAATAAAATGATTAATACCTTCCAGTAATGATTGTAATTGTAAAGTTGAGCATAGCAAGGAGTTTGTAAGTAAGTATACCTAATTTTCATAGGATAGAAGATTTCATAGCTACCGGTACTTAGGTACAGCTTTTTCAAAATGATGAGACAACGTAGCAATAAGTGAAAATTAAAAACAGAAAGAAAATGAGAGAGCCAATAATGAAGATAAATTAATAATAATTCTCTCAACAAATCAAATTCAAGTTAATCTGAATAAACGAATCGTTTTTGGTTGGACAGTCGTATAAAATCTGATCTTAATATTTCGGACGTCGAATCCATATATTAATTGAAAATTTATGCACGACTTCATTCTTGTTTATACTTACTTATTACAAGAGTTGATGACAATAATAATTAAGTTATAATTTTTGTTTTCTTCGTTCGATAGGCAGGTTTACCTAGCAGGTAGTCACAAATTGATCAAAACTGATTTTAACGGACTCAAGTGTCGTAGGTGTACATATACCGATCATGACGTAGCCTATACAGACTGAGGTGTGAGAAAAATCGGAAATAAGCCTGTAATATTTTTACAAAATGGGCGATTAATTATTCATCACTTTAAAATTTAATGCGTACAACTCAAAATCTATTCCCATTCTTCAGATCGTTCATGAATTAAAGTTGATTCGCGAACAGTTTTCAAAATAATGTTTCTGGAACATTACTTTTTTGAGATCTGGTTTGAATGCGCTCACCCAATATAGTAAGTATTAATTACGAAAAAAAAAAAAAAAACAGTGTTCAATCATTGGAAGAGAAAACTCGTTTGTAGTTCTCGAAAAGAAATAGGGCCTCATAATAATAATTATAATAAGAGGAATGAGTACCAAAATACGATGTATCGGGTAGAAATAGCTCGAATGAAGATATGAAGATCATAATTCCAAGTTGTACATTGCATCACAATTAGTTTATTTATTCAAAACTAAGCAATCATGAAAAGCTATTAAAATCTGACGTAATGTCATGAAATAGCCTATTTTGTTTGATAAGTTCCGCTTCCTATTTGTATTCCTCGGACGATTTTTTAAGCTTTTTTGAGAGAAAAATTTGATAAATTGTGAATCAAAATGTAATGTAGGTATAATTGTTCCTTGATTTCTGAGACATCACAGAAAGTCGTAGAAATTTTAATAAAAAAATTCTTTTGTAAGTTCTCGAGAGAAAAAAGTTATTTACCTACTTCCTTAGAACTTGAGCCTCAACTTGTCTTTTTTTTTTTTTGTGCAGTAGAAAGATAGGTCTATCAAATGACTTCCAACTCTTTTTTTTTTGCGCGCGGGTTAGAAAAACTGAAATTGTCTTCTTAAAATCTGGAATTAAATTACTCACGTCTCCATCGACCTGCTCGAATGAATATCAAAATAAAGCAAGGCCGAGGTAAGTACTAGACAAAATGAAGTTCCTACAATTTTTAATTTCTGTTAATTATTGAATGACTATTTGGAGAATAAAGAGGCTTCCCAGTTTTCAGCATACGTGAGACACCTTTTTAATGCGTGCAACTATAAAATAGAATAACAATTTATCATTTCACGATACCTTTACAAAAATAAAAAAAAAAAACTTCGGATCAAATATATTTAATGATTCTTACGTAACATTTGTTGTCGAAATTGATTAGACCTATACATGTATGCGGCAGAATTTCAAAATGAGCGGGTGTATTTGAATCAATTTTAATACAAAATAATAACGTGGGTTTTCAATGTTCTCTTAGTATACTTTTTCTTTAGGAAAAGAAGAAAGTCAGGTAGATGGAATGCCTTTCTCAACATTCATAATAGGTATTACCTAATAAACCATTTTTTTTTATTTTTCCCTCTCTTCTACATGTATAGCTGTTTTCCTGATGGAGATGAAATTTCTCAGGAACAACAAACAAACTGGATTTCTTTCTCTTCTTTCTTTTTTATTCCAAATATGGAGTAATTCAAAAACCTACTTTGTTTATTAAAAGGTTTCAATTTTTTTTCTTTTTTTGACACTTTTTTGATTAACCTTGTACAGTTACTCCGAATCTGATAATTCAGTGTATGAACCACGTGAGATATTTAGAAATCCGTGACGCCATCAAAGGATCGAGAAAATTTTTGGCTAACTAGTGGGGTTTTGGAAAAACTTCGGACGCTGACTCCTAAAAAGGGAAGATAAGTAGGTAAAAATTCGTCTCTATTTAGATTGTGACATCAAAACACCAGGAGAAATTTCGAGCTCTTAGCTTTAGGAACGGAGAAAGACTTGAAAAAACTAGGGGCTCCTTTTAAAAAATCTTCGGCAGTTATTTCGTTTTTTTTTTTTTTTTTTTTCACAACAGAGGAGAGAATAAATAAAAATAGTGGGTTTCTGCATTCTTTGTTCAGGATAATGAAGAATTGGAGATAACTCTTGTTGAATTTCGTCGATCACAAACGACTACCGTAAATTGAGAAATTCATAAGTACGTCACAAATAAGTATATGTCTGTATTTTGTAAGAATATAAAAGCACTCGAATTTTCAAAATATACAAATACACTTCTTTTTTATTTTCGATTTCTAATATTATCGGAACAAGTTTTATTCGATATAGGTGATAAGCCTAATAACTAACAATAAGATTATAATTAATGATAGTAGTAAAATATCAATAATTAAAAAATAACAAACCTATTAATTTATATAAGACAATGACAATGTCAAAAAATTGGATACATCAACGATGACAGCATCTAAAATAAATAATTTTTTCTGTAGACTAGAAATATCTAATAATAAGTACAGGTACTGAAACACAAAACACAAAAGTATAATCTTCATGACATTAAACGTTTCTCACAATGAAAACGACAGAATCTCGAGCGCATTTCACGCATCACATTTAACACAGGTACATGATAAACAGAGAACAAGTACACCCATTGATTTTTAAAAAATCGGCATCGACTTGATATTATGAACTTAATTCTCTTAAATTATAATTTGACCAGTGTGGTAGGCATTCAAAAAGACTAGTAACTTACAAATAACACAAGCGTTTCGTACGAGACTAGAAAGAAATAATACAATAGTTATTTCGTTATTTGTATAACAGAGGCCTACTCAGAAATATTTGTTCCTAGGACTCCAATAGATGTTTTTCAAATCTGTAGCCAGTACGAGAATCAAAATTCGGGATGGGTGAATCCTGTCTATGGAAGTTGAGGCAGTAAAAGACTAATTTTGTTGCAAGAAAGAGAAGGAACAAAAATATTTATACTTGAAAAATCATTTTCCGAGGAATGGAAGAAGTAAAAATTTCTAAACTATTTTTTTTTTTCATTTTTCTCGTTCTTGCAACGAAAAGAACTCAGTCTTATTTGGCCCAAACTGAAATCACTTGAGAAATAACCACTCTTTGAAATCAACAAGTGCCCAGAGCGCATATGATTGAGATAAACTTTCTACGTATAGACCTATCTTACTTAAATTTTTCAGATCTAGAAACGCCTCTAACTTTTCAGCCTCATCAAAAGCATTCGATAGGAGCATAGGTTACCTCCAATCAACGAGAATTTTCTACCCATCATTCTGCTCAAATAAGTTACGGTATTAGGCATTCATAGGAACTGTAACAAAAATATAAACCATACAACTCTAAAGGCATGAAAGTTATACGCTAATTCAAGCACCTAAAGTACACGCGACTCACACAGGTTTACTTTTTAGCACCATAAAAAACTAAACAAGTACAGCAAATACGGCTATAAATAATGATGAAAAACTAACCACACAAAACAATAATTTCTTTCGTACCAAGCACCAGTACTACAATGTGGTACGGAATTAGAAAAAAGCACAGTACGATATTAAATTAATTATACGGAATAGGAAAGAAAAGGGGTTGATTAAATAATAACCGCGGTAGCGTAATTACAGTATTATCAACAGACTTAATTTAAAAACATACTGAGCTTTTACCCAATTTAATTTATTAGATAACATTGTATTCGGCAGCACCATATAAGTGTTTTTAACTCTTCACTCCTTTTCCCCTTTTTTTCCCCCACCGAAGCACCTAACGATTACTAGTCAAGTAAATAATAGCACCAAAAAACCTATAAAAGTAAATAAATGGTACAAGGCAAATACGATTTCAATTTTTAACAAATCAAGCACCAAAAATTAATGATTTAAATTCAACAGAAACTGCTATCTAAATATTCGAGCGCTACGCCACATTTTGAAACTGATATTTTGTGAGGCAATAAATCTGATTTCACTTTTTAAAAATTAATTAACGTTTTGTATTCTCATGAGAAACATTCTAGGAAGTAGAAATAAAAATAATAATAAATAAATAAACAATAAAATCTAATTATTATAATCGAGTTTAAATCTCTCAGGTAACGTGACATGTTTACACTTAGGAATATTAGGATGAGTACAGCGTATTTTAGAATGACTGGAGTTTGTACTTAGGTACTAGGAATTATAAAGTGAATTCCAAATTCAAATGTAGGCCTAACACCAGATTTTTTTTTTTCAACTAGCTACGCTTGGGTTATGGGCTCAGAGTAGAGCAGGTGAGGACAATAAAAATGAATGTGAATTAGATGAGAGGTATTTTTGAAGAAAATTTCATTTTACTGGATCATATAGATCGCTCGGCCATTCCAAAAAAATATCTAGTACGAAAGGTACGTTGAAAACAAAGATAAATTGTTCGTGTAGCAGCAGAATTTATTTCTTATTTGAACGACAATTTCGCTGTAATAGCAACGTTATGACTCGTCAATATTGCCTGCCATTGTTGCAGCACGTAAGGTAGAATAGGTCAATTACACGGTTTTCCGATTTCTTTGGCACAAAATGAATACCAGTACTTCATATCGCATTATTTGGTATGTAATGAGGCGGTTCTTTACTCGCAAACATTAATTCGTAATGTTCTTAGCTCGATCTTTGCAAACCAGTAAGTCTCAAAATTGATACTGTCCCTTTCAGTAATTTGTCGCGTCGACGTGAGAGTTTCCCAGTCACCTAAAATACATTTAAAATAATATTTTTTTCTAAATTTTTCCATGTCCTTTCAATTCAATCATACTACCTAATCAGACCTGAAACACTGCACTGCCTGCTTTTGGCCAAGATGTAGCATAATTTTGGATTAGGTACCTCAAAATTTTTGTGATGGAAAATTTCACCCTAACTCTTCAATTTAAAATTATGAAGTGGGTCACCTGTGGGTCATTTTAATTGGGTATACTCGTACTCATCCTAACATACGGCTTATCAACCTGATGTATACAATAAGAATATAACATTGTGATTATATAGACATAAAATTCGAGAGTTTCCATATTATACTGTACTGATAATTCTAGGCTAAGTTATTATGTTTAATATCATACACACGTGTCAAGGCTAAATAAATAGGAACTTTCGTGAATATATCACCGTTGATTCGATTGCGAAAAATCGACAGTGATTCTCAGTCTTTTTACATATATATTTGCGACAACATCGAGTTTGAACGTTCCGGTTTCCCATCTATCACGTAGTATTAGGCACGCGGTACACATTGTTCTTCTTTTCAATCGTTTCCACATCTAAACATGAAAATAAAAACAAAACGAACATTATTAGAAACAGTATTGAATACTAGAGTAATTTATCTACGGGGTAGATTGTAGATTGACCAGCGGAAGGACAATATTCTTGAAATGAAGGAAGGAGTATAGTCAAGAGAAGGTTGGGAGCATCCGCTTCGACTCATTTTCATTTTTCTTCTTATGTGCGAACGTTTTTTTTTTTCTTTCTGCAAACGAACGAGAGCTTTCAAACCCCAACTGCACCATAAAAGCTTTCTTATGCTCGGCCACTCTAACCTTAACCTAGATAATATACTTACTTGTGCAAACTCTACAATCCACTCCTCTTAACCAGCGGAGCATCAGGGTCCTTCAACCTGGCAGAGGTGGATTACCCTACATGCACACCACGCACATGCGTTGAGCGGCAAATTATTGAGGGGCGGCAAGGAGCCTCATCCGCCACTGCAACCTGACAAATCCCTCTACGGTGACAGAATTAAAAAACGTTGGGTGAAAACCAAAAGGGGGAAGGACATGGCCCAACTGTAGAGAAAACTTCTTTAAAAATGAGAGCCCAATTCAATGTTTCTTATTACCACGGTTCAATTTATAAGGAAGGGAGGTGATAGAACCGGGAAATTTTCTTGTGATCTTTCTACAGTCCATCTTATCAATGTCCAAATTGATTTCATTCACTCTGGTAAGGTGTTTCATGGTCATCGATACTTGTGGAAAGCAAAACGACTCAACGGAATGTGCGTCATAGTCTATTTGCAATCTTGTGGACAACAGAACAAAATGACGGCTGGTACAATAGATGCCAAACACATGGAAACTATCTTTTTCAGAGCTTCAATGCAGCTTATTGAGGGACCAACGGCTTTTCAAGTGAATTTTATGGAAAGGTATCGCACATTCAGATGCATAAGAAGCCTACTAGCGAGATCTTGAGGACCAGTCGATTCATCTATGTACATATCTACGTCAATAATAAACTTGACTCTACAGCTCTAGGTCTGCGAAAGAAATATCAAGTTTAAACTTGGGCATGAATACCTCCGAGATGAGGAAAACCGATACGCACACCTACCTCTTTGGAGAACTCAAAACATTTAGAATTAAATTTAGAAAAGCGGCGATTCAAACAAATGCTACCGAGTAATCTTCTTTCCTCGGAGCAATGAAGAGAAGAGCAAGGTGACAAAGGCGTTCAGCGGTTATGAAGTGAGTCTGGGCATCGATAACTACCCCCTGCTCCTTCATGGTAGAGAGAATAAGCAACGACCAGATGGAGGAAAAGTATAATGAAAGTTTGAGCGGGAAGTACAAACTCAATTGCGCATATTGCGAAGGTATCTACATTGGTGAGACTGGGGGAAAGTCCGACATCAGGAGAAGGAAGCAAGAAGACGGTAAGTTGCTGTTCAGCAAACACTGCAAGGTAGAACAGCCTAATGGTGAGAGAATTTTTGAAGTCATACTCATGGGTGGCGGAATAGGAAGGAGGCAGGGGGCAACTTGCCCCTCCAGACAAAAAGTAGGAGAGGCAACCCCCCCCTTCTCACAAACGACTGAAACCTGAGAAAAATTTTTTCCTTTACTCATGGTCATACTCACACATGTAGAAAATTGCATGAAGAGGAGAAAACTGGAAACAGAAGAACAGCTGGCCTGAATGTGATCAGGTTCAACCGCAAAGGTTTATTCAGCTTAGTGATTGGACGAGAAAGTAAGAACAGAACTGACCAATAGGATGACAGCAAGCCTGGTAGCCCATAGAAACGCAGTATTGAGGTAATTAGGCGAATAAAAATACAGAATTACTGTAATCACGGTATTGCAGTTAGCTGAAAGCCAAAAGGCAAAAGCTGAATCAGCCGAATTTATACTAATAAGAGCGAAGCTCAAAGCCAGCTTCATCGAAATCTTCCTAAGCCAAAAGCCAAAATAAACGGAATTTTTTCAGCATTGTTCTAGCTTTCCTGATTCTTGCAAAATGGGAAAATGCACTGCTCATCAGTTTTCAAATTTCTAGTTCAACTGCTCCTCTCTCTAGGCTAAATTGACTTTGCCAAAGAATTGACGATGATCAGAAAGATTGGCCCTGATTCAATTCAATTCAGCCGTTCAGCGTAGAAGCCTGTTGGGCAGTTATCCACGAGATGAACACAAACTGGAGAATGGGTATATTCCGCAATCATACCAAAGACCCAATTTTACTGATCGTTTTATCTAAACTCAAGTAGCGATGGGTCGAAAATTATCTGAATAAAGCCAAAAACCGGAACTGAAATTTTTTGCTGCAACACCCTGGTTGTAATCGATCAGGGATTACAGTGTGAACTATAGAAATTGATATTCAAGGTCTTGTTCCTCAAAACTAATGATAGGGTAGCACCCGAATGTCTTTTTGTAGGCTCAATAATAAAGTAGAATCACTTGAGATCTTTGACATGTTTTACGGGGGCAAACGGGCGGAGCAAGTGAGCTCCCCTTAGCTAGACAAGCTAGGCCATGATTTTATTACAAAGCAGGCGTGACCTTAGAATACAAATGAAGTCATTTTTTAGGAGACATAAGACATAATCTTTGCTTATTAGGCTCAGCCAGAAAATCTTTCCTTTTAATGTTCGAGGACTAGCCGATACTCTCTATGAGAGATAATAGATTTCAAAAGTAATTTTTCCATTTGTTAGATTGTAGTAGCCTTTGGGATCTTCGGAAATAAACCGACAATACTAGGAGACTAAAAGGTTGATTCCGTAGGAAGGTTTGCATACTTAATCTCATCAGCCATGACCAAGTAAGATGACTCAAACTCAACACGGAATTTAAGTCACCGATCCTTGAATTTGGCAAGAAGAAAGGTAGGAGAGAGGACAAAGATGCCGGAGGCCGCATCGGATTCTGTCCATTTCGTGCATCTTTTACAACCCGCGCAGGAGTGCTTTCTACACCAATAGATTTTCAATACTAAATTTACTCTCATCAATGACGCCGGTAATCTCTTCAGTATATGATCACGGAAACTGAAACTATCATTCTACTCGGCCATTGGTTGAGCATTTTGTAAACTTCGATAACTTACGAGGACTCTCCCATCACCAAAATCTTATTCCCCTTGGCAACCTTATGAAGAATGAACCCCTCCAATCTAATCCTCCTCTTGAGATCTTCGATCACCCCTCACATAGCATCATTTATGCAAGGAAGAATTTTATTACGGACCATGTCTACACAGGTTTTTCGAATCTTCACAGCTAAGTCATCGATAACTTTAACTATAGTTTCAGCTTTATTGAGAGAGTTTAACCCAAACTTCAGAGCTTTTTCCACTTTTTCGTGACTTGACTCAACTTATGAGACGCGGCTGATGAAATTAGTGAAATATAGTAGCCTCAGCATTATCTCACTTGACAACTTTGGTTTTCAGCATACTCCTATTTTCTCTCTATTTTAATTTTGAACAGGGTGGAATGTAGGGATTGTACGGTTAGAGAGGCTAAGCATACGAAAGGTTGGATAAGAGAAAACATATGCGGACCATTCAATCACCAGTAGTCACAGTTTCAGGGAGGGGAGGGAAGTCTTCTTTTAAAGGTAGAATTTGTACTTAAGACGCATCAAGCCAGGGCATATCGTGATAATTCGACATCAGAATAGTGACAATGTCGTTGTGCTCAAGAGGTATATTCCTGGTGAAGTAATGATTCACATGGTGATGATTTGCTATTTCTGTCGTTAATTCTCTCCACGCATTCGAATTTAGTCGTCGCTGGTTTAGGGTTGTTGAACCAAAAGCACTCGCTAGTTCTGTAAATTTCTCAAATTTACTAATTGGAGCATTCCTACCTCGATTTAATTCAAGAAAACTCGATCTTAAATCTTGTGATTTCTCGCAATTCTTTTGATGAAGCTATGCCCAGAGAACCTACATCATTAGTTTCTCACCCTAGTTCACGTCTAGGTATTGTTTGATTCGAAAAGTATACATTCATTAAGACTTCATGACAGTTTTTAAATGAAAATGAAATTATCGATAAAAATTTCGCATACCACGATGAAACGCCACGACAACACTCAGTAGCGTGCGGTGAGTCTAATTAGCATCATTAATACGATAGGTGCCGTATCAAGAAAAAGGAAATTGTTGCGAAATAGCGTTGCCCACGTTCCGCCGGAAACAAGAAAAGGAAAAAAAAAGTTAAATAGAATCAAGAGAAAGAAGAAAATGTCTTCGATGAAATCCTCGCCACGTTTCTATTTCGACGTTATGATAAAATTACGTTGAAAGATAAATTTTGTGTTTTCACTTAACCAATACTAATTTTTCTCCTTTTATTGGGCGTTGGCAGGCAAAGACCATTAATCAGAATCGTGCCCAATTTTTTTTTTTTCCGGAGAGATATCGATTGACCCCCTTTTTACCCGACTTATTCTCCACCATTGCACATATGCCGCGTAGTATTGCGCTTTCCATAATTTTTCTTTCTTTTTTCTCCCCCTTCATTCCCTGCTCCTGTATTCTTTCCTTTTCTTCGGAAATTTGAAAGCTTACTTTTGTGTACGAGAGAGTTCAGAAGTATGACTCGAGCGCGTATACGTTTTCTACACGTCGATAATCTTACGTATACTTATTTATGCTCGTTAGTTGTGTCCATATTTGGATTCGGAAGTACCGCAATAACGTAGAATAACGCTGCCGATACTACAGAGATGGTGCATGAAGGGTTGAGTGGCCTAAGTTTTATTTGAGGCTCGACTGATTCATATTTCTTGTTTTTTCTCGCCAATTGTACTTTCTTATTTCTAAATTATTGATCATCATACCGAAAAATTCAAAACCCGCTTTTCCGAGTCACTGATCTATGTGAGAGCCTTCAATTCACAGTGAATTTCCCTACACAAAGCTCAACAATTGACATTTCTCCAAATCTATAGAGTACGTCGGAGCCCCTAGTAACCTTCGAAACATATTTCGAATCTCAAAAGGACGGGGAGACCATCTTCTCCTCTCGAAAACTGTAGGGAAACCTTTGAAAATTTTTTCTCCGCCTGTAGATGTATACAAGACAGAATATTTAAATACATGGAGAAATCTTGTGAAAAAAAACGAAAAAAGAATAGAGGAGAAAATAGACAAAAATAATTCTGGTCGAAGGTCAAAAAGGATCAATTTATGAGAGTTCATTGAAAAACATCCAAACGGGTAATTTCATTTTGACAGTTCCTTCCTTATATCGTTTTTATGATGAATTTTCGCAATTTTCGCGTCCTTGAGTTTGTCCTCGCATATCGAATAATTTCCGCACGTTGTGACTTCATAACGGAAATCTCATTTGAAAATTTGATATTTTTTAGAAAAATTTTCCAACAAATTGTTCGTAATTTTTAACATGCGAACATTTTACGAGTTATTTATCGACCAGACCGTCCACGCAAGGGGTAGCAGTTCTCGATATCATTGGAAAGAATAGAATTTGCATTGATCTGTTCGAATATGGCCAAGCGGGAGTCATTATTATGCACAGTGCTGTCCGCAGCGCAAAATTTGAAATTTATCCTCGAAGAAAGGTACGGCCAAAATCAAATACTGTAAACGTCAAATCGATAAAATCGCGACCTACAAAAAATCATAGAAATTGAATACGGCAAGAATGATTTCCTACGAAAATTAATTTTACACACCGCCGGCCGTTTCGCTGTCGATTGCCCTGTTTTTCTCCGGGCCTCAAAATCTCAAGGAGGAACACGACTATTTCTACAAACTTTAAATAAAATCCCATCATAGACTTTGAACCGTGACTTTTGATTCTCGTCGTTGCCTCTTCTTCTCGCGGTAGGCTTAATCATAGCCTGCCGCAGTATTTGGTTTGGAGCGTTCGGAAAATTCCCTGGTGTATTATCAGTTTTTCCTTGGTCTTCCTCTTGCAGGAAGAACCTGTCCTTTGCCATTCTCTCAACATGTCTTCTCAACTTGTTCCTATATTGCTTCACTCTTCTTCTGATCCAGGTGACTCGCGGTTCTTCCAATATGTTCTTGGATCAGACTTGGTCTCTTAGTGATACTTTCGCAGTCTGCCGCATGAATCGCATTTCGGTGGCGGTTATTCTTCTTTTTTATCCTTCTATGACTTGTCATCTTCCGAATATACGGTCGTTCTTCAATCCATATAAGGCTTCTTTACCAACATTCTCAATTCTTATGAATTCCGAGTACTTATCATCGATGAAAAACTCTCTTGAACCCTACACTTAAAACCATTTGAAGCGAAATATCTGAATACCTCTAACATTTTGAAATACTTATCCCATCTTAGCCTAGGTTGCAATCGTGAACTACTTCTCCTATATAAAATCCCTATCAGACCCCCACTAGACTATATGGTGCCTCAATCCATTATATCTGTTCTTAAACCCTGGACTGTCCAATGCATATCAGCACTAAAAATGGCCCTTGGTAAAGTCCTCATTTCAGTCCCTATGCTTAAAAAACCAGAACCTCTCCTTGACTTCCTTCTACTCTAACTTTCACTGCCCACTTTTTGGCAACTTCTGCCCAATTTGCAGAACTGCCTCCTCATGCCGCCTCCTTCATTCTTCGTAACATCTTAATTCATTTTCTGAAATCACATATTCACTGTCTCCTTGAACTCATCCCCAGATTCTTCTCACATCATCCATTCTTTCGTTGCTATTCATTCTTCTCACTTGGCTCAACTTCGTGAATGTTTCTAAACACGATAATTTTCTCCATAGAAAACTAGTTTTAGAGATCGTGGTATTCCTCAACCAGATAATATATTACATAGATCAACCGCGAGTGCGTTTGCGTTTGACTTTTGTGACGTCATCATTTTAGAAAAAATATCCTTGATGGCGATGATAGGAGAGTAACTTGTTATGACAGGAGGGGTACTGGTAAAAATGTCAACTGTCGAGCTATACATGATGAGGAGGAGCCACACAAGATGGGAAAGGGAAAGAGTCTCCTCATATTTACGAGACATTGCATTGGAAGACAGGAAAAATTACGGTCACGTAACGGATTTTTTAACTTTATTTACAACACAACATGTTTCGCGACGTCTAAGCGACGCATCATCAGGTGTACTGAATTCATCTCATTCTACTCACACCAACACGAATCCCGTACCGATTCAGCTTGCAGAGCACTTTGTGAACCACACCGACGTACAATTCACCGACGAAGAATTGACCCTGTTGAGGATGGGGCGTAAGTTTGCTTTGCCACCCACACCCAAAGTCGCTCAATTGGAATCCATCCTTGTTGCCGACAACGCTACTGGTATTGACTGCGACAAACGTATGAACACTGATATTTTCAAAAATCTAGTTAAAAACACTGTAAATGCGATTTCTACCACCTCTTTTCCTCACCTCAAACAACTCCGCTCTATCTCTAATAAGCTGAAATCTTCCAACAGCGTTCTCGTAAAAGCTGATAAAGGTGAGGCATTGATCGCCCTCCCCTCCTCCGTATACGACACCAAGATGGTCGATTTTCTTCATACTTCCGGTGCTACCCCTTCTACTTTGAATTACAAGTCTCGTATTCGTAAGGTTCGGAGCGCTGTTCTAGAGTCCAAGTTTGTGTTTCAGAGCAGCCCCCAACGTGATGCTGCTTTGGTCATGAACCCTTTGCCTCCTCGTTTATACGGGCAACTTAAGACCCATAAACCGAACCTTCTCATCCGTCCTGTTGTAGCTTTTTACACGGATGTTACTTACAAATTAGCTCGCTACCTTGGTAAATGGTTCCGTTGTCTTTCTAACTTTTCTCCTCAATACACCATCACTAACTCTTCTGATCTCACCTCAAAACTAAAAGACTGTTCTTTTCCTCCCGATTCTTCACTCATTTCCTTTGATGTGTCCAACATGTACACCAATATTCCTGTTGCTCAGAGTATTGACTACATGTCGGACCTCCACACCTCTAATCACGTTCACCATAATACCATCTCAGAGTTCCGCACCTTGATTTCTTTATGCCTTGAGAATAATATCTGCCTCTACAGGGATATTCTTTACGAATTCCCTCACGGCCTTTCTATGGGTGCACCTCTTTCTTCTCTCGTTGCCGACGTCTTTATGGATAAGCTTGAATCCAATCTCCTCACCAGCACCATCCTTCCTCAACCTCACATTCTCCGCTGGTTTCGCTATACGTTGACGACATTCTTTGCGTTTGGAATGGTTCCTCGCCCGATCTCGAAGCCCTTTTCTGTCACCTTAGCTCTATTCATCCTCACATCCATTTCACCCTCGAAATAGGCGGTCTCTCTATCAATTATCTCGACCTCACCATTTCCCTTCACCTCGAGAACGACCGCTTCTCTCCTCAGTTCGCTATCTATCGTGAGCCTTCTAACACTGGCATTCTTATCAATGGTTCCTCTTTTCATCATTATTCTCACAAATACTCGGCATTACTCGCTTTCGTCCACCGCCTCCTGGCAATTCCTCTCTCCACCCGCAATTTCAACATAGAGAAGGCGCACATCTCAGAACTCCTCGCGCGCTTAAATAATATCTCTTTTGACGTTGATAAGGTTATCTCGAGGAAATCTCTCCAACGCGCTATGCATTCCAACCTCGCTCCTCAGCGCGTACTCCCTCCTATTCGTGAGCGCTGGGTTCGTTTGCCCTTTCTCGGCCACCACTCTTATAAAATGGCCCGCATTCTTGAACCTTATGGTTATCGGTGTGCCTTCTATTCTCTTTTAACCTTGGGCCACTTATCTTCTCTGAAAGATAAGCTCCTCCCTGAACAGTGCTGCGGAGTTTATCGTGCCTCTTGCACAGTCCCTAACTGTTCTGCCGTTTATATTCCTTAAGGATCGTTCCGATGAACATGGCTCCGCTTTCCGTAACCATCATCCGGAAAAATCCGCCATAGCGAGGCACTGCATTGAGCAAAATCATAGTTTCAATCATTTCACCTTCACGCTTATCCATAAAGCGACTAAAGGTCGGCTCCTTAATAGCTTTCTCGTGCAGGTGACTTCCTTCTTAACGATACTCGCAGCCTCATCAATCCGTTTATCTCTCACATGCATAATCTTGTTCCGTCCGAAGACGGTGACATCACTTCTACTTGATCTTTCTTCTTCCTTCTTCCTACATTTTTTTTCTCGCTCTCCTTTGTCGCATGAATTTTCGTACCATCGTATGTAGTTATTCAGTACTGCACCTGATGATGCGTCGCTTAGACGTCGCGAAAAATGTTGTGTTGTAAATAAAGTTGAAAAATCCGTTACGTGACCGTAATTTTTCCTGTCTTCCATGGGAAAGGGAATTGAAAAATTTATAATTCTTGATCAGACTTAATGCATCTACTCCTAAGATTAGCCGCGTTTCCACGGAATTGCGAGGCTTGCGGGTTCCCGCAATGACATCTAAATTTTTTTAAAGGAGGAAATAGTTCCGCCTCCCTCCAAAAGGAATTTCCGTGTGTGCGCCCGCACGTATTCATATCGAATTCTCATTACCCTATCATATATCCAATCACCAGCAACTTTTATCTGGATTCCGGTTCCCTTCGGCCACCTCCAACATGAAAAGATTGATCGCGCAACCAGAAACTACATTTTTACCTAAAATCACCGACTTTTCACCAGCATAAAACCTTGAGAACTACTGTCGTTCCTTCATTCTGGATACTTGGCATCAGCTATGGAAAAACTGCAGTAACAACAAACTTAGAACACGAATAAAATTACAAAAGCCGCAGAAATTATAAGATGAGTCGGGAGCGTTTTCGGTTTAAAAATAATTATTTAGCAAGAAAAAAAGCTCACAACCCTTGGTTTTACTCGAACAGAAACTCCCGTCATGGAGAAGTCATTCTTTCCCATCTCAGGATTTACGACATTCGACTCACTTGGTTTCCCCATATCCTTCTGTCGTGTAAATAGGCCTACTGCCATACAAATGTCATCGTTTCAGCGTTTCTGAAGTTCTGTACAATAGAACCAACGTACTTTCTACGGCGTAGTCTCACTTATATCATCCATTCTAAGTTACAACTCTGGAATAGCATTGAACTCCCTTATAGGTAAACTACTTGTGTTCCACCTTATTCTTTCCATATTACCTCGATTTCCCTGTTCATCTAGGTACTTTAATTCCGCTCAATCATTTGTGAGCTGATGACCTTCATGAGTAGTCGCGTAACTCGTTGATGAAAAAAATAGTATATTGTACCCCAAGGATCGAAAGCGAGTGTTTGCAGACCGAGCATTGGTGAGTGACGCAATCATGAAAGATCTGCAAACTCATACTTCAAGCCTTGTAGGGCAGGATATTTTTTACTAAACCTGCACGAATAACGCGCTTTTGCATATCATTTCTGGGATCTGAAACTCCTCTTCTGCAGACCTGATTAATGAGCTGACTGAAAAGTACTTTGAAAAACACTGCTCTTGAAGTATTTTTTTAACCGCTCTTCAATCCGATCTGCACAAAGGGAGTTTCAAACCACAAAAATTATTTGCATAAGCGCGTTATTCGTGCATGTATGTATTGAAAAATATCAGAGTTCCCACTTTATAGTATCTCGCATGGAAAGCATTTAATTTCTGAAGATTCCTGATGTAGGCGAGTGGAAAGTATTTTCCGACCACTTTCATTAGAATAGTGTCCGGAACAGGATTAAACAGTAAGCGATTGACTCCTTTTCAGTCATGTACTATTTCGGTCTACTTTTAATCAGGAAAGAGAGTTCCTGACCACAAAAATGGTCTGCAAAAGCGCGTTTCTCGTGCATGTGTGATGAAAAAATTGAGATCTCTCCGGGACACTTCAAAAGTCCGAAAATAATGTAGGTACTCAATAAAATACTTTCCTTTCTCTTCTTTTCATTTGAGGGGGGCCTATTCAGTTGATTCTAAATTCACAGACTCTCGCGAAGAGCAGAGGTTTGTGGTTGAGACTTTACTTAGGAAGACGTTCTCTTCAGTTATTTTTCTGACCGTTTGCTCTCATTTTATAGAAGATTAATACAGAAGAGAAATGGAAATAAGTAAGTAAAATAAGTACGTGCTTGTTTCGGAGGATTTTCGTAGTAGAAAAGATGTCGTCGATGTTGCACGAAAACATTCATCCATCTATATTTTCAGATTACTCGGTTTTATTTCATCTTTCTCAAAATCGTATTTTATATTACAAAAGTAAAATTGGCACGTGTTTCGGATGAATGACGTTTTCCATTCTTTTTCGACTAGAAATCAATCATAACGCGTTTTTCGGATGCAGGTTTACTCGTATCCGACTTGATATACTCGTGCGTTTTTACTGCTCCCATCTTCTTCCGTCTGTCTTCGCTCAGTCGTGAGATTTTATCCATTGGTACGTGTAAGAACTATAATACAGTATAACGTACATAGTACATGTCGACGAATTATTGGCAACTCTGTTTGAAAAGGGCGCGAAAAGGAAATAGCTGAACAGTTCTTCGCACCGATATCCGTCCCTATTCGTAAAATTTTCTCGTTTCGGTCGATATTTATTAGGAAGTTTTGATTCAAATATGGAACAAAGTTGGCGAGTTTTTCGCGCGTACGCGCTCGTATATGTACTCGTACTGTTCAAAATTTAATTCCATTTTCCGACTATTGGAGTATTTTCTATGGCAATATGTCCTCGTGCACGAAGTTGGTGTCCGCGAGTACGAGAGAGACAGAGAGAGCTGGTAAGAAGTAAGTGGGGACTTTATTTTCCCGTTTCGTCGAACGTTTGCGAAAATCTAATGCAGAGAGAAAACAAATGTAGCATAGGTCCGACGCAAATATGGCATATAATATGTCAAGTTGACAAATTCGCGGAAAGGTGCCGCGCGGAGTGCATCAAAAGGCGTCGATGGAGTGACGGACAGAGGTACTGTTGATGATAGGAATATTTGAGTCGTGCTCCGCTCCTCAACCCGCCAATAACGTTTTTTGTTCCCCCTTTATTTGGTGTGCGAACAGTATTTTTCTCACTGCTGACGTAAATACCCGGTAAAAGTTTATTGAAATTGGACTCATATTATAGAAAATTCTTCCATAGAATTTTGTTGCGATATCGTTCGAACGCTGCACCTATCAGCAGAAAGATGACGTCTACAGTTAGGGGACGCATTCGAAAATACTTATTTTACTTCGTTTCGAAAGGATGAAGAGACTGATATACGAGCTTGCGTATTTTTCTCATTATTGTATACCAGCTATGATATATATCATTCACCGGGAACGAATCAAAGTTTTTGCACTATACGGGAAGTTTTTTTGACATTCATATTCGTTGAGTTGTGCTCTTTGTACTTTCTTTTTGGAGAAAAGATTCGTGGTTTAAAAAGGAAATAAATGCCTGAAAGCTTACGAACCAATTATTTAGAACAACGATTTTTAACCTATACCGTTTTTGTATCGCGACTTTTACGTGAAACGACGACATAAAATGGAAAGAAGTGAATACCCAAAAATTGTCGATTCGTGTAGTAAAATTTTTATTACCTTTTACATCAGCGTACTCTTATAGAGCAGACTTCTATCTGCGATGATTTACTCGAAAAATAAAATGAAAACTCGCAGTCCACTTTGTTCGCCCTCGAACGATCTCTTTCATTTTCTACTTTGGACGACCAGAGAACCTGTTTTATGAAGGATTTTGATAATCGATTAGGAATCCATACTCTATTTCTCGCCTACTCTCATCCCAATGGTTTCGTCCATCAGAGAAATTTTGTAAAATTTTTTTGAGACTCATCAGGTCGTAGCCCTCCTATTTTCATCCAAATTTTCAAGGACCCTAAACTAGATAAGGGGCGTCGCGTCGCCCTCCTCAGAATGTTCGAAAATTTGAACAAGATGTTTTATGGGGGTAATTTTGAGAAAAAGGTTGCCGTTCTTCCAAAAAACTGTAGTCTTGGGAGGTGGAGGCTCTCATCTATTTTAGGAATAGAAAAATCTCGGCTTTCGAACTATGTAATATGAAAGGAGGATCATGTCGAAAAATTCCAACCATTGAGGGAGGGGGGGGATTTGAAATTCCGACCTTGAGCTGCTATATTTGCAGACGTAGGAAAATAACTTTCTACAAGCTAGAAGGGATAGACTTGGAAAAATTTTTACTACCAAGCTTTAGAAAATTTTCGGACTTTTTTTTCTTCTGAGTTGCAGGACGATTTTTAATAACTGAGGGGAGTTAATGTTGTGTGGGGAAAGCTAAAAACTAGATATCAAATAACGAGGAGTATTCAAGGGAAAATGGTTTTGGGTCAAAGTTTGGGAAATCAATCAGCTCAGATTATACTCTACATTCATGGACAAACCATCCTGTAGGAGGATCACGCTTATCTACTTTGAATTTCATCTCTCTTTCAGAAAAATTTCCACCTATCGCGTCATAAAAGTTTCAATCATTTTGTCTCATGAGTTCTCAAACCTTCCTAGAGCAGTCTGTATTCACCAAGAAGCCTTGAAACATCTCAATATGGACTTCAAACTATGGCTTTTGATTCTCCTCAAGGAAAACAGGACAAGTCATCTCCTGAAAAAAGCGATGGATTTCTTGGCGTAGTCAAAAATATAGAGATTATTTTTCATGTCTTTTCCAAATTTTGACCAATCAGATATATTGTGGATTATGCGAGACAAAAATATCTGAGAATTCCCGTCAATTAGGAGATCATTCAAATTGTAAGATACTCAAAAGAGTAACGAAATAAAAATTTACAGATATCTGCGGTATCTGTAAATTTTTATTTCGTTACTCTTTTGAGTATCTTACAATATGTGTAACCGTAATGTTTCGGACCGTATTAATTCTATTAGATCATTCAAATGTTTTTTATGGCATAAGACTACTTCAGAATATTTTAGGCTAAGGCTTTAGGGCAGCACACTCGCTTGGTCTAGTATAAGTCTGCTTTGGAATATGTTAGGCTAATGACTTTAGGGAAGGCATTTGCTCCGCTCGTTCGTACCGCATCTTGGTCTAGTTCAAGTGTACTTCAGGATATTTTAGGCTCATGACTTTAGGGGGGCTCAGGTCTAGGAAAAGTCTACTTCTTAGTCTCCGTCCTAGTATAATAATGGCTTAGCCTTAAGCTTTGTTAGTATCGGCATAGTCACCCCATTCCGGTGCCCATACAACTTGTCGCGCACGATTCACCGCGCACGATTCACCGCGGACGATTTGCCGCAGACGACTCGCCGCCGGCTACAACTCGCCACTGTCGCAATACGCCGCGAAAATACGCTGTGGGGTTCCACCTGCAAACGCTGTACAAAAACAACGCAAGAATCTATTTGCATGTTAGAATGATTGTAGCCCTCGCTTTTGTGCCAGTCGATGATGTAGCCACTGCATTTGAAGAGCAGCAAGAGTACCTCGACCCACGTTTGGAGGGACTCCTCGACTACCTCAAAGATTATTACGTAGGTCGACGGACTCGAAGATCCAGGAAAGAGCCGCGTTTTAAACAAGAGTGGTGGAACGTCTTCCAAAGAACGGTCGATGGTGACGCACGGACCAATAATTGTGCTGAAGCGGGTCACCATAAGATACAAGGGGAGTTTAACTGCGCTCATCCGTCGATATGGGCGTTTATCAACACTTTAAAGAAATGCCAAAAGACAAGAGACGTGGAGTACACCCAAGGAGAGACCGGTTTCCCTCCCCCTGCAAAAAGAAAAAAAAAAATACGTTGCCTCAGACAATCGGATTTGCGCTGTTGTTTTAGATTTTGAAAATCGTGAAATTTTATCCTACGTACGCGGCATTGCTCATAATTTGTAAAAAATTTTTATTTTTCAGTACAATTTGTAACTTCGCCATTAAAATTTCTGTACTCGTGGTAATTCACCTTGCGGCTAATCGTTACCCGCGGCGAGTTGGCTCCGCGGCGAATATCAGGGTCTCCCGTCGCGGCGAATTGTCCGCGGCGAGTTGAACGGGCATGCCCCATTCCTACTGATTCAGGCCTTGTATAATGAAGGCTTCAGATAAAGTAGTCTGGCCAAGCAGATTTCCAAATCACCTATCAGGTATAATAATTTTTTCAAACAAATTTTCAAGTCCATTATTTGGGAGAGGCGGGGAGAGGTGTACTCGCGACTTTTCAATTGTGTATAAGGTGTCAGAAAAGACATGAAACATGTCAAAAATGTCCCCAGATCTTGGTGAAAAAATTCAACAGTTTTTTTTCCAACAGTAATTCAAAATTTTTCACGAGAGAAGTAAAAATATTAACCTGACCTAAACGCTATTTAATCTTCCATAGCAAATATAATGCAAGAAGGTATTGCAACGCACGGCCATACCAACGATTCCAGATGTGCAAGAATCGTAAAATGAGTTATAGCAACCCACTCTTCGAAGTTGTTTGTTTTGAACAAGAACCGCTGTCATGCTCGTGATTTCGTCGCCATACAGCATGCCTTCTGCCTTGTGCTATGTTACCGCGTAGGTATTTGAAGAGTTTATTAGGATTGTCGCTATAGATCTTAGAAATGCGTACTATTCGGAAGCTGGCACGTGAGCTGGCGCGAGCATCTTGTGAGTGTATGTCTGGATGTTGTAATCACTGCTGAAGATTTGAGGCTTGAACCTGGCGGTATACACCAATTGGCCAAGATGGAAGAAACATCCAATTACTTGCACCACAGGATAAACAGCCCTACACGCATTGCCGCGAAGAAGCTCGCACAACCTGATGCATAAGAATGCCGCTGCTTGTCTGGTACATTCTTTGTATCTCACATTCTGGGAAGCCCAGAGTATCCGACCGCCATGTCCCCCGGCTTAACGTACATACATCCATCGATGACCAACTTCTTTTCTACCATTTCCCAAAGCGGTCGGGAAATTATACCTCAATCTTTTCATTTTCACCAATGAAATTGAAAAAAAGCCCTTATTTTAGTAGACCTGATATACTGTATACTAGCCCTCTCGCTACCGCGTGCACTTCATCATGTTTAGTCGTAGTGAGCCCGCACATTTTTTTTTGTATTGATGACTCTTAAGATGCTGTTTTCCTAAAATAATCTAGTGCCTTGAGAGCAGAATGACTTTTGACCCAATTTGGGCTAGAGGCACACATTTGTGCCGTCGGGCTATCATGAAGTGACACACATATGTGCCGCTGGTCAGTTGCTATTTTTCACAGAAATTATGTTCGTAAAGGAGTACTGGTGCTCAAACATCTTCAAAATGTCAGCTTGAAAGAGATTTAGATCTATTTGACAACAAATATTTCCTGGATTTGACTCTAATTATTCGAATATAATAATATTTTGACCTGGCACACATCTGTGCCGGCGGGCTATCACCAAGCGACACACATCTGTGCCGCTGGTCAGTTGCTGTTTTTCACAGGAATGAAATTTCTAACGTAGTATTGATTCAAGCTCGAACGCTTTCCAAAGTCACCACAAAAGTAATTTATAACTATTTGACAGCCGATTCTATAAAAAGTCGTTCAGATATGATTTCAATCATTGGGATATAATAATATTTGATGCGGCACACATTTGTGCCGGCGGGCCATCATGAATCGGGTGGAGCTGACATTGAAATACTGCTGTTGTCATCTGAAGAAGAACTGCACATATCACTCGAGAAAGCATCTGAATTGTCATCGCTTTCATCCAGTTCTATCTCGGACTTACCTTCTTCTAACAATGAATCTGAATTCGTACAAATCATGATTTAGATCGTTCGAACCTAAGGCAATGATCAAGAGAAGAAATCGAAAGACGTGCGGAATCCTTACAATATTTGTATGCATTCTCGTTCTTCTTGATAGCTCACAGGGGAAAATATTTCAAATTGTGTTGAGGAACGATTTTCTAGCTGATTATGAATAGATTTTCCTGATATTTACGGCTTGAAGGACGAATAACAACCACCGAAGCAACAAAATAAAGCTAATTCGAACTGATGAGAACAAAAATAGCTAATTTTTTGGGATGTTGGCATCACTGATCCGACCCATTGTAAAAATTAACTGTAGAGAGCACTAACAACTACTAACCGAAGTTTTGATGAATAAAAATCAACCATAGTTGAGAAATCAGCTGTTTAGATGCACGCGAACAGCGACACACATATGTGCCAGCGGGCTGTGGGCAGAACTCGCGCGGCACACATGTGTGTCGCGCGGTAGCGAGAGGGCTAGCTTAGTTCAAAACCACTATAATCCTAGTATAAAGCTTGTATAACACTAGTATAATACTTCCGTACAAATTTGAATTGACGAATATCCAAATAATGAATACAAGAAAAGGATACTATGATCAAGTATACCCATAACCTCCTCTCCACGTGTTCATTATTTGGATATCAGTCAATTCAACTTTGTACGGCAGAATACAAGAGATGGTCCTCGCCTAGTTCATCTCCAGCATACTGTATAATATCTTCAAGATAGTATAATAGAACTATATAATACTATTTCCTATACCAGAAGACTGTACAGACACCCGACGTTGGAAATTTTCAAGGCTCAAGGTCCCGTACGGACACCCGGACGCATATTCAAGATTGAAGGGTAGAGAAAAGACGTCATGAAACATCTTTTTAATTCTCATAAATTCTTAGGGTTCATTAGCGAAGAAAAACTCTCCTAAACCTCTTACAGAGAATCACTTGAAACGGAATACCACAAATATTTTCAAATACTCGTCCGACCTTAGTCTAGGTCGCGACCGCGGACTACTTCTTCATCTGTATAGAAGCCTTGTCAGTGCTCAACTAAGGCGCTAGAGGTATTCTCACCAATGTAAGCAAATGGGTGGTAAAGAAGTGTTGCAGCGGGTACACGTTTTTATCGGTGCTGCACCACTTCTTTTCACAAAGAACTGCATCACATCCTTTTTGTCTACATTGACGAGAATACCTCTAGCGCCTTACTCAACTGGACTACTGTATGTGATGCACCACATTATAACACTTTTCAATATCAGCACTCAGAATGCTCTTGAAGCATTCCTAACTAGTACCCATCTCCGCCTCTATGCTCAAACAGCAGAACCTTATTGGCGACACTCGACTCACCCGATTTCCCTGTCCCTCTGTCATGTAAATACTGTCGTACAGATAATTTGACATCAGTCACATCCTATCTCACACCCCGCTCTCCAAAACCAACGTACTTCCTATAACCTACCCTCACTTATGTGTTTAAAAAAAGAAGCCGGAGCTAACATGTCTCCTTCAGAGATACGTAGTGCAGCATTTTATATGCTGGCTTCATTTGCAAAAAAATATAAAGTAAAGGTATATCAATCTCAATTATATCGATCATCGATTTCGATTATGTCGGTATATTAATCTCGATTGTATCAATTTTTCTTATGGTTTGGTAGTGTTTAGCCTTAGAGAAGCCTAGAATACCCGGATATAGAACTTGGTGTAATGCAGTGGTTCCCAACCTTTTGAAGATGTCGTACTCCTCCAATGCTCCGGCCTCTTTTTGCGGACCCCCATAAAGTAGCACTAATCAGTGGCGTATTTACGGGGAGGGTGGGGGATTTGGGGGCCAATCCCCCAGAGCTGAAGAAATTGCCCTAAAATATCATAAAATCTTGTTCAAAACGCCTCCGGAACAATTTTTTCCTCAAACAAAAATTATAAAAGTTATTTTCAGACCTTTTGCGGACCCCTGGGCTCGGCTCTCGGACCCCAGGTTGGGAATCACTGGTGCAATGCATAATAATCTAGTTCATCTAGTGTTTTGTGTGTAAGGTCTATACATAAAGGGCTAAGCCTACTATAGCAGCATAGTTTAGGCTCAAATTAATGAAGGCTATCATATTGTACCATAATAAGAATTATACATGAAAGCTAAAGAATAGTTTGAAATTGAGGCTAGTATATGAGGCTAGTGTAATGAATATTAAGCGCAGCATAATAAAGGCTGGTATACTAGGCGTGTGTTTGCCTAGTATAATAGAGGGTAGTCTAGTATAATGAAGTCAATCACTGAGGAACTTTCGTGACAATTCTCCAAAAGTAAGTCCAATCTTGAAAAAGCATATATAAAATGCTGAAAAAATATCACTCGTCAACCAATAGCCATACTGTAGGTACATTAATTGATACAAAATAATGTTTTAGAGTATTGAGAGTAAAAGAAACATAGTCAATCCTGAATCAAAAGATTAATTTAGACTTCCTGACTACAAAGTAGAAAGCAACTAAAATTCTGTTCTTTACAGTAAGAACGAAAAAAAAAAAAAGTGAAAACGGGAAGATGCATGACTTCTACACCAAGAAATATATCGCTACGTACAAAGATCAGATAGATTGTAGGTATACGTCGAGTGAAGGGAAAAAAAGTAGATAAAATTTCTTGTATTTTCTCATATTTTTCTATACAACACCGTCACTATTATCGTTTTTCCAAAGTGAAGTGAGAAAAATGGAGGAAGAAAATAAAGAGAGGGAAAAAAACGGCGTATAATTTAAATACGAAACTCAAAAAATATAATGACATTTAACAAATGATGATCGAAGTCTCGAGCGTACACCCGTTGTTCAGCGTCGTTAAGGGCGAATTGAAAAAATTCGGATTTGTTTAATGATGATCATTTTTTCCACAATATTTCCTCGACTTTTTTTTTCCGTTTCTTTTTTTCCATTTTTTTTTTCTATCGATTTGGTGCTCGTTTCTACAGTAACGATGATGTCGATATTACGAGCAAACGATGTCTATTGAAAAGTACATCGCAAAAATGAAACATTGAAATTTTGAAGGGAAGGAAAAGTCCCTGGAAAAATGTAGAGTTATATTTTTCATCGAAAAGATATTACTAGCAGATTGTGAGACATCACGTCACTCCGAACGACCACAAAAGATGAAGAATTAATAAACGGAGCTAGATTATAAAATTTAGGTCAACAAACGTAAGTACATCAACAGAATATTGTCTCTGCAATCGAAAAAAACTGGGCCAGGAAATGAAGCCTTTCATGTGCAGTACGGGTATTTCAACTACTGTTTGACTTGAAGAAAAATATTCCAGTTTTTGTGAAGAGCAGACTGTTCGTTTGCAACACCTGAAATAATTTCATTGCTCTTGAGGAATCCTGTAGAATCGGTTACATCCAACTCTCGTCCAAAGAGGGGGGGGGGGGCATCCAATTTGCGTCTGACAACACCTTCAACTTGCGTCCAAAAGTCGAAATTTTTCCAGGCCCTCCTCCTATCATAAGTCTGGCTCGAGAGTCAAAATAAGAAGCAAGTATTTCGTCAGCTTTTTGATGGTTGAGAGACGCAAGTAGGAATATTCTTTCTTTGTGGGGGCCGCAAGTCACCCACATCGTTAGAATTTTATCAAAATTATAATTCAGGCTGAAACTTCCACCATTTTTGAATCATCGATTTCCATCTAACCTCTTCGGAATAGCAAAAGTAGTAAAATCACTTGACGTTATGGTGTTGTTAGAGTTCTGCGACTAGAAACTTCTCAAATCTCTTTCTTCTATATGTAGCTCAGGTCAAAATTTCTTCATTCCTTCCTTCCCATCATGCATGTAGCTCGATGGTTGAAATTTTTGTGATCTCTTCTCCTGATCTGTACAACTCGATGGTCGGGATTTTTCTGCCTTCTCCCTTCCCAACTCAATGATCGAATATTTATTTATTCATTCATTTAATTTTAAATATTTTTGAGCGCTGCCGTGCGCGAATTAGATAGCTCCTTCCTCATACATAGAGATGGTTTCAAAATTTTCTCAAGTTTCTGTGCTCTCATAAGTTTGGTCATCAAAATAAACTCTGTCATCTACCTCAACTCCAGTCTCCATCCTCTGGATTCTGGGCCACATCAAGTTCTCAAAAAATGGCACCTGGCTTTTCAGCCAGAGACCCCTTTCTCTTCCGTTGGTTTTCTTACCCCGTACTTACTCCAGTTTACGATGACATTCAGTATTTCAACACTCAGTAAAACCAAAAACAAACAGGTCACATGGAATTCTTCTGATCGAACTATCCGTCGTGAAGAAATTAATTATGTCCCGTATCAGAATCAGTCTCACATATCTCACCCATTCTTATCTTTTTCTGGGTCTATTCTCTCTTCTTCTTGACAATACTGTCAATACTCGTATGACCATATATCTGTCACTGGTCTCAAGAATATCCGCCTCTCCTACGCTGTTTCTTCACGTCTTTCCGCTACGGTCTTCAGCCACCCACTTACTTTTACCGTCTACTTCAGTCTTACTTTTTCTTATTTCTTGCCCATATTAATGTTGATAGAGAATGGCGGTATTTTCGACCAAAAGCCACGGTCTGAAGATAATTGTGAGATTTTATTTAAAGTTTGTTGAAGCAGTCGTGGAGCTCTTTGACGGTTTGAGGACTGAAGATAGATATGGAGTAATCTTCAGCGAGAAGGTGTTATGTAAGAGAAGAAGAGAGACATGAGGTGATGTCATTGACAGCTATTAAAGAAATGAAAAGCTCCAGACTTTTCCTTGCAGGACGCCGTTTATTTGGTGAGAGGAGAATCCTCAATTCTGACTGTTGTAGATCAGTCGTGCTGGGAAATGGAAAGTTATTTTGGAAAGTTACCTATAAGTCCTATGGAGTTTTAAATTCTGACATATGCAGTAATGCAGAGCTTGTTGGAGATCAAAGAAGATCGACTAAAGAAAAGATCTGAGCATCGTTCATTTGTTGTTAAAGGCCTGCAAAAACTGGTGGGAAAGATCAATCGATTTTTTTTCTATAATAGTAAATTCAATCTACTGCATACCAGAGCGCATACAAGAGAGAATGGTCTACCAACTGTTTTGAAATGTCTACAATCCTCCTCTCGGATACATCATGGAAAATCCTCGAAATCCTTTCATTAGGTAGAGGGCCACAACTTCCATTCAGAACTGTATTGGCTCGATGGCCGAAATTTTTTAAATCCCGCAGTAAAAATATAGGTGAACGTTTAAACTTTTTCCAAGTCTCTAAAAAGAATAAAAATCCCGTTTCTTTTTTGGAACGACAATTTTCTGGAAACACGAGGGTGGTTTCTCCCGACCAATCAAGAGCGAAGACCCAGTGCTTTGATTTTCATAGATCAGAGGAAGAGGTATTGGGGGACGCAAAATCTTACAAAAATTCCTCCTCTGTTCTTCGTATTTTTTCTTTCTCCGCCTCACTTCAAAAACCTCTCGTATCATCTAATGTTCTCAAGCCAAAAATAAGATTTTAAACTCACCATTTCCAACTTGAAAGCGCGCGGCCAGCTCGAATTTTTCGTGCAAATCGGCAGTATTGAAGTGATTATAAGCGACGTGCTCTTCTAACGAAAGTTTATCCTTGGTAACAACGAAACAATGCGGACACTGATATTGGTGAGGTTCGTCGGAGGTTTTCGTATGCAGTCTTTGGTGCGCCAGCAACGCTTCTACGCTCGTCAAACGAAAATGACACCTAGAACAGTCGAACAATTGCGGAGGCGTTGGACGTCTCTCTTCGCAATCGTCCGAGAAAGACGACATTTCCATTGTCGCCAATAGTTCTGCACTGGTCAACTCGTTCGCGCTGTCGCACATATTGAATGCAGTCGACACCTCCTGCCAGACATTGGCTCCCAATTTGCCGTGGTCGTTGAATAAATGCGTTTTCAGCCACTTAATACTCTTGAAAACTCGACCACAAATGATGCACGATTGGGACATGTCCGGCCGTTCGCTATCACCGCTCATGAATCGGGAAATATTAGCCTTCTCCGTGATACCGTGGCAGTTCTTCTTGTGCACTCGTAAGAAATACTTGCTACATAGTTCTTTATTACAAATTTCACAAGTTACACCTCCGATACGAACGCCGTTCTGCAGAGATATGCCGTGCATTCTCCTCATATGCGTTTTCATAAAATATTTGTTACAAAGCTCTTTCTTGCATATCTCGCAGAAATTTCTGGTCGACTTCGACGAATCCACGTCGTCACTGTTGCTAAAAAATTCCGATACAACATCCGAGTAGTTACACTTTTCGTAGACGTGTTGTTGAAAAGCTGCGTTCGTCGGGAAGGTTTTACTACAAATCTGGCACAGGATGCTACCATCCCCCACGTTCAGTGATGGCGCAGACAGTCCGTTGACCCCAGCGTCCTCGATAATACGACTAAGTTCGTCAACTAGCATACCGTGCTTGTTCATAAGATGCATTTCTAGAGCGTCATTTTTCTCAAAATCCGTATGACAGATTTCGCAGTAGGTAACCGTCGTATTCAGCCAACTGAATTTTAAGATCATGAAGTACACGCTCTCCATGTGCCTGAAATCGCTGTCTTCTTTATCCTCATCCGAGCTGACGGCGTGCACGTATTTCTGATGCAACTTGAGGACCGCTCGTGTCGAAAGTGTTTTTTTGCAAAACTCACAGGTCGTTGACTCTTTCTCCCTGGCAGCCGACTCGCCAAGGTTCAATTCATGTTCCGCCAACTTGGATATGTGTTTACTTAGCTCGACGTACTCTTCGCGATCGTAATCACGATCTCGTCTCTTCTCCTCGAAAAGGTCGCCGTTACTGAGTTTATCACGTTCTCTTAAAATTTTACTACCACCACTCAGACAGAGTTTAATGAAGTCGGAAACCGAGTCAGCCGAACTTGTTGGAAGTTTCGAGAATTTCGTTTTCATATTAAAATTAAGCTCGCTAATTCTGTCCGTTTGGGGCGTAATCGCCTCGGTGGACGTCCTCTCGTCTTCTTCGGATTTCTCTGAGCTTTGGTCGCCGCCAACTTTCTTGTTTTCATTGGATGTCACAATACCGTGCATCTTCTCTTTGTGCCGTCTCAAAAAGTATTTGTTGCAAAACTCTTTTTCGCACACGTTACAAAAAGCAGGTGAATTTTTTATCGTGTTGTTCGCGTGGAACGAGTACGCATTAGAAACCGCGGCTGCTGCGGCGGCGATCGCCGCTGTTCCCGGAATTTTCACAGCGTTCGTATTGTTCCTCACATTCCACGAGAGCATTAAAGGCACTGCTGGCAGTTCGGTATCGTTAGCGTTCGTCTCTTTATTTTCGCAATAAACGCCGTGTTTATTTGCTTTATGCGTCTTTAAAAAGTATTTATTACAAAATTCTTTGTTGCAAATGTTGCAAAACGCCTCCGGGTTGAAAATACGACAGGTAGATGCTCGACCAACAGTATTAGGAAATATATTACGCATGACCATCACTGGTTGTCGTGCTCGTGTGGGAGACGTATCCGTCTTGTCGTCCGGTGACTCACTTTTCAATCGCTTTAACGAATCTTCAGGCTGAGGCGAGAGCGACGCGCGGGATTCACTTTTCCGTACGTTCTTCGTCAGATTGAGAGGTACAGAATCGACGCAGTTATCGTGCAGCGTTGAAGAGGATTCGAGCGACTCTAGTTCTGATGAGGTTTTGAAAGTTCGTTCGGGTACGGCTTTACAAGTAAGGGAAGGCTCGGAATTCGTTACATCGGTAATGGAAAGCGCGGGTCGATTAAGATATGTCGTTTTGTGCTGATCGTAATCCGCATCTACGATCGCGCCCGGCGAGTCGCAATACGGTGGAGATCTCGATGACGGATCTTCGATCGGCTCTAAAGGCAATCTGACGGGATTTAATTGTTTACGCCTTTTTTTTATTGGCTCGCGTTCGTCGATGGAGTGGCGTTTACGCGCGCTGCTAAGCGAAAGACAAAGGGCATTCACGGCGGAGCCAGGTTCGTACGGCACGCTGGCGGAAGAATACGTTGTCGACATGGCTGAATCTGAAAGCAAAGAGCAAAGATGATGCGTGAATTAGACTAGGAAAGAAGACGCAAAACACATTTTATGCAAGTTCTAAATGTGTTCGTACATTATGAAGGGAGGGGGGGGGGGGAACTTTGCGTGAAAATAGTTTCAGCAGGCTGATGAGGTCATTGGGTTGGCGTGTTCTGGTAAAATTGAAGATCTTGATTCAAAGGACTCAAATTTCCTGCACCTAATCTCGAATGACCTAAAGGTGGTCCATTAGGGATAACCCAATCTTAAGATAGTATCTTGCATGACCTTGTCTACACTAGGAATTCCTTTGGAACCCCAGGTTTAAGCTCTCCTAGTAATCTTGGAATTCAACCTCAGTATAGTTAGAAGAAAGAGAGACAGGGACATTCTGAGGGCCAGTTTCACCAGCGCGGTGCACAGTGGGATAGAACGCTTTTTTAGGCGGCCAAAAATCGAAAAATTGGAGGTATTAAAAACAGGACCAAAAGTTGTTTTCTTTGTTCTCAATACTCCAGTCAACTGTTTTCACAATAGGTTTCATCAATATCGCTTTGCATTTGGGGTACACAGTGGAACAAATTTGGGTAAAAAGTGGTGTAATCTGGCTATTTTGCTAGAGGTTTTTTCAATGCTACAGAAACGTGTCTGCAGATGGTGCTACAGATATGTCTTAGTGACATTCTAAAAGTATTTTTCACGCTCTTTCACGTGATGCATATGATTTTTACCATACTTTCATAGAAACGCGTAAAAAGTACATTGAAAGTACCCATTTTTTGTAAAGTAGTCAACAAAAACACGGCCGTATAAAATGACTGCCAAAACCTGCCAAGACAAATGATCCGGCATTTTCCTCGGACGAACTTCTACTTTCACGCTGTGCAAGCCTTTCTTGCCCCAACTTGCCCCCACGCCAGAAACAAGCCTTCAAAATTGCTATAATTTCTATAAAAATATAACACAACCAAGAATAACTCATTTGTCTTATGTTGGTGTGAGAAGACTGTCTATCCAATGGTCACCAGAAAAATATTATCGTTGTCAGAAATTGAGAGTAGAATTGAGGGGGGGGGGAAACGAAAAAAAAACCGAGAGGGTATATCTGCCCCTTGTTAATGGAAGAGAAAGAATAGAAACATCATTTTCCATACGGTCAGGTAGTCATTAAGGAAACAGGAGCCTGTAATTGGCGCCAGGCACTACACTTGTTGTCTGGATTGTTGCAAATTTGGGTTCTGTGTATGAAAATGAGCCCGAATCAATTTTATCTATCATTGAATGAGAAAGGGAGGAGGCTCTTAAATGAAAACTTGACTTCAAATTTGGGTTTTACGGGTCAATTTTCATGTAAATAACTCATTCCTCACATCATTACCCCAGTTAATCACAATTTTAGACACTTGTGGTCAGGGGAGGGGGCTCTCAAATGAAAAATGAACTTAAAATTCGTGTTCTACGGGTCAAGGAATCTTTAAAAGGAATTTTTCATACAAATAACTCATTTTTTACATCATTACCCCAGTTAATTGCTATATTAGACACTTGTGGTTAGGGGAGGGGCTTTCAAATAAAAAACGGACTTCAAATTCGTGTTCTAGGGGTCAAAGAATCTTCCAAAGGAATGTTTCATGTAAATAACTCATTTTTTACATCATTAACCCAGTTAATTACAATATTAGACACTTGTGGTCAGGGGAGGGGGCTCCCAAATAAAAAATGGACTTCAGATTCGTATTCCACGAGTCAAAAAACCCCCCGATGCAACATCTGACCCCGTTTTCTCAATTTTTCTATTTTTGGCCGCCTACGAGAGCATTCTATCCCACTGTGCGGTGAGCAGCTAACTTGCCTTTGGTAAAAGTGGCCCTCAGTAAGTTTGCTGGTCTTGACTTAAACGTATCTCGTGTCTCGTCCCTGATCGTGCTAGATACATTGGATTGAATTTGAGCAAAAAGCAGGATCGAAAGAGAAATAATGACATTGTTCAGAAGAACCGGTTGATAACTTCTCTACATTATACAAGATTCTATTTCTGATGAGATGAAATTAGGAATTCTAGAAAACATGATTTCAGAATACGGATGAGTTTCAGAGAATATTGACAGATGATAAGAAAAACTAATGAGGAATAACAAAATTGATATTTGAAGCTATTTACAGAAGACAGTCAGTGTGATGAGAAAAATAATCTATTGCATATTTCCTTCGCAGAACTACCAGGATGTGGAAAAACGTTGAGTACCAAACTTCTCAAGAAAATATTTAACCGTTAAGCATTTTTATGATCTTAGATACAGGGCTAGAGACTTTGAATGTTTTCTTGCTTATATTTTCATGCGGTAGAAAGTGTGGGCAACCAGATTTTTTACCCGCCCGCTTCACTTCTAAATCCGAAAAAATGTATGCTTAAAGATCCACATTATTCCTCAGAAATTTTCGATGAACCATGTCGACTCGAAATCGACTCGTCATATCGACCAAAAGTTGACCCAAAATCAAGGCAGATTTTTAAGGATTGCCATGTCGACCCCAAATTGACTGCTCCTTTTCATCATTGACTCATCGTCGACATCGGAATTGAGTCGACTACCTGTATGAAAGATGAAAGTCAACCGAAAATTTACGTCAATGTCAGGTCGATTGGAAGCCAACTAGCGTACTTCACCAGAAAACTCGAAATCAACGCCAAGGAGCAGCCAATTTCAGGTCGACAAAAATTTTGGAGGAATCGACTCGAAATCAACGATTTATCACTAGACAAATTATTTTCAGGCCTTCTTCGGACCCCCAGGCTCGGCTGGGTCCGCGGACCCCAGGTTGGGAACCACTCATATACACTATCCTAGGTCTACTGGGACTTACTGAACAAACCGTCACGGATCTGACACGCCCGATGATGTTATCAATGATCTCGACCTAACGTAGGGACTTACAAAAAACGACAGTGTCCTCAACAAAAGTGAACGAGGAACGCAGGGAACCTGTTCTATGGGTCGAGTATTGGTTCTGATATTGGGAATTGAAATCAAAATTAGAGTCCCAAAAAGTCCAAGGTTTTCTGTATCCCTACTATATCATATACAGCTTAAAATTCGAAATTTTCCTAATTTGGAAAAAACTCACGAGTTCTTTAACGGAGTCAAGTGAGAGGAGGCAGGGAACTTGTTTTATGAATCTTATGGTGCTTCAACCGTTGTATATCCGGCTCATTGAAGGGGCCAGGCCAATTGGTATATGGAGTATTGCATGTCTAGCAATTTGAAGGAGTTTTTTTAATCAGGCTATTAGTGCTGCCAGATCTACGGATTTTCAATATCTGAAAAAAATATATTGGAGTTGTAGCATACTTGCTTTATACTGCTTACATATGATGGGATTTCGACCGAGCTATAAGTGATAGATGGGCGACTTAGAAGAATTTTGACCTTCAAACTATAGGTGTAAGTCCGAGCTATAGGTGATAGGAGAGGGACTTGGAAAAATTACATCCTCAAAACAATAGGCGATAGAAGAAAAACAAAAATTTTCCAAGTTCCAAGGTCATATTGCCTCCCGGACGGCGGACGTTTTTTCCGGAAAGACCCCCCGAAAAAACAGGTTTCCTGTTGAAAGTCCGGTATCCGCGGCCGGCCCTCCGGCTGGCCGGCAACCTTAGTCAAATTGATAGGACACGTAAACCTAACCTAACTACAGAACTAACCTAACTATAAGAGAAGAACTTAAGAATACCCGGGCAGTTGAAATTTTCCAAGTCCAGCTTCAAGCGGTGTTGAATATGGAAAAATTTTGATCATCGAACGATATAGCCTATATAACTTTATAACTCGGGAAAATGTTGGGTAGGTCAATTTTTGGTTCATCTAACTATGTGCCGCGTTTCTGTCAACTACCAGATTTGCTGTTATTCTGTTAGTCGGTTCTGTACTTCCTGTCTAACAAACGTGATTACATTTTCAAGAGGTTAACTTTTGAATTGATCCCTTATGCTCCTCTCTATGCAGTTTGAGATATTTGTATGACCTCGAATATTTCTGTGACCGATGTCGGCTGAAGGAGTCCAGGTTTCTAAGCTGGAAATCCTCGCCGCCTCAAAATGGAGTTCGGGGAAAAGTAAAATTTCTAAATAAGAATTCAGGGATGCCATCTTATCCTTTAATTTCGTGCCTAAATAAGGACGCTAATTTCATTGGTGCTTGGTAGGATAAGAAAAACCAAGTTCTTACGAGTTTAACTGTCTACGAGAGCGTAGAATCTTCAGTAACTTAATAAAGGACCAAAACTAAAACCATTTTGAGGTCACAAACTGATTTAAACTCGGGACAAGCTCAGAGAACCTATAAATATCCCGAGTCGAGACCTTGGTAGGGCCAGGTCATCCCATAAGAACCAAATGTGTAAATACCACGTGAATACGTGTAAAAATGAATAAATAACAAATGTGTTGGAGGGGTTCGAAGTAATAATGTATTGAAATTTGAGTCAAGAATATATAAGAGCCATATTAAATTCGGTTTATGGTTAAGTGGTTAAAACATCCAATCCTAATCTAGGATAAAGCGACTCATTCGATACGTGAGTAACGGGAGTAAAATGAAATAGTAATTTTGCAAACATGAAACAATAGATTGCCGGGTTGTGAAATCATCTCGAGAGAAAATAAAAACTTTAAGTGAAATGAGGCCATAAATACGTAGAGGTTGTAGCCTAACTGAAAAGTAGTCTTTAGAGACCAAAAGAAATAAAATGTCAAAATCAAAAATAAAAGAATCCTTATTGGATTAAAAGCGAACTCTTATGAGAGTACGTGAATACAAAGAAAGAATAAAAAAAAGGGGGGGTCTAATTAGCCCCTATTCCTTAGTAGGTACGCAAATTAGCCCGCCGAAACCCGCTCAAGCGATCAATACAGACCTAGAAGAACTAGGTGTCGATACCAATTCGACTCATCCTTGCCTAAGGGATGAGCGATCTCCTAAAAATAAAAAAAGAAATAAAAACCTTAGTGGCAAGGCCCGCGATTGTGCATCATTAAACTTTGCGCTTACTTCATATTTGCGACTTATTTTTTTCGCAACAATCCGGTAACCCGCCTTAAAAGACAGCCGCTGAGGGGCTGAGGCAAATACAATAAGGTACCGAACACGTAGAAGAAAAAGACGGTTGACGCTATCACGAATTTCAGCGAAACCAACCGCGCACTGTTGGGGAAATCAGAGCTTCTTAGCTTCCCTCCCCGTAATGATAAAAAAAATCAAAGACTACGAGTAAACTCGAAAGTAGATAAAACTGGAAACTATAAAAATGTGAGATTTTCATTCCCCGGGCAAATCATGGAACAAATCGAAAGAAAATAGTTAATAAAACTTCGCCATTACTCAACGAGTTTCGAATAAATGCTTTCTTACCAACGGCCATTGTATACAGTAAGAGAAACATGCAAATTAGTTAAACATAATGAAATAGAATAAAAATTAATTAAATTTACGATACGTGATGCGATGATGATATGACGGACGGACGGAGTTGGACGGACGGAATATCGGACGAAATCGAGGCCGTGGGCGTCAACACTGGTTGCATGACTCCCACGACCGACTAGCCGCACATAGTTAGTATTTTAGGTTTGTGTAAATTTCATAATACAGATCATCGAAAAGAAATGCGAATAGTTTAGAAGAATTAAAGGTGCATTTTAACCACCAACACGCGGTGCGATTACGGGCGCACTACACGCACAACGAGTCTCGACATACGATTTTGAGGACGAGAAAAGAGAGACTGATTCTATCAAGAGAGAAACCAAACTGAAATCGTACCATAACGCCAGCGTCTTCAAAACCCTGTAGGAGATAGTGGACCTGGAACCTCAGCCAGTCCCATCGTTTTTGCCTCTCGGAGAAATCATATTTTTTTTTTTTAACCACCGCCAAAGTAAACAACCCCAATTTAGAAAATAGTAACTATATATTTTTTGCTGCGATTCTCTTCCTAGATGGACTAGAGAAAGGACGAGAAACTCACATTTTCTCCGAGGGCGCCAAGATGTTCTATGATAAGAACTTGCAGACGTATAAAAAATCTAAAAAATCGGATCATTCTAATTTAGTCAAGAGAGAGATTCATTGTATGGTCAAGAAAATCGAGAATTGTCACGAGTCCGAAATACACAACAACCCTCGTCTTTTAATTCGTTACAGAGAGACAATGAATCTTTATAAGGATAGCCATGACTGAAGCTCCAGCCGTGTTCACTACACGGAGGGAAGAACGCGAACAGGTACGCTTCGAGTTTGGTTCGAAAAAAAAATACATAGGGAAAGATACAAGGCGAAAACACCACGTTACATTTCTTCACAATTATTTTACTATTCTTGATTACAACGTTTGCCAATCAGTGACTCGCCATTTTCCTCTCTCCTGATGTCGAACTTTTCTCCCAGTCTCACCAATGTATCTACCTCCGTTCTATTCGCAACTGAGCTTGTAGACGCCACTCCACTCAATATTAGTTTTGTTTATAAATTCGCCTACAGTTGAACCAGGCTCAGCTGATAAGCCAAGCATACTCCTCATGTAGTAAATTAGGACCAACAAGAGAGAAGATTGGACGTAGCATAACGTCATAGATCTACACTAAGCTTGTACTGGGCAGGGAATAGGCCGTTTAGGCGAACGAGAGGAGCGAAAAGAGCTAGTCAGACTAACATGCAGTATTCTCGACAGGCCAAAAATGGGAGAAAATGAGCGGAGAAGTGAGCTCGAGAGCCACTGAGCCTAACATACAGTATACTACCCTGGACGAGCAAATAGAGTGAATGTGTTAGTCAGCTAGTTAACCTAATATACAAAATTTTAAATTATACTGAGCTAAGAAATCAATATCGACGAATCACCATGTAAAATTAATTCTATTACGCCGAAGTGTAGGAAGCAAAATTTGTAGAAAGTTCCACACTACACTGGAGGGGATATGAACTATTACAAACGAATTATGAATGACTGAACGTATTTCTTAGCCCAAAATTTGAAGAAGGATTCTGGAATAGGGATTGATAAAATATGAGAACTTGAAGATAACGCACTTATCTTTCTTCGAGACGTCTATAGTGATAGACAAGGTCTCAGGACAAACTACGCAGAATTCAAAGCAATGTACTTCAATCCAAAACCCCTGCGAGTAATTGCACATGCAACGCTTAATATAGTTTCCTTTCTTCTTCTGTGAATAAATTCAATATTTCTCGTACCTGCTTCTTCTTTTGCATTCTATTTGCGTGTTGAGTGCGTTCCCTGGTCTTAAAGGCGGATATTAGGTACATTCTATTCATTATTTCATTTCTCATTGTCGCTTCAGTTCTCTGATATAATTATTTCTCACCTTCGTGAGTACATCCGAGGCTTCTTTAACAGGAAAAGTCACTCTAACGTACCTCATATTTTCCATTTTTAGAAACTCGAAAATCTAACAAGATCAACGAATTCGATCCGTGTAATATTGGATGTCCGAATGCTAATAAATTGCCAGAGAAATTGAGAAGACCTTCAACGATACAAAGAAAATTAGAAATAAGCACACCAAACACCCAATTGAAGAAACCTTAAAGAGAAATTATTTTTACAGAAATTCACTTCTGTTGTCGTCTATATTCGGGAATCGCGAGATTTCTATTTTTAGGTACTATAATGTGAAACGCCTTATGTTTTGTTTGTTTAGAATTGCAACGACTTCTCGACAATTGATTTAAAAGAACCGTTTCTGAAAACAGTCAACATTTAACGTAAAACGCTCCTCATTCATAATTCTATTTTTCCAGCTACGTATAATGTGAAACATTTTTCAATCGAATCTATTCATTACGCATGAAAAAGTAAATAGTATTATGAAAAAAAAAAAGTCGAGTAGAAAAAAATTCTTTAATTCAGAAGAGAAACAAAATAACAGTGTAGAATAAAGATAACAGAACAAAAAAAAAAAAAGAAAAAGAAATGAAATGGAATAATCATAAAATGTACATTGCGTCCACCCTCCGAAATATATAAAAATCGACGTTTTTCGACCCTTTTTAACTCGGCATATTCCCGGATTTATTAAAAATTAGAAAAACTCCCCTATTTTTAAAAATCTTTTCGTTATGCACCATGCTCGATATCATTGTGCAGCAATACTAACACACGCGTAGGCATTGAAATAATGTCTCATTTGGCGAACGTATGTGGACTACACACTAAATTTATATCGGCACTTTACATCTGCACACATGCGAAAGCGTGCATAAATTGTATTCTACATCTGTACAAGAGAGCGAATTTAGACTAAACAAGGCCCGCACTCTCTATTCAATATGCAAAATGCGTGAAACATGAAAAACTCGCATTTTTAGTGTAAAAAATACCCGAAAATTAATACCGCGTAGAGGCCGATATTGTCCTGTTGAGCGTCCGTCGTCGAGGGTAAGAATAAAAGAGAAAGAAAAAAAAAGCACTGTAATCACGCCAGAACGCGGGCCGATCCGGCTTTATATTTTCTGATCTGTCTCCATATCTTTACGAATAATTAAGCTGGCCGATATTTTTCAGTTTACACAGGGAGTGCGAGTCCGAAATGTGGACAGCTGTCGATTTTTTTTTTTTTTTTCAGAAATTCTCATTGTAACTTTTTTTTTTCTAGATAAATAAAACAGAAGGCGAGAATGCATTTTAGAGCACTTTCTCGTCGAGAAAACCCTTATTTGAATGGAAAACGTTTTGTGTGAAAATCGACGGTTGGCGATTGCAATTTTTGAATTAAAACATCTGTATTTTTAGTGCTTAAAAAAAATTTCAGTTTCGTATAATTCTAATATATCGACACCGATCGGAATACGAGGGGCAATGTTTTTAAAACTGTATCGCTCTTCTATTCGCCAATATTATCTTCTTCGGCGTTGATTCAAATTGACTTTAAAGAATCAATTTGTACCGGATGAGTTTCTTGATAGACAGAAAATTTGCTATGATGAGTGTTAGGAGAGATATTTCTTTTCTTTTAATTCATGAAAAGTAATTTTAGAATTTGAATGAGCGAGTGGTATTTCACTACATTGCCAGTCGCCAAAGTCTTGAGCCCCGTTTCACACAGTAAATTAGGCTTAGATCAGGTCAAGCAATACTAGGGAAAGGAAAGGACACTGGATCTGGTGCTGACAGATATACTAAATCTGGAGGTACATAGGACAGAATCACTTATAAAAAAAGAGAAATCATATCACCCACCACTGAGACTATCCATTCCCATTGTAAGACCTACAAGAATGTGTCAGCCTACTAATTGGGATGGTGAAACCCGATTATGCTACGCTAGGGCAAATTTCCGAAAAATGTATGACCTTGTAGCTGCCAAATGTTGGAATAACCTATATGGTCTTGAGGACTCCGATGAAGCTGCACAGTATTTTCAGTCTTCCATGGATGAGATCATTAGCAAAACTGTCCCAACCACAAAAATAAGAAGTGCCTGTAGGAAGTACCCTCCATGGTTTACCAAAGAAATAATATTTCTACTAAAAGAAAAGGAAAGGGCACGACGAAAGTTGAAAAAGAATAATACCATAGATAATAACAAATACAAAGAGTCGCGAAAAACCCTAAAGAATGGAATAAGAGTTGCACATAAAACATACCACAGCTCCCTAGAAGAAGGTTTTAGGCAAAACCCTATCAACTTCTGGCAATATATAAAAAGCAAAAGGGTGAAGATTCCCAATTCAGAAGACTCAAAGATATTTGAGGGTAAAACACTTGATAAGAACAATGTAATTGCGGAAGCCTTTGCGACATATTTTTCCTCTGTGTATGTAGCACCCTCTAATGACTTTGAATTGCATGAGAGGTCAGCCATAGATCAAATGTACATCAATTGCCCAGCAATAGACCTTACTCAATTCACCAAAACAGATGTTGAGTTGGCCATTAAAAAATTGAAAGCTAAGCCGACTTTAGGACCTGATCGAATACCTGCTTACATTTATAAAGGTTTCAAAAACATCTTAGCGGCCCCTCTCACCTATATTTTTTAACCTATGTATAAGTAGCAAGACCATCCCGCAGAAGTGGAAGATATCAAGGACTGCACCAGTACCAAAAAGTGAATTAACAGCGGAGATCACAAATCACAGACCCCTTTCTATAATACCAGTACCAGCGAAAATATTTGAGTCATTGATACACAAACAACTCTTCCTCCAGGTTAAGAATATGATAACAAATGCACAACATGGCTTTCTCCCAAAACGAGGGGTACATACTAACTTAGCCTACTTTAGCCAATTTATTATGGAACAACTAGACCAACGCGGACAGGTCGATGCAGTATATGCAGACTTTCAAAAAGCATTTGACAAGGTAAATCACCCATTGCTGATGAGGAAAATGAAAAGTTTAGGTTTCACACAGAATGCTTTGCAATTCTTTAAATCTTACTTGAAAGATAGGAAACAGTATGTCATGTACAAGGGTGCGAAGTCACGACTTTTCCATTATCCGTCAGGAGCTCCTCAAGGGTCCAACCTAGGTCCGCTCCTATTCACACTCTTCATCAATGATATTCCTGATGATGTAAAAAACTCGCATTTGCTATTATATGCGGATGACCTCAAAATCTTCCGCCCCATAAAAAATGCAGGGGAGTGTGAGCAGCATCAAAGAGATATAAATGCTTTAGAAAAGTGGAGTGAAAGGAACTATCTTCCCTTCAATATAGGAAAATGTGAGAAAATGATATACACAAGAAAAACAACTGCAGTGTACAAGTATACCTACAAAATTTGTCAGAGAGACTGAATACGTTAAAGACCTGAGAGTGTTAATGGACAGTCGAATGGACTACAGAAGGCACATTAAGCACACTTTTACTAAGGCAAAACGGGCAGTTGGGTTTATAATGAGGAATGCAAGATTATTTAAAAATATGCAAATTCTAAAAACACTTTATTTTGCTTTGGTAAGATCAAATCTAGAATAATGTGCATTAGTTTGGAATCCTCACTCAAGTAATAATATTAACAAAATAGAGTCAATTCAAAAAGATTACTGAAATACCTTTACTACAAGACTTTTGAATACTACCCAACTGACATAGGATACCATGAACTGCTCATAGGATTTCAGGTAGTCTCTCTCAATAATAGAAGAATGATAGGTTCAGTTTTATTTCTCCATGATATTCTTCATGGCAGAATATATGAGCCCTATCTTTTATCAAAAATATCCCTGAGCGTTCCCAGAGCCAATAGTCGCTCGAGATCCGTATTTCGTCCAATGAACGTGCGAACAAACGCCTTAGAATACAGTGTGCTTAATAGGGCCGTAAATTTTTGGAACACATTGACTGATAGGCATCCTGACTTACATATATTTAATATGGAGCGAGAGGAATTGAAGAGAGGGCTTCATAGTATGCTGGGGTAGGGCCTGGGTGGTGGTGGCAATGACTTTTTTTTTTTTTTTTTTTTTTTTTTTTTTTGTTTAATTACCATTATCATTATTTTCATTTTCATCTTTTCTTTCTTTATTTATTTATTATTCATTTATTATTATTTTTTTTCAATTTTATTTAATTATTTATTTATCTATTTTCATTTTATATTTTATTTATTTATTTATTTTGTTTTGGTTCAATTATCATTATCATTATTATTATTTTTATTCATTCATTTATTCATTTATTTATTTATTTATTTATTTATTTATTTATTTATTTATTTATTTTTATTTTTATTTTTTTTTGTTTTTATTTATTTATTTTTTTTTATCATCTTGCTCATTTGTTTATTTGTACTCTACATATTATTATTTTACTCTATTATTCTTATTTTATTTTATTTATTTAAATATGTAATTTTTTATGGGGTGTTGCAAGTAATTGGGCCACGCGTCTGTTTGCAGCACCCTCCCAAAGAAACAAACAAATAATAATAATAATAATAATAATAATAATAATAATAATAATATATGACTTACATTTCATTTTGTAGAGAAGGATTCAGTTGCATCATAATCAACATTGCCCAAGATGCCAAAATTTCCCACTCATAGAGTATATTATTGGGAAATCATGAGAAAGCCCGGTCCAACGCTAATTATATCTCTACAAGAATTCTCAAACAAATTAAGAACAAATTTGGTGTTCATTATATTTCTCTGGCTTTGACGTACATGCTCGCCCTGGAAAAATTATTTTTCTCCCAGAGAGTGAATCATAAAAGGTAAACTCAACTTTGAAAAGTTACACTCAAAAAAGTGGCAAGTGACCTGATTTTTGTTTTGGAAAAATTTTCAAGTAGCTAGGGGTACCTCAGGTTTTTTTGGAATATTTTATGTCTCACAAACAGTGAATCATTTTCGGCGCTAAAAAATTTTTAATTCGGCTCCAAAAAAGACACTATTCGACATTATTCGGCAAAAAGAATACAAAACATGAGAACAATTTTATTTACCAAGTTTATACTAGCTTTATACAAGCTTCATAGTAGGATTCTCCCCTTCCCCCAAGAACAGAGAGGAACCACGGAGTAATATCCGAGATAATGGGAATAAGAGGGTTAATTTTGAAGCAGTAAGAACAGGAAGTTTCTAAGAGATGATAAATGAAAATCGGGCTAATTTGAGTGAGAATGGATTTGAAGATTTAGAGATCGTTAAAGTGAACTACAGAAACAAGTCAACTGGTCAACATTTAATTGACTTCGATTAATCCAAAATTTGAATTCAAAACATGTCAACAGTGATACCGAGTTGACGCTCGACTTGAGTAATCTTGACTGAATGTCCATCAAGTCGATTCACAGTCACCACCCACACAACTGCTATAGCTTTGTAGCATTCTGTTTGGTGTCTTTGCTACTCGCAGACAGAATGGGCAGACATGGCTATATAATGAGGAGCACACAATTCCTCCTAAGGCCATCAACAATTGATCGAAGGAAACGGATATCAAACTTCTGTAGTAAAAGTAGCTGCGAGCTATACATTTGCCACGTGCTAAGCGCTACAACCGTCCATTCAGATCAAGTCAACTCTTTTTTCTCTGCTCAACCGGCAATATACATTGTTTGAAGCCATCAATATTGAAATCCATCCTGAGTTCATTCTAGATCCTGTGAACGTAATTCGAATCTACGCGTCTTCATAGAAATTGCTGGTATTTCTCAGGCGAATGATATAGACCAAAAATTGATGAAAATTAAAATATTAATAAGTTTATTAGTCTGAATTTATGCGAGAATGCAAGGTACGGCTATCCATAATACGAAAAAAAGGCGATACTTCTAAAAAGAAAAGAAGTAACTCAATACAAAAAACCGCAGAAAATATTCTGCGGTTTTTTGTATTGAGTTACTTCTTTTCTTTTTAGAAGTATCGCCTTTTTTTCGTTTTATTAGTCTGTTTCAAGTCAAATACCGATCTCTTTTTGTCGATTAGCGCTTGAGGTCAGGCAGAATTCAATCGACGATTTATATACCGATTTTGAGGTTTGGGGTCGACGGGACTCCAAATCGACGGCGGTCTAGAGTCGATATAGTCCGTCGAAGGAAATCGAAACAATTTCCGAGAGAGGACTGGGAGAAATTACGACCTGCGAGCTTTATACACATGAAAGCAGGGATGAAAAGCGAATGGTCATTGACTTAAACTTAGCATATGGCTGACATGTTTTTCAAAATTCTTGATTAGCTTAGCTTGAGCTGTTTCAAGGTGGAAGCAATCAGCTATAAGCTGCGAAGCGATTAGCTTTGAGCTTCTTTTGCGGCCCAAAATGTGTCAGAAATTGACAAGCAAAAAAAAAAAAAAAAACTGGTACCTCATATCTAAACACTTCAATCAATCAATCAAAATTTTGCCAAATTTCGGTAAATCAAAAACAGCTTATCAGCAATGGCTTTGAGCTGGCTTTGAGCTTAATAGTCACTCATGGACTGACTTATGAGCTGACTTAAAAGCTCAATAAACAGCAGCTTCCGCTGCTGCTTCAGCTCATAACGACTTAAACTTACCATCCCTGCATGAAAGTTCTCAGATATGAGAAGCCGAAAGAAATTTGTACGCCATCAGTACCTGGCGTCAAGAGGAGAGGATTTTCAACCAGGTTACAAAGAAGAGGATGTAACGTCGGAAAACCTGACATTATCAATTACCTAGAGCTAAACAGAGGACTGATAAAAATTATAGGCTTGACATCATCAGAACGTAACGTTATCAATAAAAAATCTTTATAGGAAGGAGAAAATCAGAGCATGACGCCAAAAAATTTACAAGCTCGATTACACAATGAGACGTCATCGAAAATACGGAAGAAGGGTACTTTCAAAATCTTGTCTTGAAAAGAGAAAGGGAGTTTTGAAGGCGAAAGAGACCTAGATGGAACGTATTTAGGAGGAGGAAACTAATTATTGAAAAGAGCGGAGGTCACGGGCTCCCGATAATTACCAAAGATACAATAACCGTTGACTTTTCAATTCTTTTTCTCTATTATCATGCATATTATGAGTATAATGGACATATCTGTCTAGGAAAATTTATTCAAGAAATAATTTTGCAGTGCTGAAAATGTGCTGTCGGAATATTTTGTCCAACTAAATGATTGAGATAGTCATGTCTGATGGAGTTCATTGCGTTGAATTTGACACGGGTAATCAAAATATTATTCATCGGACTTCATCAGTCCGTCCTTCAAGCACGGTCGGTGTGCGTACGCACTGATTCACGGCGAACCGAATATGCAACTCTCGCCATTTTACAGTACGCGTTACTTCGAGGAAGACGAAGAAAGAAATTATTATCAATAAACCATAAAAATATAATGAAGAGGAAAAAAGTCGCGGGTTCGAACAATACATTTCGTCGGTGTCGAGTTCGGGAAAAATAATATTACAAAATCGAGCCACAACAACCGACTATAGCGGTAGAAAGACTGTATGATTTATGAGTCACACGATAGCGAAAATTTCTTCGCCGTTTCCGTATCATCCTAGAAATGTCCGTTTCACGACCGTCGTATTATGTAGTCGCATTAATTTTACTAGATTGTATAAGATAGGAATAAAATCGATAATCTTCAATTTCGGTTGATTTTTTTCCGACAACGACGATGTGGGTAACTAAACTGTACTCAACGAAACACAGGAAGATACCAAAAAGTGGGGTGCGAATTGTATTGTTTGACGTTTGAGGTCATATCGGAAATCGTGCTGCTCGAAGCGGTTGGTACGCCTATTTTATATCCAGCCGTGTACAAATACTTGTCCGTGTTATCTTCGCATTCCATAATTTAATTGTAAGAATTAGATGCGCCCTCTATTCGCGACACGCATAATGGGGGGAACCTCTTTCCGCAGCATTCGTTAGCGTCATCGGTCCCGTTAGAATACGCGAGCGGCGTGTGCTAACAACGAGAAGATAATAATAATTATCAATAATTTCTCGAGTGTTGTCATCGTACTTTCGAAGGGTAGAATTTTATTGACGCCCTTGTTTTGACGCGAATTTTTCGAGTGTAAAACTCGTGCTTGAAATTCTCCTTCGACGTGCGGTACCTGACATTAGGCGAGAACGGATGGCGAGTAGCCTCATTAAGGACAATTAACCGTATTTATCTTTCGAAATATTATACCGGGTCACTGTACTTATAGGTTCCAGCATTATGGGAAAAACAAAATAATTGAGCGTGCCCTTGTTTCTTTCGAATTTCGCTAATCAAATATAAATTCGGATACGTGAAGTAGTTTTCAGAACGTTTTAATTCTTCTACACCATTTTTCAGCAATTCGTTCCGGTTGATGGCTTTTAAAAGAATTATCAATACCGACGATAACGTGCGGTGTCTACATCGAACGAAGGTGAATCTAACATCGTTATATGGTCGTGTATTTTCTACTGTTGTGTGGTCGCATTCGTCGTAAATTCTCGTCGATGGGTTTTCGTGGCACGCGCATTACAAGGGGAAGACGTGTAAACTACAGTGTAGGAGTGCCGTCTTTACAGTGAATGACATTGTAATTGATATTTGTTTTTTTTCTCTCTCTTTTTATTCTTTCATACTTTTGAGACGATACGAATCGTATACTCGCACAGTTAAATTTAGAATCTATCAGAATTTTATGAGTGTCAGTATTAGAAATTTAGATTGGAAAAATTGAAAAACCTGATACAGGCAATGTTGATCCGCAAAATAGTGCAGAACGCATGTACATAGCTACTGTGAGTCGTAATTTTCGGTCAACGACTAGAATTGCGAAAACAATGAGGATTGTGAAAAAGGGAGAAATGCGGCCTCGCACTTGTCGGCATGGTAAATTGAATGTAATCGTACTTAGTTAATGAGAGGGTAGAAAAGGGGACGGAGTAAAAACGGATAATTTGTACATTTCGTGTCTGATAAATTGTACTGATTTCAGAGAAGGTACGGGGAGCGGACTCGTTAGAATTTATGAGCTCAAGTGGAGAAAATTATCGAGAAGACGTTTCATTTCCTGGCGCAAATTATATGTCCCATTTATTCGCGAGAATTTTTTTTTGTCTTTAGGGATGAAATTTTTTTGGTTGCTTTCGTTTCAGAAGCCGGAAAACGGAGGCTAAAACTAGAACGACAACTGAATTATTGGAATTTCTTACAAATCGTTTTAAAATATGTGAAAGAAAGACTATAGGCTGAGTCGAGGTTGGGAGGGCGGGTATATGTTCTCGAATTACCATTAATTTTGTTAATTGTAGGTACAATGTAGAAATACCAGAACTTTCAGAAGTAAACATTGTCTTCGTTTAAATCAAAATTGGATATTAACGTCAGATTGTGATAAGTCAATTGAACATCTCTGCCAGCTATTGTCTCAAAATCTAAACTATATTCAAACATTTTCTGATTCTATATCGTAAACCAGTTATCACGAGGCTGTTGATGAATTCCGGAGGAGCAAAAGTTCACTTTCATTTTCCGTACTCTCACAGATATAGATCTATAAAAGGAGATGACTTTGAACAAATCTGAAAGTTGAGGGAAATATCTGTAACTTCTTCGTCTCCAACTCATCCAATTGTTGAGGTACTCAATAGCTTACATGAAAGATTCTACTTCACTACTTCACTGCGTGTTCCTAGATGTCGAACGGGAAATAACTTCGTGAAGGTGGACCAACTCCAAAGGACTTGAAAATTGATCGCGATATTTGCATTCACCCCCTCCCCTTCTAACTAACCTGATTGAGGTGATCTGTATCTCAACATTGAGTGTTCTCTGGTAATAACGAACCTTATATCTTGATTGAAACGGAAGATATAGATATTTGTGAGTAAAGACAATCCAATAGTTAGCTGACCACCCAACAGAAAAAATTTTGACGGTTTGAATTCATTGAATTTTCCCAACAAATCAAAAAAATAGTGGTATAGTCTAACGCAATCAAGTTTTTCAAATCAATGCGGAATAAATAGAGGTAATTAGAGAGAAAGGATGCTAGGACCTTATACTGACACCAATTTCATGATGAGGGGTGGAAATCCACATCCCTAGATTCTTAAAAAATTGTTCCTAGTGAAAATGTTTACAAGATGATGAGCCTAGTCAGGACGGAAATCCATCTACTTACTAGCGATATGTAGCAGACTTCATGAGATATACAACGGTATGTATTTGCCTTGAAATACATTGGTATAGGCGGCAAGAGAGGTTTAAATCACCCTATCTTCTGAAACCAACCCGAAATTTCTCAAAGGACACTTTTTTCAATACCTACGTACTTATTTTTTCTGAGTAACGGCGAGTTTATCGTCATGAAAAAATTGTTATTTTTCATTTTTAATGTTGTAATATGTGAGCTTGATCAATCTTCCAAGAGAGGGGAGGGAAGAGGGGGTACAGCACGGAAGCTAACACGCTTCTTTAAGAGACAAGCGATTACACTAGTATCTCTCAGGTAGGTTCGCATAACCCAGTATTCTGTATGTTAGATTGACTAGCTGCCGGGTTAACTCTTAGCCTTGTATGAGCGTCGTATACTGTACGTTAGGTTGAGTGTCTGAGTGGCTCACTTCCTCCAGTCTGATCGAGGGGAAAGGGAAGCTGCATATTGACTCTGCTGGTTTCCTTTCAGAATTTCTTATGTTTAGAAGACATAGACTATTCTTGGAGAATCCCTAACGAGAAACCATCCCGAAAAAGCGTCACGGTTTCTTCACTCTGGAACCACTTTTGGAAAGAGCGTCAATGTTTTGTTGCGATGACGTCATCAACCAAGAAGAATTCTAACCAAAACGTACTACGACGTTATCAGTGACCTTGACCTGATGGGGCCTGTATTTTCAAAGGGGCCAGGATGAGTAGTGAGTCTGACATAAAGAATGTAAAGATTCTAGAACAATGCATATCAGACCTAATACAACCCATGTTAGGCCTACTAAAAATAGTGAAGGCGAGAAAGGTCCTGAAGTAGCAGAGGCCGAAATTTTTTATACTCTGAAGTAGGTCAAGGGATGACCTCATCAAGTGTGACCAGAAACCGTGATAGTTTTTCCAGGAGTAGTCCCAGTCAGAACCTAGTATATTGTATAATTGTTAGGCCTAGTATAGAAGAAGCCAAGTGTACGTAGCAAGATGAGCCAGTTGGCCTAACCAAGACTAGATGAAGCCTTCAGGATACTGAATATCAGACCTAGTACAGCCAAGTATTCTGTATGCGTTAAACTTAGCATAATAAAGGCATTGTTACAAATTTTACGACAATTTGTGCGATAGTTTCTCAAAAGAAAAGGGTACCGTCTGGCAAAGAAATGGAAAAATTTTTACCTCGAAACTATATAATAGGAGGGAACTTGGAAAAATTTCGACTTTCAAGCTATATATATGATGCGAAAGGAACTTGGAAATTTCCGACCTCCAACCTATACCCATATGATAAGAGGCCAATGTGAGCCATAGAACAACTTCCTTTCGTTCCCTGTTTATTCATAGAACAGTTTCCCTGCGTTCCTCGTTTGACTTTGTTGAGGAAGCCGTCGCGTCGTCTTTTCCAAGTTCCAAGGCCACGTTACGAATTTTTGTGACATTTTTCCGCGGATAATCTCAATATTAAATGCATATAAAATGCTGAGTAGCAACCATTGTTTTTGTTTTCATCCTCACTCACCAAAGAGCAAGAGAAAGAGAGACCCTACCAAGATATCATCAAAGCCTTCAAGTAGAACATCTCTGTCTCAATAGCAGACTTTCCAATCAAAGCATAAATTGTTCAAGTTTGAGAAAAACTTCATAACTCTATCAAGAAAACTTTGTACTTGGAGTAGGAAATCAGAGGAACAGTTGAAAATAACGAGAAAACCTTAACTCAATAATGTTACAACATAAGAGACTTAGATCATTAGAAGAGGTGGACGACTAGCGAGGCAAACACACGGCGAAATTCCGTTCATGATCGCGTGTGCCCGTCTATGTATTAAGTATTGAATGATGGTCACAGTATTTTCTAACCAAGTGAAGATGAGAAACTAGTAGCTAGTAAAAAATGATTTGTGAGCATCATAAACGATAATCAACTGAAAATTAGCACACACCTAAATCCCACGAGAGATCTAACGGTTCCACTGTTGAACAAGAAATGAATATTGCCAATCAAAAGTACGAGTAAGTATAGACCATTTCTTCCATAGGCTATTTAAGGACATGCACAGTCAATAGAAATGTACAAGATCAAGAGCGTCAGAGCGATTTGATGCAGGCGCTGTTATACCTACAAAAAATTCTCAAATTATGAACTTTGACTATATTTTTCAAACAAAAAGCGAGGAGTAAAACTTTTAGGGCAAAAATATCTCTCCCCCAAAATGTACCTTCGAATCAGCACCTGTAAGGTAGAACCGGCATCTATTTTCCTCCATGTCTGCGAGAAATGTATTGAACAAACTCTTGTTTTCACTAGCGACAACACAGGAGATGATGTTCAAAACAAATTTTCCCCTTATAAGTAGAATTATTCTAAATTTCAAGGATTCAATAGCAAGCTCGTAGAAATTTGAAAGTTGAGAGGAAGTAAAAAAATTGAATTTTCCTCACACAAAATATATTTTCTGCACTCTTCGATGAAAGGAGTTCTTTGAGCGGGGAGACCAATAAGTATCGAGTTTTATTTTCGTGATTTCTCATTCTAAGTATTTCTACCTCGCTCGTTCCCTGAAAGTTGAAGATGAGAGTGAATCAGATCTCGCTTATTTGTCTAAAAAAGAAACTATGCTTACGTGTGGGGGTAATATTCAAGCGAAAAATTTAGCTCTTCTCTAATATTTGTCAAAATTATTTTACCAAATATACATCCACTTAACATTTCAATGTACTAACGTTGCTATCCCAAAATAAAAGTATCTTATCACAATAATCTTTTTGCAACAAAAATATCTTAAGGTACTTTTAAGATGATCCATGAGATATCTTATATTCGTGAACTTTTTTCTTACGGCAATCAACGTCAGAAACAGGAAGAAACGATATCAAAAACAAAAAAAATTTCTGCTATCCTAAGCAAAATGCTCCGACCACCTCCAAAAACCGAGTTGAATACGCGAACTGACACGGGTCACTAACCTTTCCCAAAACATCCAACCCCTTATCAGTAGAAAATTAAAAGTTGGCAATTCGACACGTGATTTCCTCGCTTCAATTCCTACTCGAGACTACCGCTGCGGTAAATTAATCATCGACCCTACCAGGAATTCCAATCATTAATCCTTCGTTCGAATAATCGGTCACGTATTAAAATTATTAATGATTCGTATAGAAAAAATATGCAGCACCCCTTCTCGCGAAAAAGCGCGCACGTAAATGTTCAATATTAATAATTTACCTTAGCGTCAGCTAGATCGGAGCGACCACTGATTAGCATAGATAATCTGGTTGTCGCGGAAGCGATTCCGCGTACAAGAATCCGGCCATACGACTACGGGTAGATAATTTAAGATTTAATCTTCGACGACATGCGGATATTCGGCGCAAGTCTGCAACTTCCTCGACCGCTCTCGCACTATCTTATCGCTCTCGACGAACAAGACAATTTCGGCGGCGACAAGCACGCATTTTTAGCGAGCCGAACACGATCACGAAATGAGCGCGTCACATTAAAGAACAATTTCCGCCTTATCTATCCGTCGGGTCGTACGGAGTGAACGTAATGAGCGACACCGCGGCTACGATAGAGGAAGAACTGCGAGAAGACACGAGAACGACGATGACGAAGACGTAGACGCAGACGACAACGACAACGACGACGGTGTAGTCGAGCGAACATCGAGTCGAGAATGAAGCGAGCCACTGGCACTAAACACCGAACACTGAATACCGAATAGTCCAACTCGAAACGACAGACGTTGTTTGTTGTGCTGTGTATTAAAGTACCACACTATCGTGCACGTCCACTCTGTAATTATTTTATTCCCTCGTCTTTTTTCGGAAAAATACACACTACACAACATTCGTTATCGATTGATGTCTGCGTGACGTCACTCGTAGGGTGTATTTTAACAATGGCGGGCCGAGAGAAAGTGGCAACACACGAAATTCAATTTTAAATCCGCTTTTATATTTCATATTGTTGGTTTTGTCCCTCACATCTGCTCTATCTATTGCACCCTTCGTATTACTTCTTTTTTATTTTCCTTCTTCTTACTCTTTTTGCACTCCCTTTACATTACTCGCCCTCTCACTCTGTCTCACTCTCGCGCGGACGTACACCTTCGACGTTCCTCTTTTTGGGCTTTTCTTCTTCTACATGGTATTCCTTCACCGCCACATCACCACACCTCCAACAACTCCACTTTTTCATATTTTTAACAAAAACAGCCGCAAATTTGCTGGCAGCTAGAGCGATGCCCTTCTTCGGACTTGTTTACGGGGAGAGCGTGAACGAAGGAAGGAGAATTTTTCGTAGAAAGAAAAGAAGAAATATTACGCGGACGTTGTACTTTTTGCGCGACTTTTTTTTCCCTTCTCTTATTTTTTCCTTGTTTCCATTTACTGTATTTTCTGCAATATTTACCGCGAGGAATATTTCGGGTGATGACAGAAGAGGCGGGGACGTCGAGCGTGAAAAACACAAGACCTTCCACGTTTTCTTCGATTGTCTCCCGACCGAGTTCGATAAGGCAGTAGTAATCTTTTTTGATACTTTTTGCTTGAAGAATTACGAACATGAACGTCTGATAATTGTTGTCTATTTTCATCTGCACCGGGCAAAGCGGTCAAGGTTCCTAAGAGTCCATCAATAGGTAGTTATTATACAGTCCATGACCACATATAAGAAACTGTAAGATTTTATGTCATCATAAATTTTTTATTGCTGACAATTTTGAGACCGCATTGTTCCATGTATTATACGGAAATTGAAACCTAATACCCTCCAAAATGAAGCTGAATATTTTTGGGGGAGATTGTTCTCCCCAGTGCCTAGATGCTGAGCAGATGGTCTCAGGTCTTCTTCCTGAGTGCTAGTTATCGCGATCATAGGAACACAATAGTCACGTATCGCCTGTCCATTGTCTATCAACACGACCAGTTTGATTTTCTGAAAACTGACTTGTTTAAAGTTTGAAGTGTTTGACACAAAAGCATTATCAGACACAGTTAAAGAACGTGAAAAAAATTTCATTATTTCATTTGTTCTTTTTAACAGGGAATCCGGCAATTCGCTATCCATTTCGTTAGAGGATATCCTCAGAAAACGTCCCTATCCGCGTTTGCCTCCAAAGTTAATGCCGTCATTGACCTAAGCTGGCTTATGTTATGTTGCGTGGAAGGTTGGTATCGTTAGAAAATGAGTGCGTCCGACTTTGATGACGCCATAAACCCACAGTATTATTCATCGAAAACGACCGCATCCTATTTTGATGACGTCATCAACTTGTGACATCATCAATCCAAGTTAGGTCAGGTTTAGTTGCTTAGAAGGTTGACATTCTCTGAAAATGTCCGTGTCAAACTTGAATAACAACATAAACAAACCCTATATTCGACTTTCATGACATCATCAATCAATGTTAGGCTAGGTACTAGTTAATTCTGGTTACCATGGGCTAGAAGTGGAGTACTGGGCAGATGGTACGGAATATCATTTTCTTCCTTTTCAGCTTCTACAATAAGATGTCACTAGCTCACTATAATAGAATTACCTACCTATGTATTTATTTAGCTTGACTTGTTGCGGTGGGGGAGACCAAGCAGTGAAAATATCATCTGATAGTCTCTGTGCGATCTCCTCTGTGGCAGAAAACACACTACAACACACCGTCCTTGTCCTGAGAGAAACCATCGTTAGGCAGGTTTCAGGACAAGAAAGACTTGTAATAATTGAAGTACTGTATAACTAAGTTGTGAAGACGCCCTGCAGTGAGCGATCTCTCTGCAGGGCCCATGTTCTAATGATACTTATTACGCAAAATACACCCCTCCAGCGGATACGTTCAGATTGGAGACCCCTGAAAGAAGAAAAAAAAAGTTGGGTTATTTCGCATAAAAGATTGGCATCCTCAGAAAATGTCTAAAATTGACTTTGATGACGTCATCAACCTATCTTAGATTAGATTAGGTTGTGTTTTATAGAAAACGTGCGCATACGATTTTGGTGACGTCATAAACTTGTGACGTTATCAATATTAGTAAGGTCAAGTTATGTTGGAAAGAAGGTTAGCATCCTCATCAGAAAATGACGCCATCAATCCACAATTTCTCACAAAAAAAGGCCACATCCGACTTTGATGATGTCATCAATTTGTGATATCCTCAATGTAAGTGAGGTTAGGTGAGGTTAGATTATGTTGCATGGTAGTTTGGAATCTTCAAAAAGTGCCCTCTGCAACTTTAAATGATCACGTCATTAACTCACAATGTTTTACAGCATGGCCGCCTCGAAGGAAGGCCGGAACATGCACATAACGGCAACGCTGTGAGAGTAGGTCGACTTTTACATGTGCTCTTATGGGGAGAAAGTGGTTTTTTGAGAAACAGTAAGTACCCGTTGAATTTGGTGAAAAATTGAAGAGAACAAAAATTGTAAGCCATTAAATTCTAAACTCAATTTGCAAAATTTTGCATTAATTTACATGTAAACGATCGGCCTAATTAGCTGTTGCCAGATCTGCATGTTCCGGCCTTCCTTCGAGGCGGCCATGTTTACAGAAAACGTCCGTATCCAACTTTCATAACGTCATCAACTTCTGACATCATCAATTCAAGTTAGATCAAGTTGCATAGAAGGTTGCCATCCTCAGGAAGGGGCTCTACATGAAGTTTCCTTCTTCGACTTCAAATGATGACGTCATCAACTTGAAATATTTTATAGAAAACGACCGTTTTCGACTTTGATGACATCATCAGCTTGTAACGTCATCGATCTTAGTTAGATTACGTATCGTTGCTTGAAAAAATTTGTCCAGGCTAGATTATGGGGATTCGCCAAGGTAAGATTACAGAAATATTTGTTTCGGCAGTGATGATAAGAAGACATAAGTTTGCCTGATTGTGCGTTCTAAAAAGAAAGATGAACCAGTTAAAGAGCTAGAAGAAAACATGTTTTCTCTATCCAAAAGAAGGAGTGCAGGGTTTTAAAAACTTGGGATAATTTTAGACTAGCTATTTCTCAGGAGGCAGCGGAGCTTGCGGATGTGCGGTGTTCTCGCAAAAATTCAATAATCTTGATATGGCGCTAACTTTTATTTGACGTGTATATGTCTTAGGGCTATGGGTCTATCTGAAATTTGTGTAGGTAAGGTAACAGAATTGCGAGACGAAAATGAAGTCATGAGCGACCTTAACCTATTTTAGGAACTTGTAAAAACGACGCGACGGCTTCTTCAAGGAACGTAGGGAGACTGTTCCTCGGGTCGAATTAGATTTGGTACAGGGAATTCAAAGTGAAGTTAAAATTTTGGAGAGTCTGAGTTTTTCCAAGTCTCTTCTGTATCATGGACCATGAATTTAGACTTTCAAGCCATATTATAAAATAGGAAAGGGGTACAGGACGACGACATACTCCAACGAGTAAAAGGAGCGAGGTAATTGAAATAGAGCCTCAGATGTTTCGCTCGTTTTACTTGTTGGAGTATGTTGTCGTCCTGTGATCTTGGCCATAACTTAGCGGATCGGATTAACTCTATAGAAAAGGGACTTGGAAAAAATTTCAACTTTCGACCCCATGACGTCACGATCTGAGACGTCATAGGTCCATTTTCCCCGTACATAAAACAGCGCGCGGCGTGCGGTGAATTTTTCAAGATAACACCTCACAAAACGGGTTCATATTTGAAACTTCAAACTTTTCCTAAGTTACTTGATACGTAGACAAAATGATTTTATGGCGCGTGTTTGAACATTCTTAACGACGCTGTACCAACCCAATTCCATTCTGTAAGAGGAGAATCTTGTCGACAAAAATGTTGAAAAATCTTTAAACACTGAGTGTCAATGTGCCATTAATTATTGCGCTACATACACATATGCTGGGTGAAGGAAAGACTTGGAAAAATGTGAGTTCTGAATGGTGGTGCTCGAAAGAGCGAGGGTCTAACTTACTCTGAGCATTTAGAAAATTATGACCGTAGAAGTATTCTCGGTTTTGATCTACTGTGAAGACGAAGACCGACATACTTTTGGGAAGGATAGAAATTTCCTTTTCCATCTTTATTTGTATGACTGTAGATCTTGAAAAAATTTCAACTTGTAATCTCTATACGTGAATGTAGAGCTTGGAGAGATTTCGGCTTTGGAGTTGCATATGAGAATGACGTGAGAACAATTCTAATATACCAAGTTATATGCATGAGGAGAAAATTAACCAACTAGAGAACTTACGACTAACGTGGTTGTGAAACAATGAAGTTCATTTGCTTTACTCTCAAAATAACAAAATTCTGACTTCTTGAATAGAGTATTCAAATAAAAATACAATATTAAGTTTATAATTGGTAGAACCTCCAATAAAAAAGGTTCTCTGATCGCCAAAATTGACGAAGTTACGACAGAGAACCGGCGAATTTTTCTCTTACGAGTAAAACATTTATTTACCGAGAGTAAGGCTGTGTAAAGATGAGTTTTCTTCAAATTGTCTTTGTATTTATTCAAACTAAGAACATGAATACCTACAAAATTTACATATAACTGCTGTACAAGTGGCTTCTCTTCTGTAAGGAAAATCTTATACCATAATCGATAAAAGCACAGGTATACTTAGTTTTGATCTCGCACTTCTTCAAAGATCCGCATGATCTTATTCATTTTGAGAGAAGGTTTTTTCCGATGGCATATGGTTTCTCACGCCCCGTCATAACAATATAGAAGCCTTTGGTGCTACAATTTGTCTTCATTCAGTTACTCAAATTTCATCTTGAATTATGACTAAACAAGGTTCACGAAGATGAATGTGCTTACTTCGGATCGCAATATTCACCCATCAAAGCAGTGGGAGTTTGTAGTGGACATCTTCCAATCATATAATGGAAAAAACTTGCACACGGCCATCCCCAGAACCCTACTTTAGACGTTATTGATTCGGCGAAATAAGTGACTGATTTGGAGTGATTGCACATACTGTTAAGTACTGAGGGCACTGGAGAAAATAAGAAAATTCTCGTGATTCGATATTCGGACTTTTTTCCGTCCACGAGTTTTACCTCGAAAGTTATGTACCGGGAACAGATTGAAAAATACAACCAGGTTGCGATAGACCACCGTTAACATAAAAATCGACGTGACCACTTCTTGTTGTTCTCCCACCGAATAGGACGTCCGTATGCACTACATCAACAAATTCAGCGTCTTTTTTGCTCAACTTTCTGTTGGCTTTTTTTGGCGAAAGAGATAGAGCAGGATCTAAACCTGTTACAAAAATTAATCATCATCACTCGTATAATCGTATGCTGTACAGAGTTAGTGAATTTTGAAAGAAGGAATGTACGCGATAGAACCTGTAATTCGAGGTAGTCTGTAAGGCTTTAGGTGTTTGGCTATGTAGGTTGCAACGTGTGCACCTAAGCTGAATCCAATAATATGAAGAGAATTTTGAAATGAGGATGAGGTAACATTTTGCAGAGCTTGAATAAATTTCGCCACACAAGCGCCAACGTGGTCTAAAGAAGCGATAACTACGGGATATAATCCAGCAGCTAATTTTTCCCAATCGACCATCCAAACGTTACAATCTCCATTGACGATATAAGCTACGGAAAAATTGTTACGTCAAACGATGAAAGATGGTAGGTAGTCGAGTAATTGATACGTATAACTGTATTCACCGTCTCTTAACTCCCGTACCGTCTGATAAATGTCACCATAAAAGCCGTGTATTATAATTTTGTTATTTTTTTCTGGTTTGAAATTAGACTGTAGAATGGTATCTTGATACGGAGCAGCAACGTTTTGTCCTTCCTCTTTATTTTCACTGTAAACAAAAAGTTATCTTTCTTACGCATTGAAAGATGTTTTCAGTCAGCAAATAGTATGTTAGAGGAGGGAGGTTGTTGGTAGATGAAAGTTTTCAATTTACCAACTACCTCCCTCCTCCAATATGACCCCCGCTCGTGAGAAAATGTCTTTCGATAGTATGGTATGTCATAGGGCTAGGAGGCAGTGACTTTAACATAGGTTATACTTTTGAGATGAAAGTGCTCGTCGAAGTCTCATAACGAAACTCAAGGGTGCTCTGACCCCCCTGAGCTACTGAGGAAACCCCCTTCAAAAATACCAGGACTCACCCCTTCATTTTATGAAAAGATGTACAAAAAATTCAGCCCTCCCAAAATTTCTCCTGAGGATTGTTCCTCAAAAAAACTTTGTCAGAGCACCCCTAACGGAACTGCTCGTTCTTCTCTTCGATTCATGGGAGACTGGAAGTATCTAGGTATATAACACCTCAATCAAGGAAAAATACTCACTTTGTATACAAATAGATATTGATTCTGGGATTTGGGCAAATGTCTTGGCCGAGAAGTAGACCGATTTGTAAGAATGATAGACCGCTCAAGGAAAATATCGTTAAGAAGAGGAATAGCATTTTTGTTTTTTTTTTTTTCGCTTTTCTTGGTAGGTGCAGATCGTCAGATTTGACTGAGCTTCTATATTGAATTACTCTAAACTTTCAAACAATGAAACATATGTTATGACGCTCTGATCAATAACTATTGTTTCATTTAACAATAAACATATTCTTAGACTACGTCAGATTTGATAAAATGGATTTATTCAACTTTCTTGCTATACCCAGAGGGACTCGGAAAAACTTCAACTCAGCTAACTTATGTATACGATAGGAGATGGACTTGGAAATCTCAATTCTCGTGCTACACATGAGAATCATCGACTCCTATCTTCTCTCAGAATGCAATACTATGTTAAACTAAATGTAGTTTTCTGGACTAGGCCTCACACAAGGTATACTAGCTTTATAACGGGGGTTTACTAGGTAGAATCAAAATTCTAAATGGTACGTCCCGTCATATCAATTTGAAAGAGGTTGACATATGAGAGAACTATGACAGCATTTCTGGGAAAACCGTTACAAAAACCCGACATCGTTTTTCGTCACGCTTGATGACGTCAGCAGTAACCTTCACCTACTTTACTAGGCACTTTGCTTGTTCGCATTCCCCACTCCACCAGCAATCTCGAGCAGGGGCCACTCCTAGGAAAATCGTCACGAAAAACCGTCACAGTTTTGAAACTGGAAACCTGTTTCATTGGGCGCTTTTTCCACGGAAACGTGCATCGTCCCTGTCCGGCAAACCTCAGAGGTTAAAAATTTTCCGAGTTCCTTTTATTCCCCCTTCCCATCATATATACTAGAATAAAGCGAGTATCCTAGCCTAGTTCAAGTCCAGTATACTGTATGTTGGGCATTAGCATATTGTATACTACTGTATTTTTTGATAGTATTATACTTTTTTCAAGTCCCCCTCCTATCATACGTATACATAAAATACGTATATAGCATAGACGTCGGTGTAACTAGTTTCATTACAATAGATCCTTCAAGTAACTAGATATGCAATGCTTTATACACCAGATGGTTTAACCCCCTCAATGAGCCAGATATGCAACGGTTCAGACTCCATAAGGCTCAGAAAGCCTGTCTCAAATAGCCCATAAAACAGGTTTCTAGCCTCCCCCTATTTATTTATCGCTGTTAAAGAACCAGTGAGTTTTTTCGTCATGGTTGATGCCGTCAACAGTGACCTTGACCTACTTTACAAGGCACTCTGCTCGTTCGGATACCCAGAAAATTTTTGGTGGGGACTACTCCTGGGAAAATTGTTACAAACAACCGTTAACCGTTGCGGTTTTTGTCACGCTCGATGACGTCATCATTGAATTCGGGATGTGAGTTATAAGGAGTCTAAATATTTTCAAGTCCCTCTGCTGCTCTGAGCCGTCATATATTGCACGAAAAAAAGGCGATACTTCTAAAAAAGAAAAAAAGTAACTCAATACAAAAACCGCAGAAAATACTAAAACCTTCGAAGATCTATCGACTAAGAAGTCATCATCAGCGAAAGACAAGAACACAACTGACTTGAAAGACCGAAACCAACCTCGAGAAAAGACGAAAACAAAGAAGAGAACTACTCATCGGATTGTGAATCATAAACAAGCTCGATCAGATCTTCGTCCGGTATGTACCTGTTCAACAAAACAAGACCACGAGTGTTCTTATGACAAATGATTTCGATATGCTCCAAGGCGGTACGCTTGAAATCGGAACTTTCTTTGTGGAGAAGCACCTCGAATCTCTTTCGGAAGCCGTGCCCATAAGCAAGAAGGTGGTCAGCAAAAGCTGACTTCCCCACTTTACTATCGTCCCAGGCTTTCTCATGCTCTCCAACCCTAATCTTAAGCTGGCGACTAGTCTCTCCGATATAAACACTCACACTCCACTCTTCTCATCTTCAGGAATTCGATCTTTCAACCTAACAAATAACCCTTTAATAGTGACGGGGTTATAAAACACAGGTCGAAAACCAAAAGGGCGAAGGGCCCGGCCTAATTGAAGAGAGAACTTCCCCAAAAATGGGAGCCTAATCCAGCGAAATTTCTCACGGCTGATAGTACGTGGGAGGGAGGTAGTGGTGTCGAGGCATTTCCTAGTAATTTTCCTACGCACCAAAGCGTCAATATCCAAGTGAATCTCATTAACTCTAGCTAAATGTTTTAAGGTGAGTAACTCCTTCTTGAAAGCAGTTTGGCTCAACGGGAATTCAGTGAGCCTATGGACTAAACTGTTAAAAGCAGCATGTTTATGGGCAACAGAGCAGAATGACGACCCGTGGACTAAAACATCGGTCGACGTATCTTTTCTAAACACTCCAAACTCGTGGACCCCGTCTTTGTTGGAGACAGTAAGATCCAAAAAGTTAATGGAGGCGTCTCCCATTTCCAAGGTGAACTTCACGGAAAGGTATAGCTTATTAAGATACGTGAGAAACTCCAAGCAGAGCTCTCGGGGACCAGTCCACGTACATAGCACATCATCTACATACCTGCGCCAGGAAAAGATGTTATTTAAACGAGGATGGCCAGAAGAAAAGAGATCAGATTCGAACTTAGACATGAACACCTCAGAGATTAGGGAACCTAAAGGCGAACCTATAGGAATACCCACGTCCTCTGAAAACTCATAAAATTTACCATTAAACTTGCAAAAATTAGGAGTCCAACACAACCTCAAAAGATCAAAAAATTCACTCAACTCTTCGTGAGGAGTATTGAGATTCACCAGGAGTTCACCCATCCGCTGCATAGTGACAGCTTTAGGAATGTTAGGAAAGAGGCCTACAACGTCGAAAGAACAAAAGATTGTATCTGCAGGGAGGAGCACATTTTTTAGGCTATGGGCCAAAGTGGAGGAATTTCTGACAGAGTAGGGAGACTCGAATTCGACACGGGATTTGAACCAACGGTCCAGAAATTTAGCTAAAGAATAGGTAGGAGATGAGATGAACGACACCACCGGCCTCATGGGCATATCGACTTTATGGACCTTAGGTAATCCGTAGAGAAGGGGGGGAATAGGGTTCGGATTAAGAATGGCCTTCTTCATTCGCTCACTCTTAATGATGACAGTACACCCATTAACAACATCCCGAACTTCCTGGACATGTTCAGGAAAACTGAAGCTGTCATTCACTTTTGCCCCACACGGCTGAAGTACATCATACATCTTAGAATCATAAGAAGACTTCTCCATCACAAACAAAGAATAACCTTTATCGGCCTTAGTGATAACAAGTCCCTCCTCCCTTACCTTCTTCTGCAATCCCTTGATCACTCCACTCACCTTGCCGTTCATACGGGGGAGGGGGGTGTTGCGGACTATCTCAGCGCACTTCTCTTGGATATTGCACCCGGGTCCTATCTTTATAGCCAAGTCCGCAACCACATTAGCGAGGGTCTCATTGTTCCTAGGAGGAGGAAGAGCAAATTTCAGACCTTTCTCGAGGAGTTAAGATTCATCCTCGCTGAATTCAACCTGGGAGTAATTAAGAACTCTAGGTTGAAAATTCTGAACAATATTCTCACCACTAACCTCTTCCTCAAGGAATTCGTTCTTCAACCTCATAAGAGAAGAGAGCTTACCATTCTTCTTAAGCTTCAGATCTAACTCAAATTTCCGACATTTCCCATTAACCTCATTCATATAATCGAATTGATGCGAGATTGCAGTTAGAGAGTCCAAATTTTTCCAAGTCCCTCTCCAGGCATATATTATGGCTCAATTCAACCCCGCTGCAACGTCACGATCTGATCACGTCATAGATCAATTTTTGTTGGCAATATCAGATGTAATCACGACCAATTGACAGTCTAAATTAAACCACAAAATTAACAGAAACGAATTCAGTGAATAAAAAAGAAAGACAAGGAAAACTATTTTCAGCGAAGTATCAAAAGTCAAAATTTACGAAAATTCTAGCGCTGAGGAGGAAGTAATGGCAATATCATTTCCAATAATGTGGATTCGACTTAAAATTTTCAATGATTTATTTGTTGGCAGTATCATTTAAGATGAACGTAAAAATTATGATATAAGAGTAGTGACGATAATGATCAGAGGAGAGTAAAATCAGTGTTTTTATTTAAAACTTGAAGAGTACGTGCGGATAAACCTCAAGAACCATCCTTGTCCACAGATTTGGCTGGATACTGCATAGTGGACAGCGATCGGCGAGACGTCAAAATTTTAGAAAGAACTCCCATAAAACAGGTTCTCTGAGCTATTGGCTGGAGGGTTGATTCTAGAAGACACGGCTGTCCATAATACCTCCCCTCTTTTTTAATGTCTTATTTTTGATGCTTGGAAGAATTTCAAAGTTTGCTACTTTCATAATACGATGCCTAATTTCGATATTACATAGTTACTTCAATTATTACTAGCTCTTGCACACTGTATACTATGTATTACCAGGCTATATATGAGCCCGTTATCGTGTATCTTCGGGGTTGTTTTGGAAAAAATGTTTCGTATCTGTTGGCCGGAAACTTAACCCAACTTGATAATACGTATAAAGGAGACTTCGAAAAAATGTCGACCTTCGAGCTATATGTGAGTAAGGAGGGTTTTACAAAAATTTCAACTATGAGTATAGATGGCAGGATGAGCATTATGAGTGCCCCTAGCGTTTTACCTAGAATAATTGAGAGCCCAGTGATTTGATTGGAAAGCCCCTACACAAGAAGAGGAACGTTCATTTTTCAATTTGAAAAAAATATATATACAATTATAATCAAACAGTTTTCGGAGCCTATTTGCAATTATTTTCAAGTATTATTCGTCTTACTTCACGCTTACAAAAATTTTGTTCTCAGCACTGCCCTTCCGCTCCTGCGGCCAGAGCTGTAAAATAAAAAAATATCAAATAAGTAGTTGAGTTTTCAAGATTTTTATATTTTCTTTTCGTCTGAGTATTAAGGGTGTTGAAAGAAAACAATCTCCTCTGTTGTACTTTACTTACTTATATCACCTAACTAAGCCAACGAAGGTCCACGTGTCCCTGGGCAAACAGAATCAAAACATTCGAGAGAAGAAATAGTATAAACACGTGAGTGCTTCACTTTGAGAGAAGACGCATCAAATGGAAGAGATATACTGGAAAGATTTTGCTAAGCCTCAAGCTACGCTAAAATTGAAACGGAAAAAACGCGAACAAAATCTAAGTAGCCTTGAAATTTTGAGGTTATAGATTGTTATTCCATAAAAAATAATTTCATATCGAGCATTATTTATTCGTAATTTCGAAATTTTTCAAAAATTAAATAGGGGAATTTTCTGGCGCAGACAAGATGCTTTAGATCCTCATTGCAAACGTACAACTTTTTTTCACAATATACAGTTCCGAAGAACGTGAACTCATAAGATTATAAGATTACGTATGATTTTTCATGTCCCGTAAAAGAAATTTTTTTAGATTACAACTCTAGACGTATATAGTACCTACATGTGCGAACTGAATATAGTACAGCAACGCCAAATTTACGGCAACAACGTACCAAACTTTTCTACACTCCGCCTCACTTCCGCGAACGTATGTTATAATGTTACAAGATGAGAAAAAATATCAATATTTTTAAATTGATTTTTCCATTTTTTCTTCTTTTTTTTTTCTTTTCTTTCTTATTTTGCGTCCTTTTAGAAATTGAAAGAAACCTTCCGTAAAATATATTGTTGACGAACGATCCCATATTTTGAAATTTTGAACGTTCATGCTCCTCTCTTTTCCCCTCACCATGAATCGTTTCTCTTCTTTCGTTTATTTCAATACCGTCGCAGGAAAAATGACAAAAATACCAGTATGCGGATGCGTTTATCATTATTTTTTTTACAGATAAAAATTCTGATATTGTATAAAGCTAATTGAAAACAATTGTCAACAAACAAGCTGATAAATTGAATTAATTTTGCTAGGGTAGCATACGTACTGATGATTATCATTTTTTTGTATAATCAATGGCAGTATTTTTGTATTTTCAATAAGTATTATAATTCGTAATTAACGAATCTTTTTTTTCATCGGCTCAATCAGAAAGTATAATGAAGTACAATATTATAAAAATCATATTGATGAACAGATTATTTATAGGGTCGTACAAGCTACATTTTTTCGTTCGAATTTCTGATAAGTTGAGAATCCATCATCACATTTCACCGAGGAGATATTTTTCACTCTTCTGGTACCATGTTTGAGGAATCGTTCAGAAGACTGCTCTGTGATTTGATTACTACAACTTCAAACGAACTGAAAGAGTCCCTAAAGCACCTTCAAAAGGCCGAAAGGATGATGACAACAGACTCTTCACCCCATCTTGAAAATGAGAAAAATTACGCTACCGTCCACAACCTGTAATGACGTCATTCTGTTTCATGAGAGGAAGACTAATGTTGAAGATTTCAACTTTTTTCTGCAGGGATTAAGTTTACGTCCTATGATACCAAAAATGTGATACCGTTGCGCCTGAAGATTTGCTTAAATATGAGCACTTACACCAGGCCAGTGGTTCCCAACCTGGGGTCCGCAGACGGTCTGAAAATAACTTTTATCATTTCTGTTTGAGAATAAATTGTTCTGGAAGGCGTTTTGAACAAGATTTTATAATATTTTATGGCAATTTTTCCAAATCTGGGGTGGGTTGCCCCCCCTAAATACACCACTGATTAGTTCTACTTCATTCCCCTACTATTTTTTTGTAGAGGGTCCGCAATAAAAGGACGAGGCATTAGAGGGGTCCGCCCTCTCCAAAAGGTTGGGGGACTAGGCCTAATGGCGTTCAGACCACCAAATACATAATCCTTGGGAAGGTTTGAGGCATTCACACAAATTCCTGCATAAGTGAGAGAATATAATTTCAGACTGAATTGCTTGGAGCCAACCCCCTGGGTTGTTGAAAATGAAAATGAAAAAAAAGGTTCATTTTGAGGCTACCGAGATTCCACAGCTCGAGACCCAAAGACGAATTCGTTATTGGCTCACAGAAATTTTATAATTTCCTTCCGAGGCTAAATTACTTGAGACAATTCGTAAATTTAGACGAAGGAATCCAATCCCCCTGAGTTTTCGATGCTCACACTCAGAGACGAACCTATTTTCAGGTTCTCAAGTACTCAAAGATTGGTGGTAGCATGAGAATCCAACCATTGAGAATGAGCAAAGTACATAGCGGTTTCTGAGAGACAAAATTCCTCTGGCAATACTCTTTTACCTCGACAAATTCCAGTGAAAACTTTCAAATTCTGATCTATAGAGCAGCTCATGTGATACTAGGCCAAGTGGCGTTCAGATCCACAATCCTTAGGTAGGTTTGAAGTATTCAAAAAAATACCCGCATAAGTGAGAGAATATAATTTCCTTTTCAGACTGAATTGCTGGAGACAATTCACAAGTTGACACGCAAGCATTCAATTCCCCTGGGTTCTTGAAAATGAGAATGAAAAACAGAATCATTTTCAGGCTACCGAGATTCCGTAGCTCGAGACCCAAAGACGAATCTGTGATTGGGTAAAAAAAAATCCATAATTTCCTTCCCAGACCAAATTACTTGAAAAATTTACAGGCTCTTGCTCAGGGATCAAGAGTTGCGTGAGGCCCGCGGCTGGTGATGGAAAGCTGAAAGTATAGAAGAGCCCGGAATTTTTCTAAGTCACTATACTAGCCAATAGAGGGATATAGAAGAGCTCGAAATTTCTGTAAGTCCCTGTACTATCCCATAGAAGGTCACGAATTTTCCTAAGTCCCAGCGCTACGCTCGCCAGCGTTACGCCCCACAGCGTTGTGCCCCACAGCGTTATGCCCCCCAGCGTTACGCCCCCCAGCGTTACGCGTACGCGGACAGAATTCCTCTGAGGGCCCCCAGTAATTAAACAGATGGTGGGTCTCCCGCCAAAAGTTCAAAAATGTAGACGAGGGAAAGAAATACCCTTGAGTGTTCAATGCTCACACCCGAAGACAAACCTATTTTAAAGTCCTCAAGTATTCACAGATTGGGAGGTGCTTGAGAATCAGCAAGAATATAGCGGTTTCTGTAAGACAAAATTCCTCTAGCAATATTCTTCAACCTCGTCAAATTTAGACCCAGTGACAACTTTCAAATTCTGATCTACAGAGCATCTCATGTTATACTAGGCCTAGTGCCGTTCATATACACAATCCTTAGGGAGGTTTGAAGTATTCAAACAAATTCTTGCATAAGTGAGAGAATATATCTCTTCCTTTTCAGACTGAATTGCTGGAGACAAACCTCTGGGTTCTTGAACATGAGAATTAAAAATAGATCCATTTTCAGGCTACCGAGATTCCACGGCTCGAGACCCAAAGACGAATTCGCGATTAGATTGGAAAAATTCTATAACTTCCTTCCCAATTTAAAATACTTGCGAAAGTTCAAAAGTTTAGATGAGGGAATGAAGTAGCCTAGAGTTTTCGATGCTCACACTCGAAGACAAACCTATTTTCAGGTTCTCAAGTATTCACAGATTCGTGGGTGCTTAAGAATCCAACCATTGAGACTAAGCAAAGAATATAGCGATTTCTGTGAGACAAAAATTCCTCCAGCATTACTCTTCAACCTTGACAAATTTAGACCCAGTGACAACTTTCAAATTCTGAGAGCAGCTCATGTCAAACTAGGCCTAGTGGCGTTCAGACCACCAAATCCACAATCCTCGTTGAGGTTCGCAGAATTCAAACAAATTAAGGCATACGTCAGAGAATATGATTTCATTTTCAGACTGAATTGCTGGGGACAACCCTCTGGGTTGTTGAACCTCCGAGGAAATCAATGCCAACGAAGACAATCGCGTACTCTAACCAAGTTTGTCACCTTCTCCTTACCTGACTCGCTTTTAAGGCATCTCTGTCTCTTTCTTTGAATAGTGGGGGTTGCCCGATTACACCAATGTACTGACACCAAGAAGAACTGAATACTTGTGTGCATTTATAGAGAAGTCAGTGAAATTTTTGGGCTAGGAAGGAGGGAAATTGATGGTATTGCGACTTCGATTAGGAGGCAAAATATAGAACTTTCAAAAAGTCATACTTTTTTTTTTTATTGAATGTTTGGTATTTCAGACCCTGCTCTCTACTCTCCTTACCTTGGCTACACCCTTCAACTGCAGCTCCGGCGATATTTACAAAATTGACAGATATCAAGACTAGCTCGATGATTTCAACTCCCATATTGACAGAGCTACGGTTGGAAGGGTGTAGCCAGGGTAAGGAGAGCAGGGAGAGGGTTCTGAAATGCTGAACTTTCAATTAAAAAAATTACGACTTTTTGAAAGTTATATATTTTACTTCCTAATTGAAGTTGCAATACCATCAATGGCCTCCTTCATAACGCAAAAATTTCATTGATCAGTTCCGTATTTTGAAGTACCGTAATGTGTATAAGCAGCGCCGCCCTTCCTTCATGGTAGAAGAGGTGCGGGTTGCGTATGCATTTAATTTTGTCTCCTCCAACACCGCAATCAATGCTTTTGGGTTTAACTTTAGAGTTGGACTTCTCTCTTCTCCATCAAATGAAATAATAATTAAGTATTTTAATGAGAAATAGGCCAGATCGATGAGTGGACTCGTTTCTAAATTTTTCTCACAGCTAGAACTCTACTGGTTCATTTAACTTGTGATAAAGAAATTAAAACATAGGTACTAGGTTATTTGTGTAATATAATTAAAAAGATGAGCTAAAAAATGAGAATTCGATGACAGCTTTTGTATCTCAGAAATACTTGAGATGTTTCAACAAAGCAACATTCCTCAAGTGCCCCATAACGGAGACTTCTTTCACATTTTTTCGTTTGTACTGAATTTGTTGCAGAACAAACAACGAATGATGGTCATTCGGATCTTCAGTTACCAAATAATCAATATCAGCTTTTTCGTAATAGGCGGAGGAACAGAAAAGAGACTTGACTGGTATCGGTTTCACAGGTAAATGCCAATCTTTATCTGGATTTGTCATGAGATCTTTGAAAGTCACGATGACTTTATCTCCACAGGTTTTCGAAAAATTCTGGATAACCATTTGCAGGAAACCAAACTCCGAAGGAGTTTTTCGAATGGACGGTTTTAAGACTTTATTTAACAGACAACACAGGCGAATTTCTTGAGTGTCCTTCAGAGAACATAGAGTGTTGTCTTTTTTTGGATTATACACGTATGTTTCTAAAAAAATGAGAAATATTTCAGTATTCTATAGGTATCTAGGTATGCTTATGAGTAAAATGTAGAACTGGAACTACATTTGTGAAAAACGTCACTCACTGTTCTGCTACTATGACGTCAAGAGTTTGAAAATTGTATCAGGGACGTTGTATGACGTCATCTATTTACGAAGCCACTAATATGCCATACTAATTGGGATTTCTATCATGATTTTCTCTCATGATGACCACCCGCAGTTAAGCCAAGAATTACTGAAAGAGCCTATGCATATGAACGAGGCGGATACGCTAGTTAGCCTAACATAATGTTTTCAGGCATGTACCAGACTGAGAAATACTTGTGAAGGAAAACGAATAGCCAACCATATTCCTAGGGTGAAGTGACCAAAAGAGTGCCCTGACTTTCACTCTGAAGGCTTTAACTAGGCTAAGAAATACTGCGATGAAAGAGATCGTCAGCTAGACAGCTAAATAGCCCAATACGTAAAAAGTATTGGGTTTGTACTAGTGACAAAGGGTGAAGAGGAGGCAATGAACAAGCGGAGCGAGTGAGCCTGAATACGAAGCCAAGATACATTATAGGAGGGAATTTACTCCGACGTCATCATGTCGGAGATAGATTCACCAAAAGTCGAAATCTATTCAAGATATCGTTATTTAATCGTAACTAAGAGACCTGTTTGAGTTACACGCAGTACAGGAGGCCTAAATCAGGCTAAGCAACTCTGGGGAAATGAGAGGCCAGCAAGCTTAGAGTGGGTAAGTCCGTTAGTTAGTTAGCCTCCAAGATAAAGAAAGTATATAAAATTCTACATTACATATATCTCTGGAGAAGATAAGTTAGCTTCTAATGGATATTTTAACCAAATTTTGCGTCAAAATTCTCAAAAGCTAGGTTTATAGATCACCAGCTTGTGCGTACAGATTCAGTTGTGGTATTGAGATACACTTGGAAAGAAGTTGCTTTCTTTTAAAACGTTTACTAAGGTTGCTAGAGGCGACACAAGTCCCTGTCATAAGCACATTGAGATCATTTTCCCAAAGGACAAGGAGCGCAGTCAATGCCCGCCGTAGATAATTCCATCCTTTTGATTCACCTTCCCTCGGCTCATCGCACCAATCTGCATTTTTATGATGAATTTTTCCTTGGTTCTAATCACCAGCCCCCCTGTGAAATGAGATGCCAAATCTTAAACATTATGTAAAACAATAGGTAGAATTTACGCTTACGATGGCTCCGAATAAAAATTTGTTCCAAAGATCGTTGATGGCCAGAGAAGTCATAGAATACGGGGACGGGTTCAGTCCTCCCGTAAAGTACGACATTTTTAATATCGCGATTGTGACGCGTGAAAACAAAGGCATAATCTTCAGTAAATCCGTAAGTGATGAGAAATTCTGTGCGGTCGTCTTCTTGAAAACAAGGAAACATGGGAATCAATTCGGAAAACGTTTCCGTGGTAACTCTTATCCAAACATAATTGACATCCTCCAAATCCGGTAAATCATCCGGAGTTGCCTCGATGCGATGATATAAAGTCGTTCCGAATTCGAAATGTTGCGCGTCCAGTAGAAGTTTGCAATAACTCTGCAATTTTCTTTTTACGTCTGTAGATTTTGGATCTGGCGTAGGACTCAAGTTTACCTCGGATTCTGTAGCGTAAGCTGGAAAAATGGATTTTTTCATGATGAAGAGGTTGAGAAAGACTAGGATTAGCGAGCAGTTCATTATTTTCAATTATTTTGTATTGAAATAAAATTATGTCCATTGAGCAAAGTGCCGCCATGTGACGGGATTGTGACGGCGTCTCAGTTGGGTCACGAAGATGGATTACTGTGCTTGGTTTGCTTTTTAAATGGGTGATTGCCGTCACAAACTACCGTCACAGGCGTCATAAGTCTCCTCTGTTACCTAATTGTGACGGCATTTTGCATAATGGGTGAAAGTAAAGAGAGTAAGAAAAGTTGACATATCCTATCTCTCCTCTTTCTCAACGGTATAGCCTTTGCAGAGACCCCGGTTTTATCGCTTCACTGTACATATCCACCTGGTTATGGATATTCTTCCAAATACGGTTTTCAAATCTCCACAGATCTCATACCGAATTTCATGGAATAAATCCGTTCAAGTGAAAAAAAAAAAAAAAAAAAATAGTTTTATGAAGGAAAGATGCAGAAGTTTTGTACCTTTGGCTGACTTCGCGTAATCCTCCTCGATTCCTGAGTGTCGAAAGATGATTATTTCCGATTCTGGAAGTTTTAGATAATCAAAAGAATTTAAAATCTGAGTATAAATGAGTAAGGAAAGTTCTGGATTCATTTTGTAATACGATCATAAAAATGGTAAGAAGAAAAATTTTTTCAGCAATTATTCGGAATAACAAAAGATAAGAAAATAGATTATAGTCAGTTCCATTCTTATAGGTGCAATGAATTTACTCAAGTACAAAATTTCAATAAAATGCGAAAATCGGTTTCCAACTTGAATAAAGTTTCAGTTCCAGATTTTGCTCATAAGAGAGGTATTCTCTATGTAAACAAGCATTGTAATCATGTTCACAGATTTTTTCGACAGGTGTGAAGCACATGGCGCCAGATTCAACAAACACGACCGTTCATTCTTCTTGGTAGAAAATCGGTAGGTACCGGCCTTGACCTCAAGGACTTTGCAACATGAACTGAATTTAATGGTCTTGACCTGAAAGACTTGGTGCGTTGACATGCTCTGTTCTAGGAACTTCTGAGTGTGGTGCAAGTCAAGAGACTGCAAAGGGTCCTAGTAAACCTAATGAACTTGACATAAAATATACTGACGTCAAGCTATTACTCCCGAGTGACTTTTTCAAAATAGAAAGAGAAGAGCCGCAGGGCCCCAGTCCCAAACTAAGCAAATTTACTTCATCTAAAAGACCTGAAACATGAATTACCTTCAACTCGTGTGGAGTAGGCATAGCCTCGATTTATCTTTATGTAAATAACGCTAACGTTATACCTTTGTTGTTGAATTAATGAACTACATGGTATGGGAGGACTGAGAACTAACTACCTTGTCCTAAAATACCTTTTGAAAGAAGTTTAATCTTTAGTACTTATTCATTACCAATGTTAACGCGTATCATTACTTCTAGTTAATGAAAAACTTGGTTTGGTTTCTTAAACCTATTCTCATGGTCCAATGAAAATTGAAAAAATTTCAAATTGTATTCCTAAATTAGCATTGGAGGAAGGAACCTGATTTTCATTGGATACTGAGGGAATATGAGGAAAGTTTTGTAGAAAAAGAGTAGCTATGGCACCTTTCAAAATTTTGGTTGTTGAACAATACAAAAATCTCCAAGCTTCATGTGATGGAAGGGCTTTTTGAGTCATATGGTGTTTGAAGGATTGCATATCTGGCTCATTGAAGGGGCTACGCCAATTGGTTCAAGAATTGCATATCTAGTTACTAGAAGGGGTTAGTTTTGGGGTGAGGCAAAATAATATTACTAGTTCAATGGGAGTTTGCGGTAAATCTGTCATTGTGAAAAAATGCAGAACCTCTAGAAGTATATTTTCAAATGTACAAAATTTTTATCTCAATTTTATCTTTAATTTGAGCCATTATAAAGTTTTTACAACTTTTCTGAGCCGTGTTATGGACCAAAATGTGCTAATTTACCAAACTTCTCAAAAATTAAAAAAACTTGTTTATTTTATCTGATTTGAGAGTGGAATTCAACGCTGATTCCAAAAAAAAAAAAAAAAAAAAAAAAAAGTCAAATAACCCCATTAAAGCTTAAAAAAGGGGGATTTTCCAATTTCTTATTTTTGAAATCTTATTAGTTAATTTTTGGCAAATTTTGGCTCATAATTAATCTCAGAAAAGTTGTAGAAATTTTGGATGTGACTCAGTTAATTAAAGACAGAATTGAGATACAAATTTTGTACATTCAAACTGTACTTCCAGCATTTTGCGTTCTGCGCTATGACATATTTAGCGCGAACTCCCATTCAACTGGTATCATCATTTTGCCTCACCCAGTACAAGAAGAATAGGATACTACCATGTAGGTACTGTATCATTAAATTTTTAACAATGATTCTAGTCTTTACAACAAATACATCATTGAAAAATAAACAGAATCAAATACGCTTGCCATATTTTATTTGAAATACGGACATATAACATGCAGTAAATATTGGGTAAACCAATGAAATAAAATTAGTTCTTAATTAAGAACACCAATGATCAATGAATGAGAAGTACGCAGTACAATAACGTGGAAAAAATAATGGTTAAAATCATTTTGAAAGCAAATAAATAAAATTAACGTTTTCAACTAGTAGAACAAATAATTCAACTACAATACTAATAGAATTAATAATAATACTTTGTAAAACATACAGGAACAAACAACAAAAATAAAAACAAAAGGAATGGTGACTATTTGTAATGATAAAAATAAAATACCAAAAAGCATACAAAATAGACGAGTAGAGTTAATAAATTAGATAATAAAGAATATTTCAACTAGCTTGCCATAATTGGTATAAAGTTTATTGCATTAATTCTGAAACAAACAAGACACAGACAGTTAGAATGGATTCAATGTACCTCCACAAGTGAAAAAAAAAAAAAAAATAGTAGTAGATTGAATATTAAATTAATAAAAATTTCACTCAATACTCAATAGTTGACACAGTAAAAAATGGGTCATACTTATGAATTTACATAGAGATTTATTTAAAGAGTAAAAATTTCTAACATGAAGCTCTTGTACTTGAATCAATCTTTGAAAAGATTGTAGTGTTGAAGTGTGTGCTTTTCTTCAACTTCAACCCATTAATATGACTTTTAAATCATTTATTCTCAAATGATGATTGGTTATTGTTATTCACAGTTTACAAAAAAGAAATTACCACTCCGAGGATTTTATGCTATTTTGTGGATATATTTTTGCATGATAATGATGGAGAAACAATTCATAATCTTCTTAACAATGTCAACAAATATTTTCTCCCATTTGTCATCAAACTTTTTGATAAGATAATTTTTCTATTTTTTCCCCTTATGGCTTATTTTGTTATTATATTATTCTATTGATATCTTTAAATAATCCTATGGTATTGTGGATAAATAATGATCATATTACAAAGTATATGAATAGTTTCTTTCTTTTATTCTAAAATCAATACTTACATGACGGTTGCACATAGTTACTGGGGAATAATCCAACAACTCCATTCAATTCTCCTTTCCACCAGTCAGGCTCTTCTTTGGCAATCATTTTGATAACGTCACCTTTTTCAAAGCTCAATTCATCCACATTCAGAGCAGTATATTTATAGAGCGCTGTTACTTGATCGGTTGAAACTGAAGAAATAATGAACAATTGAATATGCAATCCAGGACTAGCCCTTACAAGCAATTCAAAAAATGAATAGAAAATGGAAATTCAATTTCCATTCTTGTCAAGTTATCAATCTAATTTCAGGTAAGTTACGCAATAGACCCTAGAAAGATGTTGAAACATCGTTCACAGTGAAAGACAGTGACAGTAAGCAAAAATAAGGTGCTATAATATGATGTAGGTAAAATAATGGACCACCATTTTGATTGCAAGAAATGTTTATGTAAACACAAGAAGAACATTCATAAGAGCCAATGTTACCTAGATTCAAATAAAAATTTGTGATTTCCAATGGCAGATAAAGATAACTATATAGATTAGCTCAATAGATGTTTTTCCAACAGAGGTAATACCAAATAAATCTATTGAGCCAATTTTGAGACTTTGAGTTATCCTTTCTTTCTTGAAATGTGAAAATCACAAAATTTAAATTCAACATTGACTAATTTGGCTCTTACGGACGTTTTTCTTGCGTTCATGTTCCTTGCAATCAAAATGGCGGTCCATTATACCTATATCATACATTGTCATTCAATAATATTGCAATCCAACCATTGTACCAATTTCCTTGAGAAACAAGAAAACATGGAAATGTTTTGATCATACACTGATATCCAAAAACAAGAAATAAATAGAGAACCAAAGGTTGATAATTAAAATTTGGAAGATCTCAAATGTTCAAAAAAATGCATCATTTTTCAGTATTTTATTTCTTGTTAAAATATCAATTCATCATTAAATGATAACAGGTTGAAACGTTCCCTATGTATTCCCAGGTAAAAGAATCTGGAGCAATATCTGGCACCAAGCTGTAACAAGCAGTCCGTTTAATACATCACTAAGGTAAGGTTTACTATCTGTCTACTTTTGGCAGTTCATGAAAGAATCATCCCCTCCTTACAAATCTCAATATTCATTTTTGTTTTAAAAGAAAAAATTTTCAAAATTTTCATATTCTTCCTCTCAAATACCAGTATTTGAAATCTCAAAAACTCAAATAAGCTGCTTATGCTATTGAACAGCTTTTCTGTCAAATGTTATTCTTGAATGATTTTAAAAGTATCCTTAAGGCTGAATTCAAATAGTTTTTTGTTTTTAGCTAACATCTCAGGTTCTTGAATGAGTAATCCAGTGAAATATGAAACATTGGTGCACGTAGAAAAATTAAGAATATCACATTATCATTATATTGAAAACAAATGATATCAAAAAATACAATACAAGAATAAGAAAATATAGCATAAATCTTCTGTTATCACACATTGAAGTTTAGACAATTTCAGTATCCTTTGAACAAGGAACTATCGAAACACATTGTTCTGCAAGACTGGGAATTATTTGTTTGATGAAAATTGAGCCAACTGTGAACTTCCAATTTTGGATGAAGGATGAGTTAAATTGCACACTTCCATTTTCTAGTTCATTCAATCATTATTTTGTTTTCAACACCATTGATGTTCTCAAAATATCAAAATTTTGAGTGTTTTACACAATGACTCAAACACTTGACATGTGAGCGGAAAACAAATTTAAATTCAGCCCTAGAATTACTTCTAGGATCATATGAAGATGAGAGCAACTAACTACCTACATAGTTATTCAGTAGTATTAATGAGTATTATCTAGGCAAAAAGTATCAACTATAGTATCCAAACATTATTGTCATTTGCTTTGTTTTTAATTTTGGAAGTTTTATTGGAAAGATTCATGTTACTTGAACATGTAGTTTATTATCAATTCATTCTTACCGCACCGGGGCAAGTTTTTGATCGATACAATCGAGCGATATTTTGATATCGATACTTCCTAGAAAAAAGTAAACAATTTTTTTTACATAGGGTTTTCCATAAGGAAAAAACAGTACTCGGTTCCAAGATAATTATCTTCGAAATAACGAATAAATAAGAACATTGATGTGCGTAAATATCAAGAGGAGACTTCGAGCTTTCTTTCAAGCCATTAACCAGCTAAGTATCGATATCAAAATATCGCTCGATTGTATCGATCAAAAACTTGCCCCAGATATCGAGCGAAAAACTTACCTGCTGGTGCTGATGCTGTTATACTGCTACCAGGGAAACTTTGTTTTCTAGTCAGTTCTGAACTGACTGGACTAGTTACTCCACCACCACCTACCACTTTAACGTAAGACGCCGGGAACCAGCCTACTTGACGTTTCTTTCCTTTAACCTGTACAGCCAAATTTCATTTCAATAAAGCTATATAGAACCAATAGACAGAAATATCCACTGATACATACATGACTTTCTCCTTCCCACCAGCCAGAAGTAGTTTTCTTCCTTATCATAATAAGCTGTCCACGGTGTAATGAAAGTTGTTCTTTACTCGTTGCTTGATAAGGTGCGATGACTGTTGCTATTTCTGGCTTCTTTTTACCCTACACAGACAATAATTAGCTATAGAGTTGATACAATCTGCATTGTATTAGTATTTGTAATCAAATATTCCCCTCACCTCTATCTCAGTAAATGATGAGAAGTCAGGCGTCATTGATCGATTGGGAACAATGGTCTAAAAAAAAAATTAATCAATTAACTAGTTTTCATCTTTATCTCATTACAAACATACTCGCAAGCAGCTAACCTGATTTTCAAACTGAGTTGGAGGAGCTGAGGCACACCGAGGCATTGGATTATTCTCCAAAGAAGGTGAAAATGATTGCTATTTGTAATAAAAACGAAAAATTAGTACTTTACAACAAATCAGCCATAAACCGTACTTTACAAACCTGGTAAGTAGTTTTTTGAACATAGTTAGAGGGGAATACGCCACATTTTCCGCGCAACACTCCCGTCCACCACTCGCCATCCTTTTTGATCACTTTAATCACGTCATTTTGCTCGAAACACAAATCATCCGGTTCGTTAGAACTGTAAGGATATAGGGCTTCATAGAATTCTGTAAAACGAAAGAAGAAATTTTGTATTGTTGTCACAACGAGTCATTCGAATAATCCACAAGTCTCACCTTCAAAGTCTGAAGTTTCTGCACTTTCAGGCGCAGTTATTTCTTTCACGTACGAAACGGGGAACCAACCCGCATAACCTTGATTTTCGCCGTAATACCAATTTCCCTATATAGCACACAAGCAATTGAAACGACGTCCAAAAAAGGTTTGATTTTTGAAGATAAAAACACTTGTTCTTACACTTTTGCGAGATACTCTGATAATATCTCCTTTGTTCAGCGACAACTGATCTTCGTTTTTCGCCACAAATGGATGAAGACCCTGCACCGCTAAACAGGCGATTGTTCCGGCATCTAAAGCAGGTGTTTCACTCTCTACAGCCGGGGCGTAACTGTCTCCGACTGCTGATCCAGTCTCCGAAATGTTTTCCGGCACTTCAGCAATATCCCTACGCATTTTAATACATTGGAATCAATACTCTCATGAACACAGACCGTAGGATAAATAACTAGAAAATTGAACAATTACAGTTTCCGTATAATTTTATTAAAAGATTTGCTAAACGCTTTCGGCTTACGCCATCATCATGAGCAATTATTCAGCTTATAATTGCTCTTGATGATGGCGTAAACCGAAAGCGTTTAGCAAATCTTTTAATAAAATTACACGGAAACTGCAATTGTTCAATCAGTATGTCAGTATGTAACGTAACCTCGAAGAAAAGTTCAATAACATCGTAGGATAAATACTCACTCAAGAGCCGGATCTACAGCGCTTGACGGTTGCCCTTCATTCAAGGGCACACTGCCGTCGATTTCCTCGATATACGATTCCGGAAACCACCCAGTTTTACCCCGCAATTCACCAGCCAGCCATCCGGGTTCTGTATTTTGCGTTGCTGAAAGCTACATCAAAATGCTTTCACATAACCTGAAGCCATCAAATTCGTTTAAAAATACCAATCGCACACTCACGGTGATAATATCTCCCTGTTGAAACGAAAGCTCGTCCGCGTTCCGAGCTTCAAATTCGTACAGCGCGCGAACTTTTCTCCCTCCTAAAATAATGGTGATTTAAATAAATCGCAAATTGGTATTTTAATCAGTGATTGAAACTCTCATTTACCTGGCGATGAATCTGTAGTAGGCTCTTCGGACCAAGCGTCGGGTGTTGCGTCCCAAGCAGAATCGCTCCAGCTCGATACGTCGTTCAATCGCTTGGCTTTCAATTCTAATATCTGAGTAGAATTCACGTAATTATGTTACTATTCTGCAATAACATGTAAAGAACTCAAATAGAACGGGCGTACCTGTTCTTTTCTTGTTCTAAAATCCGAATAAATCGTTTCGCAAGTTTTGATCACTTCGGTGGTATCGTCTTTCAATTTTGTCAATTCTTCAACGTTAGTGTCAAACTCAAGCTTTCTTCTATCGAGCTGTAACGAATATAATGTAAGAACAAGATTCCAGCGGGGCAAATAAATTTCTGGATACGAATGATCAGAATAGATTCAATTACTTCGGCTTTGACTTCTTTTACATCCTCTCGTAATTGAACTAATGCTGCTTCTTGGTTTTGAACGTCGATTTTCATCTGCTCTTCCGATTTATTGCTGGCTACAGTCTGTTTTTTCGCTTCGAAGCTCGCTTTCTCCTTGTTCAAGGTGATCAGTCGATGATTCTGTTCCTTTAGCTGAGCTTTCAAAGATGTGATATCACTAAGTAACTGATCTCTCGATGTTCTCATGCCATCGATCGTTGATTTTACCGCATTCACGCCGTTCCGCGTTTCTCCGGCTTGTTGAGTAAGCTCACGAACTTTATCGCACTAATTGAAAAAAAGGATATCGAATGAGAAGATAGACAAGAGGAATGGGGATGAACATAGAAAGCGTACCAAAGCTTGATATTCTGTACTCAACGTGCTATCTTTCTCTCGCATAACAGAGACTATTTCAGTTTCGTTTTTCAGACGTATCATCAAATCCTGTATTCTTTGTTTTTCCCATTCGAGATAACGCTGACGCTCCATTTCTCTGCAAGAATTTTTACTAGGTTCACATTTTTAATCGTTAGAAATTCATCGTTCTCTTTTAAGGATCTTACCGTCTAGCGTTTTCCCTTTGTTCGAAAGCTTTCTGCCGCTCCAATTCTTTCTCGCGTTCAATCTCACGTTGTTTCTGTAATTGTTTTTCCATCTCTTCCTGTCTTCGTCGTTCTTGTTCTTGTCTGAAACAATGAATATAACGTTTAATTAGCATCGGAAGAAAGATAGGGGTGTCAGGCTCCGGCTCTCGTATCTGAAGGGGTGAAATTTAAAACAAGCTCTGAAAATATTTTCATTAATTTTGCGAAATGTGAACGCAATGTCATTTTCCATAATGATAAGAGGAATTGACCAAGTGTGGTGAAAAATCGCGACTAAAATTTTAAAGATTACTTTATTCTTTCTTTCCGCTCTTCTTCTTCTCGTTCGAGTCGTTCACGTTCTTCTCGTTCTTGTCTTTGAATTTCGAGCAATGCTTTTCTGCGCCGTTCCAATTCAGCTTGACCTTTCTCGTAGTTTTCCTTTCTTTTATCCTCAAAGGCGGCTGAAGAAACAAACAGTATATGAATAAATCTGATAAAAGGAAGTGAAGTTTGCGTACGTAGTTCAATTTTACAACCTTGAGGAGAAGTGAGAGTAGGTACGACTCCATCGTTAGATCCAACAGATGTTAAACTATTCTGTCTAGATTTTTTGCGGAAAGTAGGAGGAATGAGATCAGGAGGTAATGGAGTCTTCAATTCTTTTCCAGATTTAGCTAAATCGCATAGGTGCATAGCTAAGACGAATTCTTCGCAAGTCAATTGTCCGTCATTATCGATATCGGATAATTGCCTACGAAAGATTATAATGAGTCCTTAGGAAAAAAAAACGGATTTTCCCGAAAAACTGCAGAAGTATAATAACAGCGGCATATTTACCATATTTTAGCCAACATTTCAATAGGTAATTGCGTTAATACCATAATGCTGCGAGCCTGGTTTCCAGTAAGAAAACCAGTTCTGCCTTTGTCAGCTTGATTGAACGTTTGAGTGTACTTAAGTTTAGTATTATACGGTACAGACCATTCATAGGAAGGAGATCCATTCGCTCTGTAAGAAACGAGATAATAGAACAAATTCCGATTTTTATCTTCATTTCACGTTCAATAGATTACTAACGGAGTTCCTTCAGCCGATGGCGCCGTTGGTATTGCACTAGGCGGCGTGCCTGAGGTAGGTGGAGTACCTGCGACTGGAATATTTGCAGAAGGCACAGCTGAAAGCGGGAGTGTATTCGGCACAGTGGGCATTGGAGTCATTCCAGGCACCGGTGATACACTCGATAAAGGCGGAATAGCCGGCACAGGTGGAATGGGCGACGGAGCTACCATTGCCATAGGTGGTGGTACAATGGGCGCGGGTACAGCTACAGGAATTGTTGGAATCGGTGGTATTGTAGGCGGAGATATCATTGGCATTGAAGGAGCCATAGGTGGTGATACGGCCAATGGGATTGATGATGGAGGTGAAACAGCTAAGAAATATCAGAATAATATATTCGAACAAGAATTTTTCTATAAACTGCGAGAATAAAAAAGTAGGAAAACACCTACTTCCTTTGCCGGAGACAAGATCTGCGAGAGGAGGAGGTAAAGCCGGAGGAATGTTGAAACCACGCAGTTTCATTTGAATCAACTTGCACGCAACGATAAACTCAAACAGATTCAACTGTCCATCGCGAGTAATGTCAGATAGCTCCCTAAAATGGGCGTTATCTTCGTTAGAATGACGAAATGACAAAACTAGTTTAGGTAGACTACGTCTTACCAGATGAAAGCAAGAATATTTGGAGGTAGGTTAGATTGTATAAAGAATCCTCTCGCTTTTTCGCCAGTTATATTTCCGTCAACGGGTCCTAATGAGGCGAATTGACTTTCAAACGACTGCCTCTCCTGTGGTAAGACATTCCAATTTTCCATTTTTGCAATCGCGAAGTACCACTGAATCAATAGACGCTTTCCAAAAAAGCTGTGCGAGATTGAAACAAGAGACAGTAATTACAGAACAGTGGAAGAACCCGGAGGAGGAAAAGAAAAATAGAACACGAATACGAGAGTACTTACAGCTTCTGATTTATAATGAGTGGGTCTTATTCCATATTCTTATAAAGAATGAAGAATAAGAACAGAACGAAGTGAGCCGCTCCTGAAAATTAATCTGGGCTCACTATTAATGAGTTCGTTGGAGCAGAAGCTCTTCTTGATTGAGTAATTTAATTGTCTGTTTAGGTAAACTAAATCACTGTTTATGAAGCGAGTCTTGGCGATTTTTCTTATCGCTGAAATTCGAATATCGATATTCTGCGTATCGATTTTTCTTTGCTGATAAGGTCGATGCTCGATCTAATATTCTAATGTAGTGCATAAAAAGTGCTTTTGCACATGTATTTCAAGTCCTTTTATCTTATTCTCAAAATTACCACTATCAACTCTGACGAAAATCCGTTGGGGGCGCTAGCGCATGACATGACTTCAACAAAACGATTTTGATTCTTGAAACGCCAAATTTAATTGAGAATTCCGTCATTTCTGTCGATAAGATGAAAAGGTTGCAAGAAAAATATTTGAATTCAAGTAGAATAATAACCAGCTTGATTTGAACTTTTGAAATTATTCGGAATCGTCAGTAAAACCGCCCTCATGAAAGACGGAGGGCTACTTTTAGCCTATCGTAGCCAATGCTGTGAAATTCTCCATTTTCCCGAATTCAATTTCAATTCTAAAAACAGAATCATCACATTTCCTCTCATCTCGTTTCAACAACTTCAATTTCAGGAGGCCAAAAATTCCTCAAGAATGGGGCCGCGAAGTGAGAGATATTATCATTCGTTCGTACATGTTATCACGCTTAAAATCAATTCACGTGCAGATGTTCGATAGTTTCGATTACGTAACCCTGAAAATAACTGAAAAACGGTGCGTACAAATGAACAACAATGATCAATTCAAATGCATTTATTGATCACAAATCTCATTTTCTTCCTTACCTAATTTCAGCATCATTCGCCAAGGAAAAATTCATTTGAAAAGACCTACGTTCTTTACAAGATCATAACAAAAAAGAGATCAACTAACTACTAACTGAACGTATAAAAATTCAAAATCCGTAAATACACGATAAGAGCCAAAGAAAAAAAGAAAGGAAAAATATGTTTAAAATATAGACGCAACGAGTAGTTAACACTAAGTTTTTTTTTTCTTCTTAGATAAAAAAATGTTATACAATAACACACTGAAGACGAGAAGCACCTATTTTTTGCGTATCAACTATGAAGAAGAGAAATGAAAAAAAGAGAACACAATTCCATCCCAACTACACCAGTACAAGTCACAATGGACAAGAAGAAATCTCACACATTTAAAACATAGACATACCTTATATGATCTCCTCGAAGACCACTAAAATAACTCTCGTATGACTGATTGAAAACGGTCCACGAATCGATTACGTACAAATAAATAGGTTTACTAGTCCATTAGAAACATGAATCCAAGTTACTGTTAGTTATGAACATATAAAATTTCTTCAAACACACAATGATTTGTGCAAGTACAAAAGAAAAAAAAAGTCTTCTCTTCTCTTCGTTCTTCCCTCTTCGCAACTGATATCTGAAAAAAATAGGTGTTTCTGTACCCTACATGCACTTGCGGGGTCATCCCGTCATTTAACCCTAATTCTGTTTTTCTTCTCGTTTTGATTGATCTTCGCTACTGTTAGTGCTACTGCTATTGCTTCCTTCAGTCGATTCTTTTTCTTGTTGCATCTAAAATAAAGACATAAACAATCATTTTTGGAGATTGTCAAAGACTCGTGCAAAATTACCGACGATTTGTATTTACTTTTTTGTACGCCATTTCGAACAATTTTAGTGATGCTTGTTGCAAATCATTCGTTGCTTTTCGGATATCCTCTGGATCGGCGTCATCTTTCTTCGATATAACATTCTTCAGTTCTTCAACTAATTTTTTAAGGTTATCACACTGTAAATTTGAAAGATGGTAAGTTAATTAACAATTCTGAAGAAAAGAACAGCACGTGAATCTTTAGACGATCGTCGACACTCACTTCTTCAGCTGGTAATTGGTCTTTGTATTCGGTAATCTTCGATTCTGTATCGTGAATGATACCTTCAGCTTGGTTTATTGCATCTACGCGTTCTCTCTTGATCTTATCTTGCTGAGCAAATTCTTCGGCTCGCTTGACCATATTTTCTATCTCATCTTTGCTTAGACCACCGGACGATCGTATAACAACTATGAAAGCAAGAAAATTTCATCAATAAGCAACCAATCAACCACCATACTCTATCGAAAAACTCGATTTTAGGCTTACTTTGTTGTTCCTTTCCAGTACCCTTGTCTCTGGCTGAAACGTGGACAATACCATTGGCGTCGATATCAAAAGTAACTTCGATCTGAGGGACTCCTCTAGGCGCAGGTGGAATACCGACTAAAGAGAACTGTCCAAGTAATTTATTGTCCGCAGCCATTTCACGTTCGCCTTGGAATACTTTGATTTCGACTTGCGTTTGACCGTCAGCAGCGGTCGAGAACACCTGACTTTTCTTGGTTGGAATGGTTGTGTTTCTGGTAATGAGTTTTGTGAACACTCCACCCAGGGTTTCGATACCGAGAGAAAGGGGTGTCACGTCCAACAAAAGTACATCGGTAACATCACCGGCTAAGACACCACCTTGAACGGCTGCACCAACAGCTACAGCTTCATCCGGATTCACGGCTTTACTAGGCTGCTTTCCGAAAATGTCAGCAACGGTTTGTTGTACTTTTGGCATCCTAGTCATACCGCCTACCAACAGAACTTCTCCGATATCGGACTTCTTGACCTCCGCATCTTGAATAGCTTTCTGGCATGGGGCTACAGTCTTTTTGATCAAATCACCAACTAGACTTTCGAATTTAGCTCGAGTAAGCTGGAATGAAAGGAAGTGCGATTAGGTCACAGCTAAATGACATTATTTCATGTTTCAGCGAGTGAAACTTCTAATATTCTAAATACTAGCGACTCCTCAGTTAATATGAATACAGAATCGAACCACTGGAAAAATATTTATAATTTTGCTACATTGCAAACCTTGATGCAACAATTTCTTGAAATTTCACACATGGGTATTAGGTATGTTAATAGTTTCGAAAGAATTTCAATCAGTACACCATTTGTTCTACGTCTTCGAACAAATTAGCTTTCGTTTTTCAATATATCGACAAACTTACGTCATTCTATTGAAATGTTCATCACATAATAAGTTTCTCACGATAGTCGATCTTTTCCTCTACCTATTTACAGTAAGTTGTCAGTAGATAATACTAGAACAACTAGGTCCCTGATTAGAGGAATGCTAAAGACACGAGTCGCATCTTACACAATTCAACCCTTTGGTATAATTACAACAATTTCGACAGCAAAATTGAGAGCGTGCAAGCAACTGAATGAACTCAGAGGGAGTAGGAGTTTTTGTTCATTCGATTTCAGAGATCTAGAAAAAAAGAATAACTGCTTTATTCACTCACTTTCAAATTCATATGTTTTGGTCCGGAGGAATCAACAGTCAAATATGGTAGATTAATGTCGGTTTGCGCGGATGACGATAATTCAATTTTGGCCTTCTCGGCCGCCTCTTTCAAACGTTGCATAGCCATTTGATCTTTTGTAACGTCGATTCCTTGCTGAAAAATGAAGTAGAAATTAATATTCACGATCTTTCGAAACTCACACACTCCAGAAGAGATGACTGCGTGAAATACGTACGTCTCGCTTCAGTTCAGCGACGAAATAGTTCACTAAGAAATTGTCGAAATCTTCACCTCCCAAAAATGTATCACCATTAGTAGATTTGACTTCAAAAACTCCTTTTTGAATTTCCAAGACCGATACATCGAAAGTACCACCTCCCAAATCGTAAACAGCGATGCTAAAATGAGAAAAACAACCTCAATATTGCCACAACAGCTGAGCACAAATGAACATTAAACCAATCACCAACATTTTGTCGTCAGTTTTGTCCATTCCGTACGCTAGAGCAGCAGCGGTAGGCTCGTTGATTACTCGCAGAACATCTAATCCCGCTATTTGGCCCGCATCTTTCGTAGCCTACGAAGAGATAGTAACTTGATGATATGACATTTTTCTTTATAAAAGTGAGTGATGAAGCTTCAAAAACACTTACTTGACGCTGACTGTCATTAAAATACGCAGGCACAGTAATTACAGCATTTTTCACGGGTGTGTTAAGGTAACCTTCAGCGGTTTCCTTCATTTTTGTCAAAACAAAGGCGCCAATCTGACTAGGCGAATACATCTTACCATCAGCACCTTGAACCCATGCATCACCGTTTGAAGACTTTACAATTTTGTAAGATACGTTTTTCCTGCAACGCAATCAAGAAATATCAGTTCAACTGCGGTGGACTCGGAAAAGAGGTTTTGCTCGAGCTAAGAAATTACTTACATATCTTTTTTAACTTCTGCATCCTCAAAGCGACGTCCTATCAGACGTTTGGTAGCGTAGAAGGTATTGGCAGAATTCGTTACCGCTTGCCGTTTCGCTGGAGTACCAACTAATCGTTCTCCATCTATAAATTATGATCAAATGAGTTGACCGTTCTGAATACCGATATAGCCATGAAATGGAAAATCATTACCTTTGGTAAAAGCAACTACGGAAGGAGTAGTGCGGGATCCTTCGGCATTTTCGATTACTTTCGGCTGTTTTCCTTCCATGACGGCCACACATGAATTCGTAGTGCCCAAGTCGACACCGATAACGGCACCTTTGACACTTTCTGACCTGAAAATAGTATGGTAAGTTAGAACAAGTGGGATAATCCAACATTGCGAAAAAAATATCGCAACTAAGCACATACTTGAAACGTAGAGAAGTTCCATTATATATTTTGGAGGCTGATGATGGATTTGACAAGGCTACCTATAAGCAAAAATAAATATGTTTAGTACATTTAGAATAAGTTCCTAGAATAACAACGCCGTCAAGATTTTCTCAACGTTTCGGTTTCCATTTCAAAAGTAGACGTTGTAACATTACCGACCTCTTCGGAAAGAAGACCCTAAGGTCTCAAATTACAAGGTCACAATAATAAGAGAAACAAAAATTTTCACAGAGTAAGAGGTCGAAGCAGGGTTGAAATGCATTTTAATCGCACTGATAGGAGGTAGATAAATTGAAACAAACAAATCAATGTTCATCGGATGAATAATTGCGTGTTATTCGTCTCACACACAGCGAACCCGGCTTCCGGGCGGACTCGCGAATGCCGAGAGTTGAATAAAAAAACAACTACGAGATACATTGAATTAGTCTAATGAAAGCGTTGAATAGTCCCCTGGAACTTATGGAGATTTATTTAAAGGTGAGCAGAAAATTTACTTACAGTTCTCAGGAATGAGCTAAATTGCTGCACGTGGGTTCTGTAGGGAGCGAAAGAAGTTTCGGCGGACTTCCGAACTAGAAGCATAATTGAAATTGGTTGGTAAACGTAAAACGAACAATTAGTAAGGTATTGAATACTCGAAACTAAAAACCGCGAGGATTCTAACAAATAATCGAATAAAATCGCACAAGAAACGCACAAGAGACAGATAAGTATGATGAAATCTTCAATGATTAGAACAGTATGTGAACCGCACGAAATTTCTGGAATCTTTCGTAGATTTCCTTTCGAAACCAAGGTGTAGTACCAGACCATGGAATCAAGGCAGTGAGGCAATTCCTCGCACCTATGACGTAATGAAATTATAACCAATAGGATCATTTACTCCCGTCAGAAGCGCTCTCTGTTGGAGAAGTAATATTATCTGTGGCGAGGGAGAGTAAATTTCGAAGTACAAATCTACAGAAATAGTTGCTTTGTTCTCATAAGAAAGATATTTTTTTCCGTATCGTTAGTTTTGATTTACGTCGATATGATTTTGACTTTTTATACGGCAGTCGGGAATCGGGATTCCAGCTGCGACCGCGATCCGGCCACGATCCGGCACATATTTTTGATAAAGAATGAAGATCACCATTATTATTTCATTAATGTGGTAGTCTACTAACTTTAGCCATTGTACTAAGCACTATACCAGTCATCGAGTTTAGGTTATCGAGTATCAACATTCGTACGTTTCGTACTCCCTGTTCGGCGTACAGTTTCTTCAAAGATACGCATTAATATTCATCCTGATAGCGGAATCATCTTCCTTTTCACAATGAATTACCGTGGCAGGAACAAACGAAAACCGTATTTCTCGTCCAACTTGATGGCCAAAAAGAAGAAGGATCTATTCTTGAGAGCTGGTATGAAAGGGTTTATCTGCACTTGCAACGGAAATGAAAAACAATGCATCCGAGAATCGTACAATATCCTAAACGAGTACGCCGATCGTCTCTATGGCCCCGAAGAGGTGAGAAATTACATTACTGCTTTTTGCTGAATGTTGACTCGGTGACTGAAGAAAGCTGGAAATTGCTAATGTTGTCTTTAATATCTCTAGGTTACAAAACGACAATCGAATGATACGAATCCGATGGAAGTAGACGACAAAGGAGACACTAAAGCTGACAAGAAGGACGAAATCGGTGAACTTACGAAAGGTGACGAGAAAGACGAAATCGATGAATTTCAAAAAGAAGTTGACGCATTAAAGGCCCAACATAAAGAATCTAATAAACGCTTTCAAGCGGTTGATTCAGGCGTTGCGAACTGCATCTTCATCAAGACTAATGTAAGATTTCACTGGAAAACACTTCCTTGTCATAAATTATTGGTATTAATGAGGTTTCTAAATCCTAGTTGGATGATCCGGTGAGCCTGTGTGACGCCATCATGAGAGATATCGCTGTGACGAAACTTCTCAAGGCAAGATTTCTAATGCGAATTGTACCCATTGAGACCACCTGTAAAGTAAGTGCCGAAGTCGAGTGTTGATGCACTGTACTCAGATTATTTCCTAATTTCGTTTCTTTTACATTCTGCAGGCTCAGATAGATGACATAGAAAATGCTGTTGGGACGTTATTCGATCGTTACTTCAAAGCTGAGCCTCTCACCTACGCAATCGTTATATCGTGAGTACATGTGGAGAATTTTTGTGATCTTTTGTTTACAAGATTTAAGAAACTGAAAATACTTCTCTGTCTTTCTGCAACAACTGTGCCTTACTGTACGGATTCGAGCCTTCTTCCCCTCTGAACGCTCAGTTGCCTTCAAAATTCTTTTCAAGTCCCTACCGTAAGCCTTCGCTCCTCATGGACTGTTTTTGGTCTAGTTTGACCAAACATAAGTTAGCTGCCAACGTCGGGTTGACGTAACCAAGCACTCGAAATCAGACGGTCAGGGTTAGGAGAGGTTCAGGCAACTCGAGGTTAGCAATGAACTTGTTTCGATATCACTGGTTTTTTGTTACCCATGAAAACGCTCTTCAAAACCACATTTTGTCGGAAGGATGGCGACGAACCTTTCATGTCCTCCTGAAATAATATCTCGTAACGGGTTTTGTACTCAAAAATTGCCCGTGCTTCGAATATTGAATGAAATAGACGCTTTTGCATCGCAATTATTAACTCTTTTGGTTGTAATTTCATATTCCAGAAAACGATGTAATTCAAGTCTGGGACGTGATCCGCTGATTGAAAAACTGGCTACCATGGTACAAGAGCGAAACGCGGAACATAAAGTCAATCTGTCTAATCCGGCGATTACGATCCTCATAGAGGCGATGAAAGGTATCTGTGGAATAGCTGTGATACGAGATTATCACCAACTTTCAAAATATAATTTAAGGCAGTTGTGCGGACTCCCACTAAATGATCGAGGTGACGGAGCGAGCGCCAGTTCATCTACACTCAATCTCAACCAAGTTGATGATGCGGAAAACGTTGAAGATTCTTCTTCGCCACCCGATCAGAATAAGCAATGTGAAAAAAATGGTGACGAAGAAAAAGCTTGATCAATTCTTCTACTCCATGACTGAAGAGTCTTTAATTTGTTTCTAATTTTTTTTTTTATCGAAGACGGATGATTTTTGTTACCTTTTCTATTGTTTCCTATGATTGACAATTAAATAAACTGGTGAATATCTCTCATGATGTCGCAGAAGATTCGGAGAATTCGATGAAACAAAAATATATTGTACATACAAATAGAAATTACAAATACAAATGGAAATATGAACAATAGTATTTAGCACTAGGACCATACAACAACACGACTGAACAAACAAAAAAAATGAAAGTATATCAATAAATTAAAGACAAGAAACGTAAATTCGCGTTCGCGCATTTTTATACCAAGAAAAATGAGTATAGCCGAAAAAAACTGGAACAGGAATTATTTTACCCCATCAACTACATAGTACTCTAACAAACAAATAGAAGCCTATTTTTACACGAAACAGATTTTAATGAGAGTAAAAAAAAGACTAATTAGCGCAACCTAAATTTCATGCATATAATTATATTAATTTTCTTTAATAACTATAAACTCGACTGAATTTGGTGGCTCGTGTATTTTTTTTTCGTCTTCGTGGTAACTGTAAATCAAATTGTTTCCATAAAATTTAGGCGACCAAAAAGTGAAAAAAATTGAGAATATAAATAAAGATCATAGGTATTTTATCACAGATATACAAAATAAAATGATTACATTTAACATTATCATACAGTTACCTACAATAATACGATCAGTTTTGTCGTGAGAAAAATGAAGGGTAAATATAATGGAGTAAATATGATACAGAATAATGCGCGCGGTGGCAGTAAAACGATATTTGAAAAAAAAATAAGTGAAGAGCTTAATGAGGAAAAAGGTTAACAAAAATCGAAAAACTTGTACTATCCAGATCATCACTTCAAATAATTGATCCACGCAAATTTAGGATGAATAATTGGCGTGAATCGTGAGTAAAATGAATGCCAGTGGAACGTAGGTTTCGTTATTCGAAACTCTAATATCGTCAACGCTAATAATAGTCAATTAAGATGGTTGCCTTTATCGCAGTCAGAAAACTTTGAAGAGTCAAATTGCAAACAAAATAGATAAATTACGCAAATTGACAACAATTTGGTTCTTCAAAATTGAAAAAAAAAAAAAAAATGGAATGCTCGAGGGAAAAGTTGTAATGAAAAATAATTGCGTTTCTAACTACAGAATATACAAAAGAAGCAACCTCTCAAATTATCTCTAATATTTAGTCGAAATCTTTGCAGATACAGATTCATTTCCTCACGGTAAAAGAAAACATAACTCGTACTATAAAAAGTTAAACACTGGTTGTCGGTATTTCTTCAAGGCGTTACACACTGTCCATCTATTCGATTCAAATTAAAGAACATTCGCGAACTACTATACGGCAATTTGGAATGTACGAATGCGTCGGACGTCTTTAACAGATGTTCATAGAACGAATGAGAACACAAAAAGCGAGTTGAAAGATAGGACGTAGAAAAAAAAAAAAGAAAGCGCGAGAAAATAACACCGGTTTGAGGTACCGTCTCGAATTAAAAACAATCCGAGAACGAGTGGGAAGGAAAATTGCGTAAAAAACTTAGAAGCGAACGAATTGCTTTTTTTGATTCGCCACACAAATATACTAGTAGAAAGATTTTCCGTCGTTTTGAAGCGGGTTCTTGGTAATAACGGAAAAGCCGCAAAATGAATGCGACCAAATTTCGTTAATTGACACGACCGAACACGAGGAGGCATCACAGATTATATTCTAACGAAGAAAACAGTGATCAGTAAGCTATATTGCTCTCTCGATATTCTCGCTGGTAACATCAATCACGATTTTCGAGAACGTCTTTCAAACCATTATTCTATACGTTCGATCCACACTAAATTTTCAACATGATTCGCCATCGATTGTTCCGCATTATTCTTGAATTTCCGTCGACGCCACCGATCTTTCGTTACTTCCTCGAAACGTATTTCTTCGCCTTAACGAACGTTTCGTACTTTTCGAATTCGATCGCAAATTGGTACGTTTGGGCAGCGACTCCGAGCTTACATTCAAATTTTCACCTGTAAAATTATAAAAACACAGAATTGAGTTTCAATTTACAATAAGAATTTCCGAACAAATTTATTCCCTCCTCAAAAGTTCGTAACAATAATTGACCCTCTTCGTGCCTCAGTTGCCGTTTTACGCCTATATCATAATTTCAACTTCCATCCTTTCAATCCCATTAAAAATACAGTAGTATTCATCATAATGTGTCAACAAACCATCGGTGGTGCAGTTCTCATTTTCTTCGTTATCCTGTTTCAGAAACCAATTCGTACGTTTCTTAAGTCGTTCGACCTGACGTTCGTAAACCTGAATATGAAATGAAAAATAGCAACACGTGAATGAGAAGTATGAGTATATAAATCTTTTAAATCGGAAGTTGGCTGGAAGTCTATGATAACTACTTACAAAAAACTGAAGATTTTGCAAATCTTTTCAAATTTTCACATCACTTTAGTTCAAACTTCACTCTTTCTGAATTTCTCATATCACACATTCAAATTTTAAAATTCATGTTTACATAAAATCTCTCACTTCCAAGCACGTTCAATAGAAAAAAAAAAAATCACCTGAGGCAAACTAGAAGCGCTGACAGTTGTTTCTAACACATCATCTTTTTGTTCGCCGTTACCAAGTAAACGATTGTTTTCGCCAGTCTAAAATAAACAATGAAAAATTTAAAAACGAAGTTTGTAATTTGCTACGAGGCAGCGAACAATTGCTGCTTACTTCGAAGACACCACTGCCCTCCAAGCTCACTGATAACCGAGCACATGCATCCAAATTCGACTCTTTAGATTCGTCTGGGTACGCATAAAAAGGAAAATAAAATGAAAAAATTATTGCTGGAGTAATTACACATACAAAGATAGAATAAATCGTGAAAAATTGAGCGTCAAACGCTCATCAACATGGACGAGAGTGGTATACAAACTATCTCCCATCAAATTTCCTGAAAATAATCTCAACTTCATGCACAGTACTCGCGTCATCCCTCTACTTCAGCTTGAGATCATCATCATCATCACCAAGAATAGAATTGCCTCAATCAAAAATGTTAGTCGCAGGATTTAGATCTCCCACACGGTACTCTGGCTTGTCTTCTCTATTGAATACTGAAGCTCTTTTTATTCATTGAAAATATTGAGTAAAAAAGAAGAACTGGAAATTGTTCGATAGTACCTCAGAGCAAAACCATCAGGCAATAGTATTGAAACCACAAAATCTCAACTTGAGAACAAAACTTATAGAATATCTAAGAAAATATGGTACATGGAAAAAGATTTGGAAGGCACGCAATGGCCGCAACACCTATATATCTGACTTGGACCTTCGAATTGAGTTCCCTATTGAGTTGAAATTTTTAGGTCAAAATTACTTTTCCATAGTTTGAAAGTGGAAATTTTTCCAAGTTCCCCTACTACCAAACATAGAAGTTACTTTACCATAATACATAGCTCTAGAGCAGAAATTTTTCCAAGCGCCCCTTTCATCACCCACTTTCTGCCAGACAGTATCCCTTTCTGAGTCATGTCTGCCGGATGACGCCCGTCATTTTTTACTCCCCCCCCCCTCCTAAAACAGGTTCCCTGTTAAAATCTCTGCTTCATATATTTAGGTTTACATTCGAGGCAATTTATTCGAATTTCTATAATCTTACGTCCATTAAAGGTCTCCAACAAATGGAATTCAGAACTAATAGTCTTCTCACTTGCCCATCCAAAACGATGACCCCCAGGAAGAAATATAGAGTATTTCTCTCTTTCTAGTTGCCACACGAACGAACAGTGCCAGTCAGTGTAAACTTCCTCCTCACCAAACGCTTCATTAAAACCCTCAACGAGCAGCAAATCTCTAAAAAATTGTCATTTGACCGCGGATTCGGATTTCAGACAAGAAAACAACCATGGAAGTTTTCCAAAAAAGATACTCTCTCTTTGTCTCTTGCTTCTGTGTCCACAGAACTTCACAAGTACCATCCTATCCTCGGTCAAGTTCTTTGGTCACACCTTTGACTCCGAACCTTCCTCGACCAAAATCATGAAAACAAAATGGCAGAATTCCTAGAACGTTTTCAAACACTTATTAGTAATGAGTCATAACTTTTTCCTACCGGCTCTCCAACCCTACAATACTCTAATCCGTTCTCAACCCGATTACAACACCCGAATTACATCCACTTCGACCTTGAAACTGTCAACTGGCCATTGGCGAACGCGCAGATGTTCCTCTTTTTGATCATAGCGCTAGCTTTCTAGTCTCAACAGCCTAATACGCAAATCTTACATAATTGGCCGCTGCAATGCCATCTAGGCAGTCATCTCAAACCCAGACTAGTACTTCCCCTCTTTTCCTATCCTACGAATCTCTGACATCCGTCTCGATCTTACTGAAATTCCCAAAACAGTTGACTTTCTGTACATACAACACATCATCAAAATTATTTCTTCAAAATTTTCCTAAACTGGATATGCCGTCTCCATTCGCGGTGATATCTCAGCCTTCTGCACGAAAAGCTCCGCCTCCATATTCTTTGTCAATCTATCAGTATGTTCATCTGGTATTTCCTCTTCTCACCCGCTTCTCTTCGACCCAAAAATTCCTTATACTATCTGATTCTCTTTCATCCTTACTTGCTATCCAAGACCAAAATTCTACGAATCATATCGTCCAACCATTCCTGATTCTCACACATTTGTCAAGATCTCTTATTGCTCATTTCTTTTGTACGGATATGAAGACAGATTGACCTTAGAGGACTTTGGTGCACAGCAATTACTGCTATAACTGATCTTTCCTCCCATACAATCTCAAATTCTAGTACTGCTCCTTTGTGCTCTCTTTTTAACATGATTTTGGTATCTGGAGAATTCGCCGCAAATAATTGGCCGCAAGGAAATTAACCGCTGCTGAACTTCACCGCGGGAAAATTTGCCGCAGAGACGGGGCTAAATTCACCGCGGTGAAGAATAATTTACTACGCTGAAAAAAAAAGTTGAGCTTATAAACACACTAACTTTGTACTATAATTTCAACTTATTCTTTTTGGTACCTACATATTTCAGCGCCATTTCATATAAAATTGAGCGGAAGAAAAAAGTAAAACAGCTAGCAGCTTCTATTCTTTTGCATGTATTTTGGAACGGATGTGACATAGGTGATGGATTTGGCATTGGTGACCTTTCATATTAATCGATTTCATTGTATCATCTACAACAACTTGAGTAGTGGATTACTTCTTCAATAGTAACAATGCCCTTACGCCTTTTTTTTTTTGGAAGACGGGAAAGTCGACCTCCACGCAGTGTCTTCTGGGTAACGCTAACAGGCTTAGTTACACAGCTCAAGATTTGGGGGGGGGGGTAAAAATTTGGTGCATTTTCTCGCGGTCAATTTTCAACTGAGGTCAATTTTTGTGCGGTCAATTTCATTTGCGGTAAATTACTTGCGGCGAATTTTCATGCGGCAAATTGTCATGGAACCCATGATTTCTGCTCTTGCTGATCCTCATTGAAGCTCTAATTTTTTGGTCTACTTCGTACCGCTTCTCCCGAAGAAGAGAAGACAGTCATCTTGACCTGTTTCAGAATCTAGGCCATACCCGTCTTAACTACTCTTCATTCTGTCTACACTGCAAAGTCGATGATCTACTTGTTAAACATTTCTTTACTTGCCCAGCTCTTGGAAACATCCATCCTTTACCGTTCTGTCTCTCCCTACATCACAAACTCTCTCTCAAACAATCATGAGAAAATCATCAGCACGATGAACCACCTTTAATACCCCTATTTCTATAACACCATCTACTTCTCATTCATCCGAGCCCATCACCCTAAGGGTAGTTACCGGCTCGTTAATTTAATGAAAAAAAAAAAGAAAAAAAGTACCTTTCATTTCCTCTCATGGAAATTGACACGCGAGGGAGTTCTCTTTAGCACTGTTCTCTCTTACCAACTAATACGGATATAGATTTTCGAAGGAATAATAATACCAAGATAAGAATTACTCTTTTACGCGAAACTTCATCGGCAAAAGGTCAACGTCATTTTCGTAAATTTGTTCGTTCTCAGATAAAAAAACGTCATTGTATTAAAATAGAAACTGCAGCAAGGGGTGAAGAAGTAACTCCGCTGATTGCCGCAATGCCCACCTACAACGATGACGTCACCTTTTTTAAAATAGAAAACTGATTTTGACATTCTAATGACGTCATTCGATTTGTTACGTAAGACCACCACGGAAAAGCCATTCAATTTTTCATTTCCGCAACTGAGACTTTTTCGCTTAAATTTTAACGAGTCGTACTACGATATTGCCAAGTTTTTACGAAAACGAAAATACCGTAGACATAATATTTCGAAATCGATAACGTAATAAAATATATTCTACAACTCTTCGAATTTTTTTAGTACCTTTCTAGACCTGATATGATGTATCCCTCTACTCTTCGCGCAATCCTCCTATCAAGTTGGCCGACGGTGCGGTGTACTCCGGACATGACACAGGACATTTTATCCGTATTCGGAAATTCTGACTTTCGAGTTATAATAGAGCCCTCCATATTTAGTCGTTACAGCATGAACTTCCCTATTCCTGTTACTGATAACAATTATGGCGGCGCATGTCCTCACTCGATATTATAGGGCTCTAGTTATAATTATATGACAGGAAGACTTAGAAAAATTTGGGTTCTTCGGGACTCCTATTTTGAATTTAATTCTCAACATCAAAATCCATTCGACCCATAAAGGTTTCCTGATGCGCTTCTCGTTCAACTTCGTTAAGGAAGCCGTTGTTTTACAGACAGAATGGATGATGTCCGTTCTTCCTCAATCCTTTCCTCCAAGACACAAACATTTACACTCTGTATCATCTCAAATCAATCGTTTGTTTCAAAGCACGAACAAGATTTACATTTTTTTTCAGTATTAAGCACGCTATGCTCTGAAGAATACCTGCGATACGTAATTTAAATAAGAATGAATGATAGAAGGACCTGGCCATTCGTAATCCGGTTTTACCAGAACTAATCACAATTCAAGATACAAAACAAACCAAGCAGATTGCAAAATTTAGACTATTCGGAGGGTGAATTAAGAGCCGCGTAACATCTCAATATTGTTTTTATTGAACGGTTCTAAGCTTAGAAAATTAATACAAAACACGAAACTTGTGAAAATGGCGAAGATATGAGGGATTATACATACCAGGAAATCTTACAAGTATCTTGTCGAGAAAAATAAGTGGGTTAAGGAATGTGTGACAATCGCGATAATCCTCAAATCGATTTTCAATTATTTCTAATGATAATTGAGAATCTTATAGAGGGCGCTTCCACTTGCTCTACTACTCTGAATGACCTCGTCGGAGGTACGAATATAATCTTTATAACTATAAACCTTTTTTTCTTATACTATTCCAAAATATTTCTGATGAAAAAGCTGATGAGAATTTTTCCTCATTCTGAAGGTAGGTCAATTGGTATGAAGCTCTCTTAGTGAAGCGCCTCTAATTAACACATTCTCGTTCGAAATATGTAATAGATTACCGAAACATTTGTCTTATTTTGCCTTCAATTACTCGTCCCCGTCGATTTGAAAATTTCAATAATTAGGGAAGCCTTGAAGATTTTTATTATTTCACGTCGGAGGTCACGGGTTCGATTTCTACTTGTCCTAGGAGATCTTTTTGTCATACTTCCAGCTTTCTCTGTAGCTTTCATTCCGGACAAATACGTCAGAGCGGACCATATCTCGCCTCGGAGGGACGGAGGGAGGGAGAGGAAAGGGCAATAAATTGAGCAAGGCCCCCCGCCTTCACCAGATAGGGTGAGACTGGACGTTTATGCTTGATTGTGCCATCAAGATCTTTGTTTCAGCTGATCTTTTCCCCCTTCAACCGATTTTCGGCCTGAAAACAGGCTGAATTATGATGAGTGCCATGTTAACAGGGAATCTGTTTTTATGGGGTGGGTTGAAAAAACGTCTGGCCCGGAAAAAGTCCACTGGTGCCAGGGTGATATTTTAAAAAAATCTGTAAACGGATTTTTACGTATTCACCAACTCAGGAATAACAATCAGAAGAAACGTTTCTCTCATACCAGTAACTGAGGTACTTTTCCCTTGATCAACTCAATATGATATGAGACTGTAACAGCCTATCACGACTAAGAGAAAAGTATCTATTATAAGAGTGACTAAGGTACTTTTCCCTTAACTTCAAGAAATTTGTATTTTACACAAAATCCGTCTAAAAATCTGTTTTTTTTTTTCAAAGACCAAGAATCCGTAGATCTGGCAGCACTGCAACAATTGGAGGTTGAAAATTTTTCAAGCCCTCCTTCAATCATACATAAATTGTATATAGCCTGGGAGTTGAAATAGCCCTTCAAGTAACTGGATATGCAATGCTTTGTACACCAATTGGGCCAGCCCCTTCAATTAGCCAGATATGCAACGTTTCAAACACCACGCCACTTGGGATGCCCTTCCATCATATACAGTCAGGAGATCCGTGAGCTTTTAACAGGGAACCTGTTTTATCAGGGGGTCTTTCAAGAAAAGGTGTCCAGTGTCCAGCATCTAGCGTCCAGGAGGCAACTTCCTTACCTAACTATGACCTTGAGAATGACCTTGGGACTTGGAAAATTTTTGACCTCCCCTCTTTCCTATTCCCTCTACCTCCCCCCAAGTCCCCTCCTATTTAATTATATACTAGTATAAAGCTACTGTACTACAAGGAGGGGTCCTAGCTTATACTAGAGATAATACAAATTGCTAGGCATATCAATATTCCAGTTATACAGCCATAATCACCTATGACCTTGGGACTTGGAAAATTTTTGAGCTCCCCCTCCTATCATCTATAGCTCAAAGATTCCAGTTATACTAGTATGAAGCTAGTATAATAAAGGAGGACTTCTAGCTTATATTAAAGATAATACACATTGCCAGGCATATACTTGTATAAAGCTATTATACTACAAGGAGGGGTCCCAGCTATACTGAAGATAATAGAAATTGCTAGGCATATTCCAGTTATACTAGTATGAAGCTAGTATAATAAAGGAGGACTTCTAGCTTATATTAAAGATAATACAGATTGCTAGGCATATACTTGTATAAAGCTACTATACTACAAGGAGGGGTCCCAGCTATACTGAAGATAATAGAAATTGCTAGGCATATCAATTTTCCAGTCATACAGTTATAATGACACAACACCATATTATGAATTCTGTTCCACACCACCAAGGAGGTCGAGTTCACAGTGCACTTTTAAATTAAACAAGAATTATTTTCCTACTGTAAAACTCGTAAAACAGGTTCCCTGCATCCCCTCATTTAACTTTGTTAAAGAACCTGTGTTACGCTTTCATCGACTCAAGAATAACAATCAGGAGAAAAGTTTCTCTCAGTAACTGAGGTACTTTTCCCTTGATCAACTCAATATGATATGAGACTGCAACAGCGTATCAACTAAGAAAAAAGTATCTCTCATAAAAGTGACTAAGGTACTTTTCCCTTAACTTCAAGAAATTTGTATTTTATACAAAATCCGTCTAAAAATCTGTTTTTTTTTTTTCAAAGACCAAGAATCCGTAGATTTGGCAGCACTGCAACAATTGGAGGTTGAAAATTTTTCAAGCCCTCCTTCAATCATACATAAATTGTATATAGCCTGGGAGTTAAAATAGCCCTTCAAGTAACTGGATATGCAATGCTTTGTACACCAATTGGGCCAGCCCCTTCAATTAGCCAGATATGCAATGTTTTAGACACCACGCCACTTGGGACGCCCTTCTATCATATACAGTCAGGAGATCTGTGAGCTTTTTTTCTTTACTATACCCTTGAATTTTTCCAATGGTGCTGGTTTCTTTAGTCCCTATTTCTTGAAGATATGGAGTTATGTAGGGCCTGATTGAAACAATTGGAGGATTTCCAGGATAAATAATAATGGAGTCGTTGGTACCCTTGTTCTTCAATCCTTGTCTTCTGGGGTGAAACTCACGGTCAGGGGTAGACTCAGGTCTTGTATCTGGTCAGAGGGCAAAAGGGCTGCAATCCCAATTGTCTCAGGTGCGTGCTCTCGATGAGGTTGGTGAGAGCATTTTTGATCGATAAAGATGAATAAATGGAATTCCTGTTGTTCCTAGTGATGGAGGATATGTTATCAAAAGGATTGTTTTCTGTCATAGACTTGCGGTGAGAGTTCAGCTACACCTCCCCTGTTCAATCAGGCCGGGTAAATGCGCAGAAGCTTCCTAGAAAATGGAGGTAATGAGACCGAGAAGTTCAGCTTGCGGTGGAAGATGGGATATTGCCCCTTATTTTAATGGGAAACTTGCACAAATTTCATCACGCAATGGAAAAAATGTTTCCAAGATTGGCTTCTGTGTTGAACTTGGGATGAGACACGCGGAAATTTTTGTTGTGCACAGCAAGAGTATATCACTTTACTTGGAGGCTCGTCTCCCGCAACATACTTATGGGGAGGAATCAGCTCCAGCCCGTGTTTAAATGAAAAAGCGCAAGACCCTAAATACTTTGGTTATGATAACTTTACCTTCTTTAGTTCATTGTGGTATGAAATCAGCCTTGCCATCGATTCATATTGAAAAGAGAGAATATACATAGCAATTCTCGTTATGCTAGGCAAAGTATAAAAAATTTTCTGACGTTTCCCGTCAGTCCCTCCCTGATCCAAATCACAGGCAAGGCTGGTTCTTTACCTCATGATCACTACGGAAGTGGGATTTTGGAGCTTTCACATTGTCTCCTCTTACTAAACAAGAATTGCCCGGCACGGGCCACAGTCAATCTCTCACCGCAAACACGCAAGAGAAGACCAGCCCTTGGTAACATTTCCTCCATTGCCTGAAACAACATGTTTGGCCGCTTCAATCATAGCAAAGCTTCAGTCGATCTATGACCGGGGGCGTACAAGAGAGTACGAGTCTTTCAGTAACATTTCTTCCATCTGTTGAAACAACAAGGAATGAGGATTGTCACACATTCGCTCACTTTTAAATGACCTCCTACCGCGAGCACACAACAGAAGATGAACGAGCTTCTAGGCATCATCACTTCAATCGTCTGAAACAACAAGAATTCCATAACAAACACACAGCCTCAGTCGATCTCTAACCGCAACCACTGTTAACATTCTCTCCATTGCCTCAAACAACACTTTGCCTTCTCTGATTAAACACGGGACCTATTCTCCCTAAACGTGAGTTTACGACAGAAGAAAACGACTGGAGGGCATTTTTCAGAAGTTGAAAATGAAAACTTGGCCTTCAATATCACAAATTTTAGACTGAAGACAATTTCCCTGATCAAAAACTTCTGAACAAACAACCGAGACCTAAAATTTGCAATCAATCATTCAAAGGTCCTTACCACCTAGTATGCCTATTGCCTGAAATATTACTGACGAAATTACGCGGATGCATACTTCCACTCCTCCTCTACAATTTCGTCGAACAATAGTTCGAGAATACTTCTCAATACAGGCACCCTATACAATAATTCAGCTATCCCCACCTCTTCAATCACCTAGAATGAATCTCTCATTCACTTCAATAAGTCATTCATTAATGAACGGCGTTCGTTAAACTCAGCGATAAGTATCTTACCTTTACTAGTCTTCTTTAACGTATCAGTGATAACGAGTTTAGCCGGTCTTCCGGTAATGTTCACATAATAATCGTAATGTTTCGAATCGAAAAAATCGAAAACGGTATAGTACTCGATAATGAATGTGATTAGAGCGCTAGCATTCTGAAACATATATATAAGAGCATCGCAGATTTCTAAGTACGATTATTGACCCAATTTTAAACAGCGTTTCAAACTCCCATTCATTCTACCGTACCTTGTACGTTCCGATGTCGTTCAGAGAGATTTTCGTCTGATCTCCGCAGGATACGAAGAAACTGGGTGCGACGCAAACGCCCAAAGCGTGCGCGTTCATCAGCGATTTCGAACTAATCGAATTCATCGCGATCGCCGACAATGTACCGAAAATCAACGTAAGGAATTTTTGCGTGGGATCCGGCAGTGATGAGAACAGACTGAATAACAAAACGGACACGCGCGTTAACGATCACATTACCATCACGAAGAACAATTAAATGATGAAAAAAAAGACGACTCACTCGTAAATACATTGCCCCCTGTCTTCAGGATCGATGGTTTCACGCGCTATACGTAACAATTCTTTTTCGACTTCATCGCCGAAAATACTACCCGGAATCTTACTAAGGAACTTTTTCAGGACAGATGCGACCGTATACACCGAGTAATGCTCGATATTTAATATCGTGCCGGTCTGCAGAAAGTTTATCAATTCTTTGATACTTTGTTGATTTCCGGGAGCGCGGAATACATCTTTTTTGAACGGACCTTCGCGATTCAATTTCAGGATCAATATCTGAAAAAAGAAAAAGAAAAATTGAGGTCACCGCCCGGTGATAATGTTTTGCTCTCATTCTGTTTCGCAGGAATTCCACGAATGGATAAAATACGCCTAAAAAAACTTTCCATGCTCTTTACAATAAACTATGGGTAACAATCTACGTCCTCACGAGGACTATGATTTGGCGGAGGGACAGCGGACAAAGGGATAAACTGGTATTCGGTTTAACTGGACTACGCTAAGAAAAATGACTCTGCAGGCTTCAGCTACCTTCGGTCGAGTTTCGAAATAGAAATTTCTGGGAAGTCCCTTGCGAATATGTAGGTCATAAGGGTGATATCAGAATCCAGGTCGAAAATTTCTTCAGGGGCTTGAGCTCCTATTCTATTTCATTCAATACACACGGTTCAAGTTCCAGAATAGAGAATCTCTGCTCGATCATTCAGGATCAAAGAGGAGACAGGGCCTATTAAAGTAAAAAGACTTCAAAAAAATTTCAAGGGTACTACGTTATTAGTTAGCTTACGAAAATACTTTCGGTGTTACCCAGTGAAGATTTGGATCAACAACTAATGAGCGAGACGAGGCACTATTGCCAAGTATGCAACTATCAGGCAACCCGGAAGCAGTACACTACAGTGATACGCACCAAGGTATAAGCCGAAAGAATTGAAAAGATCACCAAGCTAAACAGTTTGCTGTATGGCCAATACTTCCATCTGAACAAGAATATGAAGAAATGGTATTTAATTGGGGAAAGGAACCAAGTGGTAGCCCACACAAAACGGACTCGCTGGACGAACTCAGGACCAAAGGGAAGGAAAAGAAGAGACAGCAACACCAAAGCACAACTTTGTTTCAAGAAACGAGAACCTATCGAGCGTCACTATCACGGAAGAAGAAATACTGCTAGAAAAAAGTATCAAACACAACAGATTACAGAAATGGACACAAACATGACCATCAGCCGCGAACAAATAATCCAAACCATTAAATAAGACACTAGACCAGAAATCCGAACAGCATACGGAAAGTACAGTTGGACATCAAGGAGAATATGTGCGGAACTCAAATAATGCAAAGGGAAGTCACCAATCCACAGAACAAAACAAAACAATTTCGACAAAGAAGAACTAGAGAACCAAGGTAAAGATGAGGGAGAAGGAGACTACCTACAAAAGTGGAGTTGTAAAATAGATACCAATAGCTGCAAAAGGATCTGACCCAAAAATACCAGAACATGCAACGAACTGTGTTGAAAGCCAGTGATGTCCCTGACAGTGAAAAGACGCTTGAGCCCGAAATACGAGGGACCAGTAGAACTCCACAAAGTGAATCGTCCGATGAAACTTCTCACCATGTCGAAGATCGCCACTAGATTCTTGAAAGAAAACTACCAGTTCGCACCGTAACAAAGTATCAGAGACAACAAGGAGGTGAAACCCATAGGGGGATTGGACAAGATGGTAATCAGGAGTAACAATAAACTGGACGGGATCACACCAAGGGAGAAACTTCTCACCCCGCAACGGGAACCCTGACGGGCTGAAGTACGAAAAAATAACGAGAAAGATCGCGGACCAAAACTACTACCAAGACAAGTTCCATGACCCGATCACCGCTGTCACTAATGCCGAGAGAGATATTCATGAATAAAACGGAAAACAAGGTAAACAAAGGTAGAAACTTCATAACTTGATCAAGCACTGAGCTAGATACATAGATGATATCTCAATTATGGTCAGCCACTAGCAGACGGATGGACCAATTCCTACTAAAAATCAATGCGATGAATGAGTGCATCAAATTCACAATGGACAAAGACAAAGAGGCTATGAACTAATTACTGGAGAACAACAGTATAGATTACAAAGTCTAAAGGAAACCGACGCACACCGACACCATCATCTCAATCGACGCCCACCACCACCCCAGGTACAAGATAACGGCAATTCAGAACTGCTGTTACTGAGCAATTTCTGTCCTGAAGAACATTGAAGAGAAAGGTAATGAAATTAAGATAGTAGTACAGATCGCTGTAACCAACAGCAGGAGTCCTTGGTTATATGGAAGCATAGAAGGAAACCCGAGACAGAACAGTGAGAAACAACTCCGGATCAGTGTCATACATGATGTCTTCGTTATTCCGGTGTCTAATAATTCTAATATTCTCCAGGGCCAAACGTTGGCGATAAGAATTCTCATTACGGATGAGAGTTTCAGACCCCTATTTGAACTTCTGACCGCTTTATGGCGAAGACTGACCCTTCTCCCACCCATTTTTATGCTCAGCCATTTTAATTAGGAACTGGCGGTCGGTCAGGCCGAAGTAGACTCCAGAGCAATCATTGCAGGCTACGCAGTACACATCATTCCTGTCGGGCACAGGAGTGGGGTTTGTGGAATCCAGCAGAACGGAGGACACGCCCCAACTGCAAGGAAAACTTTTTCAGGAAAGGAAGTCTGATCCAACGTTCTCTTCTATCTAGGTCATCCTTTGAGAGGGAGGTTGTGGAATCGAGGCATTCTCTAGTATACCTTCTCCGGGCCATAAGGCCAATGTCCTTTCTGACCAGATTCACTCAGGCCAGGTGCTTAATCGTCACTTGTTCCTTCTGGTGAGCAGTCTGGCTCAAGAGAATATGAGTCAGTTGATGCATTAAGCCATTGAAAGTAGCACGCTTGTGGGCAGTAAGATAGAAAGACGACCATGAAGTTTCTTTCCCGTAGTTGCCAAACTCATAAACGTCATCTTTAATAGAGATGGACAAATACAAGAAATTTATAGATGAGCCACTGACTTCCACAGTGAATTTTATGGGATGGTATTGGCTATTTAAACATGCAAGAAACTCACGAAGGAGTTCTACTATAGGACCGATCGACTCACACAAACGTCATCTACATGCGTGTGTCAATAATAGACGAGAACAAATCAAACTTGAATAAAGACATAAACACCTCCGAAATAAGCGAGAACAAGGGAGAACCAATAGGGATCCTTACTTCTTCGGGGCATTTGAAGAGTTTCCATCAAATTTGCAAAAAATCAGAATACCGACATATCTCGAGGTCAAAACATTCCTTCAATTCCTCATGAAGGATACCAAATTTAACGAGAAAATTGCCAATAAATTGCAAAGTGGCCGGCGACCTTGGGGATGTGAGGAAATAATCCTATAACATCAAAGGAACACAAAGTCGATCTCAGAGGAAGACTTACGATCTCCAGCCTATCCGTCAGGGATCCAGAGTTCTTTACTGAGCAGGGAGAATAAAACTCGATACGAGATATTTTAAACCGGCGCTTTATAAATTAGCTCAAGAGTGAGAGGGTGAATTCGATTCCCAAGACCAAAACCAATTTCACCCTTAGAACAGGTTTCCCGCGTTCCTTGCTCAACTTCATTCAGGAAGCCGCCGTTTTTCCAAGTCTTTATAGTAGGACAAAACATCCGCCACCTCGAAACTATAACTTACTAGGAAGCCATTTTCTGTGCAAAATTTTGAGATATCGAGAGCCTTGCCTGGCTCAACGGGAGAAATCTTTCAACGTTCATCCCTCTTCAGCACCCTCGCTCATCCTGAAGGTCAAAATTTCTTCAAGTTCCCAAAGTAGGACGAAACATCCACCCCTTCAAAACCATAACTAGCTAGGAAGCCATTTTCTGTAAAAATTGCGGGATATCGAGAATCTTACCTGGCTCAAAGATCTTTCCACGTTCAACTCTCTTTCTCGCCTTTGTTCCTACTAAAGGTCAAAATTTCTGCAAGTCCCTAGAGTAAAACGAAACGCTCGTCCCCCAGTCTCGGAAACAAAACTTTCCGGAAGGACATTTTTCCAATGAAACAGATTCTCAATCAACAATTTTGAGATATAGAGAGGCTCACCTAGCTCCAAATTGAAAACCTTTCCATGTTCAACGTCTCTTCCTCTTTCCCTACGTCCTATGGGTCGATATTTTCCAAGTTCCTCAAATAGGACGGCTCACCCATCTCTCGGAATCTCAACTTCCCGGAGGACATTCCCCCCACATAACTTTTCATGAAAGAGATTCTATGCCAGAGGTTTCGAGATATGGGGAGCCAGAAATGGACGCAAATGTAATTTGAGCTTGAAAACACGGAGGAAAAGAATCAGGGTTTAAACTGGGGGTCAACTAAACCGATTTTAAATAATCCTAAAGCTCGGTCAGCCTTTAAAACAAGATGAGGGTCGTCATGAATATTTGGTTTTGAGAATTGCGGTTTTCTCCGACTTTCCAGGTTTTCCAGACCATTTTTTCCTCATTTTACCTGACTTTTTTCCACGGGATTCCAAGGAACGGCGAGAGATTTCAAGTGTTAATCGTACCCAAAACAGAGCTCTGATCGAATAAATACCAATTTTGTTATTCCAGGAAAATTTCCCTGATTTGAAACAAAACTCCCTGACATTTCCATGATCAGCCAAATTCTCTGAATTTTCCTGCTTTTCCAGGTTTTCCAAAGAGTGACAACCCTGATAATATTCCATGGAGGAGAAAAAAGTGAGAAGGATTTCTTGGCGTTGCCAAAAATATAAAGATCATGTTTCATGTCTTTTCGCCAGTCTTCTTAAGCTCTTCATCGTTCAAAAATATCCAGAATTTCCAACTTCTTGTTCTAGTATGAATCAACTTTGGAGTATTTTAGGCTGACTGCTTCCTGGGACAAACGAGCGGACTAGGCCTTACTCGCCCCGCTCCTTTGTCCCGCTTCATGGTCCAGTCTATGTCTATTTTAGTATATTTCAAGCTGATGAGATTACTGGGACTCACTCGCTCCGCTCGTTCGTCCCGCATCTTTGTCCAGTACAAGTCCACTTTAATATATTTCAAGCTGATGAGGTTACTGGAATTCACTCGCTCCGCTCGTTTGTCCCGCTTCTTGATCCAGTGCAAGTCCACTTTAATATATTTCAAGCTGATGAGATTACTGGGACTCACTCGCTCTTTCAATTTAATTTAACTTTATCTCTGCTCAAGGGGTGGTAATCACAGATTTCTGGATGACCTCCCAGGTGATTCGAAGGGGGGCAGGGGGGAAAGCTTTTTTTTTCATTTTAATTTAATTTAATTATATTTTATTTTTGTTTTATTTTTACTCGAAGGGATGGTACTTGCAGATTTGAGGATGACCTCCCAGGTGATTCGGAGGGGGACAGGGGGGAAGATTTATTCATTTTATTTTATTTTATTTTATTTCATTTCATTTTAATTCAATTTTATTTCATTTTAATTTAATTCAATTTGATTCAATTTAATTTAATTTAATTTTTATTTCACTTTATTTTTATTTTATTTCAATTTCATTTCATTTTATTTTATTTCATTTTTATTTCATTTTTATTTCATTTTTACCCAGGAGGTGGTACTTGCAGATTTCTGGATGACCTCCCAGGTGCTCCGAGGTTTATTTTATTTTATTTTATTATAATTTAATTTAATTTAATTTTTATTTCATTTTTACCCAGGGGGTGGTACTCGCAGATTTCTGGATGACCTCCCAGGTGATTCGAGGTTTATTTAATTTAATTTAATTTTCATTTAATTTAATTTTCATTTAATTTGTTTTTTTTTTTTTTTTGTTTTGTTTTTATTTATTTATTTATTTATTATTCATTTTTTTTTCTTCAACCAAGTTGGTTGAAAAGGCCTCGATGTGGGAATAGCTAGGGAGCAGCCTATGTTGTGGCCTCTACTTTAGTACCCGGGGGCCTGGATACCTGGATATTATTTTATTTATTTATTTATTTTTACTTATCTACTTTCCTTTTTTCTCTGCTTTAGTTTTTCTTTGTTGTTTCTTTTTTTTTTTTTTTTTTTTTTTTTTTTTCTCGTTCTACTTCATTTTGTTATTAAATATGTTTTTTTTTTTTTTTATTTTTATTTATTTTACTTGAAGAGGTTTTTATTTTATTCTATTTCTTCCTCTTTTTTTTTTTTTCCTTTTCATCTCCGCCGCTCTCGCTCAACATGTTCCAGTACATTGAGCGTGCGGTGGGTCATTGCATTTTCAAGATATTGTTTGTTTTGCTATCAAAAAATATGAAATAAAGATTGATTTGATTTAATTTGACTTAATTTAATTAAATTTAATTCAATTTAATTTCATTTTTATTTCATTTTTACCCAGGGGGTGGTACTTGCAGATTTCTGGATGACCTCCCAGGTGATTCGAGGTTTATTTTATTTTATTTTAATTTGATTTATTTTAATTTAATTTTAACTCAATTTAATTTAATTTTTTTCATTTTATTTTTATTTAAGAGTAATTTATTTTATAGTGCTGCCACCAACAGTTTAAAAAAACCAATTACAGGTGACACCACTCCAAAAAAAAAATAAATAAATAAATAAATAATAAAACAAAACAAACAAAAAAAATAAATAAAAAGATAATAATAAAATGAATGAGTAAAATAAAATAAAAATAATAAATAATAATCAATGATAAAATAATAACAAGAAAAAAAAGTAATAAAAAAAATGATATTTATTTCCATTTTATTTTTACCCAGGGGGTGGTACTCGCAGATTTCTGGATGACCTCCCAGATGATTCCAGGTTTATTTTATTTTATTTAAATTTAATTTAATTTAATTTAATTTTAACTTAATTTAATTTAATTTATTTTATTTTATTTTTATTTAAGAGTAATTTATTTCATAGTGGTGCCACCAACAGTTTAAATAAACCAATTACAGGTGACACCACTCCAAAAATAAATAAATAAATAAGTAAGTAAATAAATAATAAAACAAAAATAAAAAAAAATTTTAAAAAATAGATAAATAAATAAAAAGATAATAATAAAATAAATGAGTAGAATAAAATAAAAATAATAAATAATAATAATAAAATAATAACAAGGAAAAAAAAAGTAATAAAAAAAATGATATTTTATTTCAATTTTGTTTTTACCGACGGGGTGGTACTCGCAGATTTCTGGATGACCTCCCAGATGATTCGAGGTTTATTTTATTTTATTTCAATTTAATTTAATTTAATTTAATTTTAACCTAATTTAATTTAATTTAATTTTTTTTTTTTATTTAAGAGTAATTTATTTTATAGTGGTGCCACCAACAGTTTCAAAAAACCAATTACAGGTGACACCACTCGAAAAAAAAAATAATAATAAAAAAAATAATAAAACAAAACAAAAATAAAAAAACAATAAATAAATAAAGATAAAAAAAAATAAAAAGATAATAATAAAATAAATGAGTAAAATAAAATAAAAATAATAAATAATAATAATAGAATAATAACAAGAAGAAAAAAAAAAAGTAATAAAAAAAAATGATATTTTATTTCTATTTTATTTTTACCCAGGGGGTGGTACTCGCAGATTTCTGGATAACCTCCCAGGTAATTCACAAAAAAATTTTCAAGTCCATTAATAGGGGAGAGGGGGGAGGGAGGGTTGGTACTCGCAAATTTTCAGAAGTGTATAGGGTGTCAAAAGAGACATGAAACATGTCAAAATGATTCGATGCCACGAGCTATGTAGTAAAAGACAATTTTTTTTTTTTTTTAAAAACCAGTCGCGTGCGAGTGGAGAGGAGTGCAGAGCCTCTAGCTCATTTCGTTAGGAAAACAAAAGTTTCCTTAACATTACGAGTTTAATCACCGTTTATACTTCACTGAAAGGTAAATATCTGTAAAGTAATTCATTCTCTTTGAGGGCACCTCCACACTGGGACGACGCAAGATTTTTGAAATTTTCTCGTTTATACCACTTTTTGTATAATTTGGAGCAATTTCAAAGCGGGCAAAAGGTGAAATTTATATGATTTCGGGCTACGAACTGTACTGTAGACAGAGAATATTTTTCACTCATAAGACATGGGGCTTGGTAGATGTTCGAGGCTTGGATTCTATCGGTAATACTTGAATGGAACGAATTATAAAGAAACAGCGCAGAATTCATTGAGCCGGTGCTGCGGTACTGAAGACAGTATTTCTCTTCAAGGAAGAAAAATTCAGAATGATTTTCAACCTGGTAAGAACGGAAAACGAGATAGAAACTCTCTAGGGATAATTACAAGCCACGACGGAGAGACACCTTGAGAAATCTTGAACCTTCAGGAGACGGGACGCTTTGAATTTTGATAGACTCAAAACTCACAATTACGGATTCGCTCCTCATGCTCGGTCGACTCTTTGATTCGCCCAACACTCAAGATCACAATCTCTTCACACTCATTTGCATAGATACACGTTAAATAAAATTGGATTGCCTTCTGTCCAAAAATGAATATTAAAACTAGTTCACAGTTCTAGCAATGCGTGACCGCCGCTACGACTAACAACCCACTTACCAATAATGAGCCAGGAATGTGATCAGCGCAAACGTATTTCAGCGGAACGCCGAATTTCACTCTGAAACAAAAAAAAAAAAAAGAAACAACATTAAGGGCGTACATTAACAATTCGCCTAACGTACGGAGGTACGCATCCGCGCTGTATTCTCATTACTGTCACCGCGCAGTCATCGGACCGACATCGGTGCATTGTTTTCGACAGTGAAAGCTCGACTACCGTTACAGGTACAATGATATTATTTAACGAGAAAATTTTTTCCGTCGAATTTTCAATCGAAAACAATCCGCGTGAAAGCTAATTACTCGTATCATTTGACACAGGCATAATATCGTTGATGTCGACTAGTTCGTACACCTGCCCGAATTTAGCACCAAAATGACAATCATAAGGTATTGTCCAATACTCACTTTTCAGGTATGTAATTGAAGGAAGGGGCAGACGAGTGTCGACATGAGGTCATCACACTTGACAGAGACGCTGCACCCCTCGTCATCCGTTCGCTCCATCTAATCATTTCTCGTTCGGCTCTTATGCCCACCTCTCCTTCTTTTGAAAATTTTCTGAAACACACGAAAAAGAAAAAAAGAATGTGAATTATGACATAAAGTTTACCCGAAGAGTGAGAACTTCCACGACACGGGGTTCTAACACGAATGAAATATTTTCCCTCTTTCTGGGTCTCGTAACTTTATTTAACATGATGTGGAAACATAAAAAGTTAATACGTAGGCGATCGATAATTTAAATAATAAGTGAATGAATACCACAAGGCACATGAAGTATACGAGTCCTATTCAGTTCAAAGCGACCACCCTCTTTTTTACACTCATAAAAATTGTGCACATTATTCTCATAAAGCACACAAGCCTTAGTCGTTTTCAATAGCTTCCTCGATGAAACTTGTATAAGCATTTTTCTATTCATCGGTCTTTTCCTGCCAACGAGGAACAGTTATTTTACTATCTTCGGAAAATCGTACTTCGAGTGACATCGAATTTACGGATCCACGGGCGAACATTCCGCTGAATCACGTTCCTCTTAATGATTCTCGACAACGAAACTCTAACGTAGGACCGAAAATACAATGATACAATACACTTCGAAGCGGTAAAATCGTTGATTTGTAAACAAGGTTGGCAAAATTCATGAATAAGTTCATTCCAGGTCATATGACAATACTCGAATGCGAACGATTTACAGTACGATATTATTACTTCGTTTGGCTCGGTTTGAAATATGAATTAACTAAATAACGAAGTTGACGCGGAATCAGAAATTTGAGAGAGTACTAGTGAATTTCATTCAGGTGTAAAGGCGCATTATTCGGTCATCGCCTACAGGCGAATGGCCTAGGTTTGAAAGGAATGACTTTCGAGGCTCTTCAAACCCGACCCCATACCAAGCGCAGAACTTGAAAAAAATAACCTGCCCTGGAGGAGCCGAATGAATAAAGATAATTTTTAATGATACGGCTACCACTTAAGACAAAATGATTTCCGATAGCGGATGAAGGTACAGTCAAGACATCAACCAGCTCAGGAATGACTTCCAATGCTCTTCAAACCCGACCCCATACCAAGCGCAGAACTTGAAAAAGATATCCTGCCCTGGATGAGCCGAATAAATGAGACCTGTCACGAGATAAGGGACCCATCTCTGAATTGGTTGTAATACCTATCCTCCTAATCGTTAAGCAAACAATAAGGAGGATGGGTATCACTATCAATTCAGAGATAGGTTCCCTATCTCGCGACAGGTCACAAATAGAGATAATTTTTAATGATACGGCTACCAGTCACGACAAAATGATTTCCGATAGCGGATGAAGGTACAGTCAAGACGTCAACCAGTTTAAAACTCTTTGTGACGTCATTGACTTCCGTGACGTCCAGTATAACCAGCTTTCGGAGACTCATTCCAATGGACAAACTATACTGAATCAAGTCAAGGATTCCTCGCAAATTATCTGCGCGAGAGGGGGAGAACAACTCAGACTTGCACCCGCAGATTTCCAATAGATGGCTGGGTTGCCGATGCCGGTACAGCCAGTATTAGAAAGAGGAAATCCAGGCTCAAATAAGCGAATTTTCGATAGTGGATGAAGGCACAGTTAATACTACAAGTTTGAACTTTCTAGTGACGTCATCATCATCCGTTTAATCTGCTTGTAACATCATCAAGCTAGTGAGTAATGACGTCATCAATATTCCTCTTTTTCTCTCCCAGACTCACAGATTTCTAGATTGAGTTGCGAGTACACTGCAGTCTAGCCTAGTGTGGGAGATGAATCGGCCTCGCGGATTTCTATTAGTAAAATTGGATACGGTGCCAGTAAAGACATCAAAAATGGCAAAAGAAATCATTTCCTCGCAAAACCGTACATTCATCAGGTTTATTAACAAAAGACCGCCCATGAACTTCCTCTTTATCATTTGATTTAGCGGACTACCTCACAGAAACTTTTGACTTGAATGAAACTCACTTTACAGAGGGGAAAAAACAACTGTAAGTAAGAAACGCGAAAATAGAAAATTAGAAAGAATTAGCGGGCCATTCCGTCATAAATGACTTTTCTCATCTTTCTATGTAAATGGAATTTCTGAAAGTCCTGAAAGTTTCCTTCCTCGATGTGACTATTCTCAGCGATCCGGTTTTTTTCTACAAGTTCCTCTTCTACAAGAATTTGAAGCAAAAATCATTGCCCGATTACGTCATTCTCTCCCATTCGTCGGCTCGCCACTATAAGCCCGACAAAGCAGGGCAATCGCTGCAGGCTTTTCTGCAAAAGCGAATTCCAGAAACCCATATTCACATATGAGGGCTAAAATTATGCCCTTACTCTCCATTATTATGGACAAGGTGTTCCGAGGCACTTCGAATTCATCCGTGGGGAAGGTGACGTTTCTTGTCCTTTTTCCACCATTCTCCTACACCTCACAAATGGAAGGATCGACACTGCTCGTCTTCAAGGATTTCAAGTGATCTCCGGGGTCTGGCCCTAATCATTCATGCCTTCGTGCTCGTAGTTTTTTCAAGTTCCTTGTCTACTTCCTTCTAACCACCTGAGTACATTGATGATGTCACTCTCTTTCATTTAAGTTCGCATTTTTACTTGAAGATCAATTAACTAAGCTCAAACCTCCTTCGTAGTGAGAAAGAAAGTCTCAACTTGGAGAATCTTCGTCTAAAATTATCCTCTAGGCTTAGCCTATGTTAGTTGCAGCCTAGCTTTTATGCCCAAATTTCAGTTTGCGTTTCCCTTAATTATAGCCTAGCTCAGAAGCCAGAGCTCAACCCTCCAGAAGTTCATATTCCATTTTCTTCAAGTTTCTTCTCTACAAAGGATCAAAACTCAAATTCTTCCGAGTCTCTAATTCAGGTCAAGGTCCTTAATGAAGTCACAAAGAACGGACGCGGATATGGACTTTATCTGCAGTTTGATACTACACTGTTAAAGCCAGGTTGGTAGCCTAGAATCCTCTTCTTGACCTAGCTTATGTCAGTTGTAGCGTAGCTCTTATGCCCATAAGAGTATTTTAGCCTACGACTGTATAGTTATAGCCTAGCTCAGGAGCTAAAGTTCAACCCTCCACAGGTTCACATTCCACATTTTCAAAGTATTTCCTCCATAACCCACCAAATTAACTCAGAATTCTTTCAAGTTCCTATACTAAATATGTGACGCAAAGGATAGTAATTGGATACAAAACTTTCGGAAAAAACAACTCATGAGGCAAGTGCGGTCTATTTACGGTTTCTTTTCCCAAAGATTACTATCCTTTGCGTCACATATCTTCTTTCTTCGCCTTTGCTTGAAGTTGGGGCTCAAACCACGGTTTCCTAGGTTAGGTCATGTAGACGTTTTTTGAGGACCCAACACCTCCAAGTACAAAATTAGTTGGAATATAAGAATACTTATCGAGGCCTAGTTTACATTTAGCTCAAGATTTCACCGTGAAATCCCCTCCAGACAGGTGAAGAACCCAACATTTTTTCCAGTTTCTTCTTTTTAGAGGTTCATACCTCAAATATTTTACAGCCTCCTCCATTGTCGATCAGAACTCGACATTTTTTCCAGTCCCTTAATGACTTTAGAATCATCGATGTCACGTAGGACAGACGCGGACACATGCCCCTCTATTGATAGTAGGTTTTGCGCGAAGGAAATGTTATCCTATTTAGAATAGGTTCCCTAGCCCTAAATTTTTCAAAGTTTCTGTTGTAAGTCAAGGTCATTCAAGACATATCAGTATTGCCGTATAAGGAGAGTAAGCAACAACTATGGAATTTGCGTTCAGTCAGCTTACCAATTGAGACTTAGCATCATTGACTACCACAGGGATTCTGAGAGTAAATTTATTACCGGAATGTTGCTCGTCATGGGCCCTTAAGAAATTCAACTCCATTTTTGACATGTTTCATGTCTTTGCACTGGGCTCATCCTTATGGAAATTTTTCATTGTGGCAGTGATACTCAAATCTGCGAGTCCGAGTCTAAGGGAGCCTCCCCCCCCCCCCGAAAGGAACTTGAAAAAATTTTGAGAAAATTTTTTCAGCAGTGATTCTGAAATCTGCGAGTCGGAGATGGAGTCCCCCCCCCTCTGTAGTTTCTAGCTTATCCTAATATAATGCCAAGGTGTAGGCTCAATTCATACTAGGCTAAGAAAACGCCGAGAGCCATTATGAAGCTATTAGCTTGTGACGTCATAAGTCAATGACGCAATAAGTTAGTGACGTCATAAGTCAATGACCGATAATGTCATAAGTTGGTGACGCCATAAGTCAAGGACCGATAACGGCGTAAGTCGGTGACGTCATAAGTCAATAACATTATAAGTTAATGACGTCATAAGTTTTGTGACGGTCCGAAGTCAATGACGTCATAAGTTAGTGACATCATGAGGCAATGACCAATAACGTCATAGGTCCGTGACGTCATAAGTCAATGATACCATAAGTTAGTGACGTCATAAGTCAATAACATCATGAGTCAATGCCGTCATAAATTAGTGACGTTCTAAGTCAATGATCAATAACGTCATAAGTCGGTGACGTCATAAGTCAATAACAATATAAGTTAATGACGTCATAAGTTTTGTGATGGTCAGAAGTCAATGACGTCATAAGTTTTGTGACGGTGAGAAGTCAATGGCGTCATAGGTTAGTGACGTCATGAGGCAATGACCAATAACGTCATAAGTCAATGATACCATAAGATAGTGACGTCATAAGTCAATGACGCCATAAGTCAATAACATTAAGAGTCAATGCCGTCATAAGTTAGTGACGTTCTAAGTCAATGATCGATAACGTCATAAGTCAATACCATTATAAGTTAATGACGTCATAAGTTTTGTGACGGTCATCAGTTAGTGACGTCATAAGTCAAGACGCCATAAGTCAATAACATTATGAGTCAATGCCGTCATAAGTTGGTGATGTTCCAAGTCAATGACTGATAATGTCATAAGTTTGTGACGTCATAAGTCAATGACTGATAACGTCATAAGTCGGTGACGTCATAAGTTTTGTGACGGTCAGAAGTCAATGACATTATAAGTTATTGACGTCATAAGTCAATGACCGATGACGTCATACGTCGGTAACGTCATAAGTCAATGACATTATGAGTTAATGACGTCATAAGTCAATGACATTATGAGTTAATGACGTCATAAGTCAATGACTAATAACGTCATAAATTGGTGACGTCATGAGTCGGTGACGTCATAAGTTGTCAATCCTGGTTCGCTTACATCTGAGATATACTAAAGTAGATTTAAACTAGGCCAAGAAGTGGGCAAACGAGCAGAGCGAGAGAGGCTCACTAATCTCATCAGCCTGAAATATACTTGACTAGACTTACACTACACCAACAAGGCTCATTAGCCTGAAATATTCTAAAGTAGACTTACACTAGACCAGGAAGCGAGACAGATCAAGCGAGTGAGCCCCTCTAAAGCCTTAGCCTAGAATTCCAAAATATTTTTGTCTCGCATTATCCACGACATATCTGATAGGGTAAAATTTTGAAATGACATGAAACATGATCTTAATTTTTTTGACTGCGCCAAGAAATCCAATACTCTTAAAGCCCATTAGTCAAGATCTGTTTTTTTTTTCTCAAATTATCGTAATTTTGTTGCTTTTTAATCTTTTTAATTTCTTGAATTTGCTTCTTCTCCCACTTGCTTGGTGCCCCCAAAAGCTAGGGCCCCGGGAACTCTCCCGGTTTCCCGGCGGCTCAGAACGCCACACTGCTGACTACAACTAGCTAGTCTAGAGAGACGAGGAGTCACTCATCGATGACTCGTACATCAAATTTAACGTCTTCCTCAGCCAAAAAGAAGAGAGTGCCAACCATTTAACTAGAAAGAGCGCAATAAGGTAGACGGATCTGGAAACATTCAGGTGATCGGGAACGACCCGCTATATAATGTAAGTGACACAAACGAAAGTGCAAAATACCTCTTTACAGAGCTACTGGTTAGAGCAAGCTACAGAAAAATTCACATTCACACGACCAAGACAGTATAAAACTTACAAGAGACAACCAGGATTGCAAATCCTTAAGAATGAACTAGAAACCCTGAATAAGAAAATACATAGATACGCAGATGACGAAGGGAAAACACCCCCAAAGCTGACAAGAAGAAAATATTATAAAGATTTCAGATTGCACACAAACTTTAACTGATGAGGAATCCAGTAAAGTCTTCTTGGGCAACGAATTTCCATCCAAAAACCAACATCTTGAAGAAATTACTACCATTGAACCAGTCAATGAATTTGAACATGTGATTCCAGTCTTTGTTGAGCAGTCTTTCAAACCATCTAAAGAGATGGTAAACTGGTAAAGTTTCAAGAGAGGCCAACATGAACTAATATCTATAGGGAATACACACCCTTCACTTTCCTCTTAACATTAGGTAAACCACTGAAGAGAGGCAAAGCCTCCAGACTAGAGAAAATGGCTCACCAAGCACTTTCCTGAAGATACCACAACTTCAGGAAGAAGATATTTTCATCTCTAAATTCATTGGATTTCAGCCTCTAGCTGGCTTCCAGCTTTTTCCATTGACATTTTGTCTTTTGGCTTTCCATTCTCAGCCTTTTCCCCAAAAATTCTCTGGTTTTTGGCTTCAAACAATCAGCTTTCAACTAGCTTTCAAAATCTACCAAGACTTATATTCCGGACGTAGTAACCAGCAGACTACAAGCAGCTGAAATAGGCATTTGAGTCACAAGATGCAAAATCAAGATAAACGCAGGGAAGATGCGACTCTGTACTCCGAGCCCACGGATACGGTTTAACAATCATCAAAAAAGAATGAAACGCTCGCTATCAAGGTTTACACCTGGGTAGCAAGTTGAATTGGATAACTCACATTCAGAAAAAAAGAGAATAACTTAAGCTGAGATCCAAGAAATGCGCTGGATGATCTGTGCTAAGAGTCCTCTGTCGATCACAAACAAAAAGATTATACACGGATTCGATAACATTATACTCAACAAAATGACAGTAGTTTCAAGGTACATGACGAACCACCGAATGCATCAAGACCCAGCCCTCGAAACAGTTCACCAGATTGCATCTAAAGCCATCAACAAACTCCCCACTCATACCAACATAGAAGCGCTGACTTTACTAAAAAAAAACCCACCATACAGCCACCTACGAGGAAAGTCATTGCGAATATCAACCAAAACACCCTTCTTCCTATTATTCTAGTTAGTCGTGACTGGTATAATCACTCGTGTTGATTCTCTTTTCACCTGTCTCAAGTATGTCTAAATATCATCATTAAATAATTAAAAAAACAAAACTACGAGTGAATCTAGGTTGAAATTCTCTAATCATTTTTCATTCAATGACAATTATATTAGATCATCAGCTACAAGCGATTCAAATCCAGCCTATTCGAAGTGACGTCATTTCCAGGCTCACAACATCTTACCTTGCTGGCTATCGAGTAAAACAAGAACACGTAATGCGTCATCATGGCTCTCTCCTCTACGCGAGTCCGTAGAAATTACGACGTATTTTCCAAAATTTTGATGTTAATAGTCGTAAAATGACATCGTGTCATCGTTTAACCAAATAAACGATTGAAATAGAGTCTTGATGATCAATTGTACTGAATTGTGATTGAGGCGTCTATTAAAACCAGTTCTAAGAAGGTTAAAGTAATGCGACAAAAATTTTCGTATAGTTTCGAACGTGTGTGAGTTGAAATGAATCAAAGATAAGTTCAGCATTCTAATCATGATTATACTGACTATAAAGTGCACAGAGCGACTTGTTGAATCCTTTGAATCTTCCTTGCAATTAATGATCAAAGTCGATTGAAAGCTTGACAAAGTATGATCATACGAAAATGCCGGATGTTGAATAATAAAACAGTCAAATTTTCGTCATCTTTATTACTTTCAATTGTCAGGACAACTGATCGAGCTCTAAAATACAGAATTACTCATACATCATCTGCGCTGACCAGAAGAAGCGTTGGAATTAGCGCCTGATCCACTTCCGTTCGAAGAACCCTGTGAACTAGAGTTGCTCGATCCAACTTTTCCGCTGTCAATACGAGCGGCGGCTGCATTGGCAGCGTTCTGAGGGCTCATACCGGCTCTCTCGTTCTGTGTCATATAATTGTTGAATCTTTGGTAGTCATACGATTTCCAATCATCGTTGCCACTACACAGATAAGTCAAGAAAGATGAATAAATAGATTCACATACGGTTGATATAACTCGATTTCCATTCAAGACTTACGACATGATTGTTTCTCGAAGAAGGAAATAGAACGGCAATGTAGCAGAAAAATTAAGCGAAAATTCGAATTTCAAAGGCAAACGTAAATCACCCGAACACAATGGAAGTCGCGAAACAGCCTACAGCCTACAAAAATTTTCTAGTGAAAATAATTTAAGACATAGGCAATTAATCGGCTGGTCCTATTTTTGAGTGTGAATGACGTCAACTGTGAACTACCGCGCTCATAGGCTTATGTTTCATCAATCAAGATGCCTATATTCGTTCACATAAACGATTCATGTAAGTACCTGCAGATGTTGCTGATTCAGCTTCTCGCTGATGTATAGCTTGGTGAAGGGATGTACCGTTTTCTCAAGTTTATGAGGTGATTTCAACCTGCCTGAAGTCCCGTACCTCTCCAGGAGTCCAATAAGTGCCGGACAGTAGAGATTGTCTTGAAACGCGATTTAGATATGGTAAAGGGTATATTCCGGTTTCTCTAGTGAATCCAATGATCTTGCCAGAAGAACCCTGACTTCACTCTTATGATCTTGATTCATCTTGACCTCGGAACATAACCTAAACATAGCACGCTTCAGCTTTCTTGAGGCATTGATTATGCGTCCTTGATCCCGATTCATTTCGATCTACTTTCGTAACCACTGCGGAACGCAAAAAGAGGTGCAGGAGGCAGCCCTGGCTTTCTTTGTAAGCTCAAAACTAGCCTCGATTGACTTTCATTGACATCAGGGCCAAACTTGGAGCGCAATGACCGGCCTCCAACCCAAGTATGTTAGTAGGGCACAACAAGAGCAGTTCTTAACCATATTTTATGAGCCTAAATTGTGACTTCTAAGGGAGAAATTTGAGACATGAGTTAGAGAAAATTCTGCTATCATCGGAAGATAGTGCAGCACCAGCATCAAATGGAAGAGGAATTTGAAGCGTGAAGGTTGTTGAGTGTAGTTTTAGTCTCAATTCAGAGACAAGACATTTATAAAATGAAGCTTCAAGAGAAATTTACTGTTTGGTGGGTGTGAAATTTGAAAAGCCCACATGATATAAATTTTCAAGCAGACTAATATTTATTTCAAGACGCCTCGATTATTTCCACAGTTTATTCCTGTAATACGGTTATACTGACATATCCTGAATGACCTTGACCTACAATAGGCGTCATTAACGGAGTCCATTAAAACGACTTCTTTCATAGGATTCCCTTTTTTTCAATGGGGAGCTCGCTATCTGTTTTGTGGGAGGAAGTATACCTCAAAAAACGTCTGCGTTTGGGTTCGTTCGATCTTTGAGACGTCATCAACAACCTTGAACTTATTTAGGGACTTGGAAAAGTTTGAAAATGGTTAAACTCTGACTTTCGAGGTAAACTGTAATATCATTATGAAGTTTCAAGTAAGGCTTCTTTTCTAGGAATGAAAGTTCGGTTACAACTAGCATAAGCTAGGTCCAAAGGATGTTGGACTGAGATTTTCTAAGATCAGGCCCTCTACCTCACCGTTATGAACTAGGTTTCAATTCAGTCAACCAATCTTCAAGAAAAAATACAAGTTCGAGACGGTCATGATATCATTAATGTTCTCAAGTAATTGATAACAGGAAAAGAAGGAACTTGAAAATAAATAATTACGCTACGAGAGAACAAACTATGCGATATTTAAACAAGTGCTTGGGCGATCTTAGCCGCAGCTAAAGCATCTAAAACACCCGGGTACTGACACGCGAAAGAACGTACTGCCAGACAGAGATGGAAAGCGATTCAATAACGCTTCTGCTTTTCAATTTTGCTTCTGACCTTCAAAAATAACACTCTTGCTCACCCCTTCAATATATTCCAAGTCCCTTTTGTACAATCTTGCAGCACTAATAGCCTGATGAAAATAGCTACTTTGAGTTTAGTAACTAGATAAGCACTACTCCATACAATTGGCCTAGCCCCTTTAATGAGCCAGATATACAACGTTTCAAACACCATAAGACTCATAGAATAGGTTCCTTGCCTCCCCTCATTCGACTCCGTTGAAAACCCCGCAAGTTTTTTGAATGCGGTGGGTTTCAAGGAGCTCACTAGCCTTGGTCTAGTATAGGTCAAGTTTAGAATATTCAAAGCTAATAGCTTTTGGGGGCTCACTCACGGCCTTCATGGTCTAGTATAAGTCTAGTTTACAATATTTTAGGCTACTAGCTTCCAAGGGCTCATTCGCTCCGCTAATTCTCCCCCTCATGATATACTGCAATCTAGGTTCATACTTTCATAGTAGCTAAGCTGAAGCCTAGCTTTTTTTTCTTTTTTTTTCGTAGACTGAATAACCGATCAGCACCAGGGCTTGATTGAATCAACCACAAAACCTCAAAGGTACTAAATAAGATGCATCCGACGCTAATCACATCAGTAATTAATGGGTGCATGCAATGGGTATGCTTCCCCAAAGAATGGAAGAAAGGCAAGCTTGTACTAGTGTATAAAAATAAGGGTGATAAAATGGAGGCTGACTCCCATTGCCCACTTACAATGTTACCCACTCTGGGAAAGCTCTTAGAGAGGTGTATGACAATGCACATCAGTAGCGCTGCAGAAGATAGAATAAGCAAAAGTCAGTACGGCTTCAGAAAAGGCCGCAGTTGCGTAGACTGTATCCTGGCTGCTACCAAATAGATGACCAAGATGCGAAATGCTGGCGGTATCACGGCTGTGGTGTCACTTGACATCAAGGGGGCTTTTAACCACACACTATAGCCATGGATAATAAAGGAGCGACAGAGGTTACAGGTCACGGACCACCTCGTCAATATGGTGAGAAGCTATTTTGACGGAAGAACGGTAGTCCTGGAGGACTGCTCGGTAGAAATTGAGAGAGGGTGTCTACCGGGCAGTATACTGGGCCCTCTCTTATGGAACATTAGCTACAACTACATCCTTGAGAATATGGCGAAGAGAATGACATGCAGTTACGCACGCGTATGCGGACGACACTCTGCTGCTTATTTGGCTGGTACTGTGCAGGAATTGTACATCAAGGTGAAGCGTGCGGTTGAAAAGTTCGAAGAAGAGATGGCACCTGCCGGGCTCCTTCTGAACGCTAGAAAAACAGAACTCCTCTTGATGAGAAAGCAAGGCGTTGTTATTATCCCTTCGATAAAAATAAAGGGCACGTACAAAGTACATCAGACCAAAGGAGGTGATCAAATACCTTGGTGTGTGGCTTGATGATCGCGTTAGCTGGGAGCCACACGCCAAAAAAGTTTGTGAAAAAGGAACGAAGATGATACCTAAGATAGCGGCGTTAGCGCGTAACACCTTCGGATATAGTAGGCGAACTATGCTTGAAGGCACCATAGGCGCTTATATGCGCTTTGCCTGTGCAGTATATGCACACAGGCTAAAAGTAAAGAAGGTAGCAAAATACATAGATAGACTTCATCGTTGCATGCTACTGTGCTATGGAAGACTGTATAGGACGGTCTCCTATATTCCTGCAACAAAGATATGTAACTGGGTCCCACTACGGTACGAACTAGCCGCTAGATCTATTATCCACGCACACAAGAGGAACGTGATGCTGCTTGGCGACATGTTGCTGAAGGCTCCAGATGCGTCCGCTGAGGGTAACCTCTGGTCCTTGATGGCGCCAGAGGCCCATAACAGGTGGAGGCAGGAGTACGAAGACGACGAACATGGGGAATGGACGACGACCCTCATCAAGGAACCGGGAGTGGAAATGGACCCATGCTTCTGACTAGGCCAAGCCCTCTCTGGGCATGGAGCATTTGGTAGCTACCTCTGCAAAATGAAGAGGAGAAGCAGCAGCCAATGTGAATGGGGAGAAGAGGAAACACCGAAGCACGTCTTCATGGATTGCCTCATTTACAGGGATGGAAGACCAGCCACGCTCGACCTACAGGTGCATAGTACTGTAGACTATCTACGCAGTACTGTGCAGACGCTCTGGAAGAAGGAACGACCGGCAGCCAGTTGACTGTAACACGGTATGGGTGGCTCTGAGATGCCAATGGTAAAAGAGCCCCCTTAATGTTATGGTGTTATGATATGATATTGATTGTTAATTAAGACTAGTATAAAGAAGGGATACAGTATACAGGATTCCTAGACCTAGTATAAAGCTAGTATAAGCTCAGTGTGTTAGTTTACTGCATGATCAAAGAGAAATCCAACAAAGACGCACGCACATTTACGCACATTATAAAAATAAATATTTGAATCTGACGTTTTTTTGGGGGGTGGGGGGGGGGTACGAGCGTAGCTACACCTACCACAGCCAGCATAGTTAGGGCCCAGTTTGATGAAGGCTAGTACACGGTATAATGAAGGAATTTCCAAAACTCGAAATCATACAGGCATACAAGGTGTACTTGCAAATTTCTGACTCGCCAACGTTAGCTTGCCCACCTTCAGTACTAGTATGATACAAGGAGAGGTCCTCGCCTAGTTCATCTCCAGTACACTGTACTATATATATCTTCATGATAGTATAATACCATTTCCTATACTAGAGAACTGCATAATACTATTTCATATACAAGGGGACTGTACAGACTTCCAGACGCATTTTTGAGATTGAGAAAGTAGAGAAAAGACATGGAACATGTCAATAGCCAACAAGAATACAATTGTAAATGTCTCAAAGCTCCAAGATTTTTTCATGATTCTCACATCCGCTAAGACTGAGCATCTTTTCCGAGTTTCTCTTACTCCCGTAATTTCATTGCCCAAGGCCTGCATCCTCTTCGTCAAGTCAACCCTGAGGGAGGAGTAAATCTTAAAATCCTGATTCTGGCTCAACATAAGGCGTATCAAACTACCCAGGATTCGAACAATACTCAATCATTGTCACAATATGAAGATGTTTCTTCCTACCATGAATAACATTACATTTCGTTCTCCGTATGAATGATACGTTTCAGGATGAAATACTCAATAAGAAAGGCGTGGGCCATTCTATACCTGCGCGCGAAGTCAATTTTCAGCTCTACCAACGACGGTGTCGTCAATTCGAGTAACGGAAACATCTTATTATCATGTTACGCACGTAAATCGTATAGCTGCATAAAGGTACATTGTATACACAGATACGACAGTTAGCGAGTCATTACTGGATTAACGGGACTTCCGAAAGAAAATCGTATTTACCGACTCTCGCCGACCTCTACTGTAAACAAAGACGACTCTATACACTAAATGCAGCTCGGAGAATGCATCAGTCGCGTAATCTAACCATTGCACCGCCGCCATGGCACAATAAATAACAATTCGCGAATGCATTTTTCATATACTCGTAAAAGTGAACGTACTATCGTATAAAGGAGAAAGCGAATAAGACGAACGTTCGTCCTTCTTCGCGCGCACCATGGTCATTGCATTTACTCGCCAGACTCGGCTGACCCCGTTGTTCCATTTTATTGTTCACGCGAATAATCAGAATATCGCACACTTTTCCGCGTGACGCCTTTCACCTCACCGCACGTGAAAAAAAAAAACAATCAACGATTAGTCTTTTCCTTCCTCCAATTTTCATTCTTGACATTTCGACGAGCTTTTCGTCCGTCGCAATTGAGTCATGTTCATCCTGCTCGAGCCTGTGTGTATAAGAACCGTTCATTACGTTGCGTTGGTTGTTTTGCAATTCCGGATCAATGAAATTCTTTCAGCATTACACATTCTCGGACGGGTGGTGTTACAACGCTTTCGGTACATTGTATGTATAATTTGTACTTACTATGGTACAGAGTATACTCGTACCCATCTTACCGGAGATTGATCGCGCAATCAGTTACGTTCATCTGACTGACACGTTCTACAACGTCGAGCACGGGACATGACGACGATGTTGGGACGTGCTCATAAACTCCTAGTGTACATTCGACGCGGAATTTTCCGCCTATGTGGGACAACCTAATTAATTTACTCGTTAGATTGATTCGTTATTAAGTATACTTCTTTTTTTTTATTGTTAATTTTCGTTCGTTCATTTGTTTCCGTATTGTGCACGAGCGCACGTACCTTTCATACACTCGTATCTTTGGAACCTACATTTACTCATTTTAATTCTTTTTTACGCGACGATGAGGAACGGATGAACAAACGAACACGCCTTTTGACCCATTCATCCGCTTTTAATCAACCATATATTATATTCATTTGAGTGATGATGGCTCAATCTGTAACGAGCAGCAATGCACTCGAAATAGACCAGGAAATCTCGCCATAAAACACTGGTTGTCCGCCGCTAAGGTGATTTTACAAACTATGTTAGTCGAAGAATGCGACGCATCTGTTGTACCAATAAAAATTTGGGTAATACTATCAAGATTAAAAATACTCGCGCAAGTCCTTCGCTCGAAATCTCACGATAAAGCAGCAGTTCTCCTCATCGTAAATAGAATTCAAAAGCTCTAATCTTTGGAAGCACCCTATTTGCTACACAACACCTGTCGAAATACTCTTTTTTGGATCAGGCCCAAATAAAACTATGTTCCTTGAGATGAAGCTAGACAAAACTTTATTTTTTCCATGATAAATAGGTGATCGACAGGTTTATCGTACAGAAAATGATGGTGAAATCGTGACTCACAAAATCTGATTTGAAGAACTTGTAACAATAGTGTTTTTGAATACACTGCTCGAGAAACAAGATTTGTTCAAGGAAAAACACTAGTATTCCTCGATCATCGGAACTCGTACAAGGGGAGTACTGAAAATTAAACAGATCTCAAGTGTACATTTCACTTTCTTAGTTAGCTCACAAACGTATTTTCGGGCGCTACCCCATCATCAGTTGTACCGCTACTGAAGAGCAATCCCTCAAACATTCGTCCTTCCGGTATACCACAGTGAACTTAGAAGCTACAACAATAATTATCGAACCTCATACTGAGTGGGACGAGGTGTAAGTAGAGCACTAAACATCAAAAGAGTCTAAACGAAACGGATCAAGAAGAATTAACCCAAAACAATGGCGAAAGGAAAGAAAAGAGAGCGACACCAAAGCACATTTTTGCTCCCAGAACCGAGAGCCCATGAGGCTCTTTCCCTGTATCATACAGCAAACTCGTTTATCTCATTCTTATTGGGTACTTGCTGTGCATCGGTCTTATGACGGGGGTATTGGATAAACGAATATGCAATATGACGGAAGGAACGAGCCCCCTCAAGCGTCATTTTGACGAAAAAACAAGAAAGACTGCTAGAAAAAGAACGAGCCACAGAAATTGACACAGGGTAAGCTCGAAAACACGACCATCAGCTGCAAACAAAGAATCTAAACCATTGGATACGACGTGAGACCAGAAGCCCAAACCAGAATTGGGAGAGTACTATTTGACATCAAGAAGAATATGTGCCGAACCAATGACAGAACGCAAGTAATATGGAGAGAGGTCACCAATTTATAGAAGAAGATCCGGTAAGAAAACCTAATCTTGACAAAGGAGAACAAGGGCAACACGGTACTGGTAGTGGAGTAGGACGATTACACACAAGAAAAGGAGACATAAATTGCAGAGAATGGATACCAAGAGCTGAGGAAAGAACCGGTAAGAGCCAAAATTTGCGGAACTAGTAAAACTCCACAAAGCAAATCGTCCGTTGAGAAGACTGACTGATACCATGTTACAAGACAGCAAAAGTCGCCGTCAGATTCTTGAAAGGAAATTACCAGTTCAAACCTAAACAAAGCATCAGAAACAACAGGGAGCCCGAGACTATCATTTACATGAACTGAAAATCCACACAAGAGAACAAAACAATAGAGTACAAAGTCCCTATCACCGCCCTAGCCACAAGTCAGCGTCGATTTAGAATTACTGCGACTTGACTACTTTTCTCGACAGAATAATGGAGAGATGGGGAGAGATATTTAGATATAGAAAAGTAGATTGCAGCAGCCAACGGCCCTCTCTAGAAACGTGGACGAGGGAGTTCTTGCAAAAATGTAAGCAAAGAAGGAAAACCACGACAGCACAGAGAAAATTTTTTTCGAATCAGTACTATACACGGGAAAGTACACAAACAAAAAGATAAGCCGTTCAATGGTTATGATATGAATGTTGGCATCCATAAGAACCCACCCATGGTAAAGGGATTGAGCAACCATCAGACGGAGGGAAAGAAGGAGGGAAACTTGGAGCAGAGTTCACAAACTCAGTTGCAAACAGTGTGGAGGCATCTACATTGATAAGACAGGGAGCAAGTTCAACATTAGGAAGAAGGACATAAAGGAAGAAAGAAGAAAGCAAGTCGTTGTCTGGCATAGACTAAAATGAAGAACAGGACAATGGTCACAATAGTCGGGAAATATTTGTAGTCACAGAAAAGAAGCGAGCTTTGGGAACAGCTCTTGTAATCATGTTTGACGGTGAAAGACTATTTGGCTTAGAGATTGGGCAAGACAGGACGAACAGAACCGACCATAGGATGACAACAAACTTGGTAAGCAATAAAAACACCGCAAGAACCAAGACAGTACTGTTTAAGTCAATCAAATCACAGGGTTGGACCAAAAAAACTTATGTTCAAGGTTCTTAAAAAGCGGTACAACTGATGATGGGATAACACCCAAAAGTACTCTTGTAAGCGAACTAATAAAGGAGAATCTCACTTTTGGTGGTATGATACAAAATTTAGGTATTCTGCTCTCAAGATTTTCACATTGGGGGGGGGGGTTCACAATAGGGATTCTTCCCCGTAAATATTTCAAAACTGAAATGAAACCTTCGGAAAAACGAACGGGAAGTTGAATAAAACAGTGAAACAAGCAAGCTCCATGTAAATACATAAACAGACTTCTAAGTTCAAATACATACAACTCTTACTTCATGATGACTGATAAAATGAGAAAAGTGGTCATTCAGTAGTGGTTCCAAGTTAGAATGAACAATTTTCCTACACCGCATTTTGTCGGATGTGTCAGCAAAATAAGAAACAGTAAAACCGTAATACAAGTAAGTATAAAACTTATTTAAAGGGTGCGGAACGGATATTTGAATTACCAAAAAAAAACAGTTACGAGTGAGCTTTTATACACCCAAATTTTTAAATCTCTCAGAAACTGGAACGACATTCTTTTGACTCAGATCAAGAAGTGCTAGGTTTAAGTACAGGTGAAAAACAAAATAGCCCGAAAGCTCTCCGATTTTTAATGAGTATCGAATAAATAATTCATTCTGCCATGCTTCGTTGAGTCTATGTCAGTGAGAATAGGTCGCAAGTACACTACACCTGTTCAAACCATTTTTAATATCATGGGAGTAAGAACAATTTTTCTTTTTGGCCTTTACTAAAACCACAACACGTCGTGTCAGACGGTCAACGTTTACATTATTTTTACGCTACGATGCGAAATACAGTTTAGTGCAAGAAATGACGCGGAAAAATACGAATATCGATCGAAAGTAACGAAACAAATAGCGAGTAAAATGTCATTTTTTTCGTCTCGACGACCTATTACTTTAACGATTCTTGCAGGAAAAAAGATGGAAGTGTAATTTTCATCAACAAAAATAAAGAATTTCTTGACAAAAGAGTAAAGAGCAACCTTTTTTGCCATATGAAAAATTCCACACGCAATCTGAGCTCGAGCTGCTTTCATCATCGCATATGTACTGTTCTCAATCTGCGAAAATTGAAATTTCCGCCAATAAAACCAACAAAGCAGCCTACATCAGTGTGATGTACAACAATACAAACAACATAATGTATACAATCAGGGAGCATGAATAGGCAGACGTAGATCGTAGAACGTTATTCACTCCTACTCACTATTCTGATTACGACGTATCCATATTTTTTTAGTCTGTCAACCCTTCCGACTATGTGAATCTGGAGTGAAGAAATTCGTAGAACTGAATGACGAAACGTGACGACTATTTAGTATTTTATACAGTCAACGGCCGATCCTGGCATATGGATCAGAATGGCGATACCGAAATGAAGATTAATACGTTCTCGACTAGTTCACGCATTTCATTAGATGGTAAACTCCACCAGACATGATTACAGCATATAGATGGGAGAGATACTCGGTCAAGTTGCAGTAAATTATCTCCGTATTTGAACTTACTTCGTGAAAGTTGGATCGTTTCAGAATATCGATAGCCATAATACTGAATAAATGTCACGCAGTGACATCAATTGTACATCGAACAAACGAGAACGTCGATCGACGGAATAACTTCATCCTGTATGGTGAAACGATAAGAATACGATTAGAATGAAGATAGTCAACAGCAACGATTGAAATGTTTCAAAAAGTCGACGTACCTGTTTACGACCTCATCTTTGCCTGCTGCGATTCGAACTTGAACGGGTAAATAATCCAGTTGCTTGGGTACCGTGCTTAAGAAGACTCACCGAAATTTAAATTGAAACTTTTTCCATGAATCACTTGGGCGTGCCATACACGAACGAGAGACCGGTAGAAATATCGAAATCCTCGCGGAAATGGAATTACGGTGGATTTCGAAGCGAACGCACCGACAAGCAGTTGAGATTATCTTATTATAGAGAATATTCGTATTTCTTCCTATTCATCGGTAGAAAATCTTATTAATCAGTATATGATTCATACTAAAGGAACTGAGCGATCACGGAAAGAAATTAATACTTCATTCCCGAGAAAACGACAACAGTCTGAACAGCGAATAATTGTAATGAAATTCAATTTCACGTTCACACACAATCTACATAAACAAAGCTACTGTTCACCGTACAAAATGTACAATGATAGAAATTGAATTTACGAGCACCGTTTCTTGGGATTGGGCAGCGGTGCGGAGTGAAGGGCTTACGTACTGAGCTGAATATAGACGTATCTGCAGAACACAGATAGGGAGAATGAGATTCATTTCAGTGGTCATCACACTATGTCCTAAGCCTTATTCTCCTGGTCGTTATTTAGCAGATACGTTGATAGCAAAAAGATCCTTCTCCATTTGGTTCTATGGCGCAGCATTCAGCCAATTACAGGACGAAAATACAACAACGAAACAAGGAAAGACAACACTGAAACAGTGTTGCCATCAATTTGTATGATTTAGTGCGTATGCGTGATTGTTTATTCCCCTTCTTTCTCCTCCGTACCGAATCACATGAAAAGAAAAACCCTTCTCCTAGCTCCTGCCCGCCAGAAAATCTAGTGCTAGTCCATTTCCATCTTTTCCTTGTTGTGCACGGTTCGTTCATGTCGATTTCCCATTTGGAAAAATGAAAGTTGTTGACTGTATGGTTGGTGTTTTATTTACGTTTCAAGTTTTAACTGCATGACAGCAAGCGAATTATCATTGATAAAGAGTGAAAAATGGAATCGATGTAATTAATATAATTAACCTCTGAACGAGTGTCAATTGCTTCAAGCGGGCTTCTAAATGAAATTCTTTCATCATGTAACGTGTACTACGTTGACAAGTAAAGATGCTTTCAATATATTTCTCTAAGTTTAGGAAATCTTCTTCGTCGCTCTCTTCACTTTGACATGGACGTCTGCGCCGATAGAGTCAGTAGATTTGCGGATTATTTTGTCGTATGTGGTTTGGATTTGAAAACAGGCCTGGAACCAGACCTGATCTCGAGTAAGACTCACAGATGAAATTCTCTGTTTACTCGTGTTCCGAGCGATTTTGATTAACCTTGCTCTTTTCCCAAAAGGTGATAACCAACTACAGAATACGCCGCTCGACCGGGGTTACAAAAGTCACGTATTAACTCACTATCCGGACTCTGTACCTTGGAATCCGTTCGACAAAGATGCTATCTGCTTGGTTAGTCATGCTAATATATGCGCATTTCGTATAATACGAAAGGCTCAAATTGGGTTATGTTTGTTCACAGCTATCGTTACCTCACGGCTTACGTTTTCGAACGCAAAAGCATAACCTCGATTCAAACTTTCATAGTTTTATCGTTACGCAGAAAGACGGTCAGAGATATTATGGATTCAGTCTAGTGTTTTACGAAAAAGCTCATAATGAAATTTGCGGCGCCATGCAAACGCTTCAAGTTCGTTTGAAACGATGTCGGTACATGCATGATCAACATGAGACCGAGAATAAAATTTGTAACTTCAATTGCAGGCGATGCACTTGGCCGAAGTGTCTGGAGGACAGAAAAAGATGACAAATACGAATTATAATACGCGTTCTCTTCCCAGACACTTTAAGATGATGTCACAACAACTCAGTCTTCTGCAAAGTTATTACGATGTTTCTAAAGATGTATTGTACGTTACAAAATGTATTGTGCTCATATCTCAATATCCTTACGTGCACGCTAGTTTTCAATTTCTATTCAATTTATTCCGGTAAAATGATTTTAAATTCGAATCCTCTCCCACGTGTTCTATCTCTTGGATATTGATACGTATTTTGTTCACAGAAATTGGAAAGAAGGCGGTTCAATATCTTTGGAGAGTTATGTTTACTATCTCTTGAACGAAGTCAAAGTTCCTTCCCCAGGTTATAGTCTTAGTTTCTACGTTAACCACGATTTCAAAGTTACCATTAGATCTCCAGATTCCGAAGAGCTTCCTCTTTGCGATTTTCCTATTCGCGAAGTTTTTTATTTACTCGACGTTGATACGTTGCTCTATTTATTTACGAGTATTTTATTGGAAAACCAAGTTCTCGTTTGCTCTTCTAGTGAGTTGTTCAGTCGTTCGATCGAAAATATCAGTACCGAAGGTTTTACAAAATACTTTCCGTTTGTAGATTATCAAAATCTCATGCTAGTCGCTGAAACTTTGAACTCCTTATTGTTTCCTTTCTCGTGGCCGCACGTCTACGTTCCTATTTTACCGGCTTCATTGAAACACTTTCTCGACGCTCCTGTGCCATTCATCATGGGCGTTAATCGTAACTCTAGTCCGAATTTCACGGCTGAAGTAAGGGTAGCTCCGATCTCGAAGTTTCGTTTTTTAAAGTTTTGTCGTTAATCATTGATACCGTATTTTCAGGCTAACTTGTGTCTAGTTGATTTAGAAAATAGAACCATTCAGTTACCAGAAGAGTTACTAGTATTTTCGGATCACCGTGAATTTGCTTCCGATATCATGGATTTACTCGATCAGTATAACATACCAACACAAAATTTTTATAGGTAATTTTTTGTATACAACGAATTCCTGCGTTAGGAATCAGAAAATTTTTATGAATTCAATGGAGAAACGATGAATTTTGGGGTTCGTGCGAGACCTTCCTCAATCAAAAAAGTCATCAAGATTTTTGACTCTATCGAGAGGGACCAGTAAATGCGTTCTTTCGCCATTTCTAATATATCTGGCTTTATACGTCGTGCCATAACGTGCTTGAACAGATTAACCTTTTATTTTCTCTATTTACTTTTTGCAGAATGATTAAGGGTTCGGAAAGTCGATATAAAATTAGAAGGACCGATCCTGTCGCCAAAATGTCGTTGTCTTCGGAAAATTTATTGAATTATTCCTTCTCCAGTCAAGACGATTTGGATAAGGCCTTCGATGGCATCCGTAAGTATGATTCCGTAACTCAATTTCCAGAGGTTACGATGTGTCTTCTATTTTCGATCTCGTACTTACAGAATCGAATTTCCAAATGTTGGATTTTCCAACAGTCAATGGCAATGTCAATGACTATGTAGTAGATCGTGTTTTCAATGTCGCCGTTCGAGAATTGTTTCTCAATCGATTTTTGCATATATTCTTGTCTTACGAAAAATTCATCATACCACCGAACCAAGTGAGTTTACGCGTTGTGTCATTTTGAGATGCAACAGTAAGAAAACATCTTCAAAACATGATACGTTTCTATTCTCTAGGATCACGAGCAATGGCTCAACAATAAAGAAAGTTTACAAAACTTCGATAAAGCTTCCTTTCTCCGCGAACAAGCCAAAGATTACGCATTCCTATCGCAGTTTATAGAAACGCAAATGTTTACTAACTTTCTCGATTCGAAGATACAAAGTTATTGGTGTGCCAAAGAGCCTAGTCTGCGGATCTTCGATCATAGAATTAAGTTATTGCGCAAAAAGCACGCCGCGAGCTCCGTTACTAATTGCTCCTTCGAAATATGTAATACGGCTAACGACTTCCAGAACGTAGTTCGAGATCAGTATTCAAGAGTAGATATCGAATTGTCGCCCCCTGAAGAGGTGTTCGTTAACCAATCTAAACCTTCGTATTCGAACGATTTATTTCCGTTGTTGAATTTTTCGAATTTTAAGACAACAATTCCTAGGTATTTTTAATAGTTATGAAAGTATATTCGCTACGCTACCGCAGATTATAATGATTTGGAATGCTGTCGTAGGTCGAATAAAAAATCGCGTATGTGTGGAGATAATGCCTATGACGGTGATGTAATGACCAGAAGTGGAAGTGAGGCGCATCCTTCTGCTTTTGGCGAACGGTTAACCATTGTGAAATCGAATGATAGTAGTCCGTCCCACGTTAGTCCAGCTATGATCGCTCAAACCAATTGGAATTTTGTAGAAAAATTACTAAAAGTGAGCTAATTAATCGAAATTTTGTGGTGTCAATTTTTTGTCGCCTGGTAATCGAATGATGTGTTTTCTGCAGGACTGTAAGCAGAGGACGAAGAAGATGTTGGTCGCCAAAATGGGTTGCGAGGCGGGTGATCTCGGACATCAAACTCAAAGTATTCAGATGGAGGAAAATGCGTTGATCGTTGGTTTATGTGATCTGTTAGAACGAATTTTTTCGCATGGATTACAGAATAAGCAGGTTCGTGGAACAATATCTCCCAATAGTTTGGTGCTCCTGACATGTGTACTCATCGATTTTGTATACAGGGTAAATCAGCTCTGTGGCACTTTATTACGCAGTTTCGAGAAGTCGAGAAGATGAACGAAGTTAAGACTAAAGGCGAATCAATGCTTCGAGCCTCTGGTATGTAAGATTTTTATTCGCTTCCTTCAATCATGAAAATAATATCAACCTTCCCAAAATAATTTATGTTTTAGATTTAGAATACTCCAAAACCCTACCATTATCTCATTTTCCTGCCTCCGAAGAAACCTCTGTGTTCGTTCTGGAACCATTACTCATTAGTCTGAATAATGATCTTAGGTGAGCAAGCATTTTCTCAATTAGTGTTCAAAACAAATTTTCACCTGTTGAACGGGATTCTATCTTTTAAAAACTCAGCAACTGTCTTGCTTATCAATGAAATTGTTGAGCTGGCGATTTTTTTTCGGTGACAAAATCAAATTTCAAAACGATGCAAATAATTTTTGAAAATGTATAAATTTCAAACTACTCTCAAATGCATAAATTTACATTTCGTTACATCGAAAAAGAAGAAAATTGTCTTAACCTTGACATGAGTTTTACTTCTATTTGAAGTATTGATCATAAGGTCAAAAATGAATGTTTTCTGTGTAATGTGATTGAGGTTAATTTTGTGTGCTTGGAAATAGATACGTGGAAATGTTGACGGATATCAAGACACCTGTTGGGTTGGCCAAAGCTTGGGTGCGTTTATCTTTGGAGAAAAAGCTACTGTCTCGTCATCTGAAATCAATTTTATCGAATCAAATTCTATTGAAGTGAGTTACAATTGCGTTTTTTTTTTCCAATTTCGTTTTAACATTGTGTGTTTGATGACGTATCCTCCTTGCGCTTGATGAGTACCGTCTGTGTGGATTTATTTTACATCTCAGCTCTTCTCCATTCACATTGAAACAAATGGCGTCCAATAAAGACTCCCCTCAGTGGGACACAATCATGACTGCAATTATCGAACATACATCATTTCTTACTCCATTACACCACTATTTGTAGATGACCTCAGCACGACTGACCATGAGCCTCCAAGATTCCATTCTAAACTGGCTAGTTCTCTGTGGCGTTTAAATGTCCTCCAAATCCAATTTAACATTTTTTGGCGAGAAAGCACCTAAAATCCTATTCCTACCTCCTTACTTAACTCCATCTTAATTCCTACCGCTAACATGGCTCAAGTCATCACTCTTGTTGTTCAAGGCTTCCACAAAATCAGAAAAATTGAGGCCAAAAGCCTTAGAACAGCTCCTCCACCAGACACAATCACGGACTTCTGCTCCGTCTTTATCAAGCCCGTAGCTACAGTTAATGTGTGCGGGGGGGGGGGGGGCATGACTTGTATTTTCGAGAAACTACATCGTATCAAAAGGATACCCACCCGCCCTCTATAGTCTAGTGGACAAAGAAGAAAAATGTTGCGTTTTTTGCATGTCAACTGCATTTCTTGAAACATTACGCCAACAGACGTTTTTTGGGGTAAAATTTATCGCTGAATCCGAATTTCGATGTTGGCAAGCTGAATTTTGCCCCCTAGGGGCGCAAATTCAAGATGGCGCCTGATAAAAACAGAAAATCTATGATAATTCTTGTACAAACAAAGTACCGTTATGCCAACAGACTTTCTTAGGGGTAAAATTTACTGCTGAATCGGAATTTTGATGTTGGCAAGCCGAATTTCGCCCCCTAAGGGCGTAAATTCAAGATGGCGCCCAATAAAAGCAGAAAATCTATAATTATTCACCCATAAACAACGTGCCCTAAATTATTGCACAGTACACGTTTTCAAAGGTTCAAAACGTGATAAGATTATCAGTATTCACTAGATAAGATAAAATGTAACTGTTGAAATTAACTGAAGAAACAAAATGGCGGCCAAATTTTCGTCAATTTTGCGGTCAAAATTGATGAATTTGGACAATTGCGCAATAGATGGTTGTGAGATATCGTTTCCATAGTTTTTTAGGTCAAGAAGTTCAAAAATTGATGTCCGGGAACAGTGGCGTATCCAGGATTCCCTTGAGGAGGAGGGGGGGGGGGAGATTTCCAAAATAGGAGGTCCAAAAAAAAAAAATGAAATAAAAGGAGGAAAAAAATTCTCTCATTTTCTCTTGGCACGTACGTTATACATACGCAAGGCAAGAAATATAAAACCCAAGGGGGGGATTCATCCCCCTAATCCCCCCCTGGATACGCCACTGTCTGGGAAGCATCAAAGTAATTGGAAGTCATCATTTCATTGCTTGGAAATCCGGATTGAATGTTGATTGATGGCCGCGTATAATTTTCTTTGGTTTACGGACGTATACGTGTTATATTAATTAGATAATAAAACTTTTGAAAAAAAAAAAAAAAAAAATGGGAAAACAGTATCCGCTTCAGAATTCTATTCCTCAGAAAGGTGGGGGAAGTGGTGAGGGCAAGAAAGGAAAGTGGTTCGAGTGGGTAGTTCCGGGAATCGTGTTGATGTCATCAACAAGAGTGTTGGCAAGTGAGCGGACGTGAAAAGAAGGTTCTCACTGCTTCAGCCCAGAGGCTGAGATGAGAGCTACTGCGGAATGTTCCAAGGGTCATTCTGTGTGCTGATGATGGCACAGCGTATACGCGGCCATTAATCAACACTCAATACGGATTTCCAAGCAATTTTGTCAATTCCACAAAAGTAAAAAACTTGATTTACACCAATAGACTGCATAATGAAGAGATACAGCCAATGACATCTAACTTTCATCCCTTGCCAAGGCTTTAAAAAGGGTTCTTTCGTTTTTTAAACCCTTGGCAAGGGATGAAAGTAAGATGTTATTGGCTGTATCTCTTCATCATGCAGTTTATTGGTGTAAATCAATGTTTTTTACTTTCACGGAATTGACGAAATTGCTTGGAAATCCGGATCGAGTGTTGATTAATGGCCGCGTATAATTTTGAACGGTATACGGGAAATGTGTTGGTGATTCTTTAACCTATCATAATGCGTGAATTGTATGACAGTTGCTACCGTATTTTCGTCGAGACTAGAATGGAGGACTTAATTATAGACTCATACACAATTGATATTGGAGAGATACTTGTAAAAGATGCTATATTTGTATTTTGTACTTATTTATGATCCTTTTAGATGTTTAACTTTATTAACAGAAAGAAGGAGAAAAGAAATCCTGAACTGGAGAGGAACTTGAAAATCCTTCCAATTCAATGTTACATAAAATGCTTATAACTTTTTTCACAGGATCATCAAAGGTAAAGAATTTGAAACTAGTACTTCGTAAGAAGTTTCCCTCCCCTTAATTCCAGAATGATGACTTTCAATTACCCTAATGCTTCCCAGACATTAATTTTTGAACTTCTCGACCTAAAAAACCATGGAAACAATATCTCACAACCTTCTATTGCGCAATTGTCCAAATTCATCAATTTTGACCGCAAAATTGACAAAAATTCGGCCGCCATTTTGTTTTTTCAGTTGTTTTTAACAGTTACATTTTATCTCAGTGAATATTGATAATCTTATCACGTTTTGAACCCTTGAAAACGTGTACAATAATTTAGGGCACTTTGTTTATGGGAGAATAATTATAGATCTTCTGCTTTTATTGGGCGCCATCTTGAATTTGCGCCCTTAGGGGGCAAAATTCAGCTTGCCAACATCGAAATTCGGATTCAGCGATAAATTTTACCCCTGAAAACGTCTGTTGGCATAACGGTACTTTGTTTGTAGGAAGATTATCATAGATTTTCTATTTTTATCAGGCGCCATCTTGAATTTGCGCCCTTAGGGAGCAAAATTCAGCTTGCCAACATCGAAATTCGGATTTAGCGATGAATTTTACCCTAAAAAACGTCTGTTGGCATAATGTCTCAAGAAATACAGTTGACATGAAAAAAAAAAAATAATTGTCCACCAGACTAGAAGAAGTCATTCTTGAGAAGAAGCTAACTGAACTGACCCGAAAGAAGAGAGAAAGAAAGGAAGAGACTGCGACAGCTAAGCACAACTTTGTTCCCTGAACCGCGAGCCTATCAAGCGTCACCTTTACAGGAGAAGAAAAAATACTACTGGACAAGGCATAAGAAAAACTAAACCAATGTTCAGAAAACCACCGTTGAAAAATTTACCTCACAAGCTTGACTCTCTTTCTCTCTCGTACGAACAATGCAATTGGGTCACGTGTCCCGGCCTAAAAATCTCTTCATCATTCTCTCGTACCTTTATTCTGCCAATTACCTCATGCATGCAACTTCCTGACCCCAGCCATTGTTTTTCATTTCAAATTTTTCTGTATATTGCAGAAGTATGTACAAACGCTACGCGTTCCTTCGATGCGAAGAAGAAAAAGAGCAATTTCTATTCCATTTACTTTCATTGAATGCGGTTGATTATTATTGTTTCACCACTACCTACGTCAATTGTAGTAAGTTGAATTCGCATCTAAAGTATTTTTAGTTCCACAATCCTCGTGTACTTTAAATATCGTTTGCTTTGTTTTAGGAATTCCGTATCGCGTTCTCATTTACTCTTCCACAAAAATCGCCTCGTCTCTAGCAAGTCATTGTTGGATAGTATTATCCGGACAAAATGGTGAAACAGAAAAGATACCGATTCCAAAAGGACATTTAGAATTTGTGTTCCATGTAAGAGCGAAAACATTTAACGCCGACAAATTCAATACAATTTAGTTTCTACAAATTCACGATCACTTCATTTTGCAGTATAAGAATCTCGGAGTGTTGACCTTATTACGTATAGGACAAGAAAATAAGAGCTTCAGTCTGAAATGGCTCGTTAATTGGGTTATCGTTCGAAATGAAGTTACCGGTCACGTATACAGGTAAATGGATTTGCCTTAATTAAACCCATACGTTTCAAGCTCGAAAATATATCATCGTTTTCTTCAGTTTTCCGTGCGGTCGTTGGTTGGGACGCGGTGTCGATGATGACTCGTCAGAGAGATTGTTGATAGGAAAACGAATTTCAGAGACAGGAGAACGTGGACGCGGATTTACGGCAACACGTATTCGTAGTCCGAGCGTGCCACCCATGAAGCCCTACGTTTCTGATACCGAAATACAACAGAACTTGAGTGAGTATCCTAGAAGTGTTACGAATTCGTCTTATGTAGTTCATTATGAATGATATTGTTCGATTTATTTCATGGTAGGCGAATGCGTGAACAATATGGTGAAATTTTATTACGGGAAACCGAAAGACAACGAGTCCATAGCCACGTTACTGTGCGGAGAACAGGGTTTAGTTCATCATCTCGAGCAAATGTTCTTATTCGGATTCAGATCGTCACGTCTATTCGGACGTAATTTGTATGTCTGGGACTTTATTGGTGAGTAATAAAAGCGAAGACATGAAAATTACCGTCTCATAGAGTGAGCTCTTATTTCGAAAAGGGGGATTTTGATCACAAAAGAAATAAAAATCAAACGTTTGCGATGTATGAGACTGAATTAGTGGCAGAAAAGATATAATTTATTCTCATGTATCGCAGAAAAAGTCAAAGAAGAAGCAGACATCGTGAACGATGACACCGACGAAGAGCTTGCATACTTTTGTAAGCTCGTTCACGAAGTCCAACGCGCCAGCACCTCTCTGGGACGTGAAGGGCGATTCCAAGTATTTGTATGCGTTTCCATTCGGTAAGCGTGATCATTATCTCGATTTCTAATTTAAAATTTCCAAACTCGAATGCATCCTTCATTTTTCGATTTACAGCGACCATACCATCAACAGTTCGCTTAAAATTCTCTCTGAATCGAAAGCAGCCACCGAAATGTACGAAGAGCATTCGTTTCTTCGAAAGAAATCTCTATTCTATTTTCTGACTCATCTTTTAGATTCGTTGTATGATCTAGATATTTTTTTAGAAAACAGCGTAACGCTAGGTATTTCCATTGAGTCTCCGCTGGATTAAGATGCACTCCGCTCGTAAATGTACTGATGATTTATCGCGCCTAATTTTAAATTACGGGTAGCTCGTTTGCCGCTAGTCAAACAGGATGAATATTATTATATCTGGCTTTACCATTTTTTATATTTCTTAACTTCGATCTCTGCATGAAAAGTTCCCCTCATTCTATATGTATGTTATGTACAATTTTAGCTTTTATGTGTTTGTTTGCCTCGTGTTTATTTATTCTCATATACTTAAGGTTAAATCGAATAATTTTATACAAAGCGTCTCTATTTATTGTGTCATTCTTGTTCCAATACAACGAAGATCTTCTCCATTATATTATTATACTGTATAATGTAATCTTGACTAGTGATATCTCGAAGTGTATAATTTCATTTTGAATACCGCGTACGGAACTTGTATCTTATTAAAATATTTGTATTCTTCTTGTAAAAGAGTGTTGGTGAAATTTATTCTGGTGGTCTGTGAAACTGCGACGTTCCCTTGCGTCACGCTGTCTCAAGGGAATATTATGTCGCCGATGCCGTGAAATTCATTCGAATCATTTTAAGAAGAAAGTATTTCTGAACAGCGTTCCTGTATGATGGTCGAATCTCCAAATAACCGAAACCCAGGGGCCAGTTAGGAATTATTCTAAACATATGCCTATGGTTTGTAAGACTCTGCATACGGCATGGTTTGCAATCGAATAACAAGATACGTCGGTGTTATGAATTTTTTTCCCAATAGTGAAGCTGCGGAGCTGCAGAATTTTTGATTGCTTTGCTTTAATTTTTCAAGATTTGAAAAAATAATATTAGGTGCCTACATCGAGTCGTGGAATAAATAGCTTTTCCTTTCGTCACTTCTTTTTTTGAAAGCGGTTCTATCGCCTTTCTCATATCATCGAGTTGTTGACAAGATTCAATTGATCGTGTGCGAAGGATAAACGAATGTAATTTAGTGTTAATAGGTATTCTCAGCCTGGGTAAAAAGGGAGAAAAAAATTGTGTTATAAGTATCAAAAATGCTTGCAGTTCTCGTTAAAGAGAAAATTTGAGTGCGTCAGAATGGATTTAGGCGTATCGTATAGATATAATAATTGATTCAAACTTGAAACAGAAAATTGGTAATCTTGTATGACTTGGCCATGTGATAGGAAGGATGAGAAAAATTATTTGTTTTCTCGCTGAAAGCAGTTGAATTGCGAATTTCGAGGATGTAATGATAAGAGTTAGAAATTTGAGACAGCGTTTCACTGCCTTCTAGAAATTAGACAAGTATGCTAGGAAGGATTTTTAGTTCTCTAATTTTCAGGAAAACTCAGGTACTAGAGACAGGGTGATAATGGAAAGAGGAAATGATTTTTATTATTATCCTTGAAAATGATTAATTATACCCATATGCGGTCAATAAGAATGAAGGACCAAAAAATGACCGAGCGTCAATAAAAATTCAAACCGATTTGAATTAAATATTAATGACGCTTCGTCATTTCTTTTTGGTACGTTCTAGAACGTGGAAGGGGAAGGGAACGCGAAGTGGGGCAGTATTCATTATGGCGTCATATTTATCAGTGCCACATACGTGTCACGTACATATCATACATAATATCAGCAACGTGTCACACTGCTTTCAATTTGGCGTCATTATGACGTGTTTTTGACAAGTTGGTGGCATCTAAAATGTGGGAAGCATGACATATCTATGACGTACCAGTGACGCGTCATGGGTGTGCCATGAAAAACGGGTCAGTAATTTGTCTTTATTATGAAATATGACTCGTCATGTGACATGTCAAAAGTAGGTACGGTGTTTTTGGCGCGTTTATGTCATGTAAAATCCCATGAAATTCTTCACAACGAGGCTTCAATATTATTGACCGAGTACTCAAGTCCTTTTTATTGACCATGTAAAGCTGCTTCATAACCAGGGCTGTGAACCTATATTATTTTTTCAAGGATTTCGCTTCAATTCATTCTAAAACTGAATTGAGGAGTTATCTGTCAGAAGGGCGTCCGATCAATGTAATTCTCATAGAACGGACGCCCTTTTGACAGATTACTCCTCAATTGCAAGATCCACTTCTTTTGGTTAGGCTTCCAAGAGGCGATTGCCCAATCTGCTTCCTTTTGGTTCCGCTTCCATAGATCATTTGTCGCATCCACCTTCCTTAATTGGTTAGCTACTTTCAAGTTGAAGCTTCTGCCGTAACTGCAGTCCTTTTATTTCTGCTTCCAATGAACTCCTGATGTACTGTCTGCTTCCTTTTGGTTCCACTTCCCGAGAGCAATTGCTAGATTTGCTTCCTTTTGGTTTTGTATTTTGATGAAAGAGTCTTTCAGGTATTGTGGTAAGAAAAAATTGAAAAAATTTACGGTATAGGTATCCGTTGAAAAAAAAGGCAAAGCATATTGGTTATCCTTCATTTTTCAGGCATATCCGCTATTTTCCACACATAAAATATTGATTACGGCTCTATTGGCCAAATTTCAAGATTCACTTCTTTTTGGTTGGTTCTGCTTCTGCGGAGCAATTGCCGGATCCGCTTCCTTCTTTGATACCTATTGCTTCTGTGGAGCAATATCGTCATATCTGCTTCCTTTTGGTTCCGCTTCCAAAAAGCAATGAGCATTTGCCATATCCTCTTCATTTTGGTTCTGCTTTCAAGGACCATTTGCAGAATACGCTTCCTTTTGTTCTGCTTTGAAGATCCACAAATTCAGTTCTGGATTCCAGGTACCATTTTGGATAGCGATTCCAGTTCACAGCCCTGGCTTAAAGCAGTATGTACTGATGTATACAGTTTGGATATGTTTGATTCATACCATGTTCTTCAACTAATTGTCTCAAACTCTCAATTGAACATCTCTCTCATAAACCAGCATCCTGATTAAGCAGAATTGATTATGCAATCAACAAAATTGAAAACAGGATCAAGATAATTGTCCATGGTAGGTTTGCGCTTTGCACTTTGCAAAGCATGCGCCTGATTTCAAGGATAAGAACCTGCTGGTTTGCTGGTCATTAAACCTGATGATGAAATGAGCTGTACAGTTTGCAATAAGGAGTTTGCAACCTTGGTTTGTGTTTGTCTAATGTTGTCCGCCATCTTCCTTTTTCAATAATGATTGATGATGATTATGCAGAAGCAGAAAACCATCTTTTGCAGGGATTGTAGAAGGTGGATGTGTATTCCTGTACAGGTACCTACTCGTCAAATTTTTGTTTTGTAATTTTATACAACAATTGTAGATGAATGGAATTTTAATTGCAAAATTCACAATTGCATGTTTGTAAATCTGTGTACTTTGTGGTGTTTAAATTAGGTTAATTAGGAAATAATGCTATAAACTGGAGTTTCTGTTTTGTAGTTCTAGCATGTATTTGTAGATGTATGGAATTTGGTAAATTTTTGCATGTTCCATAATCTGTGTATACTTTGCAGAGTTTATAATTCAAAGGTGCTGGGATACCTACTGACAATCATATTCTTACTAAAAGGGTGAGTACCTATACGTTTTAAGTCGACACTTGCTATTTGTGTATTATAATTATTTTGTTTGTTACCGTACCTAGCTGTAGGGATATAAGATTTTGTAGAATTGATATTTTTGCTTGTTTGTTGAATTGGTGCAGCTACCTGATACTAATAATCATCATATTTAATTAGAATGTGCCTCCCCGTTTTAGCCAAAATTTTTTATATACCATCATCAGTCCGGAGTAAATCGTGCGTATAAAGTCGATGACTTTTTACCGCTGCGGTATTTGTGTATTTGTAACTCTCCATTCGAGGAAATTGTGAATTTTTTCATCCTTCTGTTTGTCATTCCGTAGTAGTTGTTTCACTCTGAAATGTATGTGTAAGTTGACGACTTCTGATTCGACTCCTAGTATTTGTGTATTATTTATTGAACAATTTCTTTCGAATTGATTGAGGATCATGAATTTTTTATTTCAGATCAAAATTTCAATCGAAAGTACAGCCGTTTACCCTTGTTGTCAGTCCAGAGTAGCTTTTTCACTTCAAAATGTGGGTGTGTCTGATTCAATCTCGGATCCCTGCTTCTTCTGTCTAGAGAATTTCAAAAGGCGGACAGTGAACGAAGTGAACTGCGTGTTTTCTGATCCAAACCCAGAGAAAATTCTTCTTTTCCAAATGATCAAGTTACGTTTGGTTTATGAGGCGGACAACTTGGCAAAATTTAACTTCCAGGACTGAAAAAATTCTAATTATCCAGCTATTTTCGACCAAACAACTTATCGATCCTCGTCGATTAGCGGCAGATTCTTTGCTCGCCTCTACCTACAATCATAATCCATGAAAAATACGACACAAGAAGCGAAGTTGGCTGCAAAGAGTTTCTGTTTTTTTCGAAATCACATCATCATTCAACCACATATTCCTGGCACATTTTGTTCAAAATATCAATAAACAAATTATTACAACGTTCATGAATTTATTTTGACTTTGAGGTATATTTTACTATTTGCCCATGAGGCGCTAAAACACCTAAAAATATTTTTATATAAAAAATGAATATAAAATATTATACCAATCAGAGCATTTGAATCGAAGGACGGTTGAGTGGTGATACAAATAAAAGATAATCTTATTGGTGAGAAAGAAGAAACATAAATAAAATTAACGAACTTATGACGTACTTTTCTAAAAAATAGTGATTCGAAACATCATAATAATTTACAGTAAAGATAAACAATAAAAATAATGATATAAAATCACACATAGGTAGTTTGTTTGAAAAAATATCACGTAAAATAAAAAAAATAAAAAAAAACTTAGTACAAGAATGGAAATTTTTTACGAAAATAATGAGAAAAAAAAATACATTGGAACAACATGGTCAAATATGCCAGCTGAACACTTGAAAATATCACAATGTTATTTTAGAAATTGATACCTTAAAAACATACGTCCTTAATAACGTTTTTATGGTAACAACTAACGAATAATAATGAGAAAGAATACAAAAAGAAAATATGGACGGAAAATAATCTCGATAATAATACCAAAGAAGGATGAGGATATTTTTTGTGAAATCATAAAATGTAGGCAATGTCAGGTTTACAAAAATAAAATAATAAATAATTCCTTATTAACAAGAGTGTTCATCTTCTTACATTAAAAACAATATAAAATAAACTTATTAGTAATGAAAGTCTGCTCCTGTTGCAAGTCGCAGAAGTCGTAAATGCTTCCTCTCGTCCTGTAAAAAACAAATTTGACTCGCATAAATAGTCAAAATGATCAACATTAAGAATTTCAATAATATTCTCACACTTGGAGACAGGAATTCTCGGCGTTTATAAGTTTCTACGAGAAGCAGTCGAAAAAGGAGGGCAGGGCCGTGCTGTTGACCAAGAAATACATAAATTCATGATTTCTCAAAAAAAAAAGTCGAGTTTGAGATATTATGAGAAAATCCTGAGATTTTCTCATAAATTTTGCAATATCTCAAGATTTTTTGCTTGAAAGAAATCTTGGGACACTTCATAAAATCTTGAGACTTCGGGATAACAGCACTGGGGCAGGAGCCGTTATTGAATTGTTATTTTGCCGAAAAGGGCCAAAGTTGGCAACAAGAGCGAAAAGTGTGAATAATTGCCGAAAATTGTTCAAAAATTCAAATGGGAGGCAGAAGGTAACGAACAATAATGAATAAGAAAGAAAATTGAACCATAACAATAGAATGATGGAGTTGAGAGCCTTGAGAAGTGGCGTGTTAGGCAATGCTTGCTAAACGATCGTCATAATGAACTAAAACGAGATAACATCAGAAAATTCGTCGTTCCCATGCATAATTCGAAATTTTCCGCAAACAATTGTATTTCTACAAGGAATGAACAATTTTTCTCTATAAATGACGAAAATGAGTCGAAAAGAGTCTCTATTAGCGCCAAATGTCAATTCCTGTCTCTACTCGAAATAGTGATTTTACCCATTTGTATTTGAATTGTTGGCGACGACATTCGGCCATCTCCACCATTTGAGAAGGCCAGAACTCGAATGTTGTATTGTTTTCCAGGAGATAAATTCGTAACGTACGCCTCTAATTTTTCACCGATCACTATAATAGTATCTTGAGCGCGACTTATATCTTCTCCCAAAGGCCACACACGGACCTAAAAAAATGAACCGCAAATTAATTTTTTGATTTCGATGATTATAAAACGTTCAAAATTTTCGCATCACTTTACCTTGTATCCAGAAAGTGGTTCCTCGTCTCGATTTGGTGACACGTATCGCCACACGACTTTGATCGTTGAAGGATTGATACCTCTCACGAACACAGACGTAGGAGGTTGCTGCGGTGCTTTGTGGAAAGTTCTCTCTGTAAAACGTTAATATTAGAATTTTCCAAGTCTATTATCATTGCTTTTGAAGATTATGGAAATAACACATACCGAGAATACGTTCGCTTTCTGGTCCAGCGCCCGCTCCATTGAACGCCATCACCTTGACATAGTAAGTAGTATTCGGTTGGAGACCGACAATCAACGCCCACGGTTTCGTAGATCTGCTCAAATAGTACACTGCCGTATCCTCGCTCGCGTCTCCTTTCCAGTACTTCAACTATAAATATGACATAAATACACATTTGAATTACTACGTAACGAGAATCAAAAACATTTAAAAAGAGGAAATATACCCTGTAACCGATCAATTTTCCTCGAATATATTCACGCGTCAGTGGTATCGGCGACCAACTGGCATTCAACGCCGTCGAATTGTATCTCGTGGCAGTAATCGACTGCGGTTGAATATGTGGAATATCTTCGGCCGAGAAAACAGTCGAAATTGGAGATTCAGGACCACTACCAATATCATTGATAGCCTAGAAAAATATAGATATCGGTTTCAAAAGAGCTTCCAACCAAAAGAGACCGAAGAGATAAGTCCCCTTACTTGAACTTTCACATTGTATTCTGTGTAGTAAAATTCGTTAGAAATCGGCACGATAGCTACTCCTGGTTTGGTCGTCGAATCTAATTCTAACATCTGAAATTCCTTTTCATCGTCACGTCTTCTCCAAAATACTTTATATCGAATACCTGGACCATTTTGCTGCCACGAAGCCAGTGGCTGGAATTTTTAAACATTACATTCAAGCATCCGCGAAATCAAGATATATTCCACATAAATTACACTGAATTGTTAAACGAATAACGAACGAGTAGCTAATGTTAGGTTAGATAGTTTTTATCTGTTTTCTCATTTCCGTAGTCTTTCAAAAATCTTAAAATATCATCTTTACTAATATTACGCACTAACATATCAACGATGGTATCCATCAACTCGTCCGGATTTCCTTCATCAACCGGGACGATCTCACGCTGTAGATTTCGCTCGGACACTGGGACCATTTCGGAATCTGGCACACGATCAGGTTGCTCGGTAGCTACGATCGTTCTAACCGAATCTGAATCGCTACCACAATCACTGTCGATATGTCTAAGTTTAGTTTGAAGTAATTCCAATTTCCCACGTAAACGGCGAATGGTTTCCCTGTCCGCACGCAATAAATCTCGCAAAAAGTCGTTTTCCAGCTTCATTATTTTCCTGAAGTTGCTGTTCACGTTGTCCGCAATTTGAATTTTCTCCTCCATTAGAGCAATACGTTTCCAGAAATCTTCAGTTTGTTCGTCAACAAGAGCCGCTTTTTCGATTATGGTCAGTATTTTCTTCACAGTACTGTGAACATTTTCTCTTAATTCGTTCAGATATTCTACGATAATGGCGCACCGCTCTTCCGCTGTTCTTTCCTTTCGACTATGCGAATTCTGTTTTTCTAGCAACGAAATATTACGAAGTAATAGATGACCCACTTCCCTCTTCACGTCCGTACGCACGTTCGCGTCGATCAGGGTGGTAATACTATCTTTTATGCAACGCCACATAAGAACGGGTACAGATTTCACTTTACAATTTTCATTAATGTCTACCATGATAGATTTTCAGTCAAGTCATTACGCACGTACATAAAACAAGAGAATTTCATTGTGCGCTAACCGCGAGTACCGCTTGTTATTCGTCGAGTGCATTTCTATTTTAAATAATGCTAAGAAATGAAAGAATTATATTGTGCTTACAGTCCATGTGATGGTGAGATCGCCGATTTTACCTCCGCCTCCCGATACGTTCATCGGAGCGACGTACGGACGGTCAGGAGGAATGTTAGCCTTTGGAGACGGCTCCGATGGTTGACTCATACCGATTTCGTTGACCGCTTGTAAACGAAACTCGTACTGCGCCCATGGTATGACGGCGTCCTCTATGGTCGCTTCTTTACGTTCGGAGAATAAATCCGATTTACGGGTACGATCCATATTCGCGACTAAAGTGGTGTTGAATATTGTTATTAATTTCAACAATTATCGGTTGATAGCGCGTATCTTTTGAAATTCGTGCTTACTTGTGGTCAGATTGATCCAATATTTATCCCAATTGGTGCGAGCGCTGACGACGTAATACATGATAGGTCGGCCGTTAGCTGATCCGTCTGTCCATTGTAACTTCACGTCTTTTTTCAATACGTCGTTAACCAATAATCCACCTAGGAAGAGTTGCATAAGTTTAGTAGCTGGAACTTGTCTTAGAAGAAAGATCGATCATTTGGAAAAGTCAAAATGTCCACAATTTTCTTTATTTAGCCTATCAGCTAAATTATTCAGAATGCTTCTCATCTTACAAGAGGAGACCATCAGAAAAGCTGAGCTGGTCTCCCTTCTCATTATACTAAGGTTTGGTAGAAGCCGGAATTCCTCTGTAACCCTCGACTGGGCCGCAGCTCTCTCCAGTCATGTTCAGAAATTTTCCAAGCTTAGCGTCTCCGACAATCGAAAATTACTTTCAAGCACTCTTCCTTTCATATACCGATCAAAAACCGACATTTTTCCGAGTCTTCTCCCTTCAGACATAGATCTGGACAACCGAAATTTTTGTAAGTCTCTCACTTGATACAGCTAGAAAATCGAGAATTTGTCGTTAGTTGGTCGAACCCAGTCCTCCTCACTCCACGAAACCAAGTTTAAGTTAGGGAAAGACATTAAGCAATTCCAATTCTCAATCTTCCTCTCCCGAGGACGCCGCTTCTTCTTTTCATAGGTTCTCCAATAACATTAATACGTGACTTATAATTCAAGAGGCATAAAACAAGAAAATTATACAAGAAGTCACGATTATAATTCACAAGCACAGTGAATCTCAACAGACAATTGATTGTTGAGTCGAAAACGTTCACTGTGCTCGTGAATTTGAAAATTATGATCGTGACTTCTAGTAAAATTTCAATGTTTTAGACCTTTTTAGGTTCTCCGAGTTCCCCAAGAAACGTCGGATCCTTCACCCACCTTCCTTTAAACCAAAATTTGCCGAAAGGACGAAGAACGTAATTCCATTAAAAGCCCTATCAAACATATCCTCTGGAAGAAAGACTCGAACCTTCTTTCAAGAGCACAACATCTCATTTTTCTAGATACAAACCTAAGTAGGTCAGACTTTCTTTCCCTTACGTTTTTCTAAACCAACATATGCTGGAAGGACGGGGGCAATTTTCCTAAGAATTTCTCTTCGAAAAAAAAGATCAGTACTTGAAGCATCGCTGACAACGAATCAATATCTCCTTACCTGGCGAGCTCGGTGGACCTTCGATATAGATGGTCGATCGCGACTCCACACTTCCTACGACCGTTTTCGCGATACATTCGTATTCGCCCGCGTTCGCAAATGTTACATTGTAGATGTTCAATATGCCTCCATTAACAATCTATTAGAACAAAATTCCCGGGTGATGAACAGCTCGAAAGATACGTTTGAATTATTTTCTACTTACTAAAGATGAGTCCATTGGTCGAATGACAGAGTGCAGTTTCAATCCATTATGCGTCCAAATATAAGCCACGTCCAGACGATCTTCAGACAAGACGAAACAACGCAATTCCATATTTTGACCTACAATCAAGGTCAACTTAGCCGGTAATGTCTCCACAAATTGAGGTAAACCTACGAAAATAGAACACACAATTTCAAAATGTGAATAACTAGAAAAGAGCCGCTCTGACCGCGTTCAGGACAGCGTAAAAACTTCGAAGGATGAAAAACGTGACTTACGAAGAACTGTGAGTCTCGTAGAACTAGTGTCAGCGCCATATTGATTCTCTGCGTAGCACGTATAAACGCCAGCATCAGAACGCGATACCGGGCTAATCGTCAGGTTACCTTCGATTATCAATTTCGGACCACCACTGCCTGTACCAAAATACCGATGAACGTTTTCCGAATAACAAATTGCTGTCACAAATCATGTTTTCAAAAGCACTCACCGATAGTGTATGTGTCTTTCTTCCACGTAAATTTGGGTTTCGGAGCAGCTTCCGGATTGCAATAAATCGTAATTTTACGTCCTTCAGCCGCGTAAACCTCCGGATCCAAGGTCCTTCGTTTGAAAGTTGGCTTCATAGCTGAAAACGAGTGCTAATACATCAGTAAAATTGACAAAAAATTCTTTCGACGTCTCAGAAAAGTATCTTACCCAAAACTCTCAGCTGAGCTGATGAATATCGCGTTTTAAGAGCGTTAGTTGCACGACATTGATACATAGCGGGGTCTTTTTCGGGATCTAAATATTTAATAGTGAGTATATTATCTTGGACCGAATATCTCGAAGCGAGTTCGTTCGAGGCATTCACTATGAGCGGTTCGCCATTTCTAAACCATCGATACGTAACATCAGGATTTCCAAAGGCTTCGCAAGTCCACGTAAGATCCGAATGAATATCCATATGACGATCGAGCAATGGAATCGTAAAATTTGGTTCCGCTAAAAAATAGAAAAATGAATTAAGAGAAATTCTACGACGCGACGTAATTGATAAAAATGAAATGCAAGCTAACCTTGGACATTAATAATAATCTTGGCTTCCTGAACGTGATGATCGTTCGAAAAGCGACACACGTACTCTCCTTGATCCTCCATTCGAATAGACGGGATTATCAATACACGGCCGTGATTCTCTACTCGGTAATTCTTTGGCAAAGGCGCGTTACGGCGAGTCCAATTATACGAGGGGATAGGACTGAAATTGTTGAAATTAATTTATAAAACTGCCCTACGACACATGACGGTTTCCGTAACGACCGTTTACTTACTAAGCGAAAGCAAAGCATTCTAATCGAGCATCTCGGCCAGCGATTGGAGCACTTGGGAACACTTTTGGAAACGTATTTCCAATTTGCAATTGTTGAGGATTAGCTGAACGAATTAAATAAAAATTGATCGTGAGAACAAATTCTTTAAAAAATGTTCATCGATTAAATCATCACTCACAAGAAGGATTGACAGAAAGAGAAAATACTGGCCCATTCCTGCCCATAGAAGAATCGGCACTATCTCCCATATGTACGTTACAACTGTAATTTCCTGCGTCGATTGGTTCTAAAGCCGAAAAATAAAGTGCGCCGTCACGAGATACAAAGACTCGTTGATCCTCCGGTACCAAATCGGGAAATAGTGGTCTGCTCCAATAATATTTCACCTCTGCAAGAATATCACTGCCTCATTAGTCATTACTTGTACGATTCAATCATACAAACTTGTATTACTTACCCGGATAGAAATCGGGAGGATCGCAATTCATGGTTTTTCCCCAATTTTGCGAGCCCGTTTCCCCGGGTCGATTCGAATTAAACTCGCCGATAAAACCGAAATTCAATTGCACGACTTCCGAAATGATCGAACCGAATTCGTTGGTAGCTTTGCAATAATATAACCCACGATCGGTTTTATCCTTCGGATCATTTATGATTAAACTGCCGCCCGACAAAGTGTAACGTTTGTTGCTCAACGGGTCAATTTTTTTGGGAACTTTCTTATCCGCTTCGTATTCTTCACGGAACCATTCGTAGGTTGGAGCCGGAAATCCGCCGGCACGGCAACTATAAATAAATTCAGCGATATAACACGCTCCTAGAAGTTATATATTTCGATAGAAAGATTGAGTACTTACGTCATTGTCACGTCTTTCGTATCTTTAGCATTATGCGTGTCATAAACAACATCGACAGGTTGTCGGATGAAAAAGGGTCCTCGAGGTATTTTCTCAAAATCCTCTATATCAGATCCATAAGCGAAGGTCCGTTCCTCAGCCACCAAGTGGGATAGTTTTGACAATGGAGCTTCGCAAATATACGTCAGGTGTTCGTCACCGGTTACTTTCTCCAAACCCCATCGATTGGTGAAACTATAAACAACCATTCGAGAGTTACATGTATTCGAATTATTTTCCTCAGAGATTAGTCACGAATACAGTATTACTACCTATAGGCGAGGTAATCTCTGTTAAGAATGCTCATATCACGTTCTCTCTCCGGCAGAAATATAGCATTCAGATCATTGAATGACGAGCCGTCAGCTTCATTGATCCAATAATTGGGACTTTGCTGCTTTCCGCTGGTGTACCATCTTCGATGTTGCGGGTCTTGCCACGCCAATTCTTGAACGATGAAACGATGCTCGTCCATCGAATTGATTGAGAGCAATTCTGCATCATAAGCCTGAAACGAAGCGAATCGTTTACTTAGGTAACCTAACCCGAGTACATGATAATTCAAGACATCAACAAGAAACGCTACCTGGCAATTTCGTTGAGCTTCAGCACGTGGACGGATAGGCGATTTGATAAATCTATAGCACGAGTTTTCATGTCTATACCAATTTTCCGGACATTTGTACGGAAGGTCGGAATCGATAAATTGTGCCGCGATACCAGCGAAAATACAGATACCGAGCCCCAATCGTAGCAAGGGCCGGAGATTCATATCTGGAAAACACCGAATGTAAGAAATATGCTACACGGTCTAATATTATAATCAATATATACGGTAGATGCAAAACTGATAGAAACCGGAGTTATCGCAATTGAGTCGTTAGAGAAGATGATATTCACAACCACACCCCAGTTGAATCAAACGATAAACTCACTTGCTCAGATGAAAAACGAATTGGCTTCATACAAAACGATGAGCAATGCATAGAAATAGGTTGGAATTGTCTCGAATGCGAAAGAGTATTGTTTAAGTGCACGAGAATTCAAATTTGGGTATCAAAATAACGTTTACACCTCTTTTGATTACTCATAGCATCAAAGCTTCATTCAGCAGCAGAATGTTGACGATGTGTTGCATTTGCATAACCAAAACATCGCAGATCGTTTGTATTGTATGTAAACAAAAGTGACACCAACACCAACACAAAATACAGGAGCGTATCAACCAATCAGATCTCATTACCTTATCATGCTTTCGATGATTGGTTTGTACTTGTCAGGCTCTGCATTGTGATTTTTGTCCGGTCAATAATTTTTTCAAAAAAATTTATCTTCCTGTGAATCGTGATCGGATGGATGATTGTTTCCTAGAAACTAATAGAGTGGTATGAATCCAGCACCAACTTGTCAGTTTGGCGAAAGCTGTTACAGGTTACAAGAAAGTCATTTCATTTCATTTCGACATCCTCATCGTAAGTATGAGTGCACGTGTACATTATTGTTGCTAGTTACCTATTCATGTGTCTTATAAATCATTCTTCTTTGTTTGATTGTTACAGTGGATGACATATTGAATCAGTGTGACGAGGATATCGTGATTCCACCCGGATATTCGTTGAAGGTATCCGAAGAAACCCTTTTCAGTCAGCTGAATATAGTGAGGTGGTTAAAGATTTCAAATAGGCTACCTTCCTCGTCAGTAGAAGCCGCGAGAACTGAATCACTTCCTGCTCGAGACAAACCTTCAAAAATGAATCCGGCTTTAAAACGAGGACTAAATGATTACATGTCTTATGTCCGTAAGAGGTGTAAAGGAGATATATTACGAAAAATCGAGCATTCAGAACCGTATGGTTTCTTTCTATCGGGTATTGCTGCAGAGGCTAAGACTCACGATGAAATGCTTACGGTTTCTTTCCCAGGTAAGGTGATCCTCGATCATTGTTTCTTTGGAATCGAGTTTTTCGTAATCGGTATCTATTTGATTTCTTAGAGTTATTGAATGAAAAATTGGGTGTCATAGAATCAAGTTTACAAATAAACTTCATGGTTCAGATCGGCTGGTTGCTGGCACAATATGCCGTTAATAATGAAAAGTAGTTACCCTGGATTTGTGAACACGTTTCAAGTCGAGATCCGTTGTTATTAACTAATAATGCTTGTATTATAGGAGTACTCCAATTACATTATTGTATGGTCACGAAGATGCCGAGTTGAGAGAAGCTTTGAACCAGAATATGATTCCAAATGTAAAAGCTACGTTCATCAAACCTAGCGCATTTGGTTCGCATCATACGTGAGTATTTCATTTCAATTGTCGCATTTTGAACGAAATTTCCTCCATTTTCTTTTTTCTGTATTTCTACCTGATTTCAATTCATGAATGTAATTTCACGTTTGTCTAAAATCCCTTAAACTTCGAAAACATGAGTCCTTCGAATTTTTATACTGGTCTCTTTCACTTTTCATTCATTTTAAAGAAACTGTTCAAGATAAGTAAAATAAAAGATGATTGCAACAAGATTAGCTCATATATTACTAATTTCTTCTTCTTTTTAGGAAAATGATGATTTTATCATACACTGATGGCAGTATTCGGGTTATCGTCACTACTGGAAATTTGATTGAAATGGATTGGGAGAACACAACTCAAGGGTAGTTGAAATTAGTTTTTTTTAGTAGAGAACTGATATAATATTTGATCTTCGATATTAAGTTTGTTTGCTATTTCAGAATTTGGATTAGCCCTCGGTTACCTCGTGCAGAGGGTGTCGGCGGAACAGATGTATGTGATTCTGAAACCCAGTTTAAAAGAGATTTGTTGAACTATCTGGAGTCTTACGATTTACCGGATGTAAAACCGTGGATTGAGAAAGTCAAAAATGCGGATTGTAAGGAAGTAAAGTAAGTAACGGAACACAGATTATTTGTCTGAGTAGAATATTGATATCATACAATCGCCATTTAATTTTGACTTTTTTTACTCCATGGACGAAAGGTTTGAATAGTGTTTCCATTCGTTGATTACAGGGTATTTTTTGTCGCAAGTATACCTGGTACACATTCCAAAACAATTCCTCTCAATTGGGGTCTAACCAAAATGAGTCAATTGCTCAGCAAGCACGCAATCGTTTCCAACGATACCGCAAAAGATTGGTCTCTATATTATCAATGTTCTTCGATTGGATCTTTAGGTCCCGAACCCTACGCATGGTTACTAGGCGAATTCACCAGAACCATGCAGTTGGCCAATAAATGCTGTTCGTTCCAGCCGGAAGTCAAATTGGTAAGGACATCATTCTTTCATACTTTGTTCTAGTCAATTTGATATTAATTTGCCCGGCGATTTGTTGCCTTTAGATCTATCCGTGTTTTGAAGACGTAGCCTCGAGTTACGATGGCCTACCTGCTGGTGGTTGTATTCCTTATGGGAAAGCTACGCATGACAAGCAACCGTGGTTGAATAACTATCTTTGGTGAGGAGATGCATTGAAAGGATTAGTTGATGATGTGCGCTGTTGTTCATTCAATTTTTCTTTTCATAGTAAATGGAGGAGTTCTGAGCGCCATAGAACAAGAGCGATGCCTCATATCAAAACGTATTGTCGGTTAACGCCTTGTAAAAAGTATTTATCCTGGTTCTTATTAACCAGCGCCAATTTATCGAAAGCGGCTTGGGGCATGGAAAATAAAGCGAGAACAAATTTGCGAATTCTAAATTACGAAGTTGGTGTGCTTTTTATGCCTCAAAATCTGGTAAGTTGAACTACATTTCGATACAATTTTTTTTTATCGAATTTCTGGGTTTATTCAATGAATTCCTTCAGAAGGTTCATAGAAAGCCATTCTTTTTACGAATTTCAGTTTTTCCTCGAGTTCGTGTATTCATGTTATATGTCGATTTCAGATTTCGAAATCTCGATTACCTTTAACAAATCAATCACCCGCGGAGGATGGTCCGACATTTTCTTTACCTTACGATGTTCCATTGACCAAATATACAAAAGAAGACGTGCCGTGGTTCATTGATATGCTTCAGAATGCTATGTAAAAATGTTATCGCCGTATCCTTGATCAGTAACCTTATAAGAATTTCCGTTTTTTAATTATCTTTCCGTACCTACGTTTCTTTGTTGTCGAATATTTTTTCACTGAGTATAATCTTTCTATTATATCATTTTTAAGTTTCTTGATGACATTTTTTTTATTTCATTGACAAGGAAGGACCCGTACTATGGAAAGTCTTTTTTATCGTTTTTCTCAACATTATGTAGCTCGATACGTTGGACTCAGGAGCTATCATTAATTTTCTTTGCAGCTGAATCGTATCTTAAAAATTCTCTTGGCCACCCGTGTTTTCATCTACAAAAAATGAAAATTTAATTCTGAAAGTTTACTAACGAAGGCTGGGTGAATGAATGACAGATGGTTCCAAATAGTGTAAGAAAATTCGCCTTACACTTTACACCTTGGATTTTAAGCTCTTTACAATTCTCAAATAAAATCACTCATAAATCCGCTCGTTTATCTATATGAAAATAATTGCTGGTGTTGGTTCGGTTCGATTTCGTTTTACAAGCTACGTTACGTCAGTCCTTCTACAGGTCCTAAAGGGTTAGATTGCGTTGTGTGGAAGACCGTCAAGGTCATCAGGAAAAAACTGCTGAATGCGCAGACGTATATTCTTATCGATTTGTTATTTATGTAACTATTTTTTCGCTCAAGAAATAACGTTTACAAAACATGCACATGTCTGCATGTTACAGTAATTATTGTACACTTGTAACGCGTTTATTTGGGAAATATTTGGAAATTGCTCGGCTCTCAGCGCGATGCAAAGAATATTTTTACGCGTCAAAATCGTGAATCCCTTTGCGGTAATTCATATGGATGCCCGGAAACTTTCCATCGTCACATTACCCTGCGTACAATTTAGGCGTTGGTGTTGAAAGCAGCTCAGCTAGCCGGTTTGATTGATGAGCCTGAGTTCTTTCAAAATGATCAATTCTGAGCAAGACGAAGTCAAGTCGGGGTCCAACGTATGCATGATCACAATTTACATCACATTGGCGTTATTACTCTGTTATTGGCTATTCGAAGTGCACTATTTCGTACGTTTTCTTCTGTGTGCTTTTGTCGCCAGATACTGGAAAAAGTCGATTCATATTCTTGATGAAACTTTGTACTCGGGTAAGCTTTACTGAAAGTATCCCCTGTATACCTATATAGGTAAACCTTTTGGGGGTTACGAAACTTACGTAGATGTCTTCGATTAAATGATCGCTAATGAAGGTGTTTTCGCGATTTCAGGAGTCTGTTTGACTACAGACGTCGATACTTTACTATTTCATATGAATAATACGCGTTATTTGCGCGAAGTAGACTTCGCTCGAGCAGATTTCTACGTTCGTTCTAGGCTGTGGAGTGAAATAAAGAAGAAAGGCGGTTCTGTGGCTCAAATATGTACCAATATTCGTTACCGTAGATTCATAAGGCCGTTTTGTTTTTATACGATTACGACAAAGGTAAGTAATGTTGGTAATAAGTATATCTGCTTACCCAAGTCATGAGATTTATAGAACTTCACGTTCATAAACTTTTATGATTATTATTAATGCAGTTTACCCATAGAGTACTTACTACTGACTTTTGAATTTGGAGATGAGATCAAAAGGTGAAGATATTTATGATTTCATCTCAATTTCACCATGGGGATATTAGGGACTCAGCTGCTATGAAGGAGAACAGTGGGCGCGTGTTCTCAAGGACGCCTTTGAAACGAAAATATTCAAGTGACATCATTTTCCTGAGTTATTTTTTAAACGTCTCAACTCTCAGGGCATTTGATTAATTTGAATGATGAATAAGATTAAGCAATATAGATACAATCTGGAGAAACTACAAAGCTGCCAGATTTACTCTTCTTTTAGACAGACCTGGAAAAAGGAGAAGTAGACGTACTCCTGAAAATACATGGCGACCCTATCTAATTACGGCAGTGTTGCTCTATAAATCTAAATCCTCACGTTATGGCGTTTGTATGATTGCATTTTTTAATTAATTCATTTGCAAGAATTCCAAAAGGTAGCTTCGATTTATATAAATAATTTTAAATTCCGCCGTAGGTACCTAGGTACCCAAATACTCCAGCTAAGTTGAATTTGATTTTTTCAGGTGATTCACTGGGATCATAATTCCATATTTATGGAGCATCGTTTCATATCGAAAAATGACGATTTTGTGAATGCAATTGTGATGAGTCGACAGCGGTTAATGAATTGTAGTGCCGAGGAAATATTAGGCGGATTACTCTGCCAGCAGAATAAAGACAACGACTTGAATTTGACGAAACCAGATTTGCCGGCTGAATTCGTTCGGTGGGTGGAATGCAATGATATATCGAGCGCTACTTTACGTAATGGTAAAATTGGCGATGGTAGTTGAAAACTTCTGAGCTGGCCCTATTCATGAAGTATTATTAAACGATTTCAAGTATAAGTATTCCTATAATCTTTATAGTTAATACTGTTAGGTACCCGAGTCATCGCGATGATCTACTCTTGGATTTTCGGTAAACTATATATTGTCAGCGATCATTTCCTATTGCAGTCTCATCTGATCTCACTTGTTTTAATAATATGAAAACAGAAATAAGAATTAATCACCGGTATTTAGGGAGCGCACGTGTATTAGTATCGACTGTAAAAAGATGAGGGAAAAAGTTTGTAACATTTTTATTAGGATTGAATAGTTGCGCGATCGTTGCAATCCGCGAATCACACGTGCTGTACCTAGCAGAAACTGATTCTGTGACACTGTTTTGAGCGCTATTTCTTCATTCCCCTTTACAACTCCATTTTTCCAATGAAAACAGAAGATATGAGAATAAGTAACTTGGTAATCACTTTGCAAGGTTTAATATAGCAATTGATAACTGGAGTAAGAACCGGTACCTAAATCCGAACTATGAAGCGTATGTACAATTATACTTATTCAGTTATGAACTCAAATTCCTCATTCAGTCGTAAATCGAAAAAGTGATCCAATTCGGTAGAATTTTAAGGTAAAATTTCTTGGGTATCGTCGAGAATGGAATAGCCTACACAATGGAAAAAATTTGATTAATAAATTCATCACTTTTTTTTTTCTTAAGGTTTGTGTTTGATAATTGGTGATGAAGTAGATCACTGGTGAGATACTAGGCCTATATCTATATTTTTTTGCATAGGTACTGATTAAAATTACATTTAAATTTTAATTACCTGTATCTGGCAGAAGGGCGTCCGCTCCATGTATTTCTTATGGGACGGACGCCCTTCTGCCAGAACCCTTTTCATAATGAGCAACAACAAGTTTTTATAAATAATCATCATCGTAGATAACAAACCTAGATATGGAATGACAGTTAACCATATAACAATTTGAGAATAAATTTCAGAGGAAAAAAATTCATGCAAAAAATTTATCTTTATTGGACTTATAATAAAAGGTCATTCAACTCTCTTCTGATCTTCTCTCATTCTCAATAGAATTAAGTATGAATAAGTAAAACATTTCGACTTTTCATGAAACTGATACTTATGATAATTTCGTTGATAATAATGACGAGAATATCTACTTATCAAGAATTTTCATCTCCACATGTTTGAATAAACTGCCTCATAACGCAATCCATTTCTTCCCTAGTTCCTAAAAAAAAAAAACATTATTCTGAAAAGGCGACAGAAATTCATTCGTTACCACCTGGTGAATCCCACTCTGAAGAAATAAATTTGTAATTGATAGTTTTCGAGGGTCATCATCGATAGCGTTGTTCCTACAAGCTACAGGTAAACATTTTTACGAAGTCGAAATAATTTTTCTTTTCTAAATAAGGCTGTGAATTATTGTAACGTACTGTACCTCTTTGTCGATTTAAAATAACATACCCACCGGTATCGTACAAGCTCATTATATTCATTTTTCTTCAAATGGTAGATGTTCTACATAATTTATTGGTTCAATGAATTCAATATTATAGTACGCGGGTCTATTGATTTAACGTAAAATTACAGATATTCGATCTACTTACTTCTCTTGACGTACCTGGTATATTTCGTTTGTACCGTATTTGATGCATCCAATCAAAGTTTGTACACTTACCAATTACCTACCTGTTTGCAGCTTTCAGTTACCATTTGTGATACAATTAAACATTTTCTCTTCTATTTTCATTTGTTGATGATTATATTGGTTATATTGCAACTTAGGGTTGATGAAACGACTTTTTCGCAGTCTCTTAGAATTTATCTTATAACATTTTTTTGATTGAAAAAAACTGTGCTTCATGGGTTCCCTTTCATTACTTACATTGATTAAGGCGAGCAAGGAACCTGTTTTATGGGGGATGTATGGGTTTCAATTCAGCATTTAAATATTCTATTCAAGAAGTCAGCATTTTGTCATTTTGAGTTCTGTTTCACACCGTCTTAAGAGTAAGTTTGCTAGTTGGTCAATTCCCTCCTCATAATTGAAATTGAAAAACAGTAAAAGCCGCTCATCTTCTGTGTCAGACTCATCATGGAAATCAAGATTGAAAGATGCCTCAATTTCAACTGAAAGAAGCTGACCCATTATTGAAAATCTAGTAAAAACGTGTATTGTGACTCATAAACAAAAACCAAAAATTGCAACATCTAATAATGTAAAATGAAGAGATAGGTATCTGAAATGTATAAATGTAAATTAGGAGGTAAGGCTTGTGTCAGCAGTAATATTTATGAGAGAGAGAAAGAGAAAACAAGCAAGCACCTCAGGCGAGGTGTTAGGAGGGTCGGCGGGTTGATTTTCATTTTAAATCTATTCAAAAAAAGAAAAAAAAAAAAGACTTTTGGCTTCTTACTAACGGATATTCTTGCGGATATTTTTGCTTTGCGCATCCTCAGTAGTAACAGAAAAGAGAATTATTGTTTTCATAAGAATGAAATCATTCCTTAACGAAGGTAAATGACTTTGTTCTTGGATATACAATCATTTTTCATCCACTCTCGCCCCCTCCCTCCTTCTGAGAAAGAAACACTTCATGAAACACCTTAAAAAGATTCCATAGCGAACATTCCTTTCCTTGCGGGCTAGTTAACCTATTACTATTCAACTCACCGCACAAAAACTATTAATCCGATTTTTAGAAGAAAAAGCCTCTACAAGCAAATTCACGTTTATGACTTCAATAACTCTAAATTTCATGAAAATCAACTCCATAGCTAAGGAATAATAGTAATAGTACTTAATAACAATAATCTTACCTCCAGATTCTAACAGGTTAAAAAATGAACTTGAAATAGAAATAATAAAATTACAACCACTAATCTTCTAAATAATCGAAAATAAAACAAAAATAATAATAAGAACTAATAATAGGTAATAAGAATGATAATAATAAGGATGCGAAGAGATAGGGAAGATATATGTTCCACAAAGATAGTCAAAGAAAATGCGTTTGACAAAAGTAATACATTCTACCAAGAAAGTTAAAAACGCACTGACAAGAATTTTTCAGCTACCACAAAAGAAGTCAAAAACGCACTGACAAGAATTTTCTCCGCTACCTGAATACTGCAGTTTGTAATAGGAAAATGAAATAAAAAGAAGAAAAAAAAAATAATAATAATAAAAAGGGTATTCTCCATTGTGTTGTGTATCTAAGGTAAGATAAGAAGATAAGAAAACGTAAGGGAGAAAAGGTGAAGGAGACAAAGGAGGAAACGAGGACGACACTGACGAAGACGACGACGACGACGACGACAAAAAGTGATTGTAATACGGTCGGTTAGCAAAAGCGCGCCGACCCTAAAAATAAATAAATCCATACAAAAAAGAGAGAAAAAAAACTTCGACTCCATTCTTACAACATGAAAATGAACGGTACAAGAGGCAATTTGCGATAATATTATGATGAAAGAATTATTATGAATAAAGTTCTGTTGAGACTGGAAAATATTGTCCGTATGAATGATGAGTCATGTGAAACGTGTTGTGACTTGATTCCTTCAGGCGAAGTTCTGATCACATAAAGCGGTGAAATTAACGTACTGAGATACGGGAGGTTTGTACAGAGCATATTTTATGCCAATAACCGATTTATTCCATTAACCGTAATTACAATAAGCGGCTATAACTGTATTCTTCAAGTCCCCATCTTATACATATACACATGGAAGTCAAAATTTGCGCGAGTTCCTCAAATAACTCGGTCCAAGTCTCCACAGAAGATTAAAAACCAAGCATAGGTACTTTATGATCGAAATTTTTTCAAAATTCCGAAGGATATCACAGCCTCCGCTCACAGTTCAGTCGTACGCCCAAATGTCTAGAGATTGGAGATCAAGGTTTTCAAGTTGGAGTCCACCCTCCTCGGAAACTAAAATTTACCCATGTCAGTAGGTTTTCTTTGGGGAAACACTCGAACGACAAGATCATGACTTCGGCTGAGAATCTAAAATTTTCTATACGAACGAAATTTCTCGAAGGTGAAGCCATTTGAAGCCACTTCGACTTTTGGTCTGGATATGGGCAGAATCGTTCGGGCTGGATTAGACCGTAGAGTTTTTCATTTGAGTTGGTCTCTTTCTGGTCTGGAAACGGGCTGTATTAGTTGTGCTGTACTGTACCGTAAAGTTTCATTTTGTTTGTGCTGGTCTCTTTCCCCTTCCACCATTGGGGGGGGGGGGGGGGGGTAGAGCCATGTGCGGTCCCATCCTATTCAATTTTTGGCCAGAAAATAGGCTGAATCATGTGTACTACGTTTTTCGATTAAGAAAGCACTCACCAAATCCAGTTCTTGGTAGAGACGTGAAGGACCCAATTTGGATTTGATATAAAAATGCTTGTCATTGTTTGTTTTATGTTTGTTCTCGAACCCTTGTACGTTGTCTTCGTAAGCTCAAGGTGAGGGATTGGCTGAGGTCCAAGTGCAGTCAGAGCGGGAAAATTTTTCGAAATTCTTTTTGTTCAGCGATAGCGAATATGGTACATAGAAACTTGCTATCAGACAGCAGAGAGGAGAATGAATGCGGTCTCTCGCCGTATAGTCTGATGAGTGTCTAGATTTCAACCTCCACTACTATTTCCAAAAATACCAACAGGAATTACATATTATGGCACTACCCGTCCTAGGTAGTGAAGGGCAGAACCGGCTTTAATACCGGTAATACAGTTTTTTTCAAAGAAAAAAATAAAAAACCCAACCGGTTTCTAAAAAACCGATTTTAAAACCGAGTATTTTTGTAAAAAACCGGTATTTTTCGGTACTATTAATTAATCTTTAGAATTGGCGATTTTAGAACTTATAATATTTGCATTTTTTTTTTTTACTCTGAGGGTCGTTCTCGAAAAGCACCAATCTTTTCAAAATACCGGTTTTTCCCATTACTAATCCTAGGTAGAAGAAGTGGATGAAGAAAAATCCGCATTAGAAGAAAGACCATCAGCCAATAATTTGTTAAGTAGTGTAAGACATTTCTAATCTTTTTTTGACATGGATATGTCTTAAGAATGGAGATCCTTCTGAAATTTGCGTTGTGGAGACGAAAATGACCACAGGAGCTGATGATGTCATCAGGACTTGGAGAAAATTCGACCTTCGCCATACTTTGGGACCTTTATCCTTAGCTTTCATTATAAGAGGCCTAACATACAGTATACTTTTATTTTTTGTCTTTTTTTACCCACCCCTTAGCACAAGAGAATACATAGTACAGGGAGGGGGTTATAAATCTATGGGAAGTATTAAATTGCACGGAATAAAATATCAAGTTGAACGGAATGTCAAAGCTAGGGAAAAAAAAAGAAAGTAGCAGATTTAAAAATGAAACTCCCTGAATGCCATGTGCACGGAATATTAATCTATTTAAACCTAAAAATTATACTCCTGAGAGGTGGAGGTCGAACACTAAGAGATGAATAATTTACATCATGATTCTTCTCGTTACTGGTGAAAATTCTGGCTTTGTCATACTTTCGCCGGTCAAGTTGGCATGCGTTAACAAGAATGAGATAAGTGAAGGATGCAGATAATTGTTAGTAGATTTGTCGGCAAGTATTATACTAGTTCAGTTTCAGATCAGCATAGTCAGAGTCTCGCTGTGGGGTTCCCTTTGACTAACAATGGGATTGAAGGAACAAACGCTGTAATAAAAAGAGAAGGTACGTTTAGCGAAAGATTACCCCTCGGCCAGTTTCTATCCTGTGCAGTAACCATGGTCAGGCATTGGTCAACAGATCGAGATCCGACATCCGTGAATTGCAAGGACTTCGCCGACGCTTCCTTCATGGACTTCTGCATACCAATGGGCTAGTACGAATAAGCCCGTCCTCGAACGTGACGCAGTGAATTGCAAGCAGTACTTTGTCACGTCATCAAAAATAGAGACACCGATTTCCTCTACTCTGCTTGCAAAACACGAGAGATGGAATGGGAAGTGGAAGACATTCGACGAGTACACTAGTTGGCGCCAAGAAATATGGACCATAGAGGTATTCCCCAATCAGACGGTAACGTGCAGTTACCCGATTTACCTGAAGCGAGGAATATGTAACCATTCGCTTGGCATCCAGATTCGAAGGAAAGAAGTTCAAGTACCACTCGAGGCTAAAAATATTGAATTGGGTCAAAAAAGAAAACGCGGCAGACCGGCAAAGGCGAAGCAAACTCTGCTTGTGCAGTGAAAATTTTTTTAAAACATTTTTTTCATTAATATGTTGTACTTTTTATTTTTCTGTGAAAATGATGTTGCACATTTAGTGTAAATTTTTTTATTGAGTTACTTTAATTATATTCCGTTCAACGTGTTTTTTTTCCCCGGAACACTTCATTTTTACTAGTGAAATCTTTATTTATCTGTGCCTCCTTTTTAATTCCGTGGAAACACTTTTTTTTTGGTTGCATTTTCCATTTTTTCTTCCGTGCTGAAAAATCACTCCCTAAATCTATTATTGAGATAGCTCAACGCTCCGCTTGCGTACCCAAGGTTTTTTGAAGAGAGTGCTGAAGTGATGGGGCTTTGCTTATCCTTAAGGCTAATTTTGTGTCTATTGCTTATGAAATACAACATTATAAAGATTATGCTGCTGACCTGCAAAGGGGGTGTAAAATCCTCATTACTGACAATCAATCTTGTAGGAACGGACACACGCCCTGTAACGTTTTTCAAATATTTAGGTGTCACCATTGATGAGAACATTGACTGGCTCTCACATATCAAGTAAGTACATAAGAGAGCAGTGGTAATGGCTAAAATTAGCGCCATTGCCAGGAGTCCATTTGGATATGGCTCGACAGAGAGAATGCAAACCATGATCAATGGTACAGCTGGGGCTATGCCGCTGTATGCCAGTGTCTGTTGCGCGCACAGGCTTCTCATCCAATACATCAGATAAATAGTAAATCATATCCATAGACTAATGATTATTTGCTACGGCCGCCCGTATCAAACTGTCTTCTATCTGCCAGCTATGAAGTGCAGGTTGCCAATAAAGTACGCGATAACAGAAAGGGCTATTGGAACCAACAATCCTTCCATTCCCGCCGCTCAACGTGGATGATAAGGGGGCTTAGCTGCGCCTGAAATTGACAGAGCTGGGACACATGCGATAAGAGGCTTTGGTCCAAGGAGGTCCTACCAAAGGTGATGGAACGCTGTGACACTCCCTGCTTCTTCCTGAGCATGGCCTTGACGGGGCATGGAAGCTTTGAAGAGAAACTCTTCCGCTTTTTCCTACGGGGTGGCGAAGAACTGCCGGCCATGTCTTCAAGGACTACCCCCGCTAAAGTGAAGGTAGACCAGAGGTGTGGGGCGCTGTGTGCACCGTGAAGCCTTACCTTATAAATACGATGAGGTAGATATAAAATGAAAAGCAGACAGTGGCGCGAGGAAGCCAGCTCACTGACCAACCATTACCACAGAAGACAATATAGTGACTAAACATAGAAGACATAGTTACAACAAACTGACTAACCTTCAGTATAAGAACCTATGCAATAACTAGAGTCTAGAATATCCATTTTATGAGCAATGACGCAAAATTAGCCTTACAAGTATACTAGTTCATACTAAATCCCTCCGCAGGACTAGTTTATGGAGTCTTCATACCCATGATTTGATATTTTGTGTTCATATTGCCTGCAATATAATGCGACAAAACACTAACAGAGAAATCTTGTCGTTCGACAGAAACTAAAATATAAAGCTTGTAAGTCCGTTACCCATTACCTCCCTCTCATTCTATCCAATTATGAAACCGTGCTTTTCCAATCAACAAAAACAGTTTCGATTTATGAAATTTGACGTAATGATGACTCGCGAGGCGCTGGGAATATGTAATACTTCTCGTTTCACGAAGAATTGGAAATCACGAAACAACATTATCATTGAAGAACTTCACTACAAAATTCTCTCTGCAAACACTTCTGTACAGCGCTCAAAGTTTTTTCATCTTCATTTAATCTTCGTTCAAAAATAATGAATGTGAACTGAGCGCGTTACAATAAGAATGTAATGCGTAGCAAAAAAGTAGAACGCGAATGACAGACGTACGAAAATTGAAAGCGCCTAACGTAAAAAGAGCAAAACATGGAAATTTATACCACATTGTGGCATCATTCTTTTTCTTTTGCTTTTCATTTTTCCAAAGGGTTTTTCTTTTTGCGGCGCGCTTCGTATTTTTCGCAAAATAATATGCATAACCTCGTTCGCGGTATTTTTATTCCCACCAGCAAAATAAACTGCCATCAAGTATTCCTCGACTTTTCTCTACCCATCCTCTTTCCCGCATTTTCTCTCCTTATCAACGTTTAATATTTCAGCCGGGTGGACTGTACCGCTTTGTCGTTATTTTAATTCATAGTCTATATACTGTATAGAAATATGTTCTTCTCGGTGACGAAATCTTGCACAAATGGCGAATGCACAATCACCGTGTAAACTGTTTGAATAGAGTCATCAAGAGTGTTATTGAAATCCGTTCTGTCAGGGTATATAGTACAAGTTACGGTATACCGTACATATTCTCCAAGTTATTGTCTGCACATATTTTGTACACACAGTATGGCAGAAAAAGGATATAAAGAATACAGAATAGAGAACGAGATATACCACTATATTTGAGAGCCAGAACGTGGCAAACTTCCGCATTTAGGACGTAGGAGGAAGGAAAGATTGCTACAATGCAGAACCTTTTCAACAGACGAGCATCGCCCGTATTGCAAATTACTTATACGTTGTTTTGTTCTCGAGTATAGAGGGTGCACTGTACATCTTGCTTTTCTCGCAATAATGGAACGATCAAAGTCTGTCGCCGACGTATTTTCTCATCTGAATTCAAAAGTAAGATATAGCTGATATGAGGAATGTTGATACATTTCAGGTGACTCGTTTTAATTAGCCTAATGGTTCTACCACGAAGATATATGAGGATGGAATTTCGTGGTCCCGCATGAAAACTAGTGATTTGTACATTCTATACACCTATTATGTAGTTCAGAGATGAAGTACAAAGTATTTTCATAAAATATAAAGCAACGAATCCGATTGACCGTCAGTTTATTAGATTCAAAGTACTGTATTGTTTCGAAGAAATGTCGTTTGATGGTGAGGAAAGGAGGGGCAGTCAAAAGTTAGCGGCACATGAAAACAATTTGAAAACCACTCAGTCCAAAGTACAGCAACTATATCATTGATGAAGCGCTTCAAAGGTGTGATACAGAATAATTACTAACTCTCCCTTTTGGGAAAAACATTGAACCGTGGGTTTGTCTTTTCTTCAGACTCTGAGGTTCCAAAATTCGAGTTCGTCCCTAGGACGTCATCAGCTCGTGACGTAATTTTCATCTCGCGCAATTTCATCTATAGTACAATCCAGTCGCCTTTTCAATACTTTTTTTTTTTTTATTTACGAACAGTTAGCTACTCTGAGGGCTAAATGCACAATGGAATAGTACAGTTTGTTATTAATTAAAATTTGATGAACATTTTAGAATTAGAAACAGAATTAAGGATACGTACATTAGAGATAAGGATTGATTTGGTAAACGGAGTACAAAGAGTTTCGATATGTTGGTAGAAACGAGTTTGTCGTAAATATTGAAGGGTTAAGGATGTGGTTTCATGGTTGTTCATTAGGGCCTGGTTCTAGGAAGGGAAGGGCAGAGAGATGAAAGTTGGGGAAGTAGAATGTTGGGGTTTATAAGGTGGAAGTGGGTGATTCGCGTGTGACCAATTCTTAGTCGGGTGAGAATGACTTCCTCCCGTCTAAAAGGTCTATTGGAGGTGGACCAGGGTACTAGGGATTGTTTTATAAAGAAAAGTTTGTTTAGAGTTTGGAGTTTCCAGTGAGATTTCTATTTGTCACGAATCAGGGAGCGAAAGTGAATTTTGTAATCTAAAGCAGGTATAGGGCATTTATCGGCAATTCTTGGAAGGGAGCAGGCTGTTGTTTTGCAGCTAGGTCAACTTTACCATGATCAGGATAATTGATGTGATCGGGAATCCAGATGAAAGTGGTGTAAGAGTTGATGGAGCGGAGGGTGAGAAGCGTGAGTTGGATACGTTGTATGAGAGGGTGTGAGTTGTGACGGTCGGAGATGGAGTGGAGTGAAGCAAGAGAGTCTGTCAGGAGAAGAAAGTTTTTATTTGGGGGAAGTTGTGAGATGTGGGGTAGACAAGGAAATATACCCATCAATTAAGCAGTGAATATTGATGCGATGTTGTGAATACGGTGGGAAGTCACGGAACCATTTACGGAGAATGCATAAGATGCTCGGTTGCTAGATTTAGACCCGTCCGAAAAGCAAATAGAAGAATTGGGGTATTCTCTGATTAAGAGATTGATATTTTGGATGATGATAAAGTTGTTGGTCTTTGGCAATTCAGTGAGATTGAGTCGTATGTTTGGTGGTGGCAAGATCCAAGGAGAAGTGGTGATGTTTATGAGGGGTAAGGGGTTTGCATTGAGAGGGATGTTGATGGAGTTATTGAATTGGAGGAGGAGGATAAGTTTTTTTGGAAGCCGATGGAGGTGGGATATATTGATGGGAGATAGAGTCAAAAATTGGTAAATCAGGGTCTTGAGATAGGGATGATAAAAAATTGGAGGTTAGGATGAGTCTACGATATGAAAGATGATCGTCAACGGATTCTGCGCACAAACTCAATTTTGGGCTTATGCGGTAAGCACCCAGGGCCATCGTGAGGGCGGAAATTTGTATAGTGTCAGGTAAAGAGAGGACGGCTTTGCTGGCAATATTGTAAATTGGGGAACCATAATATTTAATTTTGAACGGATAAGAATTTTGTAGATGAGTAATGGGAGTTTTCTGTTGCAGCCTTTAGAAGAGTGGGGTAGAAATTTCATCATGTTTAGGGCTTGAGTGCATTTTGTTTTTAAAATTTTGATATGGGGAGTCCATGTAAGTTTTTGATCGAAGTGGAGACCGAGAAGTTTGCCGGAATTGCGAGAGGGAATTTCGAAATTTTAGAGATGAAGGGTTGGAATGATGGTATGCGGTTTCCTTTTTTGAAAACGACCGAGTAGGTTTTGGAGGAAGAAAATTTGAAGCCGGTTTTAAGGGTCCAAAAAGTTATTGAGTCCAGTTTTTTGAAGAACTCTGTGAGCTTGTAGAGGGTCGATTTTGATCTATTCATGTATGAGGTTGACCGAAAATGTTCATCATGCGAAGTCACTTTATGTAGTCAGAAGATCGCAAGATAAGCAACTAATTTCAAATTTCAACGCTCCGATGTGGTTTCCATGGTTATCATCCATCCTCCTCCACTAAATCATTCTCAGGTCAACCTTACTTCTCTTGAGGAAGATCTACTCCGGAAAGGTCTCAAATATGCCTTCCTCCGCCTGATGAAGCACGGACCAACTCCAATTTAATCGAAGATCTTTCCACCAAAGTTGACTCCAGTAACACCATTTCTACTCTTTGTAATCATCTCTTACACACTCGTTCTCCTGATGTCATGACGCCTTGTGCTTGTAATTTGGCCAAAAATTTGCGAAAGACGTTCCGTTGCAACTGTCTACAAATAACCGAAGCTGACAAAGGAAATCCCGTGGTGATTCTGGATTAGGAAGAGTGACTTTTTGAAGAGTTGTGGACGTATACTGCCGAACCGATGTCAGAACGCAAGTAATGCAGAGGAAGGTCACAGATCTCCAAAAGAAGATCCGACAGAACAACCTGATTTTGACGAAGGCGGACAAAGGCAGCACGGTAGTGTTAATGGATAAGGATGACTACACCCAAAAAGTGGAGTCGTACATTGCAGCCAATGGATACAAAGAGCTGACAAAGGACCCAACACAGAAATACCAAGAGGACCTGAAAGCTGTGTTGAAACGGAACAATGTATCTGGTAATGGCAGGACGCTTGAAATGAACCCGGTAGCACCAAGACTCAAGGGGCTTGTAAAACTTCACAAAGCGAACCGTCCAATGAGACCCCTGGTCAACAGCATCCAATCACCCTGCTACAAGATAGCAAAGATTGTAGCCACATTCTTGAAAGAAAACTACCAGTTTGCTACGAGAAAGAGCATCAGAAACAACGGAGAACTGATGGAGCAACTGGACAAGTTGGAAATCAAGAGTAACGACGAGCTGATATCCTGTGATGTGACTAACATGTTTGGAACCATACCGAAGTAGGAACTTCTCACTTTGCTCAAAAAGAATAAATATCATGGGAATCCTGATGGACTAAAGTACGCCAATATAGTGGAAGAGATCTTGAGCCGGAACTACTGCCGCTTCAATAACAAATTCTACGACCAGGAGAGGGGACTTGCGATGGGATCACCGTTGTCACCAATCCTGGCAGAGATATTCATGAACGACATGGAAAACAAGATATTGAAGGGCAGCAAGTTCAGAAACTCAATCAAGCACTGGGCCAGATATGTAGATGATATCCTGATTGTGTGGACAGGCACTAACAGACAGGTGGACTTGTTGCTTTTGGAAATGAATGCGATGAATGACAGCATCAAATTCACAGTGGAAAAAGGCAATGAGACCATCAACTATTTGGGCCTTACACTCACACTAGATAGTAATAGGATAGAGTACAAAATCTACAAGAAGCCAACGCACACAGACACCATCATCCCAAATGACTCCTACCACCACCCTAAGCACAAGCTAGCGGCAATTCAGAACTACTGCCATCGAGCTATTTCTGCGGACAAGGGAACAATAGAGGCATCAATTGGCTTGAACTTCTTTGTGGCGTCATCAACACCCGTATGACGGCAATTTTTCGTGACGTTTTTCCCTCAAATTGTGGTTTGTTAGGGAAGACGAAATCTGCGACCTAGTTCAAGGATTTGAAAATCTCTCTGGTTTGTCATCTCATGCGCGAACGGAAGTATGCACGTGAAGATTTTGAGGCCGGCCACTAATACCTAAGAAAAAGGATTGAGGGTATCGAATCCCTCTTCGATTGAGGAATTTTAGTCTGTACGAGTTCCAGCCCGTTAACAAATTACTTTTCACATCAATTTTAGGAACCATTTTCCAAAACCAATATTAAGGAGTTATTCGAGAAAACGTCTGCCGTCTTTTCTAAAAACTCTAGTTTCAAGGGAAGCCGGGGCGCTGGCCTCTCTCAAGGACTTGGAAAAATATTGATTTTCAGACGTGTATATTGAGGGAGACTTGGAGGAATCTTGACATTTGAGCTTTTATGAGGAGTAGCTAAGAATCGTAATAAGTTTGAAAGCTCACTTACAGAACTAAAATCATTGAATTAGGTACTGTATCTAGATTCCATTATACTTTTCATCTCATCCTCCATTCGATTTTGCAGAGAATCTCGACCGTTCATAACATTACATGTATAGTACGTAAGTATCTCAAAATCGAGTATAAGATATAGTTCACTGACGTAGGTTTACGATACAATTCTACGGACCATAAGATTACTTTAGCATCATACGGAGTAACGTACATTTCTCATAAAAGACTTCTTTAGAAGAGTAATTTCAACAGTCAGTTGCATGCTGATCTTATCAAATACGAAAAAATAGTCTTGCTCTTCTCGAAAAAGGAAGTGGTATACCTGCTACAATAAAGTTGGCTGATAATTTCCAGATCCTGCTGTACACATCCGTATCAAAAAATAAAATCAAAATTTCTGGAACGGACGTGTCGCATTTGGTGCGGCCATTCCACAATTCGTTCGATACAGTGGAGGATTTTTCCTTATAAGGTCCGCTTCTCTCTCTGCTTTTTGTATACAAACTCAATCGTTCGTGATGAAAAGACGTTCGAATGTAGCCAGTTGTGCCAAACATATCGGAAAAACCTTACGAATCGGAAATATTATTAAGTTGTCGTTACGATACTCGCGAAAGGGAAAAAAATCTAAACCGTATTCGGTATTTGACATTTCCGTTAATGAAGCGTGAAAACCAAAAAATTCGCGTTACATTACCTTACGAAGAGGTTGAAAAGTCATCTATAAATGCGCACATTTTCTTTTCTTTTTTTTTTGTTTTTATTTTTTGTAAAAACGTACATCGGCGTATTATAAGAACGAATTTAATAAAAGAACACAGGGGAAAAGAGAGTAGTTTTGGGATGTTCGAACGTATTGCCTTCGCGGTGGAAACAAAAGCATTGCTGCGGTGTCGAACGCTCCATTCAGTCTTGATGATGGGCAGAAATAAAATTTTGTACTAAAAAAAAGAAATCGATACTTATAGCTTTTTGGAATATTGCTCACAACATTCAGTGGAGGGAATTTTAAGAATGATTCAGATACTTCAGCAATAATCGATTTAAGAAGGTCCATTTGAACGTCACGCGTCAGACATGCTAAAAGAAATTGGAAAACCTGCGATCAATCGATCAGAATTTCTCACAATCGCGCGAGTAAATTTCCGGAGAAATTTTCCATTCACGATTGGGCAGGGCGACAACTTCAAATTGTTTCAAGGTTGAACATAATTCAGCGTTCAGTCGTCGTTGGAAAATGATTCATCACCGGAGACATGTTTTGCGTCGCGAAAAATTGAAGACTTGATTTTTTCAAAGTTTTGTTAACTGACTTGAGTGATCTAATAGCGGTTCTGTGCGTGTTTTGGGGTATTTAATGTCAGTTTTTTAATTGTCTTGTGATTGATTGAATTTTCTTTGCTGTATCTCTCGAAAGGGAGGGAAATTGTGCTCATCAAGAGTAGAATATCTCAGGTTTGTAGGTAACGAATAACTGCCATGATGATAGGACTTTGATCAAAACTGAATCCAAAATTTATATGAGTTTTTCCATTTTGACAGAAAATAAACCAAAAATAACGGTAATTCGACATAAAATCCATCACCAATATGCCTCTTTTCGGATGATTTCAGTATCTCCCAATTAACCTCCAACCTCAAGACTGCTGTAATCGAGCCTTGACAAAATTCTGACCACGGATTTAGATTTTTAGACGAGAAAAAATGGCTCTGTCTTTGGTGAACTGTTCAAAAATTGCTCTACAAGAAACTATTCCGGTTTATTCAATCGAATAATGTCCTTTCCCCATATCTGTCTTCGAAAGGCCGTAACATCCTCCGAACCATATCTAACTTGAACCTTCGAAAGTCCTCCACCGAAACTCAAAACTCTACTCCGTTTTCCTGGAAACATTTTCCCGTGGCTGAGCATCTTCAAATTATGTGGCATTGGCTTTTACAGCAAGACTGCTTAATTCCTTTCCTTCGTGACAAGTCTCTAGGTAACTGTTACAATAGCTTAGTTAAAATTCACGGCCTATAGGCCTACTCCTCCCACTAACCCATCCAAATGATGTGATAAACAATGTCAGTTTTTCTTAACCGAACGCATATACTTCAGTACCTCCCTACAAACAACTTCACAGTTGACTCTTGACCAAATCTCCAAATTGTCATCTGGTCTTGATTTCGATTTTCCGTCAAGAAAACAGTCATTGTAGTAATCAAAAAAGATAATCAAGTCCTTCACTCCTTCCTTTTCTGCGTCTACAGAACTTTAAAATTACCATCAAATCCTCTGCCACGTTCTTCGGGTCTAACCTTCGATTCCAAAACTTCTTGGACCAAAATATCAAAAGCGAAATGCCTGAATTCCTTGAACGTTCTCGAACCCCCAATCATACCCCTGTACCGGTTGTAACCGCAAACTCTTCCTCCAAATCTACAATAAACTAATCTATTCCTCACTAAATGATGGTTCTCCAAATTACACCCACCGCCCCAAAATAAACCCAAAATAGGTTTCTAGTCTTCATTCAATTTCCCGGGCTTCCCATAAAACTACTCAGCTCGCAGCTGATTCATGATTCTACGTATTCCGCTGGTTGATTCTTTGTACCTATTTAAGATAAATTTCATCCAATTTTATTCCAAAATATCATTGGTCAACCGGAAATACTCCACTGCATTCAACAGAAACTTGAACTGAGGACCGTTTTTCCAAAACTCGTTAAGTCCATTTTATTTAAAATTGAGATATTAGCGTTTTTAGCGTTTTATACTAGTAATACATCATAAAAGAATGTCAAATAATTTTTTGGCACCACTATCTACGCGTCTAAGATATATGAGCCGTGTTATTTTAGCACCTTTTTTCAATATTCTTTGAACATCAATAAGATCAATCAGTTTTCCAAAACTTGTTAAGTCCAAAATTTGTAATCTTTGGTACAGCCTCACAAGCTAATGAACCAATGCACGTGGATGCCAATTTTTGTACTCATGTATGACCATCTACTCCTACTATAACCATTCACACATTGCCATTATCTCTCACTGTGACGAATAGAGGTAAATGGACTTAACGAGTTTTGGAAAAACGGTCCTCAACTAAACTTTATGTAAGGACTTGATAAAGAAGGTGATCATGGCGTTTTTCACCATGAAACAGCAAATTAATAAAATCGACTACCTTTATATTTTCAAATATTATTTTTTGTGAAAAATGCCAAGATCAAAAATTTAGTCCTTATTATTTCCTGTCAAATGAATATATTTTTAAATGTATTGAGTAAATTTTTCAAGATCACCACCTTTTCGACAAGCTTCTGCAAATGACCGTCACGAAAAACATAGAGAGCGCTCTCTTTGATTTAATTCGCAAATAAGCCATTTTGAGCAAATCCTTTGCGATCCATCCATCCTACCTATCTCCCTGGGACGCTTCCTGAATCAAACACTATCACACCTAAAAGACCATGATTACACAATTTGCCTTTCAGACAGATCAAATATAAAATGCTGCGTTCATCAGTTCAGTCCATAGACTAATGGATATTCCTCTGAGTCGAACTTGCCTTCAGAAAGGAGTCAATGACCATAAAATATCTGGACAGAGTGAAGAAGATTCAGTTGTACATAGACGCGAAGATGCGTAGGAAGTTCACTAGAAAATGCCTCGACTCTATCATCTTCCTTCCCCGGGCTATGAGCCGCGAGAAATTGCGATGGATTGGGCTCCTATTCTTGGGGAAGTTCTTTCTTCAATTAGGCCGGGCCCTTCACCCCTTCGGCTTTACAACCCTGTTAGCGTCAAAAAGTTGTTTGTTAGGTTGAAAAATCGAATTCCTAAAGATGAGAAGAGTGAGGTGTATAGGTTAGAAAGTAAAGATTGTAAGGGTGTTTATATCAGAGATACTGGCCGCCAGTCAAAGATTAGAGTTAATGAAGACAAGACAGCATTTGCTGACCACAAATAATCACTGACGGGCACAGCTTCTGGGAAAGTGCAGAAGTGCGTCTCCACAGGAAGATTTCGTAATTCAAACGCATCGCTCTGAAGCACATTGAAGTATTTACTGGTGGTGTCATAATGCAGAAAAGGCATTTACCGACCGAAGGTTTGATCGAACTTATTTGCGAGTCACAGCTCGTTGATTAGTTTCCTTTTCTTTCTCAAGCTTTCTGACAGCGTTTGCGTTCTCTTCGTTGGGGTTCTCGCGTAAGTGCTTCGCATCAATTTTTATTCTGCGATATTTTGCATTTTTTTCAGTTTTACTCTTTAAAGTACCCCATTTTCATTTTATCAAAAGCCTTGGATAGGAAGAAGTTGTTCTTATCCATTTAAGAATTGGTCACACTTGAATTACATATTCCTACCTCACCAACCTTGAGCTTTTAACTGTCCCATCCTGGTCTTACTACGAAGAAGAAGCTTGCACTCGCATGCATGTTCTAATTACTTTTAAAGCATACCACTACAGAAAAACGTTGCGATCTCAGTTCAACATTAAACAGATAATAAGTTATAATATTATGTTTCTTAAAATTACGACTTATTTACCGAACCCCTTAGTTGCCGACGTCCATATTTTCATGCCATGTCCAATAATTTATTCGCTTTGGAAACTCACGCAATATTTTGTCATCCCGATGTACAAACGTGGCGCTATTACATTAACAATAATTAATTATGCATAAAAATTCTCAGGGAGCGCGAACACAATTATGAATATACCGTAAAGTACCCGATACGAATGATGTACTGCAAATTAAATCTCACTCATTTCCAACCCTCCTAATTGAGGAAAGAATTCGCTTAAGTGCCAGAATGAGTGTTTTGCATTATGTAGTTTGTAGCTCTGCGTAATATTTTTCATTGGTGTAGGTATACATTAGACAAATTTTCTCGAGTAAATAGGCTCAAGTTTCGCTCTTAGGAATAATGTAGAGTCAGAGTCATAACTTCAGATGACGCGTGATATTTGTAGATCGCGAGGTTTTGAGTGGGAAACCTTGTAAATCAATTCGTTGATAAAATCGATGTGGATTCGATGCAGTGAAAAATAGAGGTAATCCTGATTATCCATGCGTTTTTACCTCTTTTTTTTTTTTTTTTCCTTCAGAGAAGGGGGGACTTAGATAGAATGAACATCTTCTGGGACAGAAAGAAATAACAACTTATCTTCCTCAATTTCTCCATACAGGAAAGCTGGTTTTAGTCAATTGTAAAGACGTGTAATGAATATGCATGAGCATAAGACAGGCGCCATCTAAAAACAGTTGAATTATAAGAACTGGTGAATAAATCTCAGACAAATTGTACAAAGTCTTGTTCTGGAAGCCACAAGTCTGGCTTTAGCAAATTCACAATTTCCATTGTATTTGACTGTGAAGACCAATTTAGTTGAAATAAGGCTAGGTTTATAGCCATTGAAAGAAGAGATTTCGGTCCATCTATTATTTTGACAAAGAGAATCAAGTTCATCATTAATAGCCTCACGCCACAAATCGGATAAGGGCAAAGCCAAGGCTTTCTCATATGAGTTAGGGACAAAATCAGACAAGGTCAAAACACCACATTGCAAAGGACCAGACATACAAGTGATCAAGATATGGATCAATGGGAACCTGAGGGAATTCTTTATCACCCTCTTCAGACAAAGTTTTGACGACATATTTATAATCTTTGTCTTCCAGAATCCCAAAATTACAGGAACGAGTGCTTTTAAATTCCAAAGGGTGATGAAATAAACACCCATTTGTACCAAAACCCATCAGAACGCGAAGAACGGCACGATCTCCTAATTTTGGATCAGACCTCTTTTCCTTATCAACATGAACATATGAAGCACTACCAGGTATATGTATACAAGAAACATCCGGTGCACGAGAATTGAAAAGCTCAAACGGAGTTTTCCAATGCGGATTAGACCAACAAGGGGATCTGTTCACAACAAATTCGGCCATGTGAAATACCAAGGGCGATTCCGTTTTTGGGATATTTGAATCATATAGAATACAACGCGTTCTTGCGGTCAGAACGCCCAGATGTCTTTCTGCACCAGTATTTTGCTCCGGCGTATATGGATTCAAAGGGTCGCTACCAATACCCTCATTTTTACAAAAGACTTCCATTGCGCCCATAGTAAGTTCCCAAGCATTATTGGAACGCAACCAAGAAATACGTTAACCTGGAAACTTTGCATGCACAAACCGTGTATACAATTCAAAACAACAAACAGCATCACTTTTTTTTAAAATTGCGAATGAGATAGAATAGCGCGAAAAATTATCCACAAAGCAAATAACAAATTTTTCTCCCATCCTAGCAGGAGCCAAAGGGCCCAATATATCGGTATTTACAATTTCTAGAACACAAACTGCTTTAGTTCTCTCGCGAATAGTCTGGGTGCTCTTAGCTCTAAGACAAACCTCACAGTTGTAAAGTGCCTCAGCAATAACTATGAAGGGTTTGACACCCATAGTGATGAGTGGTAACTTTGCAAGGTATTTGGCAGATAAATGCCCAAAGCGACGATGGTACAAAATGGTAAGAATCCTATCACAACTTCCAGCACTGACGGGCACAGAATTTGCAAAGGGAATAAACAACAACAAATATTCAAAATTCTGTCAAGCGTCACTCTATCAAAATCTAATTTCAAAACATAAGAGACCCAGACAGCTCTATTTAAGTATACGCTTCCCAACTAATATAGATTCACCATCGCACTTTTGATAAATATCAGTATACTTACTCCTCCTTGACACATGGCAAAAAACCACCAAGAATAAGGCAATGCTCGGAAATTAGAGTTAAACTCATATTTTCACAAAATATAACATTTTTCAAGACAAAATACTGAGGTATATTATGAAGATTAAGAGTTACCAAGTGTATATCTCCCATCATCTTTGGGGCAGTGAAAAAATTGTCGCAAAATCCTCTATATAGAGTAGGATTTGCAATTGCAACCAAATCAGTAAACCCAGCACAATCGCCCAACATACGATAACCGGCTCCAGAGTCATACATGGCTTGTCTTACAGGCAAATCGCTTTCCAAATTTACAAACTGAATGATATTAGTAAGACTCAGAACAGAAATGAAGGGTGCACGGGAAAAAGGGGCTTTGTCCAAACGTAATAAGCAGGACAACTGGATCGTTTGCACCTCTCCGAAGTTACCATTAATTCTTTATCTCGTTACGTTTGGACAAAGCCCCTTCTTCCCGTGTACCCTTCAGATAGGTTGAATAACAGGATCAGACATTGAATTGATATTTGATAACTGGTTAGCCGGACCTTCCCCTGAATCCAACATCATGCAAAAAATCACGCTTTGTGACGTTGCAAGTACTCCTCCAAACCTATACCAAGATTAACAGCATTAGCTGAAACACCATCAAGATGACTATTTTGAGAAAACAAATTACTATTGCTATTATTACTCATCACCACATTTGAACTGTCTTGAACATTACCCCTCTGATCATTACTGTTATTATTACCAGCATTCGCATTATTACCATTTTGAGCACTCCGCTCATAATGCCAGTCTAATATCCGTTTTTTTTTTGGTGGTTTTACTGTACTGAATTTCTTATCATGAGTTGAAGTAGGGCCAGGAAGATCTTGAACGTTTTCAATGGCGTCTATTTTTGAGTGGGCAATAATATCTTGGCACATCGAGGTATGGATCTCTCTAAAAGATGCTATGATGTCCTTAGTTTTCTATTATTTTACCTTGACCTGATTCACTCTGGCCAAGTATTTTATAATTTGAAGTTTTTTTTTGAACGCTGCCTGGTTCAGCGGGATACGGGTTAGCCGATAAATAAAACTTTTGAACGCCGCGAACTTGTGGGCAACGGGACAGAATGACGAACCGTGGACGACAATATCGGTCGAAGTATCTTTTCTATAATATTGAAAATTCATGGGCTCAATCTCTAATTGAGATAGTGAGATCCAAGAAGTTAATGTTAGAGCCTCCAATTTCTAAAGTGGATTTGATGGAGGGATATTGTGCATTGAGATACTTAAGAAACTCACCAAGGAGATCTTGGGGATTTACAAACCTGTGCCAATAGGGGACGTAATCCAGGAATACTTGGCCCGAGGAGAAGAGGTCAACCGCAAATTTAGACATGAAGATCTCCGACACAAGGGAACCTAATGGAGACTCAATAGAAATGCCAACCTGCTCTGGGAACTCAAAAAATTTTCCATTAAACTTACAAAAGTTAGGGGACCAGCATATATTGAGTAAATTGAAGAATTCCATCAACTCTTCGTGAGGAGTATTAGAACGGACAACGAGGTCCCCCATATGCTGCATAGCAACGGCTCTCGGTCAGTTGGGAAACAGGCCGATCACGTTGAAGAAGCACAGAGTGGTGCCCGGAGGAAGCAACTGGTCCTTGAGTTTATCAGCTAAGGAAACAGAATTTTTAATAGAGTAAGTCGACTCGTACTCAATGCGAGATTTAAACCATTTATCTGAGTATTCAGAACATGGTTCAAGTTCTATTGTTTTACGAGTATCGGCTAATATGAGTTTTTGTAAATAAAAGATGTACATATCACACGAACGCGTTTGTTGACGTTCATTTTCGTGTTACGGTACACAATAATATAGGATTTTTTTTTTGAATAAATTCAAAATCGGAGTATAAAAGAAATTAAAAGAAAATCTTTATTTCAGATTACATTGACCGCATAACTGTACTATTTTTCGCGACAAGCGCTTCCGAGTGAACACCCATTATCGAGTCACAATTAGAACTAATCTGGTACCTACACGGTAATGCATGAAAAGAAGCTGTAGGAATAGAAGAGATTGAAAACCAGAAGTAACATGACTCATATTACAAACAAGAAAAATCTAGGTATTACAAAGAAATGTTATTAAAAGCCTGACGAAGGGAATACATTATTTACAACATTACATTCATCTGACTCAAGATGCTTATTAATCTCCAGTGTACATTATTTTCAATACGCTCTTGTACTTCAACACACCTTTCAGAGGAATATGAGATGAATTTGGTCATTGAACTAGGTCTTATTTCTTTCTTCCTCCACTTCCTTCACAGCCCTAATTAGCTGATTATAGATACAGCTCAGAAGTCGAAAGTTTTCCAAAGCCCTTACATAGATCAGATCCCTAGGCACCCTCTTCCTCCTACAGAACCACAAGGAGCTGTTTTGCCATTCTGTGGATTATTCAAGAACTCAAAGCAATTATCACTTAATTTTTAAATCAGTGCATTGAATTTGTATTTTACCATTATGATACCTCGACGATGGGAAAGCTGTTCAAATTCAAAACCTTCCTTCACGGGGTTGAAGTTACTCAAATTTGTTTTGAATTTTGAGCGACGCGTATTAAATTTCATCGTTTTTCCTATTCAATGAACAAATGAGAAGAAGGCGATGCAGCATGCAACAACCTTTATAACGTCTTATTCGGATGCGAAGCCGTAGACCTTTGTAACGAATGTTAGTACCTAAACGAGTACCGGGAGTAATAACAGTAAAGTTTCATTCTGTAACGGGGTTACTTATTAAATAAATTTTTGCCGACAGTATTCGGCGCTGAATTATTAAATTGGAGTGTGCTGGCTGCAGCGAAAAATAGGGGAACGCCGTTATACGTTTCGTTTTTAGTTTTGTAAAATATAAGTTACACTGACTATATTTTTCTTCGATAAAAGGAATGTAAAAATGATGTTGAAAAAATTATAGAAGCAATAATTTTTTGGATTACGCTTGTGTGCGTTTTCACCAGAGAATTGGTCGATGTTGACGAAGAAGGCGAAAGGTCCTTTGTACTTATATGATCTAGGGGTTTCTAAAATTAGAGTAGAACCCGACATTTCGCGCGAGTTTTGTCACACCTCTTCTATTTGCATTCCACCTATGGCGAGGACGGGACAAACATTCTTATGATATACACAGAACTTATCTTCTATAGTATATAGACCAGGTACCCGTTTCATTACAAACAATTTGCCCGACCTTTGCATTTGAATAGTAATAATTATTTCAGCCGGAGCGCACTTATACATCGTTCGCATTACATTTACTGTTTGCAAACAAGCGACTAAATAATTTGAATGTTTGAGCTCGTATGTATGAAAGTGAGAGAGAGAAAGGTAGAAGGACGGGTTCACTTCAGGAGCAGGAGTCTTCATCCCTCCATCATAATATGTACACATCTAGTCGCTTAACACGTTGTATGTGTTAAAAATTGGAATCTCTGTTGCTGAAGATAACAGCAATATTTACGCTGTTAATTTGCAAAAATGGTAGATATTTCGGCTCACCGTTCACGACCCCAATATTTAACGAGCAGAGCGGACTAATACGTAGTATTTACTCGTTATTAATTTAGATAATTTCGAAAGCCCTCCTCTGCTCCGAACTGCACGCATTTGAATACCGATTTCTAAGCTTTTGTAGCGTACGTGCATTTCCGCTTTTTTTCGTTGTTTTCAAAATTTGACTAAGTAAGTATGGTTCAGTTGTTCCGCAATGTTTTGTCAATGGATTACAAATTCGCCATTATCGTTGAAATTTGAGGATATGTGACAACGGTCTGGTACAGGGGCAATCCTCAATTCAAAACTCAAGCTTTTGCGTCACAGTGACTGCCATAAGATACTTACGTACAAAATTCCAGGTGTATATTAACATTTATGACTCTACATGAACTACTTTTTAGATCCATCTCCAAACTCTCACATCTTATGTTAATGAACCTTTCTTGGAGATCTTTTTGTTGAGGTTCAAGCTATAAAAGTATGTTGTCGTTCTCAGTACGCAATTCACAATACCATTCTAAACCCAAGCTTGGACGTGTTTATCACTTTCTATTGTACATACATACTTGCCCTGGGCGACTGATGCCTTCAAAAAACCTCAAACGGATGGACGTTGATTATATTAGATCAATTTATTATTATAAGAATAAATAGATTTAATTATTGTGGGTCCTACGTATATGTGTATACTAACTTAGTATAGGTAGCCGTTGAAGACTCTCAAATAACCCGATAAATTTGAACGGCTGTTTAGATTACGTACCTACGCGTACATAATAAATCAGCCTCAAGCTGTAGAATGTAGGTGTTGATAAGCATACGTATGGTATTTCTGGTATTTCGCAGAGAACGACATTCTCTTATCGTCAACTTCCTCCTCGTCCCGAGCCGTTAAATGAATTATCAACATGACTATTTTAAAACGAAACCGCAGCGTATTAAAAGCATTGTTTTTTAGACAGAAAACTTGACTCACTGTATTCAACCCCTCTGCCCTCCCCCCTAGCGCCCGAGAGCAATCATCTACACTGCAGTACAAATGTTGTGCAGGAGTGAGGCAACTGTAATCAGTGGATAGTAGTGGTGTGATTAGTCAACCTTCATCAACTTACCATGGTATGCCAACCACAGTCAGCTGACAGTCTATCAGTGTGTTAAACTTTTTTCGCGACTGAAAAGTTTGTTTTGTTTTTTTTTGCATAAAGAAGTTCTCAAACATAAAGATGAACAGTAATACTGATGGTGAGTAATTAATTTCATATAAAGTAGCGTTGACTGTCTTATTGTTCTACGTTTGTTTATCAATCTTACCGGAAATTGGCGCGTAAGAGCATCTCAGCACCCTTTCAGGAACAATGTTCACTGTTTCTACAAAGTTAACAAATCTCAAGTTTTGGACGGAAAAATTTTGAGGAGAACGAATTTTTAGGAAAAGTGTTGAAAAGGTAAAACGATGTCGATTGAAAAAACTGACGTGAAAGGGCGCGCAAATCAATGGTCAGCTTCAAGGCGGAGAAAGTCTTGATCCACCCAATTCAGCCTTAAATTTTGTACAAGTCAATAATTTTTAATTTTTTTGGTATTCTTACAGGAATAACCTTGACGGTTCTGAAACCTCTGAGGGAGTCCAATGCAATGCATGGTCTGCTAGCAATTTAGAATTTCAATCAGATGAACAACTTACGGCTTCATTATTAGGATTATCAACACCAAGTCCTTTGATCTCAAGTCATTCTACATTCTCGCAAAAGTTTGGATAATTCTTGTTCACCTCTCTCAGGTTTTAAGACGTTAAGCGAAAGTCCCGTTTCATCTCCTCAACTAAGTGGTGTTGCGCCACAAAAAGGACAAGAAACTTGTACACCTGTGATCACTTGCAATGATTTGCTCCCTGTGAAAGTGAGTTTAATGTTTCCTTTCACATGGAATATTCAGCGCTGGCTTAACCTCATGGGCAAAAAGAGCAATTGCCCAAGGGCGCACGCTTCTGAGGGGCGCAAGTGCGGTTGACAAACCTTAACCTATACGTACTCATTATTTTACTGATGCACTGAAGAAATACAAAAGATCAACGTTGATCAAAAAACTAAGATATGATATACCGTATTTCTTCGAATATAAGACGCCCGCGAAAATAAGACGCACCCAGTTTTTTGGACAATCCTTTCAGGTTTTATTATTTTTTTTCGGTTATAAGACGCAGATAGAATAGCAGTTGTTTATTTACTAGGTACGGTGTTTAAAATATAAAATGTAATGAAATGTAACGATTTTATGACTCGAAAGCACAAACAAATTGATACTGATAGTAAGAGATGAGAAATTGGTGGGCTTACTGATTGAACTTGTCAATTCATGTTCAGAGGGTGAGTCTTTGTGATAGTTTGTGCGTCAAGTACCTACGTATTTTTATTTTAATCACGATTAAACAAGAACAGCTCATCATCACATGCGTATTATGGATTATAGTTTACATTTCTTTCCTTATATCTTCACACGTGGTGATAATCACTGGAGGAGGACGGAGGAGAGAGTGGTGATCAAATGGGGGGTGATGATATCTATTCATATTAGGGGCGCTTCAGGTGACTCTGCCCAGGGGCGCATCATGCCTAGAGCCGGCGCTGGGAATATTATTGAATATCTTTATCATGAGTAAATGATGAAATTATTTCAGGACAATGTTTTGAAGAATTTATTGGAGAGAGACACTGAGGGGCAAGCAATTCTGAAGTATTTCGCAACAAATGGAGAGCTCACAGACGCACTACGAAGTTTACTTTGCCGCCGAATTGTGATCCTCTATCTTGCGAAGAGTCCCTTGAAGACGTGAGTAAATATTTAAATTGGGATTTTGTAGAGTAGTACCTAATAAAACTCTGAACAAAAAATGCTGCAACTGTTTTGATCTCACATTATTCAAAAAAAAGCTCTAGCTGTGAGTTACACAAATGCATTCTAAATTACTCATACGTGATCCAATGACATTTATAACCGAAAGAGTGTTCCTAATTTGTAAGAATCTGTATTTACTTTTTGTCGTCCTCTTTTCTTCAGAATATCAACAAAACAAATTGAACTCATCTCCGAGGCAATCGAAGCTCTTTTCCAACCTAAAGAAATCGCGGAAACATATTTCTTACCTGCTTTCAAAGAAAACGGAAAAGCAATTGGCGCTTCAGGCAAATTATATTACATGAGGAAATTAGTTGGACCAGGAAAAGAAAATCAAAAATTGTCGGCTAATGGAAACACCGAACATGATGACCTAATGATGAGTGAAAGTAAGACTATTTAGTTTTTCACGCAATCCATTAAATAATAATTTTAGCTGGGAACCTCTTTCATCTGGGTCATTTCGGGAAAAAGTCTGGTACCCACTGTTCCCCAGCGGGCAAGCTAACACAACTTTGTAATATAGGGGGACTAATTTCGATCTCTTGCTATATAATAAGGGAACTTACAAAAATTCCTACTTTTAAGCTATACAGAGAGGGACAGCTTCCTAAAAATTCAAGATATTATTCAAAGTCAAGTACAGCTAGTAAATCAACATTTTTTCAAGTCTCACCCTATCCCCTCATTCAACATCGTTAAAAGGTGTTTTCTATTTGCTGATGGGCTTTTTTTATCACCGGTATAGTTTCCGAAATCGAAGAATGTATCAATTGGCTAAAGACAAATATTGAAGACGAGGAGAAATTAAAAGACTACTGGGAAAAGACACGCTCAAGAAGAAAGCAAATCCTTTGCGATGGCAATTCTATATTTTCGTACTTCAGTTCCTTTATGCTCGTCAATGGCTCACGCCGAAAGCGCTCGCGCTCTACTAAAAATATATAATTATACGGTGATTGTAATTTTTGTTTGTGGAAGAAGGTTGTTAGATTCCAGATACCATAATATGAACCTTTTGTTGAGTATCTTCTCAAAGATTTTACCAAGTACGCTAGTTAGGGCGATAGGTCGGTAAGAGGTGGGCCTAGTCGAAAGTGGATCGCATACCGGTTTTCATGAGGGGGATAATGATGGCTAGCTTTCATTCGTCTAATTCTGTATTTAATAATAAAATTTGTTATTCATTATAATAGTTGGTTGTGTATTTAATAATAAAATTTGTAATTTATTAGGTATAATAGTTTTTGTTTTATACTCTTCTTTTGATCAAACCATAGACGTAAGTTTTTGATTTTGTATTTGAAACATTTTTGTACTGCCCTTCTTCATATAATTTTTGAAGCTTCATTCATGAGGACGTTCTTCAATTCGTCTGAGGGAAAGCTGCACCATTTCTTGAAAAAGAGAGTTTCAAAAAGTTACCAAAGACAAAATCAAAAAACTTTCGAGAGTTCGACCATGAGAGCTCGCGAAGGTTTTATGAGGCTTGTAAGAAAACTTTTGGAAGTTTGACCATGAGTATATAGCAGGCCCGACGAGCTGGTTAACGACCTAAAAGGATTTCTTGGCGTTGCCAAAAATATGAAGATCATGTTTCATGTCTTTTCGCCAGTCGTCTTAAGCTCTTCATCGTTCAAAAATTTTCAAAATTCCCAGCTTCTTGTTCTAGTATACCTAAGTCAACTTTAGAGTATTTTAGGCTGACTGCTTTCTGGGACTCACTTCTTGGTCTAGTATAAGTCTACCTAGGGTGAGGGGGGGGGGCACTCGCAAAGATAGTATATAGCTATCAGAAAGCCGGTATAAACCTAGTATATAAACAGGTGAAAAAAAGTTTTCAAAATTTTGCCCAATGTGGCTAAGGCTTTAGAGCGGCAGTATAGGGACTTGGAGAAATTTTAAGGTCTTCTATATTCTCTATTAGCTAGTATAGGGACTTATTTTACAGTCCTTAAACTCAACCTAACCTAACCTCATCCAAAATTTTTTCAAGTCCTTATACTAACTTTTAGAGGGGTACAGAAGAGATCGAAATTTTTCTAAGTCCCTATACTAGCAAAGAGGGAAGCCTAATTGCTTTGATACAATATACAGCATTCCTAAACCTAGTATAAAGCTTCTATAAAACTAGTACAATACAAGAGGTTCACATCTAGTTCACCTCCAGCATACTGTATATATCTCTATCATACTATTTATTATACTAGAGAACTGTAAGACGTTGAAAATTTTCCAAGTCCCAAGGTCACTGCCGGACGCCCGGACGCGGACGCATTTTCGAGATTTAGGGGGTAGAGAAAAGACATGAAACATGTCAAAATACTCTTAGTCTATCAATGAGTTATTTTCACTGGAATGAAACTGAAAGGAAAAATTACAGATTTCAAGCAGTAAGAACATTTTACCAAAGATAAAATCAACAAAAATAGGTACTCTCTTGGCAAGTAATTTTCACTAGAATGGAACTGAAAGGAAAAATTACAGATTTAGAGCAGTAAAAAGATTTTAATTTATTCCAACGTAATTATTACAAAGAAGAAGCGGAAACGAATGATTACCCATTCAGATAGTGAACGAGTTTTACTCGTATTATTCACGAACTTGAAAATTACAGTATTTGATAGTGAATTTTAGTTTCGGATGAAGAAATTTTACAGCGCGGAACTTGTAAGTATGAGAAATGTGAACACTATTCTTGCATGAAATTTCAACCATACAAATCTGCAATTTTTTCTCGTTCTATAGACTTATTTTTACTAATATCCACCTTGTCACTTTTCTCAAGTACCATGAAAATTTCTCTCAGTGAGCTGTCAATATTAATAGGACTGGGATAAACAATTCCAAGTCCCTACATCAAGTGTTTAAAATTTACATTGATTTCATACATGAGTTTTTTAATTTACTGTGAAGATTCTACATATTTTCCCCTTGTTCCAAGATCGCGGAACAACACATTCAAGATTTTCCTTCCGGAATATGCGTGGGTAATCATTTTAATCCCCATTAAAAAATTATTATTCTGCAAAGTATTCAAGTTCGTTACTCGAATAGTTACGTGGTTCGTAGCAGCTGTTCCTATGTTTCAAAAAATTCTTACGAAGGACCACAAAAAAAAAAAAAAACAGGATAACCTATTCGCATTTAATTCACCCCGAATCGAGCAATCAAGTTTCGGGCGCACACCCGCAAATGGATCTATGTAAGCTACAGTAAAAGCGATTGAAAACGATCGTTTAAAAAGACATTCTCTGCTTAACTCCCTCAAGTTCGCTTTCTCCTAAGCACGAAAGAAGAAAAGGAAAAATACTGTCGACCATCTGGGGACAGAGTAATTTCATTTAAAATTTGAAAACACGTTATATATTCGAATAATTTTCATTGTACTGTATACTTCAGAACGAGCGACGAGCACCGCCACTGCCACCTTGCAGCCCTTTTTCGTCATCAACATTCGCCGAACAAATTGAATAATTTAAATAATTTTCAACATTAAAGAAAAAATATTGTTCCACATTAAATGACGAGAAAAAGTTTTAATTAAATCGTATTTTTTAGCAGAGAGAATAATGGCTATTCGCGCGTATATGGAAATTGAATGTAATCTGAGAGTATAATTTGAAGAATTTAATACACGCGCGATAATGCTGAACCCTCTTTGAAAATGAACTACAACAAATACTTGTATTTTGCGGGGAACACGTACGACGCCAATTTTCTATTATTGTGTGAAATTTTTTTGTGTATGAATTTGAACTTAGAACAAGAATGATAAAGACAAAATCTTTTCTCTCGCACTTTTTTGATTCACAATATAATATCGTTATGCATTGACTCACTTGAATGTACACAGAAATCGAGCTACATAGAGCTGGATTCGAGATTTTTTATTTCGGAATTTATTCATTGACTATCGCACGTCCTTTTGCGGTCAATGTTTATTCGAGTTATCGGTCCAGATATAGATCAATACAAACTAGAAACATGTTTCATGTCTTTGCTGGACCCTACCTTTCATTTCTTAATTTTCATCCTCATCGCCATTCAAACATCCATCTTTCAGCCTAAGCATGAATCGTTAGCCCACGCTTACTGGGTTAGCGCGGGAGGAAAGGAAAAAGCGCAGCAAACCTGATGTGAAGTCTTTGACCTCGATTGACCTTGACCTACAAACAGACTACATGACGATTTCATAAGGAGGGAAATTATTTGTATATGCTCTCCTTCAAGATCTGGAATGGGCTCTAGCGCGGGCAGTGCGGTTACCCAATTCGAAACCTATCCCCCACCCGTTGACCAGACTTCCTCGCTCTGATCCAGATCTATCTTTACTGAGATGCGAATCAACTTGGTAACATCATAGGCTGCATGGGGAAAGTGTTAATATACGTCGCGTCACCCTGAAGGATCTAGAATGGGCATCAGCGAGGGAGATCCATGAAAGGCTTGAAGAATATTGTCTGGTCGTATTTTCTGAGCGTTGCGGGAAAATTTTTTCTTTAAGGAAAATATCATGTACTCGTTACCTCCCCTACCCCTTCCCAAAAAGGCTTTCAACAGAACTTTTTGGTGGTGTCCACAATTGCGGATGACTTCAGTATTTCTTTTTTAACCTTTAACCCCAACTAGCCATGAGCCTACTTCAATTACCTCTCGACCAACGTTCAGGCGATCATCTGATCATGGATTTCGCTTCCCAAACAAAAAAAGAGTCACGGTTGTATTCCAAAAAAATATTCACACCCGAAGCCCCTGCCTTCTTTTCATTTACATTACAAAACTTCACATTTACTATCCAATTCTGTATCAACTTCCTTCTTCGACTCCAAAACCTCTTAGACCTACTTCAAAATTTTAGCAGCAAAATCGCTGATTTTTTGGAACGTTCTAAAATACTTGTATTACTTTCGCGTTTCCTGTAACCGCAAACTCCGTTTTTAACTCTACAATAATCCAACCCATCCCCAACCTGATAACAGTTCTGCAATTTACAGTCACTTCAGCAAAAGAACCTCAAAATTAGGGAACTTTATTTAATTTACGTTCCTCCTCTCTGTTCGCATGCTCTTTCACCCAATGCTAATTTTTAGGCCTGAACAGCCTAATACCTAAACCTCGCATTTTTTCAAATATTCTGAGCCCAGGTAAATTCATCTATTCGGTCGCTCCAATCTCAGCTAGAAACTCATCTTCTTGTACTTAGGCCCTTACTTCCTATTTCTTTACTCCCTCGTTGAACCCGCATCTCTGACGTCCGTCTAAATCTTGCTTAAAATCCCTAAAAAAACGAACTTTGTAGATACAATCAACCCATCAACAGAATCATTTCTTCAGAACTTCCTCCCCTTGCTACACGAACGGGTCCACATCGGAGACCCACAATTGGATGTATACAGCCCCCATTGAGGGTAACATCTTATTTGTCCGTATGAGACCACCAAACTTATCTCACCTACCTCTCGTCTCTCATCCGCTTTCCTCTTTTACCGACTTTTCCTAGTGGAAAAGTGAGGTATTACACCCGCCCGTTCAGGTTTCCTTATATATTTATTTATTATTTATTTATTATTTATTATTTATTATTATAAGATTTTCATTTCCGTCGAACTCCTCCGAAACTACCCGACGGATTTTCTTGAAACTTGGCCATATTGTAGTAGTATATCTGAAGATGTGCACCCGCAATTTTTTTGAGAATCGGACGAGTAGTTCTTGAGAAATTTGCAATTTTTTAATTAATTTCTCACTCATTAGGAGTATAGTCGCTCACATTACCTGAAGCAAACCCCTAGCCTTTTGTTATCAGTGCGTCTATTGTTATGAAAACCTTTTATTCGACAGGTTCATTCTTGACAAAGGGTTCATTAAATCAGTTTAGAGGAATGATTTTACACAGTGAGGGCTCCTTTAGGTTAGGTTAGGTTCAGTTATTTCCTCGACGTTTCTCGAAATATCAATTTTTTTTTTCGGATTGTCTTTGTAGCTGGATTTTTAGATGAAGAATATTGGGATGGAATTCGTGGAAGATGGTGGTGATGAGAGACAAATTATGAGCGAATGAAAAGATGAGCGGCTGGAGCCCTAATATACCGTATACTAGACCAATACTAGGCTAAGAATATCGTGTAGGAAAAAGTAATTGTAAAGCTCTTTTTTGTTCCGAATTTTCTAGCTAAAAAAGTGAGATATTAGATCCATGGCAAGGTTCCTCAAAAACGAGAGTGAACGAGGGCCTGCCGAAGCACGGTCTCTACCGTTAGGTCAAAATGGAAAACGGCGGGCGTCCGAAAAACGCCGTACGTGCCTTATTGACTCAATGAATATTCCTGCATGTAGTTTTTTTTTTTTTTTTTTTTTTTTTTCTTTTACGAATTTTAGGTAATTAGAACTGGAGTTTTCTTACATTTTAATATTTCTCGTCCCACAACTGGGACTTCTAGTTTTTTTTTTTTTTTTTTCATTCCGCAATTTTTTTTTTCTCGTTACGATTTAGATGTTGCTAACGTTGCTCTTATTTCTTTTCTTTGATTATATCATTTGCTTTTTAGTGTTTTCTTGTGTGCCTACAATTTGTTCGAGAATCAAATGAGCTTAATTGATAGTAATTCATCTATGGTTTTCTGATTGAAATGATGGACAATTTGTTCAGTGATTAGATTTTAGAATTTCTGAGCATTTGCCTTCTTTTTTTTGAAAAAAAAGGTGACGCGAGAATAATTAGAAATTATGAGTCCTTACTAGCAGTGATCCTCTCAGTGAATTTTCATTAGTCAAAGGAAAAGTCGTGTACTACTCACGCGACTGCGTGAGTGTTTTTTGTAAAATCCTTATACTATCTGATACTCTCTCTTTCTCATTTTCTATCCAAGACCCTTATTTTACCAATCCTATCATCGAACAAATGCTCATTCTTAGACGCTGGTCAAGTTTTTCCTCATACTCCATCTCTTTATCTATGAACACCGTGTACATCGACCTTTAGGAACAGAACACAGTAGACCTTGCCGCAAAATAGTCATTTCGTTCACTTTCCAAAACAGACACCCCCTCGTTTGCCCGTGTGATCTCAATTCTCTTCACTTCTGCACCATCCTCCTTATCCTCCAATAAACCGGAACTAAGATCAAATAAAAATGTCATATTCTTTGGTCTACTTCGATCTCCAACGAGAAGAAATCATCCTAACCCATCTAACTTACTTTTTTCATTTTTTACGCCTCGCACCCCCTCCATACCCATACTACAATGCTGATGACCTATCCGTTCGACACTTCTTGTCTTGCCAAGAGCTCATAAGCACTTGGCTTCACCCTTCTGTCACTCCCTGCATTACAAACTCGCTCTCAAACAATCATGAGAAAATAATTAGCATGACGAATCACCTCCGGTCCACCTATTTCCTCACTCCGAGCCCAAATTATAAGTGCGGTTGTAAAGCTCATGGAAAAAAATTCTACTTCAAAAACAGAAATTTTGATGCCAAATTCCAGGTTTATTTTTCAAAAATAAATCTGATTTATGAAATTTATAAATGAATACTACCCTTGTTGGGTTATTACACGTCAAAACGCCGAGTAAAAATAAAGACTAGGCCAGTATGTGCAAAGTAATGGTAGCTCGCACGCTTTTTGAAAATATAGCTGCGGGTCCGGATTATGATGAAGTATAAGCAATTCTTAATTTTTCAATGTCGTCATTGATAGCCCTCTCGTTATATGAAATAGACCAACAAAGAGACTTACTTTTATATACGGGTCGAATTATCTTCTATTTTTATAAATCTTTCGAGTCGCGCTTTGGTGGTCAACACTAATCTACTCGTATAGTTTTCTTCTGAAACTGATTCTTGACATGCACACGCACCAATACCAACTAAAGGAATAGTTTCGTGTCTTTTTGTCGTATCTAAAAGGATGCCGCCTTTGCAGATTGTAAATCAAAATATCATCGAACTTTGCGAACGCTGTACGGTGCAAAATAAATACGAAATCTTTTTTTCAAGCACAGTGACGCACAATATACGTACCTATGTGGGAACGTTTTGCTATTAAAAGACCGAAAACGGTTACACAATATTGGCAGAGTTGCCTACAGGACATAATTACTGTATTGTCAATACACCAAAGTTTTGTTATGAATTCCGTTACCATCTTACTAAGTTGGACTAAGAACTTGGAGTTTACTTTTGAAAGAATTTCTTAGAGAGTGCACTATGGAGTATTCTATAGAATTAGGTTGAGTCTATTTGTGTTCATTTTCATTGAAATATAAACTATTGAAGCACAATCGTATAAAGTTTTGTCTGCGGTACGACTATAGCAGAAAATATCTGGTATCAATTGCGAAAATATATTATTGAAATGATTTTACGAGAATTGTTTTTAATGGAAAAAGTATTGAAAAATGCCACCTGACCAACGACATTATAGACATCTTCTCATCATCCCGGGGCATCAATTCGGGTTCCAGAAGAAACACTCTGCAGTTGATCAAGTTCACAGAGTCATTCAAGTGATCGAAGAAATATTAGAAAACAGAGAATACTGTAAGTCTGTCTTTCTAAACGTCAGTCAGGCCTTTGACCGGGTCTGACCCAATGGGCTTGCATTCTGCCCGGTAATATGTGCAATAAATTCTCTCCTCCTACCTACAGAGTAAAAGGTTTGCCGGATTTCTTACGCGAGTACAAAATTAAAGCTGGAGTACCCCAAGGCAGCAGTGTTCTTGGACCACTCCTATATGTACTATTCACTGCGGACCTACCTCGTAAAGAACTAGTAATAAACTAAACTAATGCAACTAGTAATCTGTGTTAAATGTATTGGTGAATGCCCAAGTCGTAACTAAAAACAAAAGGAGAAAGTTCAAAAAATCGAACTTTCAAACGTTTCTCCTGGGACGATAATATGACGTCAACATAAGTTTAACATTTTAGCTTTTAGGCTAGAAATTCCTTAGCTTAGTATCTCTGGCTCCCCATACTAATGAGCTCAGAGCTCAAAATTCCTTCAAGTCTCCGAAGTAGGTGATAGCCTACGATCTCGTCAGGTATAATGAACGCCCAGGATGTAAGTCTCAAAGTACCTAGCAAAGATCAAAAATTTCTTCAAATCCCTAAGGTAGGTCAAGGCCACGCCTACCATATGATCTTATCAGAGGGTTGAAAATTATGGCTATTTAAATTTATACTTCACCCTCCCTCTCACGCTGATAGATATGTAAAGCCGAGAAAATTCTTTTCCGAAAATTAAGATCACGTTCCATTTCTCCATTTCCAATTTTGAGGGCTGAGAATGGTTTGCGAAATTCTGGAATCGTTCCTGTCTGATTACCGAGAGGATGAATGAGAAGAAAAAGATATGGTACTACTGTACTAGGTTACGAAGAAGAAGAGGATGTCACCTCATGCCAGAACTCGGGCTGGTTTGATCACTTTTTCTTTCAATTTTTCCTCTTTGCCAATATACAATCTATTATATTCATTCATAGTTTTCGGTAATCTAGCCCCCCTCTTCAGGCTAGTTTGTTACACAAGCTGAAGCAGATAGTTGGTCAAATCAGCCAGGGAAGGAGCCGCGGGTACTCTCCTACCTCATTGGAAATCGTTCTCAAGGTCATGAATCGATGTGGTATAGGAGAATATATTCAAAGAAGTCTGCCCGCTCCTTCCAATTGAATTGAGTGTGGTCACTCCTTCTTCTTTTTCGACTAGTTTGGCGAACTAAAGTCGGAAGGAGAGCCGCGGAACTGAAACCAGAAAATGGTATCGTGAAGCTTGAAAGTTCACATTCGGAAAAATAGTGGAGCAGGGAATTTTAACTTGTAAACTCAGCTTAATAACATGTGTAAGTAAAAAACAGGAAAACGAGAAATAAATGATTAAGTACAATAACTCGACGTTGCGATGAGAGATAAAACAGACAATTCTAAAGACTAATGACAGCTGTATCACTATCACAACTTGACTTCTACTTCAATAGAGGAAAAGACAATTTTAGAAATTCGGAAATTGTCAGAAAACTGAGAACAGCAAGACGGCAAATAAACAAACCCTTCTAGTCCCGACGCAGAACAGCGGATAAACGAGCCAAAATGAGAGAGGCTATTGAAGATGAAGAAGGGAACGGTTCGAGAGGTTAGTGGGACTATCTTCATTTCAAAAGTGAAAGTAGGAAGTTATTCAGAATATACCTACTTACCGTTGAGATTTTCAGAACATTACCATAACTTAACTTCATCCCCAAAAGGTACTCAAACTCGTGATTTCCAAAAATAGTAATCGTAATTCATACGGCATATTACCGATGCTATATCCGACGATGGTTACCTCGGATTTTCCGTTGATTCTTCGTGTTCGTAAAGCCCCTTCCGACATTACTTTCTTTTCGAGGGGACCCGTTGACTGCGCTCTAAAAACAAATGACTAAAAATAATTTCACTTTCAAAAATCCTAAAACTAATGACCAGCAGTCATTTATGACACTTTGGTCAGAACGCACGTGTTCTGAGACTGCTAAACCCCAGAACTCGTGACTCGGCGCCGATCTTTTTCTCGAAAATCCCGAGAAAAAAAACACCCTTACCTAAAATCTCGTTTATTTTCGAAAACACCCTCGCGAATTTTTTGGAAATCGTAGCCAGGTTTTTTTCTCGCTAATAATTATTATGTAATTTGTCACGTTCCATTTTCACAACGTAATACGTGTGTCGAAAAAGTATAAGGAAATAACGGCGGCTAAACTCGCGCTGTATACCGTACTAGAATCTTGTTCACCTGCAACCGCAACCATTCGGCTTAATGGCTTTGTTGGTGGTATTCGGCGCAGCAAACCCGGTATATAGCGCAATCCCGAAGGATTATTTCAGTCTAGCTGCGAAAAAGAGTCATCCTCAGTCACGTTAGCGTCGAATTCCCCCAATAGACGTCAAGATGCGCGGTAAATGGGTAGCAAATTTCCGCGGATCACTTACCTCACGCTTTTTGGTCATTCTCCGTGCGCACGAAGCCGCATCTCCTGTTTAGCCCTTTCCTAACGGTCGTGCTAATGAAAAATTCAATACAATCCTACCGTAAACTTCTAGCAATGATCAACTAAATGGGTTCGAACGTAAAATTTATTCCGCGTGTGTACCCGGCGTCAAAGTTCTTCGCTGCGAACTGCGGCAGTGTAAAATTGCCGGACATTACGAGATTAGACGCATAGAAATCATGCAGAAATATCGAAGACTCTATAAGCTATAGACGGCGAGAAGCAATTCTTTAATGGACCTCTCGAGTTAGGAAGGAGGTGATTTCAGGTGTTTCAAATAGAGGTGATACGATGATGTATTTCACCTTTGCGATGAAACTTGAAACTCAGAGCGTTATTTTCGATGGAGAAGAGTACAGGGGGAGAAAAAGAGATATCCAAAAGTAAAGATGTGGACATTTACATCTTTTGTACCCTGTAGAAGAAACCGTTTCTCCAGCCCATCTCCGTGGAACATACCCTCATCTTCCTTTGTACCATTCTCTCCTGAAGATGAGACTGGGGTATCTTAGCGTCGCGAATTACTCATGAAAAATTCTCCATAGAATTACTTTGAACTTTAGTGTGTTCATTGATCGCCTGCATTAGCGAAGATGACGGTGTTCTTCTCTGAAAATATTCATGGAAACTGGCTTTAAGAATTCTGGACGTTTTCTCGTCAGTTCTATGGTCTTTGTTCTTCTTTGTTTTTCTACATTTTTTTTTGAGGAGGGAATACTCTAGCATAGAGTCGCTTACGTATCATATCCATCTACAAGTGGTAGCAAGTTCTAGTATTACATTCATTCTATCTCATCCCTGCCTTATCGTCTTGATATACAGCAAGGAAACACGGGCTCGAATGGAAGTCACACACGAATTGTCACAGTCAATGTATCCCAACTTATATATGCATTTAAACGAATTCAACTGTCAATATGTATTGAGCATTACCATCAGCTTTTTACTCTGTAAATGCGTATTCAACCGCTGCACGTATTCGACGCTTACTTACTGACGTGCTCCGTCGGACACGCGAAGAAAGGAACCGCTTTGCTCCGTGCTAACTTATCTTATAAGTTTAAGTCAGTTTCGCGACCGGAGACGCGGTGGATCGTAAAGAGGAAAAATTGCGGGTAATAACGTAACGGCTGTACGTTCAGGTGTAGTTTATTATTTCTTTTCGCACGATATGTTTCCTTTTTTGATCAAAATAGAAATTGTTGCTACATACGTTCTCAAGGGAGTTGTACGTTGATCGCGATATACCAAGGGTGGCTTTTTCAATACTACTACACTTTTTACGACCGGGAAAGAAAGTACACATTCGCAGACATATGCGAGTGTATACTCGTATTTTTGAAAGTGGTTTTATTTCTTATTTTCCCCCTTTTCTCCGCGAGAATAGCCCACTTTTTTTGTTTAAATAACAAAACATAATCATAAGATAAAAAAAATGAATATCAATAAAATGATCATGAGGATGGTAAAACAGAAAAATGCCGTCGCGGTAATAATAATAAAATGGCAATTCGAATCCCTCTCTCTTTCTCTATCTAAAGGCGAGAACTGTCGCGTGCGCAGCAAGTCTTTCACAAGCCGGTGGCTGTCTGCTGTGCTTCGCAGGTAGCTTAAATCTTCGTCATGGTTTAACATGTTGCTATCGTGCGAGGGAAAAATCTTGATAAGGAGCACACCAAACGTCATTCTAATTTGAAGGTGTCTAGATAGTGATCATCTTTCAACTCTCATAGACAAGACGGTTAGTTTTTTTTCGCGGGAACGAATTATCTCCTTTGTTGGGGGGCATTTTGAGTGAACGTCCGCGAGCGGTCTGCATCCGACTTTGATGGCGTCATCGACCCAACCTAAGTTAGGTCAATGATCTTGGCCAACATTAAGGACTTCGAAATATTTTGAATACTCAAATTATATGTATAAATAAAATAACGGCTCCCCCTCTTTTCGTCCACAGACATTTCGTCAATTTCGCTTTCCGTCCACGAGATATTTCATCTAATGAGACATTTTGTCCATGACGCTTTCCGTCCAAAGAAAATACGTCCAAAATTTTTTGGTCCAAATTTTATCCAAAATATTTTTCAAAATGAGGGTTTCATTCATTTTCTGCTTTTGCTGAACGCGCCCCAGGAATTTCCAAATGGATGCGTGGTGTACCTCCAGTAATTTCTGAAAGTGCACATTCCAACCCTCAACAGCATTATTTATTCGGGATGTGAAGCACGCTTCGGAAACGTTCCATACATTAGAAGGATATCCCGGTGATACGGTCTTTCTGCGTTCCCTGCGAGGTAAAGTGGCACGTAAACTTCGGTTGAATCTCTTACATCTTCAATCTCTGGGCTACTACTTAGAAAATTTTGATATTTTTCAAACCTTGAACTGTACCTAAGTTTTCCTATCTTTTGCAATCACCCAAACCCTAAACCCACTTCCTCATTCTTTTCTCCTGGCATTAGTTCTGGTCCTCCTTATCCTCCAATAAGCTTCGACCCACTACAAAATCTCAAATTCCTTGGTCTACTTTAAATCGTCCTCACCAACAAGAAGAAATCAATCTAACCCGTCTCAGAATGAGCCAAAGCTGTCTTACCATTCTTCCTTCTTTCTATGTTTCTTACCTTCTTTATGCTTAGACCGCAATGCTGACGATCTATCCGTTCCACCCATCTTCTGTTGCTCAGCTCTCAAAAACATCTAGCTATATTACTCTGTCTATTTCTGCATCAGAAACCTCAAACAATCACAAAAAAAATCATGAACAAGTTGAACCATCTCCGACCCACCTATTTCTACAACACCATTTAATTCATATTCATCCGTATTGTCCAAGCCTATAACCCTAAGGGTAGTTTCATGGCTTTTTTGGAAGGAAAATGTTCTGCCTGAGCAGGGATCTTAGTAAACGACACCCTATTTTGATACAAAAATAATCATACTCATGCTCGAGACATCGTTATACTAAGTGACGAACACTTTGTACCAAATTGCAATCGCAAGTGTTACTGCCACTCGTTTCTAACTTCATCTAAAACCGATGGGTCTGAACGTCTGTTCCCGTGAACAAATAGGAAACAATTTATTCCAGCTCACGATACCTGCAATATTTTCATTGGCAATCAATAAAAATTACGACTCATGTAAAGTATAATAAATTTCTGGAAGTTACTTAGTGCGGATCAGAAGCTTTTCATTCCCGTCCAGATGATGAACGAGTTCGCTCCTTGGAGATGGAAAATAAATAATTGGAGAATCTGCAAGAAGTGCCGTATGTTAGGTATATGTACCGTAGTATCATTCTTCCGTTGAACTCGCTTCGTATATCACCGTTGCACGCGAGTTACTATGGAAACTAGAAAGCGCAAGCTCCACTTTTCCGAAGTGGGGAATTTTTGGAGAACAAAGTAGAAAACGGGGTATATACGACGAAAAATATTATTTGACAGAAGTCCGTACAGCAATTTAGCCTGTGGATACAGGTCGCCGTGACAATCATTCGAGTCAAATTCATTACGATTCTATGAACGAATCCGGTAAAAAGTCTCGTTGGCCACAAGCAGAATAGAATACGAGTGCTTTACGAAATTTTTTTCCTCTTTTTTTCTCGCAAACGGTAGTCTCTTGAGCTTATGTAGGCGACCGATTAATTCGAGTGGTCACGGTAAGATTTCATTATTTATCAACTTTTTAACCATTAAATATTTAGTATGATATAGAGGATGTACCGCTTTTATGACATCAATCCGTTTTCGTCGGGGCGTAAATAAATTGGTTTGCTGCTTAGAGGAGGAATGGCTATACCTCGAAATTTCTGACATTATTTAAGCTTTTTGAAATTGAAGAAGGGATGTACAGGTGTTGCTTTCTTCCCATCATTTTTGAAGGCCTGGAATACTCGACTCGAACTAACATGCGCGTTTGGACACATCTTAAAACCACACGTCCCAAAAGTATACCGCAATTTAACGATGCTCCATCGGCAGAAGTTCTAACCACAAACCAGACCCGGTTTCAATGTACGTAATTTGTGTATCCCATCTGCGTAACTTCGAATGAAAGAAAAATCTTTCCAAACGATTACATACCGGAGCATTAGCACAAGAAATAAAAAGGAAATTTCGAATTTTCAACGTGTTGTCCTCATTATGCGCTCGTCACACAGATGAGAAAGTTTTCAAGTTCGTACTCGTAGGTTATATTTACTCGCAGCTCAACTTATTTATTCTTCGTAACGAAAAGCACGCGCGTAAAGTTTTCACTCCGTAGAGAAACTCGTCGAAAATATTAATATGAAAAATGCGTGGGTCTTCAATTCCCAAACTAGGGCGTATTTTTTACCCGGTGGGAAAATTTTTTTTCAAATTGAAGATTTATTTTTAATTATTGTAGTTGATTGGGTGCAGGAATACTTTTTTTTCCCTAAAATACCTCGAGACGAAAGAGTGATTGAAAAAAATTCGAGCTTGAAAGGAATTTGATTTTCGTTTCCCATCAGTAAGCCAGAATTGCACCATGGAATCTAACTTTGAGTATCTTGCTTTCTTTCATTATTTTGAACACAAAACTTTTTAAATCGCTGTAAAATATTGCTCATCAGAAAATATTACGGAGGAGAGTGCATTATGCAACTAGTGTTAGAAACGTACAGAAAGTGGCTCACGAGTATGGGATGAGTGAAATGAGGTGAAGCGGTAAAGCGATTTACACGAGAAGTCATTTTTTACTTGAATGGTGCACGACTTTCGTTCGCACTGTTCTTAGCAACGCGAATGTAAATGGAAAGTACCATACAGAATAGCGAAAAAGCTGATTCTTATAAAGTGTTCTAAAAAGCGCAGTATGTATTTCCTTCAGGCTTTTGATGGAAAGGAACTATTGCTTCTTATGGCTCACTTTTTTTTGACATTTTTAGAAGTACTAATTTTGTACATACTTAAGAATTGTTTTATCGTCGATATTGTTGTTATCTACGATATTTTCATAATATTTAATTTAATTTATTTTTTTCACCAAGCAAATTAACGAGCCTTACAAATACACTCAGGGTCATGCTGGGCTCGGAGTAGACAGATGGGGATAATAAGGATGAATATGAATCGGATGGTGGGGTAGATGTGGGGTTCTCATAATTGTTTAAGAAAAGTTTGTGATGCAGGGAGAAACGGGTTGGTAAAAGAGGTTGTTTTCGGAAGTTAGGCAAAAAAAGAAAAATTGAACGGATCGATTGTCTGCATTGAGTAAAAGGCGAAAAAAGAGAAACGGGTGGGGCCTGTCCTGAAACAGATTAGGATAACCTCTTCTTGTTGGGAAGGGCGATTCGAAGTAGACTAAGGAATTGGAAATTTTTTAATACGTAGTGCGGAGTTCATTGGAAGATGAGGGGTAGGGAATCAGAAATGAAGCTAGGAGAAAAGGATTATGACGCGAAAGCAAAAGGTGGTCATCGGGGTAAACGCAGTGACTGTTTTTCGGAGAGGTCCACTGGGTCACGTTTCTTAAGGCCTTGTGGTCGACAGGGGATGAGAGAGACAGGAGGAAGAGAGGATGGATCAGTTACAGAAGGTGAAAGCGACGTCTGTTCTACAGTGAGGACCACTGCGTCATGTTCCTTAGGGTAGATGTGTCTCGATATCCATATAGAGAAGTGACGGCGGATGAAGAAGAACTTGGTGAGAGGATTCGTTGTACGTTAGGGTTTAGTGAAATGAGGATCTTGGATACAAAGTAAGGATGCGAGAAAATCTGATAGTATGAGGGATTTGCCGGGAGGAGAGAAGCGGATAAGAAGAGAAAGGTCAGTGAATACAGCGATAAGTTCGGTGGTGCTTCTAGAAATGGAGTTTCACGTTTGAGAGGTTTGGTTTTGATAAGAAGGTATTACATTTATAATTTACTTAGACCAGGAGAGGAAATATTTTCATAGAATGTGTGTATGGTAACTGTTACAGTCTGTTAGAGCCTTTTCTTTGAAACCAATTTATCGTCTTTCATTTGACATTTTTCAAACTTCCTAAACTGATTGGGAGCTCCTCTCCCCTTTGGAGTTTTCACCTTCGGAGCCACAATCTGCCTCAAAAGTTGAAATTTTTCCAAACCCTTGAACTAGGCCAGATCTCTCTCACCTAAGGTACGTATGATGACCTTGAAAAATTTCAAAGCCCCTAAACTAGGTAGAAGTCACCTCTCCTATGAATAGCTGTAGACACCTTTGAAAATTTTCCCAATTCTCTGAAGTTAATAAATGGGAGGGGGAAAGAGAAATATGAATCGACCAAAAAGTGCGAATTTCTGTTCCTCTTCAGCGTGATTCCAATCTTAGACCACCTCACTGGAGGAAAGTTTTTAAACACCGTCTCGTACGCAAGAAATCCCAGGTTCAAACCCCACTAAGAGGGAGTAGAATTTTGTCTGCTTTTTGTTCTTCATAAGCCTTCCCTCCATCTATTGAATATTGCCCTCTTCCATAAATTCCATGATATAAGTCAGAGCCCTCACTCCTTTGGAAACCACAATCTTCCGGAAAGGCAGCAGACGTTTCTCCAGACAAATACCCACAAAAAAGGCTCCCCGTTGAAAAACGAAGCCTGTTTTATAGGAATGTCGCGAATGATCCACGAAGCAGTGGAAAGGTTTTCGCATGTCTTCCCTGTGCTCCGTCTTGATCAGAAGGAGAGAGTCCGTATCTATGTATGGTTGGGTTCTTGGTTGAGTTCAGTATGAGTTCAGATTGTTCATGGAAGATGGAGAAGAAGACGTAGTCGAAGGTAGAAGAATTTGAGCTTAGAGATATGTTGGCTAAGAATGTGTTAGAGGTTGCCTGCTACACGTTGGATAAGTTTTCTGCCAACTTGGTTACTTCAGTGCATTGCTTGAGGCCCTTGGACTTGTTTCGAAGGAGCATGGCGCTAAACGCAGTTTTACGATATGAACTGGATCCAAAGTTGAAAGGATCGTAGCCTTAAGGGGGTCTGGGTCTCATTGTCGAATCGTAACTGGAACTCTATACATTTACTTTCTGTACGGAGGTACGCCAAGCCTTTGGGAATTTTTAAAAGCCTATCTTCCCAGTTCGTAAAGAGAGATTATTAAGAAAAAAAGAAAAAAAACACCGAAAAAAGGAAAACTACGAAACTTTACCTGAAATTGCCTTCAAATACGAAAATATAATCTCGCTCGCCATAATGTCGTGTATGTTATTGAATCGCGTTTTCTCTGGATCTTCGTAAAATTTTAAAATTATCCTTCGATATTGGAGTACCTTACCTATCTTAATTGCAAAATACCGAGTAGCAAACGAATTCAAGTTACTACACCGATATACTTACGCAATAATACTCTCGTAAAGTTGGAACAAGTTGCAAAGTAAATTTTTAGCTCGAGATACGCGTTTAATTTATGGGTGAATGGAGACTTCATGAAAACTTTTTCCTTTTGTTTCCCTCGACGACCGAACATTGGATATCGTCTTTTTTTTAGTAAAAAAACCTTTACGTCGGATATTTGACGTGTGTATACTGTAAATAAAGGGCGGGTCTATGCAATGCACTAGAAAAAAATTCAGCACGTTTGTTCGCGAATATATGATTTAGCGTGGGGGAAAAATGTATAGAAGCAAATAGTAGGTAAGAAGAACCTCCCCAGTTCGACTTTCGAATTCGCTTCAAATTGTTTGCGTTTTCAAGTGGTCGAATGGTAACTGTAAAAGTAGTTTCTAATGTAGGTCTGTACTGTGTGCAGAGGTACACAGTAGTAAGTAATTTATGCATACATCGATGCAAGTCTCCATCGCACATATACGAGCGGAAAATCTCATAACTTGAATCAACTTAACGTACTCTAGAAACATCCGTACAGAGCAAAAAAGTTTATACCGTTTTATTCGATAGAAGAAAAAAGTATATAAGTATAGGAAATGAATATGCGAAAGGGTTATGGATTTTTATGTATACTGTTACTAGGTATCTTTCGCAAATTGAAAAGTGGGTCGAGAGATGAGAAATGATTAATTCGAGAACTTTATTACGCTTTTGGGATGGTGTTTTAATCTTTGCTCGAGAGGGACGGATGAATATTCTATGAGGATTATACATGAAAGGACGAACGAGAATGAAGTACTTATTAACTGGAACAAAATTTTGATTAAGGGAAAATGACAGTTTTAAATCATTGAGGATCGATCCTGCATTTTCAATTTTTTTAGTTAAATATTTGTAAAACCATTTTTTTTTTTTCAAAGAGGCAAGTAGCGCGATTGACATCAGAATTCTTATGACTCTGAAATTATTCAAATTTATTCTCACAAAAGAACTAGATGTTTTTTTCCCCAAATGTTTCTATCATACGAGCCAGTAGCATGGAAAAAAATTTTAAGGGGGTTTCGACCGAATTTTTTTCTGCAAAGTGTCTTCTCAACGTGGATGGTACACAGGTGTTGAGCAGGCTATAGCACGATTCTACATTTGTTTATCGTCAGCGCCGTCGCCAGACTTTTTGAGGCCTTAAGCAAAAATTTAACATGAAGCTCGTTAACAATTTAGACGATTTTATTATTTTTTTCTCCTCACCGGCGTGAGGCCTACAGTAGCACAAGGCCTGAAGCGGTGGTACCTACTCGCCACCCCCTGGCGAGGGCCCTGAGACGGTAAGCTCAAATGCAGACACTCCGTTTCATACTTCCTCAAAACTAACGATAGCAGCTCGTCATCGTCATCGACTCAAATCTCAATCATGAACCGACCGAGACCAACTACGCTTGCCCCACTTACGCCCCATACACAAATAAGGTGTGCTGCGGTCAACACGCAATGCGAATACGTTGCCCCCAACTTTACTCCAACTTCTCATGAAGGTATTTGTTGAAGGTACCATGGCTCTTAACATCTGCGTCAGGTGCTCGGTTCATTCACTCATCAAAATCGCGTGTTTACTCAGGTCGTATGTCTCTAGCTCACTCTGAGCAATTCTCACTTTCAGTTCTCAAACAAAGAGCGTCTGGCCTTCTGCTTGACCCGTAAAGCCTATTGATCAGCTTTCGTCCATTTCTTTGCTTTAAATGCTACCGCTTTTTTCTCAGGGAGAACTCAGCAAGGAGTACGGTTTCGCTAATACACGAAGAGCTTTTGCGAAGGTAGTGCAGTAGGTACCAACACACCTCAGAGCAACTCTTTGTTGGATCTTTTTCATCTCTTTCCTTACTATCTTCATGGACCCGCTCTTTACTGAAGCACGATGAGGATCTAATCTACAATGAAATGCTCATCATCTCTCAGGTTTGTCATCCAGTGGCTCAGTAGATCACTAATACAAATCGTCTCCTTGTGGAAACTAAGACACTAGAGACGGGAGATATGCTGGGACTCCATATTGTATAGAATTACAACACACTACCACATAGGCTGCACACACTCACACCAACACAAGACGCAGAAGACGCAGAAGACGCAGAAATCAAATGGAGTGCAGCCATCAGCTACAGACTTAATTCTATACAATATGGAGTCCCAGCATATCTCCCGTCTCTAGTGTCTTAGTGGAAACGAGCTATAGTGAGTCACAATCCATCCACCTTTTCCGCCGTCCTCATGATGACGGCGGCACGTAGGAAAAGGTGCCTAAACAGGTGCCTGTATACTACATTATTCACTTATTGTGGTTTTCACACCTTTTAGGCGAAATGTGGGTGGTCTGAACTTTCGACGGGTCATCAACAATATGGCCCCCGTCTTTCCGACTGCGAATTCTACTCTAGTCCTCTTGATCCAACGCGTCACTGCCTCTGGGGCTTGGTTTACCTTGCTCTTCACCACTGACGTTGTTTCGGCAGTGCATACCACCAGTGTGTCATCCACTTAACAGATGAACTTGAGGCCCAGTAGTAGCTTCTCTTGAAGATCTTGCTAAATGCGACGCACCGCTAAAGCGACCCGATGCCCGATTCCGCGGCACACTATGGCTGCTTCACTGTACCAGCAAACGTATCTCTTGAGTATTGTGCAGATAGTTGAAAAAGTTAAAGACCTTATCAGGGTTGTTACAAAGGTCAGATGGAGGATACGAGGTTTTGAACAGATACATCACCATGTTGGCAATATAGGTGAGAGAGAGGACAGAATGAACCTAGAAAAATATAGAAACGGGTGAGATGTGTGTGACTGATACTGAGACTGATGAGGATGATTCCTCCATTACGGCAGTTCAAATAGAGAAAGCCAGGGTACCGGCCTGTTGATTGCTCAAAGTTTCTTTGACAACTGAGTTTTCCAGAAGTTATACCAAAAGTAGAGGATCAGGATCGGGAATTTTAGAGATGATAGGCCAGAGTAAATACAGGGTAAGAAATTTCATGGAAGAATGAGAGTATCTTGACATATCCCAGGAAGTTGATATGACTCGGAGTCCAGAAGAAGGAGACTGGTATTGAGGTAGCTTATGGTGATTGCAGAAGTGAATGAATGTTGTTGAATTAAGGGATTCGTGCTGATCTATCTCAGATACTTTGTCTTCTCCCCATATTATCACGAGCTGGGGCACGACCTACTCTTGTATCCATCGTGCCCAAAAAATCGCCACGTTTGCAATAAAGCGCTTTCTGTAAACATATAGCTTATACATTCTTCAGAGACTGTTTGCGACGCAGCTTTAAATTTACAATACGCGGAAAATGTTTAACGCTCGTGACAAGGACAGGTAGACACTTCCACCTGTAGTAATCTCAAACTAACGTTCTTTTCGAGGTAAACTCGAGGTTACCAAAGCTCACCTTCAAAACAATGATTAATTAGAATGACAGCGAATAATTTATTTCTCATTCTTACATTCAGGGACGACCAAAGTATTGCCGAGCTTAGTTCCTCAAACTGCAACGTTTATTTTACGGTCGCAACATGATACAACTTACGCTTAAGATTCTAGATGTGTCAGTGCCTTAAAAATCGAGTTTATACAACTTATTAGACATGCTCTTATACAAGGAATACCTTGTAGTAAGTATCATATCGTATGTCGCATACTCAGCGCCTGTAATTTATTCGCCATCATTTAGTTTGAACTATGACCCGGAATGTTCTGATAGGACAGCTAGTCAGTTATTTTTTCTTGTCTGCGTTCTTTCCTTATAAAGCTTAAACTTGGTTAGTTGAAAATGTTAGCGTCAATTCGATTGTCGCTTCTGATATTAAGTACAATATATTCGTAGAGAGCGCTAGACCGCAATACGATTATGATATCAACGGGCAAATATGGCGATTACATATAGGAGCTACATTCCCTAATTATTCTCCTTCTTAAATTCTAATGCATAAGCATAATGATTTAGTGATTATGCGCTTGACTCGTTTAATGAAGCATTTTGAAATTATCAGGTCACGTATTCCGTCTTATGGGTCACTTCTCGGATGTAATTAACATTTATCGAACGTAAGGGAAAAAATTATATCAACTTACGTACTAACTATATCATTATCTGCGTCATCTGTTGTTGAATAGAATAGGTTTTTATCTTCAGAGAACGGTGCCAGTCCGTTCGCGTTGTTTTCCAACAATTTTCCTGAGTAAATCTTTACCTTTCAAGAATTTTATTACTATAAGACTTATTTGTTGATTTCAGTTTGCCAAGCAGTCCACAAAAAATCAACTTTGTCTCGGTCTCTGAGCAATGGGACTTGCCGCGTAAACCTTCTTCCAACGTAGCGTCAACTTGCAAAAATGAATTGTCGCTGTCCCCTGCACGCCAATCTCGTATCCATCGATTACAGGCCCAATGACTGAACTCTCGTAAGAAGGGATAAGTAAAAGTATAATCACAGTTGACGAGGATAGTTATGAGTACAATAACAAACAAGGAAAAACAGGATTAGATAATGAATGAGTGAAAAATAAACGCTGGCATTACTCAGATCATTGATATCAGTTTTGTACTTCACCATTTCCAATGTCAATAACCTCAAATATCTTGCATTGACTTGACTTCCACTGCTCTCGATCGACTGCTTCATAAAATTTTAGCAATACTAGTCTTGACCTGTGAATGTCTATTTACCGGGAGGGGGGTGAAGTGAGTGGTTAAATTTTGGCCAGAAACTGTTCAAAGGAATTCTAAAATTTGAAGGCCTCTGTCAAGATACTCAGCGTAGATAACCTATCAAAAATTTAAAATTAGTGTATATTAAGGTCAGTAAAATGGCGACGAATTCATGTTGGCAGTGGGGAAATGTCCCCACCTCTGCTGTCATTAAATCTATGTGTCTTTGCCCACGTAAATGCGTCACCGCGTTTTGCTGATCTTACATGAAATACGTTTAAGTTATGCTTATGATGTCTTAATCCAGCCCCGGCGTGAGGTTTGATGCCGCTTTAGGCAAAACTTCTTTTGCCACCCTGTGTAAACACAGGTTAACCAGATTGCAAAGTGTAAAGAAGATCACTTTTTTCCCGCCAAAATGTTCATATTTTCTCGCTGCAATTGCCGCTCTCACAATTTTTCTGCTCTGGGCATTGTTTGTATTGCCTACACATCGCGCCGGGGCTGCATGATTCCGAAGAACAAAAACAAATTACCAAAAAAGTTTACTAGTCCCATGCGTCATATAAATAAACTTGATTTCAGGCCACACTGGACTGGACGAGTTTAATCCACCCCACACGTCATTTCCATGGTCTTAAATTAGGAATCAAAGGCTTTTCATTGTTTGAAAAAAATTCCAGTTGACGATATCGGTCACATGTGCTGATCCTTTTTTTTTCTGACGTTGGACATAACTTTAGTCGAGGGAATCATCTCCTAATCTTCAAAGTCTATTGTCAGATCAGATGAAATTTTCAAATTTGAAACTGGACTTCTACAAGTTTTTAGAAAATATGTTTGATTCAGGTGTTAGGAATTTCATCGCTACTTCTTGTGAGTTCTATGAAATATTCGTATTCTTATTTGTAGGTGTCTGTCTTGACATGAAAATGAACTTAAATCAATACCAAAATATCGTATGTCGAAAAAAAAAGACTTTTTCGACTTACGTAACTATCATCAATAGTCTGGGGTCAGACAGGATTGTATCGCCATCATCTCGTACAACGTTTCTAATAATTTTAGCTCGTACAGAGACAGGCATCAGTGGTCTGTACGCAGAGGATGCATTTGACATATTTCATTAGGGGTAGAGAAGATGAATAATTGTCTCCTCATATGTTGCCAATTGTCACCATCGTTATTGAAGAACTTCGTCCGTTTTATTTTTATTTGAAAGAAAAAAAAAATTCCAGACTGATTTTTTGCAGAAAATAGGGAACCACAACCGTTAGTGGACGGTCTTAACCATTGTATGGATCGTTAAACGTTGACAGAATGGACGAAAACTAATGGCAAACCTTGAATGCTTAAAATAAAAATTATCCTTCGTAATATGAACTGAGTATTATGTATATGTAGTACTGTATACTTTCCAAAAAGTCCTATCAGGTATCACATCTCGCAATGAAATAAAAATGTAATGACAAGGGTAGTGGCATTATATGATCGATTGGTTTCGGTGCCTTGTTCTATAATTTCACTTTTAAAACTTTCATTAGCTATTGAGTCATCCAAAAATATTTTTTGTATCAGAAAGTAGTTCATTTTATTCGTTTCAGTAAGCATTTTTATTTTTAATAATAAATTTCCTTTGAATCGCTGGTTTTTGGATGTAGCTCAATTTCACTGAACTTCCTTCCTGATGGCAACTGACACGTCTTTCTTGAAAATATTTGTATTCTTTTGCTCTCAGACCTGACGTCAACAATTTTTAATAACAACGAATTTATCGGTTACCGGTATTTTTTAAAATCATTGGGAGGAATGACTATATCGAGTCGGTGAGAGGAGGACCAATAAGAAACAAGAGAACAACTATCAAAATATACATAGAGGTGGGGGATGCCAACTGTGCACTTATATTTGTACAAGGGAGGGAGACTAGAAGAAAGATCATCTTTTGAGAGATGATGAGTACAAGAAATTTTCAGCTGTAATTGTATGGAAGGAGGAGAATTTAAAACAGTTTCAATCTTCAAACTATAATTAGAATAACTGGTCCTAATCGATCATTAAAATTGAAATAAAAAAGTCCTCCGCAAGAGAGGTTCAATGCTCGTCTCAATTAGCACAATAAGAATGACAGCAGCAAAGGAAGTGGGCTGAAAGACGTTTTATATTTTGTTCCCTCCCCTCTGTTTAGTTGCGTATTTCATACCTGCACACTCCATTCAGAGGTAGAAATTATGGAAGTTTTTTTGCTGAAGTGGAAACTAGAGTTTTAAAACATGATTCTGTGCGCGAGTCATTTAGTGGTCATAGGGAATAATTTATGAAGATAGGTGATTAATAAGTTTGTCTTACTGAGCGGAGATGGAATGTCACATTTTAGTACCTGCCGATGTGATACAGAGAGGCCAATGCTCTTTAATGATGTTCATGCAGTGTATGGACGCAAATTTTGGAATTAGGCTGAGAGATCAGAGCAAACACATGAAACATGTCTAAAGTCCTGCAGAATAAATTCGCGCAAATTAAATCATTATCATCTTTATGGTAAGTCACCAAGAACACCGCTGTCACGGAATTACCCTTAGTTTTCAATATGCGCGGACCCCAACTTTCTCTGTATTCTGTAATATACGTATAATTTTTTGTGGTTCATTGTTGGTTCTTGAAGTGCAATTGCGAGGGGCCCTGAAATGCGAGGACCTCATGTCCGTTGAACCGGTCCTGTCTATGTTGAAAACTGAAACTAAGGAACCATTTAGAATAGGTATGCGCAAGTGATAAGAAGAGGACTGTCGCCATCCTGTTGAACATTTGAGGGCAAAAACTCTCCCAAAATTCCCCTCAAAATTTCCACTTTGAGGCCATTTTGTGACTTTTGGGGATGTTTTACATACACAATGGGGATATAATACGGGTGTTTCTCCCATAGGGACATCAAATGTTCAACGGGATATTGATAAAACTCACGGGGTTCTTTAACGGAGTTGAACGAGGTTACGTAGGAAACCTGTTTTATTGGATAAAAAGATGATACAGATTGATAAGGCTTTGATCACCATTAATTGGAACTTTAAAACGAACGTAACGTTTCAATACCCACGGGTATCTTCTACGGAAAAAACGTTTGAGTCTTATGGTGTTTAAATTGTTGCATATCTGGCTCATTGGAGGGGCCAAGCCAATGGTGTAAGGAACATTGCATATCTAGTTAACTTAAGGAGCTACACCGACTTTCACAAAAGGATTTGGAAAATTTCCGACCTCCTGGCCGGCCGGCAGACGGCGTAGGTTTTTTTTTGGACCCCCAGGCTCCCCCCCCCCCTAGGAAATTTGATGTGAATAAATAAGAGACAGATAAAATTTGTCATATTATGTCTTTTACCACGCTATACAACACATCAAGAATCTCGCTTGATATGACGTGCGCATTGTCCCCAGGGAGCCAAAGAGTGTGGTTCAGGTTAGTTTGTTGTGATTTTCACAGTGAATATTGATTTTTTGAAAAAAAGTCAAGATACAAAAATTGTAGAGCGTCAAAAATGAATATACTTATTGCTTTACTCAAAATTTCCATTCAATGCTATGAAAGTTGAATAATTGCAAAAGTAAGGTACAACATAGGGATTTGTCACTTGCAACGCAAATTGACGCAAGCTTCACCTGCTCTAAATCAAGATTAAGATATTGCTGGCCACAAAAATGAGTGATTTTTTTCTTTCTAATTGCAAGATCATTGCTGGCTATCAAACTTTTCTCCAAGTTACAACTCAGAGTATAGAAACTATAGTACGTTCCAAATAAGAGTACCCGCTTTTAATAAGCAATAGCATGCACTGGTTACCAAACTATGCGGCCACTTTTATTTGGAACGTACTATAGTCGGTTCAACTTAGGGTTACAAATTTGACGTCATCAACTATTCTGTAGTGTTCTAGTGTTGGTGCGTTATGAACATGAATGGACGCACTAACACTAGAGCACCACTGAATAATCGGTGACGTCAAATTTGTAATCCTAGGGTTGGTTGAACCAACTATATAAAAGAATTTATCATGCTCTGCAAGGAAAGAAATTTGTGGATGATGGCTAAAATACTTGGAATGAAATACAAAAATATTTTTACATTGTGAAGTACAGACTTACAAGTTCACCTTGCCTCATACTACTCAAAACTGTACCATCATACACTATAACGGGTAGGTGAGTGACACTTGCGTCACCTTGCGTTTGCGTTGTGTCTGATAGACACAATTGTACGGTACCTATGCATTACTTTTACAACTACCTATCCAATTTTCATCCTTTATTTGTTCAAAGATGGAGCATCACACAGAAATTTTCAATAGAACACTAGTCACATAGTTTTTGACGCTCTACAATTTTTGTTTTGTGTCTTTTTATCAAAAAAACAATATTCACCCTGAAAATCACAAAAAAATGTTCTGACGGAGCCAAAAAATAAAGATTGTGTTTTATGTCTCTCTCTTTCTCAATATACAGCAAGTATTTTGCTGTTGAGTGTCAGTATAGCCGTGAAAAAGGAATACACAGAATGAATACTGTTACGCTTAGCAATCTGCATCATCTGTTCTATGTATATCTTCTTTGTTTATTATTATTATAATTAGTTCAAGACTAGTAAAATACTAGTATGGAGCTAGTATAATCCTAGTATATAAACTGGGTGGGGTGAAACTCGTAGATTTCAGAATCACCCTTAGAGTAACGAGGGTGAAGGGGAGAGGGGCCACTCGGAAAATTTCAAATTAGGGGTCAGGGCAGAGTAAAGATATGAAACATGTTAAAACCAATCTGGACCATACATTTATGCCCACTGGCACTACTAGGGACAATGCGCACATCATATTGAGAGGGGCTTTTAGTATGCTGTATAAGGCGGTAGAAGACATACAATACATGCCAAATTTCAACCGTTTCCAAAGTATTCTGTACTCATACAATTTTTTAATCTAATACAACTGGACTAAAAGTACAACATTGACTTGATTTTGGAACAAAATTCACATTATTTGAATTACGTAGGACATATGAATAGACATATGATCATTGTTCATTTGGCTCTGCTAGAACATTTTTCTTATTTGTAATGAGTATCCGAATTTTCCCTCGCCTCCCCCATGCTTTTTGTATGAGAGTCAATACATTTGTAACCCACCTTATAAAATTGTTGTTCGATCAACAATAATCCATCGGGTGACGACGTCGCATCATTGGAAAATTTTTCTGAAGGTCTTAAGTTTTCTAATTTATTTATACATAAAGAAGTTAATGAGGAAGGCTATAGTCAGTTCAGCGGAAGCCTCTCTTCGAAAAATTTTGTCTTTGTTCTTCGAGTACTCGCTAAAGACCTCATCTCGTATATTGTGCGTGTAAGTTCGTCAATTCAACATTATTTTTAAGAAAAAATGTTTAATTACAAATATCACCCGTTTCAGATGGTAGTAATTCTTCAGGACGACGAGGCGAGAATACTAAAATGTGAAGAAGAAGAAGAATGACGAGAAGAAAGAATCGAAGTGAACATCGAGAATTGCGAAATTATTAGAAAAGAATAGCCCCAAACCAACACCGAACAGAACACTTACAGGAAGCGGCAGCGGTGACGTTACTCCGTTGTGTATTTTCACGATACCCTCTTACACACACTCTCACACGCACACTCTTGTGCACGCCGTTCGCTTCGCTTTCAGTTTTCAGTTTTCTGTTCGCGTTCCTGCTGCGTCTCTCGCTCTCGTTTCGTGTGCTTCGAACTCTCCGAACATTACCGTCGTCGCCTGTTTCGTGCATGCTCGTCTGTTCCGCGTTCCGAGTATCGCTTCGATATTTTAGACCATCACGATGATGTTTCGAAACGAAAGGGAAATCATTCATAAAATTCGCGCTAAATAACACTCATATTTTTTAGTTGGGTATAAAAAAATAAAATGGCGATGTATTTCGATCGAAGATGAATTCGGCGTTGTCGGTTTCTCGTATAATATTGTACATATTCGGTGCAATACGGTATGCGTGACGTATTAAAATCGAGATAAAAGGACGAAGATGCGTTAGCACACTGTATAAAAATATTGTAGTCGTGTTTAGCCCTTAAAATGGCGGATCCGCGAGTCTTCTTGATTATTCGCGAACACGTGTTTGTGTACTGATGCCTTAATGAACGAGTGTGGTCGCCGTGCTCATCTCGCTTTACAATCGAATGATGAAAAGAAGAAAAAAAACGAAAGTTGGAAATTCGTGGAAAGATTGCGAATTCTTTGTCATGCGGGCACTCGTGCAGTATACGTATCTTGGCGTTCACCCTGTGTCGTAAGTATCGATTCATGTTTTCAACAGGTTCCAGTTTGATATTACTTGTTTGAGAAACTAGCACTTTTTCTAGCGTCAGTAGTACTCATGGTCTAGTGGCTCTCCGATAAAAATTTGCTATGTACGCGTTTTTGCATGTGCTCTCATCAGTATGACACTGGCCCTGAACTTGGATTCGCAACAGCCCTTTCCTCGTTTTCGCCTTTCATTTATTATGTAAATGTAAAACGTCTTGCTGGGTCGTAGACATATGCGAATGGTAGGCTGTCTTCTTGTTTCCAGATGTTGCACTATTTCGTTTGTGTTCCGTTCGAGTAGCGCACGAAACGCTTATTACACTACATATTACGAATGTTTCATTTTTAAAAATTCATGTCGTACAATCTAGCGATTAAAATAGTACAAGTACAGTGTCACGATTGTGAACCACGACCTTCGTGTCTCTGTTGTGGTACCGATAACTGGATATTTGATGTTCTATTTGCGTTCGTCGTAATTTGGCAACGTAAATTTTTCATCTATCAACGTACCACACTTGAAAGTTCGAGGAAGATTTGCGCTGGAATGTTGGTATTTGGGAAAGGAGTTTTCTCATAAGGTAGGCGTGTATGACTCGTACAGGATTGTCAGATGACGTCACAGCGTCATGAGGAGTGATGCTCTTCTGCACACGTGAGGTAAAGTGAAAATTTTGTAGCGTTGTTGATGTTTACCATGTTAGCTAGCCTTTTTAAAAAATCGTTATAAGGACAAGGGGGCCGAGTGGGCATAAGAAATAAATTATCGGTTATGGTACGAGTCATAATAATGAGGTGCGAAAATAACGCGCAGACACGTATAGGAATACGTGGCTGTACATCCTTTTTTCATCTTCCCCGGCTCAAAAGTTAAATTGAGTAACACTACTTAACATTGTATTGACACCACAACGATCGAGAGAAATAATTCACTTCGTCTACTCCGTACTCGGTATTTCGTATTGCGGTGTGCATAGGATGCGGCGTATGGTCTAAATGTAGCGATAAGCTGATAGCTATCAAAAACGCTCTATCACGATCGTCAATCATAGTAGCTATACAAATGCACAGCTGTACATTCTAATGCTCTTATCGCGCTATGTTTGACAACTGCTGTTATCAGCAGTAACCGGAGTCCGAAGTTCAAACTCATTCCCGCTGAAAATGCTGCAGTTGTCTGATAAAATACAAGCTGACTCAGCCTGCTATCGAAAAATATTTGGCCGAAGCCGATGTTCTTCTGGGAGAATAAAGAAGACGAGGAATAGAATTTGTACCCGAAATATGGAACTAGACGTTTTGTTCGATCACAGTGAGACGTATGCGTATCATGAAATTCGATTATACCCCGAAATCCGCTCGCAGAGAGGCGCCTTCTCTAAAAGTGAAATGTTATAGCAAATATCTCAGTTCAATAGATTCTATTTAAAACTTCCCGCGGATTAGCAGATAATACGTATCAAGGACCTGAATGCTCTGGCAGAAGAATACCTATTCTCGACTTCGCCTCGGTCGAGAACCAACATTTATCAAACCCTAAGATCATTCATATCACCATTATTGACGGAGGTTCTTCGGTTGAAAGCAGCCTCCATGAAAGGCCGTCATAAGGAATAAGAAACAAGGCTGAGTCGCTGTGCGCTTCGGTATCTGGGTCTCTTAGTCCCCCCTACCCCTCGACTTAAGATAACGAAAATTCATCTCTCTATTGTTTTTCTCCCGCTATGGGATAAATTATGCCCTAGCTCGAGAATTTTTCTCACACTAGCGTACGCCGCACGCTTGAACTATAATGCAGGCGTGCTGTACTGATACTGTAAGATGAGCTATGTAGTTCAGAGGCCTTACTCGCCCTTTGTATACTGCATTTTGAGCTGACTTTCTCACAAAGGAGGAGCTCTTTCGCTTCGCTCGTTCGCTCCCGATCTCGGATTAATATATAAACGTGGTGAACGGTGAGATGGGCTATCTAGCTTGTGGTGGGGCTCGCTTGATACGCTTGTCTTCGTGACTACAAGGATGAGGAAGGGGGGGGGATGAACTCGCGAATTTCAGAAACAGGCTTGGAGTCGCGGTTTTATTATAAAGGAAAAGAAGGGATACAGCGTACGTGATGATGAAAAGAGGGGGGCACTCGCAAACGGAGAGAGACAAATTAGTCCCAAGGTCATCTGCTTTCACACGCGCGCTAATTGGAAAGGAGAGGTCAAAGCAAAGACATGAAACATGTCGCAATGGCATGTTTACAGGTCCTGAGAAGTCCTTCAAGCTATAAAAAGTTGGAAATTCCGGGAAGAGGTACTGAAAGAGCTGAAAAGTACTTAATCGTCCAAGTCATGGACAGTGCTTTCAGAAATCCATGTTATGAAATAATTTTTGTTGACACCTTTGACACCCTGCGAAAAAAAGGCTGGACATCACATAGTGGGATAAAACGCCTTGTTGAATGACCAAAAATCTATTTTTAAACTGAATATCTGATGAAATCCGTTCAAGGGATACCTGTTTGATGTTTTAGAATTTGTATTTTCAGTCAGGTTTCTGTTAAGACCATTTCTTCTTGAAGTTTTAGGCCTTTATTCGGAGTTGATGGACGTAGAGTTTACTGGTCAGAAGCACTGGCTTATGAAGAACCTTTTGGGGTGATGAAGATCGTAGAATTCAAGTTTTCAGCCTGACTTATCATTCGATAATTTTTTCCTAGAGTTTTGAAGCCGTTGTCTGGAGTTCATGTACTAAAATGTTGAAGACACATAGTGAAAAATTAATCCTTTTACTTAAAAGTCTCGTTTCTACCGCGGATGCGTCGGGGCTTCTGACTTGCTGAGGCTTAAGCCTCAAAGGGTCCGTAACCAGGATGATGGACAGCTAGAGGATCTATCGATCGAGTTTTGGCTCCAACGTTCCGATTATCGTCTAATTATGGTCTGGTCCAAATATTGATATGGAAAACTGGATAAATCGAAAGATTCAGTGAATTCGAGGAAGTAATATTTCCTTAAATTTAACTTGACGAGTGAATTTCGTGTCCTGTTAATACTCGTAAAGTTGTGCACATCTGGAAATTCGCGTAATTTATGTTTGTATTCATCAAATTACCTCTCTTTGGAACTTGATGTTTCTTTCTCTATTCAACGTTTATTTCATCGTACCTTAAATGGAATTGGATAATGATCTATCATCTGATTCATGGCGTAATTGTTCGGAATAAGCCGGTAAAGCAATCTCAGTTCCAAATAAGTATAAGTAATATCATGTTAGGAATTCTTTCCTTGGTCTTCTGAACAAATGCTGTCAACATCAATATTTCTTCGTAATTATATTTTGATTCCGCGTATTTATTTTTTCCGTAATTCTTATACTTTTATCTCCTTGTGCGCGAACCCTTTACTAGAATATCCACTCTCCTATTTAGTCTTGAACTCTTCTATATCGCTCATTCCCCAAAATGTCTTGTTCTCTTAACATTCTCCTTTTACTGTCTGTCCCATCTCGAAATTGACCAAATCTATCGATTTGTTTAGTTCTTAGTGTCAATTATATCGTCTCTATCGTTCCCTCATTATTTTTGAAATTTTCATTTCTATGTTATTCTATATTTCGGTCTGCTTCAGTCTTAATTTTTTTGTCTATTCCCATAAAACTTTTGATCCCCTTGACTCAATTTGCCTTTGTTTCTCTGCTGTACCAAGGCTTACTTCTTGTGATAAATATTAGCTTTTTATCCTTCTTAATGTTACGTCTTTCAATCTTTCATTCTCTACCACCACTTGTCAACCCTCATTCTTCCTAATCTGTACGTTTTCATTCCTCTCTCAAATGTAGATTACATTTCCTAGCCTCCTCTCACTCTCTTTTTTACCTCGTCTTTTGATTAATGATAGATTCTTTTCAGCTGTAATAGTTTTCATAGGGTGCTAAATTCTACTTAGTTCAAGTTGACAATAGCGCTCCTATATCATCATCAAAGCGATTGCTCAGGGTCGAATTTGAATGTATATATTCTCACTCTCTTTTTATGAGGAATGGGATTGTATGATCATGCAGACGTACCTATGATTAAATTTTATACTTTGCAAGGAGTCGGGCAGACTTTTCTTCTTGACTCGAGTATTATTTTCAGGAATCATTACAATGTGACCAATGGCCACTCGGCCTTTCTTCCAAATGAATTCGTTGACGAGAATGGGGAATCTGTTCTATAGGAGGAATGTAGTTATGAACTCTGATGAACGAAGGTGGCACTGCCTGCTTTTGAAGGAATACCGACTCAGAAATGATCAATTTTTAAATATTTGTATTGCAGTTTTTGGGTTTGATAATCGATCATTCAATTTTGATGGTCAACTATACTATTTTATTGGCGCAATTTTTTCTGAATCTCTACCTGGATATAGTTCAATGTTCGGAACTTCTCGAGACCTCCTCCTCATATTTATAGCTTGATGGACGAAAATTTTCCAGGTCTCTGAAGTGGGTCAAAGTCACAACCCTTGACAAAGTGATATTTTTATCAGAAACCCTTATAAAAGGCCGTCGAACAGTCTCTCTGTTGAAATTGAAGAGGCTATTAAAAATGAAAATTCTATCTCTCTTCTTTTAATGTTCTAATTTCCAGTCGAGTGTGCTTATGGGAAATAATAATGAGTTGAATTTGTAGCCCTGTTAGACTACCATCTTTTATGTGAAATGAAATTGGATTGATTGGTCAATTTTTCTGGGAATGAAACAGCCATCAATGATGTGAAGAACAGGGACGTATGGAGAATTATTGCTAGGTGATTCGACAGAGCGCGTCTGATGCAACTTCTCAAGCCTATGTGTGCTGAAAAGTAAATTGCATAAATAATGATACTCGTGTACTCGGTACGTTGGAAAACTGACGTCAATCCATACAAATGTTTCGCAGAAGGAGGTCTTCTCTATAGAAATTACGAGTGATTGTATGATAGATCGCGAATTACTAGTAGAGTGAACACGTGTCTTAATGTCGAGAGTAAATACGTCAATTTGTTCATACAAAGGAATTCATGTAAAGGCGTGACTTCATTAGATCATCTGGCAAACTACACGTAGAGTTGTAAGCTTGGAGTGGCCAGATGGAGACAATTCAAATCAGATGGTGTTGTAGGAACGGGTGGATCGGAGATGGTTGATTGTGCAAGTGATTTTCTCATGGTCGTTTAAAAGAGGGAGTTCGTACTGCCTGGAGAGAAAGAATGGTTGTTCGCGAGAACTGAGCACGTGAAGAAAGGTTAAACGGATAGATCGCCAGTATAAGTATGAACGGGTGAGAAGCGTAAAAAGAGAAGAAAAAACTCTCGGGGTCTTTAACGGAGTTGAATGAGAGGAGGCAGGGAACCTGTTTTTTGAATCTTGAAACGTTGTTTATCTGGCTCATTAAAAGGGCTAGGCCAATTGGTGTATGGAGTATTGCATATCTAGTTTCTTGAAGGAGCTATTCTAATTGGGCTATCAGTGCTGCCAGACCTACGGATTTTCAATATCTGATAAAACATTATAAAAATTTCATCCTCCTAGCTATAAGCGATAGGACGAAAACAAAAATTTTCTTCAAGTCCTATGGTCATGGTCAAGTTGGGTTAGGTTGCCTCCCGGATGGCGGACGTTTTTTCCGGAAAGACCCCCCAATAAAACAGGTGTCCTGTTAGAAGTGTGTGAGTTCGTGTCGGGGCGGACGGTGGGGCATTTTTAGTAGATCGAAGCTTATCTGGGGATACGCAGGACCAGAAATCATATCGGAAGGTGAAGATGAGGGAGCAGTGATAAGATTTGAAAAAGATCAGTTGTAAAAGGTGAACGCAGTGACTGCTTTGCGGCAAGGTCTAATGCGTTATTTTCCTCAAGGTTGGTGTGTCCCAGCATCTATGGAAAAAAATCTTCTGGCGGAGCCAAATAGAAAAAGATCATGTTTCATGTCTTCTATAAGGTAGCATGCTCCGATCGTTCGCCCCCATCTTGGTCTAGTACAAGTTTACCTAAGTATATTCCTGGCTGATGAGATTAGGGGGCCTCACTCACTCCGCTCGTTCGCCCCGCTTCTTGGTCTAGTATAAGTCTACTTCAGTATTTCAATAAAGGGTTTTCCTTCTACTTCAGGCTCAGTACAATGAAAGCTTCCGACGCACGGATGAACGCAAGCAAATTTCAAATTCAGGGTAGGAATCTGGCTTGATCTAGTATAAATCTAGTTTACATTTCAAGCTAAAATATGTATCTTAGGCCTTTATAATGTAGGCTATTCTACTGATTCAGGTTTAGTGTAATGAAAGCTTCAGAGACCCAAGGTCATTTGCGTGCGGTGAGGTGGTACTCGCAAACGCGGTGAGTTCACTGCACACATCAAAGAGAGATCTAGCCTAGCTAGTAGAGACTAATACAAACTTCCCCTTTGTATGAACCTATGGTATAAAGGAGCTTAGTTTGGAATGAGCCTGTGGTATTCCTAGGATAAAGCTAGTTTAAACTAGCATGTAAACTAGGCAAGGCGAACTACGAAGCTTCTCTAGGAGTCAGAAGACTTGAGCCTTCATAAAGTGTATATTAGGTCTAGTATAATGAGGGTTTGGCTAAGAGTCAGACGACTTGAGAAATCTCAGTATAAAGCTAATATAAAGCCACCATAAAGCTAGTATAATGCTCGAATATAAACTAAGCAAGGTAAACTCGCGGGGTGAACTCGCGTTAAAAAACTCGCAAAATTTCAATAGGGGTCAGGGGGATCAGGTCAGCGTAAAGACATGAAACGCTAGGATGCCAGATGTACGGATTTATGGTCCTCGGGAAAGATACGGGTTTCTCTTGTTCTGTAGATTTGACGTACAATACGGATTTCTTGCGATCAAAGGAAAGGTACCTTAGACACTCGTACGAAAGATACTTTTCTCTTGTTTATTATAGGCTGAAACTGCAGTATTTTGTAATATTGAAGCGATCAAGGGAAAAGTACCTCAGCTACTCTTATGAAAGATACCTTTCTCCTGATTGTTATTATTGGATCAAAGTCCGTAGAAACCTGTTTTTTGGGCGGATACGGATTTTTGAAGCTGTCATCTGGCAGCACTGAATTGTCAATAGGCCGGGCACCTTCTTTAAGACTAGTAAAATGCTAGGGAGGGGATTATAAGTCTAGTTTAGGACTAGTAAAATACTATCATAAAGATAGTGTTCTGCTATTATAATAAAACTAGGATGAGGGGGGGGGGGAACTCCAATATAATTATCTAGTTTACAACCAGTTAAATCCTAGTATAAAGCCACTATAAACCTAGTATGAAGCTAGTATATAAACCGGGCAAGGTGAACTCGCGGGATGAACTCGCAAATTTTTAAATCACCCACGGAGTAATCTGGGGGGAAATTCTCAACGTCGAACCTCAGCCCTACCCCTGATTCCAGAATTTGCGTCCGGGCATCTGGGCGTCTGTACAATTCTCTAGTATAATAAATAGTATTATGCAGTTCGTGAATGGTATTATACTATCATAAAGATACACACAGTATACTGGAGGTGAACTAGATGAGGACCCCTTGTATTGTATTAGTTTTATACTAGCTTTAAACTAGGATTATACTAGTTTCGAACTAGACATTCTTTATACTAGGTTTAGGAATCCTGTACACTGTATCAAAGCAATTAGGCCCCCTTCTTGGTCTAGTACAAGTCTAATTTAGAATAGAATCCAAAGAAATTGGCTTATAGTAGCTTTATGATAGTTACTCTGCCCTTAAACTAGACTTAATAGACATAAAAGACCCCCCCCCCTTTTCCCAGTTCATATACCAGCTTTATACTAGCTTTATGTTGGCTCCGCCCCTTCAATGAGCTACATATGCAACGCTTCAATTCTCTAGTATAATTATACAGTTTGTGACCTATACTAGGATTATACAAGTCTTGAACTAGACTCACACTAGACCAAGAAGAGGCGAAAATACCCTAAAGTAGACTTATACTAGACCATGAAGAGGGCGAACGAGCGGAGCGAGTGAGTCCCCGAAAGCAATTAACCCTGAAGTAGACTTATAGTAGACCATGAAGAGGGCGAACGAGCGGAGCGAGTGAGTCTCCCAAAAGCAATTAGCCTAAAACACTCTAAAGTAGAAATATACTAGACCAAGAAAGGAATTGACCAAAAGCTATCAGCCTAGAGCAGACTTATACAGTGAGCCCTCCAAAAGCCATTAGCCAAAAATATTCTAAAGTAGGCTTACACTAGACCACGATGGGGGCGAACGAGCGGAGCATGCTACCATATGGAAGACATGAAACATGATCTTTATTAATTTGGCTACGCCAGAAAATCTTGTTTTTATTCAATAAGCAATTTAGTTTAATTCACTACTTATTCTCGTAAGTGTAACTATATTTTTCAGTAGTTATGACAATAATCTTCGACTGGACCGGCTTTATTATATATAATTATAGTAAAAAGTACCACCAAAATTTCTCTCAGTGCGTTATTTTCCTCAAGGTTGGTGTATCCCAGCATCTATGGAAAAAATGGAGGACGAGGAAAAATATACCGCGTGTTTAAATATGAGAATTTGTCAAACGAACCGAGGGTCTCTTGATAGCATGTAAGGATAAAAGAGGAACGGACGATTGAGAGAATTTGCGCAAAAGAGAAGAGCTGGTGAGAAAAGTGAGCTAGGGTAATATCGTGGTAAGTTTGGTTTTGGGTCCCGAGTTGGACCCGTCGGGATTGTTTGTATATTTGATTTAGTTGTTCCGAGAATTTCAGTGAGACCAAAAGACAGCTGGGCTGGAACATATGGGACCGTGGCGTAGTTACACCAAAATTTTGGGGGGTTTCAAAATTTAAGGTTGAAAAGAAATGATGATTTCTTGTATAATTATTATAGTGTTTTCTCTTTAAATTTCGGGGGGGGGGGGAATAACTACGCCACTGTCGTGGGCGGAGAGCATTCGGAAATGTGGCAAGTTTTGGGTGCTAGTATGTTTCAGGTTGAGTGTGAGGGTGAGGGAACGGAGGAGACGAACATCTGCTTCAGCGCATACGTTGAGTGAAGGGTTGGTGCGTAATGCACCCAGGGCTGGTCGAAGTCGCGTTAGACTTCTTGTTGAGTATTAATCTGAGGAGTAATGTCTTCTTTGACTTTTTGCTCATCCTCAAACTCTCCATCTTTTCCCTTTAATTTTGAGCGACTTTACTCCTTTTTAATTTTGTTCTGTGTTTAGATCTCCCTTATTCGGATCATAGACGTTCAATTGGCCTTTCTTGTTGTAAACACTTGGAGAATGAAATCTCTTGGCAGATGTTCGTCCGATCATTTTTTGGAAAGTTTCGAGAGAAGTCGAAAAATTTCGAAATTGGTGAAAAATAGACCCTTTTGTTCAAAGTAATCCGGGTTATTTACTGGTTAGTACTTTCGAAGGTATATTGGTCGACTTGCGAACGCGAGTAGGAATAAGTGCCAAAAATCAGTGTGTCGAGAACATTGTTCCCGAGAGGGAAAGGAAATTACCCCTTGAGTCGAAGAGTTTCTATCTGATCTCAGGTCGTGTACGACGATTCGATTCTCAAATACGTGGTTAGAACTTTCTCTGTGAATGAATTTTGGAGATATGGGATATAAGTCCTCGCACCTCATCATTTCGCTCTTCTAAGAGGTATGTAGTAACTGATTCACTATCGTCGACAGCTTAATTCAATGGGTATTCTTACATGAATACCTTAGTATAATATTCGAAGTGTATAAGTAGCTATACGAGACTAGCGATCTTCTCGTCGTCGGTAGCACTTCTATTATTGTCGTCAGCTTCGCCGAATAAAGGGTGAGTTTATTGAACCGAAATTACGAACATTCAAAATAGGTACGGCGAACGTGAATGAATAAATTCGAGCTCATTTTCATTATTTTCGTGGCACGCTGTCGGTCACAATTCCGGAGCAGTAAAAACAGCCTATTATGGACTCGTAGGTTGCGACAGGCGGTCGTAATCGTCACCACCAATTCCGCGTCAAGTAACGAATACAATGCCGTACATTTACTCGGGGACGACGATAACCCGTCGTCATCAGTAGTACGATGTGTGTAAGCAGTATTTTTGTGAATCGACGATTTCATTTCGGCGATGAGCGGTTATCGAAGCCTGGAAATGTTAGCTTCTAATTTTGCTGCACCACTGCATTCGAAGCTTTAATTTCAACACGATCGCGTTCTTCTTTTATCACTGCACGATGGCCATAAATTTCCCACAGAGTCATCTATTTCTTTGGGAATTGTGTTTGAGTGAGCTGCCTATTGCTCTAGTCAGAGTAGTCTGCATCAGCATACGGTCGCGCAAAATAGGGGTATTGACTGACCTCTTAATGGTCCAGGAGAAGTGTGATGTGTGACGTTCTACAAGTTCGCATCAAAGCAACGAGTGGCTCGTGCCTCCGTTGATTGATCCGCTTCTGCAGATTCAAAGAAGGTGATCAGTAAGCATATCCTACGTCAAACATGATCATCTTGTATGTACCTCATGTAAGTTTCATGTCTTCGAATCGAATTATACGTTCGGTTTACTGGGAGTAGAGACAATTCCAACTTTATTGCCGTGGAAACATTTCCTACGAAGCGCTACACAGCACCTACTCGAGACGGAAACCAGTTATTATTAGTTAATTAAATGAAAATGGGGAAACTTTCAAGTGGATTGAGAAAAGAGGAGCGCATTTAAGAAACAAAAGTTACTCTCGTACGACATCGTATTCGCTGTTTTCCAGAGCTACGTATAAATTGAAGTCGTTCGCGGGAGGAGGAAAAGAATTATGCGGTGTAGGATTCCTCGATTTTGCACTTTCGGACATTCAATGACGTATTAACCGCGCACGAACATGTTTCTACACTCGTTTAACGCGATTATAATCAGGAAATGAACTGTTAACTAAATGAATGGCGGTTATTGTTGATTTTTTTTCTTCCTTTCTGACTTCGAAATTCATGCATTGAACACTCGAAAGCGGATTACGAGTACAACGAGGTCATCTAGTAAATAAACAAATACAACAAAATAAAAGAGAAGCGTATTCCGACTTAAAAATAGCGTATTATGCTAATTGGTCCATGAAAATCGATGGTACATCATTTATTTGAGAATAGCATATTTTATCGAAAGCGGCGAAAAAAAGTAGAAGAAATTGCGGGTAGACCGCGCCCAATATTCACTTTTCGAAACAATCGGTGTTGTTGAAGTTGGCTGACCGAGTTTTTCGATATTTGATGGCAGAGGGAAGTGCTGTGAGGTCAGTCGGCAGAAATTCAAATAGATCCATCGAATCGAATGGAAATCGCCCGTGAAAAATTTTTTACGTTTTGCTGTTTCAGTCTTCAGTAATGGTATTTCAATTTCTTGTACTTTAAACATGAATGAATGCGATTTGCCAGTCCCGGATTCTATAAAAAGGGCTCGGTAACCCGGATTGCTCCGGAATTTGGTTGGGTCGACCAAGAAAAAATTGTTTTCATGGCTTGATTGAAGAAATTGATAGAAGAATTTTCTATGGCAGATTGATTTGATTTTCAGTGTCCCGTGAAAAAATTGGGGTCAAGTCCCCCAAAGATCCCGGAATGTCTGGTGTTTTCATTTTCCGATTATGGTAGACACCCTGTAAAAAAGACAGAAGTAAGTCTCGAGAAAATTGAGGCAAAGGGGGAAAGAATTATGTGATGTTTCCTTCTACTCAATATTCCCCTCTCTGGAGAAGAAATAAGAAGAGAACTTGAGTCTCCAGACTTCAAGTTCTCTTATCCACCGTTTAAATTATAGGCTTCCTCTTGTCGATTGCTAGACTACCGACGAAGAAATGATAGGTCGCGTGGATTTTTTTGAAGAAAGAGTCGTATAAGAGAAAATTTTGCAGTCTATGAAATTTATTCCATGTGTTGGTATCCATTCTGTCGTTGTTTCGCTTCCAAGAAATAGGAAGAAATTGCCCTATCCATCATTTTGAGGATCACGTCCTTATATTGTTATGCGCACGTTGCCGAGGCGACTCTAACGCTGGACTCTTCAAAGATGCTCAAGTAATTCTGCTAATATGAACAGATTCTGCAATTTTCATTTCTATCTCTGAACTTGAATAGGCCAAACAGTTCGAGCCAGTCGGCGCTATGGTCGATTGGCGCTGCTGGCTTGCTGCTTTCTGAAAATGAGAATGGGATACAAGCTATGCTGATACATGTGAAGGAAAGAAAAGATTTTCCGGCATAGCCAAATGAATAAAGATCATATTTCATGTCTTCTATAAGGTAGCATGCTTGTATAGGCTATGGTCAGGGGGCGAGCGGTAGAATAATGAAGATGAGAACAGGATGCAATCTATGCTATTTGGGCCGTACATCTGTCCGAGCGCGCTTCTATCACCTTACAGCGATAAGAAGCAAAATATGAACCCATTGTATTAGATCCCTTATTGATCAATGTACTCACTCAAACTTAAATATTACCTCAAAAGATGAAATGTTTCTAAAGAAACTAAAGAGAATAGAACTTCTGTCAATTGTGACTATTTTTGATTCTGAATTTCAAAATTTTGCTCCAGGTTCTCGAAAAAATTCACTTTTCGTTAGTTGATATGTCGACGTTTGCGCCGTACGGCCCGAAAATTCACAGTAACGCTAAAATAAAGCTAATTTAAGCTTCCTCACTTGATACAGAATGAAGAAAAACAAATAGTGTGCAAACTAGGGGAGATTAAGAATAACTCTCCTATTATTTCAAACCGAGCGTAGTTCATTTCCCCATAGCTTTACAGCCGAAACGTTTTGCTTCAGCTTTGAGCTTGAACTTACGACCTTGAAAAGTATAGTTTCGGCTTTACATACAAAAAAGAATGATGCAGCTGACTTGTTGTTTCTGGCTTAAACTTGAGACCCCTGACAGCAAAATATAGCTACATCTAAACATTAGTCCAGTCTGTTTTGTCTGAGATTATCCCAGTTACAACTGGATGAAATGTTTTGGAACATCGAAAAAAGGGTGTAGCGGGCTCATCATTATTTTATGACAAGACAAGTACAATTTTGGACGAGGCTCTTGTACATTTGAAGAGTTGAAAGTCTTATTAGGATAAATAATTTCCTGCTATGAGGACGTTCTTAGCCTTCCGTTGAGATGAGGACATGATTCATGAGGGGAGAGCTGTGTGCGGAGAATTGACGGAAAATAAGCCCGACTCCACCCTTCGAAACTTTCTTGAAAACAGAGGAATCACAATAGGGAAACTTGATCATGGAGGAGAGTTATTGATAAAAACATTTCGTTGCCAGTAAGAAACTATAAAACTGGGTCTAAGTTTCTAAATTGATCACAATTGAAGATTTGGATCAATTTGGAGGTTTCAGAGTAAGCACACTGGGGAAGTTTTAAGAAAAGTTTTAATCAAGGAAGAAATGAGAAAAATTCACAAGGTTGCAAAAAATGCGTTAAATTTTTTCGAGAGGGGTGTTCAAGCCTCAGAGCCTGAGTGTTTTGTGTTCGGAGCTTTCTAAAGACTCGGACTGCGGAACTAAGGAGATCAATGATTCCAAGGTTTGTGCCCCTCAAGCCAGGGACGTGCTAATCCTGAACAAATTTCGAAGAAAATATTTTGACGAGTGAGTCAGAGTCCCAATAGAAGAGAAATTGTCATGGTCATGATTTTGTCTCTAAGATTAAGATGCGTACATTTTAGAAAAATGTGAAATCATCTCTATTTTTTCAACAACAACATTTCCACTCAAACTGATTTCATTCAACTTCCTTTCCCCAATAAAAGAAGGAAGTACAATCATAGTATTGAAAAAATTTTGAAAAAGTAATCGTGAAAATTGATAACAGTCATCATCTCCTAATTTTTTTTTTGCTTTTCTTTCCTAGTACTTCCTATTTATTCGCATCTTTGGATTGTTTCCGTCGTGGTAAGTAACATGATCCTGAAGAGAAATTTAAGATGGTATTATACATTTTTTTTTCTTCAAATCCCAGTTTTCTCGATACATTCATTTATGTTGAAAAATTATTACCGATTTACTCGGTCAAACTTTCAACTTCGAATCGTTTCTGCAAAAGTTGGCTTATACATTTTCATCAATCCTGTTCTATTCTGTGGAAGCGCAAAATGGCTCTCTGCATCTCGAGTGTATTTCGTTTAAACTAATACGTATTCAGAATCGAACTCGTACGATAGTCGGCGTTGAAACGTTACGAGAAAGTTAGATAAATAATGAACTACATATCATCGTTTTCCGAACTTCTTCCGTTGAGATAACAAGATTCTGAAAATTACGACGTGTTGCATTCTTCGAATGCAGGAGTGTTAACTTTTATCTCGAATACAATGAATTTCATGTTGAATAATGCGTGATAAGAAGTCCTCAAGTGTTTGAGAACGGTCAAAAATTCGAAAAATTATTGAAATAAAAAAATGTTGGTAGATAAAATATTGGCAACTATATATTCGAGTTAGTAAATATTCGTACTGAAAACTTGGCGGTACGAGTATGATAAAACCAACTGTGATGTCTATGTTATAAATCTTGTGATTCAGACGAGTTGCGCGATGTTACGTTACGTTGCATTTTGATATTATTGAGAATGAATTTTATTGAAGTGAATGTTGAGCGGAAACTAGCTGCATTTTGAGAATTTCTGAAGTATGTCTTTCTTTTTATCCAATTTGACTGTTTCGGGTGGTTATCGGGGGCTTAAGCTGGGTTAAGAGGAAGGAAGGATGAGCATTTCTTTCCTCGACCTCTTTGTAGTAGGTTTTACATGATGGATACATAGTGCAAGGCTCCAGAATGGCCTACCTTTGGTTTTTAGAAGATATTAGGCAGTTGAAAAATACACTCGAGTGAAAATTGTAATGAGGGGTGGGTCTAACGCTCTCACAGACTCTTTGTTTACAGTATTGCTCTCTTATTGTGTAAAATGACTCTTTATTCTTATGTCTTATCTTTCAGAGATTTCACCCACCGAGATTTTCAACTGCTCGTAGCAGTTATCAGCCTGAGGAAAGTAACATTGGAGAGTTCGTGAAAGGACTAAAGTCTGTAGTAGAAGGTAGAAATAAGTGGAGCGGACCGTGTAGGAATCGCTTGATATGATCCAGAGATGTTTGAACGAGTTTCTCATCATGTTGACAGTATTAACGAGAGTGGAGGGGGGGGATAAATGTGGTAGAAGATAGAAATTTGGGTAAGCCGTGTAAGCCCGATTCTGTTTGTGACGGGTAGTTCGATTGGAGTGGCTCGTTCTTGATTGCTTCAACTTTGTTCGTCAGAATACTGAGTCCTTCAGAAGTCATGGTAAGAGACGAGTTTGTATTAGGGTTTTGAATAGCTCTCAAGGTCGTAAGCAGGTGTAAGCGCAGGGTGAGGACTCTCAAGGAGCGAAAGAATGTTTGGCAGCAAGTTCAACTGTGTCATGTTCTAAGAAGTTGATGTCATTTGAAATTCAAGCGAAGGAGACTGGTGTTGGAAGGGATGTTGGAGTTTGCAGAAGTAAATGAATGCGTTGAATTGAAAAATCCCGCCGTAACGAGCCTCGCTCAGTGGCGTGAGGAATGAAGTACTCTCATCTTTCATTCATCATTCATTCAAAATTAAGAGATGAGTTGAACGAGGGTTTGGTATAGCTAAAATAGTTCAGAGTGAATCAGATAACAGTAGAAATTCAAGCTGAGGGGAGGAGAGAAAGATTAAGATAAGCGACAGTGAACATGAAGGCTAACTTCCTATGTCGGTGACTGGTTTTGATGTCCTCGATCGAGTATGCATGTGTAATTCTGAATCCAGGGTCAGATCCGTCGGTAAAGCAGAACAGGTAAATCGAGAATTTGGGAAATAGTATAGGCAAATAAGACAAATAAAGTGACAAAAAAAACATGGCGCGTTAACAAGCGGGAGTATGATGGAAAATGTTGTATTAGGGCCCAGTATGAAGCCCTAAAAAATCCCACCCCCCAAGTGCGACGGAAAATTTTTTGTGGCTCGTTGAAGCCTTCCAATTTCAGTTTTTGGCGTATATCTCGGAAAGTTGAAGCTTTACAGAAAAAAGTTTCAAACAAAAAAGATTCCTCTTTATATTTCCTACAAAATACATGCATCATTTATTAGCCTAAGTTCAACCGTTAGCCTAAAAATGCCGTTTAAAGTTGGACAACTTTGAAAAATTTTAGAAAATTGAGATATTTTGGGCAAATACTGCGGAAATGGCAAGTGGTAGAGGAAATTGTTCGAAACAAAAAAGATTCCCCGTAAAATTTACTACAAAATTCATATCTCAAACCTTAGCCTAGGTCTAACCGTTAGCCTGAAACTGTCCTCCGAATTCGGACAACTTTGAAAAATTCGAAAAAATCGAGAAATTCTGGGTGAATATCTCGGAAATGGCGAGTGGTGGAGAAAAATGTCGGAAACAAGAAAGATTCGTCGTAAAATTTACTACAGAATGCATGCATCAAACATTAGCCGAGGTCTAACCGTTAGCCTATTCTGTAGATGGACAACTTTGATAAATTCCAGAAAATCAAGAAATCAAATTCACCTCCGTACATCACACCACTGTGCGTTTTTCAATAGTACAGCAGACCGGTTTTTACAGTCAGGAACATTACAAACTATGCCTGTCCTAATTAATAACTCCTTCCAAAGAAGTATTCCCCTCCCTGTACAAGCCTGTGTTCTCAAGTACAAAGAGTCATGAAAGGACTCTTAGTCCTTAAGTACTCATGTGGGAAGGAACAAGACAGGATGACGACAGAACCCCCCCCCCCCCAATGTTGGTCGAAGTTGTACTTGAACAACATCATTCTCCCAATAGCCGATGTATGATGCTGCAGAAGTTGGTGACCAGACTCAGTACATGAAGTTGGAAAGCAGTGGCATTGATGGTGCAGTATCAAACATAATCATACCCAGATTTGGAAATGCGATTTGAACGTCAGCATGTCTATAATCTATAATCACCCGTCTTGATACTGTGTACTAATGTCTGATATGTGTAGAGCTGCAATGTGAGTCCCAGAATCATTAAGTTGTGTTGGTAAAACATTGTCAGTTGCTACAAAAGGAGGACAGTAATGCATAGTTTGAAGACAACGACAGCAGGACTGACATGGAACATCCCGACACCAGTAAACCTGTGCATGAAACTGTAATTGACGGCGGAAGGTAGAGTACTCCACTTTCAATGTACTGATGGATTGTATAGGCAATGCTGAAAACCAATACACCTCTGAACAGAATGCCAAAGGTACCAAGATACGTACCAATGCTGTACTGAGATGTATTGAAGGCCCCGTTCTCCAATAATGACTACCTACATTATTGAAGAACAAACTGCATGGATTGATCGTCACAGGTGAAGAAGCCTCTCCAGAGGTATCACTAGGGCGAACCTGAAATGCAAAACTCATTCGATCATCATATGACCTGGCGCTTTCTGGATTGCATATTCATTTTCATTCTGGAGCAGTTTGCCGTAAGAGCAATGTTAGGAACACTACCAACTTGATGAAGATTAAGGAGAATAAGTATGCAATTTGAAATACTGAAAAAGGCCTTTATTCGAGTTTAATCCGCTCTCTTGTCGCCAAATCGAGTTCTTCAACCTACGATCGTGATCGAAGTTCATGAATCACTCTATAAATTCCGTTCTTTTGTACTGTATTTGTATTTTCTTGAAAACGTCTCGTCGTTCATGTTGCGCCTTTTCCTACTTCGTTGATTCATGAAGAAATGTTTGTAGTTTCGTCATTCATAATGATTTGAATAGTATCAGAGGTCTATTTCGGTACTGTGTGGTCGCATTGCTCATAAGCGGAAAATTGTTCGTTCATTTGTGTTCACCATATTGCTTCCTCTTAGCGGCTTCTCGTATTGCCCTGTTCGAAAACTAACCAAAGATTATGTAATTTTAAACAAATCATAATGATGGTTTTGACCGAAAGATGTTCATTTGTTCGCCAACGTTCATTTTCTCAACCGCTTCGTTCTACAGTGCCTGTCGCTGTTGAACTTTCCAAGGATTTGGAGAACTTTCCACCTGTGAGATTTGAAATTGGAAGTTTTCGGTTGACCGCTCTTACTCTTCTCTTTAGTGGGAAAATAATTTCTAAGAAACACTTCGTCGAGTTTTCGCTTGAAGTTAGCTACAATTACTCGAAGATGCGTCGCGTCGGTAGACCTTTGAAATTTTGAGAGCGCTTCTGAAGTGCGTGCGGTAAAATATGTCTTGAAGTGTTCGATTTTGAGAAATATTGTGGTGTTTTAAACGTGCTCCAGTTGTGAGTTTGGTAGGTTTACAAAAACGTTTGTGTATAGGGGTTTTAGGCGTTACAGGAAATCAGATCATAGCTGACGCTCATTGCTTCTTGTTATCAGTTTTAGTGGTTTGAACGTCGTCTGTTGTACATACGTGATCAAGGTCAGCTGATTATCGTCGACGTCGTCGGACTCCTCGCTATACTAGATGATGATAATTTATATATTGCAAACACGCATGTTTTCTGTGCGGATTTCGCGTGTATCAAGAGATTGACGCACTACTGTAACGTGTAGAAGTGATTATGAAAGCATCAAAGTTCGCGGTTTCTATCGAGAAAATTGTATTCTTGGTAACATCGTATGAATTATAGTTTATTTCTTTTTACAGAGTTCGTACGTTGCGGTTGGTGATCCACGCACGGTCCATTGTTGGGTTATGTCGCGTTGTTTTCCATTTACAGGTGAGTTAATTGAAATTTTTCTTCGACAAACAGAAATATATGCTATTTACACGACGGATTAGAACTGTCAGTGGTGTGTTTCAAGTTCAAAGTTCGAAAATGATCGCTCGCCGTTTGATTTCTTCTCGCGTACTTCGTGCTTCTATATCTACACAAGGAGATGCAGTGCATTCGTGAGTTGATAAATAGTGCTGTACCTACCTGATGATTTTCGTGTAAGATATTGTATTATTTCATGCAAATCTCTCTTTATCATTGAATATAACAACGTCGTTATAGAGCACTTATTTATTCATTGCGTGCGTAAAATTAGCTAGAATCAAAGTAGACGAATGTCTTAAGGGCCAATGATTATGAGTTGTCCTACAGGCACGAAAATGGTGAAAATTCCTTGAATGACGAGACAGCAGAATTTTGGCATCAATTTAAAGTTTCTGTTTTTACAATTAATGAATCGTAGTGGATTTTTATCTCTCGAGAAACTCTTGTGTCGTCTTTCCCTGGATCTTCTTTCTCTACCTTGAAGAACGTTGTATCGAATTGCAGTTTTGGTTTGAGAGATTTGCACTTCATTGAGATCAGTTTCTTTCAACAATAATGTTGAAATGCTCCGAGTTTCGATTGGTGGAGAAGAAAACAACTTGATATCAAACCTTCAGCGAGGTTTCCGAGATGTTTTCTTTAAGATTATCTTGTTGTATCGTCTCACGTTCGTAATCAGTACATGACGTTGGGAATGTTTTTAATCGAGACTAGATTTGCATCAGAAGTCAAAGCTGGTCATTGAAATTATTTACAACTATTGGTTGATCTAATTCCTTGTCTGTCGATATTCCTTTTTGACGACATTTCAAATGTCATATTTATAGGTATTGTAATGGATTGTATTGCAGAAGTCCAAGGTTGTGAAATAATCTCTTGTTTTCCAACTACGACTGTGTGTTGTTCTATCTCTTTCCCTCACTTGTATTTTTGTCCTTGAATTAACAGGCATTGAAATTACACTTGGGGTTATGGGCTCGTAGTGAGCAGATGGAGATGATGAGGATGAATATGAATTAGATGGTGTTGTAGAAATAGGTGGACAGAGACAATGTTGAAACTGGATACTTTCGAAAGATGAGCGAGAGAAGAAATGTTGAGCGGATTAGATGGTCAGTGTTGCAGTATAGACAGAAAAACAAGCGGTTTGAAGAAGACCAAGGAATTGGAGGTTTTTCTATGTATCGGAGCAAGGAGGACCAGAAATTGAGGTGCATGTAGTCTCTTCATTATCATCGATGTTGCGTGTACTCTTATGGTCTAGGTTTCACTGTCAGGTTTCACTGTCGGGGTTTACTCCCGTAGTCGGTGGGGTTACTTTCCCTCAACCGCAAAGCAATGGTTTTGGTTTTCTACTAGGGTCACTTTTTCTCATCATTTAAGATACCTTTCCCCGACTGCATGTTAGGTGTACCGCCTACTTTTTCCATTACATATCTCCGCTTTTCTGCTTTATACGTACCCACACTTGTCGGCGAGGGACAGTAGGGACCTTTTGTCTTCACGACTTTGACTGGGTTCTTCACTCGAACTCTCCCTTGCTTGCCGCTCGATTACGTCACTCGGTTTACAGAGCTGCCATATGAATGCTGCGGAATCAGGCTTGAGCCCCAGCAGTGGTAGCTCTATCAATCCATAGATCTTTTATAACTGTCTCCATTGGACACCGAGGCAGTCGTCATAGGATTTAAGATCATACGAGGAAGAGGGAAGCGTTAAAGAAGGTGAACAAAGTGATTGCTTTGTGGGAAGATCCACGGCGTCGTTTTCTTCTAGGTCGATATGTTCCGGTATCCATAAAAATGATAGAGAAGGCGAGAAAGAACTTGAAGAGTGTACGGAAATGCAGATTCGTCGGAATGTAAGATTAGTACTATGTTGGAGATGAATTCCCATATGGGATTGAAGCGACTGAGAAAGTGAATCGTGGGCTGATAGCATTCAGAGGGAAGATTTCGGTATTGGGCTTTGAAGACAAAAGAGCGTGGCAACGGAAAGGAGAAACACGGCTGGTGTGTATTTCACCTGAGGTTAAACGAAGCCCGGAAAATTGGATGATTTCAGCGACTTCGGTTGTAAGTATGATACAGTAATCAAAATGGGAACGGATTTGACTATTGTACAGTTGGAAGAGGAGTTTGCTGTTACAACCGAGCATTTAGCTCTCAAGATTCTGATATGGGGAATCAAGATAACTTCGGAGTCAAAGGTTGATCCGAACGTTTCTGCTGAGGATTGGATGGTAATTGTCAAGTTCTGGAGAGCGCAGACCCAGAGAAGAACGAAGTATGTAGGGCGTGAGTATCTTTTTTGGAATACTACCATGACTCAAAGAGTTGATAATTTTACAGACACGTAAGGTTTAAGGTTTTTTATCGCGACCATCTGATGATACAACCGTTCTTTAGTCGTTCCGCGAAACTATAGTCATAAAAAACCTTGAACCTTACGTGTCTGTAAAATTATCAGCTCTTTGATGAGATGACTCGTAAAGACATTTCCTCCCTCACTACCACGACTGTTTCAACGAGGAACCAGTTTTATGGAAAGTTTGTCTAAGAATTTTGGCGTCCGCTGTCCGGTGAAAACTTACCTATGAAGTCACGAAATCGTGACGTCACCGGGTCGAAATTCGAAATTTTTCAGAGTCTTTTTCAAAAGTCGAAATTTCAACAAGGAAGCTGTTCGATAAAAGGTCTTTTTGGATTTTTTGGCGCCTCGCCGTCCGCTGTACAGAATTCGGCGAGAACTGACTTATGACGACATCAAATCGTGAAGTCCTGGGGTCGAATCGACCCATAGAATAGGCTCTTTGCTTTCATCGTTCAATTTCGTTGAGGAAACCTTCGTTTTCTTATTTTAAAATCTAGAGCCTCGGTTCAATGATCATTGAAAGGTTTTGTCAGGGGTTAATTGAAGTAGTTTAGCTGCTCATTAGGAGTTGGAGGTCAGTTGAAAGACACTGATGGTCATCTGCAAAGAGGCGTTCAGTAACGGGAAAGCGGACACGATTAGGAGCGCTTAATACCTCTATCTGGGGGACATCGTGTTTTGGGTGGGTTGGTGGAAAGAGTATGGATCTTGAATTATAACCGTTAGAGACCTGTCATCGAGGGAGGATTGGAGGATGCCTCTAAGGTCAATGTCGTATAATTCGCAGGCGATGAAAAGACGCCAGAAACAAGGAAATACTTCCTGGATGTCGAAGAAAATGAAGTAGAGTTCCGAGTAATTTGGAGGTTCGAGTCAGATATGGCTAGGAGAGAGTTGCGGCCTTCGCAAAAGCCTTCGATTGCTTACCAGAGTAGTCTTATGTTGAGTATTTTTGAGAAGTCAGAGCGGTAGGTCTGTAAAATGTAGGGTCGGAGGGATCATAAGTAGGTTACGTATTGAAAGAATGATGGACGATTTCTTGACAGAAGGGTAGAGGCTTTATCGAGGAATTGCCTTGGATATAGAGAGAGGAGGTAATAGTTGAGGTGTAGGTTTCAGGCATGGAAGCATGAGTTGCATGTGTGAGGTTTTTTGGAGGCAGATGTTTAGATGAGATGGAGAGTTTATAGGTCGGGATAGGATTGGCCGATTCAAGAAATTTGGATGGAGCTTTCTCATGCTGTTCAAGGGTAAGAATGTGGTATATGTAATTGAAGTGATATCTCTGTTTTGGTTTATGGGCTGCCTTTGTTGTAGTTGTTTATCTCTCTTTGCTACGCATCTTGCTGTTATCCTCTCTTTCTCCATCTTTTGTGAATTTTCGTTGAATGTATCGTGAAAATCTTCTTGCATTGTGTAGTACGTGGAGAAGAAAAGACTCGAGACGTATGAGTATTCTGAAATTGTTCGAAATTGTGGTTCTCAAATTATTCAGTGAATCACTCATTGCATCTTCATCGAACAAGTTCTCACGACTTACCTATGTTCATCCGAAGGTCTTCCTCTCTTTGTAAACTTCAAATCTCTGATGACTGATCAAGAAATATACCAGGGAACCTCTAAGAGTCATATCTTGCTAGGTTGTAATGCCTTTATTTGGGACGTTTTCAAATTTTTCTCTGTGAAGTGCAAAATTTAGAATTTCCTCTCCCGCGTTTTTGTAAGATTGAAAAATCAATGGAAGCGTGTGATATATATTTTTTAAATCCTTTGTCCTCCGTGAATATTTTGATCCTTATTATCAAACGTCTCCGAAAAACGATCTTTGTCTCGAGGGTACTGATTTGAGAATACTTCTTGAATATTTCAAATTGATTCCCGATTGGGGTGCTAGGAACTGAAACGAAAACAACGGCTTCTTTCACGAGGTTGAACGAGGAGCGCAGGGAATCTATTCTGTGAGTTGAATCAGTTTTGGCGTTGATACGAGTATTGTTTCAGAATTGAAATTTTCAAAATTTTGATCGTAGGTGTGATAATAGGAGTGGATGATGAAAACTAGTATATAATCGAAAGTCGACATTTTTGCAAGTCCTTCTTCTATCATGAATAGTTAGCTCAAAATTCGAAAATTTTTCAGGTTTTTAATTGAACAGCACACGGCGTTTTTTACCCCCTCTCTCCCTCCCTCCCTCCCTCTCTCTCTCTCTCTTCGAACAGGTTTCCTGTTGAAAAGTTCGTTTGCCGCTCTCCAATTTCGACGAGATGAAAATATGTGTCTGCTTCATCCCGTCAGTATAACTCTGTACGAAAAAAGAGACTTCATATACAGGGATTTGAAAATATATTTGAGCATATTTCTGTTGAAGTGTACAGTGGTCGTTTAGCTTAGTAAAATACCGAGTATCTTACGATACAAGAACGCGATGTAAGAAATTTGCTACTTGTGCATTCATTCAGTTTGTCTTCGACTCGTTTTGTAAATTTTTGCATTTGTTAGCAAATTTCTCTCTTTATAGTCAGGTATTTCGACGTACATTATTCATCAGCTGTTGTGTGTGTGGAAAAACACTGATCTAACAGAATTTTAGTTTTGGAATGGTGAAAAATTCATCTCTTCTTTATAATTGTGAAAAATGAGTTTTAATGAGTTCAAGTAGAAGGGAAGATTCTTGAGAAAAACTTATCTCAATCAAGAATTCTTTTTTTTTGCGTCATTGTAAGAATTGAATTTCAGTAAGTTTCAAAAGAAGAGGAAATTCTTTCGATGAACTATTCCCAATTTTACTCGTAGTGTTGAAAAATTTCATTCTTTATTAACGGTGTGCGATCAGTTTTATTGTCATTACATCATCCGTCTTAGTTTTTTTTCTCGTACTCCTTCGAACGTACGATTTTATTGATTCTCAAGCAAAAAAAAAAGAAACAGTTTGGAAATAGTGTTGTGCTCGATTCGTATATCAAATGTATCTATTTTTAAAAACGACTGATACGATACATGAAGTGGAAAGAACTACGTGAGACACTTGTTGCATTCTTCTTCGTCGAAGGCGTTGAGATAATATCGAAAATGATATTATGCAGCGTGAAAAAAGTAATAGGAAAGGTATAAGAAGGGGAGAAAACTGATTCGTTCGATAAGCCTGGCACAAAAATATGGCCGAGTTTGTATCTAAATTTATTGGACCAGAAATTCTCTTAGTTTGCGACGCGTAATCTTATATGTGGGTCCTCGCTCTTCTTTTTTCCTCTTTTCTTCGATTCGAATTATAATACGTACGTAGGTCTTTTATTTGCTGTTGGTAAGTTTTACGGGCTGCTGTTTAGTGTAGGACATAGCTAGAAAATGCTGAAAAATCATAAATGAATGTTTAGAATTTCTCGAGCAACTAAAAGATGGAGAGCTATTAAAGCAGCGAGCTGGGAGCCGCAAGATCTGGCTCTAAAGCTAAATTCTAGTTTCAAGGCTCTTGACTTGTTTTTTTTTCTGGAAGATATTTGACCTCTTCAAGCTGCTCGAGAAAGGGAGAGCCTGTCGATTCTCATAAGAGGTCTAAAATCTTGTTGTAAAACAAAACTGCAACTCCTAGGCTCTTTACTCGTTTCTATTTGGGAGCTGTCTGGCCTCTTCAAGCTGCTCTTTTCCGAGTGATTTTGCTTCTTCTTCTTCTCGGCTTTTAACTTGAGCTCTAACTTTTGTTCTCAGTTCATATAGACAACTTGTACGAACTTTTTGGGACCCAGCACCTGACGTTGGGAGCAAAATATGGTTGGCTCTCTTTTTTTTTTTTCAATGAAATCCATAAATTTCGAAGGAGTTAGAATAGCTCCTTCTTGGCTCCATACTTTTCGATGCCAAAAAATTGCCTGCTTTCAACGAAATATAGTAGAAGATATGTATTTCATCGAGTCTGGATCAATCGAGGGCTAATTAGGATAACACGCCCGGTACTCCATCTTTCTTTCACACGTTTCGCAAAAGTGTGCTATTGCAAATACAAGCAAAGTATCTCTCAATTTACTGTTCGACAAGAACATGATAACCAAGTGCACACATATCCAGATTAACATGCACTCTTATTAATCTACTATTTCTCCGTCTTTTTTCTGTTTCCTTCTCAATAACATCCTTAATTTTGCTCACCAGTGTACACCCTGTCTTATCGTGTTTTGAGGGATGAAGTGGAGATCTAGACCACTTACCTTCAAACAATGAATTCATGAAACTATAAAACAAACGCAAGCGATGTAGTCACACGGTACCACTCTTCATTTCCCATTGACTGGACTAGGTATAGATAGACCTTGGCTTCTTGAATACGCGTGCATACCTGCTCACCCTCGTACACGTCCCAAACGCTGAAAAGTCATTAAATCGTATTTTCGTGTTAGCTTATTATTCATTGGGAGACACGAACGCGGAAATCTAGACGGCTCGTCTAATTAAGACGAGCGCATAGCCCCCGAACACCACCTCGCACATCAAACACATAAACATCGTTCAAGGAACACGTGAACATATGCACGAAAAGTAGTCGCGTCGCGCCGTCGTTCGCAATCTGGACGCATAAATTCCGCGTGTTGTTACGACACGAAGAGTAAAGGCCTATTTAGGTGCATTTCTAAAGAATAAATAGCTGGCCCTAAAGGCGAGGAAGTGGTGGTATCGATGTCGGAGCTGGCTTATAATTCATTCATAATTTTCCGGCCGCCTTCGTCGTCGTTGGTAGTTTAATTACATTCTCGAATTTCTCCGCGTCTAACACCTGGTATATATACGGATTAAAAATTAATTAACTAAAGCCTATCACTTTACGCGTATGAAACGTTGGCGGCGAAATGACAGCCGCGCACATTTTAATTTCTAATCAAAAATTTCCGACGAAGTTGATAGGTTTGCGGCCGCCCGCCGCCTGCACCACACCACCCTACTCGGTTCACCAGCAAAAGTACAATATTCACATAATCTAGTAAAGATAATTATTCTGGTCGCGGTCGTACTTGCGACAAGGACGGATGATTCATCGGATTCATACAGCGAAGAGTGTAGCGTAATGCAGTTTCCTGCGGGAAATGATGCTACACAAACAATTTGACCTTTGACGATAGAAGTGGTAAAGATACCAGCTGTTTCTCATCCCTATCTATCACGAAGATAAGAGAATTTATAGGCTTCAACTCGGAAAGCGTGTGAGAGTTTCAAAATAAGGCGGATGAGATTTCAAATCAACGAATAGAAACCCAAGTCCAAACTATTTAATAATATTTGTTAGAAGACCTTTCTGAGTGCAGTTGCATCATCAACTGGTCAGGGTATGACTACCATCGAGAAGGAACACGATGTCTCCTCTAAAGTCACTTTAGTACGGAACGAGCCGGCGGGCTAACCCGCTCAATGCTCCTTCGCTTGTCCTTTCCCCCAAGACGCTGTGACGAAAGGTATAAAATAGAACTGTATTTTATAGAAGATTGAGTCTAGATGATGGCTGCATTACGATCATTTTTCTGTTCTTTGATGACCTCATTCGGCTGGGGACCTAATTCGATACTAGATGTAGTCTCCTTATACCTCCTGTTATCGTGTCTTCCTTTCCCCAGTCTTGCGTTTCCTGATCTAAGCTCACTATGCTGTGTTCTGATACCCTGCCAAGCTCATTCGCTCCGCTCGTGCGCCAGTGTTAGCCTAGATAAATCGACAATATCAACATATCAAAAATCAATGTAATGTATCGATCATATTGGATCGATTTCATCAATCCACTGTTCATGTATCTACCTTGCCCTTGATGTCGCCATAATAGCTTAGTATAAGCCTAGTATTCTGTCATTGGAACTCATTCCAAGTATGATGAGTCAGAAATCAAGCATTGGAAATTAGGAGGATTCTAAGTATACTTTGTCAGTCAATTCTGGGTATTACTCATCATCAATTGTATAGAGTTCTCTCCAAGATTTGTAGGTATTCTTATGACTTTGCGCAAAATTGTGTCGCTTTACGCGGTTGAAAAACGGTAAAGAGAAGCTCGCGTTGCTCTTCTCTTCTCGCACAATGCGTGTGCTACCTGGATTCTTGTGTACCGAATTTCAGCTATTTCCACATCACGGGCTTTCTTTTCGATCTAATTTGATTGGACTGAGGGGCTCGTTTCATCTGCTTCTATCTTCTTCACGCAGTTGTGCCACGATACATTTAACGTATTCGGTATCGAGGGTTATTCGACGCGATGCTCGACGAAAATTGAATAGCCATTTAAGTATTGTCGATATGATCGGTCCAAAGGCAAGATTCGCTATACAACAGTCCGACTGAAACAGATTTATTATGTTTTTCTCTCTGTGTACTGAAGACATTTCCGTTTACTAGTTGCCGTAAGTCTCGAGTTGGTATGGCGAAGGGTCGCGCGAAGAAATCTTGGTGTAATAACGATAATGCGTCGGTCTGGTAAGGCGTTGCTTCAAAAATGATATCAAACGATATAATACCGATTCGCATTCACTGGAAAGACCTTGGCCTCTCTCGCATCCCTAAGTTCATTACATTAACACTGACTGTTCTATGTGCGGAGCGACGCGTATAATTTGGGACGTCCGCACGCGCAGTGTCGTCTCACACAGCAATCTCTCGCTGCTCCGTATCTGTTTGTATGGCAATCATATGGGACGCGATATTTAGGTGCGTGTACCTACAAAGGAATGCACCCTCTCGAAAAAGCGGTAATCTCACTACAACGTGTATACGATTCGAGTTGGTCGCGCAGAATTCATTTCTATAATACAATAAGGTGACGGTTGATACGATGAAAACCAGGAAGAAACGCGCTCTCTTCTTTCGTCGATTCTCTTTTCTGAAGTACATGTGTGTCTGAAAGAACTTCGTATCTCGGGAGTAAATAATTCCCATTTGAATCGTAAGACTTAACGCGAGTTTTTCTCGGTTGATAACCTAATCGCGCGTCTCTTTCGTATTGAATCAGGATGTTAGTTTTATTCTTTTCATATGTTTTGTACTTCGCTATAAAAGGTCTTTTGTTCGTGTTGTTGTTTTGTTCTGTAATTATGAGGTTATTTACTGAAATCACGATTTTTCAAATTGACGACTGAGTAGGAGAAGATGAGTATCAGAGATGGGTGTGTCTTGTGTGGAATCAAGTATAACCGAAGTTGGATCCTCTAGAATTGAAATTTTTGGTTGATCGATAGGAAGAAAAGATTTTTTTTGGAAATTTTGAACGGCACTTTACAAAAAGAAAAAAGACCCGAACTGAGTCTTTTTCCGCTTGTGTCGCATGTGCAGCCGCTCGTCCTCCATTGTAGAAAAGGAGTGGGTCGAGTATGCATTAACTCCCCCCCCCCCCACCCAAAACTGCCTGATCGACTTTTTCGGATGTAACTTCGGTGTTGGAAGAATTTCCTCAGTGAAACCCCTCTTCCTAGCCATGCGCCTAGCTGCAATCTTTGATTATATATATAGTGCTTTGTATGGACTGATTTAACGGACGCGTTCCGCGAAGCCGACATCGTGCAGCAAGAGGGAAAGTCTGAGATGAATGTGTTACAGCGTGCATAATTCAGTTCCTCGGTCCATACGTTCGTTTCATAAGACGCCTGAACGACGCAAACCCCAACTTTTTTATCCACGGATTCCCTTTACTTCTCCACCGCACACGTCACCTTGATTTCCCCTCCCCCCCAGTCCATACAAAGTACTAAAGTCTGCAATGCCCTCCGGTACGCAACTTCAGCGCACTCACCAGACATAATTTTGAACTGAGTCACTTTAGGAGTTCGTCCTTTTTTTGTTTTTTTCATGTACTTGGCTTCATCGTCTTCCTGTGTCTGGATGGTATTCAGGTGTTGAGTAGGTCATAGCGTGGTTCTGCATTTGTCTGTTCCGTTCGTTGTTCATCTTCTTTTACATGACGCGACGGTTTGGTTTCACAGGGTGTCTACCAGTCACGGAAAACCCTGAAAGTCACGGAAAGTCACGATTTTTAAAATTAGGTCACGGAAGTCACGGGAAATCACGGGAAATCACGGATTTTCATTTTAAAAAAATTGAAAAAAAAAGGAAGAGGAAAGAGATTAACTTTATGACATTGATGGGTCTCAATTGGATCTCAAATTTATTTTTTGGTTTGAAAAAAATCTTGGGAAGTCACGGAAAAATGGTCACGGAAAGTCACGGATTTGAATTTTTTCAACCTGGTAGACACCCTGTATTCACGCTTCTTCGGAACATAGCAAAGTGGCTACTTGAAAACAGCGCTTCATTGACCTGAACCTCTTGAAGAGAACGACTGAGCTTGCCCCGATCACGCCTCACGTTTGATAAATGAATGTGTGCTGTGGTTCATTACTTTGCTCTTGAATCGCTATGTGAATACGTTGCGTGCTCGACTTTCCTCAACTACTTATGAGGTTTGTCTTTGCCGAGGATGGCTTTTCAGTCGAAAGCATTTTGTTTTAATTTTTCTTCCCTGTTTTCCTGCGTTTCTTTGCAATTAGTTACTCGTTGAGTATCTCCCCCTTCTTAATTCTTTTGAGGGTGTTTGTTGAAGCAGTCATGGCAGCTCATCAAACTCGCGTCAGGTTGAAGTTCAGCTGACCATGGCCTTGGTTCATTCACTCATGAAGGTCGTATATGAATGACGGATTTTTCATATTTGTAGTGATCAATCTTTGTTCTCATCTTTTCTTTGAATACCGCCACTCTTTCCTCAGCCAAGACCTCAATTCATGGTAAACGAGCTAACACGCGAAGAGCCTTCGTCAAGAGAATACAATAGGCTCTAACGCACCTTACCACGGCTCTTACTCTAGCCTTTCTTCCCTTTAGTAATTTGTCTTTATGGAGTTGACCCATGCTGAGGCACTATATGGGAGGATCGAGGATACGCTGCTAATCATGATTCTTCTGCTTACTTCTTCCAGTCCACTTATATTTGGCATCAGGTGGTTTAAGTAGGTCACTCCCTGCGCGCTTTTTTTGCTGCCATCATGAAATGGTGCTTGAAGCTCCGCCAGAGGCTTGGCGGAATTGAAGTCGAGAGGTTTATCCAAAAGTTTTGAGCCAACAGCTAAAGAATTTTAATGTTAAGAAGTCCAGAAATAGGAATTGAATTGTTGACATGTTTCATGTCTTTTTTGACACCTGGTGCACTGCTGAAAAGTTGCGAGTACACCCCCCTCCCCCTCATTAATGGGCTTAGAAAATTTTTAGAGAATACCTGTGAGGTTATCCAGAAATCTGCTAGTACCACCCCCTGAGTAAAAATAAAATGAAAAATAAAATAAAATAAAATAAAAAAATAAAAATAAAAAATATACTTTTCCCGTGCGCGTGCTAATTTTACCTGTGAGGTTATCCAGAAATCTGCGAGTACCACCCTTTGGGTAAAGATAAAATTAAATAAAATTAAAATAAATTGAAATTAAATTGAATAAAATTGAATAAAATTGAAATTAAATTAAATAAAATTGAATAAAATTGAAATTAAATTAAATTAAATTAAATTAAATTGAATTGAATTGAATTAAATTTAAAATGAAAAAAAAAAAAATTAAATTAAATTTTAATTAATTGACATGAAATAAAATTGAATTAACATAAAATAAAATGAAATAAAATTAGATTAAAATTAAATAAATTGAAATTAAATTGAATTAAATTGAATTAAAATTGAATAAATTAAATTAAATTAAATTAAAATTAAAATTAAATCAAATCAAATCAAATTAGATTGAAATGAAATGAATTGAAAGTAAATTAAATTAAAATGAAATAAAATAAAATTAAAATAAAATTATTAGATAAAAGAACGGCTTTGCCTGCACAAAATTCGTGCAGGCAAAGCCGTTCTTTTATCTAATAGTATGACCTCCTTGCACGTAAAAATCGTATACTTTTTACTTTTTAAAATAAAATTAAATAAAATTAAAATTAAATAAAATTATCAAATTAAAATGTAAATAGAAAAAATGAAAATAAAATAAGATAAAATAAAATTGAATTAAAATAAAAATGAAAAGAAATGAAAATAAAAATAAAATAAAATTGAAATGAAATAAAAATAAAATAAAATTAAAATTAAAATTAAAATTGAATTAAATTGAAATTAAATTAAATTAAAATTAAATAAAATTAAAATAAAATAAAATTGAAAATACTTTTCCCGTGCGCGTGCGCGTGCTAATTTATACCCTCGACTGATTCGGAAATCTGCGAGTACCACCTTTTGAGTAAAAATAAAATTTAAATTGAATAAAAATAAAAATGAATGAAAATGAAATAAAATAAAAATGAAGAAAAATAAAAATAAAGAAAAATAAAAATAAAATAAAATTTAAATAAAATAAAAATAAAAATTCAATTTAATTGAAATTAAATGAAATTAAAATAAAATTGAATTAAATTGAAAATACTTTTACCGTGCGCGTGCAAATTTATACCCGCGACTGATTCAGAAATTTGCGAGTACCACCGCGTCTCACTTCCTAGCGTGCGCGTGCTGATTTATACCCTCGACTGATTCAGAAATCTGCGAGTACCACCTTTTGAGTAAAAATGAAATTAAAATGAAATGAAATTAAAATAAAAATAAATGAAAATAAAATAAAATAAAAATAAGATGAAATTAAAAATAAAAATAAAATGAATCAGCTTGAAATTTACTAAAGTGGACTTGCACTGGATCAAGAAGCGGGACGAACGAGCGGAGCGAGTGAGTCCCAGTAACCTCATCAGCTTGCAATATACTATCATAGACATGTACTGGACCATGAAGCGGGACAAACGAGTGGGGCGAGTAAGACCCAGTTTGCTCGTTCGTCCCAGGAAGCAGTCAGCCTAAAATACTCTAAAGTTGACTTATACTAGAACAAGAAGTTGGAAATTTTGGATATTTTTGAACGATGAAGAGCTTAAGACGACTGGCGAAAAGACATGAAACATGATCTTTATATTTTTGGCAACGCCCAAGAAATCCTTCTCACTTTTTTCTTTTTAATTGAAAACAAGAAGGTGAAAATTCCACTCGTTTGGTTTTTTCCGACATTATTTTGCCTGTTTCTTGTCGAATCGACAAGTTGGAAGTTTTGAACCGAAAGTTGAACCTCATCGTCAATAGAAAGCATATAGCCCGAAGTTTTTAAAAAGTAGGCCTTAGATTTCTTCTTTCATTCTAAATTGTTTACAGTTCTTTCAATTGGGATGAAAGTAAAATATTTTAACGCTAGTTTCGCACTAAGAGAATTTCATGAGACAATAAAGTCTTGCAGAAGAAAAGATTTTCGTATTTGTTTAAGCAAGGGGACCCATTTATCGACCTGGTTGAAATAATAGGAAGCGAAATAATAGGAAGCACAGAGATAATGAGAGTGACTTAGCAGAATTCCAAAATGATGACCATGAAAATAAATTCTCCACAAAAGAAAGAAAAAACAACGAAGACGAGAAGGAGAAAATTCCACACATATTATTGTAATCGACGAGAAATACATTATTCTCCCTCTCCCTCACAAGATGAGCGTGCCCAAGAGAAAAAATCAAAAAAGCTTATCAAAATATCATTCATTCAATTTTTTAAACATATTTGATCCATTAAATGAAAATATTAAAATTCATTTCTGTACTTATTGAGCATAATAATTATCATCATGAATTATTCTTATTGATCAATTAAAAATTTATTTATTGTAACAAAGATTATTAAATTTAATATGAAAAATGATTCAAATTATATGTCATAAATGTTATAAGAGCCGTTCATATGAAATAGAAAAATGATGAAAGAAAATCTTACAAATACTGTATATTTAATGAATATATATTTTTCTATCAATTTTAATTTTATAAAATTATATTTTATATCAATTTTTTCCACCCGTTTATTGGCCCGAGAAAAATAATAGACTAGGAAGCACGAGATAATGAGAGTGACAGCAGAATTCCAAAATGATGACCATGAAAATAAATTTTCCACAAAAAAAAACAACGAAGACAAGAAAAGAAATTTTCCCACAGCATATTATTATAACTCACGAGAAATTAATTGGCACACGTCATTCGCATAATTATGTATACCTGTGAAACAATATTACTCCTCACAAAATAAGCGTGCACAGGAAAAAAATTTAGAAAAACTTATTACAATATCATTCAATTGTTTTAATATATTTGATCCATTAAATAAAAATATCAGAATTGAATTACTTATCCATCATAATGATCATCATTATAAATTATAATTATTGATCAATAAAAAATTTATCTATTATAACAAAGATTATTAAATTTAATATAAAAAGTAATTCAAATTATATATATCTTATAAATTTAATTCATAAATATATTTTTTTATCAATTTTAATTTTATAAAATTAAATTTCATAACAATTTTATTTATATTAATGATAATTTTGAAAAGTTATAATCAATATTATTTTGAAAAAATTAATGAAGATTCTAATTCAACTTTATAGTTTAACATCGAGGTAATGAACTAAAACCATTCATTTGATTATCCTGTTTTTTATTTTCAAAGTAATTTAAAATGTAATTGAAATAGGAAAATTATTTTACATTACCCCAATAAAATGTAACTAATACTATTTTATAAATAAATGGAATTTTTGTCAATGTGATTTATTAATGTATTATATTGTTCAATTCAATTCTCTTTCAAAAAATTCAGTACTATATTATAATAATTGAATTCATTTATGTAATTAATTTATAAGACTAAATCAACTACCCCACTGATGGCCGGGAAAAACATTGACTGCTTTAACCAAACTTACAAGAGTTACAGGAGAGTACAAGTAGATATCTTTACAAGCAAATGATGGACAGAGTAGGTGTGAATCTTGCTTCCATACCAACCTCAAGGTTTTTCGAACATTCTATGCCTATAACTTCAAATGGGTCGCATGATCTTTTAAATAGTCGAATGCGCTGAGAACTTCATCAGGACTGAGGTCGACTACAAAGGTCAAAGTGCTACGTCGTCCTAGTGAATGAGACCACATTGAAATGCAAAAGACTTCAGAACTATACCAAAACTGGAGTAGAATGAACACCTTGAACTAGTTCGGTCACTTACGACTTTTCGTTCTAGAAGTTGTCGATCCAACCCCGCAAGAATATTAAATCCCACGTACAAACGCACGATTTATCGTTACTCACTTGTGAAAGGGCACACAAGTCAGCAGCGCGAAGAAAATGATTCCCATCTGTTTCTGTTTGGTACCCTTTAACTTTGGAAGAATGGAAAAAAAAATTGAGTTTGATACGACGCTGTATACAAAAAAAGCGTGCGACCGTATTGTGCAGTTGTATTACCAGTATTCAATTCTAGTCGTACGATCGTATGGTGGCGGCGACGTTGGCGAAGGGAGGTGCAACGCAACAGTACTTCGAACACGTGAAGAGTTCATTTTATGTATAAGAAAATCCACTAAGGCGTAAAAAGTTAGAGTGAAAATTCGAATACCATCGTGTAGTAGTAGTGACATTTAAAAGCTCGTTTCTATCAGAAATATTACGAACTTGACCGCGTATTTGCTTCCATATTCTCTCGGTAATAAGGAAAACGATCCTGTTGGCAAAACTTTGCTCTTACAAAAGGTTCAAACATTCTACGAAAAGTCCAACGGCAAGCACTTTTCTCCACTTCTATAACGATTTCCGTCCGCTTGTCGTTCTCGCGTATTTCTTCGCTGAAAGTACTCGAATCGATAATGAAGTACTCTTCGACAAGTACTCGTGTCCCAAGTCCCGGTTTTCACAGCTTCGAGAAACCTTGAATTTTTCTTGTTCCTCGAAAGATTACATTGTGTACATGCAAATATGGTATACGATGCGGTGGCGGTGATGACGATCTTATCATAGTCAGAGCAGATGGGCCATTACCCGTATTTGTGTGTACAGACTAGTCCATGAACCTCACCCCCTACAGCGTGCATACGATAACATCCAGGAGGTCATTTTAAATGCGTGCACGCGACTAAATTCAGCCGTCAACCACCTCTTGCAACTGGTGATAGCCTCTATATAAATAGCTTACAATATTAGATTATCGATTTTGAAACGCTGTGTTATATACGATTTCTAAAATACAAAAAAAAAATTATGGAGAAGAACTCGGTATAGGGAGATGACTAGCTTATTCAATAGAGTTTCTCTATTGTATACCGGGTGAGTCAAAAAGATGTTACCAGTTAAATGGGAATTTTCGCTAAATCCGCCGTAGCGCGAAAACGCGAAACGTTAGACGTATAGTTTGAATGTACGAAATTTGTATTCCAATTTTATCTTTAATTTGAGCTACATGCGAAGTTTCTACGACTTTTCTGAGCCGAGTTATGGACCAAAATGTGCCGAAAATTGACTAATATGCAAAGATTTTTGATATAAAACATTGAAAAATCCCCCACTTTCAAGCTTCATGGGGTTATTTGGGTACTTTTTTCGGAATCAGCGTTAAATTTCACTTTGGAATCAGATAAAATGAGAAAGTTGGAACAATTTTAAATTTTGGCAAGTTGATGAATTTTTGGCACATTTTGGTCCATAACTCGGCTCAGAAAAGTCGTAGAAACTTCGGATGTGGCTCAAATTAAAGATGAAATTGAGATACAAATTTCGTACATTTAAACTATATGTCTAACGTTTCGCGTTTTCGCGCTACGGCGGATTTAGTGCAAACTCCCATTTAACTGGTAACATCTTTTTGACTCACCCTGTATACTCTCGTGTAATTGTGCACGTTTCGAAAGATGATCGCGAAAATGTTCTTATTAAGGAAGCTCCGCGCGATGACTCTTGACATGTCTTCTGAAAACATCGAGCTGGTGGTCGAAAATCAAGCTTTGTCTACTTCTTTCATACGAATACGAGACTGCCGGATCTGGGTTCGTTAATAAATAATTTCCGATGTTCGTCGAATACTAATATTTGAAAGCAACAAATGGGAGGAAGGAAGGGGAAAAAAATGAAGTTACACTGTTAATTTAATTGAAGAGGGTTCCTTAAAACAGCGTTTCGAACACGTGGAGCAAATTTTGGTTACAACTTCCATACTATTCAGACGATAGAATATTCTCCCTGGATTTTTGTATGGGTGTCTCTATTACACCATTAGGAGGAAGAATAAATGTGATGAGAATCGGTAGACGTGCCAGTTGGTCATTTGCGGTTATCTACTTTTCTAGCTCTCTTATCGACGAAATCGTGATTAAAAAAGAGGGAACACTGTGAAATTGCATTTGTGATGAGCGATGATGAATTGAACCGCGATGTTGTACATGAGAGAAAAGGGTGCTATGCGATGACTAATTATGCCGAAGAAACGTCATATCTGACGATTTTAAACCATGATATGAGTAGCTGTTTCTCTTGAAAGTTGAACAATCGATTGAATGAGATCGTGCTGTGAATTTTTTGAATGATTGAAGTAATTTCTTTCAAAATTTGAACTCATAGTATCGATCGAAGGAGTAGGGAATCTTATTTTTCCATTTTTTTTCGATCTTGTATGAACGCGGGAGCGCAAGGTGGATCCTTGAAAGTAGTTCCTAACCTTTCCCTAAATAGAAAAATTGGAAGGATCAAATTAATCAAACGAGCTTGTTTGTTTATATTTGCATTTTCTATACGGTACAAAATCGAGGCTTGATTTGAATTTATATTGGATAAAAATCCAATGTAGATCATTCTATCGAATCACTTGCCGAGGTAAATTTGTATTTTTGCCCAATTAAATTTCAAATCAAATGGTCGAACCAATTTTTCTTCCTTTCAAAGTCCGAACCCTTCTCCCTAAATGCTTGTTGAAATTGGCCCCTGCAGGAATCTTGAACAATTTTAGATGAACATCTAACAAGAAGTTAATTAATTGAAATTTCGATTGTGTATGTGTATATTGTACAATATCTTACATCATCATGTTCATTCATGTGGGGCTTGTTGATTCGATCGTGAAGGCTTCTCTTTCCACGGCATTTATCTGCCTGCTCGATTGAGTTCTCTTAGTAGTTTATTCGGCAGCTTTGAAAATATTGGCTCTTGAGGAGAAAACACGACAAAGCTATTTTCTGAAATAGTTTTTGAAAGAAAGTTGAAGCTCTCATAATTTCTTTCCAGACGACACTTACTCGATGATTTTCTTTTTCCCCCGTAACGCTGTGTGTAAATTCTATCAATTTACAAATTACAGCAAAGGGTATGCATCTATGTTCCAGGGAAAAGTCTTGAATTGAAGGGGTGGGGGGATTGCCCACTTGCATCCCTGCTAAACCTAAAGCCTGGATTGTAAATCAATTACAACACCAAAACAGTGGCGTAGATACGATGTTCTCATGGGGTATTCTTTCCAATGGGGGATATTTCCTAAAATGTTCCCTAATTTAAGCAAAAAGTAGACAAAATCACTTCATTGAACGGAAAAAAGACACTAAAGATATTGCAATGGGGGGGGGCGGATATACCCCCCAAATCCCTCCCTTATCTACGCCACTGCACCAAAATTATCATTATGTATAGGTATACATTTTTAGATGAAATTTAATGTATAATAATTATTGATTGTCAAACTGTAGTGAAGGCTTCTTTACCATGTAAGACTCGGAGGTTCGTCAGGCGAACCTGTTCCTACGCCAATAAGATAATTCAGTGGTGGACTTCCTGTCATATCTATCAAAAATTATCTTCTTCTTCTTGACGCCTTCTCTTCTCAGAGGTGGCCATCCATATTGCAATTCGGATCTTTGAAACGACACTCCGCAGAATATCAAGCGACGAACACCCAAGCCATCTTCGCAGGTCCTTGAGCCATGAGTTTTGTCTTCTTCCCGCAGATCTTTTGCCGGCAATTCTGCCTTCTATGATGTTGCGTAATAGTTCGTATTTCTTGCCGCGCATGATGTGGCCCAGATATTGTAGTTTTCTGCGCTTGATAGTTGATAATATTTCAGGGCTCTTGTTCATCATCTGTAATACCCTCACGTTACTGATTTTCTGCACCCACGAGATGCGTAGTATTCTTCGATAGAAATACATCTTCAACGCTTCTATTCTTTTTTCTAGATCGGGTCCCAGCGTCCAGCTTTCACATCCATAAGTCGATATTGACACCACATAGCACCGAAGCATCCTTAACCTAAGATCAAGACTTAGTTCGGACCTTCTGAGTAGATTTTTCATATTGAGGAAAGCATTTCTCGACTGTTCAATCCTAGATCGAATTTCCTGCCTGCCGTCACAAGTCTCATTTAAGAGAGTCCCGAGGTATTTGAAAGTAGCAGTTTGCTCGATGCTTTCATTGCGGACTTTTAGTACCAAATCAACATGTTTTTTAGAGAATACCATCATCTTGGTTTTTGACACATTCAGTGACAGGCCTAATTCCTCGCTATGGGTTACTACAGCGTGGACCATCATTTGTAAATCCGCCTGATTGTTGGCCAAGATTACAGTGTCGTCCGCATACCGAATATTGTTTATCAGTTGGCCATTAATGCTTATACCGCCTGTTTGCTCGTTAATCGCCTCTCTGAATACCTCTTCAGCGTATATGTTGAACAGTAACGGGGACAATACGCATCCTTGCCGAACGCCGCGCTTAATTTCAGCTCCTTCTGAGAGTTCATTCTCCACTCGTACTTCAGCTGTTTGAGACCAATACAACTCGACGATTATGCGTATATCACGTTTGTCTATACCAATCTTGCTGAGTATTTCGACCATTTTATCGTGCCTTACTGTGTCGAATGCTTTGCGGTAGTCAATGAAGCAGGCATGAACATCGACATTCATGTCCCGGCAGCGTTGTATGAGTACATTTATGGAAAACAGCGCCTCTCGGGTGCCAACGCCTCCTCTGAAACCAAACTGCGTGTCACCCATTTGCGCTTCACATGTGCGATATATTCTTGCGTGGATTGTTCGCAGAAATATTTTCAGGACATGGGACATTAGGCTGATAATGCGATAATCGTCGCAGCTGTCTGCTTTTGCTTTTTTAGGCAGTGTAATAAAAGTTGATTTTAGCCAGTCCATTGGTATCTGTTCTGTACTGTACACTTTATTGAACAATTTTGTTATTTCAGTTATTCCCGCTTCATCTCTTTCCGCCATGACTTTCAGAATCTCAGCGTGGATGCAATCTGGTCCCGGAGCTTTATTGTTCTTCTGGCATTTAATGGCGTTTAGTACTTCGCTTCCTGTGATCGGTGGCCCATCTTCCGTTGTCAGGTCGTCCATCTCTATTGTTGGCTTGGTTTGATCGTCGTGGAAGAGCTTTTGTACATATTCTTGCCACCTTTTAAGCTTTTCCTCGGTTCCCATTATTATCTTATTGTTTGCGTCCTTCAAGGTATTGGTGTGGCGTTTTCGGTATTTGCCCGCAACTTCCTTCACTTTTTTATGGAGGTTGAATGAGTCGTGCTTTGCCTGTAACTCCTCGATTTCGACGCATTTCTCAGCCCACCACTTCTCCTTGGCTTCGCTGCATGCCTTACGGATGTTTCTGTTTATTTGTTTATACTTGGCAGGATCTTGTTTTGCCGCTCGTCGTTTGTTCATCATCTCTAGTATATCCTCTGTCATCCATTCCTTCCTCGGATTGTATTTCTGTAATTGCGGTCTTAACGCTCGTCCATGATTCCCCAGCATTTTCATTCGGGCTTGGGTTCTGGGATATGTCTTTGAATTTCATTTCCAAGGACTCACTGACTTTCTTTTTCACCGATTCTGACTTCAATAGTAAGATGTCTGTGTTTTTATTCGGCATTGTCCTCTTGATCTTTTTGAACCGTTCCATTTTCATTTCCATGACAACAGGACTATGGTCAGAATCAACGTCTGCACCCGGGTAGGTTTTGGCTGACTTGACAAATCTCCTAAATTGACTGTTTATGAGTATGAAATCTATTTGATTCCTGATTGGATGTTCCCTTGTATCAGCTGGCGATTTCCACGTGTAGAGGCGGCGCGGCGGCAGTTTGAAAAAAGTATTGGTCACGCACATCGAGTTCTCTCCACAGAATTGTAATAACCGGTTGCCTCTTTCATTTCTGATGCCACTTGACTATTCGGCTACTAAACAGCAAAATTGATAAGAATTGGCCCAACCAGGCCTGTGATTGAGGGTATGCGTGGGTGGGCCTAGCCCTCCCAAAAAAGCTATTAGTGGGAGGGATAAGAGAAGGAGGGGGCGAAGAATATTGATGGAATATCCAAACTGAAAGCCAAGAGCTTGGTAGCTTATGTACTTTGTACCAGCAATTAGTAACTGTGACTGCGAGTGCGGATGCGATGTGATGTTACCAGAACGAAAATTCGTGAAAACGGTAGAGCGTTCTTACATCTCCTTTTGGGGACCCCACCACTAGAGACTTCACGTTTTCATTCGTGCAGTCGATTGAATTTTTGTTCCTTTCCTTAACTCGCGTAGATTTTGAAGCCTTCCTTTGAAACAAGAGATTATTGTTAGATGTGGTCACCAGGTCCTTGACTAAAATTTCTGCTGTAGCTTTTCTCTTTGAAAGTCATCATTCTTGTACTCTGGCCGAATCAATATTTTTCGTACAAATTACAAGGTGGCGAGTAAAACGTGAAGATTACTTGGTTCAAGGTGTGAATATCGACGAAAATGGTGCAAAACCGTATTTCGAACAAAGTTCAGGGGAAGCGAGTTTACTTTAGATGTCTACACAATATTATATTCGTTAATAGCATTCATTCTTTATCGCTACAGTTTTCGAATCTTTTGCCAGGAAACTATTGTATTTTCTTTTCCAAGGAGGGGCTTTTGGCTCGGTAGCTCGCCTTGTTTTCTTCGTTACTTGTTTTTCAATAATGTAACGACTGGTTTTATCGTCAACTAATTTACCGCACTTTTTTAACAACAGGTGATGGAGGAGAGACGAGAAACACAAGTCTGAGGCGATGCAGACTGGAAATGAGATGTGTGCTATACCGTAATAACGGATTAGGTTCTATATCGCGCCGTATAGAGAGGAATCAAGGTTCGGAATCGCGGAAAATCTGAACAATGGATGAAGCAGCTGTGTAAAAAGGATCTTTTTCTTTTCTTTTGTAGTCCACCTGGTATTTGTCGAAGAGTAGCGCAATCCTGCAACACATTCTCCGAGACATCACCGGTATTATAATAAGAAGGAATAACATAGACTGCGTTCGGAATTTTTTCTTCTTCCTTTCCTTTTTTTTTTTTTTTTTTATTTAAAGCGTACACTCGTACAAAAGAACATCTGTTCTGATTTGGAAGCACAAGAAAGGAATAGAAATAAAGGCAATAGCGAAAGAAGAGAAAGAGTAGTACTCTCGCATACCCGCGATATTTCGTCTCAACGAACCTTCAATTCATTACTCTTTTATTTTTTTCGATCAACAGACTTTGGGTGAAGCGTGTGCGCTCATCGAGACAGGATAAAAATTTCTTTATAAGGCGTATTGTAGGATGGCAGATATGCTCGTACGTCATGGTGAATGGGTGCAGCATGACCGAGGCGATGCGGATAGACTGTGGCTTCGGGCGGCTCGCGCTCACTGCCCGATGGTGTTTCCTTATTTATTGTCGCGACGATCATTGTTGTGTACGCGTTCCATACGCTTTTCATTTTCGAGCTTTTGTTTTCGAGTAAAGTCGCGCTGGCGGTATGTCGAATTTTGTCGCGTGGGGGGTGCAGATAGAGAGACAGACGCCTCAACGAGAGAGAAGAAAATGAAAACGGCATAGTATTGGTATTTTTGGGCGGGTTTTGACGGCGGCTAACCGGCTGGATGGCTAATCGCCGTAAATAAAAACGATTTCGACGTGATGGCACGAGTCCGTCGCGATCTCTTCCGTGAACACACGTTGCTTTTTGCGTGTAGTAATGTGTGTACGTTTCTCGTTTTCTGTTCCAGGTTCTCAAGCGGGGAGTTGAACAGGATGACGATGGATGGATGGATGGAGAGCTGAGTTGCGTCGGAAATAGTTTTCTTATTTTCCACTATCATTTTCCGCACCGGTGTGCTTTGTTTGATCTACTGGACGGAGAATAGATATGTGGAAAATAGGGAGATATGTTAACTGCTTTGAAGATGTACCGTATTGCTGCTGCTGCTTCCTTTCTGTCAGCAAATTTCAATTTTTTATTAGTGTTTAACTAGTTATGGAAATGATGCCAGTAGAATGTTAACCCCGAACGCGGTATCGTTATCTGGTGGCAAGTACAGTTTTTTATATGTATTATTGTGAGCCTCTCGGTTTTTCACTGTCTCGTCTTGATTCATCAGTAGAGACACGAGACGGGGAACCTTCGGTGCTAAAATTAAAAAATTCGGCAATATGTAGGAAAAACTCACGGGTTCTTTAACGGAGTTGAATGAGAGGAGGCAGGGAACCTGTTTTATGAATCTTATGGTGTTTGAAACGGTGTGTGTGGCTTATTGAAAAGGCTAGGCCCATTGGTTCTTGGAGTATTGCATATCTAGTTACTTGGAGGAGCTATTTTAATCAGGCTATCAGCACTGCCAGATCAACGGATTTTCAATATCTGAAAAAAAATATTGGACTTGAACTTGGCTATAGGATTCCCTTTGTAGTATACTCGCTTCAATATCAGCAGTTTATTGAGAGTGTTTTGAAGTACTGTACCTATATATTTTTTCCATTATTTGTTATCCGAACTCTCCGTTAACCGCCCTTGGACGGGCATATGCCTCACCGATTTTTTTCCATTTTTCCCTGTCGTGTATACATCTCTGTGCCACAGTGACTCCACCCTTTTATCCAATTCATCCCTCCATCTCGTCCTCCGCCGCCCCTTCCCTCTTTTTCCTTCATATGGTCTTCCCATTGTTGTCATTTTCTCCCATCTATCCTCCCTTCCTCTCATCATATGCCTTGCATATTTGAATTTGGATTTTTTTCTGATTTATCCTATATATTTTACGTTTTTCTTCTTATTATCTGATTTCTTATTTTGTCTTTTTTCTTAATTTTTAGGATGCTTCTCTCCATAGCCCTTTGAGTGACCCTTAACCCCTCCATCTGAGATTTAGTAATCGCCCATGTTTGTGCTCCGTAACTCAGTACTGGTAGCACACACATTTCCCATATTTTTATCTTTGCTTTCACACTCATTTCTCCTTTGAGTATCCCTTTCAAAGCCCAAAAGCTTCTCCAGGCTCTGCTTTTCCGAGCTTTTATTTCTTTCTCCGTCCCTTCCCTGAATGAAACCACTTGTCCCAGGTACGTATACTCTTCTACTTTGGCGAATTTCGTCCCTTCTATTTCCAGTTGTGAGTGGGGATTATTGCTCATGTATTCTGTTTTCAGTCTATTTGGTAGTAAGCCTTTTCTTTCTCTCTCCTTAAATAGTTCATTACCCATTCTTTCTAACTCTTCACTTGTTTTTGCTATAAGGATTATATCGTCCGCAAATCTCAGATTATTCACTTTAGCTCCGTTGATTGATATACCATATTCTTCCCAATTTAATCCTCTAAAAATGTCTTCCAGCAGGCAGGTGAAGAGGTTTGGGGATAGTGGATCACCTTGCTTTACCCCTCTTTTCTTCAATTCTTATGTACGCTTTTGCTCCTCGATATATATTCTGTATAACTTTTATAATTTGTCTGTCACATCCCTGGTCTTTCATTGCTTTCCATATTCCACAGTGGTCCACAGAGTCAAAAGCTTTCTGGAAGTCCACGAATAGTAAGTGTACTTCCAGATTGTATTCTATTGATTTTTCTATTATTTGTTTTACTGTCTGAATGTGATCCACCGTAGAGTAACCTCTTCTAAAACCTGCCTGAGAGGGGGGGCTGGTTGTCATCTAGTTGGTTGTATAATCTGTTTTTCATTATTTTCATGAATATTTTGCTGATACTGTCTGTTAGGCTAAGGGGTCTATAGTTTGCAATTTCTGACCTACTTTCTTTTTTGTGGAGGATTATTATTTCTGAGAGGCGCCATTCTTCAGGGCATGTTCCCGTGGTTACAACTTTGTTAAATATTTTTGTTAATGAGCCTATCAGGGAGTCTGATAATTGCTTTATCTTGCCGTTTTCTATTTTGTCTAGGCCTGGAGCTTAGACTTCTTATTGCATGTTGCACTTCTCTTTCCATAATTGGTGGGGGGAGGAGGGATGATTGTCTTCTATCTGTTCACCTGCTTCCTTGTCCGTCTTTATTCCCCTATTGTAAGACTGAGTTTCTTGTTCTTTGTACCATTCGCTATGGAATTCTGTGGCTATTCTAAGTACTTCTTTTTTCCCTCTTCTAATGATCCCATCTCTGTCTTTTAGCTTGTTTATTATTTTGTGCCCACTCATGAGTTCTTTTCTTTCTTCCCGAGTCGACCAGTTACTTCTGATTATTTCCTGCGTTCTTGTCTCCTCAAATTCTCTTACATCTCTTCTTATTTTTCTCTTTATTAACTTCTGTAGCTCACACAGTTCTACTTTTTGTTCAACTGTTAGCTCTTCTCCCCCTCTCATTTCTTCTCTTCTGTTCATCATTTCTTTTGTTTCTTTTGAGATTTTGTCGTCTGTGCTTTTTTTAGATTTTGCTTTGCCGTACCTTTGAACTGTTTCTCTTATTATTTCTATTAGTTTACTATACAATTTTTGAATGTTTTCTGGATCTTCTAGCTCGTACCTTTTGAACTGGTTCGACACAAACTCATTCGCTTCTTGCGTTTCGTGAATCGGGATAATATAATTTAATTTTTTTTACTCTTTTTATGGTTGCTATAGACGGTTCTATTTCTTATTTGTATTTTACATTTTATTATTTTGTGGTCTGAGGGGAACTGGAAGCTGGAGAGGGAAAGCGGTGTTGTCTTTTAGGATTGACAAGTTATTTGTGAGTAGATGGTCTATCTCATTCTTGGTTGTTCTACTTACGCTCAGGTTTTTTCTTGAAGTGGGTTCCTCCTACTTTTAGGCCCTCCTCTTCAGCTAATTCTATCATTCTGTTACCGTTATCGTTTGTTATGTCCAGAGCATGGGGGCCTATGCAACTATCTTTGTATCTTACTGTTCCTTCATTTCCTATCTTCGCATTGAAGTCCCCCATTACTATCTTGTAATACTCTTTCTCTTGATCTATTGTGCTGCTAAGCGTGTTGTAGAAACTATCTTTCTCGCTTTCACTGGCCTCCATCGTAGGTGCGTAGACTTGGATTACTGACATTCGTTTTATTCTTGTATACCATTTCGAGTACACAAATCCTCTCATTTATCGGGTATATTTCCCTTACTCTTTTCCATACTTTGCCATTTATGTAGAACCCCACTCCCTTCTGTCCTTTTATATTTCCATAAAAGTAGAAGTAATTTCCATTTCTCCTCTTCACCAATTCCTCCCCTTCCCTCCTTACTTCAGATAGCCCCACTATGTCCCATCTGATGTGTTTTAAAGCGTTTTCAAATTCTATCACTCTTTCCTCCCCAGCCATTCCTTTACAATTATAGTAATAGAGATAGAATACGTATTTCATTTTTCGCACCTTTCTTTACTTGTCTTTGGTGTGGCAAGTAATTGTTTTTAATCGGTGGATTAGCAGTCTTCTCGCCCCACGGTGACTGCATTCCGTCTTGGGGCGGTTGCCGTCGAGTTCGGTTTACATTCTATTTACTATTAGTCTCCCTTCCATCCTCTTTATCCATGTTATTCCTCGATGTAATCCTCGTGAATCTTTCCATAGACGTTTGATGGGCCGTTGGTTGCTTCGCTTTCTTGTTCTTCTCACTGTTTGTAATCGTTCGGACCTCTTCGATTCATCTGTCTGTTTGTCTTGTTTGGCACCTGTGTTTGACTCTTCTTCGGTGATAGTGTTTGGCTCCACGTATTGATTCCCTCCGCTCTTTCCACATTTCTACCTTTCTTTGGTAGCTTTTCGATACTCTCTATGTGCTGGGTTGGTCCTTCTTCTTTCTCCCGGATCCAAATTTTTCCATTTTTTGACCAAGCGGCCCATAGTTGACCATCTCTGACTAGTTGTTTGGCACCTTTTAATATTTCCATATTTTTCTGGGTGAGATGTTCGTCTATAAAAATCTTCATCCCTTCGCTCTCTAGTCTTTCTCTTTTGGAACTTCTTATTAATTCGATTTTTTTGTCAAGATTGTTTAGTCTTACTATGATGCCTGGTTCTCTTCCTTCCGTACTCCCCATTCGTCTAACTGTACTCCTAGTTCTTCCGCTAGCCTCCTAAATCTTCCTCGTAGGTTTTCCTCTGGCTTTTGCGGCAGTCCATTCACTATAAGATTGAATTTTTTGCTGTGTTGCTCCATGAAATCTACTTTTCTCTCGAGTCTCACACGTTCTTCTACTTCTTCATCCACTTTCAAATCTATCTCTTCGACTCTTGAGGTTACCATTTGCATCTTTGAGTCGAACTCGAAGACCATTTTCATCACGTTCTTCACATCCTCCGCTGTCTGTTTAATTGGTGCTTTTATTTCTTCGTCCATTACGTATTGATCTCAGTGTTCGCTCTGGTTCACCGTACCCCGTTATTTGAAAATTCACGAATATACACGAATACTTTTGACTATGCTCTTTGTTCACAATAGATAGTCTCGTTATCACTTGGCTGCTCGATAGCAACTTCAAGTACTGATCACGTTAAACACGATAAACACGTCTCGTCTTATACGCTTTTCAAACCGTTCCGTATACTCGTTTTATACTAGTATATATGATGGGATTTCAACCGAGCTATAGGTGATAAATGGGTGACTTGGAAGAATTTTGACCTTCAAGGTGATAGGTGAGGGACTTCGAAAAGTTTCAACCTCCAAGCCCCTTGGAAAAATTTCATCCTCCGAACTATAGGCGATAGGAGAAGGACAGAAAAATTTTCCGTCTCGAGGTCGTGTTACCTCCCGGACGGCGGACGTTTTTCCGGAAAGACCACCCCCCCCCCTGGTAAAACAAGTTCCCTGTTGAAATACGCATTATTCAGTGTATTCACTCATTTTTCAAAAAAATCATTAAATTTCCAACTAAAATTACCAGATCTTTTACCAGAAGTCAAAATTTATCAAGTTTTAATCACTAATTACCTCATTTAGGGGCAAATTTCATTGATTTTTTCTAATCAAATCCGCGTTGCTTTAGATCCAAACTTATGATTTCTTTGACCAAAATTGGCCGAATTTTAGCCGAAAATTTTGTACTCTTCAAACAATACTGACTCAATTTCCGGCAAGATAAAGAAATTTTGAACAAAATCTTCATGATTTAGTGTACATTCAACTTCTTAATTTTGTAGGTGAACTACTTAATTTTTTTGGTAATTTCGGCAGTTTTCAGCAATATGGAATTTTTTCCTCCGTCTCCTTCATCATGACTCAAACCTAATTTTGATTCTCAATGTTCTCAATGTTCGATCCCTTAAGGAAAAAGTGACTGATGCCGAGGAATCTGGTCTCTAGTCATTGAAAATAATTTATTTTCCAAATTTCTGATTGTTTTTGTAATTTTTAATTTTTTTTTTTTATTTTTTTATTAATTTATTCATTACTTTAACTATCACACGATATCTAGAAGTATGTACACCTAGGGTATAAATCGAGGGCTAATATTTAGCTTTAAACAAGAAAATTCAATACATTGAATCTTTACACGCGAGCGAGTTTTCTAGTGTAGCTAAAACAGGAGGCGATGTCTCTTGAGGCGGTGCGTGTCCGCTGTGCTATCCAAAAGCTCGATGGCTCTCGTATTCGGATGCTTGTGGAGGCGGCGTTCGTAGTTATCACACAGAGTCTTAATTGTTTCACGAGCCGTTGGGATGTTGAGGTCTCTCGGTAGGTCAGCATTCGGCGTGTAGCGATACGCGTTCACCATACTCCTCACTATAATGTTTTGTCGTCTCTCAAGGCTGTCAATATTAGATTTACTAGCCGTGGTCCATATTGGGGCTGCATATGTCCATAAGGGTCGAATCACCATTAGATTGAGGAGGCGTTTATTTTCCAGAGTCAGTGGTGAGTGTTTCCCCATCAACCAGTTGTAGGCTCGGTATTTGAGCCCCGCTGCTTTCACTTTGGCTGAGATATGGTCTCTCCACGTTAATCTTTGGTCGAAGTGGATTCCCAGGTATTTCACCACCGTTTGGTGTGGGATGACGTCGCTGTCTAGAACCAGCCTAATAGGTTTCTCCTTGCGCATTGTAAAATTTATGTGTACCGATTTATTTGTATTTGCTGCAATCCTCCACTGGGTTAACCAGTTGGAAAGTTTATCCAAGTGTTTTTGAAGTCGGTTAGTGGCCACATTCAAATCTTTGTCATTCGTTAGGATTGCAGTGTCGTCGGCAAAGACTGAGTTTTCAACTTGATCAGAGGTGGGAATGTCAGCAGTATACAAATTGTAGAGTACCGGGCCAACGACGCTGCCTTGCGGGACTCCAGCTTGAATTTTGCAAGTTTCGGATTTAGATTCGTTAAAGCAGACATAGAACTTACGGTTTGAGAGATATGCTTCAAAAATTTGAACATAGTGTAGCGGTAGAAGTAGCAGGAGTTTGTGTATTAAACCAGCGTGCCAGACCCTATCAAAGGCCTGGGCAACGTCGAGAAAAACACCGCAGCAGAATGATTTTTCTTCCAGCGCCTTGCTTGCGAGTTTCGCAACCATGTGAGGCTGCTCGGTAGTAGCATGCTTTTTCCTGAACCCGTACTGGAAGTTTGGAAAAAGTTCATTTTCCTCGATGATAGGGTTTAGACGTATCATTAGTAGTCGCTCAAATAATTTGCTCATAGTAGGTAGCAGAGAGATAGGGCGGTACGGAGCCGGTTCCTCCGCTGGTTTTCCTGGTTTCTGCACTGGGATAATCTTCGCCGTTTTCCATGACTCCGGGAAAAATCTGTTTATAATGATGGCATTGAATATCAGCGTAAGGTACACTATACCCTTTCGAGGCAGTTCACGAATCATTTTTCCCGTCACTCCGTCGTGACCTGGTGACTTCCTGCAGTTCATTTTATCTATTTCCTTCGCTACCATTAGGGGGTTGAACAGCTTTATAGTTGGATCTCTGCTTTTGGGAACTGGGTTGGGTTGGAGGAGAGAAGTGATCTTGTTTGGTTTGAACTGTTCCTCAAGGTGATGTGCAAATGTATCCGCTTTCTCCTGATCGCTTCTGGCCCAGCTACGGTCAGTCTTCCGGATTGGGGGTACTTGTGATGTAGGTCTTTTGATGTTACGCGTTGCTTTCCAGATTGAATAGTCTGAGCTATCTGTAGGGTCCAAGCATTCGATATATATTTGGAACGTCTTGTTTTGATAACTCCTGATCTTATTTGTGAGTCGCTTTGTAAGTGCATTAAGTCTTGTTTTGTCTGTTCTGCATCTTGTGCGGTGAGTAATTTTTAATGATGTAGAATTAACAGACACAATAGTCGACTCAGTGAAGTCGCAAGAAACTGGACGAAGTCTGAGAATTTAGTGAGACCTCGAAAAGTCAAAAGTTCATTACCACAAACCGGATTTTTCTGCCATAAGAATGAGAATTTTCGGCACTTTATTATTGTAACTCTCGGCATTGTTCTGCATTCGAAATAGAAAGTTGAACAAACGCGCATTTTTCGAGGTATTTCAAATTCACGACCAGAATTATTAAATTTCTGACCAAAATTACGTGGTTTTTGACCAAAATAAACGAATTCTAGGAATATAACTCATCAATGCAAAAATCCTAACAAATTTTCAATCAAAATTTTCAACTAAGCTTAATTTTTCCATCAAAATTGCCCAATTTTCAGCGAAATTCACCCATTTTTTGTTCAAAATTCCGTGATTTTAGACGATATCCCACAAATTGCTAATTTCGGCCTCGTTCGGCTTTCAATCCTGCTTTCGGCATTTTTCGGCAAAATAAAATTTCTTGCCTAGGCCCTACTACCCCCAAAACGAACTATCTATTTTTCGAGCTTCCCGCCCTCATCAAAATGACTCGACTAATGCCATTCGAATTTTGTTTTTATGTTTCTTTTAATCAAACTTTCTATAATTTAGAAATCTCTGCATTTTAGATTTTTTACTTGTCTCTTAAAAGTTCAAATTATGGGAGTTCCACGATGGCTAGAAAGTTGAAATTTGTTCAAGTCCTCAAGTCGAAATTGTTAGGGAACGTGTTCTATGGGAGAGGGGGGGGGGGGAATTTGCCATGCGTCGTGCGATATCCGGCGAAAACTGGTCTACCCCAGTAAACCATTCGGACTTGAAAGAAATTTCCGACTTTTGAGTCATAATGTATGATGGGGAAAGCTTGAAAGTTTTGACTTTTCAACATTATCATAGGTAATAATGGGAGTGGAACTTCTTAATAACGGTTCCTTTGTAATCCTAAATATTATGGCTTCAAAGTTGAAATTTTTCCAAGTCCCTCTCCTTTTATGAACGTTTAAAATGGCTTGAAAGTCAAAATTTATTGATATTCGTTACATCTTAAACGTCTGAATTCTCTGAATCCAAATCCTTTATTAAGGTAGGTCAGTTTTAGCTGGGCGTGGCGTGGCACACAAGTTTTTCAAAATATCCCCTCATACGAGAACTGCTTCCTCGTTGAAGTACTGAAATAAGGATAATCAATATTAAAATTTCCTTTCCCTTGTTCGAATTGGGCCCACTCGGATTTCAGATTCTCAATAGAGAGGGAGGCTGTGTGGACAGTATTCCTTGAAAAATTCATGGTTCTTTACCGAAGTTAAATGAGGAATGGCACGAGTCTATTTTATGAGGTACTTTGGAAGTGCCTCTTCTGATTGTCATAGGGTTTGAAGCGTTGCACGTCTGGCTCATTGGAGAGGTGGAATCAAAATACAGTGCAGTATATTGAACTTGAACTCAGGTAGGACTCCATACTAGCTTCATACTAGTGTATACTATGATAGGAGAAGGCTTGTAATATGTGATAGGGGGGCTTGAGAAAATTTTGACCTTCAAGCTATACGTGATAGGAGGGGGACTACGTAAATTTTCGATCTCTGCCGGCCAGCCGGATGGCGGACGTTTTTTCCAGGAGACTCCCTCATAAAATGGGTTCCCCATTGGAAAATTAGATCGCTATGACGTCATCAGATCGCTCAGGTCAATGGCAAACCCAGTTTCCTGTCACTTGTTAATCTATCTAAGGCTGCAACACATCAATATTGATGTTATCGTATACTAGACTGAAAGCGATATGGTCGATGACGTCATAAGAATTTGCGAAAAATTCAACTTCGCTACTTCGAGACCTGTAACCGTTGCTTTCATTATTCTTTGCCCTACAATAGCTTCCATTATTCCAAATTAATGTGCCCAATTCAATATGTCACTTTATCAACTTCCATTTTATTGGTAGAAAACGAAAAATCGGAACGAAGAAGGAAATTTTACTCAGCGGGAAACTCTCTATTTTGTGGAAAGAGGGAATTTCTCAGGGAAGGTCCGCGTTCAACCTTTGTGACTTCATCGATAAGAACTTTGAGACCTGAAAAGATGACAAGTGTGGCATCTTTCAGAATCTTTATAGAAAAAGTTCGAAACACCGAGAAGGGACTAGCAGGATTTCAAGCGTTACAATATGTAGAAAGAAACTTCTAGTACTTTCTAGCGATTTCGTAAGAGGAAAATAGAAGTGATTTATACCAGTGATAGCCAGTTCTAGTTGCTAAGCTCGAGTTAACGTAACTCCAACCACCCAAAACCGAGCGGTCAGGGTTAGAAGAGATTCAAGTAAGCGAAGGTTAGCAGTCAACTGGCGCTAGCAAAAGTGGCCCTAAGTGAGGATACGGGCCGCCATACTTTGTTACGTCATTGTTAATCCTCATGACTTTCTATTTAGTTGAGGAATTTCTGCAATCAGAAGCTATTCTGTATCCTTTGCTAGTGCTGAGTTTTTGTGATTAGTTTGGTTCTTACTGTTTTCGAATCGTAATAAACTGTTATCTGTGAACGGAATAAGAAAGTCCGAACATGAATGATGACGTAACGATTAAATATGGTGACCCATATCCTCATTTGCTCGTAGCATCCAACACCTTGTTCGCTCACAATAAATTATATAATTGATATCATCTTTTAAATAATTGTATAATAACCTACAAAGCTTATTTGAACGTGTCAGATTTTCAATTTTTGTTCTATTGCCCTGCTAATTGAAATTTTAAAGTATTTATATTTTTGTAAGATTCATTTTAAGAATGTTTTAAATTGTAAGGCAGCGTATCGACGAGTTATTGATTGCCGGAAGAAGAGTACTTGTGGCAGACGTTATTTACATTTGTATCCTCCGGAATCATTCTTCGCTCTGTGTTTGTTTCACTACTGGACGGAGAACTGATTCTGGCTGATATGAAGAAAGAAAACTTTATTCGAGAAGACTCTATGCACATGTCTTATCTGTATTTAGCTTATATTTTATGATGTAGACATTCATGTTGAAATATGAAACTTGTTATGAATATCATTTTATTGTGTAATTTATCAAGATAACTATTATCTATGCGATTTTTTTTTTGTGAAGCTCATTGTAAAGTTTAAACTTGACTGAGATGTGGCGGTCAGTCAGTGAAACGGTGGATTTATCTCAAAAATTGGCGCGTCCTCTTGGTACTCGAAAGCTTGTGAGTACTGTCGGGTCTTCCAAGTAAATTTTTGGATTTCTTTGAAGTCATGATAGCAATGCTTTTTAATTCTCCCAGTTTCATTAGTGAATGAAGAAGGTTTTGGCAGACGGGCATAGTACTCGCTCTATTGCCAGATACGTACTCTAACATGGAAGTAAAGCTTAGACCATATAGTACATAGACCGCCAATAGCCTATGTAATTGACGTTATCAGTCGTCGGAACATAGGAGGTTGGCTGTAAGTCGGAAAGGTTTGGTATGGATGGTTCGGTGCATGCGACGTAAGGGGATGTGAACGATGTCACGCCCACTCCCATTAACGCCGTGAGACCTTACCGACTTACAGAGTCTCCTATGTTCCGACAAGCTTCCTTTCATTATTAGCAGTCTATGTACTATATGGTCTAAGAAGTAAAGTATTTTTTTGTAGGTATAATGCCTTAGACCATATAGTACATAGACTGCTAATAATGAAAGGAAGCTTGTCGGAACATAGGAGACTCTGTAAGTCGGTAAGGTCTCACGGCGTTAATGGGAGTGGGCGTGGCATCGTTCACATCCCCTTACGTCGCATGCACCGAACCATCCATACCAAACCTTTCCGACTTACAGCCAACCTCCTATGTTCCGACGACTGATAACGTCAATTACATAGGCTATTGGCGGTCTATGTACTATATGGTCTAAGTATAATGCACATGTATTTCATTTATTTTCTGTTTATTTCAACCAACGCAATGCGCAGATCCTTGAAAATGTGCCACTGCCACCTCTTCCCTATCATCATGCTGTATAGTCTCTGTTTGAGCTTGTCTCAATCAAGTTCAAGTCACTCAACGCATTTTAGAAATTTATCTCTTTGGTAAGTATTCTGTGTTGAGGGGCATAGGGATAGGACTGCGTGCTGAACATTTTTCAGAATATCTTACTTTTCCTTTCCCAGAGCTTGTAGCTGACATTGAGATAACACTCAATAGTGTCTCTTGATTAGCTAAAGCTGTCGGGAATTTTGGAGCCATTGACTTCATTTTCTCAAAATTTCACTCAATCAATTCATCTACATAATTGACTATCAATTGAAAAAACGAAGGGCTTTTCCCGCACAGAATTTAATGTGGACTTTATCAAGTACAAAAAGTTCGTTTTTATAATACATGCAGCGAAAGTGCCGCGTATTGTGTTCGTTTTTTGAAGCGAAACTCGCCGTTATCAGAACCGTGGCGAAAATGTTTTTCCCGTGGCGAAAGTGTTTTACCCGTAGCGAAAATCGCATCAGTGGTGCCATTTAAACAATAATTGAACATTAAAACTATAACAAATTCTACTTTTGAGAGTCTAATTTTGCGTCATGTATTATAAAAAGTACTGTTTGTAATTCGTGTCGAAAAACAATATTGTAACTCGCTCACTATCCGCACTCGCTTCGCTCATGCGGCTACACTTCGCTCGTTCCAATATTGCTTGTTTTCGCCACTCGATACAAAATGTACTATTTTGTACTTGATAAAGTCCACAAACTTGGACGAAATGTTGTAAGTTATAAATTAAATTCTGTGCGGGAAAAGCCCTTTGTTTTTTCAATTGATATTTTATCCTTGCACGTATAAAATCGTTTCTATAATTGATTATAGTTGCTACTTTTTATTTTATGTTTCAGAAAGAAAAAAGCTGTTTGGGATGAAGACATACAAACAGTACATCATGTTCTCCTTTATATTTTTAGTCAATAATAACTGTTCCTCATTATGACTTTTCTTGTATCAATCACTTGAAATATATGTGAAGTATTGTATCTTGGCAAATTACATATTATTCATGAGATGTGAAATAGCTGACTTGCTGAATAAGTTCTGTAAGAAGAGGAACTTGTACAATTTCAGAGATAATGGGGATTATAGAATGGAAGACTCTCAAGTTTTAACCTCTCTAAAAAGTTTTGCACCTCCAGACTAGGATCAAGTTTGGACTACATATTATTTAATCATTTAAACAGCTCTGACTTTCAAGATATAGTTCGAATAATTTCAGAAACACATTTTTATAATTTTGATGATAGGTCAAAACAAGAAACGGATGTTTCCCTTTTAAAGATAGTGAACGTTTACATTGGAAAAGACCTACTTTACAATTGCTGATATGAGAAATGAGTTCGAATCACAGGGTCGTTTTTAATTTTTTTCGACGGTAGAGCCGAGAGTAATAGAAATATCTTATTTAAAAAACTCTCAGAGTGTATCATTTTTAATAACGAAATGCTGACATGAAAACCATTATATGAGATGTACTCAAGCACAGAGAATTATTTCCAACACCAGAAAATATTGTTGACAACTAGGAAATTTGCAAATTTTGATAAAGGGTCTTCTCTTATGCTTCAGATAAATATTGTGTGCTGATTGGTGCAATTTGGTCACAGAAGTGATCAAAGAGTTTTGCAAGCTGAATTTATTTAAGAGACAACGATGAAAACTACAGCTCTTTCTGTACATTTTTCTTTATAACACAATATTTAAGGCAGGTTGTAGCCCCCTCAAATCCCTAGATATGCAATGCTTTGTACACAAATTGGCTTAGCCCCTTCAATGAGCCAGATATGCGACAAACATCTTGAGACTCGGAACCCTCTTCTGAGGTACTCTAGCTTGGAGGCGAAATTCTTTCATCCCTCTCCATCCTCGTCCATCATTATATAGCTCGAGGTCAACATTTTCCAGATCCCAGGTACCCCCAAAAACAGGTTCCCAGCCTGCTCTCGTTTGATTTTGTTGAAGAGCGCGTTAATTTTGATGTTCTTTTATTTACAGTATTTTCAAAAGCTTTTCATCAAGTTACCATTAATGACGTCAAGCAAGTAAGCTTCTTTGTCAACTTCCTCTTCTAAAATAGAATCTGATTTGTCTACCTGGGGTACTTCCCTTTATTATATTGCATACTCGTTTTCCTGATTTTTATTGTTATGGTACTTGGATTTACATTGGTCTCATGGTAAAGGGATTGAATAGGCAATAATAGCATATCAATTCCCCCGCCATAAGACCAATGTAAACAAAGTACCCTTACAGTAAGAATCAAGCGAATATGGGAGAAGAGCCCTATAGTTCCAGACACTTCAACAGGGAACCTATTTTATTGGCAGATTTTTCCGGAAAAAACTTCCGCCATCCGGCAAATCTTAAAGGTTAAAAATTCTCCAAGTCTCCTCTTACATACATTTACCTTGGAGGTCAAAAACTTGGCCCCCCTCCTATCATACAGTATAAAGCCAGTATAATATTTGGAGCCTAATTAAAATAGTTCCTTCGAGTAATTATATATGTATTGCTTTATTCACCAATTGACAGCCCCTTCAATGAGCCAGAAATGCAACGCTTCAAACACCATGCGACTCAGAAGGCCCTCCTAAAGTACCCCATACAACAGGTTTCTTACTTTCCCTTATTTGAAGAGCCCGTGATTTTTTTCTTCTGGAAAGCTTCCCCCTCCTCCTTTAAAACAGGTTGCCTGTTGAAAAGTTCCCTGCCTAACCAGCTGACAAACCTTGGAGGTTGAAATTAAGTCCCTCCTACCATATATACTGTTATAATTCTAGGAGGGTCGATCCCTAGCTTAGTTCAAGTCCAGTATTCTTCAAGTTAGATTTTTAGCTCGGTGGACGGTGTATATAAACTAATTAAAAAGCTCATTGAAATAAGTGGGTATGCCATGTTTGATACACCAATTGGCCTAGCCCCTCAATAAGCTGGATATGCAACGCTTCAAACACCTAAAGACTTGGAGGGCTCTTCTAAAATGCCTTATGAAACAGGTTCCCTGCCTCACCTGATTTAGTTCTGTTGGAGAGCCTGTGAATTTCTGAAATTGTTTCTCCTACGCATTTGTTCCTACCCTTACATTTGTATCTTTCTTTCTTTATCTCCATGTTGCATTTTACTGCTTGGGGATTAGTTTAGTTTTAGTACTTGAAAATTTAAGGGTTCTTCAACAGAGTTGAATGAGGGGAGTTAGGGAACCTGTATTATGGGGTACCTTGGAAGAGCATTCTGAGTCTTATAGTGTTTGAAGCATTGTATTTGGTGGCCTGGTTAATACCTCCTATGTAACAAATTTTTCGAAAACCACTTTTTGGTATCATTGGATTTGTCTTTGCAATGCGCATCTTCTGATAAAATCTCCTATGTGCTTAGTTTGAAAATACGCCGCTTGGAACGCTTTGTAAAACCTCCTATGTGCATATTCAATGGCCTACTCTTGAAAAATCTCCTATGTGAAAACAGTTTTTTGCTTCTCCTGTAAAATTTGATTTCTTGCACATAGGGGGTATTAACCAGGCCACCGACGATATCTGACTCATTGAAGGAGGTAAGTAGATTGGTTTATGAAGCATTGCATGTCTAGTTGACTGGAGGGCTTACGTTGACCTTTTGAGTGTTACAGTATATAATAGGAGGGAGACTAGGGAAATTGTTGACCTTGAAGCTTTGCCGGCTGGACAACTGGTGGTAGATGTTTTCTAAACTCTCTTCCCCCCCCCCCTATAATGGATTTCCTATTAATTTTTGTATTGCAAAAATAGAATAAGAGAATGTAAACTTGAGTGATGTCACAACACATTTTTTTGGATGAGAATATTTTCTCTTTTTAGGGCTCTTGCCACCTGCGGCAAGGCAAGAGCCCACATGCAACCGCAATGAAAAAAAAAAAAAAAAAAAAAAAACAAGACTGAGTCGCTCAGCGCCTCAGTATCCGGGTCTCTTGTTTTTTTTTTTTTTTTGACATGTTTCATGTCTTTTTTGACACCTGGTGCACTGCTGAAAATTTGCGAGTACCAACCAACCCCCCCTCCCCCTATTAATGGACTTGAAAAATTTTTGGAGAATAAAAATAAAATAAAATAGAATTAAATTAAATTAAAATTAAAATAAATAAAATAAAATAAAATAAAATGAAATTGAATTAGAATAAAATAAAATAAAAATTAAATTAAATAAAATTAGAATTAAATTAAATTAAAATTAAATTAAATTAAATTGGATTAAATTAAAATTGAATTAAAATTAAAATTAAATTAAATAAAATTATTTAATTAAAATAAAAATAAAATAAATAAAAATGAAATTAAATTAAAAATACTTCTCCCGTGCGCGTGCTAATTTATACCCTCGACGACCAAGAAGCGGGACAAACGAGCGGAGCGAGTAAGTCCCAGTAATCTCATCAGCTTGAAATATATTAAAGTGGACTTGTACTGGACCAAGAAGCGGGACGAACGAGCGGCGCGAGTGAGTCCCAGTAACCTCATCAGCTTGAAATATATGAAAGTGGACTTGCACTGGACCAAGAAGCGGGACGAACGAGCGGAGGGAGTGAGTCCCAAAAAAAACCAAGAGACCCGGATACTGAGGCGCTGAGCGACTCAGTCTTGTTTGTTTTTCTGTTTTTTTTTTCTTTTTTTTTTCGCGGTTGCATGTGGGCTCTCGCCTTGCCGAAGGTGGCAAGAGTCCCAAAAAAAGATTCTTACCCGAAAAAATGTGTTGTGACGTCACTCAAGTTATACAAGACATTCTCTTATTTCACGTCTCACTCAAGTCTTGTGTAGTTTTTTTTCCCCCGCTTCAAATGAGAACGTCTGGTCACCCTGTTGACAGTCACAAAAGCATTTTCTGAAACAGTCCAAACGGTCATAACTAGAGCTCAAAAATCACCAAAAAAAGGAATAGATACCGAAAATGAGTAAAATAACGGAATAGTACCAAAATAAAAACAGGATGCTTTGAAACGTACTTTCTCCCTCAAAAATGTACGTAGTGTTAACTCAATATTGATTCAACGCGCAGAATAATTTCTCAACTCGATGTTATTAGATCATTCTTTTATGCTTCTCATCTTGAAAAATTGTCAACGGTCATAAATGCGCTGCTGGATAAAGGCTCTGAATATACGGCTGGCGTGAAATCGTAACTGCAAAAACCTGAACTAGCTCAGTTTTCTTCCCAATGTGATAGAAAAGCTGGAGACCAGGGGGCTTTCTCTTAGTACACAGATCCAGTTGGTTGAAAATCATGTTAGCCTACTGCCAAGTTCCCAAGGTACAACTTTGAAGCGCAAAGCTGACAATGTCTTCTCCAAAAATACTGGACTCTCCCTATTGCGGGAAATAAACATCACGTTACTCCACAGAACTACCCCTCCTTCTTCAATGAGTCCGACAATTCTTAGCGCTTATTTGCACGTTCCTATTGTCTCAGTGGAATTCATCATTGACGCTGTTAGTTTAATAATGTTTCATCAGTGACGTTTGATGTAGCTTATATGTGCCATTTTTTCATCTAGCCTTTCCTATCGCGAAAAAGAACAAGATTACTCATTTTACTGGAACATTTCCGTGATTCTGTTTCTCGCAAAGAATATCCCGTTCGTCGACTCGGAATTCATTTCCAGCCAGCACAACTATATTTCCTTTATTTCACATCCTTCCGGAAATTTTATCGTCTTGTAAGGCGTACTTCATTCAAGTTCTTCTATGTAACTGCACCGCTACATACACGCTTCAAAACGACTGTTGAGACAAAATGTTTCTCATAAAATACATTCGCATTGTCACGCGGAGGAAGCCGCTCGCATCTAGCGACCACCGTTGTTGACGTATACCTAGAATAATTTTCCGTTTCTTCTTATCGTAGGATTGAATTACATCGAATTTTGTACGAAATATTATAATGAAAAACGAAACAAGAATACAAAATAATAAAAAGTAAAAATATTTTTTGACTCGACGATGAAAGTTCAATAATCCTGACACTAGAAGGTAAAATTGAGATACAAACTTGAAAGAGACTAGAAAAATTATAAATATTTTGGGAGTATATAATTTTTCACACAATAAAATAATATACTAAATTCTAACTCAACTTAGATTAATGCACAACTTACAGTCGACCAAGGACTAGAAATTCTTATATTGCACTAATTTACGCGGTATAAATTTATAAGAAATTGAGAGAACATCCTGCGCCTGTGAACAGCGCGTCACCAAAAATCCAAAGGTACAGAATTGCGCGACTTGCGCTATACTTTTGATTCATCTTTGGTTTTTGTCCCGCTGGAAATCAACAGTTCGTGAAAAACAATCTGTGATAATCGTTGGCACCAAAAGTCGCGTTACATTTTGGACATTTGCGTTGACGTGTTTCGTAACGCGTTCTCAAACATTCCCAACAAAACACGTGAAAACATTTCGAGAGGACTGCGTCTTTTCGGCGCACTTTGCACGACTGACACGTGAGCATTTCTTTGTATTCGCGTACTTCCTCGACCAGTACGATATCTGGCTGTTCAGATGGTTCCAGCTTCTTCAAACGTTCTACTCGACGACGAAGTATCTTGACTTCCTCCTGCGAAAACAAGACATGTTTAAAACGCTGTTAGAATAGACAATAGTTTTGGTGAAAATTGGAGAATAGAAAATGTTTTACAGAAGTCGAAGTTTGGAAAATTGAACTCAACGTGTTCGCAGAAAAGTAAAAAGTAATAAACGATATATGCTCAAGTTTTACAAAGAAAAAAAAGAAGAAGAGTAGTGATACTTCATAATAATGCAGGAGTCATTCTCAGACAGTAACAACATCTGAGCGATCAGTGAAAGTTAGAAGAATTATTGAAAAAGAGAAACAGGCATCCCAGGATAATATAGTCTGGATTAGAAAAAAGGGCAGGACTTCTGCTCCATCACTGAGTACTAAATAGTAAATACCTCAAGTTTTCCTGAATTATTCAGATAACACGTGTCCATGGACAGAGAGGGCATGATTAATATTTAAAAATATCCGATTCATAAATTATAATTTTAGTGAATACAGACGTAGTTGAAAACCTAGAGTGGAAAGAAAAGCACTTTGAAAAATTGGCCAGCATAGTTTACAAATATTAGAGCTGCACTAGAAAATCACTTAAAAACATCATTGAAATATTATCAAATCAAAGAGAATTCCGGGGTAACCAAAAATTAGTCCTTGAGTTTCTATCTTGATTAACGGACAAAAGCCAGCAGCGATTTCTAATGGTGAAATGAGTTGTAATGAAAACTAAACTTCGATTATCATGTTCGAAGATGTTTCGTTCAACATGAAAGCTACTCGTACCTGCAAGCGATTGTATTTGAAGGCTTCTTCATCGAGCGTGATCAGCTTCTCCACAATGCATTCCTTAGATTCCCTCATCTCTGACATAAGTTTCTCTACGCAATAAAAACAATGCGAGTTTGATACATACATACGTCAATACCATAATGAAAATTCGATGATTCAGACAATCTAGTATACCACTCACCCAAAGTTAATTTTGCTTCTGTGGAACTTTGCGCGTTCTCCATCGCTTTCTTACGATGCGAATCTAAGGCTTGTTGCCTCAAATTGATCTCTTTCTCCACATTATTGATCGCCATCTGATACACTTGTTCTTTAACTTCGAGTTCGTTCATCACCGTAGTTACCGAGTCCAGTTGTTTGGCAGTGGCGTCAATCTACGAAGGATGATGTTATCACAGGATTGAGAATAAATAAAGACAAACGGTAGCATTTCGTAAAGAGTTCGTATATGTATTTACGCACCAATAATTGCAAGTTTTCGTTCTCTTCACGCGTAAGTTTGTACAACAAGTTTGATTTGATACGTTCGGCCATCAGTTTACTATTTGCGTCGTCTTTCTCTCGGAGCTGTTGTATGAGACGCGAATTTTGTTCTTGCATATCCTCAAACGCCTGGTTAGTTACCTCCATCTCGCTGAGTAAAGCTTCTTCTTCCTGTAATGGAATAGATGATAGTGAATTCGACCTATAAAACGTAAACGACAATAAATGAGAGGATGCCAACCTGTTTGTGAACATTGATCTGTCTCATTAATCCGTAATTCTGGTCTTCGAGGTGTTTGATTTTACGTAATGCGTTTTCATCGGCCATCTTCTTGCGATTTTCTCGTTTTATTTCCTGAAATAAGGCACAAACATATGAAATTACGATTTGAAGCTACTCGTTTTGAATTTGCTCTACTGAGCAATCCTGAAACAAGGTTGTTTATCTTGATTTTCACTCTAGATGTCCGGAGTTTTCTTTATTCATTATAGTAAGAAATGTTTTCAGACATCGATCCAGTTTCGTATTGGAGATCTCTCGATTTTAGGAAGAAAAAAGAATTTTAGGGCACGATTTCTTCGACTAATTTGAAATGAAAAGAATGTGACAGAAACTGAAAAGTATTAAGGACTAATCTTTCTTTAAAATGAATCAGCGAAATAGAAAACATCAATATGAAGAGAAATTCATCTCAATTAAAATGGCGAGCTTTGCAACAATCAAAAAACGTCAATTTTTCCAATTAATTCAGACGATTACAGGTTGAGCGATCCGAGCAATCGGATGACATACCAAAATCCGACGCATTTGCACTTTCGTCTCTTCGATATCTGTCTTCAATTTCTTTTCCACACAAATCAATTCCATATTTTCTCTTTTGTCGCGATTCACTCCTCTGTACATATCTAATAACAACTTCAATTCTTTTTGTTCCACCTCAGCTTTTCTGAAATATTGAAGAAGCGGATCACATCAAAGCAACAAATTTGAAATTGATATACGTTCCCATCTTCACTCTACTCACTTCAACTGGCTTCTCAAATCTTGCACATATTCGTCGTCCGATAACTTATCGTAATCCATATCATCGGTATCAATGCATTCGCGAACTTCTTTCGAGCCACGAGCCAGCATTTCATGGTACTCGTGTAGTTTCCATCGCGCTGTCGAGCACAGACGTGACGATCCGGGATTCGGGAAACGTAACTGCGAACGCGTCATCGAAGGACGAAGAGACGGAGATGAAGGAGGGCTGTACTCGGAAGCTTCTTGCTTCACTGTTATTGGCAGTGAAGGTCGTTCGTGAGGACTGATCGGTGCATCCTAGATAACGACATGAATTCAATAATTCATCGGAAAGCGATAATCTAGGGAAGATCAAAAAAAGAGCATAATGCGCCTACTCTAGAAACGTCGCTTTCATCATTGTTCGAAGATTCTTCTTTCTTAACAACTATATGTTCTTCTTTCGTAGATGGGTCGAAAAGGTCTTCTGTCGATTCCAAACCATATTCGACTTCATCAAAATCCGAACTACTGCCACCCTCTGGTTCTAGTTTGAATTTCGAATCGGCGTAACACTGTTTACTCAGCTAGGGAAGGAAAATGAATTTATCAATCCTTGATATTTCTAATACTCGCTCTTCGACAGCATCTCGTAAAGGTTATTGAAAACAAAATTAAGCAAGAACTCATACCGCGTTCAACTCGGAATTCAGTTGTTTGTATCTATGTTTATAGCGTTGAGCTTCGTGCTTCAAATGTTTGTTGTGCTTCTGCAGTCGTACGAGAAGATATCGCATTTCTCTATTGAGGGGACCAGTTTGCTCATTCGCAATAAGATTTTTTTCGAATTCAGTCTTCAGGGTTTGATATTCGCGTTTCAGCGACGAGTTCAACGATTGCATTTCCTGTAGATCGGCTTGTAATTTACGCAACGTCATCAAATCTTCAGTCTGAAAATTAGAGAAAAGGAATGCTATATGAGTCCTTTCAGTACTCAAAAAATAAATTTTACCACCATGACGCACCTCAGTCATCTCCAATTTATTCGTGAATGAAACATTCAGCGTTTGAACTTGTGCGTGATATTCTTCGATCTGATCCTTTATTTGAATCGTTTCATTGTAGAGCACAGAAAATTGAGATTGTAAACACTTGTACTCGGTCGTATTTTCAACAACGTCATCGGGTATATTACTCGTCTGTAAACCGAGATAATAGAGAGAGTCGTTACCTTTAAGGTTCTTATTTTTTTGTTTTGTCGAGAAGTATTTTCATGAATACTCACTTTGTTTTCGAGTTCCTTTAAACTATCTACGGCGTTTTGGTATTTGATGCGCAGTGTTTTTAGTTCTTGACAACGATCATGCGTCAGTTTTCGTTGAATCTCCAATTCTTCTTCGAGTTCTTCAAGCTGTTTGAAATACAACAATTGTTTACATGAAGAGCAGGCACCAAGTTGGAGAAAAGCAAGTAATAACTAGTATCACTCGAAATTGAACAAAATGCAAAAGCTTCTAAATTATCTTTCTACTCCCATCAATAAACGGATACACAAAAATTCTTTTCATTGATGTTTAGAAATTGGTCTTTGTTAGAGCTTGAGGAAAACTCTTTCAGGTAATTGTTGAAAGGAAAACCTAAGATAGAACTCCATACTCACTTTTTTCTCATTCATGGACGTAACGTCGGTTTTGGGCGGAGAAGAAATTTCTCGACTTTTCATCCTTTGCGATACTTTCGGAGTTTCGGCTAAATGACGTTCAATTTTGATTTTCTTGCTTTTAAGTTTTTCATTTTCATATTCGATGTCTTCGATTCTGCTTTTCCATTCTTTGTATTCCTCTTCTTTCGTTTCCAAAGCTCTCATTATTGCTCGTTCCTAAAAATTGAAATATCATACGATAAGCGTTTCTCTTCACTTACAGAAGTCAAATCCTAACTACAATCAATGAATATTCTTAAAATAAGAGCAAAACATCCAACATAAAAATAAAAACTTACTTTCGCGGTTGACTCTTCATAATGCAGCTGAAAAGTCTTAATCAAGTTTTGTAATTTCGTATTATCCGCTCCAAACTGATCTAAAATGGTCCGCAATTCCTGCTCGGGTGGTACCCAAGAATTATCCTCTTTTCTCGAAGAATCATTCGCGATCGACACTCCATCTGATTTACATTTTTCAACCAAACTGGAAGATGCGTCACGACCATCAATCTTATCAATGTTCGGATCACCATCGACGCGATTTGTATCATTTTTTTCGTCAATTCTGATGATCATGTCAACAATTTCATCAAGCACTTCGGTTACTATTTTATCGTCTTCAACGAAAGAACTTGCAGGTTTGGGTGGCGTGGTTTCAGAACGGATACCATTTTCTGAAACCGATGATGAGGCTTCCAACAAAGATGGTTTATTCGACTTTTCAGTGCCATCGCTCGTTTCTAACTCGGAAACTCGATCTAATCCTTCGATACATGCCGTTAGTTTTTCGTACAAGTTTCCGTCTTCGAACGTTTTACAATTTTGAGTTACATCATCAGCAACACGGGGGAGATTGTGATTATTCTGTATAAACAAATCTTCATCATCGAAGGGTAAAATGTCATCGAACTGGTCGATTCTTTTACCTAAAACAACGCGGAAGCGAATATGAATTTCACAAATTATTCATGCGCAAAACGAAAATTATTGTAAACGATATTTTACAATTTTTAGATGCAGCTTTCATTACAGCCAACGTTTTCTCATTTTTGGTGAGAACGTAGTCGTAGTTTTTCAGTATTTTCGTCAACGCTTCGATAGAAACATGGATCATGTCGACGAACTTCGAAACATCACGGGTCTCTTCGTTACACGAGTTCAAAGTTCTTAAGAAGGAAGAAATTTTTTCGTTTTCAACTGATGATAAAAATGATAAAAAATATCGATTAGATCTCATCACGACAAAGGGAGAAGTAATATTCAATACATACTTGTGCGAATATTAGAATAGAATACGTCATCATATCGGGTGAAAATATGGGTTACATTTGTGTTCAAACGTTCCCAATGACTATTTACAACATTCATTACAGTTTCATCTTGATTTTGACGTTTCTCTAATTGTTCAATTCTTTGTTGAAGTTCATCTTCAATGCGTTGGTACTCGTCCAGTTTCTATAATCGATATGATAGATCTTCGTTACAATGAAATTAAACGGTAATTATACGTCACATACATCTTACCATTTGTAATTTTTTATTTTGAAACTGCAACACTTTCCCGTCCATTTCATCCAAAGTGGACACCGGCCCTATGCGAATAGGCTCGAATATCACCTTTCGAAAGATCATATTATCTTTGTTTTCAGAATCGACGATGTCTTTGGCACCCTCTTCCATGGTATCTTCGACTCTATCACTTGTCATTGTTATCGTCGGAATGAAACTAAATTGTCCACTTATTCAATTTCCATGAAAATAGTTATCTTGAAAATACAAAGGTTACGAAACTTACGATTGTTTGAAAACTCATTGAACAATCTGATTAACTTCGTGACGAGAAGAGACTCTAGTCTTCAACTGAAATGAAGAGCAACTGAGACAGACATCCATCCTGAAATCTGTGAGAATAACAAAAATTTTTATCGTTCCATAATGAGTAATGTAATACGTAGAATGACCACAACACGAGGAAAAAACGCGATAACCCACATAATTATAATTAATTATACTTACGTTTCAAATTATCAATGGTGAGTGCTAAGATATTTTCTCATTATCATCGCAATGTCTTCAAAAGTTCATCTTAATAAACCTCAGTAAACAAGAACTAGGTATGTACACAGAGACAAGACGTTATAATTTAAAAATACCATAATTTAAAATTAGGATTTTGTTTGTCCGTTCATCTGGCGTTTCAATTCAATTTTGGACTCCGACTTTAATCTACTCTTCGAACTTCTGTCCTTCTTAATATTTTTATCTTTTGCAGTTTTGTTTTTTTTTTTCTTGAATTTAGCTTGAATTGTGATAATGAGACAGTGTTCATAGATCTAGAAGTATCAAAAACTATTGGCTACACTGAAGCAACTCAAGCAAGTGCCAGTAGGCAGTGTTGTGCACGGGAATTCCCGTTCCCGCGGGAACGGGCATGAACGGGAATAATTCCTGGGAACACACACTTCTGTTCCCGCTTCAAAAGTTCCCGGGAATTCCCAATAAAATGTTTCAAACATATTTTCCAAGAGAAAAACAGATTTTTTTGTTTAAAAACATGTTTTTTTTTCTTCTGAAGAATGTTTTTCATGTTTATCCTCAAAAAAACACGATTCTTTTGCGAAATAGTCTTCAATTGGAATTCAGAATTGAAACGTTCAAGTAAATTAGATTGCATGGATTTATTCCTACATTATCGCTTATCGAGTTATCGCCTTCAAACTTCACATCTCCTGACAAAGTTATTATTTTGCAGATGATACAGGCCCATTATGCTTAAAACCGAGATAGCGGGAATTAATCAGTAGAATTGAGCAAAAAATTCGTAGATAGGGTGTACTAGACTTGGTTTAGCGTCTACAATTTGAATTTCAGGCAATTCCCAACAGGATTCCCGTTCCCGCGAAATTGTTGGGAATTCCCGGTCAAAAATAGTGTGATGTTACCAGGTGTTTCTTTCTCTTAGATGAGGGGGGGGGCGAATGAGTGAATAAAATATAAAATGCTAGGCAAGCTGCAATTAAATGAAATTGTATCGGAGAACAAAGTTATTTGAAATTGATAGCAAGCGATTTTTGCTGGCATGAGCACTGGTTAACTATTTACCAAATGTTTTGGAAGTAAGTACCTAATCAATATTTACAAACATTCTTTACTGTGATGAATATTGACAAATCTGTTTTTAAGTTTGGATTGCAAGACTTCTTTAACCTACTATACTCTGCTTACTCCACATGGAGGAAGCAGAAGGCAAAGACCGATCTGTGTTTCAATTCATTAATTTAAGATTTTTATTGATCCAAATTTATAGGTTGGATTTTTTTGCCAATAACTCAACAATTTCATTATGCTTGATTTGTACAAAGATTCTTTTGAAGTAACCACCTGTATTTTTTTTTTGATCCCTTACCTTTGACTTGCGTAAGTATGATTCATTGCAGAATTTGGATTAATGTATGCAGGTGATAGTAAGATTTCCAACTAAGTTTACTAGTGATGCCAGTTTTATTGAAGTGAGAAGATCAATCTCAGTTTCATAAATTAATTATTAGAGACATCTAAGACCTTATTCTTGACGTGCTACAGGGGCATCAATATAGGGTGAGGCTAAATGATGTCAGTAGGTACTCTTCTATTGAAGCTAGTGAAAAAGTTGTATTATCATTTTGCCTCACCCAAAATACTCAGTATATACCAATTGCAGTTCTGTTATTCTGTTTGCTATTAATTATGATTTTTCCTTTCATACTAGCTCGGGTGTAGGTGGATATGCCACCAGATGATCGGATCAAGTCATATACACGCCTCTGGGTGCTCTCCTCTAAGTGCTTGGTAATGATGTTGCACAATATGCCAACCTTAGTTCTGTTCCATGAATATGTAATAAGCAGCAACTCAGCCACCGCAACAATCTTAATTAAGTACCTACTTATAATGATTATAGAATTGTGAAGATTCAACCGGTGTATTGATTATTAGATTTAGAGGAGAGAAGAAACAGAAAACAAGGCTCAACAGGGTAAAAAAATATTATGTTTCCTTCTAAATCATTCTGTTCTAAATCCAAAATTTTCTTTGATAGTAAAATGGTACTTAGGTACTGAAATTCTTGCGGTATTTACTTCTGGAAAAGGCAAACAATTTATGCTTATACTGAAGAGAGACTAGGCTGCCGTACAAAGCGAAATTGACGTATCTACAAAATAACGATCAGGAGAAAATTCTAACTTTTTGACAAGACCATATCTTCGAATATCTTTTCTCGTGATCGCACTATTTTTCAATGAGAAGTTCATCAACTAACGTCAGTTTTTCAATTTTCGACTCCTTCTTCAGTTTTCCGTGGGCTTGCATTTACGTCAAAATTTTTGACGTATCTCCCTTGTTTACAACTGATCGAAGCGTTATCACGTTTGTTATCAACGATAATAGCGTAAATCAACAGATGGAAAAAATCTTCTCTTCAGTTTAAATGAGAAAATTTCAAAAATTTGAAGTTAGCATTGACTAGAATGATTTCCGAGAAAATAATTATCCACGCCTGCAGGCTAAAATACACTACGTCATTCAAGCGTTATGCAACGAGAAGTCCATTTCTCCTGATCGTTATTTTGTAGATACGTCAATTTCGCTTTGTACGGCAGTAGAGCTATTGGTCAATAAGGAAAAATGAGGAAAGAATTGACAACAGGAATAGGTCCAATAGGACTGTTTTCCTATGGCATCACATAATTATTGATACTCATTCAATAGAATCGCAAAATATCGCAAACAGATTAGGTTTCTATGACGTCAAACAGCAAATAACTGTAGAAAAACTACCCAACCTTGCTCCAACTGACTTGTTGACTCCCATATGAATAACATTGGGAGTTATACATCTATCATTCAAAATTAGAAATAAATAATATAAGAAATCAGAGATATATACTGTATTTAGAATCTATAATGTTCTCAGCGTCTGTTCATCAACTTGTAATATTTAAGAAATTCCTTGTTTTTAATTAGGAACACGTTGATTTTAGCTCCTTGTGTTATTCTTATGAGAGTCAACATGTCAGTTGGATCAAAAGCCTGCTAGCGTTTATTTGCTGATTGACGTCACAGAAAACCAGGCCCGTAGGCAAGGGGGGCGAGGGGGGGCTGAGCCCCCTAGCCAAAAGTACAAGCCTAATGAAAAAAGAATCATTAGGTACCTACTACAAAATAAGCTCAATAAAAAAAAATAAATAAATAAATAAATGTGGAAAGAATTAATTTTGTTGTAAAAATGTCAGATGATGTGAAATTTAAGAAGAACGGCAATATATGATGTCAGAATTAATATTTGTCCACCTTCACCTGTAGATTAGAAAATAATGAAATGAAATGAGCGAAATGACTTCATGAAAGTAGTCAGCAAGACAAGGAAGTAAAAATAGGTTACTCATTTTTATCTGCTATCAATGCTCGCAATTTTTTTTGAATAATTTAAGTTAATATTCTTGTAACTTGTACGTACATGACTCACCAGTCAGGGCTGGGAACCCTAACAGTTATTTGTTAAGGTTCTTTCGGGTTCCGGATCTCAAAAGAAATTATAGATGTGGATCTTTTGGGTTTGGGTTCGTAAGGATGAAAAATAAAGATTCGGATCCGGTTCCCGTTTTGGTTCCCAGCCCTACTCACCACACGGGCGGAATGTGTCTGCTTGAACTTGAAAGAAGAATGTTCTGATTGATAGGTTAGGTTAGGTTAGACAAAAAATTTCGGCCCCCCTAACTTTCATGGAGCCCCCGCTACAAATTAACTCTGGATACGGGCCTGCAGAAAACTGGGCTATAGCAAATTAAAAGACAAAGAGGGTAAACAAAAAAAAAAACATAGAAGCAATAAAAAAATAGCCGTAGCCTTTCATATGTTAAGAGCAAAGTCCTAAATTGTACATTTTGGGTACTGTACGGGCAATTTTGTACAATTTGCGAATTGACTGAGCATAGTTAGAAGTGCACAGAAATAATGTACAGAGTGCAAAATGCACACTGTATTTGTACAAAGCTGTACGTATTAACAACTCTGCGCGAGTGTACCTGTACAAAGTCCGAAAAGTTGATATTTATTGTCATAATCTCATATTATGGATGCACTTACACATACCGGTATAGTAAACTTACATTGACCTATTTATTGCAGCAGGATAGTGAACTGTGACACCTAGAGTTGCAAAGTAAATTTCTCCTCTTTCCCGGCCTTTGACCGCAGCAAAGGCGATCTGAGAAACATGATCGGTAAGTGACTACATGCCTCGAGCATATGGACGGGGCCGACCATTCTTATGTGCATTATTTAGGTGTATAGTGACGGAAGTAACCAACGCGACGACTTCTACAAAGTAGGAACAAAACAAGGAGTTCTTCCACAACTGTATACGCTTGTAGTTAAATATACCCAATTTGAGTACGTCATCCTTGAAACTTGAGGGGGTGCCGAAGTATTCTATATTGTTGCAAGAAGCCTGCACAGAATCATCCCTTGTAGGAGGCCAAAGGTTTGTACCATGCTCGTGCTCGAAGAAATGACAGTAATCGATGTGTTTGAAAGAAGAAAAATTTACTTTGCAACTTCGAGTTTCACAGTTGACTATCCTGCTGCAATAAATAGGTCACTTTAAGTTTACTATATGGGTGAGTGCATCCATAATATGAGATTATGACGATGAATATCAATTTTTATGGACTTTGTACAGGTACACTTGTGCAGAGTTGTTAATACATACAGATTTGTACAAATACAGTGTGCATTATTTCTGTGCACTTCTAACTATGTACACTACAGTCAATTTGCAAATTGTACAAAATTGCCCGTACAGTACCCGAAATGTACAATTTCAGACTTTGCTCTTAACACTTACAAATCTATCAAGAAAAAAAATTACAAAACGTCAGAAACTGAAAAATAAAGAAACAAACCTTTCAAACAAAATTGAAGTAGCAATCAAGAAACTTTAAAAAGATGTAAGTCCCTCCCTGTGCCAATAAAATCTTGAGTGAAAATATTAAGACATTCCAGAAATACTCATCCTGATCATATTGCAAAATTTTCAATGTCATTCAAAACAATGGAATATAAAACCCTATCAATGAAAAATTGCAGAAATGATAATTCTTTACAAAAAGGAGATTGGAATCAGATTGAAAATTACAGACCAATAAGCCTTAAATCAAACTTCTGCAAAATTTTCACTCAAGTACTGAGACTTCAAAATATTGGACTTTGTACAAGAAATACTGTACCATTTGCAATAGTGATAGGCGGGCGGTTGTTGGTAGTTTGAAAAAACCGGTAGTTCGGTAGTCAAAATTTTCACCAACCAATACTACCGGTAATGAGAAAAAACTACCGGCACTACCGTGTCTAGTAGTACCGGTTGCTTTTTAAAAACTAGAGGCAAATTTGAACGCAGACAGCCTTCAGATTAAGATCATTAGAGATTAGACTCAAATTTCAATGAAATTTTATTAAAATTTAAAATGATTGCTAAGTATATAATGATTTTGCATAGCAGTTACTCAGTCTGTACTTGATTTGTCGTGTATGTACATACTACCAAAAACCACTGGAGGTTTCCATTTTATCCACCGGTACTTTTTCAGACATCACACAACCGGTAGTTTTGGTAGTTTCTTGGAAAAATAACCGGTACTATCGGTAGTACTACCGGAGGAGCCCATCACTAATTTGCAATGGGTATAAGAGATTTGTACCAATCTCAAAGAAGAAAGAAAGAAAACGTCTTTGTACAGAATTTGTGTACAAAGTCAAAAATGAAGATTTACAGGACTGGTTATTGTTGTTTGTCTCTGCCGTCTTCTTTCGTGCACAAATCTTCAATTTGTCCGTGATCTCTGTCTGTAACCCCAATGATGTGTCCATGATCTTTCTGTATAGAAGTTTTAAAATACTATATCTAGAGGAATAGGTGTATATGGAATGGCAAAAAGACTAGGATATGCAAAAATAAAGGAAAACGAATAGCTAAAAATTTTAATTCCCAAAGTACCAAGCAAAAATGAAATAATAGGCCAGAATTTCTATTTGGCGCAAGCCATCACTGGTCACGGTTGCTTTGGGGAATACCTATACAAAATTGGGAAAAATGACAATGAAAAGTGCCCTTGTCAAGAAGACATCGAGACCCCACACCATGTCTTCACCAATTGCAAACTATATAAGGATGGCCGACCGGAAAAGTTTGACATATATAATGGAGAAACATCCAATACTTGATTAACACAACCAAAACATTATGGACAAAAATGAAAAAAAAAATACACGAAATTTTTATTTTTTGTAACAAAACACATTTTTGAAGAAGATTTGAAGAAGTTTTTAAAAGAAAAGGCTAGTGGCGAACGTTTGACGAATTTACAGACCAAAAATTCGCCATCTGGACAATCGGTATTGATGCAGGAAATGTGCACAAGTCAACATGTACATGCCAACCTTTCCTGAAAAGTTTGCTGTGTAAGCATACGGTGGGGATGTGCATTTGATAGAAATTGCTCACAGCGCCACCTGAGGCCAAACGGATACTCCTTGGCCAGAAAAGAAAACGTGGCAGACCGAGTAAAGCGAAAAGAGCCCTCATCTTGCAGTAGGCCCGGCATGTTTATTGTGTAACTTATTTCATATTGTGAAACTGAACTAGCGCGGAGTAAAATTTCATTTTTTTCAAATTTTAATAATAATGATGATAGTAATAATAATACGCCGGAAAAATTATTTCTAAATTCATTTTTAAAAAATAATATTATTCATTATCATCGAGGCGGTTTTCAATATTACGACACATAATAATAAATAAGAGTAGTTTTACATTTATGTCGTATAATTTTTTTCTTTTTTTTTTTTTTTTTGTAAAAAATTATACGACATAAATGTAAAACTACTCTTATTTATTAATATTATTCATTGTTTCTTTCGCATATTTTAATTTTTCGGGAAAACATTAAACTTATTTGTGATTTTTTTGTTTTTTTTGTTTTTTCGTTCGATGCACTTCTTTTATTTTCATGCACCATTTATTATGTTCACATGTTCACATGTTCACATTTTTTTTTTTGTGGAATGATTCTTAACTGTTTAAAGTATTTATTTTTTTTTTGTTATTTCTGACTTTTCATTTCGTGCAAAAAAATCCCACCCATAATGTTATCCTGGCCGTCCTGGTAGTTTTAAAGACAGAAATGTATAAGTGACTACTGCAACGGTGAGGCAACCAGCCATGTAATTCATAAGAGGAAATCTCTTAAAATATTGTTAAAACCCCAGTTCCGGGTCGTTACCTGGTGCTGGGCTAGCTGTAAGACTGTTATACCGCGGTTTCAATAAACTAGCCCCACCGGGAACGTCCGGACTGGGGAGCCAGAAAAAAAAAGGAAGGATTTCTTGGCCTTGCCAAAAATATAAAGATCATGTTTCATGTCTTTTCGCCAGTTGCCTTAAGCTCTTCATCGTTCAAAAATTTCCAAAATTCCCAGCTTCTTGTTCTTGTATAAGTCAACTTTAGAGTATTTTAGGCTGACTGCTTCCTGGGACTCACTCGCTCCGCTCGTTTGTCCGGCTTCTTGGTCCAGTACAAGTCCACTTTAGTAGGTATATTTCAAGCTGATGAGATTACTGGGCCTCACCCAAAATTTTTCCAAGTCCATTTAAATATTCCACAGATAGTATAAGAAGGATGATGGTACTCACAAATTTCTCAATCACCTCCCAGGTATTTTTCTATTTTATTTTTATTTTTTTATTTTATTCATTTTATTTTTATTTCATTTTATTTTATTTTTATTTAATTTGAGAGTGGTACTCGCAGATTTCGCAATAACCTCCCAGGTACATAATTTTATTTTTAATTAAATTTTATTTTATTCTCATTTAATTTGAGAGTAGTACTCGCAGATTTCTCAATGATCTCCCAGGTATATATTTTATTTTTTGATTTTATTTTACTTCTACTTTTTATTTTTTTTTTGAAAGAGGGTGGTACTTGCAGAATTCTCAATGACCTCTCAGGTATAGATTTTACAATTAATTTAATTTTTATTTAATTTTAATTTTGTTTTATTTTTATTTAATTTGAGGGTGGTACTCGCAGATTTCTCAGTGACCTCCCAGGTAATTCACGAAAATTTTCCAAGTCCATTATTAGGGGGAGAGGGGAGGGAGGGGTTGGTACTCGCAAATTTTCAATAGCCTATAGGGTGTCAAAAAAGACATGAAACATGTCAAAAAAAAATGATCTTTCTGTACGACGTTGGTGATTTGTCTATGATCTCATTCAAAGAGACAAGAGTTACAGACTCCAACGTTTCATTTAAAATAATCCTCTTCCAAGCGCAAAGACGCTATAATTTCAGGGAGCAGAGCCGCGTTATGGAGTCCCATTTTTGCATTTTTACCAAAGAGTCCCGCAAAAGGCGGTTGCTTGATTCCAGGGTGGTAACTATCATTTTTTGGTACTGAACAAAACGCAAATCTTTGGACCAAGCATTTGATTTATTATCCAGCTCACACAAAAACACTCGCTCCTCCAATGTAGCTTTTATCAGATAATAGCATTACATTGTGTGCAAGCATGCAAATGAATCAAAGCTAATTCGTCACTACTAATACGATATTTCAGACTTGGTATAACATTCTGTACCATATTGTTTTTCTCAATCAAACAAATGCGTTCTTCCAAGTTACAGTCATCTATAATATTGAAAAGAAATACTCAGCTCCAGCTTTTTATACTAGGTATTTTATTGATATTAAAATACATGTACAATTGGGGTATTAATAAATTATTTCATAATTAGAAAAATGAATATTGAATAACAATAAAATTGTTTAGCTTTTCCTGTTTTGTGAGCTATCTGCCTCTTTTCATATTCTTACAAATAACATCAGGTTTGGTGAGGGTGGTGATTCTGATAGCAATTATAATCGTAGTCTAAATCAGGATTGTCCAGGTCATATAAATCATAGTGTAAGTCAGGATTGTCCAAATCATACACAAAGATGTAATCATGCGTATTACATAACCACAATAGTATTAAAACTGTCATCAAAGGGCCTACAAAGAGACACAAATAAGTGAATACAATAACCCTTATCTCTACCATTGAACCTCCACTGCCCTGTAGCATATCCCTAGAATAGAATGAAAATACATTTAGAAGTAATATAGGTACAATGCCAACAACTTTAAGAAATATTTTGTGCTCAAACCCCTAATTCATCAAGATGGGCCTATTCCCACTACATTGAAATTTCAACTTCATTTTTTGCTGGTTGCTCTAGGCATAATTTGCCCATGGGATTTTAGAGACTTGGAAAATATCCAAGTTCTAAGCAAATATATAACCTACAGGAATGGACGTCAATGACGAGTCAAAATATTTCCAGATAGCGCTAAAATTTTGACCTACATTTGACGTCAAAATCATGCTCACAGTTTCAATTGATCAGATTTTGTCGTCGAAATCTAGTTAATTTTTTTCTCCCTTTGAAAATATATTTTAAAATCGACTTCGAAATTTGGTCAATAATAATCACTTCTCAAGAATTCGCTAGAAATTTGACGCAGTGTTGGATTGAGCTTCTGTGGGACCCGGGGACTAATTTTTGCGGGGGTCCCAATTTTTGTTTTTTTTTGGGAGTCAACAATTTTTCTGCTCGCTCCATCTGCAATTACAAATCTTAATAAGCGGAGGCCTCTAAATTGGGGGGGCCCGGGGCCAACGGCTCCCTTGGCTTCGTCCCAAATCCGCTACTGATTTGACGTCTTATTGGACAATACAAATATTGGTATATTCATGTAAAAATCGAGCTTTGTTACGTGCCAATACCAGGTCTCTATTATCCGTAGACCTCTGTTATACCCTGATACCGAGTCTCTAATGAACGATCTCAACGCACACGTATGAAACGTGAAATCAATCGAGGACTATCAATTGCTATTCTCTCTATCTTATAGGATATCTCACTGCGGAATCTTTCTGCTAGTATCCATGTGAGGGTACCAACACAAAACTTGAAATAATTATGTCAGTCGATTTCTAGTCAAAATTTGTGTTTGGAAAAGTAATATTGTCCGTCTTATAATTCGACTTGATATCAACGTCAAAATGAAGCCAATTTTGCATAAAAAATAATTTGAAATTATGTCAGTCGATTTTGACGTCAATTTCTCGTTTTGTAATTGGAAAAGTAACTTTTACCATTTGACCTAATATTGACGTCAAAATGAAGTCGATTTTGCGTCAAAAATCAATGGGGTTTGAGAGACTCATACATCGACTTGATATTGACGTCAAAAATAGGTCAAAATGTTGGTCGATTTTTTGATTGACCTGAATTCAACGTCATTTTGACGGTCAATCTGGTTTGCCAGGAATGAGCAAACTCCACAAATGTCTATCTGGTGATTGAACAAAACCTATCTGGGTAGTTTGGTTACATGTTTTGCGTTGTACGTTGTGATTTATGCGTTAAGAATATGTACTTCCTTGTGATGTGATACAAATATTTAATCACTGTCGGAATTTCAAGTCTTATGTTGTTGGTACATCTGTTTTGACAAAGTTACTAGGACATTGTTCAGCCAAGGACAGTGTTGACTTGAGGGACTTGGGAGTTGAGGACATAATGTCACAAAATTAACGACAAATGTTGCCTATCTTGATAATTGAAGGAGCTAACTGGTCTAGAACCATAACTTTTACTACTCCCATTTAACTGGTAACAACTTTGTGGTCCACCCGGTATAGGTGTGGGGCAAAATAGCCTGGTAGATTGATAGTATTAAAATTGAAGATATCTTTGTTAATTGACAGGGAACAATAGGACAAAGTAATTGCGTCAGCTCCGTTTACGTGAACAAGATTCAAGGGCAATGCCAATATTGGATGAAATTTGTTAAAATTTGTCAAACTAGTGAAATTCTTTTACAATTTAATCACGAGCAATTTATTAGTATAATATCACAAAATTATAGCGATATATTTCAGCGTGAGCGGAACTCAAATAACAAGTGTGTCGACCCAGACAATTAATCAAATACATCATCTCTACTTTTAGGGGCAATCAAATGACCGTCAAGAGAGTTGAGTGGTTGGAAAAAATATTATATACTGGACTTGCATTTACAAATCAATGGACTCGCTATACAAGCAGGAATTATTACCAATCAAAATGAAATTTATTGCCATGACGTACCTTGTTGTTTAGTGAAATTGTGCCCAAGACATTAATTTGATCTCTGGAAATTATAGTCTACATTTGTCTATATTTCATCAACAGCAGGTTGCATGTAGTTCAAACCAAATCTCTATCTCAAGTACTCTCGGTCAAGTAAGGAATAATTTTTCCCATTTGGCAAGTTATCATTGTTTACAAACGTTTCAAGTGGTGTTGAAAAATTTTGAAAATTGGTTACTCAAGTATCTATGTTTTGCAGATTTCTTTACTAGTGAGCAAGATAAACTTTGCTCAACCAAATTCATATTGGAATTCAAAGTGACGCGGCTCAACGCATGACTATCTTTGAACTCATAAAAATAGATACATACTCATTTCGAGAAAATGTGGGCCCAGAAATTTCCCTCAGCTAGAGTGCGCGTAAACGTGGAAGCGTGCGAAAATTTGGAAGAAATAAAATTTTACAATTAGAACGAAATTTTATTTTAATAAATTTTGTACAGATCAAATCATCTTAAACGAATGAATCCGGCGAACTTCTTCGGTATCACTGCGTACCTGACGGACAGAAAGAATAAAACTATCCCCCAGTCTCGAAAAGAGAGTGAGAGGAAATAATACGTGATAATATAACAAGTAAGATGAAGATTGACGGAGAGAATCGAACCAGAATAATGTCGTAGATGAAAATTCGAAGAGGTACTCCCATTGTTCGTCGCAGGAACTAAGTAAGTAATACGTGCTGTTTTGTTCAGACATTTTATGATCGTCGTATTTTCTCTTGCTCGTGAGAACGTAAATATTATGCAACGGAAATTATGAGAAATCTGAGGAAGCTCGCGTAGCAAGGTTTGGAGCGAAATGAATTTAATCATTTCCATGACAGTTCATTGACCCTTGGCCGTGACATTCGACTACGAGTCAAAATCGATAAATAATGCGAAAGTTTGCGAGATGCAAGATTTTTGACACCAATAAAATACATATTTGGCAAAATATCATTGTTTACAAACGTTTGACGCGGTGTTGAAAAATTTTGAAAATTCGTTACTCAAGTACCTATGTTTTGCAGATTTCTTTACCGAGTGAGCAAGTTAAACTTTGCTCAACCAAATACATATTAGATTTCAAAGTGACGCGCTTCAACGCATGACTATCTTTGAACAAATGAAAACGCAGTTGTATAAGAAATAAGCATAGAATACAGAAAGCAAATGGGTGTGATTTAATTGTCAGATAAAATAGAGCGTCAGAACGATAGTTAAATAATTAGAAAGATGGGAAAATAAGATGCGCTTTATAATAATGTAATGAACTTCAAAATAATAAATGCACGTTATGAAAATAGGTACAACATTTTAAAAATTGTTGTCGCGATGAACAGCGCGCGTACAAAAATGAGTTTATGACGATTAATTTAAAAAAAAAAAAAAAAAAAAAAGCGAAATACATGGAAAATTAATTTTATTGAATAATCAGAGCTTTGCGCGCCCTTGTAGGTCGCCCTCGTTTTCTTTTCTGACCTAAAGGTACGGATTTTGCTTCTGCTGGAGCGTTGAGAAGCTTCAACCGTATCTTTAGGCCAATGATATGCTTGCACTGATATCGTTTAAGAAAACAAGGGCAGGTACATGTAGACTCGCCGTCCGTTATACAAATTTTGTAGATATTGCAACTTTTGTAGTCGTCAAACGTCCGCCAATCCTCCTTCTTATAAGCGGCTAAGAGCTTCTTTGTGATCGGTTCGGTAGAAGATGAGGAACGCACGTAGAAATAACGAAGCGAGTCATCAATTTTTTCTTCGAGTGCTTTCACGTTCATGGCAGCCCATTGATACGCATCAGTCCAAATGGGTAATGACATGGGTGGGGTTGTGTGGAATAGTACAAAATTCACCGAATCTGGGTTCCTATTTTCTGACCACTGACTAACCATGTTTACGAGATTATTTAAAAATTGACCAACAGGTAATCTTTCCCGGAGCGTGTGTTCGGACTTGATGACAGCATTGGTACCTTCGATACCGTTGTTTGTTGTCGGATAATCCACGGCAAACCCTTCATACCAAGTGCAGTTCTTTGTTAACCAGTGTTCTCGGAAGTATGCAATGCAATCTATAACGCGAGAATCCTTTTCTTTGGCCCATTTCTTCAAGAACAAAGATGATGCCTTCTTGAACACATCAGCATTCCAGCACACCTGCAGAGTTCCTATATCTGATTTTAAATGTAGTCGAAGAATTTGCGGTAATGGTTTTAGATAAGTCTCCAGGTTCTTCAAAACGTGGACGTAACATACTATTGCAAACATTTTCCTGAAGTTCTTTCACTTTCTCTTAAAGTGAAGGGTGAAACGGGAATAAATGTAATTTATTATCTTGCTCACCCTTCGTATTATCGCGCAGAATATAACGTGAATCATTGCTTTCACTATCGTTATGACTCTCTATTTTATAGTTTTTGCTCTATCTTTCCTACAATTGATTTTAAAGTGCAATTAAAGTTTTCCCAAAGCAAATAAATCAAACAAAACAAATGGGACATTACTCATTGATCATAACGTCAGTTATTATCTGCAGCTCATATTAAAAAGTATCAGGAAGATATGTACAAAGCATTATCTCATTTACTCTGAGCAAAACATTTAAACGCAAGCGTGCCGTTCTACTCACCGCAGACGATTTGCCACTGACGATTTGCCGTGGCGGGAGACCCCAATATTCGCCGCGGGGCCAACTCACCGCGTGTACAATTAGCCGCAATAAGAATCATAACTTGTAAAGAAATTTTAACGGCAAAGTTTACAAATTCTAAGTATAAATAAAATTTTTTTTATAAATTATGAGCAATGCCGCGTAAGTAGGATATCATTTTGCGATTTTCAAAATCTATGACGACGGCGCGAATCCCATTGTCTGAGGCGATGTATTTTTTTTGACATGTTTCATGTCTTTACGCTCACCTCACCGTACCGCTACCCCCTCGCCCCAAATAATGGACTTGGAAAATTTTTTTGAGAAATACCTGGGAAGTGATTCAAAAATCTGCTAGTACCACCCCCTTCAAATATTAGTAGTATACCACCCGTACAATTGACATTGGGTCTCTGAAGCTTTCATTATACTGGCCTGAATCAGTATGCTGTAGTAGGTATAGCCTTCATTATAGGCCTAATATATTTTTTTTGACTTCGGGTCTCTGAAGCTTGCATTAGACTAAACCTCAATCAGTATGTTGTAGCTGAGCTAGATTCTTTTTTATACTGTTCTCCCATGTACTACTAGGCTTTTACTACGCCATCAGATCCAGTAAAATGAAAGCTTAGAAACAGACCAAGAAATGGACTCACTCCAGGTTGCAATAGTGGGTTTAGCTTTCATCATATAGACCTAATATACAGTATACTATACGGAGCTCTTACGGTGCAATGTAAGCTGTTAATTTAGGTGAAATTAAGGAAATTTTCTTTAAAAATTTTTACGCGCCTGTAGTTAGTTTGCATTTGTTCATTTTCACCAGTTAATTTCCTCCCCATACTCTATGGGTGATATAAAAATTTGCGAGTACAACCCTCTTATACTCTGTAGGTGATTCTGAAATCTGCAAGCGCAGATGCCACCCTTCTTTTGTCAAATAGAGAAGCAATACCAAAAGCGAACGAGCGGTGCGAGTGAGCTTTGGGAGCCAAAAAGAGAGTATACAAGGTTAACTCTAGTTCAAGATTGGAGGCGAACGAGCCTAGCGAGTGAGCTTCGGCAGCAAAGGTACAATATACTAGACTTATACTAGACTGGGGCAAAAAAGCCGTGAGCTTTGGGAGCCAATTAAGTAGCTCAACATACAGTATACTAGACTCACACTAGACTATAGAGCGAGAGAGCTTTCAGAGTACAATTGTAACGCACTTGGGGGAAAATGAGTGGAGCGAGTGAGCTTTGGAACCCAATTAGCTTAACATATAGTGTACTGGACTGACAGTAGACTGAGGAAAAATCTTGTTGGCACGCAAACGACCAAACCACTACTAACGCAGTACAAACGAAACATACGGGTTTTGACCCCCAAATCGGAGGGGGGAGGTGGCGACGTGGACTCATTTTCAGTTTCAAATGAAGTGATATTTAGAGCAAATCATCCTCTTAATTCTTCAAGTATGTATTAAAATACAAGCAGAAATGCCCGTCCTTTGGACGGAACCCTTATACATACCGAACTCTTGATTTCCCCACCCACCCGTGACCAGTATGCAATTTACCATAAAATGAGTTTATCATTTCCTATGTCGCATTTTCCATAGTAATTTTGAATCACAAATCATGTGAATTTTCTTCTATATTTGACCAAGTCGTTGAAGCGGCAGCTAACGCTAACTACCTTCGTCACAAAATTATTTGACCTCCCCTCTCACTCATCACTGACCTTGAAAAATTATCAATATTGTAATGAATGATACCAAAAGCAAAATAATACGCCCCGTGAGATCGATAAACTTGGACCACTCCTCCTTACTACTTCTTTTCTGAATTTCTCACCTGCACTTCTTAACGTCAGAGACCATCATCCTAATTTGCATACAGATTGGTTTTAACCGCCTAACTCACTCTCCTAATTATACTCCATGACCTTTGTACCCTCACGACCCTCACAGCCCACATCGAAACATCCGTCGACCCTAATCAATATCTATGAAAACTTCAAATTTCTCCAAAAACGCCAGATATGGCATATACTCACTGAGAAGAAATTTTGTTACTTAATTTTTTTTTTTCCCCCATGAGTGTTCGTCTTCCTATCACGATTGACACCGTGAATAACAAATCTAACCCTTATACGTGTTTAGCTCGAGCCAGTAATTTCCAAAAGTTCCACGATACCCCTCTACTTGTTCAACTACTCTTTCTCGATCATTATCCTATCCATTCTCTGATCTCTGCCCCTCCTTTCTCTCCAGCACGTCACTACTTTCTTCGTCCTCAACACTTAGTCTGTATGTTCTCTAATTGATACCACGTCATGAAAAACTTTCTTAACTCTTTGGATGTACAAAAATCAAGCACTTCCACACTCACCCACATTATACTGTCACTCACTTGTGACCTTACTGCCCGCATTGTAACACGGAACTATATCGAGCAACGAATTGTTGGCTGTAAACTCAATCACAATCGTCATCGTCCGACTTGTCCTTCTGACACTTGACTCACCAAAAAAGGAAACTACCCGCAGAGGATCGCATGCCGTTATTGATCATTATTCTCACTCGATATTAAGCCTTGAAGACCCACTCAATACTCCTCTACCCATCCGACTCTTTTTTTGCGCATTCACTATTCATAATATAAAGCAAAAGTTCACAAATTTATCATCTGTTCTTCTTTAATAACTCTTTTCTGCTGGTCAAGAGATCAAGGCCTCGGCTACAGCGATCTAGACCCACTCTCAGCCTCTGCGCTGGAGTTGGAACCTTCCTCTCTCAAACGCCGCTTCCTAACTCTCACTATTAATTTGTTTTGCATCCATGCAGCTCAATTCACGCATTTTTCAATCTACGCACCCGTACTCTGCCGACTCAATTCCCTTCTTCTCCCTCTTGAATCAGAACTATTTAAAAACACCTCGAATTTAACCACCTATCTTATCTGATCATTCACTTCTCCATTTTTCGACTTGATCTAGCTAATAATCTCCAAGGTCACAACACTGTATACCGACAACTTATGAGGAACATTGTCACTATACCAATTTTATGACCCACCAGCTCTACTTTACCAACAGATCTTAGTCTGGACTTGAAACAGGCAACGCTCACCTGATTCAAGATATGATAATCAGTCATTGATTGAAAAATTGTAGGAAAAGCTTTACACTCTTGTCTTTCTCATCTCCATCTCCTAACCTTCAGCTCAAATTTCGACACATTTTCATCTCTCCTGGTTATACAGGTCTCTTATTCAACTAATTTCCAAAATCAGCGCATTCATTTATTCCTGCAATCACTATCATCCACTTATACATCTGTCTTCTTCCTGTGGATTTGGGTCACAACACTCGTACATACTCTATAACTCTTGGGCTCTTGCTGCCGGCATTAAGGCACACCGATTTCATCCAGCAACCCACTCGGCACTCGTAGAAATACTCAACGCTAGCTTGTTTATACTCCGAAAATGAAATAACATACCTCCCAATAAGCTTAAACTACTTCGCCAAACCCAATCTTTTCCATAACTCTCACCCTTAAAATTCTTAGCTTTATCGACCATGACTTCAATGTAAATGGAACCACCTAACTCACTCTGTAACTCGACCCCTTTCCTTAGACCCTCTCATCTCTTCACCTATAAGTTTATTTTTGGCTCGTTCAAAAAATCGTAGTTGTAGCTCCGTACGAAAGTCGTGATATTTTTCCATAGAAATTGGTGAATCATCAACACATTTCCCGTACACCGCTCAAAATTATACGCGGCCATCAATCAATACTCGATCCGGATTTCCAATCAATTTCGTCAATTCCGTGAACGTAAAAAACTTTGATTTATACCAATAGACTGCATAATGAAGAGATACAGCCAATGCCATCCAACTTTCATCCCTCGCCAAGGCTTTAAAAGGGGTTGTTTCGTTTTTTAACCCCCCCCCCCCTATGACAATTTAAGCACTCATACGAAGCTGCATCCCAAGTCTAATCAAAATCGGGTCAATAGTTGCCGAGCCTATTCGACACGAAAAAACGTCAATTCTTCTATAATATAGATATAGATATAGATTACGCGTAAAGCATATTTTCAAATATTATTGATTTCAATAAAATGTGCAGTAAATTGCAAGATGACTAAACGTTTTATATTGATGAATGAAATCTACACGTGGAAAGAAAAATTCTAATTAATATCGAAACGTCGAGCCTATATTTATATTTGCATAGCATTGTGCAAACAATAGTGGAAAATGAAGCCGTATTTCATATCGATTAAACGTTCCATGTTTCCAGTTTATGACTGCTACTTGATTAAATTTCGATATGCATGAATTACAAAACTTATGAGCTCTATTATGAATGAAATATTATGCGAGCTATTTGTAATTGTTGGTTAAAAAAACTGTGTTTATTGCTTAAATAGGTATATCGCTATTTATGCATGTACGACCACCTCACAATTCAACAAGTGCCACTTGGAAGTTTTCTTTAGAATTCGACGGTACCTCTTTTGTTAAGAGAGCAGTCATTTGGCTAGTCTTCGCATTGAACGATGGACACGAAATTGTGCTTGGTGAGTACCTATTTCATGTCTCCATTTGATATACTTACATATAAAATGATAAGGTTTTTAGAACTTGCAGGGGTTTTAAAAAGTAGGCACGTATTTGTACTCTAATAGTTAATGAGAGAAAAATTATACAATCTGACAAATGAAAAGTTTCGAGTTGAGTCTTATCTTTCACAACAAATCCCGATGTATCGCAGGTACAGTAAAATAATAGCCTACACAATGCAAACCCACAGTGCTATCGAAGGTAGGAGAAAGTAATATCCGAATTGAATTTTTTTGAAGGTAGGCCCCTGTAAGTTTGAGGAAATTGATGATATCGTTAATTTTTTGCGTCTTTGTTCTTGAAGAAAATACTTCAGATTTGTTGTGGCATCTAAGAAAAATTCTTGACTTCTGCGATTAAGATAACAGGGTTGTTGTGAAGCCATTTTGATGAACACAATTCTTCGTATTTGTCGTTTTAAGGGAGATGAGTTGCACTGTTTTTTTTTTTTTTTTTTCAGTCACAGGAAATTAAAATATGAAGCGGGTTTCTTCACTGAACCAAGGAAATCACAACACCCCTGGATAAGTCTGATGCAGTAAAGAGAGGGACTACTTTTGCCACAAAGATAAGTTAGGCCTAACGATTGAATTTGTAAAGTGCCTACGTCATTTTCAAGTATCTCCCTCCAACACTTGAAAAGTTATTTCCCTCCAACATTTCCAAGTTTAATATAGCCTTAAAATGACTTTATATAGCATAAATAAATATTCATATGATCCACCATAGTTACGTGCCCATTCTCTTTTTTTATCGCACCAATAATGCACGCATTGAAAGTCTGTCTATTGAGTGGGTAAATGAGAATCATTCAAAAATCAACTTCAACTAGGGTGTGGTCTTTCAATATTTTGTAACATGACTCGACTGCCGATAATAAATACTCTCGTTTTCAGGATTCAGTTCAATTAGGGTCATCGATGTGAAGGATTTGTTACTGTTTGCTTTGTTACTTACGCTCACGAATATTATATTCACGCCACGTCATCATTTGTCCCCAAGTTTGCTCACAATCTCGTCTCTGGCATGTTGGTTGTAACACATATTTTGGTGAAAAGGGTCTTTCATAAATGAGAGTACAGATAGTTCAATGATCTCTATTACATGCAGTTTTATTAACCTGTGAAGCGCCTAATCCAACGGCGAAACCAGAAAATTCTCTAGAGACCTGTTAGAGGGGGATGTATGACCACGATCCTGAGGAAGAACTAAGGATTTTTCTGTTGATCAACACCGAGAGTAAATTCTGATCATCAAGGAGGGAGATTTGTCCCTCTCATCCCTCCCCAGCCTTCGCCACTGCACTGGACTAGATGCCTTCATCTGAATCATAGAAAATTTTGGGAACTTTAACCACGTCAAGATGGCCGATGAAGAAAAAAAAGTTGAATATCAAATTAAGGTGCGCAAATTGTTTCTAGTAAATGAATTTATGCACCTTTTCAGACTTGGTGACGTTGCCATTTTGAGACTTGATTCGGTTGCGCCTCTCTTGACGATTTCATAGGTTTATAAAGTTAAATATAAGGGCTTCCCAATCCGATCACCTCCTCTCATCTAAAAATCATACCGCACTCAACATTTTCCCTTAATTATGAAATATTACAGTCACGGCTGTGACTTGCATGCCATCAATTATTGGAAGGCTTACCAAGCTTCCGACAACCACCAGTTTTGCATCCTCACTTACATCCACAGAATAGCTTCTTCAACGAGGTATCTGGCGCTGTTGGTCCTACGGCAGGGAGAGCGCGTCTCCAGTGCTCTTCCAACCCCATTTTGCTGGCGGAAATCTCAGATCAAATTTATGGTCGTAATCCAAAAGATGTTCATCAGCAAAAGCCAATCTTTTTTGTAGGGCGTGGTGTTGACTTCATCAAAATTTTCTTGGACTCTGGCACAAAGCTGCCGGCTCGTCTCCCCTATATAGAACTGGGCAGTTGGAACATTGGAGCTTATAGATAGACTTCTCTCAAAAATAGGGACAGGATTCTTCAGCCTACAAAAGAGGCTGCAATAAACAGTGACGGGGTTATAAAAAGCAGGAGGAAGATTGATGGATTTGAGTAGACGAGTGATCTCCGAGAAAAGCTTCCCTGAACAGGAAATATTCGAAAATATTCAGATGTACGGTAACGATTATTAACCATTTGTTATACGTCTAAACGAGAAGAAGTAGTAATTTTAAAACCGCAGCTGATTCTGAACTACACACTCTTGCAAATTTGAATACAATGCATATGAACTATACGCACATTTTGGGTTTTGAGATGAAAGGCTGAAACTGAGTGTTCCCTTTAATAAGTACAGAATATTATTAGGTAAACCTTTAGTTGAAAGATTTACAAAAAGATGATGTGTAAGTTTACTTGCAATCGCGAGATATTGATGAGAAAGGATACAAAAAGATGGGCACAAGTTGACTTTGCCATAAACGCTGGTAGTTAGACAAGGACTTGAAGAAAGAGAACGTATGACTTCTTGATACAGCACTACCTATTGTTATAAAAACAGCACTACAAACACGTACAGCCAGTTCTCTTTGGTCATTGCCGGGAACTCTCTTCTAGCAGTAGAGGGGGCCCTTGCCTGCTATTGCTCTTAGAGGATTTTATGGAATATGGCCTTGCGAAAAGATAGACCGATTGCCTCTAACAAAGTTCAAGTTTTTGTAAAATGTACGGGGTGGAACAGAGGGACTGTGCATCATGCAGAGCCCTATGTAATCTCTTAGGACGGTGATTAAGAAACCGGTGGGCAGTCGAGTGCACCCGAAGAGGGAGAGAACGCCGCCCTGGCAGTGGCAAGTACTGATGAGCCTAGTACGGAGAGTCTTTTAGGTCAGTCACTGGGCGTCATCCGTTTAGCTGTGTAATTAGAGAGGATTGAAAGTTAAGGACGTAACATTAGAGAAAATTTTTTCTGACCATATGATTGAAATCAAGTTCTAATCCGTTAGAATGGGCGAGATACTTAATGACCTCCACTTCCTCAGAGAAAACTTGAGGAGAAAGAGGGATAGAAACAAGGTGGTAGATGAAGCTATTGAAAGCGGCGAGCTCATGGGATGGAGGGCAAAAAGAAGAGGCTTGATTGTTAATATTCATTGAGATATTTTTACAAAAATCCCAAAACTATGTACGCCACCCTGTAGGCTATTAGAAAAAAAAAACAAAAAACAAAACACCATAATATTGTAAATGATTTTGTACCTTCAGGTTATTACAATTTCATTTCCTTCTCAAAATTCTTTTTTTTAAAGATGGGGATATTCAAACAATTTCTTCTCATAATTAAGGAAAGGATCACTGTGTGGGTGAGAAGTACACTGTTTGTGAACGGTGGTAACTGGTAATGTATTTCAATATTATGTCAACCTGTACAGCGGTGTAATACATTTTTTCACATTTGCTATACTCTCAAAGCGTTCTAACTTCGTGAAAATGATCGCAACAAAAATTTTTATAAGAACCATTTTTGTAGAGAATTGTATGCAAAATATTTTTGGTCGCTTGACTTTTTCCTCAAAAATGCATATTTAGCGAGAAAATCGAGAAAAACTGATTTTGGGTCCTTATTTTGAACCCCCCACAAAAGAGAATGAGGCTTGGGGCCATTTTTTTTTTTTTGTATTACTTGGGATCATGCTTAAGAACTTCCACCAATAAAATATTGGGTAGCAATTATTTCTTTACAAAATCCCGATAATGACTGTCCTACTAGGAGATGTCTCTATTACACCACCTATCTCCCTGTCACAATACAAAAGGGTTAATTTGCAAACAAAAGAACGACAAGGTTACACTGTAAATTAAAGGTCTACCTATAATTGACGGCACTTCAAATTACACTCCATGAACATAGATACGAGTGCGATAAAAAGGTCCTTCTACAGTGGCTTATACTATAATATATTAGTGGTTAAGGAGGGGAACAATAGTTCCCTGGGCAAAAAGACAAAGGTGAGAAATATATTACTCGGGCTATACAAGACGCGGGACGAGTAGCATCACAGTATCCCTTTTTCGAAAGGGATGGGATGAAAGCGGTAGCAGTGGATTGCTGATCATGGCACTACTCCTTGCAATGATAGATTGGAAATGAGAGCATAGGAGGGGTATTAAGTTGATCAGCAAAGATAGGAGCATTTCAAGGGAAAAAGACAGAAAAGAAATGGGCGAGACATGAATATTTTTTGTAAACTGTGAGTGAGTTGAAATTGTCCAGTGTTGTGCCAATTGATTCATCCTATCCCAGAGTGACGTTATCTGACTAGAAGCTATCTGATTAAGAGTGTTGCAACTGACTCTCTGCCATTCCTGAGGCTAAATTTGAATATTTTGCGGTCTGTTATTTGTTGCCATGAGCTCGATTTTTGAAAGTATCAATTTTATCATGGGGCACTTGGAGCGGATCTCTCTGATTCTCTATTCTTGGCGATCCAAAGTCACAAGGCTTCAGGCGGAACTGCGGGCAATGGCCGCGGAATTGGAGTGAGTAATTAGTTATTTTGTTAGTTCTGCTGGAACTGTGGATGTGTGGGAGGGTTATGGTAACCTGTGATTGTAGATTTCGGTGAACTGAGGAACCCACGTTGGACTATGGCCGTGCGCCTTCTCCAGAGACTGACGCCGAGATGGAACTGGACAGACTGGTGGAATGGTTGGTACATGCTGATCCAAGGGTATTTGTAGCCGACTTTGATTGAGAGTGGCCAGCCAGTCCAGACGTGGAGCCTGAGCCATACGCCATTGATGAGTAAGTATTATGGTGCATGTAATGATTAAGGTACATGGGATGGAAGTGCAAAGATTATGGTATTGGAGGGGGTTGGATGGTAGAAATTATGTTATAAATAATTGAAAGTGAAGGAAGAAGGTAATCCATTATTGGCCATTGTGTAGGTCATGCCTAAAATTGGTGATCATTGAGTGCCGAGGTAATTTTTCCTCATCTTCTGTATTTTGCATACAAAAGATGATGGAGCTCCTTGATGGTATTATTTTTATTTCATTTACTTATTTATTAGGTTTTTTTTTTTTCAAAATATATTCAATTTTAAATTTGGTCATAAATATTCATCATTATTATTATCATGAAGCTAGATGATAAATCCGGACATTGTGAACGATTGGGAACCTACTGGCCGAGGCTCGGCCGCCGAGGCTGGTTGGTGAACACGTCATCATAGTTTCTTCTCTCCTGTAACCCCTTTAGTAGTGTTCAAAAGTAGCCCAAATATTACCCTTCTGTACACAAATTCTTCATTTGGGGAAACAGAGAGAGTGTTAAATAATTATCACCTGCTTGACTGGGGCTCAAACCCGGCGCACTTGACCTTACCTACCTTACACAAGAAGCCATCACCACTGACCTACAGGTGCCTCCCAAGTAAGTTTTTGATTGAAATATAATTCAAGGAGTTGTCAGTAGTTACAAAATAGAATTTGATAATTTTGTTGGATTAGGGATTGGATAATAGTAGTAGGACTTCTTTTCTTGATGGGTTTAAGAGGGAGAAAAGCTGAAACTGTTTCTAGATGTTCATGTAGCAATTGAATTGAGGGTTTTATGAAGGAGCCTGTAGGCTCTTTGAGGGTTAGCGGAACAGACAGAGATATCGAAGTCGTTGGCCAAAAGGCGCTGGGAGAGAGAGGGATGAACATGTTTTGTGATATTGTTGATAGCAGTCAAGAAAAGTAGAACACTGAAAACTTCCTCTCGGGAATACCGTTTTTGACAAGAAGAGAGGCCTCTGTTGTGGAGCAAACTTTCAAGAATTTTTGGGAGATGGCCTCAAAGACCAATTTAAACCAAGAATTACTTTTTTGTAGCCCTTGATAAAAAAAGGAAACTACTGGGCAATATTAGTGCTTTCAGGTGACTAAGAAAAACTTCCCCTCTAATTCCCTGATCACCCTCTTATCAGCCGGCATACTATTGGGAAAACAGAGGGTAACATTGGGTCTTCTCTAAAATGGCAACAAGGTACCCTTTCAATTCTCCAATTGCCCTCTCATCACCCGGTATACTCTAGGGAAAACAGAGGGTAACATTAAGTCTTCTCTAAAATGGCGGCAAGGTTGCCCTTCAATCCCCCAACTGCCCTCTTATCACCCAGGATACTATTGGGGAAACAGAGGGTGACATTAGGTACCTATATCCTAAAATGGCGCCAAAATTTCCCTTTAATCCCCCAACTGCCCTCTTATCACCCGGGATACTATTGGGGAAACAAAGGGTGACATTAGATCTTTTCTAAAATGGCGGCAAGGTTGCCCTTTAATTCCCCGACTGCCCTCTCATCACCCATGATACTATTGGGAAAACAGAAAATGGCGGCAAGGTTTCCCTTTAATTCCCCTATTGCCCTCCTATTACTCAGGTAACTATTGAGATGATGTTTACTGGGTTACTGAGATGCTATGGTGAGCCTTGAAATTTTTTCAAGTCCAATTTACCAGAAGTACATTAAAAGTTAGGTAGCTTTATACTACTTCTCTTTTAGGCTCATAATAAGTAAAGGTATGTACTTTTATAATGCTCTTATACTAGATTTATGCAGCTTTCTCCTCCTTTTTTTTTTAGGCCTATATTAGGCTAATTTGAATCTTTAGGTAGCTTTATGTAGCTTTCTACTACGCTTATACTAAGCTTGTATTTTGCTATGCTGGGCCTTGAAATTTTCACAAGTCCCATTTCCTGGATGGCAAATGTTTTTTTTTTTTCAGAAGACCTTCCCATAAAACAGGTCCCCTGTTGAAGTGGAATTTACTTTATGCCATCTCATAATAGATTTGTGATATTGTCAGAAATTTTTTGTCCAGGGTTATGCCTTGCTGTGGCCAATATCAAAGGTTTAGCGCGTGGATTTATAGTGGCAACAATGGCAAGAACACTGGAGCCATGTTAATTGGCTTCATCAACGCCGCAGAACATGACATGGCAGAACATGACACTATCCTATTTTCATGATTGTAAATCATGCTGTTGTGTTTTGAAATGGGAAAAAGGCACGTAAGAGTTGTTCAAACAAGTTTATGTATTGAACTGAACTGAAGAGGTAAAAATTTATCACATAATATGATGATTAGATAATATACAATATTGATATACTATAGTTCTTCTCTGTGTTGAAAAAAATAGTATATTTCATGCCAAGGAGCGAAAGCGACGGTTTGAATGACAAGTTCGGTGCGTTGCAAAGAGAGGCGAAGCCAAGCAAAGAAAGCCGAACGAGTCATTCGAGTCGCTCGCTCCTTGTCTTGGAAGATGTTTTTTATAACAAACACTGCGAAGCGCTGTCAGCGGGCTGTTTTCAAGGAGGGGATGCGTTTGTTTCGCAGCTACAAGACAGAAAAGTAAGTCTAGCGGCGTGAAAAGTAAATCCAGAGGAAAGAAAAGTAAAACAGTACAACTCGTTTGCAAACAAACGCTTTTGCTCCTGAAAACAGCACGCTGAAAGCGCACTTTTGCAGTGTGTGTTATAAAAAAATGATCTTTGATACCTAAGTAAGGTTGAAAAAGTATTGACTACCGGTACCTAGATGATTACATTTTGAAGAAAATGTTCATTCAATTAATTGCGTGATTGAAAAAAACGCATTGATTTCTACATTCAAAAGAATGTTCATTTGATTGATTAAAATTGAAAATAATTATTTAAAATTGAGTGAGGTTGAAAAATTACTGACTAGATATTTACATTTCAAACAATGTTCATTTGATTGATTGCGTGGTTGAAAAAAACGCCTTCAATTGATTAAAATCAAAAATGATTTATTAAAATTGACTGACTAAATTTAGAAACGTACAACAGGTTTTGGCACTCACTCGGAACAATGTGGCTGGGAGGAGCTTTTGTTGAAACTGCTGTTGAATTATTTTGACAATTTATCCTTGACAAATTGAACTTGGCGTTTGCCTTGCGTTGCTGAAAACTGGCTTTGTGTCTGGTTTAAGTTGATATTGGTAAGGGGTGTTTGGTGCCTTTCCAATTTGATTTGCAAAAATATCCTTGAGTTTTTCACAAATAATATTGATGAGCTCATCAGGTGTTGAAACAGTGTCTAGCAAATTTGCTATGTATTAAGTACGGTACAATCAGGAGAGCAAGGATGAATATGAGTGCAAAGATGACGTGTTTTTTTGATGATCCCTAGATATACGTGCGACTAAACACAAAACAGAGGTATTATAGAAATTGAAAAGGTGTCCGGTCTCAGAGGTGTGCTGACACAGGGTGGTATTTTTTTACTTTGATTCTTTACATCCCTTTTGTGTTGATTAAGTCTCTTCTCGAGCCATTGTATTGTCTCTCCTATGTAACTGCGGTTGCAATTATTGCAAGGAACACTGTACACAAGCCCCGAGAGTTTATCTTGAGGAACCTTATCCTTAACTCTGGAAAAATACTTTACGTTATGGTAGGACAATTAAGACTTTCGAGATATTTTTTAATCATAACACTAGGAGTGCAAATGAAGGGAATACAAAAGAATAGTTCCCTCTTGTGAGGGGGGTTAGAACTAGGTTGAATTACGTTAAGATGAACATTGTTAGTACTTTTCTTAGCAATAATAATATTAGAACTTATGAAATTAAAAGGATAATCATTACGCTGAAGAAGCTTTCTAAATTCAAATTCAATTTCTTTATGAAAAGAAATATCAGAAAGGTTAATCCAATTATGAAAATGGCTCTTGGCAGGGTTAACTTTAAAGTGCATAGATTGATTGGAAAAATAGTTAATGATACACTCTGTGTAAGTCGGTTTCTTATACTGCTTAAATTTAAAATTCAGTCATCCTAGAAAATAGTAAGGTCCAAAAAATTGATACAGTTATCTGCCTCTTTTACACAAGTAAATTCAAGACGTTCATGAAAATTGTTCATACACACGAAAATGTCATTCACTAAATCACAATTCACAACACATAGACATATCATCAACGTATTGGTCGAAAATTTTACATCGAAGATGTTAATCATAGTATTGAAAAGCTTATCTAAAACAATTTCTGCGACAATGGGAGACAGAGGGTTGCCCATCGCCACTCCCTCTATTTGACTATAGAAAACTCTCTTGTAAGTACAACAGCCATTCTTAAGGCAGGACTCCAGCGCTTTAAAAAACTGAGGTTTGTACCCTACGTTGGTGTCCTGAAAATTCATAGCTAGAAAATTGATAGCGCGAAAACTGAAAGCAGAAAATTGAGGGCTGAATAATTGAAAGCTGATGAAAACTGAAAGCAACAAAAATTGATAGCAGCGAAAATTTAAAGCGCGATGAAAATTTATAGCAGCGAAAATTGAAAGCAGTGGAAATTGATCGCAGGAAAAAATTTAATGCAGTAAAAATTTGTTGTGGTAGATAAAAAAAACGAATCGTTTGAACATTAAAAGTGCATACATAAAACAGTTTCACATAATTATTCTGCAAACTAATAGGAAATATTGCGGGCGACACCTCTCAAATAGCGGACTGTTGGCGTAGGCGCAGGCGTCTCCTCAACCGCTCTCTCCATTGCCTTCCTCATCGGTGGCTTCATCTGCTGCCAGAAAACGCAATACCACTAGCTGAAGCCGCTTAGCACTGTTCCCTGTACTTCTTTTTCTTCCTCCTTGGTTCCTCCCCGCAATTTCTTACTCATACTTAGCCTCCATTATTGATTGCTCCCTCTTAATAGCTTGTAAGAATTTAAGGATGATCGGGTGGACGGCGTCAAGAGTAGCCTCAAAAGCAGTATGCCATCCTTCGACTGCGTTGTCAGTTTTTGGCATATCTTTCCTGGCAGCATCAAAACAGTTCCATAATTTATGGGCAAATAGCGGGGATCGTCGCCTATTTCGAATACTTTGTCCGATCCAGGTATCCTCAAAATAATTCAATACCCCAGTAGCTTCATCCGGAATTATATTAGCGTCACACTACTGCCGATCTTGTTTTTTTCTTCTTTTTTTTATTAGCTATAAATTACATATTATACAAGACAAAAATTTAGAGAAATTTTCACTCGTAGTGTTATGATTAAAAAATATCTCGAAAGTCTTAATTCTTCTACCAAAGTTGTTTTCAGTAGCTCCAACTGTCAAGTATTTTTCCAAAGTTAAGGATAAGGTTCCTCAAGATAAACTCTTGGGGCTTGTGTACAGTGTTCCTTGCAATAATTGCAACCGCAGTTACATAGGGGAGACTATACAATGGCTCGAGAAGAGACTTAATCAACACAAAAGGGATGTAAAGAATCAAAGTAAAAATACCACCCTGTGTCAGCACACCTCTGAGACCGGACACCTTTTCAATTTCTATAATACACGTACCTCTGTTTTGTGTTCAGTCGCACGTAGCTACGGATCATCAAAAAAACGCGTCATCTTTGCACTCATGTTCATCCTTGCTCTCCTGATTGTACTTAATATATAGCATATTTAATCTCGCAATTTTCAGTACTCATGTAGACCCCGAGGATGGTTTACATTATACCAAAACGTCGGTCATCATTTGTTTCTTTTCAATAATGAACAACGGCAAAGCCATAAAGAACTTGAAATTTTAGGGCCAGTTTTACCAACATTTCTATCGAGCGATTAATTCAATCAAATAGTGTGTAATCTCCAGTCTCTACAAGTCATGTTTTACCAAATCTGAAAATCTTGGTTTAATCCAGCAAATATAGGATAAATGGGAGATTAAATCGACTGGCCAAATTTGGGCAGTCGATTTAATCTCCAATTTATCCTATATTTGCTGGATTAAACCAAGATTTTTAGATTTGATAAAACATGACTCGTAGAAACTGGAGATTACACACTATTTGATTGAATTAAACGCTCAATAGAAAAGTTAGGAAAACTGGCCCTTAATTTCTTCTTTTTAGCTTTTGACTAAAATGAATTTAACATGTTGTTCCGCTTTCACTTTTGGTGGAATGTATACAAGGGTGAGTGCAGCGTGTGCTGGCTACACCACATTGTAATAGGCTGCATTACAATACTTACATTAAGTAGAAATTACGAGGGAAAAAATTAAGAAAAGGTTTGCCTCAAAATATGTAGGAATTATTCTGATTTTAAATACAAATATATGCATTTTTGTATTCTCATAAAAATGTGATGCAACACCTGAGTCATCATGCGATTACCATAATTTTTTCATCGCCATTGGCTATCGCCGGTATCTGATATTATTTTGAGAGCTCTGTGATTTTTTGAGTTATTCTTGAAAACATATCTTACTCAAATGCCCGATTTGGCCACAACTGGTACATTTTAATTGTTTTGGATCTTGTTTACATTCGGATGTTTGCTGGTTTTCCAATACACAACTAAAACAAGCTCCTCCTACTCCAAGTTTTTCATCGAATTTTTTCTTCCCGGACTTACTATGGTCTTGACGCTGAAAACAATTTGGAAAAATACATTTAGAATTAATTTGATTCCACAAGATATGGTCACCAGTATGATTCACATTGTGATGACTTGTCAGAAATTTTTTGTCCAGGGTTATGCCTCGCTGTGGCCGATATCAAACGTTTATCGTGTGGATTTATAGTGGCCACAATGGCGATAATACTGGAGCCATGTCAACTGGCTTCATCAACGCCGCAGAACTGAAGCCTATTCATTGCGGCCCTAGAAGAAATATCTAGAAATCTAAATTGGGAAAAAGAGGGCTTACAAATACAGGGACAATACCTAAGCCCCCTAAGGTTTGCTGACAACATACCTAGTTCTTATTGCCCAAAGTACAGAGGGAAACCAGAGAATGTGTTTGGAACTGGTCAAGGAGAGCGCAAAGGCGGGGCTAGAAGTAAATATTCAGAAAACCAAGTACATGTCGAGTGTAGAAGAAGGGAGAGTTATTATAGGAGATATGAAGCTAGAAAAAGTGCAAGAGTGCACTTATTTAGGTCAAATTATGTCATTTGAAGACAAAATGAGAAAAGAACTATAAAGCATGTGCCATATGGGAACAAAAGAAAGAAGGGAAGACTGGCAACAAGATATTGGGATGATATTGAGCCAAAAATGGGAAAGTTATTGGTTCAAACTGCAAGGGATAGGGAGGTAAGAAGAATGGTCAGGGAGGCCTGTGCCTTAGAAAGGGCGTCCAGTAAACGTTACTAACTTTATAGTTATCAACTTATGTATTGACTATTTTGAAAAGAAATGAATGAACATAAAATTACAATCACCGTATTTTATTTTAAAAGAGTTCAACGCAAGCGCTTTTGGCGTGAGCCATTGACAAGCATATAGAAACTGAAACTGACTTATACACTAACTTTATAGTTATCAACTTATGTCTTGACTATTTTGAAAAGAAATAAATGAACATAAAATTACAATCACCATATTTTATTTGAAAGAATTCAACGCAAGCGCTTTTGGCGTGAGCCATTGACAAGCATCTAGAAACTGAAACTGACTTATACACTAACTTTATAGTTATCAACTTATGTCTTGACTATTTTGAAAAGAAATAAATGAACATAAAATTACAATCACCATATTTTATTTGAAAGAATTCAACGCAAGCGCTTTTGGCGTGAGCCATTGACAAGCATATAGAAACTGAAACCAACAGACTACACAGTATAACGCGGTAACTAAAAAGGTAGATTTACAAGACTGGACATGAAACTCATAAAAGATAAGGAGAATGACTAACAAACAATTGATGAAAAGCAAAGTCAATGAAGTTAGAAATGATAAAATAAGAGAAGGTTAATCAAACAGAGGAATAAAAGGTGTCTCTGTACTGAAGCATGGAGGGTCGCAATTACGGTGCAGGATTACATCTTATGAATCCTTATGTAATTTATTTTGCACCATTATACAGTGATATGATACATATAAATTAAATCTGAATAACATTAAATCCCAGAGTTACTCTACTGTCTTCTCAAATTTGTGAATAACAGAATAAAAGTAGCTATGTATACTTTGTGCTTGCATAAAAATTTGAAAAATAGTTCCTGCAAAAAGTGTTTTGGAGAATTTTTCATTGTTTTGAAAATCCAATGTAGAATTATCTAGATAATTTACTGATGTTATTAACTACATATTCCTGTTCACATTTTCTCAAAAAAAAGATTCATAAATAATTTATTGCTGTTTTGTAATGAGTGATACGCAATATGAAGAAATATTGAAAAATTTAAATCATGCAAGTATTAAAAGATTAAATGAAAAAAAAAAATTTAAATTCCAAAAAAGGAGAAATATTTAAACATAAAAACCACAGATTTCTATAACACGTAATAACAAGAGAGCGCCATCTTGCTAGTATTCACTAATGCGCATTAAATCTATACTTTCAAAGAAAATTGAGATCACGCAAAAGCTATACATATGTATAGCGCACAGAATCATACACCGGGAACTTGTACTATCCGCAATAAACACTCGTAATCTCAGACCTGCAAATTTAATCTTGTATTGGCTACTATAATTGTATCGCGTTGGAATATTACATTTGCTGTCCAAACCTATAGAGAAGATTGTGTGTCATTGTGTGAATCATATTCAAGAATCAGGTATTTTCATTTTTTTTGCATGTACTGTTTTTGCGCGCAAATATTTTTCATCTGTGTACCGTTATATATATCCCAAAAGTTATTGGCTTGGAATATTTCAAAGTAGACTTATATCCGACCAAGGACGGGAGCAAAAGAGCGGAGCGAGTGAGCCACTCACCAGCTATTGTTTTAAAAATAAAGTAGACACGTAGTAGAGCAAGGAAGAGAACAAACAAGCAGCGAGTAAGCTCTTCTAAAACTACTAGCTTGAAATTCTTTGAAGCAGGTTTCTATCAACCAAAGGTTGGAGCAAACGAGCGGAGCAAGTGAGCTACTCAAAAGCTATTGGCTCGAAATACCCTAACTCGAACTATACAGGGTGAGGCAAAAAGATGTTACCAGTTAAATGGGAGTTTGCGCTAAATCCGCCGTAGCGCGAAAACGCAAAACGTTAGATGTATACTTCAAATGTAAGAAATGTGCAGCTCAATTTTATCTTTAATTTGCGCCAAATACGAAGTTTCTACGATTTTTCTGAGCCGAGTTATGGACCAAAATGTGCCAAAAATTCACCAATTTGTCAGGGTTCCCAAAATAGGGCTAGAAAATTAATTAATTTACAGTATTGAACTGAATTTTGAAAATTTTGATGATAAGGTCATTGTTTCTTATGTAAATTTGGACGGAGAAGACGAAAAAAATAGTAACAAAAATTTTCGAAGCACCAAAATGGGTCAATGGGCCCAAAAAGGGTCAAAATTTCCCCAGATTGGAAAAATGTTCAAACTTTCAAATTCTAATTCAATTTCTAGGTGAAATTTCGCGCCGAGTCCCAAAAAAATGCTTACAAAATTTTTCGAAGCACCGAAATGAGGTAAAGAGCCCCAAAAAAGGTCAAAATTTCCCCGGATTGGGAAATTGTTCAAACTTTCAAATGCTTATTTGATTTGTAAGTGAAATTTTGAGCCGAGTCCGAAAAAAATGCTAACGAAATTTAGATTGACGAGGGCCCCGTTCTCCATCAAGAAGGGAAAACGTCCAGAAATTTCCGTTGTGTCGACCGCTGAAGGGAACCGAGAGTAGGAAACTCGCTCACTGTTGTGAACTCGCGGTGAAAAAATGACGAGGGCCCCGTCTTACATCAAGAAGGGAAAACGTCGAGAAATTTGCGTTGTGTTGGCCTCTGGAGGGAACCGAGACTGGGAAACTCGCTTTCTGTTGTGATCTCGCGGTGGGAGATTGAAAAGGGCCCCGTCTTCCATGAAGAAGGGAAAACGTCGAGAAATTTGCGTTGTGTCGTCCGCTAAAGGAAATTGAGGCTGGGAAACTCGCTTTCTATTGTGATCTCGCGGTGAGAGATTGAAAAGGGCCCCGTCTTCCATGAAGAAGGGAAAACATACGGAAGTTCCCGTTGTGTCGTTCGCTAAAGGAAACCGAGACTAGGAAACTCGCTTTCTGTTGTGAACTCGCGGTGAGAGATTGACAAAGGCCCCGTCTTCCATGAATAAGGCAGAACGTCGAGAAATTCGCGTTGTGTTGGCCTCTGGAGGGAACCGAGACTGGGAAACTCGCTTTCTGTTGTGATCTCGCGGTGAGAGATTGAGAAAGGCCCCGTCTTCCATGAAGAAGGGAAAACGTCGAGAAATTTGCGTTGTAGACTTGAAACTGAATTTAAGAATCACCCCATTTTTCATGTTGGTGAAAGTTTTACCCTCCCTTGGCCAAGACTGAATGCCTTTCTCAGTGAATCATTCTCATTGGGCGAATTTGATCATTTTAGTGCTTTCTCAAGTTACTATATTTTTTTCGGACTCAGCGCAAACATTCATCAAGGATTTGAGAAAATGTCAAAAAGGACCGCATTTTTAATTTTGGGAAATTTTGACCCTCCATGGGCCCATTCAGTCATTTTGGTGCTTCTTCAAACAATTCCACCATGTTTTCTGGACTCAGGGTAAAATTTCATGGAGGTACCGGGGAAAAATGTCAAAAAGGACCGCATTTTTAATTTTGGGAAAATTTGACCCTCCATGGGCCCATTCAGTCATTTTGGTGCTTCTTCAAACAATTCCACCATGTTTTTTGGACTCAGGGCAAAATTTCATGGAGGTACCGGGGAAAAATGTCAAAAAGGACCGCATTTTTAATTTTGGGAAAATTTGACCCTCCATGGGCCCATTCAGTCATTTTGGTGCTTCTTCAAACAATTCCACCATGTTTTCTGGACTCAGGGCAAAATTTCATGGAGGTACCGGGGAAAAATGTCAAAAAAGACCGCATTTTTAATTTTGGGAAATTTTGACCCTCCATGGGCCCATTCAGTCATTTTGGTGCTTTGTCAAGTCATTCTACCCTCTTTTTCAGACTCAGCGCGAAATTTCATTGCGGGTGCAAGGAAAAATATTACAAAACACGCTATTTCTCATTCCAAAAACATTTTTACTTGATAATTAACAACTTTGGGAACCCCTGCAGCAAAATTTTGGTCCATTTTGGTCCATAACTCGACTCAGAAGAATCGTAGAAACTTCGTATTTGGCGCAAATTAAAGATAAAATTGAGCTTCACATTTCTTACATTTGAAGTATACATCTAACGTTTTGCGTTTTTGCGCTACAGCGGATTTAGCGCAAACTCCCATTTAACTGGTAACATCTTTTTGCCTCACCCTGTATAGGGTGCGCCAAAAAGATGTTAACAGTCAACCGGGGAACTCCACAAAATTGTCGCAGAGTTCTCCCGGAGTTTTTTGTTCAACTGTTAACATCTTTTTGGCGCACCCTGTACACCAAACTAAAACTGACCCTCAGACCTAAGACGCAAGCCGCTGAATCAATTATAGAGCAAACCAGGCCAACAATAAAAACAAACAAGTAAAAACCTCACAAAAGGACAGCAGACATGAAAATGATTTATTTCTATTTGGCTCCCCCAGAAGATTATTATTGCTATATTATAAGAATTCAGACTTGTTGTTGTGATTACATTTGTGTAGGTTTTGGTTTCCAACACCTCCAAGAGGATAAGAAAAAATGAATAATAATAAATAATAAGAAAGAAAAAAAAACAACGACAATAACAAAAAATAGGATAAATAAAAATGATCAGTGAAGGAATAGGAACAAGGAAGGGAGGTATACAGTCCTTCAACTTGACAAACAATCATTTAACAATGGTGGGATTGTGAAACACCGGCCGGTCCAAAGCGGGTAAAAAGTACAACCAATTGGATGGAGAACTTTCCCAGAAAAAAACACTGATCCTACAATAACGGATCAAATCTTGGGGGAGTGTGATGTTGCGTGTCCGGCGTCTTGCATAGCCCAAATAATATATTTTTCATAGACTGTAACATAAATTTTTAATTACATGCAATCGTTTAAATCTGCTTACAAAAAATGTGAAGGGATGTCTTCTACAAATAATAACAAAATGATTCATTCGAGACAATCCTGTATAAAGGTAGGACAAATTTACCACTAGTCCGAGAAACGGCTGTTATTGTTTCAGGAAATCTTACTGATAAAAGAGATATACTGTACACTGTACAGTAAAGGCAATAATTGAACGAAAGTTGGAGTGACAATAATTATATCTACAAGTTTGGTTATGGAGGGGAACAAGCAAAAAGACAAAGGTACTTTTAATGTTTAACTATTCTTATGCGTAAGGCTAAAAAATGCAATGACAAGTGGGGATATATATGTACAAGTAAATGCGATATCTATATTGGTTAGTGAGATACAATGTTGGTAATACTTAGAATTATGCATCATACTTTGCAATTCTTTTATCAAATCCAAATTTATAACTTTTTATAAAATACCTGAACTGAATGTTTTGCAAATATGTAATGCACCTTCTTCTCATCCAATTACAATGTAAATATAATCCCAACTTGTAGGTATCCTGTATAGTATAAAAAGTGTAAAATTCCCCACTTGTATGTTATCTATTTGCTGTAGATATCTTCTTTTTGCTTATTGTTTAAACTGTTTCCTTCCTTCTTTATAGTTAGTATGTTTTTATTGAATATATGTACATACAGGTTGCCCTTTTTTAAACAAGCCCAATTCTTCATGTTAGTTGTACTTTTTCTGTACTATTTCCAATTCAATCCGTTCTGAATATCAATTTCATTTTTTTTCACCAATAATATTATTGTAATTAATCGAACCCGTTTCACTGTTGGTAAATAAATTTGTAAATATTGATTTAAATACAGTCCACTTGGAAGCCATCATCCCTGCAATTAGCCAAAAAATCATTGGTTTACAAATCAACTGACATGATTTCAGACAACAAATATTACAATTGCTGCGTGCTGAGTGCTACTGCTACATTTGATGGAGTATTATTTAAAAGCATACGTTTTGATTGGACGCCTACCGGACCAAGAATCAAACAAATCAAAGACAGTTCTCCTCACTCATTTTCATCAATGTCTTGCGCATCAACCCAGAAGATTCAGGAAGATTTGAAGAAGTTTTGGGAGACCAAAGAGGTCATTCTGATTAGACCAGTCAAACCCAAACAAGTTTTATATGAACTTCATTTTGGGGAAACTTTTTCCCGTGCCAAAGACAGAAGGTTCATTGTCCATGTACCATTAAAACAGTCACCTGAAGTGTTGGATGAATTACTGAGCCTTACGTACTCTTCTTGCAAGTGAAAAGAGACAACGCTCAAATCTCTGCAAACAGTACGTTCAGTTCATGAATGAGTATGCCAAATGAAATCACATGTCTCTTGTATCCAATTCCACTGCCAAAACTCTGTCTCAAGACTTTGCCGCCGAGAGTCAACAGCGCAACTCTAATTGCACGTACTTTATTAACCATCATGCTGTACTATGTCCCAGTATAGTACAACTGCCAAACTCCAAGTTGTTTTCAATGCCTCTGCCTCAATCTTGAGAGGTCCATCTCTCAATCAAATTTTGATGACAGTTCCAAAGCTCCAGCCTGATCTATTCGATATTTTAATTCTCTTCCAACTATTCTTTATTGCAATTGTCGCCGGCGTCGCCAAAATGTACCAACAAGTGTTTGTTCACCAAGCTGACAGAAAATTACAGCGCATTCTGTGGCGCTTCAACGTTGATGAACCAATCCGCAAGTACAAACTCAATACCGCAACTTAGGTACGGAACAAAACCCGCGTCATTCTTAGCCACCCAGCAATGTTTATCCATCCATTGACAATCTCGTTCAAACCATTACTGTCAAAATTAGAGGCAAGGAATACAACCGCCCCATAACAAGGATTATTCTTTTGCTCGTTTAGAAGTCCCTTCTGGAGTCCTCCAGGGGGAGTGTTTTGTACATAATGCATCTTCTCCAATCACAATGTAAATATAATCCAAACTTGTATACTGTATAGTATAAAAAGTGTAAAATTTCCCACTTGTATGCTGTAGATATCTTCTTTTTGCTTATTGTTTAAACCGTTTCCTTCCTTCTTTATAGTTAGTATGTTTTTATTGAATATATGTACATACAGGTTGCCCTTTTTTAAAAAAGCCCAATTCTTCATGTTAGTTGTACTTTTTCTGTAGGTACTATTTCCAATTCAATCTGTTCTACATATCAATTTCATTTTCTTCACCAATTATTGTAATTAATTGAGCCCATTTTACTGTTTGTAAATAAAGTTGTAAATATCGATTTAAATACATTCCACTTAATCCATTTTAGCTAAACACTGACAGTGCTCGACAGTCCTCTAGGTATCAATACAAAACATGGAGATTGGTATCCGCCAATCACCATTGTTTGTTTGAGTTTCATTCATTCACGGCTTATTTTGGTATTTTGTCTTCTGATTGGTCCAAATAAGAGGAATTCCACTTTCTAACAGTTAGTGAATGAATACTGCAAATCGGAGTTATCCCATGCCAACTGTGATTTTGTGACGTGGCCAGCCTTGGATTTGGCAAGCAAAGCCTATGACGTGTTTTCAGGGGGCCGTTGCACAGTGGTCAGAAATTGAAAAAAGGTGAACTTTAATCCAAAAATGGAAGTTTCTGTTGAATATAACAATATGTGTAATTCAGTAGCTGTAAGGACCTTTTAACTTTTTGTCTATTTGAAAGCCTCAACCAACTCATTATTTTCCCAACATTGAGCTCACAGTTATAACGGTCCAAAAATTCATTAATTACTTTAGCCGCAAAAAACACATTATTTCCAAGCATGCAAGACTTCTGCACATATTCTCCAAATAGTGACATTAAAGACAACATATAAAAATAATTGGCATATAAGAATGTATGGTTGCCTTTCCATGCGCCTGTAAGGGATTAAAAGTTTGATTGAATGAATTAATTTAGTAGGTCGCTTGAGGTCGCGCCAAATTGGGTATACTGTAGTATGCAGTTATGTCAAGGCTTTGCACCTAAACTGAGGTTGCTTGCCATTAGTCGCCACTGTGTCTACTTCTCTTGTTCAAATGGAGTATTCCGCAAACAATTAAAATAGCCTATCTTTTTTCTTACATGCTTTCAACTTTTTTTCTTCTGTTACTGTGAAAAAATTGTTATTTCAAGTTTTCTTAGGTAGTACCTCCCAGTGGCTTCTGTTGGTAAGGCGATAATCCAAGAAAAAAGTTCAAACATGAACTCATACTTCAAAAATACGATGAGATTGCTTGCTTTTCCTCTCTTTCTATTGTACTATAAATTGAATGTAAGTTTTTGTGATATAAGTTTTTGTCGATTGTATTCCCCGGTGACACCTTTTGATGAGAGGATAACCCGAAAAAAAGTTCAAAAATGAACTCAGCGTCAAAAATACCAAACGATTACTTGATTTTTCTCCCTTTTTATTGCTTTATGAATAAAGGTCACCTTTTTTCATTTTCCGACCACTGCATTGTGCGTCCTCTTTATGGACAGATACCAGCTTCACCCTCGGATCATCTGAAAGTACTTTGTTACAATTCTCAATATATAGAATGAAGACAACGAAAGTTTCCATGGACTGCCCCTCCCTTATCACAACCCAAGTTGAGGCTGATCTCTTGCTACGACTTCATAACGGAGAAGAAACCTACGGAGATTCACATTGTTTCCTCTAGCACAAGCAGAAGTAGAATTTCCCGTCTTGACCCGATACAAAAACTCAGCCTATTTCTCAGGGTGAATCCAAATCAGGAAACAAGCTTGTCGCTCTTTGTTTGAGTAAGTACTGCTCTTTGCTATGATAGATAACTGTAATTTGAAGGCTCGGTAACCTTCACTCCATATTATCGTTTAGAACGACAAAAACTCTAGCCCTCCCCCTAAAGACTTTCTTAGATGACTCCAGAAGGTCGTAAGCACAAAACGTAATATTTGTAGCCCAATTCATCAGGCCACTATATTGTTCAAATGTGGTTTTGAATTTCACGGCCCAATTTTAAAGTAAGCGCTCAATTTTTCCAAGTTTCACCATGAATGTGTAGTTATTCGGAAGGCCAAATTTCATTGTTAAAATGATAATTGGATTAAAAAAAAATAATTGAAGACACCTTCATCAAATACGTGAATTGAGGAAAGCAGAGAACTTTTTATAAAAAATTGGGAAATTCGTTCTACATCAATCAATTTCAAAACCTTTATAATGTGTACAATAAAGCAGGTACCTATATGTTGTTCGCGAGCACAACGCTCACTACACTGGATGTCTTCAACTGCGGCAAGAAAGAGTAATTTGTTCGACTCATACTTCTTGATCCCTGAATCGGATCAATTTTCAGGTGGAATCACCCGCACAGCTTGGAGAAAATAGTCGAACAAATCTTTGAAAAGTTTTTGAAAAAATATTTGAAGTCTACAAATAATTTTCCATAAGAATACTAGGAAGTAGGAAAAGTCACGCAAAATTACTCTCCCTCATAAATTGAAAATCATGTAATTTTGAGATTCTATCGTTTCCGAAAGTTTTGAACTTTTTTACCATTTTTTTCGAATTCTAGGTGTAATTGTACCTAGGAATAAACTGAGACATTCTTTCTGCAACGAAAAATCAAACATTTTTGCCCTCCATAAACCTATTGCAAACTCAATGGTCAAACACCGCAGGCGCCACCGCGTGACAACGGGATAGTAATGGCGTGAACCGCGTATCATACGACGGAGCGACGGGATGACCAAACCCGGCGACGTGTATCGCAACGCAAAGCTGTCTGTACTGTAAATAAGGCGTACGCACTGTTCATCGTTGCAGATAGCACCCGGAACTGTGCTTGCTGCCGCACTCATACATATTTATTTTTACGGTTGTTCCCTCATTTCCAGAGTCCTGGAGCATAAGCACATTTCTCAGTTAGAGAGAGAGAAAGAGAGAGAGAGAGAGAGAGAGAGAGAGAAATACTTAAGGGAAAAAATTATCGTCAAGTACAAAAATGAGCCCAATGTCTTTATAGCAAAAAACATTTCAAAAGAATGGGAAAGAAATTTCGAGATTTTTCTTCAGATTTTCTCTATTTCAATTCAAAAAAGAACGACGTATTGTTCTTGTCCAACAATCACATAGGTGCTCATCCTCTCCAGGGACTGAGTGAGAGGACGTAGAGGTCTAAAATTTTAAATTTGGCGTCCCTAGACATGGTTGTACTAGGGAGTTTTGAGTAGAAAGAATTTCAAGCGGGAACTTTTTGACCATCTTGCGTCAGTTCAGCGATTCTTTTATTTTCATGGTTTTGAGACAAAAGAACCATTTAGTAGTTAAGAGGTAAACAAACAAAGGTTCTTACACCCTGCTGAAAATACAATAAATTAGATAAGAATACATCTTTGATCCTCGAAATCGATATGTTCAGCAAGAGTCCGAAAACGGGGAAGGTCGACATACACCGGTGAATGTTGACAGACACTAAAAACGCCGGTGATTCTAAAGAGAAAAGTTGAAGTTCGAACATAACCGGTGAATGTTAACAATTGCAGGCGAGATGTGGTGAATGTCAAAATTGAGTTTATTAGTTGGCCTAAATCTAAAAAAAAAAAAAAAGAAAAAAAAAAAAAGAAAAGCAATTCGTTTCCAAAAAAACATCAACACAATTGAAAAAAATCATTTGTTGGTGCAAGAATTGCTTTTACGGGACTTCGAATTGCCTAGCACGCCCGTGCGTTTACAAAGGCACCTCCCCGAGGTGCACTTTGTAGTGCCGTTGCAACGGCGATATCATCGACTCCCAGTACTTGAATCGGCAGTAGCGGCCTGGCGTACAGACAGCTCCTTTGAAGAAACATTTTGAAAAGACCGCAAGGAATGAGCGCATATAAATTGGTTTCGGGTAAGAAGTTGGTTTATGGTGCCGTTCTCCTTGCCAAGTCTGTAAAAGTCCAAGTTGAAAACCTCCGTTACAACGGTAAGGATGTTCCGTGCATCAGTACAACCGCGGTCAACGTCAGGTACTTTCACGCGGATGGTGTCACCTACATTTGCGAGGGGGGGGGGGGATTCTTTCTCGGCTCATTTTTACTCGGAACTTGTACAGTATGAACTAGTTATTTGGTCAGCACGAAATAGATGGATGAGTGTGGTGGATTCATAACCAATTGAAAACAGTACCGTCATACAGGAATGGACAAGTTCATAAGACAGCGTTAAAATCTGTTTTGTAGATAGGACAATTCTATATTGTTCAGGAGGAGAAATGCAACATGTCATATTATCGTTATTATTCACAACACTCACCCTTCTCCCATGTTGTATGTTAGCATGCACCGGTGAATCACCGAATTTTGTTCTAGAAGCTACCTTTTTCCAAGGTCAACCAAAATAGCTGGTGTCAGTCAACATTCACCAGTGTATGTCGGCATTCATCAGTGTAGAATCCGACTCGGTAGTTGTACTGGCGTAGTTCTCTAGCCAACTTGTCGGATGGTCGGCCAGGGTAAAGGAGGCGTAGCCATCTTTCACGGTTGGACCGGTTATGGAGGGGGGAGAGAGAGTCGTGATGGACTCCGGGAGTGGGCTAACAGGGACCGCACGATTTTCCTGTTGGCTATTAATCTAACGTTGATGTTGAGCCCATTTAGAGTCGCTATCTTCTCGATCTGCGTCAATTCACGTTCTCTGGCTGCGGAATTGAGGGGAAACGAATCCAAGCGGTGGATGGCGGACATAACGCTGGCCTCTTTCTGCGAACGTGGGTGGAGAGATGCCTCATGTATTGAAACACCTGTAAAAGTGTCCTTTCGGAAGATGTCAATTTCAGGGATTAGGCCTGCTTGCGTGTTTTGTACAGTAATCGTCATATCGAGATAATTTATTGACGTGCTGCCACCTTCAACTGTGAACTTGATGGATTGATGGTACAAATTTAAGGCCTGGAGGAATTGTTGGAGTTCTTCGTCGGTTCCGGTCCATATACATAGGATGTCATCCACATATCGTTTCCATAGTATTACTCGATTGGTGAGGGCGGTGAAGAGGATATCTGTCTCCAGTTTGTTGAGATAAGTGTCTGCAACAACAGAAGAAAGAGAATCCTCCATTGGTAGCCCATCGGGAAACCGGTACGTCTCGCCTCGGAAGGAGCACACGTTATCCTGTAAGCACAGTGTGATCAGATTTCGATATTCAGCTATGATAGGTTCAGGAATGTGTTGTGCCCGGAGGTTCGACGTCATGATGTTGATGCTGTCGTGAATAGGCGTTCGGGTATATAAGGCAATCGCGTCAAACAAGAGAATTCTGGAACTGTGAGGAAGAGTGAGGTTTTTGAGCTTATTGGCTAGTTTGTAGGAATTGCGGATGGAGTGAGAAGGCATTTAATGTGGGAATGTTGTGTACCATTTTTCTAGAAATTTGCTGGCAAGGTATGCGGGATCCGTATAGTAAGCGACGACCGGGCGGATTGGGTTGCCTTGTTTGTGTATTTTCAGCTGCCCATACAATCGAAGTAGGCTCGGACTCATTTGAAGAAACGAATCACGGTTTCGGCTGCCGGGAATAAGAAGGCAGGACTGGTTGATCGTGGATCTAATCGAGTCGTTGTAGTCTTTGAAGGAAAAGTTGGTGATTATCGCGCCGGAAGTGTTGAGAAAGTTCTTCATCTTGTTATTGTATTCCTCACGTGGAATGATGACTGTGGTTTCACCTCTGTCAGCTTTTACCAATACGAGCTCCTCCTGTTTCAGTTTCCTTTGTAGCGATTGGAACGTCCGGCTTATCTGGGAGGGTGCCGTTGAGAGACTTTGAACCATTTCTTGGATGATTGTCCTGGTGCGGTCAGAGTTGAGTCTTACGTTGCCTCGGAGGCCTGACGATGCTAAATCCGCTAATATTGTAGTTTCCATGGTTTTCCATTCTGCTATTGGGATGATGGCAAACTTCTTTCCTTTAGAGATTAAGTCGAGTTCGTGTGTGTTGAAAGCAGAGACAGAAAGGTTGATGACCAGGGGTGCAAAGTTTTGTCCTGGTGGCGGGCAATTAGTGCGTAACTTATTCTGCACTAGTTTCTCGAGTTTTTCAAGTTTGGATGAGTGAAGCAAACTTTGCGACCTTTTTTGCCGGGTGGCAACAGAGGTAAAAAGCTGGGTAGTTTGCCATTCTGGAAGAAGGTTTTGAAGCTTTCGTTTTGAACGAAAAATGAGATCCTAGTGTATAGCAAGCTTGGCGTGGAGGGATCTTCTTTCTGAATCGAGCCATTTCCGCTAGAGTGCGGATTCTACCCTGACTTTGGTTGAGATGGATGGGATGTATAGGCGGTAAGACAAGAACGACGGGCGTAGGCCGAACTTGAGGCATGTAGTGACAAAGTGGATACTCAATAGGCATTTAGAAAACTTTTCTTCCTCACGTCTGTAGAACGAAGTTAAAACAGCTGTGCTCGCTGTAGAAATTGGTAGAACATTTTCTTTGTAAGTACGAGCCATGGTATCAAGGTGAGTTTAGGAATTCACAGGCACGTAACCAAAAGCTTGATACCATGGCTCGTACTTACAAAGAAAATGTTCTACTAAACTTTTTATGTTTCCCGTTCTGTACTGCTACCTAATTAAATTCCGATATCATGAATTACAAAAATTATGAGCTCTATTATGAATCAAGCATACAAGCTACCTATAATTTTTAATTAGAAAAACTGTATTTATTGCCTCAATAAGTATTTCTCTATTTATGTACTACCACCTCACAATTCAACAAGAGTCGGTACTAGGAAAATATTCTCCAGAATACGACGGTACCTCGTTTGTCTGGAGAGCTGTCTGTAGGCTAGTCTGTACATTGAAAGATGGATACAAAATTGTGCTGGGTGAGTGTCTACTTCATATTTCTATTTGATATACACAGAAAATAATAAGGTTTTCAGAACTCTGCCGTCAAAAGTTAAATTGTTGTATATGCAAGAACAACGATCATGGAAAAGTATCAAAATAGATTGAAAAAATCAGATCACTTTATCTAGCTCTTTAATACTAGTTTTTAACGTAGAATTCAATTATATTAATCACTTCCTTCGACAAGCTCTCGATTCTCAGATACGACACATCACATTGCATAATACGACTAAAAAATTGTCGTACATGCCTTCGATCATCGTAGTAGTAGCGTGTGAATACGAATCTTCGTCACTAACACACACGCAACAAATGCTCGAAACACCCAGTTTCGGGGACCGTTGGTATTGCGTATACGACAATTTAACTTTGGACGGCAGAACTTATACCTAGGTGCTTTGAAAAACTATAGGCACGTATTATAATAGTTAATGAAAGAAACATTGAAAAATCTGATTGCGAATTGATTGATTGAAAAGTTGTCGAACAAGTCGTTCAACAAGATTGATTTTATGCGCTGAAAGTCATGAATGGATCAGAAATAGTATATTTCTATACAAGGGAATTAAAGTGAGAATTTGGTGAACTAGTGCGAAATTTTACGAACCGAGTCGAAGACGAGGTGAGTAAACGCACGAGTAGCAAATTCTCACTTTAATCCCTTGTATCAGGAAGATATTTTTCTCAAAAAATGATGGTAAAGATCGCTAATTGTGGGTAAAATCGCACTTTACCATCGTGTGTTGAGAAAATTATATTTTATTTCTTGCTGGGTTATAAATATTACAATTTTCTGGTCTTATGTCTGAAAAGTGCGCTTTCGTCAACTATTTGCCGTGGTGAAAGATGCCCTTTTTCTTATTGTACTTACTTTTCTCCACTGTTTTTACTTTTCTCCACGATTTTTACTTTTCTTCACGATTTTCATTCTTTTCTCCATCGGTTGTACGTGGGTCGCTCTTTCTGTCCGCTTCATTCTTTCAACTCCACCATTTTATTGTAATTAATTTACGGATTAATTTTCGGCGGCGCTGGGATTCAAACCCGGTTCTCCGTGCGTAGCTGTCCGTTACTCTAACCACTCGGCCACCGCGACGCATGTTTAGGCGGCCGTAACTTAGCTATATTATATTTCAGTGCAGTGCAATACGGTGTTTTGAACGTTTCAACTTCAGTTCTTATTCACAGTTGTTTCATAGGTACGCGTCCATAAACTGTAATTTTACTTTTTTTTAATTGTGAGATTGTGATAATGGATCAATCAGACGATGCAGATGGTGCCAATATTGAATATTATGACGACGAAATTTGTACACTGCCCGACGAAATTTGTACGCCGCCCGAGCTTCTCGAGGAAGCTGAGAAGGCAAGAGATGAAGCCTTACCGAAGAAATCAAAAGATAAATATTACAAGAGATACGACAATTTCGTAAAATGGAAAATATCTCGGAACTCTTCAGAGAAGAATTTCATTTTTTTTTTCATTAACGTACAAGTTATCGATTTTTCAGTTTGCCCTAAGAATTTAATTGCATTTCTTCCTGATAATTGTGATCTCGTTTTTGTTCATTTATTGGAAACTACCTACCAGTATTTTGCTTTTATTCATTTTAGAAGTTACGTCTTTATGTTTCGTATTCGTGTATTTCAACGTTTTCCCCTCTACGATTTCGTTTTTTTTTCTGATTTTATCATCTTCAAATCATAATCTTCATTCGAAATTTGATTTTTACTTAATTGTTTCAGGAGAATATTTTACTTTTTGTTCCATTCACAACTTATTGTATCAATTTTTCTGTAAGATTTTTTCATTTTGTGATCTCAATTTTGTTCATTCTCCAAATTTACGCGAAATAGATACCTCTTGTTCGATTTGCATGAAAATTTCCTGATTTCTGTTGATCATTTTGACTAACAATTCCCTTGAGTTATTTTGTCAAAATCAAGGGATAAAGAATGAATTAAATTGCAATACTTTTTCTTCAACTTCTCTTCATGTGCAAAATAGATCATGAGATTGTAGTTAAAATTGCTTGCGTCTCCTTATATCACATACTTTTTAACCTCACAACACTCCTGAGAATCATGTCCTCAAACAGATCGAGAAAAGAATTCATATTTCTTACAGGTTATCATTTTTTTCAAGTACGAGTAACTTTCATGGTAAATTTTAGACATGAACAGAAAGGATGCGTGATCTTAACTGTTATCGGTAGAAGAATAATATATTATTTCCGTTTACTTGAACAAAAACACGAAATTCACAAACAAAAAATAGAATTACTTCTTCAAATCACAGGATATTCATTAATAGTTATTCGAAATAAAACACATAATCAAATGGACGAATAAGGAATTGCCATAAAGGTAGTCTTCTACGTCGTAAGTCTCCACTTTTTGAACGTTTCGTACACATCTAGATACCTTTCTATCAATACTCGAGGAAGTAAATCGTATACGTGAGTTTCCACAGCTTTGCGCAATTCCTTACATGCCATGGCTCGTAAAGGATTTTTCAGAAGGCACGTTTCATTCTGTAAGTAAAGCAGTACTTTTCGTTGAGTTAGGTGCTAATGAAACTTTCAGTTTTGATTCGAATGTACCGAAAAATTAATACTTACAAAAATAATGATTAGTAGAATAATAATTCATTACAATTTCGCCAACAACGAGTATCACCAACAACCGCACAGCACAGCATTTTCAAATAGATACAGTCAACGATTCTGAATTATCAATAATCAATATTGATGTAACGTATTGCGAAAGCGCTTCTCCTTTTCAGACATACGACCAGAAAAATAACTTCCTAGAAAAGCGGCTACAGTGACGTTTTTCCGCGACTCGTTCAATTTGCTCTACTCGCTGCGCTCGTGTCGCAACACATCGAACTCATCGCGAAAAACGTCACTTTCGCCGCTTATCTAGAAATATACTATTTTCCCAAACTTCTGGTGAGGTGATAACATTAATGTGTTCCAATGTAAGTGACAGTCGTTCGATCAATGAGACGTCAGACGTGACACAAAAGAATCACAAGAATGGTCAAAATTATGATGCACAAAATTACGCGTACATCAATCAGAGGAATTCTGTCCGCGTGCGCGTGACGCTGGGACTTTGAAAAATTTGTGACCTTTTTGACTCTTAACGCTGGCACTTGGAGGAATTCTTGGCTGTTTAATAGCCATAGAAAAATTTTCGGCTGTTCTATAGCCCTCTATGGGACTTGGAAAAATGTTTGGCTCTTCTATAGCCCACTATGGGACTTTAAAAAATTCTGACGCTTATTGAGGGAAGGCGGCCGCTATCCTTTTAGTTACTAGGGTCTCCAGGAATCTTATACTGGGGACCCTCTCAGGAATCTTAACGCTGGGATTTAGGAAAATTTGTGGCCCTTCTATAGCTCTCTATGGGACTCAAGAGAATTCGTGATCTCTATTTCCTTCACTTTTCTTACTTATTCCTTTTGTATTTCTTCATAATACAGTGGTCCGCAAGCTGTGCACCGTGGCGCTCTTTGGCGCACCGAGCCTTTGTCAGGGGCGCCGCGAGCTTTTCACTAAAATACTAAAGAGTTGCAATGTCACAAATAGAGCCAAATTTGTCACTCTTCTTGGTACTAAACAAGCAAAGCTGTCTTAATTTTATTTCTATCTTTTCTATCTACATATTTTGTATTTATTATTACTTAAATCGAATTGTATTACGGATTAATTTTGTCGCGGCAATGAAATAATTTGGAGAAAAGTAGGTCAGGTTAGGTTGGGTGCGCCGTGAAGATTCCTCTGACTGTAAAAGACACCGCCGTAGGCTATAAAAGATTACGGACCACTGTCATAATATTTGCTTTTTTATATTCTTCATCTGAAAAAGATTAGTTTTAGATATCACTTTCAGAAGTTATCCTATTGGGGACAGCCATTAGGCCTACATTCTGCGTAAACAAAAAATCTTGAACCCTCCACATTGAGTAAATAGAATGGAGTCCTCGACACTACGAGTCACCGTAGTATAGGTAGGTTGATTACATGAACACGTAATAAATAAACAAATTATCATCACCACACCAGTTTATTTGACGGTTTATTCGACGTAAAACTTTTTTTTCTTGGAGGACTAGAATTTTGTACAGACGGAAACAATAAATACACAGGGTAGTATAGTGTTTTGGTTCGAAATAGATTGAGTAAAATAGGTTGAGTCCGAAATAGGTCAAAAAATGAAATGAAACCATAAAAATAATCGAAAATCCGATGGAAAACAATTAAAATCAAGAGCTAAAAGGTAAACTTAAAAATTCGCGTCAAGAATAAACCGGATTGAAGATAAAAATTCGATTTAACAGCGACTGGTTTCGGTCTTACGGAGATGACCATCATCAGGCAACTGAAGAAGATGGCTGGGAGTATCCGAGCAGAAATCGCAAAATACGTGAGACAAAGGTGGCCGCTAAATCATTCAGAAGATGTTCGCCGTGAATTTCATGTGCCGCAACCGTTTCTGCCTTCTCTAAATGGTTCATTTATTGGTTACGTGCCCATGTAATCAACGACGGCCGTGAATCAACCTACCTATAACCTCCACATTGAGTGGCGGGTCTCTCGCAACTCTTACTCCCTAAGCAAGAGCCTGTAAATTTTGTTTTGTGTCTTTTGAGATGTATGCGCATTTGATTCTTATTGTATCACTTTTGATGACTCGACAGTCTGAAGAAATGGAAAGTTTTGTGTTGAGTCTTAATCTTTCTTAACAGAATTATATCCCAATGTATCCGTGGAACAGTGCAATAATACTCGATTCAAACCCCAGTGCACCCACAGTGCGTGTTAAAGGTACAGGAGAAAATAATATCCTAATTGAATTCTTGAAGATACTAGGTTTGAGAAAATGGGTGATATTGTTCATTGTTTGTGCCTATGTTCTTGAAGAAAATACTTGGGGATTAACGCCCTACAAAGAATTCTTCACTTCCGCGAATTAAGATAAGTCTGATGCAGTGAAGAGAGAGCCACCTTTGCCACTAACATTAATTGACAGTTGAATTCGTGAAGTACCTATACGTCGTTTCTGAGTTTCTCTCGCCAGCACTTAAGAAGTGATGCCCTCCAACATTTCCAAATTTAAGCATCGCGGGCACAGTCAGAACCTGAGTGTCGATCTTGATGACTTTACTATTTTCTTAGGCTCGTACAATAATTAATGATAAAATAAATCGCTTGTTAACAATTCCAAAGGACTTCGTTCTCCGATATAATTCCATTTTCGCAATTCAATATCAGATTTTGAAATTTCAAGAAAAATATCGATTCTATTCTGATAATGAAACTACTCGCAAAAAGCTCTCTAAATTGTTCACTGAAGAAAGGTTGCGAGTTGAGCTTCGACGTTGGTATGGTAGGAAGAATGTCACCTCAAGATTAGCTTACCTAACCCAGGCTAGACTATCTTCCGAACTGAGTTACAGTGAAATGGAATCGTTTCTCGTTTCTCGTCGATCTAGACAGCCAGACAGGGCATGTTCTACTCACCGTAAGCAATTGATGTTCAAGAAAGGCAAAAAACTTGAGGCACTCAAACAGAAGAATAACCTTCCTATTGTAGAAGAAGAGAGGACTTTTTTCCTCCTGTGGTTAACTGCACCAGTGTACTGCTTGACCATGAGGAAGAAGAGCTTTTAAGTAAAGGCTTGAAGCATTCCTTTCCACCTTTCAAACCTGAGCGGGTCATAGACAATTTAATGGCAGATCTGACCATCAGTAAAGCCTGCACTGGAGACAGAGTGAACAAGCTTGCCAACATCGTTCGTGATCTTAAGGTACCACGTGTAGATAAGAACACCAAATTATTGATTAATAGCATAAATAAGAAAATTTCAGATCACAGTCTTATAGTTACTCCAGCCAATAAAGGCAGTTCTGTCACTTTAATGACTAAAGTAGATTATAATACAAAATGTTAGATCTATTAAGTAGCTCTAATTGCAGTGCGTGACGATAATTTCAATTTTACCTCTTACAATCGCGTAAGGTTAGGAAATGTATTAATATAAGAGCGATCATCTACTGAAGAAGCAGCCTCTTAAGGATTTCCTCCTCGTACCTAATCCTGTTCCTCCTCGATTGTATGGGTTAGTAAAACTTCATAAACACGACTTCCCCCTTCGCCCTGTTGTATCTTTTATTTCTTCCCCCACTTGTTACCTCGCTAAATTTCTTGACAGCTGGGCTAAGTCGCGTGCTGAATTTTACTCAAAATTTTCTATCCGGAACTCTATCAAACTATCCTCTAAAATTGTTAACGTGGTTCCTCCTCCTGGGTCTATCTTGATCTCCTTTGATGTTGTCGGTCTGTTTCCTAATATTCCTATCCCCCCTACCTTAGAGCGTATTGAGGAAGTCTCGAAGGAGACTGAAGTGCCTACGCCTTTCTTGTCTGATTTCCTCATGCTTCTTAAGATGTGTCTTTCCCCTAATTTTTGTAAATTCGATGATAAGTACTTCATTTTCCCTGAGGATATTGGGATCCCTATTGAATACCCCTTGGGTTCCTTCATCTCTGAAGTCTTCATGGAGCGCCTGGAAAGTGAAATATTCGACTCCAAACACGACTCGCTTCACCATATTGTATATTGGTCCAGATATGTGGACGACATTTTATGCCTATGGAGTAGGCCCCTCTCCAAACTCCATAATTTCTTGACTTTCTTAAATACCCGTTATCCCTCAATAAAGTTCACTATGGAAATAGGTGGTACTAAGATTAGCTTCCTTGATCTTAATATTTCCATGGAAGAGGGTTCCCACACGTTTGGGATCTACAGGAAGCCCACCTATACTGGCTCCACCATCCACAATTCTTCCTTCTGCCCCCCCCCCGTCCACAAATATGCGGCATACCACAGTATGATCCACCGCGTAGTATCCCTCTCTCTCACTCCTAATGCTTTCAGTGAAGAGGTTGATCTTATAAAGACTATTGCTTGTCTGAATGGCGTGGAGATGGATTTTGATAATCTCATTCATAGGAAGCGAGTAAAGATTGCCCTAGATTCTACCACCTCCCTTACTCGCTCAACCCCCTCTCACAGAGATGATCCCAAATGGGTCCGGTTACCATATCTTGGCCAGAAATTTTCCTCATCCATCTCCAAATGCCTCAAACCTTACTCTCGACCCGCGTTTTACTCGTGTTCCTCCATGAGTAATATGTTTTGTAGACTCGAGGACCCTATTCCCAAACTTGAGAGGAGTGGAGTCTACAAACTTAAATGTAAGGAGTGCCCTGCTATATACATTGGTGAGTCAGGTCGTCAAGCTTCTATTAGAATTGACGAACACCTTCAGGCGCTTACTGACAACAAAAAGAAGTCTGCTTTTGCGACTCATCTCCTTCAGATGAACCACACTTTTGAGAGAGGTACCGAAGTCCTGCTTCATGAAGAAAATATAGGCGTCGTAAACGTAAAACTCTTGAAGCCATTGAGATCACTCGTCACATTAATGATCACGATTCCATCGTAGTGAATGATTACATTCCCGAATTCAGTTTAATAGATGAGTTATTCATCGTCTTGATTTTATACTCCTGCGGTGACCGCACAGTTCAATCGTTTTAATCGGTCGGTTGAATCGGCTTTATATTTTTTATTGTATTCTCCAATAAAGTGATATTTACTTGGAAGTATTTCGATCGATTAATTGGATGAAAATTTATCATATGATGAGCCGTAACATAAGAAATCGCATCTCTACTAAAAATATACACTTCGAATTTATTGAATTCTCGCTATTTGAAAAGAAATTTTCTTGACCGCATTATTTCTTAAATACTTGACTGGTATAGTTTAGTGATCTTTGCTCCACATGTATTTCTTATGGGAGCAAAATACTAAGTTGGAAGTGTCGATCGGTTTCCACCAATGATACTTATCGATTTTCATGACGTCACAATAATTTAGTCAATTGAGGAACATGTTGTACACCTTGAGCAACTCGTGAAAGCGATAGAAGAGGAGGGATTTAGATTGAAATTTACAAAATGCATATTTGTAAAACACAAAGTTGTGTACTGTGGTCATATGAGGTCAGACGCAATTTTGATAGTAAAGCTGACTTATTTGTATTTCTGCGATTTCAAAGTCAGTCCGAGTAATTCCAATTGAATATCGACTTGACGCCACCATAATTCTACGTTTTCTGGTAGAAATGTTGGTAGTTCAAATTTACCTGAAAATTTCATTTTTGTTACCAATTCCGTTCTCTCAGTCCTTTCCTGCTTTACACACGACGCGCACTTTGGGTTTGTACACTCACTGTCAGAAGTAAGAAATTTCCCGCACTGTGCACAATTTACGGTCATGCCAAATTGTAAAAAAAATTCAGTAGGAAATTATAAGTGTTTTTTTCTCTATAAAGCGCACTAAAATTGTTGAAAAAAAAATTGTTAGCATGAAAACTCTTGTATCTTGCAAAAAATCACGTCGGTAGTTACCAATGTTGAACAACTGTAGATCAGGGAGAGACGACATCAGCGATACGTGTGTATTCGCGTGCGTTTATTCAATCACTGTTGCAAACGCCTAGCAGTATACAGTAAAACCTCACTAAAACGGACCCTCTCCATTACGGAAACCCTAGGAAACTGAAAAAAACAGCCGGACCCGACGTTTTGCCATGTTAAATACACCCAGGAAGACGGAAACCCCAGGTCCCGGAAAATGGAAACGTTTTCATCGCTTTAACCTCATTAGTACAAAAGATGACTGATCGATTCCACAATATTTTTTGCCGAATTTTGCACGTTACCTTGTGATTCAGCCTATCTGATTGCCAGAATTTTTTTCGACTTTTCTGTACCCTCTCCATAACGGAAACCCCACTTAACGGAAAAAATTCTCCGGTCCGAGTGCATTCCGAGTGCATTCCGTCTTAGTGAGATTTTACTGTAGATGATAGACTAATAGATAATCAACATTATATTGTACATCATCCTTTAATTTGAGCTCACGCTTGCGTGTCTTATTGGGAGGGTACTTGAACACACCTACAATAAAATATTTAAAAAAAAAAAAGATCCGGTGATGCTGGGAAATAGTATATTTCTAGATAAGCGGCGAAAGTGACGTTTTTCGCGATGAGTTCAATGTGTTGCGACACGAGCGCAGCGAGTAGAGCAAATTGAACGAGTCGCGGAAAAACGTCACTGTAGCCGCTTTTCTAGGAAGTTATTTTTCTGGTCGTATGTCTGAAAAGGAGAAGCGCTTTCGCAATACGTTACATCAATATTGATTATTGATAATTCAGAATCGTTGACTGTATCTATTTGAAAATGCTGTGCTGTGCGGTTGTTGGTGATACTCGTTGTTGGCGAAATTGTAATGAATTATTATTCTACTAATCATTATTTTTGTAAGTATTAATTTTTCGGTACATTCGAATCAAAACTGAAAGTTTCATTAGCACCTAACTCAACGAAAAGTACTGCTTTACTTACAGAATGAAACGTGCCTTCTGAAAAATCCTTTACGAGCCATGGCATGTAAGGAATTGCGCAAAGCTGTGGAAACTCACGTATACGATTTACTTCCTCGAGTATTGATAGAAAGGTATCTAGATGTGTACGAAACGTTCAAAAAGTGGAGACTTACGACGTAGAAGACTACCTTTATGGCAATTCCTTATTCGTCCATTTGATTATGTGTTTTATTTCGAATGACTATTAATGAATATCCTGTGATTTGAAGAAGTAATTCTATTTTTTGTTTGTGAATTTCGTGTTTTTGTTCAAGTAAACGGAAATAATATATTATTCTTCTACCGATAACAGTTAAATTCACGCATCCTTTCTGTTCATGTCTAAAATTTACCATGAAAGTTACTCGTACTTGAAAAAAATGATAACCTGTAAGAAATATGAATTCTTTTCTCGATCTGTTTGAGGACATGATTCTCAGGAGTGTTGTGAGGTTAAAAAGTATGTGATATAAGGAGACGCAAGCAATTTTAACTACAATCTCATGATCTATTTTGCACATGAAGAGAAGTTGAAGAAAAAGTATTGCAATTTAATTCATTCTTTATCCCTTGATTTTGACAAAATAACTCAAGGGAATTGTTAGTCAAAATGATCAACAGAAATCAGGAAATTTTCATGCAAATCGAACAAGAGGTATCTATTTCGCGTAAATTTGGAGAATGAACAAAATTGAGATCACAAAATGAAAAAATACTCCCTAATACTTACAGAAAAATTGATACAATAAGTTGTGAATGGAACAAAAAGTAAAATATTCTCCTGAAACAATTAAGTAAAAATCAAATTTCGAATGAAGATTATGATTTGAAGATGATAAAATCAGAAAAAAAAACGAAATCGTAGAGGGGAAAACGTTGAAATACACGAATACGAAACATAAAGAGGTAACTTCTAGAATGAATAAAAGCAAAATACTGGTAGGTAGTTTCCAATAAATGAACAAAAACGAGATCACAATTATCAGGAAGAAATGCAATTAAATTCTTAGGGCAAACTGAAAAATCGATAACTTGTACGTTAATGAAAAAAAAAATGAAATTCTTCTCTGAAGAGTTCCGAGATATTTTCCATTTTACGAAATTGTCGTATCTCTTGTTATATTTATCTTTTGATTTCTTCGGTAAGGCTTCATCTCTTGCCTTCTCAGCTTCCTCGAGAAGCTCGGGCGGCGTACAAATTTCGTCGGGCAGTGTACAAATTTCGTCGTCATAATATTCAATATTGGCACCATCTGCATCGTCTGATTGATCCATTATCACAATCTCACAATTAAAAAAAAGTAAAATTACAGTTTATGGACGCGTACCTATGAAACAACTGTGAATAAGAACTGAAGTTGAAACGTTCAAAACACCGTATTGCACTGCACTGAAATATAATATAGCTAAGTTACGGCCGCCTGAACATGCGTCGCGGTGGCCGAGTGGTTAGAGTAACGGACAGCTACGCACGGAGAACCGCACGGAGAACCGGGTTCGAATCCCAGCGCCGCCGAAAATTAATCCGTAAATTAATTACAATAAAATGGTGGAGTTGAAAGAATGAAGCGGACAGAAAGAGCGACCCACGTACAACCGATGGAGAAAAGAATGAAAATCGTGAAGAAAAGTAAAAATTGTGGAGAAAAGTAAAAACAGTGGAGAAAAGTAAGTACAATAAGAAAAAGGGCATCTTTCACCACGGACGAAAGCGCACTTTGCAGACATAAGACCAGAAAAAGAATATTGAACTAAAAAACACTCACGCAGTCGCGTGAGTAATATACGACTTTTCCTTTGACTAATCAAATTTCATTAAGAGAATCACTCCTCCTAATAACTTATAAATTTTATTTATTCTCTCGTCATCATCTGTATCTAAAGAAAAATAGTCGGCAAATGTTTCAAACCTAACCTAACCTAACCTAAAGAAGCCCTCACTGTGTAAATAATTCTTGTAAACTAATTTAATGAACCCTTTGTCAAGAATGAACCTGTTGAATAAAAGGTTCTTCATCACAATAGACGTTCTGATAACAAAAGAATAGAATTTCCTTCTCGTAATGTGAGCAATTACTTGTGATAGTGAGAAATTTCTCTAAAAAAATTTTAAATTTCTCAAGAACTACTCATCCTATTCTCAAAAAAAATTGCAGGTGCACATTTCTAACCTAACCTAACCTAAAAAAGCCCTCACTGCACTGTGTAAATTATTTCAATGAACTCTTTATCAAATGAACCTGTCAAATAAAAAGTTCTTCATCACAACACAATGGACGCACTGATAACAAAAGGATAGGAATTCACTTCAGGTAATGTGCGCGACTACTTGTAATAGTGAGAAAAATGCAAATTTTTCAAGAAATACTCATCGGATTTTCTGAAAAAATTGAAAGCTTCTCGAGAACTACTCGTCCGATTCTCGAAAAAATTGCGGGTGCACATCTTCAAATATATTACTACAATATGGCCAAGTTACCGGAAAATCCCTCGGATAGTTTTGGAGGAGTTCCACGGACAAACACATACTCAAAATACTGAAAAATTTCTCAAAAAATTGCGAATTTCTCGAGAACTACTCATCCGATTCTCACAAAAATTGCGGGTGCACATATTCAGATATAATACTACAATATGGCCAAGTTACAAAAAAATCCACCGGGTAGTTTCGGAGGAGTTCCACGGACAAAAAAATCTTATACATACATATATATATATATATATATAAGGAAACCTGAAATTTTTTTTTATGCTAGTTGTGATCTATGACCTCTAAAACGTCGAGAAAATTCATTGCCCCCTCCCCCTGTTCACCTTGCTACGGGTGTAATACCTCACTTTTCCGATTGGAAAAGTCGGTAAAAAATACATAATAGTGAAATTAATTGTACTGCAACACTGCTGTCATCCAGATTCTGATCTTTATTAATAAGTAGTAATTTGTAACTCAGTAAATCTGTACATTAACAAATGAAGAAGAAACAGCCCCTTGATAAATTTCATGATAGATACAGCAGTGTTGCAGTACAATTAATTTCACTATTATGTATTTTTTGTTCAGCTTCAGTCAGATACATAAATAAAATAGTATAGGTATTAGAATTCTGTTTGGTTACAACAGAGATTTCATCAATTTAAAATCTTGTTTTATTCTTTTACCGACTTTTCCAATCGGAAAAGTGAGGTATTACACCCGTAGCATGGTGAACAGGGGGAAGGGGCAATGAATTTTCTCGACGTTTTAGAGGTCATAGATCACAACTAGCATAAAAAAAAATTTCAGGTTTCCTTATATGTATATATAAGGAAACCTGAAATTTTTTTTAGGCTACTTATGATCTAAGACCTCTAAAACGTCGAAAAAATTCATTGCCCCCTCTCCCTGTTCACCTTGCTACGGGTGTAATACCTCACTTTTCCAATTGGAAAAGTCGGTAAAAGCTTAACCCTACATTCAAACAAAAGGGTGCTTAGGATGTCCCGAGGATTTGAAGACCGGAACTTCGTCGTCGTCGTCGTTTCCTTTTCCTTGCGGTAGACCTAGTGGCCTGTCTGCGGTGTAGATGAAGCCGAGTTCCCAGAAGATTCGCTTGTGTCGGTGAGCTTCTTCCTTGGTCTTGAATAAGAAAATAAGAACATGGCGTTCGGAGTAATAGGAATAAATTCACATAAGTAAAATAAAAGTCGTCATAGGAGTGGTGAATAAAATAATGATTAATGGAGGGAAAAAATAAAAGATAATTAATGATCAAATCTCCAGTGGCGGCAACGGCAAACAATGGCTGATCGGCAGAGAACTAACATCAGCACGGCCTCCTTGGCCATCGGAGACAGGCTGGATTGAACGGACGGATAAAATTACGGCAGGGTGGCTTTGGAGAGCGGGATGGCCCCGCGAAATGGCTAAGCAGCCCATCATATCGTGAGTTGGAAGAATTAACGAGACACATCAACAACACGAGAAGTTGCACTTACAAATTGAATCAAAATTTAAATAGCTGTTCACAGCTTTGCGGAATTTAAAATGATGTGGGTATTTTTGAAACAAAATCATCCGAGTGAGAGATGTAAAATAAATTTGTTATTCCAGAAAATTCTAGAACAAAAAACAAAAGTCAAAAATTTAGCGCAAAGTCACCCCAAAATCACTAAACTTTTAATGCATAACGGAAACAAAAACGAAAATAACAAAGCGAAACTTTTTTAGCTAAAAAAGGAACGAAATTAGAACGAAACAAAATGAAAATAATTTTGTTATGATAAGAAAAACGCGACAACGCCGATAACACTAATTTTCAAACAAGCAATCCTAATACAAAAATACCCACAGCTTACTGCGCTGTGGACTGTAGTAGGTAACGTCCGTGACATGACGTGAGCGTCTTAACTGATCCAAAGAAGAAGAAAGAAGAAGAAATAATAGTGATTACAATACGGTCGGCCTCGAGAACCGGGCCGACCCTAAAAAGAAGAAACAAGCAGCCAATACCAAGCTGGAAGAGGGTCGGCCAATCTTTTCTTGAATTTTGATGGATATTACAGCACATTATCAAATTGCAAAATATTGTGCAGAATGCTGCTAGCTAAATGCTGAAATTCCTTCTGATCACACTTTCAGTGACTTCCATACTTGAACTGAGCTACAATGACGTATTAGTGGGTGAGGGGGGGGGGTCAAGTATATGGGTAGCTTAGATACCTTCCTGCTGATCAATGAAATTGGCTCATATTTGGAGCTTCAAATGCACGCTCCCCCTTAGGGGTGAGGGATAGAACTCTGGGGGCTCTAACCTGAGAATGTTGTTTAGGCATCTGCTTAGAGAATATATATTGAGTTTGGTCAAAATTGGTTCATTGTAGCTCAATACCAATTATATGCTTTCATCAGGATACAGAACAATCATTTATTCATTCTGCTGTATCGCTTCAATACACAACTTTTGTTCAAATTGTTTGAAGCAATTTCAAGAATTCATCTCTCATCACTTTTCTTCTATTTTGTAAAAGCAAACTATCTACAAAGATACCAAAACTTCATGAACAGTTATTCATCCGTTGAAAATAATTTTACAGTTTGAAAAATAATACATTCAATTTCACAACGTTTTGAACGGTCACCGTTCTTTCTTAAGCAAACAACACAAACTGAAGAAATACCACAGGTAAATACAAAGATAAGTACCTACAGAGAAACACAGAATACACAAAAATACAAGACAATGAATCATACATATCTTTTCAAAGCGTCAAATAAAACAATTTTAAATTACAGCAGTCCGTTTTAAAGTTCACAGATTTATCATGAGTCATAATTTCTACCATTTCTCAAATCTTTCTCCTGTAGACATTATTGTCTACATAAGCTAAAATAAAGGTACTGTCAAAATTAAAATTATGGTTAAAAATTCCAGAGTGGCATGCCAGAGCAGTATGATTGTTTTCATTATTAATGTCCTGGGTTGGGAGAGTCTTTTCTCCAAAAGTTGACAAGTCTCTCCCACATAGACACTGGGGCATTACCAAAGTATCTTGCTTCTTTCAATATTTGTTCCAAGTTCTTATACTCAGAAAAGAAAAAGAAAAAATGCCCTTCAATTTTAAAAAGGGTGATAATGTATGTGTGTGTGTATCTGTATTCTGTATATGTTGTTGCAAGCTGTTTAAGTTAATTCGGGCAATTTTAAGACTCGACTGTCTACACCCCCAGGTGCGGTTTTGAATACAGATTGTCACATTAGTTATCCCAGTCATAGTTTGGCTCAACCATTATTGAGACAGGCCGTCTTTTCAAATGACAATCAAGAAACTCGAGATGTTGAGAAAAATACCACACGTATTATACTTATTTTTAGTTGTAAAATGAATTTACAAATCAATGAACTTGCTATGTGAGCAGGAATTAAGTATTACCAATTGAAATAAAATCTATTGTTGTTACCGACCTTGTTGTTTAGTAAAATTGTGCCCAAGACATTAATTTGATCTTCAAAAACTACTTATTGTCTACATTTGTCAATTATTTCATCAACAGCTGACTGTGTGTAGTTCAAACCATTGAACAGATTCTTTATCTCAAGTACTTTCTGTCAATCAAGGAATAATTTTTCCCAAAATATTGGGCAAGTCATTATTGTTTACAAACGTTTGACGCAGTGTTGAAAAATCTTGGAAATTGATTACATGAGTACCTATGTTTTGAAAATTTCTTCACCAAGTGAGCGAGACAATTTTTGCTCAACCATATAGTACTTGGTTTTGCGTTTCAACATACGACCATCTTTGAAAACATGAAAGTAAATACATACTCATGCAGTTGTATAAAAAATAGAAATAGAACTCATAAACCAAAACTAAAAATAAAATGATCAAAATAAATCAGTCATTATACTGATTGATCATTTCATCAGACATAACCTGCAGCTTATTTTAAAACGCATCAGGAAGACACACAGGAGGAATTCATTTACATTGGGTAAAATAGTTGAATACATGGCAGCATTGGAAAGCAAGCACTTACATACAGGTGCAAATTTGCAAAACTTGCCGGTGATAAGGCAAATGGCAAGGTAAGCACACAAGTACAAAAGCTTCCTTACCATGGTGCAATGCAAGAGATTTTTGACATGTTTTAGCGTCTCAAAATTTTGTCAAAATTTCTTTGGCGACGATTTTTCAATTGTCTCCTGCTTTTGGAATTGAATACGTAGCTAATTCTCATCTCTCTCTGTACTGCGTGCTGGACACAGATGCGTTTTTTCATAGCTAGATTCTTCATAATTCTTTCCAAACCTGTATTCTTCTGTCTAACGTCTTCACTTATTATAAAAATATCTTCCCCAGTCAATTCTCTCTCATTATTTTTATTTTTCTTCCTCTTTCTTATCATTGTTCTTCTTCTGATCCTTCTGGTTATCAGATTTAACTTTACAGATGCATACATTGGGAGGACTTACAATGTACCTGTTTCAACCCCTGGTGAGAGCGCCAGGATATTGTTGATTTTTTTTTGCTGTCGTTCCATTGTTGCCTATATTTCTAAAAATTTGTTTCTTCTTCTCTTTCTTTCAAAATTATCAATAAACAAGGTACACGTCAAAGGTCCCAAGAAGTAAAGAAATTGACAAACAAACTGTAGTATACCATTTCTCAGCGGAATCCTCCAGAAATAGGCAAATAACTTCCCAGAAGCGAAATTTATCAATTTCCCATCATAAATTGTGACCCTGTCTACAGAAACCCACCTTATGCGTTATCAGTAACGCATGCTTTTCATATGTAAACTGATAACGCATAAGGTAGGTTTCTGTAGACAGGGTCACAATTGTCAATCATGCGTCCACATTAATTGAGGAATTTCTGAGCCAAATTTAGTGATAAAAGCGTCTTTAAAGATAGTGGTGAGAGAACAAGGAGCCAGAACAGGTATTAAAAGAAGTGCAGCAGTCGCAGAATTATGTGACAAATAGAAAATGAGGATTCATTCAACTTGTTGAGAAATGTACCCAAAAATGCAATGGCAGCGGGGAACCCGCTGTCCCGAGTTCAAGATTCAAAATTCTTCCAAGTCCCTCTTCTATCATATTATATAGCTCAGAGGTAAGAATTTTTCCAAGTCCCCTGACCTAACCTCGAGATTTGAAATTCTTCTAAGTCCCCCTTCTATCATATATAGCTCAGAGGTAAGAATTTTTAACCTAACTTGACTTTTTTTTTTTTTTTTTTACCCCAATCCCATATAGGTGGGGCAAATTTATTGCCTATTCGCTTCCCACTGAGTATAATATAATGGCAGTGCTCAGTGTGCTCAGTGGGAGACAGACACAGAGAGAGAGAGAACTATTTGGATTATTGTTCATACCAACATCTCCCTACGTACTTACAAGTATATCGAAGGAGATGCTGGGATCGCTTATGCTTAAGGCTAATTTTTTACATGGCTATTGTATGGATGGAATTGGAAACTATTGTATAAAAAGGAGATACTATTGTAAATAACTTATGCTTAAGGCTAGTGGAAATCTCTTATGCTGAAGGCTAAAAATGAGCCGTGACACTGCCAACACAGCCAGTTTTTCTTGCAGCTAAATGGTCAAGTCATTAGCATGTCTCTTCATCATTGCGTTCCACAGGTGGTTCCAATTTTATATTGAAAATCTGTCTGGCATAAAAACCAATATAAAATATTTTCTGGCGTTGCCAAATTAATAAAGATCATGTTTCATGTCTTCTATAAGGTAGCATGCTCCGCTCGTTCGCCCCATTCTTGGTCTAGTGTAAGCCTACTTTAGAATATTTTTGACTAATGGCTTTTGGAGGGCTCACTGTATAAGTCTGCTCTAGGCTAATAGCTTTTGGTCAATTCTTTTTTTGGTCTAGTATCAGTCTACTTCAGAATCGTTCGCCCCGCTTCTTGGTCTATTATAAGTCTACTTTAGTATATTTCGGCTGATGAGATTAGGGACCTACAATAGATGATAGGAGGGGACTTGGAAATATGCCCCCTTCTAGAGCCACTTCAGGTTTAGCATATAATATAGGCTCAGCCTAGTATACTGTATATTATGGAACTTTTTATAGGTACTGTATAGGTATTAGCCCTAGTTTTTCAAGATTTAGGGGGTAGAACGGACGGCCCCTTTTCTTGCGCTAGTAAAAATTTAATTTAGAACACTTCAAGCTAGAATATGTATATTAGACCAATATAAGTAGGCCTATATAATTAAGCCTATATAATGAAGGCTATTCCTTTTAGAGCATACTGATTCAGGTTTAGTATAATGAAAGCTTCAGAGACCCAAGGTCAATGGTACAGATGGACGGATGCACGCACGCAAAATTTAAAATCGAGGTAGGGATCATAATAGGCCTATACAATGAATATTAAGAGAAGCCGATACTTACTTAATATAATAAACTAATTTTACGTGAGTGTATCCGGCTTCTCTTGATATATCTAAACCACGTACCTACGAGGAATCGCTATTTATTTTATTTCATTTATTTTACTTAATTTAAAGTGCCGCCCAACAGTCTTGGAGGACCAATTATAGGACGCTATACAATGAAGGCTATAACTACTACAGCATACTGATTCAGGCTTAGTATAATGAAAGCTTCAGAGACCCAAGGTCAATTGTACGGACGCACGCACGCACGCAAATTCCTCAATACTAATAAGTAGGCTACTTACAACCGTCATGCTAAATATTGCAGGTTTTTTTTTCATTTCTGTCAGTCAACAGTTTTGATTTTTAAAATTTTTGGGAGTAATCTTTGATGTTTACAAACATTCTTCTCAATGTAATGAATCTTTAGAATCGTTTTCAAGTTTAAAATGTAAGACTTCTACAATCCGCTTCTATTCTCTGTTCATTCTACATGAAGGGATGAACAGTACGTTCCTGAAGATGATACGTGAAGTATCAAAACGTCGAACTTATATTTGTATGTCAAAATAGTGGAAAATAAAGCCGTAATTCGTATTCCCAAATATGCGTACCAAATACTTGTTGACGTACACGTATTAAAAAAAATACCTTTGCACGCACTCGCACCCCCATTTGCTCAAAAAAATCCTCAAATAAAACAGTTGCAAATCGGATCGGCCTGACAAAAAATTGGTTCCTTGTAGTAAGTCGTAGTAAGTCGGATCGTTGTTAAGGTAGATCAACCCTTAGAAAGAGAACGACGCGACGCCACCTCTCTCTCTCTCTCTCTCTCTTCACTCGTCTAAAGAATGCCGTCTCAAATACCTGGACCTATGTAAGTAACACATATGCGCCTACTTCTTCCTGCGCAGCACTCTCAATGCCAATCTTATAATATTATTGATTATATTTGCACCTGCGCAAAAGGACCAAATTCTGTACACCATTTCTTGCATACATTTGCAAAACTGTACATGCGCAGAAGAGGCAATCTCCTAGAACACTGGTTCTGTAACTACTGAGGGATGGTCAGCTCTGAAGTTATGTTGTTGAGGAGCAGTTTAATGTTCTCCGCATTGAGTCGCATGTCCGTGCAAAGTCCTAATGCTAGGTCTGCAACAAGAGTTTTTTTGATGTTGTCAGATTTCTCCACTGGAGGAAGGGCAAGTTTTCTGCCCTTTTCAAGAAGTCTGATCTTGTCACCTGGAAGCTCTATATTAGATAGGTTCACTACAGGAGAAGCAAACGTAGAAGAGTTTTTGACAGATACGGTTTCAACCTTGGAGAACGGCTTCTCCAATTTTGAGAGCGTGTGTTGTGATGTAGAATTCTTGCTAGCTGTTTTAGTTCACTCTGTAATTGAATCAAAAAGGTTTGTATAGTTCCACAGGAGGGAAGAGAATACTGCACGCCTGTTACTAGGGTGACGCGATGTGACGCGCGCGTCACCTGGGAAGAATTGAGGAAAACAAGAAGATATGCAAAAATTTTGGACTCCCTAAAACCTGCGTCATGTGAAATTTCACTTGCATCACCTAGAACCACCTTCTAGTTACAGGCTTGGAATACTGAGACAAGTCAAAATCCAAGAGAAGAGGTTAGAAGTCATTGCTTCCTTGCCATACCACGTGCGTTTCTCTGCATCAAGCCATTTTCTCAGTAACCAACGGTGTCAGACACAAATTTGCTCCATTTGCACTTTTACTCATTCCTTCTTGCTCTCTAAAAATTGAATAATAGCCCGAATTAACCCAATTTGTACATAGTGATTTTTTGTACTAATAAATAAAAAAATTAAGAATAATAATTTAATTGATATAAATAATAGGCCTATTATAATAATAAAAAAATTATTATTTATTATTAATCAATAATTAAAATTAATTAATATTCAAAAATAAAAAACGCTACCAACTTCTCTGCTTATACGCATAAAATTTTCTTTGTCTACATTCCTTTCTTCCATCCCAATCTGCTTCTGTGTTTGAAATACTATAGCGCCATACAAATGAAACACTATTTCCTCGTTTTTTGTATTAGGTATTTACCGTATTTGTTGACTATCCTATCTCATTGCTGATCAAGACCATCCTTTTCTCGTTCCAATCAAAGCACCTGTCACTTTGTTTTTGACACTTACGACTATTTCTGATCACCTGTACGTGCACGTCAATACATTTAACTTGATCTACATTATTTTGCTGATCATCCCCTAAATCATGATCAACTCTTTGCCATGCCTTCTTCTTTGACGTTCACATGCAGATACAAAATACCCTTCCATCGAGACCGGATACGACGCATTCAGAATCCTTACAGACAAATCCAGAACCCTTAAAGCTTAAATATTGCCATATTTTTCATACACACAGCGCAATGATGAACCACCTACAATATACTCAATGTATTCCTGGTACTCTATAAAAACGGCTGTGGAATGGTAATACGCAGGGAGTTCTTTTTGGCAACAACGTCATGTCAGCATAAAATCGCTGCGTTTGCGCTTTTTTTTCCCGTTCATTCATGAAATGTAATTTATTGTAACAGTGGCCTATATTTTTCACCTCATATAAGAAAACATATTGTGAATTTATCATAATAGAATATCGTGAAGACCATCTTGTCTTGTCATTTCACATAAGTGTTATCTAATCCATTTTTGATCAACCAGATTTATGGATCCCATCTTTTTCGCCACTGCATTGTGCATTCTTGTATTGGTCATAATCATATTCCTAGTGAAGCACCCCTTATTCTGTTGAGCTAATCCTTCACCAAACCCAACTGTCAGGAACATAACCCCAAACCCACCTGACAAACGGTCTAGGCGTTTTTGTAGACAAGGAAAGGAAAGGGTCAGAAGAAGATATGTATGAAAATTGTCACAGAAACAGGCCTCAACTTTAAAACGGTTTCATTATAGAAAGTTTATCAGAATCAAAAAGACATAAAATACTAACGCTGCTGTCTAAGACGGATGGCCTACAAAGTCAAAAACGGAGACAATTTACTGACCTCTCTTTGTGTCACCAATCTGCTGAAACTGAAGCCCAAAAAAAATATTGTGTCCAGACATAAATGTGACATTTATTTGTCTTTAAAAGAACATAATTTTCTTTGAGATAGAATATTTCATCATACAAAATATTATTTCTTGTCAGAGGAAAGTTCACAAACATCTACATTACAATTTTCTACTTTGACTAACGCGTTTATTATATTAGTCCCAGAATGCACCATAGTTGCGAAGTTTTGAAGTATTTCGTCAACTGCGTAAACATACATCAACTCTTCTGTGGCATTATAAACTTTACCACCACCACCACCACCACCACCACCCCCACCACCACCATCACCAAACAGTTTTTCAGGGATCGAGAAAAGTTTGTCCTCCAAATGAACATGAAAACCCGAGAGCGTTCCTATGAAGTCGAAGAGAACATTGAGGGAGGTCTTAAGGTGTTTCCAGTCCTTATCTGGGCGCTTGGCTTCTTGTGTTATTTTTTCTTGCAATTCAACGTCAGCTACTGCAAATGATGCAATGAAGAAAAGTGATATCTGTAAATGAAGAATATGAAACATACTATTAAGTAAGTGAATAATAATAATGATAATAATAGATAGAAGTTGAAAGGGAGTTGACGGAGGCCGAGTATGAGGAGAATGAACAGCAAGAGGAAAATGAACAAGAACAGATACACCAGGTAGAGCCACCAGAACCAAAAGAGAACATCCAGAATGATGAAGATGGGTCCCAGTCAGATAGAGAAGCAGAGCAAGAATATGCGAGAGCACAACCAGAATTCATGGAACACCCAGTACTTCATAGGCCAAGGATACCAAAAGTAAGAAAAAGCATAAAAACCAAAAAAAAATCTAAAAGCTATAAATAAGAGCATTAAAAAGGACCTACATAGCAGTAATGAAAAACATATGGATCTATATGGAAAAATCTATTGTGCAGCAGTGGCAGTAGTACAAAGCTTGGGAATGACAGTATAGAAAGTACAGAGCAGAGTGAATCTTGGCCGTAGAGACAACAGAAGCAAGAAAACAAACCCAAATAAATGATTAGACTAGAGAACAAAACAAAAGAACTGAGAGCTGATCTAAATGCAATAACAGCATATAGCCAAATAAAAAACAAAATGAGCAAACGGTCCAGGAATAGACTTGTAAGGCTGAAGCAGAAATATGAAAATCGTGCAAAATTTGAAAATGAAAACAAAGAAGTAGCTGAAGTGCAGAATACAATAAAGCAGAAACTGATGACTAAGGCTGCAAAATTGAAAACCTATACAAAAAGCTACCAAAGGAAAATGGATAGGTAATACGTACTTACAAAAAAAAAAAAAAAAAAAGGATGTGTCTATTTACAGGTAATGTACCTACGGGTAAAATGCTGTTTTCAGGTACAGTACCTACGCGTAAGAAGCTATTTGCAGGTACTGTTATAAAACTACGTTATATTGAAAAAAAACAAAATAAAAATTAGCTATCACAAAATGTATAACTTCCTGCTGCAGCTTTGTGGAGAGATCAGGGGGGCACTGACTACATCTTCTTTGCGACAAACTTTACATTTTTCTGGTAGCTGTATTGTAGGCTGTAACACAATATGGTTAAGTGCCTTTTACCCACGTTTGGTGACCTTTACCATCATTTTATCCGTGTGGGGTGTTCTTGTAATTTCTGAACTTGGCTCTGATTGGTCCTGTGTTTCTTTCTCTTGCGTGGATGTATTGTTGTGATGATGGGATTGGTTTTCTGTTGTGGTAGGGCGCATTTCCATTGTTCTGGCCACTTCTGCCTTAATTCTGTCTCTGATATCCCTGGCAAGTCGACTCCTATTCTCTATTGCTCTTTTTTGGTATTGGCAATGCGCTGTTGGCTTACAGGCATCTCTGGAAATTTTTCAGAGAATTTTTTATGTAACTTCTGCCTCCATGCCGTACAGTCCATCTCTAACTTAGTGCACATGTAGTAAGAGGGTATTATGAATTTGTTGACGCCTTGAGACCATTTCATTTGTTTTACTCTCTGATGTTTGCGCGTGACTGTGGCCGTATCATCCTCATGGTTGGAAGCACCAGGTGGCGCGTTCAATGCTATGTTTTTTTTTATTGAGCCGGAGTTCGCTTGTGTGTCTATTTAGAGAGGAACAAAAATAGGGACCTAACATATTCAAAACAGTTCGATTTACAGTGAGGTGTTATGTAGACAAACTTTATCGTGTTGCGAGGAAAAGAATACTCTGTGCGCGAGTGCGTGTCTGAACGTGTCAACTCATTGCCAATATCGGCTACAATGTCCTATAACGGCAAAGATATCCAATAACGGCAAAGATATCCAATAACGGCAAAGATATCCAATAACGGCAAAGATAAGATGAAGCCGATAGTAAATCGTTTGAATCTATCACAAATGCAGCCAACTCAGTCAAGAAAAAATTAAAAACAACGGTAAGCGATATTTGTGGAATATTACATATTGTACAACATACTGGTGATGATGGCCAGTCTTCAGTGACGGTTGGTGCCCGCTCATGAAGGAAAATGAGAACAAACAATTATATCAACTGATAAGCAGCTTTCAACACAAAGTCCTCAACTCTCTGAGTTCCATACAGAATAGTGTTATTGCACTAAAAAGAACACAGAAGGCTGTGGGGGCGGATTTAGCTCAGAATTAGGTCATGAGCGAAATCAAAAACATATCCATGAATGTTACCCCCCAACCAACTTATGCTTCTGCTCTTACGAGAGAACTTCCTAACCAGAATCCAAAACCAAATGATGAAACAATCATGATTAAATGTGAAGGCGATGCCGAAGAAATAGTAAATCAAATTAAATCAAAAATTAAACCATCAAAGATTGGAGCCTCTGTAACTTCTATTTATAAATCAAGAACCGATAATAAATTGGGAATCCTCAAGGTAAAAAATAAAGAACAAGCGAGCAAAATGTTAGAAGAGATAAATAAGCTAGAACTCCCAGCAACAACAGAAATTTTGTCAAAACTTCAACCAGCTATCATTGCATTTGGGGTGCAAGGGGTAACTGAGGATGAAATCAAGTTAGCTGTAACTAATGTCATTGAAAAAGAACCAACGTTTGTGTCACTGAACTCCTCAACTAAAACAGTTGAAAAGAAGGATTATTACAACTTCAACTCAAGATCACCTAACCAACTTATGTGTGAATATTCGAGCTTTCAATATAAAACTCATATATCAATCCGAGTGTGCAAACGATGCAGAATGTACAGCCATTCAGAAGATTGATGCAGTGCTACAGAATCAACAATCCAAGTGGGGGAAAAAGCCACCGAATCAAGAAAGTGTCCAACCTGCGCAATCAAACATCATGACGACATTAAACAACTACATCCCAGGATTCCAGATCCAATCAATGCGGCAGTGAGCAGAACAGACCATAAGATATACCCCCAAGCTTGTCCAACATACGGTACTCAATACTTATTAAAAATATGGTAAGAAGGTATGACTTCTAATAATAGATCTAATTTATTTAACCCAGCTAAAACTACTACAAATAATAACATAAATAAAAACAATAAGACAATAGAAGACGATAAAAATAAAATTAAGGTTAAATATTTAAATATGGATTGAAAAAAGGCCCAACAGCTGGAAATTTTAAAAGATTGTAAAAACGAGTTAATAATTCTGGCAGAACCCAACTACAAAAATGAAAAACTTCTTGGCCTAAGAACTGATATTTACTCAGCAATCACAATGGGTGATATACCTAGCAATTTGTTACAAAAATTGCATCAACTTGTTTGAAATTCAAAAGAACCAATCTGCCATAATTATAAAAATAGAGGAAGTAGTAATCATTGCAATATATTGGTCGCCAAATGAATTGAATGAAATTATAGAAAAGAGAATTAGAGATTTACAAGAATAGACCTGAAAAATGAAAAAGTTATTTTGATAAGAGATTTCAATACTAGATCAGTTATTTATGAGAAACTAAACGGCATAAGTTACAATAAAAGAAGAACCCCAGCCTTTGAAGAATTCTTAATGACAAGTAAGAAATCCATACAATTATAAAACATTTGAAAATAAAAACGGATCTAGCGTAATTAATCTGATAATCACCAATGAAAGGATTAAAAATCAGGTTCAAAAGTCTTTTGTACCATAAATCAATAAACTTTGAAATTACAGATATTTGTAATTTTGAACATGAAAAGAACAAAACATGAGCTGTTAATTATGAAAAGTTTGAAAGGATAATTGAAGTAGGTAACAGATTCTGAGGAAATAGTGGAAAAAATTGAAAACAGTATGGACATAATTAGCTAGACAATCAATTAATAGAATTCTCTGAAATAATTAAGAGTAAGCGAGAAGAATGTCTAGTTGAGATAACAGAAAGGAAAAATGAGACATGGTGGAATGATAGATTAGAAACCCAGAAAAAATTAATTAAAAAGCTAACTAGACTTAAATACAGATATAAAAGAGTCAAAAAAAAACATGTAGGTACCTAGAGAGTCTAATAGAATTAATGAAAATTTTGAAATCACAGTATACTCAGGAAATAATAGAGAATAAAAATATATGGAAGAATCTTAGAACCGAGAGCTCAGTTTGGAGGGAAACCCTACAAAATTATAATGGAGAAATATAAGAAATTTGAATTCCTTCCCATCAAACTTGGTAATAAAATTATCACTGAAGAAAAAGAAAAGGAAGTACAAATAAATTTTTCCAACTATTTTTCCAAACATATAAATGATCCCCTCAAAGAATATGAGAATGAACAAGGAATTAACATAAAAATTAACGAGCTCCTAATAAAAAACATAATAAAAAAACTAAACAATAGGAAGGCTAACGGCCATGATGATATCTCCAATAAAATGCTCAATAGATATAATTAACAAACAGTCCCCAGAAATCTTCAAAACAATTTTTCAGAAACTTTTAAGCATTAACTAAGTATTTCCCAGAAATGTGGAAACTAGGTAAAATAAAGCTCTTGAATAAACCTAATAAGAATCTTGCTGAAATAAACTCATATTAGACCACTAACCTTACTGCCCACCCTTGGAAAAGTGTATGAGAAAATAATAAAATATTATCTTAAGTTGATCAAGAAATTGAAAAACTTAGTATTTTTCCTGCGAACAACAATATGGATTTAGAGAAGGGCGATCCACAGAAACAGCCTTGATTGAATTAACTAAAACGCTGGACCAATTGGGAAATAGTAGATTTCTATACAAGTTGGAAAAGTAAGCGCTTGCGACTCGTTGCGATTGCAGCACTCGCCAAGGCTCGTGTTGCAACAGTCGCAACTCATCGGCAATCGCTTACTTTTCCAATGTGTATAGAACGTTATTTTTTCTAATAAGTGCGAGAAAAAGCATTTTCCGAAAAGATTATTGCGAATTAAAACGACTAATATACAAACAGTGAAGAAATTAAATTAGAAGCAGTGAAGAAATGAGATAAAACAGTGAAGAAATGAGCGATTTTCCCCACTGTTCGGAAGCGCGCTACAGCGTAACGCACGGTAGGGCAATCACCAGTTTTGTCAACGCTTTTCACTAGGGAAAGAGCGCGCTTTTGTAGCACGTATTAGGAAAACATATTTTTCTGTTTTCAAAGTCTCTGAATAATTTGTATTAATAGACCGTTTTTTTGTGACGTCACAAACTCCACATCTGTTTACTCCAACGTACCCTACAGCCCATCAAAATTGTCGATCTTACCCTAAATTACCAACTTGGTTTGTAAACAAAAACAAACTCCATAAGAAATACACGGGAGCGTTTCAATCTTACGTTCAGATTTGAAAACCAGAAATAAATAAAGAACCGCAGGTATATTTTCAAATACTTGAGAACTTCCTACTTCTGAATATAAACACGTAATTGCTTATTTATTCCTAATTTTTCAATTTGAACTTATGATCGAAACGTTCCAGTGTATTTCTTATGAGAATCAATAACGTGATAGAACCAAGAACGATACAATCAATCACACTCAAGGGTTTTTGAAGTGTGTTTGCAAGTGTTTGCGCATTGTTGTTAGGGAGTTGGCAATGAGTGACGTCACAAAAAAACGGTCTATTGACTATTAATCTTCTTTCTCTCCATTGTTTCTAGTATTCTTGACCATTTGACCCAGTTGAAGGCCCCTGTAATATCAAAACTAACTAAAATTACATGTTTAAATATTTTTCCTAATACGTGCTACAAAAGCGCGCTCTTTCTCAATTGAAAAGCGTTGGGAAAACTGGTGATTGCCCTACCGTGCGTTATGCTATAAGCGTGCTACCAAACAGTGGGGAAAATCGCTCATTTCTTCACTGTTTCATCTCATCTCTTCACTACTTCTAAGCGTGCTACGGAACAGTGGGGAAAATTGCTCATTTCTTCACTGTTTCATCTCATTTCTTCACTACTTCTAATTTCATTTCTTCACTGTTTGTATATTAGTCGTTTTAATTCGCAATAATCTTATCGGAAAATGCGCTTTCTCGCACTTATTAGAAAAAATAGCGTTCTATACACATTGGAATCTACTATTTCCTGACAAAGATAATAACCTTAAGTTAGAACATGCATTATCCTCTGGAGTGTGTAGCAATTACTGTTCATTTCATCCTTTATTTACTGTTGTAACATTCCTTTTTGCTACTTCCTCATTTGCTGTTCTCACATTCTTTTTGCTGTGCTATTAAAATTAACCCAATAAAAACTATTGCAGTGTAAAGATTGCCAAGATGTGTGCCTAAACCAAAATTGAGTGTTTTACTATTCTTTTTCTCTTTATAAAGATTTTATTGATTCAGTCCAGCCTCGAGGACAAAACGTGCTGGTGCATGTATACATCAAAGCAAACAAGGGTGAATTAATTTCAACTATCAGAAGAAGAATTTTTGAGCGACAAGTGCGAGTAGCAATAGTCGCATGTGTTGGAATCCACTGGTTAGTCGCTTTCTTTTTTCAATGAAATACACTATTATGAGAGGGTTGATATGGTACAGAGAGAAATATACAAACAGGTTTGATCTGCGTTTTGTGTATCTACAGCATAGGAAAAAAACGACAAACAGAGGAAGGAATTGGTTTATTTGCATGTAAAAAAGAGAAATCACAAAACTAATTGTGACTGGAGACTGAGGAGAGGGTTGCAACTGAGAGCACTGTTAACCTCTAACAAAAACAAAATTTCAAAGACCACCTTATGTCGAGAAAAACTGATAGAGAAAGGGTGAAATGAATCGATCAATCTTAAAATCAAAACGTTTTTCTTCCATTTAATTGCAGATCAGAGAAGGACGGTGCACAGAATTAATTATTACCAAATAAATAATAAGAGGGGATGAGTTGGAAGATTGGAGAAGAGGGAGAGGAAGAAAGGAAAAAATGGAACTGGAAGAGCATGATACTGACGAAGAGAAACTGAAAAGAACTATACTCAAAAGACTTGGAGAATGACAAAGAAAACTATTGTATGGAAGAACAAGAGAGAAAGAGTATAAAATTGAAGAAAATTGAGGACGAAGAAAAGCTTGAAAAAAAAAACCATCAGATTGTATGAAGAGATGAAAAGACACAAAACAAATACTTGAAAAAAAATAATAAGTGTGAATCCTGAATAAGATTGAACCACAGAATTAAATTACTCTTTTTGTCTCGTATACCATACTCAAATTTAGCTGTGAAAACTTTGTGTTCGCATTAAAATCCAATAGAAGGTTATCTCGGGAATTTTCATTTCTTTTTCCTTCAATATCCAGAGCAAAATTATCTGGATAATTTACTGAGATTATTGACATCTATTTTCATTTATGTTCTTTCCAGACAAATTTTATTTACAAATGATTTATTGAAAATTTTCTACTTCTTCTGTCTTGTAATTAATTAAAAAAGAAAAAAAAAAAAAAAAATACGTTCATATTTTTAAAAAGGGGCCAAATACCTAAAATCAATAAAACAAAAACTTTTTGAGAAAATATTCTGCAGTAGAACAGTTTAAGCATGTATTTTTCCAAAATATCAGCGACGTTTGAAAGCCCTTATCATTTCATATTACCGGTATACAGAAACATAGAGTAGGTACTCACCCAACACAATTTTGTATCCATCTTCCAATTCAATTGAAATTGACTGGTGGGTATTCAAAACAAAAGTACGGTAACTTGAGTAGGTACTGTGTCCTGGAAACTTATTCTACTAGTTAGATCGCTGTTGTATACTTATATAGTGAAATATTTAAGCAACAAGCATTCATTTTTTAATTGAAAATTATACCCCGCATGCTTCATTAATAATACAGCTCATAATTTTTGCAATACATGGATATCAAAATTCAATCAGCAGTAAGTACCAAAATGAAAACAAGAAAATTATTGCTCATTATATTGAAACCAATTAGCCTATAGGCTATTTAATAATGACGAAATCACAGAACTATAAATCACGCTATTATTGTGGTCTACGCTGAAAAATTGTTTTTTTCACAACGTCCTCGATTTTATGCGAAGTTTAATGAAGATATTATTATTAGGAAAGCGACAGAAGGCCAAAAGAGAAGAAGAGGTTTATGAGATGAACGTGTTCATATAGTGTAATTCCAAGGTACCCAAACAGCCCTCATTTGTAAAAAATGAAATCGATGAAGATTTTGATAGGAGACAAGGGACGGGGGGGGGTAGCTTGCTCAATCAAAAGTTGAGTGATACAGCTTAATCTTTTTTTTTTACTCTGTAATTGTCACAAAGTATTGCAAGTCGCTTCAATCCGCAATCAATTGTCTAATTTGGGATTTCAAGTATCGTTAAGCTTCGAGGGTCGTTCAAAGAGTCCTGAAATCTACCAAAAATATTCAGGTTTTCAGAATATTGGAATTTTTTGTGAAGTAAGTATTAATCGTTATGTTCGCGTTAAAGTCGATAATTCAGTTAATGTTGATATTAACTACACCGAAAGCACATTTTGATAATGATTAGCGCACACTTGATGATTACAACCGAAATTTCAGGAGAGACACCCGAAAATATGATAGAGGGTATCGTAACTGTGAAAAAACGGCGTGTTTCGATACTCTCTCTCGAAAAAAAGGGAACCAGTACCAAAAATATAATAGCGAGTACTAAGTATAAATTGCGAGACTCATTACAGTTGGTAATCAGTCTCGAACAAAGAGGGACTCCGTACACAACTTTACAGTGCATGCTCTCACAATTTTGACCATCATCATCCTTTGAGCGAGAATAAACCCCGCATTATTCGAGAATGAGTACTGCGAGATCGTGCGGGAAAGAGTCTTGCTCAAAAAATAGCGTTTACCAAGCGTATGAGTAGTGCGTACTTTTTTTTTAATACACGTAACCAAAATATACGCAGTAGTTATTGTTATTTCGAGAGCGAATATTATTTTGTTTGGTAGAGAGTACCTAACGTCGTTCGAGAGAGACTACCGAACGTGCGCGCTAGTGGTAGTCGTTGTGTCGAGAGCGTGTGTCGTTAAATTGAGAGCGAGTATCTTTTTTTCGGGTAAGACACCCGAGCAGTTCGAGAAAAACTCAGCCGCGGCTCATGTGTTTCACAAAGTTAAAGTTTCATACGTAAGCATCTATACCGAAAATTTGTCCTGACACATGTTAGGACCCCGTAGGGCAGTTAGTTAGGGCGCCGACAGTTAGGTAGGTAGGAAACAAGGAACCGCGAGTTTGAGCGCCGCTGAGGCCGGTTATGAAACAAAATAATTTCGAACAGATCGGAAATGATTTTTTTTTCACTTTTCTTTCATATTTTTCATTCGTATCCTTTTTTTTTTTTTTTTGTGAATTAATTAATTTTATAATTAATTTTATCGGCAATTTTAATTCTCGTATCTGTTTTTTTTCGAAAATAATAATGATGGGTCGCGCGTCCCCACAACATAGGTAGAGAGTAGCGAACGTACAGCACTGACCATCGTTTGCTCGGGTGTCACGCCCGAAAATTTAGTGTTCCGTCTCGAAAAGTTCGGTAGTGAGTACCAAACATTTTCAATGGACATTATTGTGCGCGCGCCACTCTCTCTCGTTCGCTCGGGTGTCACGCTCGAAAATTTGGTATTCTGTCTCGACTTATCGATACACGTTCATAATATGTTCGGTTGTGAGTACCGAACATTTTAATAACGTCTCCTCTTCATTGCGCGATGAAGTCTCCTTTACATTCGATGATATCTGCTTTTTGTTCGTTAATGTCTATCGTAATTTCGTCCTGTCACCAATCGACTGCGTTTTTCGGCAGTCTTTCCCGTAATTACGATAGTCTCTCCCGAAATTGAAATTTTCTTTCGGTGTAGTTATTGTCAATAATAACGTATTGTTACGTTTACGTTCAAAAAATAATTAAGACAAATACTCGAAAAAAATATTCCTATGAAAATGAATACATGTGTGTGTATATGTTACGGTCAATATGTTGAACATGAACATTCTACAGAATGCCCAGGCATTATGTATATTACCCAACGCTGATGGGTATTTTGTACAATGCCTAGGAAAAGTGCCGGGTATTATGTAGAATAATTGGGCATTCTACAAAAGGTCTATCAATTTTTGGTCAATCTATTAAGGTCCTTACATTCTATATAATACCCAAGTAAGATAGATTGATCAATGTGTGAATGCTATATCTTAACCCTTTAGTGCGCAATTTTTTGTAAAGTCTTCAGAAAAATTTGGTAAAAATATATGTATAATATATGCGATGGCTTCCTGCACACTTTACGTAAGTGACTTTTTTTCAAAGATGAGTTAAGAGCAGAAATGGGTTCTGAAGAATGTAAATTATCGGACTGCGTCGAAAAAATTTTCAATTTTTCAATCCTGCCCCCGTGGGAGAGTTAGTGCACATAGGTCATAAGTACAGTTTCAATAAGTTTCTCGTGCACAGAGGAGCTAAGCGCACTTACGACTATCGGCACGGAAGAAATTAGTCATACCTGGCGCGTGAAAAGGTGTTCGGCAGAATACCTGCAGAGAGGGTGAAGTGGCGACGAAAGAACCTTTTTTTTTTTTTTCAACTTTTTTTCTTCTTTTTTTTTTACCCTATATATCTCATACCACTGTGTTACTTCGTCTTCTAAACACCAAACATAACGTTGTTGTACAAATCTTTTGGGCTTTGAAAACTTCATATTTGAAACTAGACAGGGCACAATTTTTTCTTTATCCGATGTTGATAACAGTGGCCAGCCCGGCTTCATTACTATAATCTTGGATTGATTGGAAGATCCATGACCTCGTAAAAATAAAAAATAATTGAAACGGGAAGAACAAAAAGTGAGTCAGTTTTGAAATCTATAGGGGGAGAATATAATATGGAGCAGGTAGGACGTGTGCAGTTTATCTTTAGTTCAAGTCGTATAATTATGTATACATTGACAACTCGTATATGTCTCAATTGACAACTCGTATCCCAAGCAAGGCTGAGCACGGATCGCATCGCGGATCATGGAATTAAAAATAAAGATCCGTGATCCGTACTTGGATCATTATCTCCCTGCGCTTTGTGATGCAAGGTTAATTTGGATTATTGTTTTGTTTATGGTTGGTGTTACCCGAATCATTTGCATTGATCTGCGTGGCTCGCGAATCCGATCTGTCGTACAGACAATAATTGTACAGACAAAAATTGACGTGTGTATAACGAACCTTAACTTGTGGAAATGAGCCTTTTGTACATGAGAGAGAAATATTTTTCTCCAAGCCGCGGTTAGTGATCAGGGATTTAGAAATTAGAATTTAAAAATTGGAAGCCACACGCGCGGATCGCGGATCAATGATTCCCGAATAACGGATCAAATGTTTTAATCAACAATTGATTGATCAACGGAATTGCGATAAAATGTACCTTGCCCGTGATCCGTGATTCCGATAACTTCCAAGGCACGATTCTTGATCCGATCCGCTGTGAGACCGATGATTCGAGATCCGCAATTCGGATCAAATTTTTACAATCCGTGTCCAGCCCTGATCCCAAGTAACATTTCAATCGCCACAGTTGCTCATTTTTGTATCGGCCATTTTTGTATCGTCGCCAAGGCAAAACACATCGTGCTATGACGAGAAAGAGCGGCCTTTAGTTTGACTAGAGACTTCAAACAATCAGAGGGGTTTATAATCTCAAACCTAAACCTACCTGCTCCTAAGCCCCTCGTCGTAAGTATGTTGAATGAGATAACGCTATATCTTCCTAGCTTCCAAAACAAATTAATGAAACCTAATGAAACCGAAGAGATTTCATTCCATCTTAAAAAATTGACAGTATCGAAATATTTCTGATGTATGAATTAATTGTACTACTTTCACTCGTTTTCAAATTTATATGCTAATAAGAAAAAATGGCCCTATTCAACATTTTGTAGAAAAAGAATATTGCAGTTCCCTCCTTAAATACGTCTTGATAATTATAAAAAGTGATCCCTCGTTACCAAACTTTCTTTCTCATCCTTGTTCATCCATCATACCTTCTCCGTCACCATCTTTTTTCTCCTTTCACTCTTCGTAGAATGTCAAAATGAGTCCAATTTGATAATACATCAATCGAAATAGGTACACGTTCTTCAGAGGTACAACTTCTTCCTTTAGTGTATCTTCAGGCCCGTAGCCAGACTATGATTTTCAGGGGGGCAAACTATTCAAAAAACAATGGTGAAAATTTTTTGCTTTTGTTCTGGTCAAATTGCCAGGGGGCAACGCAAATGCTGGGGGGCAATGCCCCCTTTTGCCCCCCCCCCTGGCTACGGCCCTGAGTATCTTCTTCCGAAACGCATTTGTCGAATGTAAGAAACTGCAGATCTGTACAACGTGTCCCTTTTTTTTTGTTCATCTTTTTTTCATTTTTTTTTACAAGGCTTGACCTTTCTTTAGAATGATTTCCATGCATTGTTCACCATCGGCTATCCGCTATTCATACTTACTAAAAAGGTAGACCACAACAAGTTAGACAGAAAAAAAAAAGGTGAAGAAGACAAAAGAACGAGAATACTCTTGGTGCGCACTGGAGTTAAGTGCATTCGTTTCAGGTATTTTCACAAGCCAAAGGTACTAAGTGCATAAGTTTCAAAGAAATCCGCTCGCACAAAGGTTATAAGTGCGTACATGATCCAAGAAATAATAAATTTACGACCGAAACAATTTTGAAAAAAAAAAAATTTCATCAAACAGGTTCCTGAATGTTGACAGTTTGGATTGAGATCCTTAGATTATAAATTGGAGCGATAGGAAGGCCACAGGAAGCGTGAAACTTATGTGAAACTCACGTAAAACTTTAAAACGCTCTTCTGTAAAATCAGGTTTTTGTTACTTACGTAAAGTGTGCATGAGACCATCAAATTTGTGTTTTCATGCATAAATAACGAGAAAAATATGGAAAAAAATTTTTGAGTCATTTTTCAGCTTCTTAGGCTCTAATGAGTAAGTGTATCTTATGTGTTACATCGCGCCCGGAAAGAAAGAGTAAAATAGAAAGAAACAATTTTTATTTTTGGTGAAATTCTTTGAAACAGTTACGTGGCTTAGTCAGACATAGGTAAGTGTAATTGCATTTTACACAAAACTTATTTGTCAATTTATGACATGCTTTTTCAACCCCGCGACTTAGTGTTGTATGTTTACATCATTGGCGTTTTTCAGATAAGGTGGCAACATGACCAACTTGATCCAAGCGAACTGCATTAGGAGGCACAGCTCCCACTCTACTCTTTTTCCGAGGAAAGGTAGGTGTAGCAGAGGATGGTCGTCCCCGCTTTGGACCCACAGATATTCCCGCTCTGGATAAACATACCGCAAGTTCTATGCGAAAATATCGAAGTTCGAGTGCAGGTAGTTCCTTGGCTTTCATACCTCTCCTGTAGAATATCCAAGAATTGATCACCATCAGATCTAAGAAGTGGTAAAATACTCGGTGAGTCCACTTATTACTTTTCAGCTTGATTTTTCCACGACCAATGTTACTTCCAAGTCATGAATCTGTTATATTCAGATACAACAGCAGGGCATTGTACATCAATATGCGTTTTCTGAGCACAAACAAATCTTTTTACATTGGAAACTGGGAATTCCCCAACGTAAGAGGAGGTTAGAATAACAGGTTTGTTGTCCATCCACAAAACAGCCAATGAGGGTACATTTTTGTTCAAACACATTCTTTCAAAGATCATTCCTCGTTGGTTCATTTTATTATTTTTTTGCGGGAAAACTAATGTTACCAATGCGATCTTGCCGAATAGTTCCTAGAGAGTGAATTCCCCAAAACTTTCTCAGGAAGTGCACCAATGGAATGCTGTTGATGAAATTGTCAAAATACACACGGCACGATGCGATGGTTTTTGTGGATGGTTTTTGTGACGGGGCACATTTCTCACCATTCTCACAACGACGTTACTACAAGATCCTAAATCAGGTTCATCAGGTTGTAGGTTGGTTTTCTTGTCCAGAATAAATCTCAGAATTATGGATGAAACCATCAGTGCCACACAGCATGTACAACTTGAAGCCCCATTTATGAGGCTTCTTTGGGTTATACTGACGCAGCCCGCCAGACTTCTTCATTTTTGTCGCGCAGATGTTCTCATCTACAGATAGATCTCTTTCAAGAGGAATTTTTTGGGAGACATCATTGAAGTGCTGTAAAATTGGTCAAACTTTATACAGTCGATCATAATGAGGATCCTCTTTGTTTTCGGTCCTTGTGCTATTATTATTGAAATGGAGGCAGGCGCGAATTTTTTCAAATTTTCTTTGGGACATAATGTCCCTAATATAGGGAGCACCTACAATATTATGCCAATACAAACGACAATTCCTCACATGGACGACCGATGTGAACAACAAAACACCTAAAAACTGACGGATCTCGTTTTCAGATACCTGCACATTCATTTTTCCAATCTGTTGCGCATACAAATTACTCTCATGCGTAAGATCTTTCATAAATTGATCATTGAGATTGAGATACAAACGGAGAAAATCAATAGGTTCAGATAAACTGAGATACTCTTGTGGGATAGGGTCCGCATAAAATTCTAAATTGTAATCCTGAGAAACAAGATTTCGTTCCAACCATTTCACTTTCTTTGCATTCTTATAATATTTGGCAAGAAAATTATTTACAATTGGCTAATCAGGTAAGGATGCAGGTGGCACTAATGCTGGCTGATGAGCAGGCGATACTGGTGCTGGATAAACAGGTGATGTTGGAGCTTGCTGGGCAGGTGATACTGGTCTTGACTGAATAGGAGATGCTGGAGCTGGCTGAGCAGGTAATCCTTCTATTGGCACAAATGGGGCCTCAACTACACTATCAGCTACTTGCGAATCGCCTATTGGTATTTCTGTAAGCCAAGACCCTAACATTATTTTTGGGCGGAAGTTTGTCTCTCTTTCACTGAATTCGAAATCATGATTAACTAACCTGCTTCAAAATTATACTTAATTCTCATTTTTGAGAAACAGAAACACTTCCACCATACCATCGAAAACGAGATCTTCATCGTTGTTATCATCAATATGATCTAAACACATAAGTGTTACATTTATGTTGCAGGAAGAGAAGTGCTTTTGTCTATCGCTATAATGAAGCGTTTGCTTTACACTTACCATTATTTTGCAAGGCGAGCTGCAGATCGAAGTAGTTGGTGATTGGAGTTTCATCGTTTGCTTCCAGTTCACGGTCATCATCGGACTCACTCTCACAGTTGTCCTCGCTTCCGCTCCAGTTATGCCAACTTTCTATCAACTTATCTAATTCTTTTTCCGTATAAATCTTTTGACGTTTTCTAATCATTGTTCTTCCTTATTCTAAACCTTTGGGAGTTCTAATCAATTACGCCTGAACAAATGATAACCCGTATTTACAAGTATATCAACCAGCTGTCATTCGGAATAGTTGACCACTCTTGTACAATAGAGAGCGTTCTTGTATTTTTGTACATATTCTTTCTTTCTTTAGTCTGCGCAGACATCTAGAACTTTACCTGTAAAAATTCGGTCTTCTTTTGTATTCAAGCTCGAACTGATGTACAAATAGATTGTTCCCTGTACAGTGTAAGTTATTCAACTTTCCTTCATTTTATGAATAATATGGTAGCACGAGCTAGGTTTAATTAGTCGTGAAAGTTATTAATTACGTGGACATCGTCCTAAGTTTCAAAATTACGTGGTGTAACGTGCTTTGAATTGTGGTTCGATTGTCGGGTAAATTGAACGGTTTGAAAAACTTGACAACTCATTGTGCAAACTGAAACCGGTTGAAAGTTGCTTGAAAACAATGGAACTTTGTTTAAGGCGTTGAAAGAATTGGTTACCGCGTTTGAAGCATCGGTGTGTTCTTTGTGCAGAAAATTTTTTTGTACAAACTTTGACTTGCCCGCGGACAATAATTGACATTGCTTGCGATCATATTTGTGTTCATTTTTTTTTGTACTGTGTCTTGGTAACAAAAACCTTATTACGATGGAGTCGATACCTCCACAGTATATTTTTGACGGCGATGGTTATTCAGCGTGGAAAATCCGAGTACAGTACAAAATTAGGTATATGAGAGGTTGCCCAAAAGTCCTCAGAGATATACCCGAAGATGAGACAGCGGCTCAGAGACAAGTCCGAATCACCCAGGAACATAAAGCCATGGGGGCTATACCGCGATACCTGGGAAATAGCGTGATTGGTTTGATTGCAGGCAGAAACACAGTCCAAGAAGTGTTTGCAGTGCTAGATGAGCAGTTTGCTACTAAAAATGTGTCATCAGCTCTAACAATACAGGCAAAACTTAGGGCTATGAAATTGGATTTCAAATGTGACCCGGCAAAATTCTTTATGGAAATTGATAAGTTGATATCTCAGTTACAAGAATGCGGTGTGAAGACTATGGACCAAGAAAAATCAATTCGGTATATTGATTCAATTCCACACACGATGAAGTCAATTTGACATTCAATTCGAGGACTTATACAAATGCCAGGCTTCACAAGTACCATGACGAAGAATACAATCATGCAAGAAATTGCAGCAATGAAACTCAGTTACAAACCAAGAACAGATTGATAACAGAATGGTAATAATTTTCAACGGCGTAATCCAAAACAAAATGGAGATCAAGATGATAGCAAAGAGGAAATGATCCAATCCAATGGAAATGGAAAGAATGGTGGAAATGGCGGATCGGAGGGAACAGCGAATAAAGCACAAAGGTATAGAAAGCAGTAACACGGTAAGCGTGATAAATCCAGTGATGACAAGCCAATCGTCATCGGCTTAAACTTTGGCTTCGGCTTGCAGCCGTTGGCCCAACTTCAATCGTCTTGCGAATGGCTTTTTCCAAATCTTCCATGCTTAAAGCGCTTGAAGCCGTTTGTGATTGGCTATCAGCTGCTTAATTTTCGAGTTATATGTCAATTCAGTATAGAATGAACTGTAGAGTTCTAAAATGTGAACCTTTTGCATCATACCTCATACGTCATTGATCAATTGATTAAACTAAAATTGACTGGATATTTTATGAATTCTCAGTTACTAAAGTCGGAGAAATTCAATAGAATACATTTCATGTTTGTAACCAAAGTAAGAGGAGTTTGTTGTGTTTGGATTTGGGTTTTGATGTTACAAGCTTACGGCACAATAATTGGAAAACTCTGTAGCCCTCCGCTTCTCGGTTCTCGCATGCTCGCTTCTCTCTTCTCTCCTCACGCCTCAGGCTACACCTTCGCCATTATTTAAACACAAGAGAGAAAAAAATCGTTGGCTGTTATGCTTTTGGCTTCTTCTACTTCTTCTGTAAGCCGTTCCTACAATTACAATCGACTAGTGATCGGCTTAATGCCTTATCAGCTGCTGGCTATCGACTGGCTTAAAAGCCGATCAAAATTGGCTTCTTCTTCTGCTAAGCCATTCATCGGCTTCGGCTTGTCATCACTGGATAAATCAAAGATTAAATGTTTTAAATGTGGCCAGATGGGCCATTATGCAAATAAATGTGAAAAAATTGCCAAGCCAACCTTAGCAAATGAGAAAAATAATACTGACTTTGAAGATAAATTTTGTGCTGTAGCTAGCTTCAATTCTGCCGCAAAAGTACAGGTCCAGGTCGCGAAGATGAATTGATTCCGTTTATGGGAGATAGCGGAGCGAATTACCATATGATAAAAGAAAATTATAACGACTGCATGATTAATCCTCGAAAATTATACGGCGCGGAAGCTATTATACAATTAGCGAAGGATGGAGTCACTATGAGAGCGGAAATGCAAGGAGACGTCCGAGTTATAAGTTTTGTAAAAGGAAAAGCTGTAACAGGTCTCTTTAAAGATGTATTATTAGTTCCTGATTTGAATGAAAATTTAATAGCTATGACGAAATTTATGAAAAACGGTTATAAAACAACCGGAGCAGATGGAATAGTCTCTATATTTAATAATAATGATACTTTGATAATGCAGGGAAAGATAGTGGAGAAACCTACAAGAATAAAGCTTCAATTTCAAATGCTACCTGCAGATGAAAAAGTGGCAGCTGTTGCGACGCGAAATTATGTAGATGGCGAATTATGGCACCGACGGATGGGTCACCTGTGCGCCAAGTATACCAAAAAACTTTCTGAAATGGCTGTTGGAGTTCCTGAAGATATGAAGGTGAGAAATACCATTACTACTTGTGATATTTGCGCGTGTGATAAAATGAAACGATTAAAGCACAACAGTATGAGAAATAGAGCCACAAGAATACTTGAACTAGTTCATTGTGATATTATGGGACCATTTGATCCAATTGCCAAAGATGAGTCTCGATATACTCTTGTAATAATGGATGACTGGTCTCATTTTACATTTAATTGGAATATAAGGCGGAAAGATGAAGCGGCGAATAAGATTAAAGAGTATGTAAAACGCGCTCACAATAAATTTAGGGATTGTATAGAAAAGATCCGTTGCAATAATGCAGGAGAATTTATCAGCGTAGAATTTCAGGACTATTGTAGAGAGGAAGGGATAGAACTCGATCTAGTGCCGGCATATGTACACGAATTGGCTGGAATAATAGAGAGAATGAATGGAACTTTGGGAAATCAATGTCGGGCACTTCTTTACAGCGCCCATTGTCCTACAGAGTGGTGGTGCTATGCAATGGATGTGGCAGTCTATCTGGTAAATCGTTCTCTAACATTGGCGTTGGAAAACACTACACCATATGAACGATGGCATAACCAAAAACCTGACTCAAGTTGTACAAAACTAGCCGCTGACGGCGCGCCGGGCGGCTAGTTATACAAAATGTTTTGGAGCGTATGTTCAAGTGTTAGTTCTGGAGGAAACTCGAAAGAAAATGGATAAACATTCCTGGAATGGTATATTGGTTGGATTTACGAGTATGGGTTACAAAGTTTATGATGTTAAAACCAGATAAGTAAAAACTGTTGGGAACGTGTTGGTGGACGAGTCGCGTGATATCCGTCATCTGGCTGGAGCATTGGCCCGGAAAAATAATGAAACGTTAAAGATAGAAAGTAAAAATAAAATCAATTTAGACAATATTGAAAATATTACAATCAATCTTTGTCATGTTTACAGGGAACCGGCGACATATCAGGAGGCGGTGACAGGCGCAGAGAGAAGTTATTGGCAACGAACTATTGAAGAAGAGTTTAATTTGATGAAACAACGTGATGTATGGGACGTTGTGGATAAACCTAGAGTGAAACTAGTCGATACAACTTGGGTATTCCAAAGAAAACGAGAAAAAGATGGTCGTTATTGCTACAAAGCACAATTATGTGCTCGCGGATTCAAGGATACAAACCAGTATTTGGTGAGTGAAATTTTTTCTCCTACCGCAAAGATGTGTAATGTACGTCTCTTGGCTAGTCTCGCTGTCAAAATGAAATGGACTCTCTCGCACCTCGATGTCACCGCCGCACGGTAAAGTTCGAAGAGAAGTTTATCTCTCAATCCCGGAAGGTATGTTGTCGGCTGACCCTAAAACACAGGCTTTGAAGCTGGGAAAATCAATTTATGGACTAAAAATAGCATCTCGTAATTGGTATATTGAAATATCTAAATTGCTTGCGAAGATAAGTTTTAGATCACTGGTATCCGAGCCTGGCATACTTGTCGATCTTGATCAACCTCAGTCAGTAATTGTGCTAATTTTCGTGGACGACATGTTAATCACTGGTGCGGATGAAGAAAGGATCAAGTTTGTGAAAAATTTTCTAAAAGAAAATATCGAGATCCGAAACCTTGGCTTCCCACAAAAATTCCTTGGTATTCAATTTATTTGTGATAACGATTATAATGAATTACGACTTTCACAGCAGGATTATATCGAAGAAATACAGCTCATGTATCCAACTCAGCATTGGAGTCCAGCTACCCCAATGGAAAATGGCCTTCACCTTCAAAAACCGACCGAGACCGACGAAAAATATCCAATTCGTGAAATACTCGGAAAATTAATGTACGCCAGCGTTGCGACGAGACCGGATATAACCTACCCAGTCAATTATTTAAGCCGATTTCAATCGTGGCCAACGGGAGAAGTGTTCAAGTACGCAAAACGAATTGTGGCTTATTTAAACCGAACGAAGGAAAGAAATCTCAGGTAAACCTCTAACAATTCCGAAAAAATTAAATGGAAATTTAATTCATTGGAGGACGATTAATAAACAGCGATGCGTTACAAAGTCAAGCATAGAGGCTAGAATTCTGAGCTGCAATTGCCCTACAATCTGAGGAAAATTAATTTAAAATTGTAATATTAAGATTAATTTGTGAAGTTGTAGAGGCTAGAATTCTGAGTTGCAATTGCCCTACAATCTGAGGAAAGTTAATTTAAAAATTGTAATCCTAAAATTTTTTTTCGTGGTCCAGGAGGCGTGTCATTTGGAATAGTTGACCACTCTTGTACGATAGAGAGCGTTCTTGTATTTTTGTACATATTCTTTCTTTCTTTAGTCTGCGCAGACATCTAGAACTTTACCTGTAAAAATTCGGTCTTCTTTTGTATTCGAGCTCGAACTGATGTACAAATAGATTGTTGCCTGTACAGTGTATTCGACTTTCCTTCATTTTATGAATAATACCAGCAAAACAAGTTTCGTCGGATTTCTAACCTGTCGCGCGCAGTGTATCCTCCTTGATACATTGATTCAAACTTTCAAACACGTTGCGCGGTGTAGCATGCATGATACATGTGTAAAAACAGCTTACCAGGGAAGTTCTGCGATTGGCTAACACACTGATAATGATGTGAGGTCGTCTTTAGGAAGTGCCACGCATGTGTGAGAATTTTTTCGAGACCACTAGACACATAGAACGCGCACATTTAAATCTTTTGTGAACGGTCGTTCGTTCATTTCTCGAAGTTGGTTCTATGCTTCTAGCTTCTTTGAGTGCCTCGTTCAACGGGTAGAATTGACCGGTAGAGATGGCTAATGCCGCAAAAAATCGAGAAAGGTGACTCCTACCTGATCCACCAATATCATTGGCCGTTATCACTAGTTTACACGTGTAAAAAAAATAAATATGTATGTGTATCATATGTGATACAGTGCGCACTAAAGGGTTGCAATAACTCATGTACTCATATGTACAAATGAAAACCTGGCACTTATTTAAATTTGAGCACAATAAACTGCTATGGCACTTGGTAGTTCATAGTTGTCCAGCTGCCTTACAAGTGCACCTATTTGTTGTACACTCAATTTTGCAGGTAGATTTTGTGTATCCCTGGGTACCGTACCAGACACGCTGTTCAAGGCAGCCGCTTCCCTCATCAATCTTACACAACTTTTTTCTTCAGGCGACATATGAAGCAATTTTTCTTTACAGTGGTGTATTTCAGCGCGGGTATATTTATGCTTTAGGAAACTGTTCTCTGTGCCTATACAGTAACAACGGTGCTATAATTATCTTGCCTGATTCTAATGTTGTGTACTACAGTTATAGTTACATAATGTGTATAGGTCGTCTCCTACACTACTCACGACAGCTAGAATATTGTTTGGGGATGCTCTTGATTGGTCTACATTGGGAAAGGAAACTCAAAGGTCACTCCTGTATCCTTTCTCTGTACTAATTTTCAACATCTTCTTCGCTTGTCTCTCCAAACATACTCGAGCCCTCTTCCTATTCTCACCAATAGAATCGCGTCGAGTACAATTTGAGCACTCTGAGGATACGCTGTCCATTTCAATTGATACATTGCCCATCAGTTCATGCGCAATCTCTTAATAGCAGGGCAATGTATGTAATATACACATTGACCAAAACCACTGGGCTTTCTACATAATACCCGGGCATTCTATAGAATATTCTTATTCAATACATTGACCGTAACATATATATGAAATAAACGCGACAATCGTTAACCAGTTGCTACGCCTAAACAAGGAGAGGTAGGAATTTTACGATCTCAGCTGATTCTGAGTGATTAAGAAACCAGTGGACAGTCAAGTGCACCTGAAAAGGGAGAGAACGCCGCGAGTGGCAAGTACTGATGAGCATAGTACGGGAATCTACTGGAAGCCGGTGGATTGAGAAGCCGTGAGAGACTTTCAGGCGACTTGACTGGGCCGGAGCCCTCTTAGGTGTCTATTTGGAGAGGAACAAAATAGGGACGTAACAGTATCAAAATAGGTAATGCCAATAAATGTAAGAATATTATTTACTTTAACTAGGTATTTTCGACATTTCCTAGGTATTGTTAACAATCGCGAATGATGATCAGTTAAAATCTGAAAATCGAAAAATAAATTTTGAAAATAATAAATCAAAATATTATGATTCTTACAAACGACGCGATTTTCTGTAAATGCCCCCTTTACAAGAGAGATAGCAGGTTCCTCGCTAAAAATGACGAGCGCCAAGCACCGTTCGGCAGACTTAGGACTCAGAAAAAACCACTGTCTGGCAGAAAGTCGGACTTGAAAAATTTCGTCCCCTGAGCTATAGGTAGTTAGAGAGGAGGACTTGAAAATATTCACGGGTTCTTTAAAGATCGTAGCGCGAGCGCTTTCAGCGTGAGCCATTAACAAGCGTAATATAAGAACTGAAGCCTAACGTACAACACAACGCAACCAAAAAGGTAGCTTTGTATGAGAGGACAAGAAACCATAAAAAAGATGAACATCAATGACTAACTGACAACTGAAACAAGAAGCTAGAATAAAATTGGAGATTGAAATCAATAATTATAAAGATTTATTTAGGCTGATTCTTTGTTTACAAAAAGGGTAAAGTGATATTGACAGTGCGATGTTTTCATCTGGTGTCCAAAGCCTTTCTCGCAAATTTCCCAGTGGAAGTGGCCATGAGACCTTTGTGAGCGTCCGTACCCTGAAGATTGGGACGGAAAACATATACTCGACCATTCAGAGCAAACTGAATCAATTTGACGCAAACTACAGTGACTTTGGATCATGTGGATTTTTGAAAGTTGATGTTAAGTGAGTTATCAGCTCTATTGACTATTGACTTCAACTTGCCCAGGTACATGGTTGAGATGAGTCATTTCCTTGCGTTCCTCTTCTAGTTTAGACGTTCCAGACTCCATACCTACATACCAAACTTTACACAGATAACAAATGACTTCATCTTAAAGAAAACTTATGTAGGTATCATATTTTATTGCACCAAAGTGATAAAGATAGAAAAAAATGTTGTTAAGACATTTTCTGTATTGTACGTACATTGTGAAGTCTTGCTTTATGTTTTTCTTCTCCCTCCTGCTAGTGGTGATAAGTCAGGTTCTCATATTTGTCTAATTCAGGATTGTCAAAATCATAAACAGTCAAAATTTTGCGTTTAGGATGAGTCAGAAAATATATATCAACACTTATGCCAATGCACAATACAATACAAATTTTTTGACAATGTTCAGGATCCATTGCTCAGCTTTTATCTTGTAGTGTTCCTAGAATAGAGAAAAGCACCATCAAAAGTAACATAATATTGTACCGATTACATAGAGGCTTGCAATTGGAAAAAAATGAGACCAACATCCATGGTGAGGGGAAGAAACGTGATTTACAAAATCAGGCCAAGTAAGGGATGCCAGGGGATTGTCATAAGACCGCATTTGTAACTTAGTTGGGGCACTACAAGGGGTGTGTTATGCCATTTGGGCTAAAGATTTCTTCAGCCGTCTTCCAACGGGTTTTATCAGGAACAATTTGCTGTTACAAATTAAATAATTTTGCAATCAATTATATTGATGATATTTTGATTTTTTTCACATTTGAGGAACATTAGTTCATATGCAAAGAATTTCTGGTGCTCTCTTTGCGAAGGTTTTTGATGAAACTCAAAAAATGTAACTTTGCAAAATTATCTATTCCATATCTGAGGCATATTCTTTCTTCCGACCCTGTTTGCCAGCTATCTAACAACATAGTAGCAATTACTGATTTTCCAGTCTACTCTTCTCATCGCTACGTTTGTGGGTTCCTGGGGAATGTAAATTTCTGCCAAAAATTCTTTCCTAACACCCCTTGTCCCTTGCGCCACTTCATAATCTTTTGCGCAAGGACGTCCCCTTCTTCTGGAGTCCGGAGGGTCAAGCCTCTTTCAACACTGCTCTTGTCACCTGTTTTAGCGATCTTTGACAGGAACCAACCTATATCCATCTACACTGACGCCAGTGGGGTGGGCATAGGGGCGGTCTTGAAATAGAGGCAGACGGATGGAGAAGAAAGACTGATCACGGTCACCTTCTTCACTAAAAAACAAAAAAAGAAAGAAAGTACTTAATCTAGACGCCTTGGCTGCCCAGCAAGCTGAACGTTTTTGGCAATTTTGGCTCCTGGGTTGCTACTTTACGGTTTTCACTGACCGCAAACCTCTTCAGCAACTCTACCTTCAAGCAAGACCAGATGAGGTATTGGACAATCTGCCCTCAGAACTTTTGCGTTTTGACCTTGAAGTTATTTACTGTTCTAGTTGAGAAAATTGTGAGGCAAATTGCCTGTCTTGTACACTGAGAGAAATTTTGGTGGTACTTTTTACTATATATATAGTAAAGCCGGTCCAGTCAAAGATCATTGTCATAACTACTGAAAAATATAGTTACACTTACGAGAAAAAGTAGTGAATTAAACTAAATTGCTTATTGAATAAAACTAAATTGCTGACTTGTTTTAACTATAAAAATCGCGACTGGACCGGCTTGACTATGTTCTTTGTTAAAATTACTATATTTTTTTCTCCGTGTAACCTAGTTCATGTTCCCTGAACTGATTCTTCTCCAGAGCCCATCCTTTTTACGTTTGACTTCTTATTGCTCAAGGACCTCACTTTTTGTCAATCATCCTTAACTTGTAACAATACTAATGTCATAGAACACGGCGTTGTGTATCAAAAATTCTACAATCAATTGTATCTTGCATTTGATGAATTGTCAGGTTGTAAACTCATTGACCGATTGTAGGACATTTTCTCAAAAACATTTTCTCGAAAGGACATTTTCTCAAATTTTTTTTTTCACAATATGAGATAGCGATAATTTTTTGAAAATGTAAAAGCAGCATTTCTACAAATTATGAAAAACGACATAAAAAAAAATTTAAGAACAATGATTCTACAAAATTTCAACATTTGCACCGATAGTTTTCAAGTTCTCCAACAAGGGCCTCTGGTCATATTCTGATGCAATGGATTCCAACCATGTTTGCCGATCTACCCATTTTTTGGGGGGGAGCTGTTTTCACTTTCTCCCCCATTGTAAGCTCCATGATTTCTACATTTGATGGATAGGTGTGTTCGGATTTACCTGGCCCCTTAAATACCATATCTGGTACGCCGTCCGCAGGGTTACTTGTAACAGCACGGGCAGTGCACTCTTTTGTCCAGTATCTCTTGCAAACACGATGGGCGCACCCATTTAATATGTTCGTTTGTTGGTAGACAAACCCCTGTAGGAGCTTCTGTTTGCCGTCAATTTCAGCCATACTTTCTTCGAGGAACTGAAGATTATTCGGCAAGTAGCCAATACATACCTCAATATTTATATTTTTTAGGCAAAACATAAATGCGGGAATGAGGTCTTAGCTCTTGAAAAAGAAACGATAAATATTTGACTGTAAAAACGTGCCGATATAGCTCGGGGAGAACTTCATGGAACACATTCCCTCTGATGAATTTCAATTTAAAAGTAGAAATTTTTGAGAAGTGTTCTTCAATACATTTTCGAGAAAATGTCGTACATGAATCTTTTGAGAGAATTTTGGCGGGAGATCCGCTATCCGTTTAGTTACTGGGGGTCATCAGAGAAATTTGGTCCACCTACGTGTAACGCTGGGGGGCCTAACGCTTTTGGGGCAAAACGTCGGAAAGCGTAACGCTTTTCGGCGTAACGCTGGACTTGGAAAAAATTTGTGACCTTCTATGGGCTAGTATAGGAACTTGAAGAAATTTTGAGCTCTTCTATACCCATCTTATACCCCTCTATGAGCTAATATAGAGGGACTTAGGGAATTCCGAGCTCTTCTATATCCTTCTATCGGCTAGTATAGTGACTTGGAAGAATTTTTTGTTTCTCCATTGCAATCTCTATTTACTTCAAATTGAATAAATATCCCTTTCACATGTTTCCAAATTTACTCTTACAATTTTCAACCCTGAACCACAACTCTTGCTCCGTAAGGAAGAGTCTGTAAGTTTTCTTCAAGAAGTTGTATTCGAGAAAATGTCGTGATACCCATTGACCTCATTTGCAACCATTACAGTCATACTCACTCTAAGCATTTATGTTATCCATTCTTCATAAGTACATATTCTACTTTCCCTCCATGTACTAAGGCATAGTAAACATTGCTCTGTTTGAATCAAAAACAAAACTCGTTGAACACATATCCTTGAAAAACTAGGTTTCCTCAGTCTTGCTACCATTTGTGATGATATCATTAGACACTATTGGAGGCTTTGCTCCTTGCCTACGCTATTGTCATCTACTTGTCAATCAATACACTCACTTTTTCCTGGATCCTCTGCAATAGGGGCGAGACCGCCCAGGAAATGATTAGTCTTGTTGATTTGGTGTAGCAGTGGACCTACTTTTCACACATCACTGCCCTTGTCAATTTCATCTTTCCACTCATACAATTTGTAATATGGAAACGCACTTTGCATCAATTTACATTTGGTTGAATTTAATATTGGATGAGGACACTTTTAGGGGCATATTCCTTACATGAAATGAATAGGGCCCAATGAGAATATGCATGGAATGATTTTGCTGCCTCCCAATAATCAGTTATGGTATTTTTGAATCAATTTTTTTGTAGCGTTCCCAGGGCACAAAAGAAACTTGTATTTGATTTTCAACTGCCTGCCTTTTCATGATGTGGTTAGACTAACACCGCAAATTTTGAGTTCTAATCATAACTTTCTTTACTTTTCATTCTTGCATAGTCAAGGTTAATACTTTACCCTTTTGCAGACCGCAGTCTCAAACCTAGCCAATCCAAGACGGGGCACTTTGACGCAAGATTGAACAAATGCCCGCCATAATATGATTTTAAAAATATTCTAACAAAACTTGAAAACGTGCAATAAGTAGAACAAACAGTCACTTTTTTTTTGTTTATATCAAACCTGTAGCTATATAAAACTCAGGTTACATCAATTGAGAACAGGACAGAGCAATCACGTCAACATGTCCACTCTGAATTACAAGGAATATGAATTGGAATTTGATTCAATATCAAAGAGGTTTGAACTTTTCTAATCTTCTACAATTCACAAAATATATTGTATAAAAGTATTGCAGCTTGAACAGAAAATTATTATGTACTAACAGATGATGTTAAACAAAATATTCACTAAGTCAATCAGTAAATTACTTTTCTTACTGTTGGTAATCATTGAAAGTTGAGAATGTAGAAAGAATATTTTGCGAGTAATCATTGTTTACAAACATTCAGCCCTTAAGAAATCTGTTTTCAAGTTTGGATTGCAAAACTTTTATGACCCGCTATACTCTGTTAACTCTACATGAAAGACAGAATTACCAAGAAGTAGCGTTCCAAGTCGCCCATTTGAGATTTTTATTCATATAATTTTTTTATGACAAATTTCTCCAGCAATAGGCTACCCTTCACAATTCTATTGTACCTAATTTGTACAATTATTTCCTTTGAAATTACGATTCCCCATTGTAATGGCAAAGAAGCCGGTCTCAAAAAACTTCCCATTGTGGATACAAATTCTGGTGAAGTACCCAGTAACTTGCTGCCTTGCCTCAGAGTTGATCTTGGCCAAGAGCTGACCTCTTTTCACGCGGTACTCGGCTCTCAAAAAGTATTCGTTTGCACGCCGTTAGAAAGCGTTAAGGGCCCTCCACTTGTACACTGCTGAAGGTGGGTAGACGTTGTGTTCGCCTCAGTGGCGCATAACGGCTATTCTGAGCCTGTAATAGTTGGGCGAGCTGCTGGTTTGTCAGATTGAAGGTGGCGTTACCCAGAACTGGTCGACCTTGATAATTACAATACCTGTGAGGAACGCTCCGTGCATATCCAAATTTGGGAGCCAATCCTTTTTCCATATTATACCATTCATCAGGCAATGGAAACTCATAGGGCCGAATATTCGGTCTTGAGCTCGGAAGGGTGCGCGCCTTCCACGTGCCTGGTGCGAGGATTGAGGGGGCGCATGCTGATGATCCTTAAGGTTGTATCGGTGTTCATTTTGGTCGAAAATTGGCGCATTGCCTGGTCATCCATGATTCCATTCTAAAGGGAAGCTATGTACAGAAACAGGTTGTGGCAGGTAGACATCTTGTAAATGGTGCAATACACCTTGCTATAGGCTACAAGCATCATCTTTTGAAGAGTTTGCTTGTTCTGGTTTGTTGTTCTCATGATGTTAAGACACTAAAGACGGGAGATATGCTGGGACTCCATATTGTATAGAATTACAACACACTACCACATAGGCTGCACGCACTCACACCAACACAAGACGCAGAAGCCGCAGAAATCAAATGGAGTGCAGCCATCAGCTACAGACTTAATTCTATACAATATGGAGTCCCAGCATATCTCCCGTCTTTAGTGTCTTAATGATGTAGGACATTACCTCCTTGTCTGGGCGCCATTTGTTAAGAGACTCGACCGCAACGCGGCGAGTGCAACGTGAGTTAGGTTGTGCCAGTGGCACTGTGCGGTTCTGGAGACTTTGGAACGCCTTGTGCGAGATTATTGCAAGAATAAAGGACGCGCTAGTTTCTTGCTTTGGACTGACTGTAGATTCTTTCATGTATTAGCAAATATCCTTATACAGTTTTTCTAGACGCCAAAGTGTAATCTGAAATAGCAAATGGAAAGGAGAGATTCCACCAAAACAGCGTGAATCACAGGTCAGCCGGAGTCTCCTACCAGAACAGCGTGGAAAGAGGGAAGCGGAGAAAGGATCCTACCAAATGCAGCGTTTACTGGGGGTAAGCTGGATGTCTCCCACTGAAAAAGCGTGGAAAAGGAAAGCAGAGAGGCAGATGCCACCAAAGCAGCGTGGATCTAGAGTAGGTAAGCCAATGGAAGAGAAGTAAACAGCAAACAAGCTCAGAAACTGACACGAATACGTTCCTCAATGGTACAGCACATATTTAAGTAAGAAGTATATTTTTTCTTCCATTTGTAAGCTTGAAAATGACGTTTCGTCGAAAGCGTGCTCGCTGTTAATATAATATTTTTTACTTACGGTTTGTAATACAAAATATACTTCTTGAAACTGAGTAAAAAGAAGTGAATTTCCGGCGTCGCTGAAAGGTTTTTATAGGGCAAATGTAATCTTTTCTACAAGCGCCAATTGTTTGCGTTTGCGAGAAAATAGAATGGGTTGACTTGAAAAAATAGAGGTGCGAGAGTACGCTCATATCTTTGTTATTACAAAAGAAGGCGAAAATAATAACAGGCGATAGAAATTTGAAATATATTTCTTTCGCGCGCACAACAAGGTATAGGCTATACCAGGTAGTGAATTTGAACAACTACAAACTCTTCAAACAAATGTGATAATCCTTGATAATGATGAATAATCTTCCATACCTCATTGTATTTGATTATTATTTCAATTTTCTATGACAAAAGTTCTTCCAATTTACTAAGTGACTACTCACTTGATTACTGATAATTAGGTAACAAACCATAATTATTATTGGTTTTTTCTTCACATTATACTTAGGTCTTACAGAGGAATTAAAGTCATGGTAAGTACAAAAACTAATACTAACTTATTGAATTGAAATCTAATGAGCATAATATGAAATTGAACACAAAAAGTAGATACTAGGGAGAAACTCAAGATCACAAATAATGCGTGAGGCTCAGGTTTTTTGGCACAACAAGATAATCTTTATTGCTGAAAATGAAAAATTGCTGGGTAGCATTTCTAAGCAACATGAAGAAAATGATACCAATTTTAAAAGAAGTAAATTGGTAGTCTGAATGTGAATAAATGGTTCAGTACCTAACACGTCTCAAATACTTCTCACTCATTATTGACCCAATGAATTTTATTTTCCCACTCTTACAAGTTTTTACATTGAAATGCACTTTGTATCAATTTAAATTTGATTGGCTAATCATCAAATAAAGACATTTTTGAGAGCATATTCTTCACATAAAATGAACAGAGTGTAATGAGAATACGCTTGAAATAATTTTTCTTCTGACCAGTGATCAGTTGTATTTGTTTACCAAGTTTCTTGTACACTTCCCCAAGCATGAAGGAATGTCCTATTTGGTTTCACACTGCTTGCCTTTTCAGGAAAAGATGTGACAAACGCCATAAAATTCAAGCTCAAACAGTCAAAGTCAATACTTTTTAAATGAAATTATAAAATTGCTTTACTCGCACAGTACACAAAAGTGTACATAAAATTTTTTTTGTTGACGTTTCAACGTTCTAGACGTCTTCTTTGGAACGAGATGAGTATAAAACTGAACAAAATAATCTAAGAACGACACGCTATCGATAGAGAGAAATCAACAAAACATGAAAAATCAGGAAGTGTGAGTCATAAAAATTGTAGAGTAGGTCGATTTCAGCTTCTGTGTATCCTGTTTAAAATTCACAGTATTATTTTTGATGATTTCGATGCACTCGCGAATTGTTCTCTTACAAGTGTTAGATTCATAAGCTAATGTACGAGTTTTTTTAAAGTCAAATTTGTGACCTTTCTTAGAGGCATGGCAAGCCAGAGCAGTATTATCCCTATTTTTGTTTTCATCAGTTTTGTGTTGGGATATTCTCCGGTTGAGGTACTGAAGAGCCTCGCCAACGTAAGAAAGGGGGCAATTGGAACAAGGGATTTTATAGATGAGCTCGGATTTTTTGGAGAAAGGAGTAGGATCTTTAGTTTTGGAGAAGACAAGATTATCCAGAGAGTGCCAATTTTTAAAAGAAATACAAATATTATCGTCAAGTTTTTTAAGGATTCGACTAGTGATAATACTGCTCTGACCTACCCACGTAAGGGAGACTAAAATATTTACGGTTGCCTACGTCATTATTTGGGATGACACTACGTTTAAATTCAAACTTAAAAACAGAATTAATAAAATTATCAGGATAGCCATTGTCTCTCAGTAAAACACGTAATTCATTTAAAATTTCATTATGGAAAATAGGACTAGATAGTTTGAGCCAATTACTTTTCAAGTTCACAGCAGTGTTAAACTTATAATGATAAGGTTGGTTAGAATAAAAATGAATGATTCTGCCTGTGAAAGTAGGTTTTTTGTAATGTTTAAAAATAATAGAGTTATCACAATTACGTATTAAAGAAATGTCCAGGAAATTAATAAGATTATTGCTTTTCTCAAATGTAAAAACTAAGCGATTATGAAAAGAATTTAAATCAGTCAAAATGTCATTAAAAATATTGTCATGAATAATAAAAAGAGAGTCATCAACATATTTAGTCATAAATTTAATTTTATCTTTAAAATTGTCTTGGATATTAATGAAAAGAGTGTCTAACACAATTTCTGAGATAATGGCTGAAAGAGGACTGCCCATGGCCAATCCAGTGGTAAAATGTGCCTTTAAAGTAAAATAACTATTTTTAAGACAAAGGGATAAGGCTTCAAAAAATAATTCTTTGCTTAAGGCAGTGTGCGGTTTTATATCCTGCCATTTTTCAGTGAGAATATTAGTAACTAAGTCTATGTCTATATTAGTGTACATAGATACTACATCAAACAAAACAAACACATCATTGGGTTCTAAGATTATATCGGAAATTAAGGCAGGGAGTAAGAAAGAGGATCGAACGTTTATATTATCATTTCTCAAGGAGCTGAGGATGTTTGCAAGGAAGCTCGATAGGGAGTAGAGAGGAGACTTAGTAGAAGAAACTACCGGGCGGAGAGGTAGGTTGGTTTTGTGGATCTTAGGAAGACCGTATATTTTGGGAGGGAGGGAGTTATGTTGAGATAGGAAATTTTTTAGAAAGTAATCAATGAGTTTCTTATCAAATATTTTATCGATAAATTTGTTACTATCAATTTCTAAGGTAGTGGTAGGGTCTTTTTCTAAAACTATGTAAGTAGTAGTGTCATCCAAAAGATCATGCATCTTAATAATGTGATGGTTTTTTTCCATAATAACAGTTGCCCTGCCCTTGTCAGCCTTCAAAAGCAATAATCTTATTAATTTCCTGGACATTTCTTTAATACGTAATTGTGATAACTCTATTATTTTTAAACATTACAAAAAACCTACTTTCACAGGCAGAATCATTCATTTTTATTCTAACCAACCTTATCATTATAAGTTTAACACTGCTGTGAACTTGAAAAGTAATTGGCTCAAACTATCTAGTCCTATTTTCCATAATGAAATTTTAAATGAATTACGTGTTTTACTGAGAGATAATGGCTATCCTGATAATTTTATTAATTCTGTTTTTAAGTTTAAATTTAAACGTAGTGTCATTGTGAAATAACAGCAATTGACCGAACGAATTTTGTTGGTGTTGGTGTGAGAGTGTGTGTGTGTGTGCGCGCTCGCGATACCGAACCGGTAATCTTCGTTGCTGTACCGAGTAGAAAATTTCCGTTTATCTTTCTCTTAAAAAGTTCTACGTATTTCACACGTATTGTGCTATCTATTCCTACTTCAATATACGGGTTTTCCGTTCGTTATCCTTAATGTTCTGTACCTTCTCCCTCTACATCGATTATGCAACGAAGACAATCGGGTACGGGGAGAAGAAATGGAACTTCTCGATGCTTTCGCGGGCTTTGCCCGGCGCTGGCTCGAGAGTGCGTTTTTTGGAAATATCGCGAACGGTCACGTACGGATTGTTGCGCGAATATGAGCCCGGGAACTCGTAATTTCTTAACAATGTGCTCGTTCTTTGGAATTTTATCAAGTAGTTTCGAAAACCTCCAGATAAAATTGTTCCCAACTTTTTTATTAATTACATCGTGGAGATTGAGTTTCGACAATGAAAAGCATAATTTTTCTAAAGTCCCGACGGTGGGAAATTTTTCCGAATTGCTTTTGTTTAAGCCCTCTTGGGAAGTTTTGTCAAAAACTGTGTGTCGACGCGTGGTCTTCGCGCAGTATAAACCGATTCGAGTGGCATCAAAACTCTAAATTTCCCGAGACCCGCATCGCGAGCCCCAACCCTCTCAGTTTTTCTGTGGTTGTTTTTACCTGAGAGGTAATGTGTATTTGATTATGGACGTTAACATTTCGAGTACCAGTCAACAAGCTTTACCATCTTCGATAAAAAGGAGCATTGAAAACGAAGAAATCTGATTCGACGATAGCTGTACCATCACTATTCAAATTTGCTATCTAATACTATTTTAATTATTGGAGACTATATCAACTTCACCAACCTAGCAGGACTCATATTTATCCTGACTAGACTGTTGTTAGATTTAAGTTTCGACATTAAAATGTGTATGTAAATATGAACTTTTGTCGGGTTCGCTCCTTTCTATCGTTTAGCTCTTTTCCGAAGTTAGATGTTGATAGCAATCAAGACTCTATAAATTTGATGCCGACATTGAAGAAGATTTTACGTACGTCAAATAGTTTCCACCTTCGCCCTCCTACGAAGATTTCTTTCGGCCTACTTTCTAAATTTTATTTCAGCTTACTTTCGAAATTTTTGTTTTCGTCTCTTCCCTCCCCTTTTTCTGATCGAATTCGATTCGATCCTCGTTTACTTATTTTTTCTTTGAGCCTTTTTCAGCTTTTCTGAGTTCCGGCTCCGGACGAATATTGATATGACAGGCTCCTTCCTTTGAGTCTGGTAAGATTGTAGAGCTTACACCTAGCGACGACAATAGCCTCCTCTCGTTTCAACGTATCCCATAGCCTGGGTGATCTCAAAAAGTGAATTTTTAGTGAATTAGTACCATACCCCCAGATTAGCCCTCAACCCTGATGGGAAGTATCCATGTTCTACTGGCTGAGCTAGCATGGTCCTATCGTGGCGGGTAGGACCGAGTCAGAGTCGTGTGTACTCCCTGAAGCGTCGATCTAGTCTGTGCTTATGGCTATGTGAGAGCTTTTCAGACGTAAACTCGATCATTTGATTCGGTTGCTGTTTCGATAGGTTTTGAACCCTGAAGTTCCTGTATGGTTTGTGTGCTGTCATGGACACCCCCTCTCTACTCCTCTCCTTGTTACATCACATCATCCCAAATAATGACGTAGGCAACCGTAAATATTTTAGTCTCCCTTACGTAGGTCAGAGCAGTATTATCACTAGTCGAATCCTTAAAAAACTTGACGATAATATTTGTATTTCTTTTAAAAATTGGCACTCTCTGGATAATCTTGTCTTCTCCAAAACTAAAGATCCTACTCCTTTCTCCAAAAAATCCGAGCTCATCTATAAAATCCCTTGTTCCAATTGCCCCCTTTCTTACGTTGGCGAGGCTCTTCAGTACCTCAACCGGAGAATATCCCAACACAAAACTGATGAAAACAAAAATAGGGATAATACTGCTCTGGCTTGCCATGCCTCTAAGAAAGGTCACAAATTTGACTTTAAAAAAACTCGTACATTAGCTTATGAATCTAACACTTGTAAGAGAACAATTCGCGAGTGCATCGAAATCATCAAAAATAATACTGTGAATTTTAAACAGGATACACAGAAGCTGAAATCGACCTACTCTACAATTTTTATGACTCACACTTCCTGATTTTTCATGTTTTGTTGATTTCTCTCTATCGATAGCGTGTCGTTCTTAGATTATTTTGTTCAGTTTTATACTCATCTCGTTCCAAAGAAGACGTCTAGAACGTTGAAACGTCAACAAAAAAAATTTTATGTACACTTTTGTATACTGTGCGAGTAAAGCAATTTTATAATTTCATTTAATTAGTACCTAATCTCTGCACAAATAAAATTCATCTTATTGTCAATACTTTTGGCACATCTACTTGCTACAGCCACATATCTATTCAAAGACTCGAGAAAGGGCGCACTGTGCTATTATATTGCTTTATTTCAGCATAATACTGAACAGTTGTTTGCCTTAATATAGTCTTACAAATATTCTAACAAGATTTGCAATCAAGCAGTAAGCAGAGCAAACAGTTACTTTTTATTTTACCGACTTTTCGCAGAAAAGCGAGTACCTATTACACCCATCACAATTGTGGCAGAAAGAGGGGGAAATGAATTTTCTCAACGTTTCATAGGTTGTAGATCATCACTACGTCATTAAAAAAATTTCAGGTTTCCTTATATAATATATATATATAAGGAAACCTGAAATTTTTTTTATGCTAGTAGTGATTTAAGACCTCTAAAACGTTGAGAAAGTTCATTGCTCCCTCTCCCTATTCACCGTGCTACGAATAAAGTTGGTAAGAGCTGTGTGAGCAATGGAAAGACAATATTGTGCAAAATTATCAATAAACAAAGTAGGTACACGTTAACAGTCCCAAGAAGTTGACAAACAAACTGTAGTAGGTATACCATTTTTCAGCAGAACCCTCCACAAATAGGGAATAACTTCCCAGAAGCAAGATTGATCAATTTCCAAACGTCGGCAGACCCATTCAAATATTTTCAACCATGCCTTTGCATTCATTGAGGAATTTCTGAGCCAAATTTAGTGATAACAGTGTCTTCAGAGATGGTGGTGAGAGAACAAGGAGCCGGAACTGGTATTGAAGGAAGTGCAGCAGTTGCACAGTGATGTGACATAAAAAATGCGGACCCATTCGACTCATTGAATTTACCAAAATTAAAGAAAACGACAAACATATTTTGAATTTATAAGATTTGTGAGAACCAAAGAACAAACAACAACAGATGTAGTTGAGTTTATTGAAAACTAATTCAAAACAACAGTTGTTTGCACATTTACCAAAGTTACAAGAAGGTACACAAAGAGTGCAAGCAGCAAAAGTGTTTATACAACAAAGTTGAGAACAGAAGTGGAGTTGAGAGGTAAATGTGAAAGGTAAAAAGACGATGACTCAAACAAGTAAAGTAGACAGCTGTTAAATATATGGAAAGCTAAGAGAAGCAGTAAAATGACAAGAAGAAGAATTACATTACATATTTCATTTGATTTTAAAGTGAAATTTAGCGCTGATACCAAAAAAAATATACCCAAATAACCCTATGGAGCTTGAAAGTGGGGGATTATTCAATGTTTTATAACATAAATCTTTGCAAAGTACCGGTATTTAATTTTTGGCACATTTTGGTCCATAAATCCACTCAGAAAATTAAAGATTTTGGAATACAAATTTTGCACGCATTCAAACTATACATCCAACATTTTGCAATTTTGCGCTACAGCGGATTTAGCGCATACTCCCATTCAACTGGTACCTAACATCTTTTTGCCTCACCCAGTATATTGTTGTTCCAACTTCTTCTGCTTTGTATCTTGATTTATCTCTAATTGAATTTGTACTAATTAGTATTCAGCGATGGCTATTCATGTTATAATATCGGTCAAGCTCAGGATTGTCCAGATCATACACAGTGATTGGTTCGGGTGTTTTTATGTAGTATGATAGCAGCCAAAGCCAACCGATCCAAAGCACAACACTCCACATAAATGCCATGCCACATATTAGCACATAGTACTTCATTAAAACTTCCTAGCTTTTTAGTATTTCTGGGAAAAAAAATAAATAAAACCAAAATAAAAGTACATGAATACTTATTATAGGCATAGTACCAGTGGCTTAGGGTATAGTTGCATGAAGGATATGATAAGTAAAAGAGTTTCCTCATAATTTAGGAGACATTGCACTGGAAGAGAAGAAAATTACAGTCACGTAATACGTGACTGTATTTTTCCTCTCTTCCAAGCATATGATGTTGCGTGAGCAACAAAACGTTGGTCTTCTCCATTAAATAAAAAAGTGATATTTAGAGCCGATTTATTCATTTTATTTAATTAGGAAAAATAATATCACGTGTAATTTTTACATTTTTGTATATAAAGGATATCTTGGAGAGATTCAATGTAAAGCACTTGCCACCTTAAGAATGAAAATGATAAACATTCACGTGGTTGCCTGAGTAGTACACCAAAATTATTAGGGGCTACTGTCTATGAAGAGGGGTGGCAAAAATTAGATCTTGTTTGTAGCGTCAAAAAACCTCGCACTGGGGCTGGCCAATTATCAAATTGTAGATTGCAGGTGCACATCTTCGGATATAACACTAGTATAATCCTTCCAAGTTTTAAAAGGAAAAAAATTTATCCAGTAATAAGCGGCGTAACTTGCTAGGTAGCGCCAGTTACATTTTTTTCTTATGGACCAAATACATGCGTTAGTTCAAACGCATGTTCTGAAGTTATTTGACTTTTAATCAAGAACAAAGTGAGCATCAAAGTTGTAGAGAATTCTGAAACAGACATTTTTTCTAATGAACAATTTTTTTCTAAAACTCATTCTTGAAATGGAAACTGAATTAAAAAACTGTTTGGAGGTATACAAATTGAACCATGATCACCTTTGTACACGGGGCTACCAACATTGCCAACTCCATGTTACACCGCCTATTAGTGCTTCCCTTTCTCTGTCAACCTTGCTACAGATGTAATAGGTGCCTTCCTTTTCCAGCTAAAAAATGTAGGTATAGGGTAGGTAGGTTATACAAGAGCTCAATAATTACTTTACTTTCTTCCTTCACATTCTCCTTAGCCTAGTGTTGGTCTAGGATACTGTTTAGGCTAAGTGGCTTGACAAACAGAATAACACTCTGTACGTGTACCAGTATTGAGGAGTCTAATTAAATGTTGCCAAATTCATAGAATTGGCAATCTAATTCATGAAATTGACAAAAATAAAAGCAAAAAAATTGTTGCCTACCTACCGTATTACATAAACTCTGCTACTCAGTTGCAATTTTTCTGCTAATTTCAAAAGAAAAACTCACGTAGCCGCGTAAGCACAACTGACTCTTTCAATACTTACAACTGATAGAATTATGACCAAACGGAATTTCAATTTACCTGTAATCTTAAATAATCAAATCTTTTTGTCTCGCAAATGGATATTAATCAAAGCTTGATATTAATTTTATTTACCTACATGTCATCTTTCTCCAATCTGCAAATTACCTATTGAAGGAAACACAATTCCCTTCCAGGTACAATTATGTTCTGGTTTCATTTTCTCATATTTCTTTTCCTTTCTTTCTCTCTGTAAGATTATCTTTGAAATTTTGCTTTAGTTATAGGTTGACTGTGTTGTTGGTTGCGACCCCATCTATCCTAATGTATCACAAAAGATGAAATTTGAGCAATACCTAATCTAAGTGTATCACGCCATCATTAGTTGTTCCTGCCTAGCTAATATCATCTATTACTAAGTCCACCACACAAAATAATATTTATTGCTTTTATTTACCAGATGGATACATACTCAAACTTGTAACACAAAGGAGTACCTTGAAAGGTAGCCACAGAAACGAAAATTTTTTGCCGGAGCGCTTTCGATTAAAAAACCATTGTCAACGACGACATGAAAGCAACTAAACAATCTAACGGCTAGAAACAATGAACCACCGAGGAAATCATGATTGAACTAGCGAGTCATCACGATGTGAATCACTCTCATAAACTAGCTCAATCAAACCCTCATCAGGTATGTACCTGTTGAGCACGTTAAGGTTATCGTTATTCAAATGGCGAATAATTTCAATATGTTCGAGAGCTTTTCGTTTGAATTCTAAGGACTCTCTATGGAGGAGGGTTTCAGATCCCGCTATATAACCGTGGCCAGTAGCCAAAAGGTGGTCCGCAAATGCCGACGGACCTATTTTATTCAACTCCCACTTCTTAATATGCTCATCTACACGAATTTTGAGCTGGCGGCTAGTCTCACCTATGTAAACTCCATTACAATCATTACACTCCAATTTATAAACCCCACATTTTTCGTTCAAAGGGATGGGATCCTTCAGCTTGATAAAAAGACTCCTTACAGTGTTAAGATTGTAGTACACTGGGCGGAAACCGAAGGGGTGGAGGATACGACTTAATTGGGAAGAAAACTTACCCAAAAACGGGAGCCTGATCCACCGCTTCCGGACAACAGCCGTCGGATTACGGGGGAGGGAGGTAGTAGAGTCAAGGCATTTCCTAGCTAGCTTCCTGCGAACCATAAGATCAATATCTAAGCGGACCTCGTTCACTCTGGCCAAGTGCTTTATAGTCAGAAGCTCATTATGGAAGGCGAGCTGACCCAATGGAATGCTGGTCAATCGATGAATGTGACTATTGAAACCAGCGTATTTGTGAGCAACAGGGCAGAAAGATTTGCCGTGGACCATAATATCGGTCGAAGTATCTTTTCTATGTATGGCAAATTCATGGACACCGTCTCTATTAGAGATAGTAAGGTCCAAAAAATTAATGGATGAACCGCCTACTTCCAATGTAAATTTAATGGAAGGATATTGAATATTTAGATACTTGAGGAACTCCAAGAGAAGATCCTGAGGACCGGTCCACGTACACAACACATCGTCGACGTACCTGTGCCAGTAATAAACGTAATCTAAGAACACCTGACCAGAGGAAAAGAGGTCGGACTCAAATTTAGACATGAAAACCTCCGAGATGAGGGAGCCCAGAGGAGAACCAATCGGGATGCCTACCTCATCAGGAAACTCAAAATATTTACCATCAAATTTACAGAAATTAGGGCACCAACAAATATTAAGTAAAGTAAAAAATTCAGCAACTTCTTCATGGCAGATATTAGATTGGATGAGGAGGTCACCTATGTGTTTCATGGCCGTAACTTTTGGAATACTAGGAAATAAACCCACCACATCAAAGGAGCATAGGATGGAACCTGGCGGTAGAATATCATCCTTAAGCTTATCGGCCAAGGAAACAGAATTCTTTACAGAGTAGGAAGATTCAAATTCTACTCTGGATTTAAACCAGCGATCCAAGAACTTCGCCAGGAAATAAGTAGGGGAAGATACAAAAGAAACGACTGGTCGCATTGGGATGTCCCTTTTATGAACTTTCGGCAACCCGTATAGGAGGGGGGGCGCAGGATTAGGCTCAAGAAGCCGCTTTTTAAGCCTGTCGGTTTTAATAATAAATTCACAATTACCGACTACCTCTCTGACCTCAGCAACATGGCTAGAGAAATTAAAATCGGCATTTTCCTTGGCGCCACACTGGTTAAGAACGTCGTAGACCTTGGAGACGTAGGAGGACTTCTCCATTACAACAATGGCATTACCTTTGTCAGCCTTAGTAATGGTTAAGCCCTCCTCTCTAACCTTCCTCTTAATCCCTTTGATCACCTTGGATGCATGATCATTTATTCGGGGGACGCCTATGATACACTAATTGTCCTATATAGGGTGCGCCAAAAAGATGTTAACAGTCAACCGGGGAACGCCACAAAATTGTCGCGGTGTCCTCGCGGAGTTTTTTGTTAAACTGTTGACATTTTTTTGGCGCACCCTGTATACATGTAGCATAACCTAAGACAACCATCTGTGTTGTTGGTTGCAACCCCATCTGTTCTAATGTATCACAAATGAAATTCAAGCAAATAATCTAACTGTATCACACTATCATTAGTTGTTCCTGCCTAGCTAATATTATTATCATCTATAAGTATTACAAAATCCACCTCACAAAATATATTTATTGCTTTTATCTAGCCTATGATACACTAATTGTCCTAAACAGATAGCATAACCTAAGACAACCATTGATGATGTCATCAAATTTGATTGCAAAAATTCTAATTCTGCAACATTTTCATTGAATATGTTAACTTCACAGACACAGACACAGACATTTGATGAGAATGTGCACCCTCAAGATATAGTATAACAGCTTTCATTGCTTTATCTAGCCTAGACAAATATTTCTATATAAAGGTAACATAACAATCAAGGTTGAACGCAGATCAAGAAAGTTCTAGGCCCTGGATAATCCATCAAAAACAATGACATCACAAATGAGAGGCCGTGAATGTTTTCAAAAAATGATTGCCCAATAAAAGTAATAGCGGGTTCTGCGCTAAAAACTCCACTGCAGCCTGTTGGGTAAAATGCCATCACAGTTGGGAACATAGGAGAATTGTGACGCTTTTGACAGTAGTTTGTGATGACGATCACCCATTTAAAAAGTACAGTGATCCCTTTTTGTGACCCAACTGTGGCGCAAATATGCGCAGTCTTAATTGCGTCATGTGACAACATTTTGCACAACGGGAGCAAGCCTAATAGAAACTGACTTTTTATAATAACGTAGGTCAAACTCACTAACCTATTATTGCCACTCCTCGGAATATTCTGATGATTTTTTACATACCACAATCTTCTGTAGCAAGAATGGACTCCTTGACAAAGGATGTCTACCTTCAATTACACATCTACAGGTAGGTACTCTAATGCAGCAAAAAGAGTCTTTTTAGTAGAAACTGCTTGATGGACTAGTGTATAGTCAATCTAATAACGAACCTAAAACAGAGAATTGATGTTCGAGTTTCTTCATCTGCTGATGTATCTTCAACATGCTTGTATAAAACTTTTAATACCGGTATGGTTTATTATGTTATGTAAATAGAATGTGTGCATTGAACCTTGAAACAATTTATTTAGCAGAAGTAGTTTTGGTCAATTAACCACTTCCTTTTGCAAAATATTTTGTGAGTAATCATTGTTTATAAACATTGTACGCTTGAGAAATCTGTTTTCAAGTATTGTGACTTTATATTGCCTGCAATGTTCTGTTCAGGCCTACCTACTGTATTATGAAGAACAGAGAATGTTCAACATTCCAAGTAGGTACTTGGTCTTTTTGGAGTCTTTTTGATACCTATTTGAAACTAGGAATTAAATTTTTCTCCAACAACCCCGTTGGGATCAGTAAATATAATCAACTCAAAATTACCATTGCTACTTTTCTTCAAGTAAGTGAGAATGATCAAAGCTTAATCCAGAACTTGCCAGTGTTATATCATTCTTCTTTGAAAATTTAATACCTAGGTACCTACCTATACAATAAAATTCATAATTACCTATTTATTCCGGTGTTGCGCGCCACACCACCGGTATGTGTTTCACAGCGGATCTTCTTTTCTTTCTTTTTTCTATCCACTGGGTTGTACCCTCGTATCTCGCTCCCCAGAGCACCCAGAGTCTTGATTTTTTTCTTGTTGGACTCGTCTTTGAACGTAGAGTGTCATAGGCTGTTGAATGATAAAATTTGAAGCATATTTTGTCGAGAAATTACACAAATTTGTCTGCGTATTTACCCGTACAAAGAAAAAAACAGAGCACATTGAGCGACGCGTCGTATTACATTGCTTACCACCACACTCCTGTAACTCCTCCCACTATGCATTGCCGATTTAATGCTGCACTCCCCAATTTAATGCTGCACTTCACGTGCGTGTGTTCTCCGTGTGTTCTTGTGTTTTCTTTTTGGACTTCAATTAGAGGAAATATTTTTGATGAAATGAATCCGGGTCGATAAATATTCACAAATAGAAAATATTAGTCACCATGAAGCATATTGCAATTTGCGACCTCGAGCACGCGCGGCAAAGGTGAAGCACGAGCCTGTAAATCCTCTAAAAATGACCAATTGTCACTTGACTAAAAAATAATTCAAATAAAATATTTAAAAAAAAAAAGATCCGGTGTTGCTGGGAAAAAGAACATTGAACTAAAAAGAATAAAACAAGATTTTAAATTGAAGAAATCTCTGTTGTAACCAAACAGAATTCTATATAGATACCTACTATTTTATTTATGTAGCTGACTGGAGCTAAAAAAAAAAGAAACATACTTAATAGTGAAATTAATTGTACTGCAACACTGCTGTCATCCAGACTCTGATCTTCATTATGCATAAGTAGTAATTTGTAACTCAGTTAATCTGTACATTAACAAATGAAGAAGAAACAGCCCCTTCATAAATTCATGATGGATACAGCTGAGTTGCAGTACAATTAATTTCACTATTATGTATTTTTTTTTTCAGCTTCAGTCAGTTACATAAATAAAATAGTAGGTATACCAATAGAATTCTGTTTGGTTACAACAGAGATTTCTTCAATTTAAAATCTTGTTTTATTCTTTTTAGTTCAATGTTCTTTTCCCCAGCAACACCGGATCTTTTTTTTTTTTAAATATTTTATCCAAAATGTTTTAATTGCTCTGCGTAGATCCTATAATCCAATAAGTAGTGCAAAACACCAGCGCTTTTATCTCTTGTTCTATAGGTACCTACCTATTCTTTACTGATGCAATACTAAAGTAATATTTTTAATATTTCAAGTCAACAGATTATAGGATTACTGTATCAAGCGTTTCTGTCCCAAAGCAATACCTGCAACTGATGGTACCACACAAGATGGTGAATGAAACCCAACAGTGTGTGACACCATGGAATCAATTTTCAGAATAAAATAGATACACACACACAAAAGAGATAAGTAGCCTATCATGAAAATTAATTTGTTACCTTGTCACATGTCTAGTTTTATAAATAAAGGGTACCACCCAATACAGGCGCCACAAAGACTAGATTAAGAACCATAAATATAGGATGCAGATTGCAGGCCATCAAAGTTTTTTATGTTTTTTTCTGTAATAATGCCTTCCCCTTTCTAAATTTTTGTGAATTTGTTATGATTCTCATCCAGTGAGCAAAAGTTCACAGAAATTGCTTCTACACCCACTCAAGTACACCCACTCAAGAACAGATTATTTTGATATTGCGCTATTATTCCACCCTTAAAATGCCACCAGGTGATCAACGCGAATTCTTCTTTGCCTGTACATATATTGGTTGGACTTTTCTCTTGTGTCTTTCCTGTTGTTCAGTTATAGGGGTGTTAGTGGCTTGCCACTGAACTCTATTGGTGAGTATGACACAACCTGTGAAATATTTAGACAGTAATTGACTGTTTGAGAGAAATTTTCAAATACATCCATTATCATGATGTACCAAATTTATATAGGATAGATTTGCACACAAAACAGAGATATGTACCATAGAAGTTGATTCATCACCTACTTCCCAATGTGCAAAATTGAGCAATCTGTTACAAAGTAACGTGAGACTTTTTGGCAATTTGTAACAACTCTCATATTAGGACAAAAACTGTAGGTTCCTAAATTTTCCGCAAATAGTGAATGTTAGATGGCGCTATTTGTAGACCTGTTACAGAATCTGTTTCACAATGTTATGGTTCCATAAGGACCTAACTTAAAGTGTCAAAAAGTCCCATATCACATTGTAACCGATTGGTCCATTCTCTTGCACATTGGCTTACATCTAAATTATCTTGATTGTTCAAATACCTACATAACGCCTACAATGAACTGGCTGTGTATACCTACTCACCTAAGAAACACTTAATGTGATGATAGTTCATGGAGTGAAAATTCAAATAAAGAATATAAAGAAAACTGTTATACTTTACTACTGGCTCATCAGCATCTCAGACATTATATTATTCATTTGTAGGTACCTATTTTCAATATCACACAATGTATTAACAGTGAATTAGATGGTTTATAAGCATAAGGTGTCAGGTGTACATTTTCTTATCTCCTTACTATAAATCAACGCACATTTAGTACTAACACGTACACACAATGGCACCAGCTGCATGAATCATCACTAGCCTACGCCAAACTTAGTACCTAATACCTAGATTCACAACGCCAATAGTAATAGATTCACAACAATAAAAATATAAGGTATGTTTGTGCGTTGATAAATTTCACAAATTCTGTTAATAATTGTTTATAGTGGTGTGTATTTACACACTACATTATATGCTGGTATCATCAGAATCTGTGAAATTTATCAACGCGCAAACATACCTACAATTAGGCTAATTAGACCAGGCAGCGGCGGCATTGTGCCAATTTTTCAAATTTTTCAAAAATATTTTCATCTGAAAGAAAATTTTTTGCTCTTTAATTTTGTTCATTACAAGTACATGCCTACACTCATTATCTTTGGAGAAATTGTCAAAAACCTAAAAAATTATCTTCAATTTTTAGTAACCCTTCACCATTTGCTTATCAGTAGGCCTACTTTCCTTGTATTTTACTTTACCTAGACAACGCTAGTGGATCTATAATATGCCTGGTTCAAACACAGCTACCGGTACGGTGCCAATCCTTTATTCAAATTGAAGCACCAATCATCTCAATGAAATTCTCATCCGCTTCTTCCCACTAAGTTTCTACCCTATCATCCTTTTACATTATTTACAAAAGCCTAAATTCAATTCCCAGGAAAGGACAACTCATATTAGAAAATTCTCTATACCAATCAATACCCAATACCCATAAAGATGATGCAATTATTTCATCAATCCCAAGGACCCATTTTTCCCTTGGTGCGCTGCCAAAAAGATTACATCTCTTTGCTGCGCAACAATATTTAGGATTTATCAAATATTCACAGAGATGATTGACAGAAGGTTAATCATAAACCAAGGTGAAACACACACGCATTCTGGTCAGAGTACAATGAGTCAAAATAAAAACTTGTGTAAGTAATGCTTTGTGGCCAAGCAATCAGAGGCGCGAGCAGTACCTGTACCTTGAACGCGTGCGTACTTGCCCAATCTGCTAGGACTGCTTTTGAAGCGCTGCAAAAGTGCAGTCACCATTACGTCAAAACTGCGCTTTCTATTAATTCTTGCTTCTGATTGGTTGAATTTTTGGTCACAATTGCAAAAAGTGCGTCAAAGTGCGTCATTTTAGAACTGCGTCTCAGATTTTGCAGATCAGGTGGCATTAACAAATTTTGTACAATCATGCACTTTGGAGGTACAAAAAACTCTCTTGTACCAGCCATCCACTTGTACCTTAATACACTTGTAAACCATTTCATAGCTGCGTTCAACATTCTGCAAAGTTTGCATTTTCCCTGAAATATTGTAACAGTGACCTATACTTTATTGTAGGTACTATGCTGTATTCTTGTTTTCTGTTTGATTTGTATAATATTGTATTGTTTATGTGAATTTATCATCAATTAAGAGTAAGTAATCAAATAAAGTATTTCATCAGGTACCTTATTTAATCTATACGGGAACCTTCTGGTCATATGATTTTTGGTTACACTCATAATTTGTATTATTTCACTCCTCTTCAAGTATGATCCTATTCTGAGTTAGACAATCATAAATCTAAAGGCTGGGCTCTGTTGTAAGAGTAGTATCCCAAAACCCACAAAATTCTTAGACAATAAGAATAGTTCCTATCAGAATGATGTTTTAGAATATACAACATAAATTTAAATTTAGCCACACATTTTTAGGTTTGGCAGCATAGCGCTAGCCAAACATATTGCAATCACTTTTTCTAGGTTTGGCAGCGTAGCACTAGCCAAGCCTATTACAATCACTTTCACCAGAGAGTGGTTGAACCAAGGTTGAGTCAAATGTAAGTTACATACGCAAAGTGACAGAGACTTGATCTAGTCTATGAGAATGCATTGACTTTTAGAAGGTATTGCAATCTTGCGCATGGTGGAATTTTGGTAGGGGGGGGGGGGATGTTTTCTTGGCATTTCAGAGGGTCTATACCACGATTCTAACATATTTGAATTCATATGTATGTATGTACATACGTATGTACTTTTTTTTTGTTCCCAATTGTTCTCTGTATCTATTGGATCAATTTCCATGAAATTGAGAGTTGATTAAGTGATGAACCTGAATTTGTTTGTAGGCTATTTTTTCAGATTGGATCAATAGTTTTTGTGTAGTGAGTTGAATAAGTAAAATGGGGTATTACCGCCAGGGTAGGTAATACCGCCACCTTCCAATATGACGTCAATGGGAATATGCAGCCGCCAGTTAGAAGTTGTAACACGTGTCTAACGTCCGCTAGACAAGTTTGCTATCTTAAAAAGCGTAAAAATGTTGTTCTTAGAGCGTGGAACCGAAAATAAGAAAACGCGTGCAATATTTTTTTCGTTCTTACTATCTCGGAAAATATTGGTGAATATAAGAAAGCCAGGAGAACGTGTAATAAAATGTAAATATAAGCTTGTGTGGTATTTTCGGAAAGCTTGTTATTCCAGCTTTCAAACTGTTTAGAAAATTCCAAATTATTCCTCGGAGGTAAGTGAATATTTTGTACAGAACAGGACTAAAAAAGTTGGAAGCTGCTTGGAGTGTGCGGGTATTTCCGCCATATACCGCAAATCATGCTAATTTTGCTTTGGGGCAGAAGATTTTGACTAGTGAGGAAGTTCAAAAGTTCATAGGAGTTCATAGCGTGCTTTTGCGCGAATGAGAAATGAGCAGAAATGAGATAAAGACAATATGGCGGAATTACCCACTATTTTGCATGGCGGTATTACCCGCCATTAGTTTTCATTAGTTTTACTTATGTAAAATTATAGGGCGGGATTACCCGCACCGGTGTGGGTAATCACGCCCTTCAAGACTTTCACAAATTGACTCATACACGTCTTCATATTGCCTCCTACCCCCTCTCTTGGTTGTGGAAACGTAGTATAGGCTTTCTTCTAAAAGGTCAGCTAGTCAAATTTGCTCTAGAAGCTTTTGGAAGGGGTAGAGAGTAATTTTTTCTTAGTATGGCGGTAATACCCCACTTTACTTACTAGTTGGTTAACTAGCGCTTAAGGCTTGCCATTGAATCTTCATAGTGTGTTACAAGGTGTTTATTTTTTTTAGATGGGGGTGGGGGTAAATGAGTGAATAAAATATAAAATACTAATAGTAGGTTTTTATCTGTGGATGAAAATATCATAAATCAAAGGTAACGATTGACACTGACGGACTGACATCCACTTTATTGAAACTTATTATGTTTTGACAACTTTGTTGTCATCATCAGGTGTTAAACGAGAATGAACGGTGAAGTTAATACCTGATGATGACGACAAAGTTGTCAAAACGTAGTGTTTCCTAAGAATATATGTATAAGTTTCAATAAGGTGGATCAGTTTAACAGTGTCCTCATGAGTACGATCCATATTCAAAGTCAATTCAGCCATCCATTGTATGTTGATGCTTCCTTTATCCCAATTAGCTCGGGACAATGAAATACAAATAATAAGAGAGATCGCACAAGTCAATGGTCTCAATGTGGACATAGATCTACTGGTCCGCAGGAAATCTCTACGCACCCTTCTGGCCGAGACAGCTCCTCCCTCTGGACAACCTCGGGAAAAATGGATCCGGCTGCCGTATCTAGGGAAGACTTCCGATAAGCTTGCTGCCATTCTTTGCAAATATGGGTACAAGACAGGTTTCTACCCCCTGTCCACATTGTCCAATCTGATATCGCTTAAAGATCATGTTTCACCTATGGACAAATCGGGCGTATATCGTCTCTCATGCGGTGAATGCCCTTCATTCTACATATGTCAAACTAGTAGGAAATTGCGTTTGAGATTTCATGACCACCTCTCCGCCATCCAGCCAAATAGTCAAAAGAAATCGGAATTCGCAGATCACTGTCGATCTACAGGGCACAGTATATGGACAGCCGAATGAGAGCTTATTCACACATGTAACAAAGGGCGGCTTCTGAACAGACTAGAGGAGAACGAAACGATGAAAGCTGCAGCCGCTACCAGCTCCAACCTGTTGAACGATCTACATGCCACATTCCTCAATCCACTCATCAGATTCTACCATCTCTCTACTTCCTCCTCGACGTCAGTACCTGATGATGACCTCACGTAATAGGTCGTATGTATGTGTGTATGTATGTATGTACTTTTTTTTTGTCACCGAATGTTCTCTGTATCTATTGGGTCGATTTTCATGAAATTGAGGGTCGATGAAGTAGTGAACGTGAATCTGTTCACCCGCTATTTTTTTTTTAAATTGGACTAATAGTTTTTGTGTGGTAGGTTAAATACTAGTTGATTAACTAGCGCTCAAGGCTCGTTATGGAATCTTCATAGTTTGTTGCGAGGTATTTCTCTTTTCTTAGAAGGGGGTGGGGGCGAATGAGTGAATAAAATATAAAAATGCTAGGCAAGCTATGGAAAAGAAATTGTATGAGAGAACGAACAAATTGTTAACCAGTGATTTGTTTTATTATCGACTATATGAACATAAAATGCTAGGCAAGCTGCGAAAATGAAATTGTATTGGAAAATGAAGTCATTTGGCATTTTTAATCGATTATCTAAATATATAAAGCGGAAAGTTTGTCTGTCTGTCTGTCTGTCTGTCTGTCTGTCCTTTTATAACTCGAGAACCGCTTTACCTATTGACTTGAAATTTTCGCCACAAATTCAAGTCACTCAGGAATAAAATTTAAGCCATAAATGAGAATTTTAGCTTCCATACAAAGAAAGTTCTTATTAAAAATTGTGTCCTCGCTGTACGCATCACTTGACGCGATGCGATTCAATTCATTGAAAAGGTACCTGCACGCGACTGTCGACTGTACTCCTCTCCTACGCTGACATCCTGTGTTCATCCTATGTGTTCACAAGAACCGGATCGGGACGCTACCTGTTCAATTGTAACACCTTAGAGGTGATCCTTTCTATTTTCTTTAACGTTAACGGAAGTACGGAAGTAGAATATTTTTCTGTCTTTGTTCATTATTATAGATCTCTATACCTATACTGTGATGTACGTATGTTTGTACATCAGTCCATAGCTTTTGAACGCATTCGCCTACCAAGACGGAATTAGTTTTTGAAAAACTTTCGAGTAAAGCATTTGAATGAATTTCGACGGTTCGGCTCCCTCAGGATGGAGAAATAGGCGAAAGAATTAAAAAAAAAAAAACGAGGATTATCAACGTAGTAAACCTGCTACTTACTGTACGCGGTGTTCCAAATATTCAAATGCGTGAGAGAGAAAGAGAGAGAGAGAGAGAGAGAGTGAGAAAAAGACCAAAAAATTCAAGTGAATCTACAGAGTCTCTTTAGTTCTCAACCTACATATTGAATGTTATTGGTAAAAATAAAGTATTGTCAAAAGAGCTGAATTTTTGAAAAATGTAGAGAGCTAGCAAAGCGGCCCCTTGAGACGTAAGATACCTTTAAAATCCAAATAGCTACAAATACAGATATCTACTCAACACAAGGTTGGCGGTCAGGTGCACCGCCAACCGCTAGTATAAATATAAATTGTTAGGCAAGCTGCAAAGATGAAATTGCATCAGAGAACGAAGTAATTTGGAGTTGTTAACGAGCGATTTGAGAAAGTAGTAAAGAAAAAGTCGGTATTGCTTTCGCGCTGCGAAAGCTTTTTTCTTGTTTGTTAACGTAATTTCAAAATTTTTCTTTTGATTTAGTGTAATTGTGCTTATCCTAATGAAAAAACCTTACGTTCCTGTGCTCTCTTACTTAATTGAATAAAGTGGATGGCAGTGCCAATTGTTTTGTTTGATTTATAAAATGCTAGGCAAGCTGCGAAAATGAAATCGTATTGGAGAAAAAAGTTATTTAGAATTCTTAACAAGCAATTGATTTTATCATCAATTACAGTGTCCAACAGTGTTTTAGTAAGATTGAAAACAAAAAGTGATTTTTAAATAGATTTTCACGCTGAAAACAATTCCGTCGGCCGTTTCTCTCTAGCACGTCTCAATTTGTCCTAATTCCAAGTTGAAATTGTGAAAAAAACCATTTTCTTGAAACTTCGCCATGTTGTAGTAGTATACCTGAAGATGTGCATCCGCAATTTTTTTGAGAATTGGACGAGTGGTTCTTTGCAATTTTTTAATTAATTTCTCACTCATTAGGAGTGGTCGCTCACGTTTCCTGAAGCAAATTCCTATCCTTTTGTTATCAATGCGTCTATTGTTATGAAGAACCTTTTATTTGACAGATTCATTCTTGACAAAGGGTTCATTAAATTAGTTTACAAGAATGATTTACACAGTGAGGGCTTCTTTAGGTTAGGTCAAGTTGACAGAAAACCCACAATTCCGCATCATCAACTCCAGCATACATGTAAGACCACAGTAAGTCGGCGGGCTGACAGTTCACAGACAACCGCTCCTAGTTGGCAAACAACTATAACCAACTAGGCAGGGCTTTGCACCAAACTTCAAGATGCCATAGGGCGGTAGCTGACACCAATCAACATAGAACCAACTGGATCTTGGGTATTTTGTCATGTTTTGTGTCTTATGTCTTACCCTAACCCAATTGAAAAATCTGCGAGTACCTCCCCCTTCCCCCAAAATTAGCGTGCGCGTGCGCGTACAATTTTCTACCCTTGACTAATTCAGAAATTTGCGAATACCACCTCGCCTCACTTCCTAGCAAGCGCGTGCGCGTGCAAATTTATACCCTCGACTAATTCAGAGATTTGCGAGTACCACTTTGTCTCACTTCCTAGGTTTAGTAATCTGATCAGCCTGAAATATACTAAAGAAGACTTGCACTGGACCAAAAAGCAAACAAACGAGCGGAGCGAGTGAGGCCCAGTAATCTCATCAGCCTGAAATATACTGCAGTAGATTTGTACTGGACCAAGAAGCGGGACGAACGAGCGGAGCAAGTGAGGCCCAGTAATCTTGTCAGCCTGAAATATAATAAAGTAGACTTGCACTGGACTAAGAAGCAAACAAACGAGCGGAGCGAGTGAGGCTTAGTAATCTCATCAGCCTGATATATGCTGAAGTAGACTTGTACTGGACCAAGAGGCGAACGAACGAGCGGAGCCAGTGAGGCTCAGTAGTCTCATCAGCCTGAAATATACTGAAGTAGATTTGTACTGGACCAAGAAGCGGGACGAACGAGCGGAGCGAGTGAGGCTGAGTAATCTCGTCAGCCTGAAATATACTAAAGTAGACTTGTACTGGACCAAGAAGCAAACAAACAAGCGGAGCGAGTGAGGCTTAGTAATCTTATCAGCCTGAAATATACTGAAGTAGACTTGTACTGGACCAAGAAGCGGGACGAACGAGCGGAGCGAGTGAGGCCCAGTAATCTCATCAGCCTAAAATATACTGAAGTAGACTTACACTAGACTAAGAAGGCTCATTAGCCTGAAATATACCAAAGTAGACTTATACTACATCAAGCGAGTGTGCCCGTCCTTCCAAGACATGAAACATGATCTTTATTTATTTGGCTACACCAGAACACTGGACAAACATTTTATAATCTTACACTGCATTATACCACTCACATCACCCCACCCTTATCGAAAAATGAAGTGCGTTTAAAAAAAAAAAAAAACGCTGCTGAAAAGTAGTACCAAATTTGGCACACTTTTTGGTACTCCAAGTAGCTGAAAAGAGTACTTTTGTAGTACTGAAACGTAGTGCGGATAAACTGCTGACACGCTACTAATACGCTACTGAAACGCACTTAATAACTTATCCCCAGTAGCTTGACAGCAGCTCAGAAGTATGTCCCTACCAAATTTTGGTACTATTTCAGTAGCATAAACGCTCATCACTACAGCCGTTCAGTGGCGTTCTGGCTACTGAAATCCACCTGAAAAGGTACTTGAATCTGCACATGCTTTTATTTTTTTTTTTTGGAGGGTGGTGGTTTGAAGTTTGCGATACATCTTCATAGACGCCAAATGGACACAATGTGTCCCAATTATGAACGTTTCATGGACGATAAATTAACTTAATATTTCCCCAAAAGTGTACACAATATGTACGTCAAATGGACACAATATACCCCCAATTATGAACGTATTATGGATGTATTATAGACGTGTTATGGACGTTTGAATTCTCCTTTGATGAACAATAAATGCCCCTGATATTTCTCCAGTAGTGTACACAGTATAGACGTCCAACGGACACAATAATATGTTCCCAATGATGAACGTATTATAGATACTCCAATACCTCCCCCCACCCTCTCCTAATGGACGAATAATGTCCTCAATATTTTACAAGAAGAGTACATGGTATAGGCGTTAAATATACGCGATTTAGACAACATATCTCATCCATTCTCGGACTCTTTACCTTGAGTATGAGCTCATAAAATACGAAAACTTTTCTACTAATTGAAAAATGATGTATTACTCCAAACCTTGACAAATGTTAGAAGATAATCTTTGAAAGCATTATAACTTCAGATTCTCATGCGGAATCTTCTTCTACAACGTTACACGGGACAGTAATTGGTTGTGTTCTTGAGCCGTTTGTGTGCCTCAGCACCACTTTCTTTTCCCATACTGAATCATTATACAGTCGAGGATTTGTGCGAAAGTGCTGTAAAATAAAAAAGCTATTATTATTTAGATGAAAATTTTAAGCCCAAAACCACGTAACTAGTTCACCGGAATAAATTTCAGAAATCTACAAGATGAAAAATAATCAATTTGAAAGGAAAAGGAAAACAAAAACAATGAGTCGCAGTCAGACAAATTCAACCTTAAGTCGGTTTGGTTAAAGCTCCACAAGTAAAGTTTGGTTAGTAAATAAGAACTATTTTACGCTCGGATGTATTGTTTGCGCTTTGAATCCTCAGTGATAACTTCTAGTAAGCGTATTCTTCATTTCAAACATCATAAGCAACATCCTCCGCCTGAGGTGATTACACGTGGAGTTTTTACCAACCTGTATCGATACTCAACGCGATTAGTTTCAATACGGCAAGCATATAATTCTCATCTTCAGGCGACTGTACAGAAGCGAAAAAGTTCAAAAGAAAAGTAGGTAATAATGGTCAAGATCAATCATGAAATTTGTTGATATTTTAGATTCAGTGGTATACCTATGGGAGGGAGCTCCTTGCTACCCTGTGGACCAAAATGTAAATTGACTAATTCGCTAAGATTTCCAAAATCAAAAATTCTCACCTTTCAAGCGTCCAAGGGTTATTTAGTTTTTTTTTTTTATTTTTAATCAGCCTTCAATTTCACTTTGAAATCAGATAAAATATGGAAGTTAAAACATTGATCGAGTAGTACGCAGGACATAGATTGAATTTTTTTAAAACACAAGAGATTCAACAGGAAAGGCGGCCGAAGAAGGGAATGCGGATCCACTTTTGATTGGGAGCATTTTTCTCATGAAAGTCATCAAGGAATAAAGCGGTGCGTTTTTTCCGGATAATACTGTCAATGCCAACATCAATGTGGTTGATTTGAACGAATTACTTTCCTCCTTGATCGCTTGTTCAGAAAGAGGGAGAGAGATCAAACAAAGGATCATAAAGAGGATGGCCGTATATTTATGCAAAGGGGGTGATAAGAGCTGCCGTGAAAGACGAGATTGGTGTGAGTAGGTTCCCGAAAAACTTTGAAGAAATGTTTGTGGTCTGAACTACAAACATTGAGGTTAAGGAAATTAATCCAAGGGCGGCCGCCTATTTTGAACGTGAATTGTATAGATGGGTACAACTATTAAGGAAGGGGCGAAATTCATACGGTTGATCTGTAGGACCAGTCCACAAACATACAACGTCGTCTACATACCGGTGGCAGTTTGTGACGTGTTGCATGAGAGGGTGTTCTGAAGAAAAAATCTTGTCCTTGAGTCTACTCATGAATACGTCGCGAGGAGTGGGGCTAGAGGGAAACCCATGGGGAGACCATCAGAAAATTTATAGAATTCGTTTTTTAATTTACAGCCGTTGTGCTCCAGACAAGTGCTAAGAAGCAAAAACAATCCCTCAATGAAATTAAGAGGCACCTCAGTCTCTTGAAGTATGCTTACAACATAGTGAATCTCAGAACCAAGAGGAACGTAGGTGTACAGATTTTTACATTGAAGGAAACCAGAGTCAATGGGGGAGGGGAGAGATTCAATGTCTCTTGACTATAAAAACAAACGCTGGGAAACGAGCTAGTACTTGAAAAGGACTACAATACTTTAACAAACTTAACGTAGGGGAGAAATTATCAAAGCAAACAGTAGGAACTACAAAAAAACGATACAAAACCTAATAGAAAAAAAAAAGAAACAATTAACGCACACGTACAAGTACATAACAAGCAACCAATATTGTAAAGCTGTGAAGGTAAATTAGATTTAAAAAAATTGTAAAAAAGAAAATGTATTTTTCAAGCCCGGTCAACACAAGCACTATGCTTAGTGGGAAGGTATAAATTTGATTCTAATTCTAATTCTATACTATTCACAGGTTCGCTGGTATTGCATACACAGAGAGAGAGAGAGAGAGGGGGGGGGAGAAACTGTGAAACTCTTTTGAACCAACGGTCTAGATACTGGATTAATAAGAGATGAAAGAAAAGAAGCGATAGGTCTGAGAGGAAGATCGGCTTTATAAATTTTAGGGAAAGCGGAACTGGATTTATGACAACCAAACTATTTTTCTCTTCTGGTGGAATGATATACTCTCTGTTCCTGATAGTTCCCCAAACGTCTATGCTAACTTCAAGAATATCAAAATCAGTCTCCTCTCTGCCAGAGTCGTTGATAAAGGTCCAAACTCTTTCGTCATAGGTTGCTCGGTCCATCACTACAGTTGAAGTACCTTTGTCAACTTTGATCATGTTGTCTACCACCTCTTTTCGGATTCGTTTGACAACCATCCGCGTTTCTGGAGGGGAACTGTCCATAAAATGATAATTTAGTAATTTGGCAACATGGACGATAGCAGATTCATTGACGCGAGACAGGCCAATGGTGAAATCAGCTATAAGATTGTCTACAGATTTTTGTGGATTAACAGGGGGTAGAGCGAATTCAAGACCTAACTCTAGCAGCATTTCTCTTTGCTGATCGAAAGAGGTGGAACGGAGGGTGGGTGGATGAGTAGAATTTTCCAGTTCCCCAGCCTCTTTCTCTAAAACTTCGAGTTTCAAAGCTTTCCTATGACAAATAGTGTCATGTTTTTTCTGACAAATCTCATCAACTCTGTCCATAAGAGACAACATTATCTACCCGGTCTACTAGGCAAAGGTGTAAGAAGTCGACTGGCAATATTTTTTTGGCCGTACCATTTATTCAGTTCAAAATTGAGCCACTTCTTGGTGAGCCATAAATCAATAATTTTCGCGATATTTTGGTCACTTGAATTTAAACAAAAACCAAGAAACTGCGGTCGAAGGTTTATTCTAAGACACTCTCTCTCTCAAAAAAAAAAAACGCGTCGTTGTATTTGTACTCAATAGAATTTTGTCTGATTGTATACGTTTATTTGCTCCTTTTGTAAATGTATAGGCCTATTGCAAACACTGCACTTCTGAATCTTTTTCTCTAGAGTTGCTATGTAACTTTGATAGAACTTCTCGCATCATTAAAAGTGTAGGTAGTTGATGGTATAGTTGAAAATAGAAAAATATTGAACTGGAGTTTTCAATTACACAATAGTGCAAGCCTCAGTAATCTCTAAAGAGCAGCTTTGTGTAATAAACAGGTCAAAACATTTGAGACATTATTGCTGTCATGCAATTACACTACCCAACAAATTGAAATTTTTGGAAATTCTTCAGCCAGTAAATATAATTGATGGTAGAAGTATTTTCTACACAAAAAACAATGCTGTTTTCCGTTCCTTAAAATGAGCTTAATTTTTTTGGGTTACTTTTATGTTTACTTGCTGCAGATTGTCGCAAAGCGCAGGCAAGTTCGCTCACATACTAGAATGCTGCTGCCCACAATGCGTTCCGCGACAATCCGCGGCGAGTAAATGTAGAAATAACACACAATTTGAGCCAATCTCAAGCTAGAAACGGCCAGCCGAAACAACATCGTTGTCAGCATAAAAAAATACATCTAGAATCAATTATTCCCAGGCTGGACAATTTCAAAAAATGTAGGTATTCACTTGATGAAGTCAGCGTTCATTTTTCTGTGCATGATAAAGAAGATGCAATATGAGCAAAATATGTACCAGCACAATTAAACTAGCGTAATAGTATGTTACGTGACAGGTGCGGAAAGTAAGCGTTTAATGAGTGCAAAGTTTGCGTCACGAGGCGGAGCCGAGTGATGTAATTTCACGAGTTGAACGCTTACTTTCCAAACCTGTCACGTATGCTATTTTATTGAAAATGGGAGGAAAACGGACGTTTCTGCCGCTGTTTTTTGCTTTAATAAACCACCTTATTTAAAATTTCATTTATTACAAGTTCTATCGAGTAGATACTATCAAGTATTCACAGTGCAGGCAGTTAGCTGAGTTCTCCAAACAAATCAAACACTGATATCCGAAGGAAACAAACATTAGAATAGGTACACCTTTCATTTTGGTACGTTTTTGTTTCGTTTTCTCAATTATAAAACATTAACATGAGAGTACGTTCTTATTTATTCCTTTATTTATCGCAAAAATAATTCAGCTAGGTACTCCTATTAGTGTACAAGCGTTCATTTTTATTTGAAAAAAAAAAAAAAAAAAAAAAAACAGGCGTGCGTCTATATTCAAATAACATGCTCATCAATACAACGCTTCAGTGGTCTAGTGGTTGGAGTAACGGACTCGTTTGCAGAATACCAGAGTTCAAATCCCGGGTACAGGGCCGGAAAACAACAACTTTCCGCTACAGGTACAGAAAGGAATAATTGTGGAAAGAAGAAGCCGCAATATTCCCAGCACAGTACAGGAATGTCATACTTTCTAAGCAAAAAACAGCAGCGGAAACGTCCATTTTCCAACCGCTTTTCAACAAATAAAATAATACTCAACAAAAAAAAGTACAATTTTGAAAAGCCAGACTGTTATCTTTCTTACACAGAAGTTACCTACGCTATGCAATTAAAAGAGCATTTTGAACACAAGAATGTAGTTCAAATTACTCTGTATCAGACAAACCTTTACATGCAGTGACAAACAATACCAAAGCAAGATCCTTCATCACTTTTTCTTATAACGTTCCATCCATTTGACCGCCATATTATGATATAACCATGGTACTTAGTAAATGAATTGCACAGGGTTCAATTGTCACCCTAGATCGCCATTTGGTTTGAACTAATCAACAATATTCACAGTCGGTCTAAGATTTTAGAGTTGACTTTTTCAAGTAAAAGAAATCTTACTTGTCATGGGAATCAGAATGTCATTTCCCATTTTCTTATCAAACAATCTCTCATCATCTCTCGGCCTTCATTCATTACTACTAACGCGTTTTGAGACTACAGCGCAGGTAAATTTGTATTCCAACTGGAACATTGATTGCTATAAGTAGTTCACCTCTGTCATACAGGATTGGAGTGCTTTTTTACCGCCGATCTAGGTGTACTAGGTACACCTACATTGATCTAGGTATTACATTTTACCAAGGATGAAAAAAAAAATTCTTAAGTTTAACTGATCAGCTTGTTCTATTACCTAATATAGAGAAAGTGAAACACTACTACATTTACAAACTGATAGTCAAATATGAATGTTTTGTGATCAAGTTGAGCATGGTTGCATCTTCATCATTCATCCCCTATCAAAAAAATTGACTAATAAATCAGCTACTGAAAAGTGTAGTTACCAAATTTGGCACAGTTTTTCAGCAGCTGATAAGCTGCCGAAGAACTGCTGATCAACTACTGAAACGCATATCATTAATTGAGGGGGGGGGGGAGGGAAATTAAATGATGTGCGTTTCAGTAGCTGAACAGTAGCTCTTCAGCTGCTCATCAGCTGCTTGAGGTACTGAAAAGTGTGCCAAAATCAGTAGCTTTCCAGCTGCTGACATTTATGAAAATTTTTTGATAGGGTCAAAATCTCTGGTTTCCTGAGATAATAATTGTTCATCTTGTTTTTAGTATGGAGGCAACTTGTACCTTTTTTTTTTTTTATGTCAAAACACAATAAACGGTCAGTCTTCCCAATCTTTTCATCAGTGTCTCCTTTCTGGGATTTGTGTATAAGTAAATGGTATTTTCCTTTTTTTTTCAATTAAACTACCGACGCCATGGTTTATTCTTTTATTATAAATCATCCAATAATTTTTCAAAACAGCAAATCAAATAATTGTAAAATTGTGAGCGTCGTTATAAAAGAATGAGCACGAGCGGTTTCCATTAAAAATAGTCATATTTCTGACACAATACAACTAACAAAAAAAAGTAAGTACAGCGCAGTTGAACAGAAAGTTACAATATTTATCGAAAATTAATTGCAATGAGCTTACTATTTGAGGCGCAGTCAGACAAATCCAACCCCAAGTTGGGTTGGTAAAAACTCTACGTGTAAAACTGGCCTTGATATGAAGGCCTATCTCTGACGGAGGGTGTTGGTTACGATGTTCGAAATGAAGAATACTAAAAGTTTTCAATGAGAATTTAAAACGCTGACAATACATTCGAGCGTAAAATAGTTCTTATTTGATAACCGAACTTTACGCGGGAAGCTTTTACCAAACTGATTTCAGGTTGGATTTGTCTGACTGCGCCTCATTTCTTGAAAAATCATGAACAAGGTACGGTAGACGCGTAATTATGAGCTGCTTATATTATTCCTACCGTCTATAGTGCGATTCTTTTGTTTCTAGAGCTCTCTTTGTGTATAAGAGACAGAAATTTTCAAATCTTGGAAAAGAATATCCGCATGCCAGAAGATGAGCACCGATATTAGAGTTGGTGGGTTGACTCTTTTCATAAGCAGTTTTATGCTCTTTAATTCACTAACTCAGGTTTTTTGGGCGAAACCAGTTTCCCTTAAGTAAAAGAAGGGGCATTCATTGTACTGGATCTTGTAAGCACCGTACTTATCATAAAAAGAGATGGGCTCCTCAAGACAAGAAAAGTGGTTCCTGGCAGTGTTTACGTTGTAAAACTATCAAGGAACATACACAAATCTGAGGAGAGATTTTTCAGGATGTGCGCTCCTAAATAAAACAGATAATGGTTTTCTCGCTACAAATGAAGTGTTTCATAGAGCTTATTGTAGGACGGCTGTCGTCGTGGATCAATTTCAGGCTGGGATTTTCATCTTAATTGGCGTAACTACTATGACATAAAATTAGCGCAGATATAGAGATGAGTTGTCACTGAAACTTTACCAAAGAACAAAGCTTTTAGGAAGGTGACAATTACCAAGACTTCTCGAAGTAAGGATTTTTAGACTCTTTGATATCAAATATCGAAGCATTAGTTATACCAAAATACTCACGAATTTAAGAAAAACTTCTATCATGCGTCGACACGGGGCATCAGTTGCACCTCAACTGTTGGGATTTTTAAAACGTATAAAAGTAACAAGAAATAAGTCAACTTTGTTTGAGATAAAACGATAGGGTCAGTACTTTATCTAATTAAAATTTACCTGGAATTGAAGAGCATTTTTCGTGTACTGATACATATATAAGTATTGACGAAAATAAATCAGATCCGAAAATAAATAAATTGGGTGAATGCGTTTCAATAGCAAATTCAAAACAAGATCGCTTTCACGCTTGCAAAAAGCAGTGTACAGCAAATAAGCCAAAATATAACTACATATCAAGAGTTTATACGCTTACATACTAACAAAGGTTAACACATAGCAGGATACATCATGCATCAATAATATTATACGTTTATTGGATAGCGAATAAAAGATATGAATGACTATCTTACATCCACTCTCCCCACTCATTTAGGAGCTGAGGGAAAAATAGGTAAATTAAATTACTACTGTATAGCGCTCTTCCACCAATACATGCTGCATAACAATTCCCCTGATTCTTATTGTAATGGCAGTGAAAATAACATTGCTCTTATATAACGTCACACCTCTATGGTTTTGATGTATGCAATCAATTCTACACATAAGAGCAATGTTATTTTCACTGCCACTTCGATAAGAATCAGGGGAATTGATATGCAGCATGCATCGGTGGAAGAGCCCTGTATGTAATAAATCGTTGGCATGATGTAGCTTAGGTCCTTGACCTACGTCAACTTTGAACACAGAATTACTGATTTTTGTAGAAATTGGAAACAAATATATTTTAATTTTTCTTTATATAATCTACTTCCATTTTCAACGTACACTAAATCATTAACTTTAAATCCTATACCGCTTTTATTTCTGTCATAACGACGTTTATTATACTTATGGTATTATACAGTATTTTGTAATGCAGTAGAACGGTCCTTACTAACATTAGGAGTTTCCGCCATATCAATACGCTCTTGAATATTTAACGGTAAACCGCACACGATTTGCGCCTTCAAAGCGCTATCAACTAAACAGTCATCCTCAGCAAAAAACAATAACACAACTGACTTGAAATACCAAAACCAACCACGAGAATAGACGAGAAATAAAGAGGAGACTAATCATCGAGTTGTGACTCATAAACAAGCTCGATCAGATCTTTGTCCAGCACATGCCTGTTCAGCAGAATGAGACCACCAGTGTTCCTATGACAAATGATTCCGATATGCAGGGGCGGATTTACGGGGTGGAGGAACAAGAAAAACGCCCCCCCCCTCAAAAAAAAAAGTGTGACCAAATCCGCTCCTGGATATGCTCCAAGGCGGTATGCTTGAAATACGAACTTTCTTTGTGAAGAAGCACCTCAGATCCCTCTTGGAAGCTGTGACATCAGCAATAAGATGGTCAGCGAATGCCGTAACTGGGTTGTAATACGCAGGTCGAAATCCAAAAGGGCGAAGGGCCAGGCCTAACTTAAGAGAGAACTTCTCATGTCTGATAGTATGGGGGAGGGAGGTAGTAGCGTCGAGGCATTTCCTAGTAATTTTCTTACGCACCAATGCGTCTATATCCAAGTGAATCTCATTAATCTAGCTAAGTGTTTTGAGGTCAGTAACTCCTCACTGAAGGCAGTTCAACTCACATAGAATATCAGTAAGTCTATGAACTAAACTGTTAAAATCAGCATATTTATGGGCAACAGAGCAGAATGACGACCCGTGGACTAAAACATCGGTCGACGTATCTTTTCTAAATCTCAAACTCGTGGACCTCGTCTTTTTTGGAGACAGTAAGATCCAAAAAGTTGATAAAGGCGCCCACTTCCAAAGTAAACTTAATGGACGGGTACAGCTTATTAAGATACGTGAGAAACTCCAAGCAGAGCTCTCGGGGACCAGTCCACGTTCATAGCACGTCATCTGCATACCTGCGCCAGTTGAAGATATCATTCAAAAGAGGATGGCCAAAAGAAAAGAGATCAGATTCGAACTTAGACATGAGCACCTTGGAGATGAGGGAACCTAAAGGCGAACCTATAGGAATACCCACCTCCTCTGGAAACTCATAAAATTTAACATTAAACTTGCAAAAATTAGGAGTCCAGCACAGCCTCCAAAGATCAAAAAATTCACTCAACTCTTCATGAGGAGTATTAAGATTCACTAGGAGTTCACCCATCCGCTGCATAGTGACAGCTTTAGCGATGTTAGGAAAGAGGCCTACAACGTTGAAAGAACAAAGGGTCGTGTCTGCAGGAATAGAAGCATATTCTATAGGCTATTGGCCGAGGTGGACAAATTCATGACAGAATAGGGAGACTCGAATTCGACGCGGGATTTGAACCATCGATCTAGATATTTGGCAAAGGAGTAGGTAGGGGAGGAGATGAACGACACAATAGGCCCCATGGGCAAATCCACTTTATAGACCTTAGGTAATCCGTAGAGGAGGGGGGAATAGGGTTAGGAGTGAGAATGTCTTTCTACACTCGCTCACTCTTAATGATGACAGTACTCCTATTTGACCTACGTATTACAACCCAGTCACTATTAAAGGGTTATTTGTTAGGTTGAAAGATTGAATTCCTGAAGATGAGAAGAGTGGGGTGTATAGGAGAGAATGTAATGATTGTAAAGGTGTTTAATATAGGGGAGACTGGTCGCCAGCTCAAGCTTAGAATCGATGAGCACAGAGGAGTAAAGTGGAAGATTTGGCATTCGCTGACCATCTTATTGCTGATGGTTACAGCTTCCAAGAGGGATCTTAGGTGCTTCTTCACAAAGAAAGTTTGTATTTCAGCGTACCGCCTTGGAGCATATTGGAATCATTCGTCATAGGAAGACTGGTGGTCTCATTCTGCTGAACAGGCATGTACCGGACAAAGATCTGATCGAGCTTGTTTATGAGTCACAACTCGATGCGATTAGTCTCCTCTTTATTTCTCGTCTATTCTCGAGGTTAGTTTCGGTCTTTCAGGTCAGTTGTGTTCTTGTCTTTTGCTGAGGATGACTGTTTAGTCGATAGCGCTTCAATGTTTTAGTATTTATTATGCGGTTTTTGTATTTAGTTACTCCTCAATAAGAGTATTGCCCTTTTTATAATACTACAGTTGAAACTGTTCCGGAAAAAAAGACTTGTGGAAATCATCGGTAGGTACCCAATTTGGTTCTCAAAAGAAATCAGTAGTATAATGAATCTTCCAGACTTGAGACTCAGATACTGCACACTACAAGCTAAATCGAAAAAAGCGATAAGTGAAGCCTATAAGTAGAGACAGGATTTTTTGGTTCTAAAAATGAAAAGTTTTGGTATTTGAATGTTGCGTTTGCGGTATTAGGCCTATTTGGTAGGTATTTAAAAAAAAAAATTTAAAAAACACGCGTTTTTAGTGCTTTTACAAATATTCAAAGCCAGAATTATTCAATTTCGACCATAACTATGTAATTTTTGATCAAAATAAACGAATTCTAGGGATAAAACTCATCAGTACAAAGATCCATAACAATTTTTCAATCAAAATTTTCAATTTTTAAAATTTGTTTTAAATCATATTTCAGTATTTTTCAGCAAAATTACCAAGTTTTGGGCGAAATTTACCAATTTTCTGCTCAAAATTCTGCGATTTTAAATAATTTTCCACAAATTGGTCATTTTTGGCATTTTTGGTGTTTTTTGTATTTTCGGTGTTTTTTGATGAAATAGAATTTTTTCCCGCGTCCCATTCACCCCCATTCAAACTTCAATCAAAATCTTACTGATTTTGTCCTCAAGGGAAAAAAGTGTCTTATACCATGGAATCCGGTCTCTACCTATAAGCAATATGTGAGAGATACTGAGCAGCAAATAAGGACATTCCACAATTCTTTTGGAAGCATCAATAGTAAAAGAGAATCTAAGAATGAGGCTAATATAATCCAGTATGGTAATCTCACGTATACAGACTCTAACGACATAACGTCAGCATTTGCAGAATATTTTGCGTTAGTGTAAGAAGAGAAGAAGTCTGAAGAAGATGCTTTACTGTACATACAAAAATACAATGCAGAAGTCTCGAACACGCAAGTAGTCTCGCAACAATAATTTACTAATGAAGACGTAAGCCTGAGCTTTTCAAAACTCAAACCAAAAAGAGGTATAGGTCCTGATGGAGTACCACCATACATCTGCAAGGGATGCAAGGAATTTTTGATTGCCCCTATGACCTATATTTGTAACCTAATACTGGAAACACACACATATGCAAGATCCTGGGTTGTCTCCAAAATCACTCCGGTCCCTACAACAGACTCCACTCAGGAGATATCAAATCATCGACGAATCTCAATAATACCCGTCCCAGCAAAAATATTTGAACCTGCTCTGTTCAACAAGCTAGGTACATCACCAAACGCGTAGCAGCATACCTCTCCAGTATCATGTGTTTGTGACAAATAGATCCATCCTTACAAATGTGATGAAATTGGTCCAGAGTGTTGGTAAGTTCCTCGATCAGTTCTCGCAAGCTGATATTATTTATAAAGATTTTTTTTTTTCAAAGGTGTGTGACAAAGTTGATCACTGCAAATTATTACTCAAGTTAAATAACTTTGTTTTCTCTGATGATCTAATAAGATTGTTGGAATCATACCTGATGGAAAGGAAGCAGTATGTGATGTTTGAAGGCGTTTGTTTGGTGCCATTTGACAGTCCTTCTGGTGTTATCCAGGGATATAATCTGGGACCATACCTGTTCCTCTTATAGGTGTCTGATATCAACAACAAAGTAAACTCTGACAGCTTATTATATGCCGATGAGATGAAAGTAAGTATACGGAGAAATAAAAAATACCAATGATGCAGCATTGTTGCAGAGTGATTTGAACACATTAGTGAAATGGGGTGAAGAAAGCCAACTGTTACTAAATTTTAAGAAATGTGCCTTCATCAGAATAACAAAAAAACAAATTTCATTGACACAAATTATAAAATTAAGGGGAAAGTACTTCAACATGTTGATTATGTTACGGATCAGAGCATAGAAGTTGAGCATAATCTTGACTTTAATAAGCAATTGCACAACTCAGCAAACAATGCCAAACAAGGGTTAATAATGAGACACTCCAAAATATTCAACAACACATCTACATTAAAGATATTATATCTCACTCTAGTGAGGGCGCATCTTGAATTCGCGAAAATCATATGGGACCAACAGTCAAAGGCCAACTAAAAGCTTTTAGTTCGGGAATTATAGATCAATTAATAAGGTGGAAAAAGAAGAAAAACTGACATCAAAGGTTTTCTTTTGGAAAATTGTTGGTCATGGTCACCTTGTTAACACCCATCAATCCCATCCCACCCGCCCCGTCCGCAACTCCCTTCTAACGGGTTGCAAAGATCTGAAAATTTGATTTTTGTCATCAGAAAAATAATAATTTGCGTAAGTTGTGAAGCTTTGTAGTTGCACATACCTCAAAGCTGCGCTTGTACACGCATGCACGCTGAACGCGTATTTTCATCTTGAAACATCTGGGTTAGTTGAACGGCCATGCATTTACTCTCAATTTCATTCAAATTGTATCTACAGTCACATCTGATACAGATACCTTTTTGCCAAACTTGGTAAAAATTATGACGTCACACTAAACTTGTCTATAGGAACATTATCCTGACATGACATCAACACGTCTTGTATAAAATATTTCAGAACTGGTCAAATTGACGCGTTCTACGTGCATGCACAAAGGTACATTGTATACATATATTATGGTACAGTGCATCTTTAAAGTATGTGCCTTTTTGAAGCTTAATACCTCTTCATTCATGCGTTCAATGAAAAATTTTGTAGGAACCTTTTTTATAAAAAATTTGACTTAGTTTATTTTTTGTCTGATGACATTTTTCACAATAACACATTATTTTTGTGAAAAATTGAAAAAAACGGTTTTGCGACCTTTGCTGTCCTTTAAAATGGGAATGAGGACGGGGTGGGTGGGGTGGGTTTGATGAGTGTTAACAAGGGGGCCCTTACCAACAATTTTCCGAAAGAAAATCTTTGATGTTATTTTTTCTCTTTCAAAACCCTATGATTTCCAGACTATTTGCTGGTTAAGTTTAAGGGGCAGTGGCTCATTGTTTCACCCTAGAGTCGTTCGGTTACACGATGAGGTTGCCCCGGCCAAGTCTTTGAGATCTAGTGACGTAGGAAAAACGGCGTGTGGTACGTCGATTTAGAAATCCCCTTGCTGTGGTTAGGGAGGACAATATCGAGCACACGGAGATATTCAATTTCGTAATCCAATAATCTGCTATTGCAAAAAATTCGATCGTTCATTATCGAGGTTATGGTGGGATAGCTTATATTTCGATAGCGCCATTTATTAGGATTATCTTTCTCCGGGAGCCAGCTAAACAGGGTGTGCTTGATTTTGTTGGACGCTATCAAGCCTTTTTCACCCTGTTCTACCCGGTTGTTAATTCGAAGAAGGGTATGGGCCCAATGATGGACATCCACTGTAAAGTTAGTTGGTCCATATGGTCCCATTGGCGGAGATTTGCCTTTAATATAAAACCCATTGCTCAGCACATTGATACGGTTCTGGACTACATCGTCCCCTCCAATGAATAATGTGTCGTTCAAGTCTTGATCTCTATCTAAAACGCAGACCCTAAAGCGCATAGGGCGCGTAGGGCGTCCATCCGGCTCCACAAATCGGACTAATATGCTGTAATAATGCGATTTTGTTGGGTGATATTTCGGCGCCGTATAATTGAGTATGACTCCCACTCTCCCACAAGACATGGGGCGGAGTCGCTCCTCCATCCTCATGACCTTCTTATGTCGCTCATAAAAGGTTCTTGTTACGTAGCTGCATCGATTTCCTGGATCGAAATACATCGCTCCTGGATCAACCTGTTGATCAATAAGGACCTCAACTACAGGCATCACTACTGAAAAGTAGGTAAACTCAATGTTTGAATTTCTGGGTTGGTACGCAATGGAGTGATTCGCGTGAAAGTACCTTAAGGCGCAGTTTATAGGATCCTCGGGACCTCGGTGACGATTAGGGCGTGGAATGAAAAAAATCTGGTCAGTGCCCCGAAAATCAGGTTCTCCATAATTCTTCATGCCTTCGTCATCATCCCAAAACCGGTGCCTTTCAATAAATTGTAATTCTTTGTCTAACACAGGAGCAAGCGCGGTTGGGGAGGATGCCTCCAATGCTAGCTGGTACTCATCTTGGCTACTGAAGTGTTGAGGATATCCTTTCTCTTTTGTCTTAGGCATCTTGTGTACCAAGCTCTGGTGAGGATTGTTGGACTTCTTTGACGACTCAGGAGGGCATCGTTTTTCTTCTTGATCCACTTTGGAAGGAGAGGTCTTAGTTGTCATAATGCTAATTTCTGCCAAAGTCGATGGCCCTGGTTGGCTATTGACCACTGGCTCCGGTGGATCTAATCCAAGGTCACCCACAGAAATGTTTAAAGAGAAACACAAGTCTCGAATGGCTGCTGCTGTCTGTTCCTTAGTTGGTGGCAAATATTTTGCTGGCCTCGTTGTAAATGTAGGTGAAGGACTTATAGGTTGTGAGATCACAGGCGGTTCCTGAAAATCGTGAAAGGGAACGGTACTGATACGTGCCCCCTGCTTATCCTCAACCACTTCCACCTCCATAAGGTGCTCCTCCAGCAATCGATCAAATTCATCAGACGTCTCATCTAGTACGCGCTGAAATTGCTCCCGGGCATCAGTAATGATTCGGGTTGCGCGATCAATGTTTCTTTGACGCAGCTTGACCGAAATTTGGGGAGGGGGACTCGGATAGTGCTCTTGATATAACGCATATATTTCTTGTTGCTGCGCTCGGATTTTTGAGATTTGAACTTCCTTTACCGAGATGAGTCTCTCGCAGGCTCTCAAACGGCTCACATTCAGAAAGACGCATTCATGCCCAACCCGCTGATCCTCAAAAGAGGCTGGGGTCATATCCCAAACAAATTGATCATAGGGGTCTTGATTATTCCGAGTGTCCCTCTGGTACTTGAAAGGAAAACCGGTCTCCAATACATCTACGCTGGGTTTTGGATATTCAATGTAGGATTCCGGTAGGACCTTAGCGTCCTGGAAACCCACGCCCGTCGTTTGACCCAACACTCGATCGCAAAGAAGCTGATTATCTTGCCATTCTTTGATGGTAAATTCCAACGGGTGTGCTACTCCTATAATTATAGGATGACTATTTTTCGACTTACAAAATTCAGTCGCATCACCCTCACGACGATAGGATCCCACCAACGCATACTCCTGTTCCACCGGTAATCCCAAGTATCCTTCGTCATTAGTGGGTGGGTTTCTACTGGAGTATGCCTGAAAGTGTTCCTCTAATGGTTCTTCATACTGCCAATTCTGTTTCTTAGCCAGCCTATCGGCTTCCCTTAGCTCATTTATGCACTCAAGCATCTTAGTCTCGATTCCTGGAAGCGCGAAAAAGGAATGCACTTCTTCCTCAAACGTTCCAGTATGCAGATAGTCCAATGGACATTTGTTGTTTTCCAGTTCAACGCCTTCCTTCAAATTGACATCTCGTTTCCTTGGGTAAATGATGATATTTAAAGGGAACAGATCTTTTATCTTGATTGACTTACCTGAAATCTCAAGCTTTTCTTTCAAAAGTAGTTCGGTGGTAGCGGTGTAGGACAGCCGATGAATATGTCCCCTGGCACATTGAAGGTAAGCCGGGCTAAGCATGCACGAATTGTGGTCCGGCATTCCCTTTGGCCTGCTCCCTCGGAAGTACTCCACCTGAAAAGAGAAGAGTTAATACATGTGTTAGCTTAGTGCCCCGCTGTGGAGAAATGTGGTGTTTTTTGGTCTCAGGTGGACAATTGAGAGTTGGTAATGGCACCATTCAAGATATCATAATGCTAAAATATATTCCAAATACTTATCAAAATGCTAATGCTATTTGAGATCTCGTAATGCTAAAACTAGGTAGTTCAACATAGCAGTTGCTAATTGATCAGCATACAAGTTGTTGATATCTGAGGCATGGCCTCTTACTTTGGAGAACAAAACCTGACGTTGACGCGACGTTCGCATTTTCACAGCAATTAACGATACAAAAAGTCATTTACACGATATTTCTCAGTTTTTTCTTTGTTGATGTTTCCCGCACGGTTTTTTCAAATAAATGAGAAATAATCAATAATGAACTGACTGTCAGTTCTAATTTCCATTTGAACATAGCCCAATTTAGTAGATATTTCCAATCCACAAATGACTGCATAAAGTTCTCTTACGTTATTAGTGGGGTCTCGCTTGACCCAGGGCATTACACATAGTTCACTGACATTATGCTGACAGCAATTGGCAAAATAAAGACCAATTGCAGCTCGGCTATTTTCATCCAGGCTTCCATTTCCACTACATGTTCCTTCAGGGTACTGTGAGTTTTAGTTGCCAAACCAGAGCTGAGATTGAGTCATTTATTTGTAAAGCAGATCAAGGATCCAAAATTGTAAATAATATCATAGTGCTAATGGATGATGGAGATAAAAAAAATATATTTGAGGGTACATCCACAGGTGTCTAATGCGGATTCTTGGATTCTGGAATTTGACACTTATGATTATTACAGGTGATTATTATAGGATATTTGATCAAGTACAAGATATAATAATGATGATGAATGAAATATATGTAGACTTGTGGAAATAATCCAAGAGGAGGAGAAGAGAAGTGCGTGTGTTTATCTTCTCAAAAAAATCTTTTTCTTATACTGCCAATTAATATGCCCCCTGCACATTGAAGATAAGCCGAACTAAGCATACACGCATTGTGGTCCGGCATTCCCTTTGGTCGCTTTCCACATGAAAAAAAATACTTTTCACCTCTACCTGCAATTAAGCATTGCACTTAAATCCCATGTTCAGAACTCCAAATTATACTATAAATCATTCCTTCAACAGGACCTACATATTCTCACCATCTCTTGCTCTTTATTTCATTCTTGATCATCACCGATTTTGATATTATATCCTCGGCCGCTTTACCCACTTATAAGCTATTGAATTCAAGCTCTAATCGCTTTCTTCTTTGTCAACTCCATTTTATTATTCTTCTTCTGCACACCTGACCACAAGAGCATACCAAGAAACAAAAAAATTGAAAAAGCAGCCAAATAGGCAACCAACCATCAGCCAGCTCTCTAAACACATTCACAAATACATAATCTATTCACTCATTTCTCTAGCCTCAAGTCCCTTTCAAACGAGCTATTCCAAACTAAAAATATTTCCATCCCCTATAACTCTTTAATCAGCTCACTCCCAGAGAAAAAAATAATCATCACTAGCCTCAGAATGAGACATTCTAGACTCACACTTACCCGTCTTATCACCTATCCCATGCCTCTTTTTTACTCTGAGAGCGGTTCTGATACCCTCGCCCCCGCTTCCACGGAAATTGGAGATTACTTACAAACCAGGCATTGTATCAACACCAAGTTTCCATATTTTGCATTTTTAGATAAATATGTAAATTAGATTTTATATACCGGTACAGAATTATATATTGGCAATTCATTCATTATGTAAGGACAATTTTGTTTACTATTGACCCCTTCTCCATCTTCCCCCAGTGAAGATGCATAAAACTAACAGGACCCTTCTCCCTCTCTTGAAAGATTTCACCCCAAAGTTCTAAATAGGGCTCGGAGACGACAGATAAGATAGTCATGGAAGGAAGTTTTGATGTACCTTTTTAATCACTGTCAAGCCTTTGTGCAAACACTCAAATGTGTACGCTTTCTTTTTTTTCACTGTTTCCACTTACAAAAATCCGAAAAATTTCCCACTTTGTCAAACAATACGCAAAATGACAAGAGTTGGTGGGACTGCCGCACAGAAACTTTCTCTGTTGTGCTACCTAACATAACACCAAAGGTTTCCATATACGCCTAAAATTTCTCTGCCAAAATTTCTTTGACGCATGGTTACCTACATTATATTTCAATATCATTATCTTGGAAAAAATGCAAAATGATGTTACGGGACCTTTCTTTGAGCACGCTCACAAATACAGTTACAAACCAAAAAACAAAAAAAATTATTTCGGCAGAGAAAACTATGATTATCTGTAAGGGCAATTCAGTTAGAAAAACAGCATTCAACTTGATGAAACTACATGAAGAAGTAATGTATGGCTGTTTTATGCCAATCAATTCTGCCTTTGCTAATAAAACTTCAATCAAATAGGCAAATAACATAGGTGACTACAATAATTCTATGATGAAAAATGAATTTCAAAGGAACAATAGAAAAATAATATCAAGTTGTGATCTAGTTTAGTAGATATTTCCAATGCACAAATGATTGCATAAAGTTCTCCTAGGTTATTAGTGAGGTCTCGATTGACCCAGGGCACTAGTTCACTGACCTTATGCTGACAGCAATAGCCAAAATAATACATACATTTCATCAAGGTAGCATGATTCTTATTCAACCCCACATAATCAACAGTCTTACCTTGTAGTCTTTGGCTTTGATGTAAATTTGATGAATCTTTTCTATTCGGATCTTGAAGTTGCTTTCTACTTTCCTTCATTGTAGGTTGTTCACGGAATTTGGCAGAATCAGTTCCTACTGAAATAATAATTTTTGGCTTTGGAACAATTGAGGACAACCTACTCTTTCTCAACCTTGTCAATAGTTCTTTTATCGTAATTTAGCGCTCAATGAAGGGTTTTTTGCTTTGCAGATTGGTCCTGGGTTTTATCCCGGCTGGAGAGAGTTCTTGATCATTTCATCAACTTCTTCAGGCGTGTTGGGAGAGCTATCATCAGTGGTTTGAGATTCACTTGAAACAAAAGGCTTTCTTTTTGAACTGGCGTGGGCTGTTGGTGCTTCAATGGCCACTTGCAAAGACCTTCCTGTTTTAGGAACTGTGCGGGGATCTTCATAACTCATATGATGGTTGATTAGTGCGTGAAGGGTGGGGCATATCCTTCATTCCACAGAAGGACACTTCCTGGGAAAGCTTCATGCTCACCCATGCCACAATGATGCTTTTGGGTTGGTTGCTCCCAAAATAACTTTCTTGAATGAAATTATACCACCTTGCCACTTTTGAATCATAATGGGCCAACTTGAACTCTTTCTTCCAGCTGTCCTGATGGTGAATTGACCAAGCTCGATCTACCATAAATCTTACTGCCTCCCCAAATGTCCGGAAAGCATCAAGCTTTGTAACAATCTCATCGCCAAAGTGGCGGGTGTATTCCAATTTTTAAAGGAGGATGGCATATGTTAGTACTTTACCCATCGAGGATATCTGATAGCTGGTAATTCTTAGAAAGGCGCTAGAGAATCCATGAGGCCCTCTAGTTTCCTTTATATTTTTAGGATCCCAGGGCTGTATTGCACATAGGATACAATTCATATCATAATTCTTTTCCATTTGATGCACCACTGGATCAGGACCTATGTGTTCAGATAACATCCTACAAATGTGGTCTTGAGTGCAAGCCATGTCAGGCGGTGGATAATTCAGAATCGCAGACATAGGCGGGACAGCTCCACCGGTGGTGGAGGATGGTAGATTCATTGGTGGTGGTTGACTGAAAGATGGCAACCAAGTAAAACCAAAACTCACAGGTATGTGTGAGGATGATGGTATTGGGACATACTGAGATGATCTATATGCTTCAGCTGGAGAAGTAAATGTCATATTGCTAAAGGTAGCGGTTGCTCGACATGATCCTACAGGTTGGTAGGATGAGGCAGTACTATTGATTCCACCATCCACGGACAGGTTTGCCATCTGCTGATGAACTGATGCTGGAAACAAAGGCCAGTCTAATGGCGGTGAATATGATGATTTATAAAATGGGGTAGGATTGTGAGATCCGCTTCTGCCCCATACATTGGTAGTTTGCTGATGTAATGATGTTGGAAATAATGGACGATTCATACATGACTGGAATTGCGAGGGGTGTGGAACTGAGAGTGGACAATTTGACTGACTAAATGGTATAATTGGAGGAGTCATTTGGACTTGTGCCATGTCAACACGTAGTCTGGTATTTTCTTCTACCACTCTATGTATTCTTTCCATCTCTCTTATCATTAGTTCCCGTATTTTTCTATCTTCCCTCTGCACATTCTGAACAAATTTAGTCAGCTTAGTTATTTGTTCATTCAGTTTCTCTTCAGCCAACAGCATTTCTCTCTTGGTACTTGAATCCTCTGATCTTGAGTTATTCATCAACCCTTGAGGGATTGTCAAGTCACTTAATCCATTATTTGCACCTAGTGTGGTATTTTCAGTTGACCCACTTTCCATTTGTTCCTCCCAGGGTGTAATCCCTTGACCTTCCGCACCTTGAGTTCCTTCGTCCTGCCCGTGTGTGTTTACCAGCTTAATATCCTGATTGACGTGTACGGTTCTCCAAGATCTCATTCCCTTCCAAGTCACGCAGTTCACAGGGCGTTTTAGACTTTCCTGTCTGCTTTTCTTGATCCATGATAATATTATAGAGAGACTGTGATGATGCTGTTCAGACTAGGGCTGAACTCAGTTCTATTGGAATCGCGCTCAGTATTGTTGAATTTTGAGAATCAGCAGACTGCTTGACAATAGTTGTATTTTAATAGGAGTACAGTAATATGCCTAATATGACAATATTTGTAAAAATTATATGTATAAGAAAATTCTCTTTAAAGACTCACCTCCTGTGCTGGAGTGACTTGCACGTCATCGGCTAATTTTGGATCTACAAGTGGATTCATTTTCACACATGCACTATAGATACTTAGGTGTGTTCAATAGGATACAAGACTCTCTTTTTGCTGGAATATCACAATAGTATTAGTATGCTTCAGGTACGAGTACTTTCTAAATATTTTTTATCAGATAATACATTCTTCCATCTTATGTCTTGCGAGGAAAAAAAAAAAAATGAAAAGTAATCTATGAATAGGGGAGGGGGGGGGGAGGACTTTTAGTTCCGACACTTTTAAACGCACTGACAAATACGATTCAGACTCAGTTCATTACTTTACCTGACTGAAAATCGAGACGCTTGTCTGATATTCCCGTTGAACCATGTCAACCGTCGATTTAGGGTCGACTTCGAGTCATAGGCAATGTCGACTCCAAATCGACTGTAATTCAACGTCAAATCGACATCTTTACTGAAGGCCATAACATTACGGTCAATTTTGAAGGTAAATCGACTGTTTGACTACGTCGATTTGGAGTGGAAATATCGTCGACTAAGATAACATTTTGTTCAATATCATGTCGACTGTATTTCGACGTCGACTCTCAGGCTACAAAAAATGTGAACAATTTGTGCACATGATGTCAACGGCAACAATTAGTCGATTTTCGGTCGACTACAATATTCTCATTGTTGACTTGAAATTGACTTAGAATCGAAGTCGATTTTGAGTCAATTTAGTTTGGCCCTAATGTTGACCAAAAATCGACTGGAGGTAGACTCATTGTCGGCGTCGAAATAGAGTCGACTCCTGGTCAATAATAAATTTGAAAAGGTCGACACGAAATCGACGTCGATTTTTGATCAACAAAAAATGTGAACTTTGTCAAATAACGTAGACTTGACAGTTAATAAGGAGTCTATTCTCGGCCGATCACGGAACTGAGGAAGTTTACTCGGAATTGACTGAAAATCGACGTTAATTCTTAGTCTACAAAAAATTTGAGCTCCGTTTAATGATGTCGACTTGATTTCGACTCCATATCGACCTGTTTTTTTCTGGAACTTCACCACTCACAGATAAGTTATATGCAATCATGGTTACTTAAGAAGGAATCAACCTATTATATTTTTGAGAAGCAAGCTCCCGGTTAAAACGGTCGAGCAACGAAATTGACTTCAAATCGATGTTGATTACGGTTCGAGTTTTAGTCGTAGAAACAGGCTCACCTCAAATCGACTTGATGACGACGTTGATAGGGAGTCGATTTTGGGTTGAAAACCACCGTCCACCTCGAATCGACTCAATAACGACGTCGAATATGAGCAGTATAGTAGACCATTCACCCAGAATCAACTTCATAACGACGTCGATAGTGAGTCGATTTCGGGACAAAGGCCACCGTCCACTTCAAAGTGACTCAATAACGACGTCGATTTTGAGCAGTATAGCAGATTTTCCACCCAAAATCGACTTGATAACGATGTCGATCTCGAGTCCTGGAAAACCGCTTACCTTAAATCAACTTGATAACGACGTCGACTTCGAGTCATACATTGGAATCCAACAAGTTGATTTGACGTCGATTTGCAGTCGATTGCGATTGATTTATGGTCAACATAGCCCGGAACTATTTCGACTGGAAATCTACGTCGAATTTGTGTCGATTACTTATATCAAAATAATGGGTTGATATGACGTCGATTTGACATCACATCGACGTCGATTAAAAGTCGACATGATTCAACGGGTTTCTTTGCGTTCCCCAGCAAAAGCTTATGTAATAATTACATCTTAATTGTACTCACGAACGTATTGATTCAATCGATAATCGGAAGTAGAAAACTGTTGGATTAGTATTGAGTGGAGGTTAATACAGTTGACAGTGAAAAACGATTGAAATGTCGTATTGCTAATGACTCTTTGCGTTCCAAAGACAGCGGCGGCTAAGACTCAAATATCATAGACCCTACACTATTGTAATGCTACTGCACTCGCAAAACACGCGGCGATGGCGTCTACCTAGTGGTATTTTGAATTTGAAATGTCGTAGTGCCAATGGTCATTTTCTTGTGGACAACAAAATCAGGAACTTCGATTTCTAATTCATACCGCGCCCATAACTCTAAATGTAGTTTCAAAACTCGTTAATTTAACGGAGGGGGGAAAAAACTCACTTATTGATTTCTTCATTGCATTATTCATCACTGAAATCACTCCCATTTTCGCCGTCATTAGTGTTGTTTTTCTCAAGTCATAAGAGCAAAATTTTTAAATTATTGCGCCTTAGTTTCATTTCTTCGGAAAACGTCCTTGACTTAATTTTTTGATTGATCGAATATCGAAATGGTTCTGAGCAATAATTATTATTATTCATCAATTTTTATTGATTTTACGTTCTTGCAAAATAGGAAAACGTATTACACCATTTATCACGGCTATCATAATTTTATACAAAGCAGTATTGTGCCCAGATTTCTTCTTCACAAGCTGAATCAACTGAATCAACAACTAAAGGTGGCAGACCAAAGCGAGCTCCGTCTGCAGACGATCTTAAGACTACTGCTAAGTGTCCGTCTGCAGCTATGATCCCACTTCTAAGCCTCCTAAAAATTGAGTTCTTTCTTCTTTAATAAATTTTTCGCAAGAATTTTATTCTCTTACACTTGTCATCGAGAGAGAATTGACGATAAACTGACAAATGAAACCAGGCATCTTATAGAGCGAAGAGAACAACTTAAAGGTACCTAGACGTTATTTGTAGAGACGGTATCTACAGTTAAAACGTTATTTGTAGAGACTATGTCCATATCCATATGGAAGACGTTATTTGCAGATACACGAGAAATATTGTCTGTAAAAGGGTAAAACAGTTATGATAATGTATAATTATTGAATCACAGGAACACAGACATCACATCTAGTACATAATTACATGATATATTCATTACAATTGAACGGTAAGTAACATGTCAACTCACACTACGTATTTTCATTCATCACCAAAATCATCACACTTTGGACAGCCATCATCTTTCCAACAAGCCTTATGCACTTTCTGCATGCAACAAGGGGTGAAAGTTACTGTAGCCCTAGTGACATTGCGGATGGATGAGTAACATACCAAGCACGTAGGCCCAACATCGGCATCGTCCTCGTCGCTACTTCCACTACAGAGACCTTTCTTAACTTTTTTAGGGGGTGGTTCTATCTTACTGTCGGTACTTCTACTGCGCTTTCTGTCCGCCAACATCTTATTGAATGAACACAGCTGTTTTGCTGGACGCTTGGGCCTACCTCTTACTCTAACTTTTTCGCGGAACGTGAAAGGAAATCGACTTTTAGAAGTTGTTGGCAATTCTTCCTGAGTGTCTACTATTTTCACTGGAGGTTCAGGTTGAGTAATTGTGTGACTAACGTCGGTTTCGAGTGTCTTGCTGTCATTTACTGCTTGTCGTTCCCTCACAGGAAGAGCTCTGCCTGGACGTATACTCGATCTCAAATTCCTTCAAGGTACTCAGGGTTCTTTCTCCTCGTCTGTTATTTCCGAAGGTCCATAAGCTTCCCTGCTTATTGTATGATTATGTGCCAAGTCGACAGAAGTAATTTTCACACGCGAAGAATTTGCTGGTTTAAAGCATGTGATTTTGGCTGTACAACCAAGAAAGTTGTAGTGTAATTTCGTACGTTTACCTGTACTAGTGGAGGGTCTCACATAACCATGCCGACACGCTATTCGCACTTGACGCTGATTGTTGCTGGGTTACAACGAACGGATTGGTAATTATCACTACAAAACTTTTGAAAAGTTCTGAAAAAATGTTCATAGTTATCGAATACTTCATTAACTGCGATGCACTTGGCATTTTCCATTCTGAGGCGTATACGTCAGTACATAAAAAGGACGAACTCGCACGAAGGTTACCCACTTGTAATTGATCTTGAAAACATAATTCATCAATGAAGGAAGAAAACAATCATATTCATCATTTTGTCAGTATCTGCATTTGATATTTCTATACAAGTTGGTAACCTACCTACCTAATGGGAGTATAACGTTTACATGTACATACAGGTTGGTAGTTATCGTATCTGCACGTACAGATTGATACCTAATACCTACATCCTATACCGTATCTGCGAGTATAAGGACAGTCTCTACAAATAACGTTTTAACTGTAGGTACCGTCTCTACAAATAATCACTTTGTTATTTCAAACCAGATTCTTTCTGATGATACTATAAAACCAATGGAACATCGGGAAAAAAGCCCACATATATGAGGAGAAAATGATAATACTTATTAGATGGCCGTCTTGGTTATAATAAGACAATAATATGACATCTCCATTTATCTAATATTTACCTTATCAAATAATTGTTCTTCAGGGATTGATGCCTACTCCATTGAAGAAAATGTTCAAGCTATGCAGCTAGAACTCATGAAACATGGCCTGATCGTTGTTGGTTATGAACTTTATGAAGATTTTTATTCGTATGGCGATGGTTAGTGAGAATTTATTTTTAGTTTTACCGCATATTTCACTTCATTTCAATTGCCCAAGTTGAGTAGATTTATTTCAACCAAATTTTTTGTGTAGGTGTGTATCACCACGTTATGGGTGATGAAGTAGGATTTCATGCCGTTAGAGTTGTTGGATGGGGTACTGATCCATCAACCAACACACCATACTGGCTGATTGCCAATTCCTGGGGCACTGGATGGGGTAGTTTGGGAGGCTTCTTTAAAATCAAACGTGGTAGTGACGAGTGCGGAATTGAAAGCATGAACATATCTGCAGGATTGCCAAAGCTCAAAAAAGCTTGATGTCTTATAATATTGTCACATGACTTTATATTTTCTATTTTACTAATAAAGCACTTAACATGAATCTAGTCTTCTGTGCTTTATTGCGATAAAAATAGACCAACAAAGTACACTGATTGTCCAATAAATAAAGAGGAAAATTAGATTTGATGATGAATAGGGCTGCCAAACATACGTATACATGTATAATTTTGTGAACGTTGTACCACAGTCCACAGATCTGATCAATACCTTTTACAATGCAGGTCACACAGGGCCTACCCTCAAAATTTATAAATGCATACTCACACTATAAATACATATAAATGCATAATTATGTGGGTTGCGCTCCTAGAGAAGGGACCATAAGTTGGCATGGTGAAAGCTCTCCATGTAAAACTGGCTCTTATGTTAGGTTTAGTTTACCAGGGAAAAATTGCTGTCCCGGCTTTACCATTGTACAGGGCGCGAAAAATTTTGGGGCGCAAATTTTCGAGAAGCACCGAGGAAGAAGAAAGATGAAAAAGAAAAAAACACTCACGCAGTCGCGTGAGTAGTACACGACTTTTCCTTTGACTAATGAAAATTGACTGAGAGGATCACTGCTAGTAAGGACTCATAAACTCTAATTATTCTCGCGTCACCTTTCTTTTTTTTTTCAAAAAAAATTCGGCAAATGTTCAGAAATTCTAAAATCTAATCACTGAACAAATTGTCCATCATTTCAATCAGAAAACCATAGATGAATTACTATCAATTTTATTAAGCTCATTTCATTCTCGAACAAATTGTAGGCACACAAGAAAACACTAAAAAGCAAATAATATAATCAAAGGAAAAAGAGTCGTGTGTTCACGCGTTTAATGTTCATGCGATAAGTGTCGATTGTTCAAAGTGCGATAAACGAAGCAAATCATAACCGGTTTCCTAGTGAAAAGTGCCAACGAATAAAGAAATTTCTTCAACTCAGATCAACTCGTACGCAAGTTTTTGTCAGTAAAATCACCGGAAAGCTAAAACAATGGATGCGAAAGAAATGAAAGAAATTATCAAAGAAGAATTTCGCTCCACGGTGAAAGAACTGATGAAGGAACTAAAGGTAGAGATGACGAAAATATTTGAGGAAAAATTTGAAGAAAAAATTGAAGTTATTCGAGAAGAAATCAAAGATGTTGTGGAAGACCAAGCGCGAGTCAATAATGAAGTGAGAACTGAAATAAACAACCTCTGGGTCAGAATACATAAAACGGAAGAGTATTCGAGACACGAAAACGTCATAATAAGGGGTATAGCGTACAATGAAGAAGAAATGGAAGATGAACTTATATTGAAGGTGATAGATGTTGCGAAAAAGTTGAAAACGGAGTTGAATAAAAACGATATCAGTACGACCCACCGTTTACCGTCAAAAAGCAGAAATTTTCCGCCACCAGTCATAGTCAGATTAGTAAACAGATGGAAAAAAGAAGAATTGATTGCCGCATCCAAGCAATATCGTCTCAAAGGTATCTTCATCACACACCAGCTAACACCATTCAAGTTGAGATTGCTAAAAGAAGCATTGGAACTGAAGCGGGAAGAAATTGTAAAATACGTGTGGACTTCAGGAAGTAAAATAATGGTAAGAAGAAGCGAGGGTGAGGAAGCAAAACAAGTAGTCAACATACAGAGCCTAATGAAGCTTGGGTGGAAGAATGAAGAAAAAACAGCGTTGCAAAAAAACCAAGAAAGCGAATTATCTGACGAAGATATCGAAGGTGAAGGCGCAAAGAACAGTGGTGAAAGGAGTTCCAACGAAACAGTACCAACCAACGATCAAGCAGAAGATAAAGACGGGAAATCTACACACCAACGACCAAAAGGCAGTTCAGTGTTTGATAGAATGATGTCAGCAGAAAACTCAGCGAAGAATGCAAAGAACCGGATGGTTACTAGGAATGCGACCAAGAATGTAAAATAGGTAAGCTGCACCTCTCCTTGCCCTGGTAAGCATGGCCAACATGGGCAAGTAAGGCCGAAAACTCAACCATTTAAAGAGAAAAGTGGGAATGACAGACAATATAGGAATGAGAATAGGGAGAAATTATATACCAAAACTAAAAAAATAATAAATGATACCAATAGATCAAAAAGTAAGATAAGGAGAAGAAAAACAATACTCAGGTTAGGAACAATTAATGTTAGGTCGTTGAAGGACGAACACAAATTTTTAGAATTAGAAAAAGAATTTAAAAATAACAAAATAGATATATTAGGAATCGCTGAAGTCAGGAGGAGAAAGGAAGCAATAATTGAGACAAAAGAAGGAAATATATGGTTTCACACTGACTCAGACGGTCATAGAGGAGTAGGATTTCTAGTTAACAATAACTTGAAGAAAAAAATTAAAGAGTTTACTGCCGTCAGTGATAGAATTGCAACTATAAAATTAGAAATAAGTAAATATATCTACACAATTATCCAGGTTCACGCACCTATTATGGGGACAGAAATTCAAGAAATTGAGGAATTTTATCGAATACTGAATAATACAATAAACAAAAACAGAATGGACAAGCAAAATGAAATAATAATTATGGGTGACCTAAACAGTCAAGTAGGTAAAGGTGAACCAGAGGAAGAAAAGATAATAGGCCCTTACCACTATGGAGAAAGGAATGAGAATGGGGAGCGTCTGATAGAATTTTGCAATGAGAATCATCTGAAAATCGTAAATACAATGTTTAAGAAGAAATATAATAGGAGGTGGACCTGGATATCTCCAAATATGAAAACAAAAAATCAAATAGATTATGTTCTAATGGACAGAAATAGTAAAAGCATTAAGGATTGTGGAACTTTGAAGAAATTCAATTGCGATACCGACCATAGACTGATATTACTGGAATTAGAGTGTGTAGAGCTTGGTGGTAGGAGAAAAAACCTTCCCAAAATAGCAGACTTGAACGAAAAAATAAAAAAATACAAGAACAATTATCAACTGATAGTAAGTCAAACAATGAGAGAAAAGAAATGGCTAAAGAACAATGTAGAGGAATGGAATGAACAGATAGTAAGAACCCTGAAAGAAGCTGCGAGCAAAATAAACGAGGAAGAAGAGACAAAAAAGACGAAGGATGAAAATCCTCTGAAAGAATTATATAAACAAAGGCAAAAAATAATTAACAAAGACATAAACACAAGAAAAGACAGGATAGAGTTGGTAAACTTAAATAAAATGATAAAAATAAAAAGAAGGGAACACTACAGAGAAAAAGAGGACAGTATGATAGAAAAAATACTAGAAGATTCGATGAGCATAAAAAAGATTAACAAAAATCTTAGGCTGGGTCACAAATGGATGAGTTACATGATAAGCGAGGGAGAGAGAATATACGAAAGGAGAAGTATAAACAGAGTGGTAACAAAGTTCTATGAAGACCTATACAGCGAAAACGAAGAATTAAACATAAATTTATCCACAGAAGTAGTGAATGAAGAATTTTATGAACTAGAGCCAGTCATCCTAGAGTGTGAAGTTGAGAAAATAGTAAAAAACCTTAAAAACAATAAAGCAGCAGGGATAGATGGGATCACAAACGAAGAAATAAAATATGCAGGTGACGAATTCATAAAGGCATTAACCCAATTATTTAATAAAGTACTTGAAATTAAAAAAGTCCCAGAAAAGTGGAAAGTAGCCAAAATAATCTTGATTCATAAGAAAGGTGATAAACACAGAATTGAGAATTACAGACCTTTGAGTATAACCTCTAATATATCCAAAGTATTTGCCAAAGTCATTAATGATAGAATCAAAAAACACTACAACGATACGCAACCTGAAGAGCAAGCGGGGTTTAGAACAGGTTACTCAACAATAACTAATTTACATATAATAAATCAAATAATCGAAAAAAGCAAGGAATACAACTTGGATCTGTATATGGCATTTGTTGATTACACAAAAGCATTTGACAATGTAAAACACTCATATTTATTTCAAGCCATGAGAAATCAGGGATACAATAAAGATGCAATAGAAATAATAAGAGAAATGTATATCAGAGCAAAAGCAATGATAATTACTGATGAGGAGGGGGAGAAATTTGAAATAAAAAAAGGAGTTAGGCAAGGTGACCCTTTATCTTCGACACTATTTAATATAGCTCTGGAAGAAATCTTCCGAGAGATCAACTGGAAGGATAAGGGAATAAATATAAACGGGGCATGGCTTAACAATCTTCGGTTTGCTGATGATGTGGTGATACTAGCAAATAGCAAAAAAGAATTGACTCAAATGTTGAAAGAGCTAAATGAAAAAAGTCTAGAAGCAGGATTAAAAATAAATATAGAAAAAACGAATATAATAACAAACACTGATGATGACAACACTGCCGTAAAATTACACAAAAACGAAACAATAAAAATAGTGGAAGACGTCATATATCTAGGTCAAACAATTAGCACTAAAAATAGACACGAAAAAGAAGTAAAACGAAGAATAAAAATAGGCTGGAATAAATATTGGATGCTAAAAAGAATTTTCAAAACAAACCTACCAATAAAAATAAAATCGAAAGTATTTAACACCTGTGTCATTCCTGCAATGAGCTACGGTGCTCAAACCTGGGCATTAAAAGAAAACCATAGAAATAAACTCCAAACAACACAGAACAAGATGGAAAAGGGACTGCTGGGAATAAAGCAAAACGTGAGAATCAGAACAAAAAAAGTAAAAAATATACTGAAATATAACAAAAACCTAGTTGAAGAATGTTTGCAAAAGAAATGGGATTGGGCGGGACATTTGGCTAGAAGGGAGGGTAAAAGCTGGGTAGAGAAAACAACGTTTTGGTTCTTAAGATACAAAAAACGAAATAAGGGGAGACAAAAAATAAGATGGGCTGATGAGTTTGAGGCCTTACTAACCCACAAAATGTTCCATCAAATTGCGCAATGCCGACCAGAATGGGCAAGGTTGAGGTCAGCTTTCACCCGAAAGGGTAACAAGTATACTTATGCATAAATAATTTAATATAGGATTATAAATTATTGTACATTGAAAGCTAATAAATAAATAAATAAATAATCAAAGAAAAGAAATAAGAGCAACGTCAGCAACATCTAAATCGTAACAAGAAAAAAAAATTGCGGAATAAAAAAAATAACAAGACTGAGTCGCTCTGCGCCTCAGTATCCGGGTCTCTTGGTTTTTTTTTTTTTTTTTGTTTCTTTCTATTCCCTGACCGTAAGTTACTCTTCTTTCTCTCAAATTATTATTGGAACACTCAAACGTTCTGGAGTTTCTTCTTTACTAATGAGATAAGGAGTTTGAGAGATCCAGAAGTTCTGAGACCCAAAGATATTTGTAACTTCTTGTCTTACTCAGACCTGAAAACGGAGAGAGACTGTTCAAAGAATATACGCAGTATTTTGATGATTGTTGAGGTACCAAGAAAAATAACCTTTGTACTACACTTTTGCCGAAGACTGTACCGAAAAAAAATTGCTATGCGATTGACGTACGTCTACGATAATGAAAAACTTCCGAAATTTGTAAATTGCTATGCAAAAGTAAAATAAGAAAATGTCTCGTACTCTCGTATATAACTTGAGTGACGTCACAACACATTTTTTCGGGTGAGAATCTTTTTTCCTAACCTTCTAAACTAATTTAATGAACCCTTTGTCAAGAATGAACCTGTCGAATGAAAGGTTCTTCATAACAATAGACGCACTGATAACAAAAGCATAGGGGTTTGCTTCAGGTAATGTGAGCGACTATACTCCTAATGAGTGAGAAATTAATTAAAAAATTGCAAATTTCTCAAGAACTACTCGTCCGATTCTCAAAAAAATTGCGGGTGCACATCTTCAGATATACTACTACAATATGGCCAAGTTTCAAGAAAATCCGTCGGGTAGTTTCGGAGGAGTTCGACGGAAAAAAAAATCTTGTAAATAATAAATAATAAATAATAAATAATAAATAAATAATAAATGAATATATAAGGAAACCTGAACGGGCGGGTGTAATACCTCACTTTTCCACAAGGAAAAGTCGGTAAAAGTTGGAAAAACATTTTTTGGGGCGCAGAAACAGAATCGATACAGGGGGCGAATGTTCCTAAATCCGGCACTGGAAAATTGTCCATAATGTTTGGTTGAGGGATCATAATATTCAATGATGAAAATCTCAAATGTATAAAATCATATCCTGGTATATGACAGACATGATTAGACGGCTAAGTTTACACAGGGAGCTTTTACCCTCCATATTATGGCCCCTATTCTTGGAGCACATCACATTTTGCACTATAAACGCATACTTTTTCTAAAAAGTGAGGAAAAACTTGTATAGTACGCTCTCACACATTAACAGTATTGGTACATATACCTAAATGGCTGTTCAGCCAAAAGCGCTCAGGCGGTAATTGTAATTGTATAATTTTGAACTAGTATAATCCTAGAATAAAGCTAGAAATAAACAAATAGGTACAGCTTTTTGGGGCCGCTAGTGGCTTAGTGGGGGGGGGGGGCGAAAGAGTAAAGTGAGTGAGCCTAAAAGCTATTAGTTTGGAATATTTTAAAGTAGACTTATACCAGACCAAGGACGAGGGCGAAAGAGCAGAGCGAGTGAGCCACCTAAAAGCTATTGTTTGAAAATATTCTAAAGTAGACACATAGTAGAGCAAGGAAGAGAGGGAGCTCATTTGCTCTTCTGAAGCCACTAGCTTGAAATTCATAGTAGGTTTCTACCAACCCAAGGAGCGAGCTACCCAAAAGCTATTGCCTTGAAATACCCTAACTGGAACAATACACCAAAAGCTGGTAACACTGGCCCTCAGACCTATAACACGTGAGCCACAAACCAGGTTAACAATGAAAACGAACGAAAGAAAACCTCACGAAATGACAGCAGACATGAAACATGATCTTTCATTTCTATTTGGCTCTGTCAGAAGATTTTTATCCATTTAAAAACAATGCGGAAAATGGGTTTGTTACATCAGGAAAAGAGTATGGCTACCATTTATCGGCACGGAGGAAATGATGACTAGCACGGAGGGAAAATGACTACCAAGGAGAGAAAATAACTACCCCAATTAAAAAAAAGGTTGAACGGAGAATAAGAAATAACGGAATGAAAATTGAGAAGCACAGTAATAAAATATAATAATTCACAGAAATAAAAATCATCGCAGCACGGGGATCAAATAATTAATCACAAATCAGAGCACGACTGGCTTTCTTCGGTCTTCCCCTTTTCTGTTTTTGCCCCAGTGGTACATCTGTTGCTGCAGGAGGCGCAGTAATCAATTTCAAACGTATGTGCATGCCCAACACATGTTTGCATTGGCCATGTTTCAAGAATGGAGGGCATGTACAACATGATGCAGACAGATCCACAGAATTAACGGTGATCATCCATACGTTAGAACTGAACAATCGATATTCTTCAAAACTGGACCACTTGAGTGACTTATTAAGGACCTTCTGAAGATACGCCGTGGTGAAGGGTTCCTTCATCGTCGATGATGGAACGAAGTATACACGACAGCCGTCAACCGCATGCGCTCTTTGTAGGAATTTTTTCTTCAAAGCGGACCATTGATAGGCAGAAGTCCAGAGTGGCAATGAAACAGTGGGAGACAGGGAAAACGGTATACAGTTACTAGAGCCGGGTATTCGATCTTTCGACCACTTCAACAACAATGCATGGATTCCATTTAAAAATTGACCCACGGGCAAGCGCTCACGTAAGGTGTGTTCACTTTTAATAACTCTGTTTGTGGCTTCCTAACCATTATTAGTGGAAGGAAGTCCTACAGCTGCTCCTTCGTACCACTTACAATTTTTCTTAATCCATTGATGGCTCTCGAAGTATTCGGTAAACTGAGGACTTATGTCTTTCCATTTTTTTATGAACAGTTTCGAAGCTACCGAGAAAGTGTCGTCGTCCTTCGCTGACTGAAGAGCAAGTAGATCTCTAATTAGGTCCGTAGTCTGTCCTTTGGTCATTACCTTCACATACTTCTCTACATTTTTTCGGACATGGAAAACGCAGTCAATGCGAACTTCAGGTTCCCCGAACACCTGAACAAAAGCTGCTGTAATGGCTTCGGCAGCATCGGCGAGTAATATAGTAGGTAGCCACGCTGTGTTGTACTGACGAATGGCATCCAAAATGTAGGCGAAGTCGTCCGTTGACTCTCCGTTACAAATTGCCAGGGCATAAGGATGGAACTTTCGGTCACAATCAGTAGTGCCGACAATAAGTACAGGATATCCCTCCCAAATTAATTTGTACGTCGCGTCACATTGAATCAGTTTCGACTTATGAGCAATATCTAGAAGCCTACAAGTTGAAAGAACGATGCGTAAGATTTGTGTAGCTTGCGAAGCAGAATGTACCAGGTACTGTAAAACGAAAGGGGTATCTTCATCCTGCGGTACTGCACTTCGAGCATTGCACCAATCTCGTACATCCTGTGCACTGATTGAACTGGGCCCATACTTCGTCAGTCTGTGACACAAAAGAGCATAAAACATTAGAAATTATATTTAGGTTTCTTGAACACTCATAGGCCTTTCACAAATGAATAGATACCTACCGTAATTTCCTCAGGTAAGTACAAATTTTTGTTTTTTGTGGTTCGTTCAATTTCTTGTCGCGTAGCAGAGAAATAATCGCATTCGGTTTAGTCATTCCTTCTTCAAATTTGAGCGATATGAACTGTTTCTATTCCTCCGATAAACCCCGCCTAGGGACCGACACATGATTCCGTGATTACAGTACTCTCCGTTCGATTTTATTTTTCCTCCGTACTTCAACCCTCCGTTCTAAGACAATTTTTTTTTTTTCGTGCCTAACATTACTTCCCAAAGAGTATAGGTAGGAAGAACTGGTAACCGCAGTGAGAATATCAGACCATCTTTGTATATTGCGGAAAATTAATCTCACGTCCGAAATTAATTTTTATATATTTTTTTATTATGATGGAGGGAAAAATTGAAAATGTACACAAGTGATTCGTACAAAATAGGTTCCCTCTTCGCCTCAATTGACAAAATTATTGAGGATAACCCCAAGCAGTTCACGTAGTGAACTGCGAGTTATTTTGTAGAACAGGGGTTGGAAAGAAGGAATTTTTAATTGATCCGAGGTATTTTGGAGAAATCGGTTTGCTGTACGGGGCTTGGGAGAAAAAATGGCGATAAATCGTCGGATGGAAGGGTGGTTTGGGGAAATATTTTGTAATATCCATTTTACATCCGGGCGAAAAATGATCTCCTGATTTTCCTGTGATGTGCTTTGCCCCATGGCTCTCCATCGCTACAATTGTTCACTACAGAGGATTGTAATGTGGAGGAAAGGATAGAAGGGGAGTTTTTTTGATCAAAAGTAGACAAAAACACTCACGCAGTCGCGTGAGTAATACACGACTTTTCCTTTGACCAATCAAATTTCATTAAGAGAATCACTCCTCCTAATAACTTATAAATTTTATTTATTCTCTCGTCATCATCTGTATCTAAAGAAAAAAAGTCGGCAAATGTTTCAAACCTAACCTAACCTAACCTAAAGAAGCCCTCACTGTGTAAATAATTCTTGTAAACTAATTTAATGAACCCTTTGTCAAGAATGATCCTGTCGAATAAAAGGTTCTTCATCACAATAGACGTTCTGATAACAAAAGAATAGAATTTCCTTCTCGTAATGTGAGCAACTACTTGTGATAGTGAGAAATTTCTCAAAAAAAATTTCAAATTTCTCAAGAACTACTCATCCTATTCTCAAACGAAATTGCACGTGCACATTTCTAACCTAACCTAACCTAAAGAAGCCCTCACTGCACTGTGTAAATTAATTCAATGAACCCTTTATCAAATGAACCTGTCAAATAAAAGGTTCTTCATCACAACACAATAGACGCACTGATAACAAAAGGATAGGAATTCACTTCAGGTAATGTGAGCGACTACTTGTAATAGTGAGAAAAATGCAAATTTCTCAAGAAATACTCATCGGATTTTCTGAAAAAATTGAAAGCTTCTCGAGAACTACTCGTCCGATTCTCGAAAAAATTGCGGGTGCACATCTTCAAATATATTACTACAATATGGCCAAGTTACCGGAAAATCCCCCGGATAGTTTTGGAGGAGTTCCACGGACAAACACATACTCAAAATACTGAAAAATTTCTCAAAAAATTGCGAATTTCTCGAGAACTACTCATCCGATTCTCACAAAAATTGCGGGTGCACATATTCAGATATAATACTACAATATGGCCAAGTTACAAAAAAATCCACCGGATAGTTTCGGAGGAGTTCCACGGACAAAAAAATCTTATACATACATACATACATACCTATATATATATGTAAGATTGTAGAATCTTAACAAATCTGGCGATGCTGTGTTTCCACAGAATCGAAACAAAAGTCGATTTCCCGAAGGAAAGGCAGGTCAGCTGACTGCACTCGGAAGATGATAAGGAAGAAAGAGGAAAGATATTATATAGCCGGAGCTCGAGACTTTAGGTGCGAGTGGAAGAGTAACGAGAGCGACGTAAAAGAACGTTCACGTTCTTACATATATATATATAAGGAAACCTGAATTTTTACCGACTTTTCCAACTGGAAAAGTGAGGTATTACACCCGTAGCAAGGTGAATGGGGGGAGGGGGCAATGAATTTTCTCGACGTTTTAGAGGTCATAGATCACAACTAGCATAAAAAAAAATTTCAGGTTTCCTTATATATATATATATATATAGCCATATATATAGTCATATGTATAAGATTTTTTGTCCGTGGAACTCCTCCGAAACTATCCGGTGGATTTTTTTGTAACTTGGCCATATTGTAGTATTATATCTGAATATGTGCACCCGCAATTTTTTCGAGAATCGGACGAGTAGTTCTCGAGAAGCTTTCAATTTTTTCAGAAAATCCGATGAGTATTTCTTGAGAAATTTGCATTTTTCTCACTATTACAAGTAGTCGCTCACATTACCTGAAGTGAATTCCTATCCTTTTGTTATCAGTGCGTCTATTGTGTTGTGATGAAGAACCTTTTATTTGACAGGTTCATTTGATAAAGGGTTCATTGAATTAATTTACACAGTGCAGTGAGGGCTTCTTTAGGTTAGGTTAGGTTAGAAATGTGCACCTGCAATTTCTTTAGAGAATAGGATGAGTAGTTCTTGAGAAATTTGAAATTTTTTTTGAGAAATTTCTCACTATCACAAGTAGTTGCTCACATTACGAGAAGGAAATTCTATTCTTTTGTTATCAGAACGTCTATTGTAATGAAGAACCTTTTATTCGACAGGTTCATTCTTGACAAAGGGTTCATTAAATTAGTTTACAAGAATTATTTACACAGTGAGGGCTTCTTTAGGTTAGGTTAGGTTTGAAACACTACTGGGGTGTATCATTTCCAGACTCAAGCAAATTATACTCTCATAATTGAAGATGTGCGCCTTTTACTTGTTTGGCGATTAAATGAGCTTAATTGATAGTAATTCATCTATGTATATTTGTGATTGATCCGGTAAACATTTTGTTTCCCATGTAAATGGAAAATCGTCATTATGATTCATGGCAATTTGTTTGGTGACTATCAGAATTTCCAATTCCATTTGCCGACATTGTTCTTCAGAGAATGAATAAAATTTATAAGTTGTTAGTAGCAGCATTGAATTTTGATTAGTCAAAGGAAAAGTCGTGTACTACTCACGCGACTGCGTGAGTGTTTTTTTTTTATGCTAGTTGTGATCTATGACCTCTAAAACGTCGAGAAAATTCATTGCCCCCTCCCCCCATTCACCTTGCTACGGGTGTAATATCTCACTTTTCCAATGGAAAAGTCGGTAAAAGTTATTCAGGAATTTCATATGAATGGAGAATCTGTTTTTTGAGAGAATGAGAGGATTTGAAAGAAGAGGGTGGGTACCGCCCGGTAAAACTTGAGACTTGGAAAGATGTCGATCTCCTAGCTACCGGTAATGGGGCAAGGGAGGGAGTTCAACCTCCGAACTCTTTGAGACGGGGAGGAGTTTCAAACTTGAAAATTTTGGATCTTGAGGTGAACTACATGATGAAGGGAAAAATTGATAGTGTACATACGGTATTCGCATGAAATAACGAAGTTAATGAAGACAACCCCGAGTAGCTCACATAAAGGGACTCCGAGTTACTTTGTAGAGAAAGGGTTGGAAAGAAGGAATACAATTTTTAATGGAGTTACAGTACTTCGGAGAATTCAGTTGGCTGTATGGGGGGCTCGGAAGTCGGCAAAAGGTGGGATGGGGGAATATTTCTTAACATATTTCCTCTTTCTTCCTCACCATTATGATTTCTTGTGAACGTCCGTACATACTCTAACACCCTCTAATTACTGAAGAAGAATTTTTACGATGGAAAACAAGATTATGTAGTCAAATTTATAATGCGACTTTGGGGATTAGGTATTCATAATTTTTAGTAAGTGTGATAAATATCGAAGAGAAAAATAAAATTAAATTCATTGAACAAAAGAGATTGATAATTGTTCACACGTACGAATGACTAATTTCGGCACGCACGAAAAAAAAAAAGAAGAAAGAGATTAATTAAATTGACCAAGTAGCATCGACAATCATTCAAAATTACTAGCAAATTTGATGGAATGTCGAAAAATTTCATCAATTTTACCAAACATTCCGGGTATCATATTGTTTTTACCACATTTCCTGAAACACGGGTATAAACGCTCAAATTATTAAACTCGAGATCACACAAAGTTATATTACAATGGCTATTGTTCTTTCTAAACTCAAGGCGAACGATGACGAGTACTAGGGAACTTCGAGATTTATATGCGTATGCCTTCGGCGAGAGTACGGCAAAATTCCTTGCTCATACGCCAATTTGCGGTATTTTAACGAAATTTCACCTCAGTAGCCAAAACAAGAACGTAATCATATTTTCTCGGCACGATCTTCCCGTCGACCGGCAGCCGGGCGTACAGCCGCGCGGAGGCTGGCGGCTAGCCGGTAATGACAAGTCTGCGCGTAACGTAACGTAACATTGGAAAGGCAACGCAAACCACGTCAGTCGCGACACTATTACGCACTCACACGAGCGCACCGCAGCCCATAGTAAACTTGTAGGCACTTGTATGCCGTACACGCTATGTCGTTGTACGACGTGTACACGTTTCGGTAGGTTTGGAGGTCGTGAACGAGAACGTTAACGTTATCTATAGAAGTAAAGCCGAAAGTTTATTGGCCTCAACGCAGTCACAAGTTAACAAAAGCTGCGTAGCGAGGAACGTGTTCTGTGAATTCGGCAAAATTTGCAGCCGATTTCCGAGCCGGACACACCTTGTTTTCTTTTTCGAAATTTTCTCTTCGCGTTGAACATATGCGAGTGTTGTAGAAAAAGAAACCGGTAAATTTCGCAAAATTATTCATCATTTTCTCGAACTACATTCGCGTTTTTCGTGAATCTTTTTGCTCGTCGTAACCGTATTGTACAGAATTGTGAATGTGGCATCGACGAAATGAGATGCAAAAATCTGGGCTCGTACAAACGAGTACCGTCAATATGTTGATCTGGATTTTACAGGTAGATGGTCAAAATTTCGTTAAATTCATGTGTTTGCCTATTCTTCTGAGATTCTGTAGGTTACACGCGTAGGTTATGTGGTATATGTACGTTTTAATTATATTGGTGAAAAAGTTCAGCGCGGGCCGAGGCTACATAGGAGCGATGTGAATTCATTATACGAATACAAGCTGCAAGTGTACCGGAACATGTCGATAAGTGTAATGTTGATATAATATCGTTAGACTTAACGTACATGTTTCTATGTAACTACAGCAGAGCTACAAAAATCATATACGTGACCTGATACAGCCGCGATGAGAGCAGATTACATCTGGAAATTTCGAGGTAAGCACTCTCTTCTCATTCCTGATGATCGCGCATCTCGTGCTTATGAATCGTCAGATTGTGCGAAAATGTACCATATGGTACTTCAAGAGAATCAATTAACACTTGAATATATTGCAACTACATAGCATTCATATCTATCGTGACTCCGTTCACCCCTGTAAGCTTATGACCGTGTTTGACGCGAAAAATAGTTCACAACTGGGAAAAATGAACGAGAACTCAAAGTGTATAGGTATAGAATGGAATGCTTGCAATTTGCGACGTGATACAATAGAGTGAAAAGAAAAAAAAAAACAGCTTTAAAACAAAATTATTCTTCTTTGGTTCCTCTTTGGGGTTGGCTCTTAAATGACTCCTTTTGTCAAAAAAAAGAAAATGTATGCACTTGAGCACCCAAATCATCAAAGAATTGACTATTATCAATCGTCATAGCTTTTGTGATACAATACCTCCTTCTTTTACCATGCTTATGCGTTGGTCATACTGATGTCACTAGTGACGTCAAACATTATCTATGTAGGGGAAGGGAGGAAGACTCTGCCAATCATCAACAGGAGGTACCTGTTTTATGGGAGGATAAGAAGCAGTTGTACGCTCAATTGTGAAGGACCTCTCAATCGCCGCGCTGTAAACAGTGAGGAGAGAGGGGAGTGGTTAGAGAGATTTTGACATTTCGAACCATAGATATGAGGAGGAAGTTTAAAAATATTTCTAGCTCCAAGTTCTTGAAAAGGGAGTAGAGGCCTTCAAAAAATTTCGAGCTTTTTAACCAGAAAATTCTTACGGGGTATTTTGAGAAACATTTTAAACAATACTTTACTATTTTTTGTAATTTCCGATGTACTTTGAAGTAATTTTTCTTCCTCCAGCCTCAGCCATTGGCCTGAATCTTTGTTGAGAGAGTATTCTAAAACGGAGTTAATTGAGGACAGCGGGAAACATATTTCATCAAATTCAAAGTCCTCTTTCCGATATACTTTGGTATTTGAAATATTTCCAAAATTCTTTTTCCTAATCTATATACATCCATCAGTGATTGGCCAAGTCATTTTCCTAATAACTGTCAAAATTTTCAAGTCTTTTGTATCAATAAATCTTACGACGATCAGAATTGTTCTAAGTCCATTCCAGCTGGAAGGTCTAAATTTTTCCACAGCTTGAAGATCGAATTTGTCCTCAGTTTCTCTCCTGGTATATGAAAATTAGAGTTCAAAATTTTAACAGGAAACCTGAGGTTCTTGTCCGGCCGACAAAGGTCGGAGGTAGAAAATCTCTCAAGCACCCCTCCAACCATGTATAACTCGTAGGTCGGCGTAACCCCTGCAGCTAATTAGATGTGCAATACTTTGTACACCAATTGGTTTAGCCCCTTCAATGAGCCAGATATGCAACGCTTCAAACATCATTAGACTCAGAACGCTCTTCCAAGGTACCCCATGAAATAAGTTTTCTGCCTCCCCCCCCCCCCCCGTTTAATTCCATTAACAAACCTGTGAATTTCTTCCAATGTCGGAGAAGCGAAAAAAAAGGTAGCCCTCAAGATGAAATTTGAAGAAAAAATGGAAAAAAAATCCACATTGGCAAGACTGCGAGAATTTTCAAACAAACCCCTCAAAAATTCTGATCATGGGATGGAAGTACTAAATAAGGAGGGACTAGGAATTTGAGCCCGTATACAGGATGGACTAGAGAAAATTTTGAGCTTTGAATCCCATTTGCGGAAGATATACAGTGAAGTTGAAAAATTTGACTGTAATCGACTATCAAGCTTGTACAATCAAAATTGTATAAAAATCTGTCGCTCTACAGTTTCCTCTTCATAGTTCATAATCGCCATCTTCTACACCACCCATCGAATGGACTCCCTGCACTCTTGAATAAACAGCTTTCACGAAAAGCTTCAATACTGATTAGAATAATCAATTGCTTATTTTGAGAGAGAAATGATTATGGGGGAGAGGGGATAAGAAACTTCATTCATTCACGGTGCTCACTATGTCTCTTGAGACTGAGTAACGTTCCTTATTCATCCCCCTCCCCCGCAGGCCCTTTAGTCTAACTTCAGAACTTTTTATTTTCCTATAGCCAATTATCATTATTTCTTCTTTCATCAAATTTTGGGATGCCATCCACATGACGGTAAATTTCTAATGCTCAAGGATCATACTTATGTGACAGGATTATGATGCGGCTGACGCAAGGTCAAATTAGTTTGAGACGAGTTTGGAGGTGTAAAGTATCGGGAAAGTTGGAATGTAAGACTGCTCCTGTCGCATGTACTACCGCTTGTCTCTTATTGTAAAGTGGATGCGCGTTGGGTATGCATTTATTCTGTTTCCTCCAGCAGCAACTCCCGTGTTGGAAGAATCTCCTCGGCAAAATATTTTTGTCTCGGCGACCGCCAAATTGCAGCGACCTCAGGTACGCAAACTCTGATACACTCACCAGACACCACTCAAACGCTCTTCTTCTTCTTCTTTTTTTCTCCTGTCTTCATGTCCCTTTGCGTGATCTTCTTCCTGCAGAGTGTGGTTTGTATGAGGATGAAGAGGATTTTGCTTTCGAAAGTACTCGTCATCGTAATCAAAAGGAAGAATAGAAACACATGGACGTGTAACCAGTTACGTCCATGTGTTTTTATTCTGCTTTTTGATTGTGTGAGGATTGTACACAGGTAGTGCGTAGGCCGTAGCGTGGTTCTGTAGTTGCCTATTCCATTCCGTGCCCTTCTTTTTCTCCGTGATTGCCTGGTTCCATGCTTTCTCAAAACTTGGTATGGTGACTACCAGACTACTCAGGACAAGCGCTTTATTAATCCTCCTCTCTTGAGGTGACCGACTAAGCTCGCCTCGCTCACGCCTCCATACCGTACACTCGGAAAAGGTGTGTTTTGGTCTATTCTGCCCTTGATTGCAATGCAAACAAGTTTTCTGCTCTACTTGCCTTAACTTCTCATAAAAGTTCTTGTTGAAATACTCGAGGCCGCTTGACTTCTACGTTGCGGACACGTTATTCAAGTTCGAGAAGTAGACTTGTATTCGTCAGGGTGTATGGTGATACCTCCTGAAATTGTGACTTGAAATTCTGATCATGTAAAGAAAACATGATAGGGTTGATCAAAGTGCAGTATTCCTACTGTCTAAAAAAGGGATAGGTTAAATGTGCGTGAAGTGACGCTCGTAACCAAAACGCGTCCAAGTATCATATATTGGAATATGCGAATAAAAATTACTTACTACATTTACGCACAAAAACGATGCGTAGGGCTATATTATCTCTCTTAGAAATGGGTGCGAAGGGTTAATTCACGTTTATGTACTGAGAACGCGCAGGTGAAACCTACTTGGAAGTAATATGCAGTCAAAGTTCAATTTATGTCTATCGCGTTTTGAACTCGAGCGTGGTTCACACGAAAGCATAGTATTTGTTCTGTCTATGACGCTTGTAGCCAGAACGCGTCTATACCTATAGGGTATCAATATTTTCCATACGTAGAGGGTATCAAATATTTTTCAACTCACACTTCAAGCTCGATTGCTTTCCGAATAGCCTACCTTCACCTTCACTCACGCTCCAACAAAGCTCAATTGTTTTCCAAATACTTCGCCATATTCTCTAATTCATTTCGCATTCCACACTAGATTGCTTTCCAAATACTTTGTCATAAGTACAATCATTTTACGCTCCAAGTTGAAACACTTTAAATTGAATATTCGGACAGATAATAATCACCCTGTTACATAAATAGGTACCTAAAACTAATATGAAGAGGAACATAGAGATTAAAAAAGATCAAGTTTAGTTCATGCTCATCACAGCTAGCAGTTGTCGGATGACGAAATAAAACAAAAAGAAAAACTCTTTCGTTTCATCGTTGGATGATCTTCGAAGTTTACATCTATGTCTTTGAGAATGTGATTGTTTTGGAGTGGATGGCGTACTTCTCGGCTTCTCGTTATTGTGCAAATAATGGAGACTACAAAAACATACATGCAACAGAATTATTTTAAAATTTCTCATATTATAGACTTGTTACATATTCTTGATCAACAAGCATACATAGGCCGGTAAAACTCAGTTTCCAATGAGTAAAATAATTTCGTTAGGCCTATAGCTTCTCGTTATCTCGTCTTTTTGTTCTTGTTCAGTATCCGAACCTATGGTGACGCCTGCTACGTCCGGTACCCGGTAAACATTATCCCAATAGTTACCCAAGTAATAAGAGGGCGATAGGGGAATTGAAGGGAAACCTTGGCGCCATTTTAGAGAGAACCTAATGTTATACCCTCTGTTTTCCCAATAGTATCCCGGGTGATAAGAGGGCAGTCGGGGAATTAAAGGGCAACCTTACCGCCATTTTAGGAAATACCTAATGTTACCCTCTGTTTCCCCAATAGTATCCCGGGTGATGAGAGGGCAATTGGGGAATTAAAGGGAAACCTTGGCGTCATTTTAGAAAAGACCTAATGTCACCCTCTGTTTTCCCTAGAGTATCTTGGGTGATAAGAGGGCAGTTGGGGCAAAAAGAGGAACCTTGCCGCCATTTTAGAGAAGACTTAATGTTACCCTCTGTTTTCCCCAGAGTATCCCGGGTGATAAGAGGGCAGTTGGGGCAATACAGAGGAACCTTGCCGCCATTTAAGAGAAGACTTAATGTTACCCTCTGTTTTCCCTAGGGCCTAGAGTATCCCGGGTGATAAGAGGGCAATTGGAGAATTAAAGGGGAACCTTGTTGCCATTTAAGAGAAGACCCAATGTTACCCTCTGTTTTCCCAATAGTATGCTGGGTGATAAGAGGGTGATTGGGGAATTAGAGGGGAAGTTCTTCTTAGCCGCCTCAAAGCACTAACATTGCCCAGTAGTTTCCTTTTTTACCAAGGGCTACAGAAAAGCAATTTTTGGTTTGAATTGGTCTTTGAGGCCATCTCCCAAAAATTCTTGAAAGTTTGCTCCACAACAGAAGCCCCTCTTCTTGTCAAAAACGGTATCCCCAAGAGGAAGTTTTCAGCGTTCTACTTTTCTTGACTGCTATCAACAGTATCAAAAAACATGTTCATCCCCCTCTCTTCCAGCGTCTTTTGGCTAACGACTTCATAATATCTCTGTCTGTTCCGCTAACCCTCAAAGAGCATACAGGCTCCTTCATGAAACCCTCAATTCAATTGCTACATGGACATTTGGAAACAGCTTCAGCTTTTCTCCCTCTTGAACCTATTCTGTAATTTTCAAGAAAAGAAGTCCTACTCTTATTATCCAACCTCTAATCCAACAAAATTATCAAATTCCATCTTGTAACTACTGACAACTCCTCGAATTACATTTCAATTAAAAACTTACTTGGACTCCTCACATCAAAATTTTGAAAGTTAGATGCACACGCGCTCTCAATATTTTAAAGCTCATTTCTCACCCCTCAAAAGACTGCAACAGAAAATTACTCTTACAACTATACAAAAGTCTCATCCGCTCAAGAATGGACTATGCCGCCCCAATATATAACTTAGCCAATAAATCCGTCCTTGCTTTGTTCGACCCCATCCAAATCCCCTCCCTCAGAACAGTCATAGGTGTCTACAGCACCAGCCCAAAACTCAACTTGGAATTGGATATACATTTTCTGTTTTCTAAACCAAGGTGAATAAATTAATATTTCCAAAAAATACACATCATTGCTAAAAAATCATAGGGAAATAAATTTTTGTTAATTTTGCCATCATCAATACTCTTATACCTACTTGCTTTGATAAAAAAGTTTACAAAGCTTTAATCACAATTGCGCAACGTTTGAATTGAATCGCGACCCGCGATTGCAAATTTTCAATCACTACATAGTATCTATATATTTAAATTCTACGGTAGTAATTGTTAGGTCCCTGTAGGTTAGTGGTTAGGCACGGCCGGCTTCAATAACAGGCCTCACTGGTGATTTACTTGGCAATAGCGCTGAAAGACGTTTCGGTGTGCGTGTGGGAAGAGGTGGAAGTACCACACTGTGTCCCCTATCATACTTTTAATTTTAAAATCATGATAACTCCTTCAATAGTGAACCGATTTCATCGAGGCTAGGCTTAAAAAATTGTAAATTGTTTGAACTTCAAAAGAGTTCCTCTTCACTTTTCCATGAAATGGCAAAATAAACGATTTTCTCGATATTTTTGTTGTTTTCCGTGATTTTTCCATGAGAGCATGTAGTAACCTTTCACCTACAAACAACAGCTGATGCGCAGGTGTCAAGTTTACAAGTGAGGCCTGTTAGCTGAAGTCGGCCGTGAGTTAGGGCTTCTCGTGCAAGGTAGGTAGGGTTAAAAGTGCGCCGGGTTCGAGCCTTGGTCAAGGTGGTGATAATATGAATCGTCGGATTTTTTTTCTTTTTTTTTTAATATTTTTTCTTCTCACTTAATATATTGCGTGTTATTAATTAATTAATAATAATTATTGCAATTATTTAACACTACCTCTGTTTCCCCAAATGAAGAATTTGTATACAGAAGGGTAATATTTGGGCTACTTTTGAACACTACTAAAGGGGTTACCTTGGAAGGAAACATTTGAGTAATAAAAGGGATACAAATAATCTATTGCATATGAGGGGAACTTTGGGGCAATGTATATTCCTTGGATGTCACCCGCTAAAGAAGCATTCTGATTGGTCGTATGGTATTTATGGAGGTACATATAAGAGTAATATCAGGGATATGTAAGGGTAGTTTTTCCGGGGGCTGCAAAAGGGTAACTAAATGTTTACCGGGTAGATCAATGATATCTTCTGAGATTACTTTAGGTACCCGACTGGCTTTGTGCTAAACAAAGACATACTTCAAGACTCGATACATGGAATAATTATTATTATAGTAAAACAATAATCAAGAGGAATACTCACAATAAGGACCGCCGAAATCTCTTCGCCGGAGTCGATAAAGCTAAGTTTCAAATCTTCGTTTTCGAACTTCACGCGGAAAAAGGACTCATTTCTGAAACTTTCGGGGACTGTCCTAAAGTCGGTCAAATCTATACAGATTTTGAAGCTTTTCTTAATGAGCCAGAACAGTACGACATATCTGAATGATTCGATGTTGTCTGGTTGTGGATCCATTTTTAGAATCCGGTTCACTGCAGACTTCGCCATTTCTGAAACGTTAGCTAGAAATTAAGTACAATAAGTCATTATTGTTTTAGTGTTCAAAATGAACATTATAACTTACTCAGTCTCGCTGCAGCTAATCTTTCTATCGTTTTAGATAATTTTCGAGGTGCCATTTCAAATTACAATTGAAGGAATCGAAATGAATTTGAATCGATTCTTCAAATAATCGATACAAAAACGTGCCGAACAACAAATGTACGCAAGTTGTAAGAACAATGGGCACCTATACAAACCAACACAACCTTTTATCCTAAAGGTCTATGATTATGTCAAAAAGTCGAATAACAAGAATTCTCTGACACGAATCGAGGATGACAATTGATGTCAATGTCGTTCAAGGGTCAACCCAAAGTTTTTATTCGAACAAAAATTTCGAAAGTAGGAAATTTTTCGAAAACGACAAAGTTTATTGAATAGTGATTACAACATTACACGTACGATTTGTTGGTAAGTAGTATCTCTAGTACGATTTGATACGATTCTGGTAGGATTACCGTCTACCTCAAATAAGGAACTATAAAGATAGGTATGCGCAAGTGATGAGACGAGGACCGTCGCCATGTTGATAAAGTCGAAGGAGGAGCCGTTTCAAGAGGATTAAGGAATGCCGTGTGAGAAATTTAAATCACAAAATCGAATTTTGGTTGTTTTAGTAGTTCAGTGTGTCTGGCCATAAGTTGACAAATCGTATTAATTCTTTTCTACGTCCTACTAGAAAATTCGCAAGTTTATCTAACGCCACCCTCTGTTCCACAGGGTCAATAAATCTCAGCGCTCGAAATTTTCCAACGTCTTGCAGTCTGTCTACTTATACACAGACTTAACGGATTAGAATTTTACCCGGTCTCATACGTCCTCGAAGAGCAACTAGGAATACTTCTAGGCTTCTCAAGGGTTTTGCTGGAAACTTGGCCAGTCACGGAACAGATTCCATTTCCAAATTTTTACTTTCGGGATCCCAGTGACAGATGTGTGGCCAGGTACCCTGTTACCCCATGATACCTCTGTTTCCCACTAGCGACCCGGTTAACGACTAGAATTTTCTTAGTTAGGTCGATCTACAACTTAATGCACTTCTGATTTCTTTTTCTAATTGGTGAATTGTGATCAATTACTGGAATTTTCTTAGTTAGGTCGATCTACAACTTAATGCACTTCTGTTTTCTTTCTCTAATTGGTGAATTGTGATCAATTATTTTGACCGTTTGAATCGCCCAAAGCAGTAAATCTTCACTTCAGTCATACAACTTGAAAGTAAGTCTAATAGATGGTCCCTGAGCATGCGAAATTAAAAACAGTCTACCTATTCTCGAAATCATCCTCTTCCTCTCTCATCATTCAGTTTCATCTCAAATCAAATTTCAGATAAGTAACCGTGAAGTACCTAATCAATTCTTTCGGAAAGTACACATAAGATAATACGACGATTCTCTCTACCTCATAAACTCATACCGTGTATCTCTCATATTGCAAATATCTCGAACAAATGCAAACAGAGTTATTTACAAACAGCGTAAGCTGTTCTCGTTGTCACGTCGAATCTCGTGTCAGGTGATAAATTTACAAATAAATGAGTGAGGAGAGAAGTGAATTTCGCGAACGAAACGCTGAACACAATTATGTATTCCCAGTATGACAACTATCGAACACCGAAAAAACGTTATTATAAAATCAGATTTACGTTCGCAATTTATTTTAAAGAATAGTAACCGATAGTTCGATGAACGAGGGTGGGGCTGATGTATTTCAGGTCACGACGTCACGTCGACATTTTATACCCGGTATTCTTGTCAGGAAATTGGGGGCGCGCGACGTTCGAATTTACGACCGCAATTTTCGCCCTCGAGAAAGAAATCGAATCATATCGAAGTGAAAAAACACGCCACCGTCTATATATCGTAGGTAGACTAATATGATGAGAACGTGACGTACACGTAAGTTTAATCGGCGAGATGAGTACGGGAAATGAGTTATACACTCGCTTCTTCAAAATCTGCCGATTCCGCCGGTAACGTGAGCATTAATTCAGCTCCACCTAGATATTGATTTCTTATTTTCAACTTTAACGCACAAAATGTAACACCGTCTCTCGTACGCAATTTAAATAGGCCTGAAGGAAAATTTTTCATCCGCTGAGGATCGCTGGAAGGGTGAAAATTATATTATTTATTGTTACTCCGGTCGACGTGAAACGAAACGAGAGAAACTGGGACAAAACTGTAACGAAATTTCATGCGCCAATCATCCGAACCGGGTAGGCCTGTACGAGTACCTAAATTATTGTTTTCTCATTCGACACGTTTCCACAAAGCGATAAATTTATCATCAGGTTTCCTACGAAAGTTTTGTTTCGTGGCTGCCCGACCAGGTGTTGAATTTGTCGTTTTTGATAGGATAGATTTTCAAAACGTGTACACTGGGGTTCGTTTTAAAATAATGCTTAAAAAACGACGTTTACACTGCGAGCATAGCGTGCTCGGTTCGCGTTGAAACAAAAATTCATGAATAATAATCTACTTTTTTTGGAGGGGACGAGTTACCAAATTATCATTAAAGCGGGCTGACTTATTACCGATATGCACGCTAATTTATTCGGAGTGAAAGTCTTTGCCGTTTATAAGTACTCCTTATTCCGCGTAATGGACTACATACATTCCAATCTCGTTTGAATTAAAAACGTTACATTCAATAATCTTTCATTTATTCAGTTCATTCGATTGTAAATTCCATGCAGTACCAGCATACGTGTTGAGATAGAATAATATTCGTATTATCAAAAATTTTATCACACTGCCAGTAACATTTTAATATCGTTGATGTACGCTATAAGTATTAGTTTTGATACAATTTTACCAAAAAAATTGAGAATATGTCATTTGCATGTATGCTTATCGAGCATCCCTCTTCTTTACATCTCTTGATTGTCGTTCCACAACTTTGAGCGTTTAGTCTCCAAGCCTGCGTTCAATAAAACATCGTATATCGTGACCATTCTCAAACTCCTAATTCAGGGCGATTTCGCTTAATTTTCACTTCCATTCTTACAGCTCAAAGATCATCGGTTGTAACGTTTCTGAAAGGCGTCAATGTAAACATCGCAATGACCTCCTGCAACAAAGGTCACATAATTTATATTAACTGTATGAAAACGAAAAAATCGGAGCTATTTCAAAGGCAAATGAGTCAGGAGAGAAGTGTGAACCTGATCGAATAGAAGAATCTGATTAGAGTATTGTGAGTTCTTTGCACTGAATAATTCACAATAAATGGATAGCTATGGCAATCTATTCTTCGGTTCAACTCGCACGTCAAGTGTGAATAAATCAGTGAACGCATATGAGCTCGAACGAAAGAGTAAATCGAGGTTTACGAGCACATTACTCGTAATCTATTTCTCAAAGAGTTAAACGCTTCAACCTTTTGGTGGTCTTCTTCAGTAGCAACCAAAAGATCATCTTTGCATAAAAGGAACAAATTATTTTTACAAATGACACGATGTTTGCGATCAAAACTGTGATGGATGATTGCCTTTCCTTTTAGTGTATACCTCCTCCGAAAGTTGCTTCGTTCTCGTATACCTCGTGCTGAAGCGGCGTGTCGTCCATTCGATATTATTACCTCTAATTTAGGTCACAAATCGAAGAATTGCTCTGAATCACTTCATGGAAACCCGAATACATTAAACTACCATGACCTCATTTGTAGTTTTTGTATGCGATAGTTGAGCAATGGTATCAATATCGGTTCAAGAAATACTACCGTTCTCCTTAAAAATGTTAATAGTTTCAAAGTACTTAATAAGAAAATATTTATACTGTAGATGATTGTTTACCCATTCGGGCATTCTGTTCGTCCAACTTTAAGTCGCGTAGGAACAAAATCAAATGACAACCGGATAGAACTACCTATGTATTCTAATATTCTTATATAAATTCTGACTACCTTTTTTGTCTCAGAGTGCCGGTCATGCAATATTCTCACAAAAATTGGTTTGGTTTTAAATTTATTCAACGAATGATCCGTATTAAATTTATTAGAAATGAAATAAGACGGCTTTGGCCTTCACTTTTTGGAAAAAGTGAAGGCAAAAGCCGTCTTATTTCATCTCTTTTGAATTAAAAGCCCTCACGAAAAAAATAATCTAAATATATTAAATTTATACTCAAATAAGTAGCGTAAAAGCGCACATATACTATTACCGCAAGATTTTTATCAACAGAGAGCTTTCGGCTAATCATATGTTCCAAAGTACTCTTCAAGAAATCGATGACAAATTTTGAATTTGGAGCCTATCACTTGCCGTGATTTGTTCTTCAAATTGATAAAATTTCAACACATGAGCATTATGAAAATTCATCAGGCGGAGCAAAATAGGAGACGATAATGTTTCATGTCGCTGCTGTCCGTTTGTGAGGTTTTCATTCGTTTGTTAACCTGGTTTGCTTTATAATTGGTTGAGCGTCGGAGGGCCAGTTTTACCAGCGCTTGGTCTATAGTTCCAGGAGGGTATTTCAAGCAAATAGCTCTGGGATGACTCACTCATTCCGCTCGTTCGCCCCCTCATTTGGTAGCAGCCTACTTTGAAGGATTTAAAGCTAGTAGCTCTAGAAGAGCGAACAAGCGGAGCGAGTGAGCTCTCTTCCTTGCTCCACTGTATGTCTAGTTCACAATATTTTCAAACAATAGCTGTCGGGTGTCTCACTCGCTCCACTCTTCAGCCCCCGTCCTCGGTCTGGTATAAGTCTACTTTGAAATATTCCAAGCTAATAGCTTTTAGGGGGCGAACGAGCGGAATCTAACAGCCTTTAAACTCACTCGCTTCGCTCACCCGTCTTTGTCTAGTTTACTGTGTATTTAGGCCTATATAAAGAAAACTAAACCTCTGACAGTAATTAGTTAAGGTTCAGTTTAATTCGCAAGAGGTTGCAAAGGGTGCGCCCTCTATATTATATTTTTGAGCGGAATTTTTCAGAAGCTTGTCCCTAGAAGGTGATCGCTCTCAATGCGGCTAATGGGAGAATTTTCGTTTTATTCGTTTTTCTTGAAAATTCAAGTGATAACCTACGCAAGAAATATTGAAAATTGATAGTAGAAACCTCACCCAATATTTTGTACATCTCATTCTCCCAAATCAATACAACATTAACAAGAACAAACCTTTTGAAAATCACTGCCCCTGTTATTTGAACAGGGCAAATGGTAAAATCCTAGTATAAAGCTAATATAAAGGCATCATAAAGCTAGTGTATAGGGTGGAGCAAGAAGATGTTACCAGTTAAATGAGAGTTTGCGCTAAATCTATCATAGGGCAAAAACGCAAAACGTTAGAAGTATAGTTTAAACGTACAAAATTTGTATCTCAATTTTATCTTTAATTTGAGCCTTATATTCAAAGTTTCTACAAATAGAAGAATCTGATTAGAGTATTGTGAGTTCTTCGCACTGAATAATTCACAAGAAATGGATAGCTATGGCAATCTATTCTTCGGTTCAACTCGCACGTCAAGTGTGAATAAATCAGTGAACGCATAAGAGCTCGAACGAAAGAGTAAATCGAGGTTTACGAGCACATTACTCGTAATCTATTTCTCAAAGAGTTAAACGCTTCAACCTTTTGGTGGTCTTCTTCAGTAGCAACCAAAAGATCATCTTTGCATAAAAGGAACAAATTATTTTTACAAATGACACGAGTTATGGACCAAAATGTGCCAAAAATTGACTAATTCGCAATGGTTTTTAATAATATTATAAGAAATTGAAAAATCTCCTTCTTTCAAGCTTCATCAAATCAGATAAAATGTGCAAGTTTGAACAATTTTTGATTTTTTAGAATTTTGACAAATTAGTCAATTTTTGCCACATTTTGTTCCATAACATGGCTCACAAAAGTCGTAGAAACTTTGGAGCTCAAATTAAAGATAGAATTGAGATACAAATTTTGTACATTTGAACTATACTTCTGACATTTTGCGTTTTTGCGCTACAATAGATTTAGCGCAAACTCCCATTTAACTGATAACATCTTTCTGCCCCCCCCTGTGTAAACTGGGAAAGGGGAACTCGCAAATTTTTTAATTGCTCATGGAGTAACGAGGGTGAAGGGGGGGGGGGTACTCGGAAAATAACAAATTAGGGGTCAGGGCAGAGTGAAGACATGAAACATATCAAAAAAAAAACAAGAGGTGGGAACTAAGCCCTCAAAAGAAGCCAAAAGAGCAACTTCGTTCCCATTTTCCAGAGACAAAGCCAGAATTGAGAACCGACTCCTTAAGTTTAACACCAAAGCCAAGCTCCAGCTCCAAGATACGGCTCTTGACTCTTCTGGTTCCCAGACCTAGTTTTCAAAAATCATGGTCATCAGACCCTATAGATTCTCTTTTCAATTTTGCCGATTCTAGCGCTCCAAACAACTCAGGCATCATGTGTTCTTCGACACTTCAGTTCAGGAAAAAAAACTTGAAAAGTGAAGGAGAAAAAAAACGAGGTTTCAATTGCAATAACAAAGCCTGAGTAACACTACATGCGACCATAATATCTATTATCCGTCAAACCTAATTTCGGTACTACGTGAATCAATATTGATGAAACAATTTCCCAATAATAATAACTTGACTTCTGTTCACTTTGAGAGAAGCGAAAAAGCAAAGGAGACATAAGGGCCGTGGACTCCTTTCTTGAGGCCACTTGGAGCCCTTGAGTTCCCAAAAAACAAACGGCTCTTTTATGTCGACTCCGTGCTACTACGTCGCTTTCAACCCTCAGCTCTCGTTCTCTGCTTTTGAGGAGCCCCTCACCTTGGAAAAAATTATGAAACAAGGCTCATCAGAAAGAAAATCACAAGAGCTTTTTCTTACTTGCAAAAAATGAATTCTATTGTGTTTTCTTTATAAGAAACAATGTTTAACTGTTTCCCAACATGATAAAAACTCAGGCGGGCAGTTTGGCCCAGTAGAATTACAGTAAATAAGTGTTTTGTAAAAAAATAACGTCCATCAAAGGTTTTATTGCTGGAAAGTGTTGGCCTTGGTGTCCTTATTATGTGGTAAAAACCCATCACCCCCACCCTTTGCGGAACCCCTTAAAAAGGAAGCTCATTTGCCACATTTTTTGGTTTTTTGAATTTTTCTCAAAAAGTATGAGATTTAGAGCAGAAATACCTCAGTACAAAAAGATTCCCCATAAAATTTACCATCGAATAAAGTCATTACTTCTTCGGTTACGATAATTTGACGCTGTGTAACAATAATATCTGCAAATTTACTGTTTTCATAAATTTTCGATTTTTTGAGTCCTTTCCTAACATTTTCTTTCAAACTTCAAGAAATGGTTGTATAGCTTCAAATTATTGCAACTGAATAAATAAGGAGGTCAGTCAGCAGAGAATTATATTTTTGCAATTACGTATTTTCCCTCCAGGAAAATCAGAAAAACATACAGAAAAAACTTGAAAACCTGACAATTTCCAAAAACAGTAAATTTTCAGATATTGTTACACAGCGTCAAATTATCGTAACCGAAGAAGTAATGATTTTATTCGATGGTAAATTTTATGGGAAATCTTTTTGTACTGAGGTATTTCTGCTCTAAATCTCAAACTTTTTGAAAAAAATCGTAAAAACGTTAGGAAAAGACTCAAAAAATCAAAAAATCGAAAATTCATAAAAACAGTAAATTTGCAGATATTGTTATACAGCGTCAAATTATCGTAACCGAAGAAGTAATGGCTCTATTCGATGGTAAATTTTATGGGGAATCTTTTTGTACTGAGGTATTTCTGCTCTAAATCTCATACTTTTTGAGAAAAATTCAAAAAACCAAAAAATGTGGCAAATGAGCCCCAAAGTGTGGGGGTCATGGGTTTTTACCGCATAACAAGGACACCAAGGCCAACACTTTCCAGCAATAAAAGCTTTGATGGACATTTTTTTTTAAACCGTAATTCTACTGGGCTAGTTAGACAAACACCATCTAAGAAAAAACCTTATAAAGTTTTCTTAATCCTAAGCTGAAAATTGAATATTCTATGTCGCAGTCAGCCATATGAACAGGAGTGAGGACATGGACTGCCATATTTAGTTGTTGAGCAATCATTCATCTTCAGACTTCCCAATTCTAATGACTGACAAAAGTTCATCACAATTTGAAAATAATAGGGTCAAAGTAAAATACATTTGTACAAATTGCTCACCTGAGTAGAAAGATAAATAATGAATGACATAACGACACTAAATAAGCGTATCAAGTCATCTCTTGTAATTATAGGGCTTTAACACTACTTGCGCGTCATCGCCTTTCCTTAGTGATTTATTGTCATCTGTCCGAGTACGGCGATTCAACCAATCGACATTTTTTCAACTAATCATGTACATATTTTTTGTTCTCTCCCAGGAACATAATCAGATGATCTAACTGTCAGCGAGTTTTTTGAGACAGAACCCTAGATTATCGGATAATCGAGATGAGAAGTCATCAAACTTTTAAGATCCAACCTTAAAACTGGTGAGCTGGAAGGCTGAATTTATTCAAGAATAGCCATAGATAGATTTATCATCATGAAATTTATAATTTGTAGCCCTGGACTTATAGCTTGTTACGAGAACTCTTGATGGAATACGTTTATAAATTAGGATAAGACCTAGTCAATGTCTCATATGCCTTACACTTCCTGGACATCATTCACAAAATACAAATACCTCTCCTCTCTTCACACAAACCTTGCTTTACTGTTTATTCTCAATATTTTCTTTTCAAAAAGTATATTCTTTCACTGACGCAGACAAATCACAAAATCTCACACATTTCAACTTCTTAGAACTAGTAAATGGATGAACCTCTCGAACTCGAATATAATTTAAAAAGGAAACGGATATTCAGACAATTTCAACGTAGGTAGGGACGGGTTCACCTGGACATGAGGAACTCCTTCATCTAAGATAATCAAATTGGTAAAATCTACTTCACATTTAAAAAATATTTCTAAAAACTACTTCAACTCATGGTTGACGCACCAAATTTCAGGAACTATTACATACGAGCCAATTTTCGAGTAATATTTATCGACGGTAACTTACTAAGAATTGGCGATTCTATTCACGTTATTGTTGGACAATAAAAGTTTCTAAGAACGTGTAAAACTAACCAGTTGCCAGTTGCGACACATTCTTCCCGTTGTTTCGATCTCTGTAATCGAACTCGACGAATACCGAGTAGAAAACGTCGGAGTCTTCCACGTTTTGAGCTATATCCAAGTATTTCCTAAACGATAGTTCGTTTTCACTTCCATATGAGTCAGTGTATCTGAAGCAAAAAAATGAAAAATTATAAACCAAATGTGCTTTACAGGTAAAAGGCGAACCAAAAATTGAAGCAGACTTTAGCTTGAATACGGAGTACGATTTCATCTTGATTTCAACCAATTATGTGCAACCACGGGAACAAGAACTAGTAGTAAGTTAATATCGTACAATAAGTAGGTTATATTCTAACATGAGTTTGAGTTTGGGAAACAACAAAAAAACTGCGAATAACTTACGATGTGCAATCCTTTCATTTACTCAACTTATTGCCGTATGATGGTTTCTTTATCAGTTCAATACATTTTGTGATTAATTTTTTTTTTTCATCTCAGGACATGAGCACTAATATTAATCTAGAGTTCAAGGATCAGACAATATTCAAAATTTCAAATTCGATTGTGGAAGATGAAACTGCGATGAAAAGTACCGCACATTATCGAAAGGAAAGGGAATAATGGGTTAACAGCCGGTCAAAGGATTCAGTGTCACGGGTGTAGAGGTAGGTTTAATAAATTGTAAAATGCGACGACTCGGCAAAGGACGGGTGTTATAAAATCTGTTTACCGCGGCGGCAATTAAGATTTATTGACAGATTCAGCCAGGACGAATAATTCGAGAAAGTTAGCACGGTCCATCCACAAAGAACTTGTGCTCTAAGACACACACCTTATAGCTGCGATGACTTGGTTCTTGGACAGCAATACTTCAGTAATCTCTTCTGTGGCGTTTGAAATACGATGGAGCATATCAAGGGCGAGTTGATGAGCCGGCGGATAGATATTTTCCAATGATAGCAGCAAACAAGCCTAGAAAGAATTCCAAAAACAAAAATGCACTATTACATTATCGTCTTACTCTGGGTCAAAAATTTAGAGATCGATTCGTTTCATTTTTGCCGGGGATTCAAGGAAGTAGTGAAACTTTCCAATTTTTCGACCTTTTTTTGCTTCCAGTACAAAAATTTTTGAAGATTTCTCCAAATTTCGAAACTCACGTCTAAAATTTTCAAGTGAGTCAATCTACTCCAAGTCTCAGAACTTTCTCGAAAAATTATGAATACATGTTTGGTATTGGATTTAATTTTTCAAAATTTTTAGTTTTTTTGAATTCAACTTACCAGCGGTTTCGAATCGCCGATCACGTGATACTGCAGAATTTGATGCAGCTGATGAAAATACTTATTCAGTACTAACATATTTATCAATAACTCGTAAATGCAGTGCTGTACGGGTATATTATAGTCGGTCAACGATCTAATATATTCTAGCAGAACCCAGATGAAATATTGACTATTTTCTGAAAATATTTCCAATTTCAATAAGATGAGAATTAGCGGTGTTACGAATGCTTTAGAAGAATGGTTTGAAACATACGTTTCTCAGAATTTTTGAAAGTACTGTCGGCTATTTTCGTGAACACATTTGAGTAAATATCCGACTGGTTCAGAACGATTTTCGTGTTCGTTACAGGTTTGTATATTTGCACCGTTATCGACGAAGAGGCAGGTAAGCCGACGTGATTTTGTATCTCCATCTCTAATTTGTCTTTGTAAGCATTGTTTAAACGATTGAATAATTGTGCAACATTTTCGAGATTTCGATCTTCACTTTTGATCGCTTCAGTCAGTACCTGAAACAATATACACAGCATGTAAAAGGCATCTCCTGCAGGCAGAGTGATGCTAAGATTATGTAATTTTGAAATGAATCGAAACTTCCACGGTCAGTAGGACTTATTCTGATCTCATAATTCTGGATTTCGAAAATTTCTAAAAAGGAAATTGACCTCGATTCTTTGGTGCGAAACTCAATGCAACTTTTCAAATTTGTTATTCCGGAGTTCAATTATATCTATTTTAAGCAGAAAATTATTTTTATACCGTGTAAACTGGTTAACAGCAAAAAAGAAATTCAATTACTCTGAATCAACGATAAAATGATAGAATAAAAATAGTTATTTATTATACAAGGTCGTAAACCGAGTGTTTTAGTCACGAGTGACTGAAACGTAACGAGGTTTGAGACCGCGTATAATACAATATTTTTTTTCATACTCAAAAGCTCGTAAAAGACGAAAATGGATTAGCTAGAAGGTGTAACGGCATTAGGTTGTAGTCAACTGGCAACCCTTGAGTAGGTAAACGGCTGTTTTACCCACTCCTGTGACTAAAACGATGAGTAAAGACCCGCGACCACCCCGCGACTAAAATAGATAGTGTATCTACTGAAAATGATCGATTAATCGTTCAAGTATGGAAAAAAGAATTATTTACCGGAATAAGGTAAATTTTTCCAAGGGTTCTTTGAAGAAGAAAATCAGTCAACTTGCATTTGTCTTTTATGTGCACTACGAAAGTTTCCAAATTTATATTCAAATACCTGAAAAACGAAGAGTATAACGTACAAGGAGTAGGACTTTAATCCACGATGGATCGCAGATTGAAAATATAATAAGAAAATATGTACAGGGCGGCTTGTATTTTCACAACTACAAAAAGTACTATATAGGTATTAATTTCCGTTTTCTCCTGATGATAACGCCGGAGTTGTGTCCCAACGTCAAATACATATTATTTATAAAAGCTGTCTCATACCTACATATTTTCTAATTAATTTAGTTCGTCACGGAAAAAATATTCAAAATAATCGGAGTATTGTGTTTTACACGAATTGCAAAGAGCCTGAATACTCACCAAAATGCGCCTATTCCTACATCAATAATGATATTTGGCTGGAAGGTCACCCAATGAGGAGAATCTAAGCAAGGTTGAAAATTATTATTCCACGTACGAACAACAACATAGAAAAAGTAAAATACTAACAAAGTTCACATTCAACGTCAGTGGGCGGTTTGATGGAAACAGCTTCGATGATGGGTGGTAACACAGATACGTTATCTTCTTCTCGTAGACTAGAGCCTATATCGAATATAAACGAAGTCTGTAACGCCAAATTACTATTTATATCAACTGCGTCGCCAACATCCGCGAAGGATACGTATAAATCTACCATACTTTTGACAATTGATGATGCACAACGACAAGATCGTCAACGATATTGAGAGCGAAACGACCGCAAATGTTCAACTTTAAAATATGAGTTTTCTTAGCAGGAACCGTTCTGTATGGAAAATCGGGTACGTTGAAATTACTTCAACATGATTTCTCGAGCAATGAAGAAATTTATCTCACTTGCTGATTGTGTACACGGCGATATCAGTCCTCGGAAGAGCACTATTTTGATTATGTTGTAAAATCAGTACTCGGGTCTGATTGTAACACGATGTTAAAGTAACATCTCTTTCTAGAATACTATTTGGTTTCGAGTGTTTTTGGAATTGAGGGGAATTTTCCACTAAAAGAAAACGAAAATAATGTACACGGTGTATACAAAAATGAAATGAACTAGCAACTGATCTTACATGTTCTTACATTCAAGACGTGGTAATTTATTAAAATTACTATCTGCGATGTAATACGGCTGGAGATGAATACCATTCGGACCCGTACACAAAAGAATGAAGTTGTTCATAGGTAAATAAAGAAACCACGTTACGCTGATGCTAATGCTTCTTAAGAACTTGAGGCTTTTTTTATCAAATTCAACCTGAAAAAAGAAAATACGGTCAATATTGCGAGCAGCTGAATTGTGACAAAGTAAGCTCGAAACATTGCAGGGGATTTTCGTTCTGTAGGAAAGTTGAAATTTCTACTGACTTGATAAAGTTCTAAGCTCGTTTTCGTTATGAACAATACTTCAGCTCCGGTAATCCATACGAAACCCAGGAGTGCTCCATGAGCTTTAGAATATTGAGTGAATGAGAACGACTGAACACCAGATTTAAATTCAATGAACTCCTACAGTTTGATAAAATAGATAAATTATTACCAAAAAATGTAACAATGAAATGTAGTTTGTGGCGCGTCAATCAAATACTCACCACGGAATATTTATCGTGTTGTAAAGCTAAGAATTTTTGGTCTGGAGAAAATTTCAACGAAACGATATGACGTTTGTGATTGAGGGTGAAAACACTCTTTTTTCGTAAAGCGATACTCTCCACGATAATCGACGTATTTTCCTCGGCGTGAGTGATTGTAAATATCTGGTCAGGAAAATAAGATTGTGAACAAAGGGCTACGTCGTGGATTCACGAAAACCGTAATCACTTACTTCGTTCGACTTATCATCGTAGAAAATTGTGGTCATTTTTCGAAGAGGTTCGAATCTCACAGGGTTCTCCGAGAGGGACAAACAGTGGGCAGACATGATGAAGATTTTTGATGCGACACTGAACAAAATTCAACACGCTCGAAAGATGATAATTCCTATCTTTCTACTTTCTCAGTAATGAACGAACTCGTCATTATTTTTCTCATCATTCAGAGATGTTATCAATGTGTGTCTTCATGTGGTCTTCATCTGTCGAGCCGTGAAGCCGGCAGAATAGCGCTAGCGTGTCGTATAATGATGAATCGACGTATCTGCTTTACAACAATCATCGGAATAGAACTTTCTTTAGCCTTCAAAATCCATAATAAAAGCCTTATTCTCCTAATCGTTATTTTACAAATACGTCCATCAGAATCGTCAAATTTTCATGATCTCGACTTTGGTATCGTGACGACACGATATCACAGACGGTACGATGTTCATAAAAAAGATAATATTGATAATGCTATCAGGAGTGAAAATCAGAAGGATGTTGAATTAAAATTTCAAGTTTGTCAGTAATTTTTTCAAATAATCTGTTGTATAATAATAATGAAAACCCACCAGGAGAGAGTGCCCCTTGATGGATCAATTCTTGACTCGTCATTTTTCTATTCGATTTCGCATTTCTTGAAAAAAATGAGAAGCTACAATGGGTGACCGAAGGGATGAAATTGAATTGAAATGGAACTCATTATTAACTGAGCACCATGCAGAAATCAGCATTGTGATTAAAGCAAGTGAGTAAACAATATCGATAACTATATAACTTTTATTCTTTCTGATAATGGTTCCTATATTCAAGGACTCTCTTACAGTTTGTGTAGGTGATGTTGTTTCATCAGTGCCAAAGCATAAATTTCAATTTGATTGAAAAGGTTATTGTATAATGTTTTCATTTTCATGGTCCTTTGAATTAATCAATTTCTCGCGACTTTAATAACAAGGCCGCGTTCTTCATCTTATCCATGAACCATGAACTCGACTCTCCATCAAAAAGTATTAAAAATCAGTATTATTATTTTGAAAATTTTTTCTTTCAGTTAACAATTGGCCTTATGGAACAAGTGATCATTGACGACTATGACCACGTTGACGCTTCCATCATCTATACTCCGACGAGTATACCTGGCAAAGGCTGCGATCCAAACCTATTTTGTTCTCAGTTACGTATCAAATGTATCTGCTCTGCAGGCTGTGAAGAACCAAGTATATGCGCATGTTTGCAGAATCAAGGACAAAATTATGAAAACCGAATGCTCCTCGATACTATATTACTCGGGGAGAGATCAGTAGTAGAATGCAACGATAACTGTGTTTGTCCTGTAACTTGTCAAAATAGGGTAGTTCAATCCGGTCCAACAACTGGACTAAAAATCATCAAATCGCCTGGCAAAGGTTATGCGGTCATTACCACCCGAAGGATAATGAAAGGTCAATTTGTTTGCGAATATGCCGGCGAAATTATAAGTTCAGAAGAAGCAATTGCTCGTAGGAATTACGATAAAAACCACAATTTTATTTTTTTGTTGAATGAATGTGGTGCAGACGTCGTAACAAAAACAATCGTCGATGCTACTCGTATTGGAAATGTTGGACGTTATATCAATCATTCTTGTGAGCCAAATTGTAGAGTGATACCCGTACGAATTGATTCGGCAGTACCAAAATTGGCTATTTTTGCCAGTCAGGTCATCGACGTTGGTGAGGAAGTAACTTATAGCTATGGGAGCATGATCATTGCATCAGGCGATACAAATGACGCATTCAAGCGTTGTCTATGTGGTGCAGTATCGTGTAAGAAGTTTCTTCCGCACGAATCGTGACAGCACGTCTGTTATTTTATCGATACCTACGAAATTGTCATCTTCATTTAATGGAAAACTTCCTCTGTTCTTAAAATATCATTTTGTGTTCAAATATCGTTATCGATTACTCTGAAAATAGTACATTAAAAAGAATGCTATATTTCCAGCACTTCATTTATTCAGCGAGTTCGAGCTTCTTTTGAAAACGATGGATTTCATTGAGTTGCGTCTAAATTGCTGTTCGTTCCGATCTTGAAGCATACTACCTTACATATACACGGTTGGAACTTGAGTAGATATTTGATTGAAAGAGGCTTCTCTCGTCCAGCTGACGCTGACGTTATACCATTAGTCTCGAATATTGCATTGTGTAACTGATGTGTAGGTAATCAATTATAATATTCATCCAACGTAATGCAACTGAATAATAATCACATTTTCGTTACTATAATCTTTTCGTCATAATTCCAGATACTCGAATGAGAGAATATTTTCTCTGCGAAAATTCTTGTTGTAGTCAAATGAATAAAATTGGCCATCTATCAACTTTCAGCCTTTTCACTATGAAAATTTTCCTGGGTTGGTGAGAAAATATTCTTTGTAGAATAATGGGTAAAAAATTTTACGCTAAAAAGTGTCGTAAAATTAATTGAGCGAGTAAGAGAGTAGTTTGATGAAAAGTGAGTTTTTCATAGTTGAAGATTTCAATACTTGAAATTATTCTTCCTCATAGAGCTTCATCATATGTATTTTATTCCAATCGACGCGATCTGCTTTTCATTCCTCGGCTCAGGTTTCCTCTTTTTGCGCCTAAGAACCTTCATATCGTTGTTCACAAAGAAATCAAAAAACGAAAATTCTTCATTTTTCTGATAAACAACGACCAAAAATCGTACAACCTAATAATTGCAACGATCAAAATCAAACTTGAAGCAACATATCCAACAGTAAATATTTTGAAACTTTAATCGCTCGATATATCTTAGCAATTTAAATACAATATTTTAGTAATGTAAAAATATTTTTACAAAAAAAAAAAAAAACGGGAAACAAAATTTTGAATGTATATACAAGATTGAACTACTTAAGTATTGATTGTAAAAAAGAATTCGCCTATTCCGATGAGTTCAGGCTTTCTCAGGCGTGATAACAATTGCACAGTAAAACAGAAAAATAAAACGAATAATATCGAATATTTCGCAATTGTATTGGAGAGAACACTTGAAAGTTGATCGATAAAATGACGGGGGAAAAATGCCGGTGTACTTAAATCTTGTGTGCGCCAATAAGTTCGATGTTTTTGAAATCATTATTCATAAAATACAGATAAAATTCTTATAATTTTCAAATACACAAAACGCCTACAGGACTAGACAAAATTATCAAATTTATAGGAACAGGTAGAGAAAAGTGCATTTGTATTTAAAATCGTAGATAACGTCGAGCGAGTCATTCGATTCAGTACAAATTATATCCTAAACAACAAAATGCCAAATGATACAGTTTACTATTATTCATCAATATATTTCTTTTCTATTCCTCTTCTTTTCTGTAAATACAGATGACGTCAAATCTTCATTTCAACATAACTTGAGTAAAAATAATTAAAGAGAAAAACAAATACCGCGTAAAAAAAAAGAGAAAGAGACGAGACCAAACAAAAATGAAACAATAACTTAAGGAAACTGTCCCTGGTATTCAGCGCAACTTTACAAAAACTATCAATAAATTAAGGGGAATCGTTTGATACTCTGTAGACCAAACTTTCACTCGAAAGGTTGAATCGAATAGGTATTGAATTATATTCCCACGCTGAGTCCGATGTCGTTCATAGTTTTATTGTCATTTTCAAAACAGGTAACTTTTTTCTTTATTTAAAACGTTAACTAAATAATCGCAAAAAAAATTTTATAAGGTCAAAACTTTCCGAACATCATTTGCATGGAAATTCGAAATTAGATGATCTAGGTATACACAAATTTTAGGCGAGGAATTTGTGTTGAAGAATAAAACATAATCCCAACATCCAACTCAGCGATATTAGTACAGAAAAAACAAATAAAAATAATATATTATCACTATATTTCTGACCCTATTTACAATTAATTACCAATTTCAAAAGTGATGTCCTTTCAATAGGTAATGCAGAACAAGAAAATAAAATGATGATTGAGGAAAAAAAAACCAAGAAAGCATTAAAAATAAACATACGCACAAAACGGATATGTAAAGTTGTACTCAAATAATAGGCGCCACCTTCTATTTACATAAAAACGTAACGATCGTATGTATATTGTATGTACAAGACATAAATGCTAAAATCGTAAAATTTTAAAAAGCTGCCATCGATATTCATCAACGCAGACTATAATTTATATGGATGAGATACAATTATAATAGAAGAACGAGTATCGGCTTACTCTTCTTTTTGATCACAAAATATTAAAGAATATTGTACATTTTACCAATGCACCTCCATCATTGCCTTCATAAAATATGTTATAACACACGAATTCCAGTCGTGTCGAGTTCACCATTATCAGAGCGTAGAAGGCCCATTCATTAATTACACAAAAAAATCAATTATTTTAAAATTGTACTTCACGTATCACCAGCGATGTAATGAAAACTGATATGTTTACAAATGCTCTACGATATGTAGTAAAGGGAAGAATATTTTCAACGGAATTTTAATATTATTTTTGTCTCTTTTTTTTTTTTTATTTCTTGCACCTTGAGTGGGTAAATAGATAATTGTACTTTTATGGCAAATGGTAAAAAATAAGCAGAAAAAGAAGGAAAAATAGGCGAGTAAATTGTAATAAGTTACGGAAGAGTAATTATTATGTTCAATAAATATGAGTAAACGGGCTATGAAGAAGACCAGCAACAATATTGTATACAATGATATTTGCCTAAACTGAAAAAATTTTAAGCAGCCAGGCCTTCTTTATGTGATGGATGGGGCGGTGATGGCGTTTTCGCTTCAACGGATTCATCGGCAGTCTTACGTTTGAAAGGGAGATCCCAAGGCGACGGCGACGAATGCGGATCCAAATTCAAGTGTCGACCTATCGTCAGCGAGGGCGACATCGGCGAGCTCGACCTTTTCAATTCGGATAAACTACTATTAAAGGTGAAAGGATAAAATCCGTTGGTCAGAGTCTGAAATTAGAAAAAATAAAACCTCATCAATATAATCAAATTATAGAATACAAATGAAAAAGTAACTGGGGTAGTCGTTAAATTTCACTGTAACCTTGGACCACATAACCTACCCTGGCAGAAAATTATGCTGCAGAAATCAAATAAGTGGATCAACTTCGGATGCTTGGTATTTGTTTTATGATCGTCAGAAAAAAATAGATTGTTCACTTTTCAGGTTTCATCTTCATTCCTACAAATTTTTTTGTTGGGAGGATCGGTCTCAAATATCTACATTGGACATATTACCAAATGAAAATTTTCAAATTTCACATCCACCTTTTATGAACGGAATGAAACAAGAAATGATAATCATTTTTAAAAAATAGGCCGAGTTCGAAATTTTCATACATGATTATTTTTATTTTGGGGGCAGGACTAAAAAAAAAAAATAGATTTGAGGGGAGGGCAGTAATCCGTTGTGCAAAATACCGTCACGTGACGCGGTTGTGACGGCGCACATTTGCGCCACAGTTGGGTCACAAAGAGGGATCACTGTACTTTTTAAATGGGTGATCGCCGTCACAAACTACCGTCACAAGCGTCACAATTCTCCTCTGTTCCCAACTGTGACGGCATTTTGCACAACGGGTAAGTGGTCAAAGACAAGATTTTTTTGTAACTATGTTGTTTGACTATTACAGACAAACGTTGGCTAAATTTTCCAGTCACCCCGTAAGAATCCCAGGGCTTTGCAGCTGTAACATTTAGTTTCATATTTTGGCTTTGAAAACATATAAAATATACAACTGACTATTTCAGATTTTGACTACTTCAGTAAGTAACTTAGGCTTCTGGCTTCAACATACAATTTTGAAAAATTGCTTTGGCTTTTGGCTTTGGAAAATTAGGATCAAAATTCAAAACTACGTATGAATTTTGGCTTTAGCTTCTGCATTGAATGTGAGTTGCCTGCAGCGCTCTGAAGAAATAGGGTCGGCCATTGGTTGTTCAAAACACTGCTACCGTTTGTCTTAAATTTTTGTTTTTGATTCTCTAATTCCTTCAAAGCAAAAAGTGGAAGGTATTACTTTTGAGGGTCAAATAAACGGCGTTCACGTTCATTTCAAACTTGTTGAATGGTTCCTGAAGATGACACTTGAGTGTCAAAACGTTGAGCTTGTATTTGTATTTGTATTTCAGTGGAAAATAAAGCCAGTAATTCGTATTCATTAGAAAATCAGAAAGTTGTTCAATTTTTCAATGTTACAATATCACATTCTCTGATAACAATGACTCAATTCTTGTAACAACACCAACATTTTAGCTTCTGAACAAAGAATGGGCCAGGGATGGTTTTGCTCATTGCACGTTCATCCTGTTCAGTTCTTAGTAAATTTTGGTCAGTCTGGTCATCAAGCAGTGTTGGCAAAGGGAATTCCCAATTCCTGTTTCCCAGAGAAATTCTTGGGAATACGGGAAGATTCTCAGTCAGAAGTTACCAATTTTGGGGAATTTTCTCTCTTATTGTTGTCTTTTTTTTATGAATTGATTGCTGGTAGGCTGGATTCTGCATACACTGTGTCAATAAAACCTCAAAAAGCAAAAAAAAGTTGAGAAACCCGTTTCATGTACGCTGAACGTCAGTGAGGATCACCATTACAGTTTTACAGAACAACAGCTAACAAAATTGGACACCCCTGTCTAATGACGTGCAAAACATGAAACAAATCTAAGGAGTAGCTGAAAAAAGTTAGCAAAAAAGACTTTTCTGCAGTTGTACAGCGTTATTTTCATTCCCCACAATTTGCAACACTGTCGCTGAATGCAACTTGACCGAGAACAATCTTTTATATTCATTTGAAAAACGCTCATTTTTTCGACAATTTCCGTACGTTTTAGTTCAACAGCCACATATTGGGTCACTTTTATCTCATTTAAGTCATTGTTATCAGTGAAGTTGATGTCACAGAAGAGGGGCAAAAATACATAAATAACCTTCCTGCTGTTTTTTTTTACTAAAATCACATTGAACGTTAGCGCTGTTTGATTGATTTCTAGCCAAAAATCCGAACTGGACCATTCTGGCCGACCACCCACTATAGGAGCGTTACAATCAACAAAATTGAAACCGGGAGCAAGGCATATTTGATGAGTGATCGCAAAATAATTTGTGAACAATTCAATTTGAGGGGAGAATGAAGAGAACAAATTTTGTAGAGCGTAAAATTTTCTACAAATGCTGTTCTCACATAAAAATTTAATAACATCCTGAAGCAACTTTATCTTGTTTTCATAGTTTGCGACACTAGCGCTGTCTGGCTTCAATTCCTGGAATGAACGGTATTTGAGTAAATGTGAACGAAATCAACCATGTTGTTTTGTAAATTTAGTGATAAAAATGTCAGAATAATTCTAAAAAAAAAGTTTTATTAAAAAATAAAAAAACATCAATTTTTTTCATCTCTTTTCTTTCACAGTAGAACGAGAGGGTCAAACCATAAGCTTCAAGTTTCAACTTTTAAGCCATACAAGTTGTGAAATACCAGTTTATAGCCAAAATTTTCAGTCATAAAATTGAATTTTGAACTTTCTTAATTTGTTTTTTGATGCACTACCCGTTTCTATTTTTACGTTCTGTTTCAAAATAGAAAAGGAAAATCAAGAAGTAATTCCCAAGTTTCAAGCCATACAATACTGGCTTCTAAAGCAATAATCTTGTAAGCCAAAGCAATAAGTTCAAGTTTTATCTGATTCCTCAATATTCTAAAAATAAATTAGTAAAAAACGGCATCAGTGCTGCCATCAATTGGTTTCAGCAACGCGTTACAGGGACGGAGGTTTTGAAATAAATCTTTCGACCTCTGGCTCACGAACTTGTTTTCCCCAAGAGGTACATGAGAATAAAGTGAACTTTTTTGTTGGTACAACAAGAGGAATTTTGTCGCCCGCTGAAACTAAGGCTCAAAAAGTGTGAGCTGCGCGTGAGAGTCCTCTGAGCAAGACGAAGATGCTCGAGGGAAAATTTCAATACTCTCCATTGAAAATTGGGGCAAAGCAGTAGAAAAATCTTAGAAAATGGTTTGATAAAGTGAAAATACAAACGCGAAGAGCGGACCTTAGGTTCCTTCCTTTGTCCGCTCAGCTTTCATAAACTCCTGAAATGCTGAAGAAATCTACATTTCCTTGACCCGTAGGCAATTAAACAGTCAGTTTCAAGAACTTTGACTTCATATTTAAAAATTTCCTCTAATTGGAAATTCAAAAAAACTTGAAAGGTTATATGCTTATCAGTAGACTTGGATCCGTGTAGAGGAGCCTAGATTAAATTGCCTGATGATGGACTCCTAAAATCCATCATCAATAGAGTCATCACTCATTCTGGGTAAAACTCGACTTATCATACAGAAAAATCGCGATCTTCACTTACCTTCTGCATACCATTCAGAAAAGGTGCTGTCAAATATGGATAATACGAAAATTCTGGCCGTCTGTTGAACATTTCCGATGGTGAATCTTTGCCTTTATACGTAGCGGGCACCTCTAACGACATACGACGTCCTCTTCTCGAGGTATGGTTGCTCCACATATGAGTGCCCATATGAACCTGAATCATAATAATGAAAAATATTTCATATGTGTAGTTTACCATAATATGGACTCAAATGAAGTTAATTTTCAAAAAATTTACCTTAAGATTGCCCTTCGTAGTGAATGCTTTCAAACAGACCTCACAACTGAAAGGTTTGTCGCCTGTGTGCGTTCGCATGTGAATTTGCAGAGCCGACGAAGACGAGAAATTCTTATTGCACACGTTACACAAATGCTTAGGTAAACCTTTAACAAAAATCGTAGCGCTTATAATAAGTACAAAACAATATTTCGTTCTGTAAAACATGTCGAAAACTTACATTGACGTTTGACGATGGGCAGCGACGGAGTTTCACTATCGGGAGATCGTTTTTGAATAGCCATGGCGACGGATTCGGACATTGGCGGAGCCAGCACATTCAGTGACGGGGTGATCGCCTTGTGCAGAGATGCGGTCAAATTATCCAGCGCTGGTACGCAAGCGCGTAAGCTCGCCGCTGAGTTCGGTATAGTCTCCTTACTCTCGGTACTCGTATTGCTCGTCTCGTCTACCACAGAGGAAGGCATACTCACGCTGCCTAAGGCTGACTTGTCAAAGAATTGCGAATGCAAGCAGTCACCCGGGAGACGCGACTTGTGCGTTAACAAATGCTGTTTCATATTACCCTGCAACAGATGCAGTGACACGCACTGAAATATGATTCGGAAAAATATGGGGCGGTACATGATAACAAGAATAGAGAAGGCCGCTTGAACTTCAGAGGAGCTTTATTTTTGTGTCCTTCGAAATTTCCTTATTTCGGAATGAAATGATCCATCGATGGAACCGGTTTAGGGGATTATTTGGGAAAACTTCTCGTGGATTGTGATTTCGAAAGGGATAACTTGGAAGGATTGTGACTTTCGAGCTACTGTAAACGTATGTACCCATTGAAGAAGGGCTTAAAAGTACTTGAAGAAAGAAGGGAGTATCAAGCTAGATGTAGAGGTCAAAAGGAGGGATTGGAAAGATTTAAACTTTTGAGCGAGGTGGGATTGGAGTGAGGAATTAGAAGAATTAGATAAGGCAGAGGACTTAGATAAATTTCAGGCATATAACTTTACACGTGAAGCCATCAGAGGAAGGGATTTGAGAAAATTTCAACCGCATTCAACTACGTTGGAAGGTGAACGATAACAGCGTACAGTTTATGATGAAAGATACTTTGTACTTAATTTTTGTTGTTGATGAAAGCACGGAAAGGAGAAAATGTCACTTGCACTCTCTCCTAGAGCTATTCCTAAAAAAAAAAAAGCCTCGTGAACTATCATAGTTATCGAAATGCTTTCTGCAAGACTTTCACGCCTCTTAAATTATTAGAAGTGTACAATTTGATGGTCACAATTTTTTGATGAGGTAGTTAGAAAGAAAATAAAATTAATTCTCATCAGGTGATATGTAAAGATCTAGGTATTCTCGTATAAACGTGCTGGATCGTATATTTTACGTGTATTTAAAGAAACCCACAAGATACTACCTAAAGATAACAATTCTCATCGTTTATCAATTTGTATTACACATTTTGAATACCTCGCAAAAACTGCTTCAGAGCGACGTTTTGAATTCAAGAAGAACTCCAGATCGCAAAAAAATGGTATTCCCGTAACGACCGTAGTGGTGACCAAAAGTACAAGTGAGAATCTTTTTGGTTACTTTGTTTAATGATCATGAATGATTGATCCGATACAGAATATTCCTTAAAATCAAAGGGTACCTAGCCTCCAACAAATCTCGTCCATCTTACTCGGTCATCTTCGCCTCATGTAACCGGATATAATTTAGTTTTACTCTTTTTTTTTTTTAATTCAATTTTCTTTCTATTTTTAAGATCAGTGATTGCGAGAAGTTGCAGCTGGATTCATTAAATTTTATTACCAACTATGTAATATGCCTTCGTTGTCAGCGCGTCTGTCTTTCACATACAACATAATAATAATTATAGAACTTGCAAATCTACATAATATAAGGTAGTCCATTTTCGAAAGTCTGTGGGTCGTTTTAAGACGCGAACCTTTAGGTCTAGATAATATAACCGACGGGTATAAAATTTTAATTGTTACATTTCCTCGAGAGATAAAGCCGCCATTACCCTACTTCCACAAACTTGATTCCGATAGCGATCTTTCGAATCACGCGTACCTATATTATCGACATCGCGACGTATAAATAAACGAAATGATAATAATTTATAAAATAAAGATATCAATTAAATTGTAAACTGTGTAGACAGTATTTACGTGAACATGTCGTAGATAAATATGTTAATGCTGCGCAAAACGCGACGTGTAGTGGCCTTATATCGGATTACCCGCGAAGAAAATGCAAAAGAGCTTTTCTCGTATTGACATTATTCGAGAGTAATATACGAGATTGATGTGCAAATAAATCGGCGAAAGTTATCGTGGAAATGATGCTGGGTTGATGGACGATCTGGATTATGAGATTTGCGACTACAAAAGATTAGACAGGGTGACTTTTTAAATCAGGAACGGCAGACTTGAAGCTGCGTATGCTGTATACAGCACAGGTATGAAGCCGTAGACCCCAGAGCTTCGAGCACGAAGTAACTTATGCCCTACAGAGGTCATCCGCGAACAACTCAAGAAGTTGAGGAATGAAGAATTGGAAACTATTTGTGATATTTGATGCTCTCAAGAAGATCTGTCTTTTTAGTATCGACTTAAAAACCAGGAGAAAGATACGAAGGGAGTAGATTTGTAGGTTCTTAGCAACTCACTTATATCCCATCATCATTACTTTTGAATTTCAAAACCCCATAATCAATTTTTGAAATACAGTTCCTTGATCGACGAGTAAGACTAAAATTTCAGTATGTCTGAATTTCGAATTTCAGTCACGTTGATTCAGCAAGATTTGCACCTTCATTAAATGCAATCAATTCCAAAATATTACTCCAATGGAGGGGGAATTTTGACGACCACCCCGTCCTCAAAACTCACTGGAAAGGAGCAGAGATTCATGCGTTTTTTTTTTGTTTTTTAATCCTCATTCCCCCCCCCCCTTAATTCAGCTCCACTGTGAACTTGTTCGCTCCCATTAATCAGAAATTGACTGTTCTACAATATTTAGAATCTTTCAATTCAATTTATGCTCAATGAACACAAGAATAAGAGGTCAACAAAAAAAGATTCAAGCTCGAAGCGTACCGTCTAGTACAAAAGTGTGTCTTTGAATCTTCAAACTGAGGAAATCGTCAAGAAGACTAAATTGAATTCATCGATATCTCACCTCTTCAGCTTATTTTTTAAAAGTCTTGTGAACATAGAGTAATGAAAGTAAGTTTATACAGCTTATTTATTGACTGATTCTTACATTGGGACTGCCACTGACTGCAGGATAGTTAATTCGAAGTTGCGAAAGACTAATTGGAAAGATGATAGGGAACCATACAGTATAGGATTGGTACGACTAGCCGAGTTCAGTCCAGTATAAAAGCAGAAACACCTGCAAGGTTCAAGGTTGTAGATAGCATGAGGAATTTCGAACATGTTCAAGTCCTGAATGTTGTAGAAGGTGGACATTGGACAACTAGGGAATTAAGACAAGCATTTGTATGCAGAGCTTCAGGAATTTGTACATCCTAAGACTTTGGAATATTCCGATATTTGATTGATGAGGGGGCTACGAGACTTGAAAACGTATTAGGGAGGAGAACAACTAGGGAAACCGTTTACGTCCATGTTTGCCGTATTTTAGACAAAGTCTGGTTCTCGAGGGTTTAGGGATTCAAAAATATTTTTACTTCCGAGACATACGGTTGAGAATGAACAGAGACCCTAACCTAATTAGGGGGCAGACCAATTTCAATTTCTAAGCTACAAATATGAAAAGAAAATTATGGTTCCAAAGAAAGAAGCTGAGGATACTCTCAAGTAGTTGATATACTGATCGATTCATAAAAAAAAACAAATTGCGAGTTTCAAGAAGTGGAGAGAGGGAGGGGGGGAAGAACTCTGACCTAGTTTCAGAACTCAAGCTAAATAATGTAACAAGCAAATTATGCTACCAAAAGAAAGAGGGATCTCACATAGTTCGGAGATTTGAAAAAATGTCGACTTCTAAGTTATGATATAAAAGCAAATTGGGGTCTTCAAGGAGCGGATGAAGGGCGGAAGGGAGAACTTTGACCTAGTTAAGAAGCTCAAACTGTATTATACAAAAAGCGAATTCGAGCTTCCACAAATATGGGGAAAGGCTCTGACCAAATTCAAAGACTCGGAAAAATTTTGACTTCTAACCTATGTGATATGAGGAGCAAATGAACGTCCTCAAGGAGCAGATTAAGGACGAGGACGGGAGGGGGGACTCTGACCTAGTTTCGGAGCTCAAGCTATATGATACGAAAAGCGAATTCAGATTCTCAAAAATTTGGGGAGGGAGAAGACTCTGCATAATTCAGAGACTTGGAAAAATTCTCACTTCCAACCTACGTTATGTGAAAAACTCACGGGTTCTTTAACGGAGTTAAATGAGGGGAAGCAGGGAACCTGTTTTATGAGTCATATGGTGTTTGAAACGTAGTATATCTGGCTTATTGAAGGGGCTAGCCACTAGGTCAATTGGTGAATAGAGTACTGCACATCTAGTTACTTGAAGGAGCTATTTTAATCGGACTATCAATGCTGCCAGATCTACGGATTTTCAATCCTCGAAAAAAATTGGGATTCTTCTACAGATTTTGCGTATAAAGTACGGATTTCTTGGGCTCGAGGGAAAAGTACCGCAGTCGTTTGTATGAGAAATACTTTTCTCCGGGTCATTACAGGCTAATATTGCTCCTCTGTAACATTGAGTCGTTCAAGGGAAAAGTACCTCAGTTAAGAGTATGAGAGATACCATTCTCATGGTCGTTATTGAGAAATTTTTCACCAACATACAGTATACTGGACTTGAGCTAAGCTTGGACTTCTCCTTGTATTATACTAGCTTTATACTAGTACATATGATAGGAGGCCGAGCTATTGGAGAGGGATTTAGAAAAAGGAGGGGGAAATCGGAAAAAATTTATACCTTTGAACTTAGGTAATAAGTGGGCGACTTGAAAGAATTTTGACCTCCGAACTATACGTGATAGTTCGCGCTATAGGTGATTAGAGAGGGACATGGAAAAATTTCAACCTCCAAGACCCTTACAAATATCATCCTCCAAGCTATCAGCGATAAGACGAAAACAAAAAATTTTTCAAGTCCCATGGTCATGGTTAAGTTAGGTTAGGTTGCCTCCCAGACGGCGGACGTTTTTCCCGGAAAGACCGCCCGATAGAACATGTTCCCTGTTAAAAGCAAATTTTGGTTTTGAATATGAAAATGGGAGGGGGGCGGGGCTAACATAAAAAATTACAAAGAAAAAGGACGAATTATGAAACAATGAATGCTTTTTTCCCATGGGATTTGTTTCAGAGATCTCTCGTTCATGAAATGATCGCAAAGTTCAGAAGTTTCCAGTAGAGGGGCTCTAATCTAGTTCACAGACATAGACGAAAATTTGACTTTTAACCTACAAATAGGAGTCGAGGTTGGGGTGGCCTTCAACCTTGGACGAATTTTCGCTTACTCAAAGGAAAAGGGCTATGTTCATTGTTCAAGAGGTGGGACTCCAAAAATTTTTCTTTTCGGAACATAACTTGCGGATTCGGAATGCAATAGGAGCGCTAGTGGCGATATTTAGAATGTACTAAAAGGTGAACGTGGGTTATACATGCATAATCAACTCACTGCCCAAAATATTGTTTCATACAGAAAAATGTAGAGAATGAAAATTGAAGCTTCTATAAATCGTTTTTTTAAGTCAGTTGAATTCCAAATGTGTGACCTGAGCTGAAGATACCCGCCTTGTGGGTGAAAAACAGAAGAGCCGTTCAGAGATTGTATACTCCTCTCCTGCTTTTTACCCACAAGGCGGATATCTTCAGCACAGGTCACATGTTTAGCAGAATTTTTCTCACTCCTTCATCTTTTCGACCAAATTGCGCCAATCAGCGAACAGTATTTATTTTGCCGCTAGAAGGCAGACTCTTTGCCCGAATTTATGAATTATAGTTTCAAAGGGTGAGAGGGAAGGAAGTTCCGAGCTCAAACCATCTTATCTTCTCTTCACTTCAGCTAGTAATATTTTCCGTGCTTTTGAACGTTTCATCAACTTATTTTACAAAATAGGAAAATGATTAATCTTGAAGTTCAAATGTTTCACTCCATACTGGTGAAAGCTGAGGTGGACGTTGGACGAGTGACCACAAAATTGTATTCTTCGTACACGAATTCTCAACAATCAGACGTGAAAGTGCCCTACTGGTCAATATTTTGATGGTGGATGACAATGTTGAAGACTAGGAATGGAGAAGGAGATTAGCATTGATTTCATTGAAGACCAGAATAAATTTCAATTCGATCTCAGCGATACGACTTGAATATTAGCACCTACCATCCAGATATGCTAACACGGTTCAAGACTCCTGCCTTCGACCCGAGTCATACCGCGCAAGTCGCACAGAGTTCATTCTCACACTCCCTATCACTCAACTCGAGTCCATGTCATCAATCATCTCCACCGTCCTGCTCTCTATTTTGCCTGTCATCTTGATACTAGAAACAATTAACTCGAGTTTTGTCCCCTAGCTATAGAAAATTCCTCAAATCTGACCATCCGTAACTACTTTTCCGCGTTCATCCAACGGGGTTCATAAAATCATGAAAATCAGGCCTATCGCCTCCCTTGGCGTGTTTATAGATTTTTGGCGCGAGTATGAATGAACGTGCCCATATTGAGAGCCGCACACGGCGTGCAATTTAGGATAGTAACACAGTCTATTAAAATTACGGAGTAAGAGCCGAAGAGAAAAAAGTAGTATAAAAAAAGAACGAAACTATTTTACGGGAAGTGCGCTTTAATACTGCGTACAGCGTAAAATTAAAATATAAAAGAAATTCACACGAATGCATAGAATATACACTGTCTGTATGTATTGTGTGGTAAACGATGATGATGATATCGAATATAGACAGAACAAGAGCAGCGTGGCGAGAGAGACCGACAAATACCAAAGTATGCCTTGTACCAATATGCTTAGCTGAATAGGAAGATTAAAAGAGAAGATGGAAAAAAGAAGGTATGAAAGAGTTTTCATTTTTTTTTTTTTTCATTGGAAATCATACACGAATGATAAGACTAAATGAACTGGATACACACTACTACACACACGTTTTTGCTATTATTTTTTCGTTAAAGCGTACTATTCATTGTGGAACTGAGGAAAGAAAAACCGGATACGTGTAGTACTGAAAGACAATTTTCTTTCTACATTTCCTGTTTGCAAATGAGTAACACCGTATAGCGCATTTTACATGGGTAAGAAGATCTGTGTATCCGATGAGACGTATATTTTTCGGCTACTGGTGCTTTCTTCTGAGGCAGCGCAGATGATATTATGGAAATTAAAGCGAAAGTAGAGCATTTCTGATCCAACTGTTTAATTAATTAACACGTTTGTCGGTATGTAATTAAGAAATGAGGGAACAATATTGGTGTCTTGGGAGGTTAGGTACCATACTTCTATCTCACGTCGTACGGTGTTCCAATAATAATTAAACGTTTTGTATTCGATAAATACAAATCACTTTCCACGAAAGAAAACGTATGGCGTTTCTAGTTCGCGTACAACTTCAAGGTTCCAAAGTACAACGTATCATCGATGCTGTTCACGTGATGATACGCTTGCCTAAGCGAATCGCCGTAACAAAGTTGCCAAAACTGCGACCATGCTCGCGCGGAAAAGATGAAAATATTTCTGACGACGAATATCTGAACTAGATTACTTTTTTATTTTGAGAGAGCATGAGAGAGATATTCCAGAGAGTATAACCTTGGAAATTGCTGGGAGGAAGAGTCTTTTGCTGTCCCAACAAACAAGCCTGAGCATCAGAGATTTCGATAATGAATACAACAAAAGAAGATGACAGAGAGTGGTACAAATTGTTTCCTAGCTCCTCTCACAGCTTTAAATTTGGAAGTCTCCTAATCCTTACCCATCATAATATGAGAAGTACCATGGCAAAACTAAAGCAGCATTACGACTTGAGGTAGTTCACAACCCAGGAAGCCCGCTAAGAATCTACCTTGGGGGTTGACGTAACTGGAAGAAACGAAGTCAGAAGAGACAACAGATATTCGAAGTGGTTATTTGTGAAGAGGAGACTGATGATTATCGACAGAAAAAAGAAAAAGACGATCAATAATCAACACGTTTTGGAAAGAGAGAGGGGAGAAGAACCTGCGCTCGGCTTTCCCCATCTTTGAGGATTTCAAGCGGCCAACATTTAATATTTCACCCTACAAACTATCCTTACATCATAACTAAAAACTAATACTAATAAAATATAAAATTCAAATTTGTTTTTACCTTGGTCGAGAATCCTCTATCACAGACTTCACATTTGAAAGGTCTCTCCTTCGTATGGCTTCGGTAATGAATTTCGAGAGCCGAATTACAGGCGAACGTTTTGTAGCATATATTGCACGTCGTATTTCCACGTGCTAAACGTATGAAAGAACAATGGCAAAAAATCAATTTATATTCAACGTGTATACGAAAATTGATTAAATTTCTACATATAGCTAATATTTTATACTAAACCCTGCAAGTGTGTGGAATACTCCACGTAATAGAATGATTTTCAGTACAAATGTATACAGAATACTGACGGTGCACACCGCAGTGTGTATCGATAGTAATCTCGTATATATTCGCTATCACGTGGAATTCGACCATCAACGCAATAAAATTACGTTGAAAATGGACTTATGAAAAGAAACGCACGTACTCAAAGGTTTCTCTTCACAATCTCGTTGGTATTTGTCGACTATATGGACGACGGAAAAGTCGTATGAATTTCATCTAGAGGATTTCTTTCACGTACGAATTTAAATTTGTCACGAGATAAAATTTTACAGTAAACATGATAGAGTATCCATTTTTTTCTCAATTGTATGAGACTTTGTTCGCATTCTGTACTTGCAAACTAGAAAATTTTATCTTCGGCAGGGTAAAATTTCATTGATGAGGTCAACTGTTCAATTGACAGTACTTCTTACAAAGAAGACTTTTTCACTACCGTACGTCGCGCGACCAACGAACACCAACAAGATTTCCATTTTCGAAATCGTAATCTTAGAAAGCCATAAACTCACTTCTCGTTATACATGTTCTACTTTATTTGACTGGAACTCATTACAAGAACGTTTTCGAATGTTGCCCCATTATTATCACTTGTTTCACGGCTAAAAACACATAAACTTGGACTGCAATTCCGATGCCGCATCGTGATGAAAGCAACACAGGGATTTTTCCATCCATAACTGCTTTTCGATTAAAAGAAGAATCTCTCTGAACCAATCAAACGAGAGAGTCGATAAAAGCCAAAACGGTGTCCCCCAGGGCTCTCTTCCTAACCACAAACGACTCTTTGCGGGTCCAACCCCCAACGGACAGTAAGACTACTCGAATCAACCCTCAAGAAAATCTTTAAATGGTCGTCTGACATTTTGATTCTTAGGTTTGTATTTCAAAAAAGATACTCTCTTTTCTTCTCTGCATCTACAGAACTTCACGATCACCATTTAATTCGCTACGAAATTTCATGGTCCTACCTTTGACTCTGAAACCTCCAGAACCCATCAAATCAAAATCTTAAGAGCAGGATGCCTCTAAATTTTCTAGACGCTCTCAAATATCTATCGCACCCTCCGTACCGACAGCAACCACGAAATTATCTTGCAATTCTACGCTAGTCTCATCCGCTCTCAAAAACTTCAAAATTGCTGATATCTATACAGTTATTTGAGTTTTGACTGACCCTCGGCACACTAGGAACCAGGAGTTCTCCCTCTCCCTCGCAGTGCTCTTTCACTCTCTGTCAACTTTCTGGCAAGAACAGACCAAGACCCAAATCATCCTTCCATTTTAAATGCTCTCAGTCCATATAATTCAAACTCTCTGTCGCTTCAATACCCTCTAGGCACTTATCTCTAGCTTACGCTCTCCTTTAGTTCCTCCTTTGTACATCCGTATCCAGAACATCCGTCTCAATCTTATTCCCAAAACAGCCAACTTCATGTACGAACAACACATCAATAAAATCTTTCCTTCACTATTCCCATTTTTCCTTCTCTGCGACACGGACAAATACAAGTGGGGCGATCTCCATTCCAATAGGATCTCGTCTTCTTTTACGAGAAACTCCACTTCCATATCCACCGCCAAACTTACAGCTTTGTTCACCTGCCTCTCTCTTCTCATCCGTTTCTCTCATCTCCGCAAACCCCTCATACTACCTGATTCTCTCTCACCAATACTTGCGGAATTGATTCGATTTGCCAAGTTATGGCCAGACACGCCGAACAAAGGCATACTCAAAAGAGTAACGCGATAGAAATACTAGGGCTATATCGAAGTTACTCCTCGCATTACTTTCTCGAGTATGCCTTCCTTCGGTCGACCCTCATTCTACTAATTCTATCGTTCGACGAATCCTCATTCTGATACACTCAACGTTAAGTTCTTCTTCACCCTCTATCTCTTGGCCGTGAAAAGGAACATGACGCACTGGATCTTGCCAGAAAGCAGTCTCTGCCTTCATCATCCATTAAAGATCCTCCCTCTTTCCCTCGTTCGATCTCAAATCTCATTTTCGGTTCCTCATCCTCTTCTCCTGGCATGATTCTTGAATCTTCTTCATCCTCCAATAAGTTCCGATCGATTAAAAAATTGGTCCTCCACAAACCGCTTTCCTGACGAGAAGAAGTCATCCTAGCCCAACGCAGACTAGGCCATACTCGGACTCACCCTCTTCATACCTATACAGCCATACAAATGATCTATCCGGTCAAGACTTCTTCTCTTGCCGAGCTCTCGAAAATATCCAGCTTAACCATTCTGTCTTTCCCGGCATCGCAAACCTTTCTCAAACAATCATGGGAAATTGGTTAGCGCGATCTACCTTTGGTCTACCTATTTCTACAACACCATCAAATATTGTTCTCACCTACGCTGCAATCTTAAGCTCATTTAAACCGGACAACGCTACTATTGCGCTGCAGCGGGACATCTGAACTATGGCGATATAAAGAAGAAGAATGAAAAAATTGAAATAACACTTGAATGTTGGCTCCTTGGCATCTCAGTAGATCAAGAGTGAGAAGGGAAGCAATCGAAAAAATTCTTGTAATCCACGTTTCTAGACAGAAATGCGATGCCATATGAAAGCTTTAAGAGCAGGGCTATTCAACCAGCGGCTTAAGGACGCTCATCAATCGGCCCGGGAAAGATAAAATTCATCTTAGTTCCGAAAATTACAGTCGTAAGAAGATTTTTCTGGCCCGCCCAAAATCCTTTGACGTCAAAGTGGCCCACTTTAAAGAAACAAAACCTATAATAGGCCTGCTTTAGTGGAAGTGTACCGAATGATGATACTTAACATGAAATCTACAGAAAAGACGCAAGTTTGTTCATCTTGTGAAAACCAATTTTAGGAGCTTTCAGAACTTGGATATTATCATCATCATCCGGCTAATTCTTCTCCACGTATAATAGTTGAGTCTTCCCCATGTGAATAGAAACGCGAGTGAGTTCATACTTCAAGAAAGTAGAAGATGTTAGTATAACGAGAAATGAGTAGCTTCAAACATCTCAACTATATTAAAGTTTCACCAAATACTCCAACTGCCAATACTAGACAGTTAACCAGTATTTCTTCAACTACTATGACGATCATAGCGGTACAGGTGTGATCGAAACGGACAGCATACTTGAGGTGTAACTACCCCATCTATCTGTCGAACAGTGTTTAGAGTGTCAGCACTTGGAGTATTTGGTTCTATGCTAATAATTTACTAAGGAATTCGTAAGTGATCGTTTCAATGTAACTAATAAAGCTATAAAACTAAAAGATAAATCAAATGATAAAACGAATAATTTCATAGAGAAAAAAATAATATAGATATAACTTAAAGATAGAATAGTGCGTATATACGTGGAGGATAAACGAAAAAATGCAATCGCAAGCTACAACAAGGAAAAGGGTTTCAAAGGATAGCACACGGTGATAGAAATCTGGTATTATACGGATCCCATATAATTATTATTGGCGTAAACCGTCAACCTCGCAGAATTCCGTATGCGTAATTTTTTACACGTATCTTCCGGCAGCCCCGCTATAATACTAGCAAAGAAGCGGGCAATTTTCGCGATATTTTCGTTTCGACGGCAGGCATTTTTTCTCGTCGCCGCGCGTCAACAACGCGGAGACGACAAAACATTGGTTTAAATTTATTGCCAATTCTCAAATTCCGGAGACGATAGCAATCGCGTCTTCTTCTTTTAAAATTTATACGCGACTTTCGAGAATAACGAACAATCGAAAATATCGCTATTTCTGTTATTCGAAAACGAAAGAGGCAAAAAATAATGTCTACGTTCCTCACATGCAGACTTCACTTATGCATGTATACCGTACGCGAGAGTACATAAGGTGAACTCTTCGCGCGAGTACACGCCGCAAATGACGGACATTATTTATCAGTCGATATTTTTCGTGGTGATCCCCGATGAGTCTTAAATTCCTTTTAGAAATTAATTCAGACGAATTTTTTCCATCGCTATTCATTTTCCGCAGCCTCTCGCCGCGTAACATATGTTGCTTCAGCCCCCCATCCCCTCCTCCTTCGACGTGTTTCTCACTCGCACATGCGACTTTCCCTTATCTAACCATCTCGTTCGGATAAAATTAGGCTCTGTGTGTACGCGTACACATACATGTGTCCAAATGACGAATGTTTTGCATTCGTTCTGGCTGTTAATAAAACTTTTTAGTTAGCTATTATAATAGTCTGAAAAGAGCATTTATGTGGCACGACAAACTATAGGTTCTTTGTAGTCGTCGTCGTCGCTCTTGTCAACATCTCTTCGTCTTCGGCGGCTCGTCGTCTCTCTGATCCATCTATATTTAAATAACAATCCGGGGCAGAGAGCGTGCAGGCGCGCGAACGCTCCGATATGCTACATTAAAATGTCAACAACGGTTTTGTTATCTCTATTATTGTAATAGGAATTCGATAAAGTTATGCAGTATGTACCAAACATATATACGTTAGGTTGATATTTATATCAGTATGTGCGACGTATAGACGCGTTATATCATCGGTATCCGCGCGCCGTAAAATGCTTGACGAAATGCCAGTTATTATATCTGAACGGAGACGGACATCGACATGTATAAATGTTGAAAGTTTTTATAACAAATGCCGTGGTCAGGTAAACCGAATCCAATTGTGGCTGAGGCTCTCATTGCGGTCGTCGTCGCTTCCTCACCCCGTGAGACGGCGTGATTTACGCGTCACGTAAATGGTTCACACTCTCGGCGGACGCGCGAACTTTTCGTAATATTCGCACGAATATCGATTTCAATCGTCGTCGACGATGAGACGAATCCATCACGCTCATCACGAATTTCATTTTCGCTGATTATCGCCGATGATAACGTTATTAAAAGAGAGAGGTACGAAAAAAAAAAAAAGGTTGATGGACTGCGCGAACTACATCAACGACTCTTCGTGACCGATGATCACATCATTTTCTCGTCGTGTGTAAAAACTGTACCATCGTTCTCGTTTCCACTTTTACCATAATTTGTATAAGAATTGCTCATTAGCGACGATGGGAAATATCGTAGCGTCGTTTCTCCCAAACGACCGCACAGATCTATTTCTCTCTCTGATCGTCGTCATCGTCTCATCATCACTTCCTCGTTCGCGTCGACGATTATTTATTTCCAATATCTACAACTGTTGCTACACGATTTCGATACCTTTCTAATACTGTATATTTTTTTACGTCGAATATTATTATTTTATTATACGCGTTTCGGTGTCGTATAACAAAATATCTTCGGTATGTATACTACAAAATCGACAGACTTTATTACGACGAGATTCGTAAAATTGATGTCTATCTCTCGCGAAATTTGTTTTAATATATTCCATAAAAAGAGATACCGAGCGAGAGAGAGATATACGGAAAGGAGAAACGGATACAAAGTATCGTCGAAATCGAAGATGATTTACGATGAATCCAATCAACGTTTGCTAAACCTGCGAGACCGAGAATACAATCGAATTCCGTATTCAAATTTCCGAATCGAATCGAGAACGCTGAACCTCTTTTTCCGAGTTTGGCATATTATTGCTCTCCAGATGCTATTTTTACAACGCAATAATATAAAAATCTAATCGAATTTTGCGACATTTCTTCAAAATACACACTCAATCTACACTCTCTATCTTTCATCGCGGACATCGACCTCGAGAATCTCATATTCCAAAAGAACACTCTTTCGAGCGTCTGTAGGACTACTACGTCAAAGCGAATGATTTTTTTTCACTTGAATGTCCTAGGATAGTACTAGAAATTTGGTTTATTCATTTTTAATATCGAATTTTTGTAAAACTAACCACATTTGAAACGTCAATTACGGAGACCTTTTTCTTACCTCCAAATATCAAGCGGAGACTGCATATCACAACTTCCCTGTCTTCTTATCTAAACTCCAATTTTGTCAACACAAAAACCTTGGACACTCAGCCCTGGCGTCGACCACCCTTGTTACCTCGTCTTACTATTCAACGCTATTCTTCAACACATCAGCCTTCATCCTCCCACCTGGAAATTCGTTATCATATTTCCAATACTACCTATTACGATATCTCGCTTTCATTTCAGTCCTTGGCAAACTACTGTTCTGAAGTATGCTTAACATTACAAGAGACTAGTTTGATTCATCCTTTCTCCACATCAGTACGGCTTACGCAAAAGCCAAACCCCTCCATGCCACATCTGACTTGAAGCTCCAAATTGAAAAAGCCCTCCGTTTAAATTCGAGAATCAAACTATTTCCTTCGAGCTCCAAGAAGCTTTCTTTTGAGTTTGACGTCTGTACACGTCCTATAAATTATACAGAATTGGCCTTTGAGGTAATTATTCCACCTTTCCTCCATGACTCATTTTCAACGGTTAGAATTCAAGACCAGTACTTTTCCCGCCACTTTATCTGAAACGGAGTCCAAGGCAAAGGTATGGAGTGTTCCGCTCTCACCTTTCTCCCAACCAAATGCCTTCCTGCGCTGCGGATGACTTCAGCACCTCTCCAATAACCAAACGAGTACTTAGGAAATGGCTTTGAGAGAGGAGGGGGGTTGAGAAAAAATATGTAGAGGTTCTCAGAAAAATTTGCATTCTCTTCCCTTTTTCCTTTTTTCCCATAATTATTCCTGTTGGTCTGGGGCGGTCGTCCAGAACCCAACCCCCCTCCACCCCCCTGGAAAAATCTCGAAATTCCTCCGAGAATTGCGAGAATTTTTAATTTTCAGCCAAGAAAAAAGTCATGGTAGCATTCAAAAAAAAAAAAAAAAAAATGCGCCGAGCGCCTTCTTCTTCGCTGCAGCTACAGAACTCTATAGTCACCGTTCAAACTCTGCCATATTTTTGGGTCTCCTTTTAGACTCCAAAACTTCCTGGACTCCACATATTAAAAGCTTAGGATCCAAACGCCTGAATTTCTTCAATTTCTCAAGTACCTCTTAAACCTCGATACCGGAAGTAACTGCGAACTCCTCCTCCAACTCTACAATCCCACTTGACTACAGTTCTCCGATTCACACCCACTTCAATAAAACGACATTGAAGTTGCCGGATTCCATTCCATCTTCTGGGCCTCGATCGGCCATTAACGCGCTATACACACTAGCTCTGCGCTCAGGCAGGTATTCCTGCTAACTTTCTGGCCTCAACATCCCATCGTTTCAAATGCTTTCAGGCCACGTAATTCATTCCTTCTGTCACTTAATTCCTTTTACTATCTGATTCTCTCACCCTTACTTGCTAGTCAAAAACCTCATTCTACTAATCCAATCGTTCAATGATTCCTCGTTCTCATACACTCAACTTCAAGTTCTTCCTCATCTTCCATTTCTTGTCTTGGGATACCGGAGCACATCAATTTCAATGAAGGTGGCGAATTGGACCTTGCCAGAAAGCAGTCGACTGATCATCCCCCTTTTCCTCGTTCGATTTCAACTCTCATGACCGGTCCCTCATCCTATTCTGCTGGCATGATTTCTGGTCTTTTCTTACTCAAATAACTTCAATCTACTTAAAAAAAAAAAAAAAAGACAGCTTCCTCAATAAACCTGTTCTATGAGTCGGATTGGTTTTGGTTTTGAGAATTAAAATTGAAATCTTGAAGAGTCAATTTTTTCCGAGTCCCTCGCCATAATATATAATGGGAAAGAAACTTGAAGGTGGATGTCACAACTCAATGACTTCTTTGGTCAGTTTTCTCCGAATACCAGGCGAGGCGGCGCACGGCAAATAGAATAGGTTTCCTGTTGAAATCTCAAATTCCTTGGTCTACTCCAAACCGCCCTTGCAGACGAGAAGATATCATCCTAACCTGTCTTAGAATAGGCCATATTCGTTTCATCTCTTTTTACGCCTTCACCCCTTTCAAATCTACACTGCCATGTTGAGAGCCTATCTGTTCAACATTTTTCCTCGCCCAGCTCTCGGAAACACCCGGCTTCATCATTCTGTCTCTCCTGGCTTTTGAACAATCATGCGAAAATTATTAGAAAGATCTACCACCAAACCATTTATTTTTATGTCATCTAATTCACAAGCCTCTCTACTGTCTCCATCTGCCCACTTCGAACCATAGCTCCAAATACAGTTGCAAGGCTGGTTAAAGAAATTACTTCAAGAAAACGAGTAAATAACACGTAAAACCACTTTAATAGCGAGCAGTTGACTGACCTCATTCTGAATTAGATCGCTATACCGCAGGCTTAAGGGTTAGCATGACGGTCGGTAGATGGAGCGATTGGAATGTGTGTGAGTTTCACTTAGCCACCACTAGGTGGTGCTGAGATTGACATTCCTGATTTGGTAATTTTGAATTAGTGTCTGATGGAATCGTGAATCTAGTAACATCCATTTTTATTCGCATTAGATTCTTGAACTATCCTCACAATGCCACTTCAAGGGCGTTCAGATGGCCTCTTCCTTCCCTTTTTACGCAGTTTAGTTGGCATTCGCCGTTCATCGATCAGGAAAACGAAATTTTGCAACGTACACCGCACATGCAAATCATAAGGGTGCCGTACATCAGCAAAAACAAAATCAAGCGATAGCGAACTGAACATAAAAGCGGGATAAACCTCATCACAAAGAGCGCATTTACCAACAACGAGGTAGCCATCTTATGCACAGTGATTCTTGTACAAAGACTGTATATGTGATTATGTACAAAAGCATCAATGCAAAACCGCTCGAAGTTACCGACTTTCAAAGATTCAAATAACCAACTTTCGCAAAAAAAAAAATGAAATTATGTGAATTTTTGAAAATCATAACTTTGCTCTAAAAAAAAAACAAGGTCTAAGAAAATTTTTGGTATTTGGTGCGGAAAAAGGTGCGCTAATGTTGTGGGAAAACTCTCGCCTACCTGTTGACGCAACAGCCAGACCGAGTGGATTGAACGAAGTGGTTAACACGGACGAGATGAGCGGCGACGTACTATTTGTGGACGTCATACTGGAGGTAAAACAAAATGTTGTCGTCCCGTTGCTACTGTTCGCGGCGTACACACTTCCTGAGGTCAGCGCGCTGGCTGACGCCGATGGTGAGCCGGACGACTTCGGCGTTAAATCCAAAGGCGTCGACGTCGTACCATCAACGGCGGCGGCGTCCGCTGCTACTGCTTCCGGAGACCTATCGTCCTCTTCCATGATCGACAATATCGGCGACGCGCTACGTCTGCTGCGCGGTGACAGCTGTTCGCCGTAGTATTCAGGACTTTCGGTCGCTCGTCTGAAACCTGGAGATTTCACATCGTTTAGATCACAACAACTCACCGTGGTAGTGCCGTTTGAAAATTTACTACACAAATTAACAAACGACTGGGTCATGGTCATCATGGCCATATGTGAGGACATTGTGGTAACGGTTTTAACATGGTTCTCCAACGCCGCTAGCGACGTTGTGAAAGCGGGCGAACTGTCGCCGTCCTCAGGCTTGCTAACGTCATTTTCGCGTCTCTCGTCGTTCGTCATGATATTATCACTATCACAGCCGTTGTCGGACTCATTGCCGTGCTGCGGTGCAGCGGACACGCCGCCGGGTACGCGCGACAGGGGAAGCGTTTTTGCAATATTGAAACTAGGAATGAACTGTTGGGGGAAGTACTCTTTGATTTCCGACGCCTGAATTTGCTCGGGCGTTAGATCTGTCGGTTCACCCGTATGCAATCGGATGTGCTGTTGCAGTATCAGACTGTTGGTGAAACGTTTATGACACACCGGGCACTGATGGTGCACGCGAACCGGTGGCTTAATTCGATGCACGCCCATGTGCGTTTTCAGATTACCCTTCGTCGTGAAGCTGCGACCGCAGATCTTACACCGAAACGGCCGCTCGCCTGTGTGCGTGCGATAATGCATTTGTAGAGCGCTCTTACACGAGAGTATACGATGGCATACCACGCACTCATTCGGATCCGTCAATTTGTGGCCAATATTGTCGACCAACTCTTGCAGCTTGGACGTTTCGGAGGTTTTATTAATTTCGATTAAATTTTCCCAGGAGTTATCGGTGCTGCCGGGTCGCGGTAAAAAATTTGTGTACAGAAACGGGTCTTTGGACGGATCCGAATCGTTTGAGTAGGCTAGAGGGGTGCACGACGAGTATCTACCGAAACTGTCGGACGACGCCAAACTCGCTGGAGACGGTAAACGAGGAGAGGGAAAGGAAGATTGCGAATAACATTTTCGACTATCTAGAGAAAGATCGTTAACTTCAGACCTACTTTTATTGGACAGATTTTCCGGTTGCTCCTGCTGACCATCTTCCCCGGGCGCGATCACTGTTGCGGTGCTGGTGTTGTCCTGTTCGCCATCAGCAGATTCCATGTCTTCGTTATAATCTTGTGCACTTCCTTCGCTGAAGGCGGTAGCCGGCGCGCTATTAGTATCACGGTCGCCGTCCGCGGACTGGCAATCTTCGTTACTCCGGAGACTTCCTTCACTACGAGCAGTTAGGGCTTCGGCAACGTCCATGCTGTCCTGTTCGTCATCCTGAGGAGAAGGACTATTCCAACGATCTTCGTTGTGATTGAATTTCTCATCGTTACTTTTATTTGATAAGTTTTCCGGTTTCTCTTGAAAACTTCCATCCGAGTCCATTCCGTCAACCAAATTCTTTTGTACGCCTTCGACATCATTACTCGATTTCGAGTTGTTACTGCATTCGGCGTAAGGTGAACTACTCCGATCAATCGAAGCAGAGAAATGAAAGACAGGCGGAGGAATACCAGGAGGAATTGTTGAATGGTGGTTGTTAACTTGAGCTAACAAAGGCGAATAAAAGTTATCGGATATCGGATTTTGAGAAAGATTTAAGGCAGGAATATTCGGCAGGTGTCTTTGAAAACGCATTTTCAAATCAATACCGCAATCTCCATAGGACGAACTGCTTCTGTCTACGAGCGAAATGCTAGGATACGGTGTGAGGTTTCCTGGAGGCATGGACTGTTGGTTGTTCATCTGCGTCAATAACGGAGGGTGGTATTTATCAAGATGTTCCGGCACTGGATTCGGATTCATCTTTATATTCGGAAATTTCGACGTATGCCTTTGGAAATGTACCTTCAGGTTACCTTTAGTTGTAAAACGACTCCCGCAAATATTACACTTGAAAGGTCGTTCGCCAGTATGAGATCTGATATGTATTTGTAAGGCAGAATCGCTTCCAAAGTTCTTACCACAATACTTACAACGGTGTTTCGTATAATAGTCGGCATTTCGAACACCACTTTTGGAGTCATATGGTGACAGCGAGTCACCCTTGCCATTAGCGCCATTCTTGCGATATACTAGGTCATCGGCCAAATTATTAGCCAATAGTCCTTGACTAGCGTTATCCAATACTTCTTGGGTACGTTTCTGCAGCATTTCTAACGAATTTGGCTCGCTGGGAGAAGGAGGTGGGTCGAAATTCGTAATAATCGAAGACGCGAAAGCGGACGATACGGAACACGGAGGCAGCGAGACCATCACATTTGGCGGCGACGAAGACTTCTTTATGGGCGGTTGCGAGGTCATCACATTTGGCGGCGAAGAAGACCTCTTTATGGGCGTAGGATGCGCAGAGGATGACGGCTGAAACCGCGGGATCGGCGATTCTGCTCTCGGCTCTTGTTTCACAGGTGTTGGGGTTCGACTCGGTTTCGCAATTGATGTCGGCGATGATGGCCTTGTAACGACTAAAGGTAAACCCATAGGAACATTATTACTATTATTATTATTATTATCGTTGATCGAAACATTTTCCGTTTCGCACTGCTGAACTGGACTAGAGGAACGTGTCAGGTAATTGGGTAACGATAGCCGGGCTCCCATTTCGGCTTGCAACTGGTGCATCAAGGACATCCGATGTACTAGCTGTTGGTATTTTAACTGGTGTATCGCCGATTGATTATCGTTATTATTGCTGCTACTCCTACTACCAACGTTTTCAATATTAGTATCATTATTACTACTATGATTAGGATTGGACGCAACGGTTTCTAATTCGCATTGCTGTACGGGACTAGAAGGACGACTTGAAGATTTTTCAAACTGCAGCTGTTGTTTCAATTGTTCCACCACATTCAAGTGCAGCATAGCTTCTTTACTGTGCTTTTCAAGCTGCAAGTACAATTCTTGTATGTTGAACGGATTGCTGGCACTGTTTTCCCTTTCATCCCGCTTGGACGGATTATCAGTAAAACATTTATTCATCTGTTTGTCGAAATCCGCTAGAAACTGACCGCTCGACTTCAGTGTTGCGATCATTGCCATGGTTGACATAGTACAATTACGAAGAAACTCCCCATGATTTTCTGGCATTTCTAGCATCGAGTAGTTCGCGGCGTCTTCGTCTTCGGACTCAGAAAGTGTTCCTCCGCTACCGCTTGCTGCTTCGCTACTGCCATCGCCTGTGAAAAATAGAAAGATCGAAATCAGTCCACTATAAAGCTTTAGAGTACCGATAATTTTTGTACACAATAATATTTCGTCGTATGATACGCGATATGAATAGGAAGTAAATGCCTAAAATCATCGGAGTTCGTCTTTTTTAACCCTACGCAGATGTTATAAACGCGACGAGTTTTTTCTCTTCACGAATAAAATCGTAATTTACGAGGTAAGATTTCATTTTCTAACTAAGTGCATATCGTATGATGGTAAAAAAATGATAGCCCTTCTTTTTCCCTTTTTTTAAAAAAACTTGGAAGCAACAATTCATCTCACGCGCTACCGAGTTACATACTCGTACAGTTTTTTGTAGCATTTTTTTTTTTCGTATCGTCATTTTCCAAGATAAAAATAGGGTAGTTCGTGTCAATGATCTAGTCGTTCAAAATTTATTTGCCGAACACTCCAGACGTATTTCCTTAATATTCTAGTAAGATGGAACATGAAAAAAAAAAGTAAGGGCGATTTTTCAAAGTTTGTCTCGGTTTCTTCAACGTATTTTTCTTCCCCAAATAAAATCCACATTATCACGGAAATAGAACATCGCTGAGCCAGATTATTTAGGGTTAATAAGTCGCATCTTTTTCCCCCGAAATACGGTAATAAGATAATCATCATTTGCATCGTACTCGTCTTACGAAAGTGCATCACAAGTATAACAGACGAGGAAAAAAATGACAGGTGAAATTGTATCAGGCTGTAGGATTTCAAGAAAGAACTACGAATGAGGCTAGTCTGAATATCCTTAGATTGTTAGATACAATTATTGTATGTGAATTACCATTATTTCATACACGTTCTTAAAAGTAATCTGGTAAAACAGAAGAGGAGAGTCGAACCGTGTCGTATCAATTAGATCGCCCTTCTGATATATTATATAGCAGGAATGGAAATTTCTTTAGGCTTTTTGGTGCCAAAAAATTTTATCGTTCTTTTTTCTTTCTCATTCCAACATTATTGGTATGCATCTCGAGAAAATTGTAAATCGCTGGCGAAGAACTTTTTGTGCCTTTGCCGCCCTCTCGTGTTCGGCGTCTCGGACAGTCACCCACGTATGGTCTTTCCTCTGGATGTATGCAACTCGGTGGTCGAAATGTTTTTCAAGTTCTCTTCCTGATATACGTATAGCTCAATGTTCCTAGATTTTGCAAGTGCCTTTCGCTCCTTTTCAACTACGCGTATAGCTCCAGTTCTTGATCTATTGTTCGGCGGTCCGAATCTCCATACTTATACATTGCTCAGAAGTCGGCTCTATCCTGATATGCACACAAGTTTCTTCATCTGTACAACTCGGTAAACCCTTCCCTCTTCTCCCCATACTCACAACTCGACAATTGAACAAGTCCTCCGAGTAGGTCAGATCCCTCGCTCACATGGAAACACAATTGCCCAGGCAGTAAACGTTTTCTCGCACCATCAATTTTCTCGCACCATCAACGTTTTTGATCCTTCTGAGAATACTTTTGACGAATAGCTGTCAGTAAATAGTGGGAAACCACTCTGAAAGATGATTGGGTCCGGGCCATCGTCGTAAGCAGCTGGAAATTCTTTTATAGGAAACATTACAGATGGATGCTCAGTGAGCTTAAATTTCTCATACATAGTCTGATATAGAATATTAAGCAATATTGCAGTTGCAAATTATTGAGGCCCACTCACGATACTTATCTCAACTCATATCTCGCTCTAATCAAACTCCCCACGAGGAGAATATTTGTAAATAATTATAGTTTTCAGGAACCGGAAGCACTGCATATTTTCCAATTAGTTTCAAGTTTCAAAATTTCTTCCATAGAAGTACTACTTGCGCATGAAACCACTTTTTTTGTCAAAAAACTGGATCGTAAAAATAGACTATACTCTCATCTAGTACTGCATTTTTCATTGACGAACCAGCCTGAAGAAAGGATATCGAATTTAATGTCAAACAAAAGTTATACTACACATGCGGTAGGAGATATACCACGTATCTGTACAACGTGTGACACACGAGGTTACCAGTTTTGTTGTAAACCACCTTTACCCCGGATACCGAAAACATGATAACGAACACACGTACAAAGGCTGGGTGCAATAACGCGGTTTCGAGGAAAAAAAAATATCGTAAACAAGGCGCATTCACGCGAAATCTCACCCTCTTGACAATCTTTTTATTTCTTGATCTCATTATCCTCCCCATTTTACTTCGCTCTCTTATATAGGTAGGTACGATTTCAATGAACAATATCAAATTGTGTTCCTTCTCGTGTGTCCTGCGCTGAACCGCCCGACGACGTTAAGTCTTATTACTCGTTTCACCTTCAATTTATATTTCGCTTTCTCTCTCTCGCGCGCGCGCGCGATCTCATCGTGACGACGTTAAATGTTAAAGAGCAGCATCCAGCAGCAATTGGCGGCATCTGTCATAATGGCATAAAGTCGACATTAATTTTAACCCAAACGATAACATCAACACGAGGCTTGAAGACGTTTCCCTTAATTTCACGTACGTATACGGCATGTATTTATATTTTTCGTAGTATTTTTAAATCTTTCCACCCTTTTTATACCGCGTATATATATTACGGGTGTACGCGTGCATAATTTTTACGTAATTCTGGATTCCGTTTTACGGTTTAGAAATATGTATTCTCTCAACGAAGTGTACACACGCGCTCGTTATCTTTGATGCATGATCGTTATACAGCATAACTCGGTGTATGGGTAATGTGTGTAACTCGCATTTTTAGGGAAAATATACCCGAAATACATATCGCGATGGAATAAAAATAAAGTCAGCTGCGACCGTTTGACTCGTACACGTCTATCATTAAAACTAATTTGACTATGGTATCATACTTCACGAGTACCTATGTAAACTGTACAATCTCAGGCGTACTTGCAATGAGTTTATCACTGGTTGAAAATGATTTTCCTCCAGAAGGTTGACTCTTTAGCTGAGTCGAATGATAGTTCTAGTATTCAACGATACCATTGAGGGTACGGACAGAGAATAGTCGAAGAATCGGTCATACTGTAGGACCTGACGGCATAGACAAAGATAGCGGTCGATAAAAAAGTCGAAGGAAGGAGCGTCATATTTCGAAACAATCTCATTGAGCAGAAAAGAGTCTGGATCACTGTGGTGGCGAGTACTTTTGTTGGTTTCAAGGGCCAGTTGTTTGTAATATTTGCTCTCTGTGTCGAGCAATATTTCGAAGCCTTCTTCAATAGAATGATTACTCGCTATGAAGTGAGCGGCAAAATCCGGGAGATTCGCGGACGAGCAATGGTGTTCCTAGAATAGACCTCTTCATTAAAACCCGAAAAAGTGTGGCTGATGAGCACAGAGCGCTGAATCATACTACAGCAGGGAGGAGAGCAAAACAACAGATGATAGATCGTGGATCCAGTATCTTGAAATTATGGAAGCCATCAACTATAAAAATGGTAAGATCAAGAAAGTTGATCTCACTCCCAGACGGAGAGAAGCTAGTTGAGAGGGACTGTGATAGGGCTATGTTTCAAATTCCAATGAACCATTTCCAGTGTCGACTGGATATCGATTCCAAATCGATTGAACATTCACCCCTTTTAAGGCCAAACTGTAGACGTCGGTACCGGAGTCGATAAAATTTCATTTCAAATCAGCTACGTTGATTTTGAGTCGACTTCATCAAAGTTCATAACGACCTGGTATCGAGTGCTCTGTTGCATCGATCAACATTCGATTTTCACAGCAAAGTTAAATATTGATGTATCTGCAAAACAACAATCGGTGGAATGAGATTATTCCAGCCCACAAAAAGCAATGTCGTTGTCCTGATTCTCTGGATCATTGTTTTGCCGCGCGACATGTCAATTCAACTTTTTACGGCAGACATATAAGCTCAGAAATGTCCGCGCAACTCGCCAACAGAATGCATAGTCATGATGAGGGTCATTAAAAAGAGACTTGAGGAGCAAACGACTGGGGAAAATTCCAGAATATTAATTTAGGCAACCGCATTGGCTGAAAACTGATCTTCCAAATTCGTTGGCTTCGGCTATCAGCTAACTCAGCTTTATTGGCTGGCTAACGAGGCTGAAGAGCGAAAACAGATATTTTACACGTCTTTGACCAACTGTGTCGGATATCATGTCTAACTGAGGCAAAAATATTCAGTCAAGGGAGTAAAATGTAAGATGGTGGGCAGTAAATGTAAATACTGAATAATAAAATCTGAGAGATATTTTTGGATACTCTAACATGATCAAACGAGAATGAAAAGAGAAAATGAACTTGATATCTTACACAGAAGATTCCTTATCAAAGAGCTGCTTGTTAACAACTCTGACTATATATTATGTGGACTGCGCTGGCGTGAATGAGACGACCGAAAAAAGCGTCGACAGATGTGGTAAGGTATATAAGGCGTAGGTGGCAAAACCACGCGTATTCAAATTACACACGTCACACCTTTCCCCTCGCAGTCCCCATAATATATAGTCAAAATTCAACACTCAGCAGTCAATAGCAAGTCAGTAGTGGCTGGTAGGCTGGAGTCTTTGTTTACAAACTTTTCCTACAGTCCTTCAATATTCAGCAGCACTAGAGGTCAGCCATTAAGAAATCGATTTCACAGCAATCCAGAGAAATGGTCATCTTTTATCAAGACACGGCAACTCATATCCCAGATTGTTTTCTGTCACTTGAACACTAGTTCCTTGATTCATTAAGAAAGCCATTGAAGCGTCTGTGCAATTGAATAAGATGTGAGAAAAAGAAGGGAAGAAATTAGCCATCAGCAAGACTAATTTCGTGATCCAATGGCTAAAGGCTAACTTGATTTCATATGCCACCTAAAGGCTAGCTAATTTTGACCAAAAATCGGCTGGTGACCAAAAGCTTGGGTTTAGCTGAGAATCCCTAGAGACTGAACGCAAACTGCACGATTGCGATTGTTGTTGAATTTATATCATTACAACTGAGATAATTCACACTTCATTGAAAGTATTGAAACTCTTTATTCTCGTTACCATTTTAGCGCGCCATCTGCGGATTATGTTTGAGCGGAAAATTCCACAATTGCGGATTCGACATTGGCCCTCCGGGGGAAGATCCGCTAGGTTTGCTAACATTTAAGCAGACGTTGGGAACAAATGCGAACGTTTCTGTGTTTGATTGAAAGCCTCAATTACGCTTGACCAGTTCAGCAATGGTTGGATTGCTACAATTTTTCACCTCTATTCTGAAACGGCATCAGATTGTGCACTTGAAATCTGCATAATTTCGATATCGATTGCTAGTCTATTGCCGATTAATGAAGTATGGAAGGCGTAGCCAGAAAATATTTGAAAAAGAAGGTATAAACTAGAAAATTTTCGAGGGAGGGGGAGGGCGGGGATTGAACAAAATCTTATACACTACTTGTCTTTTGGGGCGAATTTTCAGTTCATGGGAGACTCGAACTCTTTTCTTCCCAGCTACGCCATTGCGTATTATCAACTCTGAAACCACGAGTTGACTCTACTTCAATGTCAACAATGAGTGGATGGAACAAGAGAAGAGATCGATTTTGACTCGATTTCCGGTCTATTTTGGTCGATTTATGGTCAATACTCGGGGTGGAACGGTTTCGATAATTTTGAGTTGATTTTTGGTCAAATTAGTCGATTATAAGTCGACAAGGTTCTTCCGAATAGCACACTATACAAGAGAACCGAGCCCGAGAACATTTTCTTGAAATTTTTCGCCAGCCTGATTAAAAGGAAACGTTTGACCTCTCATAATCCCACTGACACTTCAGGATTTCATTGTTTGCAACTGGTGTCGGGTGAGCACTAACAAATTCACAGTTATTTCGAAGACACTGACCTAGATTTGAAGCCTTGCATCTTCTGTTAACTTTCGAACATTGGGATCAAAATCCTCTCACCCTGATCCAAAATAGCAAGGGAAAGTCATGTTTGAAGACTGCGCGAAAGATGGAGCTGTGAAGGTACTTTCTTCTTCTAAGAATTTGCGATCGTTCTCGACCATATGATATCCACCCGACTTCATTTCCCTCTCGGTCAAGAGCTGTCTTTTCACTTGAAGATCTTTCCAACGGCATAACAACCTGTCTCCGTCTTGTTTAAATGTCTCAAGCTCGTTCATACATCACCTGCACGTTATGAAAGGAGAAATTGATGGTGTTCCAAAAAATTGAAAACTCGCGATAGTAAAATTCAGCCGAGGTTGATTGACAAGTGCTGACCGGGATATTTCAGTAACTGCAATCTAGAAGTTGTGGGGGTGGTAGAGCGGTCAAAGTGAAGTATTTTCTTCTCTTCTCAATAATTCCAGAGGCAAGTCCATGTGCTGCGAGTAACTGAACAGAGCACTGAACCTCGTTGCTTTACACCGAGGAATCTATGAATAATTATATTTCACTCGCCGAACCGGAATCTCTTTTTTTCCATTTCTTAATTACTCATCGCTGAAAACAAGTACAGATAGTACGGTGTCGCATTCGTTCGTTCATTCATTTTCATTCATTCATTCATTTGAGAAATCAAGTCTTCTCCAGTGCATATAATATTGATAGCAAGGCACCCATCACGCTTGATTAGATTTTCCCTTATAGTACAAAAACCATGCATAACCAATTCAAATATCTAGTGTGAAATATGCAGTCGTGAGTAAGACAAGAGAAAGAGAGAAGGAGGTCTGGCGAGAAAAAGAGCGAGAGCCATTCTCTCGCGCCGAAGACTACGATTTTTTGAATGAATCAAACACATTGTAACCGGTAGCGGTCTATAAGTTATCAACGCTACGATACAGAAGAAAATGAAATACGAGAGGAAGAAAAAAGAGAGAAGTGAAACAGTTGCCGTAAAATTATCCACTATTTGTCGCTCTCCCGCGCGAGTCCTCTTCTTTTCCGAGGTTACGATTATACAGTATTATTTATTGATGCATATCTACTTGTACTCTTGATGGAAGATCCATCTATCAATCAGTCACCGTTTGATTATTATTCATCATCGAGCCGTCTGTTTCAGCGCTCGTATTCCTTCTCCGCTCTTCACGTTATTATCCTTCGACGGGGCTCTCTTCGCTCTGCTTGATTGAAACTTGTCTCGTAATGCTTTAATTTGGACACTTCCGGCGATGTTTCGCCGCACTCTAAAAAGTATACTGATATACACGCATTACATTCCCATTCAAATGATTCCCACCAACAACGTGCTCGGTCTTCTATACGTATATACCCGGCTCATGTATATCAGAAAAATCGCTTTTCCGATCAATCGCGTTTTATCCCCAAGTAATGGTTATTAATAACACGATTTTTCTTAATCGACGTCCCGCACTCTTCCCCCCGTCTACACTTGTACAAACCGCTGCGTTAAATGGATAGTCTATTGTTTTCCGCATCATTCTGAAGATGCGGCACGATGAGGGAAGAAAAAGACAGTGCGCGACAATATAATAACGCGGAATAATTGAGGAGAACTTCTCATGTATATCATGAAGAATAGATTTTTTTTCTTCGATTTCTTTCTAAAATATAATTTATAAGCCTTTCGAGCATTGAAATTGAATATTAATGAAGGAGACGTGATCTTTCGACTCGAGTCGGCGCATATTTTAAGGATTGTGTGAAATTTTGGTGGTCTGTCGGAAAACTTTAATCGAGGGTATAGCCGCGCGTAGAGCGAAGGTCGAATATGAAAAACAAGTAGAGGACACCGCGATACGTAATCGTTTTCTGTTCGAGCGTTACAAATAGAAAATTTTAATGATCATTCATCATCGTAAGTTAACAAGTTGAGAATCGTATTTTTCAACTTGTTGCATTAGATTATCGTCCATTTTGAATGTTTTGTCGAATTTAAGATGAAGACGAGGAGAGGATCGTGTGGCAGACCCGGCTGTCAAGATCGAACCGAGTGTTAATGAGAAGGCGCGCTGAAATGTTCCGCGATCCCCCTCTTCTCAACAAATCTGTGGTAATTGAAGGTCTGAAAAGGGGGATCAGGGAGGAAGGCATAATTCTTACCAAGGTTGACAGAATGAGAACAATTGAGGTGAAGGAGAAGTCCTCTAACCGGAAGTTTCCCTAATCATTTCAACGAGGTCAGAAGCATCGGTGAGAAATGTCTTTCTTGTGCCTCATCCTGCGCTCGCCTCCTATGCGGGTTGAGAAAGGTACACAAAGAAGACAATCCAATGTGGCTTGTCCATGCCGTATCTTTCGTCTACTCCGCTAGCTAGCTCCTTGCCAAATTTTTAGATCGATGGTTTAAGTCTTCTCCTCATTCGATAAAACATCGGCTTCCTTGGCTGAAGAACTCAATCACGTAAACTTTTCTCCGGATAAGATCCTGAATTCTCTGAACGTTATTAAAAATTTAGCCGTCATTGACAGGCTGCTTTCATGTCGTGTCTGATGGATTCGTTAGTGCTCGTTTGTCGAGTAATTTTAATTTCTGCGATGTTTGCAACTCATTTTATCCCTTGTAATTCAGAAAATTGGGTCAATTTTGCACCAGAGTCTTTAAAAGGGAAAACAACTACTTCATATCTTATATTTCGAATGCGTTTATACGACTCCAGTAAAGTTCCAGCGAGTTCATCGAGGTAAACGAGGATAAAGAAGGACAAAGAGTTGAGGACCAAACTAGCCTGGGGTAGGGCAGGACGGAGCCTTCCTGAGTGTACTCTTCCTCAAGGTCATGGATCGGTCGTGCATTGGCAGAAGAGGAAGACAAGTGATCAAACTAGCCCACAGTGGCCGGACATTGTACTTCCAAATATTCTGTTGGCTGTTTTGATCAAACTAGCCTGGGAGGGGCTAGGTCATTGTACTTTTGAAGTTGGCAAAGCTACACGAAATAGCCTTTCCCGCTCTGATGCAACTATTCCAATCTGAGCAAGGCACATATTTTTGATCGAAGCTCAGCCGATCACGCTTTGTACTTTGTTATTCTACCACGATCACCATACAGATCTGTATTATGAAATCAGAAACCGCCTCTTCAGCTCATACAAAATTTATTATTCGAATGACGTCAGCGGCATAATAAAACGCTTCTGTTTATAAACGAGCCATTGTATTTGTGTATGATATTCGTCCGCAGTTGAAAATGTCGACGACCTTTCATGAACATAGAAAAACGCATCACGAGAGGCATCATATTCGAAACGAACGAAAAAAAAAAAAAACACCACTTGTGTTCGTTTGCACAAACGATATCTTACAACCGCGAATTGAAACAATTGTACGGTTTCATCAAACTCCAGGGTATCAATATCGACTTGTTTACCGAACATATTTTTGTTGTAGTGGCACACGCATCTGACATATTGCTATAAAACGAAATGTAATCTCAAAACTACACGACCAAAAATTATACTGTATAGGCTGCCTGCCGCGCCGTCCGTTATTCCATTACTGTCATTTCTTCACTGTAAAATTAAATTGAATGACCCTATTATATTAGCTTCTAATTTGCCTATCGATCGTTTTTCTCATTCCAGGAATCGTCATTGGTCTTCATCATATTCAAATTACACAAAGTCAATCAACTACCCCACACAAACTAGAGTATTATTATGAGCCTTCATAGATTGTTTGTACAAGTTACAAAGTCAATACGATATTTATCGCAATTTCGTCCATCCAAGTCCATCATTTTGTTTTACTTCAACTCGTTTGTGTCATTTTTAGCTATCTCTATCTTATTATGCGAGCCTAGCCTCTTGATTTCAAGGTGCAGACGTCCACACTGAACTTGAAGAAGGAAAGGGGAACATATAGCGACGAAAAACGCACTACTTTCTGTTCTGAACCTGGAATCTCTCGTGCACGAGGCGGTCTTCCGCCACTGAGATAGGATCCCGGGCATAACGATCTGTAAATAAAGCTACGGGTGTCTTATTTTACGTCTCAATTTCCACTTACGAACAAAGATACGCCTTCTTACGACGATCTTGATTCAGTATTTCAAACTAGTGACTACCATCTTTTCCTATGTCCTCAGGTTGTACTTCATAGCCTGCCACCGTCCCTGTCAGTCATTTCCACGCTCCTCAAATAAATAAGACTCGATTGTTTCTGCGAAAACGTGACTAGTCCAACCACCGTCATCAAATCCAAATCGTATCACATTATCTGGACCAATACGAACTATTTATTTATGATTTTAATAGATTTCTTATGAACTTATAGCGCCGCATTTTTTCCAGTTCAATTCTACCGCCGAAGCACTCCGATTTTTAATTAGCTTAAATAAAAATATACATAAAAGATCATCATCGGTATATATTGACTTAATGCGTCCGATTTTTTACAATGTTGCCCGCGAGAAAACTCGGACCACAATTGTCCGTCGCGATGCAACCATCAAGAATGGAAAAGGAATCGACGAATTATTTTATAACGACCATTTTTTATTATTTTATTTCTCCTTATTTTACGATCATATTCCAACTCCGCAGCCATCATCGGTATATCTTCGATTGGATAGCGTTATTTTTTCCTTTTTATTATTATTATATCTACTTCGGATATATGGCCTATATACGCGCGCGTTAACGTCATACATACATTTTCATCATAAGGTCTTATAAAAATTTTATCGCTTCGCTTATATACAACTTAAAATCTTGTCGCTATGTATTAGAAGGAATACCTTTTCTTTTCGTACGTTTTATTCTTCTCCCGCTTTTCCCTTCAATTTTTATTTCGTTTATAATACTCTTTCCGATAATGATAATCGTAATAATTACTCGCCTTATTTTAAGGTCGACAAACGGCGCGACGACTACGAATAAATAACGACGATTATGACGCGGCCTCTCAATCTGAGAACCGATCACTTCGTCACGAACCGAAGTCGGGGCCATCGTGAAGATTACTTTTTGGCCCCGCTAATGTCTCTCAGCCAACAAAGATGAAGAAAGGAGGAAGAAAAGAAAGAACGCCGAGAGTACGAGACCAATTGGAGATAATCGCGCCCCGAGGAACATTAAAAACGAAGAAAAATTCTCAGTTTTACGATCCGCAATACAAAATAATAATCGTCAGCGATAAAGTCAATTTTAATCGACGATTATCGAGTTATCAAACAAATATATATTATAAATGTATGATACCGCGCGGTACATAAACCAATACACCTTGTCGTTCGAATGGAGCTATCACTTACAGGATCCAGTCTGGTGAAGTTATAGTGGGTAAAGGGGAGTTGATGTTATCATAGGATTTTTCTCGGTGTTGGCCCACTGCACACGATGGCGATGTGGAGATGCATCTCTCTGCCATAGATCTGATATTCCCGATATAATATTGCTTCTACTTTCTTCAACCTAAGCTGTAGAATAATCCAAGGAGAGGGACTTGAAAGATTTTCAGCAAAACCTAGGAAAGAATTTAGATCTCACTCTAGAGAAAATAAAGTTAGACGAAATTATTCTTAAGTGAATGTCATTCTAAAATAAAAACACTCCTGATTGGTTAATTTGATAATCGCAATCGAAGAAAAGAAGTATCAAATATTTTCCGAGTGGAATTTAGAGAAGAATTTTTTGCTCGCATGTAGTGTGTAAATCACGATAATAAAAAGTGGCTGCCATACGAATATTTAAAATTGGTTCGACATAGAGAATTCACTTTAACGATAGTATTCTAAAAATAGACTTAAACAGAAGAAAATCTTGTAAAAATTCTTCATTTAGCAAAAAATACCAGGCCACGAACACAAATTACCAGTGCAAGACAAAAAGACGAGAAAACTAAGGTTTGGGATCAACATTAGTCAACCAAATTGATGTACGAAAACAGACCCTCATCACATTTCGAGGCAGGGAATGCTTCCATAAAACCCAAGTGTAGGCAAAGAACGATGAAGACGCAAGGCTGGTATATAAGGTGATATCGATAAAAGAAGAAGGCGTACCCCAGTCCCCTCTTATATTCTAGCATGGTATGCTAGGCCAAGTTCCACCAAGACATACGACAGCAATGCAAATCCATAAAATATGGCAGTTGATTAGGTATAGGAGTATCTCAAAGATTGTCAGTCCCAAGGTCATGGTTGCATCAGGCTTCGAGATCTAAGAAATGTCAACGCGAATTTGATTTTCATCCGGGGTAGACGATTTGGTGCACCGAGTTTTTTTTCTTCTTCATCTGTATCAATCCTCGTGAACTTCCGCATTACTTAATTTTGAAATTACAGCCTATAGAATGAGGCAGATCTTTCGCTCGCATCAAGAACCAATAGGTACACCCACACAACCATAAATGACTGCCTTTGTCTCAATCTACCGTGCTAATATCACAAACACCATTGAAAGATTAATACACGGTGCATCGAACACGCATAGAGGCAGTACTAAGATGCGCGAAGATTTTCCACGAACGCGGAATAGAGAAAAACGAGTTTCCGCATAAGCCGCGTGATGTGGGACGCAACTGAGCAGACGTTGAAATATGATTTGTTGCATAGCGAGCACGTATTATAATGCCTTATTTTTGCGTACATAATTTTATTCGCGAAGAACTTTACCACGCCACGCTACGATACGCGATAACCAATTACCATGCGCTCGCGTGACGGCAACTCTTGTTCTCATAGGCGTACGCGTTTCAACACCACAATTTCCTCTCGTCTAAAATTATAGAGGCAACCAGCGTAGACTAAAATTGTTCGAAAAAGAAATACATTGCTCGAAGATTATACTTGACCATCAATAAAATTGCAAAAATAGTGGATCACTGATGTGTTTTCACTACATTGGAAAGCAGCGCAACGCCGTGGACAATTAGGAAGTAGCCATACAAAGGCCATTCGAACTCACCCTACAGAACAAAAAATCACCGAATTGAAGACATTCAAAAATAAAAGAATAGATTTTCTAAGAGAGAGAGAGAGAGAGATGTACTTTATCTGTCCACTTCACTCATAAAAATTGTTCACAATTGTTGAGAAATATTTTTTATTGACCTAGAAACGTACGTACACCGCACGCTGTTCGGGTACGATCACAATAGAAGTACCGTATCGAAGAGTTCTAGGTAAATCTATCCTTTCAACGATGATATAATAAATCTTCCATATTGTGTATTTCTCTTTTGATTGTTCGAGATATTATATTCTTGAAAGTGTGCGTTATTCGACAATAGTAAAAGGATATACACGCATATTATGTATACCTATAACCACGAGACGCAGTGTCCGAGACAGTGCTTCGAATCATCAGGAAGTAATTATATATGTCACAATGTGATATAATCCCTGAATCAATAAGGGGTGTATTTATGAACCAACTGGATAACGGGGATCGTTCAGGTAATTTATCTGTTTTCGACAGGTATAGAGGAAGTTGTATTGCGTTTCTGAAGGATACGCTCAAGGATTTTCTTCGCCCTTTTGGTGACAAGCGTAAAATTCGATAAGAAATTATAGTTTTTACCAATCACGAACATGTTCATGGTATGTGAACTCGGGAAGCCCTTAGGAGTCTACGTTTAAAAAATTCGGCTGCACAATACCGTTTGACTTGAGAACGTTATGGGCACGTGTACGCGCAACAACAATTGCAGCGACGAGGAAGCTACTAGAATGGTTTTCGAATGTCTTGAACACCTCGGTTGAACGGAATCGAGAGAAACTGACCAACTTCGTAATAGTCTGTAAAAGTGAATATTAATACCGTACAGGTGCGTAATGAATTGGGAGGATTAGAATTCACTCTATTGACTTCTTCAAGGTCGGGACACGGGCTGAATATTGACCACATTTTCAAACTCCAGGGTCTCGTTCCTTTTGCTTTAGTCGCTATACCTCTAAATATATCGTCCGCATACTGAAGACGAAATAATCACAGACTGAACATTAACGAGGATTTTAATAAATTCCCCTCTCTCTCTCTCTCTGGAATTGGCAACAGACGAATTTTCAGTTCTTCTTTCTTGTCTTAATTCAACCTCCTTCTCGTTCAGTATCTTTTCTATGAGTTGGCACTCTTCAGCATGGATCTAATGAAACAAGAGAACAATAAAATTTTATACAGAAAAAAAAGTCATCAATGATATGTTTACTGAAATTGGACTCACAACAGAAGGCTCCGAAAGCGCTCATAAATAATTAAGAAATGGCGAAACTTAGAGAAGATCCCACGGGAATAACAGCTTGAAATCTGTAAAATTTTTTGTTGAGCATGAAGAAATTGAAGGATCACTAAAAGTCAAAAACTTCAGCAATACTTAAGAAGAGGCTAGCCAGCCGCCCCGGGTCGAGTGACAAACCCACCGCCCGAATGAGATGGTTTGTGGATAAGTGAGATTTTACCATTTTGTATGTCTATAAGCTGTATAGGCTTGGAAAATCTTTTGTCAAGTTCGGTGACGTCATCAGTGACCTTGACCTACTTTGGAGGCGGTAAAATTAAGGCCTTCGCTCCTCCGGAACCAGAGCCAACAGACAATATAGCAGGCTATACTAGGGGCTTTAATCATACTTCATGTAAGCTCATCCTAAGCTTGATTTCAGGGACTTGAAGAAATTTAGACCTGTGCAACAGGCTTAGCTACTTGGCCGTAGAATATGATAAACAAGAATCAGAGAGAGGTGTAATATAGCGTCAAAAGCTTATAATAGGCTCTTTCGGCGAATAAGTGGAGTAAATGAGCTAGTAAGCCTAAAATAGAGTATCTAGACTGATACTGGATTAGAAATGGGCCGAGCAAGTAAGCCGGGAAGCCATTCATTCACGACAGGGGCAAAAAGACGTCACTATGGCATCATCATAACCGAGATAGATGTATAGAATCGATTCCAATTTGTCAATATAATATAACAAAAAGTAGCCTACTAGGGAAGTGAGAGGCGAACGAGCTCAGAATGAGCAGGCTCATTAGCTGGCTAATGCCTCTGAGATTCTGGAGAAACGAATTCTTTCTCTCTTCTTCTATAGTAAATTAGGACGGTTGAAGGAAAGGGAAGGAAATTTTGCAAAAAAAAAGTTCAATTTGACGGATGTAGAAGATTTTGTCCATAGATTTTTGTTCATTGCGAAGGAGCCTGAAGGTATGAGGACAGTTGCGCGATTTGATACCGGAGATAATCATAAGTACATGGGTAGGTGGAAGAGTTATAATCCGAGACGCGTCCACACTACAATCCTTATCAATACAAGCAAAACTCAAGCTCCAGACTCGATTTTCACAAGAGGGAATGTAAATGTATGAACTGAAATTACTAACGTCAATATTTTGACCGTACCGACTAACTACAAAATATAATTTTGTTCTTCTTATCCAGCTGCAGTCAACATTTCAGCTACCAATTATGCTGGACACGTACAGTCATTTCCCCTATTTCTTACATTTGTATTACGCCCATCGAAAATGTACAAGCCCAGGAGCGCGAACCTTCCGAACGACTTTTTTACTCTCAAGTATTCGTAATTCAGCCGCGGAACAGCAGTTTCAAATCATTATTTTCGTCCCTCCTCCGTCGACGCGTACCGACGGTAATTTAGCATCAAAATGAACTTTCAACGTGCCTATAGTTCATGAGACGTCATTAGTCGCGACATCAATCACTCCTGCAGAACATTTTAGGCCTTATAAACGCTCTCCCAGTACTGATGTTTATACGCGCGCGAGATATTCGTTCCCAACCGAAGTTCAAACTACCTGACTTGGCTCCTTCAGAAAACACAGTAACCATTCTTTTTCCAACAGACAATACAATAACTACCGTAATACTCGTACCGCGCAGTATATAACAGAAAAATATTCCGCATTAATATTTCCAAAATGTATTATAGATTCTTTATGCATCCGTATATTATTAATATGTCACAATATAGATCGCTTTTGCTTTCGTGCCGCCTTATATTGTGTTTTGCCGTACTCCGTACTAGAACTATAATCGATTCATCCTTGCGGAAATGTATTTGGTGACATTATATTATACATTTGCCCTCTTTTCCTTTTTCTTGTCTACGCTATTATTCTGTCAGGACGTATGCGCAGTTCGGAAAGAAAGAATCATTTTCCTCAATTTCATAGACAGTCGGTTAGAGATTACTAGAAAAAATTATGTCAATATTTGTTTACGCGCGTGGTCCTTCTCTCGCAAAACGAGGAGGGCTGAACAGTTTTTTTTTTTCTTACAACATCTTTACAATAGGAAAAAATGTCCTTTTATCGATGTAGCCGTGTACTCTTTACGGCTATTTGTTTTCCGATACAGTAGACGCGCCGAAAATATTATCCGCATGTAATAATGTATATTATAGATGCTTTGGGGGTAAGTCTTATTTTCGAGAACTCTAATATAGATACGCCTCGAGACAGCAGGTAATAAAAATAGGCGCACTGCGTTCTATACTAGTATATTTACGTACAGTTGCGGTACAATGGGCCCCTCTGTCTCCTTCCTTAATAGAAATTAATGAGCTACTGAACATCAGCTATCGTGTTGAAGAAAGGTAATTTTGAGGGAATAATACAAACATGTAAGATATGAACGCATCTATCATAGTTTTCGCGATCCTTTTAGTCGTAATAATGAGGGAATTCTTCTTCGATTTATCAAAATTTTGTCTCATGCAATCGTGGCGAGCACCGACGTAAGAGAAAGATCGGCTTGTCTAGAACAAGAAGGAAAGCACAAAATTTGACCACAAACTTGTCACAATATGTCCCGCAATATTTTCCAACGGTTAATTCACACAAACTTGTCTCTGATTTCGAAAGAATGAGCACCAGAAACTTTTGAAGATTTGAAGTTAAAAAAAGCCACGCAGGGAATTTCGTTGACATACTCGAGAAGTATATCAAAATTTTGTAGATTTTCTATACTGTCACTTACTCCTACTTCGAGCTATACCATCCGCATAAAGTTGCACCAGACTTCGGAATGTCGGGTTCGAACACTCACCTGCGAACAAAAGAAACGAAAATAAATTAGAAAGAAAAACTCAACAATTTAGTGGCTTACAAATTAAAAATCTTCAAAGAGGAGGGGGGGTCGATGAAAAAACTCGTGCGAAAAATTTGATCATGTCGTCGGGATCCCAACCCCAGATCGGGAGGTTGGAGCAGTCGTTGGGTTCAGATCAAGAAGAAGTGACCGAATTTTTCGCCCGAGTTATTCATTTGCCACTTCCTCTTCTCTAATATTGCCCCCGCACGTTATTGATGGGCCTTTCGTTAAGAATACTTCTTCAAATAATACTAATGTAACAAAGTACCTTGAAAAGTTCAGGAAAAGTAAAAACCGTGATATTTTCAAGAGGAAGGAAGGAAGGTCCAAAGAGAACACAAAAACTTGGAATATTTGGTCAAAGAAGAATGGGAAGCTCAAGGGCGTAATTATTTTCTTTCGTACGAATTTGTAACCTAGTCTTCTCATTGGCTTCGAGGTACTCTTGGGTGACGCTTGACCTTGAAATACTTCAAAGCCTCAGCTAAGTTTCGCCCATCAAGCCAGATGTGGCTGGACCCATTCTCTCCTAGCTCCGAAGCTAGTTTGATCAATTATCTTTTGTCTGCCTCTTTTTTTCTTCTACTCCCATGATATACACGGATTTGCTGAACCCTACTTCCAATTTCAGCATAGGCGCACACATCCTTATCTTACACTGGTTCATTCATTTGAGTGTTTTGTTACATTTCCCTTTCACCTTATTTGCTACACGGCCGAGTCCTAGTGAAGCCGTCTCCATTTAGGGTAAGGTGTCATCTCTCGGGATGAGAAATTCCACTTTCCGTTCTATTCCCCCGCCCTCTCCTCTCTCGCTTCTCTCCTCTCCGCAGATTTCTTATAATTATACTATCTGTTTCTCTCTCATCCTCACTTGCTTTGCGAGACTCTCCTCATTCTATCAATCCGATCTTCCAACGAATTCTCATTCTGATACACTTGCCGAGTTCTTCTTGATTCTATAACTCATTTCCATGGATCTACGTAATGAACATGACGGATCTTGCCGCAAATCAACCACTTAATCTCTTTGCCTCCTGAAATAATCTCAAATCCCTTCACTGCTCCCTAATCCTCTCCCATGCTTCGATCTATTGAAAAATCTCCAATCCCTTCGTCTACTTCGAACCGCCCAGATGCTATCCTAAGGTCATACCTGTCTCACCCATTTCCTCCCCCTTCACTCCTCTCACCCTTCCATGCCTGTACTGCAATACTGACGATCTGTCCATGCGACACTTCATCCCTTGCCCAGCTCTCGCAAAGATCCGGCTTGAATTCTTTCCAACCTGTCTAGAGTAGGCCATCCCCGTCTTACCCACTCTTTCCTCCTTTCACGCCTCTCACTCCCTTCAAACCTACACTGCAATCCCATGGCTCAATCCGTTCAACTTGTTTTCTCTTACCGGGTATTTGGAAATATTCGACTTTACCAGTCTGTCTCCCACTGTATTAAAAACTCCATTAACACGAGACAATTACCCTCGATCCATCGATTTCTACAACATCATATAATTCCTTGCGTAGCCAAGCCCATGAAAAAAATCCCTATTTTGATACACATTCTACCGACGTCGCACTCTTGGAAATTATTTTGAATAAATAATATGTAAAACAAAATTTCATTAAAAAATTATGGTAACTTCAAAATAGTAACATTGATTTTTCTAAGAGTTCATAAAACCCTTTTTTTTTTTCCTTCAGCACAATAGCATAATGATATTCAACTTCCGAAGATTTCACTGCACTCGTAATAATCCCCAAATGTGAGATTCCAATACCCAGATACGAGATTCACCCCTCTCCGGACATAACGTCGACGATTCTCCATTCAAAGCGGTCGAATGAAAAGATATGCGTGAGTATGATGCATAGATAGTAATTTACAATCCAAAATTACATGTACGACAAAAAATAATTACAAATAAAGAATAACGATATACGCCGAGTCGACTATCCAAATCCCCTCGAAATAAGCCATTAGCGCCATTCTGTATACATCATCGCTTGGGAAAAATCACGAGGCAGGATTATACGCCCGTACGTTCTAGGATAACCTTTTTTTATGGCGCCCCTAAATAATATACATAAAAATAAAAGAAAGAGACGATCATCATCAAATCAGCACCGCACAACAGTTAATGCTCGTCGATATATGCGAGAATAACTTTTTGTACAGCATATACGCTGTCTAAAATTTATAGGTTGACTATCTTTCAAATCGAACCTAGGACGAGAATGGAAACACGAAAAGTAACGATAGAAAAGGATAAAACCTTGATAGAGGAGTGATGTTCGCGGGGGTAAAAAATATTTGGACGCAACGTGACGTACAAATCTGTACAAGTATACCCGGCTATAAATCCATCTAAACCAGATAATAGAGACACTTTTTGTATCCAGAAAAATTCATTCATGTTACTCCTATAGGTATTTCAACCCCTCTAAAGACACGGATCAAGTTTTTAAAACAAACGAACAAAAAAAAAAAAATAGGTGGAAAAAGTTACGAGGAGTGAAAGGGGCGAAAGAGAAACGCTTAACGAGTTAATAAATAATCTACAGACCAGTAACTGTCCATTCAATCCCCATATTCGATATTTTGAAATTATTATCAGATCACGGTTCATTATCAGTATCCACCCTTGACTTTAGTTGGTCTACTTGTGAAGGTAATTGGTACGATATTACAGTAAATTTGTACGCGAGATTTAACGGAACATAGCGAGTCGAAACTCGCAACTCATGCTTTCTTTTTTAGGCGGGTATGATACTTTTTTTCTTCATTCATGAATACAATTCCTTTAGAACAGTTTGTGGCAAAATACGGTTTTTCATATTTCGTCGTTTTCACGCGTCATGAAAATCGATAGAAGTTTTGCCGTTTTTTTTCTCTCTCCTTCTTGTGATCATCCTTCCATATCTATGTATAGCAATAATTTCCAAGTTTTTCAGCACTATAACTGGATTAGATTTTTTTCACTTCATTGTTCACAATCCATCTTTCAGAAAACAACGATATAACTGTACGTATAATTAACGTCAAGGTTTTTTCTTTTATACTATTCTTCCTACATTTTTCTCTTTCTTGTTTCTTCATAAATCAATTTGAACATTTTTGAGAATTCGATCCGGAATATTGATATCAGTACATAATTATCATTACGTGTAATGACATGAAAGAGAGAGGAAGGAACAAGGATCAACGATGCAGGTATCCTCGGAAAGAGGAAACATTTTTAGAAACAAATTTGGGAAGCAAGACCGAGGCTATGGGCATGATTTCAATCGAATTCGGGAGTTGCTTCTCCCCTCGAGCAACAGGAAAAGGTGACGAAAGCGCGGTTAGAAAGATCGATGACTCACACTTCTTGATGAAAACTTTTGATAACATAATTTATACTCAAAGTTCATTTCACGTGATAATCAACTATTTTGGCTATTCAAGGCGTCATAATTTAAAGCTTTCTCTGTCTACAGGGCATGGAATTTACCAGGAAAAAAGGAACAATTGAACCGGACAGCGCGAGCGTTGCGCTAAAGCGGAAAAAGATCGAAACTATGGTGGTGGGAGAAGCATGGACAAAATAACACGGCAGATTTGGCTTCCTCATAACTCATAAACGATGCCCACAAACACATAATTTACAAATTAGATGAGTTGACGGCAGATTCAATTCCGCTTCATCGAATCATCTCGAATGCTTGATCTTCTTCTCATACATTGCTCTAGTATCGGTATATTTCAAGTATTCGGTGAAAGGACACTAGTGTTGAACGAAAGACGCGCGTTGTTATTTGAATAGACAATAAATGATGATTCGAGACTGGAGATGATTGATGAGAAAACTCTTGGCCACCCAATTTAGCACGTTTTCATCTCAACCTTCCTAGACAATTTCAGACCCGAATTGAAGGACGAGGTAAAAGAACCGTGGGCCTTCTCCACCAATTGAGGACCCCCAACACATTATTTTTCACTTGTTTCTTCATCACTCAAGAAACAAAGGAACGGCCAACCATTGTCTCTGCAATTTAAAAAAAGTCGGCTTTTCGAAATTGTTTTGCGTGTCGTTACTGTATTCCGTCCTTAATTCTCAAATTTGCATCTACACGACGGTATGGGAGCACAACTTTTCGCGAGGGTCCGACTTTATCACGCTGCTTCAGAAATTTAGTCTTCCATCAACAATGTGAGGTTCTAAAGGATTAATTCAATGTTACCACATTGCGTTTTCTTCATCTTTGTAGAGAAGCAAGACTTCCTGATTGCCTGAAAAGACTGGGTCGAAGGTCTCGGAAAAAAATCGTGCTCACCAAACAGGCATAAAAAGGAGTCTCTAGGAGGCAATGTGACAGTAAGGCACAGCGGACTGATTCAAATTAGTGAAGAATTGTACGCCCTAATAGAAACAGAAGACAAACTCGTGGATTTGCCTAGTATTGGTGGAGGTACAACAAACTCGAATGAAGGAAAGGGGATGACGTTGCAGGGACTTTGGACACCAATGAAATATGGGAGAGTAAGAAGAAGACCAGTTGGATTGTTTCTGGAACAGTCAATGCTCTACACCTCTACTCTGTGTGCCGTGGATTTGTGCACCTTGCCCGTGGAGAGGGAAAACACAATTGTCAAATGTTCCTTTCATAATTTCGCGATTTGGCAACCTATAATTTCACAATGCTTTCGCGGTGATTAAGATAGACCAAAACACAAACTGGTAATTTTCAATTTCAGAAGGCGTTCTAGCAGTTTTCTCAAACACTCAGAACCTAAATTTTGCGTTTTGGTTCTTTTGACAAATGAACGCCGCGTTCTGGTCACGTATACATTTTATTGAGGAGGGGCCTATCCTTGGAAAACGTTGGCAAGCGCATTTGCGTCCATCTTTTGTGACGTCATCATTTTGGGAGAAGTGTCCCGGAACTCCCGACTTTGATGACGTCAACAACTTGAGTTGAATTGGGTCGCATAGAAGGGGGAGAGGTATCCTCTGAAAAATTCTACCTCCAATTTCAATGACACCATCAACCGAAATTAGGTTGGATTGCAAAGAAGAATTTGTCTAGGCTGGAAGATAGTGAAGGAAATGATGAAAGTCAGACTATAGGAATTTTTTGAGGCCAATGCAAGTTCAGTAAGAGGCTTCAAAAGATACTTACTGTTTTGTATTGTACAACATGATGAATAAGGTATATTATAGAGAATGAAGATTGTTAAGCATATCAATATCCTCTCTTACACGGCTGAAGCCTGCCTTACAGCAACTTCCATTCTTTAGGCCACACGTTTCCTTTGCATCTGTATTTGCCCCACAAAGTATTTCATACATTGAGCATAACATACTTATATTACGCCAAGATTTGTGTAATTGCTTAGTTCCTAAAATCGGCAGCTTTTTTGTCCAATCCATGAAACCAGTAACAGCACTACCACATTATTAAACTCAAAGTTTTCCTAATCAAATTATACAAAATATTTTCAAATGAGAGCACCTCCGAGCCCCTGCAGCGAAAATACTCGCTAAAATTATGAACAAATCAAAAAAAGAAAATTAGAATCAATCCTAATTAATAATCGAAATCGAAAGGTCCCCTTTGAAACAGCCTTCCTGTTCCCTATTTGCCTCAATTCTTACCAGACTCACGGGGGAAGTGGCGTTTCAACTCGTTGCGTTCCCGCTACTTGCGATCGCTTTCCGCCCGTAAAGAGGTATATTACCTATTTCGTACTATAAGGGCTCAAAACTTGACGCGTTCTGATCACGGTGATCCGATTTCTTAACTTCTCGGGAAGATATTTTACCATTGCAGAGGACCGAGTTAAAAATATTGTGTGCAACAGGAACGTTCACCTCGAGAAGTTAGCGTTTCAAGACCAATTCAATCCCGAGATCAATTTACGCAATATTGTACATCATTGAACGATGTCAGGATGATATTTTGAATACAATAAACCGACGCTAAATTATTTTTCGTTTCAATTTTACACACGAAACGTTCGTCTCGCTTCTTGTAATTTCGAACGCCTGGTTTAGAACAATAATACTCGAATATTCCATCGCGAAGGCGTTCATCTCGGTACCTATCCGTGATACGGATGGCGCAATGAATAAGATAATTAATTGCTCGATTAATTAACAAAATGATACGATATATTTTTTAGAGGTCGCGTAGCAAAATAGAATCCGAATTTACAACTTACATATTAATATACCTTCGTTTCTTTGTCTTTTTCCACTCATTTCTTTTTTACTTTATTGTCTTATTATCTACAGATAGATGAATTATATAAAATACAGAGCGTATAGATATCATACAGAGCATTGAAAAAAAAAGGAAAGGTCACGCTCCGGGTAATGTCGATTCCTTGAAATTTGAAACATGATTTCTACTCAAGCGTTAAAAGTGTAATCACGCATAATGCTTCTACGAATATACACTTAGTACATTTTTTTTCTTTTTGTATTTCATACTCGATACCTGAAAAATATCCTTCATCATGATCGGAAGACGAGATGCAGTACGAATATTTTATGTACGCGGCCAGAATTCATGATGACGGTGGTCTGTTAAAGGAATGAATGACGACTGGTATTGGATGAGGCTGCCGAGTCGAAGGAGAGGAGGAAAACGAAAACTGAGGGTAGGAGAATTTTTTCATCATCAACTCAGTTGGGAATGAAGATCTTCTTGCACTGCTGACATTGTGAAAAATAGAATATGTTTCTTTTGATGATAATTATGCTTATTAATCTGGAGGATTACAGATGTTGATTCAATTTTGAAGGTATGCAATGAATGCTCCACTTTTAGTATTTTTACGTAGTTGAGAGATCAAAAAAAACATGCTATCAAATTTTGCATTATGAGAAAGATGTCTTCGACGAAGTATGTTTCTCGCTCAAATTATTACTGTCATTAAAATGTGTGCACTTTATTATCACAGAAATAATTTATGTGTATTGATTTAAAATATTTCACGCTTCATTAAAATAATCTCAAAGTTTATATCGTTTGCATCATTATTATTTTTTAATCTCATTTCAAAACTAATGAATAAAACCCGTATATTTCAATTTTTTCTGGAAAACATCAAGAGATGGCATTTTTTGATTCGCAATTTTTTTTTCCCCAACACGAATGCGATTTCTTTGCGAGGTCGTATTTCCGCGCGTCGATCGTATAGAAAAATCGTTTTTCTTCGTAAATTTCTACCTATAATACTTTGTATTTAAGTGGTATACATTATACGTATTATAGCTGAGTTATAAAGTATAGATATCCAATATTTATGTATTTTTGAAAGGAATTTCAAATTACTTTTAAATATTATATAGAAAACGTTACGCCATAAATTTGAAATAAAATCGAACGCAGCTGACAATATTTCTTCGTTTATCATACAGCTGGTATCTTTGTATATCTATGAAAAAAACAACGAACGACCAACAGCAACTCCCTAATTAGTATAAAATCGTATACATGCATATAGTATAATAAGCAGTCACAAAGCTCACATTTGGAATGTGATATCCTTATAAGTATATAACGTGAAGATTTAAAACAAAAAAAAAAGAGAAGAAATATAAATACATAAAAACTCGTTTCTATTGCACTGCATACTGTATAGTCTACTTTGATGTGATGCACTGTGGGCATCGAAATGATGTATTTTCCGAGTTTCATGGAACCGATGGACGAAGATGACTAATTTTTTATCTGCGCGACTAAACTGTATACGAGTATATGCCATCGTGAGAATTGACCACGACATTATTTTCTATCTTGTCCCTCATCCTATTCGAGCCTAATTCTAATTATCTTCGATGCGGCATGTCTTCAAAAATTTATTTACAGATCACGTTTCTTCGTTAATTGGTCGAGTATCCCGAGAAATTGAGGGCCTCGGTAGTTCGACGTCGAGTCATTTCGAACCCGCGTGAATACTGTTCGCCGCTTTTCATCGCTGAAATCTTCAATTCGAAAAACTTTCTTGTCGAGAGATTGCGCTGTCAAAATTTTATCGGTATTTTACCCGCGGGTGGCAAAAGAATTTCGTTTATTCCATCATACATTTCTAGACAGATTATGTCTTCACAAGGCAGAATGGAATTGAGAGTTTACGAGGGAGGGAAGGAGGAAAGAGGGTGGAAAAATATTGAGGAAAAACGAAGCGTTCCTAGAAAATGAAATCGATTTCAAGAAGCATAAACCACGAATACTGAATGAATTTTAAAAAACTATCCGGGAGAGAGTCTGTGGTAATGAGTCCAATTGAAGGCCTTTGTGAGAATGAAGGAGACTTCACGTGGAACTCACTCGTGAACAGACTTTTTGGAGCTCTTGTCATATTCGTTGCGATGCAATTTATCGAGATGCGAATTCACGAATCAGGCAAATCAGGAGAAGAACTTGGACTTGTATAGATCAGGACGAAGACTAGGAAAATAAGGATGATAAGCATTATTTTCATAAAACACTTTTTACTAGTTAAAAATAAAGATCATGTTTCAAGTGAATGAAAGAGTGATTTCCACTTTGCAAGTGCCATCACTAAAATTAAACTCGAGTAGCAAGCTCGTGATCGTTGTGTTTATTCCATAGTTTAGTATGTCTCTATATAGCGAATAACAACCGGCAAAGATCAAGAAGGGGGAAAGGGGTGTACCCCGCCGCTAATATTCATTCTAAGTAGTCGGGTAGAAACTTACCAAGTCTATGACGTCATCAGAGTAATCCCTATGTAGGTCAAGGTCAATCAAAGGTGACTTTATTGGAATGAGGAGGTAAAATCACTCGCTAATAACCGCTCTGGGTGCCTCGGGTTTTCACGCACTAGTATCGCCTTTAGGTGAACTTCTATCTAGGACAATATTGTGAGATACGCTTCTTACCTCCCCCATTTTCACCAGCCTAGTATGCTAAAATAAGATTGAGGCTCGAAATATTATTTAACCCTGGGTACACTCATGCTCTCGTTTCATTGTACCTTCGAGATCGACAAAAAGTAAAGACAGTAGCTTTCCTAAAAATATGCGTCAGGAATGAGGCTGGAAACGAGGGAAGAGTAACAGGGATAAAGCATAGTGAGAAAATAGAAGTAATTTTGATAGTAAGAAAAGCTCACACAGCACCGATATCTGCAGAAGGAGGGGAAGGGAGAGGGCTGAAAAGATTGGCGGTGTGGGAAGAGCCTCTTTCACTTCACTAATTTTCCATCAGCTATTGATTCACAATACTTTCACGACTAATCAAGTCAGAATCACCAAGTGGGAATGGAAAGGACCAACCATATAATTGAATCGACGCGATTCACACGCTCCCTTCCTCCTCGTGTCCGTCTCACGACTTCGTAAGAACGTAGCTAAGAATACAGCTAAATGTACGATTTACTCCTCGCCATTCCTCAAATCAATTCTAGTGAAGTTAGGCCTATTCTACGTTACTCAGGTATATCTATATTGATACTAAGCCTATATAAGGGCATCATACTAGCTTTAAATACGAAAGCTTAACCAAGTTTTAACTAGACCTGTACAAGGTACTTTATATCAGATTGATTGAGCCTGATTCATACTATTTACGCTTGCTCGGAAGTCTTTCAGCCTGACATACAGTCACTTAGATTTATACTAGGCAATGATGAGACATGATTTTCATTAATTTGGCTTGGTCAGGAGATTTTCTACGTATTTAGGAGAAAGATTGGTCAAAAAAGAACATTTGAAAGAGGAATACAGAAAGAAGCCAGAAGATGTTACCAATAAGAGTTGTCACTTCTTTCCAGAATTTTTTTTTTTCCAAAAAAATCAAAAATGAAAACAAACACTGGCGCTGTCCCTGACTCTCTCGCCGTGTTCCTGTTTTCTTCCAAATACTCAAAACACCTGAAAATTCCACTCAACCTCAAAGAATCCTTTCTAATTTGAAAAACGTAAACACTTCTACTCCTTTACCCACTTGCGTTCGAGATGAAGTTTCTGAGTCTTTTTGAAAACGGTCACTTGTCAAGGTTATCGAAGTACTTTTCAGTCCATTACTCGGTTCAAACGAAACCTTCAAACTTCATACTGGATTTAGATTACGAATGAAATCGAAATACGAATTTTGTACCCTTGAATACCTTCCAATTTTTAATTTTCGCACTAAAGCAAATTTAAACAATTTCCAATCAACTGGAATATTATTTCGCCTCAGCATGGATACGAGCATGTAGAAATTTATTCTTGGCATACAATTCATCGATGACTCACTGAACATACTTTAAGGAAGATTCGAAAAATCATCAGACTCTGAATCCTATCTGTCATATTTTCCCTTCTGGGAAGAAGGGAATTAATTTCAGGAGAGTAACTTGACCACATGGAACTCAAGTTCCCTCTCTATTTCGATAAACAACTTCGTGTTAGATCACTATACTTTCCTCCCCACCCAATGTAGGCTCTGGTAGTTTGATACATTCGGTCCACGCTTTGATTCAGCGCCCTCTTTTTTTGAAAACGTCTTAATTCAATTTCACCTACGTCAATTTTAAGCACCAATAATCGGTCAGCTTCGCCCAGTTGAAGTGAAATCTTCTTCAATTGCCACCCGCACGCTCTGACCTTTGCAAAGGCTAAGAATCGCATGTACTCAAAGTCCGTGTACGCATCTTTTCACCAACCTAAAGATGTAACAGACACGATACAGCGAATACGCGCAAGAAAAGACTCCGTCAAACCGCAGCAGCCACTCTTCTCCAGTATCACGCAGCACACGCACACAAAGAGCGTTCAACACGCCGACTGGAAATGCGCGCACGAGTTCCGCACCTCTCGCGGCGTATTCCCGTCTCGCAGTTATGATTATTATATCGCGTACACACCGACGACGGGTATTATTCGTGTATGAGCCGGGGCGTTATATTTCTCTCGCGCGCTGGCCATCCCCCCATTCGATCGTTCTCGTACCCAGCCAGAACCTTGTCATAACGTCGCTGCGACGCACATAAATAATAACGTGTCGAAGGAAGCAAACCGCATTGGTGGAAAGAGTACTTTATATTCTTTATATGTGTACGCGGCGGTTTACTTACAAGCTCCACCTATCGACGAGGCGGCGTTTAACTGGCTTCGGAGAAAAGTAAAAAAGAAAATAATATTAAGCTTTATATAATCATAATTCTTGGTGAAGAGCGAACCGAAATATCCGACGACGGCGCATATACAATATTTTAGACGAGTAGGGGACGCACGCAATAGACCAACGACGTCGTCTCTTATTAATTTATAACCATCGAGTGAGTCGTTTTCTCGACGTTCTTTCGTTTATCAACAAGTATAATACGCGTATCAGAAATCTTGAAATAGTACGAATGTATTAATTACGCTCTCGTATATGACAGTCTTTGAGCAGTTGGTTGAATTTGAAAATATAAATTTCACGAAAACTCGAAGACTTTCATGCGCTTCGTTTATATTTCAGGTTTCATTAGTCTCATTCAAGCTCAATTACTCGGCGTAATGAGGAGCGTATGCGCTGCAATTTGAACAACTTAATGAAAATTGAACACTCGAGAACCGTGCGGACATTTTTACAATCATTTTCCGAGTAACTCGATTATATCAATAACTCCCCGGCGCCTTGAAAGTATTGTGCATAGGCAATTTCACCGCCATCTTATTATACTAACTGCGACTTTCGATCCTATAAATCGTACATAAGCCAGATATATTATACGACCATTATTTAAATAATCGTTACTGGAGTTTAAGATACATTTTCCTCATATCTTAAAACCAACTAAATGAATAAAAGTCGTTGATTGTGAAGAACATGAACGGTAACAACGCTCATTGGCAGTCTGCCCGTCGCATGATGTGCAATTGTTCATAGCGCTTATGGTGAATTATTCGTAAATATATCATACGTTTCACTCCCTAAAAACGTTCTTATATGTAATTAATCCGCAATAATAGAAAAAAAACTTGAAAAATCGAGTATCATGCGCAAACCGCATACAACCTTCGCGCGTACAACCGAAAACTTTTGAGAGAGTCGAACTTCACTTTTTATGACGTTTCCAAATGTACCCCGTAATCAAGAGTGACAGTTCAATATTTTTGTACAGAAGTCGGAACGTTAAATTCGTCTCAGAAAATTGTCGCTAATTCGTTCTTCCGCTTCGTTTGTACACGAATATAAGCCTATACGACAAATGAGATACACGTTAACTTTCGTTCGCGTAGATGTGTATGGGGTATAGCTGACGAGTGAAGTATGATCGAGATCAGGGTCAACGATTCGCATTTGCATGTCAGACGAATGTAAAACAATATATTATGTAATTTACTGCTTGGCTGGCAACGATACAGTTGTTTTACACGATGAACTTTCAGAATGGTGGATGAACTATGCTTTTTTTTTTTTCTTTTTTTTATTTTGTCGAGAATTTTGCTTTAATTGACACGAGTTTCGCTGGCGGCACGAAGTTCAGCGGTAGAAAGCCTATGAGGACCGAATAACCGACCCAATCGGAAGTATGTACGCCGAGTACGATAAATTTACAGATATTTCATTATCATGAGAAAGTCTTACAGAATCTCAAAGTCATAGGAGAACGAGGGATGTACTTGACTCTAAAATAGAACAAAGCTCCTCGAAAAATACCCCAAATTATTCTACGACCAAAATATTAGCTCCAAGAACTATCCTCTTCGAAACGTTTTCAGCTCTTGAGAATCAATTTCTTTTTTGCTGTTCTATAAGATAAGTTTATACTCATGGTTTTATACTTGTCGACTATGAAAAAAATTTCCTTTGAAATTCTATTCGCTTAGACTGTTACTAATTTGCTTGCTAAATTTTCTACTTGTAGGTAGTTATTATCCTTAATACACCAAAAAGAGTCAAGCGCAGGCTTACCAACGCAGTAACGAACGGCTCTAAGAATACCAAAGTAATTCTTCTCCTTATGATTAAAACATGACAGAAAATTACTTCTTTTCAGGACTCGAAGAACTATTTTTCATAATTGTTTGCATTCAGAATATCCATAAACGTCCTCGTTCAGAAGCTTCAAAAAGTAATTCACACTGTGCGTTGAAAAACCATCTCACATTTATACCGGAATACAAGCGAGAATCTAGTGACTTTAAGGAGTATTTAAAACAACAACTATTGACTATTGAAGTTATTGTAGGGAGGCTGAGTGCAGCACGCTTGCCAACCTAGTTAAGATACCTTTTAGACACTCCTTTCTCGAATCAATGCACAACTTACCATAATGTGTACAATGCTTTTCTGCGATAAGAATGTGAGCTTTGCGTTACATTATTGTAAGTTGAATTATCCAAGGAAGGGAGCGTTTCTAGTTTCTTCTTCACAATTGCATCTCTATTTCCGTGATCTCCAGAAGTGGCTCCTACAGCTCTAACCCGTTTTAGTAATTAGATGTGATATAGAAATATCCTGGATTTGCATTACGCATGTTTGTGTGTCATCATCCGAAGAGCATGACCTCTCGATATCAGCATTTGCAGCGATATTTTCGGCAGATGCAGGAGCTTTTTCATTCCTGATGGTAAATGTCGAATATTTGTAACCATAAATCAATCCTACGTACAGGACCAAGTGACCAAAAAATAACATTATTGGCCTCTATTTTTTTTGAAAAAGTGACTTTGAGTAACTAGTCAGCCTGTCAAGGCCTCTAGCCCTAAATCAGCATTCTGATATATACTTCTAACAACATTTTCTTCTATCGATCCTGTCTTCCTGTACATTCAATGCCAAGCTTTAATAGTAAATTCGCCTCAAAAAAGCTCAACATTCATAAAAACTATCACCCTCATCGGGTAAGAACTCGAAATTTTTCCAAGACTCTAGATTAGGTCGAGACGTCTACTCTACTATGGGGTCAAAACCCTCTTTGATGACGTCACGAACTGCTTCCAATATGACGTCATCAGATGGAATTTCTGTTCTTTCTACCATGATTTCCCTTATCATTTGAAAGTTGTCGGTGAAAGGCTGAGATCAAGGCATGGCGCTCCCCTTACTGGTCTAAACTCGGGAAACTCCCGGGTTCTTTAACGAAGTTGGATGAATGGTGCAGGAAATTTGTTTTATGAGAACCAGGAGATTCTTAGGAAAAATTTCGACTCTCATATCCTTTAATAGTGAATGAACTTGAAACGACTTTCGATAGAGAAATTTCGACGCTAGATTGACGAAAATTCTTCTAAGTCCCCCCCCCCCCCCCGCCATCAATCTCAAGGTAGGTTACGGACCTGACAGACTACGTCAAGACGATCCTTCCTTCTTTTGACTCCCCTCTTTCTTCCCATTCCAAGATATATACAATTTTTCGAACCGTCCCTTTCTTTTCTCGTGTCAGATTTTAATTGAAAATGTTGTAAAAAATGTTAAATTATGAAAAATACGGTCGAAATTGGTTCTATACAGAGTTTTTTGCTTCAACCCCTAAAATTTTATAACGACAACGGGTAAATCTTTTGTTTCGCTCATTCGAAGGACATTTCACAAATTTTGACTAGTGAGTCTAATGGATGGCTCCTTCAGGAGAAAGGTGGACTGAAGAAATGACGTCATCAAGCCGCAAGAAATAATTACAATCAAGATACATTGATTAAAGACAGGGTAGGTTTAGAAATTCAATATTTCGCGGAGGAAGTATTTGGTTGAGCGACTATACAACTTTAGGATGGCTTTAAAATGAGAGCAGTAAACGAACAGAAAGAGAATGACAACTTGCTTGCGGGAAAAGAATAAGATGAAGGTGAAGGCTAATGGACGAAAGTGCTTAAAGAGGACCTGCATGTAGGCTGTAATGTAAAACTTTGATAACATGATAAGTTTATTAAAGCCAAAGCTACAAGTGATTTCAAACTCAACAAAAATTCTTCAAAGATGAGAGACTACGGGACAGACTAGAAAAAGAGTTAAGGAAACCCATTTCGGATGGCCGATAGGTGATGTTGGATATCTCATAGGTCAATTTCAACGATGACGACTCCAAAAGGATATCAAAACTGAAATTTTTCTCCGAGATTAATTATGAATTTCATAATCTCACAGCATGACTTGGAAACTTCAAAGAATAGGGACGAGTCCAAATGCACGGTCTACTTGAGGTCTCCATGAGCTTTTTCAAGACCCTTAAGATTTATTACTGGACGAAGTCAGCGGATAAATACACGTATCTTACAAAATGAAAAGAGGAATTTTCTCACTGTTGAAACGGACTAAACAGAACAGATAATACCTCATATTCTTCTCGGTCTTCAAAATTTTTAGAATTTGAATTATTGCACTCGAATGACTCAAACTTGAAGCTTGATTCAGCACTACCGGTAGTGAAATAAGATTTCATGAGAATCCTATTCTTGTAGTTCTTCAACAAGGTTTAATCATGTTTTAGAAGGATTAATGGATACGTTTGATGACCTATTATTGATTTTTCGATTTATGGCTGGCGCATGTCAACAAAAAAGTCAATCCAAACATATGCAACAATAAAATGTTTGAAGTATCTACCAATGCATCAAATCTTTCTTTGCCGTTTGTAGATAACCTGAAGCAGAACCGACAGAATCCAGAATGAAGTTTGTAAAATCTCAAAATCGTATTATTGCCTTACAGATTGAAATCCTCGTGTAAGCTGCTCGACACACGCACCAAACAACAGAATACATCGCACGTCGAATATTTTATCTGAGCTTACCTTCAAGAACGTCAAAGTACCAGCATCACTACACTTATCACGTAATCTATAGAACACGTTTTGCAATTTTGGCGCAATAAACAAAATTTTCCAATGTCTTTTACCGAATTCACTTTCGAAAAAATAGCCGCAAAAAATTTGAAGGGTGTAAAAATTTTGAATCCCTTCCGAACGAAAATTCGATTTTCTTATCAAATATAGGCGTAAAGTTCACCTTCTCGTCGATTTTTACTTTCAAATTATATCAACGTGCCACATTTTTGACGAGCACATAAATTCGAATCGACGATAACATTTTTCTTCGTTTTTACACGCGCGCACAATACCTACACGCAATGAAACCGCATATTTTCCGCGATCTTGTTTTGAAGATGATGATATCCTTTTTATACACACAAATATAACTGTATACTAACTGGTAACCGATAATACGAATTATTGAAATTCGATATATTATGCTAATGTTATCGGATTTATAAATTATTTAAATTTTTCGCATTAAATATGAATTTAAATTTATAATTCGACGGCGATTAATTTTATTCGTCATCGCGAGGCTTCGATATTCCATAAAATTTTTTAATCAAATCATACCTCGGCATATACGTTCCAAAAAATTCGACGTATTCCGAAAATAACTGATGTACATCTGAGGTCATGACGTGCCGATCGTAAAAATTTATAAATCGATACTAAACGATCCGGCATGATCGCCTAATCTCGCGTACTTTGTTTGCCCCGTGAAACGATAAGACTTACCTGCAACAAACGAGAAAAAGGAGAAAATTAATACAAGAATTAGCAAAAAAAGAAATATACAATAATATTTAACACAGATTAATGTGAATTTTGAGAGGAAGTTGTATCTGAATTTGTTCGCATCGTTGAGCATATTATCACCCTTACGATATCCACCAGCTTAGAAGGAAGGGCCTGCGAGCTTATTTTTAGGAGCACGTTCTCGTACAGGGGTAGCTTTTTGGATCCCTTGTATGCGGCCAGAATGAGACTGATATACATCGTTTCTAAATCACAGAGCTAACCATAAATTCATGTCTTGTTTGTGACGATGTTTATTTTTAAAACGAATATATACTGGTTACGTGAAGATAAATTGTTCGTTAATTGCAAAAATCCTTTCTATACCGACGCCTCATCCATCATTCTGAGAGCATAGTAAAAGGATACGAAGGGGGGGGGGGTAATGCAATGGAAAAGAGACTATAGTCACATTTCAACAATTGGAAAATTTCTCTTCCAGAATGTAACATACTTCAAAACTCCATACTTCGATCTCTTGATTATTTTTCTCGAGTTACTTTTGCGGATTTTCATGCGATAGGTCTTGTTTGAAATTTCTCCAAGAGTCTCTTCACATACCTCAAATATGAAGAATATTTCCAAGTATGTATCACAGCAAATTTCCACTGTCTAATTACATACCATGTACCTTCCTTGCATTCATCGGATTCAAAAAACCCTCTCACGCAGAGTCTGTGTACTCACCCCTTGTCAAGGATCCTTCTCATCACACTCCAGAGTATATTCAGACTCAGAAGTTATTCCAAATGGATGACGTCATCAACGTATTGGCCAAAAAAGATGACGTCGCAATGCGGGGCGACTTCTCTCTCGTCGCGAGGTATCAAAAGATGAAATTTAGTTTTGGATGTTACTCCCTTTTTTTCAGCAAATCAACTAAAGAAATTTTTCTAGGCTGGATCAAGTCCAGAAACTGTTCGGTCTCGTGCAACATGACGAATATTCAATTGTACGTACTGAGGTAGATATTTCTATAAGCATATCAATATTTTCTCTAGTAAAGCTAAAGCTTCTCTTACAGCAACTTTCTTTCTACGGCTCTTACCTCGGCAAGCCAAGATCCCCAATAGATTCGCCAAAAAATTATGAATTTCTATTATCTTATAGCCAAGCCTTGCCTATAGGAGAAAGAAAACCCAGGATACTGAGGCGTATGGCGACTCAGTCTTGTTTTAGAGATCCGGAGCTTTTTTTCTACCATTTAGAGCCCAAGAGATCTAGATTGTTCTATTCCAAGATCTAGAAAATAAATGATCTGCATCGTCTTGTTCCACTCAGAGAGATTTGGTTTTAATTTATTTCGTCTGTCTAGATCCAAAATGCAAAAGTATCCCCAAAAATAATCATGATATGAGTCTTCCCGACGAGATCCGTCCAGTACACCGAAAGAGTTTTCACCGAGTCAGTCTTTTTCAAGGAATGTACACATCACCGACAGGAAACTTCATCTTTCTTTTTTTGAGTTCATCGACGACTAAATTCACTTTTTTCAAGCAGCGGTCGATTTTTATTCGATAATTTGAAATATCGGTACTTGCAGGAAGAAACATGTTTGAAGGATTGCATATCTGGCTCATTGGTGGAGCTAAGTTATAGGAGGGAGACTTGGAACAATTTCGGCACTGGTTTGTGATTTTTCCATTCTAGAACTTTCAGCAGAAAGGAAAAAAGAAGCTCTTCAAAAAGTAGCCTATGAGCAGGCGCGGCATTACGGAAGGAAGATAAGAAAGACATATCCCCTTCCAAAATTTTAAAAAAATTCTGAAATTGCGCACCATATTTTTCAAGCGGAGCAATGGAATATCCCTTCCCCAAAATGTATCTCTAGAATCGCGCTTGTTTGGGTGCCCTGAAAATCCAGATGTCTACAACGATCAATTATTCATCTTTGAACTAGAGTGCGGTCGGCACATCATATAGTAATCGTAAATATGACGTAAATAAATGGGAATTATCGAAGGAAATCCATCCATTTGAAAGCTATGCAGCACTCTCGAACCGCTCACATTATCATTTCACGTAAAAATTGGCACATTAATTCTATAACAGGCGGTAAGTGCCAGGACAAAATATATACCATAATGGGCAGGAAGTGAGCACGACCCTTCGATTCGCTTTCCCGCCGCGATTCGATCTCTTTCTCGTCAATCGCGCACGTAAATCATAACACTCATATACATATGAATAGCGCATCGAGAATCTCTGAAGCTAAAGATTTTGAAATTCAACTCAGCTCGTAAAACACGTACCTATTTTGTACGCTTTACATGGCGATTTACAGGGAATCGCGCGATTAAAAAAAAATTAGCATCAAAGCGAGCGAGACTAAATGCTGTGTACGTATTGGTGCACACACGCACACGTACAAAGAAGGAAGACATTCGAGGAATACTTTCAACCGGTTTCCCATACGATACACTACCATATAATATCGCAGTCCTGCGAATACGTTGTGTACATTTTATACATTGGCGAGTAAATGCGATAATGAAAATTACGAGCTACGAGAGCGATATTTTCAAATCCGAGTCTCACCAGCAAGGTGTGCGAGAGTGTGCGTGTGTGTCTATGGTATACTCATATACCTTACATCAGAATAGGTTTGTTCGCACGTTATAAATATTTTGTAGGATAATATTTTATTATATAAAAATTTATACAAGCATATACGACGCAGCCAATATGCGTGCGTCCTTCGCCGGACGAGCTCACTCCCTCGCTCCTTCTCACTCACTCTCGCTCATTTGTATATATTTGCACACACAGACCAATGAATATGATCGAGCTTACAATGCGTGTGTGTGGACTACGAAAAAAAAAGAAAAAAAAAACTGGCGAACATAATAAGCCTAGCGATCATACAGATTGGTGTCGTGCATCATTTACCGGCGTGCGCGCTTGTGTGCGTTGGTAAATTATTTACCCGAACGCGTCGCCACTTGAAGTGTTTATTGTGGGCAGACACCTTAATAATGGTACTTATAAACTGTAAGACACATGCACAATCAAATACGAAGGAAAACCTAACGTACAGACGGACGCGTTACTCATAAACCTTCTCCATATGCACTTCTCGCCTCTTCCGTTGCTATTTACCGTATATCTACATATACATGAGCATACCATACATAAGTTAGTTCAAAAAATCCAGTCTGGGAACATACGTACACAGGTATGGAAAGTGTAGGTTATAGTGAGATCGGGACCTACCCATTCTCTACTCATACTGAGCTTGAGTGGTTAGGAAACATGACGCTGGATGACTAATTTTTGCACACCTTTATAGGATAGACGAATTTCCGCATCTATCCAGAAGAAATACCGACGATGAAGGAGATTCTAAGTCTACGCGAAACGAAGCACTAACGTCGACTCTCACGTTGTTAAAAAAGAAACAAAGCAACATTGAGATCAGAGTCACCTCTGCAAGAGTACTCTAGACATAATCCTTCCCGTTTCAGCTGTGAATGAAAGTGAGATTGTTTTCCCTGCGTCCAATAATACCAGCTCCTCTCAGCAAGAGGTTGACGTTATGCACAATATGGTGAACATTACTGACTTTCACTGCACGCATACTTGTGAGCATTTTAGAGAAAGAAGATGGGAGGGCGGAGAAATGGGCACAAAATCAGGATGAATCTTTCAATTCTTATGGAAAATTAAAGAAGACAAGTCCCATCAGATTCGACTAGGCCGTTCTGACACGCTCGAGTCCTTAAACTGAGTGTCAGTTGAAGATTGCGTGATTTCTGACCTTGACCTACTTTAGAACTCTTCCCTGTCCCGACTTCGCGATTTTCGCTCCACGAGGAAAACCTGTAGATAGAGAGGAGTTTCCGAGCTGTATACAAGAAGAGGAAATTTGATTTTAAGGATTTTGATTTACCTCAAGAACTCGAAGAATTTTTGGCCTTTGAACTATCTGCGGAAATCGACAAAACTCCGCGTGATTCAACGCATCAAAAATTCTTCCCGTCCCCAAAATGGATGTGAGTTTCCGCACTCTCATGATATCGATGATCACTTTTGATATTTTTCCTCAAGTTTTTGATGTAGGTCGAGGCTCTTACCTCTCTTGGGATTGAGTCTCACAAACAGCTCAATGGCGAACTTTTCAATCCTTTTCTTTTTAGGATGAGGAAAGATTTGAGGAAACTTTATGGAGTGGTTGAAGATCTTGAGCTAGATACCGGGGAAATAAAAGCAGGGAATCTGTTCTATTGGTCGAATTGGTTTTGGTACTGAGGATTCAAATTGAAATCTCACAGATTCTTAAGTTTTCCTACGTCTCTTATATCATAGTGCAGATGACCTTAAAGCAAGAAACTCTTTCAAGTCCCTTTGCTTCCTATCATATATTTTATGGCTCGAGAGTCCAACATTTTTTCAAGTCTTCCTCCTATTCTATACAACGGTTCAAAAGTAAAAATTCTGATTTGTATATGAATTTTGACCTGCGAGCTATGATGTAATAGAAGGGAGACTTGAACCATTTTTGTTTTGACCGGACATCATAAGGCACACGGCGAATTCTCCGTCACCCCCCCCCCTCCTCCTCCTCCTCCATTGGAACAGGTCTCAGTTAAAAACTCACCGACATTATGTACCTACATTTTCAATTGATGACGCCAACTTCACTCTGATCGCCAGCAGACCTATTTCAGCATTTTATGCGCTCATAAGTCTAGGACTACCGATGGGATACTGTCTCTCTACAATTTGGAAAATTTTCCTTTTTTCTTAATTGTGTTCAAAGTTACTGTCTCGGGTTTTGTCTTGAATTACTCATGGAAAAACGTCAGTTTCTTATCACTCCTGGAGACGTCATCAACACTTCGGCCTACTTAACAGATTTGGATAAATTTTGGCCATCATTACAATAAACCTGACAAAGCTCAACAGTTATAGAATATACGAGAGCCTCCATGTGCTAACATACAGTATTAATAGGCTACACCAAGCCAAACACTCAACATAGAATAAACGACGGGCTTCATATATATTGCTCATCTTACCCGCTAAATAGAGCCAGGCTATACTAGGTCCATCATGTGAGATATTTTCACGCTAGATGACGTCATTAGTGACCTTGATCAACTTGAGCTATTCAGTCCAAGAAAAAACATATTAGGCTGGTGGGTGAGTCCGTCAATGGAATACTAGATTTGTACTAAGCTGGGGAATACTTGCGAGATGGACGTTACCAGGAGACATGATCGAAACAACTGATTCTGAAATCAATACATCGATATCAAAGATGAAATGCAGCACTACGTGTCTCTGGAGATGTTAGCTCTAGTGTCACGGATTATTTTTGGTACAACCCGTCTCAAACGGATATCATAATCAAATAGATTCTATATTTTTAAAAATATCACGATTGAGGAAAACCAACATACCGAGATGAAAAACAGCTTCTCAGTATCAAACCGCAAAAATGACATAATTATCAGTATGCAACCGCAAAAGCGGACAAATGGGATACTCGCAGACGAATAAACACCAACACAATTTCAAGATCTATGATTCTGATGAGAGTGCAACATATCGTATATTTTGCTCCCAGTATGAGTACTTTTGCTCTTTGCCAGTATGTAAGATTAATTTTCAGTCAATTGGCCACTCTAACCAACATCAAGATGTACGTAAAGATGCATATCATAGAAAAGAGGAAAATTTTGGGAACCATTGCCATTATTATGTTTATGATACCCGAACATTAACAGAGACGAGGAGAGGACTGTCGTGTCGATAATTATTGACTGCGTCGTCTCCTGGACACACCAATAACGATCGACATTATATATTTTTCTTCCTTCGTTATAAACGTGTATGCACACCGACAGTCACCATCCGTAAATCTAATTCACGGGTGGCAATTCTTGTCCAGAAAGAATTTCCTCCCTTCCTCTTCCTATCTCTTTCTTCCTTTTGATTTCGTTCAATATTCAACTCGTACAGCAGCGTATCTCGGAGATCTATAATACTTCTTCACAATAAAGTGGACGGAGAAAAATAAAGGCGCTAAATTGTGACTATATAGAAAAAGTTTTAATCATTTCGTTTTTTTCCCCAAAAAATTTTAACGAAGAATATCACATTGATTTAATGATGCGGATGTGCATGGACACAACTACAGTGCATCATGTAGAAGAGACGCAACAAAAGGAAAAAAAGGCATAGATGAAGATTTAATGATCTCGTTATATTAAAAAAAAAACGAACTTCTGAGAGTCCCACCAATTTAGACGGTTAATTAAGCAGGTACCAAGATGTGTCGAGACGGTATTTCCTAAATTTGTTATCATACTACCCGCGTGATAAGCAATCGATTTATCGAGCGCCAAGAAGGTGGGCGAATGGAATGAATTAGTAATACATATTTGTTGGGATGAATCTCTTTCGAATCGACTCGTCGTAATGGGCCGAGCAATAAATTCGCAATTTATCAACTTTTCACTCGCCGCTAAGTGGCAATTTTCCAATAATGCGCGACGCATTTAATGAGCGAAACGTCAAAATTCATACAGCGCCGAGCGTGCATGGTAGCGTTTCTCGATAAATCATAAAGTAAATGATTATCAAAGGGAAGCACTTTCGTCACTTATATGTGTACCAATACTACATTGCATACACGCGTATAAGGGTTACATTAGGGTAGGAATCTCATATACACACAACGAGAAAGGAATACACACACCCAGGCGACAAACGTAAATCACCGTTCGCTTACCGCGTCCGAGCACACCGTATATCCCCGGTACGTCTGGCAACAGGCGGACACGTGCCCGTGAATTGCTCGCTCTTAGAAGAGTAGTCTGAATAGTAGCTACAAATATACAACTTCATTCGCGCCATCACCATTGTCGACACACGAAATATTATTCTACGGCAGTTTAAAAATGCGCAGGGTTACTGAATTTTGTATAGATTCAGAAATATGTCACACACATAAATAGTAATTTCGTTCAACGCGGAAGAAGATTTTTATGAACCAGTTTCACGGTAGGAAAAAAAATTACTTTCCTCTCGGCATCATTTTTTCGTCCTCGTTCCTCGTAAATTTCGCGATTTTCGATCATCGTAAATTAAGAATTCGCGTTTTAATTAGTTTGCATTATAAATGCGAACCGTTACGACTAAAAGCGCCAGTTTCGGAGAAGATTTGGCTGGAGATAAGCGCACAACTGGTAATATGTGGCGCACAGCGTGTCCGCGAAATATACTCGTCCCAACGAGAAATATCGATAGCTATGTAGTTTGCACGAGGTAACGCAGCTTCTGAACTTTTTTCTACGTCTAGATTTAAGTACCCATGTTGGTCTATGTTGGTGCTCAGCTCTTGTCAAACTTTATAGAATCATAGATAGGAGAACTTCAGTTTTAAACTTGATGCCTTTTTCTTCTGTCATCTAGTTAGTGTCAATCTCGTAGAATGTTGAGGAGAGACCATTTCTGGTCAACTTTATATGTGACCACGCTACCATGCAAGTTTGGAATGGGGAACCAATAAACCAATAAATAAATAAAAAAAAAAGGTTAGGTTAGCGACAGGCTCGAAATACGATGAAAGATAGAATGGCAGAATTTACAATAATAATTATTTTAAGTACAACGATAAATATCATGATAATCATCCGTTTACATTGCATTGACATCCTGAGACACAATTTACTCTGAACTCATTCATATACCTAATATGAATATTGAATAGTACAGCGAGAAAAGAAGTCAATGCTCACACTTCCCATAGCTGTTTCTTCCCCTATCCCCTCATGTGATCTCAAATCATATTACTGCTCCTTCACCCTATTCTCCTAACATCATTCTTGACCTCTCTCATTCTCCATTGAGCTCACCTGTATTGTCGTCTGGTCTCCCAGCGATGCGTAGGTCTCAAGGTTCTCAACTTCTGGTGGAACAATGAGGCAGACAACCATGATTTAGGAGTTCGTCCGCACGTGTCGCACCGAAAGATTGATATATCTGTCAGTATGCTTTACTTGTAAGAACCGTACTTGGCAGAATATTCCGGCGTTGCTGTTTGCTAGAACACTCCAAAGCGCTCGATCTCGGCACGATACCTCCCATGCTCTGCCTATTTTTGTCGATTCAAAAGCCCTATGAGAGGTCCTCATAACGTTTTCGCTGGCCACTGTTGCGTCTGACGCGGGACTTTGACACAAAGTCTGCCATTCAATACTTGACAATATCTCCTGCAACAATCGTTGGTGGAATTGTTCAAGGGATTCCAGCTGTACAGCAATGCTAACAATCTACCCGTTCAACACACTTTCTCTTGCCCAGTTCTCCAAGACATCCAGCTTCACCATTCTGTCTCTCCTTGCATCAGAAACTACCTCTTAAACAATCAAGGGAAACTGAATTACCTAAACGATCAAATTATTTCTACAACACTATCTAATGTATCTCCAGCTGCCAAGATTGAACCCATGAACATAAGTGTAAACTGCAATGCTCGTTAATTCAATGAAACAAAAAAAATCATGCAACTTCATCTTGGTGGACACACTCCGATCTACTCTGTTCCACTCTTTTTCTGCCAATTCTTCGTCCTGGCTATCTCTAATACATATCTCTTCTTCGCTAGTGGTACACCTCAGCAAATCAGAAGTTATCCATCATAATCCAATATTCTAATGGACCATCTTTTGAAGAAAAAAACGCACTGGAAAACGTTTGTACAACAGAGTTAAACTCTTTTCCCCTCTTCCAGGAAATCCACACCATTCATGATATCGTTTGGTTGTATCGAGAAATTCTTGCCTTACCCACAACCGCGGTTCATTGTTTCCTCTAAAATCCGTTCATCAATGCGACCGCAACATGTAATTCAGTCATTGACAAGACGAGCGAACCTGTCATTGACATGAATCCTGAATCGATGATGATGTTAAGTATAAAAATTGTTTATCAAAAACCTTACAATCAATTGAATATCCTGTTAGCGGAATACATTCGCCTGTATACTTTTACACATTAAGTACACATTCACGCGTTCATAAACGATTTAATCAGATGAATATTAAAATCGATTATATCCCATAAATACGCGGTTAGAACTCGGAACGCGTAAATTACCTTCGATACCCGCTATTGGTAGAATTTTCACACATTGTATAAGAATGTCGTTCAACGATTACAGGTACTAGAGAAAATAATAAAGTGAACGATTATTAGAAAATATCAGAGTCGTTACCATGCTAATCGCGTCAATACTACATATGCTCAATCAGTTTATATTCGTCTATACTTTTCATACCTTCTTATCATAACCGGATAGGTTAAAATCACAATTCGAGGCTGAAAAACGAAACGAGGGGGGGAGGGAAGAAGAGCGTGTGCGTTGAGAAAAAACACTGTTTTCTCGGCCTCTTTTTATGACCCGCTGTCATTGGAAGACGGTAACTTTTTTGATCGACAGCTTTCCGACCTACGCGCGCACGGCTGAAGAGAAAGAAGAAAAAAAAACACATTTACATATATCGAATGACCGTTAATATTAATTTTCTATAAATATTTCAAAGAAGAAACAAAGTCTTTCGTAACAGTGATGATGATGATTAGAACCGTGGTGGCGGGATAGAAGAAAAAGGTAAAAAAATAGAGAAGAAACAAGAAAGAAAACGATTATAGCAGTTGCGATAAACGATCGATGGTTGTCACAGAGAAAAACATTAATAAAATCATAATAACATTAACCAGTTTTAGTTTTCTTCTGGCTCTGATGTGGAATAAAGAAGAGCTTTGAAAATATGGACGCTATTATCCGGCCTTATTATAATTCGTTTTTTTTTTTTTTTCTTCAAAATTGTTTTATCAGAAATGTCGAAATTTATAGACGTCTTTCTAATGGCGATGGCGGTTGGCGTGTTCCCTTATAATTCTTCCTATATGTAAACGTATATAAGAGTAAGAGTGGAACTACTTTTTATTAGATTTATTTACCGCGCTGGTATGGCCGCGTCGTAGGTTGTAATTATTTAGTTACAAAAATATAAGTATAAAATAAATAAATATGTAAGAAAATGAACGCGCTGCGACAAAAAAATAAAGAAAAAGGGACCGATGAAACCGAACGAATAGAGGAAAATATAATTCTTCCCAAGGTGAAACGACGAGTTATTTCGGGTTCAAGTATTATGGGAGTAGTTATTGACACCGTGGTTAAATATTAATTCCGGTTTTTTAATACTTCGTTTTGTACAGAAAAAAAGAGTTGATTTTCTTTCTTAATTTACGAGTAAATTTATATCAGAAATTAATCGCTTTGTCTCAAACCATAACTTATAGATCTCACATGTATCATGGATGTCGAATACGAAACTGAAAGAAAAAAGAACATAAGGACGTGCGAAGGAACGAAGAAAAAAGGAAAAAAAAAAGCAAATCCATTATTCAAATTTTACGATTGAGCATGGTTATGTATATTATGGTGCCATTAAAAATGAGTTTATAATATCGAGATACCACCCAAAAAAATTTGTTTGCTTTATCATTCAGGCCGAGTGCTGGTCATAACTTTTCAAACGGAATAAACTTCATCATTTTCGCGCAAAAGCATAATATAACAGTACCGGTGCGAGCGGTATATTATTATAGTCTTGTCTGGCAAAGTTGCTTTCGAGGCGCTATATCGTCTATAAATTCTCGCGACACGATTACACACATAAGGTGTCTAGAAAGTAATGCTGTCTGAAGCATTTTAGATAATAGTTGAAACGCGATAAAGCCCCGCTCTGGCTCGGCTCGTTCTAGACACAATTCTCAAATTTGGAAAAGAATTCGAGCCTTCTCTAAGTAAGCTGCAGCTATAAACCTATCGATGACTACTCGATTAGGATGAAAAATATGAACATCCGTTTTTCTTTTTTTTTTTTGATGGTTTTAATTGAAGAATGCAGAAATCCTGTTCTACCGCTAAAGTACGCTTGTGTTAACCTTGCAAATGGAACCACGGTCTTGAATTGTCGATACTGAATTAAACGTGTCGCATCTCGTCTTGAATTTTTCACCCTCCAAATCTAATTTTCGCATCAACGTCTGATATCCTTCGAGATCCTTCAACAGAATCTCTAGAAATCATGCGTAACAGAGTACATTTACCACGTCTTCTCACACACAAAATTTCATGTTTCACTGTTTTAGTACATTCGAAATAACCCCCAATAGATATAGAACCCATGACTTTGAACTACTCCCTTCCAAATCTAAGTTTCTCATTCACATCCATTTTTCCAATCCCACCAAAGCAATACCCGTGCATTACAACAGTTGACACCTACTCAAGGCGTAGATTAACGCAGGACGAAGATAAATTCTCTCAGACTTCGAAGACTTAAATTATGCAATTTGATCGCACTTCTTGACCGAAGCCTGCAAACAAACTCTCAGAAAATCACTTCTTTGAGTCCTAAATCCGTGCCTGTTACATCACACCTCTCCCGTACAAAACTCTCGTACACGACTTTATTGGCAACCGACTATTCTCATCTGATAACCTTCTACAAGGTGTGCCCGTAACAGACGAAAAACGAAGGCGATGTAGAGCTGTACGGCTGCCAAGTGCAAAACCAACGTCGTCTGTCAGGAAGGAACATATGATCGATCCTGAAGATTGATATCCAGGACCAAGGCTACACCTGTGATCACATGTTTATAGTTGTGCAGCATCGACTCGAGGTTGCTCATTGAAAATTTTGTTTTCTTCTCAAAATAAACGACCAATCCTCTTCGACTCTAAAACGTCCAGGAGACACCATACCAAAATCTTAAGAACAAAATGCCTGAATACGTGGAGCGTTCTCAAATACCCACCACACCCCTCTACCGGCTATAACCGCAAAGTCTGGTCCGTTACCAACTTGATGACAATTTCTCAATTCACACCCCATCCAACAAAACCACCTTAATATTACTGGACTCTATTCAATCTCCAAGGCATCGACTAGCTTTTGGCCCACTACGCGCCTGCACTGAAGCAGGTGTTCTTCCTCTTTGTTGCTTTTGCACTGCTACAGCTCCATGACCAAATCTTCTCATCTTTTCAGATGATTTCAGTCTATGTAATCTACCTTTTCTTGTTTCTTCAAACCCATCTCATCTCAATTTGAGGCCTTCAATTCCTATGTTCTGATCCTCTTCCCCATTCTTGATATCCGTTTCGATCTTACTGAAATTCCGTAACTTTGCCACCACCTCTGCCACACGGATAGGTCCAAATCAGGCACTGAACCGGGTACGCAGTCTCCATCCAGGGTGAGATCTCATTCTTCCGTACAACAGAACTCAGCTTCCACATTCATTTTCACCTACTTTCCCCCCCTCCCCCACGAAGTCCTCATATGTACTATGTTATTTCCTCTCATTCTCACTCGCTATCCAAGACTCTCCTTCTACCGATTCTATCGTCCAACGAATTCTCATTTTTATGCGTTAGTTTAGTTCTTCCCCATTTTCCATCTCTTTTCCATAGATGAAGAGACACATCGACCTCAAGGAACATAACGCGTAAGACCTTGCCGCTAAACAATCATTTACCTTCCATAACTGATCCTCCTCCTTTTCCTCGAACGATCTCAAGTCCAATACTGCTCCCTCATCCTCATCGCCTGACATGATTTCGGCTCTTCCTCATCTTCCAATAACGTCCGAGCTGATGAAGAATCTTCAACATCTTCTTGGTCAACTTCAAACCGACGAGAGGAAGTCACCTTAAGGCCATACCTGTCTCTGTCCTACCTTTAAATTGAAAAATTGTTGAGCTCTAAACCTAAAAATAGTAGTGGTATAATGTTCCTGCAGCTCATAAGATTCGGTCTGAAAATAGTAGAACCGAATCGATCAGCTGCAAGACTCCTAGGCTTTTCGATACGATTACGCACTCGAATCTCAACTCGTTCAACTTGAAAACGGTTGATGTTTGATCTTCCAAACAAAACGCCAAAATGCCCTCCCTCACATCTCTCGTCAATGATCGTATTATTAGCGTGAACCGAGATCGACGACGCAAAGGTCATACATTGTCCAGCAAAACAAACTTCGCCCAAATATATCCGTTGGATAGAGTATGTACGCGCTCTGTAGCAGTAATTTCATACATTTATAAACGGTATTACGATATTATCGTCACATAATACTATACTAGTGCTACTACTGCGCACCATCACCATTACCACCCCTTACAATAACTTACTGATTCATCGGCCAAGAGGACCAGAACGAAAATATATTTATTAAATGGGGCTTTCGACGATAATAATAGGTCTAAATAATAACGTTAAAAATAGGAAAACGCGTACGAAACGAACGAACATAGGTATTATATAAATTTTCAAAAGCGTGGGCGATTCACGAAACGCATTAAACGGGTAAATTGTGTTAGTAAACGTGGCTGCGGATGCAGCATCGCGTTCTCGCGAACAATAGCGAGAATGATCGGCGTTAGTTAATGGTCAAGCTGCTGCACACTCACACGCCGATGTTTTGGATCGCATCTCTCCTACCCCTCGTCGCAGGCTACCCCTTTGGCGCTTCCACGGTGCGCTATACCCCAGCGTACGAGTAAACTCCTTACACCCTGAATATGCGCGGGTGGACAGTGGACATTAGGCGAAGAGGAGACAGAAAAAAAGTATAATATGCAGCTGCAAACGTGTTGCGAGTTCGTCGTCCAGGCTTTACTGCTGCATATTGTGATACGTACGAAAATGTATTCTTTTTCTAACGCGCGCGCCAGAAGAAAAGGAGCAATTGACCGTTTTTCGGAAAACGCGCTATAATGTCCGGGAAGTGAATTTAATTGCTGACCATTGAAACGTTTTAACCACCCTCCCACGTGTCGTATTCGCGTGCTACCAAATAAATCAAGTAGTTCTTCGCACCTTTTTCTAATACGCGCGCGCGGTATTCGAGATCCAGCTAGTGAAGTCCAACGCGACGCGTCCTCGCCGCGCCGTAATGATGTACTTCAAAACAGTAAAACCGGATCCAAACGTCAGATCAATCGTGTTTACACGACAACGAATTTCAGATGCTGCGCTGACCACAGATCGAACATCGTTACAACATCGACATGATGGTCACCTTGTATCACGCATCAGAAATCGAATACGAGCCGCCCATTCACTGTTACGCACACCGCTGTCGGTATTACGAAGTCGCGAGGAGTGTTTGTAGAATTTACATCGGAACGATATTATACTTCTTTCAGGAGGAGAGCAACAAAGTTCTACTCAATGGGGTGGCGAGCAAGATGCGACTTCAAGATTTTTGTTCCGCTGGAGTGGTGGACGAAAAAGTACACACGATGCAAAGCGGCTGAAAGTGTTTTTAATTCGAGGACGTTATTTCAAGTTTATGAGGTTGAAGTGCATGCACAGAAGGCATACCCGGGACCCTGTTGCTCTTGACATGTATGAAAAGTCCCTGAAAGTCAGTTTCACCAAACACAAATCAAGTACACAACCCTAACCACCCAAAATCGGGCGGCCGAGGTTAGGAAAGGTTCAATTAATAAAAGACTAGCTGTCAAAGTTCAAACTCGCAAATTCAACCCAGTTCAACTCAACTGCTTGATTCATAGCCAAAAATAGTCTGTACAACTGGCTCATGCAGAAGACAGAACAAGATATCTGTAGTCTGTTCACCTGAGTGTCGAAAAATCGAAGACGATGCGGTAACTCAAGGGAAGAGTAACGTGCGGAATCCACATAGAAAACTCGAAAGATAAAACGCACGTACGAGTATTCAACGTACGAATTCAGTGCTGCCAGATTGGGCTATAAATCGTCAATTAGGCTCGCTAATGAAGGTGTTCGGCGACTCGAAATTATGATTGGCGACTTCAAACTTGTCGCCAATTGGGCTCCTTGCTTATTACAAGTTTCAAGATTGGGATACTTTACAATGGGCGGCGATTTTTGGAGACTTCAACCAGCAAAATTACAAATTTTCATCAGTAAAACCTGGCAGCACTGCGTGTGATTAGTTGTGATAAACACACTAAATCACTTCACGCTGTGGTCTTCCCGATAATTTTGACAATGCAAACGAAGATATTTTGTACTCACAAAACTCCTCGAAAAATTGTACTGAACTCACGGACACTGACAAATGATTCTTCAATCTCAACGAGTTGACAATCAGATGTATTAAAATCAGAATATCATTCACCTTTGTGAGCAGAAATCGGATTCGTGAGAAGTATTTCGCTATAAAATCAACCGTATACGTCTAAACGATAATAGTAGATGAAACTTTTTACCGCCTTACAGGAGTTTCTCGGAAAATAAAGCAAATTTGTTATTTCTAGCAGACCACCAAAGGTAAGTTTGCGAAATTGATGAAAGACTAAGAAATACAAACTAAAGGTTTAGAAATAAAGTCTCCTACAGAGTGCTGGTGAGTTGGGAATGAAGTTCGAGTACATAGTGACATCTTCGGGTAATGCATGATTTTTCAGAATTTTGACACCTTTTCTAATTGGTTTACCTGATAAATAAAAATGTGATTCAAAACTCTCAGGTCCGGTTCAATTGTTTGACTAGATTTATATCGCATTAATAACATCGAGAGTGTGGGTGGTGAAAGAAAACGACAACAGAATGATAATAATTGATATTGTTACTCGTATTTTTGGTTCGTTTTCTGCAGAAGTACGCGGTTCTACGAAACGAGTATTTCAAATCTTTTCTGAAGAAGAACATCACATTGATAAACGTTCCAGAAGCCTATTAATACTTAATATTTTTTCCCCAACGTAAATATGCACCAGAACGACGAAGAAATTGCTTTTGTTTTAATTTCTGACTCCAAGCGAAGTTCAGCAGAGGGGAGATATTATGAGCTCATCATCCCTTCAAAATCAATCGTGAATCGAGCAGTGCTTAAGGTGAAAAAACGTGGAATATTTCCTAGCTAAATGAAAATTAAAGTTGTACGACTCCGGTAGCTGCAAACAATAATTAAAATAGTTTTTCGATCGTTTTAATTAAAAACACACCTCTTACCGTATACACGGCTTCGTAATGAGCTCGTTAGGATTCTACAAACAATGCACGCTTTTCTATTTTGCTGTATATAAGCCAACTATACAGCAAAACGAGATCTTCTAATGTCGTACAATCTATATACATTTATTAAACACGAATAATCAGCAATAATAATAATTAGTTCGTGAGCGCAATGATACGCCTTCGTTGCCTCTCCATTTCTTTCTCATATTTTATTCCCCTTTTTATTTTTCTGGTATGGTATAATTATACGCAGAAGATGAGGGCATCACGGCAGCATATTGTACCAAAGCGTTTTCGGACGGATAATAAGTAGGGCATATTCCGTTTGTATCACGTTTTCGGTATCCAATTTCTAGTCTACAAATCGGAGATAGTTCTTGCCAATCACGCGTTCTTCGTACATTAGAAAGGCAAATATAATCCTCCCAATGTAATGATAGAGTCGGTATCAAAAAGCCCAAACGCATGATGTGTTCTATCTTTCTTCTTGTTGTGCTAATAGAGCTTGTAACGAGAACAGTTCAACGTAAGCCCATGTTAATAATAAAACGATAACCGAACTGTTCGATTACAGGCTGGTGAAATTACAGAGGGAAAGGCGTATTCAAAGATTTCTCTTTAGATTCATCTATCGTGGGTATGATCGAACTTTTTCAGTAAGCAAACGATAATTGATTCTTGGAGGAGGATGACAACCCGAGTTTACGAGTTAATTTGGCGAGGACGTTATTTATAGCATCAATAAGAAACGGAAATATTCGTTTTGTGAGAGATAATGATATTTTATTCAGATATTATTATTTTCCATTCAAGATAGGTCCAAGTTTAAGGCTTGAGTAACGTCTTTTTTATGAGGAGGACCAGAGCTATCTGTTTTTCAGTTTCAATCACAAAGGACTCTTAATTCTGGATTCTTCCAAGAGGTGTACAAATAGGAATGTTCCGCTCAGCCCAACAATTCTGTTTGCCTTGGAGAAGTGTTTGAAAATTTCTATCCGAAAAAGGCCATTAGCGCCCAGTCCACTACCTTGTATCGAGGTTGTAATACAATGGGCGCCAAAGGAGGAAGATTATATGACCGATACTTTCTGAGGAAAGACAGATGCCCTCTAGAGCCTTTGACTACATTATTCCAGCTTACCCTTCAAGGAAGGCCCTAGTTCAGAGCTTGCTCAACCACTTCGAGCTATCTTAAGGAGGAGTAGTCTCCACACCTGAGGACTACTCCCATCAGCTTCTCAGTTTCTTTCACATCCGACCATCTACTATTTATCGCTCCTAGGTCCTAGATTTTTTTAGATCTGAAAATTGGAAAGTTCCGCTCAATCCATGCTCTAGAGTATGGATTGGAATTTCCTCTTCGTAAAAGGTCATTAGCGACTAGTCCACTACCCTGCTTCGAGATTGTAGTACAATGGGCGCAAAATTATAATATCTACACTCTTCAAAGACAGACAGATGTCCTCACTGTCTGTCGTTAAGAGCAGCCTTCGACATCATTCCATAATTTAAACGACAAAATATTATGTATTCGCTCTCATCATCGTAATTTTTCCTCTTCCAACGTCTGATACATTTTTACAGACTTCGATGACGTTTACACATCCATTTCGACGCGATGATATTTCCGCCTTCCAATTTATTAATCGTCGACGAAAAATACGTAGGATACAAAAAAACATCCCCAATTTCGTATTGAAAGACAGAGGATTTGCCATACGATAACATCGGAGCGCGTGATAAGCGAGCATTCTACACAGTAACCATATTATTTATTAATCCGGTGTATACACGTTCGAGAGTCCTATAAACATACATGTTCTCCGTCCCGGTCTTCGGCGCTAACGCCACCGAGATAACCCCGAACACCTCGTGTCTATATAACCATCAACCTACCTACCTGTCGACCTATAATAGTGGTAGTATATTTTCGCCGGGCCGTATTTAATTTATATTTATTGGAAAAATGATATTATCGTACGAGGCGACCATAAATTCATAATACTTGTTGGCCAAAACTGAAAAATTTCATTACTAAATGGAAGTCGATTATTAAAGTTACATTTTCTATACCAGCGCCACTCTACTGCGGCAATGTATTACTCTAGATTCACCTGTTATTCTATCTTCACTATCTCTATCACCTAAGTAGTGTATAAAAGAATATTCGATGTAATAAAGAATCTTTTTATTCGTTTTCTACACGTAATCCCTTATAATTTTCAGATTTCATTTCTTGAAATACAATAAAGAATTTTTCAATATCGACGTAAAACTTGTCTAGAGTAAAATTATTTTTAAAATAATAACCTCGTTCGAATCAACTTTTATCTTGCGGGACGATGCCAAAAAATTTTGGTAAGAGAAGTTATTTATATAGAATTGAAAACCCATGTTCGTTCATCTGTAGTTAGAGTTGATAAGATATAGGCTCAACTGTTCTGAGCTTCATTCATTACAAGTCTACTAAGGAGTATAAAGGTAGAGTTCAATTCATTCATCTATTTGCATATTTTTGTGGTTCCTAATAAAGTGGGCGCTCATAATATATCCAGTACCTGCGTTATTGAAGAACACTCCGAAACAATACTCAGTCTGGACCATGATTTAGGGGATAAGAGTACACTTTCTCATCCCAATTCGTATACATATCGACTCTATTTGACTGTAACAAATTTTCCCCATCATTTTTGCAAGAGAAATCATTACTTTATTCATGATTCAAACCACGAGACACGTTCCTTTCGATCAACTCGTATCTGATCACAATTTCAGTTAGCACCCCAATATAGATATATTTTTATTGTTGTTAAGAAGACCTCTTGTAAAATATACAGTTTCTCCAACAGGTGATCGAAGAAATATCATAGGTGTATTTCACAGAACGTTTATACAAAATAAGGTCGCGGCCTGAAAATATAACCGCACAAAGAGAGGACATCAGCGTAAATGTGGTTTATTATTATAAAAGAAAAATATTCCGAAAAATATATCTTCAACAAAAGGTCGTCGAGAATAGAAGACTTTTGCGAGTAACAAACTAGGAAACACGAAGCACACAGTACGTCATCGAGGCGTGCGCCTTTCGGTGAATCTCAATGACGTAATTATCGTACAATCGGAGGAGAGATGAAATGAATACAATGACAAACGCAGACAAAAAGGGAAAACGATATCCTACCTACAGAAGGAGACGACACGAGCTATAACTTTCAGCTGTTCAACGGATTTGTTACAAAATTGATCGTAGAAATGGGTCAAGTCTATCTGTTCGGCATCACAGTTTTGAGTCGTTGGAATCTTCCCCGGAGATTAGAGTTTGATGAGGTGTATTGGCCTCTTGCGGAAATTAAAACAAGTGAGTGCACAACTTACTGCGATAATTCCACAACATATGAATGCATTCAATTGGAGGTGTACTTTCAATATTCATAATCTCATACAATCTAGGGGCACTACGAGGGATACGAGTCTTCACGGATGAATGTAAATTCATGAGTGAGCCTCGGGTTAATATAAATTTTGCAAATTGAGAAAAACTTGGGTCGCGCGGCCGATATCTCAAATCGATTTCGAGTTGACCTCCCCAAATTTTCATCAACCTAAAATCGACTGCTCGGTTGGGTCCGTTGAGGTGTTTTCGGTCGTTATCAAAATCTGAAACCATATAAAAGTCGACTAATTTTTCACCTCGATTCTGAGCCACTATCAGATTGTGCACTTGAAATCGACGCAATGTCGATATCCATTGCAAGTCTTTCACCAAAGAAGGACGTAAACAACTTTTGGTCAACAATAACTTAAATAACTCCGCGAATCTAATCGATCTCGACGTCGACGATGAGATAATGCGGAAAGAGAGGTCGATTTAGAATCGATTTTCGGTCGACCGTTTTGGAGTCGATTTTTGACTGAAGTAGTGAGTCGCATTGAAGTCAGCATGGTTTATCATCTCAGCAGTGCTCACCGGATTCATGCGTCAAAATATTTTTTGCAAGTGGCGAAGAGATAATCCTAACAAACTTGACCGCTTGGCTGATCAGAATCCCATCGGTCCTTTCGCCTAGTGGGAATCGTCGCAACTCTACCGACTTGACAGATAATGACACGCAAAAATAGCCGTTGCAATCCAACCCCCCGGATCTCATCATCGGGGCTAGACAGCGTTAGTATCGCACACGACGAAAACTGGGTGCCCTTAATCAATCTAAATCAATAACTTGTAAATAATTTCATGCTCTACAAATTTTACTCCGTTGGTTTTTCTCTTGATTTCACGTTATTTTGAGATAACTCAAGAAACATTCAGACGGGAAAATCGTCCTCACCCAGTTTTCAATTTAGCCGGCAAGCGGATGGCTAGCAGCGTAGCACGAATCCTCTCTTCTAGCTAAGAACCTGTTCTATGGTTTCTTGTTCTTTTTGTTTTTTTCATACCTTTGGCAGGAATTGTCCAGATTACAAACCAAATGTTGCCACCGGAAAATTTATACAGTGCAGTGTCATGTCGTAACAAGTGTACTCAATTACGTACTCGTAGTCATAAAATTATGACACGTTCTAGTCAATCTGTTGAAACAGATTTGACGGCATAGGCTTCTTTTTACGGTTTGGCGGTGGTCACCGTACAGGCCCTTCTTGTTTGTCTATAGGTGCACCCATAATACGTCATTCTGAAGTGCATTTTCATATTACCGCCACTGAGTATTGCGCAATACAAGTACACAATTACTGCAGTACATACCGCGTCTATTGCAGCTGTATAATGAGCGTATTATTGTCGCTGGAATCAAGCAGTCGAACATAAGAAATAACTCACGATTAAAAAAATTAGAATGAGAGATACCAGTCGTAAATCGTCCACAGTTGGTAATAATAACTCGGGAATGAAGAAAGAAAAAAATCAAACGAAATGAAATAAAATTTGTCGAGCATAACGCAAATAATATTATAGATATAATACGTATTACGGTATAACATTACGCGGGATCGGGGAAAAAGGATTCGAGCTACCAGCAACTGGAATATTTATTCTATTTATTTAATGGTCCGAACCCGACCACGCTCTGTGCGACTCATGCCCCTCGTCACACTCTCTTCTTCCTTTTCTTTTTTTTTACTCTGATGCAAGTATATAAACCTCTATGGCCACAGCTATTTCTGTTTCACTCTATGTACTCTGTGTATAAACGTTACTCTACTGAGTCTACCTATATACATTACAGCATAGAGGAACAGAGAATAGAGCAATATAAGCAGCTCTAGTAATAACATTATTTGTTGTTACGAACGGTTGATTATGCAAAATCTCTCCCAGAATTGTACATTCGTATGTATACCCGAGTTTACAATATTATCCGTATCCTCCCCTTTCGTTATGCTGGTTTACGTTATTATTATATTTTCTATTTTCTTTCTCTCATGCTGTACAACATTAATAAGGAAAACGCTAAATGCAGCCCTGATAGAATGAAATATGTTTATAAGTTCGCAGAACTGATTCGTGATACTCGGTCTGTAGGTATCGTGGTAAACAATGTTGACAAATCATATGGACAGAAATACCCGTGACAGTCAAATATCTTGAAAAATTGTCATAAGATGAAAGGCTAGGTTCAATTTGACTAAACGTTCCTAATTCATAGAAAAAGTCTAGAAAATTCTAGAAATCGTTCATGTAGGTAAGTACGAAGTTTCTCACCCAGGAGACAATAAACTTTTCAGAGCACTTACTATGCTCTAATTGCATTCTTGCTCGTTGTTTGTTGAAAATTAGCGAATACACTCGGCTCATTCGACGTATGATATCCAATGTATTCCACGATGCCAAACTGATGACAGACGAAAGCGTGCCGAGTACAGTCATCGCCCTAGATTTTGTAATTAACAAAGATAATTCTATCAAGTGCCAGACGTCATGTTTGAAATTGCTATCTCACTTTTGTATCAATGAGATTGTTAAGAATTAAAAGATTAATGATCTGATGAAAGAAAAAATCGACGGTTTCCTTAGCAAAGCTGAACAAAGAATTCAGGGTACCTTTTCTATGGAACAAATTTGCTTCCGATATTGAAAATCAATTTATTTTTCATTTCATTTTACAAGTTCTTAACTGCGCTTGGGTTATGAGCTTGACGGTGAATTGACTTTAGATGCATTGGATGTGATTTGCTGCTTTTAGGTGTAAGGGATGATGTTTTGGATGGATGGGAGATCATCGGCGAGACGTGTTTCAGGTGTGCGGGAGAGAAGCTGAAGATGAGTCATGTGGAAGACTTCGAGGGGAGCGGGGGAGTCGCAGCCACAATCTTCGCATGAGAACGGGAGGAGCTCGAAGAGAAGATAAGCATAAGTGAGTCGCGTGCGACCGATTCGAAGTCGTGGAAGGTAGATTTGATGACGAGGGGGGGGGGGAGCCCACACGAATGATAATTGTTTCAACTAGGTTGATCCGTTCGATGAGATTTTATTGATCCATTCTTCTATAATTTTTAGGTGGTTGGTGTGGAAAAGGTCATTTTTAGTGGGAAGGAGAGTAAATTTGTGATAGTTTTGAGGGCTAAGTCGACTTTTCCTCACCTTAAATCCCCGTAGATGGAAGTTTCATAGTAATAATAGGATGACCAGGCGCGAGACAAGTGCATTACGGCTAAGGCGTATAAGGAGTCCATGGCGATCAGAAAAGTACGGTTTGATGAGAGCAGAGGGGTTAGCATTGTTTTTAAGCACTGAAAGATGGGTTGGACTTTGGCTCTTGAAATTGATACGAAGTTGTGGTGTTCAAGAGAAAAAATTTTGTGGCCGATCGAAAAAGTGAGATCAACTTCGTTTTCAATTTTTAATCCACCCGTGAAACAAAGGATAGTGTTGGGGAAAGGGTCAAGTATTTCTAGAAGAGAAAGTAGAGCATGTTGTTGAAAGTATTGCGATAAGTAGGACGATTTGCGGTGACCAAGGTTTGAGGATGTTGTGAGACAGAGGTGAGAAGACTCGTACTTAATTGGACTCAACGAAAATGTAGAGGTCGATAACCTGTATCAGCGGCTATATGTTACTTAGAGCAGGGCTAGTGTAGAGAGCGCCCATGCAAATGCAAATAGCGAAATTTCGATCTGTGTCATGAAGAGAAAGATGTGAGGTGACCCATAATTGGATTAGGGTATGATGGAGGGGAAGTAGAATTTTACAGTTGCGTCCACCAGGAAAGGTACTAATTTCTAAAAGCTTGAGGCTCTGAGGCTTTTGGCTTCAATTCTCTAATATGCGGTTGGAAGTGAAAGCGAAGGCCGAGGACTTTTACTGCGTCATTGACTGCGATAGGGATGGAGTCAAGTAGGTAGGGAAGAAATGGGGTTTTAGCTCGTTATCACGATACAGGACTATAAGGAGGATATTCGGAATCTGCGGTATGATAGCCAGATAAGGGTGGACAAGATGGTGTTCTGTTAGATTCTGGGTGCGCAGAGTTGATTATTTGTTTGCATATGGATGTTCAGGTCATCGGCATATAAAATTGGTTTGACGGGGAAAGCAATATTACTAAACTAATTGCGATCTAGGGATGTTCCACTGACGAGTGACCTCTTGGGACTCCATCGGATAAGATGTGAACAGAAGAGAGTTGATTTGCTTCTCTGACTTAGAAGGTGAAATGGAGTAGCAAATGAGAAAATCGGCAGCTTTCGGGACGAGAACCGAATTGAAAGCTGAGAGTATTAATTTTGTAAAGATCCCTTCTGATTAAAACAGGTATTGCACCTTATATACGCAACTTGATAGCCAGACCTCACGTATGACTGAAGAATCAACATCTTTCTGAGTCTCCTCTCGAAAATTTTCTCAGGTTTTCTCCCAGAATCGAAATTCTTTTGAACCCCGTCCCCCTCCTTCCGTTTCATGTGGCTCAAGATTCAAAACTATGCTCAATAACCCTCCTCATACCTTAATATTGGACTCAAAATTCATTCTAGTCTGTAATTAGGCCGAAGTAAAAATACGCGGGTGACAACCGATATCTCTGATGGTGAAGTGGTGTTCTTCACTCAAATTTTCAACAACTTGAACGTAGAATACGCGTGTTCACAACTTAATTTCAATTTCAGAAGTGTGCAAAATACGAAGAAAAGAAGTAATAACACTGCTCCTGCACTGCCGCGACACCGATACATATACATACTTGAAAGTTATACTCTCATTTACACAGTGCATAACGCCGCATAGAGAATCAACATAGGGGATGAGAACGGTATACACATAACGATAATTCGAAGAAAACACGCGATTTCGCGTTAAATCATTTCGAAAACGCGCTGACACCAGATACGCGCGGTCCTTCCTCCCTTTCCTATCCGTATTGGAATAAGTTTTCAGGCGTTATCACGGAAGTACTCGGCTTTGAAAATTAATAACGAAATCAAACTCGAAAAATAATCTTACCGCGGTTTACGAGTGGTTTTGAACACAAACGCAAGGAAAACGCGAAGGGGTTTTCGATTGTTTTTCACGCTGCCCTAATTAAAAGAATGAAGAGCTAATTTTCTAGATTCACGCGAACTAGCATTTATGAAGAAACTACCGTCACTCTTTCACGTGAGAATATCGACGAAAACTGTCTGAAAATTATCTCGAGCCATAGCCTCTCCGGAAGTCGTACTCTCTGCAACTCTCTGCATATGGTTCTCGAAATAAGATTCTCACATATACCAGTAATGACGATATAAAACATCGCTATATGGTCGTCTCATTATATAAAAGATAAGTCTACCAACGTAAACGTCCGACTGAAATTAGATACGTATATAATACTAAAAACCAGGGAGAGTGAGACACCAGATCCGAGGGGACGACCCCTCCATCATCATGCAATTGTATACTTCATGCGGTAAGAAAATTAACATTATATGCCATGTTTAATGTATAAATTAAGCAAAAAACGAAGCCTGTATAAATCGTGAACTTATACATATACGCGTGTGTATACACACACACACGTTCGCGAGATTAATTCAGAATATACATCATATAAAGAAAGGCATACTATTACCAATCGTGATTACATTTATGGTCGTTTCAATGTTATGATTTTCTTCCATGATGGTATTATAAGAATAGCACACCGGTATAAGGCGCTGGTTGCGGCTACGTGTATCACTGGAAGTTGTGGATGCGTTGGAATTCGTCGTCGCCGCTCAGAGCCGCGGCAACGATCTCGTCGATGATGGAAATAAACGTTAACGACACAACTCGTATGCCTATTCGGTGGCGTTTTTAATGACGATTACCGCTACTAAAAGCCATTTAATTTTCTTGAAAATCACATTCACAACGCCCGCCGAATATATTCGAAAATATAATTGCATTCGAGAACGCCTTCATCATTCCTGATACTACTATAATATACATAATTATGAATTTATATACTTCGGTTTACTCGTTCCATTTATATAAAAGCTGTATAGAAAATTCGAATTCTTTTTTGAACGTTTAAAGAATTATTATGTAATTCTCGTATCACGCGCGAGTTTTAAAATTCTTTTGCGATTTCGATTGGCATTGCCTTGCACCTAATAACGCGATAACAGAGTACAACCATAATAACAACAAATTAGACGATCGTAATTTTTTCGGAATAAGGGACGTACGAAGCGTTAATTACTTCGTGCTTAGTTCCTCTTTTAATTACGTGACTGCCACCACCATTCCCATAACACTTAACGCCGACAATATCGGCTCAGCTTTGGCGCTCGATTCTCGAACTTACGCGTGTTTTTAATCGAGTCGTTTTTTCCGGCTATCGTATACACCGTCCCAAAGCCTCTTTCGTTTGTATTTTCAATTCCACTGTTTCTCGCCAGTATTTAATATTATAATTTCGAATGCTTGGAATACTGTTTCGATATATTTATTCGACTTTTTGAAAAAGAAGATAGTATCTTCCTGACCCAATCGAAGTCGATGAAACGAACCATTTAGGACTAATCAGTATGAGGAAAATTGCAAAATGAAAAATAAAAAAGACGATAGAGTTCGTTACCCTTCCCAAATTAGTTTCCATAGTAGCACCTCTAATTTCATGTTCTTCGCTGCGAAGGGAAAAAAAGGAGAGAATTGAAACGCATCAAGAAATATTTCATCGCAGGTTTGAGAATTTCTAACCCAGCACTATAAAGCTATCAAAAAGCTACTACGAAATCTAGAACATAAACTGGGCAAGGTGAACTCGCAAATTTTTGTTCCACCCACGGAGTAACGAGGGTGAAGGAGGGCAATTGGAAAATTTCAAATTAGGAGTCAGGGCAGAGTAAAGATATGAAACATGTCGAAAAATTCGGTCGTTTCTGTAGATCTCCCTCCAGTTTACTCACTGTACTTCTTGCCGCGAGTTCTGATGGTTCAGAAATGTTCAGATGTTTTGCCCTGCGGCTATAAAAACCACAAGCGCGCAGGGATGACTGGGACTCTCTTTCAACAATGGTCACATGAAGTGGACTTTTAAGAATGAAGAAGAAGAACAGTAAAATCTTGATGATTATCGATAACTGCCCAGCCCACCTCGAAAATGTGGAATTGTCAAATGTCAAGGTTGTATTCTTACCAGCAAATACAACATCAAAGCTGCGACCTTTGGATTGAGGAATCTTACGGGTAGTCAAATAGTATTCCCGGGAACGATTGGTGCTATAACACATTGATGAATTTGATAAACCAGGGACAAAACGCTCAGTGACCATATGGATGCTATACATTTTTTGACGTCAGCGTGGAGTACAGTCAGGGTGGACACAATCGCTCACTGTTTCCAGAGAGCAAGGATAGCGCGGATACGAGAAGAAGCTGTACAAAATCGAATTTTGAGCTTAGTTTAAAATGTCACTATGCCTAAATTACGTCAATTCCAATTTTCAGATCCATTAACTCACCCCAAAGGCTTTGGGATAGAGCGTCAAACTATTCAAAAGGAGGGAACTCGGAAAAATCTTGGATGCCTCATAAACTGAAGGAGATTGTTGAACTGATGGAAGAGGGCTCTCATACCGACACAACGAGGGAGAAGAACTTTATTGTAGTGGGATGGAAATACTCTGGCTAAAGAAAAATTTCAACAACCACAGAGGAGTTGGACCACACTCTTTTCTCCTCTTTCTACAAAATTATATTACTTAGTTCCCTTCATTGTGGTATCTTCCGAGCCTATTCGTTTGATACTAATTGAAATAGTTCACATCCCAATACCATCGCCTCCACACCTAGTTTTCGTGAAAAATCCAACATCCGATCAGAATATCTCACTTGGTACCGGATCGTCCAGTCATAAAGGTAAAAGTTTTACCGGACTAAGAGAAAATGAAATCAATTCAAACCGATGAGACAATTAACCCACTTCACCGGAATTTTGTATCATAGGCTCATTGTTTCTGCGTAGGCCAGCGAGCACATCTACAAAGCGTACCTACAAATACCAATATCAAGAAGGAGAAGCAAATAGATAGGCCAACACTGAGAGAGAACGAAGTAAACTTCACAATAGAACTGATATGTAAACGTCTGTTTAAATAAAAAAAAAAAAAAAAAAGTAAAAGATAAAACGCTCAGTGTTCACGACCGAAGGCCCTCTTAAATTGAATGCTGGCTTGTTTATTCGAAAAAAGTCTTATTTATTAACATCCGCGATGGTTGTTATCGTTTTCAGCCCGAAATTTGAATTTAACAATAAGTTATCTATTGTTAATGAATAATTCAAATACGCGCGCGGCTGAAAAATACCTCTATATAGAGTACAAATAACTCGAAAAATGACGGAAGTGAAAGCGAGATAAAGAATACGTTTTTCGCGAGCGAGGGTTACACGGCGCAGTAATTCATGAGCAGAGTCCATGTTCAACTACGTCCAGTTAGTACCTATTATCAAAGAGGTAATAATATCAACTCTCGATGCAGACAAAATTCTCACAATGTATATCTTCTAGAGGGAATGAATCAGAATTCTATGTGCTCTCCCAACGAAGTAATATTCTTTGGAAAAATTAAATTTGAAAGAGGGCAAGGTAATTCTACGCAGTAGAATACTTTCCATAGTTACAACAGAACATCACCTCAGTGTAATTACACCAGAGTTACTCGGTACAATTTACGATTTTACAATTCAATAATATACTTAAACCCCATTGCCCCATCAGCATTTTTTATTCTTGATTTCCTTCTTCACGGCACGATGAAGTCATATGAAACACAAATGATAATGAGAATATAAAATAATAAAAATCCGAGTCATAACCAGCGACGATAAAATGTCGAGTAATTTTAATTTACGAGTCGCACTAATAATTATGATGTATTCGATAATACATTAAAATGCGCATTCTTCGAAGCGAATTCTCGCGTCCAAATGAGTAAAAAATTCGATTAGAATCATAAAAACATCACGTAGAAGTGAGTCCATTCATTCATTCTGTATAAGAATATAAACTAATGACGAGTTCATGAACCACACAATGCTTAATCAATAAAAACACCTCCTAAACAAATCACATTGATATACTTCAAGTACCATGGGCATTACATTCTATCAGAAAAATATCTAAAATTTGGGCGTACACATTTCCCGGTAGTTCCAATAATGAAACTGAGAGAAAAATTCTTCGAAGATTATTCCAGAATTTATAAATATCAGTTGTTACCAAGAGCGACCACCAGACCGTCGCTCAGTCTGGTGGTGGCCTTTTCCAAAGTCGCAGGATGTAATGTTGAATGATTACTCGACATCAAGATGGGAAGCAGATGCCTACGATGGTACCTTGACACTTGCAAAGAAAGATTGACACGTCTGTACTCAGTGACAAACGTGAGAACAGAGAATTTGCCTTCGCTTAATGGCTAACTTTGTAATGATTCATGAATCATTTAACTGAAGCACAGAGACCCAAGATTAGGAATGATGGACTTTAGGCTCACAAATGCAATTTGATGAAATACTTCTTCTCCTTTATAAATGAATTCCATAAAAATAACCCTTTCCTCCCTTTGATTTCAATATTCACAGTAAGTTGTTAGAATAAAATCTGCACATTTCCTCTTCTCCAGTTAGAATGGCTTGAAAAAGAAAAACCTCCTTAGAATAAATAAAAATTATTGGCTTGAACTGAGTTTCATTACATACCGTTCAGTGTAGCGTCATCACTACAGTTTGAGTAATTATTAAATTTTGGAATCGCCACTCACCTAAGAACAAACAAAATAACAACAATGAATTAGAATCAAATATTACTGATTACTATAATTTAATCATACATTAGGAAGTTATACAAAGCATTCACTGGAATGGTAACATACAACGTTTCCTTGCAAATTAGAGCAAGAGTCAGATCACAAATGAAGTAGGGAAGAATAAGAAAAGATCCTTCCTTTCCCAGAACTCGCACTCACACTCGCTGGAATCCACTTTCTCAAGTATCGCGTCAGCTTTGCAACATCCCTTCAACACCTCTTACATCTATCAGCGGAAAAAAGAAGTTTTCTACTTGATATTCATCAGCGAACCCTAACTCAAAAATAAAACTGAAGTTCTAATTGACTTCATCGCATTCCGCGCCTTCTCTTCAACAAAATGAAGAGATATGACCTACAAACGGAAGAAACTTATGAGAAAATCACTCCCGCAGGTACGCTACTAACGAATTAATTAAGCTAAAACAATGTAAGAAGCGGGAAAACTTTTTTTTACAAGATTATTACACAATAATAACGGCCTTATTTCAGAAATCATACCTTCCCCCCTGTCTCGCCTATACTATTCTATCGATGCGCGATCCCCCAAAAAGTGAAAAAAGTAATTTAGAAGTTACTCCTGAGAGTATAATATCATAGGATTTAATTCGACTTTTACAAAAGGGGTAGCGCGCCCGAATTACTTAAACAGTTTTTTTCCCTTTAGCGCTTTTCTCGTCATAATTTTCAAAGCCATTAAACTTCCTCTAAAGCGAAAACAGGAGGGGCGTAACTTTGCATTATCATGATTATCGTTATTATTATCATCATCGCTGTAGTCTCTCGTCCTCTCGACGAGGAAAAAAAAAAGGAAAGTTGTGATTTGAAGAGCTTTAAATGTATAACATGACACTGTGATTTCAGCTTCCAGATAGTCGTGTCGTCTTTTGTAAATGATCCCTCTTTACTTTTCAATATAAAAAACTTTTTTTATATTATTATTATATACATAGGAGGATGGTGTATGTATGCGTGCGTTTTATACGCGCTAGGAAGTTACACCCTGTACTTCTGAAACAGTCATGCTGTACGACATCACAGAAGGGTTAACAGTCGTTTTACATTTACGTTGATAAATAATGAAGCGGGTATGTTTACCTTGCGTCAAATTTACTTACACCCTTATTTTAATGGGCGACTGGCGATGTTCTACGAACCATTGCATTGTATAACATGTCGCTTATAGAAAGTAGGCGGTGGCGCGCTAAATATGAAGATGAGTTTGCTGTTCAGGAATCATTGTAGTTTTGTTATAGAAAAGAGAGCGGCCTTCCAGTCTTAATTATGTACATAATATTACTTTATTCCTTGGTTGAACAATCACGACAACCAAGGAAAAATATGAAGTGTTACAGCACTCTGATATTTCTCCAAGCCGGGGAAAGATCAGAGCGGTTGAACAACCCGGGACTCATCATATTCTGTAACCTTGAATACTTTTACAGAACTGGCTCGAGTTTCAAGGCTTTCTGAACGGTAGATAAGTTGCCAGGCTATCAAGGAGTAATCTCTCAAGTTCTTCCAAACATTACGGAGCACTGTTCATGTTCTAATGGTTCAAGTTCTAAGGCTCCTTGATAGCTAGATAAAGTTGTAAGGCTATCACAAAGTAATCTCTCAAGTTCTTCCCAACATTACAGACTACTACTCATGTCCCAATGGCTCAAGTCGTAAGGTTCTTTGATGGTTAGATGGCTCAAGTTCCAGAGCTCTTTGATTGCTACATGAAGTTGTAAGCTATCACAAAGTAAGTTCTTCCAAACATCACAAACCGCTACTCATATCACAATAACACAAATCTAACTCTCTAATTGATTTTTCGATATTGTAAGGCTAGCAATCTCTCAAATCCTTCCCAACATTACAGACCACCATTCATGTCCCAATGGCTCAACTTAAGTAACCCACAGCTCGAAAAAACTACACAGTCATTCAAGAAACAAATACTTAAGTGTCTAAACCGTGAATTTGCAAAACGATCTTTCTCGCCTTCGATATAATTAACTAATTCCGATTTTCGATACGAAACCGTACTCGCAAATATCGACATATACACTCACACATATATAATTATACGTACGTGCACGACTTGTACGTACATACGTGAGCAACAAAATGTTTCTACCGCCCTTTCTATAAAGTAAAAGCTGATTTATTTTAGCACGCATGAGGGTGACATAAAATCAGGAAAACGTACTTTTTGCGGGTTCTAAACCGAAATGGTATTTCCAGTTCGCTCTCTACCGTATCAAGTGTGTATACGCGGCGAATAAAAGAGATGTAGGTTGTTTTTTATGTCGCGCACATAATATCGGGAAATCGTGAAATCGTGGTCATATACTATCGCGACATAAAGAAGGTACTGATAAGAAAATGTTACGCGACGTAAGGATAACGAGTTACGAAGACGGAGAACGAAGTAATGGTCATAACAAGATGAGTGCGTGTACTCGTTGATGATACTGATGACGAATGAACTGAAAAATCGGAAGATATTCTTATTATCTTATGCAGAGCGAGAGAAAAAATAAACAAAAAAATACGCATACACTAGAAGAGCGACGCGTCCGAGAGGGGAGAGAGAAGAAAAGAAAAAAAGGGTAAAAAAACTCCAAATACTCGTTGGTCATAATCGAAAGAAGGATACGAATGGAAATGGATTCGTCATCTTATTGTCTCTGCGCTATTATTTTCCGATTCCTCCAGAGACCAATTACGATAATAATAAACACGAAAAACGAACCGCGTTTCTTTCACATCATAGAATTGGAAGAAATTTGACGGCTAACTTTTTTCCCCCTCCTGTCGTTCGTTTCGTATAGTCGCTGGTAACAATAACGGAAATGATAATCGTCGTACAGATAGTCTATAAAACGATGAAAACTTCTTGGAAACTGAGTTTTCTACACTGAGAGGATACAAATTTTCAACCGGTCTTGGCTGGAAAAATTGAACACGTAGACAGAGTGTTCCTTTCAATAATCTAATCTGCAACATATGTTACACGCTCATGATGCGCGTAGAACATGAGAATAACTCATCATAATTCTCATTATAGTACATATTAGAAGGATATGTTGACGTTAAGTTAGTCGAGCGTTGCCTTCTGCGAATCAATTTCACGATTCTACTTCGTCACGCTATATTTTTCGGCAACAGAATATTCCTTCGCATTGTCGAGTACCGTGATTTCTTCCCTACCGCCAGCCATCTCTCCAAATGCAATCGGAACTGCCACCAAATTCATGTTATTCCGCGTAGCATTGAACTTACTTCGTTGCATTAGAGTATCCTAGGCCTTTCATCTTGAATAATATTCTCACGGTTCAGTTAGAAAACACCTGTCTTCGTATAAGAGAAAGCGGAGACAGTATGACAGTACAAACGAGGGTTAAAAATATGGGGCTAAAAAAAATCATAGGTAGATAATGACCACGACGAAGACGATATGAGATCTTAAGGTCACAAAATACGTTGGCTATTTTCATCGACAAAGCAAAACGGAAATCCATGCCCTATAAATGATATACTTCAGCATATTTCAGGAAGGACCGTGTCAAAAAAGAAGTAAAAGAAGGTTCATACGGTGGAGTAATCGGTTCCACAATATTTCGGCCCAAGTCTTAATCAAAAAACGGTCGGATTCACAAAATTTCGGCGCGAGGCTCAAACAAGAAACTGTCAGACCCATATAACTCTTCAAATTCGAGCCGCACCTTCTACAAATATTTTCTCTTTTCTAAAACCCATACCCCAAGTTGCTACAAGTCCGAACTCTTCTTCCTCTACCCAGCAATTCCAAAATTGCGGATGGGCTCAGAGGTGGTCTCGGATTTATTTTACATTCTATACCGCACAGTGTTCGATTTTTTCCATGGTCGAGGAAAGGAGGTTGTCAGCGAGAATGATGAGAAAGATTGGATACAGTCAAGGTGATTCAAGAGAGCCCGGGCAGCGCTAGTATTGCCGCAAATATCGGTTTTCAGTCTAAGATTTCTGAATCTATTGGACGAGAATTATGAGTCCAAATATTCTTTCAATGGTACTTTTGATTTCCGCAAGCACAGAAGTAGTCCATGCAGAAACGACCGCTGGATATTTTTTAGTGAGCTTTTCGACAAATTGGGTATTTGAAAAAACAGCCGATGTCTATCGGCATTAGCCGGTAAATATTGACGATCTCCGATCTTGGGTCTTCTGCCTCAGCAGATAATATTAGTGAAGCATAAATCGTGAAGTGCGGTCATTTACTAATGAAAGCTGACGTGCATAAGGAAGTACAAACTAGCAAACGTTCGATTTTGTAACATGTGCAGCACCGCCCTTTCACCTTGGTGAAGTGAGCGCGGGTTGTGTATGCATTTGATTTCATTTCTTCCACACCGGATATAACTTCAGTGTTGACTAGCGAATGTTACAAATAATAATAATAAAGATATGTGATCTTCCAACTAGACATGAACTCTTGGAAATCAATGGTGCTCAACGAAAAATGTCACCTGGTTCCACGAGAAGGCAACAAGCGTTCAAATATCGATCTGAAGAAAGGGGTCTTTCTGCTTCTTAGAGAACAACCGTTATCTTGAAACCAGGTCACAAATCAAATGAGATACGATCTAGCTCTCTATACGTTCAATACTTGCTTAATAATTTACATCCAAATGTTGACTTTCCCAAGCTCTTCCCAAGAACATTTTTTTGGGAAATCGCTTCTCCTAAGAGAAGTGTTGTCCATTCTAAGGATCCTTCTATGTTGAAACATTACTGATAAAGAAACAGTCATGTTAATGATGTGGATGGCACAAAGTGGTCCGAAAGCTCTTCCCATTGTCCAACATTTTTTGGAATTTGTCAATATCCGAATAAAACAATGTCCACTACGCGACCTAAAAAAGGCTTGGCTTATAATATCAAAACTGGAGAGCGGCTGGAGGAAGCACTGACAGGACAGAGGTACTTCAAGTCAGTACGAACTAGGCCCCGACAGAGGCTCGTGCTTTGCACATGCTATAAGAGGCTCGTGTTCTGAGAGTTCGCTATAACAGTTACAAAATGTTTGAATAAGGCCAGTTTGGCAAACCTCCGCTTGTGCTCCACATTTGCGTACAGCGCAGTCGGGAGCTCGCGAATATGTTTGTTCTGTTTACACATTCCCATGAAATGTTCGAATTCAGCTCCACTTCACTCCAAACATCACAATACACAAAACGTCAAAGCTGAATACAATCAAGAATTCAATTGGTATCATTATATACAAGTGGTTCTGCCATCCCTGTATTTTGCGGATGTCTGTTTTGTAGGTATTTGTGTTTTTTAGGTGTCAAGCTTTTCACATGGTCACTTCAATAAATTTGGTACTAGTGACAAGACTTCATTTTTACCAATAATAACACAGTTGAAAGATATGAAGCAAAAAAGCTTTTACACAAATTTGTACCAAATCTCACCAAATACTGTTACCAGTATCACCTGCGAGGAGCCAACAAAGAGAGTCTCAGTCCTCACACTCTAACAATGAAGCACTGATGAGCGGTCGGTGGGACATCGAGAGGGAATCTGCAGAGGAGAACCTCGAAGTGCAAGCTAACGAAATGTCAGAAACCTCTAACGAAAATTGTTCACTTACAAATGTTGGCAAATTGGCATGTTTTGCAACTTAAAATTCATCTTGAACACTCATTCGAGCTTCATATTGGCTAACAATTCCAGAATTGAGTTTTAGGTAGCTCTTTTGCCACCTTGGCTTGCTGTTGAAACATGACTCGGATCTCGTAGTTCAAGTTCCTTTCAAATAACCAACAAAGCTGTAGGAAAATACTACCGTCGATGAAGACACAGAGGCGCAGACAGGAAACTGTAAATCACTAAAATTCAGATAAGCTCGATTGAGTTTCAGCCTAACAAGACGTGGGTACCTCCGCACCAGCAAACGTGAAAAAATTATAGAAAATTCTCGATACCTCTGCCCTCCTCCTCTCGATTACAAATCTTCATCACTCGGCGACGCGACGCGCGATGACATCGAGAAATGCATCCGCTGGTGTGGCGAAACGAGTACGAGGGAAGTTCACGCTGGAAAGATTATAAGGTAAACGTTAAAGGGTTGATTTTACATGTAACGCTAACAAATGAACCCTTTATTCGGATTACACTGAATCAGGGGGATTGGAATTCCAAGCGCGTTTCCCCCTTTTTTGCATAGTGTGTACGTAGAGTGTAGTTAGTATATACGATGTCGGTACCACGAAAACTGCCTCCATTACAGCGTGTATTATCGTAAATCATCGAACCGGTTAACGCGATTAATCGCCTCATATTTAAATTTGCCAAAATGGCGTACGTTCTGCTCTTTCGCACTGCCTTTCTTCGCGTGTTTTTTAATATACAACTGCTGATATGTATTTAGTATTTTCATTTCGTATAGTTACCACTGCCCCGCTCCTCAATCGATCTTTACACATGTATGTACGAATATAAGTTGCGTATGTCTTTTCCATTCTCGTTGTACGCTTGTTTGATATTTTGTGGGTCTAAATAAACGTGAACATTGCATACGAATTAAAATTAATATATATGCTCGGCGTGTATCCCCCGCGTCTTCGGTGCGAATCTATCCATGCATAAATGCAGCAGCTCTGTATTTTCCACGTCGTTGTGTCCTCACCGATGGAGGTTATGTAACATCAGTATTCAAAAGGCGAATGAGTGGATATGTCGTTTTCAACAATTCGCGTTAGTTTCTACGAGAAACTTCATCGAGCAGAAACCACGGACGAACGGCATGCTAATGTGAAGAGGCTACTTGATACCGAACACTCTGGAAAGTTCAGCCACTGGCGAACTTACATGTGCAGGGGTGAGAAACCTAAATCTGATTATTCTCAGCTGTTCATCATAATGAATCAAAATACTCTGAGAAATATTGAGAGAAGATTCCGCTATAAAAGGAAAAGTCGAAAGATTCACGTTTCGTGATGCGGAGGTATTCGTAAGGGTGAAATTCGCCCCAATTAATACACTTAACTGATTTATTGTTTCCTTCGATCATAAATACGTACTTTCGTTCGGTGGCAACGAAAAAGTGAAATGATATCTAATGTGATAGGGAGTTACTGTACAGAAATAAATGTATAGCTTTTCAACTTAGTATACGAGTATATCTGTGGTAAGGCAGTTAGGCTTGAATGAAACTCCCGCTGCGTGCTACGGCGCGGTAAAAGTTCGGGTTGAAATATAAATAATACGTATATATATCTGGCTAATAATTGCGGGAGCCATCAATTAGCGTGGTTTGGTTAATGGTTAACGAGACCGTGCGCCCATTATAAATTTAAGTTATATTGGTGTAGCCGTTTATAGTCTGTGATGTGTATATACACGTAGTGGAACGTGCGCTAGATGAGTGCATCCCTTCAGTTTTCAGTTCGGTAGCCGGACCCTTTTCCTCGGGAATCGTAAATTTTGCGGAATTATTTCTTCTTACCTGCTGTGCTCCTGCTGCGCGTACCAGGGCGTGATTATTAGTTCACGCTCGCCCGTGTTTATTATAAGCCTCTGCGTATACTCGTACAAATGTACACTAATACGGTAGGTCTACCGTTATTGAATAAGTAAATTAGAGAGATTACTTTCCACAGTGTGTACTAGAAGTGATGGTGATGCTGATGATGATAGTAAATGCCGACGGCTTCATTTCTGACCTGTTGTTCCGACAGATAATTAGGATAACGTTTTTTTCTTCCATCATCCAACATCGGAATGATGGTTTCCGTTTTAAAACAATTACCATTCAAATAATATAAGCGCGAATAAAAACAAAGAAAAAACAACAAACAGAATAAGATGCTCATTTTCACGATTTTTTTTTTCTCTTGTTGTAATTATCTTATTCCGCTTGCCACTGCAGTCCGTAAGAATTTTCTCATTTCGTTTTTCCCATAAATTTTGCGCTACATTTCATAAGGAATTGTAAGTTATAACGCGTAAATTATGCTATGAGATCTGAAAGAAGTTGTTTTATGTACAAAATAATCGAAAAGGACCGTATCCGATAATCGAAAAAAAGGACGTTATAAGATCGTATTGTCTATATAAAAAAATAGATAATTGGCGAAAATGATTTTTCCCACGGACGCGCGATCGACAATTTTCTCGTCACTAGAGGAATTGAGCGGAATAAATGTCCTATGAAAATCCTCTTCGTTCATCGTTATTCGGTGTTTCATATTCCGCTGTCATTAGGGTATTGTTGGCATTATTTATTAGTTTTTCTTGACATACGCGGGATTCGTTTTCATGCACCATACCCAGCTATATATGAACAAACATCCCTGTCAAGATTAGGAAGGAACTTGTCAGGAATATAAGCTGGCTGTTGTCGTGAATGCATATAAGCACACTTTTGTTGCATGCCAAGAATACAAGGGTAATAACTATCTATCTCCGGCGAATGATGCTGCGCTGCGTTTTCCCTGGCGTTTCCGTTTTTCTTGTTTTCCACTCTCTCGCCATGTTATTTTTCGTCTATTTATTATTCTCCCAATCATGCGAGCACGTCACTCAGAAAAGGAAAAGAGAATTTTCTCGAAACGCTAATATTGTCTATATTGCAACGCCTATACAAATACAGGGTAGACTGTATATATGTTGTCAGCTGATCTAGCAAGATGAAATATTTCTTAGGGAGCGAAGTTCTTGGATATACGGTACGGTTTTTGACGTTCGTTTGATTTCATCCTCGGGAAAAATTCTTCGATAGCGGGAGTTTTTCAATAATCTTGTTTGAAAAGCGTTTACTTGAATGTATCACGCTTTGTTGACGGCGAGAAACACTGATTTATTGTAACAGCTAATTTTTCACTATTAATAGAAGTTGAAGAGAAGTATAAGTATGTCAACTCCATTACATTCTTTTTTTGCCTTAGGAATTTCGCGCTTGGTGGCGACTAAAAATATGACTAAGCGAATGAAAAGTAAGTACCCCCTAATATCACAATTATTGGCTCAAAAATTACTACCACAGAGAATAGTGAGGGACTTGTTTACACCATCGCCCACATTTTTTTGAATTAACAAGGCTTGCAACTGTACTTAGAGTTATGGGCTCGGAGTGGGCTGCTGCCGTTTGGGAAAATATGGATGAAAATGAAGTAGATATGTTGTCGTACTTCGACGCTAATGGTTTCCTTATAATTGTTTGAAAGGCCGGGAGAGACAGAATGGTAGAACCAAAGCTGGAATAGAGAAGAAGCGCTAAAGGGATAGATTTTCAACATTGTAGTACAGGTATGGAGGGGGAGAGAGGTGTAATGAAAGGAAAGAGTAAGTGAGACAGGAACGGCCTACACTGAGATAGATTGGGACGACTTCTGCTTCTCTTTGAAGAGGGAGGATGGTTTGAATTGAGTTAAGAAATTTCACCTTTTTCAATAGATCAAAGCTTATTGCAGTACTTTCAAGCAAATCAACAGATAGATCTGAGTCAACACTCGTAAGATTTTAATCAATACCAGATAAACTAAATCAAAATCAGATAGATACAAATCAATACTTGTTAGATCTGAATCAACATCAGATACAACTGAATAAATGCCAGATAGGTATGAACCAACACCAAGTACATCTGAGTCAACACCAAACAAACCTGAATCAACTGCAGATGAAGGATTACAACAAGTTAGATCCAAATCAACATCAGATAGACGCTAATCAAAACCAGACCTATTGGGATCAACATCAGATAGGAAAGATTCAATACTAGATCTATCTGAGTCAACACAAAATCCATCTAAATCAACATCAGACAGATACCATTCAACACCAAATAGACCTGAGTCAACACAAGATCTGTCAAAGCCAATATCAGATAGATCTGAGTCAACACAAAATCCATCTAAATCAACATCAGACTGATCCCATTCAACACCAAATAGACCTGAGTCAACACAAGATCTGTCAAAGCCAATATCAGACAGATTGGAGTCAACACAAGATATATCTAAATCAACACCAGATAGATCTGAACCAATTGAAATCAGCGGCGTACATATGGGGGGAGGGGGAGGGACATCAACCCTCCCTTCAAAACCCCGAAATATTTTCACTCATGAAGTAGATGCGTTGCGCAACCACCTCCCATTATATTCCTGTAGTGAAAAGAACCCCTCTCAAAAAAAGTTATAAGTACGCGTGTACGCCACCAACTGGAATCAACATAAGATAGAACAGAATTGATACTAGAACTATCTGAGTCAACACCAGATAGATTTTAGTCAACACAAAACCCATATAAGCCAGCATCAGACGGATCTGCGAGTCAACTCCAAATAGACCTGAATAAACACAAGATCTATTTAAGCCAACATTAGACACATGTGAGTCAACACAAGATACATCTAAGTCAACACCAGATAGATCTGAACCAACGCCAGATAGATCAAGATCAACACTAGTTAGATCTGAGTCAACACTAGATACTTAAGAATAAGATAGATCTAAATCAACATCAGATGGATACAAGTCAAAACTAGATCTGTCTGAACTGACAGCGTCAGATATAACGAAGTACATCTGAGTCAATACAAGATCTATCCAAACCCAAATCAGTTAGATCTTAGTCAACACTAGACATATTTGAATCTACACCAGATGTATCTGCATCAAGGCCAAGTAGATCTGAACCATTATGAGATATAGAGATAGATCCAAGTAAACACCAGGTCTGTCTGAACTAACATCAGACAGAACTGAATCAACACTAGTAAGAGCTGAGCCGACATCAAATAAATCTTTCCAGTCATAATATATTTGGTGGTAGGAAGGGAGGGGGGGGGGAAAGGAAAATTTAGAATTTCAAGCAAAAATATAATTATAACAGGAGGGGGACAGAAGAAATGTTGACTTTTGAGCCATAATAATTATAATTATGACAGCAGAGGGACATTGAATTCTCAACACTAAAACCAATTTGACCCATAGAACTGGTTCCCTGCGATCCTCGTTTCACTTTGTTAAGGAAGCCGTCGTAGCTTCATCTTGTAATATTGCGCTAAAGAGATACGAAAATTTGAAAAATATATACAATTTTCGATTTTGATTGAAAAGTCGTAGGAAATAAAGAGAAGTTTCTATTCGAAAAATTTGACCCAAAAGTGCACTGAAGACATTTTTCATTTTTTTCCCTAGAATCTTTAAGAAATTTCTGTCAAATTTTCCAAATTAGACTCCAGTACTGCCTTCCCTATACACGATTTTAACCACTCATTCCAGTATTTATCTCTAAGGCATAAAAAGGCGTCAACAATACTGCTTTCATATTAATTTTAAACTTCAAGAGAAGAGTCTGAGTAGGGTAGGTTCCAGTTGAGAGTGACTTCTGCTCATAATATATGTTGATATTTCTTCTTCTTTTATTGATACGACGCCACAATTTTATGGTCGATATTCAACTGTGGGAAAATGTGGAGAAACACAAACTTCACTCGAGCACACAGATAAAAAAATACACATTTGATGATTGTTTTCGAAATTATACTAATTACGAAATAAACCATAACCATATATAAAATAAGAGAACATCACCAAAAAAAAAAATGAATCTAATATCGATAAAAATCTACATTCAAGATCCTAATAAGTTCAAAATCTTTCAAAAACCTTTTTTTATATAATTTTTTCACTCGCTAATGGATGAAAAAATCGTGTGAACCCTCGCGATCTGGTGAAAGATTACGCATCTATCCTCACATCGAACGTCGCACACTGTATCGAAATTATCGCATTCTATATTATTTTAATATTTTTCCGAATCTTACGTCGTAAATATTACTATACATCCTTCCGTCAGATGCATAAAATCGTATATACGCCTATGCTTCGCTTCTCTTTTATTTTATACAATTATCTTGGAAGATACACGTCGAAGATATAGGAGATTGATAAAACGAATATTGTCTCAGAAATTTCATTTGAATAGAATCGTATACTCCTTCGCTCTCAGTTATCAAAGGTCTGATGTATAAAATCTTTCGAATTCCTTCTAATTAGCTATTTGATGTGTCATCTTCAGGAAATAAAATGACTGATCCTGATTACTCGAAACGATTCTAGACCATGTCTACGTCCATAATATTGTGTACACATTCGCCTTAAGAGTCGTGTCCGCCATCGCCATTGCCATCACGGTTGCACACAGCATCCACATCTCATCGCGCCGAACGTGTTAACGTTAAAAAAGCCGCAAGTTCGCGAATACGAAAGACGGCTATTGTAGTTGGTCGTCGGCGACGACGCAGGTACCGATTTGCTCGCCTCTCAAACAAGAACAATCAATTTTCAAACACGAAACCAGTGCACCACATCAATAAATAAAACCACTCGTTCGGATTCCAGCAATAGCCGAGCATTAACTCGTTTCGCTTACGCACGATCTAAATTAGATTATAAGACATTACCCCAGATGTGTGTGTGTGAGAGTTTGCAGTTTTCACACAGTACAATATAAACGCGAAGTGCTCGTGAATATTTATTCGTACATTAGACGCCATAAATTAGGAATAAAGGAGATGAAAAATTTTGGGAACACTCGCCATAAAGTAAGAAGAGAACAATATTTTTTGGCCCTGCGCAATTATGCATCCATTACGGATAACTGCGATGACGATTTCGAAGCTGGGAAAATAATCGTACCGATGATTTATTTTGCGCGGAACAAGAAAATACGATACAGAAGAAGAGGAAAAAACGTGTTAAAATTATATTTATGGCATCTACACCGGTACTACACCTTTGTGTTATCGTTACTTTCCAACGTCATCAAACACAAATTCAAAGAATACATAATTATATTATGAGGAAATAGTAAAGTCAGAAAGAGGGAATGAATAAATGCTCGAGAGAGAGGGGAAAAAAGAAGAACAAGAATGCAAGAGAAAAGAATGCCGCGATGATTTTAATATCTGACCATTTTATCTCATTTGTTTATTAAATTGATAAATATCTGCGGCCGTTAAAAATATAAGAAACAAACAGAAGTGTGTTTGGTGCATGCGTTTTCACCAACGCTTTTAATGTTTTCTCAATACCATAAACCAGTTAATAAATAAATACATATTTTTCTTTTTTTCACACACTCGCACGATCTATTGGAGCACGAGAGGAGAATGATCCATAAAATATTAATCTATGAAACACGCGCTTCTCTTATGCTCTTTTTTTCTTGTCTGATAATATCGCCCTTTCGTCATACAACCGAGTCGCCGTATCTCCCTTCAACTTTCATTTCAAATAATCTTTAAAATGAAATTAACCAAAATAATTCACATACATATAATATGAATACTTGTGGTTCGTACAATTCTCGCAGCCTCTTATGTGGGAAAATCGTATACCGTATTCGTGTATTTAATTATGTTTATTACATCAGAACTCGCATACAATTGTCGAGATCGGAAGCTTCTGATGTTCGAAATGTACTAGCCCGAAGGAGAAGGTCCGATCTGGCTGTATAGAAATGTTTGTAATCTAGCCGACAAACGACTTACTTCGTGATTAATGACACGGAAAAAAGGACAATATCCACAGTCGCAGAAGACATTCATAAAGAAGAAAAAGAAAAAAAAAATGAATATTGTTTGTATATTATTCTTATATTAATATAATATTTGCTTTCATCGCGACATTGGAAACGACACACGGAGACCCAACCGAAGCGTGCATATTAAAATATCACCGCAATCGGCGATCGATCATTGCCAAATAAATATTTATCGGCATCTGTTATTTTACACGTGCATTTATGTAGCTTTCACGGATAACATGTAAGTACCAGCACTACATGAAATTTAAAAACGACTGAATTCTCATTTAAAGATTCGACGACGTCATTGTGCTGTCATAATTTCCATAAATTAAGAAGAAAATAGAGGGAAAAAAGTGTTACTACATCATTTTTTTACCCGCACCGATGATCGAACATCATACAACTCAGACGAGCCCCGACGCTTATCGATCGTGTTGAAACAACACCAACCTGTTCTTTCCTCTGTATAAGAGGTAATGAATACAAAAATATATATCATGAGGCTTTGAACCGCAACAATGGTAATATTTTTGAATTATGCAGAACTTCACCATCTGTTTTACACAGGAAAGTAACGCAACACTGTGATTTAAACGCCGTCCGCGAAAAAGGGAACATCAAAGGCAGTTATTGTAGCAAAATTTCCAGAAAACACTCACCATCTGATGATACGGATCCGAACAAAATTCATTTGTATTTCGCTCATCATTTCGAGTAAGATGGCGCTAGAAAGGGTAATGTCGAAACAAATATAATGTCTTCAAAGTGAAGAACCAGCAAAAAAAAACACTTAAGACTCATGAGGACAGCCGTGGCGTTTCTTTGAAGATCACAACACCTCAGACGGCTGAGAAACGATAAAAGAGCTCGACTGGAGACAAGGTGAAAAGGGAAGATCCTTCATCACTGGGGGAAGCCTTAAAAAGTCAAAAATGTACGCAACATGTGACGTCATTTACCGAAGCCAGGTTAGGTTACAACGCTTAGAAGAATTCGTCTCGGCTAGATTATAGGCATTTGTCTACGATAGGTTATAAGCAAACTTAGGTCTGAAAAATGTGAGTATCTTATTTCATTTCTCAGAACATTTTTGTAGGTTCAGCGTGCATTTTCAGAAAGGGAAATTGAAAAAATTGAAGTAGATCAAGAGTAAGAAGAAAGGTGTTACAAAGTTCAGTGTATTATGATATTGAAGACGTGCATGATTTTAGACTACCTGTTTTTTAAGGGACAGCGGATCATTGCTCGTTCCCCACTACCATTGCAAAGTTTGAAATGGCCATCAAATTATTTTCATTAAATTACCTAGCCTTGGAACTACACTCAGAGGTATGGGAATGGACAGACACAAATGATGTCTTGAAAGTAGGTGGATCGGAGGTATCTCATTAAGCTGATGATTTTCTCATAATTGTTCGAAAGAGACTTTGCGATGCAGAAAAGGACAGAACAATGAAGTCAAATGTTTTCGAGAACTGGGCAAGAGAGGAAAAGCTGAAAGGATAGATCAGCATTTCAATAAAGGTACGTGTAGAGGAGGTACGAGGCGTAAAAAGAAAGAGAATTGAGAAGGGTACAGCCTAGTTTGAGACGAGGTTAGGATGAATTCTTCGCCCCATAGACCGACGAATTGAAGCTATTTAAATAGATAGAAGCTTGTTGGAGAATAAGGAGGACCAGAAGTAATGTCAAGAAAAAAAAAACAAGGTAGCAATTAAGATCATACGAGAGAGAGCAACGAGCGATCAATACGGAGAAGGAACGCAAGGAAGACAGCTCAGCGACAGGGTCCACTTCATCATGTTCCTGAAGGTCGGTGCGTCCCGATATTTATGGAAGAAAGACGAAAGTTGAGGACGGACTTCACGAGCGTAAATGAATGAGAATCCTTCGGACGATAAGATTGGTAGAATGATGAGGGTCTTGGACAGCAAGTACTTTTGAACAATCCAGTTTTCATTCCAACTCCAGTTCAAACTTTCAAATTTAATTTTGAGTGTAAATATCTCTACTCAGGATTAAATTTCTCTGGCCTACACCTTTCGATGCGTTCCTGGACACCAAGAACATTTTTTTGCTGTCGTAATCTTTTCCAAGCTCTGCAGAAAATGACGACTTTAGGAACGAGATATGGCGATGTCTATCACAACCAGAAGATGAAAATCCTGGACTTTTCGGGGGAATTGGCCAGAATTTGTTCAGGACCTTTCCACGATATTTTTTGCTCTTCACGGAACATTGGAAATTATACAATTTTTCCATAATTCTCTCATTAGGCTCAGAATTTTTCCGAGTTGAAGGAGCTCAATTCTGGGGTAATCCGGGTTTCTGGGCCCTCTTAACAGAATCCAAGACTTTCCAGGAACGGTAGACACTTTGGATTCATTATACTAAGTAAGAAAAAAAAATTCTTGCCTTTTTGTAACAATTTTTTAACGTGAGATTCGAAAAACGCCGAGGCGATACTGTTTCGAAAACGATCATTTTCTAGAATTTTTATCATAATTTCGAAAATTCAAAATTTCTCAACAACTTTTTCTTTCTTTCTGGGTTCCCTCGTTGAATTTTGGTCGATAATAAAATTTTTCTACGTTCAAAATCTAGAAAAGTTCATCGAATGGGAATTGGACGTAATTTCAAGTGGATTAACAAATGAGGCTGATTGTAAAGAGGATTTTGTTTGGGAAATCCAAATTTTCGAAGTACCTAATGATGGAATGTAGAACATTCCGAAATCGGTCGTGGCTTTCATAAATTTTACATGTGTGCAATTTTCTATCATTGAAAATTTTCTTCACAGTTCAGTAATTTCGATATAAGAAAAAATTTTCTTCAATCTCACGTCTCATTTTTTTCTCTTTAAATCAAATTTTTCTCCACAATTTTTCCAGGGAAGGGGGGGGATGAAGGAGCTGAATCCAAGTTCTCGTCGCTGTCGAAAAGCAAAGTCAACGGACACTAAAGTCTATAGGTGGTAGTCAATTTCGTCGTTGGAATTTAGTTCATTGGTTCCGCGATTTTTCGAAGTTCTTTCCCTTCTTGGAGAGAATTTGAAAAATTTAACCTGACTTCTCCCTAGACAAGAGATATTCGAACTCTCAGAACTCCCATTTTTTTTCATATGCTTCAAGATCCCCTCTTCCGCAAGTAAGATTTGATAAGATTCGGCCGGACTCCCTTTCCTCTTCAACGTCTCACTCACGTGATTAATAAACATCCTCGAATCAACCCCAATAATTATCACCTCCACGAACAATGAGAAATTGGAAATTATATAATTTGTACCACTTCATGAGAAATTTCAAGTGTTTACAACTCTTACTCTTTTTAGACGAGCCCTGAATCGAGAGACCAATAGACAAAAATAAATCAAGTGGATACCTCGTACTCTAAATCAAAGCAATTTTAATGACGTCGCTCACTGTCATATTAAACGAAGAGTCCACATATTACATAGGTACAAAGTTTTGTACATAATCACTAATCATGAATGTACTGCTTATATGTGCATACCTATCTCGCATACATTGAGAAATCTTATTCTACAGTATACGTGTATAGATATTTCGACAAAATTTCGAACTGGTTAAGTCAATTAAAATTAATTTATTACGGCTTCCATTTTTCGATACATACTGAAGATACATCTTCAAACACGAATGTAACACACAACAGTATATCTTCCATTATAGAAACGGGTAACTTACTACTTGCCAATATACTCGTATACGCGCTGGTAATTTATGTCGTCAATCCTTACACATAATACACGTATATTTCTTTCGATAAACTATTTTATTAATAAATTTTCCCGGCACATATCAAAATATCGCACCTCGATACTCGTCTATGCACGTTCATGCAGGATTTCAAATTATAATGAGCGGTGTACCTATTCTCTCTCATTAGAGAATACGCAGCCCGGATATTAAATATTCTCAAAAACTTGCCATATTTTGTCGATTATTCGTTTCAATATAATCTAGACAACATTTATGGGGGGGAGGAGAAGATTTTCGTTGCCTACAGGACGCCCGCAGGATCTGTTCCAGCCCAGATGTATGCACAATTATACATTTTGAATACATGCTCCTGTAATTTTATGATTAATTTCGCTTATCGTACTCTGCATCAGTGAAGAGATTTCACGGAAAAATAGTAGCTTTAAAACGAGATTTAATTAAAAAGATGCGGTAGGCTACATACATTACATTGCCTAAAAAGAGAGTACAAAGAAGTCGACGAGAATCTGGTACACAATGCTACAGTATTATACAAAAAGAATGAAAAAAATGAATAGATCTAATGAATTCATACTTCATGTAGTCAATCTTGGGATACAGCAGTCTAAATACAAATTACAGTACCAAATTTTGATGCATTAAGAGATCAACATCTTCCATCAACGGCGGGCGCGGACACGGATGTCACACCTTTCTCTCCTCTTTTTTAGGGAGGCACTGCATTATGCAAACATTAGTCGATAAAGCGAATTTCATAGAGATGATAGATGTGTTCTGTCACTGACTCCCTCTCGAATTTTAGCCACAGCTTACATTCGATTTTCGGATACGATCGAGAAAAAAAATTCAAAAATTCAAATTTGGGCTTAAATTCTTCGCAGTGAATTTTTAATGTATAAACGTCAATATCCATTCGATAGTGTTGGCGAATCACAGCCAAAATTTTCGAACGATAATACATTACACGATAAATTATTAAAAATAAGTAGGTACCGACAGCTGCCACAGCTATTTTCCATTCTTGTAACTCGAAATAGGGCTACCGGTATATTCCAGTAATCCGACAGTTTATGCGTCCGTATAAATGATATGTAAATTAGAACAAATAAATATAAAGACGTTTTTCAGACAGTCGTTGAAGGGAACAGCGCATCGTTTGGTGCAAGGGGAAACGCTTGAGTTGTGAATTAATGAAGTTTCATTTTCATGTACGTACACTTTTTCCACGCCTTATAATAACGCTAATCGATGACATTCATTGAATTTTTTTCCACTCTTCGTGCAATAAAAAACTTGATCTTTATCTTTTAATCATAATAATGATCTATCGTCACTCGTTCGCAATCTTTTACAAGAACGAATTTTCGAATGGTAAAAAATGATCTAGAAGCGCGCAAACAGGATTCATAAAAATGTCCGGGGGAAAATGTTCAAAAAGGAGTAGACAAAAAATAAAAATACTCTTAGAAATTGAGCACGGAGAACATTTTTTTACCTCTTTTTCATTAAACTAAGGAGCCTTGCTACTATACTTGAAGTTGTGGGCTCGATGAGGACAATAGGGATGAATATGAATTAGATAGTGGTGTAGAGAATAGGGGGATCTGAAAGCATTCATCTTCTTATGATTGTTTGAGAAGGAGTTCGTGATGCAAAGAGATACAGAATGGATACAGAATGGTTAAACTGCAGAATATTTCCGAGGGTTGGGCAAAAAAAGAAGAGTTGTTGAACGGACAGATCATATGCGACGCGTAAAAAGAGAGTCGGGCAAGGTGACACGGGTATGACCTATTTAGAGACGCTTCAGGTGACTTTTCTCCTCCTTAGGAAGGGTGGTTTGAAATAGGCCAGGGAATTTGAGATTTTTTCATAGATCAGAGCTTATTGGTGGATACGAGGACCACAGATCATACCAGAGGAAGAGGATGAGGGAGCAGTAATAAGATTGTGGATCATAAGAAGGAGAGGGAGAACAGCGACTATTTTGAGGTATACGTTCCGCTGTGTAATGTTCTATAAGGTTGACAAGAATCGGAATCCGTAGGAAATGGAAGAAGAAGAACTGAACGGGAGTATGAGAATGAGTTAATGGAAATCTTGGATAGAAAGTCAGGATAAGAGAGGATCAATTTGCGAGGAGGAAAGCAAGGATTAAATAAAGAGATCCGCGGTTTAAACGGAAAAATATCGCGTTCTCTGCAGATACCTCTCTATCCTATTCTTCTAAGCTCTTTGCCTTCCTATGCGTCCAATGATGATAAATAGTGAAGATACAATTTTGAATAAGAACTTTTCTTCTATGAGAGTTAAAATTTTTATTCATGGCTTGAAATTTAACTCTCTCGTCGGAACTTCTTTAGCTAAATCCCACCATTCTTGTTTTTCAAGGCCTCTCTCGTCAAAAGAGATTAGATAAAAAGTAGACGATTTTTACGAGCAAGGATGGAAACATACTACTAGAGAAAGAAACGACTTTGCCGGCACAGAATTGTAAATCGATATATGCAGGCAAAGCCGTTTTTTCTCTAATAGCTTGAGATTAGTAGTATCTTGTATTTTATTTATCAAATGAAATCCGTCACAATGAATCCAATCTAGATCAAGGTAATTAGTATACTGAGGCTTGTGAGTTGATCAACAAACAAATCTTGTGAGCTGCGAAAAAGATTCTTTCTCTTGAATGGCTATAATGAAAGAGTTTCTGAGCGCTTCGGATGAACGTTCGGAGGACACAGGGATGAGAATTTTTCAGGACTTGTAGACCGAACTGTCCTACACCTTATAATCGTACAACTCGCAGCTCAAGCTGATTCTCATAAAACTCAGAATCTATCAATCCTCACTCAACACGTAATTTGAATTTCCAATCTGGTACCTACTTCGGAGAATTATTATAAATCGCAAGTAGACAAATTTCCAACAGTCAACCTCAGAGAAATGAAAAGATACTGAACCACAAAGCCTCTACGAGCACACCAGCTAGACTCAAAGATTTCAACCCGTTGATGACGTCATAGGGTAGGCTTGGCCTTGATCTACTTTCAGAACAAGGTATTGATGAAATCATTCACTATGACACCCGAATTGTGATCTTCATGGTCTTCATGAGGCGCTAATCTCTAAATTTGTCGGAATTTCGGCTGACGTAACCAAGGCTAAACATAATATAATTAGGTATTCATAAAGAAAAATTGAAAAGTCCTTCTTCAGTCCGTGTTTGTATCACTAAAACATTTCCGAATTCATTTTCCGGGTTTTTTTACGTATTTTCAAAGCTGGATTAAGTTTTGTGGGCCTCTCCATCTCTAAAAAAAAATCCTAAATCCATTTGTGCGGGCCCTCACCTTTTAGAATGTATGATTTTTAACCCTCGTATCGCTAAACAGAAGTGTAGGAGTTCGGCTCCGCTCAAACCTGAATCTGCTCATTTTTGCTCTGTATTTCTCAAGCCCACCATTTTTAAAATGGCTCTCACTCAAAAACTCGTTTTCATCTCTTATGGCGACATTTTCATCAGACAAGCCACACAAGACTAGAATTATCATTTTCAAAAATTAGTACATCTAAGGCAGGATCAACAGAATCGGAATACTAGGATACAGCCCTCTCCCTCAAAAAAAAAAAAGGGAAAAAAAGGAAGAGAAGAATAAGAGAGGAAACGATGAAATATATTTAATCATCAACACTCTAAATATACTGGTTGATGAAAAACTTCATCTTCAAAGAGTTCCCCTTCAAAAATCTTTTCCCGATAAGATTAAAACTTGTAACTTACAATTCGAATTCCATCGATTGCCCCACCATGTAATCGTGCAAGCATCAAAAATTCAAATCCAAATTATACCACTCACCTGCAAACAAAAAAAAATTACAATAAATTAGAGTCTATTACACATCACTAGAATTTCATTGATCGGTGTACGTATTAAGAAATATCGACTTAAATGATGAAAACAACTCACGAGGAAGCATATAAAAATATCGAAAAACTCCCGAGTGGGCAAAGAACCATCACGCGATCGCGACACCCTTGTACCGCTTATAAATCGATATAATGAATGATGAATCATAAAAATCCGATCACGAATAAAAATACAAGTTATAAATGTAGGCCTGTACAAAACAAGACAGCATGTTGATGACTTCGACATAATAGGAAACCTCTCATTAGTAACAGTTGCGTCATCATGTGTATTTCTACGATTCAAATTTTAAAATAAAATTCTTCCACCCGTTACACACCAATAATTTATTCGCGCGAGATGTATTAGGAAATCGTCGTTATTATCTATCAATTTTGGCCTTCGTCGATATTCCATCAACTTATTGCAATATGTACAAAAAAAAAAAATTATAAAAACTCGACATCATTGATGCAAGAAGGAGAGTGTAAAAATCTGCGACAGCTACTTTTTTCTTCAACAGTTACGCTCGAAATATTTAAAACTCGTGAAACAATTCTTTTACTTTCTCTATCTTTCTTCCTCACGAGTTCGCTTACCTTTTTCATTCTTGCATCAGTTTTTCCATCATTTCTTCTGATACCATGATTACATGCTTATACATAAAGATAGATTAAGCGCTCACACTTATTGTACGCTGAAAAGGTGAATGATTTTGAGTATCCGCTTATTATTTTTTCTTTTGCTCAGTTTTTTCCCCGTCTCATTCAATATTAAGATGCTCACCTGCTCTCCACTACGTTATGCACTACAACCTTTTGATTCAGATTTCTGAAAAACTGCGGTAGATCCTCGCTACGTTTCTTTTTTCATCGCGTTTTCACGCCGAATTTATTAATAAAATAATAAGATCGACCACCGCTCAGTGCCAGGTCGATTATTTTATTTACAACACGTTCTCATCGTTTCGCTTTGATATCCATTGCGGTGGCCGTTCCGAATATTTACGAATGAAAATGTTATATCCATTGATTAAAAGCTTCCAACATTATAAAGCAAAGGGAAAAAAATGTATCTGAGGCCGGGCACGCTGTATATTATATCGATACCGCACATATATATGTAGAGTATAATCAAGCAACAAAGAGAAGAGAGCCTGGCGGGGTCTACGCTGGTCTACGTGAGAATGAAATTCGGCGCGCGAATGCTTCACGCCTACGCACGCTTCCGTCGACGACGCGACGCACGACTAAGCGCTTTAACCGGTGCCTCATGTGAGAATGTCAAAGGCGCGGAAGATTTCCTTATTTCCCTCTCTTTTGTAAGAATTCTTAAACATTTTCGAAAGGAATATCTTCGGAATAGATTATCGTAGGATGAATTGTCGCCTCCACCTTCTAAAATCCCAGCTAAACTAAGCCGTTTCCAGCAAGAAAATCCGTTCTTGGCCTGCTAGACATTACATAAGCGATTTTCTCCAGCTATGCGGACAAGTCCTAATATTAGTCGGTGTCCTCTTCAATTCCACAGACTAATAATGATTGCTAACCTTTCAGCATCCTCAGCCTAGTTTCTATTTCATTCTCGAACACTCCTTTCATGAATTTTTGGAACTAAATCCTCTCCAACCTACACTCTCAATTCCCCCTGTTTGGCTATTCACACCTCCTAACATAGACTAATTTCAATCAATTCCTTTCCGTTTGAAACGGTGACGTCCTTGCAATTCCGATGTCGAATAATTTCAATACCTTCAAGGCTCATGCATTCGAAGTACAAAGTCTCTGGGAGGAGGGCTTCGGATCCTTCTTTAAACCTATGACCATTTTTGATGAAATGATCGACGAAAGCCGACTTCCCTTAATCACTTTTCTCCGACGCCTTTTTATGCTCCCTCTAATTTGGAGTCGGCGGCCAATCATCCCTATAAAGACTCCGAGGCAATCATTGCAGGCTACACTATGGACACCCTTTTCTGGCTGTATAGGTGAAGAACGCAACTACCGGCCGCATAGGGGTATTCTTCAGTTTCCTGGATTCAAATCACAAGAAAGGTCTCAATTTTACATTTTGCCAAAATTTGCTAAATTAAGCTAATTTTGAAACATTTTCAACTCACTGTATCATGCCATGACCTTAAAAATATATTAGAATCATATTATTCTAATCGCAAAAAGTTTCATTTGAATTATGCAAATTTCGTTAATATTTGACCTAAGAGACGAAATTTTTCATTCAAAATTTTTTCAAGGTGATTACAGGGACTTTGAAAGGAAAATTTCGCAGAATTTGTCCTCACTATATCGTGCCTGTAATTTTTGAAAAAACATGGGAATTAATCAAGTTCTGCCCGCGCGCAAAAAAAGAGTGAGGTCGAACGTTACCTAATATTTAACCAACCCTTCAAGTTCTTCAGAAGTGTTCCCACATTAATTTGATGACATGGTGCCTGACAGAACTACAAATCGACGAACGGATGGCAAAATACAAACATGTTTAATGGGGATTATTATCAACATTGAGTTGCTCCCATTATCCATTATTTTACGTAGGCTGCAGTCTTTTGCGTGCTTTATTAATACATCCCGTAATCATTTAATTTCGGTCTATCGAAGCGCCATCAAATTTTGAATTAGAAAAATAATATTATAAAAATATTATCATCGCTCCTTGAAATCAATATTAACAGCATCTTATGGTCGTTGGCGCGTACACGATTATTCAATTATGTAACAAATTTTCGACTGGCCCATCAATGAACGCATTAATTTAAATAAATTAAATAATTCGTTCGAACCTATTTCTTATTTTTTTCCTATACGTTCTCACCACTCACATTGAAACCATCTTGAAAAATAACATAATTTTTGTATCATAAATACTTACATGTACACGCACATATATTTATCATATATTTCATTATGTACGAGTACGAAAAATCAATATCAATGTTATTTCGTTGCCAAAATATTCGGTTGGCGAAATACATTTTTGAATAATCGATAATAACCAGTTCTCCTTCGTCAGATTGCTGTATAAAGAAGAGACACTCCTTGCAAAAGGTTAATCCCGAATTAATAATAACGAAACAGACAAGGAGGAGGGAAGAAGAAAACATACACCATTAAATTCCAGTTGACAAAATATTGAAAGATTTCGTCAATTCGGGTATACATTACTCGAGCGTTTTAAATATTTATAATGTGGGTATAATAAATCTTGAAATTATTTTATTTTTTTTTACAGTCGTTTCCATACTTTTATTTATGATGATCATATTATAAATATAATAGAGTAAATTTTACACATTCGTCCTCACCTCCTCGCTGATGAAGAAGATCATGATGATAAGATTTGTACAAAGATTAATTACCTCAAAGTCTTCTTTTCCGATTGACTTATCGTTTAATAAAATCCAGTTCTCCATTTTTTACATCTTTCTCTTGGAAACAAGAAAAAAAAATGCCAATACTGAAGACTCGAATCATTTTAATCAACTGTTGAACACTTGTATTGAAAATTTCAAAATGTCACAGATACCAAAAATAAGCGTTTCCACCTTTTCAATTTTTCCATAATATTGCAAACCTTGCTACAGTTAAACGAGCGTAAGATGATATATATAGGTATTTAGGTAATAATATTTCACATTAAAATAGATTACATGCTCGGATGAGCCGCCAACATGATTTCCGCGGTGGCACGTGTATTTTTTCCGGATATAAAATTTAGAAACAAAAACTACGGGGAAAAAAATCTCGTGTACCCTGATCTTCTTTTCAGTTCTGTTAGAACTTATTGTACCGCTTTGACGACAACTTCGTCTCATCGTCTCATTAATCAATATTACTCGACTGGAAATATCAGACGAACTTTCCACGATTCAAAGACTGTATGACATTTCTGCGGACTTTTCAAGTCACACTCCTTCCAGTAAAAGTAGTTTTATACCGACGCATTTTGTTTCATCTTCATAGCCCACTCAATTCATTGACTAAAACACAAGAAATCCGCTCACAACCTGTTGTATTTTTAGAATTACCACTATACGTTTTTTTTCCCCAATGCGAATAGTTTGAATAGGAAGAATGAAAGAGAGCGACTTGAAAAAAATTAGAAAATATAGTGGCGAAATTCGTGTACAAATTTTAGTCTATCAGCTTTGGCAGTACGCAACAGGAAAAAATTACAAGATCAATTTTTGGGTTTAAGAAAAGCGTGAAAAAAGAGAGTTTCCAATAAAATGGGTATTTTTAGAAATTAATTTCCATGAACTTTGGCTTTTGTAAAGGGAATGCGCAAAAAGGAGAGAAGCAGGTGAGAAAAGAAAGCCAAGAAAATATAGCGATACGTTCGGCGGTAAATAAGGACGCGTAGTTTCTCAAACAAAATTGAGGAAAGTGAGAGAGAAAGTAAAATTGATGATTAAGCACCTGCGCCAGGGCATAGGCTGGGTAGAGAGCTGATGCTCACCGTCAGTCAAAGCGCGGGAAACTGGCTAGAGTCCACCAACTGAAAGCTTATAAGCGAGGAACCCACTATTCATTTTAATGGTGGAGGGTATCCTCTAAAAACGTCCGCGTCCGACTATTCTGACGTCATCATTTTAGGAGAAAAGTCCAAAACCATGCAATCTTTTTGACCATCGAGCTATACCTACATAATATGAAGAGGAACTTGGGAACAGGACTTTGGAATGGACGTCATCAACTTTTGACATCAACCTGAGTTGGAAGAATTTGTCCAGGCTAGATATTGTCAGGAATTGTCTAGGTTAGATTATAGGAATTTTTCCATGCTAGATCAAGTTCAGAGAGAGGCTTTAGGAGATATTCATTGTTCCGTATCATAGAACATGATGAATACAAGTACAATGAAGATTGCTAAGCATAATATCAATATTAGAGTTTTTGCATTTAAATGGTATCATAATTTGCCTTTTAGAGCACCAGCAGACTGCGCTAATGTAAAGCTCTGGAAAATGTGAACAGAAGCAAATAAGGTATAGGCTGAATTCCTGCCATTGCGAAGTTCAAAACGGTCTCTAAAATTTTTTGTTGGTGTGGATATAAATTGGATGAGACTATTCTTGAGTTGGCGGAGGAGTTTGCAGTTACAGTCAGCACAAACCTATGATGGGTATCTAGATATTTGAGAACGTTCATAGAATTCAGACATTTTTCTCTCAAGATTTTAAAATAGAGGGTTTGAAGGTGAAACGTAAGAACATGGCAGAGGATTGAATGGTACAATAATTATGAAGTTTTGCGAATTGAGAAGGAGGAAGCGTGAAGCGTGTCTTTTTTGGAGAACTACCATGACTTGTTTTTTCGTTGGTTGACAATTTTGAAGGGCACCGTGTCCTTGAAAATTCAATATTGGAAGAAAAGAGCAATGACTATCCGACTGGATATAAAGGTGAGCAATTTAAATACAAATTAGTAATCAAAATCACAAAAAGGCCATCAGTTTGTTTCAAAAAAAGTCCTCCCCAGCTCCTGGTATAGCACCCATAAGTAAAACGACAGATTTGCGTTCTTTTACAATACTATATAAAATAAGATATTATGAACCCAATTAACAAAAAGGGGGAGAGGAAAAAAAGCACGACTGAAACTACGAAACTCCTTGTCAATCAATGAAGAGGCATCGGCGCCACGCCAAAATACGCGACATCTTCGTTCCAAGAAATTAATTTTTCCCATCATAATACAGTTCACAACTTATTCGTGATTTACTTACCGAGGTACACTATCAGCAATAATCTTACGAAATGAACGACCAATAAATAATACTAGTTGGGAATTCAAATAATTTTATCGGATTTAACATAATATGATGCGATGTATAGAAAAACGGCGTTTCTATTTGATCTTTACCGCGTTTCCATAGCTCGAGTATTAACATAGAAAACTATTCATAATAATTTGATCTATCCCGGCTGATAAGTGTGGCGAAGACACTGTTTGAGTATTTATTATATTCCTTTCATATTTTATTAATTATTTTGACAACGATGAAAGATGAAAATAATTTATACGTATGATATTTTAGCGAATTTCGTATACAGTTCATACTTTCTCGCAACAGTCGCGTCCTTCACCATATCGGCGTGGAAATAGGAAAGAGAGAAAATGACGATGAGATTTCCACCAGACTATATATCATCCGATATTAATATAACGCCAACAAATGGCAACTGTCATACGATAATTTAGTCGTTGTCCGTCTGGATAGTGGTGCAGGAAGCGCACGCGAATTTCATCTAAGACGAAATTTTACGAGTATTATTATTAGATTTATACGCACAGTTAAGAAAGAAAACGACTAGGCAAACACATTCCTCTCATAAAAATTACAGCCATCATCTTTCTTAGTATACGGCTTCCGTAAATACCGCAGTATTATGATTCTCTTATTTACCCAGACGTATATATGAATTCAAGAATTATATTGTCAAATTAAGGATAGAAATTGAACGTGATTTTGGCATCTGAAGATCGTTCATTCTTACTACATCATTCTCGAAATAAGACAAAAGTAAACCCTAACGTTAATGTCGAGAGATTTTGGCCTCCGAAGACATAGGAGGACTCAGAACCTATCATTCTCTCATGAGGTAGACTGGGAGGCTATCAGAAGCACGTTAAAGAGGAACATCATCATCAGACGCTTTAGATTCATTACAAGTCCCAAAAGTGATCTTCTGAACGGATCCAACAAACAAAGGGTAAAATTTTCCAAAAGGTATCATAAGTTCTATGCAAATAGTACTTAGTAACGCAGCTTCAAAGCCCGAGCTTTTCTCAAGAATACAAGACCACCTAACCGGAAGATAAGGGAACAATTTTGAAAATGTACTGATGTAGGATAAGGAAATAATAACTGGAACTCGCGAACTCGTACACTTCGACTAAAATATCTTCATTCTCTCACCCTATTACATTTACTAATTTCCTCCACAGACTATCCAACAAAAATCGCTTTTGCTATTCTAATCGAATTTGCAATTTTGTAGCGTTTCTCATCTTGTAAAACATCGATAATCATCGGAGAATATTGTTAAAACCATCGCCACAGGTTCACTCGACCGCTATTTAGACTGACCACAAAAAATGTATCATTGGTTCGATAGTGGGAAGAGGATCGAGAGCATACAGTATACATAAACCCGACTTGTCTACAGCAGTCTTACTGTGTATTCTCAAATTTTCTATATGTGTACACGAAATAACAACTTTGGTTGGATAAGTTTATACGTGCAATGGATCAGCTAAGAAGCATCGTCATAACAGTACACCTACTTAAGATCTCAAGTTTCATGTACACACGAAATACCTCCCGATTGCACAACATCGGATCCATTTTCATAATTCGTCTCGAACGTTTCAATTAAAATAAGTTTATTGTTGTACAGTTTCATTAGGCTAACGCTCTAATGCTGGCCAATCAGTCGGAAAAACTCACCGAAACTAGTTTGGGAGAGAAAAGGTTGCGTAAACAGGCGTCGAACACGCTCCAGATATAGTGTAAGCGCTTAATTCGGTCACATTCAAAAATTAACGATGCACCGATATGTCCCATAGTTCATGGTTCATTATCGACTCCGCATGTGCATAGGATGAAATGATGATGACTTTGAATTCAATGATATACTTTCACAAAGTAAATTTGATCGAAGAGAGAACGAGGGGGTGGAGGTGAAACAGTCTCTTCCAAAAATTGCTTGATAAATATAATTATGGCAAAGAGGGTGAGTAATATGTCAGGATAACTCTGTCGCGCGCCATGTGAGGTCTTTCCTGAGACAAATCATTAAAAGTTCTTCCTGAAAAAGAATGCGATATGCGAAGAATAAATGCATCAAAGTCACAGTAGAAATGACAATAACTATTTGGACCCAACACTCGTGAGGAGAGAATACAAAATCCAAAAGTAGCCAACGCACAGTGACACAAGTTAGCAGCGATTCAGTACTGCTGCTACCAAGCAATGTCTGTTCAGAAGAACAATTGAGATAATAAATCAGATCACAGCAGTCACCGGGTACTCTTGAAATACTTGAGAAAATGGAATTAAAAAATGAAGCTCATAACAAAGCACGGTGAGAAAGTACTCCAGATTAGCACCATACCTAAGAAAAACAATGAAGATAATGAACGCGTCCTTCAATGGTTATGACATGAATGTGGGCACCTATAACAACCCGCCCATTATTTAGAGAAGAAGCAATGACCAGACGGAAGAAAAGAAAAAGGAAAACTTGAGCCGAAAGGGCAAGCTCAGTTGCAAACAGAGCAAAAGCAATTACACTGGTGAGACTGGGAAAAAGTTCAACATCAGAAACACGGAACAAGAAGGGAAAGAGAAGATGACAATGAAGATTCAACGTCATAACCGTCAAGGAACAGCACGGGGGAGAAAAAACTGTGAGAACAGAGGGAGATTTGCTAAGGCGAAGAGGAGAAAAGCCAGCCTCTTAAATTCAGGTTAGTGATCGGACGAGAGAAAAAGAACAGAACCGACCGTAGCAAACCTGAAAGCCAATAGAAATGCGCAACACAGCACAAGAGTGAACCAATCACGACGCGGCATTGTGGTAGATAATAAAATTACACTGTGAGAGTGCACTACTTACACCTCATCTTACTCATGATGAGTTTCAACTATACATGTCCACTTTTCCTCTTTAAGCGATCAAGTCGAAATTAATGCTTTTTTAAATTCCGAGATTTGTTCAACACTTGACTACCAAAGGATTTTCATACAAGCTATTCGCTACCTATCTTTGCTTGACAATTTTTTCTTTCGTCAAAGAAGATGAATGCTCACTCAAGTGATTTGCAATGCTCCAGTGGTGTTTCCACGGAATTTGAGGACAATAGACCTTGTCCAAAACTGCTATATTTACCATAAAATATCGTTCAAAACCTCCAGTAGAAAAATTTGTCACCCTCATCAGAGAATTTTTTGTTCACAAGGTCTCCTCAAAAAATTTCTCGTTAAGGCACTGCAGGGTTTACCTATTGTAAACAGTTGTGAACTCAGAAATGCACAATTCAGCTTCCACGAGATCGGGTTGTCCATGTTCTACCATTGTCCACCCTAGTTCATTATAAGACTTTTTCAAGCAAAAGGCTGAAAGGTTAAAGGCTTAATCACCACCATCTGCACACGGCCATAGAGCTTGTCTAGAGCTACATACACCTCATAATGACTGAGCGTCTCGTACCCAGTCTAGTTTGAATTTCAGGATATCTCACAGCCTAATTATCGATATTAATACCGCACTCAGCTCGTACCCATTAGTCGACGATGTACAGCATTTTTCTTAACAAACGATCCTATCACGATCATTTGGTCGCCCTAATGAGTCGAGCGGTCGATCTTTTTAGTTCAAGCAGTGTTACACACCGCATCACTCCAAGTTCGGTAGAACCAGATTATAGAACCAAGTCGTTATTATACACAGTATCAAAACAGCTTCTGAAGCAGTTCAACGCGCATACATCTACAGATATAATACGCGTCGTATTTTGTAAAACGAATAGAAATATGAAGAACGACAGCCGACGTTCTCGTTCTATATACACGTACAAGTATGCGCATATTTTAAAAACAAACGAATAGGTCGAAAAAAAGAGAGGATTCCGCGAGACTGTACATAGCATCATTCATATATATACAGTCAGTCTTTCCAAAGGCGATGCAATCGTTATTCAATGAACACATATTTGTGAACATGAATATCTACACGATAAATAAATTTAATACACAATTATCTTCACCGCCGATGCCGACGAAATAATCGGATCATAATTCATCTCCGTGACGGACAGAGAGCGGAGTGCTGTCCGTTTACGGAATATCAACGCCTTTCCATAATCGGTATTGGAGTAAAAAAAAATAACAAACATAAAAGTACGAACTTTTTTTTTGTCTCTCTCTTTCTCCAATTTGCAGAATCACCTCTACCAAACAAACCGAACACGAAGATGACAAACCGGTGCATAAAGGTTATGCACTAGAAGAAGATAGCGACAAAAAGGAAAAAAAAACTGATTTAATGTTCGAGAAAATGAAGATTATAAGCGTCAGATATGACGCTGTCTGCTCCTCCCTCGTCAGTGGGTACACAGCGGTGTACACAGCCTACACCGATGAATAACTGGCTACAATTCTTCGCTTATGTACGATTACTCGTTGCGAAAGGTAACTCCTTTCCATACTTGGCATCAGTCAGATCAGGAATAGAAGTGTCAAACACACAGCGCTCGCGAGCGTTACAAATGAGAGCGCATTACGAAAGGGGACGAGAGTACGATGATTAATTTTTATTTACATTACAAATTTGAAATTTTCGCGTTAAAAGCTACTTGGTGGTGATCTGACCTTGACAATAAAAAGCGAGTCGAACGACCGACGAAAATTTTCGGTTTCTTACACATCAGTACATTCAACCGCTAACAACGGCTGTACGAAGCCGTGTACATAATATACTAGAAAATCTACGACTTTACCGTGCGCCATAAATAAAATATAACGTAGAATACAACAGCATTTACAATCGGGACGAGTCAGCCTGGAGAAAATTGTTTGACAGGAAATTTTTAACGACGCCACGTTTTGAAGTATACAAACAAGACCGCGCGCGACTTAGTCATACTGATGCATCCAGAGATCGTAAATCAAATTCTAATGCAAAAAGCTGATTTCCGGGAATGTATATCATTTACATAAAACGTAATAGCACATCATTGAAATTATTCGCTGATCTATCATATTTATTATACGTATGTGTAAATCGCATCTCCCGCAACATACAGATTGTATAATTTGCAATTCTGCTGTGTCAAAACCTTGATCTTCCTGATCTCCAAGGGAAATTAAATTTTAGGACGAGTAATGCGATAAATATTAGAAGATCTCGTCGATAAAGAATTGCAGCAGTCAAATTATGCCAACTCGTTCAGTCCTTAGAAATAAAGCTTGATTATGAATATGGGAATATAGAAGCGGGAATTATGTGGGAACTTGTTCGCCTCATCAAGTCTAGCATTTTCTTTACTTCGACACCTTCAACCTCATACTCGAAAATTATTGCATCCATCCAAATACATGGACTAGGAATTACTCTGTTAGGTCAGAAGGGCGTTCACAAGAATCTAAATCTTCATCAGAAGTGATAGAACTTCTCCCTCAGCTTCCATCACAATTTAGATTAGCCATGAGAAAAATCTTTGGGTCAGCTTTTAAAAACTTCAATAAAGTACCCGACCAAAATTATATGACTCAGTCGGTTAATTTAGGGGCAAATCCAGACAATGTCAGATTAAGATCGGGCACCAAATCAGAGAAGACGCCAGAAGGTGTCAAAAATTTGGAAACCAAGTAGAAAGCCGTACGTCACAGTGTTACTAAGCTTATCGCGCTGCAAGAAGTTGATCCGGCGCATTGTATCGAGGTTACAATTGAGGCTCACAAAGACTCGAAATTTCTGAGCAAAGTCATTAAGGTATGTCGCTTCAGCCTAACCAGTTGTCATCCTCGTGCAGATCGAAACTTATCGCACTAGTCTTCTTTTCCCAAAAAGGTAAACGTCCTTTCTTCTTAATTACCTCCTTATATTTTATAACTCTTTAACCGTATCTTAAACCCTCTCAACCCCCAACATTACTAGAATACTTGTGGGTAGAGGATGACCAAGCGATTTTTCTTGATTTCACTCAGCAGTTTTTCGCGTCAATGACTCAGAAGCAAGAATGGTGGCGTTATCAAAATTGAACGGGTGTCCTCAGTAGCGTGAATAGCCAGAGCATAGTGATTTTCTTCTCTTGGCGGACGTCTTGTGCATGTTGTTTCAATCTATCTCGAAAAGATTAAATGGTTTTACTAAAATATACAGTTTAACAGTCATCTTTGGAGGATTTTATTGACAATTTTGTGGCCACCATTCTTGAAGGTTGGATCTTGGTTTTTGGTGAAGAATTTTTCATCATTATGTGTTACAATCTTTGACTATATATCATGTGGACTGCGCTAAACGGTAAAGAATACGGTTCAACTTTCAATGTCACGCTTACGGAGTCGTTTATGAGGTGTAGATGGCAAAAAATACGTTACGCGCAGAGGGGAAAGGTGCGACGTGTGTACTTTGAATATCCGTGGTTTTGACACCTATGCCTCACACACCTTATCACATCTGTGGACGCTTTTTCCGGTCGTTTTATGCACGCTAGCGCAGTCTACAGGTTATAATTCACCCTAATTTGAATTTGGAAATCCGTAGAGATAAACTTATCAATATTATAGTTCATTTCTTCGACATGGGAGGTCAAAGTTGAATTATCAAACATGCAACGTTAGTCTCTTTACCTCTGATGTTGTTGCACTGTCTTCCAAACTTGGAGGATAAGACGGCATTTTTTATACCATGTATGCTAATGATTTCGTCCAACATACCTGCTTCAATTTTAGAAACGCATTTGAGAAAAAATTTGCTCATTATTCGCACCAGTCTCACTTCCCAGAAAATTCTCACATCGTACAATCCTTTTGACTGGATTTTGTCTTTGGGCTCGCGGTTAGTCAAAATTTAAAGTTTCGTTTGACCTTGATCTACTTCAGAAACTTGGATAAATTTTAACCATAGGAACATTCATAGATATGAGAGAGAAACAGAGACGGAAATTCGTATGCTAAAATTTTGAAGGCAATCTCTATGAGCATCATTTTCATTCTGTTCCATTCCTCGTCTACATATTTTGAGCATTAAACTACAGTGGCTGAAATTCCAAGAGCATATTTATGTCTCAGAAAGGAAGTTACTTTTTCTGACGCGAGCAAAGTCTTATCACTCTATCAACAGCAACATACAATATACTGTTTATTTTTTGAGAGCGGTGCCCCAATCCACTCTTTTTTTTCATCAATGGTCCAATACAACTTTCATTTTTGAAGGAATGCATTCCAGGCCCTCTAAACTTTCGTCCTCGAAAAATTCTCAAGTTTCAAAACCATTAATATTATAAGATAGATGATAGTTTTGCCAGCAAACATCTTCCCATCAATAGAAACAGGCTTCCAAAAATTGTTGAATGGACCTACTTGGGAAGAAATCATTTGTTAGGAACTATAATCTAAAGAATGTCAAGAGTATTATCAAGCAAAAGTTGTTGCCACGAGACGGGTCGTTCTTGCGAATTCCAATACTTTCTAGAACTCAACTTTTTGCAGAACAAATCACACTAAAAAAGATTATTTACATCATGGTTACGATCACACTTTCAGATGATATTCCACATATCCACCGGTTAGAGCAATAGATGCATTATCTCGTCTTATTGTCTCTCTTGTCTGTTGCAACATTTTCCAAACGTTTCTCGACCCTTCCCTTTCATGTCACTTTCGCAATTCTATACACAACTTGCAAGCCAAAGAGTCTTTCCTCTCAAATAGATTATGACCATTGACCATTCATGTCTTCCTACCATCCGACAGGGCACCTTCTACCTTGTTCCAAACAACAGATCTTTCACTGACTTCTACACTTGCAACGCCTTTATCCATCTCACCAACTCCTTCGTAACCTCGCAATGGGGCATTTCAGTATTGTAAGAACCCTGGTAGCTCACTGGCACTCAAATAATTTAATACAAGAATGAATCCGAAATTGATTTGTACTTCGAAGACTTTGAATCATCTTTGTAGCAGACTTGCTAGCTACTAACCTTGACCCCTGTGATTTGACACGAGAAATCGAACTTCGCAGTACTGTAATGAGTTTCTTTAAGAGCACGTTCAGGAGCCCATCAACGATGCATATTCCGTAATTAAAGAGCACATCTGCATACGCGGTAAACGTTTTCCAATAAATAGGATACTCGTACATGCATCGTCTCGACACATTAGAATTCCGGATGAGTTTGACGTGGCGGATAAAAATCTAAGTTATTTTCTTTCACAATATAGAGGGAGTACCAGCCTATCGGAAGCAATGAAAGAAAAACAATGTCAAGGGGAAAAAATGAACCGCTGTCACCTAACGTTCAATTCAATTCGTTATATTATGTTTATCTTCTTCTCTCTAAACGTCCGTGAAAAAGAAAGACGCGTTCACGCGCTACGCCGTAATTTTAAAACGAGAGTGTTCGCACTTTTCAAATTTAATTGTCAACCACTTTATCAGATTGATAGATGGAGTCATTTATACGCGAAGATGAATAAACTTTAGATATATTAAATTTATAATAAGTACATATGTATATCATGCACCGTACACAAGACCTGCCGGATCAAAAGGTCGTGCGAATGAAAATTATTAGCATTTTACAGTCAGGTCTCTGTCTCTATATGCCTGTATGGGTGACGTTAGTTGAAATCGAAAGACAGCGCGTATATTAAAATGCTTTCTCTCTGCGCCGGGTTCTACAGAGTAGTGGAAAATGAACGACACGACCATCGCGAGGTACAGAAAAACGAAGAGCGAGAAGGAAGAAACCTTACGATTAAAGGTAGTTTGGACCAAAGTGAGACGCAGCTATGTATGAGAATGTTTTCAAAATTTCCACCAAGTATAATGCGGCATTATGTTTTGCTAAATAGACCTATAATTATGAACAATATATGTATACTTTCACCGTTTTAATAAATAATTCATCGACAATTCCGCGGCGCACGCGTCCTCTCTCATGAACATTATTATCATGACCGAAAGATTTCGCGAAACTTCTCGAGCATCATCCTCAAATGCTGGCGCAACAGTAAATGAAATAACTATATAGGCCGATCCTCGGACAAATTGACGCCAATAACATTTTATAACAATAGAGTCGCATTACTCTCAGAGGACAAAACTATACACATGCACAAACATATTTGTACGTATGTATGCACAATAGATGCCGAGATGCTTATCACGATGCCTGGCTACATTCATAGATATATACCGGAATACGTTCAACATCATATTTCTAAAACGAGCTTATCTTACATATCGAGTTTCCACGCAACTAATCAATATTGCATATAATAATATTTTTGTACTTCTAATGCCGCGTAAATAATATCCAGCAGCGAGTACACCCTTACATCGTGACAATTAGAAAAATGACCTTAGAATCTTGATCGTCGGATCAATGTATGTATATATTGTGTAGCACACATAGGAGTATACACATACAGGGTCGACTGATGTAATTTTTCTTCAATTAAAAAAACGTATTTACAGAAGTACACCTTCAATTTATACAAATATGGTATTAATAATCACAAATAATATGTAGTTGAATACAACGATATAATAACTCTAAAAAACCGCGACAAGTTTAATCGTATATAAATATGTCATCAGTTTACAAAAACTATCCAGTTTTGAAGGCAATAATGAGAAAAAGAGATGATTATCGCACGATCCAATCTGAATCTTCACAATTTGGGACGTTTTTACTATTTCCGCAGATTCTTATACAAATATCACGTAGAATGTCAAATCAGTTCAACAATTCAGAGAAATAAGAATACTCGACTTACAAAAGGAAAGTGTCCTAAAACTGAACACTACAAAAAAATAATAATAAATACATAGGGAGAAGGGTTGAGAATTTCCAGGATTTAGTCATGGAACAAAGAGATGGTGCCGATTCTCAATGTTATCAACTCTTTGACTCTTGAGTAATCTACCAAATCCTAAATTGAGCTTCTTCCGTTCACTATCATTTTCCCACATATGTCTTCTATATGCGCACCACACTCTCTAATTGAACCGGACAACGCAGGTATTGCGGTGGCTTCCTGACATCCCAGCACAAAAAGACGTACACAAACAGATATTCTTCCAATAAGATTGGATGACAAATCTTCAATTGCGCTTCATACAACACCTATATTCCAAAATTTCCCTCTAAACACCACAGACATGACTTGTGACGTCAAGGTACGTTTTCAAATCCTTGGATCCTCGATCTACAGACTCTACAATAGAACGATCTAATCTCAGACACCCCGTAAACACGATGGCGAGAAAGAATATTAACCAAGCCTCAGAGAAAGCCAACTAATTACTCATCAACTCCAACACACTCTGAAAGTAGCCGATTACAAAAACTTTTGCGCACGTGTAACCTTTACTCGCGCAAGAGGCCACAAAGTTAAACAAAAGAATTTCACTTTCAAATATACGTCGCCTCTTTTTAAAATTCATAAATTTCGTTATCAATTGTCATCGCTTAGTCTATAACGTTATGAAAAAGGGCTCACACAACGTGGTAAAAATAATACCCAAAGATACCGCGTATAAAATATTATCTCTCCGTTTTCTGGCAATTATTATGTTCCGGATGAACTCGTTAATCCTTAGATGAATTTATGCGAAAGCGAGAAAGAGAAAAAAAAGTTCCCCATCAGGTACGTACAGTTTTTATACTAGTATCACAACCTCCGTTATATATTCCAGTCTGTAGAATAATTTTTTGGCGGACCCATACCGTACTTTCAACAAGCAGGCTTATCTCAACGTAGTGATCTACGCTCATTCAATTTATGCGATCAAGTTTGCAGTTGAACTTGTCTCATTTGCTTACCGATTATTTATTTGAGATATATATTTCGAGCAACACTGCATCATGCGAACATTAATGCGCGGCCTCGTCAATGTATGAGAAACCACAACAAAACTTCCTCAATGGTGATGAGAAAATTGAACGGAGGACGAGGGAGGAAGGACACAACTTGAACCATAGCGAACCTCTTATAAGTAAAAATTCTTAAATGCGAAAAAGAAAATCATTAGAATAATCAATAGTACTTTAGAAATTATAAATGTCCTGTAAAACTCAAATAAAAATATTATTTACCTATCTCACATTCAAAGCGCTCATTGAGCTTTCATTAAAATAAAATCAAATTGAAGATCTGAGGACACAAATAATAAATTGATCAAGGATTAATTAGATAAGTATCAATCATAAATGAAAATATGAATTATTGATGTAAAAGAATACACATACCTAATATTATGAGCCGACAGTTATTTTCCTATCCGCTCGGAATTTCACCCCTACAATCACACGTGGATCTTGAAAAGGGAATGGATATGCAATTAGGTCTAAAAATTCTAACCCATTTATTCACATTCAGATTTTGATGGCTGGAAAATTTTGCTTCAATTTATTTCTGAGATTGATGGTTTAGAAATTGAATATTAGCATTTTCACTCACAGAACATAGTCTAAGGGATTGAATATGGGCAAAGATTCAACCCTATTCGTTTTCTACTATTCAGCATAATATTTTTCAAGAAACAATCTCAAATTTCATCTTGACACAGTATTCGAAAGGTTTTCTGAAAAGTTAACCAGCACGAGGCAACGTATTGTAGCCTTCATTATCACTAGATTCAGGGAATTTTTATTCCCTTCAAATCTTCAACAGAACTCGTAATGAAGCGAATGGAAAAAAATCCCAAAATATTAATATAGAGTCGGCCGAGAGAACATGTTTATAATTTGTTCGTGACAATAAATATCGATGTACCGTTTCGTAACGTAACAGAAATTTTTGTCAAATACACATAATATAAATTCGCAATCGACTATTAGGTATTTTTATATTATGGTCAAAACATTCGCGTAAAACTATTGACGTTATTTATGGTTAATTGCTTATCAATATAAATGGCGCAACTATATACACGAAACGATCCAAGGTTCCAAAACACACAGTCTTATACGATCGTAGAATTTTGAATTCGTACTTCATTAACCAAAATAAATGCCAACACGATCATTCTTATATTATATACATCAATATACTCGAAAATTTACGGAGTATAACGCGAGAAGTTATTCACCCGCATTTTATCATCATATTATACATTACCTATAAGTGTAAATCTTTAATACGAATGTAACGCCAAAATAAGCGATTTGATTTTTTTTTTTTTTATAACTATACATAATTATTAACATGCACTCGCCACACTCAAGGGTGACGCACCTGCTGATATATTCTCATTATATCTCATTAAAAGGATAATTTAGATTAACTATATCGAGAGAAAGAAAAAATGTACATCCGTTGTTTGACTAGAAAACTAGTTGAAAGATCTTTCGCATCTTGTATAACAGTTAATAATTCTTGTTAATGAAGGCCTAACTTCGGCACATTATAACCTAATGAATAATTCGATTAAACGCACACCATTAGAGAAAATCCAAAGGACTACACACTTAAGGTAAAACGAAATCCCATTTTTGACACATGCGTAGCGTTCTCGGAACTGTTAAGATAAATTATCACTTCTATTAAATTCTGCTACTCATCATTGGAAGTTCGAGCCCGGGAGAATTCTCAATAGGTCCAAAATGTTTGCTCTCCAATTCCTTGAAATGAAATCCCCGCGTAGCTATGGAGAAAACTTATCATTCACTTAAGCCAAACCATACTCTACAATTTTATCTATGTGCGACTCCAACTTCTTCATTTCACATTGACACCCACCCCCCACCCCCATATATCGAAAAAGATTCGTTACCTCTTCTTTGTAAAAGTTGATGGAAAAGTAATAACATCATTCTAACCCTGTAGGTGGGTAATGAAGAAGAAGCGAAGAAGTAACAGAAAATTATGCAAGAAAAGAAGTTTCCATTCAGACTGAAGAGGGTGTACGCAGAAAAGTAAGCTGAAGTTGAAAACTTTATTACAAAAACCATAGTCGGTATGTATAACCGTAGCTTACAAAACCAATTCAACTCAGGGTCTGACTCCCTGAAGAAAAAAAAATAACAGTGAGCGCACAACTTACAACGATAATTCCATGATGCAGCGTTAGATCATACTTCAAATGAATTCACACCGGACTTTATTTCCTTTAAATTGAAATTTGACTGAATAAGAATTCATAAAAAATAAGGAAACTCAACTTTAGATCAGGGCTTCTCAACTCAGAGTTGGCGAGTCCGTGGTAATGGAGTCTGCGAAAGTTGAGAATAGGAGAATATTATCAAGTTAGCTGGATGTGCATATCAAAAAAATTTCTTCCCTTCAGAGGGGAGAAGGAGGGAGGGGGGGGTCTCTGCTCAGAGATATAATGAAGATTGAGAAACCTTGCCTCAAATTGGTAATTAAATTGCAGAGGTTTTCTGAGCGATGAGCACTCATTCCACGGAAAATACAGCAAATGCATCGCCGCACAACCTCTGTTCTTCCAGGTAGGAACATACTTACGTATAAAATATGAAAAAATTTCAAACGCTCCCAAAGCAATTATCACCATCTAGATGAAGAGGAGAAAAAAAATGTGAGTGCACAACTTGCTGCTGTAATTTTACGATGTGGTATCTTATCTACCATATTTCAAAAAAATCTAGTCCGTATTCCAAATCTTCCAGACTGAGTATTTGGTCAAGATATCAAGGAACGGAAAATCATAAAATGAGGAAAGTAAATCTCAGATCAGTGCTTCTCAACCTGAGTCCGCAAACCCGTTGAAGCAGTGTTCGCGAAATAGAGGAAACGACAGTAGGAGAATCTTATCAAGTTAGTTGACGATGCACATAAAAAATTTTTAAAATTGGGGCGGGATCCGTTCTAAACGGGGTTGCAATGTATTAAAGGTTGAAAGGCCCTGCCTCAAATTGGTGATGACATTGCATTGTAGAGAAGACAAAAACGTTATTGTAGGTATCTTTTCGAAGGAATGAAGCAGAATAAGGAAAAAGAGTACGCTTTCATACCTTCGGACACTTTTAAAGGTGAAAATGTAAAATATGGAAGATTTTAAACGTTCTAGAAAGAATTGGAGATCATTATGGAGAGAACTGTCCGCATACGAGTTCTTGGAAATGAACACTCCGAAGGAAAAGTATAGGTATACTCGATTTTAGAGGATTTCCGCGACGTTTTTTGAAAACTGTATCGTGCAGGAAGGAATTTGTTTCCTATTCATCATACTTCAAATGCACACAAGCCAAAACTAGCGCGCTCAGTGACCGATATTCTAAATTCACGATGAGGCATTATCAAATCTAACGGACCTAAACCATCCAGACGAAAACGTACTAGTAGAGAACAACTCATTGATTTATTAATTTTTTTTAATCCGATTACCGTAATCTATTGGACGACCGTTTTAGACCACATGTAGCGCAATATTGTTAAAAAATAATTTGCTACCTTCTCACGAGGATAATACGAGCACGCTTCGATATACATATTTTGAACAGTCTACGAACGTAATAGGCTGGTCGAGGGATCTAGGGCGCGATGAAAATATTGAAACTGGCTCAAAGCGCGTAAAAAACTACCCCATCGGTTTTAAAAGTGTACCCGATCCTGTAACGCACGATCGCGCGACACTGCGTCCAATAAGGCGTGGTGGAGTTCTGAAAAAGGGATTTTTCAACTCGACCACGAGTAATAAAACGCCTCCTAAAACCTTATTAAACCTATAAAAAAATTCCTATTTACACCGAACGTGTAAACGTATACGCACACATTCATATTACAAATCTATAAAAAGTCTCTAATAAAAAAATTGGCGAACGGTAATTTTGTTGCCACATAAAAATGAAATAATATGCATTAAATTCTTCAAACACGAAGGACATTCCATAAACCCATCGTTAATTATCGGTTCGGAGAGCTGTCAAGTTTCTTTACCTTTCGCGAAGTGAGAAAAATGTATTTTGTTTGCCAATCGTTTAATTGAATCTTAAAGTCACGCTCTATTAGGGCTATCGAATACTTTGTCTAATTGATACCCACCACGCAAATACATAATATATTAGATATACCTATTTATGTATCCATAGTTCGATTTCACATTCAACTAGGTAGTTATATTCATGTTCATATTAATATACAACACAATTTCGGAATTATGCATCGTCAAGGATGATTTTTTCCAATGAAGAAATGGCAAATTCCAAACGCGTTCGGCAATTATTCGAATTTATTTAAGTGTTTATTAAAACCAAGGATAATTATAACTTTTTTTCTATCTCTCTTTTCGTGAGTACGAATATTGAAAAGTAATGATAAAATTCTGAAGTCGTCGTACGTGATATTTCTTCAATATACATATTTAAAAATTTTTAGAGCGTGTAGCTATTAATCTATTTTTACGGTCTACGAGTAAAAGTATACCCAAAATAAATAATTTATACTGCAGGAATATACATCAGATGTCACTTTCAAATATGATTCGAAATCGAGATAATGTGAATCTATTCATTAGGCATCGCATGAGAAAGTACAGCGTTTTGTTCATATACCTTTCAAGATTCACGATGACAGACTAAGATTCTTATACTGATTGTTTATTCACTCCATCAGGCTGAAAGAATATTTTTCCATTCAATCTCATTAGGTGTAAGAAGCGATACTCAGCCAAAACTCTAAAATCGCAAAGGTTGCTATCGCGATCATGTTTCCCCTGTATGAAATTTTGAAAGTCGAATCCGCAGTTGCATTAAATCAGTCGGTGTATTCATATTCAATCATAAAAAATAAGAAAGAAAAATTAAAATTTGTTGGAAGTCATAATATTAATAAAATTAATTATCATTCAATTTTAAAACTTGTTATTAATGGTAATCAAAAAATTATTCTTGAAATAATTGGAAAAACAACTACACATAATGAAAATGAGCGACAATATAATCAAAATCGTAAAGATTATTATCAATAATTAAATTAGATAAAGGAAATTATTTGATGGCAAGATATGGAGCGAGATTTTTTTCGGAAAATGAAAAAGAAGATTCGGGTACCGAACAAAGGCAATTCTTTGTTTCAAGCTTGATGAAAATTTTGGTAAATTTCCTAACCTCCTTTTTGGTCCTTGACTTCATCCCAATATTTCCAATTGATAGAAACCTCGTATGAGGGCAAGTCTATCGATGTAAGGGAGTGTTTGATCTTCGCTCACCAGAACTTCCCTAATTCCATTGCTACAAGAAAACCTGTGATTCACCCGAAAATTAATAAATACCACTAATGACGAATATGAATCATCAAGAATCCCATACATCTAAAAACTATATCATAAATGTAAAAATAGAAATTTCAAGACATCCAACCCCTGGCATTTGGGATGGTACTTTTGGCATAAGTCTAGCCTCTTCTTAAATATCTAACTCTTTATACCTTATTCGACCAGGGTTAAACTCTTGAATCTTGAGTTTTGATGAGCAGATTCACATTCAAGAAGGGGTGGCAAATGAATCGACCCAATGAGCAAAAATCTCATCTATTACCTGTTCGACCTCTTTCACTTGCTCTCAAAATAAAAATGATAGTACACAAAAGAATCTCAAACTCTCCCTCCTTCCGTATTTCAATGATGACAGATGTCATCAACCATTCTGATGAAAAACACCCATTTTTAAGGTACAAACTCCTTAACCGGAACGAGGACTTTCTTGAACGACATACCTTTGTCACAAGACAAATCCAGCAATGTACATAGAGCTGTTATTTGTAACCAAGTGAAAGTCATAGCAGGTCTCATAATTCTTTGTTCATACTGGCCTATTGTAATACCCGAAGAACCGGAGAACCCGAACGGTCCCAGGGAATATGGAATCCCTACAGAGAAAATAATCGTAAGACGGATGGAACTATGGTAAATGTGTACACAAAAAATTTACCTTCTCAACATGATATTCTTTCATGAATAAGGATCGAAAGATCGCGTAAGAGAAATTGTTACTCTTATTAGAAATTGAGCGGAACCATCAAGTACCTACATTCGCACGTCCTGTCAACATTACTTTGCTGTCAACGCATACGCTTCGAAAAAGAATATATTACGTGGACATGCCATACTGTGAAACCAAACAAATTGATTTCAAAAAGTGACCAAACGCGCCCCTTTTTTCCCAGTATTTTATAGGAGAAATCAGCTGATTAAGACCAAGTGGCCTTTTTCGGTATTTCTCATTTCCGATTTCTTTGGTCTTCTCATCAGTATGGCATGTCCATGTAATATATGGTCAAAGGTACATACTATTGAATACTATGGAGTCTCAAATCGTTCTGCTGAACGCTTATTATAATCTTAATTCAAAGAATAGTACATCCGTTTATAATTGTTTCTTAAGAAAGACAGTCGTCTTCAAAGTAAGAAGAAAAATTGTTGGTTCCTTCTGCTAAATTTCTTGATGCCCTCACACCTTACTTCTTTTCTATCTGTTTACCCCCATCACAAACCACTTACCTATTTTTTAGGCATCAACAGTCATTCTTGATACATGACCAGTCGGATCCTACTTCAATCAGTGTCCTACATGCCAAGTATTCAGGTTATATTTGACCTTTTTTTAATACTACTAAAACTTCATCTTGTAGTTCAACTTTCAGAAAATGAACTATACCACAAAGTTGCACAAGACAGGACTGAATGAATGAATTTGGGAGAGGGTTGTGCTGAAAATTGGGCCTCATGTCTTATTAATAAGTATCATAAGAGGATGTTTATAATAGCATGAATAAAGCTTATTATTATTAGGAGCTAAAATTCTGATAGATATTGTAAGACCACCTTTTCATCGCGTATAGGGCTACAAATGTATGAACTTCCAGACACATTCACATCGCATAATTCATTTTTCTTCTAGGTAGACCGACAGGTCTGCAAGCAAAGTACAGAGCTCCATCCACCCTAAACATGCACACAAAAACAGCCAAGAGTGATCTTGCTCCTGACCTTAGTTTTCTAGATAGGGGCATTATTTTATACAATTGGGCCAAAGACTCTGATCAATAAAATTTCATGAGAACTTTGCTGTACAAAGCAAAGTTGACGTATCTGCGCTGAACAACCATCAGTGGAATTAGATTATGTCAGCACACAAAAAGCAATGTCAAAGACCTCAATCTTCTGATCGTTGTTCCACAGATACCTGAACTCTACCTTTTACAGTAGAAAAGGATCGATTAGAATGGAAGCCCGCGAGGCACACAGAAAAAAGAAATAGGTATTGACTTGTAGGACCGTCTCATCTTCTCTGAATTTAGATAAGATAACAAATATTGGAATCAAGATAAATACCTTGTAGAGCATATATTGCTTTCTATCTTATTGAAGAGATATTTTTTTCGCTTGATCGTAGCGTGTTAATCGGAAGTCCACGGAAAAATAAACCTTTAAATTTCTATCTTATGGGAGATCATATACAAACCAAATCAAAGGGAAGGTAAGTGAACGCACAAATATAGAATTTTCACTCGAATTTCACGGCGATATCATTGCAACAAACTTAAAGAACGAACTACTGAGGTAAAATAGTATATATGTCACGAACTCCGGAGTTTTGATCAAAAATTGTGTTCCAAAAAGATTCCGGTTTTTTCTATTCAGAGAAATATAAGAGAAAATTTTTCATAGCGTAGAATTTCTTTTGGCATTTTCTTGATTTTTCAGGATTTTGCTGGAGAGCGCGAGTCGCAAATGTGTTCCATTCAAATTCAATCATATTTTTTCCTTCAACAATAGTCTGGTCTTTGACCGTACCTAAGATAATTCACGTGAACTCCCGACGGAAAGGGAAATGTGAAGCAAACACATCAGAGGGCACGATGCAACAACACGACATGTAACAGCGTTTTTATTGGTGTTCACTGACAAATTATATGCTCATTTTCCCTGTAACATATTATTTCTTTGTTGCGTACATCTCCTATCATTTTTGCTTCAATTTCAATATACATGCAGCTATGCGGGTCCATGATAACGTGTAGAAGGGACTATATTCATCACGTCGGAGACCGATACTTCTTTAGACGTCAATTTTTCCTCAACTCGAGAGCTCCGGCTCGGAATTGTTAAAAATCTTCAGAGCTCTGGAGATTACTGCAGCCTAAAACTCTGAGGGTAATTTTCTCAAAATTTAATAACACAACCACACTCATTCCTCATTGAAGCTACATGCTGCGTCATTGAAAACTCCTTCTCCACCCTTCAGACTGATTTTCTCCACCACTCAACATCGGGACTAAATTTCCCGGGTAAGTACTGCAAAATTCCAATCGCGCTAATTTTTCGGAGACAAGATTCTTCACTCTGGATCTCGCATTGTCTGAGCAGAGATCAAGAGCCGGGTCTACTAAGAAAACGTGACGCAGATGAATCGTTGATTCAACCAATTAACTGGCTAGATCTACCCACTAATCGACGATTACTCGTAGACTCCAAAGTTGTTAACACTAGCCCAAAAAGAAATACAACGAAGGTATCTATCACCATAAATAGTCTATGTAAAGAAGGCTTACAATATCGTGTAGGTGAAAATGTATCAAAATAAACCGAAGTTGTAAGACCTAATCATCACTTGCGAATAAGGTTTCATCCATCAAGAAGGAAACCCAGAAAAAAAAAAACACCACTGGTACACACAATTCAGCCGCACGAATATTGAATTGCACGAACGAAACAATACAGCGAGCGTTTACGAAAAACTATTAGATTGCAACCGGCTATATAGAGTTTTCCACTCAATATCGCGGAAGTTGGCGGTATAAAATAAAAAAATATTCATCAACCGAGTGGCGCAGGCGATCAATCATTCTAAAGCCTACACCGTCCACGTAATAGCAAACAGCACCTTTTATAATTCGAAACACATCGGCACGATCGCGAGATGTAATTCGAGAAAAACAAAACGAAACACTTACCATTAGCTAAATCCATAACAGGTAAATTACCGGCACTCGATCCTTCCTCCGACTCCAGAACGCGAATCGGTCTCGCTTGTTTACGACGTGACATTTTCCAGAACGATAAACTCAAAACATCAAAAATAAAAGGCTCGACGAACACCAATAATTCAAAAAAACGAAAAAAATTATGTACAATATTATTTTCTAAAATCGATAATAATTTTTATGTACGATAAATATTATAAATTCGGTTATTATGAGTGTATACGAGCGACATAACCTTACATCATAGAACTGATTAATAAAAAAAAATTATATACGCGCATAACGCGAACGTCCCAAACGCACTAAACAGAATTCACTGATGACTGATTCCTGAAAAAAAACCAAGTTCCTTCACTACTTGCATGTGTAGTGAACCTTCTTCCCGCCAGGCGAGCTTAGGAAGGCGTGCCCGAGTGTACGCGAATCGCCGCGTCGCTAGCGATAGTAGTGGGGAGTAACTCGCGGGTCAGAAAAATGCACCGAGTCTACGGACTACGGAGGGCGAACGACGTTCTCTTGCGAGTATAGTGCGAGATGCATTTCGTTCCGACGCTTATCATTTCGTGTTATGTTATTATTTTTGATTTCTGCGCGTACTGGACGTTGTAACATCTCGTTCTGTTCTTCTTCTTCCAGCTTTTTCGTTGTCTTTCTTTTTTTTCCTCCTTTCTTTTATTTACAGCTTTCTATGTGATCTGCTGGTACAATATACACATAGTCTAATGTGTAACAACGTGTACGATGCCAGTGTGCGGTTGTCGATCCTTGCCTCTGTGAAGTTGCCACCGCCACCGTCGTCGTACAAACATTTCGCACACAGACATAACATTTTATGTACTTCGTGACGTGACAGTTCGCCACTTTATTGTATTCGCCTTTATACTTTGTGGATTTTCCCGTTTATTTGTCTCACAAGTCTTTCGAGTTTATGCCCCAGTATATTATATTGTTTCTGCATTACTCGCTTCTTATATTGCTTTTCTTCGCTGAAATTGGGACTGTAGTTGGGGAACAAGTTTATACGTAAACGTATACCGACGATATTACTTCGCGTACAAATACATAAAAATATAAGGGAAAACAAATGAAATCGCTGAAGCACGCGAGCATTTCTCGACCATACGATTTTATTTATAATGAAGCTTCACGCGAGCATCTCTTGACCACGCTATTTTGTTCATATCCACGAATTGGAGGGAGCTTGGCTCCGGAACCCTTAGCCTACGTATCCTATGTGCATGATCACCCCTCTCCCTCTGATGATGATTCTATTTTCCAGCGCAAGATTGATAATTAGGAAGTTTTTCAAAAGCATAATTTTAAACAGCATAAAATTTGCTGGTTTTTTTTCTGTCTTTTGTCCTCTTTAATGATCAGCAGATTCTATGAGGATCTTCTTGTACGTCATATTGCCCTCTCGTTTGCATGATTCTTATTGTAACTGTACTCGCTTCACATTGAAGGGATACTAGATATGCATATTATTACATATTCATTGCGTATTCAATTCCCCTGCAGTATAACTTCTATGAAGCAAGCACCATTACGACCAGAATTGGGCAAACGAGTATGCAATATGATTAGGGAAGGTGTTGATTTTTTGAGGTATTGTAACTGCGCGAAATGAAGGATATTTAGATGACGACCAGACAAATTTTCATTAATACAGGGAGAGGAGTAGAAAAACAAGGACAATCCGTTGTCTGTTCTTGCCACAATTTCAGATCATGAAACAGCACAAGCAAAATTATTACCTACACCGCAAATTTTGTCACTCGTCTTGTAAAACGTCGAAAAATGATTAATAATTAGTAACGTCGCAGTAGTTTTCACAAACAACTTTTACTCTGATCTCTTTGATCAGACTGCGGCGCTAGAGATGGTTAGCAGTGCTGCCAATTTTTAACAAGAGGAGCCCTACATCTTGGTGCCTTAGTCTTCACACCACATACTTCTCACAACAAAAACAATGATTTGTACTCAGAGCATTGCAGCTTGAATATACTGTACAGCTTCAGCGGTTGGTCTCCACTTTTGACCTTGAAAATGATACCTGACTTTAACTGTGTGATAAGAAACACGGCTGACTTTTGACTAAAGCTTTTTGCTTTGGGTTATTGCTACAAAAATTCCAAATCGAAAAATATAGCTTTGGCTTAGAGACCCGGAGAAAATGCCTGGCAGGAATTATACTCATAATGTAACAGGTATTTGGAGGGGAGAGATAAGCTTTCTTCGAGAGAAGAGGATGAACATTTTTTTCCGGAATTCCTGATCTGGTCACAAAAACAAAAGTACTGGTAGGGATTGGTGAGAAGGGAATATCCTCCTGCGAGGTAAAGAAGGGGGATTGGACTAAGACTGATTTTTCCAAATATTTTTCCTAGGTTACGCGTAATTTGCGCAATAATTTTATCAAATGCACATAGTTAGCAACCACTTTTCCCAAAGCTTTGCATTGAGCAAAATTAGAATAAAGCAGTTTCTACTCTTGGGAAAAACGTCAAATTGTGAATATGTCTCACTCGCTCTTAATCATCATTTATTCTTCTTCAGCTTATCACTCTTTTGAGGGCTAGTAGTACCAACTATTTAACCTGAGTTCAAAATTTTAAACTCCATTTAACTCAAGAAATCTGTTTCACCAACCAAGTTTGAAGTTCATTAACGTTTAACTGGCTCACAATGAGCCAGTTAAGTTGAACCTAGTTCAAATTTTACCCTAGTTTAAAATAAGTTGAACTTGGTTTAAACTGATACAACGGTCACCCACATTAACTAACAGTAAATTTTAAACTAGGTTCACTGTAAACTTGGTTTAGACCCAATTTGATACTTCTGGCCTTAAGTTCCGCATTTGTAACGTCATCAACTTGAGACAACCTCAGAACCAAATAGGACAGCAAAAAGAATTCCAAGAAAATTTCAATTGTTATTTTCAAAAAAAACTGGAACAAACCTTGTAGTAACAGGTTCTATAGAGGATTGTCTTTTTCTGACTTATGAGGCCATAATTTACCAACAAGGAGATTTGTAAGTAATGCAATGCATGTTGTTTTGGTTCTCCAACTCCCAATAGGTAGATTATCAAAGTGCGCGCGCACACATTGGCGGAAAAAGATCCGGGATTTTGGGGAAGCTATAGAAAAATTTCTTGCCCCACCCTTCATTGCTTCCGCATATTTTGTAAATTTTGGGGGGTTAATTTTAGTTTTGAGGAAGCTTAGCCCCCCTCCCTTCCCCATGAGAACTTGAAGAGGATTGCTAGATTACTAATTCACTACGCAACAATTAAAAATATGAGATAGGTTTTATCTAGAAGTATTTTTTGTGCTACATTCAGAACCGTTTTCCGTTTATTGATAGGAGGTTGCGTTTTCTTGTTATGGGCTTGTTTAGTTGCCGTGCATTATTGCAAGATGTGATGGTTGTTCTCCAGTTTCCATCATCAATAGCAGTATCAACGCTCGATACAAGGAACGCTTTGTCTTGCAACTGTGCGCAACAACTGAACAAGATCATAACAAGAAACTTTGCATTGAAAAATAAAGAACTGATCTGAGTTCAGCGCAAAAAACATTTCTGCCCACAACCTATCTCACTTTGGTAATTTTCAAAAAAATTTCAAATTGTTGGGTAGGTATAGTGTTATACTTGCAAAATACATCGAGTGATGCGCTATCTGCCGGCGGTCTTTCTGATTGGTGAATTGAGACAAGAAGGTGATGGTGCTGAAAAAAGTTCTGCAAAAAATTTCAAATTGGGTTAACTGGAAAGAAGATTTTGATAGCTATAATTTTTATTCTTTACTTTTTGATAGAAACTCATATTGATTGAGATATAATATGTATCTTCATGGCAAAAAATAAACACGCAATCACCTTCTTGTCCAGTTTCTGAAAATTACCACCTGCAGCGCAACCGCTCTGTATTTCGCAAATACAGAAGCTAACGAATGAAATCAGATGAAATTGAGCAAAGCAGTCCTTTGATCAACGCAACCTACAAACACTGGCATTGCGAATTGGTTTATAAAGAGGAATAATGAGCCGTAGGACAGTTTTGAGAGAGATTCAGAACTTTCTAAAAAAAACCTTACATAGAACCAAGGGCGTTCTGAGCCACTGGGACACCGGGAGAGTTCCCGGGGCTCTAGTATATTTTAAGGGCACCAAGCAAGTGGGAAAATAGAAATTTTCAAGAAATTAAAAAGATTAAAAAGTAATAAAATTACAATAGTTTGAAAAAAAATTTAATTCAGTAGAATTATTCGAGGGCCCATGATGAGCAACATCCCGGTAGTAAATTTACTCTCATGACGCCTCTGCTTAGAACCGATATTGGAGTATAAGAAGATGACAATTGATCAAGTTAGCTTGGCTGCGGGGCCCAGGTCTCTCTTCCTCCATTAGCTACTCCAATCAATAGAAATCAAAGATAAAACCCTACTCTCAAACGCATCTTAAAAAGTGACCTAATACATACAATATATTTTTAGTAAGCAATGGACGACCTGATGTTAGCATATGTAGTTGGTTCATTTTAAAGTTACTAATTTGACGTCACTAAATATTCAATTGTGCTCTAATGATAGTGCGTTATGAACTTCAATATACCCAACGCACTCACACTGGAGCACTACTGAATATTTAGTGACGTTGAATTTGTAATCTTGAAACGAACCAACCATAGGTTAGTCGATTGTGCTAAAATTCCCAGTATGTAATAGATGGTAATGATACGGCTACCATGATAATAAAGTTGAATATTTTACATGTCCCAAGGTCAAAATGAGACGAAAAGTCAAGCATAAAACCCACCCTCAAAGAAGGACTGATATTTCAGAAAAGAATTAGTGTGATCCGTCTTGTTGACATTGAAAATCTTTACAGAAGATATTGTAAAGGTATAATAACGAGATGATAATGTGAGAAACTGATATTTCGAGAATTCTAAAGGTAAACGATCTTTCAAGAATTATAGGGTTTCCTCAAGTTTGACTAACACAAACCTTGGAAAGGATATCAGCCAATGTGCACACCTCCAGGGAGAATGAATGTCACGTAAAATTAATGTAACCAACAGCAAAATTTCATTCGCGACTCATGATTCATCATAAAGGTTTATATAGCAACACGAAATCCTAGTCATTCTTTTCTTTTTTCGGTTCCTCGGTTCGACAGGTCTGACAGGGGCGGCCGGAAGTTAAACATGAAGGTTCTCAAAATGTTCATCCGCACAGAAACGTCCGGTGTTCAATCAACAATAATTCAAAGGAGGAAAGAGCCGATGCTGCAAAAAGCCGAGGTATTCTCTAATACCTTTTTGTTTTGTACCGATTCGACGCGCATCACCATTCTCCCCAGGACAAATAGATTTACAAGTTTTTGAGTGATATAGAACATCTTGATCATAATTAGTAAGCCGAATTAAGATTGAACTTCGCCATACGACAGCCTTGTAGAAATAAGAAATGGAAGGATGACTTGGACAGTCTGAACAAACCAGCCACAACTTGCAATGGTGTAAAAAAACGTTCGGTACTCGTATACATGAACGCTCTCGTTTTCTTTTTCCACTCCTCTCCACACCCTTCTTGGTAGCGTTAGTTTTTTCTCTCTTTTACTAAACTACCTATTCCTTATATATCGTTCGGCTATTGATAAAAATGTAAAAGAAAGAAAGAAACCAATGACGAAGAGGCAGGTTGGACAGTCTAGATGATTTATCAGCTTTTTAATATAACAACCAACATTGCTACTGGATGTGCTCCCTCGCTACCATGTTAGTATATACGGGTACGAACAGTATATAAGCGAAGAAATAGCAACACTCATATTCACTTTTAATGTATTTACTTATTACCTATCTCGGCTTATATACGCGCACGTTTTATTTAATAAGTTGCAAAGAAACTAGTAATTAATGGATTCGAGGAGCCTTCAAATTACGACGATTTATGAAGTTCATTTGCGTGAGACTGAACTGTTCGGTGTAGGTTGGTATACGGCTAACTTGTAGAAGTAGAGACTATAATCCGTAAATTTTTATTTTTTCCATTATCCCTTGCGTATATAAATAAATAACTTGGTCGACATCCGAAGTGAGAAATTCAATATCACTGTATCCTACCTGATCTACACTACGTATCGTTATAAAAGTGTTTTATTAGATCTTAGTCTATAACTCTTTAATCTACGCACAGACAAGTTAAACGAACACAATAAGGGGAAGACGTGATTGTGATCTAGAAACTTTCGGGTAAGGATTACTAATTAATTTCATTCATGATCATATGAAGGATAAATCCTTCATAGTTACGTATAGTTTTGATTCAAATTTATGAAATTAGTGAGAAAGGATACACAGCATTACTACAGAGCGAAACATTAATGAATGAAAACAAAATACTTTTCCAAGATATTAATCTGCGAATAAGTTATGAACTAGGATTTTATTTATTTGATTCGAAAAAAGAGAATCTATACAATATTCAGGGCCGTGCCAAGCTATTGTGACGCCCTGTGCAAAATTCAAGATAAGCGCCCCTAAAGAAAGGAACCTTCAAAAGGACCCATTGAACCTTGATTTATACATAGCCTACCATATGAAATTTAGGTGCTGTAAACCATCAATTAAGTTATAAATATAAACCAAATTCTCATTTTTCGGTACGTTTCTGGCGCCCCGGCAACTTGCTCATGTCGCCATTTGGTAAGCACACGACCCTGACAATATTTGAAAATAGAGAAATTTGTCGAATATTTCATACTAGCACCCAGACATTGTGGGCTAAAAATCAAAAATAGATACCTACACAAAATATGATTGTTGGCAAATTAGAAAAAATTCCCTTTTTTTATTTCAAAATAATATGCTACCGGTACCTACCTAATAATTTCAATTATTTTTATAAAATCTATCATAAGCAATCACAAAATAACAAAAATTATTGATGTACAGTAAAAGCTTTTATCATTGATAAATTGAGTATTGATTTTTCCAACTGCAAATTTCGAATAAACAACCCCAAAAATCCACTGAGCAATTGGCTATCGATTTTTTATTTAGTATTTCTCAACCTTTTTTGCTTCGCTGCACACTTCCTCAAGTACAAGTTTTCCTCTGGCACGCATTTTCTTAAATTTTGAGAAAATTTTCTTTGTTTCAGTTTTTAATGATGAAAAAGTCACTGTAACTTCAAAAAATGATTTTAAAATGAGTAAATTGAATTTAGTAAGGGAGGTAAAAGTTTTCAAAAGTTGCAGGCCACATTAAAAAGAATTCAAACATATTAATGCGACTTTTGAGCCTGATGGTTCTGAAGTAGGTTGGCAATACGTGACTGAATAGTCGAAAGCCACAAACGTACGCCATGGCTTCAACCCTTTCACATCGTTTATTTATAATACTTGCGACTATCAAGAACCCCTGCTCGCAACATCAGGACGTTGAAAATTGTAGCAAGATATCAATTGAAGCCTCCCTTAGAATACTAAGCCAAAAGGAACTTGGAGAAATTCCCATTGTAGGGTGCGATCATTTTGAAGTTCAATAAATTCCTTTTGGAGGTCAAAATCCTCTATTTGCATCATCAAAGAGAAGGACTGTCGAATCCAATCGTAAAAACCAAACATAAACATGATCCTAAGAGTTTTACAAAGAGAGAAATTTAAAACAAGCCTCATTTACTTTAGGTGGCACTTGCCGTCGGGAAGACGGGTAAATAGTTAATAACAGGATTTGTCTTCTTGCTCTCTTCTCCTGTTTATTTCGTGATAATTTCATGGGAGCATGAGAACTATATCAACCACATGATATTTTTTCCTGAGTCACATCAATTCTAAGATCTGAATTTCTGTACAGGAATTGGTGCTCGGATTTCTTTTGAGTACGTCTGATTATTATGAGGAATCTAGTCCATATAAAGAACTTTTTTATTGTTCTTCAAAAAATGATCGTCGTCCAAAATTTTAGAGCTTGAGATCTCCGAAACTCGAAATAATTCTTATATTCAATATGCACATATTGTGAGCTGGTGGGAGTTGGAAAAGTTTGCTTGGGCTGGAGTATAAAAAGAAGTAGGCCTACCGGTACTTATAAAAGGAAAGTGGGGACTAAGGTCACCTGGAAGAGATAGTTGGATTACTTGAGCAAAAACGAGACGGCATTTCAATTAGTTCAAAACGACTCACCTACCTCCAGTGAAGCACTTTCATGGGTTAAAAAAGCTGTACTACCTTTTCATAGGCTCTTAAAAAGATTAATCCTTCACATACAATTATCTCGAAGACTATGGATTTTAAAGAAAAACTGTAAACGTCAAATTTGAAGAGAATTTTATGCACGTCAAATAAGTTTCTCACTAATTCTTCATGAAAATCTCAATTTTCGGAGATTTTTCCATAAGAACCAATGTAAAACCAGTACAAGTATAGCAAACTGGTGGCGAGAAATGAACAAATGGTCAATGTCTCGTGTTTACATGTAAAACGCGGGGAATGATCTAACTATCTCTTCTAGGTGACTTTCGTTGAGACTTTCAAACTTTCAAACTTCACCTCTATAAAGGAAGAACTAATAAGATTTCAAAATTTGTACGTCTAGAGACAGAGAGAGGGGGGCTAAAAAAGTTCAACATTTTAGTTATAAGCATTTATCTGACCTACACCGAGAGAAGGTTTTAACTGTTTCGGGGTAGGAAAATATTGTAATAAACATTAGGTACACCACTATGATTGGTAGTCCGTCCCAAAGAGTGCGGGATTCTTACTCGAAAAAAAGAGATCCATTCGAAAGTTTACCACACTGCTTTCACGTCGTAAAACGAACACGTCTTTCAGGACTCTCTCCCAAATTTTTTATCGGTAGTAGAATCTCTTGAGTACAGAAAATTTTGCTGATTGATCAAAGTTGCAAAGAAACATGGAAATTGAAAATTTTTAAGTTGTAAACCTTTTTAAAATAGGCACCGAGAAAAATTTCGGTCTTTGAACCTCTGTAGAGGAGAAGAGAGAGGGCTTGAAAATATTTTTCCGAAAACCTGAAAGTACAATGAGAAATGCAACTTGAAACGATTCTGAGCACTGAAATTGTATACAGACAGACTTTCGAGCTCTGCACTCTAAATTTTGATTACGCGTACAAAGAAGGGACTTTGAGAAATTCTGCTGACTGGTGGAAAGTACGAGAAAATTTAAAGCTCTGAATACTTACGGAGGAAAACCTTGAAAAAAATTCCTAATGGGTTAAATTGTTTTTACTTTTCCACGTAATCGTACATCGAAATTGAACGAACAATCGACTATCAAAATCGAAAAATTGAGTAGAATACCGAAAAAGTATGAAAACTAATCTGAAATGTGACTCCTGTTCAGCCCATCATCACGTCTGCCTTTTCTTTTATTTCGTGACCCACCCTGACCTACACTGAAAAAAATTCTAAAGCGATCACTACTCTTGAAAAAAAATGGTACAGGAAGAGTTTTGGAGTAAGAGTTCTGATAGAGTGAAAATAATTTCTAGTCATTGGTTTTTGAGATAATATTGAGACGCCTTAAAATACTTCAAGTAAACAAGTTGATGACAACATAAACCATCAAAATTCAGAAAATTGAAAATTCAAATTTTGATTGAATGATGAGCCGTAATGTTGCTTCCCGTATCTTTCAAAAATAATCAAGTCAACTACCGAAAAAATTTACCTACCCCGCAATTCACCGCTCTTTCTTTTTACGATATAACTTTCATCTAGGTCCCCAGCCATAAGGGGATCCAAGATAATGAAAAAATTGATTCAACCTTTAAAACTGCCACAAAACTTCTACGAATCAACTCTCGTCTTTTTCACGCGAAAAATGAGCTCACCCACACCATCAACCTCAAAATTATACAGACAAATGGATCACACTCTGGCAAAATCAAATCTCATCAAACAAATTAGCACAATTGAAACCATTCGCCCAAGAATCCCGCCGTCACGAAATCTACCTCACACGTGTCCGAATTCGTCACACGCGACTCGACTCACATACACTCACCATCTTTCACAGCTTTTTTCGCTCTCATGCAAGCATTGTAGCCTCGACTCCCCCCTCACTGTCAAATTTTCACATGACCATCTTCAGCTTCTCTCCACAAATTAAAACTCCAGAATATCATCTAAGAGCAGCAAACTACATATACAACGCGTCTAAAATCGATTCACCATCAAACTCATTACTCGAGTGCATAGGAGCTTGTAAAATTAAATACATTTGGAAAAAAATATTGAGACGAGAACTTTGATTTTAAGATTGATTTCAATCACTGAAAGTCTGGAATTCTTTGCATAAAACAGGTTCTTTACATTTTTCGATTTATTCAGTTTTTTGCGGACAAACTTTTCATGTTTTTCTGTGGTATTTCTCGTCCCTATGAAAATTGTCGGTGATTTGTATGGGTCTTCTAGCTCCATCTATATTGCCCTAGTAATATAGAAGGAAGAATAAAAGCAATAACCACCCTAGTTTGTCGATATGTTCGTCCAGATTCAAATATCCCTCTATTTTGAATTCATTTCTCATCTATAGCTCGCGTATCGCCAATATTTGGGAAAGTGTCAAGGTCGCACGGATAATCTAATAGGCGTTGTCCAAATAAAACGGAAATATGTGTAAACGCTATTATTATTATATAGGTTTTCATCCAATATATTATTGTTACCGTACGCGGACAACGGAAATAAGGTACCTTTATTTTTCATCGCGAGTAAAATTATTATTAGTTGCTGACTCTCCACGAGTTCATTACAAACAAGTACGAGTGTTGAAAACGTACACGGACCTATTTAAATACACCGTATTTACCGTACGTTGCTGCTCGCATTTATAATAGTCTTCTATAATAGCACTTTATTATTATAATGAGCCTCGCACGTATATGTATCGGTATTGTGTGTATTAATGCTCCCAAAGAGGATGTGATGATGATAATGATTTTATGCGTGTGCATAATATAGGCAACTCTGCTCGGATGGTTGAAAAATTATTTCTTTTGTTATAATGCACGATTATTGCTGGCCACAATTATTACACTCCATACTGTACGTATTTCGATCCGTTTTATAAATTTACAACGTCGAGTGAGGATGGGCGCTTCGTTCGCACCGCAATCGAAACGACATGTATGTAGTGGAAAGACGCAAGGTAACAACGATAGTTAGAGTAATAAAATGGTAATTGAATACCGTATTCGAGTTACACGTTGGGACAACTCAATTAGACGAGGCAAAGGATTTTGATTCTCCCTGCAAATTTTCTGAAGCCCGATTAACGACGAGATTAGCGTACATTCTTTTACATTCGTCGACGCCTTTCGGCAACAAATTCTCATTGTCGATCGAACTTTAGAATTTATGATCCAAATGGAGCTCGCCCACAACACAGGATGACAGGATGTCATATTGTTACAAAAGGAAAGAAAACAGCCACATAAGTTTCAGAAAAGTTCATAAATTTTCATTGATATAGGAAGAAAATAATATCCGCAGTCAAGTCGGGAATCAAACCTACGGCTTGTGCCCAGCTCTCTATACACACATGGGTCGAGATTCACCCATAAAAATGGTGACAACTGAAATATTGATACACATGCTTAGCAATCTGTATTGTCTTTACTGTACTTACCTTAGTACATACGGTACAATTATGATTATGATGTATGATACAGAACAGTAGACATCTCTTGAACCTCTCTCTAATCTTTAGATTTACATCAGAAGTGGGATTCACAACTACTGATCCCGCGGACACCAATCAAGATCTTTTCAACGACATTTTAAAGCATTTCGAATGCCAGCGCAATAGAGCCAATTGCAAATTCAAATTTATTGTACTCGTAGTTTATTGTTGACAAATTCATACGACGGCTGAAGAGACATTCAGCAATTTGTTTGCCTTTTTACCAACGGAAAGACTCAAAACGTTTGCTTGAGTATCATACCCAAACGTTTTACATCTGTCTCAACAAAATGATCTTGTATTATCTATCACATACCACCGCGTACTTGTGAGTTGATTTGTTATTTGATTTTGGAAAAACCAAAAACGAAGAACTGGTTTGCAGAATTGACACCCAGGTCAACTTGTGGTTCTACAAGATAACCTAAACTTTGCTTTCAATTGTCCGTCAAGATTTGCCTAGATCCAACACAAAGAGAATTGACCCACAACCTTTTCTCGAGTATCTGGATCACCAAAAATTGCGCTCTAGAAATGCAAGACTGCCATAAAGACGTGCAGAGAGTGATACACTTCAAGACCCTTTATTGCCTTGTCAGGCATGGGTAGAAAACGTGTTTGACCCAACTAAATAACCATTAAGAGAGCAAGTCAGCGGACAAAGAGCATACAGAACCAACAAGCGCAGGAACAGCTAGACGCGTAGATTTATTTGTTGCAAGAAATTTGATCCAAGTTGCGTTACCACATCACTCAAGGGCGGAAATTTAGGGATTGCCTGGAGGCTCGAGCATCCCTCGAGAATTTTCGAGGGTTGCGGGCACAGCAACCCTTGAAAAATTCCCTAAAACAAAAAAAAAAAAACAAAAAAGAATATTATATCAAACGATACAAGCAGGAAACGTTATTATTTTTGGGACTAAAGCCGTCCCCCTCCTCAACAACAAGCCTGTTTGAGCATCCCTTGGGAAAATTGTGAGTTGCCGCCTCTGACGTCAATCACTTTAAGGTTGGAAATTACATTGATGGTTATTACCAAGAACAAAAAATTTTCACCAAAAGCGCGCTCGCGTCTCTTGTGTTTTCCTGTGGTTTTTGGAAATTGCCCTCCAGTTTACTCATTGAGTATTGTGGAGCTTTTTCCTAGTACTACGATCTTCTAACTCTACAAAACGACATATAATCTTGAAGAAATACACATATTTTGGAGAAATACCGTGGAAGCTTAACGCGGTTGTGCAATCTAGGACTTACTCCGGCTTCTGATCTTAGAAACAATTACCGATCCCTGATACTTAACTCTTGGCATTACGTTTGGAAAAATTAGCATTCAAACAAACTGAGAGTACCTAGTTGAAAGCATAGAAGTCCCCTGGACTTCTTTCAATCAAAGTAACCATAGTAAAATTAACAGGAGGCAGGGAGGTATTTCAGAAAAACCTTCTGATCGAGTCCTGTAGTGTTCGGAGCGTTGCATATCTGGCTTATCGAAGGGGTGGTGTTTGAAGCATTGCATATCTGGTTTATTGAAAGGTTTAAGCCAATTGGTATTTGAAGTATTGTACATCAAGTTACTTGAAGGAGCTATTTTAAGCAGGAGAGGGACTTAAACTACAGTATTGTAATAAGCTAATGCCTAACATGCAGTACCTATACTGGACTTGAACTAGGCTAGGACCCCTTTTTGTATTATACTAGCTTATGAAATCAGCTGCAAATATTAGTTTTTCAGAAAAGGGAGAAAGAGAAAAGAAAAGATGCCCAGAAAACATATTGGCCATAATTTTGGATTCGGATACGGTACTCAAATGATCTAGAAAAAGTGATTAGAGATCGCGATTCACAATTTTAATTTTAATTTATGGAAAATTCCATATGTTGAGTGTTGGTTGAAGTTTAGGTGATAAGAGTGCAAACAGAGCGGTCACGGCAGCAGTGTCAGAAAAATTTTAGACCAATCAGAGCTCTGATATGGTCGCGAGGCCAGTTACAAACGAGGATTGAAAATACGCATCTTGATACTAGTATATTATATGATAAGAGGGGACTTTGAAAATTTTCGACCTCCGAGATTTACCGGCCAAACGACGAACGGCGCACGTTTTTCTTGAATAGACCCCTGAATAGAACTGGTTCTCATTTAAAAATCACTTTTTCTCGCCTCAGAATTGGTCATGCACATCCTACTCATTCTCATCTCCTTTTAGGTCTGCTCTTACCTCTTCTCCTCTTATCAATACTACCAACCAATTGGATAATATACCTGGTTGTCACCTGTTTTCATTACCTCCTATTGAAAATATCCGTCTCTCACTCTGTTTCTCCACGCCCTCTACCTGCTTTTTGCGACAATTCCAACACGGTCACAAGCTCTCAATTTCCCCCTTCACTGTAGTCTCTGGTCCTGTCAGAACTACCACCTTAATTGTTTCAAATCTCTACAGTATACCTTGAGCTGATAATCCTCAGCGTCAATGGATAATTCGTAAATACGATAATAGCGTAACAATGATAAAGTTTCAGTGCGACTGTAAGTAAATATTAATACCAAAAATTAATTTTAAAATTCTTCTGCTGGACATTCTCGTTCTTTTCTAACAAAACGTGTTTTTTCATACACACACAAGAGCGTACCTCCCCACGTGGAGGCTAGAATGAACTACGGTAGATTGTGTCTTAATATTATTCTCTCCACCATAGTTATGCCTCAACTTAGCTGTCTGCTGGGCGTTTCCAAAGGTTATCATTGCCTTATTAGATTATTCGTAATGACGGGGACTAAACATAATCTTGGGATGCATCTTGCATGAAAACAATAGATACAAAGTTTTTTCTCCGCTGCGATTTCGAGGCAAGTTTTTCCAGGTAATTCTCAAAACTTTTCACACGTAGATATGATATAGTGACCAGATGGACCTGACGCAAAACAGCATTCGTATTTCTTTGTCTTAGGAGCTCGAGCAGTTGATTGTGAACTCCCGCCATGTACCCAACATTCTTCTGAATTACCTGCATTTTAATTAGAACGTCCACAGAAAAACTTTAAAGGCAATGAAGTTCGAAAGGAAACTGCTACGTAAAGCAGGAAAAGGAGGCCTAAGAAGTTACTCTCCCTAAACTTTTCTTTTAGCAAGCTAGGAACCAACTCTGTTATCTATACGCTTGTAGTTTCATCGTGCCTACAGGTGAGTTACCAGTCACAAAAATTATACACAATATTCCATCTTCATTTACCATAGGGAAACAAAGAGACCTACGATCATAAATCAACTAACAATTACATAGCGCGCATTACTCGGGTAACAATGAATATTAATTTACTCCCTACATTTTTCATCGATGACCCCTCTATTTGATGCATTAGAGCCTGAAAGCGCACATATCACATCATATAATAAAGGACAAATAACTAATTCTGTCTATATCTCGTATTAATATTCATAATATGCAGTGCACAGGAGGATAACACGAACAATTAAATAGAATTTACCTTATATCTAGGTTACGTTTGAATAATGGGAGGCGTTGTGGGTGCGTTATGGCCCGCTTATTTCGCAACGATTATAATTTTGATATGCACGGAACCAAGTTTTCCTCAGTGTGGTATATACTAGTATTATTGTTTTATTTATACTACGAGCTCCTCGACATCGTTTGAAAATCCATTTACATGCATTAAACACGCATATAGGAGGACGCGACGGGTATGTTCCTTCCCGTTACTTGCGTTTTATTTGGTTGATTCTAATAAAACAAAAACAGAAAAAAAAAAAAAGTTAAAATTCATCTTATTCGATTGCTTACTGTTTAATTACTCATTGTTTCTTTCACTATTGCCCTGGCGTATATATGTACATTGAAGTATTATAAAATTATCTACTCTTTAACTACCGTGTTGATGAATTTAAATACAAATGGGAAAATACGTGCTCGACATGATAGTTCAATTTCGAATTTAAATAAATATTTATGCTGCGAAGTCACTATACAGCCGATACACTGCGTACCTATCCTAGATCCATTCGGCGACAGAAAACGCAATTCTATTAGATATTGTCCCTTACATAGGTATGGCGTTTCATATGCTGAACAAGTTTGAAAGAATCTTAAGTAAGCAAATTCATTACTCTTTTAGAAGTGACATTTTAATACCAAAATACGACTGCTTTAGAGGTTCTGCACTTACTTCCAACTAACGTGTTACCCACAGGATATACTGCGAATCGAATCAAAAAGGATCGATTGTAGTACAAAAGAGACCCGGGACTTCTTCCTGTACACACATCGGCACAGTGCAATTTCTGACTCGAGCAAGACGTGATGCCCTTTCATAAGATTGGACAGCCACTGAAAAGCATATCACACTCATAGGTAGGCATTTCTTGGAAGTCCGGTACTTAGACGGTTGACAGACCGACATACGCATGATCCAAAAACAATCTTCAATAATTCATTTTATTCGAAGAAGAATTAGTATGTTGTTTTTTTCTTGGAATTTGCAACTTATTCAGTAATTAAAGGTCTATTATGTGAAAGAGGAGATGACTCTAGGGCATAGGGTCCTTTCCGTTGCGTACCTGTCGGTGGGAATTTTTAGGGTCGGCCCGTTCCTACGAGGCCGACCGTATTACAATCCTATTTTTCTTCTTCTTCTTCTTATTTCTTCGTCGTCTCAGTTCAGTCGCGCACGTCACATCACGGATGTCACGTACTATTTTGTTCTACATAACTTTCGGTGCCACCTGTATTATTTTGTATTAGGATGGCGTGTTCGAAGATTCGCCTTATCGTCGTCGTAATATTATGCGAATGAAATGAAACAATTATTCTTTTATTTAGGAGTGCGGTAGGAACGCGACAACGTAATAAGAAGTGTCTGTTATCATGAGTAACATTTGCCTATTAATAAATTTGATTGAATGTTCTAATTGTAAATTTATTTTCTATCGATGAATAACTGCTCATAAAGTTACGCTTTATCACATATAGAATAGAAGAAAGGTGATAAGAAGTGAATTCTTGAAATTTGTCCGATCAATCAGAATTATATTATACCGTGATTTGAATGAAAGAAGAGTATTGAAGCGGTAAAAGAGAATAAATAAACGATCGTTGAGTATACCCTAATCTAAACATAATGTAATCGGTATCGAGCTCTAATAATCGTATCTAGTGTATAGCTCAGTTCATGTTTTCATCTTAGTTTCTATAATCAGAGTTCACAGTTCCTCTATTCGACGGAATGTGAAGTGAATGATGATTTCAAAATTGAACATGGATCGCGAATGTGATACCCTAGGAAAGTTGCCTTTCGATTGAAAATGCTTCAGCGATCAATCGGTTGAGTACCATTAGCCTAATGAGATTCTAGTTGACAAACAAGAGTTAACTTTTGCGATGATCGTGATATAAAGATATCGGTATTGAGCTATAATGATTGTATTTAGCGTACATCGCAGTTTGTGTTTTCATTCTAGTTTCTATAAACTGAGTTCGCAATTCTCCTATTCTCTTCCTTCTTCGACGATAGAACTCGTTAACGTTATACGTATTAAACTGAAAGACGATTAAAAATGTTCAATAATTTGTTACCGAATTTCACATCGTATCCTCATCTCATGAAGAGAAACCAACGTGGGAAGTTGATTATACGTGCCTTGTGCTGAGAGTTTCCGTTTAAATGAGTGAATCATGGCTAGTTCCTTTGATGAAAATGTTGAAGTAAATGTGGGAAGGCGAGTAATATATATTAGCGTTGAAGGAACGTTATGACGTCTTTGCTGTGGACAGTCCTTACTTGAGGTTATTCCAAATCAACGAAATTATAACTTGTCGGGTGTTTGTTTTTATCAAATACAACAGAAGTGATAAGAGGAATTCTTGATCAATTGGTGCCATTGCGATTGGTGGGAGAGTTCTTCTAAGGCATTAAATTACTAGAGTAATTGAAGCGGTAAAGCATAATCAATAAATGATCGTTGAGTAGGTAGGTATTCTGAGCTGTGAATAAATAGAATATAATATTTTAGCCAGAATAGATTCAAGCCGACCCTGCTACTATGTCGCCTGCGACATAGCTTGTTACATGAATATTTCTAAACCCAGAGTATGGCGTGATGTATTTCTTTGAATAGAGGTAGTTTATTCCAAAGAGGTTAATTCAGAAATTTCTAAGCACACATACATTGTTGGCAGAAATTTGTTCTAGAAGGTTAAAACTGAATCCCGGTAAAGCGAATCGACTAGATTTCGATGTCAATTTTCTCATTTTTCAGCCAGAAATCGACTGAAAAAATCGACCAAATTTCGACCAGTTATCGACGTCAATGAAGAGTCGACCGGATAGCGCTAAAATTTCGACCTACATTTTGACTCACAGATTCAATCGATCAGATTTTATCGTCGAAATCTAGTCAATTTTTTTTCTATCGACGTCGAAATTTGGTCAATAATAATCGCTTCTCAAGAATTCGCTAGAAATTCGACGCAGTGCCGGATTTAGCTTCTGTGGGCCCCGGGGCCAAATTTTTGCGAAAGCCCCAATTTTTGGTTTCTTTTTGGGTGACAAATTTTTTCGCTCACTCCGTTTGCGATTAGGTTTATAATATGAATTTTACGTATCAAAGGCCTCTAAATTGCGGGGGCCCGGGGCCAACGGCTCCCCTGGCTCCGTCCTAATCCGCTATTGATTCGACGTCTTATTGGACAATACAATTATTTGCAAATTCATGTAAAAATCGAGCTTCGTTATATCCCGATACCAGGTCTCTAATTATCCGTAGACCTTTGTTATACCCTGATATACCGAGTCTCTAATGAACGATCTCAACGCACGTATGAAACGTGAAATCAATTGACGACTCTCTTTTGCTATAGTTTCTCTATCTTATGATACTGACTGCTCAATCTTTCTACGAGTATCAATACGAGGGTACCGACACAAAATTTAAAATTATATGTCTGTCTATATTGACGTCAATTTCTAGTCGAAATTTTGAGTCTGAAAAAATAACTTCGGCGATTTTACAATTCGACCGAATATCGACGTCGAAATGCAGCCAATTTTGCGTCAAAAACCACCTTGAAATTATATGTCAGTCAATTTCGACGTCGATTTCTAGTCGAAACTTGTGTTTGGAAAAGTAACATTGCATTGTCGGTCTCATAATTCGACTTGATATCGAAACAACTTAAAATTGTGTCAGTCGATTCTAGTCAACATTTGTAATGGAAAAGTAACGGTGGCGGTTTTATAATTTGACCTAATATCGACGTCAAAATGAAATCAATTTTGCGTCGGAAATCAGAGGTTTGGGAGACTCATATTTCGACCTGATATTGACGTCGAAGTTAGGTCAAAGTCTGGTTGAAATTCTGAAAAATTTAAAATCGACGTCGAAAGTAAATCGAATGTGGGTCGATTTTTTGATCGATTTGGATTCGACGTCATTTTGACGGTCGACCTGGTTTGTCGGGATATAGATTCATCAGCAGACGGATTCTCGTAGGCCTGCATAGGTATGGCATTTTCAATAACTCTTGTTTCAGAAGAAGACTGGTTTTTGGCAAAGTTTTAAAGCTGGTATAACTGTTTAACATGTCCGCTATCATCTGTCGTTCTCTTCATTGGTCGATAAACTCCACCCGTCATTTTCGTTCTTTCGCGTGGACATAATCATAAGCAGTACAAACCTCTAGTGCCAGATTACTTACATAAAACGGCCTTTAGCTATTTATAGCAGCCAGAGTATGGTAAGTCTTGCTTCACATCCTTCTACCCTTTTCATACCTTCTCCGTCTCATGATCGAATAATATATGAGGATACAGTAATTGCATGGATGTACTTGACGTTTCTCTAAGGAAGCTTCCCCGTAAAATTGTTCCAAGAATTTGACGCCTACCTAGAAGCATCTACTCGCACAATAAGGTCAAAATGTGTTGTTAGAAATTTAAACCTTATTTCTATCGGAAAAAAGCTCTTGATAAATGCACCTATATACCAGAATTAGGCCGAGTAATTGCGTTTCTCAACGCAAATTGTCTAGTTTTGCTAGTGAATCAGAAATTGCTGACGACTGCTGTGATAGTTCAGCCAAGCTCATCAATCACAAGCCAAAAGCCCGTTCCATTTCTCGATCTTTTCCTCGATATCTTTCACTTTTTTCCAAGTTTCCAATTTGATCCTGGGACAATATTTTTTTAGAAATTCTTTTTGTGTACATTTGGAGAGTTTTTAATTTTTTACCAGCTCTACTTCACTCACCAATTTGATCTTTGATAGATACCGCTTGCTACTTTCTGAGCGACCAACATCTCGATCACTTGCTTCACACAGCTGAAAAATGAACTTAATTTACCTTAGGATGAGTACAAAAACCACGTTGGACGAAAGTTGAAGAGAATCAATCAACAAATCAGTGGACTTGACTGATGAACCATCACAACAAACATTATCAAGCTGTTGATATTTGAACGCTCCGTTGAGATTATATTAGGTCAGTTGAAGGAACGCCAAGACGCCATTGAATGTCAGTACCGCAATAAAAGAGGGAGAACGACACTAACCTCAATGCATCCTCCATCTCCTAGCAATCTGTATTATTCAAGTACATCCTCTTGTAGACGTTGAACCAGAGCATGGCCTAACAATATCGTATTACCGGGAGAGAAGTATTGAAATGATCTTGAAATATCGTCTATTATCAAGTACCTCTTTACATTGGAATTGGAATACGGAATGCCTCCAATACGCCGATTACAAAGCTCCCAACAACAGGCTGAAACAACCAGAACATCAGATATAATGAACCTAGAGTCAATCGAACTTGTAATACCAAATTTAAAACCCGCCCTTCCGCTTCTGCGGCATTTAAAGTTTTACTGTAACCAGGGGCGTTCCGAGAGGAAATGATTGAGGGGGGTAAAAACAATATCTTGCCAAGTGATTAGGAGCTTCAGTCTGCGCTCAAGAGAACTGGTGAAGTTTGAATGTCAATATTATGACTGGCAATACATTTGCCGACTGACCCAAAAGCCTGACGCCCCTGACTGTAACCACGAACGCCAACAACGTAAATGGAACTCATTCTGTCAGAGTGTGACCACAAAATATCAAAAATATTGATCCATTGGCAAAAAAGGCATCAATTCTGCGGCGTTAAACAGTGGAATATTCAGTTTACTGCGGTGGGGCGCGAAAATGTAAAAAATAGTTCGCTTGAAACACTGGCTACAGGAATATTCCGCCCGTTTACAAAGCTGAAAAAACTGAAAACTCATTTAATGTTCGCGGAGAAATTATAAATCGCTGCTCAAAGAGTCCAAATTTTGATGACGCCGACGCCAGCGCCACTATTTTAAAAGTTGATATGTATGATGGCTTCTCTTTTCTTTTGATGATGTGAGAAGCGACGTATGGTAGCTTTCTATCACTGCGTTGATGATTTTCTCTTCTTTCCAAGCCTAAAATTGAAAATGTGGCCAGTTGACATAGGGCGGTGGGCTTGACGGAATAAAAAGTCGCCTTTAGACGCTGTTACCTCCTAGCTGCACCAAAAGTAGCTGTGTTCTAAGCATGAAAACCTTGAAATTTCTCTTCTTTCCGACGCTTAAAATTGAAAGTATGAAAGGCTGCGGATCGAGCGAAATAAAAAATCGCCTCTACACGCTGTCACTTCTGTGGTGCACCACAAGCAGTTATGTTTGAAGTATGAAAACTTTGAAATGTCTCTTTTTTCCGACGCTTAAAATTGAAATTATGAAAGGCTGCGGATCAAGCGAAATAAAAAGTCGCCTCCAGGTGGTGTCGCTTCTTTAGTGCACCATAAACTACTGTGTTTGACATTTTTCTTTTTCCAACGCTTAAAATTGATCAAACCGAACCTGAGAAATCTTTCTCTGTACTCTCTTACATCAACTCATAATACCCGGTACATTTCCAAGGGTGCGTTCAAAAACGTGTCAATACACGTGACCGACCGATTTTCTGTTCTGTTTATTCTGACAAAGGTACTGTTGTAGGTATTTCCGGTTTGCGGTAGAGTCAGATAAAGGTAATCGGTGATAAGTTGGCGCCTTGTTTTCGAACGCACCTCAAGTGAATTGGAAAGAAAAAGAAGGAGAAATAGAGTTTCATATTATTTTCAGTCATCTTTTAAACCTCGTGCACATTGATGTCAATTCTTCGTTTGGTATGCGGTTCAAATCAGTTTCGTGAAGATCAATAATATTATTATTCATGTGTTGTGTTCGAATTCGATATCTTTTTCAGTTCTAAATCTGTCCCGTTGAACCATGTCGACCGTCGATTTAAGGTCGATTTCGACTCATAGGAAATGTCGACTCCAAATCGACTGTAGGTAATTTGACGTCAAATCAACATCTTTACTGAAGGCCATAACATTACGGTCGATTTTGAAAGTAAATTGACTGCTTGACTACGTCGATTTGGAGTGGAAATATCGTCGACTTAGGTAACATTTTGTTTAATATCATGTCGACTGTATTTCGACGTCGACTCTAACTCGGGCACGATGTGAGCGTTGAGCGTAAGCGTAAGCGTTGAGCGTTACGCTCAAAATATCAAACATGTAGATTTCAATGGTGATGTCCATAATACAAGCGTAAGCGCTGAGCGCTGAGCGTTGACGCTCACGCTCACGCTCAATATCAAAAAAGTTTGATATTGACGCTTATCAGTTTTGATAAATTTTCACAAATTAATGGTTGTTTACTCCAATTTTTTTGAAATTTGTGTTAGTTTTGCGCTAATTTTGAAGAGGAGTAAAAGAATAATGGACTTCCAAGGTTTAGCATTGATTCTTTTACTCGATAACGACGTAGAACTTGAAGAAGAAATGATACGCCTACAAATTCTGAAGGAAATACACCCAATTAATAAACTTCGTCATTTATTCGGCGAATTTAGATCTTGATATAAATGGTGAAATTTGCCGAATAAATGACGAAGTTTATTAATTGGGTGTATTTCCTTCGGAATTTGTAGGCGTATCACTTCTTCTTCAAGTTCTACGTCGTTATCAAGTAAAAGAATCAATGCTAAACCTTGGAAGTCCATTATTCTTTTACTTATCTGCAAAACTAACACAAATTTCAAAAAAATTGGAGTAAAAAACCATTAATTTGTGAGAATTCATCAAAACTGATAAGCGTCAATATCAAAACTTGTGGAACGCTTGTTCTAACGCTCACATTGTGGACACTCGGCAACGCATCTCTTCCTCAATCAGCAGTGACTCAAAGACATTTAAAAGCACCACAAAACGCTTCTCGAGCTCAGGTCGCCGCGAAAAAAACTGTGCCAAAAAAGTGAAAAATAATTTCGCTTTGTCCGCCTCGTTTTTTCTTCTTAGATTATGTCAATAGGGCGGAGAAATACACAATATTGTCAATATATCCAACAAGAGTTGCCGTTCCAAAATGAAAGCAGTTTGGATCAGAGATTGAGCCAAATTATAAAATTTCAAGAAAACAAAGTTGATCGAACTATCACAATATTTTTCAAAAGCTTGCCATGTATCAATGATAGTCAATGTGCTCTCGCACAGTATCTCAAAAAACCTGCAAGACCAACCTACGAGACTAACTGATGTCCTTCAACCACAAAAAGTGCAGTTACTGTTGCGGCATCGCGGGTGAATGTTGTCCAGCACAACACCATTCTGTATTCAATAATATACAAATGATTTGCAGTCAATCTGCCGAGTACAAAGTTGAATTGCGACGCACATCTGAATCAACGATCAGGAAAAAATTCTACTCACGCGGCTAATTCAGATGCTGATTCCCATTCAACAATCCTACTAGTTTCCGACAGAAACCTAATTCCTCTCCTAATATCGGCGTTCTTGGATCGTTAGATTGAATTCCATCGATGATTTAGCAGTAGCTTGTCATTAAGTGCGCGGATGTCACGCTCAGGTACGTAGGCAAGGGACAATATCGTGGGGTTACAACGTTAGATCTTGATTTTCCGACTTGCATCAGCGGGTGGTGTTCACACCTTAAATGTTTATAGAAGATGACTCCGTGGTAAATCCAGAGACCTTGCAGGAATTATTTTGTGGTTCGCCGAGCAAACGAAACCGATCAGGATTAAATTACTTAATATCGTCGGCTTCTCGGAATAGCCTTGTCAGGAGGCGAAGCGAGAACACAACCTGTCAAAGATCCATCAGCTGCTGAAGACGCGGATGTGTTCAATGAAAGCGAACCAGAAGAATTGTGTCCAATTTGCGACGTTTCGGTCATTTTCATCGTCGTATTGAGTCGCAAGACTTTTCAATTGCCGGTATAGAGATTACTTCAAAAAAGAGAGGAAAAAACAGGCTCTTAGCTGAGGGTCTGGGTAGATAACTTTCAAGAAACGTAATTTTGAACAATCATATTCTACAGCATTTTGTACAGCTCTGAGAATGTCTTTGAACAGTTTGCTTCTTTTTCCGGGCAACAAGCGGTACACAAATGGCAGAGGAAATTCCTCACCTTGAGTTGAGGGTTGTCGTAGTACAGTGAAATCTCATGTAGAACTAAATTGGGCTATCTCACTAGAGTTCGATGTTGCGTCGCGTGGCACATGCGAGCACCCTAAAGTCCATGTCTTTAATTTTTTCTCCTTTAATTTGAAATTCTTCTACCCTCGTCCTTCTTAACCAAATCATTCTGCGCATGATTCACTTCTCGTTGAGGTCTGGAAGATGATGAGGTTGAGAAAGTTTCTTTGGGTTCGTTGGAAGTTCTACCCTTCGAGTTCATCGTATTATCGGCAGACGCATGTCCTAGGTTTAAATTTGTCAATGCCGCCGTAGCAGACGTGAGGGCGCCGGCTACTGATGAATATTTCTTTGACTTTCGCCGAATCTCTTTTTGAAGATTATGGTGGTCTTTTGAGTACCGTTGCATTTGTCATTTACTGACTCCACGATGCACTCGTCATTCCTGCAATCCGAATAGGTTAATCCTTTAGCAAAGATAAATGAATTCATATCATCTTCTGTAGACAATCTTCTCGGTCAAGCTTCCGAGAAATCATTACAGGTAAGTGAACTGTCCCAATCATACTGAACTCTGAAATAACTTTTGATCGTGGTGCCATTTGTTCGAAGTACAAAAAAACCTTCGAGGATTTAACTTTCAGGAAAACGTAGGTACTGGAACCTGTCGCGAACGGTTCATCGTGTGACACGAAATTCACGACAGATTTAATCAATTAGTAGTGGGTACAGACAACGAGAAAGGTACGCTCACCAAATTAAACATTCTTACATGAGTTATGTAGGCCTATTCGTACACGAGGACAGAATTATGACTGTTTTCGTCATTTATTCTAATTCTATTCATCTTTTTTAATAAATAAAATTGCAATATGTGTTTGAATGGATGTATTGTGAAATCGTTAACTTCTTCATCAATTACTATAAGTTACATCTTATAACAAAAGACGGGCTTCAGAGTAAGGAACATTATCATTATTGTACTGCATATATAAAGGAGCGAAAAATGGGGATGATATGTTTATGGGCGCGTGATGTAAAAGAATTACACGCGCTTATACACTCTTACCAAACGATCGTGCCTCAACATCCATAAGTGAGAGAAGAACCATCGGTGCCTGCATTATATTTGGAAATTACGAGATGAAAAATATATGTATACATACGGTATTGAAATTACCAGACGAATATAGCGAGAAAAATAGATAAAGTTAACTCCGGTCGCGATCATTTTAATTAGTTGAAAATATATATGTACGCGATTGGTATTTACGAAGAAATCGTGTCTTGATGCTCTCATCATGTTCCTGTACTCATCCACCGTAATCCGGAGTGCGGATGGGCATTATCATTTTAAGTAATCGTCTAAGAGTAATCGGTCGATGGGAGCGGAAAGTCACATAATTCACGATCCTTTCTCTCTTCCTCTCACTCTTTACTGCACTGCAATGCCTAACTGTACAATAATCAGCTTTTTAATAGCGGAGAAAAGAGGATAGTCAACACAGCGTTTATAATAAACTACTATCGGATATGTACACTTACTTACTTTTGTTGTTATTGCTGTTGTTATTGTTGTTGTCGCTGTTATTGTACGTACAGATTATTAATACGCGTATACTCGAGTTTCAAACTGTTTAATTACGACAAGTAAGAAGACAGAGTAAGTAAGTTACCCATAAATTACAGCGCTTGTCTAATCCGCATTTACTATTGGTCACGATGGCCACCGCCGTTGTGTAAAGCTCCGGTCTGTTCTTGTCCTTCTACACGTCCGCCGTCCTCCTTAACTGATTTGTATTTCGTGATAAGTCGTCATTTTTTCTCGACGCTATGAATTCGTTCATTTTGTATTTCATACCGTAATGCTGTAATAAACTCTCTCACTCACTCTGTCTTCGTCTCTCTCGCTATAGCTTTTCATTTCTTTCTCCTCCTCTTGTTCTTCTTGGAGGCGGCTAAATACATAAATCATTTTACGAGTGGGAAGGAATTGGAACTTACTTTACAGGATGCATATATAGGCCTATATGAATACAGTAGAAAAAACGTACAGGTAGGAAACTCGTTTGGAAGTAGGTATGTACGCGATTACCAGAGCGCACGGGTCTATTTATTATTCTACGATTAATGAGTAGTCGAGTACTTCCATTTCATGCGCGTTAAATAATTTCAAGGTAGGGCTGAGTGTTACGCGACCACTGAATTCGACCACACATTGTTTTATGCGAAATGTTAGACCACTTCGTAAGGCTCTAACGAATGAAAAGTTCGTTTTTCGAGCTTCTATGGGCAAAATTGTGGAAATGTTTCCAACTCACAATTATTGTTTTCGGATAAAGCATTTGTATGAGGGAGAAATTAGTTTGCTTTGTGAGAAATACTTATGTGAAAATTATTACAGGTAGCGCGATGGAGTACCTACTCCGTACTCGTACATTCCTTATTCTGTAGACGTTAGCGAAAATTCAAAGGTTAAGTCATCACGAAAAGCGACAGAATTAAGTCTTGTATACTTTTTCATCATGCAGTGAGTAAAATTTCCGAACGATTACAAATCATCAAAAGTGCAAGAAAACGCTCCAGGATACAAATACAGGCCATCAAAAAGTAATTCGCGTTGCCACAGAGTTTTAACAGGAAACGGAGGCCAGCTGCGTCTAGTGGCACAATGTCAAATTCCTTGGGAGGTCCCAAAACTGAAAATCAGCGAAAACTGACATCGAAAGAAGAAAAAATGGATCAGTATGATAACGAAATACAGAAAAATCCAAGTATATTCGTTTTTATTTATAAGAGGAACACTTTGGAGTGACAGGTCTCAGGAGACCTTTTCTCCAAGTTGTTATCACCAGACAAAAATATTCGACAGTGAAAGATGACTCCATTTTCCAATTGACAGTTTCATGAAGAAGTATTCGACTTTGAAAGAAGAGAAATCCAGTGCTAGGTGGTCATGAGAATGAAAATTTTCGAAGTATCTTTTTCAGCAGAAAATTCATTTGATGAAAGCTTATTTTGAGGAAAACGTCTGCCGTACGCCAATTTTTTTAAACTCGACTTCCGAGATTGGGTAGGCACAAATGATGGAACTGATAGAACTTGGAAAAAGAAAAGATCGCACGCGAAGAAAAAAAGAAATGAACGCTAGAAAATTTACAAATAATGAATAATTTCTGAGTACAACCAATTATCTTAATTAAATACGTCACGCAGCACCTGTCAACTCTATCTGCTGCAAGAGCCGACAACTTGTTTAAAATGGTGAATGATGAAGTACGGTATTATACAACTGATTTTGAAGAATTTTATCTCTACGTGTAAATCATTCCCATCTACTACATATTAACGAAAGCGTAATTTTATATATGAAGAAGAAAATTTTGGAAGTTTTCGTTTTCAAGTAACAACGTTCTGAAACGCGAACATATTTTTTGGGAGGCTTAATTACGGATAGGATAGCCTTCCATAATAATGCCCTGGATGAAACGCTTTGTCTTCCAGTATTGCACTCGAAATGTTGTTACACAGACTCAACTCTCTCGTTCTTATCACTGGGATAAGGAGATATATTGAGACCCCATCGCTTATGGACTGAGCTTTGCCCATACACCGCAATGTTAAACGAGCGTGGAAACATGTATAGCGTGCGGAGGACTCCAACGTAGGCAGGGCGAGTGAACGCGCGGAGGAGTAACAGCTTCTTCTCCCTCCGCGATCAACCGCGTCGCCTACTTTTAGTCCTCCGCATCTTATTTCTTATCATATCTTTCCATGGAAAACGCCGTCTTAGCTCAGTCTATAAGAGGTATATAGTCAAAGCCCCGTCAGCATTAAAATGGTATGAAGCAGCAGAGAGGAAGTAGAGCAGCATTGAAGCTTGCAATAACTTATACTACAGGAGGTCATGCTGGATTTGGATTCTTTACTCAAATAGGTTGGTGAACAGAATCCAGGTCGCGTGTAGGCACGGCCATGGTGTAGGCCACACGCATATTCTCCCAGTTTTATATATCTTGAGCGGTTGGGGGTAAACCATAAATTTGCGCCACAAAATTATGAGACAAAAACGACTTCACTAACTGATTAAGTCGTCAGGTCAGTAACCTTGACCAGGAAAAATCCCAGATGTTTCAGCTATATTGATAGGAAAAAGGCTAAGAATATTATTTGCCCTTGAGCTACAACTAACTTTTTTGCTTGATCCTGCTTACATAAATTGGGAGAATGGACTATACATATTTCTAATCTTCAAACTGCGCATGATTCATAGCAATAGAGTGGAAAATGATAGTGTCAAGAAATACTTTACTACTTCACTTATCAAGAATGCAAGAATTGGCAACACTGGTATTATGAAGAGCTCATCGACTTGAAGACTAAACGGCTAACTTTCACTTGTACTCAGTTGCTCATCAACATGTATCATTGAATGTATTGTTTTGTGTACCGGTAGATACAGAACGATATATCGACACAAAAGTCAATCATATTTGATCCATCATGGTTTTGGTTGATAGAATCCAAAGCTCTTTCGAGCCAAGATTTATACATGTTACCCTTAATGTATTGAAAGCAGGTGATGTGGACAATAACTGGAGAATGTAGACAATAACGTACTGTATTAGGTAAAGTATAAGATTTGTTAACTCTTGATTACAGCAACGAAACGTCGGTTTCTCGTTCGTAAAAATAAAAATATAGTGATATTTAGAGCCAAAATTTGTTTCCTTTTATTCATTAACTTGGTAGTGTGTACATTAACTAGTTATTGTAAACAAACCCGGGTAGCGAGCCGTTAAAGTGCAAAATTTGACTGACAATAGTAAGTATGAAAAGTTCTTTTTTGTTATGTTTGTGTACAATGGTCTCCTTCTAATATATAAAACGTTATTTATTACAGCAAGAACTTGAATTGTGGCTCTTGGAATTGCACAATATTCCCTGTTTAACGCAGAGGCACCGTTTTGTGTTACATTTATTTGAGCAGCGACAACAGACAAAACCTTGCCCATTACCAAGGGCCCAAGCTTCAGCTACTGCACGTTCAGAAATCTCAGGAGACTCGGTAGGGACGTTGTCAACAGTGAGGAAGCGTCGACGGTGAGGTCTGGAAGCGTTCATGGCACAACTGGAACTAATCACGAGTATATAACTGCTTGAGTACGCCGTTGCAAGTACCCAACTTGAAGAAATTGTTGTTCGTCACTTTGAGAACACAAGCGAGCACATCAAGTTGGGTACTTGCAACAGCGTACCTACTCAAGCAGTTATAATACTCCTACTCAGTTCCAGTTGCGCCATGAACGCTTCCTCACCATCAACGACATCCCTACCAAGTCTCCTGAGGTTTCTGTATGTGCAGTAGCTTCAGCTCAGGCCCTTGGTAACGGGCAAGGTTTTGTCCGTTGTCACTGCACAAAAAAATGTAACACAAAAAGGACTGTGAAATAAATCAGTCTGTTTTCATGAGGAAACCTAACGTGACACATACATTTCTTCAAACAATTATTTGTACAAACATAGGACCTGCGGACCTGCTTGGTTATGTACAAACGTGAATTTTATACATTAACTGTTAACCGTTAGTTATTGTTTATAATAGGTAACTAGGTGAAGTACATAATTCATTTCGTACGTGTGTTGATTTTTTTGTGCAAGGTGAAAATATTGAAAAACGGTTCTGATGAAGAACACTCGACGTGTTTGAAACGTCAACCAAATATACGTTTTATGTGCGGGAAGTGCCTCTTTTCATTTTTCAATATTTTCATAATTCATTTCGTTTGTCTACATTACCTGCTCCATTTGGTTACAGTACACAATTACTAGTTATTGTCCACATTACCTGATTTAAGACATTATTGGTAACATACACACAAAAATTATCCGGATTTCTAAGAAGAAAGACAACGTTCATGGGAGCCTCACGGGAGTTTCCATTCAACACTGAAAGGGAGATGACAACATCTTTTTCTTTCATTGAATGTAAGCGTCTCTTTCAATGTGACTTCTGCACTGTGTGATTTGTTGCAAGGTTGCGTTTGTATCTGGGTGGTCTTTAAATATTTGGACTCGTCAAAAGTAAAAGCAAATCCACACACTACTACGACGCTTCTCCTTGTCAAAGTTAAGAATAAGGCGCTAAAGGTCGCTCAATGTAAACAAACATCCCGCGGCGATGTTTATTTACATTGAGCGAGAATACCTCTAGCGCCTTATTGGGAAAAACACAAACGCTGCAGAAGAGCACAATGTAAAAACTGCAATTTTCAAAGAAGTTTTATTAAGTGTGTACAAATTTTTTAGCAAAACTGAGTCCATAATATTGTTTTGTCATTACAAAGCTATCTTTTTTTATTCCAGTCAAAATTCCAAAGGAATTTCCAAAGTAACTAGGACAAATTGAAAATTACAACTTTTCCCTTTCAACGCACGGCGGCATGTTTGTATTTATCTTAACTGTAAACAACGTATCGACGCTAGCGCGACACTCCTGTGACGAGTCCAAATGGAAACCTTGCGTTTAGGCTAGCATTTGGGCCGGACAGCGCTAATACACGGCCTATTTTATACAAGGCCGTAATATAGAAAATGATAGCAGAGCGCAGTGGATTCTTATCAGTTACGTTTCGTGGCGGTTCACGTTCATCGGTGCAGTGTAATCACAGTGAAACTGTACCGCACTTTGACCCCTATCCAATTTTTGATTTTGAAACGATGATAACTTTCCTTGCACTGCACCAATTTTACTAAAGTGGGGCTTAAAAAGTAGAATATCGTTTGCTCTCCAAGTTACATTCTCTTCATTTTTTCCGAAAACACCGTTTTATTTGCGTACAAATTGAAATTTTCGTTTTCTCCGATAAGCGTACGGGTAAATCTGTATTCGCTGATTTTGGAGTGCGACGTTGTGACTTCTCTATATTACGGCCTTGTATAAAGTACTGTAGGTCGTGGCTAATAGCGCACACAACAGAAACTGGACATGATGGGCAACGCGAGTGAATGACGGATGGGGAATTTTCTTTATTGATCTGAATCAGCACCTCAAATTTTGCTATCCTATTTTTCTCCTACTATTACTTTGTTCCCAAGTTATTTTGAGACCACTCAATGAATATTAAAGAGGAGAAAATTGTTCTGATCCTGTTTTCAGTTTTTCCGATCATAGCGCTCTCAGCTGATGACCGGCGCCATTATTCTAACTGGACAGCCGTTGGCGCACTGCTATCGCAGACTCACAAATACGTTGACATTCAAACTCATACCAAAGGCATACTAATGTAGTGCCAAAAGAAGAATCGCTACCCAGCTTCGGCAAGGCAAAAAGCATATAATACAACCGCAAAAAAAATTGCATAGCAATTTGCAAAAACAAGAGACTCGGATACTGAGGCGGACAATGACTTAGTCTTACTGTGTCTCAATCACAGAGCAAACAGAGTTTGTCCAGAAGAGCTTGAAACGCGGGCATCATCCAAATTTGTAGTTTAGGTTCGCCCAACGCGGTAACCGATTGGTGAACCTGCAACACTCAACAATTTTTGTAGTGTACAGCTATTTGCAGAGCTTGACGCGCATTCAACGCGTAAGGCGAACCTGAACTACAAATTTGGATGATGTGTCTGTATTCATCAACGCTATAAATACAGCAAAGACAACCTCTGTGGTCTCAATGCAGTTGACGTTCAATTTATGCCAAGTTATCACCTCCGGGTTAAAAAGAAAAACACGTCTGAGTATTTGAACCAGGTAAATTGAAGGTTTTGCCAGTATTGATTGAAGGACAACACTAATAGTGAAAATGGAACAAACGGGTAGTTTAATCATGGGCACCTTAAAGGAAGGCCAAAACATGCAGATTTGTCAATGGTGAGAAGAATTGTCATGAATAAGTCGGTTCTGTAAGAACATTGAAACTTTGTCAACTCCCTGAGACATGCTCAACAGCATTTAGCTTGGATTATCATGAGAAGAGAGGATTTATAAAATTAATAATAGCCAAGTATTTATATCGAGCCTAAGAACCTTAAATCATTGCGAAAGATACGCAAGGATAAGTGCTATGATTTGGACCACGTCTGAAGACAGTCTAAATTTTTTAATGATTTTTCTAAATGATCCTACTTTTTTGTGAACTCTTATGGAACATACGTGGGCCATCGTTCAATGTGGCCCTGGTTTAATACAGGGACACTAGTTACACGGCATTAAAACGGCAAATTGATAAGCACCGGCGCGGCGCTGTGATGCTTATCTGCCTATAATATCCGCAACTTGGAATTCTAACTGCGAGTTTAGTGCAATGCTACACATACAAAATATGTATAAAGTCGTTGTTGCTGTTACAATAAAATCTGCATAAGACAGAACACATTTGGACTGCGCTCCTCTCCCCAACTTTTTTGCCGTCTTCCTCTGTACTCAGAATTTTAAAAGTTTTGACGTAAGATACTCCAAACTCTGATATTCTTGCACTGGCGCGCGTATTTGTTTTGGAAATACGACAACAAAGAAAGTTGTTGAGTCGTATATAGGTTGGAGGGATAAACATGCTTTCAATTTCTATCACGCTTTATTTTGAAAAAGAAACGTGCACAAACTACGTAACCCTCTTGGGGGGGGGGAGGGAAGGAGGTCAGCAAAAAGCCACGGTGTATCACATGGGGGTAGGGAGGGATTTATATATGAACTACGTGGCTTTCAATATTTTTATAATGACAGTAAAAACAAGCTACAAGTCGCCAGACAGTGAAAAATTTGAATGAAACTCATTTTCAGGCAGAACTTGTGATGCCTGTGGTGTGTATTTTGCATTCAAAAGGCAAAGAAGTTTGCATTCAACAGGGATACACGATATAGTACCAAATATCAAAGGAAGGAACGCGCAAGGAGAGTTTTGGCAAAGCGAGAGACAGAGGTGCTCCGCGAACTTGATTTGCTGGAACCAGTTATTGAGTGGCGAGAGGAAAAAGATTTGGAGCCAGATTTGTTTACTCAATTTGAATCTACAAGTGACAATGAAGAGCTTTATGCCTGGTTTCACCCTTGACTAATGATGTACCAGGTGAATTAGAAAAGTTTGCTTATAAAATTGAATCAACGTTACTTCAGAAATTAGATATAAAATGGGAAAATAGAATCTTTCATACTTTCACAGATGAATTAGAGAAATTTTCTTGTGAAAAAGCTACGTTTTTTCGTGAGGGAGAGGTGGGGGTATACGAAAACCAACATTAGACTACATGGAGGGGGAGGGGGGGGGTCAAAAACATTATTTGGCAGTGAGGGCAAGATGGAGGAGTAAGCATGTGGGGATTGGTTAGGTGGAAGTGAGTAATTTTTGTGCGGCCAATTCTTAGTCGGGTGAGGATGACTTCTTCTCGTCTCAAGTTTTTATGGGACGATGACCAGGCAACGGGTATTTTTTTGACAGACAGGAGTTTATTAAGTTGTTGATTTTTCCACAGTGAATACCACTTTTGTGTGATAAGAGTACTATAGTGGTTCTTTTAGTCGGAAGCGGGAAGGCGGAAGTTATTGGTTATTTTCTCAAAGGAAGTAGAAAATTTGGCAGCTTGGTCTAGAACGTCGTGTTCTGGGAGGTCAATGTGCCCCGGAATCCATACAAACGTCATTTGGGTGTCTATTGTATTCAGAAAGAGCAATGTCAAGAGTATGCGTTCTGTGAGTGGGTTGTAGGTGTTTGATGCTGTGGGAGAGTGGAAAGAGGAAGGTGAGTCGGAGAGGAGGATATTTTTCCCGGGGGGTGAGAAAGGTGGGAAAGGCAGGCATGTATGGCCATGCGTTCAGTTGTGAATATGGAGGCTATGTTACGGATGCAATTAGATGTTATTTACCCGTCTATGGAGTAGGCGTAACCGGATTTATTAGATGATTCAGATCCACCAGTGTGGCAAAGAATGTAGTCAGGGTATTCTTGAATTAATTTTCTGATTTGTTGGATGTAGGCCCCTTTGTTAGATTTGGGGATTTCTGTGAAGTCGAAACGCATATTCGCTTGAGGGTTCGAAACTTGATCAAATTTTTGATAGAAAATAGTTCAAAGTCGAATGACACTCCCAAAAGCTTTAGGCCTCTGAGGTCATCTGATAATTTTTCGATTAATGAACAATTTTCTACCTTGCCCTAAAATCATGAAATAATTTTCAGCCATGAAAGAGCCATTAGATATGAAAAGTCACTTTCTATCTACCTTCAGGCTTCAAAGCATTTCTTATGCCGAAGTTTCTGCGTTATAAGAGACGAATAAGTTCTGAGACTTGAGACTCAGTAAGAGGCACTGTCTGTCAGACAGTAGAACTAGAAAAGTTTCGACCTCCAAGCTATAGGTGCTAGGAATGGGACTTGGAGAAATTTCGAATGGTGGTGAGGAACAAAGTTCAAGATTTATTAGTATCATTGACACGGTTTAAAACCCTGGACGCTTGGTTCCCTGATGTTTGCCTTAATTAACAACGTTAATAAAGACAACTCCGAGCATCTCAATTAGTGGGCAGCGAGTTCTTATTTATAGATCGATAGTAAAAGGAGAGTTTTGGAAAGTAAGTATCATAGATCGCGAGATCCTTAGAGAAGTTTGCAGTAGTAAGGCTTTTATACGAATTTCTAACCACGAAATAGCGAGAAGTTCAAAATCGTTCGACAAAAAATTAATACATCTAAGAATGTTCGGAAAAATCAAATTTTTCATCCATAAAACATGTTTCCCGCTTTTGTATTTTAGTACCAATTAACAATAGTTGATAAAGACTTTTCCACACTGTAGAACATCTTTTAAAACATCGTAAAATCGAACAGGCTAATTATGAGTCCATCTACGGTGTAAAACTCGAACAAAACAAGTTTCCACACCACGTATAACAAACTGTCAAATTTCCGTCACCCACCGCGATGACACACGCGTATGTTTTTATGTAAATCATTTGTAACCAAACTACTGTTCGCTACTTTTTTGCAATTCGTGCGCTACCACCAGCGACCTAGATATATCTCGATAATTATTCCGAGACGTCCTATAGTGTGTTTTTTTCCTGTTGTTTTACTACACGGAGTAGGAGAGCAGCATCGTGAAACTGACTCTCGTACACTTGATACAGGTTAGCGCGCGAAAACTGTTTTGTTTTCCCAACAAATTAAGCCGAAGTGCGGAGAAGAAAATAGGAGAAAAAAAAAAGAAGAAAATAAAAGTCTCAGCATCTCTAACCCGTATATATACGAGCTGCATTATATGTACGTACATGTTTGTACGTTAATTTCGTCGTAGTGTACCGTATTGAATTTCTTAAAATATTCTCCGATAATAATTATAAATTTATGTAAAAACAGAAGTGCGCAGACTAGCTCATTATTAGCAAAATTTCCATCACGACTTTACATTTTACATTCGGTTTTCGTTGGCGTTTACAGTATTTCTTCTTTTTTTTTCTTCCTCTCTGTACTATACTGGATTCACTATAGCGTAAATAATATGGGCTGCTGCTACTGTTGCTGCATCAACTCGCGCGTTTTTTACCTCCTTCCTACCTCACTCTATCTCACTCTCGCTCATTTCCTCACTGTTACACTCAACGGATTGGAAGATTACGACTAAACTACTCGCTTTATTACAAGTACGGTAGGTAGTTTAGGTAAGGCTCTCTGTACTGCGAGTACGCAAAATGATTCAAATTATTTCAATCGAAACACTTCGGGATGGGCTTATCTATTACAATCGCAGACCACGACTCCTCGAAAAAATACGAATAATAATACCTCTAACGCACACACGCGATGGAATTTCACTCCGCTTAACTACTTATATGTATTTTTGCATTATCCACTTTTTCCGTTGTTTTTTATTTTGTATCCTTCTTCTGCTACTTTTTTTTTTTAGTTCTTCTTCTTCAATTCGAGCCTTTTTTTTCTTTTTAACTTTTATGTAAATTTAACAATTAAAATATAAAACGGGTACCGGTTAAAAATCTGTAATTCTTCTTACTTTTTTTTTTTTTTTTTTTTTACTCCCCTCCCACTCTCAACTTTTTTAATTCGTCGGCAATGGTGCTGTCGACGTATTTATATATTGTCGGGTGACGGCGATGTTGCTCTCATAAATCAATCGTCCATCGCTGGACTCATTATTTTATAAACTAGTAAAACCGCAACATTGAATCCTACGTCCCCCTCGATTACCTTATCATATATTCACCAGAAAATATAAAACTAGTCGAAGAAAAGGAAAAGAATCGACAAAGAGGAGAGAAGAAAAAAATATTGAAAACCGAGCACACAAATAACAGTTTCGATAAAAATGTGGAAAAAATTAACGAACCATTTTCGATGGAGATTTATTCTGTTGTTACGCCGTTTGCCTACCCCTCCTGCGCCTTTCTTACACTACCCTGTCCATACGAGTAAGATCGTTAATATTTTTCTTAAAAATTTACATATCGATAGGGGGATATGATGCCGAACGTTCTGTAGTCTCCAATAAACACGCTGTTTACGTACGGCATATGGAATTAAAATATTCGATGAACGACGACCAGATTGGAAATCGTGTCAGGAAATGAATGAAAGCTAGCAGGATGACAAAAAATTGAATCTTCTCGTTTTCTTCTCTTTACTTTGTTTGTTAAAATATTCAAAATTCTTTTGATTTAAGGGCGTAGGAGAGATAAGGGTACTTTTTTCTGCTTTATTATTAAATAATTGTAGAGAAATCGTTTTATAGTGCCCGTTGATGATACTTTTTTGATTATTTATTTATATTAGAATTTATTATAAAGTGAAACAAACCGGCTTCCTCAGCCATTAATACTTATTAGTCTATAAAAAATATGTCAAACCCTTTTTCCTTCATTCCTTGTGTTTATTTTTTCTTTTTTGACCGAGACCGGAATTTATTTATAATTAGGACTGATTCCATTCCCTATCCAGTGACGTAAAGTAATTTATATTGTATATTTCTACCTTTTAACATGATCAACTAGTTAATCTGTAAAAATGTTTCATATACACTGGATAATATGTTATATAATTATTTAATTCAGGAACGTGTATAGATGACTACTACTTACTGTATTGTGTAGAAGAAAGAGCCGATACAACATCAGTCGAATGGATTATTATTGAAGATCTCTGATGGCTGCGTTTATTTTCTCCCCTAAAAGAATGAGAAATACTTATTATTTTTCTATTGTTTTCGTTTGTTGTGAAACTTAGTCCCAAAATTCTCCATAGTTATACAAATCTTTGGGACATTATCAGAAAAAAGTACTTTTACTCGGGAGAAGAATTACTGCTAGAATATTGTGCTGCAGACACGATACCTAGTTGAAGGGCCCTTTACTTGGCCAATTTCGGAGGGTAAAACTTGACTTGAGTAACTACTGATTGCACCTTCAGGAAAGAGGAAAACTGCCGCTCAAAAAGAGAGATCAGAGGAAATCATCACAATATTCATTAGAGGCACTGCCTACACAAGTAAAGAAAAATGCAGATGGGTAGCCTCGTGAGTTGACGTTTTGAAAGACTCGTTCTTTCTTCTCCCGAGTCCAAAACGTATAAATAAACTGAAGAATGATCGAAAGAAAACAAGATCAAAAAATCTAAGAGGAAAAAGTACGACTCAAGCTCTTTAAAGAGAGCCTTTCGATACTCTACCACTCGCAGATAAAGTAAACAGAAATCACGCGCAAAAATCATCGGGTAGAGCAGTAACATCTCGATAAACGACGTTGACCGTCTATTCCCAGTCGATACTCGGTGTTTCCAAGTCTCTTGTCAAATTAATACGGTTCTCTAAATTATGACCAAAGACACCAGATGGATACATACTCAAACTTGTAACACAAAGGAGTACCTTGAAAGGTAGCCACAGAAACGAAAAAATTTTTGCCGGAGCGCTTTCGATTAAAAAACCATTGTCAACGACGACATGAAAGCAACTAAACAATCTAACGGCTAGAAACAATGAACCACCGAGGAAATCATGATTGAACTAGCGAGTCATCACGATGTGAATCACTCTCATAAACTAGCTCAATCAAACCCTCATCAGGTATGTACCTGTTGAGCACGTTAAGGTTATCGTTATTCAAATGGCGAATAATTTCAATATGTTCGAGAGCTTTTCGTTTGAATTCTAAGGACTCTCTATGGAGGAGGGTTTCAGATCCCGCTTTATAACCGTGGCCACTAACCAAAAGGTGGTCCGCAAATGCAGACGGACCTATTTTATTTAACTCCCACTTCTTAATATGCTCATCTACACGAATTTTGAGCTGGCGGCTAGTCTCACCTATGTAAACTCCATTACAATCATTACACTCCAATTTATAAACCCCACATTTTTCGTTCAAAGGGATGGGATCCTTCAGCTTGATAAAAAGACTCCTTACAGTGTTAAGATTGTAGTACACTGGGCGGAAACCGAAGGGGTGGAGGATACGACTTAATTGGGAAGAAAACTTACCCAAAAACGGGAGCCTGATCCACCGCTTCCGGACAACAGCCGTCGGATTACGGGGGAGGGAGGTAGTAGAGTCAAGGCATTTCCTAGCTAGCTTCCTGCGAACCATAAGATCAATATCTAAACGGACCTCGTTCACTCTGGCCAAGTGCTTTATAGTCAGAAGCTCATTATGGAAGGCGAGCTGACCCAATGGAATGCTGGTCAATCGATGAATGTGACTATTGAAACCAGCGTATTTGTGAGCAACAGGGCAGAAAGAATTGCCGTGGACCATAATATCGGTCGAAGTATCTTTTCTATGTATGGCAAATTCATGGACACCATCTCTATTAGAGATAGTAAGGTCCAAAAAGTTAATGGATGAACCGCCTACTTCCAATGTAAATTTAATGGAAGGATATTGAATATTTAGATACTTGAGGAACTCCAAGAGAAGATCCTGAGGACCGGTCCACGTACACAACACATCGTCGACGTACCTGTGCCAGTAATAAATGTAATCTAAGAACACCTGACCAGAGGTCCCAATTAAGTCGTATCCTCCACCCCTTCGGTTTCCGCCCAGTGTACTACAATCTTAACACTGTAAGGAGTCTTTTTATCAAGCTGAAGGATCCCGTCCCTTTGAACGAAAAATGTGGGGTTTATAAATTGGAGTGTAATGATTGTAATGTTGTTTACATAGGTGAGACTAGCCGCCAGCTCAAAATTCGTGTAGATGAGCATATTAAGAAGTGGGAGTTAAATAAAATAGGTCCGTCTGCATTTGCGGACCACCTTTTGGTTAGTGGCCACGGTTATAAAGCGGGATCTGAAACCCTCCTCCATAGAGAGTCCTTAGAATTCAAACGAAAAGCTCTCGAACATATTGAAATTATTCGCCATTTGAATAACGATAACCTTAACGTGCTCAACAGGTACATACCTGATGAGGGTTTGATTGAGCTAGTTTATGAGAGTGATTCACATCGTGATGACTCGCTAGTTCAATCATGATTTCCTCGGTGGTTCATTGTTTCTAGCCGTTAGATTGTTTAGTTGCTTTCATGTCGTCGTTGACAATGGTTTTTTAATCGAAAGCGCTCCGGCAAAAATTTTTTCGTTTCTGTGGCTACCTTTCAAGGTACTCCTTTGTGTTACAAGTTTGAGTATGTATCCATCTGGTCTCTTGTCAAAATTGCTCCGATATATTGTTTGAATCGACCTCATTTCAAGTGGTTATCAGGTCGATATTCCATTTCGCCACATTGATTTTAGGTCGATTTCAAGAAACCTTCAACAAATTTTTTATCGACTTCAAATCGACTTCGATCTGGAGTCGATTGCAAGTCGATTTGTTGTTCTCTGGTAAGATAAGCTGATCGATAGCTCTGTTGAGTCGATTTCAAGCAGGCGCGATCCTCCGTGGAGAGCGAGGAATTTCCTCTCCTTAAACTCAGAAAAAAAACGAGGAATGTCAAATTCTAATATCAAAAAAGATCCTACATGAATAAAATATCTCAAATCTACGTCGATCTGAAGTCAATTTAAAGTCGAATTCTCCAAGTTTTTCCATCGATCTGAAGTCGACTGCTGGCTTACATGTGGAGGCAAATGCCATTTCAGTTCGTAACTTAAAGAGTATAGTTTCCACAAAAAAATGTTCTCCGTTGAATTTTGAGCAGGTATAGATTCAGGGTGAGGGAAGGAGGGGGAAAATTTACCTCGTTCAAACTCAATGAAAACAGCGAAGAATGTCAAGCTCTAACGCAAGAAAGAGGTCGTACATTCTCATTTTTTACCCGATTCCTCCTTTCCGAAAAGCCGGAAAAGTTTGTGCTGGAAAAGTTCAAACGGTAACAGAAGTTTGCACTGTCTTTCAGAAAAAATGCTCATTTTCTAATCCTCTCGTGATGTACGCTGATTGAATTCAAATCAACCTCGAACCAACGTCATTTCAGAGTCAATTTTTCCACATTTTCTTATTGACCTGAAATCAACTGCTGGTTGATTTTAAGCAAGCGCAGATCCACGAGGAGGGGAAGAAAACTCAATAAAAATACTGAAAAAAAGTAACATTCAAATACAAAAAGCCTGCAGTCTGATTTTTCCCTAAGAAGAACGGAAAAGAAAAGAAAAAATTTGTTCAAAAGATGCCGAAAGTTTTTATTCCTCCCCCCCCCCAAAGAAATGCTCGTTCGACTCTGCCCCTGATTTCAGGTCAGTTTGTTGTTCTCTGGTAACGTTCGTTAATCTACTTCAAATCAACTTCAAACCAACGTCGATTCAGAGTCAATTTAGAGTCGACTTCTCCAAGTTTTCCCATTGACCTGAAATCAACTGCAGGCTTGATTTCAAGCAAGCGCAGATCCATGAGGAGGGGAGAGAAGGGAAGTTTTCCTTCTTCAAACTTGAGAAAAATACAGGAAAATCCCTGATTTCAAGTCAGTTTGTTGTTCTCTGGTAATGTACGATGATCGACTTCAAATCAACTTCAAACCAACGTCGATCAGGAGTCAATCATTTCAAGTCAACTTCCCTGAATTTTTTCATTGACCTGAAATCAACAGCTCTGTACCGTCAATTACTAACAGTCGACTTTCTTAGTTTTCTAGAAATGTACGCTAGCCGATTTTAATTTGACCTAAATTGACGTCTATTTGGAGTTCAAGAACAGTCACCTCCTTGAAGCGTTCAGAGAGTTGGTAACTTCGCTACTCGCAGACAGAATGCGAAGCAATAATTATACACCGAGGATCATTGCTTGGTTCTGCTTCACCAGTGCGCAATATCGACGTCGATTTTCAGTCGACATTGAAATCTAAGACTATACGTTGACTCATTTATTCGCCATTTAGAGCACCTCTAGAGGGCGCTGAAAACAAAGCTATAAGATATGAAGAAAATTTTTTGCCATCAGTGATAATGTTATTTTTTGCAACTTCGAAAATTTTAAAATATTAAAGTTCGCGGGTAATTCTTCGTTCTACAAATGAAAAAATTCTATTGTTGTTCAGGTACCTTGATAAGAGTGAAATTGAATGGACTTGATGACCGATGTTCTCTATCACGACGCCGCACGCAGCATGACTTGCAGAGTCCTTCACAATCTTGAGCCAGTTTTGCTCTGAATGGCAACTCTAATTCCGCATTTAAAATCTACAAAACGTCGTCGATTGCTAGCCTTTCGGCGATGTGGGACGTATAATCGATCCAGAACCAAAGTCCCTTTTCCAATCAATACCGATCTAGGATACTGGGAGTCGACTTAATTTTGACGTCAACGATGAGTCATGGTATGGTTTCAGAAGATGTGGTCGATTTTGAGACAACTTCCTTCTCATTTAGGGTCGATTTATGGTCGAAATTGTGCGGAGCTAAATCGACTCATAAACTCGACGTTGACACTGAGTCTACTTCTGGTTGAAATAGGGTGTCGATTCGGAGTCCACATGGTTCGTCAGGTCCAAAGGTTGAAACTTGATAAGATGATTTCAATTATGTGTATGTTTAAGCACTGACTGATATTAAAAAATGTGGAGACAGAAAACTAAAGTCATATTTCATACAAGTTCGACTTAATCCGACTGCCTTCTGAATTTACAAATCCGGCAGATTTTTTTGCCAACTCTATAAAATGGGCAATATTTTATATTTGAATAACCTGGGAGGTAGACGTTGAGCACATTTTCGAATAAATTTATACATCATAATCAAAATCAAATGCGACAATATGAAATCTCGAATGACTCTATTGATAGAAAGTTCTCGCACGCTTTCTTCTTTATTCATGGTTGTCATGAATTTCACTAATGCACGGCATCAGTTCTTTCGATAATATTCTCGTGCTGTTTCTTCAGACGCAAAATTCCCTCAGAGAAAAAACTTGACGTTGATCAGCAGGAAGAGGAGATAAGGTTTCTTTCTTTGAAAAGAGGAAAATTGTTTAAAAATATGAAAATTTATTCAAAGTTCAATAATCCGAGGCTGCCCTCCGGCAGGGAAGACCTCTGGCCGCAGGCTATTTACCGCCGGCTATTGACCGAGAGGACGATTAAACGCAGGCTGTTCAGCCACAAAAAAATTTCGTCACCCACTACACAAATGGGTGAAAAGGTCCGCTCTCAAGCTGATTATACAAATGCTGATAGCATTAGCCTTCGTACCGCAGGACTAAGTGTTGTAGGCATTCTAAGAGAACTTTATGGAAAGGCATGAATCGCGACATGAGCCAATTTTATAGTATTATGAAAAAAATCGTACTGGATGTTGAGAAAAGGAAGAGAAAAAATGGTGGAGGTGCTTCGCTTGGACACTGTAGACCGTGATCCTCGGACAAATAATTACTCGCACGTAAAAACGGGACATTACAAATTACAATTGGAAATCCAAGTCTATGAAGCTTCATTAACACTACGAGATACAATATGAGCGCAGGCTGAAATGACGTATAAGCTTCGCGCAAAACTAGTTAAGTACGCTGCGGTCGATGGACGTTTGGCAGTGAAAGGAGAGATATTGAATATTTGCGAGCTGTCACGCAAACCAATTTTTTTACCATTTTTGCGACAACGTACACGCAACAGATTCCCAAGTACTTCATATATTACATTTTGGTAAATCAAAGTTCATTTTCCCTCTTACACCCGTTTTTGTAGCCCATGATGAAATTTTTGCGGCCAAACGGTCGGCGTCGAATCTTCCTCGCGGGCAATAGCTGACGGCGAAACGTCTGTGGCGAAAGGTCCTGCACCCTCCAGTAACCAGTTCTTTCCCGCACCCACTTAGAATCTTAACGACCTTGTATCAGGTAGACAAAACTAAATATTACAGGGGCCTTCTCCTCAAATTCAGATAGAAGAAATAAATAGAAAAACTTGCTCGGCTCTGAAAAATAGCTCGAAAGAAGAGCTTTTAAGACTTTCCAAAAACCCTTTTTTCGTAGCATTAAATTTTCAAAAACTACAATCATCGCAAAGATAGAATAAAATCTAGAAAAATTAAATTTATTTGCAGGACTAACTTCACGAAAGATGTGTTACGAACTGCAAAGAATTTCCCCTCAAGACTAGAACAATGTGCAAGTTAGCAAGCGTTGCAGTTTCCGCGGGCGTTTCCAACGAACTTCACGTATAATTACATTCGAGTCCGACAGCGGGGATATTCGTAGCTGCACGATACTCGGGTAAATCATTTTTACTTTAATTGCCCATACGATCCTACCAATTCTGTACCGTTTGGTTCTTTTCACATAGTACGATTTCGCCGTACGTGATGAAGTCGATTTGTGGTCATAATAATGTGTTCCATACATAGGAACACTGACATCGATCAGCAGTTTCGCTTTTTCGCACTTTCGGGACATATAAGCTTAATGTGTTATACCATTTTCCGCGGTATACGCGTTTCTTGAAAAGGGGGAATGGAAAGCTTTGCCAGCATACTGTAGCCAAATGAAGAGTACAACTTACCATCGCCGGGCTAAACTTCTAATTGGCTCCACGTACGTCGAGAATGACACCCTCGTGCAACATTACATACTTCAGTTTCGATGTTAACAACTGCAGAAAAGAAAGAAAAATCTTTGAAGAAGAATAAAAGTATAAAATGAACTACAAAATAAATAAGAGAAAACTATCTTCGAATTTGCCACGTACGATTGAAGGATCGTGCGTTCTCTTGATTCGTAGAAAATGCCAACTTATCGTTTAGGTATATCTGCGTATATAGGTGGTAGACTCGTTTTCCATGCTCTGAGCCTCCATTGAAAAGCAACTTGGAAAAATTTCAACAATTTTTGTACGATGGAGGGACTCCAAATATTTGAGAAGTTTTGATTGTAACGTCATTAAGCTCAAATGACTTGGTTTCAAAATTCGCGATAAAAAGAGGCCACCATTGCTCCATTGGAAAACTGGAAAAAGTTCACGACTTTGAAAGATTCCAGGCTCTGTAAACGAAAAGGAACATCAGAAATAGGCTATACCTGTTCAACGGGTTTCCCCTTGCCCAGAAGTCAATACTTTTGGTCCTTAAGACGTATTAAATTTGCCAAGCGTCAGTGAACTCCAGAGTTTCGCTGACAACTCGTGAAGGTCTCTATATGGAATTGGGAGCTCTAATATGTGCTGCACCTTACGCAGTACAATCCTGATGAATACAACTTCATACGCATCCAATATGTATACATCATAACCCTTTCAAAAGAAGGTTCCATAGATTACGGTAAAGAAGGGGTTAGTTATTTTAAACTTCACCAGATGTACGTTCAAACAATATACTGGAGAAGTGTTCAATTTATTATGACAGACGATTTAGAAATTAAAAAATAGACTGTGTATATAGCGAGGACGACAACAGTGAAAAACATAGAGTCTAATTGTCAGCGAATAGAATTTTCATCCTTCTGTACCGGAGTAAGAATTAAATACGAAGAAGAATAGCTATGCGACACACCCATTTTATCCAGCAACGCGCAATTTATCGCCATACCCCTACCGCCACCCGTCCGTTCAAATCAAATAATGTAGTGGCAAAAAAAGAGTAAGGACGAGTAAACGGGTAATATTGCGCTTGATACCGCTTATGAATATTCATACAGTGAAAACTGTGTAGCAGAAAATGAACACGCGGGGCAGAGTGGTGCCATTTTCATTGGGGACTTCTCTACGCTGGCAATAACGCAGGTTAATTCTTCGTCTGCCTTTTTCCCTCTCTCCGAATGGCACCGTCGCGAATTTACATTCACTTTAAATACCAATCTTTATACAGAAATTTTCAAAAGTCGAATTCAATATCTTTTTACCCCTTCCGTAAATGTCGTCTAAGCGAAAATATTCATTTTAATCGAGCTAAAATTGGCCGGGTATTGTCGTCCGAGAAAAATTACCATATGGACAGTGCCGCGGAAGGCGGGAAACTCGACGAATTCCAATCGTAACCCCGCATTATAATCTACGGAGCTGTCCGTCAAATTTGACCGTAGCAATTATATACTAGATTTCCGTCAATAAGTAGCTTGTGTCGGGAGAAAGACGAGCTCTATTGTTATAAACTGCAGTATACCCTCTCGAAATGATGCTCATTTTCGGAGCAAAACTTCGTACCTCTTCTGATGGCTGCTGTTCTCGACTGACGCTTCTCGTATTTCCGGACGCTAAACGGGAACGACGTTGGCTAATTTTTGCTCGTTATTTATGTCTTCCTCCTCTCGTCCGTCGCTTTGATTCGCTTGTGTAAGCCTACATATAAGTGTAACCTATATCTCCGATTTTACTCGCGCAGGAGAATTAGCGATGACAATGAGGAGCGTGCTATCGAAATTCGGCCCGGCTAGGACTAAAACGATTTTCAGGAAGGAAACGAAAATAGCGATTAGTTGGCTTTCTTTCAATTATAGGTGTGATCGCTCGCGGGTCCCTAAGAAAACTTCAGCGAAGAGTACTTCTTTTTCCTTAGTTATTCTTTCTTCGCTCTTCTAAATCGAAATAATACCAATCTGGATTAAAAAGGCTTTTTTGGGCAGCTTTATAGAATATTATTTAGTTTTCGTATCAATGGTCAGTAAAGAAGGCTACTCGTAAACACACACGCGCTTTCATAGCAGTTGAGCAAGTCGGGATTAATTTTTGATTGTTCTCTAGCTCTGTTTTCAGAAGATAAAAGTTTTCAACGTTGTTTTGATGGGGGCTTTATTTCAATCCTGGCGAAGATATGACGCGAAATGCGCCAAAAATGACGGTCGGTAGTTTTTCTTGTCTTTTCAAATTCCTACAAACCATCATATTGTAAATCACCCACACTCTTATGCATTGGAAAAGACGGTATACTCGAACCAATATAGTTTAAAAGCCTACATCTATCTACCAAGGTTTGTGAGAGAAGAATTTTGCAAATGAATCGAAAGAACTGAGGAAACGTTCTCCCAATTCATAAAGGCAACTTAATTGACGTTACATTTGAGAATGTTCCTTGAAAAGTAAGGAACGTTTGGGACTACAATTATGATTCAAGCAGTTTTTCGAGAGAATATCAAGCAAACTTGATGACGGATTTCATGAATGACTTCAGTTATGCAGCATTAGTGAGTTATCGTCCAATTTCTTGACTTTAATTTCTGTTACTTTTCCTTTCTTGATATATTCTTATGTAGACAGAAAAAACTTTTCTTCTCTTTGAAGATCTTGAATCATTTCAATATAATAACCGATAGCGCGCCCTTCCAATACAAATGAGGACATGGACCATTGTTAGGTCATCACTCATCATCTATCCCTATAATTCCCTGTTTGGGTAAGAAATACAGGAATTTGTAGAATCTTTGGATATATTTTGTATCCCTTGATAGAGCTGCGTTTTGTGTTCTGCCATGGCACTTGGTCTAATACTGTACAGTGATTCCCAAACTTTTCTTTCTTGCGGCACTGTATTTCTCCCCTTTACATACCACGGCACACTTGATCATACATCATAGTAAGAACTGAATGGGTCTAGTAAAAAATACATTCAAAGTGAGACAAAACTATACTTGTAGCATACCTAAATTTATATTAGTAAAGACTTTCAAAAAATCTGTAATGTAAAATGTTCTCTTCTTGCGGCACCTAGTTTGGGAACCACTGGTCTAGTAGTTCTCTTATTATTTACAAGTTGTAATGAACTATTATCAGTAAAGGAGTAGGGAAATTTGAAGATAAATAATGAAGTTCTGACTGAATATGGCGGTCCATATTCTCACTTGTATTTATGGGCCTCTAGCGCTAGTATCGAATAAAATGGTAATCTATTGACAAAAAAGTAGAGTCCATGGACACACTTCTTCATTCATAAACATTTTGTAAGAAAATACTATTTCAGATATTTTGAAGCTTTGAAAATTCAAGGAGCCATTGCTTTACCTGTAGAAAGCATCAGAAGCTGATTTTCATGTAGGATTCAAAGGTTCACCATATACAACCTTGGAGGTGACCTATAGGAAGATATTTGTTTGCAGGGCAACAAAACTGTTCAATAGATAAGCATGGGCGTTGTGACGCTTGGTTGCTTTTACGCCAAACACTCAAAATATTATATGCAAGTTTAAAGCAACGCAAATTGATAACGTAGATGCGGCGCCTCCAGGGGGAGGAAAGAGAAGCATTTCCGGACACCCTGGCGCTGTCAGAATCATGATACGTTTCAAGAAAAACAAAATAATAATAAAAAGATTTTTCTTGCGTGTAAAATGCCACACATTGGTCAATGGCAAATAATTGGTCAAAATTTTAGAGTTCATACCTTGAGCACAAGAGAGTGGGAGCCTAGAAGAAGTTGTCCAAGTTTGCAGTCATCAGTACCTAGCTGCTGGCATATGATTCTGTGGTTGGAGTCAATTGGATCTTTTATGTTGAAGTTATATTTTGTCATTTTGAGGTGTCATTGTTCAATCGGAAAAAGTAATACTTCAAGGTATAATTTTCAAACTCGCTGTCATTTACTATGGGAGAGACATATCAGAGAACACAATTCAATTAATAGACTGATAATTGATTCTTTATTATTGCTGAATGCGGGTCCCGAGAATGGAAATTCAGTTTTTGAAGATGTTGTATTCAATTTATTGCCTTCTTTCTCGAATTTGATAAGGTGGGTAGTTCATTTTAGAGCAGTACAATGCACTGCAATGATGAAACTTGACATTCAGAAGAAAAAAATTCGACCGACATTTGGTTTGACCAATAATTTGGTTTCTCATTTTTTTGACTGACTATGATTTCTCAGGATTTGTGTCATTTCCAGCATCTGGTCATTTCCAAGTGCCAAATAATTGAAAAGTTGCCAGTGATTGATTTTGGACCTTTTGTAAAATGCCTGTGAATCAGTCCCAGAGAGGAGATAGAAATTCAAACATCCTTCTTGATTAGAAAAAAACTTTGATTAACTCTCATTACATTCAAGGATCCATTTCGAAATAGGTTGGCACTATTTGTAGGTACAGTACCTACGGCTAAAATGCTATTTGTAGATACAGTGTAGAAATGTAAGCTTGTGAGCGTGAATTAGAAGACACCACATGGAGGTCAGCTTACAAAGCCGGTGGAAGAGAAAATTAGAGGTGGAATGAACATACAATTCAAAACAAATGAAGGAGATACTGCTGGAAGACCAAAACGTGCTGAACGACAGCTATGTTCCTTCAACAAATCAAAGGCAGATCGAAGTAAGTCAGTGAAACGGAAGAACACTGATTCTCTTAAACGCATAGGACAAAATGCGAAACGGAAGAGAGTCGGAGTCGTTGGACAAAATACTCTGTGCCTCGTTTGCGTATCAATTTTGACAAAGAATTTGTAATTTCCACCCCATGTTGTTTGATGCCAATTGCTATGATGAATTTGACGGGTGCCCAGAGAGCTTGTGATGACCATTTCTCCAATTTTTGACAACTCTGTGATAAGTTTTGTGGATGAATTTTGAGGAAACAACGCTCTGAGTTTTGTGGATGGGAGACGTTCGTAAGCTGACCTCCACGTGGTGTCTTCTGAATCACGCTAGCAAGCTTACATTTGTACACTGTACCTACGGATAGTCACTTTGTTTAAAATAAGTTTGAAGAATAATCAGTGTATCAGAAAGAAGTTCACATTGCCGTACAAATTATAGACAATCTATCTTCATGTAGGTACCTAGATAATAGAATATCAGTTACTATCATTCAGTTTTATTTTTTTGAAATCCGCAGCACATATATGTTCAAAGTCGGATCAGTTATATTAATTGCAATCAGAATTGAGCAAAGCTAACGTATTATTGAACAGATAAGTGCTATACCATGAGAAAGTGACTCCCAAAATCCAAGGTGTATGAAAAAAGTTGTACTCTGTATGTTTGTACAAACAAAACGCAACCCGCATACATATTTAGAAACGCGGAGCCAGGTGACGTCATTTGGTTCCGTTTTTACATTCTTTTACATGAAGAATGATTGGAATCACTGGCGCTTTGTTGTTTGACCTCAGCACACATCTTTCTATACACCCGGTTGGAAATTAAGGTTGAAAGTGCAGCAGTATACGGCAATTTTCAATATTATTTGAAATACCTCAAAAATGAACGCCAAATTTCAAGAGAATGAAGTTTTCTAGAGCGTAAGATTTTCTTTCAAATAGTGTTTTTTCCATCAAAATTCAGACAGTTCAGATTTTCTTTTGATTTTAGCATTGCTCTCTGAGTCACTAGTTCCCTTACACAGCCACGGACAGAAGCGAGAGCAACGCCACAGGTTTTGTCAGTTGTGATCACCAGTGCAAATAAAGGCCTGGAAAATAATAGAAAACCCTTTAGAAATTTTCTGACTACGCAGTGAAAGTTGATGCACAAGCTGCAATTGCTTGGCTTAACCCTTCAAAACATGATGTTGGCCACTGAACCATATGAAATGAGCTACTGCCATACATCAGGTATTGCAGATTTCTCCTTAATTTTAATAGAGACTTTATAATTCGCTTTCTGAAACGAAAGTATATTGCTATGAATTTTGGAAAGATGGCGCGTAATAATGCTGATATCACTGTAGTTAATCGGATTGCACATCGAATTATGCATATTCGATTCGAGAAATTGCGAGTGCGTACTCATAAATCTTCGCCATTTTCTCGCGTGGTAACGACTATTTTTTCGGCATTCTCTGCTATCGTCATTACCTCACAAAATTCGCCGCATACAAAAGGTTGCATTATATTGGCTATCTGTGGTGAGCGGGTAAAAATCTGTAAGCGGATGATTTACGATAATTATGCAGAATTGGTTGAAGTCGAGCGAAAGTATGTAGACACAAAAACGAACGCATCCAATTTCAGTTTTTGCTTATTTCGTATATTTGTACTTCTTCGTCTTCATCTCCCTCTCCCTTAGTAACGGAGTCACAAAAATAATAATTTATGTCACCGCGATCGGTTATTTATGTAAACAGTGGAAAAACGCTTTATGGAGCAGCGAGAGGAGCGAAAATGCCGCCGGTCAGTCTACGAGTTGAAGTTGTTTTTTATCTTTTCAATCATTTATTGTATAAATCTTAGCTTGTTTGACGTAGAAAAAATGCGGACGAGCGACTCATTCTGCCCCGTATTTTTATTCTCACGTACACGCGGGACAAGGTTAAAAGGGAATATGATAATGATGAAAATAATAATAACGATAAATTCAACATTTCAAAGAGAAATATTTTCTATTTTATTTATTTGATCGTCATTTTTGTTTCCTCTATTGTTTTTGCACACATAAATAGATATATAATATACACTATTCACTTTTTTTTCCTCCTCCTCCTCCTCCACCGTTTCTATCCCACTTTTTTTTTCCTTTCCATTAGTACTTCTGTATATTACTATTGCGCTACTACACAGAAACTCTTTTTTTCTTCTCTCCCTCTTGCCGAGTCTACCGTTTTGAGAACTAAAAAGTCGCCGCCAATTCTACGCGATTGTTTGCTGAACAAAAGTATTACGCACTGATATTCAAATGATTATTTATGTATCATTTCAGAGGCTTCATCATCGTTCAGTATGACGTTTAGATGAGAGCAAAACGTTTTTATTCGCCGCCTCGCCGCCGTGTGGATACCTTCGGAGGCGCAGCTCTACCACAGATAGAGCAAAATATCCATTTTGTCGACTGATTTATTCAGTGTTTCGTGGTTTTCGCGAGCATTTTCTTTTTCTTTCTTCATCTCATGCTTGTTAACGAAAAGAAAACGAGGAGAGTTGCGAAGTGTCTAACCCTGCCTGTGTGGGGGGTAATTAGATGTATCTTACATTTGTACCTTGCATTCGTTTCGGCTTGAGCTGCCTTTCATTGCAAGTGGTAAATACTTATTCACGTTACCCTCATTCATTCCCAGAAATCTTACAATGTCCTGGAGAGTTGAACCTAATTCTTGATGATTTTGAAGATATTTTCGGCATCCCTTCTACTCATTTCATCCTTCGGATCGAGTCCGTGTCTTTTCCTTCGTCTTCAGTTTCTCTATTTACGATAATACTCTCCATAATCCTTGATATCATTGACTCTAGCTCCGTGTTAAAATAAGTTTCGTAATCAATGAAGGAACCCTTAGGAGCAGAATGCTTTTGCAAACGATCGTGCGCTGAGGCATAAACCTCACTAGTCTCTTAATTAGGTGTCCCTGTGAAATGTTCACACCCATAAATTAATCATGAATTATACATTTTGACTTGAATTTTGTGGGAGACGCAAAAAACTTAATCGAATACAGTAGCCAATTAGGTTGATTTGAAAATACGGGACATCGGCAGTGCCGGTCAATCGCTAATTATTGCGATCATTTCCAAAAAGAACGAAGTAAGGTCGAACAGATAAGTTACATGTACTTACCAGTACATGAATTCGTTTCCATTATTAATACCAACCTATATAGCACAGTTATGGCTTTCATTTAACCGGAAGCTAAGCGTATCGTTTAACCAATTTCTGTACGCCATATCAAACTCATATTATGCACATATACAAAGAACAATATAATATAATGACAATAAACAATAATAACACTTAATAGGCCTATATATCAATTGGTTGCAACAAAATCGAACATCGTTCAGGCAGTCACTCTTATTCATTCATTACATAACCTTTGGCGTGCGTATTTTTTTAATATACACCGAGGGAAAAGTGTATCGTCTGCATGAGTATATAGCGTTATGCACATGCACACGGGCTGAGTAAATGGTTATAGGTACCTTTCCATAAATACGTACTTCGACGATGTACGCGCACAACAATAGGGAAGAAACGTCCGGTTAATCGCTAAGCGAATCGTCCTTTAATTTGCATTTTACAATTTTCGTATCATAGATAAGAAACACAAAATTAAGTGTGTTACTTTACATTACAACACATATTTACGTATATGTCTTTTTATCATTGTTGTTGAATAGTTTTAAGTTACAAGCATTAATTCGTATTTTATAACCAGCAATTATCATACCGTTGCCAGCACAATTAAGCACTTACCTATAATGTTTGTTTTTTGCGGACGACGTGGATGTACGCTAAAATCGATTCTCATTATATTTGTGTTGAAGTTTGGGCGACGATCGTTCTGACTAAAACGATATTAATGAAGGAAATGGGAAAATGCGATGGCTTGTTCTGTGGCCCGAAAACCCATTTAATATCTAAAATAGCCATTGAACTCTGGGAAACTTTGTAAAAAAAACTACTTTTTTGACTGGACAGTAAGAAACTTTTGTGATGTCGATATCAAAGAGTGACAGGAAGCAAAAGTAACCACAGATGTGTTTGATAGTCATTCAATATTACTATCATTGGTCCAATCATTGTATTGATCCTCATAAGAATACATAGGGAACGTCTTGATCACACATTGACATGAAAAAATAAGAAATAAACAAGGAACCACAGGTTTATAATTAAAATCCATGTTCAAAAATGTATCTTTAAAGAAGTATCTATTTCTTGTTTTCAAGCATGAATGATTGATCGAAACGTCTTCAGATATTAAGCGATGGCTGGCACCAAGCCTGTTGAGTACATCACGGGGGAAAGGTCTATTAGGTGTGATCAACTTCTTACAGCCAAAATCAGTAAGAAAATTTTGACCCCCATTTGTATGACACAAATCTTACTCGATGTTTTTCACGTTCATAAGATTGTCATTGAGCTCTACCCCTACCTGAATCCATAATAACCAATAGAAATTCATATGAGGATACAAATGTAGATAGCATTAGAGTCGTGCCTGAAAAGTTGATGCGACAAAAATGCCATAAACCCGTATGAAACTAAAATGGGCTGTATCTTTGTCAATAATGAAAAATACAGAAAAGTGGTAGGAGCATTTTTTTCAATCATTTTCATGCATAGAATAACTTGAAAGAAGAAAAAATCAAGATTCTAGCAATTTTCTCGAACATCACCTTTTCAGGCCAGCTTCCAAAAATGGCCACCACAGTTTTTATAGAAGGCGTCGCATCCTCATGCAAATGAGAAAGTTTGAGCGGGCAACCCACACCGAGAGAAATGTTAGGTAACCTACACCGAGCTTTTGAGATAAGAGAATCAATTTTTTGTGCCAGAAGAGAGCCGATTCCATTGATCCAAAAGTTCGGCTTAGGATACCGAACATTTCTCTCAGTGCATTATGTATTTTTCTGAGGGTAGAAGAAGGGTCCTTTCGTAACGTCACCGATGACCTCGAACTTTAACGGTTCAAGGAGAGGGAATTGGAGATGTATACCAGGTGGGGCAAAAGGTGTATGGTTTAAATGTACGAACTTTGTATCTTGGTTTTATATTCAATTTGCGCCCCTACTCAACTTTCTACGACTTTTCTGAGCCGAGTTAGGCATTAAAATGTGTCTAAAACTGACCAATTTGCCAAGATTTCCAAAATAAGAAATTGAAAAATCCCCCATTTCCAAACTTCATAGGGTCACTCAAGATTTTTTTTCGGAATCAGCGTTTTTCACTTTCAAATCAAGTAAGAAAGTTTCAATAATTTGTAATTTTTGGAAATTTTGGAAAATTAGTGAGTCCTAACCACATTTTGATCCATAACTCGGCTTGGAAAAGTTGTACGACGTCTGGTGGAGCGCAAATTGGAGATAAAAGTGACATACAAATTTCTTACTCCCCCCCCCCCCTCCGGTATATGATACAAGGAGAACTCGTAAATTCCATACATAGACGGAACTAGACTTGAAAGAATTCCAACTCTGCAGTGGCATTTTTACGGCAAAGCATTAAAGGCAGCTGCCTAGGGCGGCAAAATTGTGGTGACGACGAAATTTTGAATTCCAAGGCAAAAAAAAAAAAAAAAAGAGAAACAAACAAAATACAGCGGCGTCTTCCTTTAATACGCTACTGAAACTATAGAAGGAGACTCACAAGTATTTTCACAGTCAGGCAGTTTCAATTAAGAGTGGAATTGGAAAAATTTCGACTTGCGATCTATCCCTGAACGATCGAAGGCGTTGGATTGGAAAGAAATTTGACTTTCGAGCTACATATGGTTGAAGGATACCGGAATTTTCGAGTTCTGAATCTTTGAGTTGGGTTATAACTGTGGAGTCTTGAGCTCAATTCTTTCTTTGGGCATAAAAGCTGAGCCACAATTAACATAAACAAGGCCCAAACGAGGATTTTACGCTAAGAATCTTTAAATCAGGAGTCTTTATTGCCATGAACTAAATTAAAGCTCGGTTAATGGATTGTTAGAAGAAATGAAATACAAATTGAAGGAGGTCACTCTACCCAAGTGATTAGAAAGAGGTATAAGAGGGATTTGGAGATACAGGCGTGATAGAATGATATTATCAGGGCCAGACATCACTTAAAATCCCCGATGACGAGGAGAGTGTGACGTCATCAGATGATTTTTGTTTCGAACCCCCTTGCAGGAGCGACTTACAAAATTCACAGCTTAATGTCAGGAATAGTTACATGGAGGAGAGAGACTTCTAGGACTTCCAAAAATTTCGACCACACGCAAAGAAAAGATGAATGATTTGTGATAGAGTAACAGAATTGAGGAGATAGCGATTCTTCACCACCATTTTTTTCTCCAATTCTTTCTCTTCGTTTTTTACATTTTATTTGTAGTTTTTATTGTGATTTCTTTTTTAGCGAGGAACCTGCTATCCATTTTAGAAAACGTCCGCGTCCGGGAGTTTCTGTGAACTGCGTGACGTGACGTGTGACGCTTTATGACATCATCAATGACCTTGACCTACTTTAGGGACTTGCAAAAATTTCAACTTCCTTCCAGCCTTCATTATATCAGACCTAGTATACAGTCTACTGAGAAGAGCCCCACTAACTCATTTGCTGAGGGGGCATTTTCGCGCCAACGTGATTGCGAGCGCGTTCAACTTATTACGTCATCATTTTCTAGACTCGGAAACTAGGCTATATATGATAGGAGGAGGACCATGGAGGTTGCGGGTTCCCCGCTGCCATTGCAAACCTGCAATGGTTTATAAATTTTTCCAATATTCTTTTCGAAACTCCAAATTGTATCCAACATTTTTCAGCGTTTTGACTTTTTCTCAACTAAATTTGCTTCACTTCTCGAAGAACCAGCTATTATCACTCTTTGTTCAAAGATGAATTTAATAAAAGATGAAAAACAAATCAAGGCTCCAGGTGCTGTGGGAAGCAAGATACAAGGTACTAAATTTTGCAGATAAAACAAAAATAAAAAGCGATCAATTCAAATTTGATTTTAGCATTTGTAATACCCAATGATGGACTTTAAAATTCATGAGAGAAATTAATGAAAACAAAAATACAAAAGAATTTATAGAGGTATGCAGTTGAATTTGTCAGGAAATTAAAGTTATGAATTCATCGCAAATGTCAGAGTTCATCCCAATGCTACATCTGTTTAAAGCGTATGACTACCAGTTCCTCTTTCAAGACATCACCCCGCTGACAAAAATGTTTAGTGTCCTGCAGTGCTGCAGAACAGACAAAATCAGTCACATACCTTTGGTGAGACAGATTGAGCGAGAGGTGACACAGTCGGAAACAGGTGAGAGATTGGAGGTGGTAGAATTAGCAATTGTTATACGTTTGATGATAGTTCTTGAGGAGGACGGACGGTGGGTCAGCTGCTGAGCTTGGCCAAGCAGACTTCACACTATCATTATCATCAACTCACCAGCACTGACCCTTCTCTGATTTCTGACTAAGGAATTCATATGGTACAGTATTTGGCTATCATCATGGCAATGTCTCATTTGAAATTGAAGAAAAGAAATTATGAGGAGTGATTGGTTCATACTTTGCTTTCGCAATGAGAAGCGCAAGTAGTATTGATATCCTGAGCAATCAACGGCGAGAGGATAAGTGATAGGCTCTAGTCAATATAGTGAAACTTGGATTCTCTAGGGATTTCTTAGTACGATTGCACTCCAGGTAGGAGAGGAACAGCTAGCGTCCGGTTCAGTGCACTAGAATAACACTCAGAAGTACAGTTGCGAAATTGCGAATCAAGGATCAAGATTTTAGAAGGTGATCTGCGAGCGATCGTCCATAATTGCATGAGGTAATTTTTGTAAGTTTTTGATCTCTTCCCCCGCTCCTCTGGATAAGATATCTCCAGATTCAGTTTGACCATATTTTCTCTTGATACACGTAAAATTTTTCAAACGCATATTTCTGTTGTAAATCTGTTAATCTGCACTTGATTGCGTTAGACTAATTCAGAATAAATAATAGACAGGCTTTACTCAAAAATGATCTCAGTTCTGCGATATTTTAGACTGGATTTTTGTGGGAAGAAAATTACGTGATGTCTTCCTAGACCCCCTCTTTCTCCCACATGAGATTTCAGCAGTATTCCCCTCCCCCAAATGCCTCACGTAATTTATGGACACCCGCTAAGTGAAAAAACTCGCAGTCTGCAAAAACATTCAAGAATTGCGAAGAGGTTAGATATAGAAAATCGACATCATTAAAATATAGAGTGCTTTTCCGATCTCCTTGGCCTCAAATAAGGTATCACCATAAATCATTCAAGAAATTTTTTAGAGTGACATTGGAGGAGAACAAGCTTCTCTACATCTGAACAAAAGGACAGGGAAGGCAAAGGAAACAATCCGCGGAAAATGAAGAATTTATCGCAAATTTTACCAATTTCTCATAAAAGAAACTTCGAATATTAGAAAGCCGAAGGAATGATGCAATATAGCCTAACTTGTGAACGACTCGAGAACAAAAATTTGTCTGTAAATGTAATGTTTCGCATAAAAAGCCTGAGTCTTTTTCGCCACTCTTCAGTCTCTTGAAAGTCTATCAATTCAAACCAACCAATCAAAAATAAGAATGATCTGATTGGTCGTGAGGACAAACTTACACGTTTCTGAGAGATTTTGGAACGGCTCAGTCTAGAAAGTTGAAAGCTCGAATGGTGAGTAAATAAAATAAAAATAAAATATCGACATATAGGAAGGTTACGATCGTCATAAAGAGAAAAGTACGAGGAGAACTTGGATTTTTGTTAGCGTCATTTCTGAAAGCGACTACCATTCCAAACAGTGAAAACCTTCGCTGGGCGAGAGTATTTCGCCTTTTTCTTTAGAGTTACTCCAACATTTTCTAACATTAAAACGCGAGAAATCCCATAACAAGTTTTGTACGGCTCTTTTAATTTTGCAGGCAGCCTATACAAAGCTAATTTTTGCCTCGAATAAACAGTATCGTTTCAAACAGTTTCGAAAAATTTCATAACGATTATTGCACGTAACATCGGTAAGTTTATTAGCGTCCCGTACAGCATCTTATAGTCTCACCCTATCATCAGCGCGGCAGAAGATGGCTTTTCCGAACGTGATTCTGTTACGACGAGCTTAAATTCGAACAATAACGAGAACGAGAAAGGCAGAAAGCTTCATACATTTGTCGCATTGCGGGAATCACAAAACAACGGATGAATTTCAAATTTAGACGAATTTGAGAGAAGGTAAGATGAGGAGAGTCCGTTAATTCTGAAGTAATTTAACGCTAGACCGCGGTAGTGACATAACCGATTCCTCTTCTTAGTTACTGTTGTTCTTGTTCTTTAATGGGACACAAGAGGACAACAGTTACGGCGGTTAATGCGGAAGGAAAAATAAGATTCCGAAAGGTAGAATGGCGATTTAATTACATTCTGGACGGAAGTAACAGCTTTTGAGCCTTGCGCGCTCCGTACTATTGTACATTATAATTAAGAATCTTCGAAACACGATTTTTTTTTCTTCTCTTCTGTTCCTTTTATACTTTCGATGCCGAAAACGTACTTTCAAAAGGTATAAACTTTATGCAGGTTAGTCACGAGGAGTGGACAAGTTTCTAGTTTCTATAAGTTGCTAGATGTGGCGTGGGTTCTAAAAGATAGTACGAAAACGAAAGGTGAAAAGACAGAAAGAGGTATTGTTTCGAATTAACTTTTCGGATACGGTATGGTGATCTGTCGTAACAACCGACATCATTTTACTGTTGCAGTTGTAAGTCGAGTTGTCGCGCGAATCGGTCCTTCCTTGGTCCAGAGGGTGGTTCTGTATTTAGCTAGATAATAATATAATTCGTCTACCGCACCGAAATAAATTAAAAGAAAACGCGTTGTAACTCCGAAACGTATCTTAGCGCGTGTTTATGAACGCATACAAAATTCAAATAAGACTCCTTAAATTTAATTAGTAAGTAATAATACGAGAACATTGGAGTGAGAGCTAGTTAACTGGTGTAGGGAGTTGGTTAATTATATAGTGTGTTGGACGCGAATGATATAAATAAAAACTAATAAGAGTAGACATCTCAATTGTTATAGTTGCGTAGAAATTATACGAGATCAGTGTTCTCATTTACATGTACTCGAATTTGAAATTCTCATTAAAAATAAATTATAATACGTACATAATTGTAAGATATTTCTTTGAATCTTCATTTTCATTCTCGCGTACCTAGTACTTGTGGTTCCCTCAATTGATGATTAATGACTTAACGCTTTTCTGATTGCCTGAACTAAATTTCTATGCATGATGCCTACTTATTGCTTTTAAAATTGAATAATTCCTGATTCTTTCGAGCTTCTTCTGTCTGAGTTATAGGTTTTTTCAACCCTGCGTACGTCTTAACTCTTGGTTTTTCAAGATTTCTTTAACCCTCTAACCACCAATTTTCTGTTCTCACGTCACAAAACTTATGAAATTTAAAAAAAAAAAAAAAATTTCTTAGCGGTTAAAAGATATTAGAATATGGGATATGTCTTATGGCTTTGTAGCACACCTAATACTGGTATGGTATGCGAGGAGCTTGTCCTAAGGTACTCCAATTCATAAAATTAGACGGACTAAATTCCTCAGTCTAGTCTTTGGAATAATTACTGCATATTAGGAGCATATGTCAAATTAACCAGCTAGCGGTATTCGGCTCTATATAATATCTGTTGGGCTACGTTTTCAGCCTGGTTTACTGCATATTAGGAGTATGTTATAGGGTAACTAGACGTCGGATTCAGTCGTCCCGCTCGTTCGCCTCTTTATCGTTATTTCGTGGCCTTGGCCTAGGTGCCTCGCATAATAATGAATAGGCTGCACGTTAGGTCCAGAATACTGAAAGCTTAGGGCTGATTCTACCAACTACAGTTGAACTGCGTTCAAGATTTAATCGGAGTTCAGACAAATAAACTACGATTAAAACAAATCGGCAAAAAATCGGGCGATTGATTTAAACTCCGACTTGCGTTGCAAAACTACGATTACAGGAGTTGGTAACACAGATTGGTAATGTGAGTTTAAACTAAGTGCACGTAAACTTTTGGTGGGACCGGCACTTAGTATCCTGCATGTTGGCTCAACTCGAAATAGTTTCGGATAATCCCGGTATATGTTATATTGGGCCTTTCATATAGGAAGGTTAAGGATATAAGTCTTGAAGTAAGGAAGGCCCATATCTTTCCAAATCGCTAAATTAGGTCAAGGCACTGAATTCAATATAATAACTGGAATACGCGCGCCAGTTATAGCCAACGTAAACGTTGCGCGCGAGTGTGTTAGACAGAGAAAGAAATAAAGAACGGTGAATCTATCTCCGTCTATAACGCATAGTGTGGTGGCCAAGACGCTGTATCAACAGGCAATAACGCGCTCAGGTTTTGATTTTTGAATCGTTTAATTTCATGTGGTATGAAAAATCTTGCTCTGCATTTTTTGATCGAAAAAGAGTACATTTACTTTTTACCATACAAAATCAACCAAGACCACTGCCAGCTTTCATTCTCAAGTCTTTGTAAAGCTCGCGGATGAAATCCCAAGTTAGATATACCTTAAGAAGAATGTTGTTCAGAAATTCTATCACTGTGAGTTGTAATGCTAATTGCTTACTGGATGACGCAGAAATTAAACCATGTTATTCTTCAACAACATACAGCTGGGTAATTGGTTTAAAATAGGTACAAAAATGAAGAGGAAATTGATGATCATGGGTTTGGACGATATAAAATTGAGTAACCTGACGCAAAATGTGCATTACTATATCGTTGGAACAGCTGCCTGAAAATACTTGGAAAAGTACAACTGTAAATATTGTAGGGATACATTGCTGACGGAAAATAAGAGAGACTTTGATTGTCAGTCACGCACAAGTATTAAAATTTGCAATTACCAAACTTCTTTGTTGTCGAAAAACCAAAAACCCTCTATTTTGTATCCAACTAAGGTTTCAAAATCATTTGCACTGCAGAAAAAGTATTTAAGCAAAAGGCAAGTAGGAATCAATTTTAGGAAAATTCAAGATCCAAATGATTTATAGTGTTGACGCTCATATGAATGATTATAGAGTCCAACCTTCTCATCCAGTTTTGAATACCGAGCTTTCCAAAGATTTACACAAGACACACAAATCATCAAATTTTTGTCTAATTATTTTTTACAGTCCGTATCTATTTGCAGTACAAGGAGTCAATCTTGAATTTATTGGGGGGAAAAAGCTGGACCTAGACAAGAACTTTAATAATGCCTGGTATTAGAAAAGGTCTATACAATTTTGAAATGAATCAAGGATTGAGAAATATTGATTTTTAAAACTTTATTCATGGGAAATCACACTAATTTTATTGAAATTATTTTAAAAATCAATAGTTTGTTTATATCACAACTCACTTGAACACAATATTTCCGTTACCTATTAAAGCTACAATTTCATGTTTCAAATACTTTTTAATTGCATTGCTATCTGATTTTTGAACGAAACACTTGATGAAAAATAATCAAGAATATTTTTAGAAATTGTATGAAATATCTAGAATGGATTTGAGAAACGTTTAAATTTGTAAATGACGTTGTGCTATAGGGATATCACACTGACACAGGTGAGAGAGAGAGACAGGTTCACCATTGATAGTTCCCCTCTCTGTCAAACGCACTTGCGCGGCTGAAAACGCGTTGCGTGCATTCCAGTTATTATATTGAGTTCAGTGGGTCAAGGTCATTGATTACGTCCTACATCTCGTGAATTTTTGACTTACATATTGAAGTCAGAAGGTTAATATGAGGGTTCCTCTGTTTATACTCTTTCTATACAAAGATAAACTCTGTTCCTCACACATAGTAAACAGAGTTTGCCCAAGAGAGTTCGAGACAAGGACATCATCCAAATTCGTGGTTTGGGGTTCGCCTAACTAGGTCAACCGAGCGGTGAATCTGCAACACTCAACAATTCACTTACACTACAGCTATTTGCAGAGCTTGACGGGCACTCAACGCGTTAGGCGAATCTAAACTACGAATTTGGAGGATGCCCGCATTCATTAAAGTGATAAGTACAGAGAAAACGAACTCTGTTTACTCCGTCGTTCCTTACCACCTTGAGAGTTCAAGCTGGAAAGTCTAAATTTCTTCACTTTATATCCGATACAACTCACTATTCGACTTTTCCAAATCCCTGTGTCATGAAATATAGCTCAAAAGAGAAATTTTTTCAAATTCTCTCCATCATATTCAACTTGAAGGTCAAAAATTCTCCAAGTCTTCCCCCTTCCCCCTCCATCATTTACACAGCTCGATATTCGAATTTTTTCAAGTCTCTCACATGATATAGGTAATTATATAGCTTGAGAGTCCAAATTTCTTCAAACCCCACGTTTTTCCGGATGACACTACGTTTCTCCAGATCACCCCCCCCCCCCCTCATAAAACAAAAATGATTCTGGGATAGACAACAGACAAATTTGGGTCTGCCGTCATTCATTAGTTAAGCAGTGTTTCAAACCATCTGTTTTTTTTTAGTAGGAGGCTCAGGCGCGGATCCACGGGGGGGGCATGTTGTCCCCCCCACAGCTACGCCGTCCAATCGTTGTGAAGTTTACAGAGTAAACAGTGAGTAGTAGTGCCAATGTTTTGCTTCTTATTGATAATTGCGTATTCACGGGTAAACAAACTCTTCGCTAAAATAGAAAAGGTCCGACTTCAAGGTAATAATTTCAAACTGTCCCCCCCCCTCCCCCTATAATTGCCTCCTGGATCCGCGCCTGAGGAGGGTTCAACCTCAGATAACGTCTGCGTTCGACTTCAGTGACGTCATCTAAGGACGTCACCTATCTCAGTTAGTTTAGGTTGCATAGAAGAATTTGTCCAAGATGGATTATGGGAATTTGTCTGGGTTAGATTATATACGAATTTTTCTTGGTCAGATTATAGAAAAACTTGAAATTTACTGTCACTCCCTGATTCAGCAGGCGTTTCCAACCACCTCTTAATATTGAGAGTGGGGATCATCGTCAATGACGTCAAATTTGCAATCGCATCGATCTGAATGTACTTGATTGTTGACAAATTATTTCTCATCGGGCGATGGAACTTGCGGGTTCCCCATTGCGATTGCAAAGGAATTCAATTTTTTAATGTATTTGTATTGCCCTCTCTTCTCCCTCACCACCTAGTGTAAAACTAGTATACTGTATGTTAAATAATTCTTTCAGCCGAGTGTATAGCCATGGACGGGCTGTCTCAAAGGAAGGCCGGAACATGCAGATCTGACTACACCTAAGTAGGCTCGTCTGTATGCACTAATACGAGCGCTAGTAGGCTGATTCTACACAACATTGTGCGTGCGTGTTTCGGCCTCCCTTAAAGACGGCCATGGTATAGCCCATACTTTGGTTTATATATTTATGGATTGCAAGGTCTAGCATACCATAATTATGTTAGGCTTATTAGCTGAATATGTAACGCTAACTGACGGATTAAAAGATTAGCCCTATTCAGCTTGTAGCCCCAAACGGTTACATAGAAATACACTAGGCTCACAGCTCAATGATCCAGATTCTTCCTAATCTGAGTCGGTCGAAGCCTTTTGTACGATAGCTCGTACTACGTAGCTGACAAGCTCTTTCGCTCCATATGCCCACCTTTCCCTTGTAACGCAATTTACTCAGTCGAGTATACTGCACGTTAGGTTATACTTCTCGACTAGTATATATAGCCTAGTGCACATATAGTCAAAAATTTTGTCCATATCAACAGCATATAAGGTTCATAGCTCGATTCGAAATTTTTTTCCAGTCCGAAGGTCATGCGAAAGGTAGTGCACCTTCAGGCTCAGACTCCGCACAAAGAGAAGAAACGTGTCAATAACTTTATTGAGTGGACATGTTCACGAGAATCACTAGAGATAGGAAGTTTTGCTAACAGCAGAGTTACAACTGATGTTTCCAGATTTGTGAAATTATTAAACTGAAATAGAAGTGAGCGCTTCGGGTTGAAAAATCGTCAAGGACGACGATATACTTCATCAAGTTGGAAAAACAAAAATCAAGCATCTCTCTGCATTAGAGGAGTTTTCCACAAAATAATTTGCACCATTGTAAGGCTCGTCTGAGAGTCTCAAACAGAGCGATTGCTCGTTGTAGGTTAGACCGTAGGTCAGCACGTTCGTCGTTCCGATGTATGTATATGACCTCGAGTGATATCTTCTACGTTGATAACGTATTTCCTGAAGAAATGAGACGCATTACCAGACCCCGATGTAATGTGTTCGTGCTACATATTTAAAGATTTACAATATCGCCGAGCGATTGGCTGCGCAAGTATTGGAAAAGTATCAATCAATGAATTTTGAGTCGATTTCTCCAGATCTTGCGGTTTTTAAAAAACTCTACTTCAAGTGTGATATGACGGGACCATGAAATGCTCACATGAATTTATTTTTGCTCACAAATTCTGCTTGAAATGTAGTGTAGACTCAACAACCAAGCAAACTCAAAACTTTCAAGAAGGACGTGCGTAATTGGTCTTCCCTCATTGATGGAACTCTCTGTGCAACAGATCGCCATCTTGAAATTGCAGTCAACTGTGTTCTTCTCGGTCACACCAAAGCAACTCACCAATACATCTACGACAGAACACCACCTCCAACCAACCAGCACCTTACAGTACATCACATACACACATCTTGCACCAAATACGGAGGCGTAAAACGTTACCGAATTTTCACCCAAGGATCTGCCGAATCTGTTGTCGTTCATCATCCTCCACCACCTTCAGCGGGACCTATACACGTACATTCCTATCGATGTAATAACCCTATCTCATATAATTGTACTTTAGGGATACAGCCATTGTGATTTATGGCAATAAACGGTTTTTAAAAAAAGAAAAAAATTAAAAAAGAAAGGATTGACTTTTCAAAATAATACTAATTGCATCATTTTTTCTTTTTTCACAGGAGATTTAGCTTCACACAACCCGATATCAAAACTGCTAATTCAAGGGAAAATCATTTCGCATGAGTGTCCTCACAAAATCTATTACAACTTAGCATTTTCTCTTTCGGTTTCACCTCCTGGAGGCACTTATAAATCGAAAAGGCGAAAAATTGAAAAATTCATTCGGATTAATACGATAAGAATTTCGCGACTTGACGCAAGCTTATCCTAAGGTAGGAGGGAGGCAACTGAAGTTTGCAAACGCTGTTTTGTCATTCAAATGATTATCAAAAAAAAAGCTTCCAGATATTCTTGTCGAACATACTAATTAGATGTAGGGTTTACGATAAGAATCAAAATGAAATTTCAGAACTATTGGTACAGAGGTGAAAGCAATGATAGCAACATCAACCACGACTTCCCCATTGAATTACATACATTATTCGAACATAGAGGACTTGGCTTTTGTTGATTCTCAGCTCAAGGTTGTTTTAACCTAGGGTCACACACACAATGATTGAATCAACATAATATTCATATTATACCTATTATGATTGGGATGACTCCGAACGTAGTTATTAATTTATTTTTCGTTCAGAGGTTTTGAAACTGTAACACGTTCAGAAAAAGAGATTCAATTCTATAATATCCATTATCCGATACCTTGTGAACAAAGAGCGAGAAGATAGATTACCGTTAGAAGTGATTTGTAGTCTACATCACATACACACATCTTGCACCAAATACGGAGGCGTAAAACGTTACCGAATTTTCACCCAAGGATCTGCCGAATCTGTTGTCGTTCATCATCCTCCACCACCTTCAGCGGGACCTATACACGTACATTCCTATCGATGTAATAACCCTATCTCATATAATTGTACTTTAGGGATACAGCCATTGTGATTTATGGCAATAAACGGTTTTTAAAAAAAGAAAAAAATTAAAAAAGAAAGGATTGACTTTTCAAAATAATACTAATTGCATCATTTTTTCTTTTTTCACAGGAGATTTAGCTTCACACAACCCGATATCAAAACTGCTAATTCAAGGGAAAATCATTTCGCATGAGTGTCCTCACAAAATCTATTACAACTTAGCATTTTCTCTTTCGGTTTCACCTCCTGGAGGCACTTATAAATCGAAAAGGCGAAAAATTGAAAAATTCATTCGGATTAATACGATAAGAATTTCGCGACTTGACGCAAGCTTATCCTAAGGTAGGAGGGAGGCAACTGAAGTTTGCAAACGCTGTTTTGTCATTCAAATGATTATCAAAAAAAAAGCTTCCAGATATTCTTGTCGAACATACTAATTAGATGTAGGGTTTACGATAAGAATCAAAATGAAATTTCAGAACTATTGGTACAGAGGTGAAAGCAATGATAGCAACATCAACCACGACTTCCCCATTGAATTACATACATTATTCGAACATAGAGGACTTGGCTTTTGTTGATTCTCAGCTCAAGGTTGTTTTAACCTAGGGTCACACACACAATGATTGAATCAACATAATATTCATATTATACCTATTATGATTGGGATGACTCCGAACGTAGTTATTAATTTATTTTTCGTTCAGAGGTTTTGAAACTGTAACACGTTCAGAAAAAGAGATTCAATTCTATAATATCCATTATCCGATACCTTGTGAACAAAGAGCGAGAAGATAGATTACCGTTAGAAGTGATTTGTAGTCTTTCCTTTCATTTCAGTCAACAAAAAAGGCGGTCTAAAATATTCCATTTTTCCTTCTTTTTCTTCAGTTTCTCGTCTTACCGAATAACGGGACAAAGGTCAGACCTACAATTTCAAATACAAAGTTATACCGTATTACTCGGTAATAGCAAAAAATGTACGACTGAGTATTTAGTAAGATGACTCATTCGCGTATGCACACAGAATAGCGAATTTTGTAAAACGAAGCGCGTTGACCACTCGAATGAGAAAACAAGGGACTATTTCGTGGTATGCATTTCACTCGCTGCTACAAATGTATAAATTCGGTGGCTGTAGCTGTCGCAGAATCGGTCAATTATACTCCCTCGCAGAATTCGAGACTGTACACCGTATACAGTGCTGCCATTCAGTCTGCTACCCTTCGATGTCGATGCAATGACTGATGACGCGCCCAATATGATTACAAGCTCGGCTAACGACACACATGTTATCCTTACTGCATCTGTATTAAAATGTATACACTCCATCCCTCTCCAACGAAACAGCTCAGCACAGTAGCTGACCGATGGTCACTTTTGAAGGGATTGACGGTCGTTAAGTATGAATTCGACTGTGTAGTCAACGGGGAAATCTAATTTCATAACCCACTCGGCCATTTCTATCTGAATTCGCACCATCCGTACAAACTGCCCGATTCCATTAGGTTAATACTCATCCTTCGAGGTATAATGCTGCGACGCCTGGTGGCAAAGGTAATCCAGCATCTCGTTCGTTATCTACAATACGTGATTAAAGGATTACGAGCTGCATTCATGCGGCTCTCTCGCTGGATTCTCTGGATAGCCGCAAAAAGGCTTATAAAATTTGTAAGGTGAAGGCGTAAGTTGTAGAACATGAAAGTAATTTACAACCAGCATTCACTTTTGGAAGAAGTTTACTTAAGAGAGAGGCGTTGTGAAAAAAAAAACGAAAAAAAAATCAGGTCAACAGGTTGAGCTATTCAGTGAAAAGCATTCCAGCGCGCGTACAATACAGTGCAGTGAATAGAAAGGTTTTTTTTTCTACCCCTTGGAGTGTATTTTATCGATCATGTTAAAGAGCCTAAATAGCTTTTAAAAATTATCATTTGAATGATTTTAATATAAAAAAGAAATTATAATAGTTGTATCGCTATTCTCAATTTCGTTCGATATTTCCGCTTTTTAATTTTCACCCCTCGCTTTTTTTTTCAGTATTAGTTATTTTCAATTGATTTTCTCCCGTTACGAAACTTTCGACTGCTTGTTCTTACATTTTTTGCAAATTTTCTTGAACGTTATTTTTCTTTCATTCTTTTTTTTTTTTTTCTCATTCGAATGTTCTCCCTCGCAATTACATCGTTTCCTCCATTCCTTTGAATCGGAAAGACTAAAGAAGAAAATCGGAATTAAAATGCTGATGCTTAAGACGCCTTTTTTTTCCGGCTTATGTTGATATTTTTCTGATAAATTATTCTTCGGCGTTTTAATTTTGCAAAAGGAATATTTTTGGCGAAATTAACTGGCTCCCCTTTCTATTCGGAGACTCTTTTTTTTCATTCGTGTCTTTTCTCCTCTCTTTTTTAAACACGCTTTCGGTATCTTTATACCATTTAAATAAAGAAACGGAAATAAATGCTTTGTGCGAGATAATTTTTTTGAAAGGGAATGACTTTTGGTCTGTGCTTAATTTTGAAAGTCTGTAAGTCTATGTTTTTTATTCGTATTTTAAGGAATAACAGATAACACGGGATTTCGGAAAAGAAAGTGAGCTAACTAGATACAAGAGGAGTATGAGCTAAGCTACGAAGGACATAAGAGAATTTGACCCCACGCTTAAGACCAAGGAAGAAGGGTCTGAAGTATGATTTTTAATGTCGATGTTATTCGGACCACACCTCTGAATAAGAAATTATTTGACGGTACACTGCGAAATTAACAGAGTGAGCTTACAAACTGCACGTACCTCGAATAACCGCAAAAAGGATAATCTGACATTGCCCATCATGCTCAACATTGCCACTCTTACGTCACACCATGGAACTGAATATTTCATGAAATATTTGTAATAAACGAAAAAAATTGAGGAAACCATCAGACGAGCTGATTCCAATACAACACAAGAATGTGTTCAAGAAGAAGTAGGTGAAAAGGTGCTAGAAGTTACACCAAGATCTTTCACAAATGACTCCTCTTCCTCTGCCTGGCACGTCGCAGGTCAAGATCTGAAGTTTGGCTCCAACATCAAGGTGTGAGACACCTAAAAGACCAGTATGACGGATATACTTCTCCAACAAAACTCCCGCTGGTACAGAATCGACCATTCAGAAGAAGAGAGAGCATAAGACAAAGAAGTCCAAAACTTCCAAAAACAAGAATTAACGTCTTCTATACGCACATCTACAAATACATTCCTTTTTGACATGTTTTTCATGTCTGTTCTGACCTGTCATTTTGATGGCCTAAAATTTCGAAAACCTGATCCAGGCCCTGATTTCGAAATCTGCGTGCGTGCATCCGTTCGGCCAAATGAACTTAAAATTTAAGGTTTGAAATTTTACGATCCACGACGAGTGCGTACTTGTAAATTTACATAGCGAGTTAATCGCTTCAGATAAATTATATGCAGAGTCTGCATTTCATGGTACTCCTATCTCAAGTCATCCTGAAATACATTTTGTACTTCCAAATTGAACTTGGTACATACTAGCACAATAACCTTGCATCCAATATTCATATCAAATGAAGGAGGGGGCGAACAAACGGTGCGAGTGAGCTTTCCACAAAAGCTATCATCTTGAAATATTGACATGTTTCATGTCTTTTTTGACACCTGGTGCACTATTAAAAATTTGCGAGTACCCCCCCCCCCCCCCACTATAATGGACTTAGAAAATTTTTGAGAATTACCTGGGAGGTTATCCATTAATCAAAAAAAATTAAATAAAAATTAAATTAAATTAAATTAAAATTCAATTAAATTAGATTAAATTAAAATTAAATTAAAATAAAAATTAAATTAAATTAAATTAAATGAAAATACTTTTCCCGTGCGCGAAATTAAATTAACTTAAATTAAAATAAAAATTAAATTAAATTAAATTAAAATGAAAATAAAAATAAAAATTAAATTAAATAAAAATTAAATTAAATTGAAAATACTTTTCCCGTGCGCGTGCAAATTTATACTCGCGACTGATTCAGAAATTTGCGCCGTGAAAGAGTCCCAGTATCCCCATCAGCTTGAAATATATTAAAGGGGACTTGTACTGGACCAAGCGCGAGTGAGTCCCAGTAATCTCATCCAAAGTTGACTAATACTAGAACAAGAAGTTGGAAATTTTGGATATTTTTGAACGATGAAGAGCTTAAGACGACTGGCGAAAAGACATGAAACATGATCTTTATTCATATGGCTATGCCAGGAAATTTTATATGAGTGTACTTTTTTTTAATATTATACTGTTATTTATTAAGTCTCCTCTTAACCTGATTAAACGAATTCAGATTGTTGAAATATTCTAAACCCGACTTACACTTGACTAGAAGGAGGGGCAAACGCGCGTAGCGGGTGAGCCTCCAAATGCCATCAGCCTAAAGTATTGTAAACTAGACTTACACTAGACCAAGCCCGCAAAAGATATTAGCTTAAAATATTGCAAATTAGATTTACACAAATCCAAAAGAGAATTGAGGTATAGTACAGATGATGCAGATTGCTTAGGAGCGTATCAGTATTCATTCTGTACAATCCATGTATTGCATTCTGAGAAAGATAGAAATCTTGATCTTCATTCATTTGGCCGGGTCAGAGAATTTCTTCATCGACTTTTTCTTTTTTTCGGTCATTCAAGGTACCTACGACTCCTTAGAGATGAATTTTGTGTACATGCTGTTTGTGTACCGTCGAATAATTAATTCGACGAAAAACACTTCGGGTCTAAATGAAAAAGTAAAAATATGCTGCGTATCTATTGGACAGATAAAGACTTCAACCTATTTAATTGCCTTTTCATCATACTGGACCGGAACTCATGCTGATGCGAGAATCAATCATTGTAGCATTTTCACCATGAACTCGAAATCATTTCAAAAGTACAAACGCTTTTAATCGGAAGTTATATTCCTATTTACCAGGGTTCTACCAAGAAAATCTATTTTCGCTAGGTGCATTCAGTTGTTCTTATGCTTCGACTATTATGATGGAAAGTGATACAGGTATGATGTAGGTAATTTCCGAAAAACGGCGTCCCGAAGGATGATGTGAAATAGTTTAGGTTCGAAGATGGAACAACCGAAGAAATTGAAATAGCGCGAAAAATACTTTCACACACAAGTACCTGTCGTGAAGTAAATCATTCTCTTCCTTCAAGTCCTCGTTTGTACAACCCTTATGAATGCATCCGAATGAACAAGATACTAGTCATTTTTCATGAATCGTTTTACCTCAATTAAGAAAATTACTCGAAGGAGTGTCAAAGAAACACAGCAAATTCGTAAGAAATGAAACACCCAGCGCTATTCGACGAAGAGTTATAGAAAGTGACTGATGATTCGTTTTACCCTCTTTCTCCAAATCGCGGAACAATACAATTTAGTTTTTGATGTTTCTACTGATGCAACAAAGAGTCATTTGACGAACGATTAAATCGATGAGGTAGAAACCTTTGCGTCACACTAACCTTTAAGACATCCAACCAACCTTCAAATATAGGTAGTGGTCGATTTTTATTTTAGATCACAAACCTACTAAATTATACACAAATAATTGTACCATAACCGTGGATGATTTCAACACTCGAAATAGTGACAAAAACTAGGTACCTACGGTTCCAGCGGATTTCTTTTCTTTCGCCTACTTTATATCATCTATATATCCGTTATATTCTCGAAGAAAACGTATTCTTACATAAAATTGTCAAATGTAAAATTCAAATACCGAACCTATACAATAAGAAAAGAAAAAAGAACAAAGAATAGACACACCATTGAATTATTAGTTTTATGTGTATTAGTGGGCAAGGTTAAAGGCTGCCCTAGATTGAAAGTACATTACACAGCTGAACATAGAAAAGAAGCATGGGAACGCTATTCTTATTAGGGGTAGGTAGATTTTTTTGGTTTCTCTTTTTTTTTTTCTGTATGTTCCATGTCTATTTTTGTGCTGTATATTTTATTGAACCAGTTTTCGAAGTAAAAATGATGTCAATATTACGGGGTTTATTTTGAAAACCGGAATCAACTCTTTTTTTGAAGCCTCCACGAAGAAGAACATCAACACGTATTAATGGGGTTATATGCTATTAGTCCGTTGGAAATGATCGCATCCATTCCAAAACTCCGTAGATATCTAAAAACGCACAAGGAAAGTGCTCCGACCAGACCCTTGACCCACGGCCGTCTTCAGTGTACGTGCTTGATCCCGTTCTGTATCAATCCTACGTGTGAGGTAACTCAAGTTTCGAATAAATGGTTTCTCTTGTACGCTTCGTTTTATTCTAAATACTTCGTACCTAATTCTCCAGAGTTCGCAAAGAACGTGGCTTATACCGTATCCTTCAAAGATAACTCCGACTGAATAATTCATTCTTGACCTTTTTTGACGTATCCTGTATGTTCTCTCGAAACCGAGGCATCCACCATGATAAGATCCAGGAATTTCAAGAACTCATCTCCCGATGCCTAATGCGCAACACTTGCGCCTTCAGGGATGTAATCTACCGATTTCCTGACGAGCTACCAATAGGCAACCCATTGTCCTTAATTGTCGCAGAATGTATACATGAGCCACTTCAAGGATGACTTGCGTAGACGACTCCAACGAGACTCCTTCCTCACAGATCTCAATAACGCGAATCTGGCTCTCGAGTTCATGATCGAAAGAGGAAGAAACTCCGGAAACTTTTTGGACCTCAATAATATCTTTAAACTTGACAACAATGAGCTCAAAACCGAATTCAAAATTTTTCGGAATTTCTTCTTTACCGGCGTCCACGGCTCCTCAATGCATCACTATAAGCAAAAATTCACAGCTTTCTTTTTGTGCTCTTCTGCTCAAACTCAAGAAGTTCAAAGAAGTCGTTTGCACGCAGAAGAACAGAATTTACTTGAACATCGATATAAGATGACCAGAACAAAGAGACTTACAGCTGCCTTCTTTCAGTCTTCCTCCCAACAACTGATTCCTCACCAACAAGGTCACGCAGGATCCGTATGTCCTTCCTTGACCTCGAGTCCTACAAATTCGCTCATATTTTGAAACGAAGCATTCTACACTTTTCAGTCAGTCACTCACACGCTTCAGAAGACGTCTTTCTCCCCTGGAGAAATATCAGGCGGTTACCTGTGGTTCCAGCGAGTACATCTGTGTTAACTTAACAGGTCGCGATACGACTTAAAAACTACAAGAAGAAAGGCAGTTTGTTTGCTGTTACCGAGCATTTGTTGGATTCTGGCTATAAAGCTGATTGTGTCAAGATTTAGTTAAAAAGCAGGCTCATAAATAAGCCTCAAGTTCCTCGCCAGTGTACCCGTCGATGAGAGGCGCAACCAGAGCCGTATTTACGCAGAGGTCACCGAGCAGGCCGCGGGCATACGATGTGAAATTTTCAGCGATGTAAAACGGATGCGTTACCATTTTTTACAGATTATGGCTAAATGAGTATAACTGGTCCAGGTTTATGTTCGCGCGTCTGAACTGTAAAAGCAGAAAGGTGTTCGCGCGTTTTCATGTACAATCAGAATATTGTTTTCTGGTAACCCAGGAGGTCTTGTCGGATTACCAGGATTGATCTGATTAGCCGGAAATTTTCACAAAGTGCATGGGCTGGTAGGCCTCATCATCATAATTATCAAGTAAGATCTTCGACCGTTTTACAGTAACAGTTAACAAGGTACACCAGGTGCCAAGGGACAAGAACCTGGTCATATGCAGAGGACTTGTAACGCTCAAACAGACCTAGGGAATTATAAATTGCACAGCAGAATGAGTTTTTCTTGCTTAACAAGGTTTAAGAAGTATCTTTATTCAACAGCTTCCAAATATCGGCTCAATTCATTCGTACTCATAGATATTGAGAATGAATTTGTGACCACCATTGACTTTGAAGAAATAATTGAAACTTTTGCTTCCAAAAAGGCTAGAAAAGTATCGCTATATTTTTTCATTCAACTGACAGCCTATTTTTATTAATTCCACGGGCAGTTCACTAATATCAATAAAATCAAAAATCGGTGGATACCCTAATTTGTCTGTGAAAATATGATTTGTACTCGAAATTGGAGACGTAATGAGGTAAGGTGTATTGACAGTTGTGGTAAAGTAGTTGACCTACGGATACAAAATAGCTGAATACGGCCCTCAGCGCGACAAGTCAAAATCGGTCCCCAGGGGATGAGAACAACTCATATCTCAAATTATTGTAAGAATTACTCATGGTCCATTCCACGTACCAAAAATGCGGGTGTCGACAAGAGCACCATACACTTTTCAATGCTGGCGCCACCTCTAAAGCGTCACGTTTAGACACTTTTTCGTGGAACGGACTTGACACAGTTCATGCAAAGTTCCGGTATATTTGCAACACTCGCTTTCAGTTCTCCCAAAAAAGTCTTCCCACGTCAAGCCATGACTTGAAAATTAAGATCTCGCATTAATTTGACAATAACGAACTTCATCTTACCCCTCTTTCCGATCTCTAAGGGTAGCATATACTAATAACCGACCAGCTTATGACGTCATCGAGGTAATTCTTGTGTAGGTCAAGGTCAATTGGGATCCGGGGAGTGGCGTCATGAGTGCTTCACTTTTTTATTTCCTCATTTCAGTTAGTTTGTTATGCTTAGGCTAATGAAATTAGGCTTAGGCCGAAAAGTTTACATCCCTCATCTTGTGGAAGAATCCTCATGATTTATCCTCGAAAATAGATAAACGTTTAAGAAGATGGCTGTTAGTCTTGAAGATACCTTTCAAATTCATAGACACAACAGGTTCCTAACGCGGTCGACTATATTGACTGCCACACCAAATTACAAACGTGAAGCTTTAAGTTTACAATGCATCCACTGGGGGTAGAACACAATTCAGCGTTCAGAGTAGATTTCGTACAGAGTTCGTACCCACAGACCAATTTATGAGATAAAGAGGCATAATAAGGCTCATTTCTCAACGTCTATCTTTTCTTACGAGAGGCAGCTGATTTGCATGATTGTGCTCAATGAACGCGCCACGAGGTAATCATTTATCTCTCTATATTACGCTCGTTATAGTGTCGTTATTTTACAGATTTCTCTTCTAAGCCGCTCATCGCGAAAAAAGGGCTCCTTCATTCAAAATGGTGACTAAACGATTCTATCAAATCTTATTTTGAAAGCGGAAGCAGCACCCTCCATTCGTAAGTATATAAAGGGCGACGAGGTATTATCGTTTTATTGTTTTATGTATGCATAAAGCCGGCATAAAAACTTGCTTATAATAAGCATACGCTGTTTTATAATGTACGGAAACGAATTCGCGTGAAACAAAAAAATTACTCCTATTTGTTTTTAGAGTGTTTCTGTTTTTTATCGTCGGCGTTTTCTCGCGCTATACGTACAATTGTAATAAAACGGATGGCTGGAAGGGGGATTATATCTTTTTTAATTAATATACAAGTCGTAGATATGAAAGATTAAATTCGTCGAAGTGGGGCTACAGGGGCGCTACGAACCGATACAGGTATGAATTTTACAGCGATGAATGAAATTAAGCGATAACCAGCGGCGATGCACGGTAATTTATCTATTTTTATTTCAAAACTAACCAACTGAGCGCGAGTACACACGGATAAATAACTGGGACTTTTCTTTATCGTACTTCGAAATCTTTCTTTCTTTCTGGGCATGTCGTAATTTTTCATTTCTATCATTCCCTTTCGCCACTTGAAAAGTTATACGCGCGCAGTATAATATTAATTCGGACGATTAGTACGAATTATGCAGAACGCGTGTTCTAGCATGTGCGTGAGCAGCTTGAATGAATTACAAGTGCACTCTTTTCACGACACGATAAAAGTCTACGTGGCACTTCACTTGCACAATATTCGCGTCCAGACGTGACGACGTTTTGCAGAGCACCGCGAATTCGTTGATTATCGAACAATCGAACCGGTGAGCTGACGGTGAAGAATGGACTTACATGTGTGGGAGGGTTGTAGGAACAAAACTTGGACACATCTGTACGTTAAAATGTGATTCGTCTCCGCGGAGCGACTTACAGTCAATTAGCCTTCGATTGTTCTCCGTATCTTTCAATCGGTCAACTTGGCAATAATAGCCAACAAATCAACATCGATTATACTATTTGAAATGTATACGAGTCAAATACTTCAGAAAAATGAGAGACTGGAGAACAATCGTTTAGCATATATTCATAAAGTGTGGTCTGATATTATCGACTGAGACATAAATGAAAACTTGTTCGCAAAAACAAGTCTCTAGCTTCCATCAATTGAGTATATTGATCACTCAGATCCTTTTCAATTAACTTCATAGAGCGTGAAAAGTCTGAAAATTCAAACTTAGAAAGTACTTTTCACCATGAAGTTCGGTTACTCAAGATTTTTGAAGCATCTGAAGAGGTCACGCTACTCAATTATGACTCCTCCCAATTTCGTGATAAAATTTACCGCTATATTCTTTCATGAACTCTCACGAATGAGTCGACAACTGAAATTTACGCTGCCGTTGACTGTCGGATCATACCGTTATGAATCCTAGCAAATTTCCAATTTTTCATCCCAAGGGAGAAAACATATTAACAGAGAACCTGTTTTATTGGGGGGGGGGGGGGTCTGGAAGAAACGTCCGCCGTCCGGGAAGCAACCTAACGTACTAGTATACAGCGAGTACACTACAAGAGGCGTCCCAGCCTAGTTCAAGTCCAATATATTTTTTTCAGATATTAAAAATCCGTAAATCTGGCAGCACTGATAGTCTGATTAAAATAGCTCTTTCAAGTTACTAGATATGCACTACTCCATACATCAATTAGCTAGCATCTGGCAAACAGGCCTCTGCACAATGTATTTTATATGAGACAGGCGCCCTTCTGCCAGAACCCTCCTCAACTGAGATCAGCGGATCTGTTGGCTACGCTATCAATTCACCGACGTTCAAAAACTATACCTGCAGCGATTCATCATAGTCATGAAGGCACAGTACTGTGGCACAAAGTTGAATTTACATACATTTAGACTGACAATCAGGCAAATACCTAGTATCCTTTGGACATTATTTTGGTGCATTAAGTGGGTGAATTTGGGCCGGCCATCCGCTAGGAGCGTTACAATGGGCAAAATTGAAAACGAGAGCATGACATTTTTCCCATTGGGAACGAAAAAATTTAGGCCAAAGATGAAGATGATGAAATTTGTAGAGCGTAAAATTTTTCAGTCATCTTCTCTCATAAAATTGATGGGGAAGGATTTAAGGAAATCTTCCATCTGTCACCCTCACCGGGCGCCCATCAATTTTAGTTCGTGATACTAACGCTGTTTGGCCCAAATTATCTGAATATGTCATGTTAATCTGTGTTCTATCATTGACTATACACGTACCAGACAAATACTCGCATTGTAGAAAAAGTTGCCACTTTGAAGGATACTGACACTAGAGTGTGCTGCGTGTTGATACGTTGGTGTAAGAGAGAGGGAAAGATGTTCTGTCTCTTTCACTCTGCTGGTTAACACGCAGCACACTCTGGTGTCAGTATCCTTCAAAGTGACAACTTTTTCAACAATGCGAGTATTTGTCTGGTACGTGTATAGTCAATGGTTCTATTCATACTACAGTTTTACTCATTCAAGACATACACTTTTTTGTGACGTCATCAACCTGTGACAATGACATCATTACTCTCATCCTTTGTGACGTCATCATTCCATGAAAACATAATTAGCGTTAAATTTTCAAGTCAAATATCATTCTGTGATGTCATCACCCTCAATCTTACACAGCATTATCAACCTGTGACGTCATCACTCTCAACTTTGATTCTGCCTGAAGCTTGTCAATGACAGCTTCACCAGGAGCGCAGTTGCATCACCTAATAAATTTGGAAGTAAAACAGTTGGAAGTTTATCCTTCCATTTCATGAAGATGTGCTGTAACAAGATAAGATTCTTGCATTTATGAACTTATGACATCATCAATCTGTCACATCACCAATACATACTTTATGAGAAACATCATTTTATGACGTCATCATATCCAAGCTTAAGGAGGAGGACGTTGTCAACCTGTGACAACATGCTCTTAAAACACCAATGACGAGATTCTAGACGGAAATCAAATTATGCAACTCATCCTTCTTGTATTTTCTGGATTCTTCACCATTTATGCATAATCCTGTTCATGTTTTTGCGCTCTTTTTGTATCGCGCTCTTGTATCGCCACAATATGATTCTGCAATGTCGTCATCCTTAACTTTGGCAATGTCATCAATCTTTTACATTATTACAAGCATCACATATCTTCCGTGAAACATCATTCTGAAACTTCATCAACTCTAACCTGAAGACACTTACACTATTGTGATATTATCAACCTGTGACGTCGTCATCACTCTCAATCTCGATAATGTCATAAATTTATCATAGTATCATCACTAATCGACTAATGTTACATATTTCAAAAATCACTCTGTGACGTCATGAACCATGACTTCGAAACGTACACACTTTTCTTTTGTCATCAACCAGTAGCAGAACGTCCTCACTCTCAACCTTAAGCCGCGTTCACACGAGCGACTGAATCGCGCGTGTGAACGAAAATTCGTGTACACTTTTCTTTTGTCATCAACCAGTAGCAGAACGTCCTCACTCTCAACCTTAAGCCGCGTTCACACGAGCGACTGAATCGCGCGTGTGAACGAAAATTCGTGTATAGGGGCGATCGGATCATCGGTCGCTGCGACGAGCGACAAGAGTTGGATTTTCCCAACTTTTTCGGCGAATTCGCGCATTGTTGCGTCAGAATCGCAAGTGCACCGCAGAGGTGTGAACATGTACAGACTTTTTCCGTGAATTCGCGCAGTGTTGCGTCAGAATCGCAGGCTCATCGCAGGTGTGAACATGTATCAAAAAATAATTACAATTTTATCGCCGCGTGTTATCAAAATTATTTTCGGTCCTTTGAACACATTTTAAATCATTTCTTATTTTAAATTACTATAATTAAACCACGGTCAAGTTGAGTCATACAGAAATGACAACCTTGTTAGAGACATCATCGACCCGTGACGTCATCAATCCCAAGACTTGAAACTTTTGAGACTTTATCCAGCTGTGACGTCATCGCTACGTTTCATTTCTTACAAGAGAAACTTTTGGCGGCGACCTCCATCAGAAACAAGCTCGTAGTAACGACAATGTAGAAGATTATCAGATAAGTACGGTCCAGAGAAGCGCGTCAACCTCACAATTTGTGCAAAACTAGCTCTGACTTGCTAGATCATTGATAATATCCGCCTACTAATGGAAATTGCACAATTTGAGAAATTCACTGTCGATTCGCTGATTGATACAATATGAAGAATTATCAGGGCGTCGCCCAGCCTCACAAATCACCAGCAGAAGATGAACTTCAATAAGATTATCCACAAAGAAACCTGGCTCTCAATAATTCAACCTCGCTATCTCCATTTTTCTTCGCAACAAGTTTAGATTTGGCAGATCATCTTTCAGCAACCCGTAGCTTGTAGCTCTTTCTTCAACTTTTGAAAAATCATTTTTAAGGAATAAAAAATTTATCCTTTCACAACAAAACTACCGCTGATACATCTGGAACTTCGCTGTCCACAAAGACAGACTGGTTGATCCAGAAAAGTACACGATTGTCAAAAGTAGAACCAGAGAAAAATTCAACTTTGCTTGGCCTTTGACCATTCTTTCGACAAATGTGTGTATGTGTGTGTCCGTCTCAATTCCCCAAAATCTAGAAATCGCTAACAGTATGTCAATGAATAAAGGACTATTCATTGGATATCACACCGGTGAGAAAGACAGTATGACTAAGATAATAAATAGAAGATGATATTGCAATATAACGTAGTGATCGAGAGAAGGCAGCCTTAAACTTTATTGACACTAGAAGAAATGATTCATTGGTGCGCATTCAATCATAATAAATGAGAGACTATTTGTGGGCTATTACACTAGCGAAAAATAAATTTGGATAACGTATCCAGAGAACGACCAACCGCTGCTTTCGTAGACTAGATGACGAATGGTCGTCTTTTGGTATTTCCTCCTCATCATTATTTTTTGGGAGCCTCATTTTCAGAGCTTCGAGTTCTTAAATATTCAGCAAGTTTCCTTAGAGGACGCTGTTCAACACTGAGATTAGTCACAGTTCATTCAGAAGAAAAATAAACTATACGAGGGTATCAAATCACTATTTGATTCAATTCTTCTATTTTGAGAAGATAATTAATCATAAATGTATACATAATTTGACCTCACGTTTAAAAAGTAGTTTACCTTCTATGAACGACTTTTGTAATTCCCTGCCGCCTACAAGGGTCAGCGAAAAGAGACGTGAAAAGCGTGATTTCGCGGGGCGGGGGGAAACGTTTAAAAAGGCAGAGGGTGAAACCTTTAACACTAAGTTAAATCACTTAACTAAAAGCGAATAGCAGCGGTAGTAAATCTGTTTTAATAATGTACGATGTTATATAATAATCGGCTTATAGACGACACTGCTTTTTATACACAGTAGAACACAAGCATAACGCGCGAGGAAAATACGCACAACAAGTATGCAGTAAATATAGTGTTATATTCATACACACACGCGTACCTCAAAGTCGTTGTAGATGACGAAAAACTAAAGCGTACAATTTAATGGCAATGTATAGTACAACTATTGCATCGAGCTCAACAAATAGAGAAGGGTTGGTGACGAGAAGAAGCAGAAAAAAAAAGGCATATCGCCTTGCTCGCCTCTTGGGACCATCAGTCCATTCCCATTACGTCATAATCCGGAGATTTTCATCCCCCGAAGGATAAATCATTTCATTCTCGTCTCTTTTATATTCCATCCATCATAGAGAGAGAAAAGAAGAAAAAAAAAGCTTTTAACACGTTACGCCTTCGCACCCCAGTCAAGGACTTCCTTATAATGTACTAGAAACGCAAAATAGAACAGTATTATTGAAAATATTTGTCGCCGAAGAAGAGCGAATTACGAAATAATTGAATAGGCAGCGTTGTTTTGATTCTGCTGAAATGAGGCGACGGATGTCGCTTGTCAGGAACAGTAATTCTAGGACACGTTTGGATCAAATTATTCGACGGTGCCGACGACGATTCAAGAACCGCAGGGATTCTTTGCTCGTGCTGCATTCGATATTCTGTACAGGTGTTACATCCTGTAGCTCATTCTGTACGGGTACGGTGTAGCGATTAGCACAGTATATGACGGAAGGGTCATCTTACTCGTGTACGAAGCGCGTAAGCTTCGAAAATACTCTTCTCTTCGATAACGTATTAGGGTGACTAGGGAAAAAAATGAGAAAAGACGCTTAACGCGAAGTACACCCTACACAAAGCTGACCGGCTGTCATAAAATTTCCCAATATCCATAACCTATATCCATATTGACAGTATAGACGCGCAGCTCGGTCATAATTCAAACGTTCGCGCGAAATAGGACTCTCGGGACAACGGTCTCGACCTCGGCCCATTTATTCTCAAGCCGAATGAAAAATCCATTTCTGGCACCGACTTATTGATAAGACCCAGGAGTGCACATTCTACGTAAACGGCATCAGACTGGAGCGCGCTTTCCGTGTCTCGTTCTCGTACGAAATACAGCATACGTGAAAAAGGTAAAGGCGAACGTTACGAAGATTTTTTAACTGTAATATTTTCTCTCAATAAAGTTTACTCGGGTCTGTTTTTCTTCAACTATATTTGATCGCTATCTACAGCCATATTATTTATAACTTTTACCGATATGTAGTAAACATATTTTCCATCATTGACAAATATCCCTTATATCGTCGGATGCTATCATTTTCTCTCGTTCCTCATACTCATCCTTTCTCTATTCGATTTTTCCTTTTTTTTTAGCTTTTCTCTTTTTTAAAGCTCATAAATCTGTATCGGACAAATTTTATGCTTGCTCGTTTCACGTTCTTCCATTATTTATCCATTCCTTTTTTTTTTTTTTTCGTTTTTTCCATCGTTCACCTGTTTTCGTGAGAGAACATTTTTACGTATTAACTTCGAAACGAGTACAGAATTTATATATGTGCAACGTGCGTACAGGCTGTCATTCTACTTAGGATACCTGTGCTCGCTATAGATTTGGGCAATGCGCCAGACATACTTTTACCAAATTGAAATTTGGTAATAATTTTCTTGGTCTATATTACAATCTATATAAAGGGTGGATGCGCGTTCCTCGCTGACTTGAGCGATTTAATCAGAGCGAACGTGTAATTTTAATTTTGCGAGGCGAGATATCGTAACGGTTATCTAGATGCGAAAAGGGTTGTAATTTAGATGGAAATGTTTTGACTGAATACGAATCGTCGTTTCAATCGAATTTACCAGCATGTTAATCAAAGGAATTATTTCGTTAACGGCGACGCTCGTTTCAAATAAGATCATTATTAGGGTCGAACAATTTCTTCATTAAAATCGACGACAACAAAAGCGATACCTTCGGCGTATGTATACATATTGTAGCTGGAAAATTCGCCTCGACGGATTGGTAAATTTTCATTTAGCGAGTTACCTATTCCTGTGTACACTGTATATAACATCTACGTAGAGTCATCGTTTGGCTAATGTACAGTTTATTTAGGTATCTCTAAGCAAATAAACCCATTCGAAAGTCGTATATGGAAATGAGGAGGTCATTCACCATCAAAGGATGAATACTGGTATACGTGAAATGTTTACAATTGTCGGCGGAGAACAATTTTTTGTGGTCTTCGTTGAAAGGGGTTCGAATAGAATAGAATAATTGAATGCATAATGTACCAAATTTCGCCTTCTTACACATTCTCGCGAATTTTAGAGACACTCCTTCTCGTTGAACGGCATACGAGTTTTCGCACTGGTGCACGATATGCGCATAAAGAGGAGATTTTCTAACGCTTGAAGTAGAGAGGATTCTATCCCAATTCGATACCATGAATCTGAAGATAAAATGATGGTCTTTCCCCGTCTCAAATAGTCATAGATAACACTGAAAGCAATAATAATCGAAGGAGGCGAAAGCACTCTGGTTCAGTCAGTTGAATGAATGAACAATCGTAGAACACGAGAAAAAATCTCAAATTTTTCATTGTTCATGACGTATTTTGAAAATATTAACACATTCTTAAAGCGCTATTCAATTGTAGGTATATAAAAAAACTGGTACCTACTTACTTTTCGATTTCTTGTTTCACTTCATTCGAATCGAATAACATGAAGAATTCAACTGATGCTAAGATGTTTGATATTGTGCATATTCTCGGTACCACAGAACAATCGGACTCTTCATTTTCAATGGAAATTCTGCACATGAATGATAGCTAAATATACATCAATTCTTTAGAAATTAAGACTCGGCAAACACGATCGACAAGAAAATCATCAATACCTACAAATAGAAAGTTACAGAAGGACTCCGAGCACCAATTACCAAACGACAAGGGCACTCCCAGTTATTTGTCTCTGAAATGGAAACGTTTGAGAACTGGCAATGACTAGAACGAGAGATAAAAGAACAATGAATACATTCTAACTTGTAATAGATTACAAGGACGTGGGGAAAAGAAACAGTGCACAAATTTTGGCAACTCAGAATTTGAATTATCGAGTGACTAGTCACTACGAGTGACGGCAACCATCAACTACCTACCCAATTACACATATTTGTCACTGACGTAAGGGTCTGGTTTTCAACTGACAAAACAATCAGATTACAATAATATCGGTATAAGTCCTTAGGCGATACAACCTGAGATTGATTGGAACCACGGCTGTGTTAGAACTAACCAAACAAACCGGTGCGTTGTAAAATGAAGAACACGTACAAATTTAAAGTTGAAATATCGACAGTGAAACAAAGTATTGAGGTATTTTCACTTTCTTTGAACATAATAATTGATAATATTCTTTAATCACTTTCAATAAACACAAAATTATTGAGGTTGCTGGGGAAACTTAGACCTTAGAGTGGGGAGACAATATTACCGTAGACTCAATACTCACACACTTTGAGTCACTTGACTATAGTAGGTACTCACGAGTCACGACTCACGAGCAATTTGCGTTGCGCCCGGCCTGTAGATGCGCTAATGTTGTGGACAAAAAGGTGATCACATGAAAATTGTTTTCATTAGATTAGAGCAAATCAATATAAAGATGATTTTTTCGTGCAAGGATTAAAATGATTTATTTATTTTGAAAACGGCTTTTTCCGCACATACAAGCAATTCTGAGTGGACGTTTCGACCACGTTGTGGTCATTATTTCAGTTTGTGTTGATAATGACCACAATGTGGTCAAAACGTCCACTCAGAATTGCTTGTATGTGCGGGAAAAGCCGTTTTCAAAATAAATAAATTAGAGCAAATGTTAGGCTATTTCAACTAGCCGTTAATACTGAAAAAAATGTACCACTTGTAATGATCTGTTTTGACTCACTTGTTTAGTACAATAGTAATTAGTATGAGACTCATAAAAATAAAAATTTTGTCAATTATCTGAAATATCACCTTTTTGTTCAGCTTCCACAAATGGCCGCTATAGTAAATGTAGAGAGCGACTCTTTTTGGGCGCAATGCAAATAGCAAATTGAATCAAGAGAGTAATTATTATTGGCAAAATACATTGAGTGATGCGCTATCTTTTGGCGGGCTCTCTGATTGGTGAATTGAGACAAGAAGGTGATGGTGATGAAAAAAGTTCTGAAAAAAATTCCAAATGGGGTTATTCAGAAAGAAGATTTTGACAGCTATAATTTTTGCTCTCTGTACTTTTTGATAGAAATTCATATTAAACAAGTTAGAGCTGATTTTATGAGTGTAGCTTCTTATAGCAAAAAATACACAATCACCTTCTCGTCCAGTTTCTGTAAATCGCCACCTGCAGCGCCACCGCTCTGTATTTTGCAAATAGGAGAGATTCGCGAGGAAAACGTATCAACAACACTGAACCAAGTTCTGTAAAAGTCAGACAAGCGACAAGCCATTGATCCTTAGAATCAGGTTTATTGCACAACTAAGATACAGTCATCTTAATTTCCTCCAAACTCTTGGCTTGTTGCTTGCCTGGCTTTTACAGAACTTGGTGGGGGCTAAGGCCATGACTCACTGTGAGAGAACAAGGTCAACAAATTACGTTGGTGGAGGAAGATCAATTTGCAACAATCATCAATCTGAGAAAAAGGAAAGGAACTGGTGCAGCTCTTGATGGATAGCTCTTGTTCTATGGTTTGCTTTTTCTAAATTTCTGAGCTGCTCAGCAGCACCCAGCAGTACAAACTCTTGTGTTGAATCAAAATCAATAAAACAACAATCAGGAGAATAAGGCTCTTGATATACTGCACTGTCCGCTTGAAACTTGGCTGAAAGTAATATCATTTCCTTGATTGTTGTTTTACATTCTTTGCAGATGACTATACTTCAAATTTAATTTTGTTTGAAAATTCTACATAATAGTATTGATCAACAGGGACAAGTTGGGAGCTGGGAAGGATGTATTTTTGGCATTTTTGCTCTTTCAAATGATGGATGAAAAATATAGCTCATTCCAATCTCAGAAAGAAAGGCTTCTCCTGAATTGTGAAAGGACAAATATTTGTAGTTAGTCTCATTGCAAATGAGAGGCGTTTGGATTCAAAATTGCTGAAATAAAGTCTGTTTGTCATAATGAGCAAAGAATTTTCTGACAACCAGAAGTAGATGATCTGGTTTTCTAGGGTGGGAGTAATTTCTCCTTCTTTGCAAAAGAAAGGAACTTTGATTCTCAAAGTGAGACATGATTATTCATTCTGTTTGGTTCCAATTGTAACGTCATGTAGTTTAATCCTCTCAGTACCTGGATTCTGACTGGATTAAAAATTGATAGAAAGTTGAAAAATTAACTCAATTACATTTTCTTTGATATTACCTATTTCTATTACTGCTTCATCATGGAGACAGTGTGCCAAATATTCTAAAAGCAAATTCTCGGTGGCTCAGCTACATTTAAAAGATAGCAACTGCTCTGGTCGACAAGCCCTCACCATGATTAATTACTTAGCAAAGGACCCACAGAGATTCTTTGTTCTTAATTGAAAATTTTCTCACAGAAGATCCTTTCTTACCACAACAATCAACAAATGTCGCGGAATATAAGGTAAACAAAATTAATCATTGAACTCCACCAATACCTTCCACACTATTCAACTTCACCAAAGACAATAGGACATATTAACCATGCAAATCTTTCTTCTTCTGTAGTCTTGAATAGAAAAAATGTAAGAAGTATGAAATATGAATAATCATTAATCTGGTATCTGATTCTTCTTTTTTTTTTCTTTTTTTTTATGTACAGTCAACCAACTTGAAAATTATTATTATCATAAAAATTAGAAATATTGTTGGTATAAGAATTAAAGGGTACACGGGAAGAAGGGGCTTTGTCCAAACGTAACGAGATGAAGAAATGGTTTCTTTGGAGAGGTGCAAACGATCCAATTGTCCTGCTTGTTACGTTTGGACAAAGCCCCTTCTTCCTGTGTACCCTTCAATTGGTTTGAAATTAGATTAATCAATCTTTTTCTGTTGCACAACATTGATTGGTGTGTTTGTTTAGGTAAAATTCCAGTTGACAGTTGTATTTAAAAAATAAATAAATAAACGTTTATCGAATTTGAAAATATGATATTACCTCATAAGGATTCACTATAGTGATGAAGAAAGAAAAATTGAAATTTGAGCAAAACACTGTGACATTCTCATCTGTTTCTCAAAAAAAAAGAAACAAAAAAAAGTGGTAACTTTGTAAACAGAATGACTAAGTTAAGTAAGTACCGTAATTCTGAAAATAATTTTAGGAAATGTTATTTTCAAATTTCAAACAATCTGTGTTGTCTTAAAATTAATGAGGTAGAAATACAAAGAAAAAAAATGTTTTATTTATTTTGGAAAAAATTTCCTATCTTAATCCAATGCTTATGTAGGTCATGCGCAATTCGTTGAAATTATTGATAAAAAATTTGTGAGTCTTGAAGACAATCCCAAAAATTTTATTTTGATCAGATTCATATCAAGGTTCCTACTACTTAGGCTAGGTGATGTTATTTCATATCCAAGGTACGACCTTCTTTTCTCTTATGCTTTGTGAGTTCTTCAATTCCAAGAATTCTCAAACTCACACCTTTGAAGAAGCAACAAAACTTTTGTCGTTCTCTTATCATTATCATGTGAGTAAGAATTATTCCACATCCGAAGAATTTTAGTTTAAAATTATTTCAAATGATTCTTTATAAAATTCAACATATTATTGATCCATAATATTTGGATCAACGTTGAAACTTGAGCTGTAGGTATAGTATCGAAATAAAAATATGTTAAAATAATATAGTTAATAAAAAATTACGGCTTTATTTTCCACATTTTTTACATTAAATTGAGTTCGACGTTTCGATACATCGCGTATCATCATCAGGAACGAACTGAATGAACGTGTTTCTTCGTTTTTTCGTTACGCACTTTTTATCTCGTTACACACTTTTTATCTTGTTCATTCAGTTCGTTCCTGATGATGATACGCGATGTATCGAAACGTCGAACTCAATTTAATGTAAAAAATGTGGAAAATAAAGCCGTAATTTTTTATTAACTATATTATATCTTCTTTCCACGAATAAATTTCATTTATCAATATGTTAAAATAAGTGTCTCAAGCTAGATCTACATCTACCGGTACTGTCCATTATCTAGGAATCTTTAACAATACTGAGAATACAAGAGAAAAAGGATCTGAATCACTTTTCTTTTATCTGATTTTAGTAAGAATTCTTGAAGTTGGTCTGGCATGAAGAGGAAATGTCCTGAGGAGTATTTTGTCTACTGTCCTAGTATTCTTCTCTTGTTCTACATCTACCGGTACTGTCCATTATCTAGGAATCTTTAACAATACTGAGAATACAAGAGAAAAAGGATCTAAATCACTTTTCTTTTATCTGATTTTAGTAAGAATTCTTGAAGTTGGTCTGGCATGAAGAGGAAATGTCCTGAGGAGTATTTTGTCTACTGTCCTAGTATTCTTCTCTTGTTCGAAAATCAAAGAATTGAGCGAGCTTAAACAATATAAACGTCAATCAAAAATTAATTAAGAAGTTGCATGCTCACGGAAAGAGAACTTGGAGGATTAGCCATGCATTACATTATTTGCATACGTTGACCTCTCAAATATTTATAGAAATCACTAAATTTTCAACTTTGTGAGTACAGCTATTCAGGTTAATTTCTGACGAGGTGGTTATCTTTTTTTAGGGTCGGCGCGCTTTCGCTAGCCGACCGTATTACAATCACTTTTTGTCGTCGTCGTCGTCGTCGTCGTCGTCGTCAGTGTCAGTGTCGTTTCCTCGTTTGTCTCCTTCACATTTTCTCCGTTACCTTTTCTTATCTTCTTATCTTACCTTAGATACACAACACAATGGAGAATACCCTGTTTATTATTATTATCATTTTTTTTTCTTCTTCTTTTCATTTCCTTTTCCTATTATAAACTGCAGTATTCAGGTAGCGGAGAAAATTCTTGTCAGTGCGTTTTTGACTTCCTTTGTGGAATATATCCCTCACATCCATTTCTATTTATTACTATTGTCGTTATTATATTATTATTTTCATTTATTGTTTACAAGATCATTGGTCGCATTTATTATTTCTATTTCAAGGTTATTTTTATTATATTATTCCTTCTTTCTTTTCCCCTATCATAAACTGCAGTATTCCGGTATCTGAGAAAATTCTTGTCAGTGCGTTTTTGACTTTCTTTGTGGAACATATTCCTCCTATTGCTTTGCTTTCATCACACATACTTCTATTTTTTATTATTACCGGTATTATTATTATTATTCATTATTATTTACAAGATTGGTGGTTGCAATATACAAGTCCATTATGGCCTCATAATTTCAACTTTGTTTAGCAAAAAGGTATCTACCTATATGAGATGTGACTGTAGATTCTATTTGAGTGAATCAGAGTTTGCCATCTAACCTAGATGTATTACCATAAAAATATTCATTGTTAGTTCTACTTCCGTTAAAGATATTGCAAAAGCTCAACATTTGATAGGTTCTTTCAATATTTATTAAAGTCTGCAAAATCCCATACAAAATGAGCTTTCTGAAGGCCAAAAGAGTATCAGCGTGCAATTATAAAATTTTCATATAAACGTCATCACTAAACTGAATTATTATTTTTATGATTTTTAACAATTTTTTCTTCTCAACCTGTTAGAATCTGGAGGTAAGATTATTGTTATTACTATTACTATTATTCCTTAGCTATGGAGTTGATTTTCATGAAATTTAGAGTTATTGGAGTCATGAACGTGAATTGCTTGTAGAGGGTATTTCTTCTAAAAATCGGATTAATAGTTTTTGTGCGGTGAGTTGAATAGTAATAAGTTAACTAGCCCGCAAGGAAAGGAAAGGAATGTTCGCTATGGAATCTTTTTAAGGTGTTTCATGAAGTGTTTCTTTCTCAGAAGGAGGGAGGGGGCGAGAGTGTATGAAAAATAATTGTATATCCAAGAACAAAGTCATTTACCTTCGTTAAGGAATGATTTCATTCTTATGAAAACAATAATTCTCTTTTCTGTTACTACTGAGGATGCGCAAAGCAAAAATATCCGCAAGAATATCCGTTAGTAAGAAACCAAAAGTCTTTTTTTTTCTTTCTTTTTTTGAATAGATTTAAAATGAAAATCAACCCGCCGACCCTCCTAACACCTCGCCCGAGGTGCTTGTTTCAATTTTGTAAGTCCCTACTGAATTTTTGCTGTACTCTTGAACAGTGTGGGTCCCTTTGGATAACTGAGGCTTAACTGACGAGTTGCAACTTGCGGAACGATCTGCTAGTTTTCCAAAAAAAGTCATTTAAATCTTTCTAACTCATGCACAATGTTATCTAGATGCTTTATTGTATCCAAAAACATAAATCAGAACTTCGAGAATACGTATTAACCCTACCAGCGTTAATAGCCAGAAATTTTTTCACTCTCTTTCGGCGAAGTTTAATTAGAGTCAGAACTACACCGTAAGCGAATGTACTGGCTGGACTTTCGTACGCTTCTTAAGCCTTTCAGTATACAATGACGAGTGTCTGCGGCGATAACAATCTATACGAGGGAAACGCGAAGGAAAAAAGGGTTTTCGCGAATAATCAAAATCATCGCGGCCACGGCCGAGCGCGGTAATAGCGGATGTCGAGAATTCTCTCGCGGAAAATTACGACAGTTACAAGAGGGTTGACGTTGTCGGCCGCTCGCCCATAGAATCCCTTTTTCTTTTTCCATGCAAATGTACTACATACGTTCGAATCAGCAATAAATCATAAAGAAAACAACAAACGCGAATGCCGAGTGAAAATTCGACTCACTAGTCATTTATTATCCGCATTCGAATCGAGTTCGTTCCGTTCACGATAATTATAAATATCCGTTCTTGTTACATTTTATTGTACGCGGTCAATTGATGGGCGTTCATTAATAATGCTCGAAAAATACGATTTCATTTTTACGAGGGCATGTAGGCACGTTGATTTGAATACATGCGACCGAAGAGCACCTACATTGTATGTCGGCATTCTCCCTCGAAAATATCCTCTTCCTCGGATGAAAATGAAATGAAGTAGGAAAAGTTCTCCGCTTGAAAGCTACACTGCCGTCTACACATACGGCATACAAGGATACCAGATTTACAGCGATATACTTACAATATGCATCGGAGGAAGACCGTTAGAGAATGGAAACCAATAACGTCAAACGCATACAGAGGCCTGCCTAGACTTTTATATTGTATATACGTGTACATATAAATGTAGGTCTAAGATTAAACTGTTGTTATTTCATACCCCAAAGTTGGCATATCGGTTTCAAGATGAAAAAGGAAAATCTTGTAAGAAATGATAGGCAATATCAAAAGCGTATCCGTTTCCCTCAGGGACCAACCGCCAAATATCGCAGACGCTATTCCGCTCGAACTACTGCACTCCTCCACTCACCCTGTAATCGTCTTGTTCGTTATTATTTATCTAGTGCAGTCCATGCAGTTTAATGCGTTCTCGCATCGGTTCTAGAAATTTTAATTACACACGAGTGACCAGTTTACGACTGAACGTTAGTAGCCCGGAGTAAATGAAAAACATATCATAGAGTACACTTTCACCGAGGAAAATTCATTCCTTCTGTTTGGTGGCGCGACTATTTGTTAGGTAGTATAGTAATACTAGTGTTCTGGAAAAATGGATATTTTTTTATATTTTTTCTGTTATTACGTATCATGAACCGTTTTATCTTCATAGTTGTGACAAGTTGTATTGAAATGTATGAGCTATTCGCCGAATCCCAGCGGATTTTTTTTCTTCTTTTCTCGCGTCTGTTTTCGTCTTTATTATTATTTTTTCTTTCGCGGCGAAGTGTTTTTTTTTTCCTTCGCGCGAATAGCGCCTTTTTATCATTTCTATACACTTCGTTAGGTCGTCTAAAAGAACTTCGACCCTTGGTCAATGTCTACGTTTTGACTAATCCTTCGGGGCACTTTGCCCGGTGTATGCGTGTTCATACTCTTATATCATGATTTATTACTCTCTTTTTCGAGTCTAAAAGTATGTCGAGCTGAGTGTTATTGGAAGTTATTTCCGGAAAAAAACTGAACGAACGTAGAAAAATTGAGAAAATTTCATAATAATGTTAGCTGCAGCGTCCGTTGCGATGAGGAACATTTCTTCCTATTGAAAGGAAATTAATAAGCCCAAAACTGATTTCTTCATATCAGCCCGAGTGCTCGGTTATTGATAAATCTATTAACGCGGCATGTCGAAAGGATAAGACGGAAATAGAGGAAAGCGAATGATTTCACAAAATTGACAATCTATGCTGAACTTCCATTAAAGTCCTTTTTCTTTTTGATAAAAAATGATACCAAATATATTCGCGAGTAGGTATTCGAAAAGTCAATATAGGAAGGAGTCAAAGTAAAGTATTCCTTGGTCATTCTGTTGATTGATGGTTTATACGTCGTAAATAGGCCATCAGCGAGACTGATGCTCGCCTTCATATTATACGCACGGACAGAAAAAAACGCGTGTATTCCATTACACGAAGAAGAAGGAAAATAAAGAACGTACTCGAATCTTTCAATTTTCTCGACCTTTCCTTCCGTTACCGCTGCGAAAACGTGGTTTACCAGAAAACCGATGATTGATAGATGACATTATTGGGTTTGTAATGAGAAGAGATACGACAGCTTGAATTGGTTTCCGATATTTCAATCAAGACTAAGTCCAATTAGACATATTTGAAAATGACTATCGTTATGAATCCCCAATTCAAATTGTAGAAGGTTATCGAAGGCTTTCTTTCTATTTAGTGGACTGTATCTGGACTTGGGATAGAACAAGCAAGCAGTCGTGTGACAAGAAAAAAGTTGGTATTGTACATAGATGGGCATTGATAAGCTAGAGTAAACATCAGTGATGTAATGTTTCGATGACGCAGTGGCGTAGTTATGAGGGGACTTTCCCCCTCAAAATTTCCTTCCAGGTAAAAAGAAGAAAATTGAACTTTTAACCTCCCCTTCCGAAATTTTGGTGTAACTCAGGCCTATTCAATTAGTTTTTATCGAGGGCCCCTTTTTGAGGTTCGAGAGTTGCGCGGGCCACAAGTAAAGAAAGAGAAAATAAAAATACGTATTTTTTTGATTTTTATGTATTTTTATTCTCCTTTGATATAACTCGCGGGCCACTCGAAAAGGCTCCGCGGGCCGCTAATTGAATAGGCCTGGTGTAACTACTCCTTTGTGATGACGTCATTATCAAACTTGGGCTAATGTCGCCAAGATAATGGTACATGATAGAAAACTTCAATCCTGGCCTACTGAAGTACTGTAGACAGTTCTTACATTCAATTTTCCAACTTTCTGGACCTTGAAACAGGAAAATTTTCTATTTTACAATTGGAGGAATTCGAAAACGGTTCCATTCATAATTATTTCAATATTCCCTTAAATTCTTCAAGTCCTCAAGTTGTTCTTTTGTTTGGTACGAATCCAACGTTTGTCAAGTTCTGAAAGCGTGCCTTGAGCTTGGATAGAATTTAGTTGAAGGATATCTTGCTTATTTGTAGGTTTTGTGGTTCCCATGCTATACAATTCACCTGCCTCCACTTTTCACCCGTTTCTCTCCTCCCCGCGAATTCCTCACACTATCTGATTCTACCTCATCCTTACTTGCTATGGAAGGATCTTCTACCAATCCTATCGTCCAACGAAACCTCATTCTTATTCGCTAGTTTGGTTTTTCCTCATCTTCCATTTCTTTCCTATGGATATCGAGATACGGCGACTGTAAAGAACAAGACGCAATATACATTGCCGTAAAGCAGTGGCCTTCTATAATGACTTCTCATCTTCTGCTCCTGCCATGATTTCTGGTCCTTCGTATCCTTCAATAAGCTCCAAACTAATGAAAAATCTCCAATTCTTTGGTCTGCTCCAAACCGCCTTTCTTAATGAAAAAAAGTCATCCTAACGCTGCTGTATTGCGTATATTGTTGAGTACAGGCACTAGGGAGTTTAGGACGATATTACACTGAAACAGACCATACCTTCTTGAATTACACTCAAAGGGTAAGAAAAAAGACAAATACCAGAACCGCAAGGTCCGTCTCATCCCTCTTTTCTCCTTTAGCGCCCCTCACTCCCCCTTCATTCCTATGCTGAAGTGCTGAAGACCTATTTGTTAAATATTTCTTTTCTTACCCACAATTTAGTCTTTCCCAGCATCACGAACTCCCACGCACAAACAATCATGAGAAAATTATTAGCACGATGTGCTGTCTCCGATTCATCTATCTTTACTAGACCATCTAATTCATACCCATCCTTAATGCCCCTACCGATCCACTCCGAGCCCATAACTTCAAGTGTAGTTGCTAGTCCCATTAATTCAATGAAACAGAAAGTTGTTTGATTTTTTTCTTTCACTATCTAATAAAATATTTTTGGGGGTGAATGTAAGAAAAATGAAATCTACCAAGATGATGACGTCTTTGGAAAAACAAATTGCAGAATGATATTTTTCTCTACTTATCACTCATATAAATACGAATATGTTTTGTCTTTATTCTGACCAGTAGATCATGTAGGTTCTCATTATGGCATCCCTGTACCAGGTCAAAGTCATGCATCTCAGGAGTTTGGAGGAGAGGAGTGAGAAGCTGGGGTCAATGCTTCACTTTGCACCTCTGATCCGAGTTTGTTTTGTGACAGAATGGGCCTACTCTGAAGGTCTTGCCCCGGCTTCCCTTACTAGTCCAATGATCTGTAGGTAGTAGACTTGAGTTTGCCCATCTGATTCTGATTTAATTATTCTCTTTGTATGGGTGAAGTCGTTCTAAACTTGCGGTTAAATATATGAGTTGTGAGTACACAAACAGCTGGTGCTTATTGATTTATCATGAGAAAAAACCTCTGACTCACTATTTAATAGTGTAGGAACGAATTGCATCGCGCCACCAAGAGTTGAGAACAAGGGCTCGACTCTGAGTCAAGTCATAGAACTTCTGAACTTGAAGGTAAACGATCAGCCTGGCATTCTTGTATGGAGGTAGGTTCTCCAAGAGGAGGAGAACTTACACGTTCTTGCGATCATTACGTGCAAGTAGCATTGCAATAGCCTCGCAGATAAACATCCGAGTCACAAAGATAAGAGCAGCCGAGTGTCATAGCGTCGGTACTTATTAATTTAGTGGTTTTGTTGCAATGTAAACTAATGACTCTCGTTCAGCTCTGAGGTACTATACAATGGCGTAGGAAAAAGTTCGCATGACGAGCATTCAAGTCTTAAATTTATACAAGGGCGAAATAGAGCTACTGAGGCTGATGACCGGAACTTGAAGACCTTGACGTATTGCTTCTGATCCCAAAAGACCTTAATCTGCGTCAAGGGCTCTAGACAGTGCCAACAATACATCGTAGGAGGTGAGTAAGCCTTCGACCTAAAAATTTCAGAGATAGGAATCATAATTTTCATTTTTTGTGTATTGATTGCAGGAGTTTCTTCAATTTGTAGCATTTTGGAACTCATTACAAAGAAGATTAGGTTCTAACCATGTACGGTACATAAAAAGTTCCTTATCATTTCAGAAAATTTTATAGGACGAAGTTCGATCTTGTCCATCGGAAAAGAGGAAATGGGGTCATTGCTCTCAGGTAGATTAATTTGAGAAATATCTTCGGACTAAATAATCTCTTAATTTTAGAAATAGAAAAAAGAAAGGAAGACGGAGAAAAATAAATTTTATTAATGAGAAGTGGAACTAACACTTAGCGCAGTACTCTTGCTCACATGAAGCATTCGATCAAAGTAAAATGAATAATTATTGATACATCCTCTTCCCATAATAGCATTTTTTCATTTGGCTAATGAAAAAACAAAATCCAAAACACTAATGCATGCAGTGTATCAATTGAATATCAGACGAATAGACGATACTTCGCGTCTTTTTTTAGCGACGCTGCTCCTTTCCCCTCCCCTCTTTCCTTTCATAAGTTTCAGTCTTCGTTTATTTAATCATCCGAACGAAATCGTATATTAATTTCGCAAATCAGTCGATTGTTTTCTTGTCACCCTTTTAGCGCACCAAAGACGAGCGATTAATTTAAGCCGTTAATAGAAAACGAGCATCGATGCTGAGCTAAAAAATTAAATAATTGTCGCGGCATACGAGGTTTTTCGAATTGCGAAACGAAGTAAATCATCGCCGTCGCTCCCGTCGTCTACGAAATATTGGGGTGAACGTCAACGTGCTGGATTTCCACTGGAGACGTTAGAGTCAGTGTCTTTTATAGCGAGCTCGGCGCGAATGTAGCACTAGTAGCTGAGAAACACGCGAGCGAGGTGGAGGTCCATAAACTTTGATAATTCCGATGGTATCGTAACACACCGAGTCGGAGACAATAAATTCAAATGAGAGACGCGATCGTGATAGGGTTGACGAGCAGGCGAGAACGCAGGTAGGTGCGGTGTATGGAGCGCAAAAGAAAAACGATGAGGTGGACGAGAAACGGCGGTGCGAGTGGAGAGAAATTTTGTACAGAAATCGTCGTCGTTCGTTTTGTATGAATAGAGTTGTAGATTGTAATTAATATGCAAGAATGATTTTCTCTTTTCCCTAATAAATCGCATTGCCACACTAGAGCGCTACCACCCTTTTATATTATTTTGTCGCTTTTGCCTTCGCCCAAGCTTACGCATGTATTTTCCTGGCAAATGCCTCGAGTGTCGCTTTGCTGTCGGAGAGGCGTGACTCTATAAAGAAGAAAAGTTGATCTGATGAACTTTCGGACTTTAATTAATTCTCAAATTGAGGTCGAAAACGTTGGCTATTTTTTTTTTGTAGGGGAAACTAAAGAAGTATCCTGAATTAGAAGGACGAAATAAGTTTACTTTCTAAGGAATTAACTAATTAATTCGTGTTAGGGTTATTCGATGAAAACTAGTTTAAATTTAAAAGGAGGAACGAATATCAGGCCTTTGTATAGAGAAAATCGTCGTTGGTATTCTCTTCATCCAAAGTAAGGGCCAGACGACCATTCGGCTGATCTATAGCGTAGTTGCTCTTGCGTCTCATTCCGATGGGGGATCGGATAGGATCGTCTTTGAATCGTTGGTACCATCACCTACCTCGAGATCGGCTGGAAAGCCTGCGTACATAGATCAATTTTCGGTTCGAACGTATGAGTAAGTGCTCCCGTAAGATCTGAGAACGTCAGAAATCCCGAAACCACCTCTCTGCTCACTTACGATTGTTAGTTGACGCCGTCAGTACAACAACATAAATGAATAACTTTTAAATTTGAAAGATTGTTTGTACTACGTTAGTGGATTCTGTTGAGAATAAAAAGACGCTGGAAGGCAGTCAAGGGAGAGAGACTTAGGTGGTGGGCTTGAATTCATTTTTTAAATTGAGCCAGAAACTTTTTTCCAAGAGCCCAGACTCCGAACAGTTGCTTCTTTGCTATGGACTGTAATGTCATCAGATGTGTAATTTCGTGTGAGCATTCATTTGGATACAGCGAAAATATCTTTATGGACTAACAGGGAATTTTTTGTTCACACTTTTTCGAGTTCAAGTTTTCCACACTCTCTAATATATAGTTGAGATGTTAAGTTACGAGATGCACTAAGCGTATCTTATATATAGTGACCGCATACACGAGGTGCCTCTTACCTCTTGCGCTGCTTCCGCTTTCCTGAAATCAATCTCAGTAGAGCCACGAAGTAAAAATCAAGTACCACAATCCTTTACGTTTAGAAGTTGGAAAATAAAAAGTAACGACCCAACTTGTAGCACCGGAGTAAGAAGAGAAAAAGTTATAAATACCAGTTCAGGAAACAAAACTCGAAAAAAGAAAGATATTATTAAAAATGATAGGACGACGGCTGGTTTTCCCACAATACGTTCTTTTTCATTTCGTTTTTATTATTATAAACGACGACTTTACCGAAATCATATCCGCGTACACAAGAACGCTTGCATTTACCATATAGTAGACTCTTATGTATGGAGTAGACCTGCGTATATCTCGTATATTTGCGCGCCCTCGTATGACCACGAAGGGTAATAAAAATCTTATACAGAACTTATATCTATTAAAAAAGTTGTTATTATTGAAACGGTCAACGATTTAGATGAAGGAAACTACATCTATAAATTTATATCGGGGAGAAAGAAAGGAGAAAAAAAAATCTAATAATAATCATAATAATAGAAACGTCTTTTTCTGTCGGAGCTAATGCTTTGGAAAATTGTTATTACTATCGTTTTTTTCTCATAGTCTTACTCCTTGTACTTTAATGTCCTTCATTAGCTTCCTTCCTTGTTTATAATATTGCAATAATGATGAATGTATAAATTGATGTTTACCAGTATTACCATCACAATGTGAAAATACAAAGGCGTTGGGGGGAAAAAACTAGCGAGAGATACAAAATTATATTTTCTTACAAGATGAGCCATAAAGAAATTAAGCCTGTCAATTATTCCGGAGCAAAAGGAGAGGTTAGAGCGTTGCAAATAGCACTTTCAAAAAGTTTGTCAATAATTTTTTTCTTCCAAAATTGATACACAGAGAGCTTAGTTTATTATGATAGGTACGACAAAGTTGTTATAAATTGAATATCTACCTGCAGAATTCAGCTACAGGGCCCGTGCTTGTGAACAAGAACGTCACGAAATGGAAAAAATATCATTCTTTGGAGGGGCATATTGGAAAAATTTCGGCCTTTCGAGCTATACTCATGAGGGGCTGTGTTTTAGAGAGAGTGACGGCTATTCTTTCAATCCTGTACAGACTTTCAATACGGAATGCGACATATACACTGAGGTACTACAAAAATGATGTTCTACTCTAAGCCCTGTGTCGAATTTATTATTTGCTATCAGCTTGAGTGTTGCTTTTTCTTATCTATTTTCGTGTACCAAATGTTCTCCTATTACATTGTCATCTTCTGACAGTTTCTCTGTATTAAGCTCACAGGAAGTCGGTGCTAAGTCTCAGAAATAAGCGATTGATTTATCTCACTATCATGAAGCCATTGAAGGTCCTACGGTACCGCTTTATGGGTTGGCCAGCCAATCCAATGTTAATAAAATCCAGGTTCGCCAGAACTACATCCTACGTACCATCACTAACGCATATAGGTATACGCGGAACGACGATCTTCATCACAATCTAGCTAGGTATCTGCACTGTCTAAGTAGAAATTGAGCGCTCAACTAGCCATTATGAAGCACGGCTCCACAGTCACATTAACCCCTCAGCAATCGGACTCCTAGATAACTCCGAGGACGTCCGTAGACTGCGAAGAACACGCCTACCTTTTTAACTAGTTCTATACAGTAGACTAGTGTAGTTATGTGTACCTACATTTAGATACCTATTGGTAGTTACTGTAAATAAAATTTGATTAAAAAAAAAAAAAAATCACGTGCATATGAGAATGACGCCGGCCGTTGATCGCTGAAAAGAATCTACAAACGATATGAATAATGAAAGAAACCCAGCAAGCAGGTGGTTCTTAGAGCAGTTTTTACTCAAGGATCATTCATAACAGTTTCGAACAATTTTCTTCCTGCAGTTTTAAATCTAATTCCTCTCTATTATGCTGTACGAAAGTGGGTCAACGAGGATGAAACTGGAGGACGAAAGATTAATAAAAGTAAATCATCTAGAAAACGATGATGACATAAATCCGTATACGAGCTTCTCGGAGTCGTATCATTCATGTTCGATAGAATTTTGCAACCCTCTAGTATAGCGAAGTGCGGTCACAACACGCACAAGAGTCATCGACTGGCCTCGGAAAATTATTTCTCATTCAACCACTTTGACTCGCTGTTGGTACTTCGATGTAAAAAATAATCACTAGATCGGAAATACGAACGCGAAATAGAGGAAAATACCCTCCTATCTCGCCAGTGAAGGACGAAGTTAAACGAACCGTTATTAATGAAATTTGCAACGAGAAGTACACGAGTACGCGTCCACTGCTGTGATTTTGGTTTTGAACGAGAGCTACACTTTTACGTGGCGGGAATAATACATTGAACTTTTTACAAATTCCACTAAAACTTATACACAATAATCTCTTAGCAATTGTAGCAAATGTTATTTCTTGTATTACGTGAAAGCATTGTTGAGAAAGGAGGAAAGTGTCTGGCCGGAGAGTGGAAGACGAAAACAAAATCAAGTAGGCTGCAGGATACCAATCAATATAATTATTGAATGAGTGAACACATAATGCATACAGATTATTGCATTAATATTTTGTAGACACGAGAGAATAAGACAAGTAGTTCGCTCAAAAGTTTCAAAAATAAAAAACTAGCTTATCAAGTACAAAGATGAAATATTGTAATGAGTAGGAGCCAAGGGAGTCATAAGAGCAAGACAACTGTGACGACTACAAATACCTACGGTTAACCAAATTAAGGGCAACACGGTATTCTAACATAAAAAAACGTTCCTCTCTTGGGAGATTGCTGGTCTCCAATTTTATACTTGCCAAAAAAAAAAAACACCTAATTTGTGTAAAATTCTGGCTCTAAACTGGCGATATGAAAAAAATATATTATAGGCACATAAAATGATGGTATAGTATGTGAATAAAAGTAAAAGAATAATTCCAACGGCTCCATATCAAGCTACCATTTTAATTCTATATTCTAATTCTATACAAATCTTTGTATCAAGTTTTGCTTATTAAAACAAAAATATTTCCACTTCATCCCTTCTTCTTTCCAAACGAAAAAATTTAAAAGTACTGTATACTTGAAAACAATAAATAACATTTCTTCAATAAGCGAGAAAAATAACAAAAAAAACAAACAAAATGAATCAAATAAAACGTTTGGAATAATCAAGTAAGTAAAAAGTATAAAAGCCTATGTTCTTTTCTCTTAAATCAAGTTATGCAACTCAAATTAAAAAATTTCATGACATATTTTTGTGGATGGATAATAAGAAAATTTGTGAGACATATCTTCAAAAAATTACTAGGTACCTCACCAAAAATAATTATTGGCATTGGTCAGTAAATCTACAAACAAAAATAATCAAGTTGTAAAATAAGTACCACAAAGTAAGAAAGATGAATAAAAATATATTATTAGAAGCAAATTTTCAAAAATTTTAAGCATTTGGTTCTTGTAGTTTGAACATTTGATAAGTATGAGGTATTTCCCTTTTTAAAGCAATTGGGTAAGTACTTTACTCAAAAATTGATTATCTCTGTATTTGATTTCATAAATTGTCCATGTCAAAAGGGGACGCCTTGTTGATAGGTAGGCCTAGTTGTTTTATAATTAATAGTAGAAAAAAGTAGGTACACAAATCTTTGTACAAATAGTAAAATTGTTGAATTAAGAATAATTAATCACTTATTTTGTAAATTTTTGGATTAAACAATCAGCATGATAAAATTATTGCGGATAGGAACAAATAATTTGAAGTTCTTTTTTATTTTATCCTTAAGAATGATTTCATTCAAGATAAACTACATTTTTCTGAGCTCTTTTGAAAAAATTTCTTTGAATAATATGAAATGTAAACCAGAACTTCTTTTGCGCCCAAACACACGGTAGGTACCTATATTTTTCTCTACACAAATTACTCCTCAAATATAGTATTATTTTTTATAGGTAAAGCTATATTGTTATGTTTTTGAGAAAATTCTCATTCTGTCAGAATTCATCTTCTTAAATCGAGTTATACGCATCATAAGTCCTCACTTTGTCAGTGAATTCCTTCAATCAGATTTATGAATTGACATATGTTTCTTCAGATGACATCTCTGGTTAAAATTGACCTTGCACAGTTCACATTGGAATGAATTTTTTGAATCAGGGTTGTGAATTGTAATTATGTGAGTTCTCAAACTATTTTTGCGACGAAATTTTTTTTTGCATTGATGACATTTAAATTCGATTTTTATGAAACAGTGCACCAGGGAAATATGTTCTTTCATATTACTTTTTTGAATAAACTTCCTGTGGCATATATCGCATTCAAATTGATATTTCTTTTCATCCAATTCATGTATCAATTTATGTTTCTTTAAATTACCTTTGATGGTAAATTTTCTTTCACAGAAATCACAAACAAATAAAGATAATTTATTTTTTGACGGCTTAGACTGATGAACTAGATATACGTGCCTTGTTAAATGATGTTTCTGTAGAAATTTTCTTCCACATTCATAACATTCAATGAGTAGTTCTTTTCTCAAATCTGGGCTATGCGCAAGTAAGATGTGTCTTTTCAAAGTACCCTTTTGAATAAATCCTTTTGCACAGACGTCACATTTAAATTGATATTTTTCCTTCAAATTGGATTCATGAATCAACATGTGTGTCTTCAGACTGTATTTTCGAGTAAATTCTTTCTTACATGAATTACATTGGAATGAAATTGTTTCCTGAGGCCTGTGAATTAATTTAATGTGGGTTTGTAGGGAACTTTTTAGGGTGAACTCTCTCTTACACTCGTCACATTTAAATTTATTGTTCAAATCTAGGCCAAAGCTATGAACCAATAAAATGTGTCTTCCTAGACTACTTTTCTGAGTAAATTCTCTATGACACATATTACAAATGAATAAACACTTGTTCTGCATGTCAATTGTTCAATTAATTTATTGTTGATACAATCTATCTAAATCCTTTTTTCTTCTCATTCAATCATTGGAAACATTTCTTGCTGTACAGGTAGATATGTACCGTAACTTAGAAAAATCATGAATTGATAAGTAAGTGTCAACATACCAGTTGGAGCATTTGAATTACTTCCTTGAAAGTATTTTCTTGAAGAAATTATCATTCATCAAGCAAGTATTTACTAGCCAATTCCAATATTATGAATACCTACGCTTCAACATAACTCATCTATAAATGATACCTATACTCAAAATTCATAATCGCTGAAATATTGATAGGTGTAGGTACCTACTATCAAGTTGCTCCAGGAGCCTACTTTCAAATTCTTCATGCGCAGGTTAGACTGCAAATAATGACGAGTAATCTTTGATGGAAAGGCGAGGTTGGTATCCTAGTGACAATTATAATGAAGACCAACAAAAGACAGCAGCGATTTAGGCAATCCAATAAAAATATTGGTGAACAGTAAAAACAAACGTACGGAGTACGACCAAATCTGTAATTGAAAAACACAATCAACAAAGCTATCATAATAATATCTAATTTGATTTTTGAAAGGGAGAGGTATTTGAATCAACTAGATAGTTCATAAATATTAGGTACTTACTTTCATCCTTTTGTCTCTCACTCGACTTTTCAAAAGTTTGCATGAAGCGCTAATATTGCTCGGATGCCTAGGTACCTATATCAGTAAAGTAAGTACCTATACAACAGAAAGAAATGCTTCACTTGACGTAGATTAATATTTTATAGGAACAACTCGTTTGTTTGTATTTAATAAATTAATGACGGTAGAGCCTTCAATTCTTCTAAAAGATTAAGTACGGGCGGTCGGTCCTAGAATGATGATGTAAGGTTGTGATGATTCACACCTACCCTTGAATTGAATACTTCTCGTGATATAGATTGATCAACAATATTGTGATTAAGATATTTAAATATACTTATTAAGTATTACGTTTTTTTTGTTTTTTTTTTTTCATTTTAAAGAAAATAAAGAATGGGTGGGTACTATCTATATGCTAATAGATACGCTTCTTCATAGCAAAAAATTACCAACCTTTGAAAATGTCAATTTTATTATTTTGAAGAAAAGAGACACTCGAGAAAATAATCATAAAAAGAAAAATTGAATGGTGTTTAAAATGAGTACGGCGTGGTACTTTACTACCGAATCTTGAATTTATTTGATTCTTGAGGTCGGAAAGAAAAATTTACGTCGCAGTCGCGTTCAAGTGTCAGAGGTTCGATGTTCAAAAGACACTTTCCAAAATTTTCATAAAACGTACAAAAATTCAAGGCCGTTAACCGCAGTTACAGAACGTGTAGAAAATTCTTATATGTAGGCCTACCGCATTTATATCGTTACGCGTTTATTCCTTCAAACAGTAAAGAAGAGCACATTGGATCTATAGTAATGATAATTCGAAAATGTATATATAAATCTATCGAGGATTTTCCCAAGGGCATCAGACCCTCTTTGTGAAGAGCGCGTTCTCCAAAATCGACTGTTTCGATATAAAAACATAAGTAAAAATATCCACCCGGTCACGAATTATAGTCCGGTACAAATTTCGTCGCGAAAATAAAGCCCATCGTCGATGCCCATAATATTGACGTTCAATATACTAGACGGTTAGACTATACAGAATTCTTATATACCATATAGAAACTTCCTTTTTTATAGCTAGCCGTATAAAATAGCGCGAATGAGGGAAAAAACGATGGACATAAGTTACTTATTTTTACCGCGCGACGGGCTTATTTTTTTGAATACCTACCTCGAATACCGGTATACAATCGAATAGATAGCTCTATATCAGTGAACTAATTTTATTGAATTTCATAATTCTGTTGATGAGATTATTGATAAAATGTATCTTTTCGATCTAAACTTGTTATCACACACATTTGTGTTGAAAGTTGCAAAACGATAAACAGCGAAGTTTGAAGAAACGTTATTTTCTTTCACTTATTCGACGGCGTAGGGACGCAATCACAAATCCCTGGAGTAATGTCACAATGTCTCACAAAAAAGAAGAAAACAACTCGCGAGGACGCAACAACAATTTAATATCGCTACGTCGAACGGTCACATAATTTTTACTGCATAATTTACGATATATTCTATTTTTCCGAAGGAAAATGTTTTCCCTTCACACATTCGATTATGGAGTCAATACTAGGCAGCATTTTTTTTTCTCTTTTTCACTTTGCTGAGAACACGTACTAGTAACTGAGTTTGGTTTATTTATTAGGTTGCTGTGTGGCATCGACATTTAGTGTACTAGCAAACGTTTTATGAAATTTGACGAGCGCTACATTTTTTTTTGTTCACTCAATTTTTCAAAAGGGGTACCTAGCACGATAATAATCAGTAAATTTTTTAACATACGTGATATGTAGTAGAGTACTTCGTTGAACGTGTTAAATGGAATGCGAATGAATTTTCGAACGAGAGATGTAAATTTACGATATTATTATCTTATGATTTAGTTATGAACTGCATTTTCCCGTTCCGCTAATTATTTAAAAACCTTTACGAGTTTCTGAATTCTTCTTTATTCGGTATATTCCGCACCGGTATATTTATATTTATAACCAACGCTAAATCGTCGTTGATTTATTTTCCGCTTATACAAATCATATTACGGTACCATATTGGAGTAAGTATAGCATTTCACAACAGTAGTGCTCTTCACTTTATAACGACCCAAATGTTAGGTCGGTCAACTTGCGTGAATGCTAATATCATTCATTTGACCATTGCGCGTACACAATTTATACAATGGTTCACTATTGTAGAAGCGAGGGTAATAACATGATTAATTCTACTTTAACACAACAAACCACTTAGAATATTCGAATACTTACGACCATATTGATGCACGCAGACAAAAATTTGCAGCTTTTAATTACAAAAGAACAATATTCCACTGCTTTTGTCCACCTATTGTCGTCTTATGGCGTGAGAAAGTTAGGTAGTTTTGAATTTAAAAGAGTATGATAATTTACACAAACATAGAATTAAACATAAATGCTGAATGAATCAATGAAAGTGAAAGGTAGGTAATAAGCTACTTGTATTATGTTTATCAAGTTTGCCAATTGTGGTCAATCATTGTGACGCCCTGTACAGAAACCCGGTTAAGCATGCACAAAAATCCCGTAAGGCTTAACCGGGTTTCTGTACAGGGCGTCACAATTATTGAGGTCAAATCTGGCAAACAGGTGTCTGCACAATGTATTTTGTATGGGACAGCCGTCCTTCTGCCAGAACCCTCCTCAACTGAAATCAGCGGATCTGTTGGCTATGCTATATCAATTCACCGCCGTTCAAAAACTATACCTGCAGCTATTCATCTTGGTAATGTAGGCACAGTACTGTGGCACAAAGTTAAATTTACATACATTTAGATTGACAATCAGACAAATAGTATCTCTTGCACATTATTTTGATGCATTAAGTGGGTGAATTTGGACCGGCGATCCGCCAGGAGCGTTACAGTCGGCAAAATTGAAAACAGGAGCATGACAATTTTCTAAATTTTCTCATTTTAATGTACACGGAGTAACATCAAAACAACTTGGGAACAAAGCAATTTAGGAGAAAGATGAAGGGGACAAAATTTGTGAAGTGTAAAATTTTCTACAAATCATCTTCCTTCATAAAAATTTATTTAGAACAATTTTTGAAAAACTTCCGCTTGTCACCCGCACCGCCCATCAATTTTAGGTAGTTTGCAAAATACTAACGCTGTCTAGCCCAAATTGTGATAACGCGCTACTACTACTTAATTTATGAAAATTTATGAAAATATGTAATGAGAAAAATCCGGAGAAATAGGAGCTTTGTTCCATGTATGATGAATATTTTTCTCACAATTGCGTTGAAATAGCTAATGTAGGATCCTAACCACAATCCAAAAACGCCAATATTCAAAAACTAGTAAGCCTATGATGATTAGATTTCTCATTGAAAAATCATCTTGGTCGCGCATATATCTGCATGTCAATTAGTCACCTAAAAGAAAGTGGAACGTCCTCCCAACTATCAATTTGGATAATATGCGGCAATGCAACTTTGCACGGCAGAGCAGTGCTGAAGGACAAAATTTACCGCAAGGCGCACAGACTAAAAAAAACAAATTTGGTTCTAAGCATGCGCAGAACAGAAGCATGAAGCAATACACTACTGTTAGAGTACTAGGTGCATCAGTCTGTATAGGAAAGAGTTGTTTAGCTCATGAGCGCTGCGCTGGACTCTCTGTATCTGCACTACAGATTCTACTACCTGCACTGAATCACAATCACACAACGCCATTTTGATTTGTCATTGTCATGTCATTTGCATTTTGCTCATTATTTTTGGCGGGTCATTGTGTCGTTGCTCTGCGTTGGTGACCAGAATATTCTTTAAAGATAGTGTTTTAACCAGGTTTTAACTGCGTCCATCAAGGAGAAGATGGTAGATATCTCAGCTTAAATTGTGAATATCGTTAGTCTCCTCAAACTGTATAAGTTTTTGAAGACAGTGAAGTTTGTCTCAAGTTCATTTGTTTGTGTTTACTGTTTATACTTGCCATTCAGGTACTCATCCATCATACATCATTGTGCTTGGCTGAACATTGGCTTTGTCTAACGAAAAAAGAGAAGAAGAAATAATACGGCTGAGTGAAGACTGAAGCATTCAGAATTATTTCAAGGTGATTTGAGTTTACATTTGGTTTTCATCAGAAGTCCTAGTGTTTTATGGAAGATTTAGACAGGTCTCTTTTTGAGGCAAGGGCGTTTCTGAAGAATTGAACAATTTTGGTGTTTGTGTAATTACAGCAGCGCATCTGTTGAAATGGCAGAAAGATCGTTGACCCGAGGATTGCAAAGCAACTAGAACTTCTGTTCTGGTGTTTGGAAATTTGTTGGTGTGAAAATGGCGCCGAATAATTATTGTAAGTATAGGTAGCTTAGTAGAGTTTATCTTACGACGACGTAATATCACTTCACTTATCGAAAATGAAAGTTTGGAATGGAGAAGTTCAATTTGTGAAATCTCCTAGAATTGTTTTGTGAGTAGGCTATAGCTCTCATACAAATTGTTCAGGAATACGGTACGCCCAGGAACGGTTTCTAAGTCTGAATAATTTCCTTTTATGATCCGGCTTGTCGTACCATTTTTGAAGGAATTTTTTCAAGTACCTACGAGAAGACGACGTACTCCCGTAATCTTGGCCATAACTAAGCGAATCGTATCAGCACCATTTTTTCAAGTACTTAGTTGTTAAAACCCTTCTTTTTGGCTAAAGAAACCTAGCGTAAGCGTAGACGTTTTTAAAAGATTGAGCAAACTGAGTATTCTTTTGTTTGGAGGTGAAAGTTGAGTTAAAATTTGATGCTAGACAAAAAATCAGACTTCATACCTATTCCCTCGTTAGCGATTTCCAAGCTCGAAAGTTTGAAATTATGTGTACAAGTAATTCGGATCGAGGAACGAATATTCATACTCACTAGCCAGTGTGTGAACTAACTTTTTCCAACGCTCAACAACGTTCCTTAATTGTAAGGAGCTACTCCCAGAATTGAACTGGCCAGTTCAGAAAAAAAAATTTGTTTCGTTCTGGCTGCAGTTCAAACGCGAAATTTAAACTCCGAAAACGATTTGCCGTGTAGACGGCCGTGCTTCAGTTTACTTACTCTTTGTCTAATTTCAATTTTGTTTGTTGCGATATTACCTATTCACATTTCACTTCTTAATCCGAGAACGAGAAGTTCGACGTTTGCCTAATTTGAAAATTTGTTCGTCTTTAATTCATTCCAGGATTCAATTCGGAAAATTCGTCAAATTCAAAGGAATGAACTCAACGTCATTCGACATTATTGTTTTTGTCGTCATAGACTATTCAGAACATTAAATTACGATATAGCAGTGCGCAATCCATACAACAACAAAAATGAATTTATGTTTCGTGTTTATCAGTAAGTATACCTGCTTAATGTTTAGAAAAAGGAAAAAAACATTCGATTTTGTGATAACGCATAATTGTTTCAACGAAGTTTGCTGATACCTGATGACAGCTTTGACAGATTCGTTCGGTTGCTGAAATCCATGCCCCAGAGTCGCAACTCTTAGAATTGAGAATTTTTGTTTGCTTAAAATTTTGAACATACTTAACTGGAAATGAGACATTACCTTGAGTCGATTAATTTGTTCGTTTGTTCTAGCGAAGAAATGAGAATTCGAGCGCTTATTATCATCCAAATTCTCGGACGACGTACTTACGACCCTATAATGAAAGGATTCATTTATACTTCTCATCGTTCGAAAATTTCGAAAAGACTACGGCGATATAGTGTCCAAAAATGATCGGCCTTAAGTATTTTCTGAAATTGTTTCTTCTTTGTAGTTCTCACAGAATTATTAACTCATTTTGGTCCTAACAGGATGCTATCGGTGTCTCCCTGATGCGCGTGTGGATATTCGTGGAGCTGATCTGTTTACGTGTTGACGATTTTGTTCGAGCGGTCGGATTTTAATGAAAGACGAAAACGGTTTATTGCGTTCGGTTGAATTACGATTCGGATGACGAGGATGGTTTGTTCGTGTGATGTAGATTACTGATGTATATTCGTGTACCGGCTGTGTCCAAACTAAATATCAACCCTTCCTGTGCCAATTTATATCCTACGTACTTCTTACTCCAGGAAGATAATCAGGTTAGTGGTACATTTTTACAGCCTACGAGATACGCTTATCAAATTTCTCGGGATCTCATACGAATCTCAAATTGAGGCTTGGTACGCTACAGAATTTAAATTGGTCGGAACCGCGTTTGAAGTAGTCTCGTTTGCAAAGACCTCGTTTTATTATTTTGGATCTAGGGCGATCTACGCATAAAAAACGTTTTTGATTTTTGGTACCTATACTTATCGGTAAATGAAAGTTGATGAATTAAAGTATTTTTCGGCGCGCTGTACTTTCATAAGTATAGAGCTACAGACTACGTCATGAACGCCAGATAAATGGGTGGGACGATATCGAAGAAATGAATGTATATCTACATTGACTGAAGCGTATTCCTACGATGCAATTTGTGACAGACTGAAGGAAATTTTCGGTAGATGAACACAAATTATGTTACTGTTTGATTGAGAGTTTACTGATTTCCGGAATAGCTTAAATTACGGTACCGAATGGTTATGAAGTACCTAGTCAAGTTTTTCGAATTCATTGACGATCGAAATCGTTCTTTCTATGTTATACATTGGACTTTATCTCAGTTAATTGATGATGATTGACTGTCGATTGCAGCGAATGTTTAACGAATAAATAATGGATTCAGCTCTAAAGCTATTTGTAGTCAAATGTTTCAGTGTATTTTCATAAATACCATAGAAGAAATCATTTTTGACGTGATGAGTTATTCGACGGAAAAAGTATCATCTTTCATTCAGGAAAGAGATGTACATAAAACGCTTGTGAAAGGATTTTCTTGTTTTGGTGTATTTTGAAAAAGAGAATGCACAGTTCTTGTCTTAGAGACTTTGAGAGTCAGAACCCGCGGTAAAACTATTTTTGCGGGAATGAAGTCACGTAATGTTCGTAACAAAAATAAAGGTTTGCCTTCAACAATTTTCAAGTTCAAGCAAATTTGGTTGTATCTATCTTCTTTTCTTTTTTCATTCTTTCTTCCGTAGAAGTTTGAGGTATATTTCCGTAATTTTTTTTTGCGAATTGAAAGGATTTTAAAGCCATGTCAAATTCTTCCCAAATTAAATACGAGAATTATTCCAACTGTTTCTTCTGGTGAACGTGTTATGTAATATTATTGAAAACGAATGTTTTCATCAAAGTTTTGGGTAGTACCCGTCAGTGCCGTATTTTTTCTACCTTGAACGCGTTTGAACAGATGAGCGCGAGTTGATAGAGGGGTTTTTTGTAGTAGTTTACGAATACGAATGCACTAATGTGTAAGTGCGCTTACATTTAAGGTCGTTTTTCCACTGTCCCAGATTTTGCGCACCCTTTTTCCGTGTCGTCGGATATTCAAGCTCACATTACACTACGTTCAACAAATTAAAACTTTCCGATATTTTTTTCGTTCTAAATTCAAAGTCGTTTTTCTTTTTCTAAAAATGATTCTTCTCATTTACGCCATTCCCTCCGTTTTTTGAAGGGAAATGTCACAAATTGTTGAAAAGGCCAGCGCAAAGAGGCATAAAATTTCATGCTACTCCTATCAGTTTATGACAGTAGTGCGAAGAAGATATCTTTGAAATCTGCGACAGAAAATTCTGTCCACTGAATGAGCGTTGTTTTGCGAGGGTGAAAAATAGTGAAATACCTTTAAAATATACGTAGACATAAGATTTCTTCTACTTGGAACCTATAACAGCAGAAAACCATCCATCCGTCAGTCTCGTTGGATCGTTCAAGTCCTCAACGGGTTGAACCAAGATGATAAAAGATTTTAATAATTATTGTCTAGAGTCAATTGAGTACTTACATCAATTGGCATCATGTAAGGCTGATGCGGTGTTTGTTTCTCCAAGATCTTGGTGACGCCGCTATTCTTTTTTGTGAACGTCATTAATATTTTGTAACGAGGAGAGGTTGGTGGGAGATATTGAAAGTGGGTTGATTTTTCATTGCCATCACCAGTCGAAAATTACCTATTGAAACTCCAACTCAAAAATGCAGATTTTTTACAGTTTTCTGATTTCAAGTTCATAAAGGTCTCCCACTCTCTAGTGGGCGGTGGCAGTTCAGCAATGGATAGTTAAAGAGGCTGTAGTTTGTATATTGGTGGATCTGTCAGAGGAAAAACTGGAATAAGCTGTAGCTTCAAGCACAGTTTATAAGATCGATGATATCAATTATGCCCTCATTTTGCATCTCAACCTTTGTATTCTTTGTTGGTGGAATTTCTACTGTTCCCTCCAAATTTCATTACGTAATCTTGTTATTTTTCCTTGGAAACAGCCCATTGTCTCTTGTGGACATTTTTGAGTTAATTCTTTTCTTTTTTCTTTCGTTCTCAGGCGTATTTTTACAATTGCCAAAATAAATGTTTACAAGTCTAATTGTATGGTGCTGCTGATTTATTTGCAAAAGTTTGTTGTGGGCTTCTTATGATTGTTGTGAGGTCTTGAGGAAATTGTTATGCTAATACTCATCTCCACTAATTGATAAGTTTAGGTACTGTGTGTTTGTTGAAGGTAAGGTACCAAGTTGACAGATTGCTGGGCAATCATGCGGTGACCAGATTTTGAATTAAAGCTAGCCTATAAGTGCCAGAGTCAAATATTTTTGTTTTGGTACATCTTCATGCAATTTGTTTAGATTGATGGTATTCTATCCCTTGGCTGTTGAGTTTTGGATGATGAGGAAGTGGAGCAAAACACCTATTGCTACATTGATGCATTGTGTGTAGGAATTGTAACAATTTTTTGGAGGTTCAATTCAAATTAAGCTTGAGAAAGACTTCCGAAATAAGTTTAAACTAATTAATATGTATTTGAAATTCTTTATAGGCTCAACTTCAATATTTTTCCTTCAAGAATTGAAAAATTATTCAAAATATTAGTCTTGAAGCACCTATTTTGGCGTTTTCAAAAAAATTCGAGCCATGTTTTTTAAATACAAGGATGTGTGTTAGTTCATCCTAGTCGTTGCTATTTTTCCGTGAACTCATTCTTGAGTGCAATCATTTCGATTTTTTTATACTGGCCTATATTTGCTTTCCTCGGAAGGAAATGTTTCACTCATTTCATTCATTTTTGCTCGATGTACGCCAGATTTGTTTCCCAGCACTATTCACTGTTAAGTTTACTGCTGCTCTGTCATTAGTAATGAGTGGAAAACAAAATAGAAAAATTATTGACCCTCGTTGCGTCGCCGGAAGGTGCAACATTGTGGTGATGCTTCCATATAGTAACGTGCGCGAATGATCGGTGTCGCGCGTGGCACAAATAGCGGGAGGTCATGTGTAGCACTCTGAAAATCTATTATCGCTCCGGGATACCTGACTTTCGGTGGTCCGGTTCGACGTACGTATACAGGATACGATAAAACATAGCCACATTATTTTACGAGAAAAAATCTTTGTTTTTTTTCTGTTAATATGTTAATATTGGTGTATGCGTCAATGTTCGATTTTATTGTGCTTATAGTGGAAGGTGTCATGTCCACAGCTCAACAGAGGGTTATGGATATCTTCTCGCCGCTAGGAAATTAGTAAATGTTATAACTTCTCTTACCCATCTGGTACTTTATTGAGGCAGCTGAAAATACATAAAAATGACGTGCCGCGTTAGAATAAATATTTCATGAAATTATACGTACGTATAAATTGAAAGACGACGTTACGCTGAGAGTATATTTTTGTAATTTTCGTCTCTTTTTTTCTATGATTTGTAAACATCTGCAAGTAACATGACACCACCCGAGCAAGTCACACTCGCAAGAGTTCGCGTCTATCCAATTGAATATGCGTGCCATATCTTTTGAATCGATACTAACGGGCTCCAAGTCATTTAAATTCTACGAATCTTACGATAATCTAACCAAATTGTGCACAATCGATAGAAATAATTTTTAAAAATTACATCATTGGGAGACGAAATTTAATCAGACAAATGGGGAAAAGATGGAATAAGACAAAAAGAAACCTGTGTACGAATGATGGTATAGCTCGGAAGAAAGAACAAAAAAATTAATAGGGCGTAAAATAGGGGTTGAATCGGGTCACGTTAAAATAATAAAATAATATTCGTTGTCCTCCCTCCCTCTAATACGCCTCCGTTTCCTTTTTAACCATCGTCATTGGCATCATCATCATCTCCAGCATCATCGTAGTCGTTGAGTTCAACAGTTCGAAACGATTACGACTTATATACTGTATATTGGAGAACGAGTAGAATATTTTATCGAGAGCTTATTTCCTCCTTGAAAATGTAAATATATGCAAAATACGGAGCGAGAGGCGGGACGAATTAAAAGGAAAAGATTTTGCGACGCGTCGTGTTTATATTTGGTTATTAAAATGCGTAAATTGAGACACGCGTGGAGAGATCCACCCCGAAAATTGACATTGACGCGGAGGGGTGACACGTGCTAGCGTGTAATTTCTCGTATAGAGCATTTATCGTTTATGAAAAATATGTACGCGTATGTTTGGTTTGCCCTGTAGAGAGCAACCAACTGTGTAATTATTATCGTATACATAGCTATAAATATCATTGGCATTCGTGCGAACACTATATAACTCGAAAGAAGATAGAATTGCGAAAACGATATTATTTATTAATTCGAGAGTGATGTTTGTTTTCGAATTTTCGTTTCCATTTCAGACGTCTAATTACGAACTGACAGAAAAGAAGGCCGATTATTTAATTAGCGTGCTTTCTTCATACGCCAACCTGCGTCTTGGATGCATTTAATTAACGAACGAAGTTCCAATTTATGATTAATTATTCAGCTGGCCAAAATAGGAGGTTGTGGCGCAAGTCTATACGTATGAACTAGGATAAGTGCTGTGTGTAAGCATTAGAATTACGTCAACTGGACGACAAAGCGTAACACCTTCTTTGCGTCAGTATAATTTTGATATTTAGAGAGTTTTTGTTGATTTACGATAAACTTTTCCGTGAACCTTGAATCTTCACTTGGAATGACTACCTAGATATTGGAAAACTTCTGCTATAAACTGATTACAACGTTCGTTTCTCATTTTGGTGCTCACTTATTCTGTACAAAATATTCACTCAAATAGCTGCCGAATATTGAATATGATGTTTAAAATTGTAGGTAAATTGTATCTATGTGATCCTGGTGGCGAACTTCATAGTTCGTTCTCTACTGAGATGATTTTATTGTCTTGTACTCTTTTGATGTCTAGCTCAACGATACCTTTTCTAAATCTGTGATTGGATGATCATGTGCGCCGATCTTTCGATCAATTATATTGCCATCAGTTCTTCTCTATTCAAAGGACAGGAATTATTGGAATAGGGTCGCTTGGAACGCTGAATTCATGTCCAAGAGTTTCCGGAGCCTGGTGCACTCTGGATGTAAGACCTTGCCCCCTCTTCAGAAATAGTTTCGTTGTCCTCATTGTGTCCTCTTTGTATCCTCAATAATGAAGACACAAAGAGGACATACTGAGGAAGCAGATCATGAATTTTACAAATCCTCTTTATCTCCTCAAAGTGTCCTCAATGTTATGGGTACGATGAGGAAGTAATGAGGAAACATGGTGGGTGCTGCAATATCTTCATTGTATCCTCAAAGTGTTTGTTGATCTTTTATTCATTTACTTATTTTATTGGTGGGTGTCTTCCTGTTGGAAGGTAACCCTCCGGATGTGCAATATGGGTTTCTGTTTGTCTTATTCCAAACTACAAGTAACGTGACTACAATAGCAGGCTATCACAATCGTTTGTTGATAGTGTTGCAGTAATACTTACAGAACATGACCCTACTCAACAGTCATCAAACCCGGATTGCTGTAGCAGGTTGGCCTCAACATCTTCCTTTAATAGTAATTGAAAAAACAAAGGGCTTTTCCCGCTCAGAATTTAATTTTTAACTTACAACGTTTTGTCCAAGCTTGTGGACTTTATCAAGTACAAAAACGAACTGACAATGAAAAAAACTGATCGAATACAACAAGTGTAAACTATGAATCAGAAAGAAAGTAAAAGTGATGTACATGAAATTATTTTCTGATTGCCATGGAGTTCATCTTGGAGAGACTAAACAGTTATTATCTGCTAGGATCTCTCAACATAAAACTGATCAAAATAAACAGAATGATCACACTGCTCTTGCCGTACAATCTAAAGAAATGTGTCACACCTTTAATTTCAAAAATGTAAAAGTTCTGGCTAACGAATGTAATACCCGTGAACGGAAGCTAAGAGAAGTCATCCAGATTATAAAAGGTTCCAACACCGTACACTACAAAAGGGATACGGCGAATTTTGCATCTTTATACACGCCTGTTATCAAGAATGCCAAATAATTCATGTACATCACTTTTACTTTCTTTCTGATTCATAGTTTACATTTCAAGGGTACACAGGAAGAAGGGGCTTTGTCCAAACGTAACAAGCAGGACAATTGGATCGTTTGCACCTCTCCAAAGAAACCATTTCTTCATTTTGTTACGTTTGGACAAAGCCCCTTCTTCCCTTGTACCCTTCACTTGTTGTATTTGATCAGTTTTTTTCATTGTCAGTTCGTTTTTGTACTTGATAAAGTCCACAAGCTTGGACGAAACGTTGTAAGTTATAAATTAAATTCTGTGCGGGAAAAGCCCTTTGTTTTTTCAATTGATATTTATCCTTGCACTTATAAAATCGTTTCAATTTCCTTTAATAGGTTTGTTTGTCAAATTTACATCATGCGTAAGATTTTTGATGAACAAAATAATAGAATACAAGAATACAATTCCATGACAAATTGCCGCATGAAAATTTGCCGCAAGTAATTCACCGCAGATGAAATTGACCGCACAAAAATTGACCTCGGTGGAAAATTGACCGCAAGGAAATTGACCGCCAGAAAATTCACCAAATTTTAATTCCCCCCCCCCTCCCCATAAGTTATCTTGAGCTGTGTAAGTCTGTTAGCGTTACCCAGAAGACACCGCGTGGATGTTGACTTACCTGTCTTCCAAAAAAAAATCAGCGTAAGGGCGTTGTTACTATTGAAGCAGTAATCCACTACTCAAGTTGATTGATATGAAAGGTTACCGATGCCAAATCCATCACCTATGTCTCATCCGTTCCAAAATACATGCAAAAGAATAAAAGCTGCTAGCTGTTTTACTTTTTTCTTTCCTTCAATTTTATATGAAATGGCGCTGAAATATGTAGGTACCAAAAAGAATAAGTTGAAATTATAGTACAAAATTAGTGTGTTTTATAAGCTCAACTTTTTTTTTCAACGTAGTAAATTATTCTTCACCGCGGTGAATTTAACCCTGTCTCTGCGGCAAATTTTCCCGCGGTGAACTTCAGCAGCGGTGAATTTCCTTGCGGTGAATATTCTCGCGGCCAATTATTTGCGGCAAATTCTCCTGATACCAAGAATACAAATCCTAGGTTTGTGTGTTTGATTTTTTGGAGAAACAGTTGCAGAGTTATTTCTCACAAGGAAAAGCTATAGAGCATGTAAGTCTGCCGACTTATCATGGTTTTGACGTAAAAAGATTTCTTGGTGACAATTATATTTTATGATTCATTTTCTGGAACATTATTAACCTCTCCTTGTTTTTTGCATCGGGTGATAATTTCACTGTCCATTCTCTCAATAGTTCTTTGTTGACCTCTGCAAGTTGTGATAATATACGGTTCGCTTTAATTCCTTCATTTACAACAATGAAATTGAATTAAGATGAAAAACAGTTGTTTGGATGCAAAAATTCATTCGTTCGTTTGTGTTTAACGGTTTGCATCCGGAAGAATGAAGGAGAATCAAATCTAAATTGAACTAGGCACTCCTAAAGAAGTGCCCATCAATAGACTTGAGAGGTACCTGTTAATGTATTAATATTAATTCCTATACAGACAATTTTGGTGCTGACTTTTCATTGCTACAAATCATCAGTTTTGCGACCTTGGGTCTGTTACAGTCTTTTTGCAACACCAGCAGTCGAAATAACTGATATTTATAAGTATGTCCAAGCACTGGATGGTCTTGTAAGAAGAGTCAATAGGCACCGATTTTAGCGGGAATAATTATTTGAAGATCATCTCTTGCAAGCCATGGTGTCAGGAAAAAGTTCATTGGTGTTATATTGAAGTAGAATAAATTATTCTAACCCACTCAATGCACGTAATCGAGAAAGAAAAGTATCACCGTCAATCTTACCTACTCAATTTTGCAGTCGTCACTCAAGGCTCACAATTAATATTTTGTTGCAGCACGACTTTATTTCTCAATGCCATGTGCTCTTTACAATGATCCTGCAATCCAAAAAATATCGAGTCAATTATTATTCATTTTCTACTCCCGAGGGTAGCGAATCGCTCGTCTACATTTTGACAGAAGACGCAGATATTAGGCTTAAACTTGTGAACTTTGGGCGCAATCGGGAAACAGAGCCGACCTACGCGATTGAATCAATTTAATTGTACTAATCTCGGATTTCCATTGCAATTGTTGAAACGCTCACGCTGAAATATTCTTTTTCTATTCGAGAATCTATCAAACTCCTCGAAAGTTTCTAAGGTATTCCTTACGATCGTTCATCAAAAGGATTGTCTGCAAATTATTCATTATGTCTGTCCTTATTAATGTTCCCCAACATGATCTTTATACTGTGAAATTTAAATATTTGTTCTTATTTTTGCTGAGAAAAAAGTAGATAAAATACAAGAAAGGAGGAAAGAAAAACATTTGTTTTCCTAGCAGTTTTCCAATCGATTGTAGTCACAATTATCTTATTTTTCAAGGCCTGTGTGTGAAGAAATTGAAGTGCGAAGATCAAACGTGTCTTAAATCCGTACGTCAAAATATTATGTTCAATCTGGGAACTATTTTGAATGATTTTTCAACTTTGGCAGTTAAAGATTGGATTTTATTCTTAGAAATGGTCTTTTCTGTATAATTGTGGCCTTCTCGCTAAGCACGACAATACAAGCTGCGACTGTCGAGATTTATGCGTGCGTAATTTGACTGGAAAAAGTTATAATTTAAACGTCGAGAGGCGAGACAGAGAGAACAATGACGAAAAAGAATGAATACACATTTGTATATACCTCGTTGCAATGATTTATTGATATACGTCCGGCGTTCATAGGGCTGCAAGTTATAATTAGATTAATTGCACAGTTTTGAGAAACTCGGTGAGCCTATAATGTGAAGATTACCAATGTCATACCGAGAGTGCTACGTTACGTACGATACTGAGAAGACTCGGTGGGTTTTTATTTCATTTTATTGTACGGAGCTATAATTCGAAAGATGCGCTCAGCGAAAGAGACGAGAATTTCTCTTACCGACAAATCAACAATATTGACACAAACGAGTATGTGTTTTTCACAGACTGACAGCGAAATCTAACATTTGTCGCGTGAACCGTTTGGTGCTGTTGGAGAATCTGTTACTTTTCCGCAATAAGCCTCGTTTTTTTACGAAAATACTAAAAAAATTAGGGTTTGCCGCGAGACGTGGCTGCGATAGTGTACTAGTTTTTTTTCCTTTTCGTCGTGTAGCCGAACGCAACTCGTGGAAGAATACTGTGTGATCGTATGTGTCTTTCATGCACGAAAAGTTGAACGGGAAGTTTGTCGTAGAACGTCGGAATAAGCGTAAGGTATTAATTAATGAAAGTTGTTCGTTCCCAACGGAGAAAAATTTTCTCATGTATATCCTTGAAAATTTTGATGAGGAGGAGAACTTTTGAGTAACATGTCAAAAATTCATACAGTATTGATACTGATTTTAAACTTGAATCCTACCATCATTTGTGTCAATCGACGAACATTAGCATTCGGAGAATCGATGGTGACCTCACTACCCGACGACAGCATACAATGAACAGTTGACTGAATCAAGCATTGTCGATCCCGGCTCTTAATTTCCATTCAGCAAAACTGTACCTGACTTACTTTGAGATACGGCTAGTTCGACTAGTTGTGAAAATGATGCGATAAGGAACCAGGTCTCACCTTAGGGTGGCACTGCATAGGTATTGATCAAACTATCACATTTTTTACCTGTTTGAAAAATGCTATTTAATGCCCGACTTTGTGCATCCCCAACTCATTCGAATTTCCTCAAACTGACTATTACGTCTGCTCTGATGAAATTTTTTGAGTATGTTACCGCGTTCGTACTTGGGTTGTCAGATTCCACATCTGCCTAGTACATTCATCGTCGTTCTTTGTCATGATTGCTGGAGCCAATCTTTACACCTGGATCCGTGTATCTGTTGAGCTCAATATTATGATGGGCACCAGGCTGTACTTGAAGCAAATTCTTCATCTACCTCGATCTTTCTCGAAGAATGCTTCAGCTTGCTCAACTCAAGCCTTAACGCCTCGCACTCGAGAAAGGTGTTCCGTGGCCCTATAGCAATGTGAACATTTCGGTAGCTCAATCTTCTTGTCTGCTCATAGAGATACTTGTCAAAGCAGGAATCCAGTTGACCTGAGTCTCACTTTTCCCTCGCATCAAAGATGGATACGATTTAATACAACCGTGTAGGGTATCCTCGATTGGGTGTCTTATTATTTGAATCGGTCATTTTGAAAACCACCTGAGACACAATTTTATCTTTGAATCAGAATGTCACCCTCTATCAACTGCACGACGTATTTCAAACGAAAGAAATATCAAAGGTAGCTTAATTAGTGTTTGAATAAATCGGTCATTTCGGAAATCGTCCAAATCCAATTACTCTCCATGTAGGAAGGAATCGACGGTGATTGACACTTCGCGCTTCAATATTGGCAAAGTTTGATCCAGCTACTCTTCTTGTCTTCTAAGACAGGGGTCTCCAACCTTTTTTCAGGGTGGGCCAAATTCAAATTTTCCCTCGATTGCGCGGGCCGGGCCAAGAGAGAGAGAGAGAAAAGTGAGATTTACAGATTAATATAAATGAAATTTATTGATAAAACTTAACAGCTAATATTGTAGTAAAATTCATAAGCACTCTAATGTGACTTTTGACATTGCTTGTTGCTCAAAATATGTACATAATCTGGCTCAAATTTTGTCGTTCCTATCAATAGACTCGCTTCTAAATGTTCTTCTTTTATTTTGGCCCTGTATTTCGATTTCGTGAATTTGATTCTGGAAAAGGTTTGTTCACACAAATAAGTTGAACTGAAGAGCAAGATCATTTCGCGTGCTGAATCTCTGAGATTTGGAGTGACTGAAGTTTGTTCGTGTGATTTACAGCAGGCACATATCTACCTTTACACGTACGTGGTACCTGTCTATTTACAAGGATAATTCTGAAAGTATGGAAGAGGAAAAGAAAGGAAGGAAAAAAAAAAAAGATGAGAACTAGGATACCAATAACGAAAGTGAGAAAAAGAATTACAGACATGTCCAATTTTAAAATCTTACGTGCTTGTAATTTTTTCCCTCACTTTCTTTTGCGCAGAAGTTGTTGAAGAAATTACTGTTGAAGTAGATTTCAAAGGTGAAAATGCTTGCGGAGCCGGTTCAAAAAGTTTGACGGGCCGTATCCGGCCCGCGGGCCGTAGGTTGGAGACCTCTGTCCTAAGATACTACGCATTTCAATCACACTGTTTTGAGTCGCTGTAGAATATGTATTTCTATGAACTTACTTGATTTTCAAAATGACTCATTCACTTACTGTGATTGCACCCTAATTTGGAATAAGAAAGATCGCGTCTCGAGGAATTGTAGAATTGATTCACAGTACTTTGGAGAGAAATATCAGTGCCGGCCCTACGCTCGATAAAGTAGGACGATCGCCCCAGGACTAGAGCTTTTCGAGACTTCGCTTGAAAAAGAATTAAAGAGATTTTTTCACGTATGAGCTAAAATTATATCCTCGAGTAATCGATTTGAACAGATAGGCTCTACGGTGGAGTGGTGTTTCATCATCGTGGTCATAATTGTGGCATGGTTCGTGTCCTAGAGAGCAGATGGCGGGGGAGCAAGAAGCCCCTATTTGTAGTAATCGAACGAGTGCTTCAATAATTATGCGAATCTTCAAATCGATAACTTAACCTATCCTGGCACGAAAGAACTTAATTTTTCCTATATCTTCATTCTGTATTATTATGAACGGAGTGTTCCGAGGCACTCCAAATTTAGCCTTTGGAGAGGTGGTGTTCTCAAAACCCCCGCTCTTCCAATATTGCCCAGGGTCTCGTAAATAGAAAATTTCCACTTTGTATTTGAAAATGAAAGTTGATTCCTACTACAATGAGTGAGTGAAGTGGCAAATCTTCTCATGTTTTGGTTTTTCACATAACATGATCTTGGTCTGAAGTGCATCTAGTTTCCATACAGAATCTGAATTTTTGAGGTAACCAAAAAAATACTATTGATGAAATTTATTGAATGATCATAAAAATAATATTTTGTATTTGGAGTGTGCAAGCAACAAAATTCATAAAATGTCTTGCAATTGGTGATTGATAAGGAAAGGGTGATGAATAGCACCTACAGACTAGCGCTGCCTATAATTTGCACACCCCGAGTGAGTACGTTAATTACCTATGATTTGAGAAAGGATAATGTCACACAGCGAAGGCATATTTAAAGCTACTGCTGACGCGTATGAGATGCTCTCTCCTTGAGTTTTGCGCGTATTTTTCAGATTTTCCATCAAGTATTATGGTGAACCTGATATTATTTGTTCCGCAGTAAGCTCAAATTCATCCTTTGCTCTTGCTTTCGTTTGTCATCATTTTTCTCTCCCCAACCCGTCGATTGTTATTGCTTCGCATTTTCAATTCAACCCCATTGAGGTATCAGTGATGGACTCGATTAAATTGACATTACTGTTTATAGATGCCAACACCTCTTGAAGATTGAGGAGCTTTTTCCTTCTTGTGGAACAGATATCTTTTCTCATTCTTGCTTGCATTGTTATTCTTGTGGAACATACAACAACTAAGGTGCGTTCCGTCTGGTGTGCCGTGACTCTGTCATTATACAATCGAACTGGGGTGTACTTGGTGGCGTCAAAACCAAAGATTCTGTCCTAAAACTCACAGGTTTTTTCGCATTCGTTCTGCCGGATTTGATATTATTTTTTGACGAATTTTCATGATCAAACTGGGGTGCACTTGAAGGCGTTGAAAATGTCGCTTCCATCAGCATGCGTAATGTATCAACGTTGCCGCCAGGTTCGAAATTATTGCTGGACAACATATGATCAGTGTTTGCCAAGAGTAACTGGAACATGGTACTGTCGGTAACTTCACTGAACGGATCGGGCTGGTCTTTTTTTTAATGAAAGTTTCGGACCATAGGTGAGCCACCACCACCCATTGCAATTTTGCCCTGTACATTCCTTACAGGATTTTTTCCCAGTAAAATTGAAGTTATGGATACAATCAGCCAGCAATTCCTACTGGTTGGATTAAGTTGGTCTTTTTTTTTTTTTTCTTGACATGTTTCATGTCTTTGCTCTGACCCTACCCTCATTTGAATTCTGACCTACATGTAAGAAATTGAGTCAAAACAATGGGTCAAGTAAAATGGTATAATGAAAGTTTTGTTTCTACATACTTGAAACGTAATGAAGTTCTATAATGAATTTTTGACAATGCCGGACGTTTTGCTTCTGCATACAAATGTAATGAAGTTTCGTTATAATTTTCTTTAAATGAAAGCTTCTGACCCATAGATGAGCCATCACCTACTGCAATTTCGCTACATTTTTTCTTGGTAAAATTGAAGACCCAACTACAAAGATTATCATATTACAATATAGGCCTAGATGAAATTATTATGTTAGTATATAAGTTTTCAAACTATGATTTGGAAAACGCGACTTGGCCTTCAACAGAGTTTTTACGTTTCAATTGGTGCTCAAATCTGCAAAATTTCAAGTTGTACTCAATATCAATGATACTCGTACTTTGTGAAGAGACTTTCACGTTGTAACATTCTTCTTGTTGCTCCAAATCATCAAAATTTTAGATTGTAACTATCTCTATGTTGATGCTAGTGGTCTGTCGAGCGTGTACCGTTCCTGTCTATTAAATAAACAAGCATAAAGTCGCTTAATTCTTATGTACTTCTATGTATGTTGACCAACTTTCTCTAAAATTGTAAGTACTGAGAATAATGTATCGCTGACGAGTGATGGTTTACATTCACCTACTGCAATTGAAAGCGTATTTGTCAAACTAAATAACTTATTAAAGCAGATCGAAAGAATGATTGACACACTACGAAAAACGTTCGATTTTTTTTGCCTCCTCTCGACAGGTCGCTTCAGCGAAAATGTTGACTCTTACCTATTTTTTTTCTCCTGTTTTTTTTTTGTGTTCTTCGTACATCCTGTGTACGTAAACTTCGTGTACAGCACTTTATTCATAAATCTGCTAACTTGTTAATGAATTAAAGAAAGACATGATAACTGTTTAATAATTCTAACTTATACACGTAGTGCTCGCGAATTCCATTCAGTGATGTAGTAATTTCGTGGAATGACTGGCATCAATCAACATACGTACATCGTCGTTGAAATGCGAAACTATATACCGATTTCGATCGCTGAAAAAAAAGAAACAGTGTGCCAATACTATTTGTTTGCTTGATGATAAAAAATTATAAATGGAAAAAAAAAGAGAGCGAAAAAAACCAGCTATAAAAGCCAAAAGAGGATGCAGAGCCATTAATCAAATAGTGGTCTTAGCTAATTCTCGTCATCGTTGAGGCGCGTTCATCATTTTTCGTAATGGTCGTCGTTGTTGTCCATATCGTCGATTTCGGACCACACAAAGACGCGCAGACGGAGACTGTGCGTGGTAGCGCCGGGCGCCAATATCTTCTTACCTGTTTCGTATTAATATGCTGTAAAAGCAAGATACGCGCATAATAGCGACAAAAAATACTGAAAAAAAACATACATAACTTTCCGAAAGACGTACAACCATACGCCTGTAAAATTTCCAGCAGCCGGTATAGATCTCCAAATCTACTTTTTCAATGAGCATTCCGTTACCGTGTATACGATCGTTATTTTTTCCTCTTATACTTTATTCCACGAGCGATGCTCACAACGGTAGTGGTTTTTTAATATCTTCATATTATTATTTTAATTCTCGGATTGACGAATTCGCTGAAACGGTCAAAATATCATCGCTGTAGTGGGGAATGACGAGATCGAGTAAAATAATAAGTAACGTATATCCTTCGACTTCTGAGAACGTACGTATAAAGAAGGAAGGACGAATGCTCGTTCTCAGTGCCCGCTGTCAAGACGTGTGTGTATGTAGACGGTAACACCTGAATTAAAAACTAGAAAGATAAATGCGGACGAGGAGATACGTAGTGGAAATGGAAAAACGCAAAGGGTGTAACTCGTTTTATCTATAAATCAACAAAACGAACGATTTACGAATCTTTAGGGAAATTGGAAAAATCTACGCTTTTCGTCTTGAATAAGAAAGAAAGAAAGAAGAAAAAAAGAAGGGATTATGAAAAAAGACTTATCTGTATGGAGTGTTGGTATCGCCCGAAGCCTCGGGGGCGATGGATAAGAAAAACGACGAACGATGGATATCACATTCGCGTCAACGCGTTCTTCTCCTATGAGACAAAAATAAAACATCGTTCTAAGTAAAGTCCGTGCTTGGTTTTCAGTACGGAGTGGACATCCGATGTGTACCCATTCGGTGGCAGTAAATCCATTTATCGATGGACATCAACGAGCCCAAAACGAAAATGTAGATACTCTGCGATAACTTACTCCATTATTATCCTTGTCGACGTCTCTAGCGTCTTCATTTCAATTTCTGCTCGTTTACAGCCTTCGTCTATAAGCACTGGTTCACCTTTTAGGCCGGTAAATAACCACCTTACGCGTACATTTTGGCCTATGCACGCATCTCATTGTTCTTCTGTCTTTTATTTCGAAAACTATAGCGAAATTTTAGAACGATTGATGACACTTCGCATTTGGGGCAACAAAGAGCTTCACTCTTCATGTTTAACTTCTGAGGAGGAGGAATCTCGAGTTCTCCGCTTGAAAACGTCAAATCAGGAGTGATGAAATGAATTTTTCTGTGCGAAGATGTGCGAAAAAAGAGCTTGTAAGAAAGATATCAGGTTGATAAAGGTTCCGAATTGCATGAAAATTCACTACGACGGGCAAATTCAAATTTCATTGATATAATAATGTTAAAAAGAATAAAGTACTCCTTCAATCTGACCTACCAATGACTCCATCTGCCCCATGTGTCAATTTTTAAGTTTATGAATAAAATTATAAGAAATTGAAAAAATAGTAGAAGTTATTAGATATGGATTAGCTAACCATGATGAAAACTTCAATGAGATATTGTAGACTCTGTAACAAAACAACTATACATTCTATTACAGAGAAAGACATTGAGTACACTCTAGAAAAAGAAGTTAGAACATGTACTCACTGTAAAATCACCCTTGGTAGAGTAGTAAGTAATGAAGATAAAATCACAGTTGTTTGTTATAAATGTAAAGAAGAAACCTGGCATTTTAAAGGAAATTGGCATAATCAGTGTACAATATGTGGAAATTTTAGGAAAATAGGATTCTTGCATTAAAATTTTTGTACATGTTGAATAGAGTGAAGTACTCCTTCAGCCTGACATCATGAGAAGAATGTTAAATTTGAATTTTAGAATTTAGTGAACATTCTCACTCCTAGAAGTAAAGATTAGGTCAATTTTCTTTATCAAATAAAGTTGATCTGTTATCAACTGTTCATGTTCATACAAATTGTAATCATAAACCTATAAGAAATAGAGTCAGAAATTACAGAAGCAGCAATTTTCCAGAAAATCCACTAGATATAAGTGAAAAATGGAAAAGAGTCAATCTAAATGAATCAGATAAGAATTACAGAAATAAAAATGTAGAATAATATTTTATCTTTATTTTCAATATTATGAATATAAATTCCACCTAGGAAATAATATTTGGCAATGATTTATAGATTAATTCAAAGAACAATAATTGAAAATATTTCGAATTTGAGGTTGTTAAATAGTTATCATTTTATTTTTTATATCTTTATTATCTATGAGAGCACACATACTGATAATTTACTCAGAACTCACATCTGCACCTATAAGTATTGTAGTGAAGTACAGAATGCGACCTAGTTGACCAAAAGACATTAGCATTATCATGTATGTATGTCATTCAGTGATTATTTTCCTTTGCAAGAATCGACGTAACGTACGTTCTAAAATAGAATTCCCGTTTTTGACATGTTCATGTCTTTTCTCTACCCCTTAAATCTCGGAGATGCGTACGGGCGTACGGGCGTCCGGCCATGACCTTGGGACTTGGAAAATTTTCAACGTCGATCCTCAGCCCTACCCCTGATTTCAGAATTTGCGTCCGGGCGTCTGTACAATTCTCTAGTATAATAAATAGTATTATGCAGTTTGTGAATGGTATTATACTATCATAAAGATACGTACAGTATACTGGAGCTGAACTAGATGAGGATCCCTTGTATTGTACTAGTTTTATTCTAGCTTTAAACTAGGATTATACTAGTTTTGAACAAGACATGCTTTATACTAGGTCTAGGAATCCTGTATACTGTATCAAAGCAATTAGACCCCCTTCTTGGTCTAGTACAAGTCTAATTTTGAATAGAATCCAAAGAAATTGGTTTATAGTAGCTTTATGATAGTTATTCTGCCCTTGAACTAGACATAATAGACATAAAAGACACCCCCCCCCCCCATCTCTTTCCCAGTTTATATACTAGGTTTATACTAGCTTTATGTTGGCTCCGCCCCTTCAATGAGCTACATATGCAACGCTTCAATTCTCCAGTATAATAAATAGTACAATTATACAGTTTGTGACCTATACTAGGAATATACTAGTCTTGAACCAGACTCACACTAGACCAAAGGGGACGAAAATACCTCAAAGTAGACTTAAACTAGACCATGAAGAGGACGAACGAGCGGAGCGAGTGAGTCCCCGAAAGCAGCTAGCCTAAAATATTCTAAAGTAGAAATATACCAGACCAAGAAAGGAGTTGACCAAAAGCTATCAGCCTAGAGCAGACTTATACAGTGAGCCCTCCAAAAGCCATTAGCCAAAAATATTCTAAAGTAGGCTTATACTAGACCACGAAGGGGGCGAACGAGCGGAGCATGCTACCTTATAGAAGACATGAAACATGATCTTTATTAATTTGGCTACGCCAGAAAATCTTTTTTTTTTTTTTTTTTGTATGCAATTCCGCAAACGGGTCATCAGCTCGTTTTAACATGGTTATATATTACATGACTTATAATCACAATTAGAGAAATTAGAAAAAGTAAGTAGAAGGAAGGTATCTGAGGGAATTGGAGATGATTCCAGAGTTGTTGTATAGTCCGGAAGTTATACATGAGGGAACGTTGATTTTGGAGGATGGGACATGAGATAACGTTGAGGGAGGAACCACGGCCACCTCTACTATCAGGCCGAACAACTGTATATTTGGCAACACGGCGTTCCGTCCGTGTAAAATGAATTTATCTGGTGTTCACAGTACCTAACTGCATAGATAACGTTCGTAAAGTGATTGAATTTTCGTTTTTATTTTGTGAATGCATGGTCGAAGGATTTGTCACTCGCAAACCATCATCTTAAACATTCAAGGTATGTGAAATATGACTTCAGTTTCTGAATTTAATAGTTCATTATTGAAGTAAATGAGAGAAAATCAGTACTAAGATAATATTTTCTCGTTGCCGTACATTCGCTAAACCCTCTACCTCTCACTGCACTGATAAGATTATAGATGTTCATTTTTAATTTCAGAATGCCAGACAGGTGTTCTGTAACAAATTGCAAAAGTAATTACGATAATGCGGGTAAGTATGTGTCCGTATTTCAATTTCCAAAAAATGAAGAAGAAAGGAAAGTGTGGCTGCGAAAAATTCCTCGAAAAGATTGGTTACCCGGACCATCGGCAAGAGTTTGTGAGCTCCATTTTGCGCCACGGTACGTTTCAAAATTTATAGAGTTTGTAGATTCGAGTGGAAATAAAAAAACTTTCCCGCGGACACGCGCTCTGCTGCTGCCAGGAGCGGTTCCGACTATTTTCAATGATGTGCCGGCGTATCTATCCAAGAGACCGGCGTGTGAGCGGACCGACCCCGAGAAACGGCGTAAAATTATAGAAATGCGCGAAGAAGAAGTTCGCAGACAAGTTGCCGAAGAAGCTCGATTGAAGAAACTGATTCGAAATTATGATGAGCTTGTAAATTCCTTTCGTAATCACGTTTGTATCAATAATGATGGAGAAACTTCGTGGAAATTCAATATCACGAATGATTTATTTATCGCGTATAAAATGGATTGGACCGATGTTCCAAAAATTACCGTTTCTGTAAGAATTGATTGTAATCTTCATGTCATTGTGTACTTGAATGGATTCCAGGTTCCATCTACTGAATTGAACTCTACAATCGGCACGCATAATACTTTATTAACGCAATGGTCACATTTTGAAAAACTGCTACAGTTTTACGACTCCAAGTCCTCCACTTCTGAATCTTCGCTTCTCTTTTTACAGACAACTGTTGCATCCTGTTTGACTGAAATCTGCGATCGTTTACAGGAAGATGAAGAAAAATTCAAGAAATTGAGATTTCTAGCCGAGCAGTTTGAACTGGCTTTTTGTGATAACAAGAACGCTATTCGATATACTCCGAACATGATGGTAAATTCGTTTATGATCCATATGCTTTCCCCTGCGTGTTATGACGGATTACGAGAAAATTCGCTTTTAACGTTACCCCATCCGAACAGGTTGATCCAACTTACACAGAAATTTGGTGTTTCAGTAGATGATAAAAATAATGAGCATTTTTTGAGATTGAAAAATGGTACGTTGGAAGAACGCGAGAAGTTCATTGTTTTACAGTTAGATGAAATTTATGTTAAAAAGAAAATTGATTACAAAAATGGCAAATTGTACGGTTTTGCAGAGAATATTAGTAAATTAGACGCTGCCCGAACAATCGTGGCTGTCCTCATTTCATCAGCTTTTGGGAACTTCAAAGACGTAGTGTCATTGACACCCGTTGTTGAATTGAAGGCCGACCACCTGACTAGTATTGTAAAGGATGCTCGTTCAGTGGTGAGAGAGTGCGGGTTTAAAATTGTAATTATCATTGCAGATAATAACAAAGTGAACCAAAAATTGTTCAAGAATATCTGCGGTGATAATTATCATGTCGAATTTGGTGATGGTATCATTACTCTTTGTACTAACGATAGCGTTCATATTGCTAAATGCATACGTAACAACTGGCTCAACCAAAAAGATGAGGATAAGACATTTTGTTATCCTCATTTCGACGATTTTTCGCGTATTTGTTTTGCAAAATTTTCAGTTTTACGTGCCATATATTCGAAAGAATCGGGGATGCTGATAAAATCAGCGCCCAGATTGAATTATAAAACTGTTTACCCAAGTACGATTGAGCGACAGAAAGTGTCTCTAGCGCTGAATATTTGGCACGAATCAACAATAGCTGCTGTGAAAGAGCACAACAATAATTATGAAAATGATGAAACTGCTTTATTTTTAGAAATTATTTCAAAATGGTGGAACATCATGAACGTGAAAAATCGATTTCTGCATAAAATCAAACGAAACGACGACCAGAAACCTTTCGATTCTACTTCGGATAATCGTTTAATTTTTTTAGAACGTTTTCTTGAGTGGTTGAATGTGTGGAAACCTGTGTTGAAGAATGGCGGATTCCTCACCCACGAAACATTTTCAGCTCTTGAACGACAAACGACGGTAATGGTTCGGTTCATTAAGTACGCACTCACTGAATTGAAAATACCCTACGTTTTACCAGGAAAAATACAAACAGACTTATTGGAAAAGAGATTCGGGCAATATCGAAGTTTATGTGGAAATAATTATAATATATCTGTAACTCAGGTGTGTTCCTGTATTAACTAACATTGGTGGTGGTATTCACGGCCAGGAAGTATTGCATGTATTTCTATGTTGTAGCTTTGTTCGTGACTAACATACATGTGTGTAGTGCTTTGTGACTAAAGCTCGCAATTCTTGTCAGCGGTGATGAGATTGAAAATTTTGGTAAAATTATAAAAAAAAAATATATGTAAATTATAGATTACAAATTTTGCCATTTTTGGCATTTTCCGACACATTTCTCCCCTTGCCACTGAGAAAAAACTATCGTAAATTTGACTAAGAACATAAGTATACCCGGCCCAATCGCGAGGTCAACATAAATAAGCATTTTCAGTAATATTTACTGTAATTTAGTTTTAAGTATTAATTACTACTTTTTTTTTGTTAGAGTTATTCTTCAATTGGACCGACTTTACTATATTTTTGGTTAAAAGTATTACCAAAATTTTTCTCAGGGTATTACGTGCCCATGATGGCAAACTGTACCAACAAAATGTCGGAGAATCCGTGTTCTACATACTCTACCTTGAAAACGACGTTTTCTATGGTAACGTAAGTGGAAGGGAAAATTAATAATTAAGAAAATGAAAACAAAATATCTATAAGCGTATTAATACACAAAGTATAAAATTTACCATACTCGTTTTATTTTCATTTGTCAATTTTCCCTTGTACTTTACAGCAGCCCTGTGCTTTTTTTGATCTTAAACCTACTGTATTCTGTCGAAAAACGAAATTTCAGAATGAGGAAATTTTTGTTCCCACGATCATTGAAGAAGAATCAACAGTTGAGCCCCGGTTGAGCCTACATTGACTCATCTGAGTGATTTCAGACCACTGTATGTCATAAAGTATAGTGACTGCGTCTTAAACCTTTGAGTATGCAAAGTAGATTTTAAATTCATGTGCATTAGAAAGTAGACGTTGAATTCATGTGTAGGTATAGTCGCATGAAGCTCATGTTTTTGGGTGAAAAGGGCGGAAAAAGTTCGTCTCACTCTAATTACTTATGTGTATGTTTATAGGTACTAGAGGCCGAAAAGAAACTACGAGTTAGTAGTTTACTGGGTTTAAAATCGGCACGGTATGGGCGTATTTCTTATTCATTCGATACGCTCGATGATCTGATGATGAAAGATTCTGATGAAGTAGATGTTGATCTTGAAATTTATAATGACTTCTTTGACGATTTTGAATTTGAGAATAATGAATTCCCAGATTCCGGTGTTATTTTCGTATCTGGTCATGTATCTTTTAAATTGAAAGGAAAAGTAAGTTGTGAAGCCTGCCTCAAGATTTTCCATTCCGATGAGCCGTTTGAAGACAAATATTGTGACGACATTAACAGAGGAGGATTATCTGTTCCTTCAAATATTTGTCTTGCATTAGGTAAACTCGCAATTCATGTAATGCAGCAATTGATTTCAGAAACATACGAAAGTCATTTTGTAAAAAGTAGGAATCATAGAAAATTATTGATGTCTCTGATGGAAGAGGCTCTGCTTTTCTTCGATAATACCGACGAAAAGTGCGAAGTTTGTGAAACTCCCCGTACAAATGTATACAAAAGAGCTTTCAAGATTTTCGCAAATATTTTGCTAAATAATTATCGGAAATGTAAAACTGATTGTATTGATAGCACGAAGAGTAACGGTACTTCAAAAAAAGAAGATCACGTCAAAGGGATTGGGAAAGAAAGGAAAATGAAGACACTCGAAAAATGAATTTATACTCATGTCTTTGAAAATTACTCATTTTGATTGTTTCTATCGAACTACATTCGAAAATAAAATGTATACTTATGTCTTCGAAAATAATCATTAAATTTTTTTAATCGTTTCTATCAGATATTTTTTCATCCGCAAATTCCACCTTCTTAAAATGAGTCGTAACTAGAAAATTGAAATGAAAATGAAAAATAATAGCTCGTTTAATCTCAAGTTTACAGCAGCAGTTTTCGTTCTTTTGCCGACAAAGATTTATTATTTCTGTTTTTGCCTCTTTTCGCCTGAAACTCAAAACTTGAATAATGTACAGATGAGGTGGTCATGCTCGCGAACCACTATCTAGTATAATACGTGAAAATCGAAAGTTGTACATCTTTATTCGTCACAACAAGAACAATAAGCGCCAGAAATGTAAATTTTATAGTATGTGAGTGAAAGATAAATTTATGGGCAAAAAAATTCACCCCTTGTTAATTTTTGATTAACACGATAGTTTTTGAGAAAACTGCGAATTACTGAAAAGTTCCTCATAATAGGCATACTTGAACGTGTATCACGTAATCAAATCTCGGACGGCTACGATCAGCTGTTCGCAACGTTGTCATGTTGAGTTGTTCGGCCTGATAGTAGAGGTGGCCGTGGAGGAACGTTATATAGTGGCTCGTACCTTCGAGGAAAAAATCATTCTAATGAGAAGAGATGTTGAACTGTGAGATTGTTGGAATGACTGTAGTTACATGACGGAGGAGAGTGAAGACGGAGGTAGAAGGAGGTCAGAGTGAGTGAGTCGGATATGTCCGAGGGCGAAAATCAGTCAGGATTGGCCGAATGTTATTGCCTGTTGGTTTACTATGGGCGTTAGCTTCACACACTTCAATTTTTCTCTGATATTTCATGGACGGTCTGGTTTCATTTCCTTGTCCTGCTCGTCTGACTCTACCTGTTTGTACACGCCCAGTAAAACGATTTGAAAATTGACGTTGTCCCTGTCTTCCTCTCATGAATGATTGACCTCTCATCTCAGTGTTCTGTTTCCACTTATTGTTTACTGAATTGTTTTGGAATGGGTAATCCTCAGCAACATGTCCAGCATTTTGCTGACACTTGTAACTCGTAGCATTTTCGTTTGTAGGTACAATCGTTAGCCGCATGTTTATATACTTTCTGCATGAAAAACAATGAGTCGAAGGTTTGAAATATCCTGTCCTATTAGTACTTCTTTCTGGCGAGAGTTTCTTTTTGAGAATAGGAAGGTTTTTGATTGATCTTAGTTTGTTACAAACGCTAGTATTTCTGAAGGTTGTATACTGATGAATGAGCTGGGTTAGAAAAGTTTGTATGAGGGTGGAGTTCTTGGCCACTCGATCAACGTTTTCATGTTCAGGGACACTGGTGTAACCTGAAATCCAGATGAAGGTGACTGATTTGATACAGGTTAGCGTGTGGAGAATGACGTGAATGCGTTGAGTAATGGGGTTATTTGAATAAGGGTCTTAGAGAGACACGAGGAACAGAAATGAGTCAAATAGTAGGATATAGTTGAGTCCGGTAGGACGTTGAGTAAGAGATGAAAGACAAGAGCGAATAGCGCTCAACTCAGCTGTAAAATCGGAGGCAAAGTTCCTTGCAGAGTTCCTTGAGCGATAGGTTGTATTTTTATACTGGATGAAGTATAGGTGCATAGCCTGTTTTATTTTTTCTTTTGAAGTCATCAATGTGAAATATTATATGTTCGGGGAATTCTGTTATAGAATTAGAGGAATGATTGTGACGCGCAGAAAGGGTAATTTCTGTTGGTCATGACTCATGAGGGGTGAGGGCGCTGTTAGTAAACGTGCCCAGGGGCGAATTACACCTAAAGACGGTGCTGCGCGATATTGTTTGATTTTGGAATATTAGTGAGATCGAATCTGATAGTCGGAGGATTTTTGATACTTGAAAGATTCTGAAGTTTGGTCGACGAAAGATCTCTGGGGAGTCTATGAGGTTGAACACGTCTGTATTGATCTATTCTTAAGTTAGGACCTTGAATGCTGAAGAAATTTCAAAGAAATGAGGAAATCGTCTCGTGAACTAGTTAATGACTTTCAGATCAATTTTTCAGATGTTTCCTATTTTTGTTCTGATACCTCTTTCCCCTCCCACTTCCTGGTTTTGCGGTTCATGTCCTTTTGACCATGATCTTGAGAATTGGCGCTATAAGTATCAAAAAAACAAAAATGAAAATATGCTGAGCGCAAGATCCCTAAGGTTTTGTTTTAGTAATCGTTCTTTACTGTAAATATTCAAAATTAGGGATGATCGGTGGAGATACACGATTCATTACCGTGGTGAAATTCTTAAATTAGTTCTGATTTTTGAATCTGAAGTTTACTCATAGAATTGAGGAAACAGTTTGATCATATTCATAAACCTTAGTGACATTTCTGTTTTTTTATCATTTTCGATACTTGTGTAAGGTACCAACTTTCGTGCTTTGGAAGTTACAAAATTTGCGATGATAATGTGTGCTAATTCAACCCCGCATTTAAAACTATCAGTAAGTATTGAAAAAATGAGAGAGAAAACTTTTCGTACCGATTTTATGCCGCTTAAGGCGCGAAATTAAGTGTTTAACGAGTTGCTGATGCGTTGTCGAAAAAATGTATTATGATAGGAAGGGTTGTCTCTTCTCTTCCTTCATCGCTCGAAGGCTTATCATAACTCCGTATTTAACTGTTTTCATTTCCACCATGTCGTATAGTGACTTTTTTTTTTTTATTGACGAATATGTTCGAAAGGTTGGACGTATGAAAAAAGCAGCTGTTTTTTTTGAAACTCAATTTAAGACCCACGCCCGATGATTAATCGAATTTTAAATTTACCCTGTGCACCCTTGTCGAAGGAATTTAAAAAGTTTCATTTCTCGTCATTCACAATTGAGCAATAATACGCTCTTCGTCTTAATCTATTCAATCCGTTTTTTTTCCTATCCCCATTATTATTATTAATAAAATCACGCAATTTACAGCTCGGCTAATGTGCAAAATTCGAACGCGTAATGTTCACGAGAAAGGAAAGAAAACAAAAAATAAAGAATGTCAGATTCGCGGGATAAAACGTCTTCCGCAATAAATTGATTAACATTTTTAAGAAAAACGACATTCGTCCAGGATAAGTTTACGGATCGTGATCTAGAAAATTAATTACAAAATTATACGGAGTACTCGCAAAATTGATAGTGAAAGAATAATTAATTAGTAATGGAAAAGGCGAAATTATTATGCTGAGCAAAGATAGAAGAAGGAGAAAAAAAAATTGGAGCACACGCAGTGGTAAATAATAGAAGGAAAAAGAAAAAAGTATAACTATTATTACAAAAAGTAGTTCTCCGTATATAAGAATTATTTCAACGCGGACGAAGGTCTTAGATTTAATTAAATATCGACTGAGGGAAACAAGGAAAATCACGCAATTGTCAAGTTTTTAATTACTTTTCTGCTGCATCTTATTTTTTGATTATCAAACTATTTCCACTATGACTAATCGTTATAAAAAATTATCATTTCCAATTTTATACGTGTAGCGAATTTTTTTTTCTGAATTTCGTGGAAACGCATCATTTTCTAGGAGCACAAGGTTTTTATGAAAAATTATCCTTGTTGAGTAGCCCAGTTTCTTTCGCTATTGGGTTTTCTTTTTCTAAAATGTAAAGCTGCATCAATGCTTTTGATAATGTGTGATCCAATGTGGAGAGTATATTCCGTAGATCTTGATAATTTGATTTGCTAGTGCTTCTTTGAGATATTGCACTCAGCTCAATCAACTGCAACCTAACATTTAAGTCGATACTATGACATATTGACTCACTAGAACATGACCTTGTCGACAAAGCTGCTCTCAATTAAATCTCCTTTTTCCAAAAAATATTTCCGTTCTTTTAATTATTCAACAATGGTTGTAACTTCTGGAAATCTATCATAAAAATTCCACCCTGGTCCACCTCTAACGGAAGTTCAATAAGAACAGAAATTATCTTTGGGAAAAATTCCCAACATGTCTGAGGTGCTCAATCGAGTATAAGTTCTACTACTCTTCATCTTCAAGGGTTCAAGTCAGAATTAGAAGTTCTGAATATCAAGAGACTGTTGAAAAATTTTTTTTTAGTAGCAGGGTGACCAGATTTTTTCTGCGACAGGAGAGTTTCTGATGAACCAATAAGAAAAAAGTCAGCAGATTTTAGCCTCGAATGAAAAGAATGAATGCAACACCTGAACGCTTGAAGAAGAGTTCAAAGAGAATGACCATTTTCAAAAAGAATATTTCTCGAGTGATTTTGGGCAAAAAAAAAATACAATAGGAGAGCTTCTAAGGAGTATATCTGGTCACCCTGTGAGTACGTTTTCCCAACAATCAAATTTTCGTACTTATTCTGGCAAAGAAAAATTCCGAATGTTTTTGGAGAAGAGAATTGTGTTGAAAAAATTTAGGCATCATTATTATTGAAACAATTTTGGAAAATTTGCAGGATTGTTGTAAAACAGATGCGTTAGGTGCTTCAAAAAATATTATCTTGAGTCGGATTGGAGTCAATTGCTATTTCTTCAGTCACGATGATTGTTGTAAAACAGATGCGTTACGTGCTTCAAAAAATATTATCTTGAGTCGGATTGGAGTCAATTGCTATTTCTTCAGTCACGTTATGCATAATTATTCAATGACGAATTACGTAGTCAATGCAGGGTGACCAGATTTTTCCTACAACGGAAGAGTATTCGATCAAAAACGGAAGAGTATTCGATCAAAAACGTATCTGTTAGCATTATTAATCGAATGAACAGCTCAGTCTGCAAAGGGTACTCAGACGACAGCAAAAACGCATGAATAGTTGAACAAAATTAAGCAGGCAAACGTATTTGTATTTTGCAATGTAGGGAAAAGAGGTGTATCGCAGTTGTGTAGAACGAAGTGTAGAACATGCTAGCGATCAAACACCCAAGCAACCTAGCTGCGTTAGAAAAAGAGAAAGGCAAGCTGCGTAACTGCAGAGTCAGCAGCGTAGGTTAGGGTAGGTAGAAAATGACATGCGCATCAGCAACCGGACTCAGAACCAAGTTCAATGCTCCGAACGTACGACACACTCACACACACTGATGATACGTTCACGGACGATGCGGCGGCCATTATGATCGTGTAACTGCGCTGGCGCGCTGGTATGAAAACCGCGCTAAAACGGTAGTTGGGCTGCGGCCAGTTCATTTTCTTTTCGTTCGACGCGTCCTTCGAGTCTCCAACCTTCGCAATATTTCGTGCGTTGTGGTCTTATTTCACAAAATTTCTTGCAGTTTTTCCCTATTCTGTTTGTTTTACTTCTCATTTTTCTGTTCGTTTTTCTTTCGTTTCATTTTTTTGATCATCAGTATCGTCGTGTATTGCAATCGTTTTATTCGCTGTTGAACTAGTTTCGTCCTTGTTCATTCGTTTTCCTTCTCTCGTTCTCTCCCTTACTTTCGTCGCAATGTATCTGGAGTACCAATCACTGTGTTTAAGTACGTTGTTTGAAATGTTTGGAAATCATCGTCGGTAAGTGTTGTCGCATCTTAAACTTGGTCTTCATCGTTTGACTCTCTTACTCCGCTAATTTGTATCGCTGGTGTCCAGCTTGTTACTCATTTGATGATATTTCACAAGATTCTGTGTGGCGTTTACCTGTTGGTCAGTAGAATGAATTATTGTGTTGGTATTACGTTTTCAGAGGTAGATCGGAGCTCATCTACAAGCGCAGAGAGTATCTCGTTATGAGTCGATGTCGATGTATTTGCGTGTTCCCTTCCCCTCCTCGCGTTGTTGGTCTACGGCACAAGATGAGAGAAAGAACATTGGGGGAATTTACGGATACAAAGACACGCAAGTGTAATACAATCATACTTTTGTGATGAAAATCTCATGTAAATTTCTGTTATTTCAGTGAGAAATGTCGTCGAATCGAATCAGTACGCGACCTTGATTGAAACGCTGAGCAAGCTTCTGTTATTTCAGTGAGAAATTTCGAATCGAAACAGTACGCGACCTTGATCGAAACGCTGAGCAAGCTAATGCTGTAGTTGCTGATGAGAACAAATCACCGATTACAATTGGAGTACCGAAGTACCGTGAGTGAATAGCGATAGTAGAAGTACCTCTATTAGTTCGATTGTACCGATCAACCGTCGCGTGTAGGATGTGAATAATATTGAATATTTTGCTTTGTTTCGTATCGTTATATTGCAATTGAACATTCGAGTAACCTTCGTCAATGATTCACAACGGTTAAAGAATCTTTTTTTCTGGGTGGAAACTAACCACTTCTTGATCTGTTTAAAATCGAAGTAAATTTGTAGCTCGTATCGATCAACCGTGGCGTGTAGGATTTGAATAATATCGAGTATTCCCCCCGTTCTGTATCGTCTTGTTGCAATTGAACTTTGGAGTAACCTTTGTTAATAATTCACAACAGTGAAAAAATCATTATTTCTCAATTTACTCTTCGTGAAAACCAACCAAATGATCTGTTGAAATCGGAATAAATTAGTAGCTTGTATCGATCAACCGTGGCGTGTAGGATTTGAATAATATCGAGTATTCCCCCCGTTCTGTTGCAATTGAACTTCCAAGTAACCTTTGTCAGTGATTCACAACGGCTAACAAACCTCGTTCTCGCGATTTACTTCTCTGTAAAAACGAAAGAAGTGTTCTTGAAATCGAGATAGGTAGATCAGTAGCAATGATCAGACCACCTGTATTGGCTCGTATCGATCAGCCGTCGCGTGTAAGTAGGGTTTTGTTCAAGTATTATCGAGTGGGTATTTGCCTTGGTTTGCATCGTCATACTATTGCAATTATTAAACATTGGAGTGTTCTTTGTCGCGGTAGCCCACTTCATAACGGGTCAAAAATTTTTCTCTCATTGCGACTTGCTCTTCACGAAAACGAACGAAAAAGTTCCGACAATGAAACTTATGAATTATGAAATGTGATCGATGATGCCCATCCATTCAGATGTAAGGAGAAACAAATATTTGTCCTTGGTACACGGAGTGTTGATGATTTGGTGAGAGAAAAGAACGTAGGTGCGAGGTGAACGATGCTGATGGAAGTGAGAGAGTGTAAGTAGTGGATTTGAATAAAAAATATACTCCGATGCTCCGGGGAACTCTTGATGCTACTGTGTATTTTCCCGGCTGTTTTCGAGCGCAACGTTCCTCTTCTCTCGTGAGCAATTCGTACTCGTCCGTGAGGTTGTTTGTTATCGAAATTGTTACACTCGTAACATTTGATTTTATTTCCACAAAAATCGATTGTTTTCTTGATCCAAACAAGAGCAGCTTAGAGTTGTTCTTTGGGGGAAAACCACAACAGAGTTCCGCGGGGAGTTTGAATAAGAAATATTGAATCAGCTACCGGTAGGTATTTTGTTCGTTGTTTGAATTTAATCATAAAACTTCTGTGAAGAGATTGCGGCGACTTGATTTTGAACGTTGTTCGGTGTCCACCACAACCAACACGCAAAAGGCTTCTTACAGTTTTAGATAAGATAAGTACGTAGACTACCGTCATCGCGGACGCCGTTGATTTTCGAACACTCCGACCATTTATAATCATAACATATACTCTGAAACCTGGTGGTATCGTAAATCGAGACTGAGGAATAGATTTTTCACAATTTGTATGAGGAGAACGCACGCGTGACCTGACGCGGTAAGGTGATGCAGGTTGACTTGTTGCGTTACGTGAAGCTTGAGCGTTGATTCTCGGTTTCCAATCTGCTCAGGCGCTACTCTCGGTCTTGCTCATTTGTCATCAGTAGTTCGGCGACGTGGTCGGTCAGTTTTTGCAAGAATAACGATGATCGATTGGAGTTTGATAAATGGCTGAAACTGTAGGATCTATTATTTCCGCAGTACGGATTATTGGTGTAGAATGGCAAAGCGTAAAATAGATAGTAATTTCTATTCCCATTCACTGAACGAAAGATGGGCTCGTGATGGTCGGGCTTTTGTTTTACTGCATAAACTAAAAATAATTGTATTTCTCCCTCTATTTTATAATACAGCTTCGCGATATTGGTTATTTAATTATTTCTTTGTAGTGTGCGTCAAACGTTTCTTTTTTTTTCTTAATTCTGTCTGCTCGTCCACCAATAATTTTCTCCAGCGACTCTTCCGACAGCTAAAATCGCTTGTAGATGACTGTCATTGAACTCGGATCTGCGTGGCTGGGATTGCATTTTGGAAATTACCTACAAAATTGGAGTACAATATTCTCAACAGGAATTTCGAAGATAAAACGTAATACAATTGGCGCTAAAGATTCTTGGTCACTGGTTTTTCGAAATTGCAAAATCTTGACAAATGAGATGACGTATCGTGGAAGAAACTGTTCGGCAAATGTTTTGACATTTGGAAGCTGATCATACTTGAAAGATTGAAGATCAAAACAGAGCTTACAAAGCTTGATATGGTTTTAAGCAAAGTCGGAAAATATTTGATCAATATCGACATTTTTGACATGAATCACTTCACCGCACTTCTAGCATTCAGCAACTTGTATTTTCATCTCGATTTCAAATCAATATCTTACTAGGTACTTATTGCTGTGAAAATTTTCATCAGTTTTCTCACCATAGTCGTCATACTTGAGGGGCTCGATTTCTACATCTCTCGCCTCCCATCCGTTCAAGCAAATTGAAGTAGGACAAAAAGAGAAAAAGAAAGAAAAGAATTCAAGAATTTTTTTCTTCCGTCAAGTAGCAGAAAAGTTGTCAATTTACCATCTCGAAATCATCTTCTGAATCCGTCTTGGCATTTTATGTGTTATAATTGATGGAGAACAAATGATCTGGATGCATCTAATGTTTTAAAATACCAAACTGAGTTCCTCGACCCATGGACACTCCTCCCACTATCCTCGATGCTTCAAATATGTCAATACTTACTGGGTATAATTTACGACGTCAGTAACTTGGGAGAACAGAGCGTCAATAAATCCGGACCAGCATAATGTTCAGATAATGGCGCGCTTTTTTGTGTACCCGATAGGGGATAGAATTTAATTCAGTCTCTCAGCCCCGGGGCCCAATGAATGTATAAGAGAGACGAAAAGAACTAAATACAAGTTTTATTTCTTTGCGATTGTTGATGCAACCCCAGATCTATAATAATTGGACACAACAAAACTCCCTCTGTATCTTTTGACGCCCTGCTTCAGCAGGACATGGGTGCAAGTATCTTGAGTTTTTTTTTGGAAAAAATTGAATCGAGATGGTGAAATGTAACTGTATTTTATTCGTGTTCTTATTTTTTGGTCAATTTTCAATACTCGTGAACAATTCCTCTTCTTTTTGCCTGAATTTATAATATGATGGTAATGAACTAATGATATTCTTGTATAATTTACTTATATTTGTTAATTTTTCAATTTTATCAAGAGGTAACTTGAGATCGTCATAATTATGAACCTTATTGAATTTTTTTTGTCTCCTTTTCAGTACTCTTGTACAATTTTTGCTTTTCCTGCGAAGATTTTCAACCGACTTTATGATGTATTTTCTCGCAATAACGCTCTAAGTTCGAAAATATGATTGAAATCCAATGAATCGGACGTTTGTTACCTTGTTCAGTTGTATTTTCAGTTTCGTGTAGGAACGTGCGAGAGTTTTACGTGATGATTCACGAATTTCGACGGAAATCATTTAGATTCAATTTTCATTTTCCCTCTCCCCCGGTAACCAATTTCAGCCGAGGAACTATTTTGCTCGTGAAAATCCAATTTCTTTTCTTTTTTCAATTTTCATTCATGTTGAGAATGGAGAAGATAGCTACGTGTTTTTAAATGTCCACTACTTCATTACTTATTGATAGGAAAGCACTCTTGTGTCGAGTAATCGTATAATATTTTGTCATCGGTATAGCTAAGCGCCCTGTTCCCGAGCGATGGTAATCGCACCGACCCATCTAAATTGAGTGAAATGCTCACCAATCTCAGCCGATACTCGCCGAGTAAAAAAATGAAAGAAATTTATGATTCCAAAATACAGTTTTCCTTGGAAATTACTTAACTTGTCCCTTAGGTTCGCAGCCGAACTCGTTACTTTACTGGATCGTTGTGTAGCTCCTTTGGGAGTACGACTGCCGCTTGACCAGTCACATCGTCGTATTTAATCGTTATATTACAAAACAAAGTAACTCAATGCTGTTGATAAAGAGGGAGCGTTGTAAATTTGAAAGCGACTAGAAAAGGACCGAATGAATGAGGGCAGAAAGTCGATCAACCGTAACTTATCGTTGTTGTTGTATGTTTTCACTATTTTTGGTATAATACCTTTTTTTTTTCTCTCTTTTGCTTTCCTCCTTCATCTGTGTATATTTCTTGGTTCTGGCTCATAGTTTGTCTATTTTGTTAATCCGTTTTCGCGACAAATAGAATGGGGTTTGGATTATTCGATTTATACTAAAAGAATGATAAGTTTCAAGCCCTACAAACTCTCGTATTTTGTTATCGAATGGAACGTTGTACTTTTTTTTCGTACGAATGTACGCCGATGTGGAGGTAAATTAAGAGAAATGAATTATTGTTGATAGAATTCATTTGATGCTATGATAGTTAATCCTCAATCGACTGTTGCTTTGAATGATCAACACCAGTCAATCATAGAAAAAATCTGTTATCTTCAATTGCGGTATAATTATAAACTTGCTTTCCTCGACTTCGATACGTAAGAATACAAGTTGGCCATTATGTGCAGAAATAAAATTGGGAGTTCCCATTGAGCCTTCGCATTTTTTTCCCCTTCTCGTTAGATCGTCGTATTACACCATGATCATTAATTTGAATAGTGATGAAAACCAGATGATGTTTACAATTAATTATCGTGTGGTTCACGTTCATCCCCAATACGTCTTCTATTGTGTCTCCGTAAACATGAAATCCTAAAAGAGACTGTTCATTTCAAGGTTTTGGAACTTTGGACACATATCTACGTCTTAAACATTCTGATTATGGATTTTATGCGTCGTTTGTGGAAAAATGATTTTGATTAATCTAAGCCTATTGAAAGAGTACTCGGGAAAATTTAAGAGTTCGAAATTCGCGAGGTTAAAGCGATGAAAAATATGAAGACCTTAGTTCCACAAGCTCAAAGATATCCTTGTCAGGATTCCCAGTCGTAGGAGGGAATGAAAAACTGAGAAGCTAGAGCCTCAGCATAGCCTCTTGAGAGTTTGGGTTCATTTGGACTGCAAGCTCTGTCTAGCGGTTGATTCCCAATGATAAGCGTGTGCTCGTGAGATTTCTGGTGCTGCCGTCATGGAAGATCACTTTTCATAGGTCACCATGAATGTTTTTCAGAGGACATAGAAAGATGAACGAACTTGTCAAGTCCACTTTATTGCTTGATTTTATTTAATAGCATCCATGATTCAATGACACCCGACGTATATTTGTTTAGCCTTGAAAATTTCGGAAATCGTGGCAAACTATTAACTATATATCATTTCAACTTCGGAAAAAACTTCAGCTAAAGGTAGCGATGAGAATGATGGAATGAAAATTCTTATCTCGATATTTTAAATTTGAAGAAAAGAAACAAAGTTTAACCTGAGATCAACTACGATCTTGCTGAGGTCCTACTGGCATTCAGCCTTTCAATTGAAATATATAAATGTATCTTCCAAGTATAGACTCATGGTCGTGAGTAATCAATGGCGATTTTTTCTTTCGATCTATTCTTCTTTTTGGACGTAATTTTGTACAAGCTTTTGTTACGTATCTGTAAAAGTTTGGTGTGGCATTCGATTACCATTAATTTGCAATTTCCTTCATGGAATATGGTGTACATATATTCACAAGTAATATATCAGACGAAACCAGTTCGACTCAATTATCATCGAAATGAGAAGTTACTTCCGGTCTCGTTTTTCAGCCGGACCATACTATGGCGCTAGAAATTTTTATTCATGTTTGTACAATCCTTCGAATGCACATTCAATACTTAGGCTGGGCTTGCTTGCCTGTGCGCACGCTTATACAAGTTTTATCTTTATTTTCGTTCGCTATCGACACGTTTTTGTTGAAGCATTATAAATGACACATTTTAATCGTTTCGATGAATTAAGATTTCACGCGAGGCAACGCCGCTGAGAACTCAGGGTGGCTTCTGTTTTCCCTTTTCGCGTTCGTGTATGTCCTAGGTTTTAAAAACTTGTTTGTGCCACGATTACCAGCAGAAATGGGGGTTTTGTTTTATTGCAAAATACGACAAATTGGATAGTTGGCGAGCTCTGTAAGTTCTACCAGCGTCGAATATACTTCCCCCTGACCGCCCGCTATTCTAAGCGTTGAAACTCCCCTTCCTCGTCGTCTTCGCGTGAAATCGTATCTTCGGAGATGTCGCAAAGTTAATCGTTTGCCAAATCCTGTACCAGATAAATGATTTTGAAAGTTACACGCGAATAAGACCCCGCTAGCAGCGCTTTATCCACCTCGAATTTAATATTGGGCGACGGTATAAAGCTATCGATAATAATATTACCTGTCAAACTGTCCACCCTTTCTTGGCCTCCGTTTCCACACAGCTTTAATAAATGTTGCGTTTTTGTTTTGTTTTCTTATCATTTTATATATTGGTTTTTCAGACCAAAAATCCCGTTATTCCGTTTTGTTTATTCCGTAAGGTTATTTCCCTGGAAGATTCACTCCTCCCTGTTATTTTTTCCGCCGTTTACGCCTCGACGAACGTTGTTTGGGGGTACAAATTATTGAAAATTTCCCTACTGCTGTGACAGATTAATCATGATGAACGTTTGGCGTGCAGTGAACGTTGTTTGAAGGTACAAATTGATAACTTCATTGTCGCTGTGATCGGTTAATATTATTGCGAATATTCTCTCTGAATAAAGAGGGAAAAATTAAGGAAGACAGGTCAGTCTGAATGTGACTTGGCAAATGAAAATACACGCTTACTCCAATTAACGGGACCAGTCTTCAAACATCAATATTTCTGTATTACAAGTAATTGTGTCTCTTGTCCCGGGACACGAAATTTTACTTCGCCTGCGGAAGCTTTTGACAGATCGGTTTCAATGGTCGATGAGTAATTTCTTGCAGCGAAAGAAATTCGAGAATTATCTATTTCTAGTTCGTTCTCTCTGATCAAAGGCGGGTGACCTGTGCTACCGTCAATATGCGAGTCAAGGTTAGATGTGTCGTCGAGTGTTCGATTGTGTTGGAAGCAATTATTTTCTGTCAGGCGTAATGTCTGAATTCCTGTGAGAAAGAATATTCTTCTGTGTCGACAAATTTCCACAGAAGGAAAAGTCATGGATCTGCGCGCCGATTCTCTTCTAATAATTTGATCTCAGATCGTGATTTTGATGCAGTATTGATCCACTTTTTTAATTGAGTCCTATTTGTGTAATGAGGAAAGCTCTAAAACTGATTGTACCATCATCTTACCGTACATAATGTGACGATTTTGGACTGTGCTTACAATGAAAAAGACAATGCTCGAGCTTTAGAATATTTGGTAAAATGATGCTCAAATGATGAGAATGTTGATATCGAATACTATAAACTTGAATTTTATCGTCGTTTTTGGTAATGGAATATTTACGACAATAGGAGGTTACAATGTTCATAGAAGACCATAGGATTGTCCTATAAGAGGATAGAATACTTCGGGTCAATTCCATTTGAAGAATCGAAAATTTACCGGGTCGCATTACTTTCTTCCGTTTCGAATCAACGTCTTTTCAATCCTTAACGAGCGATGGCAAAATGAAAATTTCAATATTTTGCGCTAATAAAAATTTTATCATTTCCTATCTGTATAATATATTTATATATACGTGGCCTATGATGACTCCTTTCTTTTCGAAAATGAATTCTTCATTCGCGTCGTAAAATTTTTCAGCAATTTGATAGTTTAGTGTGTGTGTGTCTCTTTTGAAACGCAGTTGTAATGTGCATCGTATAAGTTAGGTTACTCTTATTGCCTTTATCCTGTATAACTTTTATACAGCATTTATACAGTACATTATGTGTAATATGTCTGGCTGTAATCGTTTTGTTTTTCTCATTCGCTTCCATTTGGAGCAGTTTTTACAGGCCATTTTACGATCGGCCGCTATAAAAGTGTTACAGATTGAACTCCACGGAAATATGAATTATCTAAAGGAACACCCGAATTAGCTCATTAAAAGTAGCGTAAAGCTGATTTTTCATTCCTTTTTATCGCCCTTTATTCTCTGCATCTCGTTTATATCTTTGACAATTTTTGACTTCTGTCGTTTTTCTTCAGGATTCGCTGAGGCAAGTTATTTTTCATGTAAATGAAGGTAGATTATTTTCATGAGGACAATTAGACAATAAATGGAATATATTTTTTCCCCCTAGTGAATAGATGAACAAACACGATCTCTGGAGATTCATATGAACATGGTACCTTCGTTTCAATTTTTATTGTATTGGACGAGGGAGAAAAGTTACAATTTTCGAAAAGATGATGTATAATGATGGGAATATTTCTCAGATCAGAAATCCCGAATGAAAACATTCGCTTGAAGAACGTTCTGAGGCTAATTCGCGCTCAATGCTGGGGATAAGCACATCCTTGTCTCGCCTGCTTAACATTTTCGTGTATAATTTTACCATGAAAGAGTTGTAATCGATCTCTTCATTGTCTTGGAGGTATAGCACGTCGTGGTAATTCTCTGTGAATACGTACTTCATAAGTTAGTGCCTGCATGTAGTGCACCGAAAAAGTTTTATATTTGATTAAATTGAACATACCTTCGAAAATTTGAGCCGCGTGTAATTCGATAATTGCGCCAAACTCCTTCATTTCAGACTGATGGGATAATATTGCTATTCTTATCTCAACACGAGATTTTTAATTGTGTCATTGTTTGTGCCATTTCAAATGGTTCAGGTCCCATAATTCCGGTTTGTTTGCTGAAAGATGAACTATCAAACTGGAAGAGTTCACCTCTTCAATCTGGAGTTGAGCGATATTGCATAATTATTTCACATGGTTTGAACAGATTATTGTTTCAACCATTCTTGTACTCATATAAGCAGTCGGTACCTATTTTTAACGTGTGTTAATATTGTAGCAATATTTTTGACATTCATTTAACCAATGATTGCGCGGCACCCAAAATTAACGACAGTCGCTTCCCTTCCTCAGTCAAAAGACCTAGGATCCATTAATTCATCGCGCCTGTTTGGCTATTTTCAGGACCATATCCCGATTCAGAGGCCGGTGCTTCTTGGGTCAATGTATCAGCCACCTGCATGGATGTTGACCTATCATTAAAAATTCTATGAATATGATTGTGAACATTGGTATTCAAACTATTTATGGATTTCAAATTCTAAAAAGAAGAAAACAAATGTTGGGAGTTTATTATTATGAGCCTATAAGATTTTACGCTTAACCAAAGTTTGTGTGGCGTATATCACATATGTTTGAGTGGATGGAATCATTCTAATCAGTTTTGCTGAAATTTGGAAGTCAACGTGGAATTGTTCCTCTCCTCGAATCGTCATTCAGTAACGATTCGAAAAATGGGAAAAGAATGTCATCTCGAATATGCAGATCATATTGGTTTCTTTAGAGTTCTTTTTTTAATCCGCGTGCTGCATTTTCATTTTACTTCGCCATTCTGCTGATTAGATAATGACATAATGAGAAAACTATACGTATACCACTGTGAGTTATCCGACTTGTCTGTTGTGAACGTATCCATTTTTTTTTCACTCCACATTAACACGTTGCAATTTACTCTTTCGTGCTCCGCGCGCATTTGAAACGTCAAAATTTCATTCCTGTAACGTTTATAATTACTCGAGCTTCTATCTTGTATTAAATTTTTCTTTCTTTTTTTTTTTTCCTATTTTAATCCGAAGTATTTATTTATTCGTTACAAACGTCACGGGCTTGAGTGTAACTATTATCTCAATTGCATACATTCGAATATTCCCACACCGAGAACGCGAAGTCGGTTCGCAAGAATAACGTAAGCGGTTTGCTGTGAGGAGAGACCTCGGTATAGGACGATACCGTTTAATTTGCGACCAACTTGTTACAAATAATTTCGAAATAAGTTGAAACAACGAAACGAGTGAATGAGAGAGAGAGAAAGAAATAAAAGAAAAGAGGAAAGTTGATTAGATAATTTTATATCGTTCAATGTTCATGTACAGTTTAAATACATATTATATTGTACAAATAGCTACGACTCAAATTTTTCTAGTGGAGAATGAGAAAAACGACTTTAATTGAAGCTATTGCGAGCAGTTCATGTCGCACTAACCTGCAGCACCATGTCTATGTGGAAGAGGAAATCTCTTGCATTCAAATCGATCTAATCTCGAATGGGGAAAACTGTTTACTCTTGTTGTGATATGGTCCATTGTGGGTCAAGGTCGAAATGATGGGGAAATGATGTAGGCGTAATACCGAAGTGAATATTCAATACCTATTCTTGTTGTGATGGTAATTTGACGATCGTTGACAATAATTATCTCATATTTATAATTCATGTAAATTGTTAATAGCAGTTGACAGTGAACGATTTCTAGACGTGCGCTCGATATCGTTGCAGGGGAATTGTAGAAATTGTTGGTGTTGTCCCTGTTGCTTCGCTTACACTTTTGGCAATTGTATTTTTGTTGTCAAATTTGCTTAGCCGGTGTAGCAAGTATGTGGCTTAGTGCAGCGACTTCTTAGCAGGGTGAAGTTACCGAGATCATACCTTGTTTTTGCTCATCTGTCAGTACGATCTATAATTTCGTAATTCGCGCAGTCTTTAGTCTGTTCGTGTTCCTTATACGGCTTAAAAAATCAAGTATGTCTTCGCCGCAGATCGGAGAGTTGTGGATAAACTACCGCTTCAATTTCTTCAGCGAAATAATGAGGCCGCAGTCCGAGTCAGGATGCTAAATGCGTTTGCTACCCTACCTGGCTGGATTTCCTACTCAACTTGTACATGGCAGCCCTGTCATTGTTCATGGACTGGGTCGTAGAACTTGGTAAGGGCATATATAAGTTGACCAATCAATAGCGAACCCGCCAAGAAATGCACATTATATAGATGTATTTTTCACTCGCGATTATCTCCTTTTCGACGATTGACGCCATCGTAACAGCGATCCAATAACTCGTGAAATGGGTGCGCAGGATCTTTGCGTGAAGATTCAAAAATGAACATTCTTATAAATGTGAGTACAGTTGCCTAAGGAGGCGTATCGAAGGAATAGATCCGCGATTCAGGTGTAATGGCAGGACAATAAATAAAACCCACAGCGCACACATTGGAAACCAACTGTACTCGCACAATCCTTGTGATTTCCTCGGGATTAGAAGGCGCGCTGGGAAAGCGTGAGTTACCACAATAACTAGGTCAGTATGCGCAGACTGTTGTGGGGAAACATTCTATCGATCAAATGAATCAAAAGTCGGGACACCTCGGCTTTATGCTCGTCTAAAGTCTTTTTCTAATCCTCTAATGCCTGCAACATCCACGTGGCAAACTGAAGGCAAGACCTCTCAGCTTGTGTCAATGCCTGGGCCGGGGTCGGGGTGTTGTGTGCAACCAATGACTGTCGGAAGTTTCGGTATCGTGCTTCGGCAACGCTGGCTACCTTTAATAGAGCGAAATAAGCTGTAGTCGTGCTTGCCTATTTATTAATAACGGCTGTTGGTAAACTTTTTCAAGCCAGTCTTTCGAATCATACAGTAAAATAAGGTCGTTTGCCACCATGGCCTGATGTGCGCCACAGCTCGCAGCAAGTTTGTACGTCGTCGGTTCTTTGGGTTTTGTTTCTCGCTGGTTTCTTGGATTGGTATTTGTTGACGATCTTCTTGGGATGCGATGATGATGTTGGTTATACTGGATTTTTTTAACGACGCCTGTTGATAATTTCTTGAATCGATCTGCGGAGGCTTACTGGATTTCTGAATCATTTCATTTCCGATATACACAATCAGATCGAGTACAATACATCTTTAAGAAGTATAGGCAATTGTTAGAGTGTTCCGCCATAGAGGTGCCTTTATTGAGCTGTTTGATCATTATCATACTGCTTCGCGTATTTTTATATGGGGGGGGGGGGGGGACTTGGAAAAGAAAATCTGACTTTCGAGCTGTATTATGACCGGAGGAAGATTCGGAAAAATTTTGGCTTCTAAGAATTTCAATTTAGAAATCAGTTTCCTTGATATCAAATTTGTCCTATAGAACAAGTGGTCCCCTGAATTCCTCATTCAAGTTAGTGAATGAAGTTGTCGTTTGTTTCTCTGCTCGAAGAAATTTAATGCTCATTTATTCATGTATCAAAATCGATAAACAATGAAGGACCCCGCGAAAAGTCTTCGTCAAGTTTTTTCTTCTGTTTGTATCAGCCTAAATTTGACTTCATCGACCAAACAATCTCTCTTCAGCGTAATGCCACGTTCGTGAAAAATTATTCGATTTACATAAAATGAAGACGATTTTGGCCTCGAGTTTATTTGAAAACGACGCTGACCATTGAAAAGAATACGAAAGTTTATAATAAAATAAGCCAACGATGTTTTTTTTTATCCTCGTTATCCCACTCACAGATTTTCGCGAATAAGGGTTCTTTCTAGTACTACAGATGAAGCGTGAAGCGGAGGGCTAGTATTTCCTGAACGTATGTCCTCCTAGTTTACGGCATACCGGAAAAATCTAACGTCTATATATCAATATATTCGTTCATTATTATAATTTCAACGCGATAAAACGTTTCCTATTGTCGTTTATTTCAAAGAAAGACGTTCGTTGATCGATAATATACATGCAATAATAAAATAAATTCGAGCTTCGGCTATTATATCTATTTTGCTTGCGTGCTTCTAAGGTCGAGAAAAATTTCGCCGAATGAAAAGCACGTCCTTATTGTCGGAAGTATATTTCTTGTTTCCGAAATCTCATCCCCATAGTACGTCATTTTTCTCTCAATTTCTTCTGTATTCAATTGTTGTTCGAGTTTTTTTTTCTCTTCTTTCCATGAATTCAGTCAAAACAGTATTTCTTTTATTGTGATGTTCGAATAAGTACGTAAAAAATGAATGACTGGAGTATGTATAAAAAACTATAAATTATTTTCCTCTGGTTGTATTTTGTATTGAAATAGCGAGTTGTGTCAGGGATTGAAGTATCAGTTCCTAAAGAATTCATTACAGGTTTTTATTCACGGAGTATAAATTCATCATATTTCTCTCTTGAGCTTTGAACTGAACGAAATAACGTCGCTGAAATTTATCGTTATTGTTCGACCCATGTACGATTTTGAAACAAGTACGCGCCTCTGATGGGTCCGGGGGTGAAAAGTTGATTTTGTACAGCTATCTCGGTGTATCAGTGTTCAGAACGAAGCCGTGATAATCATAATAGATAGTAGCGTGGGTAAATCGAATATCATTTGAAGGCTTGGGCTGACAAGCTAAATTCATGGAACAATTTTTACATGGGGAAGGGAGAGACTTGATCATGCCATTGCTCATTGACCCATGATATTCAAGTTGGAATTATTTTTCGCCATTCGACATGTTTTAGGAAAGTTTGGCTTGCGTAGCTTGAACAGAAAGATTGTAATGGTCTAATCTTGGAGTATTTTCTGCATTTGAATTTGATGATTGGTTTTAACCAAAATTGATCATCCAACGTATTGGAAAATTCTCCCATAAACCGATTCCGGAGACTTGATCGATCTCTCACGTGCAACAGTTGAAAACATTATCCCGAAAATACGTAAAAGAGGTTCTTTGCTTTCCGCTTTTGTCTTCAATTTCTGGAAATATTTTACTTCGTGTCTTCTCATCATTTTCAGCTAAAGATAGAAAGTTAATGCCTTTTCACAAAGAATTTTGCTCAAAAAAGGCTTCCGAAGTGCGAACGATTTTCTAGAGGTTTTCTGAGTTCAAACTCGAAGTAATTATATTACCTTGTTCGACCACTTGTCGGTCGAGTCGGTCGATTTTCGTTCTCGTAAAGTCAGCTACTCTTGATTCTTCTATATTAGTATCTTAGAGATTATAATTAATACATCATTTTTGACGATTTAACCGATTATAAAAATATTATTAGACGGAGATTTTCATGTACTTGGTATTGCTCCTTGTACAAGTGGCGCCAAGCAAATGTTCAACCAACTGACATGTACAGTCGGTCTTGTCTCGTTTTGCTGTTGTTTCTTTTTCCTTCCTATTTCTTTTCTATTCTCAATAAAAATTCAACCCGAATATTATGTTATCGAACCCACCGAGAAAGTGAGGAAAACGAGAATTCATTTTCAAAGCGCACATGCTGTCTCTGTAATTAGCCAGATATTCGTGTTTTTTTGTATATATGTATGTTTTTTTTTTTCTCTTCTTGTTATTTCATATCTGTCAAAGATATGTCTATGAATTCTCGTCGACAACGTAATGCTGCCGGCATATATTTTTGACAGCATCGGAGCCAATCATTAAGACCTTCATTTTTTGCTCTAAAACAATCCGGTTGACGTAAAGTTCTACGAGTATCTTCGGCATACGTATAAAAATTATGAAGTAAGAATTATTGGGTTCGAATTTGAAAGACAGCCTATACGAGAGCGTGTGCGCTCTCCTTTCTCGGTAAATTTAAATTCCCAGGAATGCGTGACGCCGAGTATGCCGAGTGCCGAAGACCGGACTGAGATCAAACATACTTCACCGTTCGAAAAATTCATCTTCTAAAAATTACATACCGTATGTTGTGATGTACAGAGACATACTAGAATGAACGTCATCGAGGCCAATACCCCATTAAATAATATTAGGAAAGAGCGAAAATTATATCGAGTCTCTCTATTCTATGAGACCGACATTTTAAATATAGACGAATGTTGAAAAAATCAATATCGATGTAATGACTACTCTGATTAGTTTGACCTTCGGTAGTTGCACGTAATTCAAGAATATATTGTTAGGAAGTTTTGGCTACTAATGAAGAAAAGTTGAGTCTCTTGGAAAGTTGAGTCTCTTGGACATCACTTGACGAACGAAGAGAAAAAAGCTTGCTTCTAAGAGAGTTGTGGAAATCTTCTAATGTCATTTTTTTTGGCGGCGGCACTCCCTGATCGCGTTGGAGCTGCTGGCCCGCTTCCGTTGAAGTATTTGAAGTCTGGCTTATTTACGAAAGAACTCGGAAATTTTGATAGAGATTTTGTGACTTCGATCATATTCTCGTATGAAGGTGGGACGTATGTAACATAATTCTATTTATAGTAGGTATGTACAATGTACATACATTTTGAAAAGAACGCCAGTAGGGGTACACCTTCATGAATGATTCTTGTCCGTACATCTCATATTATTTATAGAATTGTTCTTTTTTTTCTCTTATTATAATTTTGACTGTCCGATTATTATTTGTTGAAAATAGGAACGTATTTGTGAAGAAAATTTCCCCCGTTCCTTCGGGTAGGAGAATTTTTGAAGTTCACGATGTATGCTGTCCATAATTAATTTTTCTACCGCATACTGATTTTTTTCTACATTCTTTTGCCACTTACCATATGCCAACAGTCCTATTAAACTGAATATGTATTTATCCTTCACTGATGTCAGTTCTAGAGTTTTGCCTACAATTATTGGCGTAAGGTAAAGTACACATCCCTTTCCGTATTTCTCCCACTATGCCGTAACATTTGATGTACCGTAACTTCATCTTCGGAGACATCCTCACATTATGTCTGTTGGGCTTCAATGTTGTCCTTCTCAACACGATATAATCGCGGCACTGTCATCGTACTAAAGCCAGACAATATGAATAATTTTTGATTCATTTCTTTTTCAGGATTTATGTATAATTATTGTGTGCATAATTTTCCTCAAACTTTTACGAGAGCCGATCTGCTGATACGTCCAAATGATTTGGACGGATCTACATTCAAGAATTTTTTAGAAAGACGAACGTCGTATGATTCTATGGTATCGATTCTCGAGGGACAAATGAGAATCGATCGTTTATCACAAAAATCAAATTTGACCAGGTCGGTTTTTTCGTACACGCTCACGTAAATCCTCTCGAATTATAATTTTGTACCGAGTCGCTTTTGAAAATTCTATTCCTCAGCTCTCTGCCTGATCCACCTTCTTGTCAAAATATCGGAACCTGTCGCGTTCTGTTACGCCTAATATAGCCGGCGGAAGGAGAAAAATCTACGCGGAAGAAACAAACGAAAAATAAGAAAGGCGTTTTATTTATTAGTTTTGTTCGGTACCATTACTACGCCTCCCTTTCGATTGTCGCTTAACTAAATAATATAAACAGGTTAAAGGGTAGCTGCATTGCAGTTATAATATCCCGAGAGGTTTTTATTCGTCGTATTTCATTATTTCCATCCCGATCCCGCTCGTTTCATTGTGTCGTTCTTATCAAATTGACGAAGACAGGGCTGGGACGTCGAAGTAGCGCGGGAGCAGCCGATGAAATCGTTTTTAAAATGCGACTGCGACAAGACGAAGAGTGTCAAATAATCGAGTCAATTCCGGCCGAAGGCGGAAAAAATATGCGTAAAATTTGGCACATCGAGCGGGGTTATAACCGTAGCCACCCTTGAGCCGTGTTTTTCAACACTCGAGCTCGCCGAAGGGTATCGATATGGAATTATTCTGTATGTGTTTTTCGCATCTTCGTGTACACATATGTAGAACATGGTATGAATCAGTGACGCTTATTTTTTTTCCGCTTCGTATTATGTGTTATGTATATCATATTATTATCATCTAGCCTCCTGTAACTAGACACATGTACAGTGCAGTGTAATAACCCTTGTTAAGCGAATCGATTTGAAGACTAGAAGGGAGAGTAGGGGATCCGATCGTGAAACGAGTATTAAACACGTATTAAATAATTTGTCAGGACGAAGTATAATATTTCTTTGTACGTATAATTGCATGCAAAATGACTATAATTCATCATTTTCGTTGACAAAAGTTCAAATTAAGGCTGGTTACATCTATATTATAGGTCGCTGACATAGTATTGTGCTAGAATGCTGGTGTATTTCTTCGGGTGATGGTGCCAGAGATCAGGTACATAAGTCAAGTAGTGCGAATGAACGAAGACGAACATGTACCAATTTACATTAAGACTATCAAAGTGGAAGCTTTCCTCTATATCAACTTCATCTGGGCTTGTAGACCTATCTTCGTTTTATACACTTATACCAGCTCGTATGAAGCTGAACATCGGAAGAGAGAAAGCGTAGTACAAGCTGAGATAAGAATAGTATAAAACTGATATACGGAAGTATATAGAATAAGAAGCCTAGATGAAACTAGATGAGCCGAGTATAAGCGAGCAGTATATTAGACTGGCTTTACACTACTTGTATCCTAAGAGGAGCTCATGCTAGGTATGTAATGTACTAGCTCTGAACTATACTGCAAGATGGGATAAAGCTCTATATCTGAAGAACCTAGAGTCAACTACATCTGACTAAGCTGAGTCCTGAGCGCCGCTCAACCTAATAGTTTGCCCACTTGAACTGGAATTAACCGCAAGTGAGCTGAGATTTTTTATCCCATTTTATTATCATTCATTTAATCTAAATCGTCGATTTTTTCGAGTGTCTGTTTGAAAAGTCTCACGTAATCATTACTCTCGTGTAAGATTATCAACCATTAGCTCTGCGTTCATAGCTCAAGAGTCAGCACTAAAGCAATTTATTTTGAGGTACTGGGGTACACGATTTGTTGGGGGCACTATCGTTCCAATGCGGTGATATACCATCTCTGATATTTTGACATTGAGGAAATCTCATTCCTCACCATTGCCAAACAAAGTAAATCGCCTACAAATTGTCCTATTTACGAACATATTATAAGAAAATGGAAAATTTTTTGTGGGTTCTGTCCATTAATTAGATCTATGAATAGATTTCACCTGCCCAGGAAGATCCACGTTTCATTTTTGATGTTATCAGAAGAGTTTCCAACTTTTTTATGAGTCTTGGAAGAAGAAATGAGTGATTGAAAATTGCATTAGATTGAATCTGACATCGACGAGTGTGCTTATTTTTTACGAAAGAATGGGACAAATAGTTCAACAAAAGTTGAGCTCTATTCGTTCTGTGCTCAGGATGACTTTTACTGGTTTATTCGTTGTCATCGTGTCCTTCGCCAATGGTGAGGTGGTGTTGCAAGAATGGAAGGATTACTTGCTGAAAGAGTTGACAATTAATGGAATTGAAGATTAAATTATGTCTATACTTCCAGTACCTTCGTTGTTCTCTCTGCTGTACGCTTGGTACATTTATGAGGACTACACTATGCTGAGACGGTCTACCGACTATCGTTCGATGGTGCAAAATATGACGTTTTAAGAGGTAGTATTCCTTGCATGGTCTACTCGGTGTGAGCAGATCACACTGATGGTATAATTTCGAGTAGTGTTTCGGAGTTTTTCGATGTGGACATGTTGGAGACGCAGATGTCAACCTAGTCCTAAGGTTGTACAACTTAATTTAATTAATTAAATAATCAAAAGTTAGAAATACCAAACTGTACCCTCGATCCTACTCGGCGTGGTCGCGGTTGCTCGTTCAAATAACTAACACTAATAATCATGGATCAAAATATTGTGATCCACGATTCAAGCATGTTATACACATGCTTTGCGTGCTTCTCGACAATGTGCGGCTTTCTATGGTATACATTCCACATAACCCTTCTTTAAATATCGTAAACCAACGACTGCAGTTCAGTATGCTGATGATTTGCAATAATTGTTGGCCTACCAGTCCACTGCCGATAATATTTTGAGCGATCCTTTGCATGCGTAGCAACAGTTCGAATCCCATGCTCGTGGATTACAGGTATAACCGCGAACGGTCTCCTTCCAGCCATGAGAGATCAAACATTGCAATTCTATTACGTATACAAAATTCGTCTCTGTCCTGTGTCGAAAAGGCCCAGAAATGGCTTCCGAACTCCCAATCGTAATTAGTGTTACTACAATGTCTGCACTGATGTGCTTTAGACCTTGCTCGCAACAACCAACTTTTGGTCATACCGGTCATTTCTTGTATATCTTCAAAATTCAACGAACCATACAACATTAACCTGTGAAACGCGTGGCTATGAAACATATCGTTACGTCTCTCCCACTTGCGTAGCCCCACGGGCTTGAACATTGATGTTTGTTCGTATTGCCTTATTAACTCCACAGTTTGTAGTAGTACCTGGACATCGCCACGAACTCCTCCACCGGACAATGCATCGTATACGCGCATTGGCAGTAGTATTGGAAATAAACGTTCGAATACTTGCGAGATTGTACCACTTAATTTATGTTCCAGTAACATGTACCCATCTCAGCCTCAGATTTGATACTGCATATTATATTATTAATAGTATTGATTTTGCAATCCCTATTATTATATCCGCAGCATCTTGAGGGTGACATACACGTGCATTTAACTCGTATGCGACGCTCTTCGAGCTCACCGAGTACTGTTGGTAAGAGGTTCTGCATAATAGCGTCTCTTTTCCTGATCCAGTCCCTGCGGTATCGCATATAATCTTCCTCGAATATTGAGCGTTTCAGGCCTTGATACGGATTAGTTCTTGAGAACTCCCACACTCCTTCATTCCCTTGATTCTTAAAGTACATTAGAATCAAGTCTCCATCTTCACGCGCGTCTAGTACAGCCTTCAAATCATATGGCACGGTACATTGCAAGTGATATTCACCTCCAGGCATTTGTTTCATGTCATGGTAGTGATCTTGCATGTGCACATCGTCATAGTAATATTCGTCGGGTGTCTTGATGTTGCACATATTGATGATTATGAGGAAATGTTGATGAATTGAAACTTATTAACGAAGCTTTATCTACTTCTCAGTACTGGTTCTAGCGTTCAGCATCCAGATATTGAGGGTATTAGTAGTGAATTTAAAGCCCGTTTGATAAAATACGTTAGAAAACTTTTAGCTTTCAGGCGTTGGCGTTTTTTGGAAGATTCTAAAGCCAAATTTCAAAGATGTACACTCAAGTTCTCTTCGTCTTTGGGCTACTCACTTAGGTTGGCTTGTTAGTGGAGAGGTGGACTTGAGTAAGTGTACTTCGGACGAGCCCAACTACATTCTATTAAATCTATCTGATCACTCTGACTCATAAGCTCGCGTTATAGAGCGTTTTTGGTTGCTAGACGAGCCTGAAAACGAGACCACTGAAGACTGGTCCCTTGAGGAACGATTATGTGAGGAGCACTTCGTTGACACTACGTATCGGAATGAAAGTGGTAGATTCGTCGTAGCACTCCTTTTCAAGTCTAACAAATCCAATTTAGGTGAGTCAAGATCGATAGCTCTCTTAAACGTTCTTACGCATTAGAAAGAAAGTTAGCCAAAGACGAAGTTTACAGAGAAACCTACGCAAAGGTTGTCGAAGATTATATCATTCAAGGTCACATGCGTCTACTGTGTATGCACCAACCTCTCTTTTCTCTTTTTGTTGTACTTATTTGATCACGTCGCGTTTTACATGTTGGTGATTCCTATGTACTTCACGTATGCTAATAATCATGTGTCTTCTTTCTAGAAGTATGGAGCATCAGTCAAATTTCTTACACTTCTTTTTTCGTTGGTGTATTTGAATACGAATCTGAACTTTTTGGAGTAAGGATTACATCGAACTATGTCTGTGTTACATGATTTCCAACTAGTATGTTTTTGAATGCAAGAGGTCTATTCTTGATCAACAATTGGATTTGCTTTTGATAATTATTGTAAAAAATCTATCTTTTTTCGTGGAGCAGTCGCAGACGGATGTGTCCCAGAAACTTTTTCTCGCTAGACTAAAAGCATGTGCGAACTTCTTGCCGTTTTTGTTATTGACATGAAATTTGAAAATTGAATGAATTCAAGAATGTCGAAAATTTTCTCTGAATCTTTTTTAGTTGGTCGGCAGCAAATTAGAAATGGCCTTTCTAGTCTCCAGTAACTTAATACGAGTCTACATTGATTAACGAGATATTGTATTTTACGACTGCCGGTGGATTGCAAACAGCTGCCGTTTTATAATCTTGAATTATAAACATTATAGCCTACAAACATTTAACGAATATGGATATAAGATGAAAGATGTTTATTATTATTTTATTATTTTCTTTCGAGTTGTATTCTATCGAATCGACAAGTCGGAATTCTACTTTCCTCTTATTAATCGTCGGTTTTTCATTGCATACGATTTACCAGTGTAAGTTTTTTTTTTCATATTTTCTGAGAAATTGAATCTACAGCCTCGTCTGGGTACACAAATAAACTAACGTAAAGTTTGATAAAATTCATTATCATTTCCATATGGGTGCATCAAATAACTGCACCGACATAACGCGTCTTTATAAAAGAAGAAAAAAAAATCCTAATTTGTACGGTTTGCTATAATTTATTCATTCACCAAAGAAACATTCTGAGATGTTAATATTCTATTCTGTATGTTGGCAAGAAAGAGAGGTTGGAGTGATCCACGCATTACAACAGTAGTTAGCTTTATTTTTTGACGCAGTCTACGCCCTGACCATTAACCGTTGCAGGTTTTCGGAATGAGGAAGAGACGAAGAGCAGGGTCGCGCTAATTTCCTCGCGACTGAGGATAAAAGGTAGAATAGAATTTGCGTATCCGTATTTAAAGAGTCTTCATCTCTCAAGTTGTAATAATTTACTTTAGAAATTTCCGAATAAAGTTTGTTAATACGTCCTATCCTTCGTTGAGCGAACTGCGTACACGCGAGTTACGAAAAATAGCCGAAAGCGTTCAAGAAAGTGTAACAATCGTCCCCGAACGCTTCCACGAATAAAGTGTTCGACGACGGTTGAAGCGACTACCCGGAAAACTCTCCCAGGATGATTGCGAGAGTACGCGGGCGAGCAACGCTCGCGAATATAATTTTTCGTGACCAGTTCGTAACTTTGGTTCCGAACTCTCCGGCCGCGTATCGAAATTAAAGCGTAAAATATGCAAAACGAGTTCCTAATTTCGGGTCGCATCCGACAATCCGTTTCCGTAGATGGGTTATAACGCTAGATGATTATAAACGCTTGGGGTTTCTATCGACGGCGAAGAGGTAGGAAAAGTTCAAAGGATAGATGGCCGATGATTTTCCAGACCGTTGATTTTCATCGGCATTTCGCTTTTCGCCGGTTTGCACTACGTCAAATGAGCGATTCCGTTTGAGTATATCAACGGTTCCGAACGCATGTATGCGAGTATGTATAGAGGATATATGTTGTATACTCGTATAATACGATACGCATATATATAGTAAACATTAAATTTTAGAGACAAAAACGGATAACGGCGGAGCGAGAGAGACTAATTTAAGAGGGACGTGAGGTGAGGTATAGCGAATGTGTATTATACGTATGTATACGCATACCATTTAAAGAGAGCATCGGGCGTGGGTTAATACGGTTTTAGCGCCGCTTATTTGAATACAGTAGAGAAATGAGGGGGCGTGTGAAATTGAAGGGTTACATCGGTAAACAGTGGTAGCACAGTAGTCCTTACTACCAGCTTTTCTTCTTTCTTCCCTGCCGCTTCCGCTTCGACCTCTTCCATAATTAAAACGAGCCCGAATCTGGGATCGCGGATTCCCTTTCCTCTTTTATCTCACAGCATCGAAATGAAGACACGATATCTTATTCGTATATAATTCTCCGCGTCGTCAACGTTCTCGTATATTATTCACAAAGTATGGTTAAATTTCCAGTAGTTATAGCGAAAGTTTATAAAGCAATGTCGGGACGCGCGTTCAAGAAAAGGAGGTTATCTGAAAAGGGTGAAAGGCGAGGCGACGTAGTTAAGTTGATAATTTTACCGGTATTTGGCGAAATTGAGTTGTCATCCGCGCGCTTATGTACATTTTGGACCCGCGCCGATTTCGCCGCGTCGTGTTCACGTATTCGCTAACAGACCGGTGATGGTTTCCAAGTTGTTCATTATGCATATTTGATAAATACACCTCTTACGTCGTTTATAAGGCTGTGCTTTTGTTTCGATGTAGGACAACCTTTCAGCGTGTTGTCTGTTGAAGTTGGAGAAGGGTAGATTAACGTGCGCCTACTCTTGACTCGTATGTCTTATCCGGGATGCGATTTTATTCCCCAGACTGCTCGACTAGTACTTTAGAATGACCGAATATGTCGCCGGAATGGACGACTTGAAACGTTGTGGTTAGCTTCACAGTGAATAGCTTTTCCACGGCTTTCGAGGTTTGATTTCGTTTTTATATGGAAGTTGAAAAGTAATATCACTCCTAACGTGTGGAAGCATACCTGAAATAATTTGATCACCTTATCTCTGATTCCATCTACTTTGAATTTCAAGAACTGAACTTGAATTTGAAATATGATCGATGGAAATACGTACTTCCAATATCGGAACTGTCTATGAGCTCAGGAGTCTGAATTTTTCAACTCCCGTTTCTTTATCCCGGAATTTGCGTGGACTTGGTGTTGAATTGGGAAATCTTCATCTTGTGGTATTTCGGATCGACAAGCGATGAAGTTTTTAGTGATGCCCTATCTTTCATAGGGAAATATTCCTGTGGAGAATTATCTTGATAATTTCATCTGCCCTTTCTTACAGTCCGATAGGTCTCCACGTTGTGAGCCACAGAACTTCAGAGTAAATTATAGTTACCAGCATAAAGAATTTTTTCTCTTTTTCCCAAAAGACTATCGCGTTCTGAAATTTGGATATATTTTTTCTATCGAATATAATTGACCTTTATCAACTTCTTTGGTACGATGAATGATATTAATGATGATTAGGGAGGATTTCTTCATGGAGAATCTTTGAAAGATTGAAATTTGAACGGTCCTGAGCAGGGTTGGATAGGCATTTTTTTTTACCGGGAAAGGTTGGAAAAAAGGCGGCAGGTTTCTGTTTTGCAATAAGTTGACATTAAACATGTAAATATTTCAGTGAATTTTTTTTCTTTTCCAAAAGGCGGCAAACAGCGCAACAGCAGAAAGGCGCACCGGGAAATTCCTGGTGTCCCGGTGGGCCTATCCAACCCTGGTCCCGAGGTATAGTCGAACAATGGCAGGTTCGTGTCGCTGTCACCTCCACCGTGTAGTGTCCTATCGTGATCAAAGCGTACGTTCATGAATTTAATTCCTCTGGTCCACCCACTTATAATAGCTCGAGTGCAAACTCAATCGAATAAGCCGCCACCATATTTTTTAATTAATCATTTCAGAAACAGACTCGACCATAGTCGCAAGATTTTGAACGAAATTTTGTTCTGGTAGGTACCGTCAGTCAACTTTTACGCATCTTTGCGGTAAACTAATTGTGATACACCTATGAAATGGGAACGAGGAATTCCAAAACAATCCAAAGTAAAGAAGGATCCAACAATTCAATTAGAAGGCCCGTATTAATGTCATCTTGACCGAATTTCCTTGGAAGAAAACTTGAGAGGTGTAGTACAAGTCGCGTGGCCATCGTTTTTGAATCAATCGAAAACCGCCAACTACTATTTCTTGTCTCCCAAAAACTGCACGTTTTCATTCGATCGTCATATTTTCGAGAACAAAGGAAAGAGCGATGAAAAAGATGAACGCTGTCTACGAGTTAATTGACCGTTCAACGGACGAGGAGAATTGATACCGATAACTACTCCGATTTCGAAAGACGTTCGTATCGCTTCATCTCAATTTAGTGAACTGTCACCGAACCGAATACAAAACCGGTTGACCATCATTGTCATCTTCAGGTACGACATATGATCCATCATAAACGCGGGTTAAAAATCGATTAAAACCGAAGTTAATTAATTCGATTCGCGACGCGAATTTATTAAAATCAATACGTTCCAACTCTACATCACACGTACGAGAGAATTTGGAAACGAAGATTCTGTTTTAATTAAGGGGGAAAAAAGAGTGGAAATGAGTTGACTTCTCGTTCTTTCATTTGTGTTGTCGAACAATTTTTCCGTTTTTCCTCGTGTCTCATCGTGACACGCGTTAAAAATTCGTCAAACCGTGTCAATGTTGACTGTAGCGCGATTGTTGCGGACCGCAAAGGAAAAATAAATAGATTAGTTACACAGTAATGGTTATGCACACATAAACCGGCGCTCTATTTTACAAGATACTGGCTCAATAAAATTACGATCTTCGCTAGAGACAGATTATACATGTAATTGTTGGCCCTCATTGACTGCATCTCCAACTCTTTATCATTCCTTTCTCATTTTGTGATAGTTCATCCAATGATCACGTGGAATATAATACATATTTTTTTGTTAATATTTGGTTGACTTTTATTTTGAGCCTAGTTTGTAGTCAACCTTTGGTCGTTAATATGCTTTTCTTCGTCATTTTGAAAGAATTGCAGCACGCATGCCTCATTGAAGCAGTAATGACCGCACGGGGTTGGTACTATCTTTGCAGGGGTGCTCAGGCATATAACATACACTGTTCTGACGAATACACATCTGCAAATTAAGATCAAGAGGTAATGTATCTTTTTTTTTCTCGCAAATTTATGATGAGAATATTATTGAAATACCATTTTAATGGAATCTTCGCTGAACATTTTTTCCGTTCATTCAATTGATGTTTGATTCTTCTGAACTACGTATGTATGACGAGACGAGCATAAGGGAAAGGATGATAAAAGAGACTTTGAAGTAATTAATCATGCACTCAGGTCGTAGACACGGAAATTTTTTCCTGCGTACGTATTTTTAGACTTCTACAAATTAGAACAATTCTTACGCATCGTAATACACCTTGGTATTTTGACTCGTTGCCTATGCTAGAAAATTACAATTAAATGATGACAACAATTATAATGATAATAATAATGGTAATGACGTTTGTAAATGTCTTGTAAAAGCACGCGTCGTTTACCATCTGCGATTATTTTTGCCGCTTACATATGCCCGGTTAATTATGACTAATTTCCTTGTTTTATAAATTACGCTTTCAGAATATTTGACTGCATAAATAACGTGGTTCACGGCTACACGACTATTCGCCTTATATAATGTGCATGCGGGATCCTTGTTTTCTGACCAACTTACTAGAGAATATACTCTCGGCTAGACAGCAAGGGTTAGAGCTTATTGCCCCGATAAGGTGAGATGTGCGAATTACGTTTTTTGTCGTCATCCGAATGGAGGAAGGCGACGAATGATTATCTTGTAGAGCGTTTTGTCTCGATGTTTATCTCTCGTTCACCCTTTCTTTCTACATCTGATGTTCATACATATGCACACCGCATTCCGTCTTTTTCAATCATGTTGGAAGGAATTACGTGAAAAGAAGATCCGGCGCGGCGATGCGAATAATTTTCATGTTAAAACAATGAACGGAGTTACGCCTTTTCCCGCCTCACATTCGCGTGATACGTCCAGTTTTGACGCGCGCGTCGGCTTAATATTTACCTTAACTTATTAACATTCGCTTAGGCACGGCATATTTACAGGTACATTATTATGGTCGCGATAGTTCGTGGCTTACAGATTATAAAACGTATATCGGTATGCGTAAATCTTTTCTATGTTGTACAATACATCGCGTGCTGGCTTATCAAAAGGGAATGAGGAAATATACCTACTCGTATATATAAACGCTACTCTCGAAATGATACTTCCAGAAAGCACGATTATTACGAATTATAATGATGAAGTATTCTCGGGTATTCTTCAATTCGAGCAGAAAAAGAGGAAAAAGTGGAAGAATTTTTAGCGTGGAGATCGTGAGAAAATTTTTCAATGTGAAGTCACTATGATAAATACGCCGAAAGGGGTAACAATCATCTGTCGAGATTTTGGTTGATGAGCAATCATTTGATTCTTAGGATCTACACTTTCAGCTCATATTATGGTACTGTCGCTGGAAGAGTTTCGACTAATTTTGATTACAATTTTGTGTGTTAGATCATTATAATTTTCACTTTGTTGGAATTAATGGAGAGATGAAGTGCATTTTTGAAGTCTCAATCTTTTGAAGAAAACTTATGCATTGCTCTCTCAGTTTTTGTGCTTAATGAGTGTTCCCAACGATATTTTTGCTGGTATCATATTTCGTCACTGCTCTTGCAACTTGACCGGTATATTTTGTGATCGATTTATTCGGTTTCAACATGGCTATCAAAATTCTATCTAATCTAATTAACCCATGTCAAAGTGTTTCCTGCGTCATATTGTCCGTTAAAAAAAGAAAAGAAGAAGAAAAATTGACCCGTGTTGAAAATTCTTTGAAGCCTTCATTTTTAGAGGTTCTCAATTTCTATCGTCTTTTCTTTAAATACGGTGTGAGCTCCATGCCAACCATCGCTTCAATGCAAAAGGTTATGATCATGTTCAGTGACAAATTTTCCTAGAATTTTTGAGACATACCCACCACTTATGATGTGCTCTTTCGTGATTTTGCACCAATCCAGGCGGCTCTGCTCGTGGTAGAAGCCAATAGCATGCCCCAATTCGTGGAGGACAATACCTTCATCTTCACATGAGGCAGCTATTGAGATGGCCTGCGGCCCATCACCATCGCTTCTACCGATGTCGGAGCAGCAGCTAATCGCAGTACATAGAAATGAGAAAACAAACAATACGCCATTAATAAATTGTGTAAACCAGGGGCGCTCAACCTTTTTGGGCCCAGGGCCACATAGCACAATTTGAAAGTTCTCGCGGGCCGCAAAAAAAAGTTGATATATTCATTATTTTTAAATGTGCTATAATTATAATATCAACTATAAAATATGGAAAACAAAGCACACAATATTACAGGTACGTTTTCTCTGCCTATGAAAAAGTTGAAAAAATTAAAAATTGAGACAAAAAATGTGAACTAGTGAGATATTTAAAATTGTTTTGTTCGTAAATCTTTATCATACTGAACATCAAAATTTGAGGTCATTACAGTTAACTGGGCTCGTAAATGTTCATCTGACAAATTTCCTCGATGCTTTTACTTTACATATTTCATTTTCGAAAATGTCGCTTCACATATTTCGGTAGAACCGAAGATACAAAACATACCTCGAGCCATGTCCTTGATATTTTTGAAAGAATCGGGTAAAGATGAGTAGAACGTCAGGAGATCTGTATTAGGGGAGCAAAATTTTGCACGGTAAGTCTCATCAGAAGTCAACTCAATTACTTCCATTTGCATATCGAAGGGGAAGTCATCAATGTTACAAGAAAAAGGATTTTCCACTTGTCTGATCTTCACAGCTATCGCATCAAAATCTGCGAATCGTTGATCGAATTGTTCACTCAGCTGGTCAATTATATTTATTGCGAAGTTCTTGGGAAATGGTTCATCAGTTTCCTCCCCGAAATGTGCGCAACTTCTAAAGTGGTGAAGATTATTACCCACTATGTGCCTCTTCAAGAGAGTAGATTTTGTTCGAAATGCTTTGACGTGGGAGAACAACTAATGAATTAATGAACTTGCTCCTTGCAGTTTTGAATTCAAGAATATCCAAAAACATCAGTAACAAATGCTAACTTCCATATCCACTCCTCATCTGCTAATTCAGGAACACCCCTCTTTTCATCAACCATGAACATGTGTATTTCAGTGCGCAGATCAAAGAACTTCCTCAGAACGGTACCCCTACTGAGCCAGCGTACTTCACAATGATATGGTAAATCGTCATGTTCGCTACCAATCTCTTCTAGGAATTGTTTGAATAGCCGATGTTTAACAGCATGCGATCGGATAAAATCAACTGTACGGACCACACCTTTCATAATCTCACTGATTTCTACAGACTTGGCACACAAGGCCTCCTGATGAATGATTCAGTGTAAAACAAGGGGTTCGTCGGCTCCAATGGTCTTCATGGTATCGCAAATTCGTCCAATAAGTCCTTTCTTCTTCCCACACATATTGCGTTCTCCATCTGTTGTCACCCTCTCAGGTTTTTCATATCGAGTCTCAAGTCAGAAATGGTTTCTCCAACTTTCTTGAATAAATCTTCTCCAGTCACTCTAAATTCTTGTTATGTGTTCGCGGGCCGTAGGTTGAGCGCCCCTGGTGTACACAATCAGAAATTAATCTGATTATCGTTATAATTTTTTTCCTTGGATTCTCATGTAAATAAGAATTCCATGAACTGACCTTATCATATTGCAAACTGCTTCACATTGACCTTTAATACCATGGCGCCTACGACTCTTCTATCAGGAAATTAACTAGACAGTGCGCATGCATAAAGATAGTCTCTAATGGATTGTTAGGTTCTCTAAATTATCCCATTTTGTGACATAATCAAAATATGTATTTTGAAATTGATCATAAGGCTGAGCTGCTCGGTAAAGGTTACAAAAGTTCTCATGATAGAATATGTTGTGGCGTCATTTGATATTATGCATTCTCTGTCATCTGGAATACCATTTTTACTCAATATTTCCCAAATTTTTGTCACCTTTGCTTCATTTATTCATTTTTTTCGTAATTTTCCTACAGGGCGGTTCTCGTTTTTTCTGCAGGGTGGCCAGTTTCTAGAAAAACGGGAAAAATTAGGGAATTTTGAGTGCTGATGTTCGAGTCAGGGAAAAGTCAGGCAATTCTACCCATGTTCGGGGAATTTTTGGAGTCACGTCAAGAAAGGCCCGATCTAAAAGTTTTTCCTAGTTTTCTTTTTGCTTTTTTTTTTTTTTTTTTTGCCATATGGAGATGGTTGTTTGGGAAAACCTGAAAAAGTCGGGGAATCTAATTTTGAAGAAATGATTGGCCACCCTGTCAATGATACTCGTAGTATTCTCCGACTAAGAAGACTGCTATTGATTTACTTTTGATCCTATACCTCAATAATTCTGTTGTTCATCATTATTGTTATCATCATCAATCTTTCATTTAGGTCGACGAATCAAGATGATGAATGAAGTTGAGAAGATGGAAAGGAATAGTTGTATGAAAGAGAGTGATTTTGTTTTGAGGAGGTGTTGAGAAATATTGTCGAGGTGTTATGAGGAGTTGAGAGCTTTAGAGGGTGAGAGGGTGGTAATCTGGTGGAAAGACGTTGGACAAGGGTTGATACCTGTGAGAAATGGAGGTATGTTCAATTTATTGTCGAGTTGGTAAAATTTGCTGATAACAAAGTGTATGGTTGGCCAATGGCCATAGGCTGGGCGGAAATTTGAGGTGTGTTAATTTGTTAGCAAATTTCTTTGATCTTGTCAATGATGGATACAGTTTTGGTTTAGAGGTCACGGAAATGATTTCTTAGGTCCAGGTGTGTAGGGGCGAGATGTGTATGCGTCAGGATGGTTACCGCTGGGAGGGCTTTCTGATTTACTATTTTAGGGAACCACATGAGCATCTAATTTTTTGCGGTGTCAGCCTGAGAGTTACGTTGTGAGTGCATGCGTTGATCGAAGGAATGATCTGAGCAGGTGTCCGTAATTGCTCATAGAGATGATAGGTCTGTGAGAGTGGGAATTGAGCGTTAAGATTTTCGAGGTCCAGGAAGTCGTAGATGGTATCGAGACAGAAAAATTGCCTGAGGTTCAAAAAAGAAAGATGAAGGATTCATCTTGGTGTCGGGTTGAAATGATTGTTGCAATTTGATATTATTTGTTCAAGGCTGGGAACTCTTGAGAATATTTGCTAATGTTCTTTCAGGCTCCTGATGATGACGAAAAAACAGAAACCGGATCTCATTCTTTCTAAATGCGAGTAAAAAAAGATTTGTTTTTTTCAGGTTCCAGAAAAACGACCCAAATCTTATGTGCTTTGGATCTTGAGAAAAGAAACGATCTGATTATTTTGCGTTCCGGATTGTGACAGAAGCATCTTCCTGTATCTGGCTTTCAACTGAATACTGAATGCACGATCTTCTGGTAAGTGTGCGCTGAAAAATGACGAATATCTTTCTTGTTTCGCTTTTCTTGTGAATAATCAGCTTTCCTTCGAGGATTTTTCATTTTCGGGCGATCCAGTTCTAGATATCAACAGAAAAAGAGGATTCGGACCTCGTTGGTTCCGGATCTGGAAGACATAAAATGAATGGTCAAACCTTGTTCCCGTTTTGTTTCTACTTCTCATTCCTAATATACTACACGGAATCTCTAGCAAAGGAACGGAGATAGAAGGTGAAACGAACGCTGAAGTTATTAATGATGATACTAGAAAAGACTGTACTCGCAGCCAAAAAGGGGGAGGAATATAGAAGAGAAGGAATATCAATATTTTTACAAAATTGGAATACATTATAATATTTTAGGAATGCAAGCGACTGAGCGCTGAAGAGTTTAGTATTCTAATCCTGTTGCCTTACATCACTGACTAGGAAGACGACAGCTTCTTCATTTTTTCAAATAATCGTGCGCTTGAAAAAAGAAACTAAAAATAGAAATACAAATGACATTTTTGACGTATAATCACACAGCCGAAGAGGATGTTGGAAATTATTCCAAAAATTAGAACTATTAGGTATAAAGATAAGAAAATAGCGTGTCTGACTGAAGGCTGAGGCAGCATGATTGCGCAAAAAGAGCATCATTCTTGACAGTTATACAGATAATGATTTTCTTATCTCTTTTTGCTGATTGATGTGTTAACTATAAGAAGTGTATGACAGTATTCCAGGGGGCAGATTTTTGCACTAAATTTTCCGCTGTTCTAGTTATAAAACGACTCTGATTGAATGAGCTTGCAATATCTCAATACCCTGTAAAATGATTCATATATTGACGATGAAAGACAAAGCAAAATCTGGAGAAGACAAGAGTGAGAATGGCTGCGTTTTGAATGAGTCATAAATTATGATTCAAACTCGGGCACTTCTCTGTCGAATTACAGAAGAGTCCCAGATCAGAGGCGGATTTTTTTTTTTTTGGGGGGGGGGGAATTTTTTCCCCAAGGTTCTCTTATAGTCGCGTCATAGGTATTTTATTAGAGGTATCTATTGTTCGTTGTCGTAAAATATCGTTTTTCCTGAATTTTAGGGAGAGAATTTCCCCCATTTCTCCTCTGTGGATCCGCCCCTGTGCCATCAGACAATTTGTCGTGTGTGCTAATTGGCCCTTGTATCTCTTTCATTTGAGACCATGCGTCGAGATGCTGCTAAAAAGATTCCGGAGAAAAAGAAGGAGAAGAGAATATGAAGCGCAATTAGGTTCACGCACTCTGGGTACAAACGATATGACTTCCTAGATCATTCACAAGCAAATAATGTTATTTTGTGGGGCAGATAGGGTGAGAGAAAATACTAATTGTGGTTCTTGTCCGCTGTGGATTGATTGAATGAGGTACTTCACCCTCACGTTTCTCACTAGGAATCAAGTTTCATAATGATTGTGAAAATAATGAAAGAGTGAATGCTTTTCCCCATAAGACCAGCAAATTTTTTTATTGTGAATTGGGTGATTTTTTCCTTGTTCAACATCTACGAACAAACAAGCTTCACTTTGATGATATGCAATTGGACCATTTTTTTTATCTACAACATGCAATAATTAGATTTCCCAAAAAATTTTCAACTTCTCCCCAATTCTTTAATTCCCATTGCGTGGGGAGGTGTCGTCTTTATGCTTCAATATCCTGACTTTTCTGAATTTTTGGCCGGAATATTGGAGGAATAAGAGCCAAAATGAATAATTCTACATGAAATTTGTTCGATTTTTAGTGTTTCCTCTCTTTAACATAGGTTGAGAATATCTCAAGATCCCCTTCCTTGTCAGCCGTCAAGACTCCGGTAACATTCATTATTTGGTGACAAGGACCTACAGACGTGCATCCCCGGTAATAGTTTTCTATAGGCCGGAATGTACCTGTACGTTGTGCGCACTTGTCTAATTCAAATTTTGGATGTGGATCTCTTGACGATGGGGGCCTACAGATTTACTGCCCCAGTAACAGCGTGCTGTAGGCTGGAACGTAACTGTACGTCATGCGCACCCATCGAACTATCTATCTATGTACATTGAGGGAACCGTATGGTGAACCCAGAAACAAAAGGTACATTGTAGAGATCCTTTTGGTGAGGTTGTGGGGAACTGGTGAGGATTAGAATTTGAGTTCTGAAAATACCTACAAATGACCAAAAATATCTTTGTGAAAGACCTGGTGTTTTCGCAAAAGACAACCCCTTTCTTTCGGCCGACTGCTTCCTTGCTGGGCTTTCCTCTATTAAAAGTTGAATTTGTAATCTGGAAGAAGGTAAGCTTTCACCATGTTGAGCCAGTGGTCCATGAGTCGGGAACTCTTCCAAAAATTCGCCAAATATTGTTACGCTTTTGTAGTGAGTAGATTCGAGGGAGATGCAATGTTCTCAGTGTTCATTTCCTCAGCAGTTGCTCAGAATTTATGAACATTTATTATTTGATGACAAGGACCTACAGACGTGCATCCCCGGTAATAGTTTTCTGTAGGCCGGAATGTACCTGTACGTTGTGCGCACTTGTCTAATTCAAATTTTGGATGTGGATCTCTTGGCGATGGGGGCCTACAGATTTACTGCCCCAGTAACAGCGTGCTGTAGGCTGGAACGTAACTGTACGTCATGCGCACCCATCGAACTATCTATCTATGTACATTGAGGGAACCGTATGGTGAACCCAGAAACAAAAGGTACATTGTAGAGATCCTTTTGGTGAGGTTGTGGGGAACTGGTGAGGATTAGAATTTGAGTTCTGAAAATACCTACAAATGACCAAAAATATCTTTGTGAAAGACCTGGTGTTTTCGCAAAAGACAACCCCTTTCTTTCGGCCGACTGCTTCCTTGCTGGGCTTTCCTCTATTAAAAGTTGAATTTGTAATCTGGAAGAAGGTAAGCTTTCACCATGTTGAGCCAGTGGTCCATGAGTCGGGAACTCTTCCAAAAATTCGCCAAATATTGTTACGCTTTTGTAGTGAGTAGATTCGAGGGAGATGCAATGTTCTCAGTGTTCATTTCCTCAGCAGTTGCTCAGAATTTATGAACATTTATTATTTGATGACAAGGACCTACAGACGTGCATCCCCGGTAATAGTTTTCTGTAGGCCGGAATGTACCTGTACGTTGTGCGCACTTGTCTAATTCAAATTTTGGATGTGGATCTCTTGGCGATGGGGGCCTACAGATTTACTGCCCCAGTAACAGCGTGCTGTAGGCTGGAACGTAACTGTACGTCATGCGCACCCATCGAACTATCTATCTATGTACATTGAGGGAACCGTATGGTGAACCCAGAAACAAAAGGTACATTGTAGAGATCCTTTTGGTGAGGTTGTGGGGAACTGGTGAGGATTAGAATTTGAGTTCTGAAAATACCTATACAAATGACCAAAGATATTTTTGTGAAAGACCTCGATTTTTCGCAAAAGACAACCTCTTTCTTTTGGCCGACTGCTTCCTTGCTGGGCTTTCCTCTATGAAAAGTTGAATTTGTAATCTCAAAGAAGAAAAGCTTGTACCATGTTGAGCCAGTGGTCCATGAGTCGGGAAATCTTCCAAAAATTCGCCAAATATTGTTACGCTTTTGTAGTGAGTAGATTCGAGGGAGATGCAATGTTCTCAGTGTTCATTTCCTCAGCAGTTGCTCAGAATTTATAAACATTTATTATTTGATGACAAGGACCTACAGACGTGCATCCCCGGTAATAGTTTTCTATAGGCCGGAATGTACCTGTACGTTGTGCGCACTTGTCTAATTCAAATTTTGGATGTGGATCTCTTGGCGATGGGGGCCTACAGATTTACTGCCCCAGTAACAGCGTGCTGTAGGCTGGAACGTAACTGTACGTCATGCGCACCCATCGAATCATCTATCTACGTACATTGAGGGAACCATATGGTGAACCCAGAAACAAAAGGTACACTACAGAGATCCTTTCTTTTGAGGTCGTGAGGAACTGGTGAGGATCAGAATTTGAGTTATGAAAATGCATACAAATGACCAAAGATATTTTCACCCTTTTTTTTTGGCCGACTGCTTCATTGCTAGACTTTCCTCTATGAAAAGTTGAATTTGTAATGTCAAAGAAGAAAAGCTTGTACCAAGTTGAGCCAGTGGTCCATGAGTCGGGAAATCTTCCAAAAATTCGCCAAATATTGTTACGCTTTTGTAGTGAGTAGATTCGAGGGAGATGCAATGCTCTCAGTGTTCATTTCCTCAGCAGTTGCTCAGAATTTATAAACATTTATTATTTGATGACAAGGACCTACAGACGTGCATCCCCGGTAATAGTTTTCTATAGGCCGGAATGTACCTGTACGTTGTGCGCACTTGTCTAATTCAAATTTTGGATGTGGATCTCTTGACGATGGGGGCCTACAGATTTACTGCCCCAGTAACAGCGTGCTGTAGGCTGGAACGTAACTGTACGTCATGCGCACCCATCGAATCATCTATCTATGTACATTGAGGGAACCAGATGGTGAACCCAGAAACAAAAGGTACACTACAGAGATCCTTTCTTTTGAGGTCGTGAGGAACTGGTGAGGATTAGAATTTGAGTTGTGAAAAATACATAGAACGGCCAAAAAGTTTCAAAAGTATTTCAGGAATCAGTTGAGAGAAATTTAAGAAGTTGATCTCGAAGAAAGAGTGCGCGCTTCATCTTGGGCAGTGACATGGTATTAGAATTTAGGTGAAGAAATCCTCATTGAATTTGCTGAATCATCATGGCAATTTCACTCTTTGAAAGGGTTTAAATTTGAACTGAATAACAAAGTTTCGAGTCATCATTTCCTTGGCAGTCGTTGTGAATATAATAACATTGACATTCATTGTTTGGTTACAAGATCATACATTCCTTACACTCTGGTAATAGTTTGCTATTGACTGTTACGTAGCAGTACGTTGTGTGCATTTGACATATTTGTCTTTGGATGTGGATCGTTTGGTAACGGAGACGTGCATAGCTTCTCTCCTAATAACAGCGCGCTGTAAACTAGATTGTAGTTGTACCTTATGCGCATTCAGCCGACAGTCCTTGTGTGACAAAAACCTACAGATTTGCTGCCTTTTGTAGAAGGTCAGAATGTAACTGTATATGGTTAACCATCGTCAACTTCCAATTGGAAATGTTGATTGAACGTGAGGAGGGGGTTGTAGCCCCTAGAGCTAAAGGAAAAAAGAAGCTCCAACCCCTCCCTCAAGAAGGAACGATCTATGCGTTTATTGTAAATTGTTGGGTAGTTTCAGCGAAGAGCTGCTGCCTTAATGATCGTCATAATGGATAGCCGTAACTTGCAGTCTCGCATCAATTTGAGTCTGCAGTAGGCTTGAATGTAATTGTTGTTTTTGCGCACCCATCCAATTGTCTATTTATGGCATTGATCTGAAGAACTGCTGCCCTGGTAATAGATAACTATAGACCAGAGTGTAGCTGTATGGTGTGCGCACTTGTCTATTTCCAATTTTGAATGTGGATCTTTTGGTAATAGGGATGTACTGAGATGCTGTCCCAGTAACGGCGTTCTCTAGGTTGTAAAGTTACTGTACATCATGCGCACCTATCCAATTGTTTGTGTGTACGTCAAGGGAACCAAATGGTGAACCCGAAAACGACGTGTACACTACAGAGATCCGTACTTTTGTTATTGTTCTCAACTGGCAAGGATTTGATTTCAGCTTCTCGAGAAATGCATACAACGGTCGAAGGTCTTATAGAAGTATTCTGTGGAGAAAATTTATGAAAAATTGAAGAACTAATTTCTGAAGCGCGCACTAAGTCAAGAGATGGAATGAAATACTAATTCAGGCCAAGATATCCTCTCTGGAACCTGCTACATTCATGTGGTTTTTCATTGCTGTTTCGGCTATGTTAGATGGCCAGAGGAAAAAATTAGGAAAGTTTGATTATTGTACATGGTGCAAGCGATCGAATGAAATCCAAATCAAGGTGAGGATATCATCTTTGGATCTGTGCTACAATCATGTTGCTTTTCATCTCCTCCAAACTGGATCTACAGTCGGTAGAAATTTTCCGACGTTCAGTTTTCGGCAATGTTGTGGCCAGGCAAAAAAGTTAAGAAAGTCTGATTATTGTATGGTGCAAGAGATGAAATAAAATACAAATCAAGGTCAAGATATCAACTCAGAATCTCTGCTACATTCTTGTGGTTTTTCCTCTCCTCCAAATTGAATCTACAGTCGGTAGAGATTTTCCGACGTTCAGTTTCGGCAATTTTATGGCCAGGCAAAAAAGTTAGGAAAGTCTGATAATTGTACGATGCAAGGGATAGGTCAAGTTATCCTCTTTGAATTTATACCACCACATTCGTGTAGTTATCGTCTCCAAATGGGATCTACAGTCCGTAGAAATTTTCCGTAATTCTGTCTCGGCAATGTTATGGCCAATAAAAAAAATTAGAAAAGTCGGATTATTGTATGGCAAGAGATGGAATAAAATACAAATCAAGGTCAATGTATCCTCTCTGAATCTCTGCCGTAGTTTTTCATCTTCAAATTAAATCTACAGAGAAATTTCCCGACGTTCAGTTTTGGCAATGTTATGACCGGGCGAAAAAATTGGGAAAGTCTGATTATTGTATGATGCAAGAGATAGGTCAAGATATCCTCTTTGGATTTGTACCACATTCATGTAGTTTTATCATCACTAAAGTGAATCTACAATCAGTAGAAATTTTCCGAAGTTGTGTTTCGACTATGTTATGACCAGGGGAAAAAATGGGAAAGTCTGATTATTGTATGGTGCAGGTAGATAAATCTCACGATTCATAATTTTTGTTCTCGTTGTTAATATTTTACTTTTTTGTTCTCTGCTGTCTTCAAATCCTTAAAAAAATTATTAAGCTTTCTTCATTCTCGATTGCTCCGAGATTTCTCCAGTGTTTCACAGCTTGAGAAAACCACATTTCATTCTCCGAGCGTGTCTGCCCCGCAAATTTTTTGTCAAGTTACAATATTATCATCATTTTTTTATTGACATTGAAAAAATCATCGTTGAAGAAAAATTACATCTTTTTTTATTTATTTACTTTTTTTCAATGCCTATATATTTCTATCGTACGAGTAAATAGGCCTTTAGGACCTTATCTTTGAAGGAGGAAAAAGTAATATCATACATCGAAAAGATGATTTTTATTTCTATTTTTAATTCTTGAGCGCACGATTTTAACCAAAAGAACGGCCAATCTTTCTGCAGTCGTCCTTGTATTCTGTGATACATGTAAAATCTTGGTAATATAAGAAAGCATGACTGCATTTGCGATAATTTCACAATTAAATCGAGTAATTTGTTTGATAGATGGAAGTCTACTGATTCATCGTCAAGATCCATGATTTTACTACGGATATGAACGTGGGTTGCTTCCGGTGCTGTGATATTCTCTAAACGTTTAAATTCTTTAGAACATCTCTGGAACGCTAAATGAATACTTTGGCTCAAGCCAGAAAATTCTGTCAAAACAATACTGAACTCTTCGGTGCACGGCTCGCTTGCACTTCTAGAAAATTATTATTTATTTTAATATTGATATTCTCTTCTTCCTTTCTCCCCCCTCCCATTTCGGCTGTTTGTACAGTTTTTCTCATATTATCATTCAGGGTGTCTACCAATCACGCAATACCCGCCAAGTCACGCGAAGTCACGAATTTCGAAAGTAGGTCCTGCGAGTCATGAAAAGTCCCACATTTTTTCTAGGAAAAGGGTTCTAATTTCTGAAAATCGAAAGTTGAGTAAAGTCAATTCATGGAATTTTGAAATTTGACGACACACTATAAAATAATGTCCGGATGTTAGTTTAGCAAATGATCTTGGGAATGTATGAAACAAATTTTCGGTCACAAAAGAATTTTGAGGTCCCGGAAACGTCACGCAAAGTCGCGTGGTTCATTTTTTCGATCTTGTAGACACCCTGTATTGATGATTTCAGCGTTTATTTTACGTTTTGTTTCGGTTTCTTTGCTTGCGATTTGGTGCTATATACTGGAAGTGCGAACTAGGAGCAAAACGGGAACAAGATTTGACCATTAATTTTTTATCCTCCAGATCCTGAACCGACCAGGTCAGAATGTTCTTTTTCTGTTGATATTTAGAACTGGATTGCCCAGAAATGAAAGGTTCCTCGAAGAACAGCTGATTTGTCACAAGAAAAGTAAAACATAGAAGATATTCGTCATTTTTAGCGCACACTTACAAGAAGATCGTGCATTCAGTTTTCAATTGAAAGCCGGATACTGGAAAAGGCTTTGTCTCAATCCAGAACGCAGAATAATCACATCGTGTCTCTTCTCTCAAGATCCACAGCCCATAAGATTTGGCTAGTTTTTCTGGATCCTGAAAAAAACTAATCTTTTTCTTTTACTCGCATCTAGAACACAAACGATCCGGTTTCTGTTTTTCTCTCCGGAGCCCAAAAGAACTTTATTTTAGAAATATTCTTAGAGGATCCCAACCCTGCACGAGTAGAAATAATATCAAATTAAACAATAACGATGGAAAATCCGAAAAATTGAGGTATAGGGTCAGAAACGAATAGCAGTCTTTAGAAGCTTTTACCTGGACGACGGTATCCTATATTTTTCGCTGCGACGTTAATCTGATGAGCAGTTGTAACATAGCCATTTATGAAAGAAATCATCAAAAATTCTCGTTACTCCAAGAGTGGGGGGTCTGAAAAAAGAGGACATGGATTGAAGCTTTTGAAATTCTCTTGAATAATGTCGGTTTTAGATTTTCTCTTCATTCTGTTCCATACAATTCTCATGGAAAAAGATGAAAAAAATCTGAAATGAGAATTATTTAAGAGTGGATTTCTAATACTTCAATTCAGTTCTTTTCATTTTCTTCCCCTTACCCATTGTTTTTCTAGTGAAAATTATTCGTCTTTTATTTTTTTGTGCACGTGGCTATGTTGGATCTGCCTATCTAATAGACACGTCGCAGGTGAAAAAAGAGTGGCGATCTTTGTCCGGGAAAAAACCTCATCTGAGAATACTTGTCGCGTATTAATTACGTAGCTTTTACCGAATACTATACAAAATCTGGGAGGACGCAATCCTGGAATGGAACCCAAGTTTAAAAAAAGTTTGAAATGGCAAAATAGAATATCAAATGACGAAGAATGCATAGCATATCTTGATAGACGTCATCTTGGTTTTCTCGGTAAAATGTTTTTTCTTTGGCTACGTGGGAGCTTTTTAGAAATTCATCAGTTTCAATGTATCGTCATTCTAAATCTTGGAACGTGCTGCCCTGATTTCTATTTTTTGTTGGAATAATTCATGTTCCAGGCCTTTTCATGCGTTGTTGATCCTAGGCCATTCGCGAAGTAAACATTGCCACAGTGAGTAGTTTTCGTTTTACCGTGCGAAGTTTCTAAAAATTGACACGTCTATAGAATTCATTCTTCAATTTCTCCATTGACTGGGAATAGCTCCGTCTCTTCATATCGTTATCTGAAGTAACTCCAATTTCTCGACTAAAATTAGACGTGGCACGCAGTTGGCCTTGTAACGCTATGACCTTGTTGGTCGTTGTATCATATCCGTATTCTATGTACCCAACCGCCTGCGGCATGTTTTCCAAACGATGTGCAAAATAGGTGTGCTAGGTTTCCCCTTTCCCTCTTTTTCATCATTGAAGATGATATAAGTCTATCCGCTGCAGAAGCCCATTCTATCGCCATGCTTACTATTGGTATCCTGTGAAGTTTATTCAGGGTGGCCACTTTCGGAAAAGTCAGGGAAAAACCTGGAAAAGTCAGAGAAATTTCAAAATCTGGAAAAGTCAGGGAATTTTTTGAAATACGTCAAAAAAGTTCGAGCTGAAAAGTTTTTTCTCTCTTGTTTCTCTCTTTTTTTTTTTTTTTTTCTTTTCTGCTTTTCAGTGGAGATTATGGTCTGGAAAAAACTGAAAAAGTCATGGAAAAGTCAGGGAATTTTATTTCAGAGAAAAAGTGGCCACGCATTTAAGTTGGAGACCAGAATTTTTATTACATACGGATTTGAATCCTAGCCTCTGTAATTGGAAATTCGATGATAGTATCGTCGACCGGTAGTGGAATGGCTAGCCTGAGTTGATTAGGGCTCAGCTTCCAGAAGGCGCCAGCTGCCTAATGGTTTGTAAATTGCTCATATATATAGTCGTTTGCGTATATTATGATCGTTTCAGCTTTCCTGGAGCCCCCCTCCCCCGATCTTAATTGTAGTCCATTCTCTTCTTGAGAGAACCGGTCTTCTGAGTCATTTAAATTTCTACGTTTGATTCAATTTAATAATTGTAATCCAGTATCCCTGCTTTTCCAATTAATCAACTTTTGGGTGGTCTTTTGCCTATTTTGATCATTATTTGAGTTCGGATTTTCCCTTCGGCTCGGTAGTATCAATATTTCAGTTTTTACCTTTACGAGAAGTATCATATTTTAAGGATACCTGGCGTTTGATTTGTCTCATATGCCACTCTAATATATCTTTGTATCGCCTCTCCCGAAATCCATTCGTTGCATAGGCTACGTAGGTCTTGAAGTTGAGGTGGAGATACAACTCTAATTTCTCCCAATATTATTGTTCTGTGGTCTTCTGATAATTCGCCATCCATCATGGCCGAGCATCCATGCGATCTTGAAATGTATTGCTCTTGTGTCGATTTTTCACCACTTTCGCTAATTGTACCGGCATCCCATATTTATTTGTATTTCGTTTGAAGACATTTCATTTGATTTCTATTCAAGGGTGTACTCATGATGGTGCCTGAAGCTGCAATGATGCCGGAGAATATTCTTCAATTCTGGAGTTAGAAAAATCTAAAATGTAATGGTAGTACGTAGTACATGTTTGCTTTAGTGGCTCGTAAAATGTATCCTCATGCTGTTCCTCGATTTTCGCTTGATGTTTTTTTTTCTCCTTTTTTCTTGTAGAAGATCCCTAGAAGAAATTTGAAATCGTGTATTGTACAAAAATGTAATCTTCACTAGATAAATATGAATTGGAAAGAAAAACAGCTTGCTCAACACACTTGTAATACGACTCACCTTTTTGAATTTGAAAAAGGCAGATTCTTGAAATCATCAATATTATCCTTAATGATACCATAAATGAATAGTTTCATCTCATCCCGTCCTAAGTATAATGCCCCCAGTTCGACGTTCTGGTTCCTACTTACGTTCGAGTAGAATTTTTCTGAAAAATTGATACTCAGAGCAGTTTTTCTTTCTAATTACATTTTTCTACTTATGAAATTCATCGTAATATCTTGATTTGACCGGACCTTCGAGTCACTTTCGACCGAAATATGGTACCCTCTATTCTAATGAACATATGGAAATTTATGAACGACACAAATAATATCAACCTACGCGACCTACATACAAATTTGTTCGTGTGAAAAGTGTTTCGTGCGCGTAGTATTGCTATAATAAAAGTAGAATAATAAAGAAGAGAAACCGTAACAGGAAATGAAATGAAGGAATGAAAGAAAATATAAGAAAGAGAAAAGTGTGGTAAGGAAAAATGATGGAGAAAAAAAAGAGAGAAAACAGAGCCGCAGAGCAAATATAACGGTATCCAGTTTTGGAAAATATACAGATATATATCTACACATTTCGAGTATAATAAAATAAAACGCGAAAGAAATTCCATTAAAACGTGGTGGAAACGACTACCCTGTATAATGGAATATAACCTGTGGAAAGCGAAGGCAGTGGGAAGGCTTTTCTCGCAAGTGGCGTACGACAAATGATGTACACAGAAATGTACTTCTTCCCTTATAACGTTATGACGTCACGTTTATTCTATTATTCAAATCATTCGTCAGCGGAATGGAAATAAAATGAATTTGAATCGGAGTATTGCCGGGAAAAGGAGCGAGAGCTTAAGCTCTCATTCTACGATGCTTTGACGGTGGCGCGTATGATACAATACGGCGTACCGTCGTCGTACGTTCGTGTGTTCGGTTTCATGTCTGGTATTCGCACAAGATTGTATTTCGTTTCACAATAGTATGATTGCGAATGGACAAAATGAGAACTGCTAACGAATTGCTCCAGGAGCTTGGAATTATTTGTGAGTTGAATGAAATTCGTTGGAAATTTCTTTTGTACAAGGGATACGTTCCCTCTGCAGATATAGGTCATCGTTCGATCTTAATTCCTTCAAATCATCGGGAAACCCAGAATGACCAACAGCAGAACTGGTCTCTGTCCTCAGAAAGTTTATCTACAACCCATCAATAAAATTTGTCTCAATTCATAATTGTCGTCCTGAAAGCTGATGTGACTGAAGGGAGAAAAATTGTATTTCAACGCTGAAGTTTACCAATTTGATCAGACGTGGTTAATCAATATTACAGCGCACAACTCGACCTCTTTCCATAGAATGTATTGGAAAATGAGTCCTGCTAACATACTTTACACTCATTCCTCCATGGGGTTTAGTATATTATCTGTCCAGCTAGAACGAAGGAATTCCAGATACAATTCGTACATAGAGTAACGATGTATTCCTAGTTATGTTTCGTACAAATCGGATGACAAATACTTGTGTGATCATTATTGAAATCAATGCTTGCAAATCTCTCGATCTTGATCAAATGATTGATCAAATAATTTAAGAACTTGGACCTGAACATTTCTTGAATCACTTCTCAACTCGACGAGTAATTTAGATGAAGCAATAGACAATATTCGTTGATCTCGTGAAGTAATCTTTATTATAGTAGTATGATACTAGACTCATGCAAATTATTGATTCGTTATAGCCCAAGGTTCAGATGACCAGACATAGACGTATGATACGCAATGTTTACGCCATTTTCAGTTTGGCATCTTTCAATAATTCGTGTGAAAAATTTTCCACGCTTCACAGTAGAATTCAATAAAGTTTTTGCTCCATTTTTTGGCTTATTTTGAGTGATTCATGTAATTGGCTTGAAGTAGGTTCTCATTCCTTCCATCTTTTCTTCTTTTGCGTTGATGACTCATTTTCTACTTGTACTCTCAATACGCTGCAATTCTACGAAGTACAAAGGGCCTGTTTTCGAGTACTTTTTCGTTTTTTTTATTCATTTCATACATTAATCTGTGCAGTGAAATTTTAAACCTGTTTTTGTAATACAGCAATCTGTGGGACTGTCTGTGAACATTTTTTGACGTTCTGTCCTTAATTTCGATATCTTCTAGAAAAATCAGAAAGGAGAACTCGTAAAAGTTGCAAACTCCGAAGTACAACATTTTTGATAAATTGGAAGTGAGGAAAGTTTTTAAAACCACCGGTGTATGGCTCGCCTCCAAACCAGTTTTTCACAAAAGAACAGCGCTTGTTTTTTTATCCTCGTGAAAAAATGATAATTTTCATAATGCTTAGAATTGAGTATAAAGACTGGAAACTGATCCTTTAATTTTCACATTTTTGTTACTTGGTGAGTATAACTCCAAAACAAAACGCGCTCTGGGATTTGAGAAAGCGGCATCTGGTTATTTAGCTTCTCCCGAACATACCTTGCTTCTCAAGGATATGATGTAAAGACGATAAACATAAGAAGACGAAAATTCCACTTCCGATTACTTTTGGAGAAATTACTTCGCATAGGACAAAGTCCTATATAAAACCCACAAAGTTTGATGTGACTTGAAATACCATCTCTTTGTCTCTTTTTCGCCATTCTGCGGCAGACTCAAGCATTCGGGTAATGGGTACCACTTACTGGTATTCAGTCTCGAACTTCGAATTTTTTACATTGATGATATTGCGATTTTAAAAACAGAAGATCATAATTATTTTGTTTGCCATTTATTTCTCGTGATCAATAATTCATAACTCTTACTTTCGTGTTTCTAAACTTGACCATCTTTCTTTAAGAAATCGTGTATTTGGAATCTCATTTCTTTTTTTTGTGTCAATGTGCTTTCTCATATATTCGTAGTCCTACCTTGAAGTTTTCTGTTCATTCTCTTCGGAACATTATTAACTCAAAGTAGCTCACCCGCCTTCTTACATAAGAGTACAACATTAATAGAAATTGACACGAATTTGGGATGAGCTCAACCTTCTGAAGTCCTTCTGTTTCCAACAAAGAATTTTTGTTGGTATGGAGAAAAACTTACAAAAACTGACGTTTGAGAAGTGCAAATTCTTCATTTTTCAAATATCTCCCTGTTCCGAGCAATCGACGGCCGAATAAACACTATAAACATTTTGGATTTAGTTTTTTTTTCAAAACTTTCAATGTATTATAAATCTCTCCTGCCACTCCGTAATTTTTGGATTGAATCTTCGTCACCACGTACCCAGATGGGGTACCTGCAAAATCGCGGCTGATGGTCAAGGTTTTTATCTGAGTGATATGACTTGAATTTTTCAATTCTTTTTCCACATCGTCGAGATGAAGTTCTGTGGCATTACCGAACAATAATATTCTGGGGGTTTTTCAGTAGTTCTACAATGAATAAATTCGGTGAATAAAAGCTGTATATCTTTCTTCTCAAATTCATGTCTAGCTCCTAAAATAATTGTAGGCTAAACTATGTTCCACTCTTCAGGCATTCTGGTTTTTTAGGATATCCTCTGTGAACGTATTCGTCGGAGCTTCGGTCATGAAATTTGTCAATCGAGAACGCATACTCATGAACACTGAGACCCGATTTTCGTATTTGTGAAGCCTATCCGTGAGGCTCAGCGATAACGATATCAATAATTTTTGGAACCGACTGAGACGTGTAAAGTGGAAAAAGATGGATAAATAAATTTTTCTAAATCGTCTTCCAAATTTTGGTACTCAAGAGCAATGTTCAGAGCATTCCTCTCCTCCGTTACTGACAACAGATTGTTTTCTAAAGACGTTATTTTCTGGCTAAAGAACGCTTCCGCAGTTCTCAAGTCAAGTGCGTACCATTCATTATTTGGATATTGGTTTAGGAGACTCTCAAAATCACTGCCGTTTTCGGTTTTTGTAACTGCCGATGAATCCATTATTATATTTCTCCACGCATCCTTTCGGTACGATGATACGATATTTTGAATTCCATGCGTGTCCATGAGCGGCACTGGCACAGTTTGAATTTCTTCCACTCTTAATGACGAATCGTGTTATCAAACATTAACTGTCGGATATCGTAGCTCAGCTTTCATTTGTGAGAAATTGTGATAATATTCTTTCGAGTTCATGTTTCATTTCTTCAACCCTTCTGTGCAGAAATACTCGATACCGAATTCAATACCAGAAGAAAAGGTGTGTTTGACGTATTCGTACATATACGTGTACGTAAAGCGACGACGACGGCTACGGCAAAGCGCTTATGTTGGGCGCAACGTCTAAGCCTCCTTTCATTTCTCAAAAGATCCCCGATAAGCGGCTTCTACATAAATTAATGGTTTCGGTTTCGCATCGTTGATTACCAACTTGCTCTTTCCGTATAACTCATATTTTAATGTACGCGTAATTCATTTTCAGCATCGAACGCCTCCCTGCGACCGAAGAAATTCCTCGCTTAATCGAATCCGACGATTAGTAGCGAACACGAGCAACGCAACGGTAAAAAGTGAGGAATGTCGACACATCGCGACTTATTAATTGCAAATTTTGATTCACCGAGTGGCTTCGAGGGTGCTCGAAAGCGTGCTAGGAGAAGAAAAGTGCAGCGCACTAAATATCATGATTCGTCGCGTCGTCCTCTATATACAATATGCTGGCTTGCTGGGTATCGAAGAAGGAAAAAAAAGGCCGCTGATGTAATTTGCTCCAGCGAGCGTTCGGGTTCGAAACAAAGTTTTCCTTATACTGGAAGAAAATTCGTTAGTCATTTATATCACGGGAAAAAGAAGATCAGTCGAGCTAGACTAGTGTGAAATGATATCCATTTACTCGTTCGGAAGTTTTAGTTGATTCTACGCCTGAGGAAACTATATGCAAGAAAAATTGCAATTGAGAAAAGTGGGAACATTTTTTTTTTTCTCTCATTTTGACGGTTCAGATTGCTTGAGTCAAATTGACGGATGCGCTGCAAATATTTACTTTGAGAATTGTCGAACTTAGATGCTTACCGACCGATTTAAATTGAATATTAATAAAATGGCGTTCTGAGTAAAATATTGATAGTAATAATGGATGAACTTCAATTGAGGATATGTTACGTACATCGTGATAAAATTATTTATATTTGTGAATAATCTATGTGGCTCCGGCTCAAAGAGAGCGGAAGTTCCTCGTATAGGTTCTTCTATCCTCATCTGGTCGATACCACCCTCAAAAGATTTCTTCTGTCCGAAGATTTTCTTGAATATTTTATACATATACGCGTACATAGAAAATGATCCATTCCTTGATGAAAATCTCCTCATGTTGGATCTCACTCCCACTGCTGGAATGTAAAGCATTCAAAAATCAATCCCGTCTGAGGTTTTTAATTACATCGTGTCCCAGTATCATTTCATACGAGCCATTCAACCTGAAGAATGACGTCGCGGGAACGGCAAGAACTCTGTTTGGTAATTCGTCCGTATTCTGCCTGATAGAAACCTTCTACAAAACTGCGCCCTCACTTTTTCTTCTTCCATCGTGGCTGACATTTCTGGGACCAGTACGCTTAACTTTCCACCTACTTTCGTTTTCGTCCCTGTTCAAGTGGGCTCGCTTGAACAGTTTTGAAGCCCATCATTTTGATCTTAATTCTGGCTCAATGACATGTTCTTCCGCGTTGTATAGACTGCAACTTGGTTGACCTGTAAAAACAACGAACGTAATTGAATGATATGATATATTCGTCCGTACGTGGGAAGTCATTCTTTTAGCCAAAATGAAACCTGTGGAAAGGCGTAATTATGAAAATTTGGTAAAGAATATAGGGCCAAAAACACTAATATTAATTTACGGAAAAATGATGGTGTGTGTCGCAGCTGTCAAAATTCCTGTTTGAACAAATCTCATTTTAGATTTCCATTTTCTTCAATTTTCTTTTATTGGTTAATCCATCTATCAGAGGCTAATATTACGGTTCTTCACTGTATCCCAGATGAACACGCTGTCTCCTTCCATTTTGAAATGGTTTTCGATTGATCTTACGTAGGATGGTATGTGTGATCCTCAAACCAGTACTTTTGTAATTACTAGTTTCGATGCACCTTTGTAAATTTGACTCATTAACTCATAAGCGTTCCTCAGAATTTCGAATCACAATACTATTACTCTCTCCTCTGAGTCGTACACGTCAATTTTTCGAATAACTTCTTCCAGTTTGGATGCACGAGTGGATGATGTGCCACGTACGCTGGAGGTGGGGGTTCACGAAATAATGGCACGATTACAGCCAAATATCAAAATAAATTGCATTCAAGATTTTTCTATGGTATTCAATTTGTTTTGAATAAGTTCGAAGTTCATATATACCATGGTGAGCGTGCCGTTCGCGAAGCGTAAAAACAATATAAAATGCAGCGAGAAAGATAAACGAGCTGGAATGAAAATGAAAAGAGTCACTGAACCAAGAGCTCGCGAATTCCGCGAGATGTATAAATTCTGAAACGACGCGACACTCTGCCATACTTTGAGTACCATTGACAAACTAAATATCTTTTCTCTTATTCGAAACGAAAAGCATCCAAAACACAGATGAGATATTTGAATATTTAATTCGCGCGCGTTTTCGCGAACTGCAGAAAATTCAGCGCAACAATAAGTTCTTTTAAATACTTTATATTTTTCAGCAGAAGTCAAAAACGGTGGAGCAGGAAACGGCGAAGAAGCAAAAAACACAAGCGGTGTAGTAGCGCGCGTGAATTCTTTAAGAGTTATTTTTCATGAAATTTCTACATCAATTTTTTTTATCCGGTTTCTCGTTCGTCATTGAGGACGATTTTTTATCGACGAAAATGGGAAAAGAAAGAGAAATTCTGTCTCTAGTTCTTTGAAACGTGTATTAGAGGCTGTTATCGATAGTTTTAAATTCGTAGAAACGACGTTCAGGCGTACAGAAGTCGATAATTACATCAACCGTTTGCTAGCGAACGTTGTCTAAGTTTCATCTGGAAGGGGTACCGCGCGATGGGATCATCGACTATAATCAATTGAATCGGCAATATTAAGCCTTTGAGAATGTAGAATTGTCGGGAAATTCGAGCGTCCCACGAAACAATAATTATTTTGCAAATTTCTGGACGCACTCGTTCAGAACGTGAAAAGTTTGCCGAACTTTCACCGCGACGGTTCCACTTCGTGAAGTAACCCTAGTAGACGACGGAAGACAATAACAAAGATGGCCGCCGTTTTGTCCGAATTATGATAAGGTGATCCATTTAATGATATCCTTTTCTCGTGTTCTGCAAAGTGAGCGAGAAAGAGACCGAGAGAGAAAGGGTGCAGTAGATGCGAGAGACGAAGTACTCGTATTCTCCGGCTATGGGTTTGAGCACGTCGGTAAGTACGGGCGTGTGTGATATAATGTCCGAGTAGTACACCGAATAAGATTGTATGAAGCGTGTGAACGTATCGGGGGCATATTTATGTGTGTGTACGGTTACTATAGCGACCAGATCGAAGTTCCGACACCCACAAATGACCGTTTTCTGTATACTGGCCTCTTTGGCCTCTAATGAATGGTCAGGTGTCCCCTGTAAAGTTTCGGGCAGAATTCCACTCACCCCGTTGTTGTACGTTGGGCTCAAATAATATCAACTTTTATCGATAATACTATCCGCAGTATTTCTGTTTTCAGTTTTCCTTTTCCTTCCTTTTTCATCTTCGTGGTACTTTCTTTTCCTTACTCGTATGTCCAGCTTTCTTGCTTTACTTTTTCCCCTACGTTTCTTCTTTCCCTGTTTCTCGACAAAACTTTTTTTTTCCATCGTGTTCTTGTATAAAATATTTATTCTTATCTCGTTCATTATTCTTAACGAACCGTCTTCCGCGAAATGAATTATTTAACGCGAAGGTGGAATTTCTATAAGAAATGAATTTTCACGGCAGGAATCGGCTAGCAGCGGTTAGAGAAGTTAATAAAAGAACTACGCTGTGTACAAATTGTATGGAAGAAAAAACGATCACGAGAGGGTTTATGAAAAGTCAACGACTTGTAGTGCATACGATATTCTTGAGAATTACTTGCGAAACGAAAGAAATCTATCGATATTCTTTGCGCAGTTCAATAACTATTTTTTGCATTTCAATGTGAAAAGGAAGGCGATTCTGTCAATTGGATCGGACTTCGAATCGCACTAATGAGGAACAGGAGGTTTTTGGGAAAAGAGTTGCTTTGCAAACATTTGACTTTTATTCTGAATGGGTTTTGAAACTGTTTCCGGAATTCCATTTTCGATTTGGCTATTGTACTATTTTCGCTATGTTCGGACGCAGAAGTCTTGATCAAGCGTTTGAGTCGTTTTGAAAGTTCGCAACGAATTATGAGGTTTGTGAGATGCACGAATCCTATTTTCACTGTCTGTTCTATGGCTAATTATTACGTTTTCCCCGACTCGAGCAAATTCATAGAACAAAATCAAATCCCTCAATTTGGTTATTGTTTCTTCATTGACCTGCGAAGTATAAAACAAGGAAATGTGTAATTGTATCATTATTGAAAAAAGTGCATACATAGCAACAAAAAAACGTCTCGATGAAACGCAACTTTTCGCAAGTTCGGCATGTTGCGACGATGGTTTTCGATCCTCTATTGAATTCACAGAGTGTGCGTGTCCGACACATTGGTAGGAGATTTCGTGTCTAAAATTACAATTCGCATATAATTCGAACACTCACCCCATCATCCCATGTTTCCGGATTGAAAAAGATCTCAAAATTTCTACCAAAAGACTGGAACATATCTTTTTTTAATGGACAATACCTGCCCCGACTGCACGCGACTATTTCATTTACATAGAACTCTAGACCGGTATAGAACCACTCCTCTTCGGTATTTGTTATTAGAACATACATTTTATTTTTGTGGACCGCTATGAGCCGATCGGTATTGAACTTTCGGCTTCCGCGAACCTAGCCTTTTCAAAATACGCTCCATCTCTTTCACAATATGAAGAGTCGGCGTTCTCCCGAAACACAAAAATTCGAATTGACACATTCTGATGGGAATTGTAATAAAGAACCAAAATTTATTTTGAAACATGTACTGTATAACAGTGATTCCCAATCTTTTGGAAATATCGGACCCTCCAATGCTCCGGCCTTCTTTTTGCGCCCCAAAAGAAAATGTTGTAGGAATAAAGTAGTACTAATCAATAGCGTATTTACGGGGAGGGGATTTGGGGAACCTCTCTCAGAGCTGAAAAAATTGCCCTGAAATATTATGAAAATCTTGTTCAAAACGCCCTCCAGAGCAATTTTTTCTCACAAAAATAATAAAAATTATTTTCAGACTTTCTGCGGACCCCAGGTCGGGAACCACTGCTGTATAACATGTACGTACAACATAGTTCACGTACTCATTGTACATCGCTTATAGTTCACTTACTCATTGTACATCGCTTATCCGGGAGACTAATGTCTCTAAATAGTCCCAGCCCATGTACTTATCAACAGTTCATTGTTCAACGAACTTGTAGCAATCCTCTTCCCACCCCTGATATAGAAGATGAACATGGGTACAAGAGATGTTGTGCATTGCTTTTGTCGACTCGGATTTCGGGGAAATCACCAAAATAATCTATATTTTGAACTTTGACTCGTTTTATGACATTTAATTGAACGCAGGTGCCGTCAACTACACATTTCGAAAATTTAGAGAGGAATTTTTGAATCGATTGAAGTAACGAAAGAATTACATGACACGATATTGCAGAGGAATCGGGTAAACCAAATTGGACGTTCCCCACGAAGCCATACAAAGGTACCACATTGTTGAGGGAGTAGAAGGGGGCGCCTTCATAATTGGACAGATTTGTTGAAGGAAAAATTGTTCTATCTTCAAAATATCTTGAATCATGAACCGGGATAGAGGCCGTTCTTTCCGGCCCCATTCCCGCATACCTGGCGAATAGTTGCAGTGGCGTAATTACACCAAAAATTCGAGGTGAGGGTTTGAAGTTGGAAAGAAATGATAAATTTACATATACTTTTTTTTTTTACGTAGAGTGAAATTTCGGGCGGGATTTTAACGCTGATTTTCCCCCTCGCTACGCCACTGAATAGTTCTTTCAATTTATGGTCCTATAAAAAATTTGATTCTATATTTACGAAGAATTTTTGTCCTTGTATCTGGAGAAGTGTTTGTGCACCAGAAAATATGTGTAAGATATTTGACGTATTACTTTTTTCATGCTTATCCCGATCTTGTCTTGACTAGAATGCAGTTGGACAGTATTACTTCAATTCTTTCGTTGTGGAATTCAGATCATTCTTATTAGAATTATCGTTGTTCAGATCGCCATTGGCATGACTTTCAATCATAATCCAAATCAACTTGACTGAGAGTTTCATCGAAAATTACATTTTTTATTATTTAGGCGACAGTTTTCAGTGAGTTCTTTCTTCGCCCTAATTCCTGATTTCGTCAGACGTGCTTGAAGAGCAGCTATCTCTCCGGAGCCTCCAAAATGATTGATGCGTGAAAGAAATGTTTGAGTTGTTCCATTACCGATCTAACACGAAAATTAATGAAATGATGTTTTGAAGAAAGACTTTCGGATAGTAACGAAACGTCTGTTGGTCTGACCTTCGATCTCCACTGTGATCTTCTACTTCAGAATCGGGGACTCTTTCTGTACAATGAGAGCTTCTCGAAAATGAAGTTCCGCACCGCATTCCAGATTATTTCGTTGTCTCGAAAATGTATGTCGATGTATTTGCGGGCCTCTTTTAAGTCTTCCCACGTGTATTCGGTACCACTATGACTTGGTGTTTGTACTACGAATTCCTTCAGTTTGAAGCTTAGATGTAGCTGTCGAACTTTTTTGAAAGTTACAGTTTTCTGAAGCTTCATAGGAGGATGAAGACCAGAAACATTTCTATTTCCTCGAGTTGTGACCCACATATTAGGAGTAAAACCATGCGACTTGGTTCGAGCCCTGTAATACCGAGGACTTGAAAAAGTGTTTATGGTACAATTTACTACTACCCGTTTTACTTGGAAACTTCAACTAAGTATCCTTTTCATCGTGCAAAACATTGGTTTCAGTCGCACCCTGGCTGTTGTGGATTTGTTACTTTGATATCACCTGCTGTACAACCTGTTGAACCACGTGCCGAGGTAATTGACACGATGCGACGTCACTCGAGAATGCAGAACCTACCGCATCCTCCTTCAAGTCGAGCATATCGAAGTCCCGACTCCTTTCACCTGCAGAATGTCCAAATCATTCAGATTTACTGGTTCATATTTTTCTGCCTATGTTACAGTTCAGTTATACGTTGACGAAAGGGATTCAGAAATGACAGTTGTTCTTGTTTAAAATGGTTCGATATAAGCAGCGAGTACAGGAGGAAATGAAATTGAAATGATTACCTTACAAGCATGAATTCACTCGCCTATATTATTTGTCGCGTGTTTTCAGTCGCTATGTGCAGATCATACTAATCGAAATTGGAACGGTTTTATAAACTAGTTAGTTTCTTCCTATTTTGGTTTTTTTCTGCAGGGATTGTAACAGTTCAAAAAAGAGAGAGAAAGAGGAGATAGAAAAAAAGATGAAGAAGGGGACTCGATTTGCTGTCCCGATATTCGTTTCAGAGGCCAGATCGCGGCGCTCTATTTTACTTTATTGTTATTATAAAGAAGCTTTGAGACATATTATACGCATATATGAGCACTCTGAATGAAAACGACAGCTAACAACGAACCAGTATCATAGAACAGATGTCTAAACATTGTCAACATATTATACATTTTAGACCCGTGTAATATTCGTTCTGGTGTTTTGTGTCCTCTCTCCCACTCTAAAGTGTGCGATGCTTGTAGCTACTTAGCCGCTTTTACCATATGATAAAAATAATATACTTCCCTATTCTGTTACTTCTTTTTTTTTTTTCTCCACTCCTCTCGGTAGCTTTTGCGTATAATGATACTGTATTGAAGAGTACTTGTGATCAATTTTGTAAATGAAAATCGTCGTCGGGTGGAATCAAAAAAGAGTGAGTGTCACTATAACTTATGGTCGAGTGTGTCGAAAAGCTGTTGATATCGCGGGTACTATAATATAATGTAGTGCCGTGTACGGTATACGAATTCTTTTTTGGCGATAAATTGAAAATGATAATTTTTCGGGATTGTGCGCGCGCACGAATAATCAATTGTCGCGTCGTTCCAAATATCATTATTTTCGAACCATAACTAACCGATGAAGAACGCTTTAAAAGTTTAAAACTTGGCAAGCGAACTCGATCCGAGCGTATAAATTTCGAATTACGGCACAATGGTGTCTATTTGAAATTTAGAACATTCTGTACGAGTATTACGAACATAAGTCCTTTACAACCGCGTACGACGAACATTAGCCTAAATTACGCTCGTACAAAAGGCGAACGATTTATGTCGATCGGTTATAGCGTGTGAATAATAATTATTACCCGAAATAGCGTCGTAAGAAGTGTTACACGATGGGCCCGTTGAATTAATTTTCCAACTTTCAATATCGACGTACGGCGACGCACGCAGGCAGCGGTACAAAAAGGCATTTCACATCTTGAACGTCGGTTGTACTGCTTGATGATGTAGGGAAAATCATAGATTAGTTTCTCAGGTACTCGAGTTTGAGCGTTGAAAACGAGATACAAATATTACGAGTACTACGTTCTTCGATGGATCATTACGATTCAGCGTAAGAACATAATCGTCTGAGCCAGTCAGAGCTCATAAATTGCTGCAATTTATATGATCGAAATAGTGGTAATTGGTAACCCAAACACACATGAACAAAAGAAAATGGAGCACTGTCTTAATTTAGAATAATTTTATACATCATCTTTTCGGTATAAATTCGCTGAGGCCCGATCCTGAAAATGTTACTCTTCATTTCCAAAATCTCTCGACCGGTATATGTATACGAGTAAATAAAAAACCCTCCCGACGACGAACGTAGAATAAGAATGCAGCGTTCAAATGAATGAAGTGGAAACCAGACGAATTCTTTCTTAATGGGCCTGGGCCAGTGATTGGACCCTTCCATGGCTCTTCATTCTTATCCATAGGAGACTTTCTCAGTTTTGATTTCACTAGTGATCCTTTCGGCTGGAGCTATAAGACCTGGCTTAACCTCCAGCTACTTGTTTCTGTTGTAAGTCAACGTGCAACTTACGATGCGCAAAATCCAAAAGTTGTAATTTATGGTAAGCACCCAGAAATTGGAAAATCGCGACAAATTTGTTGAATTTTTCAAAGAGTCCAAATACAAGTTCGACTTAGTTCATTGATTGAATTGAAAACAGGATTTCCCCCTTGGTCGTCAGGTATCGGTGAGCATTTAGATCCATTCTCTGATGGCCAGTTTTCGTTATATCGCTGAGAAGAGCCGTTTTTCATCATTCTGCCAATCGTGAGTGGCTGAGGAAAACAAAGAAAATATGGAGAACATACCCGAGCTGTTTCTCTACTCTTATGATCAAATCATGTTTTCCTACTACTCAGCTGTGATTATGGCTCAACTTATCTGCATGTCTTACTGGAAAAAGGAATTTCTGCGAGATCCTTGAACTAGTATATCATTATTGTGCACCCTTTTCTACGAGTTTTCAGAAACTCAATAATTTTGGCAAACATGTGCAGGCGTCAATTGAATCACTATACTTGTTTGGGATAACTTCGGCGAGTAGAAATTATCGAAGGTGTCTCCCATCGAGAATATTTTCATTTGTATTGTGAGGTTTTCCGGATGACGGAAAACTGATTCGAATGAGTTGAAAACTTCGAGGGGAACAGTTTTCTGTATCCCGTCGCTAAGATTATTCAACATATTTCCTAGGATTGTCATCGGATAAATTTGACTCGTATGCTGTAAACTACGTTCCATTTTTCAGTTTTCAAAATCAAGCCAACTTATGAAAAAATGAAGAACAGAAATGTATCATTTTCATCTAAGATATGTGTGATTATACGCGCCTCGAAGTCTGTCGTACCTTTCAACGTTGAGTCACAGCAGCTGTTAAGAGAAAGATTGCAATGATATTATCCGTCGTTTGTCTCCTATTTTCAATAAGAATCGACCAAGTTATTACCGAGATGACGTTATGGATGAATATTCACGTAAATCCTTGTCGGTATCACCTTAGCGTGGTTCGCGGTCGCGTTTGTCCTTCTCGAGATGGTATAGGATATATAATAATAATAATACCAGAAACGCGAAATGAAGCGGTTTAGAGCGAAAAATATGCTACGATATAAGTGGACTCGTGTTGAAACGTAAAGTAAAATACACGTAATCTGATGGTATTTTATTCTTTTTCGGTTGTCCGTTTGATTTCTTTTATGAAAAATTTTCCGCGCGGAAGTAATAGAAGATGACCGCGAAGACGGCCTGTGAGTCTTACGATATCCCTCGTTATACTTTTTTTTTTTTTTTCCTAAATGAAGGATTATTGATATTGTCGTATTGTAGGTACGCATCTTGCATATAGATTGGAAAACGTATGCTGTACATCTAGACACAAGCGAGTAGAGGAAACTTCACTAGTCGTAACACTACGTATTTGATGGTAAATTTCAAGGTCCCAAAAACTGAAAGAAGGTGGCTCTGAGCTCGAAAATTTTGAAATTCTCTGTTTTTTGGAATATATTCGGGCTACAAACTGAAATTGAGGATTTCGTCAGTAATTTGATTTCAAAATCAGAACGTTCAGGATAATTGTTTTGACGAAGAAGGTTTTTAAACTTATTTATAATTTCAGGATGAAATCACTTATCAGAGTGAGAAAGTCAGTTATTAAGAAGACATTTTACAATGTTAACTTTACAGTGTTGAGGGAGGTTGGATTGACAATAATTAATACGTCCAGAGAAGGTGGGTTTACAATAATGCTTGAAGACAAATTTACAATCGTCACGAATAATGGTAATGTCAAGAATGTTGATGGTATCATTGGTCTCTTTTTCACATGTAAACTTGAGTAGAGGATGGAAATTATTCATGAAGTCAGTCATGCTATCACAAAAGTTCTTTTTTACAATGTAGAAGCTATCATCTACATATTTAGGTATTTAATGTCAAAATTCTGCTTAATGCTAATAAATAATTTGTCGAGGACCAGTTCGGAGGCTATGACAGACAAAGGGCTGCCCATTGCAAGGCCTTGTACTCGAGAATAGCTAATAGCCTCAAAGTTGCAGTAACCGTTTTATAAGCAGAAGGTGATGGCTTTTTTGAAGAGATCTTCGGTGATGGACGTGAACTCCTTTAACTGAGTCCATTCTCTTACAATAAATTCATATTTCCGTCCAGACAATTTAATACTTAAAAGAAAGACTTGGCCATTTAGAGGGAGTTGAGAGAGATGAGGAAGACATGAGAGTATAGCCATCAATTTAGCTGTGAATAAAGATGTGGGAAGTTAGGCATCCATTTATGGAATATGCGTTGGCAGTTCTATTTGCAGATTGTATCAAGTTTTGCATATTTCGGGTGATAATGATGTTGTTTGATTTGAGGCATTGTTTGGGGTCGAGACGTATATTTGATTCAGGAAGTGTCCAAGGAGGGGAGGTTATGAAAACGGATTGCAAGGGATGTGCTTTGAAGGGCTTATTATGGGAGTGGTCAAATTGTAGAAGGATATGTTTATTGTGAGTTGGAACGGGTTCAGTGTTTATGGTGTTGTATATAGAGAGATTGGGAAATCGGGAAACAGAGGATAAGAAATTGAAAATTGGAATGAGTTTTCGAAAGGAGAGTGGAGTTTCAGCGGCTTTTGCGCAGAAACTGAGTTAAGAGCTTGTGCGATAGGCTCCTAGGACCATTCGCAGAGAGGAGTTTTGATTAGTATCGATTAATGAGAGAACAGATCTGTTGGCTAAATTGTATAATGGTGCTCTGATCTAGTTTGGATCGAATTCTCTCATAGAGTTTCAGTAGTAGTTTTCTGAGGCATCCTTTGGAGGGATGTGAGATGAATTTGATAATGTTTAGGGCACGTGTGCGTGTTGCTTTTAGAAATTTGATATGGGGGAGGAGGGGTCCCGAAAAAGTTTTTGATCAAGGTGAAGACCGAGAAGTTTAGCAGAATTTCGGAGTGGAATCTCAAAATTTTGTAGGAAGAGAGGCTGCTGTATTCCACTTGGAGACGAATCAGTTCCCATTTGTGTACTTTCTTGGATAGCCACTTGTATTTGCCTACCCTTTCATATTTTTAGCTGTTGTGCAATAGTTTTTTTTTCTTTTTCATTTTTCTCGGACGTATTTCAACCCAAAGAAATGTGTCTTTATTTTCAGTTTATTCTTTGAGATGAGATGCGAGTGGAAAAATGGGAGGAAAAAGATTATCAAAGATTTTGACTAGCAAATGAGAGTGAAATCAGAGGTAGCTCCGAGCCCAGAGTGATAGGTTGTTGTAATTATTTGGTATACTTTCGTAAATCCATTGTCTTTGTGAAATGAAATTATTTCATCCACAGTATTCACATGGTCATCATCAGAGGCCGTATGGCGTCCTTTAAATTTTTCGTTGTAAGCAAATTTCAGTTTTTCATAATTTTTCATGGGGTGCTCAAATTTTTCATGTGGTGTTCAGGCTCGAGAGCACCTGTATGATCGACACCACTGTTATGGGCCGTTTTCATACGGGCCGGAGGACCAACGAAACGAATTTGGCGAACCACCATAGAAAAATGAAAGAAGAGAAAAAGTGGGATTTCTTCCTTCATTGATTCCACACGATCCAAAACATGATAATAATTTGAATAGATTGAGTAGTAATGATGAAAAGTAGAAAGAAAAATGTAAAAAACTTGCTGCAATCGCTGCAGTAAACAAAACATCAAATTCATAATAATAATACTAGGTAGTCGCGCTTGGAGAGCCACTATCGGTATCAGATATGACACGGAGAATGGTTTCAGTGTGGGTGCTTATTTAACGGTATTCTCGATGAAATGTGAACCATTGCTATTTTTCATCCTTGTCTCCTAAACCAAAACCGATCCGTGAACTACGAATTTGAATTTTTGAAGAAAAGTTGGGTTTTATTTTTTCATCAGTTCGTTGGTGTACTTCGATCTGATGAAAATTTCAGCGAATGAAAGCACGAATTCGGACGTTATTTCGTAATATTATGCGAAACGATGCTCTAGATTAATATTCAATTCACAAAACTACTACGTACATAACTAAATGCGTGATAACTCAACGTCGTTCTAGCTCATCTCACAATTATAAAATAGGAATACCATGTGGATTCCAATCGTATTAAAACCTTTTTGTAAACCATACCCGGTGCTTAGTGGTCGACGAGATAAATTGAAAGAAATCCCGCGCGTAGTCATCGGCACGAAAAAGTGCATCAAATTTCACACATTCCTTGTCGCACAATATATACGTAATATGGCTTACGATTGAAGAATTTCTTGATCCTTTGCCGACAATATTATTCGAAGTAGAATCAATATTATTCACTCGATATACGGGGTATTCGATGACACAATAAGTGCTACCGGTTGGCCAAAATATTTCGTATCTGTCATAACATTTTGGTCGTGCGCTCTGCTCATGCAATGCATGCATCACATCTTCACTCTCGAGCTGGCCTTTTCGGTTGACAAGAGTGCCGACACAATCTCGTACAGGAACGTAATCGCGTTGCGTTATCCTTTTTCGCGAGACCACATTTTAAAATACTCGCCGCTACCGTAGAGAGAGAGTTTCGTTCGCTGATTGAGTAGCAGAAGAAAGCGAGAGGCTCGTATTGCATTACGAAGTTGGAGACTCTAGACAATGCCATCGCGTCGGTATGTACCTATGCTACACATGGCTGCGAAAGGTCGCGCCAACTGTGCAGTTGTAATTCATTTTCCGCAATCACATTGTGTACGTTGTGCTGTATATTTTGGTGTAGCGTCAGAAAATTTACCGATCTCTCGGGATGGAAAAAGTTTTTGAGGTATGAGATTTATAACTTTTTGAACGATAAGGGCCGCACGAAGCCGCGTCGGCAGCGCGAGCGTGTTCATTTATCGAGAATGAAGGAATTAAACTTATACGTATATAAGCGGTTTATGTGAATTATACGTTTCGCTCGCGTTGTAAAATTCCGCCACTCGTACTGTACAAATACGACGTTCTCGGAAGTATGTTACCACGGGATGCGATAAATCTGTTGAACGTGAAGAAGACTATCGAGCATTATATGATCACGAATTGGAAAGTTCACCGAGATGAACAATATTTAAAATTCGTGCGCGGAAAAGAAAGTATTTTTGGAAAATTCGCATAGGCATACGCTGGAGTGTTCATCGTTAGGTGTTGCTAGATTGATGATGCACCACCTCACCATCAGTTAGTTTGACAGCGTTACAGGAAAATAGAATATTCGTATTGTGATGGACAAAACTTTTAAATCGTGTCAGAAAGGGAAATACATTGCAGTAAATGGAGTTTTGTCAGATCGTCTCTTGTTATGTACGATTGATTCATCTCGGCATCAACAGACTGAAACTTTGAATAACGTCATCGAGAGGCTGGTCTGATGAACATTATTGAACATGAGAAATGAATGCAGTGGTTATGACGTTGACAACAATAACAGCAGTACATACCCGAATAGAAATACATATTTTTGCAACTTCTTGCGCAGGTGTACGCTTCCGCTTGGTCGCTATTGATGGTAGCTTGTCCCTTATTTTCAACCTAAGATATTTATGTATGTATGGTAACAATTAATAGTCAGTCCTGATCGAAGAATTTCCGGTCATTTTCTATCAACTAAATTTTCGAAGTCTCAGCCAAATAATATTCTCTTGAACGGTACAACTTGACGTGCTGTCACCAGCTTTCCTTGAACTATTTACATACTCGCATACTTCTTCATGTAGTCCACATTTTGCCTGAAGATGGTCAGCTTGATTCAATCAAAACCGGGTCGCGTTCAATATTTCAAGTACATACTATCTATATTTTCGTCTCTGCAACTTCTCTCAATAATTTTTCGTATTCTGAATTTCTCCTCCTAAATCCGCCGGTTCGTCTTCTACGTCTTGTTGAACGTTCGTGCATGGGAAATTTGAGAAAACTCCTTCCCCAGCAGATATATATCAACCATGTGAGATTGAAATTTGCCTCATTTCATCCCTCGGATCCCGAGATACGCAGAAGCGTTGGAATGCACGCATAAGTGATGAGAGAATCCTGGCTGCAAGACGACCGCGCGGCCACTCAGACACGAGCACCTTGAATTTCAAAGATTCACGAGTTACAATCACATACCCCCTGTAACAGGTCCCAAATTGATTATGAGACGTGAGTTGAGTGTTATTTTCCACCAATGCTGTACATATTTCATTAATATGAGGTATTCGTTTAGTTTTGTTTCTTCTCACGTCAAATGATCACACATACAATTTTTGCAATCCTTCGAGAGTGTATTTTCTAATTCTTAACGTAAACGAGAAGTTGACGAAAATTCCGGGAATTGTATTAAAGGAAACGTCCTTCAACTGATCAGTGGAGAACTATTTTCGATATTTTGATAAGCCCGTAGAGCACTCTTGGGAATCAGAGCATTCTGCATTTGATTTACTCGAGAGTTGACGTGTACGCGAGAATGAGCGAAAATTCCGGGAATCGTATTAGGGAAACGTCTTTCAACCGATCAGTGGAGAACTATTTCTGAAAAGCACGTAGAGCACTCTTGGAAATCAGTGCATTCTGCACTTAATTTACTCGAGAGTCGACGTGAACGAGTGTAGCAGTGGAGAGAATTCCTAGCTGCGTAGTCGCTCGTGGATACGAAAATTTTATAGTCGCGTAATCGTCGAGGTAAGTCGGCAGAAATACTCGTAAAACAAATTAGGGAAATAATTACGTAAAGATGAAATTGTTCAAAAATGAGAAAACACGAGCATCTGAAGGAGTGTATAGCAGTAAGGTATATTGTTGTACCCATAGCGCGGAATATAATTAATTGTTTTCGTCCGCGGAAAAAGCAGGAATGGAAACGAGCGAAGTGCGGAAAATATAACTTCAAAAGCAGCCAACGAATGGCGTGTACAGACGGTATTATAGCGAAAAGATCGTCTTCTTAAAACGCTTCGTCGACTTCGTAATATGCGAAAATCTTAATTGCTGGAGAAGCATTTTAACCCTCCTCCTCATCTCTTCTCTGTTGTGTTTTGCGATATTAGAAATTTCTCATTTTAGAAGTTATAATTGGATACTGTCTTCTCTTCTGGAGTCTCTTTTCACTTATTTTATTACGTTTACTGCCATTATACTTTTTGCCGTTCTCCTTTTCTCAACAGAGTCAATTGAAGAAGGAAACGAGAAGTTTTTCTGTTCTCTCGTCGTTTCCACGTTTTAATTCGGATGAGCTTCCGAAAGGCTGCATATATGTATATCTTTAATGTTGCGTATGACTATCGTAGTACAATGATAACAAATCAGTGGTTGTTGATAGGAAATATTAAATGTTGGCGATGATGTCCGTGCAGTCAGTATCACTGTCATGCCAATTGTGTACGAAGTATCATTGTCACCAATACTGGTTTCCCCTTCGATATTGCATTATTACTTATTCACCCTTCTTCTGGAAAATGAAAAAAAAATCTACATACTATACTGTATGTACCCTCGACGCGCTATATATTGTACATAATCTATACGTACGCACCTACTTCTGGCTAACGCGTATATCGATGGCCTTAAAACTTATTTATTCCTTATCTGTTCTGGTATTTTAGTGCTACATGTGCATTCCTTATTGCCATTTCCCTTTGGTCGTCTACTTTTCACTTTGAGACGTCTGGGTACATAGGAGAGGAAAATATTTATAGATGTTACTGTATTGTTGTAAAGGATTCCTGAGAAGAGTGCAGCCCAAAGACGTGCGATAGAGTGAGACGAGGAGAGATGGGAAGTGAAAAAGAAAAAGCAATGGGAGAAAATGATATTTGCACTAATGAAACGGACCGTGATAGTACATCATTTGTAAAAGGGTGACGGATAAAACGAGGCAATGTATTCCCGCTTTTTATAAAACTTATCGGGGTTCTCGGCGAAAATAAGGGAGTAGGGTCGGTGTAGATATTTACTTTTTAAAAATTAACCGCCGCAATCTGTCAGATGAAACACTCCCGCAATGCTATAATATAATTCTGTCGATCGTCGGTATCGTATTCGCTTCGTCGAATTAATTGCTTTATAGATAGTTTCTCTCTCTTTTTTTGTGTGTAATTTTTTTCCAGTGGTTGGAAATTTTGTTGCCTACCAGTGGTGTGAAAAAAACTCGAAACAGACACCGTACTTGTGAGATTCACGTATTCGTGTGGTAGCTAAAGATGTGCAATTACATGATTTGTTGCTTTCTGGTCTTAAGGACCTAATTATGATGGAGCTGACCTCCTCGGATCAATCCTCTAGGCAGAATCACATTTTTTTTTCTTGTGGATAAGTTCATGAATTGGTTAATTTTATCATCGTACGCATTTCCATGCGGCTAAGAGGTCATCAATTTGCTTCTATAATTTTCACCAGTCATGTTGTCGTGGAAGGTACAGACTCCACGGATGAAGTATTGGGTTATCGTCAAACTCAATATCGAAGTTCTCGTTCTGTAATGAAGCATGTACAACTGCTTCGAGAAGGTAGAGTAATAGTAACTGATGCTCAAATTCAAAATACTCTTACTGTCTTCGTCAGTTTCCACAATTGGTTGATTGGTGAAAACTTGTTTCTGTTTTTCAAAAGCGAATCACTAAAGGCTTACTTGAGTGGACTAGCGTCACTTTGTACGTAGCTTCTAACCCCGGAGCATTCTTTTAAAAATATTGACTTCATATTTTGCAAACAGAGGATGGAACTTCGGGAAACAGCTTCCTTTTTCAATTTCTACTACTGCCGCATTATCAATGCGCATGAGCCCTGCCCAGCAGTGTTTTCTTGGTGAACTGCGACTGTTTAGTGAAAATTGCTTTCGAGTGATCTGAATTTGTGACCAAAACATTTTTATCTTAGTGTCCTGTCATGAAAATTATGGTGAAATACGGATCGATGTTCGTTTGTATCTATCATGATGACAAACCAAACCTGATGGCAGTAGCGGATCCAGACAGGAATTTTTTTTTTTTTTTTGGGGGGGGGGGACATTTCTGGAGAATAATTTCATCAATCTCGTACAAATAAGGAACGGTAGGGTTAATTGAAAGATACAGTCACGTAGCAAAATTTACCATCAATAGGCTCTTGATTAGTACAGTCGGATGAAACTAAATACATAACTACAAGTCGAAAAAGCCATAGGTACAGTCGAATGAAAATACTAATGAAATCCATAAGTCGTGGGATTTAAACTTCATGAAGTTAATAATCATAAAACAATGCTACAACTTTTCTTGCGTCTTGAAAATCTATCTATCACTTCTTCAGGCATCACCGCAATATCAGGGTGAATATTTAGGAGAGCTAACCGTATTAGTCGTGAAACTAGCATGGTCGATCTTAAGCACGTTTTTATCCTGCGCAAAGTGGAAAATGAACGTTCCGCGGAAGCGTTCGTGACTGGTAAAGTAGCGAAAATTTTCAGGAGATCTTTTATGGTCGGGTAAATAGTCGAATCGCTGGCATTGAAAGTTTCGAGAATGCTGCTTGGAACAGCTGTCGGTTCTTTTTCCGCGTCAAATTTCCATTTGCATTGCCAAAGAACGATTTCAGCATTCACCTTGAGACGCTGCAGATCTAGTAGCTGACCAAAATTTTTTAGGAGGCAATCGACCAGTTCTTTCAACTGAGATGCAGTCAGAGTGACGATCTTGTTAGGTATGAGTAAGGTCAGTTCAAAAGCACTCGAAACATCAGCCGAAGGTCCTGTATTACAAAATCGAGTAGGAGGATGTAAACAGTGATCTTGTAATAATCCTCATAATTCTCGCGATTATTTTGACGACCACATATTCTTGGTTTTGTTGGGTCGACGTCTAATTTGTCAGCAACTTCTTCCGCGTCTTTGTACACACCCTTAAAATACTCAGCCGCTTCTTTCCGTCGAGTATCCAACACAGAGGTAAGTGTACGGACCACCTCTGAGGCTTTATTGAGCTCGATTGACTCCTTCTGGAGGAGAGTACTGAGGGGATATGTCAGCACCAAAATGTCCCTCAGACAATATAAACCAATTATGAATTCCCAGTTGCACAAAGCGCTGACTAGGAAGGAAGCTTTTCCAGAGGTTTTTGAATTCTAGCCGATAATGTCGTCTGATTTTGAAGTTGAAGCTAGAAAGGGGTACAATTACAAGGTAAGATATTTTCAAGAATATAGTCGTCGCTGTTTGGAGCAGGCAATTGACCTTCTCACGCGGATGCAATGATGATGAATTCGAAGACAACTAGATTTCCAAGTTGAAACTCGACGAGACTAGTTCACATGGACCTCGCAAGGATATGAAGAATGCATGAATGATGCATGGAACGAATACGCGAAAATGAGAGAATGTTTTTTTTTTGTCTGCAGTTATGTTATCGTTTTTGGCGATAACAAAAAAAATAAGGATGAACGGTATCTGTTCAACGTCCTCGGTTGACCAACGTCGTCTTCCCTCTCTGGTCTAAATTCTATCAAGTCAGTTCAAGAACCTTACCTATACTCATCTGCAAGAAAAAGCATTATTTGAAATTTCTTTTTCTCTTTCTTCTTTCCGTATTTTCTTGTTCTTTCTCCGTTTTTCCTTTTTTTTCCCTCCTTTTCCCCCTTTTCTCCTCGTTCGCTTTCCGAGTTAGAGGGGGCATGTCCCTATTGCCCTCCGTGGATCCGCGTCTGCTGATGGTGACAGATGTTGAAGACATCATACAATCAAGATGGAAATTTTCGTTATCAAATGGGAGGAGATAGAAATCGAAAAATTGGTTCCTTTGGTTTGAAATTCCCGAAAAAAAAACTTGACAGTTTTTCCCCGACAACTTTTTCTCCCGACACTACAACACCCAACAAGCCATAATGATTCACATTTATTATTATTGTTTAATATTGCTCAACATATGTCACGCTATTTCGATAGTGTCGCCTGGAGTCTGAAGGTATGTTAGTTCGTCGTTCTCCTCGACAACTAGAGAGGTTTGCCTCGTATTCGGTCTTCGCGCTGCAGCCTCTTACGTGCGAGGGCCATTCTTGACGCGGCGTTCCATACTTAACTCTGAGAGGCAAACCTCCGTGTTCCATTGCTCTTTCTCTGATTCTCGGATTAAACTGGAAAGATCAGGGTGCACTCACTCATACTGTTGGTAGGGTGAGAGTTTGCGAGAATCGTTTTGTACTGGTTCCGAACTTCTGGCGCATATCGTGGTCGCACAGCGCGACGTCTGCCTCTAGCTGGTTTACCGCGTACATAATACCTATCGAAATATCCGAAAAGTTCTGCCATTTCATCAGGGCTGTAAAATTTATTAAGAATATACAAAACAAAAATCAGGTAAAAGATTGAAGAGTAAAAATTATTGTAAGGGTATTTTCTTACCTCTTCCTTCTTTCAACGCAATGCTTGATAGACTTACGTTCGGGCAAGCAAATTACGTTTGGAAGCAACGTCTCCTTCTATGGCAAATTACGTTAGGAAGTAATGTAATTCAATAGCAAATAAGTTCTTATCGTGAAATCCCAAAAAGAATTAATTATTTGATTGTTGTAGTAATTATTTGATCGTCGTTTTCATTCGTTCAACCGCGCAATTTTCTTGTCTGTACCGCGTCTATACAATACATAGTAATAATCAGGTAACAGGTTGTAAGTAAAAATTGATGTACTTATAAGATGGATTTTTTTCCGCTTACTTCCTTCGGCGCAATGCTTGTTCAGGTAAATTGCGTGGGCCTACGTTCCTGATATAGAAAAATTATGATTATTGAGGATGAATCGAAAATGTCGAAATTATGTATTAATCAATAAAAGAACTCCATGTAAGTCAGTTTCGCACATTCACTCAATTCGAGATTTTTGTGAGTTACATACCTCGTGAACTTTTTCTTGAGACTTGAAAGCGTACTCATTCTCTTTCAATCGGTCGTATCTTATGGCTTCTTGACGAATTTTTAAGTCATTAAACGTCTTCGTATACTTTGTAGGATTCAAAATTGCCGACGTCTTATTCATGTTGAAATGCAGATTGGCTATTTCCTACAAATTGTGACTTCCTCTCGAAAATTGGAGCCCATCATCTTTCGTTCCGATACTGTGAATGGTGTGAGACATTCTTTCTTTTCTTTTCCTATACCGAATATCAGGCGTGCGCCCCCTTCAATTCAACGCTAAAAGACGAATGATGATGATTATGATACGTAAACGAAAACAAACAGAAGAAAAAAGTAAACGATAGAACAATTCATAGCGGTGACAAAGATGATGGTGGTGTAGCGCAAACAAGAAAGGAAGCGAGGGAAAAAACTTCATCGATAGCAATATGCAAAATGACTGGAAAAGCGATATCTATAAAGGATAAATAAAATGACGATATTCTATCCGCCTTCTCGCTTATTTGGAGGGGAAACAGATAACGATAAGACGAATTTAACAAATAACGTTTTTAAAGGAATAACGCGGAAAAGAAAATACGGTGATTTCTCTTTTTTTCTTCATAATATATTTTCACTTTTTTCCTATACAGATATGGCGTTCGGAGAGAGAGGAAACGATAGACCGAATGAGAATGGAGAACGTAAAGGACGGAGACTTACAATGCATAATATTATTCTGAGTAGCGTTTGCGTTTTTACGACATTAGTTGAGGGAAAATTTCATTCGCGTTGACAAAATTCAAAATGGGGGTGGTTCAGTTTGATGGTTGAGAGAGGAAAAAGAGATGAGCTAAATTCAGCCAATTTGAGTATATACAGAAAGAATCTTTATTTCTTCCAAGGGCGAAAGGAATAAAAAAGTACTAATTTGATTTTGAGATTATGAGATTCTCAGGCGAAATGATTTGACCGCACATACGCGATCTCGAATCTGATGGATCAAAAATGAAACCAAAATTTTGTGTGAACAATTCTTTCCAAGCGCGTTTTTTAATTTTCTAAAGTCGCCCTATACACCCTGAAATATTCAGTAGGATGTACAATCATTCGAGCGGATGATCATTTTAAAATAAATGATCACATTACACGGTGTCAGTCGGGTGTCGGTTAATTCGCGGATGTAAAAGATGATAAAACTATAGAGGAGTGCAAATCGCCGTACTCGGTATTCAATTTAATAAAGTGTCGGCGACAAGTCGGATGCTAAAAAAAAAGAGAAGAAGAAGAAAAGAAGAATAGGGAAAGCTGACGGAAGAGGAAGAAAAGCAACAGGGTGTGCGTGGTACAATTTACCTCTTAAGCGAGGGTGCGAAACTGAGGGCGATTAAAAACAACCGGAGTAAAATGTAAAGCTTATACAGTTTCCATACGCGAATTCGTCGCTGCTTTTAACCGGGCAAATATGGTCAGGATTGAAAAACGGTGTCATATTTATATTAATACGTTCGCGATTATTTTCCCACTTCTTATCTTCCATCGTATTCGTATATATCTCTTTGCTCTTTGGGCGATACGTACGAGATGATTTTTCGGCCCTTTTGATGAACGCAAACTCTTTCACCCTTTATTTACTTTCAACAGAGGCAGTCCGTGTCGTCGTCGGCTGATTTTTTGAAAACCGATCCTCAGCACGAGATTCCAAGGGTATTGTCCACGTGATGAAAACACTAACGATTCTGTGTATATTCGATACGTTGCGCGGTCCGAAATCTTTTTGTAGGATCGTTTTGTTGTTATATTAGAATTGCGAGTAGGGATAGAAGTTATTGAACTGAAGTATTTAAGCACTTGTTTCGTGAAATATCTCTAATCGTCTACCTGTTTTTGCGTTCTACAAACTTTTCCTATATTTTTATTATTCAGAGATTCTTCCGACTTCTAGTCTGCTGTTGAAATTTCCCTCCCATCTCGAAAGTTTTCAGAGAATTTATGCATTTTTCCGTGGATCAATGGCTGAGAAAAGATTTCATTTCGAAGAACTTTTCTGTAAGTTCAATTTCCAGAAAGATCATTCTCCTATAAAATTTGTCAAGTGACTAATCTTCATCATTGAACTTTTCTCCGCAACGAGCGACTTTATGTTGAACTAGTCCCATCTGGATACGATGTTCATTCTCTTTCACTTTCAACGACTGAGACTTCTCCCTCTGAATCGTCTGGGGGGCTTTACAACACGAAAATTGGATACATCCAGCAAGCACTGGCCTGATTACAATGCCAGTATCACCCGTTAAGAACAGGGAGAAGAAAATAGAAAAAGATTATGTTTCATGTGTGCTGTTCTTTTGTGAGGTATAGTTTTCACTGTTAACCTGGTTTGCTATAATTAGTTGAGTGGCTCACGTTTTAGGTCTGAGGGCCAGGTTTGTACCAGTTAAGGTGTTTCAAGCCAATAGCTTTTGGGTAGCTCACTCGCTCCGCTCGTTCGCCCCCTCCTTGGATTGATAGAAACCTACTTTGAAAAATTTCAAGCTAGTAGCTTCAGAAGAGCTTACTTCCTTACTCTACTACGTGTCTAGTTTGGAATATTTTCGAACAATAGCTGTTAGGTGGCTTACCCGCTCTGCTCTTTCATCCCTTTCTTGGTATGGTATAAGTCTACTTCGGAAAATTTTAGGCTAATTGCTTTCGAGTGTCTCACTCGCGGTCTGGTGTAAGTCTAGTTTAGGACTAGTAAAATCGTAGGGGGAGAGGTCTTCTACATATATTATTATAATTCTAGTTTAAGACTGCTTGAATCCTAGTAAGCGTATACCTAGTTTGAAGCCAGGTTGAGAAAAAGCCCAGTGCTCAAATCTACCACATTCTTGATCTAGTTTACTGTACATTTAGGCCTATATAAAGAAGGCTAAACCTACTACAGGATGCCGAAGCTTGCTAGTGTAAACTGACTAGATCCGTTTATACGGTCTACTATATTTTTGATGATTAGCCTACGCCCGTAAGCCTAGTTTCAGACTAGTAAAATCCTTGAGGGGGGGGGGGGTCTTTTCTGTTCTATTATAGGTCTAGTTTAGGACTGGTGAAATCCTAGCATGAAGCTAGTGTAAAACTAGTACATAAATAAACTGGTCACGGTGAACTCACAAACTTTTGAATCACCTAAAGAGTATCGAGAGTGAAGGAGGGGGGTGGGGAAGATATTGGCCTGGGAGAGGGGTCTTCTCCGTTCAGTTATAGGTCTAGTTAAGAACTGATATCCTAGCATAAAGCTAATGTAAAGCTAGTACAAAGCCACCATAAATCTACTATAAAGCTAGTATATAAACCGGTCAAGGTGAACTCGCGAGACAAACTCGCAAATTTTTGGATCACCCACGGAGTACCCAGGGTGAAGGAGGGGGGAGGGCACTCGCAAAATTTCAAATTAGGGGTCAAGTAGGGTCAGGTCAGAGTAAAGACATGAAACATGTCAAAAAGGAAACCAGAAATGAGGTGGGGTGGCTGAAACCAAAAATCTAGGCTTTATTCAAGCACCTATTGAAACTTCGAGGGGAAATTTAATTTATATTCAAAGAGAAAAACAAAAAGGGGAAAATTATGAAATTTTGAATTTATGCAATACAAAAAAGAAAACATTTTTCCTTATTCGTTACTGCAGCTGAAGTTTCCTAGTCCGTGCTGCAATGGTTATTTACGTAACGGAAACTGAAAGCGTGCAATTGCTGCACGAATGTCAGTGCAGCCGCAGGCCGCGCACGAGCTTGCGAGTGCGCTCGCACTGACCGAGTGCAAATTGCTCGCTTGTAAGTTTTCGTTACGTACAATATTTTTCGTACGATTATGCATCGAAAGTGATAGCACAAATCGAACTTTTGTCTCGTTCTGTACTATTTTGTCTGGGTAATAATTATTGCTTTATACAATTATGTTCAAAAAACGATGTTTTATAGCCTATTTTCAGAACGCTAACCTGTTACCACTGTATTAGTACTTGTTATCTAGGACGCCTTACCCGAGTTGTGGTTGTACCTGAAATCGCTCTGGTCGTTCGGTGAAATTTGAGTTTTATTCAAAATTTATAATATTTCTTCGGTTAATCACAGTAGTGATAGATTTTAAAGTCAAACTCCACCACATATTTTCTTCATAGCCAATTCAGGACTCAGCTATGGAACATTTGATTCCAACACAAGCTACCTGATAATAATTCAATGATAGTAAGTACCATTCGAGCATAGCTCTTTATAGGAAAAGATACGTTCAGTCAATTTACCTTTATAACTAAATAATCAATATCGTGTGCTTCATTTAAAAACCGTTCAATCTGGGATGAATCAAAAACCTTGGCTTTTTTTGCCTGGTACCTAGCCGACATTTTCATTCGTAATGAAGGCTTTCACCTTTTCGTAAGTTTTGATATCGATATTCTGATGAACCAGCAATGTTTTTCTGAGCTAAACAATAAATGATCATCTTTAATATCCTACAGATAATTTTAACAGAACTGTGAAATATTCTTGAATGTTTCTTCTCTCAAATCTCACCATCGAATATTGGGCCCATAAAGGCTTTGGGCTATATTGCGAAGACAGTTTCATAAAATATCCTAAGAGGATATTTTCGGAAATGTGACTCGTGTTACTTTTCTTCAGCCAAACGGTAAATGAGTTATACGCAATTTCATAGCGGTCTAGCGATTTTTTGGGGAGGAGATTTCGAGTTGCTTCGGCTGCTAATGCACTTATTTCTGGTGGAGTGCATATTTCGAAATCGTCATTTTCTTCTTCACGTTCTTCATCAATCATTTTGAACAATAAAAATTAAAATGAAAAAGGATGAGGAGGAAAACTTCGTGTTCGAATAAATTTAATGAATAATTTTCGAAATGATTAACAACTTGTAAAATTTCGTCGGAACAGGTCACAAAAAGCGAGGGAAATGGAAGAGATCAGCTGATACAGTGATACCATTATTTATTCAAAACAAAATCATAGCAAATATTCTTCGTAGACATTTGTGGATACACTGTGTATGACAAATTTCAGTGTTTACTTTCTGCACGCCTTTTTCACTTTCCTGCACGCCTTCTTCACTTTCTGCACGCTCCTTCGGTACTTTCTGAACGGCGTTCAGAAAGTAGTTCACGTTGTGGAATCGGTCACCTTCTACGAACACGAAACGAACGACTTTCGATGCATGAGTACGAAAAGGAGTTTAGCACCTCTTCAGCGGTAAGAATAAAGCTCTCCTCCACTATTTTATTTCACCATCAAATTCGATTTCGCTGCAAGTATTCAGGAGAGATCCTTAGATCTCTGTGAAAATGTTGGCACAATTCGAATTCGACTCTAAATTCGGTACAAACTTTATTGTATCCAGGTCAGGGCAAGTTGACTGGCGCCAACTTCTTAGAACACTTTTCTTTGTTTCTACTCTTCTTTCTTTTTTTTTGTGTCTCTGGTTGGGGGTCATCCCCCCTCCCGTATCTACGTCCATGCTTCATGCTGAATCCAGTCGTTGAAGCTTCCATAGTTTGTTGTTTTGGAAAAGTTCTTGATTTCTTTCTCTGCTCTAAAACTTTTCTTTTCAGCGTCTTCCACTTTCCTGATCGTCGTTCTGCTGCTGAATAGAAGGCAGCAAGGAAGTAGATGCGTTGACATTTTGGTAGGAGAAAGTGTTCCATTTACATTAGTGAGTGGTATTGAGGTCATATTCTCTGCACTTCGAACAAAGTTCCTAGACATGCCAGGAACCCAGTAACATAAGTAACTGTTGACTTTTGCGCGCCCATGGCGCTGAGTAGGGTGTCATCTTACATTCTCCCTGCGAAGCGAAATGAAATTAAATCTCTGAATACAGTTTTCAAGAATTTGTTATTTTTCCTCAAGCATTATTGGCACAGTTTTTATAGAAAACACCCGAACTTGATGACGGAATCTCAAATTTCGTTTCAAACTGTAATTCAGAACTTGACGAATTTTTCACATCAGTCCAAAAAATATTAGTATGAGTTGATGATTGATGTATTGATGAGTTTTAATTCACTCTCTTTGGCAATGGCTATAGTTCGAGTCCTCTCTTTATTTATTTATTTATTCATTTTTTTTTTTTTTCTGAGTATTATTGAGATTTGAGGCTCAGATAGAACTATCAGACGTAACTATTTTACGGAATTCAATCATATCATGATGCTACTACATGTCTATTCTGCATCGCAAATTCGTTGAAAAAAAAAAAAAAAAAAAACGGGAAAACCTGCTACGTAATAAGTATAACTATGTACTGTACTATTTTTTATATCAAATTACACGTTCTAAATTGGTGTTTAATCTGAGCTGCACGTATAGCATGAATTTTCGAAATGTTTATACGAACTATTCGACGGAGAGTATGCCTACAGTGTATTGCGTGAATAAAATACGCGCTAAATTTCATTATCACTTTTTATCCCTAACGTAATTTTTGTAATAAAACCTTTTAATCGTTTAATTCGAGTCGCTCATCTCAGCATAATTTATTCAAATATTGCCGACATGAGTGGATAGAGGGAAACATTATGTACGGCAAACGAGGGTAGATCCCGACAATTATCGTGCCAAAGTGCTACACTTCATAACAATGCAAGCATTCGTGTCGAATGAGGGTGTGCAACAACCATACCGTCCAGTACTGTCACATTTTGTCCCATGCAATCCCAGTTCATAATATTGTACACATTTTCTGACAACGCTTCTATTGAACGCGCATTGTTACTCAGATATTTGTCGCTTATTATAAACTTATGTCAAAAGTTTCTGAATTCTCCGGAATGGGGATTAAAATCGAGGCGTCGGAGTATAGAAGTCTATCACCACCGCTTTGTTTTCTGGAATTGTAAAAATGTCCTTCATCGGACCAACTATATTCATTTGTTTGCAGTCAAAAGTTGTCTCCTCTGATACTTTGGTGGAGAATACTTTCGTTAATGCGATAACGCGACGGTCATTCGTTGTTTTAATGCGTCCGTCTTTGCTGTATTGAAAATGAATTTTCCCAAACAGCGGAGCGTTTTGGAAGTAACGTGGGCTGTTATGCTTTTGATAAAAGTGTGAAGTTTGCCTGCCTGAAACCCACGCTTCTAATAAATCCTCCTAAATGTTATGAGTAAACGAACTGGAAAAATGGAACAAGATGAACGAATGCGAATAATATTATATTATTTTCCCAATTTATACATAGCGAGCATACTACGAAAATTTGTTGAGCACCGATGAGATGGTTGCGAAAAGTATATCGTTGTCAGTCAGTATTAATGTGGAATATCTTACAAAATTTCTGAATATCATTGTATCTCTGATTTATGCCTTACCTTTGCTCCTTAATGACAAAAGTTGCCCTGATAATTCCTCAATTATTTGTAGCTGTGGGATTAGATTAATTTGCATGGCAGTACGGACATCGCTCGGGAACTTTCTGCTGTATTTCTCAGGATACTGTAATCAGCTGTGAATGTGGAGACAGTCGAAATTTCTACTTCATCGTTTCTTGACCAGTAAGAATATCTAGCCTTTCCCTCAAGACGTATTTTGTTTTTCCAGTTGCACATATTACTTTCCGATGTGAAAGAGGTCGTCTTGACCATTTAGAATGTCTGTCCATCCCTTTAAATGATCAGGGATTGTTAAACACACATTGTTTCTTCATTAATTGCTTATTCAGCGATACTTTCTTCGTTCTTCATAATGAGCTGCATGCGGAATGCTTTAAAAAGGAAACGTTACTATCCAACAAATTGCAAAAGGCCAAACGAAATCATTCGTTCCGAGTTACCCGGTTGCTTTAGGCAAACCCATGTGTACCTCTCCTGTGATTCTACCCGATTCGGAACAGTTTAAATAGAGTGGTTTACCAAAAAATATAGGAAAAGTGAATCGTATACGCTGATAATTTTGTTGCTCTATTGTTATAGGGGTATATATAGATACATACAAACGCTATGTAACGGTGACTGTAGTCAATGTAAATAAAAAGAGTCAATGTTGTTGGCATTATCGAAATGAAATGAAGTAAGCGTAAAAAGCTGTCAGGTTTTGTCTGATAACTAATATGACAAGCCAATTTGCATGGGTAATGAGTGCGGTCGAGCGGATTTGCCTGTAGAAGAGAACACGCAAATCACGCGTACATTTAATTTCTTCGTTGCATTTTGACAAGTATTCGTGTGCTTTTGTTTCGAACGGGACGCCGCGATGCTTTTTCATCGAATTCGGATTGCGTGCTCGCGTATAATTTCTAAAACCATCGAGCAGTTGTTTTATTTATATAATATTTTCCTTATTTTAAACCATCTTCTACGCTCTACCTGTCAGGTACGCGGGCAGTCGTCTGGATATATGAAAACGGCATAGACATACCTAGCATGACGATGTGTGATCATTGATCATTCATCCTCAAAGTTGATTCCAGTTCATTTGTCATCCGAAGTAGGGTAAACATGTATATTAAATTGAATGGGAAACGTACGTACAATTTGTCGTCAAACTATCGTTGAAATTCGTGATAATATGATAGAAATCAGGGATAGAGACCCAATCTCGATCATTCAACTCTCGTCTGGTGAGGGATTCAAATAAGAAACCTGTTTTATGGGGGCGCTTTTTTTAAAAATGTGCCGTGAAAAACTTTATTTTAGAATTTTACTATGTACATTGTTATGATCATTATTGTTTTTTGAAAAAATCAAGAAGATTGGTTTGCTTACTTATTTTTAAAGAAAACAGTTGGTTTATGCAATTATCTAAGGCTCCCAGGGCGTCTCTTTGAGTGTCTGTAGTATCATTCTTCGCAAGGAAGAAAGCTTCAAGAGATCTCATGGCTGCTCGAACTTCGGTTATTCAAGGTACGTAACCAAAATCGTCGTCCAGATCATCACCCTCTTGCTCCGGTTCGTTTGTACAAGTCACCAATTGGACAATATCGTCGTCAGTAACTACTTCAGTAGTTGGAACTTCCTCGTCAATTTCAAGATCAGGTACCAGTGGGGGTTCGCATGGAGTAGAGGTGATGGTTGCGCATGTGAAACCAGCATGTCGGAAACAATTTGTAATTGTCGAAGGAAGTACACGAGACCAGGCCTTGACTAACATTAGTATCGCGTCTAGGACATTAATCTTTGTTTCCACTTTTTGTTCGATGTTTTGAAGAATTCTCAGCACCAACAATTTTTGGTAATGAACTTTGAGATTTTTAATAATCCCCTGATCCAAGGGTTGAAGCACAGATGTGGTGTTGGCCGGCAAGAAAGCGAGTCGAATGTACTTGAACTTCAAATCAGGAGGGTGAGCAGTACAATTATCGAGCAGAAGAATTTTTTTTTTTCATCCTAAACGCGCAAAACTTTTTCGAAAATCTGAGAAGTCATCCATGCTTTTGCATTGTTTTCGTACATCACAGGAAGAGTTTCTACGTTCTTGAGGCAACAAGGATTTCGTGACTTTCCTATGACGAGGAGGGGGCGCTTGTCTGATCCGGACATGTTTGTAGTTAACAAAACAGTGATCCTCTCCTTCGACAATTTGCCGCCGGCGCACTTTTCACCTTTGAAGGGTAAAGTTCGATCTGGCGTCATCCTGTAGAAAGGACCTGTTTCGTCGGTATTGTAAATTTCGTCGTCAGCGTAACCAGTTCGAAGAGACGGCCGTACATCGCACAACCAATTAAAACAAATTTTCGCGTCAACAGCAGCGGACTCACCCAAACAAGATGTTATGCCGTTGTCTGAATCTCTGTATCCAAGATGATGAGCAAACGAAGTCATCCATACGTAGTAATTTTGCAAGCTTATTTGCCTGTTCTTGTAAAATAATGCCATTGAGAGGGATATTCAACGTGCGCTGTTGTTTGAGCCATATCAGCAGGGCGTCTTCGAGAGGTTTACACTGTGATGTACGAAGTCTTTTTGTTTGGAGAGGTCGTGATTGACACTCAACTTGGATTGAATCGCGATTCTTCCAAATCGTGGAAATAGTTGAACGTCCAGTCAGAAATTCTTTCGCAATATCACTATTTTTCTCCCCATTTTCGAGCCGACAAATTATGGCAAACTTTTCTTCAATCGTAAATTGACGACGCGTCATCGTGAAAATCACTGATACGCTGCTGTATTTTTAAATTTCATTGCTTTGTTCTTCATTTTTATCAGTAGCCACCCGACTGACCGCAAAATATACGAATGAAATGTATTGCAGTAAGCATGCGACTTGTCTGAACTTGGAAATTTGAAAATTCACGAGCCATAAATTCGTTGTGACCAATAAAACTCACTCTTTTTTACATGACTTTTGTTCGTTCAAAAAGATAATTCGCTCAAACCGGGTTCATTCTAAACAGAATTTTTTAACCCAAAGATAAACAGAATTCTGCCGGGACCGAGCGTTTTGTTCGTTGTAAGCGCCAGTTCGCTCTGAAAGGTGCCGTTGTAAGTGATTTCTACTGTATTAGGATAAGCTAGAAACTACAGAGAAGGGCAGAGGGCTCGGACTCGCATATGGGTATTTCAGAATCACTGCCACTGTGAAAAATTCCCATAAGGATGAGCTTAGAGCAAAGATATGAAACATGTCGAAAGATGTGTTGGGATTGTTGACAAGTGTCTATTCGAGTCCACCGATGAATAATTTAAATTCATGTAATTGAAATCGACGTAAAGAAGATTCCTTTCGAACTGACTACCGAAAAAATCCACATAAATTGGAACATTGCTCTCTTGCGTTCTTCATCGGAGCTTTTACGTAAGTGTTTCGCCTACCCACCCTGGAAGTTCTCTTTTCAACTAAGAACTTGTCCGTAACAACAAATGAGGAAATGAATCAACAAGAACTTCACTGCTGTAGGAAAGAAGAGTATTGTTTTACGATTTACAAATCCGCGACAAACTGCATGGGTTCATCGAGTGGAAAATTGAAAAATAAATTTCACAAAACAGGAATTTTCTTGATGGCTAGTAAAATTGATTCTCCGTATCCCCCCCCCCCCCTCATAGAAATATTATAGGATTCATTCAAATCTCTAGGGGTGCAATAAATTTTTTTCTAATATTCTTGTCGACCCGCACGCACTATACTTCTTACATCTGCTGAAGACATTTTCGGCTATGGGCAATTGAAGGATCTTTCTTTTCCATTCCTGTTTAGGTGTGCTAGGAAGGGACCATGACCCGTCAATGCCGTTGAAGTATTGAATATGCACTTCTTTCGTGACGTCTGAATTGGTTCGTTAATATTTTTGTAAACTTTTGGTAGATGTCATGTAAGAAAGATTTGCACTCGATTGAAAGAAGTAAATTGATGATTTTAAGAATAGTTATAGCGAGAACATATCTTGAGCCAATAGTAGCTTAGCCTATACTGGGTGGGGCAGAAAGATGTTACCACTTAAACGAAAAACTCCGCGAGGATTCCGCGAGAATTTCGTGGAGTTCCCCGTTCGACTGGTAACATCTTTCTGCCCCACCCTGTATAGTCGATGTTCATTCGAATCCAATTTTCTTGGTTTTGATTCACCGGAATTCGAATGTTTTTCTTGTCAAAATCAGAATAGGTTTAAACTTTTTTTGTGTTCAAGTAAAACCGTATCATCCTATAATTTCATGTAAGTACTGCCATTCATTAAAGAATCATTCTATCTTGCTGAATTACGTGACAAATATGTACCCCATCAAATTCATTTCGCTCCTCCTTACGCCCATTCATATCGTGACCACTTTCATTATTCATGAAGAATTAATACGAGATGATGTCGAGTTTGTGTTACTAAAAGGTACTCGAGATCGTTGTCACACACCAACGTGCACGGTTCGCAAACTTCGAATGGGCATGATGTAGATTTTATAATTTTTTTAACGACTATCTCTACAGTTTCGTGAACAAAATCCTTTTCGCGTGGCGCGAACATAAATGTTTGAAATTTGACATCGCGTGGACACCCATTTACTCGTTATAATAGCTTGTACTTCCAGATAAAATGCGGCAGTAGCGCCTTGTCCCGGGGATTAGACGGCGCGTCGGACGGACGCGCGTGAAAATAGCGAATAATGAAAGACACGCGCACACGTTTTGTTAGGATATGTGTAGTTGTCTGCTACGGTGCCATCATCTCCCTTGTAATAAGAGAGTCCAAGAAAAGACACATCGAAATCAAAACAGGCCGCGTCTCCGCGCGCACCGATATTAATGCGAAAGGATTTTCGAGCAGGTCCGCCTTCTGACTGTAACGCCGTTGTTATCATTAAAATCGTTAACCGCGCTACACCACCTTGTAATAAAGTGCATAGTCGACCGTTTTCGACAGTAGAGAGAAAGTGATGTGGTGACGAGAAGGAGGATGCAAAAATTACACGAAAGATGAACGATAAGGGTGGAGAGGCGCACGCTGGGTTCCTGAACTCGTATAAAGTCAAGCAGAGATAAGAAAAAGGATGAGGAACGCTTCATTGACAAATTGGTAAATTATACGGCCGCTAATATAAAGCTAAACGAAATTTATCCGGTTCGCGTTTCGAAATTAACCTCTCGGTTTGTTCCCTATTCTCTTGCGCGAGAAAAAGCCTCGTTGTAGGACCCTTTTCGCGCGATGCTCGCTGTTTTAATTTTCGGCCGCAACATCATCACCGACTATAATCATTTCATGTATCGCAGCATCGCCATCAATATTTCCATAACAATACGTTTCATAATATTGCTACTTGTATGCGACAATGTGTCGATTTTTGAACACCCTTCTGTCGCCTTCAAACAGGTAGTCTCTAATATTACGAGTACCAGTATGGTGTCCATAACATTTATGAAAAGAGCGAAAATCTGATAATTTCTATCTTCCCCTTCTGAGAGGGGAAGTGTTTACGGAAATTTTTTGAACTGAAATTACTTTCCTGTGCCGGGATTCCGAAAGTGACGTGGTCAACTTTTTACGAGAATGGTACAGGCACGTAAGATATATTTTCGCATGCGCAGATTGTCGAAATTTTGAGAACAGAGAATAAGTAAAATAAATAAATATCCACCTTGAAGCTGACCATTCAGAACGAGAAAATTTGTCGTTGAACATGTTATTGAAAGATGGAGGCAATGATACGGGTCGAACGTTTTTTTTTTCTAATTTTCAGTAAAAATAATGTGAGCTATACATTCGCGTTTATGCATTGGAAAAGGAACTCATATACATGAATGAACATTGAAATATTATGTTTTTTTTCATTTACCTTGATGTAATGTTGAGGGAACGCAATAAGTGTTCTGCAAACTTCGGGTACATCGAGAGATATTTGCTGTCTAGAAACTGAGAATGTGCTCTGTAGCGATGTATGCGAATCGCCTCTGGCAAGGAATCTCAAAGCGATCGTAAGGCGTTCATCTGCTGGTATAGCTTATCGAAAACATGATTATGAATTCTTCTTCTCAATTATACATCTCGTATTCCGTTGAAAAGAAACACAATCTTCCTCTGACATTCGAATGATATTTCTGAATTTGCTGGTATCCCTTCACCTTTCGGATCACCTAAGAGTCGTGTATTTATAAGGCGATTTTTATACAGCCGAGATGTCCACCATTCTCGTATCTTTCTCTTATTCTTCTGGACAATTCATCAATCGAAATGACGCCGACAAGAGCACAGGCAACAGCTACCTTCTGATGATATGATATTTTATACAGTCTTCGCATACAGATCTACAAGAATCAAAATTCATATTCACTTGCCGACTTTCGATAATAGGCGTTGAAAATCATTCTTTATACAGACTTCTCTTCCATACTTGATGAAACTACTAGAAATATCGAGTACAATTTTCCGTACTACTCAATTTAATGATGAAATACTCACCTTGACGATGTACTTATTTTTCCAACTAGAACCATAATAATGAAGAAAATGAAAATGGTAATTACTGATCAATTTCGTACCCGTACGTGTTCGCGCGAATGCTTCAGCGAAAAAGCCTGTCCACACTGCGCACATACAGGGGCGAGTTCGGAGCTGCCTCACTTTGATGGACCAACATCCTACAACGATTGGATCGCGTCCGCTAGACGACGTAAGAAACCAGCTGAGGCATTCGTTGCGCTGTTCTAGCCTCGTTCGACCTCGGGTTGCCTTCCTCAAGTGTATCCCTGGCCTAGAGATCTCTATTTAGAAGTTCTGCGGAATTTAAATATGTAGCTTCTAAGCTTCGATTGCTATTGCACTTCTTGTTTTTGAGTTGTCGTGAATGATCAAAACGTTCGATTCTCCGTATTATTGTATTGTGGATTGACTAATAGATCATTTTTTGCAGTCATGGTTCCTCCCGAAGAAATACGTAATGATTGATCAAAATTTCAAAATGTGCCACTCAACCCCAGTGTGCCACAAATCATGCCTCAGGAAAGGAACTGCGCCGCGCGTGGCACATTTGTGCTACACGTCCTCAATATCTCAGGTTTTAAGACTTCTCTTTTTGGTTCAGAGGTTTTTGACAACTCGGTCTTGAGGCTATCATGTTCTGAGACAGATATCTCTGGACACTCAACTGGATTATCCTCACTTCCACCGGCAAACTGTTCAGAAACAAGAAAAGAATTGTTGAAAGAAAGAAAGACAAAGGAGGATTAAAAAGATCATGCGTAGGAATGATGTTGTTTTGCTTCAGAATTCCTTGAATCTCATGCTTGGGGCTAAGTATGACTTTTCTGACATTACTAGGCTGATTTCACCACAAAATTTCATCGTTGCGTCGCCGTCCATCGAGGTCGGATAAATATTAACAGCTACCCGATTTAGAAGCGTATAAATCGCAAATATAATACTCGTAAATCTAATGCAAACGAACAATTGTTTACTTATTGATAACTGGAGTGGTGCGTTGTTCAGTTGACTGACATCGAGTGGTAACACCCCAGCTTAATAATACAGGACTATAGCGAAGTATTGTATAACTGCCTCGGTGAATGGTACGGCTTCTTCACGGTCGTCTCGTTGATTTCATAATTTGAAAACGGGGTGAATGAAAATACGGAATGTGTCAAAAGTTTATTATTTATTTCAACGTCGGACAATTTCCCCGCAGGATGGAAGAGACGAGACGAACGCGCCTTTATAAATTGACGAACACTATTTAATTGTTTCTCCGGACACTCGCTCAGAATATTGCTTTGCAGCTTCTAGCTAGCAGAGGTCGCTGTCTTGAGAACTTGATTTTACGAAATTTGATAGACAAATTATGAGAGATATTCGACCTGAAGATGTATAAAGTGCAAATGTAATGTTGCGAATTTTAGACGAGTTGAGTACCTACGAATTTGTCGTTGTTAACACGAATTTGAGTCTGAAATGAAGCGCGAATGAACTGGATTCACCTGGGAAAAAGTTCTGATTTGCTTCAGGTTCACTCCGGTTTTTTATGTGTAGATCAATTATTCGACTTCACGCACGATCAAGTCTATGAGCGGGCTAAACCATTTCCTCCCGACGTTGTTTTCATCATAATGTGCGGTAAGTTGTAATCAAGAAGCCGGAAATCCGCGACCTCGTCGCTTACTCAACGGGAAATGAAATCTTCCTCTAAAACGAGTCTGACCTCTGGTGATCCTTCGGTTTCTTTCTTGACAAATAGGAGAATCATAGGATCCCATATTCTTTCAAGATCAAGATTGAGATTTTGGATTAATACTCATTGAGCATTTTGTAGCTGACCGGCCGGTTTTCGCACCACTATGAACAAACTGTGGAATAATCCTAATTATGGACAGAGTATTCGTCATAACTATATTTCGTATTTAATAAGCTATCAATCAAATTGTGACGAGTTATATGACTCGCGGATTATTTCACCTCCTTATGACGACTTATCTGGTGTGAGAAGTTGCGAAAACCGGAGATTTGAGCTTTCGTCTAAATTTGCAGTGGAAGTCTTGAATTGTAGTGGAAGTCCTGAAGTAGAATTTTCTAGCTGAAATTATTAGCTCACCTGCTAGTGCAGGTGAGGGAGTTGAATATGTACACCATTGATACAAGCTAAGGAAATAATAAAAGCTACATAATCGAACGACAAGATATAATTATAACTTCTTCAATCAATACAGTTTTCTTTAATGTATAACTAACGGGGTAGTTCTTCTGAGAACGGAAAAATAATTGTGACCTTTTCAAATAAGACAGTCTTCTTTAATTATCTGACCAACCGAGTAGTTCTTCTATTTCAGATTTTCCTTTTCTAACGGCACATGTAAATATACATAATACCGTTAGTCTCATGATGTCAACAGATATTTTGTACGACGAGGTATGCGAGGAAGACGACAAGGGGGGAGGCTGTAAGCCTACCTTACTTGATACCTCGCTATGATAATTACGAGAACGTGAATCTTTGAAGAAATTCACGTTCTAAGTACTCGTTGAAAAGTCACTATCTCAGACCAGAAACTTTGAAGAAGAGATACTCTAACTACGTTGAATTATATTTAATAAACGGTGTCATTCTTTCGATTTAAATTGAGCCGTAAACAATATTCAGTTTACTGAAGGGTAACCAGGCAGGTTGAAGTTGGTAGTACGTGCGATCGAGCGACCATTGAGATTTAAGCCTATATTAATTTAAAGTTCATAAATAGGTATAACTCTGACCTGTTTCTCGCCGTCGATCTTCATTTAGCTTTGTTTTTATCAACTTGACGAAGTTGATGACGATCATGATTTCGGCGAATCATTTATTCTTCGGCCTGATGTAGTTGTGATTTGATAGATCATATTCTAGCCTTGACTCAATTCACCAGTAGTAGCTTTGAATTCAAGTCAATATTATGCATCTTCCTCTTATTGAAATTTTAATTCGTTGTTTCATTTTCTCACATGAGGAAAGAAAAAGAAATCGATTAGTTTCAATCTGAGAAATTTTTCATTTCATTCACAGTACTAAATCAATTTTATGGCAAAATAAATCAAATTTTCTACTCCTCGGAAGGAAAAAAGACACTCGTTACTCGATGTCCTGAAATTATAAGATGAACTGTGATTAAACCTTACATCATCGAGCAAAGAAAAAATTGGCTCATCGGAGTCTAATTTACATTGATTCAAAATTTTAACCAGAGAGTAATTTTCTTGAGGCTAACGTCTCTTTGGTTGCTCATACATGCCTTGCCCAGTTGCATTTGAGCATTTCAACTGTTCCCAAAAAATCTTTCTCTTTCATCAGCTTGATCCTCCCTTAATTCTTCTCTTTCATTTTGACAATGGATCTTTCCGCCGCATTTTTGGTATAGTTCTAATTTTCCTCGCGTCTTTCCTGACGTATGCAAGCAAGTAAAATGGAACTGATGATGTCAAGAGCACTTACAAAATTCACGTATCAAACTACACCATCAGATCGGCGACCACCCAACCTTGGTTGAATCGGTAGATCCCCTTGTCAAATAGCCTTGATTACTCTTCATCTATCTTCAACTTGGTCGTAGCCATCGCGTCGCGTTTAGGCCGCATTAAGAACTTGACAACCGCGTCAAGACCCGTGTTGATATTCGAATCAAGGCTGGCCTTGGTTCCTCGGTTGAAAGTTGTAACGAGTACACGTGGGTGTCCGCGTCACGTTCTTGGCGCGGTTCCCTGTAAGATAGTTTCCAAGAGATGTAGCACCACCACATAGCGCGCCAGCAACTGATGCAACGTCCCGCTTTTCCTGCGGCGGAAGGCTCGCATAGTTGAAGGCTCGCATAGTTAGTTTCTTCCGCTGTAGGCGTCTCGTTTCTCAGTACAGGCTTCGGTATTAGACGGTCAGGTCTCGGTACAACTGACGACGAGGCAGCAACAGAGTGCGTCTGCCTGAGTGTACCAAGAGAAACTTCTCTCCTCTTTAACTAGCCTACCAGCCCATGACTCCCGAGTCGACGGCAAAGGCTACATGAAACGTTCGAAATTGCGACATTATGAAATACAGTATACGCGGATAAGTTCTACTGGACAAAACGTTATCCGTACCATCGCCTCTGCTCGCCAACACCTCTACCTCGTCGTAATCGTCAGAAATGGGTTTGGCGTTACTAGGATTACCTTGATGGTCCGTCAATCTTCAGCGTCCTTTGTACGCTCTTCTTCGAGACTCAAAGTAGATTCGTCGTCACTTGAAGAACTTACGTGACCAATGTGGGCAACTGAAGAGTGGATACATTACAACGCCTACCATCGTTCATGACCTCCTCCTCCCCTCGCCCCTACCCGTCGGAATTGCCAGCCGTAATGAAGTCTCATGCAAGACGCGTATACATTGGGGAGTTGTAGAAGTTGTGACACATAAATTACTTATAGAGCTATTTCGCTTTTACGAACTGGACTCTCTTTTGATGTGACCCAAGAATATCTTCTTCACTATACATACGCGGTGCCTGAAAAGCGAAACCAATGCAACTTTTTTAACTCTTCAATCCAAATACTTCAATTGCTCTTGTTGAAAGCAAATAACAAAGTATGTATTTCATTGAATACAATACTACGATGTGTCTATAAGATAATAATTCAATTATTACAGTATAATTACGAGTTCTTTGATGTATAATCAGGAAATACTAGCGTCGCCTCTTAGTTCTTGTCATCCTGCGAGTCTGAAAACGTTGTTTGTATTACTTAGGAATGAAGAAGGAAAAAGAGAGAAAAAAAAATTTCAAACATTCTCGTCTTTTTCCCCCCTCACCAGAAATTCATAGAAACTCTATGATACTTCGATCTTGTAAACATAAAAACAGCCTTTCTGCATTCGAAAAGTAAACTTATTCCGTCCGGCTTTTTGTTTTCTGCGCGCAATTCCATCATTTTACACGATAATTTATTTTTCTCTCAACGACGATCTTATTAGATAGCCATTTTATTCTCTTCTCACCGTGTACTTCGGATGTGTAACTAGTATATGAAAAATGTGTACCAACCAGTGGGAACTGCATTCCATTCGCTTAATTTATACGCTTATGTCGCCGTTTATAATTACAAACCGTGTATTGTCCACGAAAGCAGGTAAAAACTTTACGCCTTAACAGCAGCCATTTTAATGACCACGCGTAGAATTACGTTTCAAGCTTTTCAAACGCAAAATATATACCCTCTACGACGCTGTTGGAGTAGTTTTGCTTAATTCGAGTCGAAAATATATAACGGCCGCAAAATTTCCTCCCTTTTTCGCGTTAGGTACACCTTTTCTAATTTTTTGCCCCCTCCTTCCATTTAGAAAACTTGGGGTAAAATTATTACCTCGCATTCATCAACGTAGTAACGAGAAATTAAAACGCGTTTCGCCGGGCGAATATATTTTGCACAATATTCCTGCCCTTCTAAGGGGGTCGTAATTATTTCGACGCCGTTAATTAGGCCTATCATTGTGTAGGTGTAAGCGCTTGCGATGAGTAAGGTTGAATTCTAGAAAGATTATCGTACATTATTCACGGTTGAATAAACTCATCATGAATGCTCGCAAAGAACATGAACTATATTATGCTCGAAATTTCAACGTTTTACACTTCCTCCATTTATTATGTTGCCGACTTTTTGAAGTGGAAGGCAGTATTTTTCTCGGATGTCTCGGGAGGCTGGGTGGGCCTTCTCGCTTTTCAGTAATTCTATGCTTCCGGAGATATACGTTTCAGTTGATGATAAAATTGGGTGGGGTGATTGTATACATGGTGGGTGGGATTGTAGAAACGTTAGTCAGTGCGATACGTGTACGGATGACGTGTGACTTCTGATGAGAACTCACAAAGTTTGGCTACACCGAAGATGAAAGTCAAACTTTTGCTTTTAATTTAGTTTAAAATTGAGGGATAAAACTAATTTCTTTTAGCGAGTTCAGGTTTTACTGAGAATTTTCGCATATCGCTGACCTGAATCGACTTTCAGAAATGACACGCAAGTATGACTTACGTTGGTTGTCTCCTCAGTTTGTAGCCTTCATATCTGAAAAGAAAATACGATGACAAGGTAAGAGAAAACACGGTTTGCCTCATTTACTGCTCACGAAGTCTCATATCAACTCGGAAAAAAACAGGAAAGCTGTTTTATAGGACAACGCTCTTCAATCAACGTCGCCGGTAAGACAAAATTTTGGAATGCCCATGATCACTTTCTGAAATTATTTCAAGTCGACGTAATTCACGTCACAGCGTTTCCTCCCCCTTCTCCAGGGGATCCTCCAGATACATGAAAAGCCCTCCTCGACTTTAATTTCCATGTAGTCTTTTTCAAAAATTCACCGCACTCACCTAAATTGATCAAAGCATATTCCCCTCCTCAAATATCCGTGGTCGTTTTTGAAAATTTTTCCGTGCTGGGAACTTAGTCTGAAATCTAACTCCGGAAGGTGGCTTGCAGGAGCCACCGATGGACTCCTATTCAATATCCTTGATTATTCGATAACGTATATTGGCGATCCCAAATCCTTAGTGGAAAGTCTTAGTGGAAAGTGTCTTAGTTTCATTCACTTCTACTTGTGACGTGAAAAGAGTTTACGATAACCTTCCATATTACGTGAACACACTCTTGGACAGGCCTGAATCTGAACGTGGTCGGCATGCTCTGTGTTGAGAGAGGAGCCTCCTAAGATCCTGGAGACAATTCCACTTGATGCACCCAATATCATTCCGAAAGTATTTTATTCAGTTACTGCTGTTTGACGAAGAATTATTTGGCATAGGCTCAACCTTTTTTTGACAGTTTTCTGACAACATTATAGAAGTTTCTTGACTTGTGAATACAGTATCCCGGCCCCACCATGCTGGAACAGTGCCCGTGCCCCCTTCTGGTATCAACCTTGTAAAATGAAATGTTACTTATCATATTATTGAAATGTATTGATAATGGACGTAAAAAATACTTATGATGATGATCGAAAGTCAACAACATAAATATACGCTAAGTTATGAATCAGTATTGGTATATGCGAGTCCCGGTTTCCACTGCAACTGGGTGCAATCTGTAAAAATGCACGTAATAAATTCAATCATTTCCATTTTCAGAAAATATGATTCAAAACATTTCTCGAGCGCGAATTCAACAAATGTAGAGGAGATATTGAAGAAAGCATTTCCCCTCGAAAAATATGAGCTTGTGCGAATGATAGTTCACTTTTTTTGAAGTTGTTTCTAGGAAATGGGTTGTAGCAGTTGAACAGTGGCATGCCTCCCTGTCCTCTCGGAATCAAAGCTTGGGCCTGCGCTCGACACAGAAATCGTAATACCCACTATGACCTATCACATTCTTGACTCTTGAACTTCTTGAAAGATTTTCTTGGGAAATGTAAGGGAAATGAAATATTGAACGATTTGAAATAAGTATAGGAATAAGATCATGTATTCTAAGTTGTTGTACTACAATATTACAAAGAAGAAGAGGAAAATTTTCTGGCGCAGCCCAATGAATGAAGATGATGTTTCATATCTTATAGGTGTGCTGTTCAGGCGAGGAAAGTTGCTGCAGGAGGGCTCCTCCTCGCTGATGGTGATCTCCGTGTTCTCCATCGACAATCTCAAACGCTTCCCCTGCTGCAACTGTGCAATTACACTTGCCACAGTTGAAAGAAGGGCGTGAGATCTTCTCGTCATTAGACGCAACCCACCCTCGTCCCTGAAGGTCGACGGTGGCTCGTATTCGGACGAGTCTGCTGCCTCTTCCGACTCCGGCGAGTCTCGCTATAGGACATAAATTCTAAGAGCAAATTCTCTCAAGTAAAATTCAAAATGTAACTCATACAATCTTACCGGCACGTCCTCGGCACCATATTCTTCTTCTATATCTTCCTGGGCATCATACTCTTCTTCTATTTCTTCTTCTCGCTAGGGGACATAAATTCCAAGAGGAAATTCTCGCAAGTAAAATTCAAAATGTAACTCATAAAACCTTACCGGCACTTTTGGGGGGATCACTCATAGGTTCAGTTTAGAATATTTCAAGACTAGTGTAATCCTATTTTATAATGCTAGTATAAAAAATTTCAAGCTGATGGCTTTTAGGGCCCGTTAGTGGCTTTTGGTAGGCTCACTCGCTCCGCTCGTTCGTCCGTCTTCGTGATCTAGTATAGGTACAGTTTGGAATACTTTAGGACTAGTATAATTAAAGCTAGTAAGAAACCTAGTATAATGAAGGCCTCAGTCTAGTATCTAGAAAGTTATTTGGCCGGTCAGACGCACGAGAATTTCGAAATCGGGGTAGGGATCAGGATTTTGTAATTTTTCCGAGTTTCAAGGTCATTTGCACGGATGGACGCCCGCAAATTTCAAAATCAGGGTGTGGATCCAGGGTGTCTACCGGTCACGCAAAACCCGCAAAGTCACGGATTTTAGAAGTATGTCACGCAAGTCACAAAAAGTCACGCATTTTCGCTAGAAAAAGGGTTCTCATTTCTGAAAATCGAAAGTCAAGGAGAATCAATTCATGGAATTTGTACCTCTGAAAACGTTATAAAATTTGAGAACAAATTTTAGGTCACGAAAAAGTCACGCAAAGTCACGCATTTCAATTTGTTCGATTTAGTATACAGCTTGCGATCAGAATTTTGAAATTTTCACGCGTCTCGGAGACATTTGCACGGAAGCACGTACGCAAATTTCAAAATCAGAGGTCAGAGCAAAGACATGGAATATGTCAAAATTTTAAGCTAATAGCTTTTGGGAGCTCTCTTGCTCCACTCGTCCGCCCTTTTTCGTGATCCAGTACAGGTCCCACTATGAAGTTAGTATAATGGAAGCTCCAGCCTAGGGTAGGTCTAGTATAAGATTATTTGGCCGGGCGGACGACGAACTCAGGGTTGAGGTCAAAGCAAAGACGTGAAACTAGTCAATAATCGTACTCGTATTAGTAAATTATCATTAAAAATATTCTTATTAGAGATGGCATGTTTGCGTGATCCAAATCGTGAGTACATCATGGAATAAATTAGGATAAAATTATTCATTGATACGCCTTAGAAGAGCATCAATTTCTTCGATGTTGAAAACTTGCTGTGATCATTGTGAGAGAAACTCACACAATGTATAATATCCAGGGGCTATTCGGCAACTTGATGATCTGCTGAAGATATACAATGCACGAGTAACATTGTGTAACGTATGTTCATGTTTCATAATCTTCATCCCTTGATGTTGAATCAATTGGGTACGTCTGCGGCGAGTCGAGCAACACATGACAAGTCAACTATAGATTTACTCGCCCACTTGGGAGTGTAGAGTCCTATTGTGCTGAAGTTTAGAGCTAATCGGTAAGAAAGTGAGGACTGGTATGGAAATTGCTTGCGCTTTTTTTTAGCGGAAGGAATACCACGTGAAGGAATTGGGACCGCATGTTGGCTAATCCTAGCTCGCGTACAAGACAAAACTCACTCTCCTTGCCTCATGTCTGGAATTGTATTTGAGGCGCCGCGCTGGGTCTCTTGTAGTCGAGTTCAATATTGTGAGTGAATTTTCGTTTCTACCGCATCTTGATTTTATCTCTACTGTTATTGACCGACCAAGTGTCTCGTCAGCAGGTTGAAGGGGAGCCAGTCTGAAGTGGAGGATAGTGTCTTGTTGAGTCTCACATTACAATACATCACATCAACTCATTGAGATGAAGGTTTTTAGAGGATCTAAGAGAAATTAATTTGATATTCATTATTGATAGATATACTCGAAATAATTATTATAACATAATGAATGGACATAGAATCAACGATAATGTTGCAAGCTGACGGTTTGGGTAGAAGAAAATTTTTGTCCGTTTGTCGTGGACCTATATTCTAAACTGAAGAAGATCGCTCATATCGTTTTTTCAAAGTGTCCATATAATTTGATCGCCAATCTACTACCATGAATTTTCTTCCGCATAAAATTACTATCAGCTGGTGTGATGTTCGCGTATAATAATTGGACGACGTCAATAGAGTTCAAATTCGTTCCTCCCATTTCCAACGCTACTCCGTAGTATCTTTTGTTTTTACAAAATGGTTGCCATTGTTATCGAGTATTTTCTTTCACGATGTGTACTCCTGCTGTATATTTTTTACCACTTTTTTTTTTCTTCCTTCTTTTACTAAATATTATAGGCTCGAGGGATGTGAAAAAGTGACTTCGTATTCGAAAGGCGAGATAGCGACGCGGTATTATGGGACCCCGTCTTCGTCTGCCGTTCCACTCTTTCAAGGAACCATAAACGCGTGTCCAGCTCTCCGTTTTTAGAACAAAAACGTCAATATCGTCGTTACTATCAGAGTGGACAACATCGGAATTCCTGAGCATCCCCGCGTCTGTGTGCGCTTTCGCTATGCCGTATAACGACGTTAGCACAGGGAAGCCCCCTCTCGTACGTGTATTGTAGCGCCAACCTTCGTCCCCGCATTTCGTCAATTTTTTTCTTATTTCCTTACGCGGCCGAAGTGAAAACTCATAAAAGGCGAAATTCCCGGTGAGGTTTGTTACCGGTCTTAGCTATAACTTTTAATAAACGAAGCACGTCCCCGCCTCAAACGGGCAGCCTACCCTCGCACATTCGCTGCACAGATGAAAGTTTTCCCCCTTTTCCTTGTCCTTTTTTTTTTTCCTCTCTGTCTCTCTCGACCTAGTACGTGCACGATACAAGAGCATTTTCGGTATTATAGCATTGTTATTTCGAACAAGTTTATGTCCGATACTTACCCGCATCTATACTTTTCCCTTTCTCTCTAGCATCGGAATATAATCGTAACACGTTCCAACCCTAGTTGACCATCATTTCTAGATAACGAACCTTAGCGATGCTGAAGCCACCTTCTACTTTTTTTCGAGCCGATGCGACATGTTTTTCGAAAAGAAAATTGTGTAGCGATTTATTTTCTGTGGAAAATTATTTTCTTTTCCTTTTAGCAGATCGGAAATACTCATTGTATTAAACGTTTGGATGATGTAGACGTATACTAACGAAGAAGTAAAGAAACTTTGTCATCTGTGGGCGTCGACATATTCTGCTGAGAACGTGCGAAGAATGAATTCGGAGGATTTGTACGTAAACGGGGTGGAATTGACGTGAAATTTATCGTTTTTTACATTCGAAATTCAAAAGACGTTCATATGTTCGTGTTTAAAATTATTGAGAAGAGAATATCAGTAACTGTTCTGATGAATTTTTCCATCATAGTCATTATTTTTACATTTCTTCGTATCTATCTTCTAAACCGATGAAAATTTTAGGAATTTTTACTCGCGGGAAACAATGATTATTACCGATTTGATACGGTAGTCGAGACGCTCTTATCTGCAAAAAGTGGTCAATATTATCGAAATGCCTTTCGCTCTAAAAAATTCTGCTGATTGGAGTGTCTTGATCATGGTCTGGAATAGTTGAAAGACTGCTGTGCTTTTAGTAAGTAGAAGATTTTGTCGCCTAGAATCTCACAACAGGTTGAGTGAACATTGCTCCTCTCATTCGACTTGAATTGCTTGCCATTATAAACTGAGGGGAGGATGGTCAACACTTATTGAATTAGTGCTCAAAGGTCTTTCATGGATCATGAAGACTTCATTACGCACTATGGTATCAGTCTTGTCTTGTTCTGGAAACGCTGCAGCCTACTTCAGTCGAATAATATACCTATGCATTATTATTACCAACATCTGAGGATAAAACGTTGAAATACGGGAAAATGCCTTCAATTTCATCAACGCTCTCGAGGAGGAATATTATAATTAGAGCAAGGATTTTTCGGCATTAAAAATTGTATTTTCGGCAAATTTTTACCATTTTGTCAATTTTTTCGGCATTTAAACAAAAAACGGTTTTCAATAATTAGAAACCCAACCTAATCTAACCTAATTGTCCCTACAATTCCACGTTGAAGCATGCACCGTACGGCGTGCATGCATTTCCGAGTAACTTCAGTCATATGTGGCGCCTTGCATACGTCGCTTTGGCTTCATTTTATTTTTAAGGTCATCAAATTTATTCGTATGTACGTAATTTTCTAATTTTTAGTATGTAATTTCGCATCAGAAGCGAAATTTCGGCATTTATACTCCATTTCGGCAATTTTCGGCCGAATAAACTTTCAACCATTGACTTCTAGTAGCCTAATTCGTGCTCATTTCTTATGCGCACTCCTCTACCTCATCTTAGAACAAAGTTATAAATGCCGAGGAATCCTTGCTCCAATTATAATGCTAGCCAAAAGCGCTGATTTTTTAATGAAATGTTTGCTTCCGTGAATGCCTCCACTTTGTAGTGTGCTTCACAATTTGAAACGATTTTGATGTTTTGTAATGTCAATTTTCTCTTTATTGAAATCATTCCAAAGCTTTGCAGATGTATTTTTGAAAACTTTCTCGGATTCCCATACATCACTGGTATTATTATGTATAGCGGATGTGTTTTGAACGTGCGTAAACCTTGATCGATCTGAATTTCTTCTTGAGTTCATCACCCACTTAGTGCGTATCAAATTATTATTGTCGCTTCTGCAAAATCATTTCTTCGTTGAAAATCTTCGAAGTGAAATATTTTCGAAGCAATGCAATGTAAGAACTGAATACCCGGGCTATATTTGTAATGCTACGCTTCCCTTCCAACGTCTCCATTTGTCACGCATTCCTTTCTGTTGTACAATATTGTTCTTTTGATTTTGGTTCTGTTGTCCCACCTTCACTCGTATACGAAAGTAATTGGTTTTTTTTTTGAAACTGTCTGTATTATCGTGAATTGATTATGGAAACATAATAGAACAAGCAAGTAACTAATTTCGGAAAACTTACCGACGGTTGGAAGATCTCTAATTGTCGAAGATCAATGTTCCTTGTCAGTCTTTTTAAGAAATCATTGGCGACAGATATTGTTCGGCTCTGTCATCCTCAGTTCTATGCGGAAGTACTCGACCTTTACCTTTGTGAAGGGTAAGAGTAAAACTGGAAAGATTATGTTCGGCACTGCCGTCAAAAATAGTTGAATGGATGTTCTCACCCTTGATGAACGGAAGTATCGTTTCCGAAACGGCGGGTATTTTTGCATTGAACTATTCTTGACGGCCGTGTCGGACAATAACTATTATTGCTATTGATAATTAATTTCGTATCATTTGAAGTGTCGTCCCTCGGCATCAATGGCGTCTACATAAGTTGAGATAAAAGATTCACCTGAGAATGACCCGGGGTGAGTTACTTCCTGTGATATCGTTCTTTGAAACCCGTCGCGTTGGTAATTTCTATCGAAACTCTTTAGAATTGTATGATTTCAAATTACTAAAATTCGTTCATCAGAGTGCGTGAATGTGCTTCCAGGATGTGATGGACTTCAAAATGTGGTGACGTTTGTCGAACAAAACGCTTCATTTATTCGTGTGATCTTTTTTCAAAGTATTCATTTTTCGTTTTGTTTTTTTCTATTTTTTGTTGACAGAAGCTATACGCGTATTAGAGATTTTATAAATTAGTCTGTATTCGCTGACGTAAAAATAATCATTTTCAATGAGCCGCTGTGGAAGGCGACAAAATAAATAAATTACCGACGAAAGTCGATAGACGGATATGCCAATTTTTAGCTCCTTAATTGAAAAAGTAAGGCAACTTTTCCGACGCGGGCTGACGCTCATACCATGTTATACGATTTTCCACGAAGATAAATGAAGGCGCTCAACGTTAATTTTATATTATATTTAATCTCGTTCTGAGACCTCTTAGACGATGAAAATTGAGAAAAATTATCTATTCGTTGACATTCGTCGAATGAGAAAAGACGAGCTTCGAAATAAAAAATTTTAATTCCATTGTATTTGGATGAAAATTTGTTTTTTTCCGAGCGAGTGAGGGCGAAGAGAAATTACGTCCGAAAAAATATACTGGGTGAAGAGGAAAAGAGGGTGAATTAAATGCGTAAAAGATGAAATCGCAGAGCGAGGTTTTCGTCTGGTTTGATATTCTTCAAAAATGGTAAAACAATTGTAAGAAAACAGAATATAAATAAGATTTGCAGCAATGTTCTTGAAGGGACAAGAAGAAAAAAAAAAGCAACCACTGTAGATAGAGGAATTTAAAAAATTACAATTCTCACCAGCCCAAAGATTTTCTCTTAAGAGACTTCTTTTTTTTCTTTTTCCCATTAAAATCTTGGAGAGAAAAAAAAAAATTGATAATAAGACGAGAAACGACGAGTACGATGGCAAGTTCTTTTTTTTTTCTTCGTTGCTTCAACAATACTGCAATATTTCGACACTTTCTTTATTAAAAAAAGAAAAGAAAAAAAAAAGCGAAGAAACAAAAGGAGAGTGGAAGAAAAAGAGGACGAGGAAAATAAGAAAAACAAAAGACAAACTCGGAGGACCGTTGTTCTTATTTAATATGGAAATTATAAGTAGAAGTTTTTAAACGACAACGGATAGTACGCCCTTATGTTATTATTAGATGAAAAGCGGGAACCGGTAATTTATTTTTTCCTCTCATCTTCGTTTTGGCTTTTTTAGTACGCGTTTTTCTTCGATTTGGAAAACAAAAGGAAGAAAAAAACCGAAACTTACGAATAAATTATTACTTTTTTCCTTTCGACGAACACAAAATTATTTTCTTTCTTTTGTAGTGTTCCAGCTTTTTTTTTTCCTTTTTTTAAAATTTTTCTCCCTGCGCGCTTTTCCTATTGGTCTGAAGTATTTATTTTTCCACCGAAAGGTATTAAAATGCGAGCTCGTAATGTAACGGAAATTAATACTGATAATCCGACGGAAGAATGGACTGAATTTTCTATTGATGTGGGAGGCGAATTGAAAATGTTCGAGGGTTCGTGGGCACGCGTTTTTCTTTTTTTCTTACACAATCACTCGGAATTACATCTGTACTGCGGAGAAGAAGTTGGAATAATTCCCTCGAAACAGTTCCGTGAAAAATAGGTGGCTTTGTTGTTTTAATCTCCGTTTTGGTGGTCGATGAGGAACTTCTCTAGCCGTGACAGTAATAAAAGTTCGGGCTTCCTCGTCTTTGGAGCATACAATTTGAAATTTATTGGAAATATCTCGAGAGTTCTGGCTCTCGAATGAATAGCGATGGTGTTGAAAGCCATGCTTCATGTACTTATTCATGGTATTTTAGTAAATTATGAGGATCAATGTGCAGAATCTATCAATACTACCTACATTCCCTCAACAAATTACAGATTTTGATTCCATCTCTTCGCAATACCTTCATTTTGGATCTTGAACCAGACATCATCATGAAAGAATTGTTCTCTGTTGGAAATAGATTCAACCAAAATCTGCTCAATGTTGGACGTTTTCGTTTCAGCTGAATACCAGAGCCATCTTTTCACTTTTCGACGTTATTCGACCATTTGACCGAATGCGTTTACCCAAACGACAAAGTGTCCTGAAGCCTATTCCTCGAATACATAAAAATTCCCGGACAAATTTGCAGAATAGTTTTTTCCCCAAACGTAATAATTTTGTCCGTCTAAACATTTTTCGATCTCAATAATTTGGTTCTTATTGAATGTTGCGTAAGTCACGATATGCGTTCAAGATAATCCTTTACGTCGTTCACTCTGTGCATATACCTGTAATTCTACCCACTTTTTTTCGGCGTGTCCCGCAATTGCTTGTCAAAAGCAGGTTTCGTGATGCGAATTTCTACCTTCCCCTATTCGGCCTAAATCTCTTTTATGAAGGAGTGGGCGCCCATTAACGTCCAGAACCTGTTTTACCATCCCTCGGCACAGTTGTTTGTGCGGCTGTTTTGTGTTGGTTCCATAATCGAGGCGGAAATCGTGATTACTTGGCTCGGCGATTTCCTCGCTCCGGTCTTCCGACTATGTAGTATTTGCTGAAGTCGAGCAGATCGCGCAGGGATGCTGGACAATAAGCCCGCCGGAACACCCGCGGTAAGGACAAACGCTAACAATAACAGCATGTGAATGTTTTTCCTTATCGTACGATTGTCCGAATCGTTTTAGTCTTGCTGAAAAACAGCCGTTTGCACGCGCTTGTACACGATTTAGTCAAGGCGAAAGAAGCAGCAGCAGAACCGACGAACTTCGAGAAACACTTTCGCGCAGGCTTTGATTATGGCTCATTCAAAATCCCTGAGAATTTTCCCTGGATCCTGAATCCGTTGATCGCACTGCTACAAGGACTTCTTCGTACCTCTCATTTTCTTTCCCGAGAGTGGTGCGTAAACTTGCGGGAACGCTACAGCCTCTTCCATGGCTCTATTGCTCGTTGGCTTTCGTGAACCTAAAATAATGGAAATCTACGGAGCAGACGCGGCGCCTTTTCGAAGGTTCAATCTACAAACCATATGTGGCTTTTACAGAGCAATTCGATATTTTTTCTTGTGGCGAACCCAATGGTTTGGGGGCTTCTTGTTCCTTTTGCACTCCAGCTTCATGCACCACGTCGTCTGTCTCTTCTGGTGGATCACTGTCAAGAAGAAGGAACCTCTGCTGTGGGCTTGTACTCATCAAGAATTACTCGGAGCTCCGACGGCTTTTTTTCATTAGCCGGTGCGAGTTGTTCAGCAAGTTGGTCATGCGGTATTCCTATGGGTATAAGGCACAGGAGCTTGCAATTCCATACCGCGGCCCGCGCCGTTCTAGGGGGGGGGGAGTGTTTCTTGTCTCAGTGGTCCGCAACATGTTTTTCATATTGCCCCCTCGGGATATATTTGTTGCAATACATCTGGCGTTTACGTTGATTTTCTAGTCGTCGCATTATTTGCAGTAAAGCTGAGTGTGTCCGCCGAGGCACTCTGCCATTCAGTTCTTAGCATCTGCGCTGCGTTGGTGGCTCTGCGGGGTGCTCAGCCATCTCCCGCTTCAAGTTTGGGACATCACTTCAGCCGTTGTCTCTTCATGGTTCGGAGGATAGCTGTGATTCTCAGTATTTGGATCGCCTCCGTCGGTTGGGTCGCTAGTGATAGCGCGAGCCGTCCATGTTCCTCGGCGAAGTAACTGACAATTCCAGTACACTCTGCCATTCGCCACGCGTAAGCGTACGTAGGTATAGCCGTACCATATTATAAATTTCAGCTACAGTCATAGCCCAACGTTCTTCAAGTAATTGTCTCCTACTCTGTGAATTTCGGAGAGCGTCGTTCGCATCAGAAATGGTGGATTCCGGCTCTGGTTCCCTACTTAAAGTCTATGACAGGGAATGCGCGATGTTTCTTGAATTGAAATTTCGCTGAATTAAGTAAAATCTATCTTGATGAAACTTGTAAGTTATGATTTCTGTTGAACTAATTGCGTTGGATATTGTTTGAGGTGGAGGAAAGTTCACGGACTCGCACGTATGTGGAAGGGATTTGAATGAACCTTACTTTCCTGGTTTCTAGCTCAGCCGAGAATTCAAGTAGGCCCTGGAGTAATCATACCAGAGCTTGGGCTTTGTGAAATTCTTCACTATAGCCTACCATACAATAACGATTTAACTCTCCCAGATACTTACAAAGAATCCTAAAGGCCTTATAGCCGAATGCAGCGAACCCCTGCTTGATGTTGACGAATCCAATTCGTCGGCGCACGAAAGTATATCTGGTTCCAATGTTGAATCACTGAATCCCTTTATTGCATTAAACATTGAATTGTACGTATGTATTGAAAATTATTACAAGTCAGGATATTCTCATATTGAATACACAGTGGCTGGCTCTGCCTGCACTTAATTGCAACTTGAAAGATATTTATTGACGTTTCGACCGAGCCTGCGCTGCGGTCTTTATTGGAATATAAACTGAACTGGGAAACGAAACATGCGACAGGAAAAAAAATGAAACATACAGTACACGAGATAAAAATGAGTAATCAAACGAAAGAAACAAAATTAGACCTGTGGAAACCTAAATATTGGATATGATAGTACCGTACAGAGTTTATCTGTTTCGGATTTGAGATTGACATTCTCATTATTATTCTTCATTATTTCTATGGCCTCCCTCAATCTTCACTTGCGCATATTACTCTCTCTAACTGAAATGTTGACATTGTCAAGATTGAAACTGTGTCTCTTATCCCTTGCATGTTGCGTCAGAGCAGTACCATTGTGAATTTTACTATTCAAATCCTTTTTGTGGTTCTTTCCATCAATTTTATGCTGATATATTCTTTTATCGAGGTACTGCATCGTCTTCCCCAGGATATATTGAAAGTATGTTGAATTTTCATTGCCAGTCGAATATTACCGTATAATTGAACCTCATAGTCGAAGTCAAAACACTCTCTACCGCCTGCCTGAAAGACGCTGAGAATATACCGGTTACTACTTGAATGATTTGAAAATTGATCAGTAGCTGTGACTTCACGAGCTGAGTCATTTGTAATTGAAGACGCCTTCAGAGTTCCAACAAATAATTCATTCCGTGCATGTTGGTAAAGCAGAACACATGTGAACCTAGGTGGATTCGATGACACGGGCATACCCGGTATAATCAAAGTTCTGGCTCCTGTGACACACCAATGGTTTCAATATATTGAGCATATCACGTGAAGTCCTTTCCATCGTCGACACCCTAGCCGGTTAGATCTCTTTGGATGAGCCAGACTGCTTGAATGGCTGAAAAGACAATGACCTCGGGTGCTACATCCAGATGCTGATTCTCCAGCTGAACTCGATTCGATATCCTAGCTATTGATTTGACTTGATTTGAGTGTTAAGTTTGAGTGTTCCAGGTTTTATATTTCTTCAACCTCATATCACGTTAGCTTCAATCTCATTGTAAACTTCTTTCGCGTGCTTCTTTTTTTTTTCTCATCCTTTTCCTGAGTATTGCTTCAGCTCAATATTTCTCATAAGAAACTGGGATGTCAAGCCAGGCTAGATACCTACCTTACGCGTCTACTGATGAAATCTTAATTTTGTACTGGTGGCGAAAACCAACATAATGATTTATTCATATTTGCCGTGTTATCAAAAGTCCTTCGTCAAAAGCGTTATGGGTTGTGAGAATCTCTAGAATTGATTGCTACTGTTCAAGGCAAGCGTTATCATAACGGAATAGGGGTAAATACAGTTTCCTTTGTAATAATTGGGATATGTTCGAGTAAGTATCATGCGTACAGGAGAACAGCATCCATTTGAAAAATCGCCTACTCGAGCAAAAGTCGAGGAAAGAGAGAGACAGAGTGTGTAATCAAAACACGAGTGTTTTCAGTATTTATACATACAGCAGAAAAACGCTGTACGAAAACTTTCACATTTTCTGACACACTCGCACAAACAGATGGAAGCCGTCTTGTTCAGAAAGCCGAAATATTTGTCTGAAAGTCTTTTCTTCATACTCCTATTATCTTTATCTTACGCTCGGTCGGACGCTACAGTTTCATCTTCCTCGTATTCGCTGCTATTCGGCCGCAGTCAAATTTATAACTGTTTCACGGTTGTAGTTTCGGACACACGGAAAACGAACGTCCGGTCGTCCGACTATTTAAAACCGGCCGCTGGTCAGCCCTCGTTAACGTTTTCTCTTCTTGCTTTTGACGTTATTCGATAGCCTTTATTTAATCGGCATACAATCCACGCTCCAGCTTAATAACCCTAATTACACGATCCAATAAATCGAACCGACTTTTACGGCTTTTATTTATTTTTCCGATAAATACGCGCCAATTTAATGGACGCGGTGTCCTGAAGTTCTTTTGTCCGGCGTTGAAATCATGCTACATTTAATGTGTAAGTTTCTTAATTTGGATTAGCGAGTGGCGAGATCGCGACTGCACCTTCCGATGTAGTATAGAGTTTTCGCTTCCTCGTATCCCGCAGACTCTCTCCGTACGTTTAATATCGCTACTAATATAAATTTCGACCGATAAAGCAACTCGTTATTAGAATTCAGAAATGGACTTTTCGAGTGTACGGCAGCGTTGCGTTGCAATATAGGAAAACGGATACAATTTTCTCGCTGATATTGTGCGAAGGCGGATCAAGAGTATACACACTCGGTCTTGGTGGTACTCCGCCTTAAGACCGGCACGTACTGTCTAAGAAAGCTTCCCGCTGACCTGACCACTGGTCGAGTATTTTCAAGGACTCTTTAAAAAGGACGAAAATACGTATTTCGAAATTCCCATCCCGCGGTTTCTTCATATAATGCTCGAAATTGTGCAGTATTCGCGGTCCTAGCGTACTTCGCACAAATTGATTTTATCTAAATGTAAAATGATTCCATCTGTTTACACAAAAGAGGAAAATTGTTCCCGAATGTTGATAAGTGCTTACTTGTACAGTTAGTGGAGCGAGAAAGACGAAGCGCTCAATTTCGGACGCAATTACGAGTTTGGTTTTTTGTACTCGTGATTCAGTAGCAAAATTTTTTCATTTGTATTGAAAATTGTTGACAAAAAAAGACAAGAATCTGACGAGAAAATATATTTTTTTAGTATTGAACACAAACCAGTAAGGGGTATCAGCGTGATATAAAGGTTCTAAGTCTGAGGGAACTAATTGTAAGGAATTTCTTCGAAGTAGTCTTTCATTACTTTTTTTCAACGGTGATATTTTCTATAGTACTTCTGAAAATTTTAATCTGGTGAGATGAAGATTTGAAACATCCTATTTGGGTCTTTCGAGACATCCTGGGTCGTCTGGTCGACACTGCTTTCATCAGTGCAGTGTCGAGTTTGCACTACAACGTCATTGAATTTTGAAGACGATCCCGATATTGTCTCGGAAATTTTTGAAACTTATGTAAACTTCATTCTTTTCAAAGTTTTGATAAAAGCTTTTGTTCTAAAGATGTGTTCTTATGGGGAAACAAAGTCGATCGTAATTACCAGTAGCGCACAACCACAAGGAACAGTCCAAATAGTTTATGGTGCAGTTTTTTTACCTGTGAATCGCTAGCATCAATACCACTGTCTGGTACTAATTTTGATATTTTCTCATACGAGTATCATCAATCGTCGAGTACTTCAATATTAGAAGACATAACATGTTAAAATAAAGCATTTTGAGTTTTTATAGTCGGTGATGCGTTTGATGTTAGCCTATATGTTTCTGTTTTAAGTACAATAATCTAATAATCATTGTGGAATTTTTGCAAACCGATGCGTTCAACGGTTCAAGCTGGATTGTATCATTTGATGCATTGCCTTCTATGAATGGGGTAGAAATAATATCAGTTGCTTACACAAGGGCTCTGCCAATTTTGACCATATTTTATTTCTTGACCTCAGGTGCCAGACTTTCTGACGAGCCCACTCCCTGGAGCAACGCTTTGCGTCAGCAGTATTTCCAGCAGCTGTAGTTTTACCGTTTTGATTCATCTTCTTTTTAGCTTTTCATGCGTGAAATATTCTCATCCGATCAAAATCACCAGTCCAACGATCAAAGTTACCAATCCAATGTATATCATTTTTCTATTCTTCGGATTGTTTCTTCATCAGAATTATCTGCTTCTTTGTAGATTTCAAAAATGCGGTTCAACAAAACATTGAAAGTTCTCTCCGGAAAAATGTGTTGTGACGTCACCCGAGCTATATACATACATTTTCTTATTTGATTGTATCATAGCAATTGACAGATTTCGGAAGTTTTCAATTTTGGTAGACCTACGTCGGGAATCAAGGAGTAAACAAGAGCAAGAGACTTGGATACTAACGCGCCGCAGCCTTGTTTATTTGTATTATCGAAAAGAAAAAAAGAAGGAATCTGCCTGGTAACTCGTTTCAGTGAATAGAAAATAAGTGACAGATACTATTTATTTTGGTTTGAAAATGAAATTTGACCAGGTTATCAAACTTAGTATACCTAAGTTGAATCGTTTCTTCGAAATTACGAGACATAATTGAGGAACGAAGTTTATTTGCCCTCCCATCAGTAAACCCAGTCGTAGTCTAAAATTCTCATTAGAGACTGGCCCATATTCAGAAAATGAATGAAGAGCTTCTCGTGGTAAAAATTTCTGTGTTTTTGAACAAGTTCACAGCTTTTCCAGTCTCCGTGCAAACGTGAAAATTCCGTTTTACGCGATGTGACGTGTACAACTCTAACAACTTGGGATCAGTCGTCCGTACCCTACATTGAAATCAACGTCTAGCCCTCTCGCGTGAGCAGAACAGTAACATTTTCTCCCCAACTAAAACTCTATCCTCGCGGGACTTTTGACAAGAAAAGATGGCATAATAATGGTCAAATGATAAGGCGTAAAAAATTGAGCAGAGTTAGAGGACCTACTGATTATTTAATTTGTTCTTGTTCGTCCAGAATTAACTCGATTTTTCCACGTTCCGGGGAAAATGAAGTTGTTGTTTTCATGTCATTTTCGGAAACAAATTTGTCTATGACATCAGCAACAACGATAAAACCGGCGCATTTCTTTTAAATAATGTACGTAAAAGCGGGACACTGAATATATTCTTATAATATAGCCTACAGGATTAAAAACGACGCCATAGGGATACACGATTTATCGTTCGTAGCATTTATAAATGTTTTACGAATTGTGTCTGACAGCACACCGGTAGTGACGTAAGAGGAAATATAAAGATCGTCTTTGCGTCGCGTTTTTCTTCTTTCCGAACGAAACTGAAAAATGAAAAACCGTCTAAAATGAAATAAACAGGAAGAAGTAGAGGGAAAAGCGACAAAAAATGTTCGAAAGGATTTCCTCGGCAATTAACGTATATCTATTTTTAAACGTGCATATGACAGAACACTGAATAACATTATGTCATTGACTTCAGGCGTCAACTTCTTCCCTTTCTCTCTGAGCCATCTTGTTTTGAAAAGAGGGAAAGAGACCGAGAGAGAAGAAGAGCCACGATAAAACGTTTGTAAGGCATGTGGGAGAACTTGTTCTTTTTCTCGATGTAATTTTATGGATTGTTTTTTGTTCAAGCTCACAGATGATTCGATGCACCGGCGGCGTTGAGATTAGACTTCAGGAGATTAAAAATAAAAGTCGACTAGATGAACTTTTTAAAGTTACTGGGGAGAATTTTTCGAAAAATGAAATACTCCTACACGGAATTGGTAATCCATGTATTCTCTGGACTCTTTCGACTCTTCTAGTATATGCATGGGCTCGCTAATTCCATTGAAATACCACTAATCACGAGTGTTTTGGAATCAGACTATACATTTTTTGGTTTTTGGTTCAGCCTAAATTTGAAACTTCTTACGTTTAGCAGATCAGAAAAAATTGAAACCCACGATAAACAAAGGGAAATAAAAGCGAGGAAATTTATCAAGTACTACAATAAACACACCATGCTGTAAACCTGTAAACTTTATCTACCGTAATGATTTGACCAGGTGTGAAAAACAGGTTTTCTTGATTTTAATAATAGGGAGAAGTTGGCTTAATTTTATACTTTAACTCGTGGTATCACTTACGCATTTCTAATTATCTTTTTTTAGTTGACGTAGGTATTTATCAGTTATTCGTATTTGATTTTTAAAAAAAGCGGTTGCAAGCTGAGCAAGTGCTAGTGGGCATGAGTCTATTAATACTATGGGACTTTCAATCGTCGGCAGCAAGCCGCATAGAAAATTGGGAGAACTTCGCAGTATTATTCAACAATTCGAGATAACGATCTCTTAGGCGCATGTCCGTGTTTTGTTAATCGTTCGATACGCAAGCCACATAGTAGGTATGAAAATCTGTCTAGGTTTGGTATGTATACTGCACCAGAGGTGAAGTCCGTGAATTTTGGACAGAAACGGAAACGCGGTCGATCTGTCAAATCGAAAGAATCTGCAATTATTCGATAATGCTGTGTGTCACCTCTTTGTAAGTTTTTGACATGTTTCATGTCTGTGGAGGACCCTACCTTGGAATTTTTCTCTGAGCCTTACCTTAATTTTGAAAATGTACGTGTGTGCGTGCCAAGATCACTCTTTGATCAATACTAGATCTAAGAATCTTCATTAATTTGGGCCTAAATAAGGCTGCTATAATCGGTTTTGCCTTCATTGTATAGGTCTAACATACGGTAAACTACACTAGGAAAGGATTGGGTCTAAGTCTTCTTTATACCAGGCGCGCGAACGAGCGGAACGAGTGAGCTCCACAAAAACTATTTGCTTTAAATATTCTAAAGTAGGTTTACAGTAACCCAAGCATGGAGTGTAGCGGATCGAGTCAGCTGTTAGCTTAAAATACTCTGAGCTAGACTCATACTAGGAGGGCGAACAAGCGGGGCGAGTGAGCTTCCCAAAAGCCATTAGTTTGAAATATTCCAAACTGGACCTATGCTATACCAAGGATGGGGCAAACGAGCGGTGTAAGTCGACTCTCCAAAAGCTATTAGCTTGGAATATTCTAAACTTGACTTATATTAAACCCAGCCCCGGCGCGAGGTTTCATACCGCCCTAGGCAAAACTTTTTTTGCCGCCTCTCATAAACCAAATGACTAGAATATCTATTTGAGAAAAAAGAAAGACAAAAATTTTTATATTTGTACTTATATTATATTGAAACAGCTGATTGAAATTAATGAAAAACTACTTTTCGAGCTTTCATTTGAGCAAACTTCAGAATGACGTCTTTCAGGTTAATTTTTTTTGGCAATTTCACTTTCAATCGCAATAATAGCTAGATCAGAAAGTCGATCTTGACTCATGGTTGAACGCAAGTATGTCTTGATCCGCTTCAATTTCGGAAAACTGCGTTCGCCAGTTCTGACTGTGACTGGTAGAGTGAGCAGTATTCGTAATGCCACTGCAGCATTGAGAGTAAAAAAATCATTCCTTGCTATAAATTTTAATACTTCCTCTGGCGAGGTATTAGGCTCCGAGCCAACAATTCATCGCACGATTGACCACTGTCAATGTTGCTTCCTTCACCTTCAGTTAGAGCCATAAATAGATCATCTTAATAAGGGAAAGATTTCATGAAACATTATTTTTATTTAATTGGCTCCGCCAAAAATAGTTTTTGAAGAAAAGCGAGTATTAGACTCTTTACAGTGGCTTCGGAGGAGGTAAAATTGTAGAATCGGCAATAATCTTTTCATTTTTCATTATTTCTCAAATATCCATATCAAATGAGATTTCAAACGAAAATACAATTTTGAAAGAAGGAACAAACATGAGTCTCCAACGTTGATCTTTATAAAGAGCAATACAATGCCTCAAACACTTACTCAAAATTCATCATTAATTAACCATAAACTCCAATTCAAACACAAACGAACGTTCCTTTATTCAGCCAACGTTAGGTAGTTTATCGAAACAATCTTCCAAGGAAACGTAGTGAGTGAAGATCTTCGAATTTTCTGTGATATCATATCATAAGTTTCTATATCCTCCCGAGGAGAACTGGAAAAATATACGGAAGACGTCGGTGTATAGAAGACAACTTGGGCTACTTTTATCCGGAAAACACGAGTTTTTTATCATGAACTTAGCAACTTAACAACTTCGCTCTTGTATTTCACTTCAAATTTGAAGTCCATTGTATCACACAGTGTTTTCAGTTCAACACATTTGGGTACCAACGAACATTTCACAATAGAATATCAAATATCTTCATAGTTATGAATTCCCAGAAACCGTGTAGGACATCCTCGAGGAACATACCGCAGTCCGAGCATATTTCGTCAAAGACTACATGAGTAGGACATTCGGCTATTTCTGCCAACTCTCCGCCGTTCTTCACAACCTAGTTCAACAATAGTTCCAGTCGTTTCTTCAGGAAACGAATGGGAACGAAGCAGACATTCAAGCAGGAGACTAAGCACTATGAATTAGAGTTAGGACCTAGATTAGAAGTTTTGTTACGCAAATTGAAAACTGATTCGATGCAAATTATCAACAACTGGCAGCAAATGTAATCATCAAGATTTTTCACAATCTAAATATTCAAACTCAGCGTCTCCCGGGCATATTCATGCTTGTTGGTGTATTTTCGCTATTGAGACATGATATCACAGAAAAAATTGGTACCTCTAGCGCATACTTTAGGCATAGAGGGCAGTTAGGCAGAAGCCGTTCACATAAAAATTGGACATTATTCATTTGTTAGTACATTGCTGCTATTTTACTAGGATTGTGGATTAGGAAAATGGGAATGATGAAAGCTAAAATCTAGAGCCTAAATCGCTTTCATTTTGTTTTTTTTTAGGGGCCGCCCACGGTGCGAAGGCCGACCGTATTGCAATCACTATTCTCTTCTTCTTTGTATGGAATAATCAAAAAATTGATGTTGAAGCCACTTCGATCGATTTTGTGACTCGATTTTTCCATTTTCTGACAATTGATTGAACGATTTCTTCTCACACATGAAACTATCTCTAAATTAATGATCCGAGAAACAAGGTCTCTCGTACACTTCGCTGAAGCTACAATCCTCCAGATCAATATTGTGGAGATACGTCAATTCGTCTGCTTTGTACGGCAGTAGATTGAGGAGTGATGAAGAGCAAATCCATTCATTTGCGACTGATTCCGAATCATTCTCTTGCAGAAAACGAGAAATACAAATTGAATAATCTCATTTATTCTATCTCCAATTTTTCCTCACTAAAATATTATCATTCCTCCGCTCTTTTCTTTCCTTTCAGATTTTTTAAATTGCGATTTATTCGCTCTTCATTCGCTCTCGTTGTTGACGAAATTCCTGGCGGAATAATTCGATCTCATTCATTCCTACCTCGGGAGCGAAACAAAAATCGAAAAATTCCCCTTTTATTCCGTTCCAGTTTCATTCGTTCCCAACCCCTGAATAGAAGTCCTCTGCTTGAACTCGTGTAAATCAACTCGAAACCTCATAATTTGATTGATAGAATTCGCTTCTGATCCCATCAGTCAGTGGTTCATTTCTCGATTTTCTCGTCGTGAAATGAGATTGCTCGAGTAACAACTGTAAATCGAAGCCATTTCCGAGCATGGTGATGGCCCCCTATTCGCCAATATTTGAATACAGATCAGGTACACTCCGCGAGTGAAATTTCATTCAGGACGCTTCCATAAAGTCGAGTAAAAAATTCAAGAGATATGTCTACAGCAATATATCAGAAAGTTAATTTCGTTCGTCCCCCAAATAAAATATTGTCGGACATAATTTTCAATCAAATTCATCGTCTTTGTCTGTTGAGCTTTCAAATAAATAATGTACAAATACCGGTACAATCTTTATTAAATAAATACGACGCGCTCGACGTAGTTTCTTTCCCACTCACTCCCTGCGTTCCCTCCGCACGTATATATTCGCAACAAAAACGAAACAACGAAAAAGTTGAATTTTATTAAAAAGAGAAGGAAGAAAAAAATAGAAGGAAGAAAAAACATTTATCTTTGTTTATGTTTCGCTTGCGCGTAGAATATCGGATTATCGAAATGGGTATTGTGTGAGGATGCGGGAAAGGGTAGAAGGGAGCCAATATGAAAGAAAAACTCATTTTAACATTCCATAGAGCGTTCTTCGTTATCTGGAAAAACGCGATTCCCCGCTAGCCTCCGAATGACGCGTAAATCTTGAAAAGCCTGAAAAAAAAGAGGAGGAGGACGAGAAGAGCGAAAACGATAGCTGTAAAAAGGTACCGGCGCTTCACCGCGTCGCGCTGCCTCTAATGGAAGAGTTTTATATTTATCCGAGTATATTTTAGAAGAAAAGCGAATGAAGAAAACACGATAGAGAGCCGTGTAAGGGGGTGGGGTGGGTAAAAGAAATGAGATACACGGCGATCCGTTTTATTTATTATACGAATAGGTGTATAGATATATATAAAATGTAAGAGAGTATAGATATATATCGCGGAGGATATGAGAACAGTCGAGGAAAAATGGAAAGAATTGAGAAAAAGTAACGGCTTTTAGACAAAGACGAACACGTAAGTGCAAAGGAGAGAGCGAGAGGAGGTTAGGCGAAAGAAGAAAATAATGGAAATCATGGGGGGCTGAAAAGTACTTTCATAAATCTGCCCAGTTAAGATATATAGTGCGCGCAATTTCCGGGAGTTGGCCATTAAGAAGAAGTCCCGAATAGGGCATATCTTCTCTTTCACCGCCGTTTCTCACCATGCCGCCCTTCGACTTTGCTTGTGTACTGTTTGTACGTTAGATACACATAATACCATTGCGGGCGTAATCGAATTCGCGCCTTATTCTTTCTGTTCATACAACATGCATTGCATCTACAATTTTTTTATAGTCGAGTGAAAATACGCTCGCAGTATCTTTAAACTCGAACGAAACCTGTATTAGTAATCGAACTAGAAAAGTTGAGACTGATCAAGAGAAGGAGCGTCTCGAATACTGAAGTTTTTTCTTTTCGCAGCTGAAGTTTTTCCTGTCTCCAACGCGGCGATTTTCCTATTTTTCTATTCAGCAATGTAAAAAAATCTGGTAAGCATGCGATCAAACCGTCATTGTGTGGTTTAAGGACACTGATGCTGTTTGTAAAGTTAAGAAGATGGAACATGCTTCTTAGGGAAAATAATGCATAAGTTTACAACTTCTCATCCGAGTGAAAGGATTAGAAAGTTTTATAAGGGGAGAACTTCTCACAGGAGTTAGTTTACAGAAAGAAGGAAAGAAGAATCGTTTCCAAAGAGGCAATTTAGTAAGGACATGAACTTACGTGTAAGTTTTAGTGGCAATAAAAAAACCTGTAATATTTCTTTTCCTGTTGCTCGAGATACCTTTCATTGTTCGATTTGGATGGATTCTCTGCTACGCCACTTGACTGAACATTAATTTCTGACCAGTAGAGTTTTCTTTCAAGATCTGAACGAACGCACGCCTACGGGTTTTCTTATGGAGCCTGGGAAGATGTGAGGTGAAGAAACCAGAGAATGAAGTTCTCTAACAAATCTTATTAATTTGGATTCTCTCTACTCCCAGACTTGAAGGAATGTTCGTCTGTCCTCTGAAACCGAAAAGCAATCTATTCCCACTCTGCTAGCAACTGATTTGTTCCTCTTACTTTTGAAACCACTAATTCGTTTCAAATAGTGCATGATATTGGAGTAATCATCAGCGATGGAAATACTGAGGTCGAGGAAATCTATACTCTGACCACCAATTTCAATTATAAATTTGATAGATGGATAGTGGCTATTGAGAAATTATAGGAATTCTCGAAGAAGATAGGATGGACCATTCCACTAACAGCGTATTATCGTCTGTAGACAAAATGGCGGTCTTTACCAAACCTTGAGATCTGTACAACTTCTTCCACGAAGTACTAGTTTGCCAAACAAATTGAGAAGAAAAGCTGTGATCACAAATTCCATCTGTTTTTTGGACAAAAAAAAACCTGCATATTTCTCAGAAAACGTCCCTATGAAATAAGTAATTTAAAATCGCATCTGATCCACATTCAGAAGTAGATTCCAACCAGATCTTTGATCCGTCCCCTACCAAATGGCCTGGTTTTTGACACTTAGTTTGTGCTCTAATAATTCCGGAGATCATTGCCCTTTTATAGATACTAGAAAGTTTGAGCGACTCTTGTCACTCTTCTTGTTGGGGAAACGTTGACCTTGAGCTACAATCTATGAACAGAAATAGATCAAGCGCTTTCAGATCCAATTCTCTCAAAATTCTTGTGCTCTACCAACTTTTCTCTCCTCTGTATTACCGAATGAGAAATTTAGTGTTACTTGCGCTCTATTGCAGTGTCGTGATTTCCTAAAAACCAGACCTGGTCATGGTTTGGGGCGACCATTTTTGACAATGAAAAAAAGTATGTGATTTTGAATTTCTTTCATTTCGGATATGATGGAATTGTTTTTTTAGCGGGGAACTCGCTATTCCTTTTCTTGCATTTCCGCGTCCGCTCGTTTGTGACGTCATCATTTCTAAGGAATAGTCTAGGGCCTAGAAGTTTCTTGATCTGCGTTCAATTATGATTGTTATTTTACCTTCCATGGAAAAATTGTTTGGGCTAGATACAGCAATAGAACCAGTTGTATACGAATGGCGCAAAAGTCGCTTGTCTCCTTCTAAAATGACGCCTGCGCAGTTTACAAACTTTCGCTATTTGTATTAACACGAAAAAATCGTCGGCAGCTGCCCAGCAATGTTGATTCTCGTCGGTCACCCTTTGTAACTTTTTGCGCCTTTATACCGTTTTTTTACCAATGAAATATCAAATTAAGCTTCGTTTATAGAAATTTCGACTAGGTGTTTTCTTTTAATACCACATAGACGAGTGACTTTCGCGCCACCCTGTATTTTGTTGGGGTTCATGCATAGGTCAAATTCAGTATACTATGTTTTGGGAAGATTATCATAATTCTGTAATTTTTGATTGTATTATGCTTATTTCAAATTCCCCTCTCATCATATAGCTCCTTCGAGTTACTGAATATGCAATGCTTTGTACACCAATTGGCTCAGTCTCTTCAATGAGCCGGATATGCAACGCTCCGAACGCCATTAAATTGAAAACGCCTTTCTTACCCCATAAAACAGGTCCCCTGCCTCTCCTTACTCAACTCTGCTATAGAACCCATAAATTTTTTGGAAAAGGTCCCCATCATCCACTCATTTGTAATGTCATCATTTTCAGGGAATTGCTAAGGCCAAGAATTTTTGTGATTTGCGTTCGATCTTGATTTTCATGTTTTCTTTTGCATGGGAAAATTTGTCTATGCTGCATACAGCGCTGGAACCAATTTTATATTGATTGAGGGACATTTTTAGCAAACGTCTAGCTCTGTGAAATTCTCGAAAAAATATTGAGGGATTAGAAGTTTGCCATCGAACTTGATGACATGAAAGTGGGAATTCTGCAATAACGTCTAATTCTTTCGGACGTTTTGGGTCATTGGGTAACAGACTAATGGGCTTAATTATATAACATAGGGATTACCTTTTTTACTTCTCTCATTCATTTTTTGCTCTTATCAAGTAGAAAAACACGAGAAGAAATTGAAATTCCGAAGCTTTAAGGGCGGCATTTGATTCTTGACTTGTAGGCAGCAGAAGCGTAAATCTGCCACTTCTTTATTGGCCAGAATCTAATCATTACAATAGTGACCAGTGGGTGTTGAAGCTATTTCAGAAAAAGAGACATTTCCTGGTGCCCCTAATTGTGTCTACGACACCTGTTGTTCAATTTTTTGGTTGTTCGAGCCAAATTGATCATCGTTGTGTCGTTCTTTGGATCGGTTCATCATTACTGTCCGATGGCAGTGAAAGCACCCTCTCTCATCATCACGAGAAATAGCAGAGACAGGAATATCAGGATTCAAGGTGGATCTAGGAGGAAAACATGAGGCACTAAATAGAAAAATGGTGACGAAATCACGGTTGATGTCAGATTTGATTATAGTCGGGTTTGAATAAGTTTTTATTCGTTTCAAGGAGCTGAAGCTTCTTTCAACAGATGTCACTGGCAACGTGGCTCCAATTTTTAAAAATTCTAACAAATTAGGGTGCAACAGCTCATTGCAACTATTTAGAGCATCTATAAATGTTGGGCGATCATTATTCTTCTCCCTCTGCCTCTTCCATAGCAACACCTCTTCAGTAGCAGAGGACAATAATGCATTAGGCCATTGCTCTATCATCACAGCGACACTCTTTTCAATCTCTTCTTCAGAGAACTAGTGGTTCAACTTTTGAAGGTAAGGTATTCGGGATTTTTGTAAATGTAACTCGGTGCTGCAAAAATCTAACTTCCAATTGCAAAATAGAATGATCTAGGAAGGACACAAAATAATATTGATGACGGAAGTAATCTTTGGCTGAGTCAGCATCATGATTATCACGGTTTCTTTAAAGTCTCGCCCCTCACGGTTGCTTAATTACTCCGTCAACTTTTTGGGCAATTTCTTCAGCAACAGGGAACAATCGATCTATGGAAATTCGATTGTGCTTCAGTTCGCATTTCTTGTAACACAGCACGTGATTCATTAGCCATATTCACAGTTGCGGCCAAATTTATGTTCACATCTTGTAAATACTCGTATGTATGTGTACGAGAATATTTCGTGAATAAGAAGTTCCCACTGTTCTACTGTTTCTATTCGAAAATTTACCGCTTCAAAATTATTGCGCGGCGCATGTATTTCACAAGTGGAGATCAATCCATGAAGATCCGTCGGCTGTAATGGATATTCATTTTTTCTTAAGGAATTGATGGAAGTGCGTTCTTGAAGCGATCTTAAATTATAATATCGACCTATTTTCAAAAGATGAGTTGGCGCAAGAGGGTAGAAGATTGTCGCCTTGGGAAGAATCGATGTCTTTGATTTTGATAGTAGTCCAAAAAATATTTCTACCAGAAATATTGAGCTCGAATCTGATTACTCCGGGAAGTGTGTTTCGAAGTTCTACGTAGTCTCTCGAATGACAAAGCATTTATCTTGTTCATTTTAATAACAGCGAGTCTTTATGAGCAGTGAATTAATCTCTAATTGTGTTCAGGAAATTGGTATTCGTTTGCGAATAGGGTATTAGAAATTAATAAAATTTTAATGGAATAAATTAAGACGACTAAAACAGAGACATGAGTATTTGAAACGCGCTGACAATGTACTTTTTTTATTTTTTCCGTCGCAAGCTCTACCCCGTCTTTATTCTTCTCCGCTACTCCTCCTTCCCTTCTGATTCAGTCGTCTTTTGCGTATAATAATAATAATAAAATGTAAATCTGACGCTCCCTTGCGTTAAAATTCGTCGTCCGATGCTTTTTCTGGCTGCGTGAAGACGACAACACAACGTAATGACTTTGTTACAGAAACAGACGACTGGTATTAAGGGAAAAATAATACACACTGTGCAAACTTATATTGGAAGATTCCTTGAACCCTTTCTTCATTATTAAACCCTTTTTTTTTACTTTTTTCATGTTTCACTTCGTCGGGAGGACGTTCTTGCTTGAGAAAATTCTTTAAAATTAAGTTTTCTTCTGACTATAATTATCATTTTATTGTGTTTTTCTTCTTCGGTACACCGATGTTCATTCTTGAATATTATTCGGGGGAAAGAAAAAAAAATCTCAATTTAGGCGCGTTGGTGGTCGACGTTGGTATTTGTAAAACTCCCCCCTTTTTTTTTCTTTTGGCTCTTTTAAAACCAGCTATTTTGCCTTTGTTTTTGATAGTTTTACTATGAATATTTGCTGCAATAAGAAATCGTTAAGGTAAACGGGCGTGATACAGAACAAACAATCCATTCTCACACTCCGGTCAAAGCGAGTAGGCTATAAAAGAGAATAAGTTCTGCCCGAATTTTCATTTTATTCTATCAAATGACACGTGCTGCCTGCAAAGTACTTATTTCAATCGCTGACCCGAACGTTGCTCGTTTTTCTTTTGTTCATTTTCTACTCGCTTCCATAAATATTATCGGTGAAAACGTGTTCACGTCTTGTGCTTTTCAATTTTCTTCTATTTGGTGCCTTTTTTTTTTCTTCTTTCTCGAACGAGTTCGGTAATTCTGCTATATTTTGTGCACCTAAGAGGTGTATTTTGTGAAATTTCGACTATCGAATACGACGCGTAATAGAAGAAGACGTCGTTACGACTGCACAATTTATTGAAAAATGAAATTTATTTCATTGGAATGGAGGCAACCAATTTCATTGTAGAATTATAATGAGTTCAGATTCTTTCCAATGTGGATAAAAGTTATGAGGTTGTATAATTTCGGCATATTCCAATGCAGGTGGGCTACATCGACTTTTGATAATACGGGTATCTTTTCATTCAAGTACGTTCGGTCATCAATACAGGACCCTTTATTCTGATTGGTTTTCGATTGACGTTTTACATTTTTTATTGAACTCTCGCCCCTCTCGCGCAATTTGCCTTGGCGTGAACATAGTATTAATTGTTGGCTACTTAGAGCAAATCGACCTCCAATAATACTAGGAAGATAGCGTCGTTTGTTGTTCCTGTACTTGGCTGCATAAATAGAACCAGGGGTAAAAAAGTACTTTTGAAAGCTATTTAGATATATTCTATCCGTACAGTCGTAGTCTGCGAATAGATTTGAGTCCTTGAGACAAAGTAGAGTTCAGAAATTTGAAAGAAGAAGGACGAAGGTCGCAAGGAAATTCTCGATATTTCACTCGCCCAATCTGTTACTCCAGTTGGAAGGCATTCAAACGATTGTGATTCGCTATAACTGGGTTTTGTTTTGAAGAAGAATAATTTTTTTCCCCCCAAGAAGGATGGACGTGGGCCTACTATGCTGTCAGTTGACTCACTTGATTCCGCTGATTATTTTGCTCAACTGCGACAAAAATTGGATCTATATTGATGTTTTCAATGCATTCCCCGAAGGAATAGAACTGACTAGAATATCATTTAGCGCGATTATGTACTGAGGACAACTTTACAGGCGTCATTTCCTCAAACAAGCAGAGATCTATTGGTATAGCCCGTGATTTATTACGAAGGGTCTAAAATAATACACTTCGAATTAGAAAATAAAACCAGACATTCAAGCTATACCCGGAAAAAGCCCCAAAAATCAACAATGTAATTTTGCAAACGGCTTTCAAATAAGTATTTTGGATCCAATGTCTGTACGGTTCGATAGTATCATGATATTTGATAACGAACTGCCCAATGTCTGTAAGTGTCATTTGAATCGACATATTTCTGGGAATAACATTCTAAGATTGAGATGAAAATTATGTTTTGCTATTTCGGGTACACAACTAGATACGATTCCTTGAAAATTAAAAATGAAAATTCTATTGAATCTAAAAGCAGTTCATTAGAAACAGCCATGCTCCACATTATTTGTGAGTACAATAACCGTTATTTTCTCTGAAACACACTTTTTGATGGCATACAAGTTTTCTTCTCACATTTTTCCATAAAAATCACTAAATCTCAAAGAAAAATCATATAAAAACAAATATTATGGTATGGTTGTAAATTGTGAATACTGAACAATCCAGTTTTCTGTGACGTCAATTTCGTTGTTTAACAGCATGACTGATCCAAATAGGGCTGCATAGTTTCACATCAGTATGCTAGACCGTTATTCTGGTTCAAAAGTGAAAGGCTGCCAGCCTGCCATTTAAATCAATAGTAGGTTTGAAATTGAATTTCTTGAACGTACTGAATGGAAGTTCCAAAATGATGAAATTTGAGAATAGTTGATGTACTTGCAACTCACGGGAACTGAACAAATATAACAATCAATTGTTTTCGAAGATTGTCTTGTTTGAAAGCATCTGCTAGAGAACGCAATTGAGAATAGAATAAGGAAAAAATGGGGGAATTATTAAAAGAGCTGAATTTCTATATTTTGTGTATCTTGGTGTAGGTGGCTCGATGGTACAGTGAAAATTTGCCGTACAAAAATTTTCTTGGGAAAATTAGCCTGGTACGAAAATTTGCCTGAGGAAAGTTTGCCTGTGCAAAAATTCTTCTGAATTGAAAAATTCTCAAGAAGTGTGAGCCTGTTGGCGTGTCCCAGAAGACACAATGAGGAGGTCGGCTCACATAGTCTTCCAACAAGCAGCCTGTAGCAGGCTGGAAGAGGTTCGTGCAACTAAGAAAGAATTTTTCTTCCTGATAGTTGATTTGAATGATATGTGACGTACGTACGCAAAATTAAATCATGTGTGTTATTGTTGTCAATCCACCAATCAATTCGTGAACATAAAATAGGTTCATAAAGATATTATGTAAGAATAGTATATTATACAACTAGATGCATAAAGTGCGCAATTATTGACGAGTGCGAAGGTTTGCAAAACGAGCGAAAGCGAGTGAAGCAAACGCACGAGTTGATGTAGCGCACTTGAATGCATCTAGTTTTATAATGTACTTTTTATTATAAGTGAACGAAGACATAAATCAAAACTTCGAACTTTGCGATTTACAGCAAGCGAACTCTATCGAAATTACTGGTAACTTCCATTATTACCCTGTTCTTCACGCAGCGGGTAATAATGAAATACTTTTTATCCCGCTTCTTCTCTTATCACAGAGTATCACTACTCATCTTGAAAGCGACACCTTTTCACCCGCCTAACTCAGCCATAATAACGTAATTTGAGTTCACGTATGATAAAAATGTCGATTACACGACCGTGACGACACCCAAAAATTCCCACCAAAAAATATACAACTACTTCTCCAAATGAAAAAAAAAAAAAAAAAAAAATGTAGCGAACTAAATAATAGCTGAATAACTGATGAATCATGAATTTATCAATAAAAGTTTGATAATGCTCGGTACAAGCTTCTAGTCTGCTAAACCCTCACTAGGAAATTTTGAACAATCACGTAAAATCTTGAAAGGTGACGTAATTAGACCGCAGCAACTATACCGTTTTACAAATTGGCTACTAAAAATCTACAAACATTACTCGATACCACCGGCGTCGCTCAAAAGAGCACAAACCTAGTAAACAAAGATTCGGTATCTCACACCTCAAGATTGAACATAAATAATCTGATAGACAGTGACCGCGTACACCTGAGCGCTTAACAATCTAAATAATTAAAGAGTGACCGCGTACACGTGAGCGTATGAACAAAACCGTGAGCGTCTTAAAAGTGTGAGCACTGAATGATGAAAAAAAAAACGATTGCAAGAGGTTCGTGGCTCGACTCGAGCACGAACCTAAAAAAGACATCGATACCGTAGAACGAATACCTCGTAAGCCACAAAAAATTCGCATTTTTTTTTCTGTGATTTTCGGATTGTGGAGTATGAGAAACATGTAAAATAGCAGTTATCTCATTTTTTTTTTTTTTTTTGTGGCTTACGAGGTATTCGTTCTACGGTATCGACATGAAACATGTCAAAATGTGTCCTTTTGTCTGCCCGTACAGAGGCGTCGTCATTGTAGGTGTATTTCTTGAAGAAAGGGTAGTCCAAAATGAGTGTCAGCGTTGAGCTGTTGCCAAGAATATCAATAGGCTATGTTGTGAGCCACACCTCGTAGGTACTCGACAACATCTGTCTCCTTGTCGTACAGATCGACCCGTGTCTGCAGTCTCAAAGCGCAGTCTTTATACTTTCGACGGGATTTTGCTGGTGGTTCTCCCGCCAGCTGCTGCTCGTATCGCGCCTCCGTGAGGACTTGCTCTTGAAAAGTCAGTCCTCATAAACGTGGAAAGTGTCAACTCTTGCCTCAAAGGCAGGGTGCCAACCTTCGATTGCGTTGTTTGTCTTTGGTAGGTTTTCGATGGCAGCGTTGAAGAAGTTCTAGAGCTTGGGTGGAAATAGAGGAGTCCGTCGACGTTGCTGCCCTCGTTGGCATCGTTTAATCCACGTGAGAACGTCCGCAATAATAACCTTTGGAGCTGCAGTACCCGCGACTGAATCAGCTTTCATTTTCTCGATAATCTTCGCTGTGGTCTCTTCAGGAGCTGATTTCTCCATCTTCGGTGGTAACTCGCCCGGTACACAGTCCCCGTTTGACGCAACGCCAGTGTGTTACACCTTTGGTTTTGCGGCGCCGTCCATCAATTTAGGACGCGCCTTTTTGGATGAAACGAAGCTCAAGGGCATAATTACTACAGAAACTACACTAGTTGAAAACTAAAGAACGCCAAACAGATATTGAGCTATTTGAAAATTGAGAAACGTCAAACAGATACTGCTGAGGACAAAGAACTCGATTTGTGGCTCTACAAACACGAAAATTAGATAGTAATATGCAATTTCTTACGGCCTTATGTACTGAACAAGTACGTACAAACTTCATGTGGGAGTAGACGTAAGACAATCGTACAGACCGACAATATATCATTCTTGGAACTCAGAATGTAGGCCAATAGTATAGTATAACCGTAAAACTACAGGCAAACCTCTTGTTCACATTCCTCCAGAATTTTTCAATTCAGACGAAATTTTGCTAGGCAAACTTTCGCCAGGCAAATTTTCCTGTCACCGGTGTCTTTTACAGACCATGAGTTGATTTGTACTGCTTGGGGTATTCTTCATACTTCAACTTGATGAATTCTTTTTTAGTTACTTGACATTCTGCTACCTTCCTTTTTCGGTATTCGTTTGTAGTTTGGGAATTAGATCTAATTCCGTGTGGTGGACCGTCAGTACTGGTCTATTTAAACTGGCCGACCAAGTGTGGCGCCAGCAGTCGGCTCGTTGGAAAATTTTTTCAGGTGGAACTGAGTGACGCTAGCTTTGTAATGCTACTTTTGATAGCCTAAGGTTGATGGCCTTTCATTTTCAACTCTGTATGAAGATAAATTAATTACAAAATTTTTCCGTGAAATAATTTACAAGTCTTTTAAAAAAGAAAACAAAAATTTTCGGCTTAATTTCGCAATCATTTATTTTCATAAAGAAAAAACGAAAACTGCGCGTTTCGAACGTCTACATCGTTCTTCTTCAGGTTTAAAACAAGGAGATGACAAGAAACAAAAATGGATACTTACAAGTCAAGAGTTACCAAAATCAGTATGACTTCACTCTCGATACAATCTTTACCATTGTTTTTAGAGAAACATCTTTTCTAAAGGGAATTCGCTGCTTGTGTATTTACTCACATTGACTTCAACTCGGTTTGTAAAATACAAAATTTCGTGCTCATTCAACGTTATTCTTCCTTATTTTCACTGGCATACTGCAGAAATATGATTTTGAGTTTTTAAGTTGATTTTACTCTAAACTGATGCGTCACAAGCAGAGTTCTATGTGGAGCAGTCAATAAGGCTGGCTTGACAGTTTATGAATCAGGAAAAGACCAGAGCCATAGCTCGTGTCAATGATGTTCAATAGTCTCAGCTATTTCGTAAGTTTACGCTAATTGAGTCCTCACATTCTAAAAAAGCTTCAATCCATTTTTCCTGTGTTGAGTTATTAGCGCTGTCTAATAGTGAAAATTTTCCTCGATAAAAAGCACCAAACGAAAATGCTCTATCACCGGTGTAATGTTCTGAGAGGAAGAATATCAACCTTATAAAATATACATTTACGAAAGGACTTCAGTCCAGTGTTACCTAATGCTCTCATATAGGTTTTGGCAAATCTGCTTCAATTGCGATGAATTTTCCTCCAGATACTCTACTCCAACTACTTTCGAAAATTATCGAAAGAGGGCCGAAAAATAATTATTGGAAAAAGAGGTTTACTCTTGAGCAAAACAGGTTTTACCATTCCAAAAAGACTTTAGTACCATTTTTGGCACCTCTTTCCCCTTGCCAGCGTGAGCATGGCAGGTTTTTCCATTCAAGTATCATGGTATTATTTTTGTTTCATCTCGAGAATACTATTTAAAAATGATATACATAACTATATTAACTCATAAGAAATGAAATAAAACTACTTTTCTTCAATTACTCAAAACGTTGAAAATAAACTACAGCCTTTTTGGAATGTGGGGACTCAATTTCGAACGGATTTCCATCTCTGGCTGACTGGTCCGAATAAGCCGGAAAGGAAATGTTTTCTCGACGATTCAGACTTTATCTGCAACACCACAATTGAGAAAATGAGGCTTTACAATGTTGCCTAATGATAGCTAATATGAGTTCTATTCTACTGATCGTCGTTTTGTCGATGCATCAATTTAAATTATGAAAGAAGGAATTATTCCTAGCGGAATGCCGCGAATTAAGGTTAGTTTTTTCAATTTTTTGTTAATGATTTCGAATAATCCTCTTATAACCTTTTCCAAACTTCTTGAAATCCTTCAAAATTAGATTCGAGCCTTACAAGCTCAGCTTATATTAATTTTCTTCCCTGAAATATAGATTTCTCGAGAAGAAAAATCAGACTTTTTCCGTGTCTCATGAATATATTTCAACTTTAATAAAGAGAATGATCATACGACTTCAGTGTCTTTACTGCTTTGCGAAGTCCGCTTAAAGCAAATATCAGGATTGTCAGGAGCCGTCTATTAACGCCTAGTTCAAGCCTATAGCTGAGAAAGGGTGTAAGGTGGACCTCCTTTGCTGATGTCATAAGCTACTTGAAAAAAGAAGAAGAATGGGACAAAAAACGCTGCTACCATCCTGAACAAAGGAAAGGAAATTTTGGGAAGTTCGGCTCTCATAGAGTCCCTACTACAAATTATTTTTGGCTGCGGACAAGGTCTGATTGAGTTCCATAGGGTTGTCTGCTTTCCCGATTTTGAATCTTTTGGAGTTCGTTTGTAGATGGTTTTATCCTCACACATTGAATTACGTTTGTTATCTTTGTTGCCACTATTATTTGGCTCATTTTTATTATTTCGTTTGTAAGTCTCTCCTTCTGTTTGATCTCGAATAACGACTGGTCGTCAATATGAAGGAACCTTTGAAAAAGTCAACAGTACACTGAAGAATTCAAGCGATAGCGTCAATTTGTCTTTATAATCTTGCAGATAGTTTTCCGAAACTCTCAATGGTCGTTACAACCTCCTGTTTCATTGCTTCTTTTGCGGCAATAACTTCTTACCTTTCCTTTTCAAATGTGTTGAGAGTTGTCGAAACATCGGAACACGGACGCTCGCGTGTCATTTTGCACAACCGTAGTCTGGCGCAGAACACCTTAGATATAATGATAAAATCTCACTACTCCCGATGAAAAATTGAATTTGTATGTAATTTAGAAATTTATAGTCGCGATCGGTTTCAGACAGGCAACGAGTGAATAAAAACGCATATTGTACTTCATTTTTCATTGAATTGTTTTCTCCAAAAACGCCTCAAACTCCGGCCTCATGTACCGGTACCTATAATTGTTCGACTATTATTTCGCGAAGCAGCAGTTCTAAATTTCGGACACTCAGTCTCCGATTCGATTTTCATTTTGAAAAAATGTCATTTTTTATGTTCATTTATTCATTTTCTACGGGAAAATGAAACGAGTTTTTTCTCCCCGTCCTGCAAGTCATAAAATTTAGCCAAAATTCGACCCGATCAACCGACTTCTAGCTTTTTCTGCGATATCACGTACAGATTTTTTTTTATGTCAGCGTCCTCCGTGTTGTACGCAGAGGGCGATATTTACCTTGTTTCCTTTACCAACCGATTCGTGTATTTTCTACGAATTTCCCACGAATACCAAAATGAGGTTGTGCTCGGTGTTATGAATATTGAAAAGACGTACGTGCGAGACGGTGACTATTGGCTGACCAAGAGAAAAGCTGCCAATGAAAGTTACCAACCACGCCCATATTACATAACTGCGAGGAATATGATATGAAAATTTCATATAGCGCCGAATCGCACCATCGCTTTTCCTAGGCAAGCGTTTATAGATATAACGACTTTTGATATTTACGGGGGTAAAAGCGCGCACCAACGCCGCGCTTTCTCTCTGTTATTATTTTTTCCTTTCCAACGTCGCTCTATTCTCCCAAGAAGAAGCTGTTATAAAGGGAAGGCCACCGCGGCTGATCGTTGTGTATAACGAACAACGGGGAAAACGTAATAATCAATAAATGCGAGAGAGAACTTTGCCCTCTTTTCCTCTATTCTGCCGGACCACGTTTCCTCTCGCGGAGAGGTTATGTAAGAACCACAAAACGACGAAAGACCAGAGATATGTATATACGTGCAACGAAAGACAGGACAACGGGTGGATGGTAAAGACCGGCGCTGGAACCTTCATATCGACCTCTCCGCGTTTCACCCTTCGGCGTGTCGCGTAAGGGTTGAACGTATGACGTAATATAATATAATATCGCGAGCGAATACGATTGGTCGCAAAAATGATAACCGGAGCGATGGCTTGTCCGCCCATTTTCAGGTACACCGATCTGCCTCCTGTCTTCGACACGCGAACGCTCCCCGCATTTTATTTTTCTCGGTACCCCGTGTTATAAAGTCTGAATTATTTTTCTTCCTTTTGCGGTCATCCCTTCTCAACCCATTTTTTTTTCTTCTTTTATGCCGTCTACTTTTCGCTTTTGCACCTTCTTTGTAATTTTTTCCTGCTTTGAGACGAAAACCCAAATAAGCTATTTGTAAAAACAAAGCATAAAGAGGAAAAGAACAACAAATACGTTGGTGAAGTACTCGCGGCGAGCTTTTCGTGGTTTTTGTGATGTGTGTGAGTTGAAATTTACTAAGTCGCGTACATACGTTCGCGACCAGCCAATAAATAAACGAACGATACAAAAATCAGAGTTGACGGTGCAAACGCATTCAACAGTAGGTTCGCTTATCGAGAAAATCACTGGGTGTTTTCGTGTGACAAGTGCACTTAGCGTTAATTTGTTTCTATTTTTTTTTTCAACGCCCGAAAACAATTACCCTACAAGCGTGTTCGTTTTTTTCCTTCTTTCCGCTGCAACGCTGAATTCCCTTATTTTCTAGACGCTGGTATCACACCTAGTTCAGGACAATATTCAACGAATTTCACGTCCTGTTCGCAACATTCTAATGGCAGCGGTCAATGGTCTCGAAGTTGCATATTCTAACGCCGGGAAAATTGAAAACTTGATTGCCAACCACGTGCGTTGTTGTGTGTCGCATTCTAAGGCGAGAAATGTCAATATTTTTCGTTTATTCCCACTATCAACGAAATGAACCGCATTCAAAGGCCGTTGTTTTAACAGCGTAGGGAAAACATTGCCGGCTTAGAGAATTAAAATCCGTTATTAGAAAAAGGGAGAGAAAGTTCGAGAGCGAAGCTAACGATAAACTCGTATATGGGCAGCAAGCTCCGTCATTTGGTCAAAATTACGAACAGTATCGTCGTCTTTCATTCACAGTTTCATGACGTACAGAACGTTGGCGTTAGCGTACTTATGTGAGTCGAAACTTGAAGCATGATTTACAATGGTCATCTGAAGTGGCTACTGCCCATTACCTGCCGCTCTCACATATCCCTTCATTTTACGCGCAACATTCGTTAATTGTAACAGTCATCTCCGCTTATGCTCGACCCTACGTACGCTCTTTCGAGAACCCTCTTTGAGTAATTATGCTCTGTAGACTAATATTAAATGCCTTTATTTCGCGTAGTCCGATTTCATCATTTTTCATTTATACATTGCAGTACTCTTTTTACGAACGCCTATTAGTAAGAAATACTGGACTGAGAATTTGCGCTGCTCGTAAGCGTAGGAATTTGGCTAGCTGGTATTCATGTCGTAGGGAACGACGCGACGCAAAGAAGGGATGAGATTGGTTTTATAGATTTGGATTGGGATCGCTCGGTTCGAACTTTTTTCAGCGCATGTTATTTGATCGGGGAAAATTATTTGCACTTGCGAGACGTTTTTCTGGTTTATAAAATTTGTATCCAAACATGGGGTGCACTGTGGGATGAAACGTTAGTTCGGCTGGACAAAAATCTATTTTCAGTATTTCGTTTATCAATCAGGTCAATTCTTATGTAGAAATATCCGTCAAGTGCGAAAAAAGTAGTCAAAAAATTCTCCAGTCGCTGAAACGGTTTGGAAGTAGTGAAAACTCGAGAAAATTCACTCCTGATCTGTCGAATTCGACGCTTGTTAAGCCTAGTTCACACAATACTAGTAACCAGTTGTGAATTGCCGTACGGAAGAATTTGTTTTGTGTGAGCCGAGAAGCTAGTAGCTCAGTACACTAGCCTTGCAATTCGCGGCTAACTACTAGTATTGTGTGAACCAGGCTTTAGACAGCATCGAACAGACCGTCGAATCTTGCACCAATCGACAGTAAAAATGTCGAACATACAGAAGTAAACTTTCGACAACAGTTCGATAATAGATCGACAGTTCGATGATTATTCTGCAGTTCGACACTTTTTCAGAACCTCAATGTGTGACATGTCGCCGCGACAAGTCTTCTATGGTAATTTCGGTACTTGTTCGATATATTTTCGAGCTGTTTATAATGACCCCCACCTCTTTGAATTAGTTATCATTTCTCAAACGCGCTGAATACAAATTGCAATGGAAACAGAATAAAAATTGTGGTAAAAAGTTCCAGCCAAGGTACCTACAGAACTATTAATTATAATATACTTATCGAGCTTTTCATTGAAATTTTGGAAAAAATATGCTGACGAGCAAATTGATAATACTTATTATAAAGCACATCCTTATAATTTCTTTATAATACAAGGGCCATCATGCGCTCTTCATCTTTTTCGTCGGTAGGCTCTACAACAGGTACTGCTGCGGGCCTTGAATTGGCCATAGTCACAAATTCATTGTCTTCCGCTAGGCCATTACTTGTAGGAAGAACAGCGGTCGATCCTGTGAAAAAAATAGAAGATGGAGCTCATCACATACATTGTATTATATTTTGTTGACCTAGAAAACAAGAAAACAATTAGTTCTTAACGAGAATTTAGAAAAGAATTGAAATGAAATTTGGGTATGTACTACCTATGAAGTATTTTTCAAAAAAGATGAAATTCTTCATAGTTGTCTCATTCCTGAAAAATTGCCTCTAATTTCAAAAACTGCACACTGTATACAGTCATCTAGAAAGTTCATTGTTCTTTAGATTTGATCAACTGAACGATGTATTTTCATAGCGCGTGCCTTGAATTATACGTAATGAAAATTATACGTAGGCAGGTGAAATTGTACGCAAAATAAAAATTATTCAAAAAAAAGCAATTGATATGAGAAAGAGCTGGAAACGCATAGACACCTTACTAGAATTAATGTCCAGCGCGACTAGCACTATAGTAGTAAGAATAATTTTGGAAGTTGAAATTACAAATTACTGTAATACGATATGTTGTGAGCGATGCCGCGTATGTATTCGAGGATAAGGACGTTTTCATCCTCCTCATCGTCATCAATGTGTGTCCCGTACCGGGTGACAAGTACCTGGAGCTTAGCGGCGGTGTCGTGATAGACTTCCTTTCATCTTGGCGGAGGTTCCCCAGCGACAACCTGCTCGTATTTGACATCAGCAAGTACTTGCTCTCAATGGAGACCTCTCCACCAATCAAAAAATATTTGAGTGAGTGGCGTCAAGGGTAGCCTCAAATCCTGTGTGCGATCCTTCCATTGCATTGTTAGTTTTTGGCATGGAATGCGCCGCGGCTTCATAGCAATTCAACATCTTGAGCACAAACAATGAAGGACGCCTCCGTCTACGATGGGGGCGACCGAACCACGTGTCTTCGAAGTAGTCGATAACGAATTGCGCCTCTTCCAAAATCACGGCAGCCTCGCACAGTGCTTCGAATGCCGGGACTACGTTGTGCACTGGAACGAAGGCAAGAAGTGCCCAATGATTAGGCATTGGTATGAGTGGAAAAAATATCCCTGAATACGCGTCGTTGAAAATTGAGTGGTATAAACGTTAATCAGTGTTTCCTCAGAATCCATTCGCACTGTCTTAGGTACAGTATTTGCTGGCAAACGATTTTTCATTTCTGTCACCAATTTTGTGTACGTCGCTGTGGGCTTGTTCGGCAGGAGCGCATAAGTGCTCAGCTACATAGGCGGCGACCTGCGACTAACTGCAACTACGAGTATCTTGTAACTTGTGTTGTGTTCGCAAAACCCCCCCTACAATGATCGCATATGATCGCAAGCAATCATCCATTATTTGAGATATCGCCAAGTTGCAGCTAGTCACAGGTCGCTTGTCGCTAGGTTGCCGCTCATGTAGCTGCCGACTAAAGTACAAGAAACGTTTCACATTTGAAAAGACAAGTAGCTGATAGAAGAGTATGGGACTCGTCTTGAAGGTACTATCGACCAACCACAATTTTGCCCTCTTCAATAAAGGATCGGTTGTCTCACAACCAAAAATCAGTATCCTATGTGGATCTCCGTATCCGGAATCATAGAAAATGAAATCATCTCCTTTTCCTGTATGTAGTAGACTTTCCGGTAGTGTAATGTCCTTTCTAGGTCTTGACAATTTCGGATGTTTCTTTCTTCTCTATAGACGAGCGTTGTGGACATTCCGTTTCAAAGCAGACACAGGGGGCAACGCTGCCATAGCGTGCTGAAAAGCGGTGCTGAGACAAGTCAGCTACTACGACTTTTGGGGCGGCATTCAATCTTTTAGCAGCTTCTTTGAGCGCTGACTTGACTCTTTCAGCTTCTACAACGATAGCGTCACCGGTATGGGTTATGTGGTCCGTTCTCAACATCCGCACGATTTCGTCACCGCGAGTATGTACGCGAGCACGACATTTTTTCAAAATGAAAAGTTCACTTCTACCACGTCACGTGCTAATTTGTCTTTCACGTATATAAATCCACCTTCCACCAATTTTTTTTTTTACCACGTTCACTACAAACCAACTCAAAACTACCAAACTTTGGCTGGCCTCAAAAAAGTACCCACCCCCTTCAACGCCAAAAATTATACATTAGCATTTGCTGTGAGCCCGCGTTTGTTGTAGAGACACATCTTAAATTCGTGAAATATTAGAAAAATCATTAGATCGTACTTGTATTTCTCACCCAAGTTCACTGCTATAATTACCTCCAGTTCAGCTAACGTCGCTGTCGTCGCACACTCTCACCCTCTGTGGAGAGCGAATTTAGCTACTGTTTGCACAATGCACATTTGTATTGTTCTTTGTAAATCAACTATTTCTCATAGTGGCATAATCTTTACATCAAAGAACATTCACGTCGCTGCTTATCTTTACGATGTCCAACTGTCCCTGCAATCAGATAACAATTTTTGACCATCAATGAATGTAAATATGTAGTTCATATCAGAAGGTGGACTGTGTTTGAAAAAATTACATTACTCAAAAATATTGGAGTGGGAGTGAGACCAACAGTCAGAACAGCGATGGAAAATTTCTATCTATCTTTCTTCTTTTTTTGGCGGGAGACTCGCCATCCGTTTAGTTACTGGGGGCCATCAGAGAAATTCTGTCAGCGAACGCGTAAGCTGTGAGGCAAATCGTCGGAAAGCGTAACGCTTTTTGGCGTAACGCTGGGACTCGGAATATTTCGTCGTCTTCTATGGGCTAGTATAGGGAAAATTCCTGGCTTTTCTATAGTTCTTTATTGGCTAGTTTAATAGCTTGAAAAAATTTCCAACTCTTGGGGAAAATTTTTTCGTTTCTCTATATCAAAGGGAGGCGTGTACCCACAGAACGTGGAAAAAATTTTGACAGTTTTTTAGTCATCTGAGGGATACTAATTATCCCTTTCACATGTTTCCAAATTTACTCTTTTAAAATCTTCAATAACTACAGACATCAAAAATTATACACTATGATCGAAATAAACTACAATCTTCAACCCTGAACTATAAGTCGGGGTCCCCCGCAACTCTTGCTCCCTGAGCAAGAGCCTGTAAGTTTTTTGTCCATTTTCAGGTGTGAACTGATTTTGCGCAGCTTCTTTAGTACACAAGCGCTGATCAGCAGAAATATATTTGTGAAAAAACGTCGGTTTCTTTAACAAAGTTCAACGAGGAATTCAAGAAAGCTGATCTATGAGACAATTTATGATCAATATTGAAATTTGAAATCCAAATTGGGGTGCCAAAAAGTTTTGAATTTTGTAAGTCCTGTAATATATGGTTTAAAAGTCGAAATTTTCTCACCTTCCTCTCGTATCATGTATACTAACTCAATATTCAAAAATTTTCCAAATTCCCTCTTTATCATAATGAAGGGTACAGGGAAAGAAAGGGGAGCGTCCAAACAAAGCGAGCTGTACAATTAATTGGATATGGATCGTTTGCACCTCTCAGAAGGAACCGTTTCTTCATCTTGTTTCGTTCGGACGTTTCCCCTTCTTTCCCTGTACCCTTCATATATCCCATGTCACCCGCCCCTAAATATCTCAATGGCCGGAGATACAAAGAAAAATAGCATTTTTCTCTGATTTCAACGAGATTGGAGTAGGTCAGTTTTTGTCTAGACAATGAATGGAGGCAAGCCAAAATTTTGAAAACACTCCCTCAGTTCCCATCCTGTATAGTAGGTTCCTTTTTGGAATTGAAATAATTGAGCGTCCTGGCCCTAAATCAAAGATCTTAAAAACACAAAGTACTCTTCAGGGGTGCTCTGACAATGTTTTTTTGAGGAACAATCCTTAGTAAAAATTTGTAGGGAGAGGGGGGTCTCAGTGGGTTAGGGGGGTCGAAGCACCCCTGGTACTCTTGATCACATACACCCCTCTCGAGATGTCTCCGTTGTAGTCTCAAATCCGCTCTAATATTATATTATGTAGCTTGGGTTCTAACTCAAAATTTTTGTACAACAATTCAAGTAATAATAAAGAGTAAAATCCATGTCCAACCGGTAAAGTCCTTGAAGGTTCCTCGGATGACGTCACAAACTGCTGACACAGGGATATGATTTGATCAATTAGCGTTCAGTTAATACAATAACAGCAACTTCATTGGGTCAAAACTTGAAATGCGTTTTTCTCAAAAACCACTTTTTTGAATTTTCAACCTACTCTATCTCAATGAGTTTTGAAGTTGGGAGGTCGTGGTAGGTCTTATTCGATTCGGCATGAAATTCTCTGTCAGAGTCAGCTGCTAACTCATTTTCCATCATTTTCACCCTACTTGTCACATATTATCCTTTGCGCAAGTTCATACCTATAGTCATCTAGAAGGGATAAATGGCTCATTCGACAAAAATGAGCCTGTCAATTTTCTTCAAGATGGACCCGGTGGTGCGGAAATCGATTGCGTTTGAGTCGATTCATAATCTCTTTCAAATTTACTGCCAATAGTATTTTGTTCGAGAAAAAAAAGAAAAAAAAATGATGTATCTCAGAACAGCGTTCAATTATTCTTCTCCAAATGAATAATGTTAACAATGTGAAAAATTCTTTGGTTCAATTAATATATTGTCTACACAGAAAGTACTCAATCTCGCTTTGTACTTACAAGTGATTTAGACGCATTGGACAACTTCAAACTGCAATTAATGTGATTGTTGTCAGACATTTCGTACGCTAAACTAGCGCTCTTTGCGGGAAATCAGTCCAAACTTGATAGGTGCAGAGTTGCAGACGCGCAGCTAAGCTGTGTGGTGGAAAACGTAATTAAGGAAAGTCAACAAACAACATTCCATTTTATTTTGTTCCAGCTCGTGTATCAGATGTTTGTATTCCGGTGCGTATAATGAGTAAAATTCATTTATCGGCGAATGAAGTAATGCGCACGTGTTTACTCTATGGTTGTAGATGCGGAATCTAGTATTTTATTGATAACTGCGTATATATCTTGAAAGTAAGTTTGACTACTCTTTCAGGATACTTTATTTCGATAAATAAAGAAAGGATTGGGTGCCGTTCGTAGTAGATAATCCTTCATTTCTCTTCGATACGCAGCTTATCCACAACTACTCGCCGTTCTCACTTTCCTCTAATTCTCTTCTAATTTGCTGTTCATTTTTCACAGATGTTGTACGTACTCTTTGAGCATGCTGTGGGATATTCCCTATTCGAAGTAGCCGAATTTGAAGAAATCGGTGCCTTCCTACCGCAGGTCGAGAAATCAGTGACTGATCTTAGTCGATTCAATAAAATTGTGAAACTATCCGCGTTTCTCACGTTTGATACAGCAGTGGATGCATTGGATTCGATTAATAGCATTTCCGAAGGTAATTGTCCTCAGATCCAATGTGTTTCGTTTGAACTCCCGAACTGTGAAATCAGGTTGATGAACATCATCTGCGTATTCCAGGTATCGCCCCTGAGGGGCTGAAGTCATTTCTCGAAGCGAAATTCCCAAAGAGCAAGAAGTCTGACAATACTTTGGGCGTTCTTGATACTAAGTTAGCTGGTAATATTGCTGAAACATTGAAATTGAAATGTGTTTGCACTGGCGTTGTTCCTGAGATCGTACGAGGTTTGTATCCCAACACCCTAGATAATGAATGAAAATTACATATTTTGTAATGATGATGAATACTCGAATTTTACGCAGGTATTCGTTACCATTTTTTCAACCTCATCAAGGGTTTGGATGCTAAAACGGCAGGCGTCGCTCAACTCGGTCTAGGTCACAGTTATTCGCGAGCCAAAGTTAAGTTTAATGTTCATCGTAATGACAACAATATCATACACAGTATCGCTTTACTCGACCAGTTCGACAAGGATATCAACAAGTTCTCAATGCGCATGAGGTGGGTACAGTCTTGAGTAGAATTCAGAAATCATTCTTGTCCGATTACTCCTTTACGTTATGAAATTTTATTTATTATTTTTAGAGAATGGTATTCTTATCACTTCCCGGAATTGTATAAAATTGTGCCTGATAATTTCTTGTATGCTAAAACTGTCCAATACATTGGCAATCGTAAAGAATTGACGGAGGATAAATTAGAAGAACTAGAAGAAATAGTTATGGATTCGACTAAAGCAAAATCTATCCTCGACGCAGCTCGTAGTTCCATGGGTGAGAAATCAGTATAAATAGTAGGAATACTGAATTACATTGAAAACTCTTTCGAATTGTGTATTTTCTTTGATAATAGGAATGGATATTGCTCCGATTGATTTGGAAAATATTATGAAATTTACTCATCGAGTTGTAGGGTTAGCCAATTGCCGCGTTTCAATATCAGAATACCTGAAAAATGGTATGTCGACCGTCGCTCCGAATTTGACTGCTTTACTGGGAGAACAGGTTGGAGCTAGATTAATATCGCATGCAGGTTCATTGACGAATTTAGCCAAGTATCCTGCGTCGACGGTACAAATTCTCGGTGCTGAAAAAGCTCTATTCAGGTATTGTCTCGCGCTCGTTGTATTTTGTAGACATGAATTTCTGTTGTTCATTGAATATAAATTTATTTTGTCAGCAAATCTTTTTCGTTGTGAGCACTACAAATATCTCTCGACTTGAATTCGTGAATTTCTGAGCTATATTTTACTAATTATGATTTTTCAATGTGTTTCAGAGCTTTGAAAACGAGATCTAATACACCAAAATATGGATTACTATTCAATTCATCTTTCATTGGTCGAGCTAGTGCGCAAAACAAGGGTCGAATATCGCGTTTCTTAGCTAATAAATGTTCCATCGCTTCACGTATCGACTGTTTCGCAGGTATTTGTTGTTGTCTTCGTAAAATAATGCTTTTAAATCTCCTAATTTTTTAATAAACTTTGAATTTGAAAAGATTTTGCGAAGTTATTCCGAGTGAGCAGCTTGAGTGCAACTTCGTTTGACTCGTTTCGTTTCCATGTTCATCAATTTTTTGTATAATGTGTAAACAGACTCATTTTTTTCTCATTATCATTTTATTCTTGCAAATTACAGAAGCGAACGTAGATATTTTTGGAGTTAAACTTCGTCAGCAAGTTGAAGACCGATTGAAATTCTTCGAAACAGGAGAATTGCCTCCGAAAAATATTGAAGTGATGAAAGAAGCTGTGATGGAATTCTCACTCTACCAAGTACGACTTATAATTTTTAGGATTTCTTCGTAGAGAACCGCTCGTGTGCTTAGAATTTCTGAGAAGAAGAGAAACTTAAGAATATTTGATTTTTTTTTAATGATTTTCAACTGAGTGTGATATGGATTCAATGTTGAAACTATACGAATCAATTTAATCTACTTATTTTCCGGTGATGAAGGTGGATTTTTCATCGGAGAATATGAAGTAAAATGATTGTATCTTTCGGAATTCGAGATTTCCTTAGTTTTCAAGTACGCCTGTTCTTATCTCTTGCTAAATCAAATAGAGAAGGAAAAATAAAAAAAGAAATATGAATTCTTCTGGATGCATTTATAAAAATAACACGACTGCTGTCGGAATCGGTGTGCTGATCGAAATTTCCCTCTCGCTCGTTCCGTTCATGCAAAATCAGATTAGAAATTCATTTGTAGCAAAATTTACACTTTCTAGTTTCGATTTTAGGTGATAACTCTTTTATATTAGGTCTCAGACATCTATTTGAATCGAGTTTTGTAATGACGTCGTCTTTGGAGGCCCGTAATGAAGCAGTTATTTACAGTATCTCTAGTTGAAATGATCTGTTTTTTGTTGAATCTTTCTCTTTAGTCGAGACGATTTTAATCTTTGTTACGTTTAAACTTTGTAGCAATGTCAATCAGTTATTCTAAACATGATTTTTATCGCAGAGAAAGTAAACTTCTTTTTTTTTTTCATTTTCTGAAGATCTCCGAGAACAAAAAAACTAATTCCATTATGAAAATTGCCTAAAATGGTCGGTTTAGTGAAAAATGGTATAAGTAGTTGAAATGACTTACTTTGGATCGGAAAATCAATATGAGAAATTCAACGACCCAGCTTGTTGAATTTTTCTAGTCACTTGTTCACGTTTGCTGGTTGCTCAAAAGATGTATTTTCGTGTTTGTCATTTTACTCCATTGACTGCAATTTCACCTTAGTTTTGTTTTGTTTTTTCGTTTTTCAATAGGAGACTATTATTCTAGCCGGAGGTGAATCGAGTAAAAAGAAGAAAAAGAAGAAGAGGAAACAGTCTGATTTTGAAGCAACGGAAATCGAGCCAAACGAAAGCATGCAAGAGAGCGACGCTCATCAGAAGAAAAAGAAGAAGAGTTTTGCGGAACTGGAAGGAAATGAAATAGCTATCGAAGAAGAAAGTTCCAAGAAAAAGAGAAAGAAGAGTCAAACGAGAGAAGAGGCTGAGGAAAATGGCGATTTCGCTGTCGAAGTGGAGTCACCAAAAAAGAAAAAGAAGAAGAGTCAAGGAGTCGACGAGAATAATGAATTCGGTGTTGAAGAAGAAGAACAGCCGAAGAAGAAAAAGAAGAAGAGTCAAACCATTCCGATGGAAGAAACCGAAGAAAATGGCTTCGCTGTCGAAGAAGAAGAAAAACCTAAAAAGAAGAGGAAAAGTCAATCCGTTTTTGTGGAGGAAGTCGAAGACGAAGGTGAATCCGTTGCCGGAGAAAAGACGAAAAAGAAGAAGAAGAAGAAATCCAAGGTTGAATTTGACGAATGAGGTGCCTCATTGTGTATATATTTTATGTATTCATTCTTCTTCCAAGCAATTCTTAGATTTGTGTTATATTCTTGCGTAATCTGTTTTATGTAAAAAACTATTTGCTTAGGATCATTCCATCATAGGAGGAAGATATTAGATCATCAGAAATTGGAATCAAAACTTCGAAATTCGTAAATGTTTTGTATGGTCCAATCATTTGCGAATTTTTGTGATTCTTATTTTTCATTGTTGAGGATCGTTTTGAATAAAACTTTTATAATTTTATTTCTAATTCTTATATTTTTGAAAGTACGAATGTCAATGCCCACTACACTTCGATGAGAAAAGTAAAAAAAAAAAAAAGGAAAACCGGGTATGGTGAAGTCTTTCTAACTAGAAACGTATGTAGACAATAATTTCGCTGTAAGATAATTCGCCTATTCTTCTCTTGTCTGAAGAAGTCTCATTAGAATGATGTTGAGATTGATCGAACTTGGAAATTTATGGACTATACGAGATGAAAAAATTAGTTGACCCCTACTTATGACCTGCGATTACTCAGGGTTGATGATGCTGACACTCATAGAACGTAATTCATATATGTAAGGGTGTGTGGTGTGAATGCGCAAGCGTGTTCTAACCTACATCCGTACCACTCCTGGAAAATGGATTTATACTTTCAGATCTGTCATTTAGGAGACGGTCACCCATATTAACAATATAACTTGATCTTACGGGCGGTCTCACGCACTCTTCATGTCTTTTTCAAGAATATGAAACATGAATACCGAAGAAATTGTTCTAATACTATTCGGAAATTTCAACCCGATTACGAACATGCATTTAAGGATGTTTGGTGAGTAAACTTGATCGGCGAAAAAAGAAAACCGACTAATTTTCTCAGCATTTGCGTACTATTTGTTTTTTCAGAAATAGCTAGAGATGTTTTGACGGATAACGGCCTCAGAGTGCACCGAGGAATTATTTCACCTTTTGAGAAAGATTTTCGAGAAAAGAATTTAGTTTCGATGGAGCACAGAATAGCTATGATAAGAAACGCTCTTGGTACGTCGGACTGGATTCAATTATCTAGTGGACACTGCGAAAAGTTCGATTTGCCCACCATTTCAAGTTCTTTGCAACATCATCAAGTAAGTTATTGTGTTACGAACACTCATCAGCTTTCGTGGGATAAGCTCGAGATATCCGACAATGCACTGGCTCCGCACGTGGTGCAATCAATAATTTGTTCTCACTCGCATACGACACGCGAATGAATTTTGTGTTGACATTTCAGTCCAGATTAGAGATCATGCTTAGGAACAATGTAGACGGTTCAAAAAATAGTGGTAGAACCGCTGCTGTATTCGATGAGAATACTAAAACTATCGTGAAACTTTTATGCGGCGCTGATATTTTTTTATGCTTACTGAACTCGGACGCCGTTGACGAGGTTTGTATTTTAATCGTAATATTCCATGCACTTTATTGTTACACTCCTCACTCTGTGTTCGTACATCCGTAGTTGCACAATATTCTTATTAATCACGGTATTATTGTGATATCACGCTCTGGATTCGATGTCGAAAGTATAATTTACGAGAATGACATGTTCTGGATGCACAGAGTAAGTTTTTTCTCTCCCCCTTGTCCACGTTTCATACATTGATTCTATTGATATATGATTGAGTTGCGTGGAAAATTCTTACACTCGCGCTTATTTCTTGCAGAAGAACATTCTGATCATCAAGGATCAAATTGAAAATCAAATTAGTTCGACAAAAATTCGCAGAGCTATTTCACGCGGTCAGAGTATAAAATACCTGGTCAGCGATGCTGTAGAACGGTATATTTTCGAAAATTGCCTCTATTCCGTCCCTGATGAGAAATACGAGTAAGTTGTGAAACCAACGTAAGACGTTCATGTAGTGAGGTACTTGACGCCGTTCGATTTTTTTTTTTTCTTGAAGCAATATGAGTATTTCACAAATATTGAGGTAGTAATGGATATTAATTTTTTTCTTTGCAAAGTCCAGTAATATGAAAAGCTCTACAAATTGCGAGAAGTTGATATGATTTGGAAGTATTCTGTTTCTTCTAAGTATTCTAACTGTTATGAAGAAGGAAAAACATTTTTGGATTCAATTTATGTGTTTTCAACACTTCATTGAGACGAATAATTGTAATGAACGAATTTCTAGCGATTCATCCAAATTTTCATCTTTCAAACTATGATGAATGGCCAGTAAAATTGTTATCGGCGAATAAAACACCGCTAATATCATCATTGTGTTGATAATAATCGGTCGAACGGTGTTATTGTGTCTTAATCCCACTTTTCTTCTATTAATTACGATTATATTTATTTGTTCCTCGCTACCTTTTTTGGAAACCGTTGCGCAGTGAGTATACGCAAAGTAATTCTAAATTAGATGCTTCTTCGCAAGAGGCGTTAGATTCGTTTCGCGAATTTACGTGGCATTCTTCTCAATCCTACGATTACGCTTCTAGTTCGGAAACGCTAACGAATACATTTCCGAAGAAGTCGCGGCTCCGAGGAAAAAAAGAATCGCATTTTAAAAATGTCGATCAATCTAAATTAATCGGAATTCCGCTTACCGAAGACGGCGTTCTTCAAATAATAGCGGATAAAGAAACAAATTTATGACTGTTTCATCGTCAATTCGCGCGAATATGTCTTCTCACATATCACTATTTAGGTATCGATGACGATTAGCGATTTTTAGATTTTAATTTTGTACGTATTTCTGTAAATCACTGGAATTTGGAAAACATCCGTCCTCTCCAGTGCTGTTTGATATTTAAAAGATGAATAGGAGCATAATGGAAATTTTTTTGAAAGCGATAGGCTTAGGAGAGAAAATAAGGAGAATATGTTGTATGTAAATAGTGCTACCAATATTATTTACTGAAAACAATAGGTTCACCCAGGAACGAAAAGGAAGTAAAAGTTCCGCGTTCGTATGTCAATTAATAATGACTTTCGCCCGAAGTATTAGATTGTTTTCCTCTATTTTTAAGTTTTTATATGCATAAAAGTAGCAGTGCTCGACATACACTAGTCCCCTAGAATGTACAAACCTCTTGGGAATATTTACCTCGAGCACGCTGCTTCGTTCAGAGTATCACTGTATATTATCCTCAATGTTGAATTTTCCTGGCTTTTAGAATTCTCATTAAATTTGCTCGACTTAAGAGAGCTCGGAGAGTACCTATTTTAATAGATTGCTTCTACTTTAGAAGAGAAATTACATTTTTATGCCCCGCGTTCTTCAATTGAAACTATTCACGTTACTTCTCCTTTCATTTTTATTTATTTTGTATTATTTATCTCTCTAGATGACTGAAGCAATTAATGGTGCTCATTTACCATAGGTATTCTTGAAATCCTACTAATTTTCGCTGTAAAAACTTGCAAAAGTTAGAACCTCAAAAGACTAAAGAGTTGAATTTGTTCTAGTCTACGTTATTGGATGATACACTTTTTCAAAAATAGCTCATCCTCACACCCCACGAAGTAGACTCGGTTATACTTCCTGCAGGAAATTCGTGAACTAAATCGTACAATTTTCCGGTCTTGTGGCGTTTATTTCGAGTATCTGAAAAATAATGGGTTCGCGTTATCGATTTCTTCCTCCCTTTCGTATTTTCATCTTGTTACCTTTGAGTTTTTTCATTCGTTGTAATTTTTACTTTTATTATTTCATTTTCTCTTTCAACGACCTTAGACTTTCGAGTACTTATTCATTGTATATAATAAAGACTGATATCGATTTAATGTAAGACCATTTGTGGCAAACCCCATATATAATGCCTTAATCGTTTCACGTTTCGGTGAACTCTATTTGACGAATTTCGGATTCTCTTAGTGGTAGATATTTTGTTTCAAAATCTATTTACGGGTGACAAAAGCAATACCTACATGAGCTCTTCTGTTTATTATTTGCACCTTTTGAATGAGCTTACCATTCATTTACTCGATACCCTATGAGAAGAGACTGGAGGGGTAATGAATAGACTTGTAGCGTGTAGGTTGTATACTGTATGTTAACGTATTCATTTAGCAATTACCAAATTGTGATAGTTTTAACGTAATTTTATTCGTTATCGTAATAAAAACAATTCGTTGTTGATTCGATGTTTAGAATTTTCATTTTTGCTTTCTTTATACGTATCCCTTGCCTATTTCTGTTTGTTTTTTGAAGCACGTTTTAGTTACGACGAATAGTAAGTATTACGAATTCTGTCTCTGGACAAGGATTCCCACACTTTCCCCGACGGTATCATCAACAAAATTTTCAATTTTTCTTATCGAACGGTACGTTTTGTCAAGCTCACTCATAAGATTTGAGTTTCACCGACTACAAAATAATTTTTTTTAATCCGTATGAAGTGTTCTAAATGAAAAAATTATTATAGACTTATGTCAGTTTGAATCAATAAAGAAAATCAAGATGAAACGGGAAGTTACCAAAGAAAAAGAAGAAATGCCTAAGCGTCGATTTATGTTGCCGTTTTGTAAATGACAAAGACGTTGTTGAGTTTGTCTGGTGCGGCGCATGTACAATTTTAAAATTTCAGACCATTACCTATTTTTTATTCTTAATTTTTATTTAAACTACTTTTTTTTTCCTTACCTTTTTTAGTATTATTTTATCTATAATACTCAACTTTCATTGTGCTTTTCAAATATGATTTTCCGCTTTTAGGTATCTTACAGTTCCTGATCCGATGTTCCATCATTTGAAGCCTCAAAAAGTAATAACTTTTTTTGGTCGGTGAAATTCAAGTTTGTTAGGTAAACTTGTCAGTTGGTACCGTTTGGTGAAAGTGTTGTCATTGAAACTACCTAAAACACCTTCTTACAGATATCTCCTCGATCATGTGAAGAGAACTTGACATTCATCGAGGATTGAGGTGGAGATAATAATATTGGCCAGGCATCAAAAATATCGAATTGATTTTGATTTCTTTTATTTCTCCATCAACAATTTATCGTATTTTTCCCAGTATAAGTCTCAACCCAGATTTGAGCGGATAAAAAATTAGATTCTGCTCGCATATAAGTCACAATATACTTATGAACAGAAAATTTATGAAACATACAAAAATAATACATTTTAGGTATTTTTACAGAAATTGATTTTCATCATCTTCATCATTTTTCAGGGTGTCTACCGGTCATATAAAGTCATATATTTGCGTTAAAAGTCATATAAGTCATATGAAGTCATATATTTCCCCTTCAAAGTCATATATAATTTTGAAAAAGAGACCTTCAAAAGTTTTTAAAACTAAAAAAAATGACTTTATTGTAGGAAAATACGTCGTCCCGTCAGGAAATAGCTTTTTTTTTTTTTTTTTTTTTTTGCTTCTTACTTTTTTTTTACCCTGTTGCTCGGATTTTTTCGCGTCATTTAGGTCATATAAAGTCATATATTTTCAATTGTCCATTTCAGTAGACACCCTGTTTTTGCTCTCAGTATCACCATTGACTATATATACTTCGGTATCACTTTCACATGTTTTTGGGATTCCGGACAGCTCATGTACGACGATCCCATACTACTTTTAATCAATTTCTCATCAAATCCGATGTCATCCATTTTTACATCTTTTGTAAAAAGTTTCTTTTTTCGGTATCCATTTACTTACTTTTTTTTCTTCATTTTTATACTCGCATATGAGTCGCTCCTCATTTTTGGAACTCTTGAAACCTGTGCGACTTACACTCAGAAAAATACTATTATGTATGATTACTTTGAATAAAATAATGGTGTTGGACAAAAATTCACCGGTTTGATTGTTAGTGAGCGGGTCCTCATGTACCTCTGTAACCCTCTCCCCCGATGTAAGCGTCGCTCATTATACTGAAATAACTGCCCCTTCAGCTGTTTTTTGCTGTTATCTCGGTAAATATTGCTATTCAAGCAAAAATACTTTGCAATTTTCTACAAATATTGTTCCATTCACTTTTTTTCCTGGTGTTGAAAATAACAGAGATCGTTAATCACGTTGAGTTGGTGTGCATGTAAGAATTGGGTGATTGTTTATGTCTTAGTGCATTTCGTTTTGCCGACCTTGATTCAAAATGGTGAAATCAACTGACCCTCGGCAATCATTATCATCTTAAACTCAAAACACCTGGTCCATCTGCGAATATTTTCATCTTTTTTGAGTTCAAATCGAGAGTCTCCTCTTCTTCAAATTGGGAATTTCAGCTGCTTAGATGCCTACAAGTCTGAAACTACTTCCTAGAACACCACCACGGTTGATGACGTCATCAGTGGCTTTGACCTTACGCACTCGACAAAATTTTGACCTTCGCTATGCCATCATGATCCTAGATCTAAAATATAGTATACCAGGCTATACGAGGAGTAACATTAGTCCCATTTCGACTATGGCTGACATAGGCCTAACACACGCACTACGATAGAATAACCTCCATTATATTAGATCCTTTTTTATGAGTAGCTTATAGAGTCTCATAGGAAGACTTATGCATACTTTATTGTTTTTCCTGGAGAATCACTCATTTTCTCGTTTGTGCTAGTCTCCTCCAGGCACGGCCGGCTGTACAGGAAATCAAGAAGTTCTCGAGGCGGCAAAATCTGAATTATTTTGTATCATGTCCAGCATATTTTTTACACCTTGCATGGCTATTACTACACCACCACCTCACTCAGATACTTCTGGGGTGGCAAAATTTACTCTTCCGGTAGGAATTTAGCTCCCAGTCGTTTCAGGTTATGAAAAGAATATCACTGAGAAGCTTGTGTTCTGTAATTGACTTGCGAGAAGAGATCGACTTCAGTCCCGCATATAATCAAAAGCGGCAAATGTGTAAAAATTCTCATTGTGCGAATTTTTTGAAAATCTCGTTTCTTGCACCTTACTTTCTCAACTCTGGCCTTGGTTCAAAATGGCGTAGATACGATTTTCTCATGGGGGAATTTTTCAATGGGGAGGGGGGGATATTTCCTAAAATTTTTCCTGATTTACGCAATAAATGGACAAAATTACTACATTTAACGGAAAAAGATACTACAAAGATTGCGATGGGGGGGGGGGGTCCCCCCTCCTCATCTACGCCACTGCCTGGTTCATATCAAAAAAGACAGAAGCCCAAACACTCTAGTCAAGATTGGTGGGAGAAAGGAAATTTACGATAAAACTCTTCTTTCCTTGTGAATTTGCCGCGAAAAATCAGTCCTGGTCCCGCTTGAAGTCTCAAGACTGGGCAAGACCTCCAATGTAATGAATCTCGTTCTCGTGACGTCACCAATTGCAGTAGTGAGTGATCATAGGCAAAGATACCCGTAATTGTGATCGATCATACGCAACCTTCTGCAATAAAGTACCGTACGATGGTGCTCAGAACATGATCACTTCCCGCAAGAAAAAGAAGGGAACATTCTGATCATTTTGTTAGTACTCAGAAGTGATAAATAAGTGAGGAATTGGACGTTGATAATCGTGATCTAGAATTTCCCAAGTATTTGAAGATAGTTTTCTTTTGTTTCTTACTCATTTTCAACGAATGATCGAATTCAATTTTTCTTCCATGGACTGTCTGATTGTGAATTCACGAAAAGAGACCAGCTTTGCTCCCAGTTCATTTTGAAGAAAATATTTTGCAGGAGATCTCGTTTAATACTAGGCGAGAAGAATGAATTCTCCGAAGTGTCGCCAAATTCATATTATCCTTTCATTCACCTGAAACCGAGAATTTGCGGAGACTCTCCCTGCCCAATTCGAACTTGAAATGAAGCTGATCTCTTGCCTCGAGCTCACAACGGAAGAGGTACTTGCGTACATTCACAGCGTCTGGTCTCCTCTAGCACAAGAATTTCCATATACCTGCTAGTTTTGGCCTGCCACAAAACCTAAGTCGATCTTTTTTACGGGAGCTGAGGACGAAAGTCGAGCCCCTCAGCAACATTCTTACCGTATTAGCCCGAAACATTAGGGTTATCCCTGTTTTTGCCCGCCTTTATTAAACACAGGCCTGTGGTCAATCTCTCACACCACGAACTTGCGACAGAAAACTTTTCGGTAACTTTCTTTCAATTACTTGAGATAGCGAAATTTCGAATACATTTGTCCTTTTCAATCATCCGTGGGGCTGTCCTCAATCCCTCACCGCGAGATAAGCCTCTTGGTAACGTTCTCTCCATCGTCTAAAACAACAAAGGTTATGGACATTTGCCTGCGTTGACTAGAGACGAGACGGCGAGACCACGGTCACAGATCAGAGGACGACGACCGGAGGACAAGGGTAAGCAGGATTCAGTCCGTTTTCAGGTTGAAAATCAGAATAGGGAGGGGGAAACTCGTGTGTTCTAAGCCCTTTCCTCCATGATTGGAAGGATGGGAGACTAACTCAGAGGTAAAACTCAGTAGCACAAACGATTAGGCCAACTGAAAATTCGAAATTCTAAAAAGAGGTTGTTCTACAAATTTTCCTCCAGTGTGAAGAAAGGGTGAAAGCACAGAACGTACAGTTTGCAGTAGAATCGAGTTTTCTGTATTTAACCATTTAAAAATATTTTTAAGTTACAGGGTTCAGGGGAAATAAGGTAATGCTCAGAGGAAATGATGTGGACAAATTGCAGCTTTTGCACTCCTTAGAAGAAACTGTTCTACTAGCCCATTTCTTTGAACTCTCCTCCTTCTTTCCTTGTTCCCTCTATTTGAATAAAAACTCACCTGCATTGTGGGCAGGGGGTGGAAGAGTAAAACGTAAAATTTGCTTTACTATTCATCAAGTTCTTAGGAAAAGTAGGCTATCCACATACACCCCCCCCCCCCGACACTCATTGACTTCTCAGGTAACGGGTATCGTCAGACGCTTGAAATTCGCACCACAATTGATCAGACGAAGTTTGAGCCCGACATTTTGAGGGGGATTGCGCTCTCTCCCCTCCGAAGTTCTACCCACGTACTCGTTCATAAAGTCGGTAAATATAAGTCCTGATTTACCAACACCAAATTTCATTATTATTTTTTTCATTGAGGATCCAATTACAAAAAATTGAAATTACTTCTTCGATTCTGTCTCCGAAAAGAAATGGTGCGCCCATGTTTTAGATTTACGCTCCATATTTCAGAAAACAGCTGTAACTTCGTTCTCTATGACATAATTCCTTACTATTCTGTACCACGGCGATGCATCGTAACATCATCGTAAATGTATGCAAATGAGCGCGCGTATGGCGATGCACATGCTAAGCAGACTATATTTGTACACCGTGAACGTACGGAATTGAACCGCCGCCGTCATCGTATCGTCGATCCGACGCTGATGGACCTGTCTCCCCACGTTCACCAAACGACAACGCTAGATGCCTAGTTCGCAATGAGAAATTTTTACCTTCTGCAACCGGTTTCCATTAGATCTCTCGATACCCGTCTCGTGTCTCTTTCTCGCGTTCTACCTGTTACCTGTTTTACCGTTCGTCTCGGCGGTTACAGAGAATATTGTTATTTTATAATGCTCTCGCAGTGTCTCCTGCTCATTATTTCCAACTGTTCGCGAGCGAGAACGAGTGGGAGGAAATCATTTGTGACGTCATACTGGAGGAAACGCGAACATCCAAGGCTACGCCTCGCTGAACGCCTCTACGTCCATCGTCTCTGTGCTTAGTTCTTCGGGGTCGTGTCCGTACACATTTTTTTCCAGTTTTTTGACATAATAATAATCGCAATCATTCTGTTCTCCTTTCATCAGCTATTTCTAGATACTTGACGAAAGCTATGTAGTGGAATGAGAAACAAAACTGCATCAAGTGCATGAAGATTTGATTTGACGATTTTTGGTTCGATTACTAGCAAGATGTGGCGTTCGGATGTTCTGATCTGTATAACGGTAAGATCTAGTTTAGTTTTAATTAAGGCCCCCTAACACTCGTATCAAATATGTATTGTAGTGACCCCTTTGGTCTACATAAGGAGGCCATTAGACATTAACTAAAACTCGGAAGATGAACGATCTTAATCTATCACATCTTGTCTTTGGTGGAACATTGATTTCATTTCTTTTTCTGCAGTGCTTGGTCACTTGGTCAGTTTTAGGAGCTCAGATTCCAGATTTCCTCGACGATGGTGAGTTTTATATGGGTGAAAAACCTGAATATTAATTGAGATGAAGAATTGTTACTTACCTCGTTCGTTTGAAAATCCGTAGATATCCAATACGACATCGAACCTCCAAAAGATATTCGAGTGCAATGTAACAGTAACGAAATACTGGTCAGCGTCGATACAGTTCATAATGTCTTTAACGGTATGATTTATCCAATGGGCCTATCGAAGAACTCGAGCTGTATGGCTGAATTCGATCATAATCAAGGTGCATTGAAGTATCGTCTACCTTTACGTTCGTGTAACACGATGAGTACTCAATTAGTAAGTTGCTGCCCTGATTTGTATCATTTAAAAGAAGAGAGAAACTTATTCGTACAAACGTTTGGCCTATTTATACATTATTTTCCGTGAGTTGGTAACCTTAATGAGCGAAATAATTGCAATTTACGATCTTTTTGTGTAGGATAATGGTGCCATAGAATATTTTAACACAATCGTCGTACAGCCTCATCGAAAATTGGTTACGAACAAAGGTCGTGGCTTTCATGTAAGATGTCGATATCAACCAAAGGAGGATACTATTTCACATAAACTGAACTCTAGGTAAGTTTCATCTCGATCTAGAGACTTTTCGCTTCAGTACTTATGGGTAGTACATTGACTTCTTCGTTTACTTATTCGTTATTCTAATTTTTGTGGGGTCCATGAGTGTGAAAATATACTTCTACCAAAAATGATGAAGGAGAAGTGAGAGCGAATCTTTCTTTCATTTTTTTTTCTTTTGCTTCAATCTTCATGAAATTCACATGAGCCTACGCATAACTGCTTTGGATCTTTAGAAAGATTCTGGGTAGATATCATAAATCTTCCAATAAAGAAAAATGTTGGATCTAACAGATTACCGTATTATCTGATTTCTTATTGATTTCAACAACGATTAATAGGAATAATAAGATGATACATTTTTAATATCAGTTGTCATATTATAAGATGTTTCAAAAGTCAATTGGAAAATCCTGATGGAAATTAGTCGATTTAGTGAAAGTATTTTGAAAATGTTTTTGCGCCCACGAATGATATGAATTTCGCTCGCGACTATCAAGAACCATTTTTTGAAGAGCTTATCCTTTATTGATTCTTGAGGCATAATTGATAGATTATTGTAGCGAACGTTTTCCTTTCACTAACTGTAATTCTTCTTCCTCGTTATAGTTCAACGGAATCATCCGTATTTTCGACCGCGATGCCAGTGGTTACCATGAAAATTTACAACGCCGACTCGAATAACATCGTCGTGGCCGAAAACGTAAAAATCGGTGATCCATTAAACATCGTTATTGGTATTAACGATTCGAAAAATGTGTACGGATTCTACGTGACAGATTGTCTGGTTCAAGATGGTCTCGGATGGAGTGAGCAACACTTGATCGACGGTTTTGGGTAAGGAAGATTGATTAATTTTTTAAGTCCTTCTGTTGTTCTTGAAATACGATTCTGAACTATTCTTTCGGAGTGACAACAGCAACAACATCAAAAAAAAAAAATCACAAATGGCTGAGATTAAGGCATAGGCTGATAAAGCTATAGTCTAGGGCGCAAAATTCTGTAAAAAAAAAAAAATAACGAAAACAAAGAAAGAAAGAAGAGTGATTCTGTAAAGTTGCAACTTGTAATGTAATATAGTTTGTAATAGCGTACCTAGACCTACATATCGTCTATTTTGGAATTTGGAGTTCTTCGAAAAGTTAATGTGTGTAGCCTCAAGTTGAAAATGAAGTCAACTCATGAAAAAATATCGTCCAGTGGGCAAAAAAAATTGCCTTGGGCCCTAAAAACCCTAAAAAGCTTAATGCGGCTCTGGCTGAGATATTATCAGACTCCTCTTCCAGGGTAGCCACTTTCTGGACAACCGGGAGAAGTTAAGGAATTTTGTGATTCTGGAAAAGTCAGGGAAAATGGCATAATTTCATTTAAAGTCCGGGAATTTTCTAAGAATGAGACAATTGTTTTTTTTCTTCTTCTTCTTCTTTTTCAAGTAGTAGAAGGCTACAAACAATACTGTATTGGCAAAAAAAAGTCAGGGAAAATTCAGAAAATTTGTCTGGAAAACCGGGAAAAGTCAGGGAAAATCATTCTTAGAAAAAAAGTGGCTACCCTGTCTTCAGAATTTGTTCATGCTTTTTTTCTTCATCTTCATCTTGTTTTTGTTTTGTATCGATATAAATACTTCTAGAATAGAACAATAAAACTTCTTAATTGAAAGATGATCTTTACTTTCTAATTTCTTTCAGATGTCCTCTGGATCCGGAAATTATGGGACAGTTTATGTACAATGACGATCTGACAAAAGCTACGGTTCATTTCTTAGCACATAAATTCCCCTACACCGCCTCCGTGTACTACCAATGTAGCGTTCATTTGTGCACACATAAAGACGACGGATGTAAGAACGTGGTAAGAAAATTTCAATTGACGACGGACGTATTGAAAAGCGCCCTAATAATTTTCGAGGATCCACCGTCTGAAAGATTCAAAGTGGGATATTTTTTTCAATTTCTTCCCCGATTTGTAATTTTTATTATATTCATTGAATGAGAAATTGATTGAATTTAATACCATTTTTGACCTCCACCTCTTGAAGAAACTTGAGCAGTTTTGTTGCGATAGATTTTGTATGGTTTTGGTGTCATTTACTTGAAATTTCACTCCTTTTCATTGAAATTGAAATGCTCAGCATCAGGAAAATAGAAATTTGAAAAGTATTCTTTGGAATGAATGAAAAAATCGTGAGCTACCGGTAAATCAAGTTCAATCTTGAAATAGTTACTCATTTTGGGAACATTTTTTAGATTATTGAGCGTTGAAATAGTTTTGAGATTATTTTAGGAAGACGTGTGCAAAATATTTCGCCTTCTCCCATGTAAGAAGTGAGCAGAAAAATTCAAATGTTTTGATTCTTCGACTCCGATTCTGGGAGTATTATTCATCGTGTTTTATGGAAAGCGATGCTCAAACCGACGAAGCCATGCTACCCAATTATAATCCAAAACAATTGAAATTCATTTAAAATACTAGAAAATTTATTTCTTGAATGAGCCAGCAAATCACTTTTTTTCTTTCATTTTTCGAGGTATTCAGTCAGGAGGAAAGAGGGGAGTATTTGCTCGATCCTCTTCAGAAATATTAGAGTTGAGTAATTTCATTCGTATAAGTATGTGAATCGGGCTAAGTTTGGAATGGTAGTAATGGATTCTGAGTTGTTGAAGAGGGCAAAAGAGGCCTCAGAGGAAACAGAATATGATTTTCTGAGGTTCAGGAAGGATGGATAGAACAAATGAGCGACGAATAATTCCTCGGTATGGCAATATTGGCATGAGGACGAGGCGGAGAGCCCAAGAAGAAGAAAGGTGTGGGTCAGGTGGTGTGCTCAAGCGTGTGGTATGGTACAATCGATGGAGAACGATTATAAGATTTCAAGTCATAGACCGGAGAAAAGGTTAGGTCAGTGATTGAGGAGGAGAACGGGGCTTCTTTGACTACTAGATCCACTGCCGATGGAAGGCAGTTAGAGATAGAGGTGGTGTGATGGTGTTAGAGTAGTTAGGAGGATCACAATGTGCTGAACGAGAGAATTGTGAGGTAAGGGGTCTTGTATTGTTGGGAGAGAAGAAAGAAAGTCGGACGGGAGGAGGAATTTACTGGTAGAGAGGAGAAGAGATGGATGAGAAAGGCGGGAATGGATGGCAGATCGTTTGGAAGAATATATGGAGGCCGAGTTTCTCATATGAGAGTGCGAGACCTCACTTTTGATAGAGAAGATGTTTCGATCCATCTGTAAAGCACAGGTTGTAGGAAAGGAAATCATAACCAATGACGTGCTATCAGAAAACCTGTCTTATGGGGGGGTGTGTTTCGGAAAATAATTTCGCCGGCCGGTAGAGCTCGGAGCTCTAGTTTCCTCCTATCATAGTATATCGATTGGATGTCGGTGTAGTCCCTTCAATTAACTAGATATACAATGTTTCATACACCAATTGGCTTAGCCCCTTCAATAAGATAGATATGCTACGCTCCAATCACCATAAGACTCGGTACTTCCTTCCATCATTTTATAACTGGCAAATACCCTTTGAAACAAGTTCCCTGCCTGCCCTTGTTGAGTTCCGTTGAAGAACCCGTGAGTTTTCTGAGTGAATTAAGTCGGGCGATTCCAGTAAGTCAGACAGGTCGAGTTGAATATGAAGCGTCGTGGGTATCCAGGGAGAAGAAATAGATTTAAAGAGCTAAATTCGAGATGGTTGTCTGTATGGGATTCCCATGAAAGAAGTATTGAGGTTGGGGGCGGAGGGAAAGAAGAAAGATAGGTAGATGGAAAATTGGGCCACGGATGAAAGAAAGTTGATAGTAAGCGAGAATGACGGAATCGTAGAGAAGGGATACCAATCTCAGGAGTGCAGAGCTGGCGCGCAGGCTACTAAGAATTCACCGTAAGTTAGCAGATTGTATTACACCCTTTAGGTACGATTTTTTAGCCTGTCTGTAGATTGAGCACCCGTAGTTCTGTTGATATCAGAGAATCGTATAGCTAAAGGAGCATGCGACTGCTACCAGTACAAGTGTGAGATAAATGTCTATACAAATTCGGGCAGTTTAGGCATTTGGTCTCTTAGAGTTTGATGTGGGAAGTGGTGAGGCCAAGAAATTTAGTGGTGGATTGGAGGCTGTTCCTGAAGAGGAGCTGGAACGGAGAGGAGATACTTTGTAAGTAGAACGGGGTTTTGCTGATCATTCAACAAACCAAATTCCTTTGGAAAAAAAAAAAAAAAAATCATTTTAATTTTTTAGAATATTTTTTCTCATTTGTTCCCATAAATTTTCCTTTTCACTCTTACCCTATACCGCTCCTCCTCTATGAAAGATAGGATTCATTCATGTCGTCATTCAGTAATTTTTTTCAAGCTATCCAACGAGCGATTTTGAGGCCCGCTGTCACACCCTCCTCAATAGTTGTATTTCCACTTTCTGTGCTTTACGGACAAGTCCAAACCGGTATCCAGAACTGGATACGCACGCTGTCTTCATTCCAAGCAACATCTCATCCAACCGTTTGAAAAATTTTGCTTCCGTACTCACCACCGACCTTCTCAGTCGCTTCTTTCCTCCCCGCCAATTTCTTATGCTATCTGATTCTCTATCATCCTTACTTGCTATCCATCCTCACTCCATCAATCATCGTCCAACTAATTCTCATTTTCATGCGCTCGTTAGTTTTTCATCCTCCACCTTTTCTCTCCTATGGATACTTAGACACTTTGACCTTACAAAACTTATTAGTGGGAGCAGTCACCACGTTCATCTCCCATAGCTGATCTTTCTACTTCGTAAAATTCCAAATTCCATTATTACTCCCTCGTCCTCTCCTCCTAGCATTATGACTTGTCCACCAAATCCTCCAACAAGCTTCAATCTATAAAAAAATCTCTGATTCCTCAAATCACTTCAAGCCGTCTAAGAATAGGCCATGAATTGTCTCGCCTACTCTTTTCTTTTTCTACGCCTCTTGTCCAGCACTCAAAAATATCCGGCTTTCCCATTCTGTCTCTGCCTTCTCAAAAAATCACGAGTACGATGAACTACCTCCGACTAATTTTGAAAACACCATCTTATTCATATGGCATCGAATTTAGAAGATATAAATGCCCGAATTCCATATTTTTCCATTCGAATATCACTTTCTTCGAAGCATATATTATCTAGAATATTAATACGTTTTTATTAAAATAATTCTAGGTCCCAAATTGTAATCATGGTGATTCTAAGCGTCGAAGTCGTCGTCAAGAAGGTAATAAGAATCCAGACGGAGGTAGTGAAGCCATGATTGAAGTTTACAGTGGCCTATCAGTGGATGAAGCTGCCGACAAAAACGCAGCTCGAAACCTAGATCAAGTTTCTGGAGAGGTAAACAACGTGTTTTTTCAATTCATACACCAGATGATTTTAGAAAATTTTAAAAACTGAGAGTGTGAAGTACACGTTCTCTTTTGATCATAATCTATGAAAAGTTGCCCTAAACCTAAACTCAAGATCGATCACAAACTCACCAATATTTTCCATTGCATTCTTTCCTTCTTCATACCATTTCGTATTGACTTTGTCTAATAAATGCAGTCAATTTCCAGGCGTCGTCTAAAATTGTATCAAAATCAATACGGATTGTTTTAAGGCTGCCTATCGGCACCCGTACTTTCTTTTCTCATGATAAAAATTCTTTAATAAATGCTTTCTTCCTTCATCATTTTAGCCAATAGACAAAGCGTACAATATTTGCATTCCCCAGCGGAGTTTTGCGGTGGGTATCGCCGTCGCCGGATTAGTGTTAATGCTGTTAGCCGTAATCGCCATATTATGCATTTTAACGAAACGTCGCAGTCCTCGAAAGGATATTTCGACCACTGGTAGTTCTATTTACAGTGGGCCTTACACAAACACTGCCTACAGTCATACTAGTTGATTTGAGTTTTAAAAAAAAAGAATCACTATTTTCCAAAGTTAACTAAAATATTAAGAATAAACGTAGGGTATTGTCGGTATGTTTAGGCTCTAGTAAATAAGTTACATAATATATAGATAATTTACGTTGACGCTATTTTCGTGCAATATGTTTTTAACGTTTTAAAAACTAAGATCTAAAATGAATGCCAAAATGAGTGATTTATAAGAGCAATATTTCAAATTTTAAGGAATTAAGTTTTCGTTTATTAATAATAATTTATTGTGATGTATAATTAGGATAACTCACTTTTTAATTTTGTTACAGCTGTCATCAATCATTCGTACAATTTTTGTATTCTTGTTTTTTTTTCTCTCTTTCTTTTTTGTCTTCGTTTTATGACTAGTGTTTCTCTTTCAAGAATGATACAGCTGTAATGACGCTTGAAAAGTTGCGGAATAAATTTTTTTATAACTTGGACGTGTAGCCGTTTGTCAGGCCGAATACAGAGTAGTAAATTGCTTATTGGCCCTAGTGTAATGAAGGCGAAGGATACAGGTCTCAGAAGAGGGTAGTTGAATTTTTCGAATTCTCTGAAGGAAATGAAGGTCACCGATAACGTCATCAAGCGTGACAAAACATCGTGACAGTTTTTTACGATGATTTTCCTCGTAGTCATTCCAGCCGAAGCTCAGTATTGGCCTAATATAGGCCTACTGTATGTTAAAGTTGTGATATAATGAACGCAGCCAAGGCCTAGTATCTTCCTCGTTCACGGTGAAGTCAAAAACAAACTGGGTTTCGATATTCAAATTTGATGGTGCTTAAGAAAAGTCGATCGTTTTTTCACATTTGAAAAGCAGAACAGGAGTGCGAAACAGAAATACATTTTCAAACACTTTCCACATCCTCATTATCAACTTTGAATTTGTTATTTATTTCTTACTTTCTAATTGTAAGAAATGATCGAAATGTTCCCTGTGTATTCTTATGGCAGTCGATCATGTTCTAAGCACCATCGCACAATATTGCGCTTTCTCGATCACAATCACTCGATGTTATCAGTGACGTCGCAAGAACGAGGCCCATTGGCTCACTATATCAGAGTAGGGAAGGTAAAAATTTTTCCCGGGAGTAGGTCAAGGTCACTGATGACGCCATCAAACGTGACAAAAGACCGTAACGATTCCCTCGGGAGTAGTTCCACCCCAAAAAACTTTCGGAAAACCGTCATCAAGCCTTGACGGTTTTTCCAAAACCAATGTTTAGGGTTTCGTTCGTTAGTAGCGATACAACCAATGATGGGGTTATCTTCGAAAGTACTCTTGTAAGTTAACCAATAAAGTAGAATTGTACACTTCAGATATGTTTCGACACCTGTGTACCATCCACAACCAGATGTGCAGGAAGAAGAGGAAGATCTCTCTGAAGAAGGAAGAAGATGAAGAGACTCCAACAACAATCTAGTATATCTACGATGGTAATGGGTGTTGTGCGTTCTTATGTTTTGCGTGCCTGGGGGCACTGCAATTTGGCGGTTGCCAAAGTAGCTTCGCTGTTGCTGAGTAGAAGAAAGGGTTCGCCGAGAAGATTCTTCCAACACTGAAGTTATACCCGAGAGGGTCGATCACAGTGTTGGAGGAAACAAAATCAAATGCATACGCAACACGCACCCACTCCACCATGGAGGAAGAGCGGCGCTACACATGCGACAGTTGCGATTCTGCCAAACCAACACAAAATTGGTCGTGTTGAATTAACTTTATTTCCCTTCTACTTCAAATATGTCTTGTATGTATGAGGAATCCCTCCAACTCATGGAGAAGTTCGTCTATGCTAGATAACTGGAATATCAAGGCTAAGCAAAGGGTATCGGAAGATTTTGGTGGAAGACGAAGGCTCAAAGTTCCGAAAGTTGACCATGAGAATTTGAGGACTAGAAGAGACAGAAGAAAGGGGGGAACTTGACAATAAATTAATGTTAAATGGAAAGGATAGTCCGAGAAAATTTTACCCAAGGGAAAAAGTAAAAGTAAACGCCTAGGTTGGCGTGGAAAACATTTCTTTCCCATAAATTAGATTTTTGGCAGCAGCTAATCAAACAAACAGGAGCGGAGAAAAAGGACGGCGGGTTTATAGAACATAAAAATTTCTGCTTCCCAATGCTCTCGTGTTTTTTTTTGTGATGGCCGAAAGGCGTGCATTTTTCGTTGGATTTTTGTTAACATGTCCACTCTCACCAATCTACAAAATTTTGCAGACTACGTCAGATCCTCCTGATCTTCTTCCTCGGAATCACCACTCACTTGTCTTGAACAATAGTAGGCGTACATGAGCACTGAAGAAGCTCTCTTTGAATTTATTCCTTGTAGAGTGAATTTGATTGAGGTGAATTCTATGGAATCTGCAGGCCAGTTTATTTTCGCTCGTCTACTATGACGGACACGATTACCTTGACCGCGAACGAACAGCTCATGCTTGTCTAAATTCTTGTTTACTGCTCAGATCGTCAGAAACGATCCACTCGCGAATTTCGTTATCAATACGAAAATACAGAAAAATATTTCCTCTCGTGTGTTTTCTCTCTCTCGTTCACTCGCTATGATTCATTTCTGTGCATCCATTCGAAAGAAATGGATCCGTTTCCGTTTTCCATGGCGAGTTTACAGATATGACCTTACTTTGTGTAACACTCAAGCTCGAAAAATTTATTGCAAGTGCGACGCGCAAGCAGAGGCACCGCGAATTATCAATGTATAATTATTACCATCTATATCGATGAGCTCGTTACCTATTCCCTCAACGAGAGGCACCAAAAATTCGTGAGATTTTTTCCTCTTAACTTCTCGACCATTATTTCACAAATATCTTGATTTATAGTTGAATTGATAAGTTACGATAAGTAATAAAAATTTTTAAAATTGCCGCACCGCGTGAAATTAGATTATTTTATAATTTTGAAGAAGAATTGCGCTCAGTGTGCGAAATTTTTTTACTCGACACACATAATCCTTGAAATTCACTCATCGTTACTCAGAAATCTTTGTAAATTCTTGCATACGCTTCACGTTGGAACACGCGATGAAATTTTTCGCATCAACTTTTCCAGAGTGAACAAGTTATATTTGATTGTGGATGGAGAGTTTTTATTATCTCGAAGAAAAGTTTTACCCTTTTCTGCATTGTATTGACTCGAAAAATTCCTACTATATTTTTTTCCTCAGATGCCAAGAAAAGTGTTTTGAAAACTATCTTTGTCTATTTTGCCTCGTCGCGACAGGTATAATTGAGTAGCTCCAAATTGAAAAAGTAGAATTAATCCGGTTCACTAAATTATGGTCAAATAACTCCAAATTACCAAACGTCCTCCTCCAACTCTTCTTGTATTCTATTGCACGGAGTGATGTCATTCACACGAGGGAGCATTCTCTGGTGGCGATATGGAATGTAAACCTGCCAATTGGTAGGTTTGGGGTGGAATTAAATAGAATGTTATGAACTGGGGTTTGAGGATGTTGTAAGACAGGTGAGGAGACTGGTTGTTAGTAAATTCGACAAAAATGTTGTAGTGGATAACCTGATTCAGCGGCTATACTTAGAGTAGGGTTTTTTTTTGGGGGGGGCACCCATTCCGGACGTTCCCAGTGGGGTAAGTTTATTCCCTATACCCCGCTGCTGAGTTACATGAACAGTGCTCAACAGCGAGTAGGAAAGACTATTATAACTAGCCTCTACTCTCCTGTGTACCTAAGGTTTATCAAAGAGAGCAGAGGGTACTTCTTATGCTTAAGGCTACTTTGTAAATGGCTATTGTTTGGATGAAACAGGTTACTATTGTGAGATAATGTGAGCTATTGCAGAAACTTATGCGTAAGGCTAGTGGAAACTCTTATGCTGAAGGCTATGGATGGCTAGATGGTAAGCTTGGAGTAGGGCTAGTGCAAAAAGCGCCCGTACAAATATGAATGCTGGTGGAATTTTAAACTGTGTCTAGAAGTGAGAGATGTGATGAGGTATAGGTAATCTATAATCTATTGGATGTATCGGACTAAAGCCTCGTTTACACGAACGACAAAGTGACCGTAATTTAGAGTCGCTAGCGACTAGTCGCAAAAGTTGAACATGTCCAACTCTGGCGAATCATTCGCACGAGTCGAAAGTTCAAAGTGGAAGGGTGGGCTGAGGACTTTTACTACCTCACCATCTGCGACAAGTATGGAGTTGAGGAGGAGGAAGGGAAGAAATGGAATTTTAGCCCTTTTTTTGTCGAAAATCGCGGTACAGGACTCGGAGGATGATATTTGGCATTCGCGGTATGGATAGCCAGTCGAAAATTCATCACGTGGGATTTTGTGCGAAGTTGCTGATGATTCGTTTGCATATGGATACTCAGGTCATCGGTTTATAAAATTGATTGAACGGGGAAAGCGGTGTTATTGAAGACACCATTTATTCCAATCCTGGAAAATATTCTATTGAGAGATGATCCTTGTGGGCCTCCATTGGATTGTACATGTGAAAAGAAGAGAGTTGATTTGCTACTCTTACTTGAAAGGGACGGGTTTGAAAATAGTTTTGTAAAAGTTGTGGGAGCATACCGCGAAAACCACATTTGTGGAGGGTGAGGAGGATGGCCAGACTCTCCGGAAAGCGTTTTCTAATTTGAAAAAAACTAAAAATAGCCCTGAATTATTGGAATTTGCTTGTCAGGTTCGGCTAATACCCTGGTTGTAGAACGCCCTTTATCGCATCCGTACTGTGACTTGCTTAATTATGGGATTGTTAGGTCCTAAAGACCAGATGAGTCGTTTGTTAGGGATTTTCTCTAAAATTTTGGTGAGAATACTTAGGTAGGAGATTGTTCGCTAGGAAATTAAAAATAATGACGCCGTTATCATAAGAAAAATTAGGAAGTTGCCTTGCCTTCATAACGTTTTCCAACCGAGGAAGACTGAGAACCAGTCGACGCACCTCGACCAACGTGCGCCCGAAAATTCAACGTCTCCACCTGTGGTACAAGATCTCATGGTGAGCATCGGCACACAGTAGACATTCCGATGTATTCGGGTATAAATTATTTACTTTTCAAACAGGATACAAACAGTGGACTTGAAATATTGAAATGAAATCTTTGTGGAGAATTTCTGCCTAATATGTTTGTGTTGCGAGTCATTAACCGTAAGCGAACAGAGGAACGCGTGTGTTAGAGAGGAAAATTGATGGCATTAACATTCTTTCTGCTTTTCGCTATAATACATTATCAGAGAGAATATAGCACGTCGGGATTCGTTACAATGAGACAGATAATGAAGGCACATCTAAAATTGCGCACGTTTTCCACTCGTCTGAAAGAGTTCCTCGTGTGCGAGATGTGAGATAATTTTTCTCTCATTTTAATACCTAGATACTATTCTAAAACCCCTGCACCATTCGTTGAACTTTAAACTCTCGATGCGGAACTTATTCAGTTTATATTTAGACTGGCCACGATCATTTGTATAATATATATCCGCTACGACGCACATGATGAGGTAACGATCGCTATTAGAGAATATGGAATTAGGCAATTAGGGGTATACAAATGATTCTTTAATTGCCTTCTCATTACGGTTGGGTAAATTTTGAGATGGTCACAAGGAAGTGATCACAAATTTCTTTTCTCCTATTTTGAGATTATGGTGCGCTCAAAGAATTTGAATCACCGTAGCAAATTGTTTGCAACCTCTTCGAATCCACGAGATTTTCGGAAATGGTCCTCCTCCCAGTACGAAATTTCTGTGTAATGTGTTATGTGTAAGTTGAGCTTTTAGCCTAGGTTAGTCTAGTATCTTATCGGCTGACTCACAAAGTAGCCAAGTTTGAAATTGTTCCAAGTCTCTAAAGTAGGTCAAGGTCACTCGTGATGTCAACGTCGGGACGCCTCGGAAAATAGCGTTACGCAGATTTCCGACAGTCCCCCGGTCCAAAAACATATCTACTTGTGAAAATGAAGGATCATTCCATGACCTGTCACATCTCATCTCACTCAAACCTGTAACGTCTCTCAACAAGTTTGATGAGTCCTTTTTAGGTGATGATATAGATCCAGATTCATCCTGTGACAGTGTGAAGCCCTCCGAATCCCTAAATCAAGCCAAGGTCATTGATGATGTCGTGCTTCGACGGCAATTTTATATGCTTAAAAAAATCATTCTTAAAGACGTCATAAACTTCTAAAGCTTCTCTCATCTGAAAATATTCTTGTCTAAAAAGATTGAAACTTGTAGTTCCTCCAGTCTCCTTTCGAGAAAGTTCGCTTCATGTTTCTTGAGAAAGACAACACATAACGCTCTTGCTCCGCGTACAGTGCAGAAGCTCATTTCCGTCCCTTCTTTAAAAAGGAAGTTTGTTCGCTGATGTTGGGATTCTGGCTTGCTCAGGAGTCAAATTATTCCTATAGTCCCTCTCCTCGATTATCGAAATTTGTCTGGGATGGAGAATCAAGTGTATTTCCTAAAAAAAGTTGCAGAATCTCAGCTCATTTATGGACAGCCGAGTGAAGATTTAATGACAGCAGAAAAAAGAAGAAATTTTCTGGCCTAGCCAAATTTATTAAAGAACATGTTTCATGCTTACCAGTAAATGACCTGATTTATATTTCAAGTGCACGTCTGTTTTGTGATCTTATCATAGCCTAGTTTAAAAATTCTTCTTGGGTACGCTCTGCTCATACTGGACCACGGTACTTTGTGCTAGACTAATATGGGTGCGGTAATCAACCATTCAGCTCCTGTATGGATAGCAACATTGGTGATGTCATTAGCTCGTGACGTCATCAGCACAGCTTGCGTTCTCTCTCTCCTTCAATAGTCTCCATCATACTAAGCCTAAAAGTAAACTGCTCCCTTGTACGAGGCTTCCGGGTTACGGCTGATGACGTCATACTCGCAAATTTGGGGTGCTACTGCTTAGCCTCCATTATACTGGGCTATACAGTATACCAAACTATGTTAGGCTTGCTATGAGGCTCGGGGTTACAATTGATGTCACCTGCTTGGTGGGGGGCCTCGGGGTCAAGGTTGATGACTTCATAGTCCATTTTAAAGAAAGAAAATGGATACAGTAGAATTTTCTCCTCATAGGTACGAGCCATTTTTATGAAATTGGACAGATTGGAAGAAATAGAGACTGTAAATCTTCTCAACGTAGATAAATACCATTCATTAAACGATTTAGATGGCACATTTATCAACCCAATAGTGAGATATGTCTTGAACAGCTGTGATAATCTTACGTGTACATGACTCAACCTGGCTCCATTCTCACCTTTTCATTCAAATTCTCTTTGTAACCTTCTCCGCTTCTCAGTATTCACCTGATGATGATATGATACATATCGAAACTGGTCGTGATCTCATTCTAGTCTCGCGAATTTTTATTTAATTTAATCATTTTATTTTTGTTCATTTTTCTTGCCTCTTATTATCAAACTCATGTAATTTCCATTCAATTTATCTATTATTTTAATCTAAATTTTGACCACTTTAATCATTTTGTGCGCGAGACGGAATAAAAAATTGTTACGTGTCTTTGTGTACATTCGTTTTTTCATGGATACAGTATGCAGGCTCAATCGAGAGTTTGGGGAAACTCCTGAGGGTGGTGTAAACTCGCAAATTTTGGAATTCAGGGCCAGAATTCAGGACTCGTGGAAATCATAGATTCTAAGGTTCATGTCTATGGTTCCTTTCGGAGGGTAGAGGAGCCAACTCGCGGAGGTGTTGTGAACTCGCAAATTTCATAATTAGGGGCTAGGATCTAAGAAAATTCGAATAGTTTGTGGGGGTTGGGATTGTAGCTGATGACGGCATGGTTGATTATAAAGGAAGAGAATGGATACAGTATACAAAATCATTGGGGGTGTAGGGAAACTCTCGAAAGGGGGTATGAACTCGCAAATTTCAGAATTAAGGACTAAGATTTAGGACTTGTGGAGATCGAATATTCTCAGATTCATTTTCAGGATTCCTTTTAGGGGGTGGGAGTAGTGCAAACTCGCAAATTTTGTAGTTAGGAAACTTTAGGAAAGACATTAAACATATCAAAATTGGTGGATCAGGAATCATAGAAGGGCACTCTCATCGCCTGTACTACCTGAAGCTAGTAATATCGGCAATCATGTTGAGTAACTCCAAATCTGATGAAGGCACCATCCTAGAAAGTCATTCCATCTATGAGTGGCCGACGTAGATTACTCTAGTACTGATTTCCTCTAGAGATATACCCTACCCGGTAGTAATATTGATAAGCGTAGTCATAGTCACTCCAAAACCCAATAGCACTAAATTCCAGATACGCAGTGAAACGTAAAATATTGACATTGAGCACGTGTCTACGGCAGATGTAGAACACGAAGAGCCTTCAAAATATTTTAAACATCTCAAAAGGAAATACTTGCGGAGAATATCCCCAAGAAACTTCAAACTGATGTTTGCTCAGAAATACTTTGAAAATTTTGGATCGTTAAGCTGCACATGGACAAGGAAAATCGAGCCTAGGATATTTCAGGAACGGAAGATATCCTAGTCACTATCGTAAATATTGGTCGATGATATTGTTTTCGTCTATTGCAAAAAAAAAAAAATTATTTTAGTCCATAAATAAGTGAATCGCCTGCGATTGAGTTCTGCGAAAAAATAAGGCACCTATATAAAGTGAATACAGCAGCGTTGGTATTATTAGATGGTAAAAGTTGAAATCTCATTGACCTTCTACTAACTATAACGAGTGGTATATTTATACGAAGATTATTTATTTTCAATATTATTCTTCTCCTTCTAACTTGTGTCGCCAGATCGTCTTTCGAATTGAAAATAATACTAGGTATTAACGACATATTCCAAAGGTAAAGACGTATAGCTCTATATTTCTGAGTACCAGTGGGTTATTAATAAATTTTTTCATTGTCCGGGTAGGCTGAATTCGGATGAAAATATTGTACACTCATGAGTAAATCAGCATCTAACGATTTACGAGTATTCGGTTGTCGCAGATATTGTAACGAATTAAATTCGGGTTATGGGAGGATATAGGCCCAACGTCCCACGATTCGAATCCTGAAACATAAGTTACAACCGTAAGCCGCTGATTTGCATACTCGTATGAGACTGGTAATTTTACCCTTCTGTATTTTCATACAAGTGAGCATTGCAGATAATTTGACGTGTCAAATTGTTACTCATTTGATGTCAGAATGCACAGCTGGGACGATTTTATGAAGATTCATCTGACGACTAAAAAATAAACAAGAAACGATCCCTACAGAATACGGATATCTAATGACCATTTATCGAATCATTGACCGAGTGATTTTACGTGAATTTTGGAATTTTTGTTAAAATATTGAGAATCAATTTGCATTGTTGAATATCAATATCTGAATTTTCTTGTTAGATGCGAGAGAAAGAAAAATTGGGAACAACGATCTCCGTTACTAACGGTTCTGAGAAGAATTTAACCTGCGTCCAGAAGAAGGAAAATTTATTCATCAAATCAAGCTGAAAGATAATTTTACTTATACTTGGTGATAATTGGAGTTGAAGTTCTAACACAGAATGATCAGGTCAAAATACACTATTGTGAATGTATAGTGCCGAAGCCGCTGTTAGTTTTTTCTTTTTTGAGGACAAGGAGGTGAGGAGGATGGAAGAGGGTGGGAGATTCAATTCTTGAAGGATTATTATGGTCAATTTCAATCCTCATCTTCTTTGGATCACCTAATTGATCTTGATCAACGGTGGATTCTGAGTCCTATGTACGGGAGCGCAAAACTAGAATTGAAGAAGTTTTGGAGCGTAAAGCAATAGATATAATTTTGAATTTTTTCTTTTATTCGATTCTTTGTAAGCTATTCAGAATTTTAAAATCATGCTGAATACTCCACACTTATAGGTCAGTACATTATCAACATTTTGATTGAAAACTGAAGAATCAAATGGTAATTTTATCGGTAGCTCAAAAGAATTTTAAAAAATGGATTTTCTGACTTGGCCAAAAATATAAAGGTCATGTTTCATGTCTTTTATGGCATGGTTCGCTTGTTCCTCCCTCCTTCCCTCCCCCTTCATAGTCTAGTATAAGTCTACATCCGAAAATTTTAGGCTAATTGCTTTAGGACGGCACTTTCGCTTGGTCTAGTATAAGTCTACTTTAGAATATTTTAGGCTAATTTTCCAAAACCAATATAAGTATACATACTCCAGATAGTATAGGAGGGGTGGTACTTGCTGACTGCTTGGGAATGGAAATCAGAACCTAACCTAACCTCACCAAAAGAGTACGGGGGGTGATACGCGTAGATTTCTGAATCACCTAACAGGTATATAAATTTTTTCGAAAAATTTGCAAGTCCATTATTTGAGAGTAAGGGGGTGGTACTCGCAGGGGGAGGGGTGCGGTACAAGGTGTGACAAAAGACGTGAAACATGTCAAAAAATGATTTAGGGACATTTTTCCAAAAATTTTTGCCGACAAAAAAATTTTTTGACACACGTTCATTCCAACAGGTAAATGTTAGCCTACGACATTTTTTCTGACTTACCAACTGTCCGACGACGTTTTTCTTGCCGACAAACAAAGTTTCCGACACTTCTTCTCGTCGAGCAAATTATCCAAAAAAGAAATCTCGAGCACGGAACAACAAGGTTAACTGGGACTGTCGGCAGACGAAATCAAAAGAGTTCTCAGCGAAAGCTGTGACTATTACCAGTGCTACTACTGGAGCGATTGACGTCTTAAAAGGGCCAAATGAGTCGCAGCAACGAACCAAGTAGGAAGTGCAGTAGTAAAATTAACAGCGCGGATCAAAGGGAAAGCTGAGGATCATTTTAAACAGCGGCCGGCACAGTTACTCCGCGCAGACATGCAACGGGTATACTGAGTCAGATACCTGAGCAGCCATCTCTAGTGCGGGTTGCACGAGTGCGCACTAGGAACCAACTAGGGGCATTGGAAAAACTATGAAAACTGTGGCCATTATTGATCAAATGATCGGCAAAGGCTCTTATCCCAAGACTTCAGGTGCTCAGCTCCTCTCAGCTTCATCTGGCGGCTGGTCTCATCAATATAAAAACCTCTACAATCCTTAAATTCTATCTTATAAACATCTCTCCTCTCATCAACTGGTATAAGATCCTTCAACTTCACAAACAACCCTTTTCACGCAGTGGTAGGGTTGTAAAATACTGGTCTGAAACCGAATGGGCGGAGGGCCCGACCCAAAGGAGGGAGAGATTCTTCAGGAAAGGGAGACTGATCCAGCTCATACGACATCTCGGGGGAGGGAGGTGGTAGAATCAAGAATTTTCCTAGTCGTTTTCCTCCGAACCAACTCGTCGACGTCGACATTGACCCTATTCAATCTAGCCAGGTGTTTTATGATTAATAATTTTTCCTTGAAGGCAGCCTGACTCAACGGAATACGAGTCGGCCTGTGAACTAAGCTATTAAAGGGTGTTATCTTATGAGCAACAGGACAGAATAAAGCTCCGTGCCCTAGAACATCGGTTGTAGCATCCTTCCTGTATATTCCAAACTCATGGATACCCAATCTCCCATAAATCGACAAATCTAAGAAGTTGATGGAGGTTTCTCCTATTTCCGAGGTAAATTTTACGGAAGGGTAACAGGAATTGAGATTCCTCAGAAACTGAAGAAGGAGATCTGGAGGACCAGTCCACGCACACAAAACCCAATAGTGAACATGACTCAGTATTACCTGGTTCGAGCAAAAGAGATCATGTTTAAACTTCGACATGAAACTTTGGAGATGAGGAAGCCTAAAGGTGATCCAATAGGGATCCCTACTTCATCAGGGAACTCAGAAAACTTCCCTTCGAACTAACAATAGTTAGGGCACCAACAGATATTCAAAAGATCGAAGAATTCTCGAAGCTCGTTGTGGGGATATTGGCTTTGACGGGTAGCTCACCCATACGCTGCATAGTAATAGCTTTAGGAATATTCGGGAACAAACCAACTACGTCAAACGAACAGATGGTCGTGTCAGAGGGAAGACTTACATCCTTCAAAACATCCACCAAAGAAGCCAAGTTCAAAAGTGTAGTATGAGGAGATTTTAAAGCGACGCAAGATTTGAACTAACTTAGCAAGGAGGTAGGTAGGAGAAGGAATGAATGAGACCACAGGTCACACTGGAGTATTAATCTTTGGCTCTTTAGGCAACTTGCGAAGGAGGGGGGGGGGATGTGAAGTTAAGAATAGGGACAGTTTTTTTCATCGTTGGGGCTTTGATAATAGCCTCACACTTGTTGATGACTCTCCTAACTTCTTTAATTTGCTGAGGGAAGCTGAAATTCTCGCTGTCTTTAGCACCACATTGCCGGAGCACTTCATGGACCTCCCTCCTTGATCTTCCTCTTTAAACCTTGAACCACTTCTCCCAGTTCATTACTCATGCGAGGGGGGGGGGCGTATCGAGGACTAATTCGGCTCATACTGTTTGGGTATTAACTCCAGGACAAATTTCCACAGTGAGATCCGCAACAACGTTTGCCGAAGTTTCATCATTCTTGAGGGGAGGTAAACTAAATTTCGAAGCTTTCTCGAGGAGGGCAGTTTCATCACTATTAAAAACTACGAGACTATTATTGATGAGGAGGGGGGTGGAATTTCTGAATAATAACACCGTCATTATCTCCTTCCTCGGCCATATCCGCCGGTTCATTCATTAAGGAGGATAACCTAATTTTCTTTCTCTTCAAAATCCCCTCAAACTTGCAAACCTTTTCGTTGATTTTCCTCAAGAACTGATCAAATTCGTAGTGCGAGAGCACACCGGAGAGTCTTGAGTGGACCAAGAGATTTAATCTAGTCGTGATATTATATTTACCATGCCATCTCCGCTCCTCCGTTCTTATCCACTTCACCCTCATATAATTTTCTAAGGTTATCACACCTGATGTATTTTTTATCCAAATGCTTCAAGACGAACACGGATTTGCAGTCGAAATATCCTACATAAGCCCCTTCGAGCTTTTCGACGAATCAAATCAACTACTATAACTTCCTGAGTCAGTTTCTCTTCCATGTCTCCCCTTTCAGCCCTCATACTAAGAAAAACTCAAAATGATTGTTGATTTAACATCACGTCATGGTTCGATCAAAATTACATCGAAATCGTTCAACAATACCCAGTTGATACTTATTTCCTTTGCCTCGTTGCCTAGACTCTGAATACCTTTTTCAAAATGGCAATGACGACTCTTACCTTCTTTTGGAGTTCGGAGTTCATGATATGCATTGAAATTCTACACTCCACTCTTGCAGTGGTATAGATTATACATTACAACCATCTGATGGGCTGATGGTCAATTATGCATCCATTAAAAAACAGGAATTTTTCGGTATAGTCTTACGCAAATAGCGAACAGCTGACGAAGTGCAATAATCAAGTTTTCTTCTTCCATACGAATAATAACAAAATTTTGTAACAAGGGAACGTAAGTAAGCATGTTCCATCGCTCAGAATGGAGAGAGGGAGGGCGTTGTCCTCATTCGTTTCATTGACCAGGGCAATAGTTTCGTACAGCAACTCGCGATCTCGTGAACACAGATTAAATTCGACAGTCTCCGATTTGGGCTAACTTTTATAAAGACGAGTTCGGAATGCAAGACAAGGGAGTATCATTTTGTAACCGCGTACCATACTCGTTTATCGCTATACCGGTAATTCGAAAGAGAATCTTCAGCAAACTATCATAAGTCTTTGCATCCGAGTACACCGGGTCACTCCTGACCGCACATAATATCGCGTCGTAGCGTGTTTTACCCCTTCTCGTCTTCTCAAGCGTTTTTAACAATTTTTCCGCGTACACAAATAAATATCGTCTAGTATATCAGGATGAGAAGAGTACCTCCGGTTCAGAAGTGTATTGATAGCGATTATCATTACCGCTCGCCGGTTACCTTAAACTTCAGCAACGTGAGATGCTGGGAAACTGGTCCGCCTACAAAACCTTGGACAGAGGAATATTTATAGGAGTGCGAAACCGAACTCGAAGCGATACAGTTGTCCCCGAATACGAAAAAATAAGCGCCGTGCGCGGAACCTTTTAATTAATTGTTGTGTGTTCGCGACCAATCGTTGCGCGAATGATAGCGCGACTTTAGAGTGTTGCTTCTCACATTTGCAGTGAGTATTGGAGCTTTTTTTTTTTGTTTTCTTTTGTTGTAGGAATACCTCTTTGTGTTTGCCTTAAAATGAATTATGCTATTGAAATTTATGTATAGTATTCGTGAAGTCGTGTAAGTCTATCAAGTACGGGCTTATCCTAGACATCGAAAGGGTAGCGAAATATTTGTTGTAAATGTGTTGTCAAAATTTTATCCCTGTTTACGTTCTTGGTGAATATGAGATGACAAATATTTTTCCTCGAAAGTGTACCTCTGAATCGTAAGTACAAACATAGCTCCCCGGGTAAAGGTTTTCGTTGTAAAACTTTTGGACGAAAGAGTGATACCCCAGCTTTTGCCGGACTAGCTTGATGATGATAGATCGATACGCGAAATACCTAATTGGTAGAATGGTTGCGATTAGAAGTTCAGGCCCCGGTAGAAACAGCCGGAATTATGCTTTGCAATTATTTTTCGCATGATTGTTGGAGCTACAGTTATTTCTGAGTATATTTTTGAGAATTAACTGGACTTTCGATCGACTTCTTCATCTATCTGAATTCTTGAACTCTCTTATATATAATCTTGTTCTTGAATATACTTAGCTCTTGACCTGAGAATGAGAAACATATAATTTCATACTTTCGCAATCACCGGTAACTCGTCTGTTTTCAAATAATCGTCTACGGAGATTTTGTGCCAACATTGTCACTACCGCAGAGATGATCGAATCTTCAAATTCACAAATTCAATCCAAAACGATGGCTCCCTTAACGACGTCAAACGAGGAACGCAGGACACCTGTTCTACGGGTCGAGTGGGTTCCGGTGTTGAGAATTGGTTTCGGAATTGGAGTCTCGAACTGTCTAAATTTTTCTGACACCCCTCCAATCGCACATAGCTCGTAAGTCAAAGTCTTTCTGCTATAGTCAAATGTGACTTGAAAGTTAAAATTTTTTAAGTCACTCTGCTGCCCTTTACTGTCGTACAATATTGCTCGGAAAACGAATGTTTTCAAGTTCAACTTCTTCATCAAGTTAGGTCAGTTTTTGAAGGACTCACGTCGCACGGCAAATTTTTCAAAATTTCCCCTCCCCCCTCCAATAGAACAGGTTCCTGTCGAAAACGACCTTTGTATAGTCTTTTCCAAAAAAGAGACCGAAATTGACTAGTTGGAGAGGACATGAATGATAACAGGGGTGGATCCAGACCATCATTTTAGGAGTGAAGTTTTTTTTCCAAAGTTCTCCTTATAGTCGCGCAATAGGTATTTTTGTAAAATATCGTTTCGTCTCGTCGTTTGAATGAAAAAGACTGTAAAATTGGTCCTCCGCTACAGATTTTATTTTCCTTGTTTTACATTAGTTTTTTGTCTCTTCCCATACAAATGTCTTTGTTTCAATTTTTCCCGATTTTTAAGGTGTAATTCCTCCCATACCCCCCTCCTCCTACCGTGGATTCGTCCGTCCCAGGAATAATGGTGGCAGTAAGTGATGACATCTATTATTATTCTCAGATAATTATTATGTTTTTGAATCTTATCAACCTATATTATAGATCGACTTCTCCCACCACTGTAATTTTGAATTTGAATTTTAGTTTATTCAAGTGCCACTCACACAGCTATTTGCCGACTATGGGGCGAGAATTTACGTCCGTATGTCAAGAGGGAACCTATTTTATGGGGAGAGGGGGGATGTCTTTCCGGAAAAAACGTTCGCCATCCGGGAGGCAACATAACCTAACCTAACTTTTTTTTTTTTTCTTTTTTCATTACTTTTTGACCATGGGAGAAATTTTTGTTTTTGTTATATCGCTTATAGCTTGGAGGATGAAATTTGTCTATTGTTTTTTCAGTTATTGAAAATCCGTAGATCTGGCAGCACTGATGTAGCCTGATTAAAATACCTCCTTCAAGTAACTAGATATGCAATACTCCATACCCCAATTGGCCGAGCTCCTTTAATGAGGCAGATATACAACTTTTCAAACGCCATAAGATTTATAAAACAGCTATTCCCTGCCTGCCCTCCTCTCATTCAACTCCGTTAAAGAACCCGTGAGTTTTCAGAAATGAGATTTGAAATTGGAATCTTGGAGTATCTAAAATTCCTCCGTGTTTGTTGTATATGATAGGAGGGACTCGGAAAAATTTCGAAATCTTACCCTGTGACGTTAAAATCTCATGACGCCATTCAGTGCTGATCCTGTGACGTCACAATCTGATGAAGTCATTCAACACCGACCGTGTGACGTCCAATTCTATGACGTCACGATCTGATGACGTCATCTGACTAAAATATATGTGATAGGAAAGGGACTTGAAAAAATTTTGATATCCGACCCTCTGACGTTACAATCTGCTGACGTCATTCAATGCCGACCCTGTGATGTCAAGATCTGATTACGTCATCCGACCAGATATGTGTGATAGGAAAGGGACTTGGAAAAATGACGGCTTCGTCAACAAAGTTGGGAATCTGTTCTTCGGGTTGAACTGGTTTTGGCATTGATATTTGTCTTGTTGACCTCACAAACTGGAAGACACTCTACTACTCCAGCCTCCCCTCTCCAACCCTAGGCTTCATACCGTAATCGATGATTTCCGTAAAAGACTAGGGAAGTAGCCTATATGGATTTGTATCCACGCGTTCATGATCTTGCGACTCCTCTTTGGACGCTTTCCCATAATTTATTTATTGGGGGATTTGGTGCCTCATGATCTTGCCCTCCATTAAAAACTTGAGAGAAGTTTGACCTCAGACCTCAACTTATATGTATGAGAGACTTAATCATCCATCGTGAGAGAGAGAAGAAAAATATTCTCCCGTTCTCAGTGCACTGTGCAGTACTTGCAGAAAATTTTGAATCATGTCACAATTTAAGCTTGTCACTTGTGAGTTCTTTAATTTATTTGCCATCGATTGTGTATTCTGACGATGCAGTTTTAGGCGAAAGGACTCAATAGAAAGTTTATCTCAATTTCTGGTGCTGTAATAGTTCTACACTAGGCTTAAACCAATCTTAATTGGATTATTCCAGCTTTAAACTGGGCCCGGCGTATGTCAGTTTATGCTTAGTATACAATCTACTAGATTATACGAGGTTTGCTGCCTCCCGTTGATAGACTTACCAATGACCTGACTCAGAAATCAGCGAGTCTAAAAAAGAAAAAGAGAGGAAATGTTGATGACGTGACGGATGTTGGTTACGTCATAGGTAAAATCAAGCTGACGATGTCACAAACTAATGACGACTGATAGTGATGACGTCACAAGTAGATTGAGCTGATGATGACGTGACAGAAAGGTTTAAACTGGTTGGTGTCTTTATTGTGCCTTATCCACCATCGAAAATTTGCAAGTTTGGAACTAGGCACGGCCTTCTTTATACAAGGCCGTAATGTACAGAAGTCACAACGTCGCACTTAGAAATCAGTGGACACAGATTTACATGTACGCTCATGGGAGAAAATAAAACTTTTGATTTGTCAGCAAATAAAACGGTGTTTTTGGAAAAAAAGGAAGAGAATGTTAATTTGATGAGCAAACAATTTTCTATTTTTCAAGTCCTATTTTAGTAAAATTGGTGCAGCACAAGAAGAGTTATCATCGTTTGAAAATTAAAAATAAGATACGAACGAAGTGCGGTACTGCTTCACCGTGCTGGTTGCACCGCACACATGAACGTGAACCGCCCCGGAACGTAACTGATAAGAATTTACAGAGCTTTGTTGTCATTTTCTGCATTACGACCTTGTATAAAGTAGGTTTCCTCTTATTAATATCTCTACCGGTACCCCAGCCGCCTATTAGAAATTTACGATTCAACGTCCAAGTTAGTCACACACCCTCCCCCCCCCCCAACCAAAAATTTTTGGAGAATTCTTAACTTGATTCAGCACAATTAGCTGACTATACTAGACCAAAAGTGAGTCGTCAAAAGCTAAATAGCTTGAAATATGTATGCTATGTGTAAACTCATACTAGACTAGGAAAAAGAGCGAATGAGAGGAGACAGAGAGTCTCAAAAGCAGTCAGATTACTGTATCATCATCCGCCTTCGAAAATTATTTTGTCTTGACTGGTATCAGAATTAAACAACTGTAAAAATTGGAGGCCGTTGCAGGTTTGCAATGGCAGCGGAGAACCTGCAACCTCCCGCGTTGGCGCGAAAATGGCCCCTCAGAAAATGAGTTGGCTGGGCTCTTCTAAGTATACTGCTTGCTAGGTTTGATATAATGAAGGCTGGAAATTGAAATTCTTCCAAGTCCCTAAAGTAGGTCAAGGTCAAGGTCATTGATGACGTCATAAAGCGCCACACGTCACGTCACGCAGTTCACAGAAACTCCCGGACGCGGAAGTTTCCTGAGGATGTAATCCCCTTAACAAAATGGATAGCGGGTTCCCCGCTAAAATATCTTCAGAGTTGTTACATAGTTCGGATGATATGGAAGAGAAACTATGGATCCGGAGTAACGGGTCACGTGACCCGAGGAGTACGATGATGTCAAAGATCTGGTTCCTAGCTCCTATGCTGCAACAACTCAATTACTGATGACGTTTCAGATTCCGCTCTGGAAGTGGTTCTATTATTAGTGTCCCAGGTGTTACGTGACCCGCTACTTGGGATCCCTGAACTGTGAGATAACGGAGAAATGTGAAACGTAGAAGATGAGAGAAGGTGAGTCGAGTTTGGCCAATTCTAAGACAGAAGAGGATGGCTTCTTTGTAGCAGAAGTTTCGATTTGAAGGAGACCAAGGTATAGTAAGGCTTTTGATTGATCTTAGTTTGTTGTGAGGTTGATTTTGTCTAGAAATCATGTCGAGAAACTATGATTTTGAAACGGTAATAGCTTTTAAGGCCGTGAAATGGCGAATGAGCTTAGTCGATAGTTTTCGGTAAGAGAGGGTCTACGTTTTGCGATGTGACGTGGAATCCAGATGAAGGTGACTTATGATTTCAGTCAGGGTATGGACAATGACGTGGATGATGATTAAGTTTTTCGAATAGGGATTGTGAGGAAGGAAAGTTAATCAAATAGTAGGATATATTTGAGATTCTTCTAAGTCTCGGATAGGTCTTCTATTCGAAGAAGGAACGAGAAAGGCCACTACCGTCCACCGTCGTTCCGGGGTACTGTTGTCCCGAGGAAGATGAAGCTTTGACTTGTTGTAGGGATATGAACGAATTTTGACTGCAAGGTGTATAGATGAGCAGGCGGATTGGGAACAGCTTCAATCGCCAATCTGTATAAATCAAAAGAAGAATTTAAAAATTTTTGGAGGAAGGAAGGGGGGGGGGAAGAGAGGTTTTAGAAAATGTCGACTACTAAGCCATATGGATCAGGAGAAGGACTTTTTGAGCCAAGAGGGATTGGTTTATAAATATTTTCTACGCGTATTTGTAAATAATTCATGATCTCGCATCGGCTGCAGAAAGATCTTGCGCTTATAATCATCGTAACATTTGAAAACCTCGGATATCGAGCTGTTTGACTCAGCAATTGGAGGAAGTATTCAGTTTACCTCCCTTCTTTACAACTGAAAGGTCATAAATACCCAAAGACTAAATGAGGCTCTGACTGAAAAATATTTAAATATGAATTTTACTCTGTAAGCATTCACACAAACTTTTGTAATTTGAAAAGGAAACGAAAAATCGTTGCGTCGGAATGCTGATCATGGAAAAAGATTCAAGGCTAAAAAAACTTCAAATTAATACTCAATTTGTGGTCGTAATGGGCTTCAACAGCTGCGTAACAAAGAGTAATTTACTTATGAATATTTTGTACCTATGTGTATTCGTAAATAATTCATGATCTCGCATCGACTGCTGAAAGATCTTACGCTTAAAATATGGTACCTTATCATCGCATTTTAATGGTGAAATAATTTTTTCCCCTATCTGAAGTAATCGCCTTTAATTTTCAAAAATTATTTTTAGCTCTTCGATTCCTCTCTGTGCGCAATAATTTCAAATGAAACTTTCAGTACTGTCTGGTAATATACGAGGGAGACAAATTTACACATTGTAATATGGATACCTAGATATTCTCAATGCTAAAATACGATCATATGTTTTTAAATGTCAAACCTAAAACAAATTTTCCATTCATTCCTGCTACTTTTACCATATCGTATGAATATTTTAATCGACGGTATCTAATGCTCCTAATCTCGGAGTACGGAGGTCGTTTGCATCGCCTCTTGTCTCCATCTGGTCGATATAATTTCCTCTCGATCAAAATCACAAAATTTTAGTTTCTTCCACTTTTTTTTGTGCTTGCTAAAAGCTTTATGAAAATTAATGCGATTAGATAAATTATTTCATGTCTCTTGAGTTTCCGATAGCTTTTAAAAGGCAAAAGAAATGGCCAAAGCGCCTGAATAACAGATGGGGTTTGGTACTCGATCGCGAACCTTTCGTATACAAGTAGTCGAGACTATTCTGGCGATGAGTCATCTGCTTCGGCCGCGGCTTCTTCAACATTCCCTCTGGGTTCACTTCTTCACCTTTCAGGACTACGAACAAGGAAGATAAAAAACTACTCCCGTGGGTCGTCCTCAGTGTTGACGAGAAATTCCTTCAAACTTTGTTCACTTAGAGAAGCTGAACTTGGAGCAAAGTCAGCATCATAACTTCATCCCTCTTTCCGATCGGATTCTCGTTATGGCTCAATATCACTGGTGTCGAAAGTGCCATATTTTGATCGTCCTATTTACGTACCTACTTTAATTTTCTTCCATTTTAATTTTTGAAGAACTTCAGCAATACTTTTGAGTACTTTTTTTACAACCATAGAGTTGACTTTTCTCATTGATAGATGTAACAATTTGAATTTACAGCAAAACTCTTTTGAAGTTCTTACATCCTCACCCATATTTCATCTCAATTTCCTAATTTCGGTTTAGCCGAAAAACATATACTGGTTGACGCTACGCACGATAGCGGACAATGCCACGCTGTCTACGGTTAATTGGCCCATATTTCGTACAACAGGCATCTTGAAAATGGAAAAGTCACCGATCGACTTATAAATTACGAGTATCTAAAGACACGAGAGAGAAAATCAATTTTTTATCGCGGTAGGTATTTTTCTTTAATGCGTCTGAAAATACGAGAGACGAAAACTGAATGTCAAGCAGCAGCTTCATGTGGTCGATCGTAATAAATTATAACGAATAAATTTTCGAGTATTCAATTTCCCGTTTCCCTTGATTCTTTAGCGAGCTATATTTTTGCAGTAGATATTTTTGAAGATGAATCAATGCTGCCTTATTGCAAAGAAAAAAATCAAAATGTATGTACAAAAAGAAGACTGAAATAAAGTTCCGCGTATTTTGGTGAAGTGACGCTCTGCAATAATTAGATTTCATCGGACGTCTTCAATAATATTCAAGGTTTTTAAGTCTTTCTTATGAGATTTTTGATAATACAGCGGCCACGGTAATAAAATTGTCAATTCTCATATAAATTTTTATCTCATTTTTCCGAGTATAATGATTCTGAGGGTATTTTGTAGCTGACGAAGTATTTTCTTATCTCTGTCAGTGTAGCAAAGAAGAAACCTCTTTGAAGTATAGTAAGCTAATGCTTATGCAAATGTGCTCAACTTTCAAGTTATCATCATACCATCACAAGAATGCCGTAAAAATTAACAATAAGCGGTTTCTGTAGAGACAGGGTTTCTGAAAACTTGGGAGAGTTGTTGAAGCGACTAAAGCTATACGAAGAAGAGTGAGCTCTGATTCAGTTTAGGTGCTAGGGAAAATTCGAATCCCGAGCTGTTGTTGGTTCTCAAGAAGGCGGGAGCTCTGACCTATTTCAGATATTTGTAAAAATTTTTAATGGGGTCTACAGTCATTTGAGAGAGAAAAGGCTCTGATCTAGTCGAAAAGATGAATAGCGAAATTGTAGTTTTCAAAATGGGCAAAGTCTCTAGGACCTGGTCTGGAGACTTGGAAAATTTTTCGAGAAGGATTATCAGTAAACGAGAAGATTGGTGCAGTCGATTAAGACACAAAAAAAGACAAACTACGTTTTTTTTGGACTGCGGAGGGGGGGGGGAAGCTAGATTGGAAATGTCTCATGCTTGTTGTCTGAAATAAGATGCACACGTTCTTGCCAGTTAAAGTAAAATAATTTTGACTTATTTCTCGAATTCTGTTGGGTTCAGAGCAAAACTTCTTACGCAAAATATGTTCCACGTGATATTATGAACAAGCAAAAATTTCATGACTGACAAAGGTACAAACAGGCGATGCAAAGAAAGGGAGAACAAAATTGAACATGAATAATTTGGCGCTTTCCAACCATACCAATTCCTCTTTCAAACTCTCGAATTTTCGAATTTTTTGTTCTTGTTCCGAATTAAGGTCGACTCCCGGGATGCCTTCAAAAACACGTCACCAACGTCTCATCGGTTCTCTCTATCTCACGTTGGAGAAATCAGGCTAGAAAATGGATCGGAGGAACGTTCAAGATGAGGGAAATAGCGATTATTGGAGGGAGGTATTACAAGACCACTTTTTCCGTCTGAATTCGTCAAAAGACGGGGCTTAGCCGACATATCATCTTCTCGTTTTCCACCGTTACAAAAACGAAAAATTTTCGGAATGAGAACATGCTTCCTCATGACTTTATTTAGAACCTAATCTCCATATTTTTACAAATGACTGAAGATTATGAAGTCTTCTAAGAAAGGTCCTTTGGCGGCGGAAACGTTCTCCTATGTAAGGAGGTTTGCGTGACTGGAGATCAAAAGTATGGTTAGCTTCTATGAAATGTTTAGCAAATTCGGTTTATCTCTTTTGTAGTTTAGACTTGGACGCAATTTCAAGTTCATTTACGCAGACAATGAAGGATCGCCCAGTCTCATCGATGAGCAGAGAAAGGAAATCGGGTCGGGTCAAGTTATAGACGCCACTTTTTCCAAGGATGAGGACAAAATCTTTGAGTCTGCCCACTAGCGCACCTAGAGTACAAATTTTACAGAAAACGGATACCTAGAATTATAAGGTCTGAGAGTTATGGCAAGACAAAATAGGGGAGGCACTGTGGGTCCATTTGTATATCTTTTTCAAATTGGATACGCTCAAATTCTGGAAACAGTTTTCTTTTTGACTCATTTTTGGATGTCCAAGTCAATACCATCCCGGTTGGCCAAGGTTGGAATATTTTGCTATACTTGGAGAAAATAAGGCGAAATGCACACCAGGAGGGGGAGGGGTCTGAAACTATCACCTAACGTTACCGGGTTACATTTGACAATGAATATCATGGTCGTCCGATGCGTTTCAAAACTCTTCTAGGTAGTCACACCCACACTTCCTCGTCGTCCTAAGGATTTCGCGCGCCGAAACGTTTGGGTGACCTCACAAAACATCACCGGGCGACCAAAATGTCCCCGTGCTCCTGAGTACGGCGATATCGGGTGATGATCGGATGATGGGAACTTCTATTCACTGATTTTCATCATCCTTCAACGGTTGATGGTTTGAGAATCCGCCCCAAGCGGTGCACCAAAGAAGCGTAACAACAATATGCGGCGTCCAAGTAAAGGTAGGGTTTCCTCTACTTACTGTGCTTGTGTCTCTAAACATTAGGAAGGACACGTTAATCGAGAAAACTAATTTCTGAACCGCTTTCTCGATTTTACAGGTCTTGCCAGAATTCTTTGACCTCATAATTTAATGTTTCCCTTCTATAGAATGTACTTTGGGTGCCCTTTTGGGCACCCTCATAGATTCTGTCTCCATTCTTGGAAAGAGTGGTGCGCAAGAGAATTTTCATCGATCGTGAGATCGAGTTACGTGTTTGTATCCTCCTTATGTAAAGCTGAAAACAAATACTGCTAACCCAAAAAGCATTATGAGGCCTAGAAAAATAAATTAACACAAGGGAAATCAGAGTAAAAAAAATCCCTTAGAAAACGGGTTTCCTGCTTACCTCAATTCATTGAAAAGACCCCACAAACAGCAAGTGAAGTGACCTACAATTTTGTTTTAGAGGAAAAGGGCAGGGAAAAAGTTTCAAAATTCTTTTAAGAATTTTTATGAACGGTACAAAATGTTGAGAATTATTTGACGGTCTCTCTCCAGCCCATTTTTACGCCATAGCTCTGAAGCTGGTGTGATAGAAAGAAAGAACCCTTTTACACCTGGCAGAATAATGGTGTCTAGTAATAATGTCAATTTCTAGCTAGATTGAGAAATTTCTGTATTCATTTTTCAAGGGCCGGAGTTGACGAATCGAGTTCGAAGAAAAAAGAAAACAAAACTGAAAGAACAATTGTAATATCTTCGTATACTCGATCTAACTTAAGAGCTGCCCACAACTTGGGACGCTTGCATTAATAGACGGAAGGGAAGTTGTATTCAATTTCGTCTTTTAATGCAAGCGTCCCAGGTTGTGGGCAGCTCTTAAGTTGGATCGAGTATAGAAGAAACTAAGAAAGGACGAAGAATGTGCAAAAACATTGATGTCCTTATTCAAAAATTAAATTGAATGCCATGAGATACAACACAATTTACCACAATTTGGAACGTAGATTTTTACGTATTATATCCTCGGCTCTGAAAAACCTATCTGAGAGTTTCTAAGCAACAGCTTTTTCTTTCGAGACAATTGCCATGGAAATTTTTCTACCGCTAAATCGCGACGAATACGCAGTAAATCATCGCGTACTTTCAATAGGTTTTTCCTTATCAAATAAACGAGCCTGGCAAGTATTAGGTACGAGGAATTCGTGTAATTTCCTAATTTGTGAAAGCGGCATTTTTTTTTTTTTCGAATCCATGCAATCAGCAACAGCGAAAGTAATAGCGGATTTTAAGATGAAAAAGAAAATGTCAATTCCTCCGTTTATTAGGTATGCCCTAGGTTTCCCTAAAATTACTCTCACCTCCAATTTTCCCTTCTTTCAGCGCGGAATGTAGTTTTATAAGAGAGGTGTCCTCTCCTTCTATCCTCAAAAGTGACCTGAATCATTCACAATAGCTACTCATTGGATTGAAAAGTGAGGGTAGAAGGGAAAAAGAATCAAATTACTTAGTTCGATGTGTCCATGATTCTCTAGACCAGTGCAAACAATACTCTCTCCTTGGAATTTTGTTTTCAACAAGCCTAAATCGTGAACGCTTGTGTCTCTCCTCTTTGTCCAAAAAAATTTTGTGAATTGTCTCCCGAAGTTATTCCCTTCAACCGTCACAAAAAGTGGTGCATGGCATGTCGTGCAAAGACGAATGGAGCGCGTGGAAGTCATATGGGCACCGATAAACTAGTTTGAGATTTCGATCTGCTGATGACGTCATAAGGTAAGCGTGCCCTTGACTGACTACAGAAACAAAAATCAAGTCATTTCAAGTACATAGGGTATATGAAAAGACATAAACACTCACGACTTTTATAATTGGGCTCTGCCAGAACATTCCTTTTATTTTGGTTGATCCCCCCTCCCCCTCCCAATTAACTAAGAAGAAATATGAATCCTCGAAGAACTTTGGTGAGAGTATGAATATTTTCTATGAAAGTGCGAGAAATTCTCTGTAGTGAATAAAATTTGTAGGGATGATAGCGTAGGAAGGCTTGGAGCTAGTACAAGCCATAAACCAGCGTCTAAAGGATGAATGATACGAAACGTTGGTGACCCTGGTTCAACTGTCCCATAGGTCTGCAGTGTACTCCCGGCAGATGATGCTGTTTTGTTCCTCTCGGAGGTTACATGTGACCACCTTCCGATCGGTGCTTCCACTTTCCTCCCATAATTGTCTCTTTATGTCTTCGTTTCGTTTCCAGATGAAGTCAATTTTCTTATAAAGCATATTTTTACGGCTTTTCATGTGTAGATCTCCTCGAGGTAGCTGCCGTTTCGTCCCTGATAGGCTCTCTTACAGGGGGTGATGATTCCTTCGACGGGTAGTGATTTTTTTATCGATCCATTTTCCTCGATGAGATATATCCCCATAAAGACATAGATGTCTCCTCGACAAAACATAATGGAGCAGTCATACCAAAAGGGCAGACAAAGTTCGGCTCTCTTTTTTTGAAAATTTTTGCTGCATCTGCACTTTGTCTATTGTAGTTTCATTTCCTACTGCGCAAATACGTTTCACATTGCGACAGGGAACACTCCTCCATCCCCCGCGTAAACGTTGAATCAATCTTGCTCAGGGTCTACTCCGATAGACTGAGAACGACGAAGACATTCATGGAACCGGCATCTACCCTCAACAGAAACATACTAAAAACAAAATTTATAGCTAAGTCGTTAGTCAAGGACATCGAGGTCTTCCACAGACGTTGGAGATCATAATTGATACAGAACATTATTTTTCATTAGATTCCAATAGATTGATAAGTTTTCGTTCTTTATAATATGGTATCGGGAGAAGAGGACGAGCACCCTCGAAAACTAATCCATTATTGAACTTGATCTCCCAAACTTCGCTCATTCACGTTTTGATCGTCTTATTTTTGATTTGAAAACAACAATAGGAGTCTATTTCGTGTTCTCCGGCACGTAGACAGACCAAGTAACCAAAAACACGAAAACATCGTCAATTTCGTAGTAAACCTATTTGTTTTTTCATGACTCGTGAGACATCGCCTTGCTCCAGGCTGCAAATTGAAATTTTTCTCTTCTCGTAGGTTTCGACTTATACTCTATCTTAAACAGAGATTAAAACGAACAATAACTTACATCGCGACCTATTCGATACGATGAATAATAAAAAAAATTTTTGGAATAATGCGTCATCGCGTAATACCGGTATATTATACGTTTATAAGCCATCGTAGGACGCCTCTCGTTCGCCTTCGTGTCCGTCGCATCCGTCTCTGTATTTAACCGATTACGTCATCAGCCAGTTAATTTCTTCATTATAATAATCCGCACAGTATCAGTCGTGATGAAATGTCAATAAGTTTTTATTTATTTATTTTTTTCTGTCCAGTAAAGGTCCGAAACTGGTTTATCATCGTCGTGATTAACTTATAAGATTTTTTTTCTATTGTTGCAGGTTACCATGAGGGACGCGCTTCTGATTGTCATTTCGCTCGCCTTCGTCATTCCTAGTCGCTGTTATGGACCCGTACAAACGCAGACACAGACCTCCGGTCCGGACCTACACATCATAAGCTATTCGTCGACTCAATCCGGTGACTACGGTTTAGTCAATGATAACAGCTTGCCCTCGTCGCCTGCATCCTTCTTACCGCCGGGTTCAAACGCCGTTGCTATCGACACTAACAGTTATCCGTCACCCGCCGAATCGCTGCAATCGTCGACTTCGCAACCGCCAGCGATTACCGAGACTCGGTACTGGTGGCAGAACCAGCCTTCGCCATTTTTCCTTCGTAGCGAACCTCAACCATCGTCCCCTCATGTTGTAGTGAATGTGCAACCGGACGCAGGAACGACGATTGCCAAATCAATCAGTCCTGCTGAGACGAATCCGAACTTCCATTACGCACAAAATCCGTACCTGAATGGAGAATTCGAATTGAAAAAGGTCAAATCATTCACGGCGGTTCCAACTGCGGTCAGTTCAACGTCAGCACCTCAAGATTATCCACAACCGAGCGTAGAACCGTTGTCTTCCAATTCAATCTCAATTGGTGAGTTGATGATGGAATTCGCTAACAAAGCTTGGCAGGAAGGGTTAAGGATTTACTGATTCGAGTTGAATTGATCGAGGAATGGAGAAAGGTTTTTTCTATGAATATCGAATGGAAAGATTACAAGCTGTTGATGATTTTGATCATGTTTACAGAAGTGTGAGTTGATGGCGTCATTAGCCGTATGATTCTGATAAATTGAGGAAGAATAAAATGAGAACAAGGGTACAAACTCTTTTTAATGAAGTTCAAGTCCGCGGGGGCAAGTTACTTAAGGAGGAGCTTCCTTCACCTAATTAAAATCCTTTAAAATCTCTTTTTTATTGGCTGGGCCCCTAAATTTCAGAATTATTCCGGAAGTTCAGAAGATTATATTCAAAGCTGTTGAAAATATTCTATGACTTCATTCGATAAACTTGATTCTGGTGGATTTCAACATCTATCTATTTATAATATCATCTCATTTATTTGAATCAATATTGCACTATGAGCCAATTTTAGAATTGTCCAAATCATACAAATGAACTTATTTTTGAGATTCTCGTTCTCTTCTGAGCTCACCTAGACTAGGTACCAGTGTCCGAGAAAACTATCTACGCTTTGAGTTTGTGACAAATCTATGAGTCATACCTTCATCTCACCTTTCATTAATTGCACTTCTTGTAATAAATATACCCTGGACGCAGGAACAACTGGTGATAAACCATCCAGCCCTACTGTGACGATTTCAAAGTTTCATTACGCACAAAATCCGTTCCTGAATGGAGAATTTGAGAGAAAGAAGATTAATTTCACCACTTTAGCGACATCTAAATTCACTTTGTTTGCACCTTCGACCGTTGCCATGACAGATAATCCGATTGGTGAGTCGACTAAACTAAACTACTCGATTACAGGGTTGGAGGTTGTTGGTAATGAAATACTTGGAGCATGTGGGAAGGGGTAAAAATTATTTAAATTGATTGAAGAATAAAGAGAACCTGTCTTGTAAGGAAATAAAAGATATCAATAACGAAATCGAGACCTAAGATTGTTAATATTAATAGGTACCTATAGATTTTCATCACAATTTTGATATCGTGCTTTCAAATTGAACGATAGTCATTTATTCTTATACTGACAAAACGGAATTGGGAATGACATCGGGCTTGGATTAGGTCAATTCCAGAATTGTCCAAATCAAAGAAATGAACTTTTTTTTTGAGATTCTCGTTCTCTTCTGAGCTCCATTAGACTAAATACCAGTGCCTAAAAAATTGTTTACGCTTCGGGTTTGTGACAAATCCATGAATCATACCTTCATCGCTCTCCTCATTAATTGCACTTCTTGTAATGAATGTACCCTGGACGCAGGAACAACTGGATATAAACCATCCAGCCCTACTGTGACGATTTCGAAGTTTCATTACGCACAAAATCCGTTCCTGAATGGAGAGTTTGAGAGAAAGAAGATTAATTTCACCACTTTAGCTACATCTAAATTCACTTCGTTTGCGCCTTCGACCGTCGCCGTGACAGATAATCCGATTGGTGAGTTGACTAAACTGAACTACTCGATTACGGAGTTGGAGATTGTCGGTTATGAAAAACTTAGAGCTTATGGGTGGGAAAGGATTCAAATGATTTAAATTGATTGAAGAATACAGAGAACTTGCCTCATAAGTAATAATAATAACAGCCTTTATTGCTATTTGTACATTACTTATTACTTTTAAATAATTACAACTATTTCCTTTTGCAAGCGACCCACACTGCCGGGTATAGGCCTCCCCAATCTTTCTCCATGTCTCTCTATTTCCCACCTCTCTTTCCCATGTTGTGCCGACTCTATTCCTCATTTCATCTTCCCACCTTGTTCCCAACCTAACCCTCTCCTCATAAGTAAAATCATTGAAAAATATGAATAACGAAATCGAGATTTAAGACTGATGATATTAATAGGTATAAATTCTCATCACGATTTTGATATCGTGCTTTCAAACTGAACGATAGTCAATTATTCTTACTGACAAAAGAGATCGGACTTGGATTGAGAGGAGCGGAGCCAACACATTTCCACAGCATTTTACGATTCCCTTCCGATTTGGCACCGAGAATTGAGTGCCAAAAACTTATAACAAAAAATTTAAATAGTGCAGTTGCTGTTTGGAGGGTCATGACATAGAGATGAGTTTGATGTTGCTGACGGAAATTTATTTTAAGGATTGATAGTCAGCATTTAACCCACAAGTGAGAGGCAAATTGTATTTTACAAGTACACTGCCTAGATCATTGAAAGTTTCTACTAAAACCTCCACTTTTCAATAAAAACTTTTAACGCGTACTTTTCTCATAATGGTCTCCTTACTCATTTACTCACACAAAAAGGATTGGTCTTCTTATGAGTCCTTCTATCCTTCTATCCTTATTGAGTCTGCAGAAGATAGCCAAAACATTTTCTACACGCCAAAGTTCAATCTCGAGCCGAATAGTTTGCGCCAAACTGAGTGAGCAGGACGTCTTACACAGAGTATTGCAGCCGAAACTAACTTTCAACTTTACAATACCTATTTGGCTTTTGCCTTAATTTAGCTGATGAATGTTATGAAGAATTGTGAGTCCAGATGAAACGATCATGAGAATTAGAGCTTTGTCATTCTTGAGGAAGATGCCCATTCTCTAATTTGTGTTCTTCATTGGTAAGCCTGACGAGAGGAAGAGGCAACTGGGGATTTATCTTCAGGTCCGGCTCTTTTAGGGACCCGGTTTACGAGGGGAGAGTGCGAAAAAATTGTTGAGGAGGACTCGCTGTGTTCCTTGCTCCGGACCCGACTGGAGCTCCCAACGGGCCTGCACAAAGTCTACACACCTCAGGAAAGCCTATAATATTTAAAACTTTTCCTTGATAACTGAGAGACAAGAATCTTCTTGTCAGACCAAACCGCTAAAGGAAATTAAACGCAGGTATGGAATACCCTTGAGTTCTTGAAGTTGAGACTCAGAAATAATTCTATTTTCAGGTTCTTAAGGATTCATAGGTCGAGAACCAAAGACGACAAAACAATACAAAAATGCCATTGTCAGACAAAATCTCTAGAGAAAGCTCAAAGGTGCAGACGCGGACACCCTTTGCCCTTGCCGTTTGAAGTTGAGCCTCGGAAATTAATCCATTTCCAGTTTTTTCAGAATTCTTAGTCATAGCTTGAGACCAAAAGACGAATTTGTGATTGGATCAAAACAATACAAAAATGCCTTTGTTAGACGAAATTGCTGAAAGAAGCTCAAATTTGCGGACGCAGACTGCCTTTACCCTTGTAGTTTAAAGTTGAGCCTCAGAAATAATTCTATTCTCAAGTTCCTAAGAATTCATAGCTAAAACCCAAAGACAAGTTCGTCATTGGGTCAAAACAATGTAAAAATGCCCTCGTCAGACAAATCTCTAGAGGAAGCTTAAATGTGCAGATGTAGACTCCCTCTACCCTTTTGGTTCAAAAGTGAGTCTCGGAAATTAAACCATTTCCAGTTTCTTAAGGATTCACAGCTCGGCAGAATCTAGAGAATTCAAACACTGACCCTCAGCAAAATATTAAAACCCTTTTCAAAGCTTAAGCAATATTCCTGGACATCTGTAACTTGTGATTCAGCGAGGAATTTAAAATTCTGAACAACAGAGCATCTTATGTCATGCTAATTCTAGTTGTACTCGGTCTACAAAGTCAGGCCTGACGAGAGGAGGAGGCATTTGGGAATTTGATCCCCGCGTCCGGCTCTTTTAGGAGCCCGGTTTATTAGGGAAGGGTGTGATTTTTTGGGGCTGGCACTCGGACCTGACTGGAGCTCTCGATGGGCCTGTTCATAGGAAAACTGCCCCACGAGCTTCTATGCTGAACAGCCGAACCGAACCGGAACTTTCTAAACTTTGTTACTCTGTTTGAGTTTTAATTAGTCTACCTATTAGATATGGAGTGAATATAAATTTGTAATTCTCATTTCTTCTGTTTCAAATTGGAGAAGATAGAGAAATAACTGAACAAAATTGACTTAATTCGGCTTCCGGCTCGGGAAGGTTAAAAATTAAATAAAACTGGCTTTCAGTTTTGCTTTGATCTGTGAAAATACGGGTAATTCAGCTTTTGGCTTTCAGCTGGCTGCAATACTCTGATCTCAATAATATTCAAAGAAATGGAGGGACATGATGACGTAGAACTTTCTGTCTTATATCAGTATTTAGTGAAATTTACTCTGATAAACTCTGTATTCGTGGGCCAGTGGCCTCTCGTCTCTTTGGTTTATGACAATCCTCTGCTCGTATTCTTTCGTACCATTTCTCTAGTTTCGCCTATTGTAAGTGTGCCTTTTAACGCAGGTACGACAGGTGACAAACCAAATAGTCCTACTCTAATGATTACGAAGTTCCATTACGAAAACAATCCGTATTTAAATGGAGAATTTGAAAAAAAGAGAAATCAATTACTCACTTCAGTCACGTTAGCGCCTTCGACAGCGGCCTTGAAAGACAATTTGCATCCAAGTACACAAGCACTGTCTTCTAATTTTGTTCCGACTGGTGAGTTGACTAAACTAGATGAATCGATTACAAATTTGTAGTTTCCCACGAAAAAATGAAACTTGTGGGGTTTGAAGAAACCTTTCTTATAAATTGAAGGGACTTATAATCCTTATTATGACTTTGATATCATATTTTCAGCTGAACGAAAATATTCACGGTACCAGAAAATGAGAGCTACACGATAAATCAGGCTTAGATTATGGAGGGAGGGTTGGGCCCCAATAACTACCTCATTATCCCTATCCATGCTTGTAGCCGAGCAAGCTTACGCTTTTTTGTTTCGTAGCAAACTTCAGCTCCTGATTACATTTTCATGCAGGTACGACCGGTGATAAATCATCCAGCCCTACTCTGACGATTACAAAGTTTCTTTATGCAAACAACCCGTATCTCAATGGAGAGTTTGAAAAAAAGAAGAACCAATTGCTCGCTTCTGTCGCATTAGCGCCCTCGACAGCTGCTTTGAAAGATAATCCGTATTTAAGTACGCAACCACAGTCTTCTAATTCTGTTCCGACTGGTGAGTTGACTAAACTAAATGACTCGTTTAGAAGTTTGGAGTTTGCCAGCAAAGAAGCCTCGAAGCTCCTCGTGAGAAATTAGGTTATTTAAATTGGTTGAAAATGCAGAGCGCTTTTCTCTCGGAAAGAATCTCGATCCAAAAACTTTCCTCAATACTTCAATATCTTTATAAGTTGCCTTATCTCTGATCTAATAATAGGCTAATAGCAATTAGAGCTCGACCCTTCTCCTAAGCCCTTCTTCCTTTCTATTCGTCGTTCAAAGTTTTGAGGTTCCACTTTTTGCGTAAATTTCTCGCTGTACTAGATGCAATTCAAGAACTGCTCGCGCCAATGGACGCTTGTATTGCAAGAGGAAAGAAAAGTTATATTGATTACGCACGACTTCCTTTCTCCCTTGCAAAACGTTAGTCCATCGGCACTGGCAGTTCTTATTTTGAATCCAGTATAGATTTATGAATTTGATGACCAATTTCTTAATCAACCTGATTGGACAAATTGGCCTCAATAGCACAGCGTTTTGATCTCGTTTCAGTTTCTCCTCCCCGATTGAGCGAGCCTTCGACTTTTTCCTTCATGGCAAACCCTGAGCTTGTATCTAAATGTTCATAAGCTTCCTGTGGCCTCAGCTATTGTAATGAATATGCACTTGGACGCAGGTACGACCGGTGACAAATCATCCAGCCCTGCTGAAACGATCACAAAGTTTCTTTATTCACATAATCCGTTCCTAAATGGTGAATATGAAAAAAAGAAGAACCAATGGCTCACTTCGCTTGCCCCTCCGACTGTGATTTTGAAAGAAAATTCTCAACCAATTCTAGAACCATCGTCTTCTAATTCGATTTCTATTGGTGAGTAGCGACTAAAATAAATAACTCGGGTACAAGTCTGGAGTTCACTAGCTGAAAAGTTTGCAGGAAGGGGTTAGATTGCTTTTCCTATGTATGAATACTGGAGGGAATTGAAGTTGGAACGACGTTTGACCGTTACGTGTTGAAGAGATCTGAAACTTCCTCATTTAGGTGCAAAAATCTTCTTGTCTAATGAAGGAAAATTTTTTCATATAAGGTAGAAATAAGATGAGAAACCCTGGGGAAAATGCTCTTTTCCTGAAACTTTACTGGTCCAATTCCTATCGCCTTATTCTCGTTTCTTCGGTTGGTCAATTAGGGTCAGAGTATAGGTTTCCCCTCCTAGTTTCCCTCCCTTCAAGAAGAGCTTTCTCATAATTTTTTTGTTTCATTCCTAATATCAGCGACTATCAATGAATAAGTTCTTACTTTCTCCTTCAGATTAGACTCCCAAGATCTCCTCTTAAGCTATTATCTTTACCTTCATTCCTCCTTCAGTTTCACCTGTTGTAGTCAATGTGCCTTCGGACACAAGCACGACTGATTTCAAATCACCCAGTCCTACTGAAACGAGTACAAAGTTTCTTTACGCTCATAATCCGTACTTAAATGGAGAAATCGAGATAAAGATGAACAAAGTGCGTATGTCGGCTCCGACTGAGTTCATATCGACGTTGATGCCTCTTATGACGGTGCCTCTGAAAGAATATCCGCAACCGAATATAGAACCGTTGTCTTCCAATTCAATTTCCATTGGTGAGTTGAATAAATTAGACGACTCGAGCACAATTTTGAAGTTTGCCAGCAGAAAAAAAAAATGGAAAAATTGGGGAGAGAATTTTTTTGGATTGAAAAGATCAAGAGAAGTGATTCGAGCAACAGAAATTGAAATAAAAGAACGAAAGAGTAGAAAGTTCATATTTTTCACGGCGTTTGGATTTGCAATTGCTTGCATGCAGGGTTTGCAGGTTCACACACTGCACTGTTATAATTAGCACATTTTAAAATTTTATCCTTTCATTAAAAGTTTTCCTTCCTCTATCACTACCATTTTCCTCTCTTGTTGTAGTGAATGTGCAATCGGACGCAGGTACGACTAGTGTCAAAGCATCTAGCCCTTCTGAAACGAACCCGAAGTTTCTTTACGCTCAAAATCCGTACCTGACTGGAAAAGTTCAAATACAGCAGACCAGATTCCAACCATCAGTTTCGACAGAGTTCAGCTCCACGTTATCGCCTCCGACCGTGGCCTTAAGAGACTATCCACAACCGAGCTTGGAGCCGATTTCTTCTAACTCAATTTCCAACGGTGAGTTGACTAGATTAAGAAATTCGAAGTTTATTAGCAAACTTGAGCTAAGAATCCCTCGCTGTGTGTATTTTGTTAATTGAAACTTCCTCAAATCCACCAAATTTTTCCTCTCTGTTCTTGAGTCGAGACTTCTGAACCCTTCTTCCTCTATGTAGTTTTGGGTTTTGAGGATTTTTTAAATCGTTCAAGTCCGTTAAATATCTTTCGCCTTTGCTTTCAGCCGCGTGATGACGTCACACACCACCTTTACAGAGATTGAGGCCATAACCATTATTCAGTCTCAAAATTGGGTCAGGAATTTTGTGATGAGCCCCTTTGCCCACGAATGAAAAGATTTATAATTAGGGGCATACAAGAGCTAGTTTCTCCATGATTTGAAAGGTTGATAACTTGGGCCAAAAGGTCTTACTTTGAAAACAGCTCGGTATGACTTTGAGAGAAGAGCAGGTATGAATCCACCAGAAATGTATGGAGAAGCCTCACAAGGAAGGAATCCTATAACATCAGGAACGGCTTTCAATAGTGGAGGTTGGGAAAAAAATCATAAGAGTGAGAATATGGACTACTCATGTTGTAATGCAAGCGCATAAATAAGGCTGTGCATTCATGTATTAGGAATAACTCCGACAGGTAAGCAAGATATGATGAGGACTCTCAAGAATGAATCATGAAGGCAGTAGTAACCTTGATTGGATGTGCGGAAAATTTAACCTCATGCGGACTTTTAATCAACTATTTCGATATACCCTCTTAACTAATTTCCTATCTTCTCTTTGGTTTCAGCTCCGAGTACATACCCGTCATCTACTGAGCAAAGTCTACCAACGGCTGCTCCAACGCCATACCCTGGTTGTGCCGCTGCTCTAAAATGTGTTCCTGAAGCTTATTGCAACCTTCAAGGTTTTGCCTCTGACACTCCAGTTGTAATAACCAAAGAATTCCTTTACAATCGGGTTCCCTTATCGGTAAGTCATCAAATTCAAGTGAACATTCATAATGTATATGATTTGGGTAGGTACTTTGGGAAACTTTTTGCTCTTTGCGTTACTCGCGCAAACAAAAATATTGATTGCGCTCCAATGCTCAGTAATTTACCATCCAATTTTAATGAGAGTATTTATTATTTTTAGGACTGCTTGGACGAGCCTACAGGTATTATAGGCAAGTGCTGTCGCGATCCCGACTATAAAGATCCATGGCCAGCAGATTTACCACACGAACACGGCCATGATCATGATCACGGCCACGATCATGAACATGGACACGGACACGAAAATCCAGAAATAGCAAAACCTAGCACTACATTAACCATCATTCCAATCTCAGCGTATCAGCCTCCGACTAACGCTCCAAAACCAGCTGGAGATTATGGTGGAGTAGTTGGAGCTGTTCATAAACCACATGAACAACCCCAGCAGCCTACTGTTACTTCTTTCCAGCCTCAACCATCAAATCCCCCAGCAATTGTTCTGAGTCCATCGTATGGACAACCTCAACAGCCAACTCTCCCCCCTCATCAACCTCAACCATCAAATCCTGTGCCATCGTATGGGCAACCTCAGCCCTCTGCTCCAACATTTCATCCTCACCCATCCAATCCTCCTCCATCATATGGAGTGAATCCTACCTACCCTTCACCGCCACCTAATTATCAAATACCGTCTCTTTCTCAGCAACCATTAGAACCTCCTTATCTGCCTGGTGGCCCAACAAACCCGTTGGGGTATCCAATTCCTGCTCAACCTACCTCGCAGCCTCCTGTATTGGTCCCTTCAAAACCATCTTCTCCCGAGATAACGATAATAAATGTTCCACCATCATATGAAACTTCTCATCCTCCGGTGCCAACTTCTCCTCCCACTTCAGTGTCATATCCGATTTCTCACGAGTCGACGGTTACGATAATCAAACCAGGTGCCCCTTCAGCGTATCCTAGTTCCCCACCAACATTCATACATTCATTAAATACCCACCCGCAGTATCCGACTTCACCAACTGCTGTTACTTATGTTCCGTCGAACTCAGTTTATCAACCCCAAGTTCCGCAACAACCACATCACCCTTCTTTGCCTCCTCAGCAACCGCATCAACCATCTTATCCTCAACAGCCATCGCATCCGCAACATCCTCAGCAACCAACATACCCTCAGCAACCGTCGTATCCTCAACAACCATCGTATCCTGAACTGCCCCATCATCCTCAGAAACCATCGCATCCTCAACAACCTCCGTATCCTCAACAACCCGCATATCCTCAAAAACCATCCCACCCTCAACAACCCTCATATCCTCAAAAACCATCACATCCCCAACATCCATCGCATCCTCAACAACCACCATATCCTCAACAACCCTCATATCCTCAAAAACCATCACATCCTCAACAACCATCGCATCCGCAACAACCACCGTATCCTCAGCAGCCCTCATATCCCCAGCAACCACCATATCCTCAACAACCCTCATATCCCCAGCAACCGCCGTATCCTCAGCAACCATCATACCCTCAACAGCCATCATATCCTCAACAACCATCATATCCTCAACAACCCTCATATCCTCAACAACCTCCTTTCCCTTCAATACCATCATACCCGCAACAGCCACAGCCGGGCTATTATCCTGACAAGCCTTCACAAGCCCTTACGGCTGTTCCAGAGGTTGTGGAAGTTACCCAAGCACCTGTGAAGTATCATATTGAGAATAAATTCTCAGATGTTTGCGGTGTTAAAAAGAATGTGAGTTTTTCAATCAAAATCATTGGTAGTGTGTGAATGAACACAGATAATAATAGTGGACTTCATTGTCTACATGTTTTAGGATGGAACTGCGTATGGAAATGCCCCGTGGCACGTTATAGTTTACTCCAGTAAGAATAAAGATCTCATATGCGCTGGAGCGATCATCTCCGAAAATGCTATCCTTACGGCTGCTCATTGTTTAGATCAGTAAGTAACTTGCAATAAAGTCGGCTGTGAGATTAGCTACAGGTAGACGTACTAATCAAACTTTACTTCAAGCTCTGAGCACGACAGCACTGAAGTGAAAATTGGTCCGCAAGGAAGAATCTACCGAGTCAGTGCTATTGCTCGACATACTCAATACGAGCCGATCTCATTTAATCGTGACTTAGCTCTAGTCATCTTGCAAGAACCCATCCAATTTGACGAATACGTTGGGAAAGTATGCCTGCCAACTTCCTTTACGCAGCACGCAGAAGGTAAAAAAGAGTGCTACGTATCATCAATGAGCAAAGACTTCGAGCATGGTAAGCAATTAAACTATTGTGGAAGAATAACGATACAAGATTTCTGAGTTATTTAATTGTTGCTTTACAGAAACGGTAGAAATTATGCCGGTCGAGGTTTTCCCGTACAAAGATTGCGAGATCAAATTGAAAAACACTTACCTAGGAAAATACTTTGTCTTAAATGACAGCTTTTCTTGCGTTTCGACCCCGGCTGACAACGAATTATGTTCAGTAAGTAATTTTAAAGTGCGCAGATCTAAAATTTGTAAATACTCGATCAATTTCTTCCATTCTAGGTGAAGGTGGGCGCACCAATCGCATGCAACAAAGGTGACGGCTCCTACGAGCTCTTCGGTATCAAGAGTTGGGATCTAGGATGTCAGCAGTACAAGTCATCCGCCATTTTCTCAAACGCGGATGTAAGTTGGATACAAACAGCGCTCTCATCGCCGTTAGCGCAATTAATCGATGGTGAGAAAGCGCGACGGAAAGACAAGTTCAAGGGAGAATCTTTAGAAAAAGTCAATATAAATGAGAAACCCGGCTTTTCGCAGGGTTACGGTAAATGAGATTAGACTTACCGCTAAGATAGAATTACGCATTTAAATTTGTCAACTTTCGATCAAATTTTCATCTAAGACTATGTGCAAAATATTGTTACGGTTAAACGCTTACAATTTTTTTCTACTAGTAAAATTGCTCATTGTCGAACGTTGAATAAATAATTTATTATCTTTTTTTAAAAACAATTTTTCAATACAAATCGACGTTGAATCGGAGAGAATGAATTTAAGGACTAGCTTCACGATGCGTTCGTCAGCCTCGACGATAGAAGGCGCGAACAGGATTCTTATCATCGAACTTCCGAGGTATTATTTCTTCTTGGGAGCGAATTGAAGTCCATTCATATATTTTCGTGGAATATTGTATTTACCTGAAAAAGATGATATAACAGTAATAAATATCAAATCCAGTAAACTATCCACTATTCTCGGGAAGGGAATCCTAACCTACTTCAGGAACAAGTAAGAGAAAGCACTTCTCTCTTTTACTTGTTTAACGATGACACTCAACGATCACCATATCGTTGATCTAACTACTTCAGGAACTCGAAAAAGAGGAAGGTTCTGAAGAAATGACGACCATTTAGTTACATATACACAAAAAGGGAGGGGGACTTCAAAAAATTTTTGACTTTTGAGCTATTTTCAACTTTCTTAGAAATTAATAAAAGAGACCCATCTCGTTTTTTCTTTTTTCTTTGATTTACCTGTTAAAATCTTTTCGATAAAATTAATTTGGTTTCCTTGAATTTGTAGTTGAGAACTCTTCAACCCGTTAATCTGATTTATAGTTGCGCTAGCTGCTACACCTCTTTGACATTCTCTCGAGAATTCTTCCATGTTAATTCCATACGCTTCCAAATTATTAATTAATGTCACCTGCAAACGTAAAAATACATAAGTGAAATGAGGATCCGCGGTTTCACAAAATCTGAATTCAAATATAAAAAAAGCGCGAAATCTTTCATTACCTTCTTATTGCCTGATTTATTTGCGATACGAATATCAATTAAAGGTAATTTTCCCTTTTGTTCTTTCTGAGAGAAAACGGCATTGCTGTTGACAATCTTGAAAGACCTGCTCATTTTTGAAAGCACTTTATTCATAATTTCCTCCCATTTCGCGACTTCTGCTGATTCATCAACGTTATTCTGGTAAAGGATGTTCTTCAGAACGGGATCCAGTTTGACCATCCTGTAAATACATCCACATTCATAAAGAAAAATGGTCATAAATCGTAAAGTTGATTTTATTTCGTACTTACGATGGATCATCCGGAAGAGGGAGTTTGTACTTGCGAATGTATTCAGCGGTATATTTACGTACTTCGGAAACGCTTAAAGATTCACCTTTTCTGAAATGATCAAAAACAAAATTTGTTAGAATCTCATGAACAGGCATACGTCGTATTTTTACTCGACAGACTCACTTGATGAGAAATTCAGAGAATAATGGTAAAACAGCCGCAGTAACTGAATACGTCTCGCTGACTTTCGGTTCGTCAGTCTTTTCCTCCTTGACTGAGTTACCACTAGGGTGCGGATCAACAAATCCGGAAATTAAATAATGCGAATAGTTTATCTGAGTTATACTTTGAACACCGGGACTTGATTCTTCAATTTTGATCAAATTATCGTTTGCCATTTCTCGCATAAAATTGGACATTTTCTTATACTTAGTTTTCTTTACGTCGACAGTTCTATCATCTGGACAGCATGGAATCATGTGAACTTTATAAAAATTGCTGATTAATACAGGTAACTTGATGTTCTTCAACGATGTGTTTAGCGCTTTTAGGAAACAATATTTCAAAATATCATCTTCACTGACCAATTCTTCCTTCGCTTCATGATTTTCTTCAATCGTCAAACGTTGCAATGCTGATTCTGGGGTCGATTCTTCAATAGATTTGGCTGCTAGGGCATAAGGGACGTTCTCTGACGTATCGATGCCCGATTCTTGAGAAGATGGTTCTTCAAACACAGGGCCAAGTTGTGGCAAAGGGATTGCAACACCAAATTTACAGAGTTCATCTTCGAATGTGTGTAACACTTTAACACATTTTCCTCGGCCAGCGGACATGTACATATCATCGCTGGAGAGAGCTATCTCACCAACTGCCACCGCAGCTTTGTTATTTGTAACGTTAATAAAGACGGTATCGTTTTTACTGAAATTCCCGTATTTACGGGTATCCTCATATGGAGATATAATACCAGCGCTCATGAAATCAGCACCATTCTGCAGCACGGGGACAACCTCTTGAGCCGTGGTAATATGAGGAATTATTTGAGGATACCTCCATAAAAGGTAAACGGTGGGATACATTTTGTTGCCACGAGAGAATATAATGGGTTGTTTTTCCACAGTGTATAGGTGTACAATTTCACCGCTGCTGGCAATTATCTTCACTTGATGTAGATCATCCTTAGCAGGAACGATCTGATCGAGATTTTCGGCCGATAGAATGGGGAAATTACGCGTTAGATCTTGTTTGAGCTTTTTCCTAGAACAGAGAATCGTACAATTGAAAGAGGAATACTCTTCGCGATTACTCAAATCTGGACTTTACTCACTTGTCACAACCTTTCATTTGCGTGTTGGATTTCACCTTGAATGGTTTTCTGAACATCTCGAATCGCTGAGTAATTCACGGACGTTAAGGGAGAATAGTAGCAACGATAGATTTCAATTTGTTTGCCGTTTTTCCAACGACAAATTAAAAATTTACGTGCAGGAAATCACACGAGCCGACGCAAAGATCGAAGTTCATATTTTTTTTTCAACGCTCAAGAAAGAAGCTTCGAAGCGAATAAGCTTAAACTTTGAACTCCTGTGATAAGCCGTAGGCCGTATCATAACCTTATCTCTCTGGTTTTGCGATATAATTCGCATAGACGTACTCAACATCAACATGCTTGCATACACTTTTGTGCAAATCGGTTTTCGAAACTTAAAGCCATTTTCTGCACTGCTGTCCAAGGTCCAAATCGACGTATCATTCGTATTCAAATCTAGATAAATGGGCATCTTGTTTCATGTTCAGGAAACCCCAAATCGTTATTTCAACCATGGATGTGTTTTCGGCCGTTTTTTGTACGGCTGAATATCGAGTACAGGATACCACAAAAATTTCTGGAACATGAGCAGCTGCTTCATACGTATTTCAGTTACTTTTAGGTGACCCATTTTCGTCACACCCTACAATTGAATCATCTGTTTTTTTGTTGTGGTCTCCTACTACAAACGTAAACTTTACATGTACAGCTGTACTTGTTTTTGTCCTGTAAAATTATATCAGTTGTTAGATTTCATTGTCAACTGCGTTGTTTATTTTATTGCATTCAGTTTCTCATTTTATAATGCAAAATATTATTCAATTTTAAGTTTGAAATAAGCCTTTTCAACGTAAAACATTTAATATCGACCTTCATCTTATAGATGAATACTAGTTAACCAAAATGTTCTCTAATTTAATCTTATGAATCTAAGTTTTAAATCGCGACTCTTCTCCAACTCGGTAGGTATGGATATTATTGTACTGCGATTATATTCTCATTAGTTGAATTTTTTCCAGTTTTTACCTACATCCAATTCTGCCTCGGGCAATGGAGAAGCATTCTCAATATTCAATTGCGTCGTAATTGTATCGATTGCATTGGGCATTCCTTAATGCAAGCGTAACTATTCACGAGTTTAATGACGAGAATGTCAGTTTTGTACTTAAACGCGTTCCTACGTGAAGAAACTAGTAGGAGATTTTCTTATAGAAGAGGGGTATACGTTGTTATCTCTATCGTATCTGTTCACATTACCTACGTACTCGCGTCATTCTTCGAATCGTCTGTCTAATGATTTATCCACTTATTCATGTTTAACGATCGAATACGCAAGTCGTTAATAGTGATTTAGAATAATTGGGATTTTTGTTACATTTTTTACTTTTTTTTGCCTTCTTCTCGATACCGCGGAATTTTCGAATTTTCCTCCGTTTCCGATCTATGTAAAATTCATGTTGTAATTTCGCTGCAAAAAATAACAATATGACTTTTTGTTCTACGGAAATCGACGCAGCGGTTTGATAACTTTAGCTGATTCGCTCGATCGTGATGTCTGCCGAACCACGAAGACGACAACCCGAAGGGAAATCAGTGGGGAAAATTGTTTTACCGCGAGCCGTGGAAGATAAATCGTTGATCCATACTGTTACGAGTATCTTTCAAGATGTCGTGCCAAACGTACGTTTATTTGTCCAGTCATATTCACTACCAACAATCAATGGTATAGTAGATTCTGTTCTTGGACAGGCTTATGGATCTGTGGCATCGGAAACGAAGGAAAAGATATTGTGGGCACGATTCGAGCAAACAGACATGAACGATCCTATATTCTATTCTGACGTAATTGAATCAGCTGTTAATCCACCTTTGTTGTTGGTGCTGGGGTACAGTTACGGTGTTCAAGTAAGTTTCAATATCATCAACAAAGCCTCCTGTGTATGTAATTTGTCTATTTACATCTTATTTTTCGCACACCATAGGTTTGGAGTGTCAGCTCGAATGGAGAAGCGACAGAGTTACTATCGTGGTTTCATGGTGCTGCCAAAATCTTTAAATTACTACCATCACCCTTGGTCAATCAAAATCAAAAAACGGATTTGTTCGCCCACGAACGGCCTTTAGCCGCCATTTGCGACACCGGATCCTTCCCTCATTTCTCCATTATAAATTTTTTGTCTCTTCGAAGTGGAGACAAAGTAAGTAGAGCTGCGTAATTAAAATTGCACTCTTTGAATCAACAAGTATTTTTAAAACCGATTTTTCATTTTTAGGTTAAGAGTATAAAGTTTTCGACGCCCGTTTTAGAGTTTGCTGTGAACCGAATCTCTGTTGTTGTTTCTGTTCTCGAAAAAATCGCCATTTTTGATGCAGTCAACCTAGAACCACGTCGTAAAATTACTACGTGCTTCGCGACTACGGGATTCGTTTCGAATCCTGTCACTTTGGGTGCTAGGTAATGTAGCCCTTCTTTATTGAATTAAGGTACAAAGTTGAAAAAGAATCAGAGCTTCAAAGATTGAGAGAGAGAGAGAGAGAGAAAAAAAAAAGGAGTGTGATTAGAAATACTTCCGGGAGATAAAGCGAAAGCGTAGTTATTATAATACGGTATAAATAATGATAGCCGATCACGCACTGAAACTGTACTCTGGTTCGCCTGTTTCTAACAGATAGTATATTTTATGGTGGAGATAAGGCTCGTGATCATTTCAAACTTCGACGTAAACAATGTCTGTAGTAACTTATCACACTTGTTTTCAAGCATTATAAATGCAAAAAATATTTCCATTCGATAAAAATTTCTATCGATACGTTCTTTACAATGTATTTATGCGTTGAGAGCAGCAATGTAGAAAAATTTTCAGTGTGTATCATTGAAAATACGTTTAATTTTCGTCGACTGATGTAACGATGATATTTGTTTCACCAGTTGTGAAACCCTATCGGACTTATTTTTCGAAACGTATCTTTTTGGACTTCGAATTCATCTATCATTCGTAGAAGATTTTATCCGCGCTAAATGGTTTAAGTTGGGCTCGAATTTATTTTGAGTCTTGAATTTCTGTTGGGGGAGGGTCATTGCAGATCATTTGTATTATTACAAACCTTTCATAGAACAGTTTCCCCATATTCTTTGACAAAGCGGTGGACCTTTCTTAAAAATGGTTTTCCCATAGAATAACTCTCCTTTAATAACTTGAAAATTATACATGTTTCTCTTAATTCTCATTCATATATTTTTTTCGAATGCTCCTTTTGGTTGCTGTCATTGCTGGAGTTCCTTAAATCTAATATATAAAGTCGAAACTCGAAAAATACCCGGAAAAATATTTGTGTAATAATACTTGTCTGATCACTTTTGTTCTTATTCTTCTTCCTCGCATCATTTGCAGATCATTATTTCGCTTTTATTTTCTATATTCTCCTTTGTTGAGCCTGTTATCATATTCTGCATCCAATTTCGAAAACGAGAAACCTACAACTTCTATTTTATTTCACACTGAATTCTTTTAAAAAGCTATTTCATGAAATTTATCACCTATTGGTTAAGAAAGAAAAAATAATACCCCCAAATTGCATTTTTTACATCATATTATTGAGGAAGGGTGGGTTTGTTCCAGTTCATTAGAAGCGACCGAGGATGAAATAAGAGACCTTCGAGTGAAAAATAGTTTTTTAGATTTTTATCGACCCTTTTACGGTTCTCTTTCAGTTGATATTATTGGAACAAGAAAGGTTTTTTTTGCCACAAAGGTCCTTTTCTGTATCCTTGGTAACTATCCATTTTCGTCTGTATCATCATCAGGATAAGAGCTCGTCGTAATTCACTGTCTTCACGGAAAACATCAAAATGGCCCCAAAGGCTACAATATAAATTACGTTGTGCGATTTCCAAAACCTGAGAAGAGAACTAAATTCCAGATAGAGACAATGTTGAGTTATTTTTGTTGCTTCCATGAAAAGAAACTAAAATTAATCGATATTCTAGATGGCTGGCTTATTCGGAACAAAAACTGATACCGTGGTTGAAATCGGCCGGCGGGTCTGAGTTCGAAGGCACTCAGTCGTACACGGCAACCGTCCTCAATGCGGCCAAATCACTCAGTCAGGGCATACGCGATTTGGGTGGTTCAGTCGCGAGCACGTTGTCCGGAAGTTTGTCGACTTCGCCGAGCGGCATCAGCCCGTACTTGTTATCGCTTTCCGGCCGAAACGACCCGACCAATAGTGTCAATACAGGTTCAGGTTCGGGTGACGTCGTACAGCCGGGACTGGTTACCGTCATTGATCTCCAGAGTGAAATATCAGAGGACGACTCTGAACGTAAGAACGGAATCGTGGCGCACTTCGTCGCCCACGCGGAACCGATCGTTGCGATGTGTTTCGATCCCACTGGTATGTTGCTGCTGACGGCTGATAAGAAGGGACATCGATTCCATCTGTTCCGCATACAGCCTCACTTACTGGGCTCTTCGTACACTTCCGTTCACCACATTTACGTTCTTTATAGGTATTACGATCAAATTCCAGTTTTAATTAGTTCTGTTTTACAACGTTTTAATAATTCTTCTTTCGCAGAGGAGATACAACTGCTCGCGTGCAGGACATGACATTCTCGATAGATTCACGCTGGGTGGCAGTCACTACGCTGCGGGGCACTACGCACGTATTCCCGGTCACACCGTACGGAGGGCCGATTGGTTTACGCACGCACTCAACTCCGCACACCGTGAATAAATTGTCGCAATTCCATCGTAGTGCCGGAATCGTCTCGGACGGTCGTAATAGTCCGGATATGTTACCATTATCATCTTCGCCGACGTCTGTGTCGTGCCAGAATCCGTGCTTACCTCCATTTCCTCACCCGATAGTGATAACGGCGCTCGCCCAGATACGCAGCCAATCGGTGCTATCCCAGTCTCTTGACGAGAGCAGTCTACCGTCGTTGAAAGTGGTCGCTTGCTTCGCTCCCGCGCGTACACTGGATGGTTTGCTTACTGGACGCGCTCCAAAATTGTGCCACAAATCGAAAACTACCGTCGATTCTTTGTTCATCATGTCTAGTCATGGAACACTGATTCAGTACGATTTAGAACCAGTGGTATCGATGAGTGAGTATTTATTCATTCTCGCATTCAAATTTTGACCGAATGCAAACGTAAGTGCTACTTTGCAGGCATTCCGAAAGATAAGCTGTCTGATGACAGTCCGATCGAATTGAAGGTGGAAACAAAGGTGGGGTGGAATTTGCTACAAACTCCGCCATTGTCTTCTTCGTCGACTGTACCATTGGACGAGGGAAATTTGTTGCTGTCCACGTACCCGAGTATGAAGACAGAAATTATGAAAATAGCAGCGGAGGAACGTTTGAACCGGAACGACGAGGACGATAAGTGGCCTTCGCAAGTAATGGATGAATTTCTCTTTAGTTTTTGGTATCGTAATCTTCAGTTCCATTTCAATGAGATGTTTTACAGGTGGAAATCACAACACATATCGGGCCAGCTCGATATATTTGGATGGGGCCACAGTTCACATTCAAGCCATCTCATAAGTACTTAATCAGCATTGAAACTGGTCGTTGTGTAGATAGAGTGAATAAAACAGTCATTTTCTTTGTTGTAGGGACGGTTCTAATGATACAGATGCGTCGTGGGATTCGAATATAACATACACGGCGAAATCGAACCCTGTCAATATGCCGATGGCGAAGAATACTATAACGAGAGTTCCGCTCTTTATCGAAAGCGGTTCGAGTAGTAAGTTGAAAAAAATATTATAATCAATGTACAAAAAGGTCACTTGAATATAAATACGACGTACTAAAAATTAAAGGTAGTTTGGAGCAGTCGCCGAGGTTGATAGACGCGTTGTATGAAGGTGATTCCGATTCTTCTTTCGGTATGGAAGAACTCAGTATCGAAAAAGATATCGCGGATGCCATGATGGAGTCTCCCAGCGTTGTTGTAAGAAACGGTAAGACAACTACATAGAATCATTCAACTTGGGAAAAACAATTTTGATTGAATAACATTCGTATTTCAGAACTTAGCGATTTAGAAATTGTCGAAGACGTTCCGGAAAAATTGTCTGGCAAGAAAAATCGTCGTTCTAATAAGAAAAAACGCAGATGAACTGATGAGAAGAAATCGTACGCATAACGACGTTCAAAACAAATAAAGGCACATCATTAAACGAAGGACGAAGATATATTTTTTTTTCGAACGGAAGAGTTAAAAACTGAAACTTTTGTCAACTGCCATTAAACATTTCCGACGATTCTAAATTATTATTCTATAATATTTTAATGTTATTAGTTTGTTCTTAGGATAATGATCTTTTTCTTTCCTTTTAGTAACCACAAGGAAATAAGAGCGCAAACAACTATTTCAAAGACAAAAAAACAAAAAAAAAGTTTCTCTTCCTATGTTACGTATATGTATACTATCGAATTTCTTGATTGTACGTACCTACTTGCAATAAATTAATTGAGCATCTCAGATTCTATCTTTTCGACCTCCTTCGGGCCGTTACGTATGCGACCAACACTAATTTTCGAATTTGAAAAATGGCGACACTCGCACTGTTTGTCAAATTGTCATACATTGAGATGAATATGAACGCAAAAATTTCAGTTGGCCCTCATGCTATAGGCTTACTGTTGTAGATGTACACCATATAGCCTATCATGTTGTTGAAAAAGAACCAGCGTAATATGACGTGCCAATAAACGGTTGATGAATGATTGGTTTGTCGTTACCTACCTTGCTTTGTATCTAGGTATTGATGAATGCGTACATCTATCTTTCTGAATCTTATCTCAAGTAAAGATTACTTGTTGTTACTTCGAGGTTTCTACAGATGTATAAATTGGGTCACAGAAGCTAGGAAAATATTTACTTAGAAATGACAAGCAGAAAGCACGCGTTAGCTGTATGAATTTTGACCCCCACGATTAATAAAGAAAAGGATGAATTTTGAATTACAATCAAAAGCTAATTAGGCTACTTCTCAAAACTAGATACCTACCTATTTCAGTATTTGTGTCGGGAGGCAAGATAAAATTGAAAATAGAATGGTGAAAACTATCATTAAAGTCAGATTTCGATTTCACGACTCCTCAATTTCGTTTTTTCATGGTATCATTGATCAGAAAATGATTTTCTAACTAGAGACGTTCATCGCAAATCGCAAGCACAATATAGAACCTGGTACCGTAGCTGAATATCTAAAAGTATAACTTATAGACTAAGTACCTATGTAAAATTCATCCGAGAGCACTCTTCTCGGACCAATTTCACCGAACGTGCATCAATACGCTCAATTCCCGCCGGCTGATCCTTTTACCCTTGTTAGATACGATTGTTAGATGATAACGATTTTAACGTACTGTGTACGTGTTCATGTTTTTTCAGGCGATTCATGATGCCGTTCTTTTTATCTTTTTCTCTTTTTTAACGGTACTACCTCGCGTTCGCGAGGAGCACTATGAATTGTACGTTCGTACGAAGAGTTTGCTTTTTATGTAAGCTAAGAGCGTTGCGCTCAAACAAGTGGTAACGAACCTCAAATTTTGGATTTCTTTAAATAAAGACATCTAATATTAGTCTCGTTACTTAATTCACATTTAAAAGATCTTTGAGATCTTATAAATCCAAAATTTTGTTCGTGTAAAAAAAAAAAAAAAAAAAAGAAAAAAGAAGAGAAAAAATTTTTTTTTTCGTGTCTGTATTCGAAGTTATGACCGAATACAAGGTCCGCATTACGTTCTTCGCGGAATCCTCGTCAGTCAACGAGAAGTCAACCGTTTTAACTGTTCGAGCCATTCAAATTGAAGGAGACGATGAGTTTTGGCTTTTTCCGAAGGAGCTCCGAGCGCTGGTACTTCACCCTACGATCGCCGAAAAATCGAGTACCAAGAAATTGAAAAATACGTTGCTCCGTCACCAACGCCGTTCGCTTACGTTCACGTTTACTGAGGCTCAGTATCAAGAATACTTCGACGAGGAGGAAAATGGTATCTTCAAAGACCACGTTCTGGAGGTCGTCCCGAAATTACCTGATAATTTTTATAAAGCTGATATGAATCACGAGGAGCTACCAACGTCACCACCCCGTCTATCAACGCCAACCGAATCCGATGGAATCGCCGACCCAACACCAAAGTCATCTCGTCCGTTGCAAACCATTATCAAAGACGTCGTTTTGGAAAAGTACACGGGAAAGGAGAACGCGAAGAATTGGCTGTCCCTTTTCACTCATGAGTGTGAACGAGTAAATATTCCTACCGACCGTTGGCACGAAGCGATGCGTTTATTTTTCAATGGTTCGGCCGAGCACTGGTATACCGCACAGCGTCTGACTACGATGGAAACATCATGGGACTATTGGAAGGCAGCATTTTTGGAAACGTTTCAGGATAAAGGTTGGACGGATATGGTATATGCTTACGATTACAAATATGTTTCGGGTAGTGTCGGTGATTATGCTATGAAAAAATTAAAATTACTGGTAGAAGTAGATACTCTGTGTAGCGAAACGACGAAAATTAATTTAATAGTGTACGGACTGCCGGCGTGGGCCCGAGCAAAACTTCAAAAATCAGAAATAGGTTCCTTAGGAAAGTTGCTCCAGTTGCTCAACCAGTTCGAAACTAATGCACCGCGTCGCAATAATAACGGAAATAATAATAATAATTACGGAAAGAGCAACCGTCAGTTCCCAAATAATAATAGTTCCACCAACGCGACAGAACCGTGCCCTTATTGTCTGAAAAAAGGTCTTTCTCGCTTTCATTTAGAAAAATTCTGTCGTGTAAAAAGGCGTGATGAAGAAAGAAAGCAAGGAAACCCTAATAATAATCCTCGTACGGAAAATAAGGAACGTCCCTTTAAAGTTAACACAGCGGAAGTAAGTGAATTGCTGGAAAAAAACTAGTAAGGCCCTCGCTCATTCGTATTCCAGTCAAACTTGAAGGAAATATAAAATCGGGTCTCTACGATCCGGGTGCTAACATTTCAGGAGTAAAACGTAAAGTGGTCGAATCGTTGGAAGAACCACAACATAAGAAAATATATTCCGAAAACTTCAAGTATGACACAATGAGTGGTAAGGGCGTAATCAAGGAGTCTGTCATATTGGATATGAAAATACATGAAATAAGAGATAATTTAAAAACGAATATTATAGAAAATAACGAGTTCAAAGATGACTTGTTATTAGGTCTAGACGCAATCGAAAAATTTCGGCTTAATTCAGATTTCAAAGGCAATATCACTCAAACACCGCTAAAAAATAATGAAAACTGCGCTGAAATTAAAAAAGGCAATATCACTCAAGCACCGCTAAAAAATAATGAAAACTGCGCTAAAATTAATTGGAACGAAAATATTCCTATCGATCTTTTTGAAGCAAAAACATCCCATCTAGAAAATAGGGAACATTATTGATAAATATAGTCGTATATTCGCAAAGGATCAATATGATGTAGGAAACGTCTCTGAATACGAAGCGAGAATAGTGCTCTCGGAAAATAAGTACGTCGCGAAAAAATCGTATCGTTGTTCGTTCGCAGACCAACGCGAAATCGAGTCGCAGGTGTCTGAATTATTACGTCACGGTATGATAGAAGAGTCGTGCTCCCCGTTCGCCAGCCCGGTTACGATGGCGTACAAAAAAACAGGAGACAATGGTAAAAAGGAAAAAGTAAGAATGTGCATTGACTTTCGCGAATTGAATAAGATAATGGTACCCGAGAGCCAGCCCTTCCCATTGATCGACGATCTCATTACGAAAACCAGAGGCTGTGAATGGTTCACGGCGCTCGACATCAATAGCGCTTTTTGGTCAATACCGATACGTAAAACCGATAGACATAAGACAGGTTTCGTGACACAGAATGGTCACTATCAATGGTCGAATATGCCATTCGGGCTTAAAAATAGCCCCGCTATATTTCAGAGAATTATTTCAGGAATTGTACGCAAATTTAATCTATCGGAATTTTGCACGGTCTATATTGATGATTTATTAATTTTTAGTCATACGTTTGAAGAACATTTAGTACATATTGTAAAATTAATCGAAGCGATTCAGTCGGTTGGGTGGAAATTAAAATTTACGAAATGCAACTTTGCGAACAGATCCGTTAAATATTTAGGCCATATTATTAGTAAGAACGAAGTGAGACCCCTGAATGATAACTTAATATCGATAAAGAACTTTCCGGTCCCAAAATCGAAGAAAAACGTAAGACAATTTTTGGGGAAAGTAAATTTTTACCATAAATTTTTAAAACACCGAGTCCGCGATTTAGAGCCCCTCCATAAAATATTACGAAAAGACACGCACTTTTATTGGGACGAAGAATGTCAAAAAGCGTTCGATCATCTGAAAGATTACCTCACGTCCTTGCCAGTGAAATATTGGAGGTTCTGGTTATTAGGGAACACATTCACTATAATTACAGATCACAAACCGTTGGAGAATTTAAATCTGAAAGCCAGAACGGATGAAGAGTTAGGGGACATTTCGAATGAACTATTACAGTATGATTTTAAAATAATTTATCAACCGGGGGAACTGAACTCCGAAGCAGACTGCTTATCGCGAAACCCTGTTTTGGATAGCATACCCGACAATTGCCAGGTTAATAGTATATCTACACAAGAAATAAAAGAAGGACAGAGGAATGTGGTACGAAAACCTAAGGATACAGAAAGAAATTCAATTTTATATAGGAAGGTAAGAGGAAAAGAGAAAATTATTCTGAACGAAAAATTTGGAAATGAGTTGATAAAAAATATTCACGAAAAACTTGGTCACGTCGGTACGAATCAGTTAGCGAAAATAATAAGGCAATATTATTACGTCGAAAATTTATCGAAGAAAATTTCGAGTATTTGTGAGAGGTGTGAAATTTGTATAAAAAATAAATCAAGAAAGAAAAGGAATATGGGAGAATTAGGTTATCTCGGTCCCGCCACAGAACCCTTTGAAATCGTATCTATCGACACAGTAGGAGGTTTTGGAGGTCGACGCTCGACAAAACGATACCTGCACATATTACTAGATCACTTCACTAGATACGTCTACATTCTTACGTCATCCGGACAATCAGCCAACGATTTTATTAAACTGATTGACGCAGTGAACACAGATAAGAAGATTCAAACATTATTAACCGACCAGTATGGAGCTTTCGATTCTCAACTGCTGGAAGAATATCTGGGAAAAGAAAATATTCAACACATATTCACTGCGGTAGATTCGCCAGAATCTAATGGTCTGAACGAACGTGTAAACCAAACGTTGGTAAATAGAATTAGGTGTCGAATTAATGATATTAATTATAATAAAAAGAATAAGGCGTGGACAACTATAGCGCACGAATGCGTGAAGGAATATAATGAAACACCACACTCGATCACACAGTTCTCACCAAAATATTTATTAGACGGAAGCCAAGATATATCGTTCGAACCAGAATTTGTCATCAGAATAGGAAATTTGAATAAGGATCGAAAACTCGCGTTAGAAAATTCTATCAAATCGCATGAAAGAAATAAAAAGCGAATTGACAAAAATCTTAGGAAAGTAGGTACCCTGGAAGTAGGTACGTTAGTCTATGTAGAAAATGGGAGTAAACTGAACCGAAAAAAATTAGACGAAATACGAATAGGGCCTTTCCCAATAGTTAGAGCCTTGTCAAAGTCCATATACAAGATAAAAACCGGTTCAAGTACCCGCTTATTTCATATCAGTAAGATTATCAAAATGAAAGAGAAATCAATTTTAGATATGCTGTCAAAAAATGGTGATTAGTTCAACGACCGCTATTCCATTGAACCTCCGGGTTACACGCCATTATAATTAAAGTGTATTTTAAAATTGAATAAAAATATAATTTCAGGAAAAATGACCCTTGTCTACGTTGGGAGTATGAAAGAAGCTCCGAATTTATCCTTCGAGCCCGGATTCATCAAGAAGAATCGCTACCGCCTGAATCGAAAACTGGTTCAGAAGATTGCTTATCGCAGATTTTCCACAAAGGCTAGGTTAGATATAGGACTGTCTAGATTGCGAAAACAAATCTTACGGCGAATGCCGAACTTAATTATCGTAACAAATGTTATTACACATGAAAGAGTAATTAGACAATCGCGTTCTTCGGTTATTAGTAATGTCGAATTTGGTTTTCGTTCTGAGATGCGTTAGCTTATGGTCTCGGTGGGGGGATGTAAAATTCATCCGAGAGCACTCTTCTCGGACCAATTTCACCGAACGTGCATCAATACGCTCAATTCCCGCCGGCTGATCCTTTTACCCTTGTTAGATACGATTGTTAGATGATAACGATTTTAACGTACTGTGTACGTGTTCATGTTTTTTCAGGCGATTCATGATGCCGTTCTTTTTATCTTTTTCTCTTTTTTAACGGTACTACCTCGCGTTCGCGAGGAGCACTATGAATTGTACGTTCGTACGAAGAGTTTGCTTTTTATGTAAGCTAAGAGCGTTGCGCTCAAACAAGTGGTAACGAACCTCAAATTTTGGATTTCTTTAAATAAAGACATCTAATATTAGTCTCGTTACTTAATTCACATTTTTTTTTTTTTTTTTTTTTTTCCAACCAACCATAAAATTTTATTTGAAATGAAAAGAAATACAAACTAAAGAAAACACAAAAAAAAAGAAACAATCAAACAAAACAAAAGAAAATGAGAGAAAACAAATACAAAAAATACAAAAAAATACCAAAAAGGAAATGGAACAAAAATTAAATAATTAATACAATAGTGACAGAGTCAATTACTCGAGCATAGCAATCATTAGTTTTGATTGGCTACGAGAATTGGCTCTGTCAGTATGAAGAAAAAATGATTATTATGATTAATACTCTTTACGGAGTAAAATATAAAGAGTATAATCAAGAAAGAAAAAAAAAAAAAAAAAAAAAAAAAGGTTGGAAAGAGGATGGCTACTAGGCCTTACCTCGCAGGAAGAATTGACGATGAATTTAGATATTGATAGACGAAGGCAGTTCTGAGATAAATTTAAAGATGTGTGGAAAGATGGAAAGGTTTTCGAAAGATAGAAGGTCGATAGATCTGAGAGGAGTAGGGTAATGTAGGTTTATCACTTCGGTGTATAATTTTTGTCTACTGTTTTCTAACTCTGAACATTCGAAAAAGAAATGATTGATATTGCCTTCAGATGGATTGTCAGGATGGAGGGGGCACATTTCTGAGTCGGAAAGATTTATTCGTTTTAAATGAACCGGGAGACGATTGTGCCCGAACCGTAAACGGCTAAGTTTGATTATGAGGGAGCGGGGAGTATCGCTAAAAAGTTTATACCAAGGATGTTTCGGAAGTAGAGGTTGGACGAGTAAATAGTGAGAATTTTGATTATTAAAGGATTTAGAATAGCTTATTGTCCAGTCATCTCTTGTAGAGGATCGAATGAGAGGGAATAATTCCGACATAGGAAGCAGTTTTAATGAAACCGGAGACGAACGGGCTGATTTGGCTAATTCGTCTGCAATTTCATTGTTGATGATACCTGCGTGTCCTGGAACCCAGAGAAAATCAATCTTAATGGTAAAATATGTAGATTTGATGAGATGTATAATTGACAATGCTAAAGAAGAGTTTACGCGAGAAGGAAAGTTAGAGATGGATTGAAGTGCCGAAAGAGAATCAGATATTATGAGGAAATGTCCTGATTGAAAATTTTGTTTTATATAATAAAGGGCTTGGAATATGGCCATCTGTTCAGCATGAAAAATGGATGCGAAAATCGGAAGGGAGAGAGTGCTATGACGCTTGGTTGAGGGGATCCAAAAGGCCATCCCCACCCCTTGATGATTTTTAGAGCCATCAGTAAAAATATGAGTATGAAGAGGAAAGTGTAGTCGTGTGTATGAGTGAAAGAGTTCTTGAGGATCTGCGCTGGAGGATTTAGGAAGTTGATGAATTTCAATGCGATCAAAGATCTGATGAAATGAAAAGGCCGAAAGATGATAGGACGGAATTGGAAGTATAAAGTTCTGTAAACGAAAGATAAGGGCCGCTCTTTTGCACATTAGCGGTAGACGCCATTCTATAAATCTCCAACGGTTGAGAAGGTACGAAATGTTGTTTGTAAGTGTAAAAAGAGAGCTACGCGCGTAAGGGCGGAGTACGGTCTTTATTCATCAAACATCATAAGCGTACTAAAACAATACTGGAAAGAAACATTTCAAATCATACAGCAGCCGCGGTCGTGTCACGTGCGAGTATACAGAGAAGTTAAGTCGTAAAACAATACAATAATATAGCACCCTATAGACTATAATCTTAACACCGCCCCTTGCGATATTATTGAATAAATACTTCAATCAAAAATAAGTCGTTCACAGTCCTAGAGAAATAGAACAAAGACATCTTAATAATAAAAACCCGTGTATCTCATAATAATACTTATAACAACAATAAATTCATTCCCAATTCATATCGCATAAAGTAAGTATACATGTAAGTTATTAATAGATTCCCAAATTAAAACGAAATTCTTCAAATTTAATTCTGCCTAATGGCTTTGTAAAAGTGTCCGCAATATTAATCTTTCCATCTATTTTTATTACTTCGATTTTTCTCTCCTTTACCAAATCATGCACAAAGTGCAACGCTACGTTAATATGTTTTGATCGTTTTGAAAAGTTACCATTCTTGGCTAACATAATACAACTTATATTATCTTCGAAAATCTTAATATTTTCCATTTTAATATCAATTTTTCCTAAATCGGATAAAATATTCTTGACAAAAAGAGTATTTTTCTCAAATCGGATAAAATATTCTTGACAAAAAGAGTCTCTTCCACTCCATCTGCCAGAGCAATATACTCGGCATGGGTGGACGATCGAGTAACAGATTTTTGTTTAATCGAACGCCAAAATATAAAATTTCCATAGACACTTATGCAATAACCTGACGTACTTTTACCATCATTACTGTCGCCTGCCCAATCGGCGTCGACAAAAGTCTGAATAACATCGCATTTGTCATTATTTCCTTTAAAATGTAAGGACATATTTCGAGTATGATAAAGATACACAAGAATACGTAAAGCATGTTTAAAATGCACATCATTACAGCAATTTTGATATCGACTCATGTAATTTACAGAAAATGCAATATCAGGCCTTGTACCCTGAGCAATATATAAAAGAGCCCCGATTAAATTACGATAATTCAAACTTTCATTTTCATCTCCCTTTGATAACTTCAGACCTACTTCCATAGGCGTGCTCTTATTATTCGAAGTTCTGATATTAAATTTTTCAGAAAGTTGGGAGATATATTCCGATTGATTTAATTTCATTTCTTTGTTCGATTCGTCGTACTCTATATTTATTCCAAGATACTTTTTAATCTTTCCCAAGTCTTTTATTTTAAATCTTTCTTCAAATTTCCTCTTTGTGTTTTCCAAAATATCGTTATTTCTCGAACAAATCAAGAGATCGTCAACAAATAAAATACAATAAATCTCCTTTCGAAAGTTTGAGTACAGACACAGATCATGTTCACTTCTTCGAAATCCTAACTGAACAATGAACTCATTAAAATGGTCATACCAATTCCTCGGTGATTCACGTAAACCATATAGAGATTTCTTCAATTTGAAAACTTTTCCAGGTTCCACTTTAATTCCGTCAGGCGCCTCGATATACACTTTACTTTTTACGTCGCTATTTAAAAATGCAGTTTCAACGTCCATATGGTGGATTTTGTACCCGTGTCTAACGGCGTACGATAATAAAATTCTCAACGTAGACATTTTTGCTACGGGAGCGTAAATATCATCATTCAGCTCGACCTGTTCATACCCCCTCGCAACTAATCTTGCCTTGAACAAATTTTCAGATTTCTTCTTATAAATCCATTTGACACTCAAAATATCTTTATCCTCTGGCCTATCGACGAGTTCGAATGTTTTTGTTTCAGTAAGAGAATTGAATTCCTTTAACATGGCCTCTTTCCACTTATTTTTATCGTCTCTTTGCATTGCCTCAGAATAGCTCGTTGGGTCTGTCACACCAGCAAAATTAGCAGTTAAAAATATAGTCGTCATACTTAAGCGGTCTTCTCGTTTTACGCGTTGATTTTCGTTGTTGGTACGTGTTTTTGGTTGAAGTAATAAAATCACTTCCGTTGCCTTCTTCGTCACTACTACTCTCCTCCTCACTGGCATCCCTCATCCGTATACATTCGGTACCCGGTTCTACTATAGTCACGTTTCGCGCTAGCACAACCTTACCATTCACTAATACTCTATACCCTTGATCAAAGTAACCGACTAACTTTCCTCGAATTCCCTTATCGTCGGAGGTCTTTCGTTTTTCATCTGGCACTCTGGCGAACACGTCACTACCATATAATTTCAAGTTTTTTATCGATGGCTTCCTGTTGAATAATATTTCGAATGGAGTTTTGTTCTCAAACGTCGCACTATTTCGCAATCTATTTCCCAAATAACATGCTGCCGTTACAAATTCTGGCCAATACTTTTTCTCTAATTTACTTTCTTTCCTAAGACACCTCACTCTATCCATAGCGGTTCTATTGTATCTCTCGGCCACACCATTCAACTGTTTATTATAAGCAATACATGGCACAATTTTAAATCCTTCTGACCTTGCCATACGATAAATATCCTGATTTATATATTCACGGCCATTATCGCAGCGCAGCTCCAATAGCGGTCCCTGTGCGTAATTCCTCAGTACATTAAAATATTCCTGAAATTTTTCATACACTTCACTCTTCTTCTTTATGCAGAAAACTCGAGCAATTCTAGAGTAATCGTCTATAAATGAAACAAAGTACTTTTCTCCATCCAATCCATCAACATCCATAGTCTTAACATCAGTGTGTACAATTTGACCTGTATATTCTGCTCGTCGCCTAACTGAATCATATTTCAAATTATTCATTTTACTCTCCAAACATATTTCACAAGTCATAAATGCCTTGTCAATAAAATCAGGTAATTCATCCAGATAGTGATCTTTACACATAAGATTTAAATCTTTGAAATTAACGTGCCCAAGGATACGATGAAGTCTCTCTTTTTCAGACATATTTTTCGTCACATAATTTGCCGAGATTATATTGGTTTTATTTGTCACAAATCCCTTAATTGGAAACATTTTATTTTTCATTTTTGAGACATAAATTAAATTATTGTGCTCATTGTATATGTGAGCATTATCCCCCGCAAAATTTACTTGCTTTCCATTCAATAATAAAGTGCTAAGGCTTAATAAATTTCTGCCCATATCAGGAGCATAATAAACATTTTTTATATCAATTTGGCGTACGTTACCGTTATCTTCAAAACTGCATAAAATATTTCCGATTTTTGTAGCCTTAATTTTCGTATCATTTCCCATAGTAATCGTCGTATCATTACGTAAATCTACACTACTATAAAAATACTCATCAGAGTTTACAATGTGCTCGTTACAGGCACAGTCTAGCAACCAATTAATAATTTTTTTCTCTTCAGTACAGTTTTTTGAAATATTATTCTTATTTACCTCAGATGAGTTTACCTCCATATGAAAAGATTCAATATTAACCTTCGAATGATTCGCGTCCACATTACCTGCTGTACTTTCATTTCTCGCCCCAAAATAATTTCGATTACCTCTTTGATAATTGTTACCACGGAAGTAACCTCGTCCTCCTCGAAAATGAAAATTTCCTCGACCACCGTAGTTTCCTCTACTTCGAAAACCGCGTCCTCGACCACGAATATTGTAGGACCCACGTCCTTGACCTGATGACCAGCAGTCCCGTCGCATATGACCTACTTTGCCACAGGTGTAACATACCGGTGCTTCCTTCCTATCTTTCGTATGATTTTCACCATTGATCTTCACTTGTGCTTTGAATGCTTGAGCCAAACTTTCTTCTTTAATTGACTTATGCTCGATTTTACCTTTTGTTGGATCGTTTTCAGCTTGTTCTCGGATTTTTCGACACATCAATTTCTCCCTAATATAGTCCGTCGTCCGCTGTTCCTCCGGTAATAGATCGATCGTCTCAACCAGGTGTCGGCAACTGTCCGGAAGGCAAAACATTAAATATCCCAATTTTCGTCTTCGAGATGTATCTCCTCCAGCTACTTTTAGTTCGTTTATTTTTCTTTCAAACTTCACAAAAAAACTTTCCGGATCCTCACCGTCATTGAACTTCAGGCTTTTCAGTTGGAACTCGATCATCAATTGTTTGCTCTCGGATTTTTTCATGTATAGTTCGTCTAATCGTTCCAGCGCTTTTTTTGGATTTTCACAATCAACGATGTCATCAGTTGGGACAGCCACGCTAAAATAATACATCGCTCGATCGATAGCCCGGTTCCATTCGTCTAGTTGCACATTTTCCGGTTTCGCGTCATTTTCGATAACCGCACGACAATTTTTAAATTTTAATAGGCATAGAAAATTATGCCTCCACAAATCGTACTTAGTTTCTTTCGTAAGTTTGTGCACTACCACTTCATCACCGTTACCCATTTTCAAGTTACGTTAAAACACGTTCTGCTAACATGTAAAAAGAGAGCTACGCGCGTAAGGGCGGAGTACGGTCTTTATTCATCAAACATCATAAGCGTACTAAAACAATACTGGAAAGAAACATTTCAAATCATACAGCAGCCGCGGTCGTGTCACGTGCGAGTATACAGAGAAGTTAAGTCGTAAAACAATACAATAATATAGCACCCTATAGACTATAATCTTAACAGTAAGATTTGAGTCTTGGTAGGTGACACTTCGTACTAGAAATCTATCAGTGAGATAGTTCCGACGAAATTTCAGAGGACTAATACCCGTTTCAGCACAGAGGGCTGGAATGGGCGTGGAATTTACAGCACCTATTATCAGTCGAATACATTTGTTTTGGAAAGATTCTATTTTATTTAAATGAATTTTGCTAGCAGAACCGTAAAGAGAAGAGCCGTAGTCGATCTTAGAACGAATTATAGCGTTGTAAAACAGGGTTAAAATGACTGGATCACCCCCCCATTGGGTGGGAGCTAGCATTTTTAGGAGGTTGATACAGGGACCAATTTTTGAGATTATTAAAAGATCTTTGAGATCTTATACCTATATTCAAGAATATTTCTCGTTGACTCATAGATATACCGCCGTATACCGTGAGGCTATTGTAAATCTAATTGTAAGTGATTGATGAGCATCCAGGAGATTTTCGGTTTAAGCAGCCCAATCGGAACGTTTTGACGAAAATTTAGTAAATATGTCACAAATTAGAATTCTGATGACTCTCAAATTGACACCTTGACAATTAATCCTGACCAATTATAGAAGCTCCAAGAAATACCTTATCAACATTTATGACAGTATTTCGACTAATGCTTGATCATTTGCCAGTATTTTGGCTACTTTGACCAAGAATTGTTTGGTTAAAGTTTGATGACTACAGACGACTATTAGATTGTTTGGCAATGTTTTGAATAGTGTTACAAAAACTTGACGGGTCAATGTCTGACAACCGTTCAACTATCGAGCAATATTTTGGTTAGTTTGACATGAATTTGTCCAGTCATTGCTTGATTACCGATCGACCTATAGAATTTTGGCTATTTTGACAAAGAGTTGTCTGATGGTCATTGTTTGACAATTGTTTGACCCTTTGACTAGAGTTTAAACAGCTCACTTTTGATTCTTTGAACAGAAAATATTTTGGCAGTAAGTAATTCGGAAGAATGTCGAATAATTGAACGCAATATTGACAATATTCATAATTTAGGCAAAATTTGGACTCAATACGGTAGTCTTGATTTCCTTGACTCAAATTTTTGTAGGAATTAGTTCACCAGCTCGGGATCATTCAAGAATACAACAATGAGAATTGTACAAATCAAAAAGCTTAATCTTACATTGAATTCAGGAAGAAACTTAATCTGCAAAAATATTAGGTAGTAAGTTCAAAGGTACGAAATCAGTGATAAAAACAATAATCAAAAATTGCATTCAGATTCTCTTCTATCAAAAATCTATTTGGCATCCTTTCATCAACTTTGCAAAACTTCGAAATTCCATAAAAGTGTTAGCTAGCTCATGTTTCATGATTGAGGCTTCAGATTCAGAAACTACTCTTGGGAATTGTTGAATTAGAGTGATGCTCTTGTGTTTTCTTTTCTATTGAAGAACAGTTACTTGGCTCAAACTTGCAATTACTAATACGTTGCAAGATTATAGCTGAATACGTTAGCCTCATTTTCATATTACAGTCTCGTACAAGTAGTTTGGGGAAATTGGATGCTGTGATGCAGATGTTTTTGGAATCGTGCTCTGTTAATTATAATAAGTAACATAGATTCATTTGGAAAGCGAAAATCATCGTTTAAATGTACCACCTAGCACCATCGATTATCGGATTACAATGATACTTGAAGAAATTTTCGAAAGATAGGTACCGGTAGCTTTTGCATAGACAATCAACCGGTACCTAAGAATTGTTATTCAATGTTGAAGAAAATTCCAGATAGGTAAGTCAAGTCGTTGTTGGTTCATCATCTGCGATCAGCTGCATCACGTAACTCAATTCGATATAGAGGAAAAAATTTAATCTTATGTAGGATGCCCGCCTTAACAGTAGATCGCCTTTCATTTGTCTATCTCAGTTCCTTGAAAAGCTTTGAGATTCTCTTGAGAAAGAATACTTCTATGTTTAAAGTTGAACAACAAAATAGGAAGACTAGGTAATGAGAATTTTTTGCGTCTCCTTCTTTCGAGGCGCCTAGAATTCCTTCCATTATTCAGTTTTAGATGTTTTGCGAATTTCAAAATCTAGAAAATCAATTCGGACCCATCAATTCAAGTTTAGATTTATCATTGATAGGGAAAAATTTGAACTCCTTTGACCACCATAAATGAATATTACTTAGTACACAATCCGAAAACGAAACGGTTTTTATCAATTAGTCATTTCTAATAAGTTACTACTTTCTTCGCCCATGTGTGTTTAACCGCATCAGAACCTGCTGGTTCGTATTCAAGTTTCCTAAATATCCTCTCATCGTTGATCTCCGACAGTTTACTCTAATTTTGAAAATCGGTATCATAAGCGAAGAACTAATCGCTTAGGTATCCGATAACACTACTCAACAATTTAAAATTGATTGAAAAATGCTGGAATGAGAATATGTGATTCTAGAAGTATTTTTAACGAGGAATTGAATGCCGCTTCTAGTTTTTAGGCTTGCTGGAGCCGTTTCTGAGTAATGAATTTGTTTCGTTGCCGCGCGTCGTTGCGGAACGAATCAACGATAGCTGCATCGCAGCTGCGTCGGATACTACTATCGTCGATGGGTTCCGCGATGACGCGCGGCAACAAAACACGTTCATTACTCAGAAACGGTTCCAGCAAGCCTAAAAACTAGAAGCGGCATTCAATTCCTCGTTAAAAATACTTCTAGAATCACATATTCTCATTCCAGCATTTTTCAATCAATTTTAAATTGTTGAGTAGTGAATATGCCAATGAACGAAAACAATACTAGGCATATACGAAGACGGGTCATAGCGTTGGCCAAATCAACGGATCAAAATCATTCAAAATAAGAAATTTTTTAATAAAAGAATGATGAAAAGACTACAATGATACTTAATCTAAAAATTCACACCGTCGTAATCAATAAGATCGCAACAATATATTACAAAAATGAGATCACCGAGAAAAAGTCAGTACATCAAAGGAACGCATATTTCCTTCAGAACTAGTAGTTATTAAAAAAGAAAGAAAGAGGAAAAGAAAAAAGGAACTTTGTACATAAAATATCATGAAACAGCAATTTGTAAGGCAGCGTACGATTTCTGAGATCTACTCATCAATTAAATCAAAGACGAGTTACTACATCTTGAAGGCTGTTTGCATTTCTGAAAATTTTCACTTTTGTCCGACTTCGACATAACAGGAACAACATAAAATTGTCGATTTCGCATTGACTATCACTATTGGTCGTTCATCTAATATCCTACGACCCATTTTCAGAGTTCACAGAGAAGCGCATAATCTCTGAAACCATCTTATCAATAAACTACGAATTTTTATACATCCTGAAGGCTGACTGTATCGCTGAAAACATCGCTTTTGTCCGACTTAGACCGATCAGAAACAACAGAACTGTCGCTGTCGGATTGAATCTCCAAGTCAGCGCCCATTTGTTGGTCTACAAGTTTTCGACCGATCCCGAGCAATTTCAGACTACTTTTCTCGATGTTTGTTATGGCCATACGACGACTCATATTTGGTCCCATTTCATCGGGCTGTTGTTGCACCCTGATTGTCGCGGTTCCAATTTTTAAAGCTCTTAGTACCTAACAAAAATAAGACAATGCTGTATTACGAGAAATTAACTTCGGATCAAAAGCAGTGACTGTTGACAACTTACTTCAGCTTCTAAATCATTGTCGTGGAATAAGCCGCCATTGATATTTTGTTTGGACGATAAATCGGAACTCGAGGATCGTGTTCGCTTTTTGTGTTTGCGTCGACGTTTGCTGCGCGGCCTCTTGTGCACGGTCTCCGTAAACTCCACAGCCTGTACCGAGACCATCGAATCGCACGAATTTCTTCGAGACTCAACCGAAACTCTGAAAAAAATAAATTTTCAAGAGAGACGGGACAATAAGTTTGTTCAAATGTAGATTTTAATTACGGACTTATTCGAATACTTTTACAATCAAAATATTCGTTCCGAACATCGAGAACTTCTACAAAATTTTTACACTTTGGGCTGTTTCAAGGAAGTACATAATATCTTTGTTGGAAGACTATTTCTTAAAAATCATTACTATGCCCCAGTTTCACTCATTTTTGTATTGAGACCGCTTTGTCACTACATTTTAAGAAAAAAAAGTTCTGATCCCTAATTTACTAAATCCTGAAATATTTTTATAAATTCATACCTTCTCACACTATAACTGATCTCCGAGTCGGTGGAATTTTTCCACTCGGAACGAGAATGTGTAGTTGGTACGATGGCTACTCTACGTTTCATGAGTCTAGGAATCATTTTCACCCAACTCGAGTTTTCATTGGAACCGATACTGTTGAGATCAAAATCTAAATCTATAATAAGAAAGAAGACGAATTAGAAGACAGGAATATGATTTCTGTAATTAGATTCTCATTGAATTATTATTTCTCACCGACAGGGTCTTGATGACTCTTGCGAATATCTATCGACATCACTCCATCACTATTATCTCCATCACGTTTTTCGTAGGCTCTCGCGATGAGTTTGTACTTTTTTAATTTCAGATTTTCCTCGATTTCTTTCCTCAATATCCTTTGAAGAAATTATTCAAAGATATATTCTAGGATTTCCCACACAAATGAGATAATGCTGAATGAATCTTACGTTTTCAAGATAAATCGTTTCCACGTGTCTGCAATAGAAGAAGCGGTGAATATCCATCCGCCAACGCTAATACTGAAAATCGATATGGTCCATAATTGTAATTGCACTAACGAGACGTTAGGTTTACTTCGCATACGACAATCGTCAACCGCAACATTTCCCACCACTCCCATTCGACATCTAAAATACATTCTTACCACAGTTATAAACTTTCTGACAGTAATGACGAGGAAATCAAATAATCATCAAGACTTACACAAGGTAACTTCTGAAGCTTTCTTTCCACGAATGATAATGTTTCCACTCGTAGTATTGACAGTATGTTGTTATCAAGATGAAAAGGAGTATGCTCAATAAGAATAAAATAAGTTTATAAATGCTTTCCCTAATTTTCTTTTTCGCGCGTTCCGACATCACTTCACTGCTGGTTCTCTTCAAATGGAATAATTTGAAAATACCTACAAAATATTGAGAATTTCACTCACTTTTACTAGAATGACATTCTTCAAAGATCTTGAATTATACTCACATATTCCTAAGAAGACGCAGGCGACAATCAACAACAGTAATGGACCTACTAAGAATATCAATCGCATATTCTTGTTTGTCACACCGACAAAACATATTCCTAGTAAGCCATCTCCATCAATTTGCTGTAAGGCTGCTGCTAATACCGTCAATACGGAAGGTACCGACCACGAAACAGTATGGTAGTAGGCTGACCATTCATCACGTCGATGTTTTATCTTATCTGTATATTTAACAAGAAATAAATAATTGAATTGAGCTATCGAGCGTCACATTTATTTGACGTAATTATTGTTAATTCAATAAGATATTGTAATTAATCATGGACAAACAACTAACCATTAGCAGATTGGGACCAGACTGAGTACCCTTCATTTTAGCAATCGAACGCTAAAATGAAATGAGTGAATATTCGGTCTTTGGTCCGTCATCAATACCATTTCACATCGCAACCATTATTTTTACTACACACGGAATAGAAATGCATGCAAAAAGCAGTTACAGAAACGTAAGATAAGAGCACCCGAAACCGTAGGTCAAGATATTTCAAACAAAAAACTATACCGAATGTCTGAGAACGAATCAGCCAGGTATAGGCGAATATTTCGCACCACATAACACCTGACACGAGAAAAGAATATACGACCACAAAATTTGTAACACAAGATAAATTCTCTCGACTGCAACAAAATACATAAGCAAAACGAAATAATGAATGCGACTACATTCAAATAACGTATACACAAAAATAATCAGATTCCACCACTAATACCATCAACGACAATACGAGAATCGTTTGCTGGAGGCGAAATAACGAGCAAACAAATAAAAACTAAAATCTACTAACGTCGTGATGACTACTACCAGCAACAATCGCAAATCTTACCTAGGTTCTGAAGTTCTCAGGGTACCATCAGCATGACAAATGGTTCGATCGTTCGAATTGAAAAATTGCCACAGAAATCCGAGCGATACTAGGAAGAAACAAAAGTTCATCCAGAACACCGCTTGTGCAGGGAATTTACTAGCGAAAGGTCGGGTGAGAAGATAAGTCATCTGAAATAGAAAATAAGTTGAGTGTCTAGCAAAAGTATTTATTTTTCAACTGGATGAGTGATTTTGCGGCAGCTGGTTGTGAATGTGTCATTGTTCGTCGTTTAAGTTTCTATATCATTCGTTCATTCTCTAAGATCACTGAGGAAATAATGAACTAAATCTTCCGAACAAGAAACATTAATGTCTGCGACGTAAATTATGATGATACTTCCATGGAACACAATCAGGAATGTGATAATTTGAACCAATTACAGGCCTTACGACCATTCAAGAAAGACACTCTTGAGGTGGGAAATATATTCGAAATTGGTTCTTACCACAGCAAATCCATTACACAGGCACGCAATAGAAAAACTCCATTTTATCGTAGTACGGATATTTTGTCGTTCTTCGTCACTGAAGAACGGATCGTGACACTGCACTCCGCAACCTTCAACACCCTCGTAGAATGAGGTTTCATCAATCGTCTTTACCAGGGGAGCTTTGCACTCGCCGGCAGTATTAAACTTCAGGTCTCGTACATCATTCTACGGAAACGCAAGTTAGTGTTAAAATCGAGAAATGAAAAACGTCGGTCGATCAATATTATTTCATACCGCGCAGGATGATTCGTACGATGCATTGCATCTGAATTCATTCGGCCACCGACCGTCCGTTAGTAGAATGGAGCACGGTGATTGAATTAGTTCGCACATTTCCTACATAGCAAACAGACTTCATAGTTCATCTAGAATAATCGCACAAGAAATCGTATCAGTCGAAGAAATTACCTTCGAAGGCAGATCGACGAGGCCATCTTCGCATTTGGGCATGTACAGCGCGCAGAGAAAGGGTTGAATGACAGACCAGCATCTTGGAATATGCATCAAACCTTTCCACTTCGTTAGTTTCTTCTAAAATTCAAAATTCTTATCTTCAGTTTGTGAACATACAATCCGAACTAGAGTAATCGAATGACCTACCTGTACGTCATCTTGACTTTCGACATCCGCAATGTGAGTAATTGAAGTACTCGTGTATGGAAGTCGTACACCGTAGCACGTGGAATTATTCAATTTTTCGCAAACAGCCGGTTTACGACAGTACTTAGTTGGAGTATCAGTTTCGTTCAGAGAGGCAGCGAAATGAGAAGAGCAAACTGCTGTACACCAAACAGCGATTGAAATTACGATATAAAGATGACGCTTCATTTTAGCAACTAGACAAGAGAAGAAAAACATTGAAAGAATGACACTTGTTCTTTGTTCTACATGATATAAGATGTTCTAAAATAATATTCATCTCTTTATTTGTTTACTAGTAAAGGAATGAGCGCACTCACCGGTAGGCGTTATCTGTATGCAATTTTGATAAAGATTCTTACCTGAGATTTCGATTTCTTTTTCAGGACGAGGTTCGTCAACTTCGAATGACTAATTTCAGCTCCATTTCTAAATAAATTAATTCAACACAAAATCGGAAAATATTTCGAGATTCGATTTCTCTTTTCGTTTGAATAATAGTCGCTACTTCGCTCTCCGTTTACACTGATTAGAAGTGCAGTAAGAGAACTGTGCAGAGATGTACAATACAAACAATAATAACCCTTCGAACACACATGATAACGACCGTCTCGAGCCTGCGTAGCGTAACAATACACGATGACACGAGGCTCGAACCATGGCCGTACTCGAACCGAGATGCGTTCGCGTCGCGACACGACGCGACGGGTGGTCGAAACCAAAGTGAACGCTAAAATGCTTCATGTTTGCACGTCGAATTCTTGCAGTTAGGGTCGAACGGGATCCCGGGTCGAACACATGCGTTTAATATCCCGTTATGAAAAACAATTACCCGAACCTGTACGTAGTCTGTTACGCCTATTACAAGGGAAGTTGAATAGGTTCAACAGTGAATTAGATTCGGGGATGCTTTTAAAGGTCTCCATTGATTCCGTGGACATGCTGTGATGCTTAATGGGCAAAAATAGCTCATTTCAACAGTGTTTCCTCAAAACTTGATCTCTTTTTGTTGTCTCTCTGTGAATGTCTCTCCTGTAAAACTGATACTCTTGCACACAAGAGGCTAAGGTACAGGTCGCATTTTTACGTTAACCGAAAGTCAAGTTATTCTTTCTCCGAACGGATTTCCTAAAATTTAGTAGACGAAACTCGCGTAAATTGTGCACGAGCATTCTAATTTCGCAGTGGGCTACTTGCTCGGTGTAAATAGATTTATAAAGATTGATTATTACAACTCACTTTGGATGAAAAAAATAGTTCGTAATACGTCGATTTTGTTAATATGACTCAAAGTGACACGCTCGTCAGTATTCCTTCTGAAGATTTTGATCTTGAAGAAGTAGGATGGGAGGGAGTGTTTGAAACTTTCGCGTTCAAGATCTCAACGAGAAATGGAATCTTCTTACAGTATCTATGGAAGACGACTCAATGATATTGAGTCGAACTAGGTGTTAGAAGGAAAGATTTTCGGTAGCTAACTGAGATAATGCTTCGTACAAAATTGAGAAACCGGCACCAACAGGAAATCTGTTGAAAAATATTCGAGCGGAGCTCAAAGAATAGGCCTAATCATCCTTTTTAATGTCTTTTAATATTAATTTGCTTGATCTATCCACCAGTTAGAATAAAATAATTTTCGACAGCTGATCGAAGCACAGCACAGTCTATACATCAGAATTAGCACGAACCTCTTTGTGACGTCATCGTCATGTCTAGTGCGCACATGTTTTAGCTTTTGAAGACTCACCGGCGAAGGTGTTCGAGGCATAATTTTTTTGGAGACCTACGCCTCCGGAACGAATATAGAAAATGACCCACCGACTCCGGTTGCCTCCAGTGGTATTCTTCGAGGCGCCTCCTGACCTTCGAAGTGTGTCTCTGGAGGCACTTTCGAGTGCCTCCAGCGCAATTATTGAAACTGGAGAAAATGCCTCCGCTGGCAGTGTCGGAGATGCATCGAGAGACGCCTCCGGAGGCACATGTAAGGTTGATCAGTGTGACCAGATGCAGCAAATTGGCCTATTAGTGTTTACAAATGATACTGCGAAAGTGTATTGAAAACTTTGTTTTCATTTGAACCGAGCAGCGCTAGCACGGCCAAAGCTAGAAATTTTTCTAGGGGGGCGAAGAGAGGGCAAGAATGAACCTAACGCTCTTTTCCTATTGGGAAACACTGAATGAGGCTTCTTCCTTCATGAACCATCAATTATGATTACTAATGTTGGTTCTTTTTCTGTAGTCATTTTTTGCGACAAAGGAAATCAATTTTCGAGAGTTGAGCACATTTTTATCTTTTTTTATAGGGGAGGAGGGGGTCAAGGAAAATTTTAGGAGGTCGTTGACCCATTAGCCCCCTGCTAGCTACGGCCCTGAGCGCTAGCATCGAAGTGGCTGAATGAGGTTTCAAAGAATAGAATACTCTTGGGAAAACAAATTATCACAGATTAAACGTTTTATTTATATCAACAAATTATTCCATTGGAAATAACTTGCCATAAACATTCATGAATCCAAAATAAAATAATACCTTTGAAAAAGTCCTTGGAGGTACCTCAGAGCCTCCAGGTGGAAGCAAGTTACCTCCGGAGGCAAAGTGCTCCAGCTTCAAACATCTTGGTTTGAATCCTCTCTATAGCACTTCGGAGGCACTTTGGAGGTAATTTTAGATACCCCTGAAAGGGTCCTCGGAGGCGTCTAGAACCCCCCAGTGAGCCGTCAAAATTTCAGCTAGCTTTCGCCTCACTAAAGGCGGAGGCAATATGCCTCCAGCCTCCAACACCCTTGGTCACCGGCTCCGCCCGTTATCCTTCATTTTCAAGTTTGATACTCTAGATCAAGTCAAGGATTCCTCGTAAATACTATGGAGGGGAGATCAATTCAGACTTGGACTCGCGGATTTCCAATAGATGGAGGAGTGCTGATGCCGGTAGAGACATTAAAAAGTGAAACGCTAATCCTAAACTTGCAAATATTTCCGATAGCGGATACAGGCACACTAAAGTCGTGAACCAATTTAAAAACCTTCTTATGACGTCATCATTATTCGTTGAATCTGCTGGTGACGTCATTAAGCTTGTACACCATCCGATTAGTTTGTAACATCATCAGCTTTAATTTGCTACTGACGTCATCACCATCTGTGACGTCATCAACATTTTTCTCTTTTTCTCTTTTGAACTAACATATTTCCAAGTGTACTCCTCGATCCGCTTAGTATAGCTTAGTTTAGCACGGGGAGCTACTCGACCTTTCGGACTTCCAATACTGGCCTACTTTAAGGCTAAATGCCTAGTAATCATGCTCTATTTTCGGATAGGAAATTTCAAACTCGGACCTACAGATTTCTGGATTAAGTCGCGAGGACAAAGCTTAGCGATCTGGTATATTGTCTGCTGAGCCTAATATAGTGTCTAATATTGGTATACGGAGTAGCTTAGCATAAGCCTCATTGAAAACTAATACAGCGTAATATACTGTATGCTAAAACTTAGAAACTCGAACTCTGCCTCGCAGATTTCTGGATTGGGTCGAGAATCGAGATTTCAACCTTTCCTCTTTCTTCCTTATCATCTTCCGAGTGCAGTCAGCTGACCTGCCTCGGGAACTCGACTTTTGTTTCGATTCTGTGGAAACACAGCACCGCCAGATTTGTTAAGATTTTACAATCTTACATACTTATGTTAGGCATTAGCTTATTATAATACTAGTTAATTGTGATAGTGATGTACTTTTTTTAGGTCCCCCTCCAATATAGCTTGGTGGTCGGATAGATATATAGCCATAGCCACTTTAAGTAACTAGATATGCAATGCTTCAAACATCACTCCTTCATTGAGACAGATAATCAGCTCTTCAAACACCATAAGTTTCAGAAGGAAATTCTAAAATTCCCCATGAAACAGGTTCCGCCTGTCCTCGTTTAATTCTGTTGAAGAACCCGTGAATTTTGTTAATAAGACTAACACATCCTTACTATTCTTCTGCCTCTCCTCCCATTGATTTATTCTTGATCACCTCCAATTCCCTCATATCACCTAATGCTATCTCTTGCTGTTTTTTTTTTTTTTTTTTTCATATTCTCATAGACTGCACTCACGCTCACTTCTCACCACCTTCTATACGAACTCCATACCATTATTCTTCATCTGGAAACTCAGCCACAAGGGCATCTTAGTAAACCAATAAAATCGACAATAAAGCTAAACAAGCATTCGATCACCTGAACCCTTCTTTCTTTCCTTTACGCTTCAAACTTTACAAACTTATTAATGAATACTTACACCACCCGAGTCTGCTTTACTCATTATCAAACCTCAAATTTCACTCAAACAAGCTAGCCCAAATTAAAAAATTAGTATTCCAATTCTCTGAGATTATGCACTTGCTCGCAGAGTAGGAATAAGAAGCTCTCATGTATTTTAGAGTTTTTCGAAAATTGTTCGATAATGTGCTACAAGTATTCCAATTTTTGCCGTGATAAGCAATGAATAGTGGTCTGCCGATGATTCACAGAACCTGTCAGGTAAGAATTATGGTGTGTTAGAATAGAAGTTGTGCACTTTCTTTTGTCTTGTACTTATTACTCAAATTTGTGAATAACAGAATTCATGAACCAATCTTAAGTGTATTGTATCAAGAACTGTATGCGAAGATGAATCGCCTTGCCAATCGATAAATTATTGACCGCGTGCAGTAAAGGGGCTGGTGCACTTCAAGTGATCAAATTTTCTTCAAGAACTAAAATAAGGATTTAGTTCAGCGCGTCTGGAAAACTCCGTCAGTAGTTTTGATTATTCACTGTGAGTATCTAGCCATGATTTTGGGGAGGCAATGTTGAGGTATTTTCATAATGGGGATATGACACGGGTTAACTGGTTGGGAGTTCCTCGTCATTTCTTAAACAAATAAATTTATTGCTTTTACTAGTAGAGCGGCGTTCAATTTAGCTTTTTTGCGAGGAGTCTAATACATTATTTTATGGGGAACGTCTAAAGGTTTCTAGGTTCCTAAATTAAATCATAAACTTCATCCAAAACTTTTTCAACGTTACGGATATTTTCCCATCGAACGAGATCCACAGCTGAGATTACTGAGCATCCTTCGGAGAAAGGGAGGCCTGCGCACTATAGTTCGCTGTAGCTTTTCTTTGAGACGCCATGATGATGCATCATCACATTTTGGTGGATCCGGCTTATGTAAAGTATAGAGCTCTTCGAGTCTTATGCCGCTAACGTATTCTCGTCCAATCCACTTCATGTTGCCATTTGCAGAAACATCAAATAAGCATTTTACAACCTCCATTTGAATTTTAGTACAGTTGGCTGAATCCAACATCACATCTGTCACTTTGATAAAAGATGTCTTGTAATCATCCGGTGTTGCTTCTGTGATAGGCAGCGATTTACAAAATGGTTTCTTTCTTCCGTTCCATTTGATTGTACCCTTTCCTTGATAAAAATTGTAGAAAAGTATTATCAAAATTTGTTTAGCGTGCTCACATACTCGGAGGTACTTCGGGGTAAATAATTTTTTCTAATTAAGGACATGTGTAGAAAACAGATCACAAGGATGTGAGGTTTTCGAGGTGAGTCGATGGTTTCTTTATTTGGATTTATTTTTGGGTTGAGGTCAATCAGTGGCGCTTTTTCTTTTGTATCTCATAATTTTTACATACTTCAGGGACTTGTAAACATTTTGATCTTCGAGCTGTGTGATCTAGACTAAGAAGTCAAACCTCTACGGTCGTAGTCGGGGTCAAAAATTATGAACTTGCGGTAGAGGGAAGCGTTTTGATGCTGTGCCAGCAGAATGATAGAAAAAACTGTGTCCCTGAAATGGGTTCACAAGCTACCAATACTGCTGCCTTATCCAAAACACCTTTGGGGCATCGGGGCACAGCAGCAAGGCTAGAAAAATGATGTTGAGGTGACAGCAAGCGGAATACACAATGATGTAGTTGACAAAGGCGCCGACCTCGCGTGAAGAGAGGTATTACTAATTCTATACCCCCCTCCTCCTCCCGAAAATTCCAGATGTGAACATTGATTTTATATATTCTTATATGAATTAAATTTGCAGAGGTCGCTACATCTTTGGCGTAGGAGAGAGGCTGTCAGAGAACTCCAGTATTCTGTATTTAGAATAACATTTATGCTTTTCATTGATGATAAACGGATGAAAAAGTACAAATAATTGATGCTCCTACTTCAACAATTTTTTAAAATACATGAAGTCATATATTACTCGTACTTTTATAATGCTCCGCAAGTTCTATTTCAGCCTCGCGAGAAACGCCTGCTTCTAGGCTTGATCCAAATAAAATGCTAAGTCCGATCAATGATTTCAACAAGCGAGGATTCATCGTGGAGTGCCCTGAAATTGTAATGTAGGTATTCGATGATATTGGAACGAATATAATGAAAGATTATTTTTAATTGAAAACCTGAAGAAAACGTAGAACTGAATTTTTGCACCGAATTGTTATTCGTGCATTTGTGTTATTTAGCTTCGAAGAGCGTATAGTCAATAGGTATTATTGGATTGAAAAAATAAATGAAGTCATAAAATATGGTTTGTCTGTCGTTCAAAATATTTGTCAAGACTTGTAGTACAATTGTACGCTAGTTTGCATAAGAAAAAAAAATTGTCATTTTCTTTGATTTATCTGAAAAAAAAAAATAATAATAATAATAATAATAAATATAGAGTCTAAAAATCACCTGATAAAGGTGTGCGTATCACAATATTCTTGTTGCCAAATTAAAGATCGCACATTTTCTCAAACAAACTCGATAAATTTTCAATGAAATTATAGCCCTATAAACGATGAAGTCACCGTTGTTGTGACTGCACAGTCTATTACAATAAAGAAACATTGAAGTTAGAGAGAAGGGGAATAGGAACGGAAAACCAACTGCAAAGATGCACAGAAGGTTTCAAGGTTTTTGAATCATACCAATATACGATATCAGAAACTTTGTCAACTGTAGAAGTCGATTTCTCTTTTATCCTCTTCTACGTCCTTAAAAAATTAGCATGTAATTTGTTAGAGGAAAAACTCGGTAAAGGATTATAATTTCAGATCTTTAATCCATCCTGGACCCCTGCTCTTCCGAACTTCTCATTGAATCAGTCACATCGGGGTTCAATTTGTTCGTTGTCCTCATCTGGATTTCACGTTCCATCGGCCTCTCGTCTACCTTGCCACTTAGAACGATGGGACCTCAAAAGTCATCAGCTGCTGTCCCTCTTTAGCAACTTTTCTCCATCACTATTATCGCTTTCTCGTCTTGGGCTGGCATAATCGGAACATTTGAAGGTGGACCTCTACTCTGGAAGACTCATCATAGGAGTTTCCCCTTGCCGACACTCTTCCTCTATGGACATGTTTCATGTCTTTACTCTGCCCTGACCCCTAATTTGAAATTTTCCGGGTGCCCCCCCCCCCTTCACCCCTCGATTCTTTGTGGGTGATTCAAAAATTTGCGAATTTACCCCGCGAATTCACCTTGCCCAGTTTATATACCAGCTTTATACTAACTTTATATTAAATTTATACTAGCTTTATACAAGGATTTCACCAGTCTTAAACTGGGCTTATAATAGGGTGTCCGGGGGGCGTAGGTTAATCATCAAAAATACAGTATACTGTATAAATGAATTTATACTAGCAGGCTTAGGTATCCTATGAGAATAATTGAGTATTTGAAGACCCCCTTCCTCTTCCTACTCTAGTATACTGTATAAAAGGAGCTAGTCAGTTTAAACTAACTGTATACTTGCCCACAAAAACTATTAGCTTTAAATATTCTAAGCTGGACTTATACTAGAGCAATGAGTGAGCTACCCAAAAGCTATTAGCTTGAAATATCCTGAGATAGACTTATACTAGATTTTTGAGAAAGAAAAAGACATGAAACATGATCTTTATTTATTTGGGTACACCAGAACATGTTCATTCTCACCTCATTTGCTCCAACCGAGAACTCTATTTGCAAATTTGGAGTTTAGTAGGAGCGCTAGTGGTGTTAACCAGAATACACTAAAACGTAAGCTTGTTTTTTGTTTAACGGGGAACCCGCTATCCATTTTGTTTGGAGGATTACGTCCACTGAAAACATCCGCGTCCGAAAGTTTCTGTGAACTGCGTGACGTGACATAACAAGACATGACGTGTGACGCTTTATGACATCATCAATGACCTTGACCTACTTTAGGGACTTGGAAAAAGAGGTTGCGAGTTCCCCACTCCCATTGCAAACCTGCAATGGCCTCTACATTTTTTTACTATATAAGAGGTTGTACTTGTAAAATACACGCGAATGCTCTGAACATTTTTTCATACAGAAAGATGTGGAAAATGATAGGCGCTGATCTCCAAACCAAAACAGGCTCCAATAACGCAGATAGACCATATTTTCCGAGCGAAGCTAGAAAAAAAATTTCAGACAATGACATATCCTCCCCACTTCCAAAATGTGTGGCTAAATACTCGCCTAGAGTGAAAGTTTTAGCACTTATATTAATTAATTATCTTTTAGGTGAGTTCAGCTTAAGATTTAATGCAGAAATTTTCTCGTCATCTTTACCTTTTTGACCAAATTGCTGTTTTGTCGCCAGAGGACAGACGTTTTGCACAAATTCTCAAATCCACCCAACCAATTCTCCCTTCTTCTGACCAATAGTTCCTCTGTAATCTGTGCGAAATCTCTTCACAATTTCATCTGCCTCATCTTACTCTGATAAACCCACTTCCTCTCATCTTTCGATTTCCTTTTCTTTGACTTCCTCTCAAGTTCTATTTGTAACTCATTGCTCGTAATGGATCGAAAATTTCACCAAATTTCTTCTTGTTGAACAATGTTGCAGATGAACAGCAGACATTCAGAGGTGAGGAGAACGGTCCAAGTGCTCGGGCGCTCTTCCACTGTACAAGAGGCACTGCAATTATGTTGTTTGTAATTATTATAGAGTTCCTTTGAGGCCAAATTTACGAGATGGGAAAAACATCTTTAACGACCTCCTCATTAATGCGTCGGTTAAGAGGGTGAAAACGTATGGAATGAATGAAAAACCGTGCTGATGACTATTTCAATGTTTTTTGTCTAGAAAAAACTCTGATATTTGCTCTCATACATTTGTGGAGTTCTCGCAATGCAGGCCCTTTTTTCTAGAGCAGTGGTTTCCAACCGGATATTCAAGGACCATCGGTGGTCCGCGAGAGGGTTGTGAGTCGTCCGCGACGTCATACAATATAAAATCCCTCATCTTGTGCTTATCCAGTACTGAACTATAAGGAAGGGGTCCGCGGAACATCTCATTTTTGCCAAAGTGGTTTGCCAACTCAAAAAGGTTGGAGACCACTGTTCTGGAGGGAAGGGGAAAGAAGGCTGCACTGAAAGCAGTTCCTTGGCAGAAGAAGCTATTTGAAAAAGATGGTTCCATCGCCCCCCAATATTCCCAGTTCCATCTTTTCCCCGCGAAGAGTTTAGGCGATCACTGAAATGACTGAACGGACATAAAAATTCTCACTCAATTTCTGAACACTTAGGTATTTTTATTCGTTATCTAAAATACTAATTTTAAAATCTATCCTATTGACGGATAAGGAATGAAAAAATTTGAGTAAGCTTTTCGGCCATGACTAGAAAATACTGTTTTATGTAATCCTGACTATTGCGATGCTTTCAATAAGCAGCAATCGTCTTCAGCTGTCTAACTAGGAAGAAGAAACCAAGTGCATGTAAGACAATAGCATAGGCAATGAGTCCGAGGTAATCGATGTAGATGTCGTCCCGGTTAAACCCATATGATGCGAGCACCTCGTCACCATCCGTATAACACAGGCTCGGATCTTCTCTTTCGCAATCTGTGAACCAGATCCCGTAAATTATTACTTAAAATAAGTTTTACTCAATTCAATCGAGGCAGTCTGCAATACTCACAGATGTGGTCGTGTTTAATCCATTCATTCACGGAAAGTGCTTCGTAGGTGTAATAAGATAGTGAGAGATACTTCATCCACACGATGTAAGATGGTAAAGACCTACAGAAAGATAATGTTGTATTATCATTAGTAACAGATTCGATGATTCGATGTTAACCTCGGTACATCAAAGGGATCGCCAAAGCTATTCAATGATTCATTGACTCTGTGATCGGATTTATGTAGTTGAAGTCCTAGGTTGGAAATTTTTCCAAAGGGTGAGCTCATTTGGAGTTCAAGGTATGCACGGCCACCGCATGACAGCGTGGGACGCGAATCCCGAAATTAGAGGGATAGAAAAAACGATATGTCAATTTAGGCCGGTATGATCTTGAGGACGTACACCCTTGGTCTACTTCCTTCATTCGCAAGTCCAGAATTTGCGTTTGACGTAGTCGTGTAACGGTCCTACACCCTTAGATCCCGAATGAGTTTGACCCATGTCACATGTTTGTAAAAATTTCGACCGAAGGAACTCTGTTCACATACATATGAGGCTCAGTCATTGAAAAAGGGGAAGGAATGGGAGCGGGGACAAGATTTTAACCTTCTAGATCCTTCCCCTAGAGTCAGAGCCAGCATGAGATGTTAAGTATGGTCCACTTCTTTTGCATCTTGTAAAAATTGTCGACAGAGGATGTATGGCGGGATTTTGGGAAAAATATCCGCCGTCCATTTGGCAGAAAGAAGACTTTGACCTATTCTAGGGACTTTGTAAAATTATCGGCAAGAAGACAAGCTTATTTTTTCGCAAAATTTCGATCCCTCGAATAGGTCGGTTAACTTGCCATCTCTCTGCTCTCCTGAATCAAAAATTTTTCAATGTCTTTTTTCTCTGCATAGTTCGTGACCTCAAGGCGACGGCAAATGCGTTAATTTTCCTCTAGTCTAGTTTATGCAATCGATTCAGTCATCGATACTTGCTTACAGAATTCTAGAGCTCTCGGGTGGGACTTTCTCTTCTCTCCCTTCGGGTAATTGAACTTTTAACGGGCCAGTTGTTCGATCGTGTGATGTGGACGACTCAAGCTTGTGACTCATTTTGAGGTACCTTATTCGATTTTATATAAAAGAAAATTGATAATTGAATACCTTACTACTCTTTTTCAGATATTGTGTTCAGCTTACCTGAGTCGGATAAAGAGGCCAGCAAATACATTACTGATCAATTCGAATGGTACTGAAAAAAGTGAAGCTGTGGTTATTGATTCAAAAGCAGTTGAAAGAAAGAAACCTATAAAAAAATATAGGAATTAATTTTTATATTGACATCATTACTGGTATTTCTTATTTAAAAAGAATTGTACCGTAGGCACACGAAGTGAGGGCCAGAGCAAGAACGGGTCTAACTGAGGTAACATAATCTAAAAGTTTCTCATGCAGGCCAGTAAGCTGAAACGTATAATTCGCCAAGATCAACGCTTCGAAGACAGCTTTTGTGGACTGAAATCAAGAGTGAAAATAAAATTAATTGTTTCAATGTACCACCAGATACGTCTGGTCATCAACGTACCAAAAGAACAGCGTGTGTTAGATAAAATGGGAACGGCGAGTACAGATGATCACTCGATTCTTGAACAAAAACTGGAATTTGTTCTGGAATGACATTAATCACTCCATACATGGAAGCGTAAAGCAATTCTGTCTGAAGTACATTTAACAGTCCTTGCAAATTCTGTATTCCTGTCTGATTAATCTTAATGACTCCAAAGGGCAGGCTTAGACAAGAAAAAACAAACTGAAAAAGAACAACAAAAAATCATGAAGTGACCTCTTTTGTGCTGCTTATATTCTCACACAAAAAAGTTTGCCTACAACATATATGAGGAAACGTAGCGCCCACGTTTTCCATGATCGGCTCAACAGCACTGAAGCTCTCCAAAGTAGCCAGCGAAATTGGGTACAAAATGGTGGCTTTCGATGATTTCTACGACATATTTTGAAAAACCGAATTTTTGTAAAATTAAGTGGAGAAAGCTTTTTTTGGTCTACATGATTAAGGAGTTTTACAGAGGGCAAGTACCTCTGATGAGTAAAGCTGTTCTTTGACCCGTCACCTCGCTCACCCTTTTTAATCGTCGAAATCTACTAGGGACCTCTCTTTTTTTTCGATAATATTACTCAGTTCTCCCAGAAACATGAAGCAATATGAAGACTAAGAGTTTCAAGTTCTAATGACGTCTAGAAAAGTGAATGCAAAAGTCTTGTTTAATACTTACAATTCAGAATGAATCAAATCTGGAGGTAAATTCTACAAATTATAAAAATATTATTTTATCAGTAAAACTGTTTACGCTCAAAGGAGCAAAAATAGAGTTGTAAAGAAATTCTACCAGACTTGAATCATTCATCATCACCAATGAATATGTTTCAAGATTTTTGTAGGCTCCGGACTGATGGAACTCGATCACCAATTTTTCTGCTTTCATTTTGTCCATAGTGGCCTCTTTAAATACCGCTGGTCTTATGGTTGCTTGCGAGACAATAAATTCACACAGGTTGTAGTTTCCTGGACATTTTAGTCCTAACCTGAAATAGACCCAAGTCTTAGCTCAATTAAAGAGCTCAATGATTCATACAAAGAAATTAATATTGATGAATTTCCTTCATGCGACCTCCCAATGAGAAAAGACTCTTCGGGAATTTTTTTCTTTCAGGAGAAGCAATTTCCTGGAAAAGAGAGAAGCTAACCAGATACTTGCTTCATCTCAGAAGTGAAATATCTGGCGGACTGAGCGCATTTATCTCTCCCTTCCTTGAAAGTCTTGGGCTATGTACTTCGATACAATATCTGTTTTATAAATTCTATTACACCGATCGATTTTACCGATGACATCGACTTTCCATTCGTCTATCTCGATCGCGAGATGACGTCCCAGTGAGATTCCCGTTTACCAGGATTTCTTAGCTTAGTGTGAACCTATATAATTTTGCATGTTGGACTGACTAGCTGACTTCGGCTTAACAGCCTGATATAGACCTATGACGTCATACCACGCTCTACTTTATCTCTTTTCGACCTAGACTCGTGTTGTTTTGGCTCGGTCGAGCGGCTGGTTATTTTGGAGATACCTACCTCAATTCAACTTTGTAGGGTAGAGTACATCAAGCTCTCAGAAGGGATAGGATGAGCTAGTAAGACTAATATTAGGTAATTATAAAGCCCTTATTGTGTTGTATGGTTGGCAAATAATGAAAGCCGATGATGCAAGTATCGAAGAGGCAAAGAATGAAATTTTCATATCGCGAAAGTCGGTCAAGGTCAAAGATGACGTCATCACGAGACAAAAAACCGTGGCGGTCCCCGTCTCATGAGTATCACTATCTTGTAAGATGGTCATATCATATTAGGCTACACCTAATACTATTCGTTTTTCACAAAATTTCTCACCTTGCAAAATGATTTTGAATTTCGGCTACCGATCCGTGATAAGCCAACGATCCGTTCGATATGAGCAGCGAGACATCGTCAAACATCTCAAATACACCAGACGCTGGCTGATGAATAGCGCAGATAATTATCTTGCCTTGATTAGCGATACTCCGTAGTAGCTTCACCACCATTATTGCATTATAACTGTCCAATCCAGTGGTTGGTTCGTCGCAAAATAAAATTTTCGGCTCTGTGAGCAACTGTAAGAGTAAAACAAGATAGTATAAGTCCAGTATCTATATCGATGGACCGAATTGTGAAATTCTTGGGCAATTTCCTGGTTGATAAGATTTTACCCAAAACATCAAGGTGAAGCGCAAACTCAACCCTTGTCACTTGGAAATCCAAAATTTAGGATCTTTGCATTGAAAGTTATTGCTTCTTTACGTGGTTAGAACTACAGCATGGGAAGTATGCTCGTCATCGAACGAAACTGTACTTGAGAAACAACTGATCTTTAAAATACACTCACTTGTACAGCCAATGCTAATCGTTTTATCTGGCCGCCAGATAATTCGCTTAGTTTTACATGCATTCGATGGGATAGTACGAGGTTCTCTACCACTTTCGTTACATTCTTATTTACTGAGTCCTTACACATTTTGTGCCCCAGTTTCAAATGAGCCTGAAAAAAAGGAAAGTTATAGGATCGTTGTGAACATTTCAGTTGATTACAGTTCTCATCATGGAACGATGCCAGAACGTGCAACTTGGAGAAATGCATACCAGAAATTGCAACTCCTCGGTTCAAATTTTGCCGAGTGTCGCACTTGAACATCCCCCTCCCCCTCGTGGAGCCCCGGAGATTTTTTTATGACTGTTTTTGGGCTACAAGAACGAATGAATGAAAGGGTCTTTCATCATTCCTGGTGAAAGTTTTAAATTATAGTAATGGCCTCCAGCCTCCTCGAGTGAGTAATTCAAGTACCGATATTCGCGGATGATTTATCCACTTTTTGAGAGGGTAACTTCATGCAATCTGTATAGGAAAAATCGAGCGGACGTTTCCAAGAGTGGAAATGCAATGGTGGGAGGTAGGTACCCATTACTTCAATACAGTCTTACCATAAACTGTAAATGTTCTTCTACTGTTAATTCATCAATTAACAAATTCTTTTGGCAAACAAAACCGGATAAGTAAGATATTTGCTCAGTCGTAATTTGTTGACCATTTATCAGAATTTCACCGTCTGTATTACCTGAAATTTATAATTTGATGAGTACGATATTTTGATAATCGGGTTGTGAATAAAAGTGGCGCTGTGGCTTTGTTGACTATCATTCAAGTTTTCTTCGGGTTTTAATTACCCGCTGACTTCAACGTGGTGGCTTGCTTAAGGACTACATCGATATTGACTTGATGCTGAGGGTTTAAAAATTTTGACTAAAAAGTTGCTTTGTGAGTAATTTGTCGAGAGCGGGACCATATTTCTTGGGGATTAGAATGCTGTACGATTTTTATATTTTATCATAATCATCAACTCCCTCTTCCCTCTGACCGACTTATGGCGGCTCTGCATTTGAAAGAAATGGTGTAGAGGTATTAGGTACAGTTGAATACTCAATATTAAAAATTACTGAAATTTTACTTCGTGACGCTTTCTTAAGCGGTCTTAAACCACCCAACTTCCAAACTGTCCCAACTAACACAGCTCAAATCAAATTTGTGAGCTATTCAAAGATCTTTTCGCCAATGGTGCAATAGCCGGAACCTGGGTGGCAATCTTTTAAACTTTAGAAGATCATTGAAACAATTTAGCATGAAATTTTTTTGATACCCCTTTTTTGCCACATGTAGCTCACATGTCAAATAGTTTTCTGATGAGCATTTATCCATCTCCAATTTATTTTGAGAATGATAGCTACCAAAATGTCCACGCAGCCTGATAAATACGTCTCTGTCGGCTCACCTTTGTATCTTCCGCCTAAAACAGCCAATAAAGTTGTTTTTCCGCCACCACTAGAAAAATAGAAAATTTCATATCTGAGTAATCAGTGTATAGTGAGTACATATTCGTAATTATGTACTATTGTTTTGACGTCAAATTTCTGACCTGCGAAAAATTTAAGCGTAAGTCGTTAACTAATCGCGAGATTAAGTAGATTAGAATATTAATTTGAAGTCGGTGTGTTTATTTGTTTATTTATCTCATCTTAGAACTAGCTGCTCGGAGTTGCCTGATAAACAGGGAACCTATTTTATGTGAGTCGTGAGCGTGCAGGGTTAACCTTGTTAATTTTGTTTAATAAAACTTGAACTTTTTTCCCCAGCACCCTTTGAAATTTTTTCAAGTCTACTTTCCATCGATTTTTTTCAAGCCCCATTTCCTATCAGACGGTCTTGTTTTCTGAGTTCCCGCATTTTCCTTCGATTTAACCCCCCCCCCCCTCCTCCTTCTCCTCCTCCTCCCATTTCGCAGTTTATTTCGTTCTCTGCAGTCTGCTTGCGGTGTCTGTTTCTCGAGGCGCGCAGCCAATCTTGGAAGACTTTTCGATTACGTCGGAATTTTTTCAAGTTTCCCTCATGATGTACGTTTAGCTACAGGTGTCTAAAAGAATTCGACCTTTTCGCCCTTCTAAGAAACCATCATCCCTTCGGTATGGAGCTCAATAATTGTAATTTTTCTAGTTACTTCAGTAAGTCAAAGCCTCCGTCCCTTTTGGAAGTATGTACGATCTTTCCTTCCTTCAAGTTTATAGTTTTAAATTCTGAATTCTTCCGAGTCGCCCTCCTGGTAAAAATATTTCGAAGGTACGGTAAGTGGTCAGAGCCTGGTTAGACTCCCGCCCTGGTAACCTTGATTTGTCGAAAGAACGGTGGGTGTTGCTTCAATGTATACCAGTCAGTTTCTGTTCTAATATGCCAGATATCTTACTACAAGTAATTCCTCTGCATTTAGAGTTAGCCAGAGTCCACTAAGAGGTAGCGAGTTGTCATAACTCGAAGTCCAACAACAAGAGTCAGAATTAAACTTTCTTTAGTAATCATAACAAAAGATATCCAAAATAGCAATGACAAAAAATGCCTACTACAACTTAGAGAGAGTCCTGAAGGTAAAAATATAGCTATAGAACTCAGACTGCGGATAGTGGGTTGCAATACTGGAGGGCAAAAGGAGACACCTCGGGAACATAATCAAGAACGACGAAATAGTCAATGGTAAAACAACGGGGAAACCACCGCGAGGAAGAAGACTCTACAGTTTGCGAAGTGGAATAAAACTTGTATTCTGAATATATCGAAGGCAACCTCTAATTGTATGAAGAAGTCTACAAACACATACATACATGCTCTAGTTCCAAATTTCCCAACGGTATGCGTCAAGACGCGGTTGTAACGACTTGAAGGGAATATCAAACAGCGTCTATAGTCACAAATTTTCTATCCATTGAATATGCGCTTCGTTCCTCAAACACATGTGTAGGTAGGCCGTTTATCGGCTTGACTGTGTGAACTGGTCTCGTATAGAGTAGGTACCTACGAGCAGGCTTTAGGATTTGGAGGCCAGCGCATAAGCGCAAAAAGTTATGTGCAACCTCAAGCCTGCCTATAAACGTAGCTACTTTTGTCCCGATGAGCAACGACAATTCATATTTAAGGCCGCTCTGACCAACGCAACAGTATTAGAATGGACTTTTCCTCCTGTCGCACATATAGCTCGAAGGTGAATTATTTTTCCTACATATACTTCAGATGCATGTAAAAGTAAGTCAAAAGTCGAAAATTTCCAATCTGCTGAAGTAGGAAAAATATCTATTTGGAGAGACTGCGAACGGTAGTCAAAAAGCACCAATTTGACTCGTCTAGTCAGACACAACCGTAGGCCTAATTGTTATTTCCCCATTTGTCGAATAGCAAACGAATTCGATAAGTCGATCATCTTGGTAATTTTTTTTTTTTTTTATTAGCTTTGTCTTTGTTATTTCCGCGTGCTTTATCTGATTTACAAACTTTACGTGTAATTTATTCTTACCTCGGACTGATAACAGCCATGAGGCTTCCGCTTTTCGCCATTCCACAGACTGAAACATTGATATAAATAACAACATGAAAGTTAAATCAAAGGTATGAAGATTTTTTCAATTCTTGTTGCACCATATTACCCTCATTCTATGTCATCGAAAAAAACATTAGGTAATTACATGCAAGTTGGGTACTCTACGATTTTTTACAGAAGTAGTGAGAAGATAACGTTCAAAAAATAGGTAACACTTTTCTCTGCCTTCTTTATCTATTTTCATTCAGTCCATTTAGATTTATCAGTGATCGAGTAATGACAATATGAAAATGGTTTTCAAAGCGTTATTTTCGGAGTAGGATTAGGTATCGATCAAAAATTAGATCATTACACTTATTTTACCAGCATTTAGGATGCATATTGCATTTCACTCAGCCTGCAGGTGTTGAAGGAAAAAATCTCTACATAACCTTCAAGTTCGGCGAAAAAAACTCACCATTGTTCAGTAATCTCTTCCTCTGAGATTTCTCATTTTGAGTCACATTGGTCCAGGCTGTAATGTTCCTCCAAGATAATATGAATGAGTGAGGATCGCTCATTTTCATTGCGATACAAAGCGTATAAATTCTTATCAGACCATTACCGGTACTAAGAAATTAGGTAATGTTGCAAAACTTACGACCGCAAATCCTATCCCATAAGTGAATGAAAAGTTATCAAGCGTGAACCAAAATGTGAAAAAAAGTTCTTTAACTCAGTGTTATCACTCAGTTGCTTCACACCCGAAACAAACGAGTTGATGTTTAAATTGAATAAATCTACTCATACCGCTATTGGTACGTCTACATTTCAAATGAAAAAACTTTCACATGCTGTGAAGAACTTTTGAAGAGCGTCCGTATATCTGATAATAATATGTTTATGCATAATGCAAACAGATTTCCCGGCTAGATTGGTCTGTTTACATTTGATATCGATTAGGCCTATAATAATTGCTGAAGAATCAAAGAAAGTGAATCAACGTACTAATAGGCCTACCTAATGGGAAGCTTTATACCTCTATGTATATATCATAAATAGCCTAAATAAGATGTTCAAAAACTTGATAAGGTACCTACGTAATAAATAATCTGATGATCGCATGGGATTTCCGTATCAGTCTTCAGCAAGTTCTTGAACAGATTTTCTCTTTGCACATGTTTCGTTATCCTCGATGGTATGATCAGGATGATATAAATTTTAATAGGTACTTATCAAACCGATTATGGAGAGCATTATGGAATATACCTTGTTTTTCGTATCAATATTAATGGTTACTATGAACAGGTGATAGAACAATAAAAAAAAAGAAAGAGAGAAAAAAAAATCAATGAACCATAGAAAACATTACCTATTTATTTGAAGCTCGATCAAATTACGGTTTTGGGTTTTCATAACTTTTTTTTTCTTGAATTCTAAACGTTTGGAACTTTGATGAAATACGTAGGTAACAGGCCTGAATTGTCTGATTTTTTTTCTTTTTAATTAATAATCCAATCACATTATTTGAATCACAGAAAAACAAAAAATTGCAGTAACATCACCTAAACGTTATTGAGTTCCTAAAAAATTTTGTCTAGGTTGGATATTTTGTGATTCTCGAACGTATGATCAGCACATTAATATATTTTAAGGTGTGCATCTAATTTTACTCTTATCATCATAGTTGAAGAAGTCAAATTGATTCGAAATTAAAGAATTAATTTAATATTCATCATATTTTATTAACAAGCTTCTCAAAAAAAAAATAATAATTAAATGAAATATTCATTATTTTACGTAATTGCGTTGTAAACTTGTAAACGAACTTGACCAATAAAATATTATATTTTTTATTATTATTTCAGTTTCTCAAAAGAGCTATCAGCTTCTAGATCGTTTTACCAAGTACATATTTAAAGCTCCTGAATTTTAATTTACACTTTCGGGTTTTTAAACCTGAAGAAAAACGAAGACGTTCGAAACGCTTTGTTTTTTTACTTTTATACTTATCTGCTCATAAACCTTGCCCCTCCATCATACCCTCACTGTTTCGGAGATTCCTCTATAGAGCATTTCTTTTCATGGCCTACATTTCAAATAATAGTCGATTTAATTTCAAAATACCTTCTACCATCATCTCAGCACTGAATAACAACTGCGAAACAATAATTTCAACTTCAACATACTTACGCGCAACTCAATTCCACGACTAAATTTTGACAATGAAAGTTTTCTTTCCGGAAGATCGCACTTTTGTTGTTGGTATTTTATTTTATTTTTCATATAATTTTATTGTTTGTAGGTAATAAAATTATCACTATTCGTTCAGTCATTATCATTATAACTATGCAGCCCAGCCGAGCAAATATCCACCGCAGCTAAAAGTCTCGTTAAAATGAATGAAAAAAAAAAAAAAGTGAAATAAAAAGCTGGAAGTCAGAAAGTATAAATTGAAATTTGAAACGTAAAATGAAAAAAAAAGTGGCTTATGGTTGGGAGTCACTGAGATGGTCTAATTTTGTAGAAAAAAAAAAAAAAAAAAAAGGTAGAAGATGGAACAAAGTTTCGAAGAAGAATACAGGATGAGGCAAAATGATGTTACAAGTTAAATGAAAGTTTGCGCTGAATCCACTGTAGCGCGAAAAAGCGAAACGTTAGGCGTATAGTTTAAATGCACGAAATTCGTATTTTCATTTTATCTTTAATTTGAGCCATATCCGAAGTTTCTACAACTTTTCTGAGCCGAGTTATGGACCAAAATGTGCCAAAAATTCATTAATTTGCCAAAATTAAAAATTGTTTCAACTTCCATGTTTTATCTGATTTCAAAGTGAAATTTAACGCCGATTCCGAAAAAAATACGCAAATAACCTTATGAAGCTTAAAGGTGGGGGATTTTCATATCGAAAATCTTCGCAAATTAGTCAATTTTTGGCACATTTTGGTCCATAACTCGGCTCAGAAAAGTCGTAGAAACTTCGGATGTGGCTCAAATTAAAGATAAAATTAAAATACAAATTTCGTATATTTAAGCTGTACGTCTAACGTTTCGCGTTTCCTCACTATGGTAGATTTAGCGCAAATTCCTATTTAAGTGGTAACATCATTTTGCCTTACCCGGTAGTCGATAGTAAGAGGAGTGGGAAAAATTGTGTGAGAAGTATACCGGTAAGTATTGAAGAAACTATGTAAGAGCACCAAGAGTATTCTTGAATGAAAAAATGTAATCAATTGTGGATTTTCATCGTGATAGGTACTTAGTGTTTCTTTCGTTTCCCATTTCTTTTATTTGCCCAGTCCGAATTTCCTGCGCTTGTAAATGACTATCAAACCAAAATCGTTTGTTCCAAGAGTAGTCTCAAACTGAAAAGGATATAAAATGCTAAAATTGTCCTTGAGTAATGCTTAGAGCTGTTTCAACAGGAAACTTGTTCCACAGGGAGATAAATTGAAGAAAGATGGCGGGCGTTGGACGCTAATCAACACATGCCGTTTGGCAAAACTTGGGACTTTGCAACATTTTGACTTTCAAACTTCACATAATATGATGGGGAAGGAACTTGGGAAAAGAGCATACGTTTGGACCAAGGAAAAATTAGCCCTGAACAGGAAGGGAAGAAAGTGAAAATTCTCTGGCTGAGCCTAATGAATAAAGATCAAGTTTTATGTCCATCATAACGTGTGCTCGTCTTTGCCGGTTACTTCTACACTCGTTCCGCTCGTTCGTCCCCAATATTGATTGATACAGCGTAAATCTAGTATATGTACAGTATACTATACAACAGGCTAATGATTGGTCTAACGTAACTCTAGTATACTTTACGTTAAGCTGTGTACATTTTTAGAGTTACTGAGGTACGTAATACAGATATCGAAATAAGTTTAATAAAGATGAGCAAAGACGGTAAAAGTTATATTTAGAAATAATCACGTTTTGAACAAGTTTGAAAGCAACGAACGATGAGCGTGACCGGTTTCGAACACGCTGGGTGATCATCAACAGGCCTATGAAAATACACGACAAAGAAACGATGACCAAAGAATGACAATTAAGAAATTAATTAGAGGGAGGGAATATCAATAAAATCAAAAACAAAGAGCAAACTAAACGAGAACTAGTTGAGAGGTCAAACATTGTATGAAATGAAATAAGAGAAAATGTATTGAAAAGAAGAATAAAATAAATGGAAAAAATATAAATGAAATTAAAAATAATAAAATGATAATAATTGCTGGGAGGGAGGGGGGAAGGGAATCGATTAGAATGAGATGAAAGGAAGCGGCTGGGAAATTACTCATTGCGATTAAAATTGTAGAAATATCGGATAAATGGTGACAGAAAGGTAACAGAGAGATCATTGAGAAGCAAGTCATGTTGGCTGGTGGAGGCAAAAGTTTCGACCTCTTCGAGCTAATTCATGAGAGCACCTCTAGAACACTTCCTAATTAATTTTGTGGTAACCATTGAGAAAGGAAGTTTGTTTTCCAGGCAGTGAGCTGCCATAGCGATATCTGTTACGTGCCTCAGTAACTCTAAAAATCTACTTATTATGGCTCGTAATTATGAGGATTCCATTCACCTTATTACGTTAAGCTATTGGTAGCTCCCAAAGCTCACTTGCTCCTCTGTTCAGCTGCAATCCTGATTGTACTTGCAGATTTCCGAATCATCTTTGGAGTACACGTATAATCAGAAAGGAGTGTACTTGCAGATTTCTGAATTATTTTAAGGGTGTATGGAAGGGAGAGAAAAGGGGATGTACTCATTTGCTCATGAATTTGGCTGAAATGGTGTGCGGGTGTATTCGCAGATTTCTGAATCACCTAGGAGGTATGAAGAGGGGAGAGGGGGTATTGATTTGGTGGAGAGAGGGTGGAGAGAGGGTGGTGTACAAGTGTACTACTCACAGATTTCTGAATCTTCTTTGGGGCATATTGGGGGGACTGATTCGTCCGATAAAATTGACGGCTGGAGGGTGTTGTACGCGTGTACTCCGGATGGTCAAATTGAGGTAAGGTGAGACTAATGACATAAAACATGTCAAAACCGGACCTCTGAGCCATGCAAGGTCAAGCAAAGTGATATTACCTGGTTTTTTTGGTCTAGTTCGATGGTCGGAAATATTCCAAGTCCCTCTCCTATCGATGTAGCAGAAAAATTGAAATTTTTTCAACTCCACTCCTCTTAGATATACATGTAAGAGTCGGATCATGATTTATGTCTTAACGCATTCTGTTTTTCCGATTTTAATTGAAAATAGAAAAATCAACTGATACTCGACTTTCATTATTACGAGTATCTTTCTAATAAGAATTTGAGCTACCTACTCTACTTCCAACATGCGCCTGATGATCAAAATCACATGTCGGTAATAAAGAGGCGAAGTTACGAAGTGCGAGTGTTGAATGTGTAAAGTATTGAAGTGCAGTTTTTAAATCCTCTCTCTCGTGGATTATCAATTCAATTGAAAGGATTCTGGCAGATGGAAAATGTTTTTATTGAAATATTATAATTATTAATATCAACATTTGATTTTCAATGATCTATTTTTTCTTCTTTTGGTGTTCTGACATGACGAAGAAAATGAACGTCGAGTTAATCCGACTGTAATAATGTTTTTAATAAGCAGCAATCGTCTTCCGTCTTCTAACCAAAAAGAAAAAACTGAAGGTATGTAAAACGATAAAACAGACAACCAATCCGAGGTAATCCACGAAGACGTTATCCCGATGGAACCCCAACGAAGCGAGCACCTCGTCACCGTTCTTATAACATTGGCTCGGATCTTCTCTTTCGCAGTCTGTAGAGTTGAGAATAATTTTTTTGAATAGAAATACACAAAGCATTTCGAGTAATTTCACATCAAACAGAACTTTTCAAATTACTCACCGATGAAATCGTGTTTAATCCATTCATTTACGGAAAGTGCTTCAAAGGCGTAGTAATTAAATGACAGGTACTTCATCCACCCAACATAAAATGGTAAAGAGCTGTAGAAAAATCTCAATACAAATTACTCTGATCATAGACTCCAATTTTTTGATATAGGGGACTTCTGTAACGAAGTTGCATGGAAAGAGGTGAGGGAAATGGCAGAGAAGAACCTATTTGGAAAGTTTTACGAGAGAGTGTTGAAGAAGCTAAAGAGCCTTTTAGGAATGAGCTGGAGGTTATGGGGTGAATCATTGACTGCTTGTTCCTACAGCAGCCATCATCAATGGTAACGCTATCAATTGTAGAAGAGGATAGTGTATCCCGATTAGATACCGAGGAGATGGATGCAGCTTTCAGTTGACTGTGGAGTAAATGTTAGAAGGTTCCGAATCCAGCTTGGAGTGCAATATACTCATTTAACCTGGCACGGTATTTTGATGGATTCAGTGTGGCAGTTGCTGGGGGATGTTCAAAGCCAGGCTTGCGTTGTTCGGTAACAAGGATAAACCACCTAGCCTGCCTCCCTTTTTCCGACTACTTTGTCTGGTAAACAACGGGGGCAAACTCTTGGAGAAACTGATAGGCAATCAACTCGAGAGCTATCTGAAGGAAAGAAATATAATTTCCAGTAGTCAGTACGGTTTCCGAACTGAACACCATGCATGAGTTGCTAGCCGAGTCAGCAATAGCTAGGCATCAGTTTGCACATCCGTCAGTTTTGACATAATGGGAGAGAATATTGGAAGCCCTCATGGACGTAGAAGTGTCAGCATACCTGCTCAGGATCGCCAGCTATCTTAGCTGTCCAGAAATCCAAGCAGAGACGTTTGCTGATACATTAGCGCCCAGTTACTTGTGGAACGCCGCAACAGTCGGTCTTAGAGCCGCTTTTGTGATAGAATTTCCAAGTTGAGGCTGCCCCCGGGTATTAGGCTTATCTGTTATGCGGAAGACAAACTGGTGATAGGCGCTGCTGAAACAGCTGTAGTGGCGAAGAAAAGGTTACACTGGGTTCTAGAGGTAGTGATGCGTTGGATCGAATCGTCCAGTGTACAATTATTCACGAATCGTTGAAAGTTCAGTCCATTCGCCTTTTGCCTACAAGATCTAAAACTGATGAAGTATCTTGGTGTCTGGTTTGACTCAACGCTAAGTTTCGGATGCCATTTTCTGACGACAGCGAAAAAAGCAGACAGATTAGTTACATACCTAAGTCGCCTGATGAGAAACCAAAGAACGTTGAGAGAAGCAAACAGCCTTGTCGACCGTTCTGTAGGATACACCAGTATGGGCAGACTCCATTAAGATACCCAACAGAAACAGAGAGATGGTAAAGGTCCAATGAAGAGCTGCGTTAAGGTAGATTGGTACCTGGGATTTATGAATCTAACACAAGATTGCTCAGAATGAGCTATGGACGACCCGTGTGTTAATACTTGACCTTGATGAATGGATAAACCGAGACCAAGGTCTGTTGAACTTTCACCTAACGCAGGTGTTAAGCGGCTATGACTGTTTCAACAAGTAAAGTTGAGCTGGCAACGTGTTTGCACTGCAACCAAGGGTGGGATGATAGACTATAGCACACCTTATTCGAGTGTACGGTGTGGAGGCGTTAGAGGGGTACGCCTAGACGGTCTCCTCATAAGATTGGGGTAGATGAAGCGCTCGCTCCGAATACCCTAGTAGCCATCATTTCCAAAGAGGCATGGAACCAGGCGTCTGCATTTGCAGCTCAAGTCACCAGGGGTGGAACAGACAAATGCAGAACCACGCTATGGTCTCAGGTGTGCAGGAAGAAGAGGGAGATTAATTGAACCTGAAGAAAGCAAAAGAGGAAGACAAAGATCTACCGTATCTAAGGGAGTGTTGTTGTATGTTCTAAAATTCTTCGCGCCTGCTGGGGGCGCTGAAGCTTGGCAGTTGCCAAGAAGAAGACGGAGTTCGGCGAGGAAATTCTTCCAACATTCAAGAGGGTAATTTTTGCGACGTTGGAGGGAAGAACATTAACGTATACGCAACCTGCACCCACTCCACTATGGTGGAAAAGCGGCGCTGTACATGCGACTAAAGCGATAGAGGGGTTATTCTCGAAAAACATCCTCCTTTTGCTGCCTTCCCGGAATACTATGGTTCCTAGAAAGCAAGAGACTTTGAAAAATTTCGACTTAGAAAGGTTCCAGTTTCCGCCTTACAGAATAAATGAGGTATCTGAGTCCGAATTTTGCCCAAAAACAGCAAATTTTCAAAGTCTGAAATTCCTGAAAATATTTTCACTCTTATCGGGTCTTCATAGTCAATATTTTCTGTAGTTTTTCGAAGACCCACTACGACTCGAAAAAGAAATTCAAAAGTCTCTTCCCTTGGTTATGCGCGAGCATTGCTTGAGAAACAAGGATAATAATGAGAATGATAGGATACTCGCGAAATTAGGCTATTCTCATTATGAATGAACTACAATGCTAGGGCCTCTTGGTATTGTATGATTTAGACTTCAGGACTTGAAACGTAATACAGTACAAGTGAGGATATAATTTGGGTATCGTACTTACCTCAGTCGGAGAAAGAGACCATTAAATATCATGCTGACCAATTCAAATGGTACTGAAAATAGGGAAGCTGTTACTATCGACTCAAAAGCAGTTGAAAGGAAGAAACCTAACAAAACAAGAAAATAAATTTAGTTTTATATTGAAGTATCGGCTGAGTTATAGTGGATCAAATAAGCGGGTGAATTTTGGTAAAACAAGTAATAGATGACCATCATCTATTTTACCTACTTTGTGGGTTAGGAGAGGGAAATTGAAGGTAAAAATATATGATGTTATGTATAGTTCGATAGTTAGGGGTTTTTTGAGTCTTTCGAGATTAAAAATCATTAGCAAAGGTATTCTCGAATACCCTCCTTAGCCGCGAAACTAAAATTCCTCGTAGGTATATTATTTTTCTGAATGTTCATATTCAACTCAAAACCGCATGTTTCGATGATGTTTAATTATTTGACGTAATCAGAACTTCTTCATGTGCGAGCCAGACTTTTTGAGGCCTAAAGCAAAATTTTCATACATCTAGACAATTTTAATTTTTTTTCCTGGCCGACGCGAGGCTTGATTCCTGAAGCGGTGATACCTACTCGCCACCCCCTGGTGACGACCCTGGTGCGAGCAGATAAGAATTTTTTACTATAGATCGAGAGAAAACCCATCATTAGACGACCTTATCCAATAAGAATATGTACTTAATTCTTGTTTCAAAAATCGTACCGTAGGCGGAGGAAGTGAGAGCCAGAAATAATACAGGGCTCATCGAAGTAAGATAATCTGAACGTTTTCCATAGAAGCCGCTCAACTGGAACGTATAATGTGCTAAGAGGAGTGCTTCAAATACAGCTTTTGTGGACTGAAATCAAGTAAAAATTAAAACTCAACTCATATATGGGTTCCTTTTTGGAGATTTGTTCGTTCTTCAACGTACCAAAAGGATAGTATGTGATAGATAATACAGGAACGTTGAATATAGATGGTCATTAGTTTCTTGAACAAGGACGATCATTTGCTCTGGAATTATGAAAACTACTCCGTACATAGAGGCGTAAAAGAGATCCAGTTGAAATTCATTCAATAGTCCTTCCAAATTTTGTACTCCTGTCTGATTATTTTCAACCACCTCGAATGACAGACCTATACAGGAATAAAGAAACTGAAAAAAATAGAAAGTAATAAAGTGACCTACTTTGTGTTGATCATAACTTTGGGGGAAAAAAGTTGGCTTACAAAATATATCAGGAAGCGAAAAGTCCACCTTTTCCATGATCGGCTCAACATCAACGAATCTCTCCATAATAACCAGCGAAGTTGTGTAAAAGATGGTGGCTTCCGATGACGTCTAAAGCATATTTTGAAAAACTGAAATTTGGTGTAACTTGAAGTTTTCCCGTGGGTGCTCGAACCCAATTATCCGAGGACAATAATAATGTTAAATAAAAATGTATGAGTTTTAAGCCTGGCGGTCTATCTGAAATTTGCGAGGTATGGGATGAAGAGACGAAGATTCTCCGAAAGGTGTTAGAGCCCAAACATAGTCTTAAGACTGGATATTTATTAGAACTGATAAATTTCAGGAATTTGAAAAACTTCAAAACTCTCTCCAACGAGTACATGGACCTGTTACATGATTAGTCAAAGTCTACTAAGCTAAGAATGAGTAGAGGAAGGCGTCATACTATAGCATACGAGGCTAAATAAATCGATATGTGAGTTTGAACACCTTCCTCCTAGAACTGTAATGGACTGATTTCCTGGTGACGTATACATGGAGAATTTATATTTGCACGCTGCTACTTGAAAGTTCCTTCATGTATGGGATTTTGCGGACTTTGATAAATGTTAGATACCTTTTTGCGGAACGAGATGAAAATGATGACGTCACAGGAAATCAGTCCATTGGTTTGTATCTTCAGGCCAATAATAGAATCTAAATGAAGGATGGTTTTCAGCAATATAAAGATCAAATACAAAATACATTGAGTTTTATGAAATAGTTAGCAAAAAAAAATAGGCATCAAATTTCTTTATTCAATACTTACAATTCGGAATGGATCAATGCCGGTGGTAAAGTCTGTACCATAAGAAATATAATACGTAAGTAAAACAATTAAGTACGTTTGAAGGAGCAACACAAGACGAATTTCTTACCAGAGTTGAATCATTTTTCATCTCCCGTAAATAAGTTTCAAAATTTTTGTAAATTTCAGACTGATGGAACTCGGCCACGAGATGTTCCGCTGTATGTTTGTCTAGGTTGGTCTCTCCCGTTGGTCGTATGGTCGCTTTGGAGACAATAAATTCACAAAGATTGTAACCATCCGGACATTGCAATCCTAATCTGAGAAGCGACACGAGATATTGGGTTAATGTTCTAGTTTCAAGATGTGGAAGACGTTCTTCTGACAAAGATTGGAGATTTTGAGATCAAGGTTTTTATGAAATGCAATGCGTCGGTGAGAGGCATTGATCCGTTTTTGTCTCTCTAACATGATTTAAAATAAAAAAAAAAAAAATTGCTGGCATAGTCAAATGAATAAAGATCAGGTTTCACGTCTTCCTCAGTAGTTGGTGGCTGTTGGCGGCTTGAAGGCTTACTCGCTCCGCTCCTTGGTTAAGTATAAGTCCACTTTGGAAAATTCCAAGTTAATAGCTTTTGGGGCTCACTCACAGCCTTCATGGTCTAACATAAATCCAGTTTAGAATATTTCAAGATGATAGTTTTTGAGGAGCTCACTCGCTTCCTTTAGAATATTTCAAGCTAATAGCTTTTGGAGGCTCTCGCGGCCTTCATGATCTAAAATAAGTCTAGTTTACAATATTTTAGACTACCAGCTTCCAAGGGCTCTTTCGCTCCGCTCGTTCTCCCCACTGTATTATTAGGCCTACATGATGAAAGCTAAACCGACTGTAGCAGCCCGGTTACGGCCACCTCTTGGTCTGCTCTCAAGCTGTAGCCTAGCATAAAGAAGGCTCAAGAAGGGATGTAAGATTCAGATTCCTAAACCTAGTGTGTTAGTTTAGTGCATAAGAGAGATCTAGGACGGACGCACGCACGCACATTTTCAAAATATTTAAAGCTGATAGCTTTCGGGGGGAAGGGCGAATGAGCGTAACTACACCTATCATAGTGACCTACTTCGGGCCCAGTTTGATGAAGGCTAATATACTGTGTAATAGAGAACTGTATAGACGCCCAGGTAACTGGACACAAATTCCGAAATCAGGGGTAGGGCTGAGGTTTGATTTTGAAAATTTTTCAAGTCTCAAGGTCATCCGCACGATCGTGTGGACGTATTTTTGAGATTGAAGCAGTGCTGTCAGATCTACGGATTTTTGGTCCTATCTTTTTATGGATTTTGCGTGAAATACAAATTTTATGTACTCAAAAGAAAAGTACCTCAGTTCCCCATGCAAGAGATACTTTTCTCCTGGTTGTTATAAGCTGTTACCGCAGTCTCACATAACATTGAGTCGATCAAGAGAAAAATACCTCAGTCACTAGAATGAGAGATACCTTTCTCCTGATCGTTATTGTTATATCATGCGAAGTATATAGAAATACGTTTCAATAGAAGAAATAGCGGCTACAGATTTCTGAAAATATCATCTGGCAGCACTGGATTGAGGGGGGGGGGGGGGGTGGAGAAAAGACATGAAACATGACAAAAATCTGGTCCCTTATACGCTGGAAACAACCATAGACAGCTTTTTGAATAATATTACGAAAAAATTGAAAACTATCTTCTGCCTCAAACAAGCTCGTGTATTCAGGAAATATTTCTCACCTCGCGAAATGATTCTGAATTTCGGCTGCTGACCCGTGAAAAGCCAAAGATCCGTTCGATATTAGCAGCGAGACGTCGTCGAACATCTCAAAAAGACCAGACGCTGGCTGATGAATGGCACAGATAATTATTTTGCCTTGATTGGCGATACTCCGCAATTGCTTTACCACCGTTATCGCATTATAACTGTCCAGTCCTGTGGTCGGTTCGTCGAGAAAAAGAACTTTTGGCTCCGTGAGCAGCTGTCAAGTATCGAACAAAATATTCTGTTCAGTAACATTCGCTTACTGGTTATAAAATTCCACCTTAAACCCTGTATGAAGGTAAGGCAAGTATCAACCCTTGTCCCTAGGAAAACCGTATGCAAATATTTAGGTATTTATAGTTTGGAGAGAAGTGATGGGGGAAATTTCCTGCGAAAATAGAAATGGAAGATTAAAGGTTGATTCATTATTACTGTAAAATAATTTTGACTTCACTCTGAAAGTTGATTTTTCTCGGTCTTAACTGCAATCAAAGTTTACTCATGATCGACCAATGTATTGTAGAAATACGTAGCAGGGTCGTAGCCAGACCGTCAGTGGTGCCAAGGCAAATGACATCTTCACCAAGGCAACTTTTACCCCCCACCCAAAAAAAAAAATTTGCCAGCCAAGGCAAGCGCACTTGCCAGCCTTGGCTGCCTTGACGCTGGCTACGGCCCTAATACGTAGTTGCACTAATTCGACTGCACTCACTTGTACTGCTAATGATAATCGCTTTATCTCTCCGCCAGACAATTCACGTAATTTTATATGCATTCGTTGAAACAGTGCAAGATTGTTTACGACTCTTGTTATGTGTCTATTCACAATATCTTTAGCCATTTTGTGCCCGAGTTTAAGATGAGCCTGGAACAGAGGAGGAAAAAGTTTCTCTATTGTAGCTGGTTATAGAGTACGTAGAAGTACGCCTAAAAGCCACTATTAAAAAGAAAGTTGCGTATTTTCCAAGCTTCGATATTCTCAGAGCCGATTCGTCGGAATTGCGCACCCTGCGGACGCTAGAATTGAAGTTCATGGTCAATCCAGGGAAGTTTTATCTTGTCCTCTTTTCATGATTTCCTCACCTTGACGATCTACCCGAAAGCTTGGGAGATTTTCTCAAGTTTAGCTGGCTTCTTTTAGAAACGATGAGAGAGAATGTAACTCCCTGAAAAATCCACGAAGACTCTTTTGTAATGAGATCTTCTCGGATTAGTAGTCCGTAGCGAGCTATATTACTATTTATGACTTAGAACTTGTGCTGACTCCTCTCTAAGCTCTACCTTCAATATCTCAGACGTTTTCTCCAAGCACTCTGAAGTAATCGATGTTCATACTTCATCCATTGTACTGATTGCTCCTGGAGATGCCTGCTTATACATATCGATGCGTAATTACAGCTCTATGGATCAAAGTCGTATGCAAGAAAAAGTAGTCTTGGAATGATATCTTGAAAAAGGAAGACGGTAAAGAGGTTTCTTTAATTGAATTATGTGACAGGATTATAGGAGGAAGGATTTGAGTGCTGTGGAAGATCTTATGATGAAACCATAAATATTTTCTCACCGTAAACTGTAGATGTTCTTCTACTGTTAATTCATCAAACAAGAAATTTTTCTGACAAACGAAGCCGGACAGATATGAAATTTGCTCACTCGTAATTCGTTGGCCATTCATCAAAATTTCTCCGTCAGTATCACCTGGAATTCAATAGATATTTCGCAACCGGATAAATAGAAGTGACTCTAATTGGCTTTGTTGATTTTATCAGAGGTTTCCTTCAAAGACAATATCAAATCAAATGTTTCCCACCCCCTCGTCGTATCTGTGTAAACTACTTGCAGGTACAAACTTTCAGATGTCTCTAAAATAAAAAGAGATCCTCCATCTCTCTCGAGATTATTCCTACTCAATTTATAAATAGCTGAATGCTTGAAAATATCTCAATTTCAAAAAATTGTACTCAAAATACGTAGGTGTAGATGGGATCCTCGTCAATGACGCCACAATTGTGCTCATGTTTACTAGGAACACTAATTTCAGCCTCGTAGTTGAAAAATCGTTTTTCGTTATAGGACCTGAGCAAGAGCCTTTAAATCTTATTTCATGGCATGGAACTCTCATTTCTCTGTAAAGCTATATCTAGTGACTAAGAATCATTCATGTGTATCTCTCTGCAGCTTAGTAGTCTCGTGTCTGTTATCTTACCTTTGTATCTTCCACCTAAAACAGCTAACAATGTTGTCTTTCCACCTCCACTAGAAAAATAAAAAAATTCTATATTATCCAGTAATAATTAACAAAATTTTATGAAGTCTATTGATAAGCCTGTACAAATTGTAAGAATTTGAGATGACGTTTTGACTGAAAGTAGCAAAGAAGCGTAGTGATGTATTCCTAGCTTGTAATAATATTGTTTTATTGTTCATAAATAAGATATGGCGAAACGGGATCATTATCTTCATCGTCATCCAGAGAGTCATCTTTCGTATCTTCACTACAAGCCATCACCTCAGAGCGTAACATGTCTTGCGCAGTAGGGATACTTGCTGTTTAGTTTATAAGAAGATGGTCTAGAAATACCTAATGGAGTCGCAGACTCGCAGCTCCTTGTTGACATGTCTTTGGCAGATCACCGTATTGCCTCAAGAAACCATTTTTTTTTTTTTTTTTGTTCCAACTCATCAAGACGCTAAGGCCCTTTCATTTAGGAAAAAAAAAGAATCGACAATCACTGGCAATGACTGTACCGTGAAATGAATGAAGAGTGAGTATGTACAAGGAGCTGTTTCAATCAAGCTATATGTATACAGGTCCAACAAAGAAGAGGAGAGCTGTTTACTGGTGGACCAATAACATTGCCGAGGCCGCGACGAGGCGTGGGTGGTTGCGCCTGAAAACCAGCTGGCTTGTAAGAGGCTAAAAAAGCCATTAAAGACAGCAAGAATACTGCCTGGAAAAAGCTGTGCGAAATGGCGTAGGAAGACCAATTTGGCAAGCCTTATGAGATTGTGCTGAAGAAGCTAAAGAGCCTCTCAGCAATGAGCCGAATGGAGCCGGATGTTGTGGGACAAATAATTGACGGCTTGTTCCCACAACAGTCACCACCAATGGTAACGCTACCAATAGTAAAAGAGGATGGTATAACCTCCTAGGTACCGAAGAGGTGGATGCAGTAGTCAATAGACTGCGGGGAAAGCATTGGAAGGCTCCGGGCCCGGATGAGATTCCAAATCCAGTCTCGAGCGCCGTACATTTAGTTGACCCAGCGCTGCTTGTTGATACATTCAATGTGGCAGTTACTAGGGGACTGTTCCTTGTGCAATGGAAGAAATTCAGGCTAGCGCTGATTAATAAGAAGGATGAACCACCTGGCCTACCATCCTGTTATCGACCACTTTGTCTGTTGGACAATGTTGGAAAACTCGTGGAATCGACTTGGAAGCTATCTGAACAAAATAGATATAATCTCTAGTAGTCATTACGGTTTTCAAACTGATCGCTGTACATCAGATGCTGGGATCCGGCCGAAGAGGATAGTCGAGTCAGCGATAGCTACGCGTCAGTTTTGCGTAGCCGTCAGCCTCGACAAAAGAAATGCGTTCAACTCGATCCCGTGGGAGAGGATACTGAAGTCCTCATGGACGCAGAAGTGCCCGTATACCTGCTCAGGATGATCAGCAGCGAGAAATCCAAGCAGAGACGTATGCTGGTACATTGATGCGCCCAGTTGCTTGTGGTGTGCCGCAGGGGTCGGTCCGGCCGCTGTTGTGATGCGTCGCATTTAACGGGAAATTTAAGGTAAAGCTGCTGCGGATGACACTCTGGTGTATGCACTGCCGGAACGATTGTATCGGTGGAGAGCAGGGTAAACCGGGCCTTAGAGGAAGTGACGCGCTGGACCGAGTTGGCCAGACTAGTACTAGCAGTAGGTAAGACGGAGACCATACTATTCACGACCCGTCGGAAGTTCAGTCAACCCACCTTTCGCCTGCAAGGTGTGGAAATTGAAACCAAGAAGACAATGAAGTATCTGGGCATGTGGTTCGACTCAACGCTGAGCTTCAGGCACCATTTCTTGATGGCAGCGGAAAAGGTGGGTGGGGTCGTTGCATACCTTAAACGCCTGTTGAGGAACCTAGGAAGAAGGATCATCATGAGCACTGCTTTGTCCATCCACCTATAAGGTGCCCCAGTATTTGCCGACTCGAAAAGAAGGGAGATGGTAAAGATCTTGCGAAGAGCTGCGCTGAGGTGTGTTAGTGCCTACCGCACTGTCTCGACGGAGACTCTTTGCGTATTAGCACGTTCACCATAAATTGAGCTCCTTGCTGAGGAGAGAGAGAGAGCGGTGGCGTTCAGAACAAAAAAGAATACGACGACCAACCTAGAGACTCTATGGGTTGAGCAGGAGGCCAGGCGCTCCTCGCTTAAGAAATGGAAAGCAGAAATTGCCCAGAGTGAGCTAGGCACATGGACAACTCGTGTGTTAATACGCGACCTTGATGAGTGGAGGAACCGACCCCATGGTCACTCACAAGTGTTTAGCAGCTATGGCTGCTTCAACAAGTACCTTTGCGAGAAGCTAAAGAAAGTTGAGGAGGCAACGTGTTCGCACTGCGACCAAAAGCGGGATGCAGACTAGAGCGCATCTTATTTGAGTGAGAGGCGTGGAGGCGTGAGCGGGACAAGCTTAGTCGGTCTTTTAAAGAAATTGGGGTAGATGGAGCGCTTTGCAGCCACTATCATGAAAAAGAAGATGGACCGGAAATGGAATAGGCAAATGCAGAATCACGCTATGGCTCACTCGACACTTATGTACCATCCGTATCCAAATATGCAGGGAGAAGAGGAAGATCATCCCTGAAGAAGGAAGAAGATGAAAAGAAGCCAATAGCAATCCAGTGTATTATCCAAGACGGTGGTGGTGTTGTTGTTGTGTGCTCTAGTGCTTTCTGCGTGCCAGGGGGACACTGCAACTTGGCGGTTGCCGAAGTAGCTTGGCAGTTTCCGAGTAGAAGAGGCGGTTTGCCAAGGAGATTCCTCTGAAGGTATACCCGAGAGGGTCGATTCCGGTGTTGGTGGAAACAAAATCAAATGCTTACGCAACCCGCACCCCCTCCACCATGGAAGGAGGGTGGCGCTGCACAAGCGATATAAGTGAATCCAGCTGAAGTGTAATATTATCAAAAAATACAGCATTATAATAAGCTAATGCCTAACCTACGGTATACTGGACTTGGACTTGAACTAGGCTAGTACCTCTTCTTGTATTATACTAGCTTATACTAGCATACTTGATAGAAGGGGCATTTACTAAAATTTTCGACTTCTAAGGTTTTCTGGATGGCGGAAGTTCTTCCTGGACCCTCCCCCCCCCCCCCGCATAAAATACGTTTACGATTTTCAGGATTTTTAGGAGCGCATGAAAATAGTGCTGGTGCATACGAATTAGAGCTCTAGCTAGTAATTTTTATTCAAACTACTAACTACGAGTATTTTATCATGTTTAAAAAATAGTTTCCAGATTTATTTCTTCGCGATATTCGGTTCTAGTTTCCTCCTATCAGGACTAGAATAAGCTCGTAAGTTCGTTAACCTCGATGACGACGATACCTCGAAACTGTCGGAACCGGGTGGTTGAATAGAAGTAAATAAAAAGTCACGCGCGTTTGTAATTTTATTTTGTTAATTGCGATTTAGGCCCAGAAGTAAAAATTGTTATTTCTGCCATGCTCTATTTTATTCTCTCTAAGTTTTATTAATTCTCACCTTGGACTGATAATAGCCAACAGGCTACCGCTCTTTGCCATTCCGCAGACTGAAATAATGAGAAAAACAACAACTTGTGAGTGGAACTATAAAATATTGGAAGGTTAAATGCTGAGTTTGTTATACTTAGGTTCAGTACCGATCAATAAAACGTTATCTGTATGTACGGTAAGTTCGTGTCTAAGATACAATGACGCTATCTTCTCAAGGGAGGTGAGAGAGAGAGGGGGGGCTTACTAGGGTATCGTGTCTGATTGAAGCAGCAGGGAGACATAAGTTGAGTTTTTGTTCCTCTCGAATAGTGTACTCGATGCGGTCCTTTTTGTGACTCTCTTTATCTACGACTCAGAATATTCCATTTAATCATACTGAAGTGCCCCCAGCAATCGATTGGCTAGTGATGGAGAAAGAGTGTACAACGGAAGAAAAAAAAAAAGGTGTTTCTACAAAATATACAGATTATTGAGATGTACATGAAACTACTTATATCACCCTTAGATGGTCTCGTGCCCGCTTATCCCAAGTCACATTTTGGAAATGGGTCTTTTTCACCAATGTTAAAGAGACCTATTTATTTTTCTCGCGAATCGCACAAAGTCACGTTGGTCAAGGATGCACGAGGCTGCCAGTAAACTTGTATGTACATGATAGCAATTAAATTATCAACAGAAATAAAATTTTCACAGCACTTCTGTCAAAAAACTTTCAACGAAAGCGTTAAAGCACTCACCATTGTTCAGCAATCTTTTTTTTTCAGTTTTCTCATTTTGAGTTACTTCGGTCCAGGCTGTAATATTCCTCCAAGATAATATGAATGAGTAAGGAACGCTCATTTTTATTACGTTACCGGTACATCGGGTAAAATATTCATAGATGGTGCAACTACCTTAGCAGTGCAATAGAAGAAGTTATTCGAATGCTCAGACATTAGATACGCCAGAAGGTATAACCGTACCGGTGCAGCCACATCGAATGACACGAAATGCGATAATATTCCAGAGACAGAAGAAGATAACATTGAACGTTATTTTTATCGTAATTTCAAATCGACTCGCAGCTTACATATCTAATTTATATCGTATAGGCCCAGTAGAATGTTATTTGAAAGCAACGCGAAAACTTGTCTAATTATAGGTTAACTGTTTCCTTACTCTAGCGTTTTTGATGGACAGATTTTGAAATATCATGTTTAGAGTTGGAATTTCAACGAGCGGAGCGAGTGAACTCCTTGTAAGCTAACTAGCCCATGATTTCATCCCAAAGCAGGCTTGGCTTTAAAATACAAATGAGGTCACTTATCAGAAAATCTCTCTTTTTTTCTCAACTTCTGTTCAGACAAACCGGTGGAGCAATTTTATTGTTCATAATACAACAGCCTCGGCACTCAACTCATGTCCTCCGTAGGGTGTCTCGAAGAAAGGGACGAGTCAAAACTTATGCGTGGAATGAGAGGCTAGCATTCAAAAACCTTCAGAAAAGATATTTTTTTTGGGGGGGTGACTAGCGAAAGTTTTGTGAACTTGTAAATTTTACAATTAGGGGTTAGGATTCGAAGAAAGGCCTGAAACAATTTTTTGAAAAATTACAGGGTCGGTTATATTTCTTGAAATAATTTGTCTAGGCTACATCGCTAGAAACCTCAAGAGCTTGCCGGAGATGCGAGCTATTCGGGGGCAGATTTTGAAGGGTGATTTTGGGAGGAAAAATTAACGACTTCTTTGACAACCGAAAGAAGAGCTCTCTCCTTTTTCCTCTGATTCAGGTTTCCCCCTTGTTTTTTAGTTTTTTTTGGGGGGATGTCTCTAAATCTTTTTTCCCCCTTGAAATCGGTACTGCCTATCTCATATCAGAATATTCCAGGAGGGAAACCTAAGAAAGATAAAGCAGATTAAGAAAAAGTTTTTTTGTTATCTAAGAAAAGGTCTTATCATGTGTTTTTTTGAGTATTTTGGGATTTTAAAAACGCACATCATTTTAGATTTAGCTGTTTTTCAGGGCGCAGCGGAGATCGCGGGTTCGCCACTACTTTTTTTTTTCTTTTTCACGAGCTTTGCAAGTATACTCCGGCCGGGTATGGGACCCGGAGTATGGCAAATGTAAACAATGAAGATGAATATGAAGTAGACGGTGTTGTAGAAATAAGTAGATTGGAGGTAGTTTATCAGGTTAACAATTTGCTCATGATAAAGCCGGATATTTTCAATAGTTGGACAAGAGAAGAAAAATTCCCAGCAATTGAAAGCGACCTTCCAAACACTTAATGCCTGTGCTAGTGCCGCGGCGGCTAGTTTTTGCTATAACATCATAATGCGAGCAGGTTTCCGTACGACTTTGGAGTGCTACTCTTGGGTACATCGAACAAATAGCATGCACGTACAGCTAAAATACTCGTTTTCAAAAAAGAGGAGTCATACCAAGCATATTTGTTTTATAAAAGTTGCAGACCCGTAATTACAAGACAAGATAGCCTAACACGACCGGTTTCCTATAATCGAATCTTCCCAATAAATTTTATCAATATCGCAATGATTCTGACACATAGCAAGCGAAATAAAAGCATTCTTTCACATTGTGCGAAATGAATCGCATGACGGTACAGGATTGTAGAAATTTAATTGTATAAACCAATCTCACAACCAGATTCTGTACTGACGGGCGGAGAACACCACTAGGCGACAATTAGACAAATTTAAACGAAAAGAAACAATTTCAGTGCACCGAGAGGTAAAAAACTAGTTATTTTTCACGCCAGAAGTGAGGATGTAACTAAGTTTTGCTAAAAACATTTTTCAAGAATGCAATCGGGAATAATTCGTGCCTGGGTCTCAAGTTTTGTATCTTTTGGAACCCAAAGAAAAAGTCGAGCCCAATGACGAAAAAATATGATGAATCGTAGATCAGAGGAATTTTTGAACATGAAAATCTTGACGACAAAAATTAAAACTTTGTAAGTTTTTTGTAGGTACCTACCTTTTCACTCAGCATTTTACGATTACAGCTAAATTTTCTCGTTCGATAATTGAAATAAATATATTTTTAATTTATTGTGATCAGAATATTTCAATTCTTAGGTGTACATAAATGGGTTACAGGAAAAGTCTACAATTACTTATTTATCACAATTTCTTTCCAATTAATTTGCTCGGACGACCGAAACAGCAGATCAAGTACCTACCTAATTCCCTTTTTTTTTAATAAAAGGCGCGATATTAGTGGGAACCGTTGTAACAAATTTCAAAACTTTTCTCTGTTACACTATTTTAATACCGAAACGTCTAGATTCTCTTTTTCTTCTATTACCAGCCGGTACGATTGTCGGTTTCGAAGCGTTTCTGTTAAGGGAAAAATATGGTTTATATGAGATTGTGGGCTTATTTCTTTGAGTAAGTGTAAAAATTCTACGGATTACATTTCAGACGAAGTAGGTATATAATCTCATCTAATCAAACATATCTTCCTCAAACTTTCTTCAATGCCCAATAAATACCGGTGCCTAATTTACATGAGTAAACAAGTGAGCTCATGAAGGTTCTCTAACGATCGAAAAGGGCTTGAAGAACAAAAAAATTAAAATGGAGAAAATTGGTAAAATCGGAAGTCAAGCTAGGAGAAGTATATAGGGCGCTAGGAGAAGTAAAAGGGGATTGCGACAGGAATTAGAGGACTGCCGAACAAAGTTAAATTTTGACGCAGGTTTTGCTAAAAATGACAATCAGCGAAACGAGATTTGTTTAGCTTTTATCAATATTATTAGGCAAAATTGAAAGTTTTATTCTCCCCATAATTTATTAATTTTGGTCTTGCAGATACATCAACTATTCATATTTGTACTTCAAAGAAAGACTCAATAAAAACTTATTTTCTTTCCCTTCATGTACACGCATTATTTGCAAAAACAGAGATAGAGTGAGGAAGAAGACAAAGAGAAAACAATGCAAAATAATCGATTTTGACCTTCAAATTTACGCTGATAACACTATCGCGCACATCATTGGTTGAAATTTGGAATATGAGTTTGTGATTGGTCCGCCTCAAACTTATTTTTATCACTTCCAACGTAAATATTATTTTTCTAAATTTTATCGTACTTTTCTGCATAAATAATTTTGTAAATCGTTGAAATTTCGCGACTGTTATGATGTCGTAATTTCCTTAAAATTCTAAGAACTGAACAAACAACGACAATGTATCAGTCTCAGAAGAAAATGTGAGGTTCCGCACGAATATCCGAATCAAAGTTGACTAAGAATGACTGATTCGCAAATCGAAGCGGAAGTAATACTTCTTATGTTCTTCATTTCAACTACTAATCTCTTTAGTTTTTCGCACGAATTAACCTCTTTACTTATTCCCTAGGCTGAAAAGCTTTTCCTGCAAGGTGTTGAATTGGAGCAGAGTAACAATCTTTGTGATGCTATTCGGTACTATCGTAAAGCTATGCAGTTGGTTCCTGATATCGATACAAGAGTGTTCAAGAAGTCCCGGCTGAAAGAATTGACCAGTAACTCTGAAGCGAATCATAGTGGAACATCGCGTAGGCTCATTCGTCATTTCCATTGCAAATAATCTACTTACGTTAAAATTTTAATTGCAAATATCTACTCGTAGGTGATCACAGGCAAGCAGATGAAAGGGATGCGAATGAGAATAGACACGAGGAAGAAGATGAGTACGATGACAGTGAACCCTTATTCGACAGGTTTCAAAGATTATTGGCTGAATCTAACAAGATGTTCTATCCCAAGAAACCAACAAAGGTATTCTACTGTTTAGCCGTAGATACTGTCACCGATATTCAAAGATAGAATCTTTCCCGCGTGATATCATGTAAGTTCTTATGAGGATATTCTGCAGCTTTTTGGTCCTCAGAGAATTCTACTTCTCTAGCGAATAGCGTATAATTTGCCGAGTTAAGAAATGATTTGAGAGGACGGAATTTTTTCAAAATAACTTCATTCGAGTTTTACGGCACTGCCGTTCAAACAAAAACAGGTCTCGCGTTATTCGTTTTTTTTGGGCGGCAGTGCCGTAAAACTCAAATAAAGTTATTTTGTATAATTTGCCTTTATTTTTGTCATCGTTTAAAGAAATGAATGACAGTATTTATGGCTAGACTGAAAAGAACGTCAGATGTTCGACGATATGAAGTAATTTCTATTAACCGCTCTTGTAGGTGCTTCATCTTTCGGACATCCCAGAAGAAATTATCTATTACATCCTGAGGTGGGTTGTCTCAGATGAATTGGACCTTCGATCGTTGGATCAATGTGCTTGTGTTTGTAGGGGATTTTACCTCTACGCCAGAGACCCTCAGATTTGGAAATCAGCTTGTATCCGGTAAGTAATTCTCAAGATGAAATTCCAAAACATTGGGAAGTTTATTACGAGGCCCGATGTTCCAAATAAGCGGAAAGTTTTTTGTTACACCTCAATTTGTGTTCCTAATGCAACTTTTTATTTCAAGATCTTTCAAGAATGATAAGATAAAACTTGGAAAGTACGATTCGTGGAGGGATTTATTCATAAACTACCCTAAAATTGCTACCAATGGCTGTTATATTGGAGAAACCAAATATTTTAGACAAGGAGAACGTTCATTTCAAGATTTGAGCTCCAGTGGTTTGTTCCATTTAGTCGTTTACTATAGATACTTGAGGTGAGCAGAGATTTCGCGGATAAGTTCGTCTCATATTGCTTGGAAATGTATTTTGAATCCTTTTACGCTTTACAGATTCTTTGCTGATGGAAGCGTACTGATGATCAACACTCCCGACACTCCTAATCTAGTTGTGAGCCAACTAAAGTGCAAGAATTCAAGATTCGGTGCTGTGATACCCGGTTCGTACAGGATAATCGACGATTTCATTTTCGTCACGTTTACAGTACAGAGGATTAAAACATCCACCACGAAATCGAGAAAACCTGTGTGTGTTAACATCGTATACAATATGGTAAGTTGAATTGGGATACGAGGTTGCCATAAAAATAGAGAGTGTTTTATTGAAACTTAATTTTTATCAATCTTCAGAAATTTCAGATTAAGAAATTTAGAAAATGGTATTCAAAACTCCTGTGGAAAGAGTATAAATTAGTCTGTCCTGATGAAACACGCTACGAGGAAGAGTTTGAAATTCGGGAACAAGCATTTCCACCTTTGCGATTTTCCGTTGTAAAGAGTTACTTGGCCGAAGCTGAAAGGCCGTTACCTTGAAAACATCACCAATTTATTTTGTTTATTACGATTTATCGTTCTAACGATATCCACGTCGTTGTTCACTTGATTTGTGAAATGATATTTCTTTGATGGATGAGATTTGTATAATTTATTCATTTTTTCCCCTTAATTCGGAGGAATGGTGAAAAAAACCTTTGAAATACGAGAAGTATTTCCGGTGTTATGAACTATTATTATTACAATAAATTTCAGTTGTTTTTCCAAAACGATTTCTTTTTAGTCTAGATGGATATTTCTTGATGATATCGACTGTTTCGTAGAACAATCGTTGATTATCAATCAATTGTTGTTGCTCGAGTTGAATCTTTTTATTTTTACGCAGGACTTCCTGTGAAGCGTGCGATACAAATAAAATTTAGGGGCGCTAATGCCAAATTCTACAGCGTAATCTTCTTGAAGATGAAAATACATAGATACCCTCTTGAGATTCTCGATTGAGTTTAAAAACATTCAATTTAATTCAATTTATTAACGTAATATATTTTATAAAATGAAATAATATCATGACTATTATCACTGGTAAAATTAAATAACATACTCGTACAAGTTATCTGATTCTTAGTTCTACAAAAACAAAATAATAGGTTTTCGACAATATGGTAAATTCAATGACTTCGCCTCCTCTAGTTTCTTCACTGAACCAAACGAACTCTTCGAGCGATTAATTTAACTACACGACACATTCAAGAAGAAATACTTTTCAGAAAATAGCTCTATGTATCTCGAGTGAAAGTAAGCAGTTCTATCACTTGAATTTTTTCCACGCCTGAAGAATCACACGAAGTAATTGAACAAGATTGGCATTCAGCAAAATATTCATCTCAGCTTGAAGTTTTTACGAGCTAAAAAGCAGAAGTGTTGAGTCAATCTGACACCCAGTTTCAAAAACTGGCCAAAATGTTTTATACCTAAATTGAGGTAAAACGGTATTCATCTTCTGGCTTTGAGTTTCTAATAACCGCCAGAACAACAGCTTAGGTGAAATGTTCCCTAAACAAGAGCTTTAGCTCAATGGAGGATATTTTGCAAACTAAAAACTTTCTGCAATTGAGTATAGAATGAAAAAATTTAAAGTAATGAAATCCATCCTAACTTTGTCTCCAAATTTTTCATAACTCATTTTCTCTCGAAGGTACCTTCGATATTACGTTCGAATAGAAGGATAAAAATCCTGAATACTTTTTTACTGAATGAACACACCTCCCACTTCTTCAAAGAACGGTAACATTTATATTTGAGGCTAGTCGAGTCCATTTAATCGTTTTTATCGACACCGCTAAACTTTTGTAATTCATCCAGAAGAAAACGTTGCTCTCCTTTCAACCTCTCGAGGTCGGCATTAACTTGTTTCAACGATTCTTCAACATTGTTATTATTATCACAAATCTGAAAAGAAAATCATTCCATGTGTTTATTTCTCTCATTCAAGTTACTGACAGTCTTAGCGAGAATACGATACCTGATCTTCCAAGTCTTTAATTTCTCTTGCGTATTTCCCCGTCTCGTCGATCATGGTTAGAATATCGGATATATCTTTATGCAAGGTAATTATGAGTTTATGACTTTCTCGCGACATGTCGTCGGAATTCTAGAAAAGTCAAACATAATTTGATTCAGTAATTCATCCAGAAAATAATATAGTTTCAAATTACAACCAATAAAATTTCTACCGAAACGATAGTTTGTTCCGTAATGGCAAAGGATCGTTCAATTTTGCCAGCCAATGTATTTATTTCTTTTTGAACTTGTTTCATATCATTAAGAGTATTTTCAATTTGAGATTCTTGTTTCTTAATGTTCTTAATCATTTCGAGAATACGGGTGATAAACTCTGACCTAAGAGAAAAATAGGTGAATTTGTATGAATTCAATCAACAAAAGCAGCTGTAAGAAGGAATGAAACAAAACTTACCTCTGAACACCACTGCCTACTTCAGTCTCTTTTAATCGCTGTTCGACGGCATTTCTTCTTTGAATTTCTTCGGTTACGTCGAGTAATTCTTTCCTCGCGTCGAAAATACTTTGAATAAGCTCGTCCTTTTCATTCTATACGAGGAAAAATGAAATGAAAATACTGTCTTGCTCGTATACAAAAAAAAATTCTAAATACGAACCGATTTCTGGTTAACCATTTCCATTAATTCCGTGCGTTTTTTTAGAAGCTCTCCTTTGTGTGAATTCCATTGATCTTTCAGCTTCTGAATCTTCGCTCTGCATTTCTCGTTAGCAGCCTCTAGTTTAGGAATATTATTTTCGTGATCGGGAAGAAGAGCGATCGATTGTTCAAGAGTGGTGGCGTGACTAATTTTTTCTTGCAATTGTTTTCTCGCTATTTCATTATTTTTAGAGATCTACAAAAAAATTCGTCCTCTTAGTAACTTCAACAGGAGTTTTCCTGATTAGTGATTAGTGATTTGTTTTTCAACCAACCTCGCTTAATTTCATTTTCACTGTGGTAATTTCAGCTTGCATATCCTCTATCTCGCTTTCAAGTTTAGCAATCGTTTCCTTCCCTTGAATGAATTCCGTTGACATCGGCCCGTCTTCGTTCTGCAAAAATATGTACTCAGTTTACGCCAATGTGAAGTGATTTTCACGTTAGATTTTGAAGATTGATCATCCCTACCTTCACAGCTTGATTAGTAACATTACCGCTGGTCTGAAATTCATTCGCTGGATCATTTGAAATAAGGCCCTATCGACAATACACACCGATAACCAACAAAGTACTAAATAGTTTGGTGTTAGTGATTTACGGTAAACTTACAGAGTTTTTAGAGACCGAATTTGAAGTAGATTTTAGATTACCGGTGTATCCACGACACGTATACGATTGCGATGCCAAAGATGAGAATAGATCGCTGTCCGACCTGTCAACAGATTTTGGACATATTGACTTGAGTTTGACTGGATTCACCAATCCAGTAGCATTCAGAGTTATAATCGAAGGCAGTAAACTATGTTTGGAAGTCAACTGTTCGTCGACGAACGGAAGATCTTTGACGACGAAATCTCTCCACTCTAAAATCGATTACAGATCCTCTTACTGTGAACGACGATACAAGATTATCGAAAGAAATTAGTTTTACCCACCTATGGGCTTACAATCGATTTTCTGGTTAGGGAGAAGAGTCCCAGTCTCCAAATCTGAAGATAAAAATGGCGATTGACACGCACTGAGATCATGTTCCGGTTTCGTCTTCAACGCGGAAATATTTCTGAGCTCTTCGCATATCTTTTCCTTGACTGATAAACGTCTATCTGGAACGAAAAGAGAAAAATTTGAATCCTTGAAGAGAACACCAATTGATAATATTTGAAATAGACGTGTACCAAGACTATCGGTAGTTTTTTCGAATAAATTTCTCTTCGGTAAGTGTTCGACCAAGAAAATTAACACATTACGTATATCGGTAACATTGTTGTACATAAAAGTGTGATACCCCACGTCTCTCTTATATCCCAGCTCCTGGAAGTCGAGAAAAGCTGCATTAGGAAGTATTTTCCCTCGGGAAGAGATATTCAAAGTGAAACATACTTTACACGTTTCAGCAAACTTAGCGCAAATCTGATACCGACTCGACATCATCGGAGGTAGAGAAGCCGGAAAGTTAGCTTCAGGACGAATAGTCCTCAGGCAGTGTATCACCATTTGCAGTAATTCTTCGAAGGAGTAAAGTTTAAGACTGAAAACATCTTCTTTCAGAGCACTGTAAGAGAAGAATAAGACATGGTTTAACAAAAAGTGAACTCGAAAACGGCAGAAAACGAAATAAGATTTTTATTACTCACTATCCTATATCCCTGAGAGATGATAGAACAATTTTATCAACTTCGTCCATCGTTTCCCGCTATCGGAATAACTTGAAGTTTTAGGATACAGATAGGGATGTACTAGTAGGAATGAAATTAAACTCCATTAAATGCACTCGGAAGTTGTAAGAATGAGTGGGAGGAGAAGAAAAACGCAGGAAGAATAATAATGAACAACAGGTTGTATAACCGCGATGAACAAGAACGACAGTAGTGCACAGTACCCTGCCGCAGAAAGCTTCAAGTAAAAAAATTGATAAGAAAAAGTGAGCGGTTGTGTTGACGTAAAAATGTTTCCCCAGAGGACATGAAGCCGGCCGAATAACGTTGGAACGGTCTAGAGAAAAGGTTCTTTTCTCGATTTTTAAACGATCCAATTATCTGGATCGTCTTTTTGACCTGGACGGTCTCAAGCGCTTTCTTAACGCTTCAAGTGGTGAGCTTTAGAACCTCGAAATCTGAAACCATTGGAACTTACAGTCGAATCAATTTCTCAGTTCTAAGAATCGTGATTCACGACGTGTTTCTGTGAGTTTTCCTTAATTTCCCTAATGACCGTGGTTGTCTGTTTCAGTGAGCTACTTGTCCATCTTCTTTTTTTATTTGGAAGGAAAGATAATGTAAGTTATTCATCGTATCGAACCTAATAACGTTTTATAAATTAGAATTTACATGAAGTAAACGTACATCTTGTATTGTTTGTTTCTGTTTCTATTCAACCTATATCTTATCTTTATTGTGATTGAATATTGCCCTTCGTGAGGTGCGATTGATTCCAAGTCCAAGTAATTCGTGCGATACCACACAGTTAGTTCCTCGCCGTTTTTCCACTGAAAACTATTTTCCAATTTTACGAATCGCATCGAGCAGCCTTCGTTGTCATTGATCTAATTCAGTTCTTTCCTGGTTCAGTTTCGGTTTAATTTCAGATCCCCGATTATTGTGATAAGACTTATCTGATATTTCTCATGTTTATTCGATACATATTTTTCATCATTCGTTGAAGAAGATCGTTTTGATGTATGAATTGATTATCTCAACGCAGCGAATACCAGTGGTCAAGATGCTCCGACGAGTGAGCTAGTATACGTTTGTATCGGATACCACGCACTTATCGGGTTTCTATCGTTGATTATCACCGTTCTGTTACCTGGTCGGTCGGAGAAGTTTTATAAGTAATAAATATTTGAACTGATTGTAGAATTTCTCTAGAATCTGTGCTGTATGTAATTAGTATTATTTTATTGAAGGTTCTAGCGATATCATGAGTAACAATTGCAATATAACCAGCGCTGCTGCTAGTATTTTACCGAACAATAGCAGTAGTAATTGCAATAGTAATGGTAGCAATAACCAAGTGAACAATCTACCTGCAGCTAAACGTCGAGGTGTAAATGCTGTTGTACCACCAAATTGTACAACTCAGACTCCCATTACCGCGGATTTAGCATCACTCTTTGAATGCCCCGTGTGTTTCGACTACGTTTTACCACCGATTCTACAATGTCAGAGTGGTCATCTAGTATGTAGTAATTGCCGACCAAAACTCACCGGCTGTCCTACTTGTCGAGGCCCTCTTGGTAAGTAGGAGATGAATTTACTCCTACTAGATTTTATAACAAATGTATTTAAAACGACTTTTTCAATTTTATAGGCAACATCAGGAATTTAGCAATGGAAAAAGTTGCTAGTACCATTATGTTTCCTTGTAAATATTCTTCCTCTGGTTGCAACTTGTCATTGTTGCATACCGAAAAAGTAGAACATGAAGAGCTGTGCGAATGGCGTCCCTACACATGTCCGTGTCCCGGTGCGTCCTGTAAATGGCAGGGTAGTCTCGAACAAGTGATGGCTCATTTAATGATGTCGCATAAATCTATTACCACTCTCCAAGGTACGTTCGTTAGTCGAGTATTCTATGTTTTTGATATTTTGCTGACCAACAGCTGATGTTATATGGTGACTTACAGGAGAGGATATTGTGTTCCTGGCCACTGATATCAATTTACCTGGTGCTGTTGACTGGGTTATGATGCAGTCGTGTTTTGGTTATAATTTTATGCTTGTCCTAGAGAAACAAGAGAAATTCGAAGGACACCAACAATTTTTCGCGATAGTCCAGTTAATTGGTTCGAGAAAACAAGCTGAAAACTTCGCTTACAGGTGACGAGAGATACCTTGTAAGCTACATTCTTGTTGAACGTGGAACATGATCACTCTCGTTTCTTTCGTTCGCAGATTGGAACTGAACGGACCACGCAGAAGATTAACGTGGGAAGCAACACCTCGTAGCATTCACGAAGGAGTTGCAACAGCAATCATGAATTCCGACTGTCTCGTCTTCGATATAAGTATGGCTCAGTTATTTTCGGATAACGGGAATCTTGGTATAAATGTCACCATATCAATGGTATAAAAGACAGAAATTGTTTTTTCTTTCTTAATCGTCAACTAGTTCACTTATTCGTACCTCGTAATATGTACAGTTTTGTCCTCTATCGTTTTTTAAGTTTCTAAAATTACGATTGCTCGTGATAGGTCGGTAGATCACTGGATATTCCGAAAATATTGTGTTACATTATCTTAAGCTTGGATGTATAGCAAGTATGTGTGAGCGAACAGTCTGGTCTGTCTGAACTTACGAAAGAAAAATTCCTTCAATCCTTATCTGTCGTATCTCCGATCTGGTAAAGATACCGATGGTTAAATTTAATTGGAAATTATTGATCATGCATCGTACTTTTCATAATAATCAAAAGCTTTAATGATTTTTGAGTCAATCTGTTCATACTTCAAAGAAAGCGGGTACATTTTAATATCATACTTTAAAATAAGAAATATTTCCTTAATTCAGTCGTAGAATCGCGTACAAAGTAAGATTATCTAAATGAGAGAAGGGAAGTGAGTATTTTTTTTTTTCGAAGAAAGAATCAAGTTGAGTTTTCTAAAATTGTTCTTTGGTTGATTGAATATCAATTAGATTGAACGAAAAAAGTTTTTTTCTTGGTGTACTGTATCTTTTGACAAGTTTTGAAGACCTAATTTCATTCGTCTGCTGTCTTCATCTCACAGCATTGTCTTATCTTTGATATTCCTTTTACTGCCCTTCGTGAATATTCGGTTGCTTGACGGGTGTTTATTGGCTCCAAAACAGTAAAAAGAGAAACAATTAATAGTTCTACATTCCTATCATTTTATTATAGTTTATCAGAGTTTCTTTCTTTCGAGTTTCGCTTGATTTTATCAAGTAAAAATTCCACTAAAATTCGAATAATGAAACTTTCCGAATTAGATTATGTTTAATGTACGGAAAGTGAATACACAAAACTTCGAGTTATAAGATTTTCTTTTTACTAAAGGTATAAGGTAACATATATTTTTTTTCAATTTTCAGTGCAGTAAAAGCCAATTTGTACGTATCATAATTATCTTTTACCAGTTGATTAGGAAGTTTTGTTGTTTAAACTTGTTTCCTCAGCAGTTGTTGGAGTTGGTATTCAGAACGGTAGTTGATTGGTATCATCTTGTCAAGCTAAACATTATTTGGTTACAGTTTCTTTAGAAGTTATGAAAATTGTGCGCGGGTTTCTTGTTTTTAATAGGGTAAACTAATTAACTCCTCGCTCAATATTAGAGCACTTACCTTAATTTTCGTGAGTAAATGAGCTAGTTGTACGTGTGATTTACGAAATCGAGAGCGAGTCTACTTACAATGAAGCGTTCGTCTTAATCTTAAGTTTCCAAAACTGTTGAAGAATCTTCAGCTGCATCTCATCATTATCGTCTTTAAAAGTTTGATTTAGCAAAAGATGTAAGTTCCACAAAAATTTAAAAAATAGTGATTAGAATTCATTTTCGAGATGATTAAAAATAAGCATCCTAGTCGAAACGAAGTCATGACTTTTTGACCGTCGTAAATTTTTTTCTCTTAATCTTGTATTATTCTCGAGTAATTTATTTTCATACTCAGGTTACGTTCTTCAAGAGAGTCAGCTTGAATTCAGAATTTCAAAGTTGGTCCTGGAAAATGGTGTAAACGATTGATTCGTGTTTTATATACCCTAATTTTATTTGCGCGAATTATATCAATCATGTCTCCGTTCAATTTTAACGAATCAATTTTCTCTTTACAAGAAAACTGATTTCGTCTTATGGTCCTAAGATCTCGCCGTTGAAAATTATGCATGCTGGAATTTTGTACAATTTATTTCCCATCATCTACCATTCCTTAAACGCCCTGGGGCGTGAATAGCTGAAAATAAAATCTGAAGTTAGAGTATGCTCTTATCTTGTAATCGTAATCTATGGGTAATATCGCATTTTGAATTTAATTGCTTGCAACCTTTGTTCAAATTTTTCTTTTTTCTTTTCATTTTATTTATTTCCTTTTCTTTCACCACTACTACGAGTGTAAATCGTATGAATAGAAGTCAACTGACCACGAATTTTACTCGCCTTCGAAATGCGTGAAATCGGAGATGAGAATCCCGTGTAAACGAGCTTTCCATAAAAGGTTCAGTCTGATTCGTATTCGCCTTCGTTAATTGTATGATTATGTAAATGTATTCGTGATGTACATTAAAAATATTCGTACGAAGAGCCGTATCGAATATTTTAGATTAAGATGAGAACGGAGAAATCGAGTGAGCGAAATTTAAAATCACCAATTAAAAAATAAACATATTTTTAACCAAAGAAAATATTAGCGTATGGCGTACAAATTTTAATTTTAATCTATTTATTACCATAAATTCATTACATTTCACGAATCTCGTGAGAGTTGCGCGGAAAATCAATACCTATACCCGATTATGTTGAAAAACGTTGATTCTAGGCGCGCCCTCTGGTCTGGCGTGAATTTTTTTGTACTGTACAAATGTGATGTTAGAACTAAACAATTATTTATTTTTGTATAAGTAAACTAGGTGTATTAAAATGAAGTTGTGTTGTGTGTGTTGTTCACATTTCAGTCGATAAGAATACAGAACACCCGTACCATTGCTAAAATTCGGAAAATGTAATTCTTTATCGCTACATATTTTATTTTTCTTGTTCGGAAATTTTTTTTTTCTTTTTGGGGAAAATTACTTCGTAAGCTGTATAATCAAGTTCACTGTACTGTAATTTTATTTAAGATGTGTACGCTGGGATTCATGTTACAAATCACGTTAATGCACCGAGTTACGATCGACGGATCACCTCTAGATGTACAGTGCATGGACTTTATTGTACTTTTTCGTTTTTTTTTCCTTTCAATTTATTTTTCGTTCTTTTATCTAGCCTCACGTTGAAACAAAAAAAATACAAAAATTTAAGGCGCTCATCCTACAACGTGGCTGGATAAAGAATTTCGTACCTTGTATTTTATATCACCAACCAATTATACAGTAGTTTTTATTTTGTTAATTTATTTTTTCTTATTTCTATTTTGGAGTAGTCCGAGGAAGTTCTTCGAACCGGGTAAAAAACCCAATTCGTTTTTAGCCATCTCAATGCTGAACGAACCAGACTATCCTTTAATCGCAAGGAAAATACGTGTGGAATATTTCCCGAGAGTCTTTTAGCAGCTTAGATTAAAGATCGAGGTTCCTGAATTCCGATGGACTAGAGAGTATTTCATTTTCGTGGATTAATTAGAAATCAAAAGATTTTTATAACGTCAGATTTGATTTAAAAAAAAAAAACTTTTTGTTGATTTGGATGAGACTTGCAACTTCACTTCGAATTTTCGGCTCGGAGTGGGCAGATGGAGACATGACGGATGAATATAGGTGGATCGGAGGTAGTTCATCCTGCCAATGATTTTCTCATGATTGTTCAAGAAGAATTCTGAAGACGAAGGCTTTCGAGAGCTGGTCAAATTGAACGGATAGATCGTTAGCATTGCAGTACAGGCGTGAAGGACAGAAGTAGGTGAGAGGCGTAAAAAAAGAGAAAAGATGATGAGACAGGTCGCGGGTAGAGACTATTCTCAGATGGACAGGATAACTTCTCAGGGGGGGGGGGATTTGAAGTAGACCGAAGAATTGAAATTTGTGGCTAGTTCTATAATACGCCTACATTAGACTATTCAGGCGACCTATTAGACAAGCCCGTCTGATAGTTAGCCTAAGAAATGGTGTCCTGGCAAAAATTAAATTGAACGATCTTGTTAAACGGTCTAGTCTGGATGCTGCCCACCTCCTAGTAGTGTAACCATCCCACAAGACCACCTCCATGTATTACCCAGAATCAATGTCCCCGTATTATGAAGACGCGATATCTCTGATGGACAAATCAGTCTTCTCAATGTGTGCAGTAACAAAGCTGCTCAAAAAAAACTTCCAAAAATCCGTACCCGTCATTTCTTCCAAGGCTTGGAAACGGATTTCTACGAAATTTGACTGATTTATCGATAACGATTAGGAGAAAGATATCTCTTGTATTGGTGACTGAGATACTTTTATCGTGATCGACTCAACGTTACTGGAGAAGCGCAGACGGTGTGAACTGTGAAGTCATGACGATCAGGAGAAAAGTATCTATCACTCCAGATACTAAGGTACTTTTCTCTTGAGCACAAAAAATCAGTATTCAACGCAAAAACAAGGTACAAAAATCCTGACTTTTTTGAGGACCGAAAATCCGTGAATCTTGCAGCACTGCAGTAAAGATATACGCAATAGATGGGTATATCATAGACTATTGAATTACTGTTCAAGGTAGGAAGTAATGCGGTGGAGGCCAGCGGTGGATTAAGGCACAATTATCACAAGCAACTGCTTGTGTCCGGGGCGCCAAAATGTCCGCGCGTGAAAAATTTTTCGAATAAATAAAAAGAAAAGGAAGAAAAAAAGAAAAAAAATTGAGGTCATTACAGGTTTGCAATGGCAGCGAGGAACCCGCAACCTCCCCCGGTCGCGATCACGTCGGCGCGGAAATGACCCCTCAGACAATGAGTTGGTTGGGCTCTTTTCATTGAATTGCATGCTCGGCCTGATATAATGAAAGTTGGAAATTGAAATTTTTCCAAGCCCCTAAAGTAGGTCAAGGTCAAGGTTATTGATGACGTCATGAAGCATCTCGGCTGGAAGTTGACTTTTTTTCAAGTCCCTAAAGTAGGTCAAGGTCATTGATAACGTCATACAGCGCCCCACGTCACGTCACGTCACGCACTTCACAGAAATTCCCGGGTGCGGACGTTTTCTGAGGATGTAATCCCCCTAACAATACTAGGCCTGATATAATGAAGACTGGAAGTTGAATTTTTTCAAGTCCCTAAAGTAGGTCAAGGTCATTGATGACGTCATAAAGCATCCCGGCTGAAGGTTGAATTATTTCCAAGTCCCTAAAATAAGTCATGGTCATTGCTGACGTCATAAAGCGCCACACGTCACGTCACGCAGTTCACAGAAACTCCCGGACGCGCATGTTTTCTGAGGATGTAATCTCCCTAACAAAATGGATAGCGGGTTCCCCGCTACGAAAAGGTCAGCGCGTGAGTGTGCTTGTGTCCGCACAAAAGCTAAGTCCGTCGCTGGTGGAGGCTATTCCTGAGAGGCAATGATAATTCCTCCTATGCTCCATGAATGTTATTCTTCTTCCCCGAAAAAAAGGCTGTACGAATTGAGCAAATTTTTGAAGGACTCTCTATCGTACACCAAGTCCTACATCCCCACTCTATTTGAAAACTTCCGAGTTTTACATCGCTATGGATAGCGCTTGAGCCCCAAACGATCTGAAGCAACGGTGTTTTGAGCTGTTTGAGACAGTTACAATTTCTGAGGGGGGGGGGGACTCCGGAACATGTTTCCCTCCAAATTCTGGAACATGAGAGAAAAAAAGTAAATTCTGGAAAAAGCTTGAGAGCTTTTTCTTTTTGCTTGTCAAATATCAAAAAAGTCGTAAATTTCCCCTCATAAAATCGTTTTCTAAATCCGCCCTTGCTAATTAATATGGGTGACGCTTTTAGCTTCGAAGGGTCCGGCAATTGCATCGAAGGCGTTGAGGCAATTACGTCCTCTTTGATGATGATTTGATTGTTGAAGATTATGAATAGGGGTAGATTGATGTGGATTACAATTTAGCTACAACAATCTGGACGAAAGCGTCTTTGAGGCGATTGCGTCACCTCTCTTGACGACGTCGCTATCTCAGATTGTTAAAGGCTGAGGGCGTTATCGATGTGGATATTAAGTTTCAAACGATCTACCCTTAAGCAGTTCGAAGGGATTACGAAAAATGTCGCAGTTACCTTAGATGAGTAAAGCTGTCGCGTTATCAACATGGATGACCTTTGAGCCTCCAAAAAACTGGAGCAACCGTATTTTTGAGCTGTTTATTGGTATGAATGAGATTTTAATTCCAAAAGGAGCTGCAATTGCGTCCCAAACTGTTTAGAGACATTACGTCCTCTTTGATGATGATTTGGTTGAATATTTCGTAAGACTAGATTGATGTGGGTTATGATTCAGCTACAAACAATCAGAACAATCGCGACTTTGAGGCATTTGCGTCACCTCTCTCAATGACGTCACTATCGCAGGTTGTAAAAGGCTAGGAGCGTCAGTAATTTGGATATTAGGCTTCAAGCGGTCTACGCAATCTTGTCTTCAAGCAATTTGAAGCGGTCACGTTCCATTTGATGATGATTGTGTAATATGACAATAGATGACAATTCAGCCGGAATTGGGGAAGTTTGAGGCAATTGTGTCCTCTTTGAAGACATGACTGCCACATATTGTGTAAAGCCATAGTGTCATTAATATGTCCGAACTTAAACTTGAGATATTCTTAGCAATTAAATTGCATTTTGAAAGGAAGTTTTATAGTGTGGGAGCGTATTGTCCTCATACCCCAAACAAGCACCTCGCGTTTATAATTTCACCCGAGGAATATGTAGTTGGAAGAATTTCCGTGAAAATTTTACCAAGAGCAGTTGACAGATATAATGATTTGTACCCTAATAGGAGTGCATCAGCCATGATGAAAACGCTCCTAGTGATTATGTTAGTTTCTTCTTTGTTAGAATTGTCAGGTAACTGAGGGCGTCATTGATTCGGGTATCAAGTTTCAAATAGTCTCGGCGCAGTCGCGTCTTCTTTTTGATGATGACATGGTTGCCGCAAGTGAGTAAATATATGTCGTTTTTTGAGGGAGGGGCAAACAGAGGAAACCACCAATCGTAAGATACGGTATACATATTTCAGTTCAAGGCATTTGTGTCTGCAATTATGATGACGCTGCTACTGTTATGGTATGGCCTGTCTGGCAAATCACATCTTGGAGGCAGTTGTATCTTCTGTTTTGATGACGTTACTATCTCAGGTTGTGAAAGGCTGGGGGCGACATTGATGTGAGTATCAAGTTTTGAACGGTCTAGGCTATCGCGTTTTTCTTTTGGATGATGACATCATTGCCACGGATTATAAGAAGATATTTCGTCATTAAAATGGGTAATAATTCAGCATTGAACGATCTAGACTGTCGCGTCTTTGGGAAGTTTTATGTCCTCTTTGATGATGTGACTGCCGTCTGCCACGGATTGAGTAAAGCTTTGGGCGTTATTCATAAGGTCGACACTTGAGCCTAAGACAATCTTGGCGATCGGATGTTTGAGCAGTTCGAGGCAAGTGCGTCCGTCATGATGACGCTGCTATCTGTGATCTTGTGTGGGATTTGGTATCTTTGGTATGGATGGCATCTGAGCCTCAAAATGACTGAGAAATTGCATCCTCTATTCTGATGGCATCACTAGCTCAGGTTTTAAAAGGCTGAGAGTGTCATTGAAGGGGTTATGGTCTGGGCAATTTCGTCTTCAGGCTGCACTTAGAGGCAATCACGCTCCGTTTAGTACCTAATGACATGCTTGCCCCGGATTGTGTAATGATCTTGGCGTCATTGAAATAGATAATAACTCAGCTTCAAATAATCTGGGCAATTGCGTCTTTGAGCTATTTGAGGCAGTTCTGCCCTCTTTGATGAAGTAGCTGCCACGGATTGCGTAAAGCTACAGCTCTGTCAAAATGAATAATAGTTGAGCTTTAAACGATCTGCGCAATCGTGTCTCTAGGCAATATGGAGCAATGTTCTTCTCTTCAAAGATGTAGCTGCCACGGGTTGAGTTAAGATATGGCGTTATTGATATGGACTATGCTTGATCTTAGCAATTGAATGATTGAGCAGTTAATTTGATTATATCCACCGCATAATGATGACGCTGTTACTGGAGATTGTGTGGGATATTGATGATGTGTGCGCCCCAAAATATGTGATGTCCTCGAGATAGTTGGGTCCCTGATAACCTCGCTCTCTCATGTTGTCACAGGCTGGGAGCGTGGATATTAAGCTTCAACTACTGGTCTAGGCAATTGCGAAGTAATCAGGTCCATTTGATGATGAAATTGTCGCCACAGAGTGAGTAAAAATATGGCGTCATTGACATGGATGACGATTCAGCTCAAAGAATCAGGACAATCGCATTTTTTGGGCAATATGAGGCAATCATATCTTCTTTGAAGACTTGGTTGCCAAGGATTGTTTACAACTATGGTATCATTCATATGGACAAAGCTTGAGAGGATCTTGGCAAACGTATGTTTGCGCTGTTCAAGGTCCTTGCGTCAATCATGATGATGACCCTTCCACCTGTGATTGTGTTTGACGTGGCGCCATTGATGTGGATGACGTTTAAGCCTCAAAATGTCAAAGACATTACGTCTTTTTTTTTTTTGCTTCTTTTTTTTTTTTTTTGCTATCTCAGGTTGTGGAAGGCTCAGGGCGTCATTGATGTTATCAAGCTTCAAACGGTCAAGGAAATCGCGTCTTCAGGCAATGAGAGGCAATTATGTTCTTTGTTCACACGGTTGCTACAGATAGTGTGAAAATATATGGATAAAAGTCCAGCTTCAAACACTCCCGGCAATCGCGTCTTCGAGCAGTTTTGGGCAGTTGTGTTCTCTTTCATAATGTGGTTGCCATGGTTTGTGTAAAGCTATCTGATTATTGATGTGGATGACGCTTGGATCTGAGACAATCTCAGCAATCTCATATTCCACCAATTCAAGGCAATTGGACCCACTATAATGTGTGGGTTTTTTTCGTCCCTGATGTAGATGACCTTCGAACTGTTGACAATGACGTGGCTGCCACTAGTTTTGTAAGGCTATGGTGTCATTGATGGGCACGAAGGTGATGCTGTCCCGTCCACAAAAAGACTAGAGGTATCGGCATTGCATTCGAGCCGGCCATCCGCCAGGAGCATTACAATCGGCAAAATTGAAAACGGGAGCATGACGATTTTTCCATTGAAATGTACAGATAATAATATCAAAATAACTTGGGAAATCTTCCACCTGTCACCCGCAACACCCATCAATTTTAGTTTGCGATACTAACGCTGTCCGGCCCATTCTCTAATGAATAAGGCTGGAATGTAATCGTGACCTTTTTTCTTCAAAATTCTTTGTAGGGATCCCAGCCTCCATAGAGGAACTCTCTCCTTCGACCCTCTGAGGGAAGATCACCACAATAGGTAGCTATAATTTTAATGTTTATTGCCTAATTTAAATGATCTCTATTTTTTTTTCAGACGAGAACAATAAAAATCATCGTTCATTTCAACTTTTGTAAATTATATTTTGTATTTTTTTTCCTCCTAGTTTTTGAAAATTGGGTCCCGATTCTACTTTTTTCTCTTGTACCGACAATCTCAAGCCATATGTGATTTGTAAATAGCCAATCTCATGATGAACTTGGCTTGCGATTTATTCTTTGTGCTGCGATATAAAATACGACGCTAAAGTTGGAAAAACTGTTGTTCCTTGACATCAATTCTGGTCTTTATTGCGGTTAATATTTTTCTATTTTTTTCAGACTCACTACGAAATCTGTCTCACGTGTTCGTATGATTCATGTAATGAGTATTTGACGTTGAAAAAATCCTATTTTCATACGTTTAAAAACACAATCTCGGAGGTCTGAAACATGCTAGCGTGAACAAGGTACACTTCTGAAACTATTTACTAATTCAGTCCCTTCGATTTCTATTCAAAAAGATATATTTTCGTTTTCAGGATTACGTACCGCTATTCACCGCTATTCGTTCCACACCGTGGAAATATTTATGTTAAAATAAACAAAACTGACCAATGTACGCGTGTTAAATTCTTGCGTTTACCCTTTTTCCGAGTGTCCCACAAACTCACGAACAAAAGTGAATTTCGAATAAATAAATGATCTAGAAGAAGAAGATGGGAAAAAGAATTATTCAAGGATAGGGTTAACCTTTTTCAGTAAATAAATAAAGTCTGGTCAGTTGTATGAATGTTTTCACTGGCTCGCACGCTGATTTGGAAATAAATCTCGTACCTAATTTTTATTTTTTGTGGCTAACATCATTTTATCATATAAGAAGTAAGACATTGAATGGCCTTCTCGGCGACAGCACGGACGAATTTTACGTATAATATGAAAAATACTGTTAAAGGAGGTAAAAGGAATGAAAGAAAGAAAAGAAAAAAAAAAAAAAAAAAAGGAAACACAAGTAAGGTTTTAGGTAATGCTTTTGTATAGTCTTCAGAATGTCTTATCTTCTTTCTTCCCAGTATCATGTACCTCGACTTTTAGTCGGCATCTTCAATGAAACCTAAGGACCGGGCTGCGACGTATAGGAGCAAAAAATTGTTATAGATTCAGGAAATCTTTTTTTTTTTTCTTTCTTGCCTCCGTGTAAGAATCTGATGATTCTTTTCGATGACAAGAAGAAGAACAAGAAGGAAAGGTTAGGATCATTTTATTTGGTATTAGTTCCTCCCCTTCTTTCTATCCATTTTATAAATGGGCATCAAACTGACTTTCTTATGTTGTACTTCGCGCACATCCCGTTAACAATTTACGACTTCAATTTTACGGTGCACGATATTCGCATCCTCAGGAAGTAGGTACAGAAACCGTCACCTTCGTAGGTGTAGGTAGCCTGGAAAAAGGGAAGCCGCATCACGTTTGAAATGTCACCTCTCGAAACGGTATATCGTAGCTTGATGTGTGGTTGTTTTCCCTAGTCGGTTTTTTTGTTTGGCGAGGGGATGTATCTTAAGAGAATATTGAGGTGGGGTATTTTCTATTCCCGAGTACCTACCAAGTATTTATGCTGGAGATTTGGCGATAATATTTATTGAACTGGTTCGATGAATATTCATTGCGCATGGTTATGACTAGGTAACGAGATAAAATCTAACTAAAATTTTCGAACTGAGTATAGGACAGTCGGTCCATGAATGATACTATCCCTTCGCCTACCTGGAAATCATGGTTCTTAGAGATTGAGACCCTGAGACGAAGTTCTTGAAAGTATATCGCTAAGCCCCAATAATAGGTCTCTGACCTTAACTAAAGTACAAAGCGTAAATCATCTGACAGTCGCTGTATCTACCCTTTATCTTATAATAACTACGAATCTCTATTCTGTCTACAAGTGTGTGCAAGAGTATGCAAACATATTCATATTAGGCTTGCACGGTACTAAGCCCGTACTAGGGTATAATCTCGATCTTCGCTACTTACATTACACTTGAAGCCTATATGGTAACCTTGATTTACTTTAGGGACAGAAAAATATCGACCTTTGCGTGATGCATTCATAGTTACCTTGTGCTGCTGTATAGGGACATGAAAGCGATTCGGCCTTCGCTACCTGAGAATCTGTATACATTGATTGCATTCTGTACTAGGCTTAGCCCATAGGTATACCTCCTCCATTTTTCGGTGTCAGGATGACCGTGGTTTTAGGTGATAGACTGTTTGGACAGGTTGACTCGAAATCGACTCGAAGTCAATGTGAGACAAATGAGGTCATAATGATTTGATATGATTTGACTCAAAGTCAAACATAGGTGCTGTAGGCTAATTTTAATTCAATCTAGTATAAGTCTAATGCATACAAGTTTTATGCCGGGCAATCAAGAAAGCATAATTTAGAAACTCCACACTTTTCTTTTTTTTTTCATTGAAAGAACCCAAGTGAGCACCCAAAAAACGGTGCTTAAGATAGCTGGGCTCAATTCTGTGAGATTTGAGGATTTCGGGCATGTCTTTTGAAGCGAATCCCTTTGAAGTTTTCGGCGAGTGGTGAGGGGGCTGCCGGATCGTTGCCAGGAACGTTGTCCGGACTGCCAGCCGGATGGTCACCCGGATTGTGGCACGGATCACTGTTCAGACCGTGCCCTGACTTCTGCCCGGAACGTAACCCAAACTGTTGCCCGGACCATTACCTCGATTGTCGCTTGAACTGTTGTCTGAAACGTTGTCCGGAATGTTGCACGGACCATTATCCGGACCGTTGGCCGTATCACTGCCTGAACTTACGCCCGGATCGTCGTCCAATCGTTGACCAAACTGCTTGCCGGATTGATGACCGGACCGCTTCCCGGACTGCAGCTCGGACCGTTGCCCAATCGTAGACCGGACTCCAGCCTGAATTGTCGCTCAAAGGATCGCTTAGACTCTTGCACTGGCCATTGCTCGGGCAATTGCATGGGCCGTTGGCCGTTTCGCTGTCCAGACTTTTACCCGGACCGTCACCAGCCGGCCGTTGCTCGAATCGTTGCCCAGACCACTGTCAGGACGTTAGTTTCTATGGCTGCATAGATCGTTTCCCGGACGGCTACCCAGACCGCTACCCGGACCATTGTCTGGACCGCTAGCCGGACCGTCGCGTCACCTGGACTGCTGCCCGAGAGATTGCCTGGGACTCCGCCCGGATCGTTGTGAAGAGCAGCACCACCAAGTGTGCCTCTAGTCAAAGACTTCCACTCTCACGCAGCTACAGAAGAAGCTCAGCCCCAAGAACGTCATTGTAGTGAGAGCGGACAAGGGCAATTCAGGCGTCCTCATGAAGCGCGGGGTAGGTATACAGCAGCAAAATTTATGAGTCCCTCATCCCAAAGGCGCCGTGGTTGGACCTCCTTCCTTCCAAAAGACCGTATGTTAGGTTAACCGAATTAATTCTAGAGGCTCACTCGGTTAGATCCCCCCCCTCTCCGCATTACTAGTCCAAGGTACAGTTTCCTTTGAGTTATCAAGAATCAAGATATGACCCGAAATTGCATATTTTAAGAGACATTTCCAATTGAAAGAGGAGTGGGGTTCGGAGCAAGTTTCTTCCGAAAATATTCCTATACGGGTCTTGGGTTTTTCGGCACAAAAACGTGTGATATTCGGCACTGAAATTCAAAAATTCGGCACCACTCGGCATTTAAAAAAGAGCCCAAAATTCCGTATTGTTATTGACTCGATTTCTAAAAAGATTATCTTCATGTTTTGATATGAAATATCTCAATTCTATGAGCTAACTAATATTTTTGGTGATTTGGAATTTTTCGGCAAAATAGAATTCTTTTCCTGCGTCCCATTTATCATGACTTGAATATTATTTTGATTTTCATTGATTTCGCCCTTCAGGAGAAAAAGTGATAGTCTCTAGTCATATTTATATTGTACGGCACCAAAGAGCTCTCATTTGCAGTATTCATTCACTAAAAGCTGATTACAACATTTTTGCACTAAAAAATATTCGTCAAACTCATTCCAGCACTAAGCGGGGTCCTTTTTCTATTTTTTCTTTAATGGAAACCTCATACCCACAGATGAACCATTACTCATTCGGATATCACCAAATGCCTTACCTTTAGACTTGAAATTTTTGTCTCTACAGGGAGAAAATCAGTTGTAGACCCTACAAAATATACTTAGAAGGATAATGTAAATCGTGGAGAAAATTATGGAGAAATATTATTTTGTCACAGTTTCAATCGTTATTGAGGAGGATCTGAAACTGAAAAGAGATTGATTACAAACATAGAGGATTTCGAATGAGTCATTTCAGTCTATAAATCCGAAAGACGACAACTTGTTCCAAGAATTTGATCAATTATTGTACCGACAAGTACGAGTACTACGAAGAATAGATGAATGAAATGAGTTTCTACGAAGAAAAAAAAATAAAACTGCAAGAATCGTGTCTGATTAATATTTCGCTTCCGTCCGTTGAACAGCAGAATGTAGAAAAATCGTTGAAGAAATAGAAGTATTAAACTGTAACTGCCTTGCGCCCCAGGATAATGTTCCTTGGCCCGCTTGTCAGCGGTAAGTTCAAAATGAAGACAAGAGTAGGATGGCTCACTTTTCATGATCATTGATAAGTGCAACCTATAGCGAGCTCTATTTGACTCAATTACTAGAAATTCTATCGGATGGCAGGTCGAAAAATTTGATGTACCTGGGCATGAACCCATGCAGCTCTTCCCACTTTATAAAATGGTGAGAGTGAATTGCGGCGCGGCGAATTACCTACCGGCGATTTACCTACGATGAATGTACACAGCCCCAAACTCTTTCGTATTTTTGAAGGAAAGTACCTTACTTTAAGTATAACGAAGCTGAAAAAAATCCGTCAATTATGACGTTCAGGTCCTTTGCCGTGATGGATGTGATTCATTGAAAATAAATATTTTTTCAGATAATAATATTTCCTATTTATTATTTCTTCTCTGTAAGTATGAGTTATATAATCCAACTTTTATACCTCTCCAACGCAAAGGCTCTGCTCTCTAGTATCTCGCTTATTAAGAAACTCATTCAGTTATGCACGTACAAATTTCTACCTTCGACTGAGTCGAGGTAATATTCGGTAAGGTTACTTTGGCAGCTTATACCGGAACTAAATATACCTGGTTTGAACACAAAGTACAAAGGACACGTGAACTCGAAGTCAATTTCGAAAAGGTCGATTAGATCATCAGTCGCCAATTCATAATTTAAACTCTTCTCCAGGTCTGGAAGGTAAAGCCAATAACAAAAGAAAAAAAAAAGATATCTGTTACGATCTTGGAAACAATTCTTTAAAATACGTTCAACAAAAGAAAGAGGAAGAACAAGGGTGTGTTTCCATTCTTATTAGGTATGGTAGTAGTGTAGTTTGAACGCTCGAAAATGTTTGATGGACAAGAAAGGAAATACTACCTGAAGAAGGGGACAAAGGTAATTACAAAAATCGAAAAATAACATTAAAAAAAAAACAGTTTTTTGGCGATAAAAAAATAACAACAATAAGACAAACACGTTTCAAGTTTGTTTACATTTTCTTATCGGACATGGGATGACAGATCTAGATTAAAAAATTATCAGATCTCAGGTGTGCGAAAAAAATCAAGAAGAGTGCGAAAATTTTTGAGACGCACCCTTGAAATTTTATAATGACTTAAAGTGAGCATACTGAGATAATGATTTAGGTGAAATCTGTACTATACGCACAAATGTGAATATCCTACAGTGGTGCGTTTTATTTTTGGCGGCATTACGTAGGTACTCAAAAGATACTTGATCGTGATAGAGCTTAAAGCGCGCATGAGTGAGTTTAATGGTCAGGACCGGGCTCCCGGGCTCGAGAAAAATGGGATTCCATCTCAAGATCAACACTAGTCCCTGCAAGATAGAGATGCAATTTTAAAGATCGGATCTAAAACTTCATTTGAAAAAAAAAAAAAAGAACTGTGACTTCCCTAACGGAATGAAACGAAAGCTCTAGATACTCTGCGGGACAAACTGGTCTTGATGGAAATTGGAGTCTCGAAACCTATTTTGAATTACTTGAATATTTTAATCGAGAAGTCAACATTTTGTTGTTATTTTGAGAATGAAGCACTCAGTTATTAAACTTAATCTCACACCATCTTAAGAATATCTTGTCTGATAGGTCAATCCCTTCTCTTGACAGTTTGAGTTAGAAATTCTTTCAAGTCTCCCCCGTATGGCTCCAAAGTCAACATTTTCCCTAGTCCTACAGAAACATATAAAGAAATCTAAATTTTTATGAGTCCCTAAAAAATCTCTGATCCAGTTCCTATATATAATAGATCAAAACCAAGTATACCTCTACGTTTAGAAACTTTTGAGGTCGGAGCCCTGACTTTCCGGAAACCATAATTCAGGACCCACATTTTCCAAGTTTTAAACTCATGTAACATAGATTGAAGGTCAAAATTTGACATTTCAGAAGTGGGTCAGATTCCTTGTCCCTTCAAAAAGTACCATTCACAGTCCACATTTTTCCAATTTTTATGGAGTGAAATCATAGCTAACAATTTTTGTAAGTTTCTAAGATAGGTCAGAGCCTTAACCCCTTGCAACAGATCAGAACAACTATATTTCTACAGTCAAAATTTATTCAAGTCTTTGAAGTAACTCAGAGCCCTCGACTCACAATTTGGCGTATGTCCTGAAGAAGTATCCAGGGAACAAGAAAGACCATGGCTTCGGCTCAGAATTCAAAATCTTCTCGTCTCATTATTTGTACAGATAAAATTTTCATAAGTCCCTGTAGGTCCGAGCCTCTGGCCGGCGGAAACGACAGTTTGCTGGAAGAATGAAGAGCATCTTCCTCAAAAAATACCCCTTCTGTTAGATCGATCCCTTTCAAAATCATTCCCTCTTGACGTCACACTTTCCGGTCTAAAACTAGAGTTAGGATTTTTGTGCAGTGAAAATTGGTGAAACGTGCAGTAAAAACTTTTGCAATGAAAACGTGCAAAAAGACCAAGAACATTGCAATAAAAAAAAAACTCAAAACATACAGTATACTATGACCAAAAAAGTTATATAAATTACCAAAATCGATCAAAAAGTGATCAGTGATGACCACAAAAAAAGCCACAGAACGATAAACACGACATAAAATAAAACAATCAAAACATGGGATCTTAAGCAATGACTGCAGCAAGCAGCCTGTTTGCATAATCCCTGTTGTACAAAATAGAATGGATATATCTTCACACTGACAATCTGCAAAGAAAAGTGTTTTTGCTTAGTTTGAAAGATCCTCTTCCGTAGTTCAAGTAGATACCCAATAATGTGCAAAAGGCTGCAATGATCTGTTACAATGTGACATGAGACTTTTTGACACTATGGAACCATACCATTGTGTAACAGATTCTGTAAGAGATCTACAAATAATGGCGCCATCTAACATTCTTCATACAGAAAATTTGGGAATTACCTATATAGTTTTTGTTACATAGTCTCAGTCTTACAAGTCTCATACATCCATTCTATTTTGTACAGCAGCCCATGTGATGGGCAGTTATTTTTGATTTCCAAAAACTACTTAAACGTTATTTGAAGATCATTTTCACGGGTTAACTGTCAATACTTTCAGGCTACTTCTCAGGAAATTTTGCTAGGAGCGCAAAGGTCTTCCACTTTTTTGCTGTCAAACGCAAAAATTTTTAAAAATATTAAAATAAGTACATAGTATGTTACGTATACCAGTGGCAGTTACTTAATTGCCAACACTGAAATGAACAATATTTTAATGGAAGATGGGAGGGAAATAAAATGGTGACCTTGAAACAACAAACTCAGAGGCACTGTTGGCGTATAGCCCTACTTGCAGATGGGGTTTGCAGTCCAGTCTACATAAGCACTCATGGCAATTCCATCCTGTGATGCGTGAGCAGCCGCACTTCTCCAACTGCTTGTGAAGGATCCTATCCTTGCCCTCGGATTTACAAACTCATGTTTTTCCACTAGTAGTGCAAAACTTTCCATCTAGGTCAGGATGGAAAATAAAATGACAAAAAAACACCTCTGCAAAGAGATATTTTCCTCAGCATAAATTCCAACGGAAACTGTGATTTTCCTCCCATCTACCAATAAATAAGAGAGAAGACCTTCTATGTAATAATAATTAAGAATGACCTATTTGCGGTCGCGGATAAAGGTTCTGCTAGGTGCGCTACTTGTTCTGCAAAAAAAGTGATCATGGCGTTTTCTACTACAACACAACATACTGATGAAATTGTAATTTGACCGTTTCAGATTGTTTTTCATGAGAAAACACACGGAACAAAACTTAATGCCCTTTCATTTTTCTTTCTGATGAATGTAATTTTAAAGTCTTTGATCTTTGGATGACTTTTTTCACTTCATCACTTTTTTTGCAAGCTTCCTCATATGGCCGCTATGGTAAATCCAGATGGCGCCCCCTTTGCCTTTACTTGCAAATTCCTTTACATCTAATTCAGTAATTTGATGGTGATAATGGGGAAATTTTAAATTTTGGTAGTTGAAAGCATTTTTGCACGTTTGTATTGACCAGTTTCTCAGTTCAACTGTTGATACTGGTATTTAGGTTAGTTTTATACCAGCATTCCGGTTAATTTGTTAATAAGCAATAACCGCCCATCACTGAGCAACCCTGCTCCTGGTTTATGGTTTCTACTTTCCAGTTCCTTACTTTCCAGTGTTGGGGACTGTGGATCTAGACTATCAATACTATCAATAGTTTTGAAAAAAACTATTGGAAAAACAAGATAGTTTTGTACCCTGGAAAAAATATTGAAAACAATCGGCTACCACCCATCACTAATGGTTTTGATTTTAGTTTTTACCAATTGTGACGCTCTTAAAGTCTGAACCATTTAAGAATGCCAATTTTGTCACAGTGCAACATTGATAAGAAGCATTGAACTCTTCATTTTCCTTCTGTGGAGACAACGCCAATGATTTCAAATGTGTGTTACAGGCTGCAAATTGGCATTCTTGAATGGTTCAGACTTCAGCGTCAGGCCAAATAGCGTTAGTATTGCAAACTAAAATTGATGGGCAGTACGTACAGGTGACGGGCGTACAATTTTCAAAAATTTTTCCTAATTAATTTTTATCAAGGAAGATGATTTGTAGGAAATTTTACGCTTTACAAAATTTGTCCTCTTCATCATTCTCCTGAATTGCTCCCTTCCCAAGTTATTTTGATGTTACTTACTGTACAATATGTGAATGGGGAAATTGTCATGCTCCTGTTTTCAATTTTGCCGACTGTAACGCTCCTGGCGGATGGTCGGCTCAAATTCCTTTGATTCACCAAACATTACTGTGTTATCTGTTCTTATTATTACTTATTATAGAGATTGTTAATTGTTATTCTGCGTCTTTATTATTCACTCTGTTGATGGACGACGAGTTGTCTAATCCACTAATATTTATTATGCATAATAATTGTGGTAACAAACTGAGGTATAATCTCTGTACCAATAATGATTTTCAGTTTTCAATGTCCCTTTTTATTGCAGACGTACTCAAGTTGCTATTTATTGCTGTAATGCTAAACCAGAAGTAGGTACTAGAGAGTAACACCGGCAGAATAGATGATCCACGCTGCGTATACGTAAACTGGTATGTGTAGTGAACTATACTATATGAACTACCTTGTAAAATTTTTTGTAAATTATATTCATTCATTCATTGAATTAATTATTTGTCGCCGACTTCCAGTTACAAGTTGGAGCTTTTTGAACTTGGGTCACTAATCTATGGTGAAACTTCATTTTGCTCTCACATCCCATGCGCCAGTTTCGATAGGCATTCAAAGTTCAAAATCAACAATATTGTCAAACAATTCTAAGAAGATCAAACTAGTTGAAGTCTGCAATATCTGCAAGTATCTAGGTATTATTATGTTATCTATTGTGGTGATCTATAGCATGGAATGAAATAATCCGATTTTAACAATTGGTATTCTGGATTGAGAAGTTAATTTGGGTCTCTGCTTTTGATTGGAATTCATGTATTTTGTCGCTCAATATTATTCTCATTCAAGTCAGTCTGATTGTCTACCTATATCTCACGTTGAGAAATCAAAAACGCCAGTAAAGTGTTATAATAATTGCTGCAATAAGTTACTTGGTCAATATGTTTTGTTATAAATGAGCGAATAGGAAAATTATGAGAAACTCTGATCAAAAGATAACTACTAGTATCAGATTTCATTATCACCACTGTTGGAAATATAGACCTATGTTGAAAGTTCTTCATTTGCTTGAACATTAAAAATTCCATAGGAGGGGTGTTGGTAAATGAAAAACTCAGGCGAAAAATTTAGACCACCTTGTTGGGATCCAAACCCGAGACTGCTCTAACCGCTGAGCTCTACAAAGGCAGTCGCCCAGAAAGCAAAAGGTTTCGGATGCGGATCCCGACAAAGTGATCTAAATTTTTCGCTTGAGTTTTTCATTTACCAACAACCCTCCTTTTATAATTTTACGTCCGCACGTAAAAATAAGACACTAGAGACAGGAGATATGCTGGGACTCCATATTGTATAGAATTAAGTCTGTAGCTGGTGGCTGCTTTCCATTTGATTTCTGCGGCTCCTGCGTCTTGTGTTGGTGTGAGTGTGTGCAGCCTATGTGGTACTGTGTTGTAATTCTATACAATATGGAGTCCCAGCATATCTCCCGTCTTTAGTGTCTTAGTAAAAATAGTGTCTATCATTGTAATTTCCGTTGTGGCTTGATAGACTTATTTAAATTTAGCGGTTTTTCATTTTTTTCTTTTTTTTTTTTTTTTTTGCCAGAGCGTGAGAATAATTTTGAAAATAATGATTGAGGTGGAAAGACGTTCGACATTTAATGGTTATTAAGTTTTCATTATTCGCATGTCAATTTTCTATAATATATTTCATAATCTTATTTTTACAAAATTTCAGGCTCTAAATTTTGATTTCATATGGATAATGGTGAACATTTTTCATTTTAAGGTTCAAATTGATAAGTACCTACGATTGATTGGGCTAGAAGATATGTGTAGCTTACCGCCTACTTGGTACCTATGCATGCGCTGGAGTTTTTCAAATTTCAGAAAAAGCTTTCTGTATTTAATTGAGTTTTTATCGTTTCTCTTTTTAATTATGGAGGTAGGTATAGTCTTACTTGAGTGAATATTCTTTAACAATTGATAGGTAATGAATACCTACTTACAGAAAGAACGTTTCAATGGCTCTTTACCACCCGCTCTGCTTAATGGTAAAATAACTCAGATGTAAAAGCATTGTTGGTTGACCAAAGTCTAGCGATAGGTTGAACTTCTAAAAAAACTACTGACAGAACTTGAGCTTTCGGAATGAAATTAGAAAGTAGGTGACTTCCTAATTATTTATTTATACTATTTGCCATTGATGATAATATGTTCTCATTCAAGTATGACAAATTCATTTTGTTGATCAAAGAATAAGATGTAGTAAAAGACTTGACTTGTGGTACAGGTTTTGGAACACTAGGTATTCAAATATCTAATATGTTTGCTTCCTTCATTCTTGAAACAGCGGTATGCGATATAGGCTCATAGAAACTTTGCTTAAGTATTTATACTGATTACCCATGAAGAATGTTATTATTATTTTTGATTTCTTTTTTCAAGTATTCTTTTCTTATCACGATTGAAGAGAGTAATTTCGGAGAGCTTGAAGGCCCATGATGGTTGAGAACATTCTTTTTGAGTTTCGAGAAATTGTAACGTTGACAAATTTTTGACAGTGTGTTTCACCAACAATATCCATTTTATATTGCAAGTGAAAAATTTTCCAAGTTATTTTCGAATGAAGTTGGGTGCATTGCAGTCGCGAAATTGTGAAAAGAAAATTTGGCTTCTCCTTGTTGACGAACAATTTTCTTTTTCATTACGCTACAGTGACCGATGATAAGCAAGGTCACTTTCTCACCGCAGAAAAGATGATGAATCTGCATGCAGCATTGGTCGCCCCATGAACAAACAATGCAACTGATGCTCTGTTTCTTCTTACGTTCCTCTGTTTCTCTAAATCCTAAAATCATGGGAGAACATCTTCAAATCCGCCAGTTTGTGTTTTCATCAACGCGTACAAATTTTTACTCAAAATTCGTCAACATTATTTCACCACTTTTCTCAGCAAAGATTCCGCTATTTATCTTGTCGGTGGAGAGGGAGGGGGGAGGAGTTCTTGACAGGTTTGTCACGTTGACCTACTTTCGAGACTTGAAAAAATTTTGATTTCTGCTACTTTGGGACCCTTTGGTATACTAACCTTGACATGCAGTGTGCTAGGCTGTATTAATCCTAGCCCATAGTATAATAGGCTTCACTGCAACAGCTCTTGGCTGGAACAAATTCATAATAGCGCAGTAGCGTTGATTGCCCAACAAAAACCAACGAGTGTTACTTGGCATCCAATTCATCGCTCGTCAATCTAGATTGGTTGGAAGGGTTTACCTAATAACTGATCAACATCGAACGACAAAGTAAAACAAGAGCCCAAGAGAAAGCCGACAAAGTCTGCCACCCTCTGCATGTCCATTTCTTCTGTATCTATTTTTAACTTTCCGGATTGATTAGCAATCTATATTCTTTTTTGTCTGCTGCTTTCCACCTTATAATACTTATAAAGATTCAACACCAAGCGCTTCTTGACTACCAATTTCAACGGAGTCTAATGTGCTTTTCCTACTGGATTCGTTTTTTTAATTAATTAATTTTAGGGAAAAAAAACACAAAATTTTATGAATTGAATCGAGAAATTCGAGGTTGTGAAAGTTAACATTAGCGGATTAGCTCGTAAGATAATGGGAGGTAAGGTGTTCAAATATCGTCGAAGAGCGCCTTGGGCAGTCTTCGTTCGCCGAATTCCTTTTAGAAGAGAGTTCTAAGGAATACTCTCTTTTGGGTATGTGTCGAATAAAATGTCAGTTTAATGAGGAATTACATTCGTTTTTCCGTCGAATAAGAGAACCGGTCCTTTTCTCACGGTAGCGTACGTGAACAATTACAGTAGTACCTCGGCTTGGGTTCCTAATTTAGTAGTCATATCCGGTGAGTACGGTATTCGGCATTTCATTTTCCTTTACATCCTAAATAGGAGTGCTTCTTCGCATGTCGCTTCAGCGTTTGACGGGAACGCAGAACAAATTGTGCAATGCCTAGAGGTTCGACGGAAGAGACCACCTTTGAAGGAGAGATACTAAACCGTGTATTTGCTACAAAAATTCTTGTGATCGACCGCCAGATTTAGGAATTTACGCACCATAACAATTTTCACGTTCTTATTACAGTTGCCGCTGAAAGAAGATACAGGGATTTGCGAAAAAGGACGGAAAATTTGATATACCCAAAATATACTGAAATAGTGTGCGCCTCTGAGTGTGAGTCACGTGATGATCTTTCTTGGTCACGTAAAAGAAACTCAATTTCTAAGTCTTGGGGGTTCCTTTTTCACCCTATTTTTTCTAGGCATTTTTCGGTGCGTGACGAAAGCGAATGAATATGATTCAAATCGAAATCGTGATGATCTCTAAAAGGAATTAATAGTAGCGATTCTCCGAGTACTGAAAATTAATCTACGTGACTTCGCATTAAAATTACAAAAATAATACCATTTTACCTCAAAACTGTTTCAGCATTAGTACATTTTTCTGTAATGGCTGAGATACAAATGGTTTTGCTTGAAACATAATCTTGTGTAGAAATTGACGCAGTGTGAGCGAGAAAGCATGGGTATTAATTGCGAACAAGTGATCCAAACCATAGAATATGCAATTTGAGACCAAAAGCCCGATAAAGTAGGGCTGGACATCGAGCCAAGGACAGAGGGCAACTAGTGCAAAGTACGGTTAATTAATATCTACTGAAGATCCGGCAGGATAACAGGCAGCACGTAGTGAAAGACGACTACACATAAAAAGTGGAGTCGTACATTTCAGAGAATGAACTGGAGAAGGACCTGACATAGAAATTCTGAGAATTGTGTTGAAAGAGAGTTTCTGGTAATGAAATGACGCTTAAAAGATAAACCCGATAGCACCAAAATTCGTCAAGACTCTGTAAAACCAACCGACTAATGCGACCACTGTTTGGTAGTACCCAACCACTATGTTACAAAATAGCAAAAATTGCGGCCAGATCCTTGAAAAAAAAAAAAAACTTCCAGTTTGCATCAAAACAAGTATCAAAAACCACTGGAGAAAAAACAAGTAGGTATCAGAAACCTCTGGGAATTGATGGGTCGATTGGACTAAGTGCTAATCGAGAGCAACGATAAACTGATAGATATTCTTTGGCGTAATGAATATTTTTGGCAGTGGCGGATAGGCACATTTTTTTCTACCGGGCAAATCATGACTCAAGGGCGCCAGATTTACATAATAAATTTCCTCTATCGTTGGTGGTTTTTCGTCAGTAGTACATTTTTTTTCAAGCGAAGGCGCCGTAGGCCGAGAGCGCGCCGGGCAAATCCCGGTAGCGCGCCGGGCCTATCCGCCACTGATTTTTGGTGCCATACCAAAAGAAGAACTTCTGACTACTGCGAAAGAAGCATGACCTGGCGGGCAGAAATACGCGAAAATATCGGAAGAGGCCGTGGGCCAGAACTGCCGCTAATTTGATCACAAGTTTTGAAGCTAGGAAGAAGGAGTGGCGATGGGACCACCCGTCTCACCAATACTGGCGGAAAGATTCAAGAATGACATGGAAAATAAGATATTGAAAGGCAGCAAGATCGTAAATTTGACCAAATACTAGGCTAAATGCATAGATGAGATCCTAATTGTGTGGTCAGGCACTAATTGACAGACGGGCCAATTTCTCTTGTACCTAAACAAATAATATGATGAATAAGGACCTAAAATTTACTTGGGAAAAGGGAATGAGACCATCAAGTGTCAACTATTTGGACCTAACACTCACAGAATATAATACAAAATCTCCGAAGCTAACGCTTCCCGCCATCATTATTCCAAAGGACTCTTATCACCCCCCCCCCTTCCCTCATGCATGAGTCAGTGGCGATTCAGAGCTACTGTTACCAAACGATTTCTATCCTAATAAACAATAAAGAGAAGAGGAAAAAATTTATTGCTAGTAGTTTTTGAGTGCTCACTCTCAGCTTTTGTGGTCTAGTATAAGTTCAGTTTACAAAAGTACTTCAGAGTCACATATTCCAATCAGTAATGCAAACAATGTTTTATTTTGTTCAGTAGTGTTACGTTACTTTCATCATTTCACTGTTACCGTTTCTGTTACCGTCACCTTTACTGTCACTGTCATTGTTACCATTTGTTACTGATACTGAGACCATTATTGTCACTGTTATTGTTACCGTTACTGTCACTGTCACTGTTACCGTTACCATTATTGATGCTATTACAGCTACTGTCAGTGCTACTGCAACTGTTACTGTTACAGTTACCATTACTGTTACCACCACTGTTATTGTTGCTGTTATTGTTACCGTCACTGTTACCGTCACTGTTACTTTTACTTTTACTCTTACTGATGCTGTTACAGTTACAGTGAGATGGAATTTTCTGGCAGAGCCAAATGAATAAAGATCCTGTTTCATGTTTCTTAGTAGCTAGTGACTTTTGGAGGCAAGTTGGCTTTTGGGGGGTTCACTCGCTCCGCCTCCCTCCTTGGTCTAGTTTAAGTCTAGTTGAAGACTAGTATAATTCGAGTATAAAGCTAGAATAAATAAGTCTACTTTGGAATATTTTAGGCTAATGACTTTAAGGAGGGCTTATTCAACACTCGTTCCGCTCGTTCGCTTCGCTCGTTTGGCCCGCTTGTTCGCCCTGCTTCTTGGTCTAGGATAAGTCTTTTTCTTCGTCTCTATCCTAGTATAATGATGGCTTAGCCTTGGGCTTTGTTAGTATAGGAAAGTCTCCCCATTCCTAGTAAATCTGGTATATGTATATTAGGCCTATATAGTGACCTACCTATTTCAGACCTAGAATAATGAATGCTTCAGATAAAGTTGCCCGGTCAATGGCCTAGTATAAGCCTAGTTTGTAGCGTGAAAGAATCTAGTTTAGAACATTACAATCTACTACAACATACTGATTGAGGCTTAGTATAATGAAAGCTTTAGAGACCCAAGGTCAATTGTATTGACGGACGGACGGACGGATGCAGGCACGCAAATTTCAAATTCGGGGTAGGGATCATATTAGGCCTATATAATGAAGGCTATAACTACTACAGCATACTGGTTCAAGCCTATTATAATGAAGCTCAAGAGACCCAATGTCAATTGTACGGACGGACGGATAGACGGACGGACGCATGCAAATTTTAAAATCAGGGTGGGATCAGGATTTTTTTGAAATTTTCATAAGTCCCAAGGTCATTTGCACGAACGGACGGACGAACGAACGCAAGCAAATTTCAAAATCAGGGATCAGAGCAAAGACATGAAACATGTCAAAAACTGAGATAGTAAAGCATATCGCAGCAGCCAAGTCTACTCTAAAGGCCTGGTTGAGGGAGTCCTTGAGAAAATGGAAGCTAAGAAGGGGACTTATGACTACAGCGAGAAAGTACTCTGGCTGAGCACCTTACTTTGGAGAGTACACGAACAAGGTGAACGTGAGCGTGTACATACAAGGAAACCCTAACCATGGTGAAGGGAATAAGAAACGACATTACTTGGGAAATTCGAGTGCAGTGTATAAGTTTAGTTGCGAACAGTGCGGAGGTATCTAAATTGATCAGACTGAGAGAAAATTCGACATTAGGAGAAAGGGGAAAAAGAAGAGGCAGTCATTGTTTGGCAAAGAGTGCAAGGAAGAACAGCAAACTGGTCAAGGAATGTTTGAAGTCGTACACGTAGAAAACTCAGGATTCAGGAGCACGAAACATCAAAAAGGGAAATCATTGTCGGCAAACACTGCAATGAAAAACAGCTCAATGGTGAACGTATACATCAATTTTGAAATGTCAATGACACGTTCTTTCCTGTAATTAGTGAATTATGTCACTGGGAAATACTTTTTCGTGTGTAATATTTTCCATTCAGTGGCTTTTTATATCGTAAAAAAGAGATGCGTTGATTTGAAACGTCGGTATTTCAGTATAAATTATTATAATTTCAGACGATCCAGTGTCGACTTCTATTGAATTTTTATTTCATTGTTTCTCTGTCTAGACAAGTTTTATTCAAATGTTATAAACTGTACGTATGTACTTTCATTGCAAATATGTAGTTGGAGTGCAGAACAGGTACATATGTGAATAGCGAAACGCAAACTTTATACATATTTCCTCCACCCCTCTGAATACTTACCGCAAAAATTGCAAGCAACCGTGAGTGTCCGCTATTGAGAAATTCTATTTTATTTGAAGAGGAGAGGACTTGAAAAATTCCGACCATCAAGTAAGGAGAAGGGTTATTCAAGAAAGTTCTCAAGAACTTTCTGACATACCAAGGGGCCTTCGATAATTTCCAACCTTTGAGTTGAATAGGTGAGGGTGGAAGGGGCGGACGCGCGAGAGATGGAAAAGGTTGCAAAGTCGGTGGATGTGCGTCGCCTATAAAGAGGACGTGTCTGGTAGATTTTGTCTCGGCGGAATTGTGGATTACATGAATGCCAAGAAAAATGATATAATTTGTACTAATTTTAGTTTGAAAATGATCCATTGGTCGGTTTGTTTGAATAGTGGTGGAAAGACCTATCATCGGGAGTTTTTTGATGCACCCTGTGAAGATGGTGAAGCGCGAAAAGAGCGGTTGAGACGAGACAAGTTAGTATGACTCACTACTGTATTCGGTTCGAGATAGACCAAGGAGTTGAAGTTTTTTCAATAGACTAAAGGAAAAAGGAGAGGGAATAGGATTTGTCATAAAAGGTAAATGCAGAGACTGCTTTGCGGCAAGGTCGATTGCAAGAAAATTGGATTGAACTTTTCTGCAGAGCCAATACAGGACTCGAATCATTCACAAGTTCACTGAGCGAGGATGAAGACGATATATTGTGACGTCTCTCGATTTGAACAAGAAAAGCTGTTGATATTTATAGTGCAAATTTGTTCTATCAACATCACAAGTGAGAACAAGAAGCAAGAAATTGATGCAAAACTCATATGCATGAGTACTTTAGTACACACCAAGAAACGGAGTGTATTCCAAGACGGTATTTTCAGTGTACATACGTTTATGACGTGCTTGATGACCTATAGTAAACGATTGCAAATTTTAGGCGATAGTAGCGTCGGCAATGTTACTGGATATGAAGGAAAGATTCTGATTAAACAAAACCGCGGGAAAACGCAGTGAAATAAATTGCAAATAATTCAAGCCAATGAGAGACGGACGTCGATTTTCGACCCTTAATTTGGGGAAACAGGATCTTTTAGCCTTCATGACTTCTGAACAGAAGTTACAGTGCAGTGTAGAACCCGTTTTATTTCCGTTTGTCTCGAGTTCCTTTGCGAGTACGTCTGAGCTTTTGACCAGGTAAGAGAGGCGAACCCGCCTTTTGCGTGTGGTACGAGGAAAATTCGGCTGATCGAGAATTTCAGCTTCGCTAAGCAAGTTGAAGAAGTTAGGAGAGTCATCAACAAGTGTGAGGCAATTATCAAAACCCCAGCGATGAAGAAAGCCCTCCTTGTTCCTAACCCCACACCCCCTCTTTTACGGGTTGCCTACCGATGCGACCTTGTCTTCTCTTACCTACCTCCATGCTCAGTTTTTAGACCGTTGATTACAGTCTTGCGTTGATTTCGAATCCTCTCATTCAGTTTTGAACTCGGTCTCCTTGGCGGATGGTTTGAAGGATGTAAGACACGACCATCTATTCTTTTGATGTCGTTGGTTTGTTTCTAAATATTCCCAAAGCTGTTACCATGCAGCGTATGGGCGATCTACTCGTTAAGACTAGTGTTCCTCACAATCAGCTTCAAGAATTCTTTGATCTTCTAAATATCTGTTGGTGCCCTAACTATTGTAAGTTCGAAGGGAAGTTTTTTGAGTTCCCTGATTAGATAGTGATCTCCATTGAACCACCTCTAGGCTCCCTCATCTCCGAAATTTTCATGTCAAGTTTGAACTTGATCTCTTTTCCTCGAACCAGGTGCTACTGAGTTATATTCACTATTGGCACAGGTACGTGGATGATGTTCTGTATGCTTAGACTGGTCCTCTAGATCTCCTTGGTGAATTTCTGAGGTTTCTCAATTCCTGCTACCCTTCCACAAAATTTACTTTTGGGGAAACCTCCATCAAGATCGAGTATCCATGAGTTCGGAATATACAGGAAGGATACTACGACCGATGTTCTAATGCACGGAGCTTCATTCTCCCCTGATGCTCATAAGATAGCAGCCTTTAATAGCTTAGTCCACAGAGTGACTTGATGATCGTATTCCGTTGAGTCAGGCTGCCTTTAAGATAAAACATCTGGCTAGCCGCTAGAGTGAATAGGGTCAGTGTCGACGTCGACGTGATGGCTCGGAGGAAAACCACTAGGAAAATTCTTGATTCTACCACCTCCCTCCTCCGAGACACGATCAGTGACCGTCGTATGCGCTGGAGTTCTCCCTTCAATTGGGTCGGGCCCTTCGTCCGATCGGTTTCATGCCAGCATTTTACAACCCTACCTCTGTGAAAGGGTTGTTTGTGGGGTTGAAGGATCCTGCACCAGTTGATGAGATACGCGGTGTTTGTAAGATTGAATGTAAGGATTGTAGTGGTTTTTACATTGGTGAGACCAGCCGCCAGATGAAGCTGAGAGTAGCTGAGTACGTGAAGTCTTGCGAAAAGGGACACCTGGAAGAATCAGCCATCGCCGATCATTTGATCAATAATGGCCACACTTTCCATGAGAGAGCGGAAAGGCTCCTCCATAAGGAGAATTTCTACCGTAAGTTTAAGGCCTTTAAACACATAGAAATAATTCGTCACCCCAATACTGATGGAATTACGCGTACATTCCGGAAGACGGCCAGATCAAACTTGTATATGATTCACACCGCGACTCTTCTTCGGACCAACCTTGATGATCTCACTCTCTCCGAAGTCGTCTTTACAGAATGATGACTAGATATCGACTAAACTATACAGTTCGAACGAGTATCAAACGAGTATCGCGGTACAAGAGAGCGTAATCAACAGCAGGATGAGATATGAAGGAAAGGACAGAGCGGATAAATGTAGGAGCAGGTATAGACAAGAAGATGACGAGAGAAGAGAGGAATATTACATACATACACCAGCAGACTAGGCTTATATACAGTATACTTTATTCTAGGCTTGCCGCTTGGCGCTTGTACGCCCCTCGAACACAGCCTATGCTAACAAATTTCAAAGTTTATTTACAAGAAACCTGTTCTATCGGGGAGGGAGTGGCATCCCGGAAAAAACGTCCGTTGTCCGCCGGCCTGGACATGTCTCATGTCTCTGCTCTGACCCCTAACCTGATTTCAAAATTTGCGTGCGGAGCCACTTGTCGCCTCCAATAGCTATAGCGTAAAATTTTCTGATGAAGTAGAACCATACTAGATCAAGGAAAAAGGCGAACGAGTGGAGCGAGTGAGTTTTCCAAAAGCTGATATCTTATACTAGATCTGTGAGTGAGCCCCTCAAGAGCCACTAGCTACTAAGAAACACATGAAACATGATCTTCATCCATTTGGCTATGCCAGAATTTTTTTTTTAGTTGTCAATTTCAAGAAGAAGAAAGCTCTGCTCAGGAGTAAGTGAGTATATCTCAATCTGCGATAATTTTTCCCTCGCATCCCTCTGAAGTATAGTCGAACTCTATAATCCTGAAGCCTTTGGGGGAAAGCATGTTCCCCACTTGTTCCTCCGTAAACCCGTACCAAAATTTCTCTCGAGAATTGCGGATTAAATACCGCATGGCGCTTTCGAGTAATCAACGAAAAATAAACAGCTTCGTTATGTACATACACTCGTCTTCTCAGTAGTATTATGAATTACCGCATTCTCGCGCATGCGCATGATCACGACGCCGATTGTGAATTCTAGTGAATACTCTCGAGATTTTCGAGTTGTACTAGAGGATGCTGTGTTCAACATTGTATGCATTCAGGATAGTTGTACCCCCTACCCACCCCCACTACTCCACGTTCGTGATTCATGACGCGTAGTGTAGTAGATTGTATTTTGCTTGAATAGCGGTTCGAGCTGAACACGAAATTCTCTTACGAGCAACCTGTTCTTCTCTGGAAGTCCTTGCCGAGTATTGAACGGTATTCTCTCTCGTGTTACCTGACGCTATAGGCCACGTTTGGGTCGCTGTTCCACGATCGCTTGCCGTGCGTTCAGATCGGTTAGGCGCGATTGTTGTGATGTCATTGTAAATCTGGTGCGTTTCCTATGTGGTTGTCGTTTGTATTTCACATTAAATGATAAATATTTGGTTCGAGCCGAGCCACGTTTAATGGCTATACCGATCGCGCGTTCGACGATTATTTCCTCTTGTTACTTTTAACGAAATCGCGAAATAGTGATACGGTATTAAATTGGTGATACGCGTGTTAGAGAATGTGCGTTACAACGATGTCAATTTTTGTGTAGCAGTGCGTTGGAAGAAAAAAACGTTTGAATAATGCCGAAAATCCATTTGATTAAACGTCGGCTCGAAGAGCAGCAGAGATCCCTATTAAGCCTGAAAAATGACAACGAATCGGATTCTTTGCCGGACGAAGACGTAGACGGTAAGGAAACTTTAAGCGTAAGCCTATCTAACTTCGACTTGACAAGAAACCAGTTCGCTATCTGTAATTCGAAGGAGGCCTAGCCTATAGCGCTGATTTTTTCTTTCGAGAGGCACGACTCGCGTGAGAAATCCGCGGAAATAGAGAAAGCAAAGAGAAACGCGAGACGGATGGAGCGGAGGAGAGAGAGATCATAAATTCATTTGACGTTTGACGAATCGCGTTTAACGGTATATTTTGTCCATTATCGTCTGGAATATACGCATGGTCCACGTTTTTTTTTTTATGGTGTTCATGATGAGTTACTGCTCGAATTCTGTATACGTCATTGTGCTCAAGCGGGTCCGTGCAAAATTTCTTTTTTTACTCGTCATGCTTTGTTTATGAGAGAGGATTGAAAATATATCGTGGATTAATTTTTTTCTTGCGCTACGCAAGATTGAAGGTACTTCATACGGTGCAGTGCTGTTGAAGATAGGGGATGTTTGAGTTCTTGATAAAACTCGGAGCGATGGCAAGATACTGGATTTTGTTGCTTAGAAACTCGTATTCTTTTCTTCCCTGTTTCGAAATAACGGAAGCAATCAACTATTGTTGGTTCGATTTCTCCAGTTCCTCTTAGACCACAGGAGTGCGAGAAACAATTCCGTAGAGCGTGTAAAGGCGAAGTATTTTTTATACCCCCTGTAGAGATCCTCACTTGAACGAAGTTAGAAAGAGCGACCTTGAAACTTTGAAAATGTTAATTATTCGGGGAGGCGTTCCATCTCTTCGAGGTCGGAAACTTCGAAATTTTGTGACCGCGTTGTTATGAAAATGTCCATAGCCGTATTTAAGCTCTTTTTAGCCTAACATACAGTATATACTAGACTGAGAAATATTTGTGGACCCTCGTTATCTCTTCAACCGCGTGGCGAGGCGTCCCTCTGGGGTATAGTAGTTTTTTTTAATATCAAGATGGTCAGGGCAAGGCTTGGAGATACGGAGACCAAGCATAATAACGGAACCCGTGAAACTGCTGGATTGAAATCGCATAAAATAGGCTATACCCAATGAAATAAATGAAACAGGTACACGAATACGTAACAAAGGAGAATCCTTACATTTTAAGCTCGTATCCTACTGTTGCGTGTTCGCGGGGATATATTTTCGATGATACCGTTACACGAGAAGAAGCAGCAGGAAGGCTCTCAAGTAGCGTACAGAAAAGAAGTGAATCAGTTTTTTTTTACAAAAAGGATGACCGGAAGCTGCGAGTTGTCATCCTGACAATTCTACAACCGTAGGAGGTCAATACGAAGAGGAATTTTTATGTGCGATTCTTTAAATTTATAGGTAGGAGTTTGCTGCTCGCTGGTTCTGCTCAATTAACCATTTTAACTAAGGCAAGCAAAGAATAGATTTGGTTTCAGGTAGCTGTTATTTGAATTGTTTGAAAATGAAGCAGTGTTAGAACTTCATAGTCGATATTTTTCTGAGTCTTACAATAGTACATGCGTAGAGATCGGGAGTCGAATTTTTTTCAAGTCTTACATGCAGTCATATATCTTGAAGATCGAAGTCGAAAAGTCTCACAAATAGGTCAGCTGCAGTCTTCTTTTCCGGTTGTAACAGCTCCCAAGTCTCTTTAGCATCCGCTCTTTCGAAAACCATATTACTCCAAGTTTTACAATCATGTAGAGAATGGAGGTCGAGATTTTCCCGTCATATAATTCAACAGTTTACCATCATGATGGAGGATGGACTGGGGATGAAAGATAAGCACATTTCAAGCCAGGGAAAAACATTCAAAATAATGCCAGTATAGATTGCGAACTAGGTATTTACGCCCATTCCAACAGAAGAAAAATCCTGATGATTTGGGTAAGAAAACTAACAAAGACGACGCATTTCTCAGACTGGGGGTGAAATTTTCAAGGTATAACGAGAGGGTGAGTAGAACACGTGCTTACGGACAGTCTAGGCCTTCAAGCAGGATACTCTTCACCCGCTTCTCACTCATGGCAAATAAAAATATTCGAGTTACGATTTTTTTCAATTTTTCTTTGTTTTTTGCCAAATAGCGTCAATTTTTTAAATTTTAGTATCAAATTTCAGCTTTGAAAATGCCAAGTAAACCGTGCTCGACTCACGGTATAGAGAGCGAAGGTCAGAATTTTCATAACTCCGTGAAGTAGGTCGAAGCTTGAATCCCTGTGGCAGGTCGGAACCAACTACACCTTAGCAGTAGAAATTTTTCAAACTCTCTGAAGTAGGTCAGACTCCTCGCCCTCTCTGGAACAATTTACAATTTAGTCGGGTGCGTAGGTCCTGGTTCAGAATCGAAAATCAAGTCCTCAAAGTGGGTTAGAGCATCCACCCCTGTTTTCATTTCCCCCCTCCATGAAACATGTTCCCTCTTTATAGGGCATATAGCTCGAGGAGAGATAAGCAGAACGCGTGGAGCGAGTGAACTCGTCAGCATCCCTTACCAAACTGACATAATATAAACTACACAGTTAACTAGGCTGAATTAATTCTGAGCTAAAGTAGGCTCAACCCATTCTAAGTTTAGGAGGAAGGTCGAGTCTTGAAAGTAAGCTCATGAGCTGCAGCACTGCTGCCAGATGATATTATCAAAAATCCGTGTGTGCCATTTTTCCTGAGACCTAAAACCAAATTTCTACGGACTTTTTCCTATCTATCAATCAGGAAAAAGGTATCTATCGAACGAAAAACTGAGATTCTTTTTCTTGATCGACTCAATGTTACGTGAGACTGTGGTATGCGCCTATAAAGACCAGGAGAAAAGTATCTCTTGTATGAGTGACTAAGGTACTTTTCTCTTAAGCACAAGAAATCCGTATTTTACGCAAAATCCGTAGAAATTCTGGCAGCACTGGTATAATAAACACGATTTGCTCTTCTAAGGTACGTTCCATACCTCAGTACATACCAGGGTGGTTGCACTTTTCTTCTGAGCTAATATAAGTTCAGTTTAGAATATTTCAGGCTAATAGCTTTTGGGAGCTCACTCCTTGGTCTAGTATAAGTCTAGTTAAAAATATTCGAGCTAATAGCTTTTGGGTGGCTCTTTCGCTCCGCTCGTTCTCCCTCCTCCCCGGTCTCATATATATTTGGGCGGGGTGAACTCGGAGATTTTTGAATCTCCCACGTAGTAAGGGCAGTGCTGCCAGATCTACGGATCTTTGCTTCTCGAAAAAGATACATTTTGCGTAAAATACGGATTTCTTGTGCTCAATGGTTCATATGAGAGATACTTTTCTCCTAATCGTTATAGGATAGTGGTGAAATCTTCCGTAAAATTGAGGCGATCAAGGGAAAAGTACCTCAGTTCTTTGTACAAGAGATACCTTTCTCCTGATCGTTATAGATGATTTGGTAAAAGTGGGTAGAAATTCCCTTTAGGTCTTGGAAAAAGTGGCGGATACGGATTTTCTGAGATGCAGTGAAGCTAATGAGCCTCTGTGAGCAGATAACTTAGGCATAACATGATTCCAAGTTGCAGTGACCCGAGACCGGACAAAACCCTGCCTTACGCTTCATCATCCTGCAGAGTATCTCTTGTATGTGGATGGTACAGGCGTCTTGAGTATGCCTGAACGTGATCTTCATTTGCCGATTCTATTACATTTCCATCTTCTTCTTCATGACTGTTGTTGCAAATTCATACCCTTGGCTCCATGCTTTTTCGAAATTTAGTAGCGTGGCAATAGGGAGAAAGCGTTTCATCTACCTCAATCTCATGAAGAGGCCGACTAAGCTTGCCCCGCTCACGTCTCTATGCCTCACACTCGAATAAGGTGTGCGTATCACATCTCCACGCCTGTGGTATGAAGATACTAGTTGAAGCAGCCATGGCCGCTTCATAGTGAAAGTTCAGTTGACCGTAGTCTCAGTCTACTCATTCTTCCAGGTAGCGTATGAACACACGGGTCGTCCATTTACCGAGCTTACTCTGAGCACTTCTTGCTTTCCATTTCTCCAGCAAGGAGCGCTTGGCCTCATACTCGACCCTTAAAGCCTCTTGATCAGTCAGTGTCCTCTTTTTTGCTTTGAACTTCACCACTCTCTCTTCAGCAAGGAGCATGATCGATAGTGAGCGTGTAACTGCTTGCCCGCCGCCTCTTCCGCTGTCATCAGGAAAAAGTGCCTCAAGCTCAGCTTTGAGTCAAACCAGATGCCTGGGTACTTCATTACCTTCTTGTTCTCCTTTTCCACGCCTTGTAGGTGCAGGCGTAAGGGGGTGGACTGAACTTTCGACAGGTCGTGGATGATCTACCCTCTGTTTTTCTCGCTACGAATTCTAGTTTGACCCACTCAATCCAACACTCATGTCACTGACTAGGCAGTTCCGGGATTTGTAGATGACGTAGGTTATATGCTCGTACGAGTTCAAGCAGGAGAGTGTGACGTCATCGAGAGATGATTTTTGATTTGAATCCTCGTAGAAGTTGGAGTTACAATAATTGGAGCGTAGTGTGATGAAAAATAAAGATAGAAAAGGGAGAAATTCTTGAGAAAGTGAAGAAATTCCGTTAGGTAAAATCTCTACAGACCATCACGGTTGCGGATGATTCACTCATCAAGCCCGTTGTTAACGTAAGGGTCGTTCATATCCACTCGGTCTTTATTTCTCAAGCAAGGAGCGCTTGGCTTGTTGCTTGACCCGTGAAGCATCTCGATCAGTTTTTTTGTTCTTTTTTTTTTTGCTTTGAACACCACCGTCGCTAGTATGCGAAGAGCCAACGTCACGCTTTTTCATCGGACTCGTTCTTACTGGATGAAAGGTAACAAAAGCTTTATCAAATTTTGTTGTGGATAATCCGATTGTATTGAAGATTGCTTTAGATTGATTTAACTCTTCGAGAAAAAGTCTGTGATGTGTCTTCTTCTACCAAAATTCTTTATTATATTTTGATCTTTTTTAGCTATAAATTTAAAACCGAAGCAACAATGGAACACAGTGAATTAGATTCATTCGAAAGTTCTTTCGCCTAGCAATCGCTGAATAATGTGTGTAAGAAATAGGAATGGAAAATCGACTCGTAATTTTTATTTATTCTGTTCATTTAATTTAATCACGATGCATCTCAAGTTTTTTTTAAAAATTAAAATCCTGTGGGTGCGCTGACCTCTGTATTTCATCTTGCTATTTTCCGTAGAATTAAGTACCTGTATTACAGGAATTTTTTTGAAGGTTTTTAAAAAATTGAAAAAAAAAACTTTTATTTGCTATGCACTTGCGCGATATGAATCTTCAGAAGAATATCAAAGCGGTATATAGAATTGGGAAATTTATGACATCCTTTGATATCAAGTTGTAAAAAGTTAAGTACCTTGAGTTTTAATCTGACAATTTCTTTTTTCATACTAGCTAGACTCATTTTCATGAGTCATTCTTGTATCATTCGCAATTAACGAGAAATGGTTTCGAATTCTAATTTATTTTACGCCTCAATTTTGAAATCAGAAACCTTCGACGGGGCCTCTTGAAAAATCTGTAGGAGGAAGGTTAATCGTGGACGTTCTACATTCACACGCAGAAAAAAATATAAATTTAGCTATTGTCCAAATTGAGAAATTTGTTTCCTCCATTAGCGCATTATTGTATGGTGTGGGCATTGTTCATTTTGCAGGCCTACAGCTATCTCTTCTCCCAGTCTTCGTCAATTCATTCGATCAGTAGAATTCGTTCGAAAAATATTCTAAATTACGTAATTCTAGAAGTTCTCGATTGTTTTTAGAAAGAAAATTTTATCTTTTGCCCTCGAACGTGGTATCAAATCCATGCGTGAATGAATTTAATGACTTATCTCCATCGAACAGGAAAGTACCTAAGTCTTGATTCTTCACGGCTATACGTACGTACATAGGGTCGAAGAAAGACCAACGCTCCGCTACAAAAAATTCGTTGGCCATCGACCTGGAAAGTTCATAGTCCCGTCTCGGATCGGCCAACCTTTCAGTTCATGGCAACTATTGGCGAGAATTGGATGTTTTCTCATCGTTCAGGTTTTTCCTAGTTTCGGTCTCTCACGCGGTTTGTCGAAAGATGAAAAGTCAGCGCTCGGAAAAATATATTCTGGTTTGTTGACTTTGTCTGCGAGTTGCACATTTTAACGACGTTGAACGGCCTCTCGGTTATTATCCTCGAAATTTGAATTTTGCGTTTTTTACCGATGGTGCATTTCGGAGAACGACCCTTCGTATAACCGAAGTGAAGTCACAAGAGCGCGTGATTTTTTAAACCGAGGTTAGATTCTATTTCTCTAGATGAAAGAGGACCATGAATTCAAATTTTTCGAAAGTGTTAATTTTCATTAGCTTGGCCGTTACTTGGGAACTGACCGACCACCTGGATTAATTTGAGAGAGAGAGTACCTGTGAAGTAGAAGATTTATTAACTGTAACAGTTTCTTATTCCCGGTCTATTTGTTGGGGTTCTTCATTCCCTTTAGAGCTCTCTAAATATGGGTCAAGTTTTTTTTTTTTCTTGTAGGTGTTCTTTTTCTCTCAGCGGCGATCACTTTGACTGACCCAGCGTCCGTTTCGCATTTTCGTAGGCATCCTTCTCATCATTCCTTTTCTGTTTCCCACGACCCCTCGCATACCAGTTTCTTTCTTCTTTCGGGGATGACCGCATGAGGTTAGTGACGAGCGCGGTTTTGTCGCTTTCTCTTCTTATTTTGATGTATTTGTGCGGTAGAGGCGCTTTCTTCGATCTTCGTGTGTTGGATTTCGGTTGCACATTATTACAGCATCTAAAACACCCAAGTATTGACACGCGCCTTTCTGATTCCTAGAAAGAATGTACTGTCGCGAGAAGAGCTAATGCTAAATTTGTGATTTTGAAGGAGGGATTACTTGAGAACGGCTCGATAGGTATTTTTTAGATTATTCTCGATCACGAATGAAGCGCATTTTTTCGTGCGAGTGCGTGCGTAGGACAGGCGTGGAACGAAATGAAACGCTACGGCGCGGCGCGGCGTTCGGAAAGAGAAATCAATAAATAACTCGGGGAATGAGCTTCGGCGAGTAAAAACGAAGAGAACATGATTTATTTTACTTGAAATTTCCTTTCTAAAAAAAGGTAATTTCAAAAAAATCCATCGAGCCGTTCTCTAGTAATCCTTTCTTGAAAATCGCAAAAGCATTTGCTCTTATGGCAGTACGTTCTTTCTAGGAGTCAGAATGGCGCTTGTCAATGCTCAGGTTTCTCTGGTGCTTTAACATTACTGCGCTTAATCATTTCTCTTTCTCTAGCGTGAGTCCGGCCTGGAAGTGCATGGTTATGATTCTTGTCTCATTTTGTGAAAGCAAGGAAGGCCATACATAAATTACTGTGACTGGTAGGTGACATCGCAGCGTCCTTATACTCAATGGCCTCTTTCAGTACGTTCTGGTTTTCAAATCTTGAGGATTTAGTATTTTTCTCGCGAGTTCTGAGGCTATTCAAGAAGTGGGGAGGGGAAGTGCCCAGTGTGACGGCCTTAAAAATGCTTCAATTGAAGTCCCGAAAGGCTGTAACTGGTAAAGGAGAGATATCCTTAGACAGCGTCCGTTCCTATGTTCAGTTACCAAATTATACGTACTATTCTTCTCATACGTCTTGAGGCTGTGTAAGTAGAGAGAAAATATCGTTATGGACTCGGTACGATGGCCTTGAAACAGTCAGTTATAGCTCTTGCTTCAATTTTCAACGCCAAGAAGAAAGTTCAATTTTGCCTTTTGCTCCATTTTCCAATACTTCGAGAGTTTTCCAATACTTCGAGAGGTCACTCCAAGAATACTAAAGCTAGCCCTCTCGTAGACAGCTTCCCTTGCCCAGCATCCGTACACTCAAAAGATTTCTTTGGTATGTTCTGGTTTTCATATCGTTTTCCTCGTGAGTCCCCAGACTCAGTGCTGCCAGATGGTAGTTTCAAAAATCCGTATCCGCCATTTTTTGTAAGACCTAAAAACAGATTTCTATGGACTTTTATTGATCCATTAATAACAATCAGGAGAAAGGTATGTCTTAGAGAGGGTGGCTAAGGTACTTTTACCTTGATTGACTCAATAATATTGAAAAACACTCTGGTATCAGCTCATAACGACCAGGAGAAAGGTATCTCTCGCTGTAGTGTCCAAGGTACCTTTCCCTTGATCGCAAGAAATCCGTATTGTATGTAAAATCTACAGAAGAAGAAATCCCGTACTTTTTTGAGGACCGAAAATCCGTAGATCTGGCATCCTAGCTCAAGCTATACAAAAGGTGTTCTGACATGGCCAAATAAATAAAGATCATGTTCTATGTCTTTCTCTTTCTCAAAAATTTAGTATAAGTCTATTTCAGGATATTTCAAGCTGATAGCTTTAGGGTGGCGAACGAGCGGAAGCTAATAGCTTTTTATGAACAACTATACAGTTAGTATAAACTTACTAGCTCCTTTTATGCAGTATACTAGAGTACAAGAGGCTCCATAGGGTGCGTAAGCCTGTTAGCTGTATTTTTTGTGATTAGCCTACGCCCTCCGGACACCCTATTATAAGCCTAGTTTAAGACTAGTGAGAGAGATTTTATAATTTTAGTTTAAAACTGCTGAAATCCTAGTATAAAGCCATCAAAATTTAGAGGCCATTGCAGGTTTGCAATGGCAGCGGAGAACCCGCAATTTCCCGCGCTCGCGATCACGTTGGCGCAAAAATGCCCCCTCGGAAAATGAGTTGACTGGGCTCTTCTCAGTATACTAGGCCTGATATAATGAAGGCTGGAAGTTGAAATTTTTACCAAGTCCTCAAAGTAGGTCAAGGTCATTGATGACATCATAAAGCATCCCGACTGGAAGTTGAAATTTTTCCAAGTCTTTAAAGTAGGTCAAGGTCATTGATGACGTCATAAAGCGCCACACGTCACGTCACGCAGTTCACAGAAACTTCCGGACACTGACGCGGACACAGAACGTATTCTGACCCTAAAAGGAGCCTAGTTCGAGTGTAGTGAAATCCTAGAGAAGGGGTTTCTTCTTTGTCTATCATAAGCAGCGTCGTCACCAGACTTTTTGAGACCTAAAGCAAAATTTTCACAGAATCCCTTTTCTCAGTTGAGACGATTTTAATTTTTGCTTCTCGCCGGCGCAAGGCCTGCAGTAGCTCGAGACCTGAAGCGGTAATACCTACTCACCTCCTGGCGACGGTCCTGATTATAAGTCTAGTTTGAGACTGGTAAAATCCTAGCATAAAACCAGTATAAAGCCATCATAAAGCTAGTATATAAACTGAGCAAGGTGAACTTGGGTGAACTCGCAGATCTTTGAATCACCCTCGGAGTTATGAAGTTGAGGAAGGGGGCACGCGCAAAGTAGGCTGAAGTGGGGCACTCAGGAAATTTCAAATTAGGGGTCAGGGCAGAGTAAAGACATGAAAGATATCGAAATTGGGATGAGGAAGCGTTTTTCCTAGGCCCGGTATGCTGACGGCCTTTGAAGTCCAGTTGTGGCTCTCGATCCATTTACCAATGCTCCGAAGGTCCATTCGTAGATTACTGCGGCCCCCCCCCCCTCCTCTTAGACAGCGTCCCTATACTTAAAAGCATTCTTTACTATGTTCTAGTTTTCTTGTATTTACGGCTTTCTCGGGAGTTCTCAGGATGTCGCTCTTGGGCTCGGTATGACAGCCTTGTTATAGTCCAATTTTGACGTTTACTTCAATTTTCAACGTCTCGAGAAGCTATTTATAGATTACTGTGGCGAGGTATCCTTACACAGCGTCGGTCCCAATGCTCAATGACTTCTTAGGGTTCATGCTTGTTTTCATGTCTTAGGTATTTACGTCTCTCCTGAATAGTCAGAGGATCGTCTCTGGATTCGGTACGATGATCTTGAAAGAGCCTATTGTGGCTACTGCTCCAATTTCCAACACCAAGAGACGCTACTTATGAATCTTTGTGGTTGCTAGATGAGACCTTCGTTATGATGTACTAATTTTAATATCTGAGCATTTTCCATGCTTCTCTCGAGTCCTTAGACTGTAAGTAGGGTGGATGGCCTTGAAACGGCCAATTATGGCTCTTATTTCAATTTCCAACGACATGGGAGGCCAAATACAGATTTCCCACTCTTGTACAGTCCCCTTTCATGCTCAATACCAAGCCTTTGATTTACTTATTCTAGTTTTCACGTTATTCAAGTATTACCATTATTTTGTGAGTTTTCAAGTTGTCATTAAGTCCATAGCGACGGCATGGAAATCATGGCTCTGACTTGAATTTCCTATGCCGCAAGAGGCTAACCGCATAGATTGCTGTGGCCAATAGATGTGGGCGATATACAGCCTCCCATATGCTCTAATAGTTTTCAAAATGTGCTAGTATTTACCATTCTTCTCGCGAATCCGCAGGCTGCACACCAGTGACTGGGGATAGGAAAGTCCTATGCCGAGGAACGTTCAATTATTGCTCGTGCTGTTCTGATTCTTATGAATGCCTTGAGTGTTGACTATTTTTCTCGTAGGTCTTCGATTGGAACGCCCGGGTCGTGGTCAGTGAGTTCTCCAAAACGTTTGACTGAACGCTGTAAGCTTTTGAGGAAAGGACTGAAATGCGATCTGTGCAACTATTCCATATGCAGAGGCAGTGGGCGATTTGGTGACCCGTGTACGTTTCAAAGATCTGACGGCCTTTGAAAACGGTGTATTTCATTCTCGAGACGACAAAACTTGAGCAGGAGGCACTTTTTGAAGAGCGACTAGGTGATTGATCTAGTTTCAACTTCTTTTCAAAGAATCGGTGAATATTCGTTCATATATTATCGAAAATCTGCGCAGAAATACTTCGAGCGATTGTTTGCTGTAAGGTGACAGTAGAGAGGAATATGCCGAAAAAGCTGAACTTATCATTTTCTATTTTTCACTCAGCTCTGAGACTTTCTTACAAGGACTATTCAAAGTCATCTCTTAGAGATTTTTCAAGTTCTCGATTGGTGTCATCAGTGGACCGGGATTCAAAAACTCGTACCTGCATGATCAAATCACTAACTCTCTCTCTCCGTAGCAACGTTGTATGTGGTCTCTTCGTTTGTCTTTCAGAGATTAGTCAGTCGTAAACGCAGAAGCGTAAATGTAACGAATTTGCAAACTTATCGCAGCGGCCGGCCTCTCGAAAAACAATCCGTTACAGACAGATCACGATTCCGGATAATCAGAAAATTTAATTTGTACATTAAGTAGATTGCGCCACTCACTCGTTGATGCGTGCTAAGTTCTGTCTGTTTTTGATTACCATGCAGTAAAAAATACTCGTTAAGTGAATTTCACTACCCTAATTTCAACCATTAAATTTCAACGGAATATGTGTATGACTAACTCCGAATATTTGAAATTAACGGTACGTTTACGCATATCTCTTATACCCGAGTATATGGTTGTTTCTCCGCAATTTTTTCTCTATCCTTCATTCTGCGAAATATACCTACTTATCACGATTTATCGTGAGCGAAATGTGGCTGAGACAGGGAAAGCGGTACGAGATATGCTGGGTTTTGTTGATTTGTAAGTCGCGATACACTCGATCGGAATGGTACCCGGAGGGCTTATTAGTGATTTTAGATCTATAAATGCGGAGAACTATCTCGTGGAAGAGTTTTATTTGACGATGTTGGCTAAAATTTTCAAGAAAATGTCTTATGACTATTTTTTTTCTTTCTTGAAAAGGATCAAAGTGTCTTCAAAATGACTTCGAACCCCAAACGTCTGGAAAGTATAGCAAAGTATAGTGAAAAATCAAGTTTTTTTTTTCAAGAAATACCCTGTCTGAGTAAATTGATTGAGTATCGAAAACCTATGGGAAAAAATTCAATATTTCCTGGTTAATATTTCAAAAAATTTTACAATTGAAATTAAATGTCGACCACGTTCGAGACTGCGTTGATATAATTCAAAATGTTCGTCAGTACTTCAGGTGGGTAGGTCTTCTTCCTTGGATCAACTTCGATATTTTTCCAAGCTGTATCTTGTTCTACTTTCCTGATGTAGGCTTCCATCTAAGCGTGGCTTCGAAAGAATGCCCAGAAACTCTCGACTCTGAGGACTGCGAAAAAGTTTGACCTTTGAGTAACTTATATGAGGGGGTGGGTGAAGATTTACCAATTTCGTCTTTCGAGCTATATTAGGGATCCTTGAGAGATTCAGACGATCGAACCATATCAATGAGGGACTGTGATCTTTGAAGCGGAGTGGAGAGCTCTCAGGAAAATAAGCAGTAACGACTTACGAACAATTGATGGAAGAAGTGGAGAGCTTAGGTTTATGATTACGAAACAGTTTGAGTTTACCTATTGTTCTTATTGTAACATTGTTTCTCGATTACCAATCGCGTATACTTGAGACCTCTTCTTTTTTAGAGCTACACCTCAAGTATCTGAGTTTTTGTCATGAGTCATCTTTCAAAGATTGTACAAGTATTATTGAAAAATCGTCTACGTCTGTCCCAGGAGAAATACCTTGAACGAACGCCCATTTTGCAATCCGTCCTTGTACATCTCTTCAAAAACCGAAACTATGTTTTACAGGAGAGAATGAAAACTGTTCGTTATTTGCTCTCTCTTGTACTTCTTTTTATTTTCAATATTAATATTTGTCGCAATGTTTTGAATTGACAGTTCGGTACCGAAGTTGTATTGTACGTACTTCAGTTCGTGAGACGATATTTTTTCTACTTTGAAAATTCCAAATCCTCTGCTCGATGACGTTTCTTCCCTTCTCTCTGATTCACATTCCTTCGTCCAATTGAAATCGAGAGTTATGAGGCTCGAAGTGGGCTGACGGGGAGAGTGAGGATGAATACGGTTTGGATGAGGTGGAGGTAGTTTGTCGTGAAAATGACTTTCTCGAGGAAGTTTGTGATGCAGGAAAAGAGAAGTGTTGAACAGATAGATCGTCAGCATTGCGGTTTAAGTAAACATGAGCCGCCTCCTGGTGTAGGCAACCTCATGAAAGCATGGCTTGAACAATCATGGCGCATAGGTTCGCCAGCCTTCCTCTGATTTCTCGCAGCTTTTACAAAGATTGCAAGACCTTGGTGATGCTAAAGATTGGACGCGTTCGGTTCGTGTGCCTTATTTAGGCCATATTTCTCACAGAAATCGGAAATTATTGAGGGTTCGTGACTAAAAGACTGCCTTTCTCGGCTCTTACACCTTCTGTCACCTTACCCCTCCTTCAGACTATGTGTATAGGTAAGATAAGTAGTGCTCTTGCGGCCCCTATAAACGAGCATGAATTTTCGCTCGGTACACTCTGTCCATGGATCACTCTCCCTTTAGACAGAAAGTCACTGCTGCTCGCCGAAAGGTAGAAATTCTCAAAAATTTCGGAGATATTGAAAATATTGAACATAGAAACGGCTCCACTAATTGCGAATTTCATCGCTCGAAGATAGCGGTGCATCTTTTCCAGTTTTTCTTTATTCTCTTCGTTCATAATTTATTCAGTGGCGATTACCTAATGATGAAGCGTTACATCGCATTGTCAATTTTCTTTTCTTTAAGTTCACGAAGAAAATTTCTTTGATCTCAGGACCAGAGAGGGTGGATGAGCAATAATAGAATTTGAGATCATACGAGGAGGATCAATTAAAAGTTGAAGCAGTGGCTGGTTTGTGGGTAGGTCTACTTCGTCATGTTTCATACAGTCGACGTGTATTGGAAGAGGGGTGGAGGATGAGGAAGAACTTGAAGAGTGTGATTTCGTGGGCGATAGGATGGATGAAATGAGGGTCTTCTTTATCAAGAATCAGATAGTATAAGGAATTCGTGGGGAGGAGAGAGAGGTAGTTACTTATGCAGGACTATGAAATATCACCCTGAGTGAAAACTGTATGTCCGGTTTTGGTCCCTGATTTCGAATCATTCAAGTTATAAAGAAAATTGGAGATAATTTCTGAAGCAATGATTTTTGTCGATGTGTTGTTGATTTGTATGCAAAATTAGCTTTTTTGGTAGTTTTGGTAAGATCGAAACGAATGTCAGGGAGCTTACCCAGGTAGGAAGTAAGGTGCTGAATTTGAGAAAGCGTCTTAACCAAACTGAAGCGTCAGAAAGGTGAATTACGTACGCTGAGAGCGTTTGAGGAAAAGATTTCAGTATTGGGCTGTAAGAGCAAGGAAGAACACCTGCCTTAGCGCAAAGGCCGAGCGAAGAGCACGTGCGTGGTAATGCCAAGGATCAATCTAAGCACGGTAGATCAAATGGAGCCATAGTTCTGTAGAAGCCGGCTGAGCAGCGTGCCAACAGTATTGGAGAAAGAGGTCTCGTGCGATAAATCCTAATCTATAAAACCTTGGACTGTGCCTTGGCTTTTACGGACCTGATTTCAGTTCCAAGTTTGTTTTGTTGGAAGTACGGCGGCAATTATGGAAGCAAGGCTGTCGAGGTCAGGAAGTTGGCAGTGAACGGATCTACATCAGCGCGTAAAATGAGTGATGAGTTGATGCCTAATGCGCTAAAGGGAAGTCCAGTAGATCATATTGAGCATAGAAATTTCAAGGAGTGGGTATGAATTGGAAAACCGTAATGAATTGTTGGGAACGAATTCCTTTATTGTAGATTTGGAGCAGGAGTTTGCGCTTAGAGCCGGTGAAGATTTTGTTGAGAGGGGGGGGAGGAAGAGTGGTAGAAGAGGTTTTGGAGTCTAAGGTGAGTTTGTTGGAGTGGGTATGATTTGGAGAACCGTAATCAAGTTGGAAACTAATTACACTATTGTAGATTTAGAGCAGGAGTTCGCGATTAGAGCCGGTGATAATTTTGTTGGGAGGAGGCGGGGTGTAGAGGAGGTTTTGGTCTCTTAAGATGAGACCAAGGAACTTGGCAGAAGATTGTATGGTAATGGTGAAGTTCTGTAGATGTGGAGATGGAAGAGGTGTAAGGCGTGAGGATATTTTCTGAAACGCTACCATGATTCTTTTCTTGTGTGAAAATCCTAATTCACTGTCGGATGACGTTTTGGAGATATTGTCGAGGGTCAATGGAAGTAATCTTGATTCTTGTTGGCGGTGAAGTCACCCGCAAGAAGACGTTTGGTGAGAGGGAAGCCAACATTAGTTTGTTACGTCTTTCATATCGATTAGATAGGGAAGAACGTGCTGTACTTCTCTAGGGAGAAGGGGGGTGAGAGAGGTATTGATGTTGAATCTTAAACGTTAGAGACCTGTCTTGGATGAAAGATTGCTGGAGTCCTTCAACTTGCCTTGAAAGCCAATGTTATGTAGTTTGGAGGAGATTTAGTGAAGCCAGATGCAGTGGAACGCTTGCTGGAGTTGTTTCAAGTTTTAGTGAAGTACTTCCTTTATTAGTAAGTTCAAGTCGGATGTGGTTTTGGGGGTATTACGGTCTTTGCGGAAGTCGTATTGGATACAGTCCCAGAACGGTTGTGACCGCGAACACCTCCTCCGGCTCTAAAGATTTTGCCTTCTTCGCATTTTACCAAACTATCGCTGTGACTTATTGGCAAATAAAAGCTGGATTACTCTGGGTTGTTCCTTTCGCTGTGTCAATAGCTTGAGAACGTTTAAGGAATTCATAAATTTTTCTCTTGCGATTTTCATATCGGTAGCCCGGTAGGGTTTGAGTCGAAGGTTGATTAATCTTGTTGGTTCGTATTTTGTTTTGGTGAAGTATGAATTATGGAAAATGAGTATCCATTTCTAATTGCATAATTTCTTTTTACTGACCGAAATGCCAAGATTGTCTAGAATTACTTGATGCACATTGAAATGCCTATGACCAGTCCGGATAGTGTGAAAGGTCAAAAGAAGGTAGGATCCTGGGCGGCCCTCCACCGCCCACCTCGTCACGGAGAACGGATAATAAAGAACATGAGAATTCTCTTGTTGTGTCACTTTGAATTGTCACTTCGTTCTTGTGTGTCACCGTAGAAGCCGATAATACTTCAACTTTTATTAATTTCAATGTTTGTTTTTAATTGATCATGGCCTCTTAGCTGAAAGCTCTCTAATTTTATTGTGTAATATATTTTTCGGTCGAATAAATTTGTTCTTTTCACATTCTCAAATGAACAAAATGAAATTTCTCCCCTTCCACCTCAGAGACGATAGAAAATTGTTCTACCATCTAAAAGCTTGTCTGATCCGTTTCGAGTGGTCGCGAGATACCGGATATTGTAACCCAGACTTGAAAAACTTTTCATGATAATAAAAGACTCTCATGAATCTAGCCAAAGAAATGGTTGCTACTAGTATTAATATTGATGAAATTTCTTCGCCCGAGTCTTCAGCCTTGTTTATTCGGTCAATTCATGATGAGCTCGTGGGCCTAACAAGTTGTCGCGAAAATGTTCAGCGTGTATTTCCGGGCCCCGGTGAAGAGACGAATGAATACAAAAGTACAGGTACCAAAGCAGTCAACATTCTTGAAAACAATCTATATTCCACGTATTTGAGTTATCAACGTTCTATAAATATTTACTGCAATAAAACATGTTTATGTTTATTGCATTTTTCTTCAGTCAACATAGCTGGGAATTGAAAAATTGTTGCAAAGTTCTGCATATTCTCTATTCTCCACGTCTCTTATAAAAAAGAAAACTGCAACCGTTGAGGAAGACCATTCATAATTTTTTTTCTTCTCGTCGAAATTAAAATTGACATATCGAGCGAAAAGAGAATTCTACTTGGTTGAGCGGATTCCACAAGAACTATTCGCCATTTCCTTGTAATGCGTGAGAAATCTATGCGTAAGAAAGTGTTGAAGGAACGAAGCAACCTTACCTATGATCTACTCGGTGATATGGTTGCACACGTTTTGTCGTCGAAAAGCAGTATAAGAGAATTATCATTATTCAAAATATTTCTCGACGTCGCCGCAATCCGCTCTCCTTGCGCACTCATTGCGACAAGACTTTAATTTCGTTGTTTCCTCAATATCACAATTAGCACCAGCACCATGTCAAGAGCCCTGCAAGCCTGTTATTACAGTTCGTACCTAACGGTACTTCGGATTGAAGATGTTGAGACTCTCTGTATACATGAAACGTATAATATTCAAGAATGTCTTCATGTGATGTAACCATTGTGTTCGTAAAGCAGAGAGGCAGAGAGTGTAACGCAGAATGAAAAGGAAGAGCGATGGAAGGGAGTGTGACCTGGAAGAATGATGTACAATGAACGAATGCGGAAGTCGAAGTAAGCGGCGAACGTCGTGCTTCGATGATTTGACCTGTTGCTGTACGAGCTGGTGGCTTGAGCTGCCTTAGTAACTCACAGCTGGCAACCACCTATGTACACGATTCGCTCTCGTATGTATCTGGCCGGTGAGAAAGCGACACCGGACTTGACGCTGGTAAATCGGTAATTTTATTGAGTACTATCCATCTATCTGTTCGGTTCCCAAGGAAATAGTGCATACCGTTTACCCGTATAATCGATTTTACGAGTACGTCAGAAGGAGAGTTGCTGAGAGAAGTCTATGAACTATGTGAGTGGACGCGATTGCGTGTAGAAGACGGATTTCGTATTTTTAATGCGAGATGATGATAAGCTCGTGGACCGTAAAAAAACGCGTTAATTTTTCGGATAGTTTGGAAGGCCAAGAACCGTAACAGCGGCCCGGATCTGAGGGAAAGAAATGAATTATTTCAGTACGTGGACGAATCGCGGAACGGTGCGGTTACAAATTTGACGAATCATCTCCTCGTGTCGATTCGACCGGCGTAGCTCGACAGGCATGTATCCGCAAAAATCGCGGACTACTCTCAGGGTCAACCTCTCGAAATCCTCACTGTTGCCTTCAAGTTTAGACGTTTATCCGACGAACAGATTTAAAAAGTGATAACATTATCTTGTCTCATGATCACAAGAAGGGTAAAGCAGTACCCCTTTGGTCTTAGGCGCTATACAGACTATCAAATACGGTTCTCTTGCACATGATCAATCACTCTTGAAAGAGTGAACCTATCTTACTGTTGGTTTCCTGTGCAAAAGATACTTCTTTGCTTAGAGAGAGGAAGAATCTCGCGTCAGTGATTTCAAATAATTTTTCACGATCGGTACCTATTTTAGTGACGATGATTTCATACGATTTCTAGAATGTTTAGTGGGATGCATGCGTTGCTGAGCAAAATAAATTTACTAATGTCAAATAACACTGAAACGAGAAGGAACTTGAAGCACGCTTCATAAAATATACAACGAAGTCACGTTTAGGTACGCAATACTGAGTAATGTTGCACCATATTTATTATACAAGAGAAATTTGTTAAAGGAGGAGGCAATTTATTGTAAAATATTCATACTTCAGCCCGTTCTAGTTTTTCTGTTTCAAAATAGGGATAATCGAAAAATGACGATGAATTTTTTCTTACGGCGTCTGTGTGAGAATGATACCCACCCTGAGATGAAATATTTGGAAAAGTCACTACAAAACTCATTTTTCTTTCCTATCTTCACTTTTTTCACTGAGAACTTGATTGGCGCTCCGTACACCACCACCCTAGATGGAAATATTTTCAACTGATTCACGATGCTGAAAGAAATTCGCTCCCACTATGGTTCCTATGAGGTCACCTTATCGTCTATAAATCCTTGTTCCAATTCACTTGAAGAATCGTCACCTCTTGCCTCTCTAACCTCCTACTATAGGTGTAAGCGGGCTATAGAATCCCTCCAACTCAGTCCCAAGGAATATTACAGCAACAGGTAGTATTTGTCAAGTACAACCAAAAATCTTATATGCTCAAGTGTTCTGAAATTCAAGGTTTGTTTGACTCTACGTGAATATTTAGGAGAATCTAGTTCGCGATCTTCGAATGGCTCGAAAGTACAATGAGAAGAATTTCGATACTATTTTTCTTCATACCAACGAGAATAAGTTCTGGAAATTCTATTTAAAAAGTACATTATTCACTTTCAGGCGCCTCAAAAGTGACGCAAACATTAGGGAGATAGTAAAGACGAACTTGAAACGTTTTCAATGGGATTCATTTCGATCACTTCGGTGACATCTCATCATCGTTTTCAGTCGCTGAGATTTCATTGAGGACCCTGTTTGCGATGGTCGCTGAAATTTTTCACGGTTATGACGAGAGTGGAAAATTCCGTTCACATCTTCTTAGAGAATCTCAGGAATTGACGATGTAAAATTTTAAAAATTAGATCCTTCGGACAAAGGCATGCGAGAAAAATTCTTTCGTACTTCATTATGTGTCTTCTTCATATGAGTGAAAATTGCTTCATCGAACAAATATGGAAACAGAATTTTACCGAGCATTATTTCCTCAACATTTCTCATTTTACGAACATTTTTGGTGTCTTTGACGTCATCAACTCCTTGTTTAGTCGTGCAACACTCTCAGTTAGTATCCATTATTTGCATCTCGTCAGCTCTTTACAAGTTCGCCAGAGTTACTCAGTCTTTAGCTCACTCATCAGGAATTGCGATTTGTTTGCCAAATGGCATAGATTTCACCAATCGATGTACGCATAGCTCTTAGGATGTTCCTGGAGAGAGGTCGATTCACTCATTCGCTCTTTCTTGACATTGAACTAAGGGTAACCTCAAATACGTGAAGCTATGAGTGCAACCTAGAGTCCTCTCCAGTTCTCAACAGCGAGGTCTTTGCGTTTATTCAAATTCTCGCGAAAATCACCATGTCCACTTTTTGTCAGCTTGGCTTTCACTTATTGAATGTTCAAGCGTTACGAAAGTGGTAGATTGAAATATTTCCGGACAATTGTTAGTCAATGCAAATATCAATGACTAGCGAATCAGTGAAATGACAGACACATCATAACGAAGGTTTTTGCTCAATCACAAAATTTCGTAATTATTTGCCATTTTTTTGAAAATGATATGATTTGATTGCGGCTCTTTCATTGTATTTTCTTTTACCCCCTGTTCATCCGTTTTGAGGTTTGTACGTGATTATACCCGCCCTCAAGATTGTTTTCTTGTTACACTCTTGCATGAGCCTCCTTACGGAGTGAAGTCACCACAATAAAAGTCCTCCCAACCCGGAATGGCATTCATCTGGATGTTGATCGTTTGGTCCGGAGGAAAATCGGATCCATGAACCTTGGCCAGCTGTCTTCCTATCCTCCTTCCTGCCCCCTCCCCCCGTTTCGTCCTCATCTGAGAGGACAAAATGATCCGTATCCCCTATCTGAAGAAATTTACTTACGGATTGGCAGAGGTTCTTAAGCCTTTCAAATTTGGGGTAAGCTACTGTAAACTCGGAACTTTGAGAACCTAGTTGGACTCCTCCAAAGATCCCACTCTCCAATTGGGGAAGAACTCTCGTGTCCTGATTGTGCGGCACTTCGAGTGGGGAGACTGAGAGGAGTTTTACCACGCGCTTCAAAAAGCATCTAGAGTCGCTTTCACCTCAATCTTTAATAATTCTAAAATTTTGATAAATATTCAAGGGTAACTAATCCTTTATTTTTTAATTTATTCAATTTATATTTATTAATTTTATAATTTCACTTAATAATCCCATCTAAAATAATGAAATTTTTTATATTTTTATTATAAATTTATTAATACTGTTCAACCGCTCAAGCTTGCACAATATAATAATTAATTTAAATTTAATATTAAAATTGATTTAAATGATTTTTTAATATTATAGATATTTATATTTTTATTAAAATTTAATTAATTTATGAAATATTTTATTAAAATATATTTTATCAATATTATTTATTAAATTATCATCAATTAAAATATTTTTTTAATAGTAACTTAAAATAAAGTTTCAATTCTTTAAATTGATTTCCTTAAGACTTATATTTTGATTTAATTAAATTATTGTTAAAATTTTATCTTAAAATTGAAAATTTTAATTGATAATTTAAATTTACCGATTATATTTAATTTTTTTTATTAATTTAAAAAATTGATTATTAATTCAAATTTTTATAGAAATATTTATATTTATTATTTTTCTAATACTAATTAAAATATTAATTATTATGTGTCAGGTGAGAGCCTTAAAACAATTCTCATTTTGGATTTTTTTATCTCTTAAAACCCTATTATTTATTTTCAAGAATTAGTGCGATGATCCTGCTCTTGTATGTTTTTTGATGGAAGTCAATGGAGTAATTTATTAATTTGAATTCTCTTTTGTGTGATTAAGTCCGTGTGACGTTCTCAAAAGTTTCATAATCTGAAATAAAGTATTTGTATCTAGAGGGATTTGAACCTCGGTGAGAAAAAAAAAGTTGATTCTCTTCCAGAAAAACTGTATGTTTCATTGTATCGGTAGTGAGCTTCATACCCACATGATACAACTATTTCAATTTTCATACACCGGGAGACTAATGGCGATTTACATTATCATCTAATTCGCGGCACCAAGAAATCAACTACGGAGACGTGCTATAGGCGCGCCGTCATACTACTACTATTTTTCTTTCTTCACTGGGCCATTATAATGACTGTGTAAACCTACGAGAGATTAAGTAGGAGTAGGGTGCGTAGCTCCGCCCACTCACCTTCTAGTGTACTTGAACATTGTTTTCTTCTGGGTGGCGCCGAAGTCACTTACCGTTTTTGCATTGATTGAAAAAGTATGTCCACGTTTTGCAAACGACGAATTTATTTTTAAAAAATGAACAAAAAAACAGATCTTCAAGAACGAAAAAAAATCTCATTTTTAAAAAATTGAATTCGTCGTTTGCAAAACGAGGGCGCTTTTTAATCAATGCAAAAACGGTAAGTGACTTCTGCGCCACCCGGCATGTGTATATTGTTTGTGACGTCATCAACATCCGTGACGCCTTTAGTTTGTGACATAATCCACATTCCTCTTTTTTTGACAGAAACCTGCATACTAGGACTGGGGACTCGAACTCGGTCTCGCAGATTCCTTCTGGATCAGGTTGAGGGCTCAAGGATTCCATGTCCATCAACCGGAGGGGTACTTCTCGGCCGCGTAGATTTCCCATAATAGGGTGGAATCTCGATAAAGACATTAAAATTTGAGCAATATTCGAGGGAAAAGGAACCTGAAAAATTATGATTTCCGAGTTATAAATGACAGGAGAGTAATTTGGAGCAATTTTTACTTCTGGACTGTAAATATGTTGGAAGGATGACATGAGAAAAATTCAAGCATCAAAGGAGTTGGACTTGATATTCTGACTTGTTGGACCTAGTAAGCACAAACGAAGTTTTCCAGTATGGTGCAATAAGAATACAACTTGGTTGGATGTGAAAGATATTTCTGTGAGTTGTTCGGCGGTCTATGAAGAATGTTCTCAGGGTTGGACCCATCTTTGTATCCGTTTTGTGGGGCCAAGGAATTTCCAGGTTTTTTATGGTGGCAGTGCTGGAAGAAGAGGACACGTGTTTTTAAAAGAGAAAACTTTGCTGATGACAACGAGTCGTGATAACATAGGGTGGTATGATGAACCCACCTCAGAAAAACCCTTGTATTGTTGGTCACACTTGCGCCGTTTTTCGAGATATTTTCCTATTTTTTGGCATTTACCAAAATTCTGGCATCTAAAATTCTTAGGGACACATTTCACTTAAATCACGTTCAAAAAGACCAGAATTGAGATGTTTTTAACAAACGATGTACAAAACGAGTACACGCAAAAAGGTCAAGATTGTGTTTTTTAAACAAAAATATGCTTAAAATATGTTCTTCTTTGTTTCTATTTGTTTTTTTTTTTTTTTAACGCATCAAAAAACATTTAAAATCTTGTTTTTCCTTTCATATTTTCATTATTATTCTCCACTATGAATGAATGACAATTTGTCCAGGGTTGATAGAATTGGAAGGGTAAAAAAAGAACTGTAGTTGAAACTCCAAAAATGTGTCTCAAACAGTAATTGGATGATTTAAAACGGTTTCAAACAATGTTTAAAGCATTTAAAAGTGTGTTTTAAACAAAGAATTGAAGCCTGCCTTTTTATAAAGTCTGTTTTAAACTATCAGAAAAACGTATTTTTTTTTTTTTTACAATCTAGAAAAAGACTCCAAGGAACAAAAATCGATTATGACCTGAAGATTGACTTTCTCCTGACTCGGTCAATTTTCTTGTAGACGCTCACTTGATACGTAGAAGAACTGAAAACAAATCAACCACTGGAGGAGTTGATTTTATACTTTGAAAAAACAAGCTTATACTAATGTCGTGAAGAGGACTTGAAAAAAATTTTGATTAAAGAGATATAATTTTTTACTCCGGATTTTTTCATCTCCTAATTCCTATAATTCATTATCAATAATTTGTGCGATGATCTTGCCCTCGTGTATGTTTTCTAATGAAATTCGGTGGAGTAATATGTGACTCCCCGGACAGAAACCCGGTTAAGCCGTTATCAATTACCATATGAAAAGCATGCGTTACTGATAACGCTTAACCGGGTTTCTGTCCGGGGAGTCACATATGAATTCTCCTTCGTGTGATTGAGTAAAATTTTTATAATTTGAATTAGGTACAGTCAGGAGTATAGATGAGAGACCTTTCAACATTATACAGTATTCCAAAATGTACTACAGTATCTAAAAAAAGGATGTTAATTCTCTTCCCGAAAAATTATATATTCCATTGTAAGCTACATATGCATGGTATCTCAGACATATAGATGACTATTTAAATTTCCTACATTATTAGACTATATGCAATAGCAGTGTGCCTTACACATTTTCATCTAATTCTCGACACCGAGATAATGGCGAGTAAGCGACAAAGACGCGCCATAGGCGCGCCGTCTTGCTGCTCGACTATATAAACGTATGAGAGTAGGATGCTTAACTCCGCCCTCTTACCCTCTAGTATAGTCTGAACATCATTTTCTTTTATCCTTTCGGCTTTACCCTTTCGCTGGTACGTGATAAACATATAAAACATGATCTTCTTCTACTCGTAGGTACAGTATAAAGAATTCCCATTTTCATTTTTGTTTAAATTAAAACATCAAAATTGTGTGTAAATTCGCAGTCTAAGTAGTAAGTATATCATGATCGGTATCTTTACCGTCAACAGTCTTACTATATTGGTTAGATCAGCTTTGCTTGTAATTTGAAGATCGGAATGATATTTTACAAAACGTACAATGATGAGAGATACGATGAATTTTGATGGTAGTCAATTTTTCTAAAAAAAAATTACGTATTCACGAAAATACATTTCGGGCATAGCTCGATTAACATAGTTGAAAAACCTTCATGACCCTGAATATACGTCAATATTCACTTCGGCTTGAGAAAAAAAAATTTTATTCGCATTCTGATATTACTTGCAATCCTCGAAGATGCTATTTATTTTGCAACATAGTACGCTGTAAAACGCGTGCAAATGACCTATGACGTCATTTTTTGTACTTTCCGAACACGAGAATACCGCCTAAAAAACATCCTCCTACCTGACTAGATCCGCGAGGCAAGTTTGTATGATCTCAGTATTTTTCTTGATCCATTCGTTTATACTAGAAATAATGATTGTGTCTTCCATCTCTGTTAATAAATACAGAATTCGATGACCCATAGGTCTTATGTACTTCGCCGGTTAAAGCTATATTCGGCAAACCGAAAAGAGCAATTTCATCGCTAAATTTTTGTCGTTGATTGCTTCAACAATACGACTGTGGACGTTATTTTCGATCGGATGTATTTTTTTCGCAATTTTATGACGTTGAAGGGTGTCAGGAACCGCGGTCGTTTTTTTATGTCGAAGATTTGAAGTACATGGAATGAGACTGGGTAGGAAAATCCGACCTTCGTATTTCGTCATTTTGGTTTTTAGTCGCGCATGAAGTGATTTCAAGTCTTGAGTGAGATGGTTGAAGAAAACTGATTCTGATGAAAATAATAATGGGATTTATAAACCGCGAATTATTCACGTTCAAGAATCATGAAAGGGTCGTAAATCTTGATAAATTAAATTTCGATGCCTATTCCGTGCTTTTGGTCTCATTTCGAAGCTTCAATGTACTTGTGATCTTCGCACTTCTTTCTTCCGGAACGACATTCAAGCTGATTATGAGGAAAAGAAAAAAATGTCTAGTACAGCCTGGGATAAATCTAGTTTACTGCATGTTAGACCTATTATACTAGATCTGAAAATTAGTGAAGTTGGCTGTCTATGCTATGCTCTTTAGGGAACGAGGGAAGCTAGCTGAACCGTGAGCAAGACTTGTAGTAAGAGCTAGGAACCTAGAAGATCCCATCATATTGTGACATTCTACCGGTCACTGCGGATACGAATGATACAGAACAGCTACGAATGACCGATCTGACGTCATAGCAAGGTCCCCTTCCACCAGTATGTCTCAGCTTTGTAAGAACCTAGTTTTCTGTATGTTAAGCATTAAGCTAAGTAGCTGAAGGACTCACTCGCGAGCAGCGTACAAGTCTAGTATACTGTATTTTAGGCTAACTGACCCATAGGCATTACACAGTATTACCTTCGTCTAAATTTAGTATGTGGCCTGTGATGTTGTGCGAGGCTTCATTTTCTTCTCTCTTCGGCCTTATTTTTTCATGAGTATATTGGACTGAAAAGCTGAGCCTAAACTGACTTACTGAGTGGTGAAGGAGAAGTTTTTTCAAGTTCCGAAAGTGAAGCCTCGTGTGCAGGGCAGGATGAGTTATTCAGCGTAATATTTAGTATTTGGAGTCTCTGGTTATATGCTAGGCCTTTTATAATGAGGGCTGAGGATACGGGTCCCGAAGTAGCGCAGCCCGGAATTTTTCCCAAGTCTCTCAAGTCGGTCAAGGTCACTAATGACGTCCTGGAGCGTGATGAAAATTGATCGAGGAACGCAGGGAATCTGTTCCATGAGCTTTCCCATCATATATATAGTTTGGAAGTAGAACTTTTTTCAAGGCCCCGTCTATATTCATTTGTTTCATTTCCTTTGTTTATTTTTTTGGGCGGTGCCGATGACAGCCTTTAGGCCAATTATCACCGACACCACCTCACCAATATAATTTGAATGATCAAACAAAAAATTTCCAGAAAAAAATGAAAATTTAGAGACCATTGCAGGTTTGCAATGGCAGTGGGGAACCCGCAACCTCCCTGGTCCTCCTCCTATCATATACAGGGTCCGGCAAAATGATGTGAACAGTTGAACGAAAAACTCCGGGAGGACTCCACGACAATTTCGTGAAGTTCCCCGGTTGTCTGTTCACATCATTTTGCCGGACCCTGTATAGCCTAGTTTTTGAGTCTTGAAAATGATGACGTAACAAGTTGAACGCTCTCGCGATCACGTCGGCGCGAAAATGTCCCCTCAGCAAATGAGTTGGCGGGGCTCTTCTCAGTTTACTGTATATTAGGCCTGATATAATGAAGACAGGAAGTTGAAATTTTTCAAGCCCATAAAGTAGGTCAAGGTTATGGATGATGTCATGAAGCGTCACACGCCATGTCACGTCACGCAGTTCACAGAAACTCCCGAACGCGGACATTTTCCTTTTCTGAGTCTCATGGTGTTTGAAGCGTTGCATATCTGGCTCATTCAAGGGGCGGTGTCATTGGACTTAAACTAGGCTAGGACTTCCCTTGTAGTATACTCGCTTTATTCTAGTATGTATGATAGGAGGGGCACTCGGAAAAATGTCGACAGAGGGCGACTTATAAGAATTTTGACCTTCTAACTATAGGTGAAAGTCCGAGCTATAGGCGATTGGAGACGGACTTGGAAAAATTTTAATCTCCAAGCCCCTTAAGAAAATTTTATCCTCCAAACTATAGGCGATAGGACGAAAACAGAAAATTTTCTCAAGTCCAAAGGTCATGTTGCCTCTCGGACGGCTGACGGCGGAAATTTTTCCCGAAAAGACCCCCCCCCCCTCCGATGAAACAGGTTCCTTGTTAATAGAAAGCACATACAGACACACACACAGCCGCGGTCTTATCAAAAACTCTACGTGATTAATGAAGGCCGAGAGCTTGACAACGAGTCAATGGTGCAGAATGTCCCTGCATACCGATCAAAAATCATCTTTCTTTTGAGACAAGATGTCCAGTTCTCCCCCTCTGTATTCCATTTCTAGATTGTTGTAAAGGTTACAAGCCCTTGCCAAGGATTTATGCTGCTAGGGCCCCTTATACCGACTAGTAATGTAGAATGTTTCGACAAGTCTCGCGTTTGAGCGCAGCACCCTCAAGCTAATCTCCCTGAGCAGAGCACTTTGCTCGGAGGTCGAAATTTTCCCCCGTCCCAATAAAAGCTGAGATTTTTTCAAGTCTCCTATTATCATATTTAGCTCGCAGGTCAAATGGTTTTACCAACCCGTTTCCCACCATATCCATCAAATACAGCTTGAAAGTCGACATTTTTGTAAGTCCTCTCCTATTATACATGCCTCGCATGTCGTAATTTCTCTAAATTTCTTTCCTATCATATACAGCTCGAAATTAGAAATTTTCCCAAGCCCTTTTGAGACTAATAGACTTTGCAGGGCGCCAAAATCTCAAAATAGCATATACGTTCTTCAACAAAAAAGAGAAACTAAAATGGAACTGGGTGTCACCAGATGGAAAATCTAAAAACGAAATTGATCACTTTCTAATAAACGACATGAGAATTGTAGAAAACGTAGTATGCCTTCCGGCTTTCACATTTCCTTTCATTCCATGGACTAGCCTAATTTAGCCCTTGATCCCTAAAGTGAGTCAGGGTCACTGGTGACTTCATCGAGCGTGACAAAAATACCGTGACAGTTTTTCCAGGAGAAGATTCTGTGGTCTTCCAACTCCTCCCGTATTTCTTAGACCAGTGGTTCCCAACCTGGGCTCCGCGGAGCCGAGCTTGGGATCCGTAAAAGGTCTGAAAATGATTTTGTAATTATTGGTTGAGAAAAAAATCGTTTTGGAAGGCCTATTGAACAAGATTTTATGATATTTTTGGGCTCCGGGGAGAGGAGGGTTGGTCCCCAATTTCCCCCTCCCCCGCAAATACGCCATTGATTAGGGCTACTTTATTCCTGTAACATTTTTTCGTAGGGAGTCCGCAAAAAAAAGGCGGAGCATTGGAGGGGTGCGACATCTCCAAAAGGTTGGGAGCCACTGTCTTAGACTAGCCCATTTTATTCTATTTTATTACAACGCTACTTATTAAGTAGCTAAGGTCGAAATTTTTCCAAGTCCCTAAACAGAAGCCCAGGATACCGAGCTTGTGGGCCTAACATTTAGCATAAAAAGCTTCTAGTACAGTATGCCGGCCTTGGTATAGCCTAATATAATGAAAGCCGAGGAGACAAGTCCTAAGGTAGTGTAGGCCAAAAGTACCTCTAGTCCCTGAAGTAAGTCAAGGTCACTGATGACGTCATCAAGCGATACGAAGAAAGGGACGTTTTTTCCAATAGCAGAAATTCGACCACCAAACGAGTTAAACTTTGAAAACTGTTGAATATCGAGCTAAGTGTTAATAATTTCTCGTATTTCACAATTGAGGGAGGAAAAATTAAAAGCCTCATTACATACTGCGGTAGAAGTAGTCAAGAGGTCCGATATTTTAGAATCGTTCCCTGGTCATTCTACCTTCATCAGCTCTCGTTAACATAAAGTTATCGTGCATAACTTTCTTCTTTATATTATTCACTAATCATCTAGAATTTCAACTTCCAGACCTTGGATGAGGTCAGTAAGTTGGTCTACTTCATCGTTGGTGTTGACTGTACTAATCGACAAATCAGCTACCGGCCTTTAGATTTAAGTGTTGGAAGCAAACTTTTGCACAATATAGATTCAGTTCCTCTTTGCCAAATTCGACCGCAGAGCTATTAACTACGGGAGGGCAAGCGCCTCTTCGTTTCCATTTATAATTAGGACGTTAGCTGGAGTCTGTCTCCGCTTCAGCACATCTAGTTTCTTGGCCTTCTTATTCCTTAACGTTATACGATGTGAGGAGCCGTTGTGAGAAATGAATGCTTGGCATCATGCGCCCCGCTATGAGGAAAGGATGTTTAGCATCAACGCGTCAGCTTCTGATTGGCTGTTCACAGCGATGATGCTAAGTATCTTTTTCTCACAGCAAGTCTTATAATCATGAAGGAAGAAGTGAAATTCTTCGAGACAACTTTGAACGGGTTAAATAAGCCAATTTCAATGTGACGTTTTTCCTTCCGCACCATTGCCGAAGTTCGATTCTCAAACGCATTGCTCAATTTTCACCTAATAGTCTATTATTAGAGATGAGGCGAAAGTGGATGAAGTTTGGTTTCAACCCAAATTTCAGACAGGATCGTACAAATGCCATGTGTTATGAATAAGGCACTATTCGTAGTCGAAATTTAAAAAATAAGAATCTCAAGTAGGCTGTACTAGCCTTGTGAATTCCTCGTTCAACCCGTCGTTTAATTTCTACTAGAAAGTTTTTCTGTAGTTCTTCCTCAAACAACTGAGAGGAAGTGAAAATTACGTCATTTACCACTGTCGCATTGAATATCGCTATTCACTGGCAGAGAGATTTTAAGGAGAAAATGTGTGCACGCATAATGCGCATCAACACTGCTTTTCGCCTCTACGAAACATTTGTCAAACTCTATTTTCGATTGTATGTTTTGTCACTCCCGATGTGGTCCATTATTCCAAAGGTAGCGCGCAAAGACGATTTCCATTACAAATATCACGCACGCCAAAAATGTATACGTTGATGTCCGCAGGAGATTTCTTAGTTCTCGAACTAGGTTTTTCGCACTCCAATCCTCATCAATAACGCAGTTATCTGAATGGTACAGTTTCTGACGACCGTTCTGATACGCGGACTAGGAAAAGAGAGACCGCCTTTTTTGAAAAATTAGTATCGCTCTCTTTGACCGTATATTGCATACGAGCGCAGTCCGAAATGTCTGCGCGAAGGCGTCTCGTTATTTGAGAAATGATTATACGGAGTAACGAGAGAAAAGTGAATCGACATCCGTTTCTTATTTGTCAATATAATATCGGGGTTAAAAAGACAGGATCTGTTACGTTTCTAATGAATTTTCCGAGAAAAAACCGAAATCAGTCGGTAAACAAGATCGCCTATGAGGTAGTATAGTGATGAATAAATCCTGCTGCGTGTGTCGCAAATACGAATAAAGTCATTAATCTCGGAGTCAGCTTCTGAGCTCCTTAAATACGGGCCGACAAACTGTGCGAGTGAATCAGTAGATCATTATTAATCGTTTCTTTTAATAAAAACTCCCTTCTTGATGAACTCGTTCTTCTAAATAATATTGTGTTGTACAGGGCTTTACCACTATTATGCTTCTTTGCATCTCATCTGTCCGTGTCACTAGACCAATGTAGGAAACCATTACAATAAGAGGCGCATACGGCCCTTATTGATGTGCTAGAGAGTTTTCCTGCAAGTGTTATTTGCCACACCCGACCCATTTCATCGACGAATTGAAATTCCTCGTAATTTTGCCGATCGACCAAATACTCGGCAAAATATTTACGTAGCTGCAAGTTGTGCTCGTACGTAAGATCAATAGAGAGAATCTCGAAGAATCCAAGTTGCATTGTACTGTTGAATTCTTTGAAATCATTTCGTACACGTAAATCCGAGCGACGAAAGATGTACTCGTAATATCTTTTTAATAGTTTTTCCGCTGTATCAAGTTCGGTGAAATTTCAAGTTTCAATTGTTCGCAATTTTTAGAAAAGTGATAGGAACAGACATTGCATTGACTTGAAGAAGAAGGCGAATGATTGCTACGTACCCGTTATCTAGTAAATATTTCATCACGAACTTCTTTTTATCGGTCAATATCGTGTGGTCATCCTGCTCTCGTAATTTCGTTACAAACTCACGTTTTAGCTTAGTCCACTGGTTGAAATTTATCGTGGAGGGAGTGAGAATAATTAAAGCACAGCATGTTATTGGTACATTTACCCTCTTCCCGCTAAAATTTGAAGATGTGAATGGACGTGCGAAGTTTGATCTTGAGTGGTTTACAAGTGTGCGTATTTACCAATTATCAAAATTTACTATGAACTTTTCATGATCGAATAACTGTAGACAATAGAGAAAGAATAGGAATCTAGCTGAGTGACATCTTCCTTGACTGAATGAAAAAAATGTTCGGCAAATGTGTTCTCGAAGAATAAAGCAACAAAAAAATCTCGGTCCGTCGCAAAATACAAAGTTAAAAAGATCTGTTTATGAAGACAGGAAATTTTCTATTGAAAGTGACTTCTACTGTAAAAGAAATTCAATACTCCTGTATAAACTATTTGAAACAGTTTGAGAAGGTGGTGTAGGAGAAGGAAATGAGAATTTACCAACTGATGAAATGTTTTCTTTTCTGGTATGATACCGATCGGATAACTGGTGAAATTTTTGCATGTTCGCCAAATAGTGAATTTTTAATTACTGGTTAGTTTTTCAACTGTTGGAACTATTTGATAAAATTTCTGCATTTTAAGTAGAGTTTTCCTTTGTTGAAGGAAAATTCTGGTCCATTTGCGAACTTCGGCTTCTTTTATTGATGAGCGAAAGTTTCTTTAATTCTGCTAAAGTTTTCTTACTTCAACTAGTAGAGCTATCACCATCGAATTCTGACACAGAAATATCGGAAGAAGTTTTCCTGGCAGAGCCAAAGAAATAAAAATCAAGTTTCAAGTCTTTTTTTATGTAAGTCAAAGCAACGCCAACCGTACGCAAAGCTGCCAGATCTACGGATTTTTGTATGGGTTTTGCGTGAAATACGGATTTCTTGTGGTCAAGAGCAAAGTAGCTTAGTTACTCATATAAGAGATACTTTTCTCCTGATCTCTATTTATGGATCGGTAGAAGTCCGTAGAAATTTGTTTTTAGGTCGAAAAAATGGTGGATGCGGATTTTTGATGATATCATCAGGAAGCACTGACCATACGCGGTTGAAAATCTTAGACTAGCTTGAGGGTTTACAGAGGGCTCTATTAAATACTAGTCAATACTAGGCTGAGAACTCAAATGTTTTCCAAGTCCCTACACGCGGAAGGCTCAATACAGTGTATTTCAGGCTAAGTAGCTATCGGACATGCTCGGCTCATCTGACTTCCTGATCTAATATGAGCCCAGTATACTGCTCACGGGCTCAATCTTACTTTCTCTCTTATCTACGTCTGGAAAGATATTATTTAACTGGGAGGGGAGGTGGAATTCGTCGGATTTCCAATACTAGGTTGAAGTGTGGGCAGAAATTCTTCAAGTTCAACATCTGAAAATTCTGCAAATCCAAAGTCCTATTGGGGGGGGGGGGACTCGCAAAATTTCGAATAAGGCCAAAATTCAGATGTAAGAAATTATCAAAAACATGGGAAGTTTTGCCAAGTTCTGAAAGTCTCATGCTGGTCATGGCGTTCGTTATCGAGAGTCAATTGCGCAGGACCATACGTTTGCCATTTATAGGGCTCTTAGACCACGTATGACATAGACCGCTGATTCAGTTATCCTAATGTTGAAATTCGCAAAATAAGCCAGTTGGTTCTCTGGTGGGGCGAGAGGATGATATGAGTTACGCTCATGGATGCATTTAACGGAACTCGTCCGGCTTATTTTCGCATCTTACATTCTTCTTACGTAATTCTTGTCATTATGGGCGGTCTATGTTACTATGTAGTCCAAGATGGAACCTATCATAGAGCGAAGGAAGTCTCAAGTCCTATGATCTTTTAAAGGCGAGTCTCAGCAAAGTGAGTCGTGGTCTTTAGACTCACGAAACAGGTACTTATGGGTGAAAAATATTCCGAGTGCTCGTCTCCATTGTTGAAGTCTGTCTTTACCAGGACCGGGTCAAGAGGTTTTACCTGGGGAGGCAGTGGTGGTGGAGGCTCCAAAATTTTGCGCCGTCACTTCGCAGTGGCGCTCTCTCAACCCCTCTCTCTGTCTCTGTCTCTGTGTGTCTGTGTCTCTGTCTATGTCTCTGTCTCTGCCTTTGTCTCTGTGTCTCTGTGGTCTCTGTCTCTTTTTCTTTTGTGGTGGAGGACCCATTTTGGGGCCGTGGCTCCCTTGGCCCTTCTCAATCGGGCCCTGTCACTATATACATACCTGTTAGGGGTTTCTCCATTCATTCACAGTCAAACTTCGTTAAAGTCTCGAGAGACTTCTAGTCTACTCGATGGTGGACTTTAAAATTTCCAATCCCCATCATCACGCTTAAAGTCGGAGAAATTCATCGGTGAGACTTCGTGTGAACAAAAGAGGCACCAGTTTTGTCATCTTTTCTCTTGGGTGGCGAAGATCCAAGCAGTCCAACGTCCAACATATCAAAAAGAGCTCGAGCGGCTTCTTAATTCCTCTGATGACCAAATTTCTACGTATTTTCAGGGGTGGATTCAGAAAATCGTTTCGTTTTTTTATTCCATGAGTAAAAAAAGAAAAATCTTTTCAAAATTTCCTCCTTTCGGGAAGGATTTCCGGTGTTCATCTTTGCAAATCCGCTCCGGTATTTTGAAGGTGAATTTCGAATTTTTTCAATACCTCAAAGTAGGTCTGTTACGTACCGTCTGCCGTCTTCTTCAAATTACACTTCGGGTAGATGAGACTACAGTCTCGTAAGACTATATTTCCGATGGGAAGAAGAGATAGGGGGCCTGAAAGCGCTCCCCTGAATCAGCGAGAGAGAAACTTGGATATTTATGCATGGAATCGAGAATCCATGAAGAGAGAAGTCACGTGCTAAGCGTATGGGGCATTATTTGACCTGAAGACAATTCCGGAACTTTGACTTTCAAATCATACGCGAAAACATTGTCGATTCTAGGCTACTTGAAAAAAGTTCGTTTTAAATGGAAAATGGTATTCGAACGTACAATGTTCAAAGGATTCAGTCGACTGAAAAATTCATAGTACAGTTGATGCATTCTGCCTGCATCTACTTTGTCAGCATTTTACATGAACTTGTGCTCATAAAACTAGTGCTACTCTTGGAAAACCGCCACGGCTCTTTGTTACTCTGACGACAGCATCAGCGACCTCGACTTACTTTGGGGACTATGGAAAAATGTCGACCTTCCTTCTTTGAGACCTGTATCCTCAGCTTCTCATGGGCCTGATTTACAGTATACTAGGCTTCACTGTAGAGACTTGGGAAAAATTTCAAATTTTCTTCTGATACTAGATCTAACCTACAGTTCAACAAGTAGCTAGACCGAATCCTCGGCATTTGGCACTGTTTTTCCCGGAGGCTGGAATTGATGGGAGTAAAAGTTGAAATCGAGTCAAAATTATATTTTATGGAAAAATACCGAAACTGGAATAAAAGGGCTGAAATTGGCAAAAATGGAAAAAAATGTCGAAATTACCAAAAATCTTGTGTGCACAAGTAATGTCGAATTTTCAGGTGTAAGCTTTTCAGCCGAAAGTTTGGTTACATTGCTATAATTCAGCCTTTAAGACAATCAATAATCAACTTAGTTTAAGTACAAGCTACTCTGTGGACCCATTTCGAAAAAGCCAAAAACCAGCTATGATGGTCAAAAACTAGAGTTAGAGTCAGTGCTGATCGGTGGCCCATCTCTCAAAACACCTACTGCTAAATTCTTGTCTAAAATAAAGCTAATTTTTGTCAAATTTTGTTCTCTTCAAACGCTCCGCCTATTGTTGAAATTTAAATGTCGAATGTTACACGTTTCTTTGCTAAGCTTTTTTCCACCTTCGTCACTTCGAGACTTTACTGTGTGTTTGGCTAATTAGCTCTGTTACTATGAAATCAAAAACGTTGACCTATCAGGCTTCACTTTGGAGACTTGAAAAAATTTTGACCTTCGCTACTTTATAAGTTTACCTTTAATATACTAGGCAAATCTAGGCTCAGGTAGCCCAATATAATTCTGACATAGGGGCGAACGACCGTGTCGACTGATAAATAAATTGTTGTATTTTTCGCATCTAGATATTGAGTAATGATTGCGCAGAACTTCGGGTGACTCGGTCTTTCAAGTACCCAATAAAGTAAGGCTTCTAAAGAATTTGAAGACCTCATACGCAGAAATTCTCTCCCCCTTCTCTGAGAATGGCCAATTGCACATTCTGTCCAAACACGCACCTTCAGTAGAAGGCGGGAAAAGTCCGAGTATTTTGTAAGAATAGCTTGCTACTTCAGATCATCACAACTTTTCTATTTGATTGAGAGAGTGACCTACCAGTGTTCTTATATATCAACTTTCATGTAAGTTTGAAAATAGTGTTTACCAACACGTGTTGTACCTCAACTTTTCGATTTTCAATCTCATCAGGTAGTTGTAGGTTGCTGTCTTTCGAGTCCTGATAGATAGTATTATCAGAAGATCGCTTCGATTCAGCCTCGAGGTTCAGATTTACTTTCTTGTGGTTCCACGATTCTCATTCGAAACAGAGTCGAGAGCACTGAACTCGAATGAACTGCCCCAATTAATTTTCGGTATTTCTCGTTCAGTTCCATCAAGAACGTTTAGAAGGACCGCAGCAGACTCGTTGATGCGATAAGAAAATGACGAAGTTACGCTTCATTTAGTAAATGATCATCGACCGATGAGAATGAACAGTTAGATTTTGAACCATACAGGCTATACTTTTTTAACATGCTTATTTTCATTTTATTACAGATTTTCCCGATGTAGACTTACCGAATTTGAAGGCTGTTTGTCGAGAGAAAGACACGATCGTGAAAGAAGAACCTATCACGCCTGAAAAGGAATGCAGGCCGGTACTTGTGAATGCGAGACCATTTCGCTTGCGACCTCCACAGCTACCACATGACGTTCCTGAGGCAGAAGCGACTGTTCCCCGTAGTCAACAGGTTTCAGTCATTCAGAGAACACCAGTCCCTGTTGATGTACCCAAAGAAGAGCCTACAGAAAAAGCGGATCCTACTCCCGAGCCCGTGCAAGAAGAACCTATCAATCTTGTCATTCCTCGAAAAGAAGGCGACGATAAAATAAAATTCTTACCAAAAATATTTCCATTTCGAACCCGAGAACCACGTTCCCGTCGTTATCCGCCTGGAAGAGTCAGAGGCGTTTCTATACTGACGGCAGCGGCCGGTCATCTTCGTAACAATAATAGCAATAACGGACAATGTAGTGATACGGCGCAGACTAATAGCGCAAACGATGCTAATCAAAATACCTCGGACAGACGTACCGAGTTCGAAGGCAATGAAGGGGATTTCATGTGTAATCGCGACGATCTACATTCTAATGGAATGGACGAGACTTTCATTAGAAATGGCAATAATTATGAAAACAACATGTGGAACTGTTCAAATACTCTACCCACGTTCGCGGAAAGTTGGAAACCTGTCTATTTCACGGATTATCAGCGGAGCGTCTGTAATCAGTACGCTGCCCAGCCGACTGAAGACATGGAATATGATACAGGACAGTCGATTCCAGATTTGTGGTTCTCAGAGAAAGAGGACAAGGACCCGTTGAGTAAGATTTACTTTAATGAAAATCCGTTCGCGGTCGACAGTGATGCGTTACGCACCCTCGTATCGAACGGCTCCGATAATCTGCACTCGCACGAAAACAAGCCAAATTCTTTGGACTCATTCTTACGCGAGGTAAGTAAACTTTTTGAATACAATTGAGCCTCACGAAGGATCTCAAGTATCTTAGCTTAGAAGTGTGTTTTTGATGTTATCCCCATTTGCTACTGAGGAACAAGCTCTTGAACATTGGTTGATACTGCGTAGTGATTGGTTCATCCGTTCAAGTGGTACATATCTACTGGCTACCAAGTTTGCTGTCAACCTAACAATTGGTTCTGTTTTTGTCTTATCAGGCCGGATAATCTTTCACTGTCAAACATGATTTGGCCTTTCTCCATTCTGTCTTTTCTTCTGTTCATGCGCCTTTCTACCGGTATGACTCTGATTCCTTCTCCATTGTGCTGTTCTTCATTGCAATGTTTCTCACACAGTGATTTGCTATTTTCTCTTTCCCTTCTTATTCTTCCCTAATGTCGAACTTTGTCTCAGTCTCATCGCAATGTCGATATCTTCGCACTATTCGCATACACTTCGCTCGAGTTTCCCCACTCCAGCTTCCCTTTCCCTTTTCCTTTGTCTGGTCGCTGCTTATTCTAATGCCTTATCGCAGATGACTTCAATATCCACCCACTAACCTCTAACCAGACAAGACAACAATGGTGTAGTATTCCAAAAAAGGTACTCACGTTTTATCCCACTTCCTTCGCTGCGTCTGTAGAACTCCACAATTACCATCCGGATCCACCGACCCACCGTCGACTTCATAACCTCCTGGTCGCCTCCTATATTGAAATCTTGAGAACAAAAGTCTGATTTTGTGTAACGTTCTCAAATACCTATCACATTCCCGGACCGGATCACTTGTTCGCAGCTAGTGGCCATATTACTACCAATGGTTGATTTCATTGCCATTCTCTCTTTAGTGTTGTATCAAGCAGCGTTGTTCCAACCTCATTCATACTTGTGTTCTAAGAGTTCCATATACTCTCGGGACGAACGTTGAATTGGATTTTACCCCTATGTACATAAAGTCCGATTTTTCTCCATTTGTCTTTAAACAAAAGCATTTTAGAGTTGAAAGGTGATAATTGAATTCCAATCACCCGCATGAAATATCCAATGGTTTTGACTTGAATAAAATTTTTCCTGTAATTACCTTTTCAAATGTATGGGTGAGAAGTCTCTGATTATGTTGAAGAACTCTGCTGTAGCATTTGAGAATTTGACATCAACTTTTGAAAATGTAGGGAAGTTTCCCTCACTTTCCTATAGTTATCTCATTATAACCTGGAAAATAACCAGGGTGACACAAAATGGTTGCGACACTTTGTATAATTCTTTTTGATGTATGTTTGTCTAGGCATCAGCAGCCATTCCTACGCCTACATACGCCGACAATCTTACCTTTCCTGCTGTGAAACCCGAACCAACCGAATGTGACTCTTCACTGGTATCGACGTCATCGCGCGCGAACCCACAATTTTGGCACAAGGAGGCAATGGGGACGTGGAATCCGCTACTGAAATGTGGCAATGTAGGTTTTGTACCGACCAGAACAAATAGTCCTTTGATGTATGCTCCACCGAGCGTTCTGAAAGTACTCAACAAGCTCGAAAATCGTCGGTCTCCCGTGCCTCAAGGTCGCTTCCATGCTTTCGACGAACAACAAACCGTGAACACGAATGGAGATCACAACTCGAATATGAGCAGCTTGTCTCCGACTAGCTGCAGTTTGGACAGTGTAAAATCGCCGCCTCAGTGCTCCTCGAACCAGAACTCGACCGCGGAATTCTTCGATGAAGTCTCCTCAGACCTCAGAATGCCTTTGTTTCATCCTCTGCCGACGAAGAGAAATTTTGAATCGATTATGTCTCCTCCGCAACTTCCGTGCTCTACGACTAAAAACTCCGATGAAAATTGTTTGGAAAATGGACGCCGAAAAAAGTATGCGTACTCGGCCAAGAAGAATGAATCTCTTGATCCTCTTTTGCCTGAACCGGCAGGTTTGGCGACTATCATTGCTAAGGTGAGTTTGAATTTTCAACATTTAAGACGTAATTTACGCGCCGAACAGTTTCCTTTCTGAAAACGATCGACTCCGAGTATTCCTTAGATACAGAATCTTGACGAAATTATAACAAACTTGTTTCGAAAATAAAGATAGGATAATGAGATCTTGTGCTGTCTGGAAGATGACAAGGTCTTCTCGATTGCTATTGGAATCCAGTTCGATGAAATTTGACGAAAATTAGTGGGAGATCGAGATCGGAGTGGGTTTGAATGTGGTTGCTGGGATGAACAGGAGTATGAGAAGAAAAACGTTGGAGGAGGGAGAGGTAGAAGTTGTGAATTCTTGAAATGTTGAGCTCGCGCTCTGTCTTGTTGAGGGAGAGGGGGGGAGGGTCTTCAGAATTAATCTGCTTCCTACTTCTCTGACTTCATCGAGGCCCTCGATGACCTTACTGAGGGATAGAGGGGACTCGCTGTGGAAAAATATTATAACTATCGAAACGACGGATCCTTGGGCTGAATATGAGCAATAGGCTCCAAGAAGTATTTTAGGCTAAGGCTTTCCAAGCTTAATAGACCGTTTTCCTCATGACGTCAAATTTGTAGATCAGAGTTACCATTGAGGCCAAGAGACTTTTTGACTCCCTTAAGAAAAGCATAGAGATCAAAGATCACTGTCTTACCAATTGTGAATAAACAATTTCTTAGTCACCCAAAGGCTAGGAACCTTATAAAATACTAATTTAGATTATCACCAAAATTCATGGCAGGGTCCTCTGTTATTTACCTGTTGATCTTTGCTTCCTGTTATTCTTATGGGAGTCGACATTTGTAAGAGGTTTGCAAACAGAAGAACAGGTACTCTGGCCAACCGTTATCAACTGTATGATGTCAGAGGAAAACAGTCTATTTTGAGCCATGAAAAGATTACATCCTCAGAAAACGTCCACGTTTGACCTTTGTGACCACTCGGGTGCTGTATCGAGAGAGAACTTGAATAAAATCGGAGGTATGAACCTTATGAACGTAAGCCCAGAAGAGGATTGGGCTCTCAACTTTAAGTTAGGCTATGGGTAACTCTGCAGTCTCAGGATGAATTTTTCTTCGTTTAACTTAGTTGAGGAAGTTTTCGGTTTTTGAGAAGAGTCCGTATCTAGTTATTTAGACAAAATGCCCGGTGTTTGGCCGGCAGATTGTGGTTTCACTGGGAGCTGGAGTTGTGGCCTAGTTCAAGAACCTGGAAAAATTTTGATTTCGAAGATGTTCACGATAGGCTTGCGGTTTGCAATGGCAGCGGGAATCCGCGAGTTCCGTGTCCTTCAAGGGCACATTCAGAGCTATATCCATACCTCTATGTTAAAATGAGTAGACTAATTAGGTTTTTTCCTAGTCGCATACGTTTCTAAGCATCCTTTCTGCCATACTTAGCTTAGGAGTCAACATTTTCCAAATCCCAATCCTATAGCTCGCGAGTTGAAATTTTTCTCCATCTTAATCCTATTATGTACAGCTCGGAACTTCTTCTTCCATCATTATACTTGCGTCTCAGGTCGAAATTTTTCCGAGTCTCGTTACCTAACTCAACTGATGTTAATGACGTCATCAAAGTTGGATGTGTTCGCGGAAATTTTCCGAAAATGTAAAAAAAGAAGACGGATACCCTGCTGAAACCCGACCATTGAGGAAAGAGAGGTTGCGAAAATAGCCGGGTTCTTCGATCTAGTTTAGTAGCTTCAAACGTTTTCGAACGTCGGTTGGCTCCGACTCTCCAACTATCGAGCAAAGTCTAATCGCGAAGGTGACGAAGCCTCTAACTTAGTTTAGGGACTTCCGAAAATCTTCAAAGATGGTCATTGGGGACAAAAATAAGGGAGCTGGGAAACTTTGTCCTAGTTGAGAGTCAATTCATAAATAAGTCTCGACTTTTAAATTGAATTCAATGAGAAGGAGTACAGAGAAAAATCTCGTTGGGGGTGAAGGAGTCTTTAAAGAGAGCTCAAAATTTACATGGAAGTAAACAGTGTCATCATGGGAGTTTGAAATATTGAGGGGGGAGGGGGGATGTCAGATTGTGGATTTTGTTGACTGCTGTGTTATTTGATGGGGACAAGAGTACATGAATGGGTAACTCCTCGAGGCGAGCAATAGGTTAACCGACGCAGTCGAAGTCAATGTGAGATATGAGCCCAAGAAACCGGTTTCATAATTGTTTTGTAACTCAGAGAAGAGACCACAATTCTGCTATTTAGGGATTAGTGGTGAAGTATGATGTGCCCATTCAACCTTGACTGGAGAGTTCGCTGTTTTAAATTAGAAGAAGAAAGAAAAATTTAGAGGCCATTGCAGGTTTACAATGGCAGCGGGAAACCCGCGACCTCTCTGGCCCTCCTCCTATCATTTATAGTCTAGTTTCCGAATCTTAATTAGTTGAACGCGTTCGCGATCACGTTGGCGTGAAAATGCCTCCTCAGCAAGTGAGTTGGCGGGGCTCTTCTCATTATACTAGGCCTGATATAATAAAGGCTGGAAGTTGAAATTTTTTCAAGTCCCCAAAGTAGGTCAAGGTCATTGATGATGTCATAAAGCGTCACACGTCACGTCACGTCACGCAGTTCACAGAAACTCCTGGACGCGGACGTTTTCTGAGGATGTTAACCTTAAATGTTGCTCCCATACACAGGTTGATCCCTCATATTCTGTTTCTGCCGATTGTTTTGAATCTTCAAACAGTTGATACAGAGTCATACTTTGCCACTAAGCCCTCGCTATGACCTTCCGGGTCCATAAGGAGCTTTGGCTCGTAGATTTTGAATCCGATACTTCATTATTGTTTCATAACTTGAAATCAATCCAAAGAGTTCTAGTTCCATATTTTTGCAATTTCGAGTTCTCTATCCCATCAGTCTGACGGTCAGATCGAAGTCAATGGAAGTCAATGTAAAACCAAGACTAGTAGGCCAGTCAAATTGAACATGAACCTGGCACAAATCTCCAGCAAAGATTTTTTGTGCATATTTGTTGAAAATCGTCTCTTCAAGAATCTCAGAGAATTTCCCCGCGAAACAGTGCTTGAACGTACACACTCTGCTTTCGTCGAATTCGGCCCGCATTCTCTCCATCATATTGAGCTAATTAAAAATTGGCAGGAGTATATTTCTTTGCGAATTTTACATAGAACATTTTTCTACTGAGGTATTTTTTTCGTGCGATTCGCGGTTCACGAGATAAATTGCAAAAAGAGCGTTTTTTTAAAGCCTTTTCATTGAAATGGCTGTTTCATGAGGGTTATTTTGAGGGTGTGTTTACTCGATTTCCATTGCGTTCATCAAAAAATTAGAAGAATACATTTTTGTTGAAAATTTGATCAGAATTATTTTTGTTCTGAGGTATTTTCATCGTAGACTGCACGCTTCGCGAGAAAAACTGAAAAAACTGATTTTCGTCAAATGTTTTGCCCCTAACGGGAAGAAGCACTTCACTTTCGGGTACGGAAGTCTCTGAAATTCTTCAGGAGACAATTTTCAACAAATATGCATGCAGAAATTTTTGCTGAAGATTTGTGGCAGGTTCATCTTTTGATATCTAATTTGACTGGACTACAGAAATCCGCTTTCATAATTATGGTGTTGCTCGAAGAATAGACCAACATCCTGCTAAGAAGGTCTGACTCCTTGATTTTAGCTTTCTACCTCGATACAAATCAATATCGGATACTTTATTATCGTCTTAACATCCTTCCGTACAATTCTAGTTTCACATTTTTGCAATCTTGAATTGGCTATCGCGGAGTCCGATGTTCGCAACTGTCACTCCGAATTGAACTCCGCGCAAGCTCGATGAAGTTAATTTTAATAACTGCAAACCGGCTTGCCCAGAATCAGTTATTTCGTGATTGCGTCGCCGTTCCGAGCTTTTTTTCTCCTCTGATCTTATCTAACTTACGGTTTTTGCTAAAGCTCCCCCGTGGATACCCTGAGAACCCATTTTACAAGCCGTATTCAGTCTTTTAAGGTCGCAACTGCATGCAATTTCTGGCGGACATCGCCGGTACAGGCCTAAATACATTTATCTCTTATATCTTTTTCGTTCTTGACTTTGGCCGTGAGGAATTCTGGTAGAGAAGCGGTTCCCGTATTCTTTGTTTCTGCGTGTCCGTTTGTTTCAGTAAATTTATTAACAAGAATTGGCGTGGTTTTTCATCACCGTCTATTGTATAAGTTACTGCTATTATTACCCGGTTGACGTAATTCACATTTTAAGGTTTGTTGTCGTGCCTGTGGGAAATGTTCGGTACAGTCCTCAAGGAAAACACGAATTACTGCTTTCATTCTCGTAGTCGGTTACAATGTTTAGACAAAGAATTGAAAGAAAATATTATTGTTACGGCTACTAAATTAGAAAATAAAGCATCGGAGTACGCGGCGGAAAATGAAAATATTATCGATATACGAATGTAGGAATGATGTGATAGATTTGATACATGCCATTTATTGAAATACAATGTATCGACTCGGCAATTTATTCGAGTAATAAGAAGTACATAACAATGCGAAGGAAAAATATTATACGCGTTTGTTTCTGTGAAACAGGAAAGGTGACTTCTTGTACCCGTGCTGCTTACACGCATTCGATGAAAATGAAGTGCCAGTCAGCATTTTTAGATTCAATTAAAAAAAAGTATAAATTATAGCAGGGGTTCTTAAATTTCATCGATTGTCGGTGTCCGCGCGCGTTAATATGTATCATTTTACAGCAACATCGACACTTTGAAACTGTAGGTGCGACTATTTCGGGCTCTAGTCATCGATGAATTGAAATGTATTCTTACTTAGCTGGCACTTCGGGCATTTTCCACGACGTAGTGTCGGGAAAAAGTAGGAAATCCATTGTTTTAATACGAGGTATTTTCGACGTTAGGAAATTACAGTCTAGCCAGAAACTTCCTCATAAGGTTGCTTCAGATTTCCGCTCGAGCGTCGCATATTGCGCACGAGTTGTCTTGAGACCTTCGATTATAATCCGGACTGATGAGCCGTCAGCTTTTGAAAAGACGTAATATATTGCCAATTTTTTGTAAGAGATTTCGCGTATCAGCGGAGGAAGGAATTTGATCTGCTCTAGTGAACATAAAAAAGGGGAATAAGGTCGTGTAAGGACTCTGGTACAAAATCGTATGAGACGATCGCGAGGCAGTTAAGATGATTAAACCTGATCAGTATGAGTTTTAGAAAACGCGAGCTTTTTTATGATTGATTGGGAAAATTTGCCAAGTTTCGAGACTTGATCCTCTCAAGAGCTGGCGCAAGGACTTTTCAAGATGATTAAAACACAGTGACGTCACTGTTAGCGACAAGAAGGGATGACGAGGTGGTGGCCTACCAATCGTTAATTGAAAGTTTTTCAAAAGCTCGTTAAAAACCTCATGCAACAGAATTAACTCATCACAATTTGCGCTTTTCATTTTTTCCTTCTCCCTCCTCCTTGACGCTTCTCAATTGGCGAATTTGCGCTTTTGGACATTTTTCCAGTCCTTGGACCAAGCAGGGAGGTGAACGAGTGTAGTGAGTGAGCCCTTCAAAAGCCATTAGCCTAACATATTCTAAAGTAGACTTATACTAGACTAAGAAGGAGGGAGGGGCGAACGAGCGGAGCATGCTACATTATAAAAGATATGAAACATGATCTTTATTTATTTGGCTGCGACAGAAAGTTTTTTCATACAGATTGACAAATTTTGCGCTTTTTCCATGCATTCCTTTCACTATTTGATTCTCTCTCATTCTTACTTGCTACCCAAGCTCCTTATTTCATCAATTCTATCCTCCTACGAATCCTCAGTCTGAAACTTTCTTCAAGTTCTTTTTCATCTTCCATCTCTTCTTTATGAATACCGAGACACATCAGCCTTGAGGAACTTGACGCAATGGACCTTGTCGCAAAGAAGTTCCTGCGTTCATCTTCTACTACTGATCCCTCTCCATTTCCTTCGTACAGTGTCAATCTCATTGGTGCTTCCTCATCTTGTCCTCTTGACATCATTTTTCGTTTTCCTTACTCTTCGACAAGCTCTAATCTATTGCAAAGAAGAGCTTTCTTAACGAAATTAGACGAGGAACGCAGAGAATAGCTGCTCTTTGAGAGTTCTGAAGAATTAAACTTTGCGTCTCTTTCTAGGTCAAAATTATTCCAAGCTCTCCTTCTATCATATATTCTTTGATAGTTGAATTTTTTCCAAGTCTCCTCATTAGGTTGGATCAGGTTTTGTCGGATGGTGGTTTACCAATTCTTTCAATCGTTGACATTACCCTCATTCAAATTTCTCCAAGCTCAACTCTCGGACCAGTTTTTGCGGGATGCCATAATTTTCAAAAGAATCTTCCATTGAACAGGTTTCCTGTTGGAATACTCCAATTCCGTGGTTTATTTTTTCAAACCTTTTCCCGACGCGAAAAAGTTATCCTGAACCCGCCTCAGACGAGACTGTTTCCGTCTCGGCAAATCTTTTGTCTTTCACTGATGATCTATTCGTTCTTCTTGCCCATCTCTCAAAAACGTCCAACTTCACCATTCTCAAACAATCATGAGGAAATCATTAGTCTATTTCCAGAACACCGTCTAATTCATGTTCATTCGTGTTGCCGTCACCTGCTCCCTTCGAGTCGATCAGTAGCAAGGCTCGATAATATGGTGGAAGAAGACCATGAACGACTTCCAATTTTCTGATAAGAACACTCACACTAAACCATTTTGGTTGTTCAGTTATAACCTTGCTAACACTACGCGAAATTTGAGCTTATGTCTTTCCAAGGTATTGGGTTCTATTTGGGAAAGATAATTTTTATGGAATGAGGCACTTGGCACATAGGTCTCAATCTAAATGGCAACTGCCAGTATATTGGATGTATTCCAGCAGCATATCCCTGTCAGAACCTCATGCGACTTCTGTACGGCTGTAGAGGAGTTCTCTATGCCATACAAAGTTGAATTGACGGATATCCAAATGATGAATACGAGAAAAAGCGACTGTGATCAAGTATACCCGTAACCTCTTTTCCCTATATTCATTATTTGGATATCCGTCAATTCAACTTAGAGAGGTAATTCATAATATCCTGTGATAGCTTGACTGCCGCAAGAGCTGAAGATGAAAATTTTCAACTCTTGTATGATTTTATTGAAGGAAAGAGGAAGAGAGTTCACTCACTCCACTCATTTTCTTTCGGTGATGGTAGCCCTTGGGCTAGTGTTTTTCTTGCACAGGGGGTGCTATTCCAAAAAAGTTGGGCTACTCCTTCCCAGTAGGGTCTTTGTGTCTTGTCACAGAAGAATCAATTATTATGAGTGTTAGGAGTCACACTCGACGATTTTCTCCAATTATGCTGCCTTCCGAAGTGATTTTGGACTGAAATTGGAAATTAGCACAAAATTTTTCAGTCTCATTTTATTGAAGGAAAGAGTTAGTGAGCTCACTCACTCCTCTCATCTTTTTACGATATTGATGGCCTCTGGGCTAGTGATTTTCTTACACAGGTGGTGCTACGTATTCCCGGAAAGTTGATTTTGGCAACTTATTCCCAGTTGGGTCTCTGTGTCATGTATAATTGCAGAATCAATTATCACGAAGGTTAGGAGGCACATACTCAACGATTCTCTTCAAAAACCCTCCCTTCCAAATGAGATTTGAAGTTAGCACACAATTTTCAAGTTGGCAAATCCATTTGGTTAATGAAGTAGTTTTCCTCTCAAACAGTCATAGATTTGCGAAATTTCCATCTTAAGGGAGAATAAAACTTTCCATTTACAATGTCACAAAGAAGGAAAAATTACCGCTTGGTAAGCTCCGTCACTAGCCTGTGCTGCTTGATGATGTATAAAATAATGTGTGAGATATTTTGAATTAAGTATGGCATCTTGAGCAATGACGGTGTTTCATGATCGGGACCTATAAAGAGCATTCTGAGCAAAAATAGGCGGAGTTTCATGAACTACCTTGCATGTGATTCGCCAACCATATTGATATGTGGTCGATTTCCCAACTGTGACCTAATTTCTGTACTTTTCCATTTTCCCATAGTTCGATTCCCAGTTACCTTTTCTTTGAGAACGGTCAAATTCTAGAGGATGTAGAAATTTTGTATGCAGTTTGTTGCAGTTTACAGCGTCGCACACGTGAAATCTTTTCTTAATAACTTGTGGTCGCGGAACCTTGACCGTAAAAATGACGACATTTCGGACGGTCTCTGTCATACTTCTCCTGAAAACCTTGAATTTCGTTCTTCCTGCTGCACACTTTCGAATCTTCTCTCCGCTTTTTTGTCAGATCTGTCTTGAAGAAACATTCTTACGAACCCTGTCAAAGTTGTTTTCCTATAACTTCCTCAAACTTCATCAAAATTAATTAAATTTTTCAAAGATTTTATGTTGAAAAAAGTCTATAATTGATTTTGTGCATTTCATCGTTTGTGTGATGTCCTGCCCTCTGGAACGGTAGTACATCTCCAGCGCACCCTCACCTGTATCATCTGCCTCTCGACTTCCTCGACCTTCTTGGAATACCTCAATTTATTATAAACCCGTTTACAAAAACCGCAGATTCAGATGAAAATAAATGAAAATAAAAAAATTGAGACGATTAATTGCGCGAGCGCTTTCGACCAATGGTCATTTTCAGGCGATTGGATGCGCGCAATTAATCGTCGTAATTTTTACATATGTGATCTATTCCAAGATGAAGACAATTAGCAGCAAAACGCAAATCTCCCAGAAGAGCGAAAACTGAATTCAATTGCTACCTTTCAGTGCTGCCAGATCTAAGGATTTTTGGTCCTCGAAAGTAAGGATTTTGCGTGAAATACGAACTTCTTGCGCTCAAGGGAAAAGTACCTTGAACACTTATATGAGAGATACTTTTCTCCTGGTCGTTATAGGCTGATACTGCATTCCTCCGTGAACATCGAGTCGATCAGGGGAAAAGCACCTCAGGTGGCTCTACGAGAGATACCTTTCTCCTGATGGGTATTGATAAATCGTTTTAAGTTTGTCAAAATCTTTTTTTAAAAAATGACGGTTACGAATTTTTGAAAATATCAGGCAGCACTGCTACCCTTTTCCTGAAATAGGTACTTGATGCTAATATCCCACATCTTGGAACAGGTCACATATTATATCTTTTTGTTTATTCATTTTATTTACCTATATTTATTTTTATCTAAATCTCCGGGTTTTGTAAACTGATTTATTATAATACAATATGACATGGTTTGGCTCTGCCCGCACTTTATTCAGTGCGGGCAGAGCCAAACCATGTCATATTGTGTTATTTAAATCCTTGCACGTATAAATTTCCAAATTATCATTTATTATAATAAATTGATCATGTGCCGAACCTAGAGGACAGAATTAATTCGAAATACCTCTGCCTAAAATCCATTTCAAATAATTCAATCAAAATTTCTGATCACATACAAGCCAACAACTTTCTACTTCACTTTTCAGCCGCGAAATACGAGTAATATAGAACAAGTGCGAAAAAGTAAAAGAGCACTGACGACTTCTGAGTTTGATACCTGAGGCAAGACTGAAGGTTGAAAATTGCTCGAGGGTCATTCTGTTCATGGTGGTAAACAATATCTGTCCGATATTTTATTCGAAAGTGCGGAGAAAGTCGTGCACTCAGCACGAGTTGGATGAAAATCGTTTATTCGATCGAAAATTCTACTTTTTTTGGGGGAAAAATATCAATAGGTATAGTTTTTTTTTTTTTTTTGTTTTTATTGCGGCAACTAAAATTTTGTTTTGACTCACGATTTCACGTTCTCGTGGTTCCTTACGGTACAAATATCTCACTGCGGAAAGACAACCCCTATTCAAGTTTCTAATCGTATATATTTAATATCTGTCGCGTCGCGGCGCGGCGCTCTCTTTCTGATTTTATATTTTAACAAAAGGATTAACATTCTACCATCATTGTTCCATGATTATTTGTATTTTCAAACTGATTTCATTGTCCGTCTAGCTTATTCAATAAGCGGCTAGCGAAGGTCCCCAGAGAGAGATATCTTGAAAGCAATGTCACACTGAAATACCTAGTCATTCGTTATTTTTCATCTTCTCATTTCTACTGTCAGTCCGCACGCCTGATTGGCCACGGAAAGCGCTTGCGGTCAAAACTGACGAGTACTTCTACTTTGGGTAAGCCTCATCAAGTGATGAACTATTGATTGAAATTATCGTGGAAAAAATTTAAAAGCTTTACCGTCAAGAAATTGTTTCATCTTTTGGAACAACGGTCCGACACTTCGATGTACACATATTCTATTGACAAGGGTGAAAATTCAACAAATCTAAACGAGCGGCGATCAACAAGGTTTGTTGAGGAATGTATTGACCACCGACGCTATTTCCAGTTTAAAATGTAAGGAACTGATGAGAACCCGATTTGTATTGACGTGGCTCGATTTGGCGGACGTCGAATATATAATCGATATCGTCTTGTGGGGCTTTAGCTGAAGATTATGGCGTTGACGTTCGCAATAATGCAGAATCATAGCGCGAGAGTGGAGGTCTCCGCCTGGGCACGGATTGCCGCTATTTTGCAAAGTGCGAGCAAGGGTTTCTTATTCACTCCCGAGAGTAACTAGCTTTCAATTTGTGAAACTACAAAGAATTGTATTTATTTATCTTTACCAAGCTCTATTTTTTCAAGCGTGAAAACAGTATTGGGACGTTACACAAGTTTCCAAGGATGAAAAGTACCTGACTGGATGCATATAAAATGTCGTAGTCAGAAGAACGCAGTCAGGAAAGTTGTGTCTATGAGGTATGTCCTGGAAAGTACCTACGCGGATTTTTGAATTGTCAAGAAGCGGCAACAAATTCGGACAATGTGTGAAAAACGGGTTTTCGGCAGGTTGAGGGAGATGAGGATTGTGAAATGACCAAAACTTTATGTTTTGCTTTGAATCCTACCGTGATTTTGAAATTTGCGTGCGTCGGTTCGGCCAAATGACCTTAGTACTAGACCTATACTAGACTGAAGCCTTCATTATACTAGGATTATATTAGTCTTGAAATATTTCTAACTGGACCTATACTAGACCACGAAAGGGGGCGAACGAGTGGAGCGAATGAGTCCCCAGAAGCTACAAGTGGCCTCCGAAAGCTATTAGCTCGAAATTTTGTGCTCTAGCTTTGTACTATAGGATTATACTAGTCTTGAAATATACTAAACTGGACCTGTACTAGATCATAAAAAGGGCCTCACCAGCGACCCCCAAGAGCTAATAGCTCAAAATTTTCCAAAGTAGACTTATACTAGATCAAAGAGGGGAGCGAATGAGCTTTCCAAAAGCTATGATCTTGAAATACTCCGAACTCGACCTATAATAGATCTGCAAGTGAGTTCCCCGAAAGCCCCTAGCTACTGAGAGAAATGTGAAATATGATCTTTATTCATTTGGCTATGCCAGTAAATGTTTTGGTACCGTCCAATGTTTCTATGTTACCTATAAACGATTGCAGGTGATTTACGCCTCGAATTCAAATCTTATGAGCCCGGTGGTTTCGGTATAGCGTTTGATCATCTTTGGAATCGCTTTAGTGAACAGAAAAACTTCTGAAAACGCCCTCCAGAAAGTTGTAATAAAGTGGAAGATCACTTAGAGAACGAAGCAAAGAGAGGCAAATCAAAGAGTGGAGGAAAAGAAATCAGCCGGAGCGATAAAGACTGTTAAAATCTCAGAATTTTTATGGAACGAAAGGATTTTGAAATGTTCCAGCTGAAACATGGGGACACCATCGAAAGCTGATGAACCTAAATGATCTCACTTTCTTTAAGCTGGACTTACAACTTGATGGGATTTATATCGGATTTCAATTCCTTCGTTTCTGTGTCTGAAATCCACTTCAAGATAGTTTGCTATTCTAGCGGAAGAAAAGGAAGATGACAACGTCAGATCTCCGATTACTTCTTCCTCTTCTGCCAATATCCGAACTATGACCTTAGGAAAAACTGACTTGAGAAAGGAGGATGGAGCAGCACCTCCTGGGATAGTGAGGTGTTTCCTAGCTACGTGTCTTTTTCCTCTTATTCTTCTATCTTGAAGCTTTCCAGTGCATGGCTTCAGACTTTGGCGGACGTATTCCCGGCCCCAAAAATCGATCGGAGACACAAAAGATCTGAATTCTTTGCGACATATTCTTCAATCGTACCGTCGTAACGGGAGTACTCCTCCTCCACTTCCGTGACTGAATGGTAGATAAGTATCGCGATTCATTTTCCCACCTAAGAAGTCGCAGACTCGAACCCAACATTTTCCGGTATTTCTTAATTCGCCCTTTTGAAATATTTTGTGAAGTAATTTTGGTAAGCCAGAGCTCAAATAATCATTCAAGTCCTATGTTCCTGGCATCAACAGGTACGGGTCCCCCAATGAAGGTACATCAAAAGTTCAAGAAGCTCTTCCACGTTTCACAGCATCACACAACTCAAGTCAAAGTCTTCGAATCTGGCTAGAACTGCTTGCCCTCTAATTATTTTTGGTTTCAGCTGACGCCAATTACAAAGACCGTTTTCTACTCTTCACAACCCACCTCTGCTGATTACCTCCGCGTATCATCTTCTATAAAAATCATGGACTGGTAGCCCGTAGCCGCGACAACACTCAAGCCCTCATGCTGAAAACTTCCACGTCGACTCTCTAAATTAACTCCGCAATTCTTCGAACCTGCCCTCATCTTTCCCCTGAAAATCAATTGTAATACTTTCAATAATGAAACCTGCTGAATATCCCTCCCTCCACGTCCTTTCATCTTTGGAAAACTGTTCCAATTAATGATTGGTTAATTGAACCAAATAGCATGCTTTCTTCTTATAAATACGGCTTCTGGAAAGACCTTAACATCCTCCAAGCCATATATGACGTAAACCACTGCATTTAGAAAACCCTGCGCTCAAATCCAGAACTCTACTCCATTTTGTTCAATCTTCAGGAAGCGTCGCCGTGTCTGGACTCAATTCATCTAAACTCTTACAACCCTTCCTCCATGGAAGATTTTTTGACGGTTAGAATTCTAGACCAGCATTCCAAAACGGTGTCTCCCAGGTAGCAATATTTAATCTTCCCCTCTGAACCAAGAAACAGTGCCAGCATTTCCATTTACGAGGCGTCTCTTTGAGGAAGATTTCAGTATCTCCCAACCAGTAGCGTAACTAGGAAGTTTCTTTGGGGAGAGGGACTTAGAAATATGACGAAGCCAGAATGAAAAAAAAATATATCGTGAGTCTTGAAAATTACGAAACATCCATAAGCTTCGGAAGCCTCGAGGGGGGGGGGGAGTTGAACGCAGTGTTGCCAGATGATATCAAAAATCCTTATCCGCCACTTTTTCGATGACTTGAGAAAGAATTTCTACATACTTTTACCAATTTGTCATTAATAATCAGAAGAAAGGTATCTCTCATACGAGTAAGTGAGGCCCTTTTCCCTTTACCGAATCAATGTTTCAGAAGACTATGGTATCAGCTCATAACAACCAGGAGAAAAGTATCTCTCATATTAGTAGCTGAGGCACTTTTCCCTTGATCGACTCAATGTCACAGAAGACGGTCGTAACAACCAAGAGAAAAGTATCTCTCATATGTGTGACTGAGGTACTTTTCTCTTGATCGACTCAATGTTACAGAAGACTATAGTATCAGCTCGTAACAACTAGGAGAAAAGTATCTCTCATATGAGTAGCGGAGGCTCTTTTCCCTCGATCGACTCAATGTTACAGAAGACGCTCATAACAACCAAGAGAAAAGTATCTCTCATATGAGTGACTGAGGTACTTTTCTCTTGAGCAAAAGAAATCCGTATTTTACGTAAAATCCGGAGAAAAATCTATGTTTTCGAAGGAGCACAAATCCGTAGCTCTGGCATCACTGGCCACCCCTCCCCCTCCAAATCTTGGAATAATCATCAGACCGTGAATTTCCATCAACAGACAAGAAAACATGTCAACGCTTTCTCCTTCTTTCCGTCTACAGAACTTCATAATTATCATACGATCCTGTGTCACATTTCTTGGGTTCACTTTCGACTTCAGCAGAACCTCCTGGCCGCTTCCTACGTTGAGTTCTAGAGAGCAGGATGACGGAATTCGTTGAACGTTCTTGAATACCTATCACATTTCTGAACCGGCTGAAATGGTAAACTCCTTCTCCAACTCTACAATAGTCTAATTCCTTCCCAACGAACTTGATTACGATTCTTTAAATTACATCCTCTCCAGCAACGCCTTTCAATCTATCCGGCTTTGAGTGGCTTTTTGCACGCTGAGCAACAGCTTCTGACTCTATGTGAAGAAGTAGGTTCGCGTCCTGTCAGGAACTGCTGACTCTCTCTAGCTCGATACCCAGACTCAAATGCTCTCAGGCCTCTTAAATCCCCCACCAATGTAGATACTTTCGCACTGTTTGCAGATGACCCCCCGTTCAAGCTTCCCTTGTCCTTTTCCTCAGTTTGGTTATCGCTCATTCTTTTCACCATAAGTGATTTCCTCCGAATGCTTGTATGCGTTTCATAACCTCTAAACGCCTTATCACCTTGTTCTTGAGTACTTTCTCACGGTGCTGACTTGAGTTTCCTTCTTTACTTCCATTTTCCCAAGAACTCCCTCCAAGTCCTATGTTCTTTACTATCTCAATTTTCTTCCTCGTCTCTTCATTGTGGGTCAAGAAAGAAATTGCTCGGTTGCAGTAGTTCTGCATCGTCGTCAACTTGTAGCCGTTTAGGATGATGGTGTCGGTGAGCTTACGCTTCGTGTAGATTTTGGAGAGTTAGGTCCTTACCGTTGATGTTCTTATTGCTTTTTTCCACTGTGAACCTGATGCTCTCTTTGCATTCATCCATCTGTCTTTCAGTGCCTGACCTCACAACCATCTTCGTATCTAGCCAAGTATTTGATCGACTTCCTGAACCGTCCTTACCGACGGGAACGAGTTATCGTAATTTGTTCCGCAATATACCATACTCCTTATAGAGGTGCCTCTATGGTCATTCTTGATGCACGTTTCTTCTCGTGAATTTCGTGCTAATTCTCACTACTCTGACCGACAATTACAGCCTGGGCGTGTTTTCTCCAGCCATTTAATACACATCCACGGAGTCAAAAACCGAGGTCACGCCGCTCAAATTGAAGCCATTGTAATAACGCCAAGTTCCGCAATTTCGCATGTGGGCACAAATATAACAATGTGACGTCGAGGATGAAAGAAATTCTTGTTCCGTACATTCGTGTATAATGAGAAAATCGAGGTGAAATTGTCACTGTGTTCTAACGGGATCTTTCCAAACTCCCCCACACACTTTTTTTGCATACGGTAGCCCGTACTTCGCAAGATCGCACTAAATATTGTTCGAGTACAATACGGAGCTACCAGTATTCGCTTTGTCGCACAAGAACACGTGGTTATCGCTTATTTGTCATCGGTTAATGGCTTCTACAGTACCCGGTCATATGCAAATGCACCGACGCTAACACAATTACTCTACCGTCGAAATTAATTACTTGTACATTCTCGAAGAACGTGATCGCAACTGATCGATAACCTTGTAAAAACATAAAGTTGAGAAAATGAATAAAATAGCCTGCGACGGCACAAGAGGTCGATTTGTAACAAATTAAAAAAATAATAATTGTAAATATCCCACGCATTATAAAATTTCTGGGAAAAATGGGGTTATTTAGCTTAGAAAAATGAGCGTATATCTACGTCAGCGAGTCATAGTTGAGAAATTTATAGTGTGTATGCGCTCGTCGAGTAACATTACGACTTCAAAACATTATAGGTTATGGCGAGAATCATGCTTCATGTTTACTGTATATTGCTGAGTCAACGACCTCTCCGGGTGAAGGAGGAATATTGTGATAGACCTTGAATTACTGTCTGACATGTACCGACAACTGTCTACTTTCATTGTAATAAGTTTGGATCATGGTATGGCGTCTGCTTTGGAGACCTTGATTCAGTTGTCAGTTCTCTGGCGATAGGTTTTAAAAGCAAATTGTATTATTGTCGATTTGAAGCGAAAAGATGAGAATTTTAGTTTAGCCAGGAAACAGACAGGAACTACTAACTTTGGATGAGTGCCAAAGAATTAAGGATTCTTGAGATAAATGGATGAGATCTTCAAGAAATATCTCCAAAAGTCTCGAGTTCGCGTCATCTTAACCCTTGTTATAATCTATCTCTTAGGGGTTCTAGATATACGTATCTAGTCGAAGAAAACATCGTAACTCACAAAAAATCAATTAGTATGTGCCTGTTTTGTCCCAAAATTTTTGGACTCAGGGGTTTCGTTACGAAAGTCGACTTGTGGAATGTCTGTTTCATGAGATTCTGATCTAAATCGAATTCCGGAAAACTGGGTTGACCAGATTCTCGAACGAAAGTTGAAACGATCAATTCCTGTTCTTCTTCTCCATTTCCGAAGCCTTGTTCGCGCGTTTTTAGCTCGATAAATTCGCAATATTCAAGATAGTCTAATAATTAATTTGTACGATTTTGTTTACAGTTGGGTTTAGCGAAGGAAGATCTCGAATTTGTGAACGGCGGTCACGGATTCAAAAACCCTTACGTAAACCAGGAATCGATGCAAATTTTCCGTAAAGACGAAGCGCAGAAAGTTCCTCAAGAAAATCTGATTACTGATGCTGGAAAACTCGCGAAGTTCACGTGTGACATTTGCGATAAATCATTCGACCTACAACGACTCCTGAATCGACATATGAAGTGTCACAGTAATGTGAAACGGTACCTGTGTTCGTTCTGCGGTAAAGGTTTCAACGACACCTTCGACCTAAAGAGACATACTCGTACTCACACAGGTAAGTTCTCTGTGATATTTAACCTTGCGTTAAGCTGAATTATGATGACCTTATTCGCTTTCTCAGATGAGAGTTTGAGATTGGCAGATGTTACGATAGAGCGATCGATCGCTAGAGACTCGTTGAAGTCACATTCACTGACGATGAGAATGATCTGTATGAGCAACATTCTGTACGAACTTCCATAAAATTAGTCGTTTTTTTTGTGGACATCCACTTGCCCAAATATACTTAAAGATGAGTTCAGTGTTCTTCTGACGAAGACATACTTCGTTCGTGTTGATCTTCTGAGTATGTCTTCGTCAGATGATCTTGGCCATAACTTGAGGAATCGAATTAATCCAAGTACATACAGTGTATTGGGAGAGAGGGGGGAGAAGGGAGTTCCAGCATCCTCGATGATAATATGAAGGAGAGAAAATTCACCTTATGACATCATTAGTAGGTTGAAATCTTAGCCTAGCTTGTATTCTTCTAGAGGTCCTTCGCCTCCCCCCCCCCCTTCTCCATCAGCATTCCTCGACCTGGTATACTGTATGTTATAGACTACCTAGCTTACAAAGTATGATGAAGACTGATGAGAATAAACCGAGGTTACAATTTTACGAAGCTCTTAGAATAGGTCAACGTTGAACGTTTTGTAAGAACCTCTTGTCTCGGAATTACCTCAATTTCCTTTCTACGTAGTTATTTTTGAAAGTCATGAAATTTACCTTCCTATGTACAACTGTCGTAATTCTTCTTGGCAGCACGCTTTGATTTTCCTGAATCTCAAATCCTCTTCGAAATCCGGCTTTGATGCCGACAGGAAAACTCTACTGAAGGTTCAAAGCTCAACCTTTTTTAGGCCTACCACTATTAAGGTTCGTAGTCTCCAATTCCCTAAATTAAATCAAGGCCATTGATAATGACGAGGAGGTCGGACGCGGAGATTTTCTGAGGATGTAGCCTCTAAATTAATCTGAACACATAGAGGACATCTGAAATGCTCTCTGGGCCCAGCTCATGTTTAGCCCAAGACACCATTCTATAGCTCAGATCACGGGTCCAGGGTATAGAAATTTTCCCTCTCTACAAAAGGCTCAGAGTTCAAAATCTGTTCGAGTCCCTTTTCTCTAGAGGTTCATTGCTGAACCTCCTTTTTACTGAGGATTGAAGCTCAAAATTTTTCGTAGTCTCCAATCAGGTCAAGGTCGTTAATGACGTCAAAAAGCTCGGACCCTGGCTTTTCCTTAGATGTGCTCTCTTTATCCTGGAATTATCGTCTACGAGTCGCTTATGTCGCATGTGCAGCGCCGCCCCGTTCTCCATGGTGGAGTGGGTGTGGGTTGCTTATGCATTTGATTTTGTTTCTTCTAGTACCGGGATCGACCCATTCGGGTATAACTTCAATGTTGGAAGAATCTCCTTGGCGAACTTCGTCTTCTGCTTGGCAACCGCCAAACTGCAGTGCCCTCTGGCACGCAGAAAACACAAGAGCACACCAACAACATCACCTTAAGATATAGTAAATTGCTGTTGGGGTTTCTTCATCTTCTTCTATCTTCAGGGAAGATCGTCGACCTCTTCCTCTTGCGAATCTGAGTGTTGATGGTACACAGGTGTCGAGTAGGCCATACCGTGGTTCTGCATTTGCCTATTCCATTCCTGGTCCATCTTCCTCTTCATGACGGTGGCCGCAAATGAAGACACCTGGTTCCATGCTTCTTCGGAACCTAGCATGGTGGATACCAGGCTACTCGAGTCAAGCGTTTCATCTACCCCAATCTCTTGAAGAGACCAACTAAGCTTGTCCCGCTCATGCCTCCACGCCTCGCACTCAAATAAGGTGTGCTCTGGGCCATCATCCCGCCTTTGGTCGCAGTGCGAACACGTTGCCTGCTCAACTTTCCTTAACTTCTCATGAAGGTACTTGTTGAAAAAGCCATGGCCCCTTAAGACCTGCGTCAGGTGAAAGTTTAGTTGGCCATGATGTCGGTTCATCCACTCATCAAGGTCGCGTATTAACACACGGGTTGTCCACTTGCCCATCTCACTCTGGGCAATTCTTACTTTCCATTTCTCAAGCAAGGAGCGTCTGGCCTCCTGCTTAACCCGTAGAGCTTCACGGTTGGTCGTTGTCGTCTTTTTTGCTCTAAACACTACCGCATCGTCTACGAGTACTTTATATGTAGCCTAAGATATCGTCCTAGCCCAAAATTCCATAATTATTGCCCAGTTTATACGTAGATTTATAGCTTAACATTTTCTCTGCTCTACAGAGATTCAGAGCTCAAGATTTTTTTCTCTCTGGAATTTCACAACTGGAACTTATTTCAAATTCTTTGTATCGAGAATCCAAGCTCGGAAGTTTTACCTAGTCCTTCAATTAGGTCAGGATCATTAAAGTGAGCTTCTTCTGTTGAAGTGATCTCTTCATACTTCAAAATCAGTCTGGACATCACCGATCTTAGCTTGAAATACTCCTCTAAACCTATGTTCAGCCCGAGACATTGTCCTCGCCTAGGATTCCATGGGCACTTATACTCCAGCCTATCATTTATTGTTCGAAATTTTTCAAGCTCCAAAGAGATTCAGTGCTCGAGAGTTTTTCAAGTCTTTCCTTTCTGAAAATTCACAGCTCGAACTTTGGCAAGTCTCAAATAAGGTAATGACGTCACACAATTCAAACGCAAGCTTTCGCAGTCTGAAATGCTCTCCTAAGCCTATCTTATTTTAGCCCGAGTCTTCATGAGTTTAGCCTAGCTTATACGTACCTTGAAATTTTCCCAGCTCTATTGAAGTTGAGAGCTTAAAAGTTCTTTAAGTTCGTAAAGGTTCAAAGCTGGAACTTGTTTCAAGGTCTCTATATCGAGGATCGAGGCTCAAAACTCTTTCAAGTCTCTGAATTCGGTCAAGGTCATTAATGACGTTAAGAAAAGAGACGTGAGCTTCTTCTGAAGATGTGATCTATCTATAGCTCAAGATTAGTCTGGACATATTAAGTGATCTCAGCTTGTGCTGCCAGATCTACGGATTTTTAGTCCTTGAAAAAAATACGAGTTTTTTTACGGATTTTGCGTAAAATACAGATTTCTTGTGCTCAAGAGAAAAGTACCTTAGTCGCTCTTATGAGAGATACTTCTCTCTTGGTCGTTATGAGCTGAAATCTCGGTCTTTTGTAACATCGAGTCGATCAAGAAATGCCCTCTAAGCCTAGCTTATGTTGAGACGAAGAGACTGCCCTATAGACAGGTTCAGAGCTTGAAAATTTTGCACCCCAACAAAGCAGAGCTAAAAATTTGTTGAGGTCATTCCTGTCTACTGGTCCTTAGCTCGAACTTGTTTAGAAGTTTTTTCTTTGGAAGATTGGAGCTCAAAATTTTACCGAGTCTCAAACAGGGTCAAGGTCGTTGATGACGCCACAATTACCGATTTTTCTGAGGATGTGATCTCTTTATTGGTAAAAATTAGTCTGGACATGAGCGAAGCTAGTCTAAAATGCCTCTGTGGGCCTATCTTATGTTCAGCTTAAGACGCCGTCTTAATCCAAAACTTCATAGTTGTAGCCCAGCTTATAGGTTTATGGCTTGATATGTAGGTTCAAAGCTTGAAATTTTTCCAGTCCTTCCTCTCTGGAGGTTTAGAGGTGAAACTGTACCGAACAAGCTCCGTTGAGGGTCGAAGCTCAAAATCTTTTCAAGTCTTTAAGTTAGATAAATGCCATTGATGACGTCTTAGAGGTTGAACGCGGACATTTTCTGAGAACATAACTTCTAGACAGCACAAAAGTGGTCTGAACATAAGCAGTCCGAGCGTGAGATGCTCCTCTGAGCTCATCTTATGTTTAGACTAAGACTCCCTCTTAATCTAAGACTACTGATTCGTACTCCAGCTCATATGGGTTTATGACTTGAAATTCTTTTAGCTCTACAGAGGCTCAGAGCTCGAGACTTTTTCGAGTCGTTTCTTTCTAGAGGTTCATGGTTCCAATTTGTTTCAAGTCCTCTCTGCAGAGGGCCTGAGTTCAGAATTTTCTCAAGTTTTAACCAAGGTTAGGTCGGACGGATGTGATCAAAATTATGCTGGACTTTCGCAATCTTATCCTAAAATGCTTCTCTGGGTCTATCTGAGGTTCAGCCTAGGACACCAACTGAACCTAATACTCCACGGTTTTGAAATTTTTCCAACTCTAGATACGTTGAGACTACAAAGTTTACCGAGTCTTCTTTCTGGAGCTTCAGAGCAAAACCTCGTTTCAAGCTTCTTCCGTCGAGGATCAAAGCTCTTGATTTCTTCAAATCTCTAAACTAAGATCAATATCATTGGTGACGTCATGAAAATGCGAAGGTTTTCTGAAAACGTAACTTCAAGAAAACTCAAAATAAGTCCGAACTTGAGCGTTCTTAGCCTGGAATACTCCTCCAAGCCTATCTCAGGTAGTTCAAAGACACCGTCTTAATCGTAGTTGTGGCCCGGAGCTTGAAAATTTGCCAGCTTCATGGTGGTTCAAAGCTCAAGATTTTTTCAAGTCATTAGCCGGAAATTGTTGCTTGCTTCCTCCACCAAGCATTAAAGCTCCATTCGGATTATTGACATTGATAACGTCATGAAAGTCAAATGAGGATGTTTTCCGAGAATATGAGCGGTCGTAGCCTGAAATTTGCCTCCAGTCCTGTCTAAAATTTAGCCTAAGACTTTATTATCTTTGCCCAAGTCTCTATGATTATAGCCCAGCTCATATGTGGCTTGAAATTTTTCCAACTCTACCGAAGCTCAAGGCTCCAAGTACCTCCTTTTGAGAGTTTCACAACTTGGACTTGTTTCAAATCGTTTTAATGAAGGATCAGAGTTGAACTTTTTCTTGTCTCAATAAGGTTAAGATCAATGATGTCACGAATGCTGAACGCGAAAATTTCTGAACGAAACTGGTTGCAAGTTCCGGCTAGGAAGTGTCGCGTAAATTCCAGCTGATTCTCAGCCCAAAGATACATCCATATTGAAAACATACGAGGGTTCTTTGATTGAGCTAAATGAGGGGAGGCGGGAACCTGTTTTATGGGTTATTTTAGGAGGGCCGTCTGAGTCTTATGGTGTTTGAAGGCGCATTGAAGGGGCCTGGTTAATTAGTGTATGAGGCATTGTATATCTAGTTATCCGAAGGTGCTATTTTAATTAATACCGGCCTCCAAGCTTTATATATGATGGGAGGGGGATTCAAGTATAATTCTATCAAAAACTACAGTATTATAATGAGCTATTGCCTAACATAAAGGTATGCTGGACTTCAACTAGGCCTCTCCTTGAGACACCCTAATAAGCTAATCGTGAGAAGAGATTTGGTATAATAGAGCCTAATCTAGTTTCCTGTATGTTAGATCTGTGTCATGCCTAGCTTAGGCTATTGTTAAGCCTAGTAAAACTTAGTTTACAGTATTTTGAACCCAGTTCAATAAAGGTTAAGAATACAGGTCCCTCGATGTAGCGAAGGTCAAATTTTTTCCGAATCCCTATGATGTCATTTTCGTCTCGCGATTTTGTGACGCAAATTTCAGAATAACCCCCAGCCTCGAGACGTATACAAGTACCAAAAAATAAAAAAAAAAGGACGAAAACAATATCTCTTGGAAAGCTATTCAAAAGAGGCCTGGGAGGCTGGAGACATACACAAGGGAGGGGGAAAAATGGAGTATGTTTACACTTAGAAACGAATTGGAGCAAAAAGATGACATTGATTTCTTCTGCTCTGCAGATCATTCTTCTCTCGCGAATGAATTGCAAGTTCGAGAAATACATTATTTATATTTTCCACAATGATGATGTTATTTCATCTTCTGTTTTTAGGAGTACGTCCGTACAAATGTGACTCGTGCGAAAAGTCTTTCACGCAACGATGCTCCTTAGAATCTCATTGTCTCAAAGTCCACAACATGAGTCATCAGTATGGGTACAAAGAACGCAGAAGGAAGGTACGTACATACGAGTTTCTTCTCAAATATTGCAATGGAATTTTGAAAGAGACTATTTCTGCCAAAATATTTCAACGAGAATTGAATGAGAAATGCGTTGATGCAACGACGAAAAAGCCGAACCGTATTAATAGCCGGTGAGACGAGAGTTCGCATCATAATCTCGAATCACGGTTTGCATAAATGCATGAATTTTTTTTCCCCCGTTTATCTTGCATGGAAATTCGAAATTAGACCTTTAATAGCTCAAGTCGGCTCCATTTCTCTTATACGCGGTCATTTCGGTCGTCTGCAAAATCAGCAGGTAGTCTGGAGCAAGAAACGCTGCGAGGGAGATGAACGGCCTTCTCATCTCACACAACATAAGTACTTCGACACGTTGAGACACATGTGAAAGCGAATTCTATTTGGCAACACTGCAATTTCTATTATATGTTTTGGATGAATACACTCGATTCCCGCTATATACTATTCTCTTCTCCGTGAATGCACGAAGCTGTTTCACTAGTTTGCTGTAGTAGTGTTGCTAGGTCGTTCGTTCGCGAGAAAATATTTCCATGTCCACCTTGTTCCTTTCCGGGAGTGCAGGTATCGAGTCGAGATAATCGTCATTCCCGCGAAAAGAAAGAACCCTCCTCTTGTAATACGGGCGTTGAAAAGAATGCCAAAATCTCTCCCTCGCCGGAGCAACCAACTCGCAATCTAATTCCGGGTTACTGGGGATTCTTACGTATTTGATGTGGATTATCTTTTTTTTTTATTCAACAGGTATACGTGTGTGAAGAGTGCGGGGATACGTCTCCTCAACCCGAAGTTCATTACCTTCACTTGCAGGAGAAACATCCGCAAAGTCCGGCGCTTTTGAAATACTACGACAAACGACATTTTAAATTTACGAATAGCGATTTCACAACTAAACTCATGCAAATGCGGCAGTAATTCACATCCGTCCGTATTGTTAATTGTAGAGAATACCTAATTTAAATTTAAGCATTTTTGGGCAGATCGCTCATAAGATTCAACTCTTCTACCCTAATGGTCTTTTAAGAACTGTGCCCAGATATACGGAACTTATTTTCCAGATTTGCATGTCGCGAAAATTCTGAGAACTTGATTTCGCTATTTCATCGCATGTACTCTCAGACAGAGAGGATATTCTCAGGTTATTATAGCATACTAGAGTTATTAAGTTATTTTCTTTTAACATTCCTGAAGTACCTAAAGAATTTAGTCAATTTTTCTTCCAATTTTACTCTCTAAGTTCGAAGTTATTGCGACAAAAATTGCAATCATCTTTAGAGTTTTATTACTTCTAGGTATAACTTTTACAGAATTTTCGATAGTTTTGTCTGTACGGTTCTTTCTCGCCTTTGCGCGTGTCTTCGAATGGCTTCTAGTTGCCGTGGAAAACTTCCTATTAGTACCTATACTCTGTCTTCGTTATTGCTGGGTCGCAAACGTGATGTGAAGCGCTTCAAATGGCCAGAAACATATCTCCTCCTTCGGTGTACTTTCATGCTTTTAGTATTTGTGTTAGGTACCAATAGAAAGAGAATCAGCACTTTGGTATGAATGTCAGTTATTGAGCCCTAATAAACCCTTCAACTCCCCCTTTGAGGTAAACGCCGTCCATCGTAGTTTTTTGCTATTATCTCGATTGAATATTGGCAGCATTTAAGTGAATGTAGGTCTATTTCTGATAAAAATGAAAGATCGTTAAACTTCCTACAAATATTCTTCCATTCATTCTTGTCCTAGCATTGATGGTAACCAAGATACCTAATTGTGACTGGATACTCAGCTGGTTTGGCGTCTATTGCGCCAAATTCTAATTTTAGAACGATCGTACCCAAGTTTCTTTCTCAATGTTCGAGAATCGAATGTACATTTCAATGTTTTTGTTGAGTGATGCTTATAGCAAGGACATACCTAATTTTCCAATAAAAACTTCTCTTTTATGGGAGCTAGAATTTTTATTACCTTTTCTAGGTAGAGAAAAATGCAATCTGAAAAGATTAGCTCAATCCGTCCCCTGGTTTTTAAGAAATTTGGTAACACACATGCAAAATTTGTAAAAAAAAAACCAAGAAAAACACGAAAAAAAAAAAAAATCAAAAATCGATAGACTTATGGTTTGTCGACATCTATCAAAAAACAGTAAATGTATCGATTTTTAGTTTTTTTTTTTTTTTCTGTTTTTTCAGAAATTTTGCATGTCTTTCCTCTGAATTCTTATAAATGGCAAATAATGCCAAATTTCATATTTTTAAGCCATTCAATAAAAAAAAAATATATATTTTAATTTATAATATTGATGAACTAATAAAAATCAGTTTTAATATTTAATTTTAATTAATTGATATACTGTGCAAATAATGCATCAGTAAATAAATCATTTCTTCTCCACGTATATTAATGTGGAACCTTCATATAATGAATAGATCAAATCAAATATGAAAGTCCAGTTTAAATCTTTTGTTATCACATATCAAAAGTTCAGGAAAACTCGATGTTCTAAAAATAAATAATTCATATAATCTTGCGGAACATTGATACCATTTTAGTTCCAATCCAGAAGATAGAAAATTAATTGTTTAAAGAATATTAAATCTTTCTGAAGTAATGAATTATGATATAACGATGAAAATGAAAAAAGATTCAAGTTGGATTTTTATATTGAGTAATTAACATTTTTGTTTTCACATATGATATGAATCATGTCCTAAAAATCTAACGATTCGAAAACGTGACATGATACCGATAAACGGGATGAGGAAATCAATTCAGCGTTCAAAAATCCAAGTTACCTAATGCTTTTTTTTTTTCATACCAAGTGTGTTGCTTCAATTGTAAATGTCATGGTATTCCTCTGTGGAGTCGGTACAAATTAGGTTGTTCATTTCGCGTCACGCCTGATACAATCGGCACTCATGTCAAGAACCTTTTTTTTTTTTTTTCTCCTTGATTTTGCTGCATTTGATGTAGAGACGTCATTCCAGTAGGTACCTAAAGTACATCTATTTTAGGTTTAACTGAATTATTCATCGAAAGTCGGAAACGAATTCAAAGAGGCGTGCACCGTAGTTGTCTCGCAATCTTGGCAGTTTTCAGTTTCCCGCAGTGACGGACTATCCTTCCTTGTATTTTTTTTTTTTTTCCATTCTGCGATAACACGCGTGAAAAATTCTCTCGAAATTTTGCGCTCTCCACATGAAGTGAGACCTATAGATACTAAGGATGAAACCGAGAGGTTACGTTATTGCGGAGCGTTACTGAATATTTTAAGCGGAATGAAAAGAGCTGTACAGAGGAATTAGGTAGTTGGCGACGTGCCGACGCATCCTTCAATTGAAACAGAACTGTCAACTTTCGATACGAGTACCGCGGTGCATTTATCGATTATGCATCCTACGATTCTCGGGTACCTAGTAGATCAAGTATTTCCGTTCCGTCCATGGTTAGGTATTCCGAGAAAACGTCGTATTACCTACCTTAATTTTAGAATTGTATCATCCAATAAAATGTAGGTACTGTAGGCAATGCCGACTAAAGAATTTATACATCGGATTTAAATTTTAAATCGTGAAAGATTGTCTCCATTTTTTATAATCGATGCTTGAGTTTTTAAGATATGATGATTCAAAATAAAATCTTTTGAAAAAGTAAAGATTCTCAAAATAATAGGCCTACAATGTTTGACAAAATATATCATTTCATACCTAATTCAAACATTGTCTGAATTAATCAAGTTACTTTTTTTTAAAATTTTTTTTCATTCCGTCTTAGTTTGTCCCCGTTCGAAACTGTGATGAAAGGCAATAAAGCATTTGAAAATAAAAGACGTCCAGCATATTTCTGTGATTTGATTTTTTTTTTTTTTACATAGTGATCGTTGTATTTTCAATGGTCGGTAGGTTAATGATTTTAGTGCGGTTCGATTGTAGCAATGGTTATTACCATAAGTTTATTTATCTATTTTATCTTCTTGTCGCTCTTCTTCCATAATGATGTGTGGTTTGAAGAAAAAATTAGGTACCGGTAGCAATATAAGTTAGATAGATATAGGCATAATGTGATTTAAATTAGCGTCATTCTCTGTAATGTACATATTCAGTATAAAGGAACGATTCTTGTTGAGTCTTATTTAAGGTATACATTAGATTAAGATAACGATGTCGGTAGTATAAGGACAAAGTTGGTAGAAACTGACATTTTAGATCCGCTTAAATAATCTGATATGTAGTTTATTTTAATGAGAAACTAGAGGGAACTTGAGTTTTCTTCATTTAGTATTTTAATTGTTTGTCCATAATAATTTTTTGAATTCTTTAGCTGTTCTAATGACTATAGTATAATTATTATTGTTAGCATTATTATTAGAAATTATTTTGATGTTGCAGAAACTAAAGAGTACTGCTGCTTAAAGCATCAAACAATTTATTTGAATTGGAAACCCGAGGGAACTTGAATAAAATTTTTTGCTTTCTCCCATTTGGGCGTTCAATTGTTTGTTCTTTATAAAACTTTTGGCTGTTCTGATCAGTAATGTAATTATTTTAATCAGTATTATTAATTAATTCTTATTATTATTAATATGTATTAATATTATATTCCTCCAATGGTGCGAGTTATAAGGTTGTTGAAATCTGTAGGTATTGAATTTTATGTAAATTTAATTTTTCATTGTTATTGCTTATTTGTTGTTGGTTGGTTTGTTTGTTTGTTTGTTTTTTTCTCGTTTTTTCTTCATTTTATTCTAGTTTTCATAAATACAAAAGATTTCTTTCATTCGATAAGCTTTGGATGAAAAAAAAAAAAAGGGTAAAATGAAAATTATGAGTAAACAAAACCTCCAATTAAAAATTCAAATAGAAGAAAATCTGAAAATGAAAAATATCAGATTAAAAAATGTCTCGTTAGTTTCAAACTTAATAATGTTTTTAAAGAGAATTCTATGTTTATAATTTGTACAGAAAAATTACCCTTATAGCAACATCAAGTCATACAAACATACTCCAACATTTTGATATTAGAAATGCGTTTAACGACACTGACGCTACTAGCTTCAAGTTCAGGGTTATGATGTTTCAAACAAGGGACGTTTAAAACATGTTTCAAACAAGTTTTAAACACACAAAAAGAAACAAATTCTGTTTTGAACAGAAATATGTTTAACAATGTGTTTTTTTTTTTGTTTTAAACGTGTTTTTTAAAAATGTTTTTAAAACATTGAAAAACGTGCTTTTTTCCTCTTTACCAACTAAATATTTGAAAAAATATTTTCCAGGGGGAAAAAAATTTTGTTTTAAACGATGTTTAAAATATTTGAAACCTCTTTTAAACGGGAGAGAAAAACCCGCATCGAAAACCTGTTTTTTTTTGGCTACCCTGTTTAGGTTGTACTGAAGGGGAAGAGGGGGAGTGATCGAATCAAAAGTTGCCAATAAATCTGAGGTTTTGCAAAGATTGTCTTAAGTCTTATGAGGAAGGTAGGGAAGAGAAGATGAAATTGATTCCTGCCTGCTTCCTCTTTGTTTCAATACTGCTTAAATGAAATTTCCTAGTTTTCATCTCATTTGCCGTAGTGAGTGATATGCCAACCATTATATTCATCTACTCCAGCATCTTATAAGGCAAACCACCAGTCCACCACTCTTCTTTTCAAATTTTCATTTTATGTTTTGAACTCGAGAAAGAAGCAATTCTGTACTTACAATCCAAATCGTAAAATTGAATCGATCATATTCTCCCAAGATGTGTACATTAGTCAGAAACTTTCTGCTAGTTATTTCTAGTGTATATAGAACAAATTTCAGTTCAGAAAAGTAGAACTTTCATAAACATTCTTCAGGAAACCGGCTGATGAATACCTAGTAATTTTCAGGAGTCTAATGTAAAATAATAGAGAATATGATTAGTAGGTATCCATAAATTTTAGTTTCCCAATGTTTCCTGTAATTAATTAAGTTTTCATCTTGTGCACCATGTTCTTTGATTAAGTAATATTATTTTGTCGAATTTCAGCATCCAAAAGAGTCTATACTGGATGTATTTTATTTCCTGATGGTGCTCTCTCCGATGAAATAGGACTTGATAATTTAGGATTCGAAGGAATTTTAAGGAAGTTAAAGATTGAATACAAGAAGAATGTAGGTATCAAAACGGTCATCACTGTACAGATATTTCATCCTACTTTTACAGTAAATAGGTACCTAGTTTTTTGTATTTCTCTTCCTCAAATTTCTATGCACTCCTCACTGACGAATTTCCAGGTTGAGATTATTTCCTAACAAAGAATTCTATTTATTAGCCCTATTATTTTAGTAATACCTACATTTTAATAACAGATGAACATCTTGTAACTGGTAGGGATTTATTTAGTACATATAAATTTTGTTTTTAGAATCGTAAATCGATATAAGGTTTTTCTTTAAGTTGTACAATTCATGTTGAAATTGTAATTCGCGCATGTGTTTTCGAACAAATGGGTTTGTAATATAACGGAAATGAATTTCTCATAAAGAAGGTACCCAGTAACTTCTGAATATATATAATTATATATATATATATATATTTTTTAAAAAAAGCTCGTACATGACGGTATTGTGCGATTCAATCATATGTATTATATAATGAAAATTTTATGTGATAAATAAAATTCAGCATTTCTTTCATGGTTAGGCTCATCAACTGTATTGAACAGTATTAACACTTCTGACTATTTGTAAGTAATCAGGGGTGCTTCCATATATTTTAGAAATTTCGGATATTAATTAATTTGTTTTTGTTTATATTTTTATATATTACATACCTATTCTTGTATTGAACTTGTCGCATATATAGTTTGTTTCAAACAAAAATTTCTGTACAGTTTATTTTTCTTTTTTTAGGTGAAAACCTAATTTATTTCTTCTCAAAAAATTTCTGTTCAAGTACCACTCAACTATTGTATTTTAGTAATACATGAAAAGAAGGACAAAATAAAGAGGAGTTCATTGTTCGATATTACTGGTAATCAGATGGTAATCACCTGCCATACTTTAATGCTCAATTTGGAAAGATGCAATGATATCCCGGCAAGCTCGAGGAAACTGTGAGAACCTCATACTTTGAAAACGTTTTCTTCTCTGGATCTAAACACATTCGTCAGAGCGTTGATGATTGATAAGAAGAAACAAAAATTCGTCATTGCTTTCCTCCTGAACTTTACCCGTGTTCTCAAACCGATGAATTTGATTTTTAAATATGAAAAAGTTCATGACAACAGGCGCGTTCCGAGAGGAAACTATTGAGGGGGGGGGGGGCAATATTTTGCCGGGTGATTTTTGTTGGACCTAAAAAAAAGTGAGAAGGATTTCTTTGCCAAAAATATAATGATCATGTTTCATGTCTTTTCGCCAGTCTTCTTGAGCTCTTCATCGTTCAAAAATTTCCAAAATTTCCAGCTTCTTGTTCTAGTATAAGTCAACTTTGGAGTATTTTAGGCTGACTGATTCCTGGGACTCACTCGCTCCGCTCGTTCGTTCCGCTTCTTGGTCCAGTACAAGTCCACTTTAATATATTCCAAGCTGATGAGGTTACTGGGACTCACTCGCTCCGCTCGTTTGTCCCGCTTCCTGGTCCAGTACATGTCTATTTTAGTATATTTCAAGCTGCTGAGATTGTTGGGACTCACTCGCTGGTCCAGTACAAGTCCACTTCAATATATTTCAAGCTGATGAGATTACAGGGACTCACTCGCCCCGCTTGTTCGTCCCGCTTCCTGGTCCAGTACATGTCTGTTTTAGTATATTTCAAGCTGATGAGATTAATTCAATTTAATTTAATTTAATTTAATTTTCATTTTATTTTTACTCAGGGGGTGGTACTGGCAGATTTCTAGATGACCGCCCAGGTAATTCGAGGGGGGTAGGGGGGAACGTTTATTTTATTTTATTTTAATTTAATTTTAATTCAACTTAATTTAATTCAATTTAATTTAATTTAATTTAATTCAATTTTTATTCTATTTGGTACTTGCAGATTTCTGGATGACCTCCCAGGTGATTCGAAAGGGGGCAGGGAGGAAGGTTTATTTTATTTCAATTCAATTTTAATTTAAATTTAATTTGAATTTGATTTAATTTTTCTATTTTTATTTTCATTTTATTCTTTTATTTTATTTTATTTTAATTTAATTTAATTTTATTTCATTTAATTTCATTTTTACCCAGGGGGTGGTACTCGCAAATTTCTGGATAACCTCCCAGGTGATTCGAGTTTTATTTTATTTTAATTTAATTTAATTTAATTTTAATTTGATTTAATTAAATTTTAATTTAATTCAATTTTATTCAATTTTATTTTATTTTATTTTAGTTTCTTTTATTTAAATTTAATTTAATTTAATTTTATTTTATTTGAATTTAATTTAATTTAATTTAATTTTAATTTTAATTTTATTTTTACTCAGTGGGTGGTACTCGCAGATTTCAGGAAGACCTCCCAGGAGATTCGAGTTTTATTTTATTTTAATTTAATTTAATTTTAATTTGATTTAATTAAATTTTTATTTTATTTTATTTTTATTTTATTTTTACTCAGGGGGTGGTACTCGCAGATTTCTGGATGACCTCCCAGGTGATTCGAAGGGGGCAGGGGGAAGGTTTATTTTATTTTATTTTAATTTAATTTAATTTTTTCATTTTATTTTTATTTTATTTTTTATTTTATTTCATTTTAATTTAATTTTATTTCATTTTATTCTAGTTTTTTTTTATTTAATTTAATTTAATTTATTTTATTTCAATTTTAGTTTTTTTTTCATTTAATTTAATTAATTTTATTTTATTTAATTTAATTTTATTTGAATTTAATTTAATTTAATTTTTATTTTATTTTTACTCAGTGGGTGGTACTCGCAGATTTCTGGATGACCTCCCAGGTAATTCACAAAAAAATTTTCAAGTCCATCATAAGGGTGAGGGGGGGTTGGTACTCGCACATTTCCGGAAGTGCATAGGGTGTCAAAAAAGACATGAAACATGTCAAAAGATCTTTGATTGATCCATTAATAACAATTAGGAGAAAGGTATCTTTCATAGGAGTTGCTGAGATACTTTTCTCTTGATCGACTCAATATTACAAAACACAGCAGTATCAACCTAGAGTATCTCTAGTGCTCGTGTCTAAAGTACCTTTCCCTTAGTCGCACGAAATCCGCATTGTACGTAAAATCTATAGAAAAGAAAAACCCGTATCTTTTCCGAGGACCAAAAATCCGTAGATCTGGCATCCTAGCCACGGAGGGAGCTATACCCGAAAGCTATTAGCTCAAAATACCCTAACTGGAACTATACTTTGAGGAGAGGTCTCTAAAAGCTATTTGGAAAGGGCGAACGAGCGGAGCGAGTGAGCTACCTAAAGGGTATGAATTATTCTAAAACTGGACTTATAGTATACCAAGGAGTAAGCTCCTCGAAAACTATTAGCTTGAAATATTCTAAACTGGAATTATACCACACTGAGCATCCGCTTGTTCACCATCTGAAAGCTATTAACAAGAAATATTTCAAAATAGACTCATACGAGTTACCCAACAGGATGGCTAATCATCTTGGTGTCACCCACATCCAAAAACAATACGTTCACAGCTCGAAGACGTCTGATTCCTTTGAGATTAAAGACCACAACCATAGATTTTACCATCTTCTGAGACGTCGCGTCGTACAGCAATAATTGACCTAAAGGTTCGTAATATTATCCACTTTCAAAGATGCATGAACAAAGTTGTACTTTGGTCTCATTCTTACATGGAGGTGTAGTTCCTTGTCAGTTATTGCTTACGTTATGTGAACACAATAATATTCTCACAGACGAAAAAGTATCTTATAATTGGTACAAAGAAGAGTGAAAAATACAATTTTTCAAAGACTGATTTTGTCAGCTTACAAAGATCAGCTGTCATTTTTGTAGGGTTTAAAAAAAGAGAAAAATGAAAGAAATTTAATACAAAAGTTCTAAAATTTTCAAACCAGTGAAAAATAAAAGAGGGTAAAATGATTCATATATATGTTTTAAAAACGGCTAAACACTCGATGAGAAAATTATACAATTTTTCCAAAGATTAAAGAGATTTGACAATTTTCTCTGAGAATTCTGGAAATTTGACAATATTTTCAAGGATTCAAAATGAGCTTGTCGCACAGTGACATAAAACAAGAGTAGATTATACTCTCCCAATTGATACAACTTTAATACAAAAGTTGAAATTTTTTGAACTAGCAAAGGGTAAAATCATTCGTATTCATTTTAAAACAGCTAAATATTTAGCGTAGAAATTAGGAGGATTTTCAGGGCACAGTGGTGCCCAATGAAAATGAACTTGGCGCAAAGAAAGCAGCTGGGGCGCAGAATATGTCTTATCTACCTACCTCAATCACAAAACATAGAAAACATTCAAAATTGTAACTCGATTAAATACTGTTAAAATTGATAAAATATTGAATTTTAAAAAAATACACGTATAAAAAATACAAATTAAAATTATGATTAAATGATATATCACCGAAATAATGCAAAAACTAGAAAGGGAGAAGGAAAGAGAGACAAGGATTTTGAATTCAGTTCGACAGAATGAAAATTGTCACGCCGAACGCACGGAGACGGAAAAAATCACTATGATTCAGTCAAAACGCTGCATAGCGGTTTGTAACTGATACAAAACCTGCAATAATACAATCAGTTATTAACACCCAGATTGATAAAGCGTCACGCGAGCAATTAATATTCACGCTAACCTGTTGATGGAATTCAATTTGTTTACTCAAGAACAGCTTGAAAATTTTACCCATTTCGGCGGATTGCTCAGCGTGAAAATGATTTATTTCAGCAAGTAAAGCATAAGAGACAGTATCCACTCTTCGCGATATCTGTTTCTGTTGCTCCGGATCTATTTTACTCTCTGATACTAGTCTATCACTCTCTCGACGTTTTTGTAGCGCGTTCTGAAAGACGATAACAATTTAATTAACGGTAAAACGAATACGCGCAATATTTACAAACGTATTGCGTTCGAACGACTATGACACAATAATGAAATTGTCCTTACTTTATGATTGGTAAATATTTCCGGGAAGGCACTTATGACGCCTTTGTATATGTGTAAGAAATCACCGAGCGGTTCCCAATCTAGTTTAGGTTGCTCGTCGAATAATTTTCCTATTTCGAAGTAAGCGTGTCCAGTGCCCTTAACTGCCTCTACTAGATGACCTCTGGAATACCCTTTTTTCAATACAAATCCGTTATTAGTGATTGGGTCTTCTCGTTTTGTTTCATGTAAAATAATGATGCTAACCTATTTGCTCTTCCATGCCGAAGGACTGACCAAACGCGGAGATAGAATGTCCGATTCTTTGGTACTCGCGCTTATAAAAGCTTTGCCATTTTTTCCCTTGATCACAAACAACACTCGATAGATTCTTCACAGACACATCCAAGCCGTGAACATATCTAGCAAAGCTCTCGGTCTCCTGTTCACTGTGAATCATTAACAAACATTAACAAATTAGATTTAAAAAAAACATCACGGAAGAACGTCATCAGTACACTCACGCGGTAAATGAACCAAGTGGGCGTTCAGGAGCTTGAACAGCGAAAAAGAAGTTGTCACCGACTAATTCGTCTCTCTCAGCTTTTCGTTTGCCCAATTTCCATCGTTTCTCATCAGTACATGTGATGAAATGTTGCCAAACACTGGATCTAGAAAGAACAGGATGATGGCATACACAGTCTACGAACGCTTGCAGCTGATTTTTACGGTGCTCAATAAATTGCTCTTCGTATCGTCCTAAAAAAACGTCGATGAATATCAGCTATAATATAGATGCAATCGAAAGATAACGTTCAATTTTACCTGCGATTTGTTTGTCAGGCAATGGAGGTATAGGCATAAAACTGAATTTCTCAACAAATCTTTCGTGCAACCAATCAAAATGTTTGTACCTCCGAGATACTTGAATATTGTTGAACTAAAACGAAAATATTTTGATCAGAATGCGTCAGATTTACGTTTCTGATGCTATACGATTTCACTAACCGATGGTGTGAGCTGGTAAACAATGAAACTTTTCAATCCTTTCAACTTGGATTCTTTTTTAGGTGAAGCTACATTACACGTGTACAGATCAGTTATCGGATTCCACACAATTCCGTATTCGTTCTCGAGGATGTAAACTTTTTCACTTTCGGGTACGGATAATTGTAGAGTACCCATGATATAACTGTCATTATTAGATTTTGTGTACGCTCTGCCGACCACGGGAGGTCTGACTTTCATGGTTGCCCGCTTAGCTACAGGAAAATGAACAAATGATACTCTTACATACGTATTATTAAGAACGGGATACATGATGATAGAGCTTACCCTGATTTGAATCATCGGTGCTCAACGTGGAATGTAAAGGAGGCCTAGAAACATTAGACTCGGGTAAAGAGGGAGCAGCACCCGTTCCGTCAGAATCCTCATCCCATTCATCGTCCCAGTAATCCGTCGATTCCAACGTCTACGAAAAGATACTTAGTTCCTTAAGTTTTCAAACACGGATACGAACGAATTAAAGAATACAAAAACTCATACCTCAACGTAGGCTGCTGGAAACAGGCCGGTATTACCGCGTTGATCAACGCCTTCCCACCATCCTTCACCTATATCTTGTCTTGTTACATCTAGCACGTCACCTGTTTTAATGGTTAATTCTGCTGACCCAGGTTGGCCATCGAAATCGTACAACACCTGAACCTGAACAGACATCGTTTCCAAGAACTCACAAATGAAAATAACAAACGCGTTTCTCAACAACTATCTATAATCGATAGCGTAGATGAGTGCGTCTAATTGGATTAGAGGGAATTAAGGTTACGTGGTGTCACAAACATTTTCCGTAAGCTAATACTAATTTGATGAAAAATTCTTACTCTCATGGCGCGGGCTCACGACATCAGCATTCTCGAGAAATTTGAACACGTAGATTTCCTTTCAAATTAATTTTTACAACAGGACTTAGAATTTGATTACTCATAAGTACGCTTGAGACCTGCAACGAAGGCGTACTTCGGTGATAACGAAAAGTTAGATAAGGTGCGTATGATGACTGTTTCCAAGTTACTTGTTGAATCGATGTAGAGTACTATCAACAATTTAACTATGTATTGATTTCGACGTAAAAATTCACGAAACAGATTTGACAGATGACACATACGTGCACAAATAGACATACTACAACAAGTAATCGTGATTAGTGACTTAAAAGTTTGAATGAAAAATAAATAGACCCCCACGAAGTTACTGATTATTGAAGGGGGGATAATGTTGACGATTGTCTTACGTACTAAGCTTACGTAAAACGTAAGACGGTAAGGCAAGACGTTACAGTGTAAATCTCTGGTGTAGGTACGGTTCGTCGCTTCCACTGATTCTATGAATTTTCCAAGAAAATTTCTTCTTCTTGCTCAATCGAGTAATTCAAGAATGTTCTTCAATTCAAATTGTTCCGATCCGATTAAAAAATGAAAAAAATAACACTGAGTTTATGATCACGTATGAAATACTTTAACTAAACCAGAATTAGTCGGATGGTACATCTTTCTTATTGTTCTATCATCCTTTGTAATGAGTACGTCGTGGAGTCGAAGTCATTACGAATTTTGATTTGATTGTTGTGCTCATTATTTTCATCGAGATACATTATCCTTAGTAGTCTTTTTATCCATGAAACCAAGATCGTTCGATAGAGAATCATCATGAAGTTACGACTTTCGATGAAATCCTTAGAAGATTTCACTAATCCATCTTCACTAGGTATAATATCCTGCAGTAATATTTTCAATTTTTGAAACTCACCGATTCTCTATCCAAAAATACTCAAACGTGAAGAGATTTTTGAGGAAAAACGTAATTTTCTCAGAAGTTCAGCTCGAGACACGTAGAAATGAATCGAACGATATTTTTCTCAGTTTTACAACATTTATTCGAATATTTGAGTTGACACGGCTTCTTTTTTTTCCTTCGAATTTATTCTTGACACTTGAGTTTGAACTTATTCTGTTTTGCAACTGCAAACCTGTTTCTATAGCACTATTTTCAATTGATTTATGTAAGTGTTGATCTTTTTTGTTTTCGTCAATCGTCATTGCAATCATAAATTACACTACACAACAAAATAAAAAAATTGAAAAATGCAAGAACGAGATAATACGATTCTAGAAGTATTTTTGACGCTGATCACGATGCCGTTGTCCGTTTCTCGAAATTGGCTCCGGTTTTCGAGAAATGATAAAATCAAATTCCCGCGATTCGTTGCGACGCGCAGTGTATGTTCCCGTGCTCGCGAAATTCGATAGCTGGGTAACATACACTGCGCGTCGCAACGAATCGCGGGAATTTGATTTGATCATTTCTCGAAAACCGGAGCCAATTTCGAGAAACGGACAACGGCATCGTGATCAGCGTCGAAAATACTACTAGAATTGTATTATCTCGTTCTTGCATTTTTCAATTTTTTTATTTTGTTGTGTAGTGTTACGAGAAAGTAATGAACAGAGCCCAGATTCCTCGGCATTTGTCGAATCATTTCGGTAAGGGCGGGAAGCTTGAAAATCAGATAGAAGTTCATTTCAGGGGTAGTGGGGCCTGTACAAAAAATTTTTTCTTGGCGGAAATTGCCGAAAATGGGATTAATGCCGAAAACAGGGTTAAAAGCTGAACAAGGTTGAAAATGAGCAATTATCACGGATTTTTGAACAAAAAATTGGTGATTTTTGCCTAAAGTGAGCAATTTTGGTGAAAAAATAATGGGGCTTAATTTAGAATAGATCAAAAGGATTAAAAATTTTGATTGAAAAATTGTTAAGATTTCTGTACTGATGAGTTTTATCTCTAGGATTCGTTTATTTCAGTCAAAAATCACGTAATTTTGGTCAGAAATTAAATAATTCTGGTCGTGAGTTTGTAATAGCTTTGAAAACGCCCGTTTTTCCAACTTTTTTTATAAATGCCGAAAAAATCCGAAATAATGCAACATCAAAGTGCAGAAATTTTTCATTTTTAATGCCGCAAAATTCGGGCTCTGGTAAAAAACTTTTAGTCATTGGAAAAAAAAAAAAAAAATACGAATATTTCCAGGTAGATGAACTTTCTAATCTTCCTACTTTTGGTTTTGAGCAATACATTGAAACTTCCTGGATTCCTGTTCCAGGTTTTTCAGCTCTCAATTTCGTTTATTCGTCATCCTGTTCGACTAAGAAAATTACTTGTTTACGTTATTTGGTTCTGGTTTCGAAGCTTTCATGTGTCTGGTGACAGCTAGGGTTAGAATTTTTTTGCACTAAATTATCTGATTCACCTTATACCTATTATGTCAAAAAGAAAAAAAATCAAGTAAGGCTTTCATCTGCTAAAAATTCGAATTACTCAAAATTCGCTTCTTGATTCGTAGCACCCCTAATCTCCCATTTTCTTGAGAGGATCGTCCCAAAGCTCTCTAAGAATAAGATTTTAAATCAATGTAAATAACAGAAATTCCTTGAATCAAGTATTTTATTGATTGGAAAGAATTCTCTGGGAGAAATTTCCTGTTTAATGCATTGAAAAATGCAGCCCAATAATTTGTATTTTAATGAACGTATGCTCTGCAGAAAACAAAACGTAAGCCAATAGAGTATTGAGTTCTTGTTTCACTCAGTAGATCGGAAAAATACGAAGGAACGATTCTTGGGCCAGGAATACCAGCAACTCCATACCTAAACTCAATAATCTATCAACAATTTATAGAGAAAAGTTATCAATTGATATATTTATAATAAAACAACGAGAAAATGAGAGACTACAAAAGACGAAACAAAACAAGAAAAAAAAAACAGAAGTATTCAACGAAACAAAAAATTAGATCGCGCGATTTCATCCGTATCAGAAATGTACACTTCATTCATCAGAATTTTCATTAGTCATTTTGTACTTATCCATGGGACTTCGAAAATATTCAGTGAACAACCTGGCTCTCCGGTATCCAAATAGATAGAGCGATTGACTGCAAATGGCCGGCCACCTGTATTTCTTAGCAGAGGTAAACGAGTAGGTAGTACGAAGGAAAGGACAAATATTACTCATGAACACGGCTGTATACTTTTCCCCATTGTAATAAATTCGTAGAGGAAATCGTTTAATAAAAAACATGAGAGAGACACATATGCTGTAGAAAATTACTACGAGGCTGTGAAATTCATTATCTGAAAGTACGAAGACTTCATTTCCAGCAGCTTCCATCATACTTAAATTTGGCTCGTCCATATCGTCCGAATCTATATCGTACTCTTTAAAATAAAGGAGCCAAATGAAATAAGGCGAGAAAAAAAGCAGTGCATAATTAAATGCGTTAAAACGCTTATAGAAAAGCTCATCACTCGGAGACATCCTATAAATCATGACATAATCCTTTGGAATTTGATCCAAACTACGGACTTTACTTTCTACGAGGGAGGAGCCTTGAGTGACAGCTTTGAACTCAGAGCGATAGTTGCACGGACTTATTGAGATGATCCGTTTTGTAAGGATTCCGCAATTTCCGAACGTCGACGAATTTTCCAAGCATGAAATATTAGTGGGTATTCCTCTTGAATGGTACAGTCTGAACGATTGAAAACAGTAGGGACGGTGACCAGGAAGACGTTGCATATTTTGCGACCGAAACAAATACAGAGAAGATACGCGGGTCATGTTTAAAAACGAGAAAAATCAAAATCAATTACGATATTTTCATTAATCACGACCACCACGACGCTGCGGCGCTGCCAATATGGGAAGTTTTTCGGAGAAACGCCGGATTCTTTTTTCTTATCAATATTATTTTTTATCACTGCAGCAGTGCAGCTCTTCAAGTTTGCGGCTGATTGCATTTTTTTGCCAGCGTTGTGAACGAAATGAACGGCTCTAGCGAGAAATATAATGGCCAAAACGATTCTTTTTCGTTCTTCACACATGACAATCAACCGGGTGCACGCTTGAAATGCGCCGCGAGCTGTCGCGGAACCTGCGCGGAACCACGCACCCATCAGCTGGCCTCCACCCACTCTTACTGACAGCTCGATAACAAATTTCTTTATCATTCAGTCATTCTGCTTGTGTTTTACCCGGAATTTTTACTTAGGTACCTAAAGTGAGTCCGAAATTCCGAATTGTGAAGATTCTGCGTTAAACTATGAAAAAGCACGGATTCTCGTTGATATGAGAAGTCGTGCGAAGAAATGAGGAAAGAATCTGTACCCACCCGGTTTGAAGTCTAGAGAAACGATGGTGATCGGAAACTTGAAAACTCTTCTCGTAATAATATCTTCGTACCCATTTTCTCTTGGTAAAGTGAATATTACTCGGCAGTTAGCCGTTTTTAACAATGATATGTACAAAATTAACAATAGTATCTCATTGTTATTTTTCAGCGGAATATCGTGAGCACGATTTGCAAAATCGTACGAGAACTGAATATGAAAACGATAACCATAACTACACGATTGACCAACTAGGATGTCGTATTCCACACTTGGATTTGTTCAGTCCAACCGTTATGAAAACCTATGGAAAAGAACCTGATTTAGTTTGTGGAACTGGCCGTCGTTTATTCACGGAGGACAGCCGATTTTTGTACTTTAACGCCTCAGCATTACCTTTCGATTACAAAAGCGAACAACTTACTTGTGTCTATAGAAGCTTTGAGCGGATAGAAGGTGCTGAAGATGCGGTAAGGTAGGTTTGTATATCGAACTTGGATCAACGCGAACGCGTGATCAAATCATGCTAATTATCTTTATTGGATGAAATTTGAGCTTATTTGAAGAATATCAATTCCTTATGCCATTTTAATATGTATTCCATGAAAAATTGCAATGAAAACTTACGACGAATTGAAAAAGTATTGTTTCGAAGGATTCAAAATACGATAGCTAAAAATGTATAATCTGATCATTCGCTCGGTAGACTTAATTTAGACTTCATTTGGATATGCTTCGACTAATTTTTTTTTCCTTCTTTCTTAGATACTTGAGCTCAAAACCACTATCTACACATCAGCCTAATGAGATTCACGATGAATTTATCGCTGTAAAATGTACGGACAGCGAAACCGCAAAACAGGTTTATGAAGACTATTTTGCTTTTTTACCCTTGAAAAAAGTAACCGAAGATCGGTGCAATAATGCCGATGAGAAAGAAATGGCGAATAAAAACGAGTTCTTGAGCACGTTAGTCATAGGTTTGGATTCTCTATCGCGTCTTCAATTCCATCGTCATTTTCCCAGGTCTTCGACGTTTTTAAAAGAACGTATGGATGCCATTGAAATGATGGGCTACAACAAAGTTGCGGAAAACACCTACCCAAATTTAGTCGTTCTGTTGAGTGGTTTAACAACCAAAAAACTGGATAAGGCTTGCCTGAATGACCACGAACGATTAGTTGATACGTGCCCCATAATTTGGAAAAAATACCACGAGAAAGGATACAGGTATGAATTTTTTCAGATTTTTTGCTGTAAAATACGAATTTTTATGAGTTTTGGAAATTGTTTTAAGAGGAAAAGTATTGGCGAATACAGAATAATTTCTACAGTTTTTTTATTTATCGGTGATCCTTGAAAAGAAAGTTAGGAACAATGAATTTTTCCGTAAGGCAACTGTGTAGCATTCTGATGTGAAAATGGTCTAAATGTGGTTGAATAGAAATTCCTACTGGGAAGATTGTTCAGCATTTCAAATTTCAATCGACAATGAAATTTCTATTTTTCAACTTTCATTTTGATTTGTGAAGCTCTTTTCTCTTTCTCTTTGCAGAACAAGTTTCGTCGAGGATGCTCCCGGCATTGCTATTTTCAATTATGGAGCCGTTGGCTTCAAATATCAACCCACCGATTATTATTTACGTCCGATGTACCTCGAATACGAACGTTGTGTTGGTTACGACAATATTGGTTGTGGATATAGATGTCTCGGGTCGCGATCCAGTTTATCGTTTCTTTTGAATTATGCTGAAAAGACGGCGCGAGTTTTTCGAGATAAGAAATATTTTTCTTTCAATTGGCACTGTTCAGCCACGCATGATTTCTTTAACATGCCGACTCAAGTCGACGAAACGGTAGAAATATTTTTGCAAACGTTGATGAAAGATAATTTACTCAACAATACTCTACTCATTGTAATGGCTGATCACGGACCAAGAATTCTTAGAAATAGTAATTTTTTTTATACATCGCAAGGTCAGTGCGAGAAGCGTTTGCCTTTACTTATGTTAGTGTTTCCGGAGTGGTTCAAAAAGAAGTATGCAGCAGCCATTGCCAATGTTCAAAAGAATACGCGTATGTTGACCTCTCATTTTGATCTACATCGTACACTACTTGATCTGATGAATTTGACTAGTCTGAAAAATGACAGTCTACTCGAACGCTCTACGGAAGAAGAGGATTCTGGAGAAGGGCGTAGTTTATTCTTACCCATGTCAACGAACAGAACATGTAAACAAGCGGGTATTCCGCAAAAGTTCTGCGCTTGTGATTGTTTGAATTTACCTGTTCCGGAAAGAAGATGTTTTTGGTTATGGAAAATGATTAATCTTGTTCTCATTTTCATTCTTGTTGTGTGCATTTTTGTGATTAATCGACGACAAAACGCTAGTCGAGAGCAAAGATGAAACGAATTTTTCCGAAGATTTCTATTCATCGAAGGGCGGAGCTCCTGTTTGATAATTTTTGTCCGAGTGTTGTTGGCTGACAACCCTTGTTGCTGAGAGAGCAATGCTAACCTATTCAGGGAAAATATGAGGTAAGATGAGTACTCACGAGCATCTCGGTAATGACTAGTTTATACTGAAAAATTTCTTATGAAATGGAACAACTTTAAAGAAACTGTTCGAGTGCCGATTATAACGGAGAATAAGAATGGACAACTGGATACTATCCAATGGCTTGGAAAAAGAACTCTTCAGTATTTTATCTACTTGCCATGGAAGAAAGTTGGAAGATTTTCCAAAGAGGTCGATTTCCTAAATAAATCAATAGGCATAAGGATTATTTATGCATTGAGACTTTAATACTTTTTGTGTGCCTCATTAAGTACACACTTTCTCCTTTCTGATGTGAGATATGAGCTGCTCTCTTAAAAATACGTATCAGTATTTCGGGTAAACAAGAGTTCCTTTTGTATTTTGGATATTATCCATTTATACGAATCTTTATTACGTACATTATGATTAATAAATATTAGGTATCATTATTCAGGATATTTACTGGCGTGCAAATTACTCCAGGGAGTATGCAAGCAAACGGTCAACATTTATTCGTGAAATTTTTGAAAAATCATGTGTACTTTTTAGAAAAGTATTACTTTTTACTTTTTTTCTTCGACTGAAAGAATTTTAGTCAGCTTGAATTATTGAAAATACTCAGAAGTCAAGAAGAATTCACTTTTAAATTTTAGAAGACTTGTTTTTGTCAATCCGTCGGAAAGATGAAGTTGAATGACAGCTTGACTTTTTTAATAATGTGGATCATTGATAATATATCAGATAATGAGTTTGAAAATCATCTTTTTCCTCGTCTGTACCCAAACCAAAGAAAGATCTTAATATAAAGATTTATTTTCACAAAATTCTCGCTAGAAAAGCTCTGTAATTCATGTTGACCATGTTTCTAACAAAGTTCTTATTGTTGTTCCGCGAAACTGCAGTCATAAAGAACTCATACGTATGTGTCTGTAAAATTATTAACCCATAATTAATTTAGGTTTACCATTCGAGGAAATTAATGCCAACATCTCGATGGAAGTGTGTGTCACAAGTAGTTTTTTCTTCGACTCGACTTTCTGTTTTAAATGACTGATTTTATTAGTTTTCATAATTACTTACGTTTAGAGATACCTAATTTAAAGACCTAATCACCTAAAGACTTTTATATCACGCCAATTATGATTTACGACGTACCTGTGATCTGGAATACATGTATTTTAATCTTCGAAAATTCGAAGTATAATATATTTTTACTGTGATTCATTGAAATCTTTTCTTCAAATGTTTCCTAATAGTTGAATAGCTAGAACTTTTGACTAGTCTCAAAGGGATGGTTTGTGAGATGACCTTCTATCATCGAAGTATTCAATCCTACAGTTCATCATTTGGATGTTTTTCAACGATTGTTTCATGAACCGGATTAATAACGTCTATAGCTGGTGTATTAAGAAATGAATCATACTTCCTAACAGTTAATCAAGTCGAGTTCTTTGGTGAAACGTTCATTTGACCGCGCAGTTTTTGGAGGGTGAATGTAACAATTCCTCTAAGAACAACGAAAAAATTTCTTGGACAGTCTTTTCATTCAAATGAAGTCGAGAGCAAACACCTCAAATGTATCGAAGGTGTTTTGTTTCAATATGCTAATCGTATTCATCGTCCTTCGATTATGAAGCAATCGTATCGCCCGCTTTTAAATTGCATCAGCTGATTTTACCGAAACGTTCGTGAATGAGAACAGAGGTTCAAGGGTAAGAAACCGATCTCGACTATCGGACTTTTTGCATTAGTGAGAAAGGACTATTTCTGTAGATCGTATTGAAGACGCCTAAACACTCATTGACTTTTTGTATCCAGTCTCTCTCTCTCCTTATCAGTTTTATCTCCATGTGAGACTGAGATGGGATTATGCAATTCGGTACTTTCACGGAGAAGTATCAGAAACTGTGGAATATCTTTCTTCCTCCAGCATTCTTCACGAAATCTGTAGTGAAACTAGTAGAAGAGAAAATCGATCGCCGTCAAGAAGTTACCACAATTATTATACATCTCGTCGAACAGATTATCGTCTATTCTACTGCCGACACTTCCATCTATTGCTTGTTAGTACCTCCTCTATTATTTTATCAATGAGTGACCAAGATGAAGTTGATGTTGTAGATGAAATGATTAAGAAGACTGGTTGCATGGACCTTCACCTCAAAGTGCAGGTTATAATTCGTTCAGTAATCTAATTTCTATCTACACGTGATCCATTCCCACCCGAATCAAGATCGCGTCTTACTGCTGTCATTTTCTTAATCATTCTTATTTTGTTCCTCTATTATAGTACTGTGCGGCCGAATTTCAAGATTGGCGAAAGTGTCAAGCCGAAGTGAAGGAATTGAAAAGTTGTATGGAAGAATACTATAAACGAAGGCAACGAGAACAGCGGTCAACTTCGAAGTAATGGACTCATATTTGGGCACCGGTTTTGCCGGTATCGCGATTGGATCAGTTTTAACTTGGTGTCTGAGAAAACGTATAGAGAGAATCGGTATTATTTTACGTCACGTGCCGAATCCTGATAAAATACAAACGAAGATGGTTCTAGTTGTGAGAACAGATCTTAGTATGAAGCCTGGTAAGGTTGCCTCACAGTGTGCACATGCGGCTGTAGCTTGTTATCGTGCTTCTAATATTTCGAATCCTACACTTACTCGTCTTTGGGAAGCTACTGGACAAGCTAAAGTGATCCTTCGCTGTGACAGTGAAACGAATTTCTACTCGCTCGAAAGTCAAGCTGAGAAACACAAATTGATTTATGCTCTGATCAAAGATGCTGGACGAACGGAAATATCGCCCGGTACGAAGACAGTTCTCGGTATTGGGCCAGGCAGTGTGAAAGACGTAGATGCTGTTACTGGACACTTGAAATTGTATTAAATCATCTTGTAGTAGGTTTGTATTGTTATGCTATAATAAAACTCGTTCCGTTTATTGTTTGACTGAAGGATGAATCGTTTTGGGAAAGAAAGTTTTATTTCACCAACTAATTACGTAGGAAAGGTCTGAAAATAGACTACAGATGATCTAATTAATTGATCAATAAATAAGGACAAATATAGGAATACATGCATGACTGTGAATAAATTAAAAAACGAATTGGTGAGCTGCGTTTTGCGAATCACTGCTTCTCATCGGCGTATTGTTCGAAGGCGTCCATCACGTACTTGGTAAGCGTCTTTAATTTCTCATTAGCTGCCAACGATCGAACGACTTCAAACTGATCTCTATCGAATTGTAACGGATGTAACTGGAGTGCGCAGAAACCTGAATGTTTGCATACGACGGATGTGAATGCCACTGCTAATGCAGCTACTGCGAAAGCGACCACGCTCACTACGGCCAATTTACCGAAGATTTTGATACTTTTTTTGAGTAGCATCAAAAAAGTGGCTTTTACTTTCTCTGCGAGTTCGGTGCCTTTGTAAATTTTTTCTAATTCGACACTTCCTTCCGGAGCATAAAATTGAACGGTGCCAGATTGTAGACCGACTCCAGGACTTCCCGGTATTGCGTTGAATGGGATCTGTTGCACGAGCTCTTGAGGTACGAATTCCGATGTGATTTGTCTTGATGAGTCTTTCGCTATGGTTGCTGAATTTGCACACGCGATGCAAGCGGTGAAGAAAAGTGCATAAAGTCTGTAAATCACAAAGAATGTCTATTTAATAAAACAATAATTAAATGCAATCATATTGCTGGAAAAAAAAAGTGGGAATCATTGAACTGCTAACCATAGAGACGGAAGTCGAATTTTTTTCGACAAGAGATGGGAAAAGGCTAGCTGATTTGAATAATTTAATCTTTCTTTCATTTCGTTCAAAAACGAAGAAAAGAAATTCTAGATTATTTATCATTTGAAATGTTACGATAGTTGAAACTCTGAGAGAAGGGCACTCAAGCGTGCGATTTTTTGTAATTTTGTATTTATCTGAGTTCCTTCCCCTTAAAATTATTTATATCCTCTGTTTCATGCAAAATAATAACTATTGAAATTTCAGAGTTGTTCAATTGTACTTGAGGAAATGAAATTTTATTTTTTATTTCTTGAAATCCATCTACCCTCTACAATTTTGTCGTTTAAAGCTCAATCTATCTTTAATTTTTTCATGCGAACTCTGTTTTATCTCTTCGATACAACGGTTTTGAAACTTTGAGAAAGTATTGATACTTTTTTTCCAATGTAACTTTAGTATATGAGCTTTGACTGGAGATCAGAATGTCATTTATGTAAATCGTACACTAAATTTGAATTAGTTTTATCGAGTTTTAGCTTGATTTTCTAAAAACTGGGTTACTTCAGATTCCAAGTGCAGAAATTTGGTGTGATGACGACTGACTACGTTTTCAAAGACAAATCACGAGGAATTGTTTTTATTACGAAATATTTTTAGGATAATTTTTCAAAATTATCCGCACTCTAGTTTCTTATCTACACATCGATAATCAAATGACAACAAAATAAAGTGAAAGCAAACTTCTGATCATCGTCCTATGAGTCCAATATTAATAAAAAATAAAGAGAAGAAAATTTCAAAATCATATCGCCTTAATTTTGGATCGAATGCAGAAACAGAAGTTTGACGAAATGAATTTTACGGATATCTGAGTCGTAGTCATATTGACTGAATTTCAAAAACTACTAAAATTTCCATCAACGGTTGGTAACTCAACCTATAAAAATGGCAAATCCATATTTTCTTTACTCATCAATACCCCTGAGATAAGAAAATATTTTCCTATAGATTATTTAAATTTTACTCTCATTCAATGGGTAAAAATTTATCTTTGAACATTCGATTTATCTTTTTTTTTTTTTATTTCCCCACAAATCATCACACATTTCCTTAAGTGAGGGGACAAAATGAATTTTTCTAAACTGATGCAAAAAATAAAATCAACTTATTAAATGCTCAATCTGAACTTCAGCCTTCGGATCTTGGAATCGAATGAAAAAAATAAATAATAAGGTCATCTTCTCCTCCCAATAAAGAAAGGCACTTGGGATAAGAGTCATATTTTTTTTTCTTTTTTTTTTTTCCAGGAAAAGCGTTTCTTCGAAAATTGATGTAAGAGCATAACGAAGTTAACTTTTGAAGACAAATTATGTAGCGAGTATTAAACGTAGAGAGATGGGTTTCATAATTGAAAATTATTATAGAATTACATTTTTTTGGATTTTCTCAATTTTTCACTTTGAAGACCTTATTCAGTTGGTTGGTCACAGATAATAAATTACGCTTCATTTTATATTTCAAAGAAGTTTTTTGGACAACTAATATGAACTCTAAAAATCATCATTCTGTAATTTGAAGGCAATTTATTTTTGCTGTCTACTTTCAGAAACGAAATTCAAACTCTTTATTAGGTAATTTTTCTTTACATTATTACTGCAATATTATGATTCTCTGTTTTCGAGGGATATAAAATTCTTTTAACTACTCTAAATCACTTTTCGCTTAAATAAATATTGAGGGACGAAGTTTTGTTTTTGAAAAATACTTTTGAAATCCTAATCTATAGTTCTGCAGGAATTATACGATTTGTTGAGAGAAATAAACTCACCTGAATGCCATTTCAATAAAAATTTGTTTAGTTACACCGCACGATCGATACCAAAAATCTTACGAAGCAAAGGAATAGAAGTTTCACGTGAACTGAACGGTACAATGGTTAACGAAAAACTGACGAGTAAAGCTAAAATTCGCTCCTTTTACGTCTGAAGGAATAGAGGCCTAGGTGCAGATCATTATGTTTTTATAAGGTAGTATGACGCTTATTAGTTTGAGTGGGGTTCACTTTCTATCCTGGTCATTATTGCCCGACTCATTAGGAGGATATGTCATATCTGCTTCTAATAGCAAAATCAATTAAGCGAGTTGAATAGTTTGGATTTTGGAAGTTTCTAAAGCGATGTAATCGAAAAAGATGGTCTTCATATATTTACGTACATGATTTCGCAATATTTTCTCTATCCGGTACCGATGGGAAATTGGGATTAGGGCTGAATGGGGCCTACTTCTTCGACTGAAATGTTACTTTTCAAGCATCCATACTTCAAGATTAAGGGTCGACTGCTGCTTTCACTGTTCTAAGTTACTCGTGCAATTTATTACCCTCGGCTTTGTCTCGTTCATCGAATTTAACCCTTGGCACTCCTCAGTCGTCAGCAATTTCCCATTTCCGCGCACTACTAGTCACATAGGTCCTTCCGCGTCCAGCTTACAACCGCCGAGCTCCCAACAGTACTTTTCCAACTTCCACTGGTTCTTCAACAGGTTTTCTCCAGCTTACAGCCTAGGTTTCAGTCCCGCTCTAGTGCAAGCGGCGTTCACTGAAAACATAGGCCAATTCACTCCTTTTTGGAACAACTAGGTAGTAATATCGATTTCTGGAAAATCGTATTGGTTGATGAGGAATCAATTCAAATCGATCATCGATAAAGATGCATCGCACAGAAATCGAGTTTATGAATAAAAATTGCTCATCAGGTCATCATTATGGAGATTCAGTGGTGCCGACTGCCGATTTGATGATCGAACTTATCAAAACTGTACAAACTGGAAAATAATGAATATTGAATTCTTTACGGGCGATGAAATATTGTTGATCGAAAAACAGAAAAAATCGACCCTGTTTACTCCATATTTAACACTCACCAGTCATCATCACCAGAACCGTCAAAAATTAAAATTATTTTGCTATAGCTTCCCTTTCCTTTATTCAAATTTCAGGGTGAACTTATCGATAATGAAGAGATCGATTGGAATCGATTTGTTTCTCATTACCACCGTTCTTCTTCGTCCTAGTACTTAGCAGCTTGAGCCACTCAGTAGCCAGTAGTCAGTAGTCTGTAGTCTACACGTGGTCTGCACTCCTCTTGCACTACTAGCACTTGCACAGTTTTATATCAGTGAAGTGAATTCAGAATCTTCCGAACCGATGCCGGCACTCATACTCATTTGATCCAGAGATGGTCCCTGTATGTGTCAAAAATAATTATGACTTGTGAGTATATGACTATCAGGTGTGAAAGATGGCTGTGTTAGATAGATATTAGTGGTCTACTGTTCCTGAGGTACCTAGTCTACCACAGTATTTGATACCCGTCAGATTTCAGGTGAGCCCAAGAAGAATATTTCGCGATAACCATTTTTTTCAAAACGTACTGATGATCCAATATTTCTGTTTCTTATTCAGAATTTTCGCACTCTCGGATATATTCCCGACCGGACGCTCTACGTAGAGGATAGCGTAATTTTGGATTCGTTATTCGTTCGCTGCTATCAATAGTTTCGTTGTCATTCACGAAGATAAATGTTGAGACATGGACGACGCCGAGCCGTCTTTATTCCACTTATTTCGAAAGTTCTTTCCCAGCCTGATCAGTTTCCTGGAACTAGATACTAAACGTTATTGTGATGAATATTCTTTCTTTGAGACGTTCTTCAGTAATTTCTCAATCTCTGGAAAGGATCGCTCCTTTGGTGTATGTCGTAGTGATTGGGATTTTATATGTCTTCTGATACGCTATACTCCTCCGAAAGATTCATTCGAAAGAGTGCCGTACAAAGCGGCACTGAAAATAATCATCGCTAAAACACAAGAGATGAGTTCGACTCTTCAATATGGTGGGCCAATGGTTGAAATTATTCATGATCTAAAAAGGCACGCGATGCAGATTATTCAGTCAAGAATTGGAGAGAGTCATTCGTACCAAAGACATCCGCGTATTCCTGAAGACGTATCTAACAAAGAAGCGCTAGATTTATGGTTCGAAATTGTGGAGAACCTTAATCGTTGCTTAATAAATATGTATCATCAGCACGTATTCAGAGAAGAAAATGCTCTTCGATACTCTCCATACAAATTCAAATTCTCGAAGTGTAAATACAAATTCTACAAATCCAGTAGTTCAATTCCTTTTAGGAAAATGGTATTTTATTTTCTTATTGTAGTGGGCTCAACTTTGGCGTTTCTTTTTCTTGCCAAAATCGTAGAAAATTATTATTCTCCTCCTCCCAACAAACTATCAAATTATCTGAATGAGTATCATCGTATCATTAGCGAGAATTATCAAGAACCTTTCAAGAAAATATTCGAGAACGATTATTATCTTCTTGTAAATAAAGGTTATCAGAAAGTTCTGGAACTTTTTTTGAAAATATTCGAGTATGATTATTATGATATTGTTAACGAGTGTTATCAGAATTTGTATAACTATTTGTGGTACGGTAGTATTCTAGTAATTGTTTGCTATCTTTTTTCCATTTTTAAACGTTAAACTGATTTATGATTTGTCAATTTATCAGTTACCTACTCTAACAGAAATATTTATTTTTTATGCAATTTTTATGTAATTTATTCAAAATATATATTGTGATTGATTTTTTATTGAATAGAATGAACCAGAACACGTTCAAGTCTCGCTTTTTATTTAGAAGGAAAACTTGAAGATCTACGCTCTGAATTCATCTTATCTTTGCTTAGAGTAGGCACTGTAGAATATGATCATGCGAAAAAAAGTAATTTGAAAAACAATAATTATACGGACGGAAACGTGGTAAGTTTTCTCTTTCATCAATTTTCTTTCTTTCTTTCTCTTCGGCCTATCAGTGATATACCTTTATGGTACAATTCATTTTTTTTTTTTTTAGAAAGAATGTCTTGCTTCCTTTTTTAAATACCGGTACTTGAGAAAAATATTACCTACTTGCATTTTTCCCCCTTATGGTGTCTGTTTTTCTTATAGCTCCTTGCAAAATCTCAAGAATTTTTTAGTTAGTATATATTTTTCCCAAATTCGACGGGAATTTCTTGTGAAACTTAGTGAAAATATTTTAAGATATAACTTTTGAGGGTAATTGAAGTCCGTCTTCACCTGCAAAAAATATTATCCTTTCAAATTGCAGGCGCAGTCTGCATACTTCATGGCAAGAGATCAAAATATGAATCATTCTGGTTATGAAGTGATATAGGCCTCTAGTCCATGTTCATATCAACCACAAAATTATCAAAAAGGAGAGATAAATTCCAAGTAAAACGAATTTATTTGAAAATTCATACTTGACAAAGAATTGAAAGATTTACGATAGTGATGAAAAAATAATTAAAAATGTTGTTATGAGAGTGCTCAAAATTAACTAAAAAAAAAAGAAATAGGAAAAGCATTGCCCATTTTGACTTTGTACTTACGTATTTTATAATGATTTATGCAATCGTACCTACTAACAAAACTCTTCAAATGCTTTGGTAAGATATTTTAGAAAGATCAAATTAATACTTATCAGAATACATTCTCATAAAATAAGGTAACATCAATTATACACCTAAATCATAATTCTAAGTACGTTGTATTTGATTGTCGTTATTTTCCTTTTGATTATCAGAAAAAGATGAATTCTTAGAAATCGAAATTTGAAATTGTTTAAAAGAGAAAATGAAAAATTTCGTTTGATATTGGATTACAGTCATTCATATCCTGAAAGGATACAATATTGTATAGTCAGCCATCACTGTAGCTTACGAATGCAATTATGATAAATAGTTATCAAAGATTATCGTATTATAAAAATTATGAAATATTTTGAAAAATGGACAGTCGTCGCCTCTTATTCACAGATCGAATAAATAACTAATTGATCGATTTAAAATTCCAATGAATAACCACAACAGCCAACCGAAAAACAACGTTTTACATAACACGTCCAGACAGTACATTCTGCAACAAAAACATCCCAAATAATGAAAGTTGGAAAAAAAAACAAAAAAAAAACGACTGGATACATTTTCATTCGTACATTTTCATATGACGTTTGGCTGCTGGTATGGTGTCGGGCATTTCTTTCAAAATATATATCCTGGCTGCCATGACGCAGTTTTTGAAATACTCCCGAATATCCATATCCTCTCCGTCAACTTTCCAGTCGCGTCTTTCTCTTTTATTCATCACTTTGCGAATGTAGTAAACGTGCTCGTTTTTGAATTCCCATTGGTTGTTGGCGTAATATTCGAAAACTTCGAAACCTTTGTTGATTCTCTCCTGCACTCGACGCAATCTAGAGCCAGAGCCAAGAAAAAATTAATTGAGATTAATTTCGGGACTTCTAAAAGTAGGAAATGTTTTGAATGGAATGCACTTCTTCATCGCTCTTATTCTAAGAAATGTTACAGGAGATACTTTCAAAGGATGAGGGTGGGGGGGGGGGGAGGACACAAACTTGATGTCCACAAGAGGACTGAATACTGATTCCTGGCATTGTTTACATTTAGTAGAAAGCCAGATTGAGCAAACGAGATGACAAAGGACGGTAGGTGGTGACATTCGCTTTGGGCTTAAGCTTTAAGGATTAAATTTAAGTCATATTTGGAGCGTCAATGAAATTGAGAAGGAGAGTTTAAGAAAACAAAAAGTTGTTCCATGAGCCCATTTATAGGTATTGAGAATCGTCTGTGTACCTGTACCAATATTCAGTACACTGAATAAGTAAACATATGCACAACGAGGGGTCGCTGGAACCCGGGAGTTGGGCCGAACGGTGGGTGATGTTTAGTGTCTCAAAAATTAATTTATAATCGCTTTTCATGATTGGCAAATGTATGGGTTTACTTACACAGGCTTATGTCCCGACAAAAAGATCACAAAATCTAAGAAATACGCTGGTATGGTGTGGAACAGGATCACGCACAACTGATGCATTAATTTACTCTTTTTCATACTGCCTCCGGGATACCAAACGACACCATTTAGCGGTAATTCATTCGTGACGATGCTCTTACCGATGTCTATTACCTCTTGCCAGCTTACCTGCCATTCTTGACTGGATGTCAAATGAAATATATTCCTTTCAGTGTCCCTGAAAACAATAAAATGTTTTGAACGGCAATTTATCTACCTTAAAATTTCTAAACCAACGGGGAAAACCAACATTGGTGAAGAGCAGACCTAAGATTGAAGGAAGGATGAGGTCTCAAGCTTGATTATGCCCATACTCCTCCTAAATCATGAGTAGAACCGCTGAATTAAGACAAAAAAATCACTGGGACGTTTTCAGAAAATAAGGTCCCCTGCAAGTAAATGTTTGAATATTTTTTACCCTGACTTCTAAGCATATCCTAGTGAAGAATATTACCGAAAATTAACTGTCGCTTTTGAATCACTCAAGGTTTACTTAAGTCATAAAAAACGCTATTGGGCAGCTCGTCCATCGCCCGCCAAGTATATTGCAGGACAAAGTCTTCGACCTTTCTTACATGCATTGTTCATAAAAGATCTGCAAGAGTTAGGGGATAGCTCCCTCGCTCATCATTTATAATGAACTCTAAGTATAAAAATTTACTTGTTGTGAATGTAATTCCATGTGCCAAGTATAATTCCATTGACGGCAATATCGACGGGCAAGTAGTCAGCATAGCCGGTGTTATTGCAATACATTGTTCGAATGACGCCTTTGCCAGCCCCGATCAACAATCCAGTTGGACCATTGATATTATCTGTCCAACCTGGTAGCGGCTCTTTCCATATCGGAATCACTAGTAAAGATTAGAAGATGATAAATTATCAAATTGAGAAGCACTTGAAAGAAATTACAATGTTGTTGGAGGGGAAAAGGGAAGGAGCAATCTCTAATGACTCGACGGGAGGGGTTCTACCCTCTTTCCGAGGAACCATGTTTGTGGGAAGCAGAGGTGAGGGCTCAGCTCCCGGTTCTTCTGACAGCTGTTAATCCATTTAACCAAGTTGCTATTCTCGGGAGTCGCTTCTCTTCTTCTTTCCCAGCACCTCCTAGAGTTCACTCTCGCTCCAAACTTTTCGAGTCATTGGAGCTCGTTCCGGGCTTTGGAGGCAAAAATAGGCGGCTCCTTACCTTTAATGAAGGTCAAAAACGCTCCTTCTCTTCTTCCTGGCTCTCACCTTCAGCTACAATTTGTAGCTCTTGGAGCCTGCTCCATACTTCGAAGCCGAGGTATATGGCTCCTTTCCCACCCATCTAACATGCCCATGAATAAGACAGCAGACTTCCTCGATAGTAAAGAATTCGACCTCAATTGAAACCATCAGTTTGTAACTCACCGACAGAGGGCCGCGCGATAGTGGCTGGAAATCCTTTCCGCATTTGTTCGACTACTAAATGCTCCGCCAAGCATTTTGTGTACGCGTACGTATTAGGAAACGTATCTAATACACTGAAATGAAAAAAAGAAACGATGTTAGAAAGGATGGAGAGGAGGTTAATTTAAATTGGTATTTTTGCGAGTAAAATCTCTTGGATATTCATTGGGAATTTCTTCCCCTCTATCTTGATGCTGAACTTTCCTTCGTGGTCAACAATATCAAAGTCAGGGGCGTAAAAATCCATGAGACGCGACCTACTATGACATCATCGATCATTTGAGGGAAAATTTCGACCTTTGCTTACTTGAATGTACATCCCTGACTGCCTCATGGACAGTACACGATCATAAGTTGACCCCCATTTTAGATTAGTAGCCTAGCCTAATATACACGTACTGGGTTTTTACTAGGCCAAAAAATACTGGAGTTGTGTGCAGGACATTGTGAACTAGGCTAAAATTGTAGCTAACACAGTTCACTAGGCTTATACCAGGCTAAGTGGCGGAAGAGGGAGGGGGCGGAGGAGCGGAGTAAGTGAGCATGCATGCAGTAACTGTTATTACATGAGAGTGTGTACATTCATGAAGACCGATACGTGATTCAATGTTCTCTGCTTTTGTAACCTCTGTCTTCTGCTTGCTGAAGAAAATGTGACCAGCTAAGCGTAGAGGTACCATTTGGGCCGAAACATGAAAAATGAGTTAATCTCTGATTCTTGTCTAAATAACATCGCTGAAATCAAAAATGCTCAGTGCTGCCGGATAATATTTTTGAAAATCCGTATCCGTCATTTTTTCCAAGACCTAGAAATGGACTTCTACTGACTTCGACTGATTTATCAATAACAATCAGGGTAAAGGTATCTCTCATACGTGTGACTGAGGTACTTTTTTCTTGATCGACTCAATATTACTGGAGACTGCGGTGTTAGCCTATGACGACTAGGAGAAAAGTATCTATCTTTGTGAAGACTGAGATGTTTTTTCTTGAGCACGAGAAATCTTTATTTTATGCAAAATCTGTAGAAAAATCCGTATGTTTTTTTTTCGCGGACCAAAAATTTGTAAATCTGGTAGCACTGTGTATGAGAATCAATGAGTTTTCTTGTTTTTTTGTTTTCCTGTAAATATTTCGTTTTAGCCCAAACGGTACTTTTACGCTTAGCCGGTCACAAATATCTTCTGTCTCTGTGTAGAGGTACGGAATGGATTCAGTGAAGGGCCCTGTGCGCTGTGCCAAACTCGCTTGGGCTACAATTCAGTCATTGCACTAATAAAAACTTGAAAATTTCGCTTTTTTAATTTTTTAATTTTTACTACCTAATTTGGACTGGTCTTCTGGTAAAAGCGCTACCAGTTCCAAAAATGACTCCAGAAACAGGGCAATGTTTTCCACTTGAACAATGATTGAATAAAATATTGGTAACTTAAAAACAAAGCAATTTATCACAAAAATCGAGAGAACGAAATTTGAGGAGCGTATAATTTCCTACAAGTCACCTTCTCATGAAAAGAATGATTTTGATCAATTTTCACCACCTGTGCCGCCCATCAACTAGGTATTCCGTTCAGAGAATTACAGTCCAAAATTTCAGTCTCGGCTTAAACTTACAACTTCAAAAAATCTGGCTTCCAATTCAATTCAGCTGGCTTGAATAAGCTGATTTTCGGCTGGTCAATGATATTGAGTCCAGCCGAAACGATCAGGGGAATTGGGGCTTTGTCATATGTGTGGAAGATACCCATTCTCCAATTTGTGTTCATTTTTGTTGAATGAGCGCACTACTTCTATACTGAACGGCTGGACAGCTGAAGTGGGGGAAATTTCTGTATACATTTTAAATGGAAGAATTGCCCTTTTTTCCACCTAGGCCTTCTACTGTAGGTGCGCCAGCGTTGATTGAAGAACAATTGGTAAACGGAGTAATATCCTAATATATCAAGTAGGTACATGGGGTTTTCTAGCTTTTCCTCAAATTATTCGAAACAGAGCAATTTTGAGGAGGAAATAGCGTAAAATTTTCTATCAGACGACATAATTTTCTATGAAATTGGAGCAATTTTATAATTTTAAAAAGAATTACATTGAAAAAATTGTCGACGATAGCGATACCTACAATATAACCAACCCGAATCTTTCTTATCTTTGCTAATTCCTTGGCAAAGCCAGGTAGGTCTGAAGAGTGGACAAGTTGAGCTTGAACTTTGAAAATTCAAGCACCCAGTGTATTTTCCTTTTTTTTTTTTTTTGGTTATCAAGAATGCTATCAAAAGCTGGAGAAATTCGGCTCGGTATGGCTTCTGGCTCACAAAGGTTTAAATGAAGCTGTCTTTCAGCTTCGCTCTCTTTTATCAGTTAAAAGTCAGCTAAATTTGGTTTTAAGCTTTTGGTTTTTAGCTGGCTGTAATACTCTGATTCCGTTTTCGTTGGACGTGATACTAGAGCTAACAGGCAAGGATGAATTTTGTTGGGCTAAGACTAATTTGAAGAGGTTGACGCGGGCCGAGTTTTCGCGCTCGGCGTATGCTTGCCTGACTGCGCTGGGACTCGAGGGATTCATTCTCTGAAAGTCCCTCCACCCCCCCCCCCCCAATCAATGAGGTGAGAACTATCCTATTCTTAGAAGCCCCCATATTTCTTCAAATAATAGATGGACTTTCGTGTGAAATATTGGAATATTGAACAGGGTGATGCCGCTGGAAGGAAGCTACTAGATTTTTGAACAAATGTATTCTTCCTCTTTGATTTTTTTGAATACATCCAGATTTCAAGCGAATTAAGAATGATTTTGTCTGACTTCTTGCGAGGGGTTTCAGTTGGAAATAACTCCGTGGAAAGAGAATGAAAATTTGTTATCTTCCAGGTATTCTGTAAAAATATTGAGTTTGAGATGTCGCGAGCTAGATACCGGAGAGATAATTTACGAGGAAGCTATACGCGTGCATTTTGAGCGAAAGATATGAAGACGTGTCTAGCATTGTGTGTTATATATACAAAGACGATACATACGACTAAGTAGTCAACCGTGACGTAATACTGTCTTTCGCGTAGAGCGACTCTCGTTAGATAATAATAACCCCGTTATAAAAAAAAAAAACGAATGGCGAGTCAAAGTTAGATGCGTGTCGTGCACGGTGTACGCGCGCCGTACTCACTTTTTTGATATTAAATTAACCAACTCATCATCCAGTAGCTCCATAATACGTATGATTCTGTGAGGGTCAGCAGGCGGCGGGTACGCTTCTTCGTGTAACACTTTCTCGTTCAAGTGACAATAGGACGTCGAGACGTACATAAAATACTGTCGAAATGTACAAATTTTGAAATAGGATGTGTCTTCGGTCAATTTCCGCTTATATCATTTGATGGCTACTGCAAAATTACCTCTAGTTTTTCCATTTTTGACGCAAATTCTAAGGCGTATTTTGTGCCTCTTGTGTTGAGCAATACAGCTGACTTGAGTGGCTCGTCAAATCGTATCGTGGCCGCGCAGTGGTACATGATGTCAACGGAGCTGCGAAGTAATTTACTGTCCTCGTCCGAGATGCCGAAATTTTGCTGCATGACGTCGCCAGAGATGGCGATCACTTTCTTTATGATGTCATTACCGTGCGTTGATTTCAGTAGATCGAAAACCTATCACGAAACCAGAAGTAAATGAATCAGAAGATAGGATTTTTTTCTAAGTCGGACTGTTTAAGAGTATGAGAGAGTGATTGCAAGTAAGGTGATTCGTATTTCTCACTGGATGGGTAAGGATGGCACTTTTTAAGGAAGGAGGCAAGAATACCGGATAGTGATCCTCGACTAGGTCAGAGCTTCTACTGCCCTAGGAACTTCAATTTGCCGAACAAACAACCGCAGTAGTCGAAATTTCATTGGGTTCCTTCCTCATGTACATTGCATTGCTTGAAAGTCGAAATGCCAAATCTTTGGAGCTCCTTCCTTCTTGGAAAGCTATTATCTGCCTTCTACCACTTTTTTGGTAAATTGTGCTCCTGGAGGAGGAAGGAACCATTATGATCTATTGTATAGGACTTCGTCAAATTGTGTAGGGTGTCTGGACGTAGCCGCTACCTTGGCTTGCCAAGTTGTCTCTGATTCATCGGTGCTCGTCGCATTCACGCCTCTTGTATAACTCGCACCTCAGTATGTTCTCAGTTCACACCCTGTCGAGATGTACCACTTGACACTGAGACGCTCAGCCTCTGTAAATTACCGCGTTCTCATTCGCCTGAGTTAAATCGTCTCCATTTTTCAGTGGGAACCTACGAACTTCCTCGACAATCTTCGAGCTATTAATGTCAGGGGTTCGGAAAATCTTCGATCGTGACACTATGTATATGAACAACAAACTGTAGTTCCAAAGGATGAGCGGGAGAGAGAGAGAGAGAGCATTAACGTGTTGCAGGGGCGCAAAAAGTTCTTTCTCAAGCGGGAATGGGTCCCGAACTTGAGGAAGGACGAGTTGAAAAATCGTTGGATATGACCCCGAGCAAACGAGAGTGAGTTTCAACTTGATGGAGGGTTTTGAAAAGAATTTGACTACCAGCAAGTTTTGCATGTACTCCACCCCCTAGGCTAAGCCATTGTGGGTCCAGGGACAAAAAAGAATATGTACTCTATTAACGGGAAAATTTTTCTTCTCATTTGTGGTGAGACTCAATAATTTAAGCTTCGTTTAAGATCTATGCAAGCCGCGCCTGATAAAGTCTAAAGAAAAAATTATACATGAAAATGAGGGACCTGAAAACTTTTTGATTCTTGTGCGATGTACAAAGGAATATTGAACTTATCAAACCTTAACAGAAGTATCAGTTGAGAATGCTTCAATCTTCGCACCGCTTTCAGTTTTGCCCTCACTTGTATTCAGAAACTGTGCTGGTTTTCCTCAGCACAACACTTGGCTTGTGACAACCAATGTAAATTTTAAATTATTCAAACTCTATCGGAAATTAGTGAAGCTTTTGAATCAATCTTAATATTGGTCTGAGGACCGATTTATCAACCCCAATTTCACCAATCAAACGTTCCGAAATGAATAAACTCCGGGTAGCATCATCAGCACTGTACCAGAGTTGGTAAAACCAGCCTTAAAGCCTTCTTAAAGGCATTAACAGGGAACCTGTTTTATGGGAGTGTAAATTGAAAAAAGAATGACGGCCGCCGGTGCCGTTCGGCAGACTGGGGACTTGGAGAAGGGGGCCGTCTGGCAAAACGTGGCACTTGGAAAAATTGTGACCTCCGAGCTATCGGTGTTAGGAAAAACTGATAGAATGGCTAGAATCTACACAGCACGTAGCTGCAGAACCGTCTCTTACATACCATTAACAATCATTACTGGCCACCCCCCCTAGACTATATAGTTCAAAAGCGGTCCATAATCCACCAGTTCAAGTCGGGGAAAATAAGCAATTGGCTTAGGTTCGACCCCATCAAAACGAACAACATCAAGGATCTGAAGTCACTACTTGACCATCAGATACAAGAAATGTGGCAAATTGAATGGATAGAGTCGAGCAAGGGCGCCTGGACCAAACAGCTAGCCCCGGTAGCTATTCATGGCACGGACATTGAAACTCCCAACTTTTACTTGACCCAAGGGTACACTGGACATGGCTGTTTCAACAGTTATTCATTTAAATTTAAACGCCGGAAAATACCAAAATGCTCATGTGGGGCAGCTGAACAGACAGCCGAACACGTTATCCTGCACTGTCCGACGTTCTAGGAGGAGCGACCAGGACCTAGAATCAAGGACATTTCACCCGAATTCATCGAACAGGTCATCCGGAAGCTCTGGCACAGAGAGAGGATGGGATTAGCTGAAACGCCATCACTGTTCTGGAGGCTTTATAAACTATGTATATGGTTTAGAAGGCCCCCGGGATGGTGAGTTAGCTGACCTACTTCTCAAATGAATACATTGTAATTATAATTTAGAGATAAATGTATAGCTGTAGACAACTAGCTACCCTAGCGCATACTCAATCAGCTCCTCATTGAGCATTGTAAGTAACTCAATGAGAAGGTAATAGGAATAAACTAGCCCCACCCTAATGGGAATGGGGTCCTAAGGGAGAAAAAAAAAAGAAAAAAAAAAAGGTGATAGGATGGAGACTTGAAAAAAATATTTCGACTTCCAAGCTATGTATGATGGGAAAGGGACTAGTAAAAAATTCGAACATTGAGCTGTATCTGATAAGAAATCCTCATAAAACAGCTTCTCTGCTTGCTTCGATTAGCACAGCTAACTAGGTAGGCTGCGAGTTTATTTTATTTTATTCCACTTTTACGGCAAAATACACTTACAGGAGAATTGAACAGTTCCACTATACGTTGGTGCGGTGATTTTCCTTTCTTCATGCGCAGGAGTAAATATATTGTCTTCACTGTCGGGCATTTGCGTAAGATTTTTTCGAGCAGCACTTTTCCAAGAAATCCGGATCCACCAGTTATAAAAACGGTCCGATTCAGGAAGGTAGTCGATATACGATCGGGTAAATTATCGATTTCATCCTCTCCGCTCATTTTCGCGCTCCGGTAGACTCTAAAAATTTCAATAAAATATTTGATTAGTCGTTAGTCAAATAGGTCAAATTTCGCGAGATTAAATTTAATAGATAATGATTTTCACTAGCGAGGCAACGTTTCTATTCTAGCCCTCATTTTCGAATCCATTTTCCTGAATTTGCGAATCGAAGAAGAACCACGGAGAATATTTACGGTGGAGTAACGTTTTAAATAACCCCTAAGGATGAAATTGATAAAAACTTGAACTTTGTCCCTTACCACCCTTAGAAATTTTTGCAAGTCTACCTCCTATCATCTACAGCTTGGAGCTCGAAATTTCTCAAGTCCCACTTTCTGCCAAACATTCCTTTTTTCGGAGTCCCAAGTCGGCTGGACGACGCCCGGCGCCCATCATTTCTATTCGATCTACCCCCCTCCTGTCCCATAAAACAGGTTCCCTGTTGAAATTCTGGATCGGTACGCACAGTTCAAACTATTGTTTCAAGCTATTTTGAAGTTCCAAGTTTCATAGAATGAATGCAAACTTCATTTTCGAGTCATAAACTTTGACCTCCGCAGCATAACTCCTAAGTCTATACCGGTAGTCTAGAAGAGTTCAGCAAACTATGGTTCATCACAATTATTAGGTATATCGCAAGCATCGTCTTGCGTAAGAGTTGGAAATTCAGAACACGTAGAACAAAATTAAATAAATGTAACAAACAAAAAGACTTTTCAACGTGAAAGTTGTTTCTTATTTCATTCTTTTAGCATTTATTTTAGTAAGTTCATGTTAATTAGCTCCAGGTGAGATAAGTGGCAAATATTTGCAATGTACGATTGTTGTTGCTACAGAAAGCATCATTCGAGTCTAGTTTCTCGGTTGTATTGTAATTTACATGGAATTGTGATACTGATTCATATTTGCATCGTGTTGAGAAAACATCAATGTTTCATCATATCTCGAACATGTGCCATGATTCTTAATGCATTGCTGGAAGGACATTGTCCTGGGGAGAGAGGGTGTCTTGGTCTCCAACTCTTCACTCCTCTAATACGAACATACACCCATTTATGCTACGAAAAAAGATATTGGGAAGAGATCCAGAATATATTTAAATGGCGAAATTTCTGATGGACAAAGGCGTAGGTTTTGAAAGAAAAAAAAAAAAAAAAATGTCCAGATGGCGGAATTACTTTTCTCTTTGAGTATAACTTGAATTAAAGACGGACTGCTCCTAGAAAGAAAACAAAAAGTTACTATTGGAGTAGCAGGAAGCTCGAAGAGAACTTTTAGGAAAAGGATCAAACTATAAATGGACTCAGGACTAGCATGAATTTACCGCAGAATCGCTTCTGTCGCTTGTGCAGCGTCGCCCTTCCTTTTTGGTGGAGTGAGTGCGGGTTGCGTAAGCATTTGATTTTTCTCCCTCCCACACCGGAATCGACCCTCTCAGGTATAGCTTCAGTGTTGAAGGAATCTCCTCGGCGAACCTTCTCTCCTACTCGGCAACTGCCAAGCTACTTTGGCAACCGTCAAGTTGCAGTGCCCTCTTGGTGCGCAGAAAACACTAGAACACACAACAACAACACCTATATCTTAAATATACTGGATTGCTGTTGGAGTCTTCTCATCTTCTTCTTTCTTCAGGGATGATCTGCCTCTTTTTCCTGCACATCTGGATGTGGATGGTATTCAGGTGTCGAGTTGGTCATAGCGTGGTTCTGCATTTGCCTTTTCCATTCTCGATCCATCTTCTTCTTCATGACGATGACTGCAAATGCAGACACCTGGTTCCATGCTTCTTTGGAACCTAGGGTGGTGAATACCAGACTTTCCGGAACAAGCGCTTCATCTACCCCAATCCCTTCTCGCACTCAAATAAGGTATGCTGTGGTCCCTCATCCGCCCTTCGTCGCAGTGCAAACACGTTGCGTTGCCTGCTCAACTTTCCCCAACTTCTCGCAAAGGTCAGTGGCGTATCCAGGGAGGGGGGGGGGATTAGGAAGATGAATCCCCCCCCCCCTTGGGATTCTATGTTTCTTGCCTTGCGTATGTATAACGTACGTGCCGAGAGAAAACGAGAGAATTTTTTTTTCTCTTATTTCATTCTTTTTCTTTGGACTTCCTATTTTGGAAATCCCCCCCCCTCAAGGAAATCCTGGATACGCCACTGGCAAAAAGGTACTTGTTGAGGCAGCCCTGACCGCTAAACACATGCGTCAGCTGACCATGCTGTCGGTTTATCCACTCATCAAGGTCACGTATTAACACACGGGTTGTCCATAGGCCCAGCTCACTCTGGGCGATTCTTGCCTTCCATTTCGTAAGCAAGGAGCGCCCGGCGTAGAATCTCTTGATTGGTTATTGTCCATACATAACGTCCGAGGGTAGTATTAGAGGGGGGGGGGGGGTGTTGGTAATTGAAGAACTCGAGCGAAAAACGTTTCGCTTTCCGGGCAACGGTCTCGGGTTCGGATCCCAACGAAGTGATCAAATTTTTCGCCCGAGTTTTTATTTACCAACCCTCCTCCCTCCCCCAAGATAATTGTCTATCCTAAAACCTAGTATATAAACCAGGCACTGCGCCCGGACACTAGGGCTGCCAGATCTACGGATTTGAAGAAAAAAAAACGGATTTTTCTACGCGGATTTTGCGTAAAATACTGATCGCTTGTGCTCCAGAGAAAGGTCCCTCAGTTACTCTTACGAGAGATACTTTTCTCTTGGTCGTTATGAGCTCTTGTAGCAAGTTTAATCGATCAAGGGAAAAGTACCTTAGTTATGGACATGAGAGATACGTTTCTCTTGATCACTACTGTTGAATCAGTAGAAGTCTGTAAAAATCTTTTTTTAGGTCTCAAAAAGTATAGCGGATACGGATTTTTATTAAAATCATCATCTGGTAGCAGTGCACCCTATTATGAGCCTAGTTTAAGAGTAGTGAAATTCTAGGGGGGGGGGAGGTCTTCTTTGTCTATTATTAGTGTAGTTTAAGACTGGTAAAATCCTAGAATAAAGCTAGAATGAAGTCATCATAAACTTAGTATAAAGCTAGTACATATATAAAATCACCCACGGAGTAACGAAGGTAAAGGGGGGAGAGCACGCGCAAAGTAGAGTGAAGGAAGGGCACTCGGAAAATTTCAAATTATGGTTCGGGCAAAGTAAAGACATGAAAACAGGTCAACGAATTGAAAAAGGCACTAGGCACCACTTTATTCACTTAATTTTGTTCGTCGACTTGGGATGACGCTTGGGCGTCGAAACGTCGTCATTTTCCATGTTATACGAGAATGAAAAGGTGCCTAGTGCCTATCTCACTTCGTATACATAAGAAGATGGTGTTGTAGAAAATTCAGGTGATAGATCATGAGGAGGACTTGAAACAATTTCGACCTTCTAATCGTACATATGAAGAGGGGTTGAGACAGCTTTTGAGCTATTATACAAGAAGCGGTAGACTTGGAAGAATTGCTATTGTCGAGCTTTGGGACTTTGGGTGATTTCGACTTTCAATCGAGGTGTTCAAGAAATTCTGGTCATAAAGTTAAACATACCAAGAGGAGGATTAGAAATGCTCTTATGAATAAGTTCCCTGTTTTCTTTAAATTGACGTATCAAATGAAACAGACCCGAGATCCCACGAGGTGCAAACTAGTTGATTTTTTTTTTACCCAACTACCAGCTCAATCTCAATTCATTGATTCGTACCCACGACGAATTTTAATAGGCCCTACATTGCATAAATACTCGTTCCTACCGAGAGGTGACCTGTAGAAGTTTAAACAAGTTCTGCAGACTATTACTCGTCGCGTCACCTACTTAGGTGGACGAGATCTTATCACCACTCAATCGGTGACGTTGAGACGCACTGCTGAAGGCTACTTTCTTGAGTATACTGAACCAATAACATGCGTAAAGTCGAAATATTTTATATGTTTAGCAGCATGAATGAACATTTTACGATGTAGAACATAGAGCGTTTTTATACCTACAAAGTCTATTTGAAATCCAATAAAATATACACGGCCGCATTTAATGTGCTAAGACCGTTAAAGAGAGACAGTAAGAATGTGAAGTACTATACTTGCACCTTGATAGTAACATTAATGATGCGAATATTTGAGGAAAAAGTTGGTATACCGATGTGTCACTTGTACATTTCATTTTTCTATTACAAGAAATAACGATAGGAATGAATGACTAATTAAGGAACTGAATACTTGGTAGTATGTACACCGATAAACGATTTTTGTTGCGGAATAAGTTACTGCTAATAGCTTGATGTTCGTTTCGGAAATCTACCGAAAGGAGAATCCCTAATAGTACTCGTGGAAAGTCGGATGATCTAGGAAAATTTTCATTTTTATCATAAAATATGCTTTTTACCGAAAAACATGGACACAAAAATTATTACTTATAAAATTTCCTTGAATTTGACACCATATTTGACTCTTCAAAGTAGAACACAATTAGGTAAAAGACCTGACAATTCTGTTTTCTTGGTTCATACTTACATACAAATGAAGACACAATAAATTCTTGTTTTTTAGTCCAGGAAAAGTAACACAAAAATAGGGTATAAATTGAAGTAATCCAGCTGAAAACTTGTTTGTAGCTTTTACACATGATTGTTATCACTTTCCTAAAACCAGCCGTCGATCTGACTGGAGCTTCGCCCCCAATTGTGGTTTAAAGGTGGCAAAAAACAGTTTTTTTTTTGCTTCATCGACATTTTACAAGGATAAAAAATTGAAGTTCATCAAATTTTCTATTAAGAAGGCTCAGTTTATTTTTTACTCACGTCCCATACAGGTGCCACAAAATGACGTCAAAATTCGCCCCCTCGTTCGAACAAAATATTGTCACTACAGATTTGCGTCTTTTCGTGTGAGTGTAAGCAATGAAGCATACCGGCGACGCGACAGAATTGATGTATTAAAAACCAGCTGCTAAATTATCGCTACCCTGCTGATGCTGTGAAATTCTTACGAGTATTACCTTGCTGTGACCATGGCAACCAGCTCTAAAAAAACAGAGATTCCGGTGTGCTGACTCAACATTTGATTTCCTGCACAGCTGTTTCGTATGCGGGCTCAAAGCAAACAGTGATAAGGAGAATAAGAAGCCGGTCCATCGACGAGACAAGATTGTGGTTGTCACTACGTTAAAGGCGAAGGATTCTATTGTTGAGATGTCGGCAGTGGTTTCAAAAAGCTTAGGGATTTTCTCCACTTCACGGAAAAACATTTACAAACTAGCTAACCAGACTACGCGCTCTGTTCATTCACCGCCGTCCAGGAAGCCTAATATACTGTTAGGCTAAGTAACTAAGGCGAGGAGGCTCGCTCATTCTCTCCACTCTTTCGCCCCCCCCCAGCACTATTTATCCTAGCAGAAGCCTACTACACTGTATGTCGGGTCTAGTATAATGAAAACCTAATATACTGTATGTTATTCTAGATGAGCTCGTGTACCATATGTTAGGCCCAATATAATGAAATTGTAAAGTAGCGAGGGTCGAAATTTTTCCGTCCCTAAAGTAGGTCATGGTCATTGCTAACGTTATCTAGCGTCTTCCCCCAAGCGTCTCCCTCCTATCGACAATATATTGTATGTCAAAATTTCCTAAGTTGAACGCTTCGAACTGAAAGACCGTATAACTTACGAAAAATGCTGTCCTTTCTCCTCCTAAGGAGCAATATACCCAATTGCGGACATCAAAATGAAGAGAGTAGATTAGGTTACATCATTAGCAAGCATATCCAGTTCCAAAGTGGAAACGTTGAAGTAGACACCCTTTGATCCGCTCAGCTTATTCCACAGAATTCGTGTGCTTCAAAAAGACGAGGATAGACTGAAAAATTATTTCTATTATGAGCTGACACCTTACTTGCTAAGTTTATTTGATGAAACCGGAATGACAAATGGAAGTTTTGACATGTTTCAAGTCTTTGCTCTGACCTCTATCCTCGTTTTGAAATTTGCGTGGAGTCCGTCCGTGCAAATGACCTTACGATTTGGAAAAATTTCGAAATCCTGATCGCCACCCTGATTTCGACATTTTCGTGCGTGCGTGCATCCGTCTGTCCGTGAAGGAGCTGACTAGGCTTATATTAATAAAGCTCAACTTCTTTATGTGCATTCGTCCATCCGTGGAAATGACCTTGAGACTCGTAAAAATTTTGAAATCCTGATCCCTTCCCTGATTTCGAAGATCTCGCATATACTAGACCTATACTAGTTTTATTGGTGTTCTAAACTGGACCAATACTAGGTTACAGAAAAGGGCGAACAAGCGGAGCGAGTGAGCTTCCAAAAGCTACCAGCGGCCTCCAAAAGCTATATTAGCTTAAAATTTTCTATACTAGCTTTATACTAGGATTATACTAGTCTTGAAGTATTCTAAACTGGCTCGCCCCTTTCCTTGACCTTGTACGGTATGAGTCTACTAAAGAAAATTTCATGGTAATAGCTTTCGAGGTTCACTAGTGGCTTTTGGAGTGAGCTTATAAAAGCTATTATCTTAAAATATTCCAAACTGGACGTATACTAGATCCGCGAGTGAGCTTTCCAAAAGCGACTAGCTACTGAGAAAGATATGAAACATGATCTTCATTCATTTGGCTATGCCAGAAAATTTTATTCTATTTTCTAGCAGAACAAGTCTAGTTGGATGAAATTTCATGAGAAACAGTTTATGTATTTTCATATTTTTTGCTAGGTATAGCAGATGTTTCGGGGAAAATGATAAAATCCAGAATTTATTGTGTCTTCAATTGTACACGAACCAGTATAAACAGAATTGTCTGGAATTTATGAGTTCTTTCAGCTGGAAGCGTTTAACTCTGAGGGGTCAAATATGGTATCAAATTATAGGAAATTTTATGAGGAACAATTTTTGTATCTCTATACTTTTTGGAAAAAATGAGGTAAACCAAGATTTTCCAGACTTCTGGCTCACCATAAGCTTTTGTGAGGGCGGTGAACTTTTACAGCATGCGCGGACTACCCAAAGGAAGAAATTCCAGCAGAAAAATCCTTGTTCCCAACTTTGTTTGAATTATGAGGTCAATTTTTTTCTAGATAATAGGAATAAGTAGGGAAAAACTAGAGAAAATCTGCGGGTCTTTTAAACAAAGTTGAATGAGGAGTAAAGGGAAGCTGTTTCCAAGGGATTTGTGTGGGAAATGGTTTTAAATTTCATTTAAATTTCTCTATTGAGTTTTCATATTTGTGTCGTCCCTGATACCTTGCAATTCGTCATCTGCTATTCATACTTCGTAATATCGTATATTCAAACATTTGCGTAGTCTCCCACCCATCTCAGATAGCTTGAAAGCTAAATTCTTTCTACTCCCTCGCCTGTCATTCAACATTTTTCCAGTCCTCGATCCATCTTGTAGCCAACAAGTTAGCTTTGAGTACCGGACGATAAAACCTACCGGCAGACTCCAACCCGTTTTCGCAATAACCTCCTGGCATATATTCGTAGGTTCCCTGCGTTAAAATCTCGCCTATGAGATGGTAATCAACATTCAAAATCGACTTTGGAGTCGACTCTCTTCAACAAATCGAGCAAAATCTCATCATCACCATTTCTAATTCCAATTTCATATACCTCACATAGAACAGATTCTTTGCTCTCCTCAATTAGCTCCGTTAATGAACCCGCAATTTTTTCGAGTCAGTTGATGACGTCAAAATCCGGAACGCGGACATTTAATTACCGACGGAATGAATACCCAACACGAGTAACAGCGGATGATATAATGAAGTTCTGAAATTTAGAGACACGCGGAAATTCAAATTGACCTATACTTTCACAACATGACTAGACCATGAATAACGATCAGTGAGAAGGATACCGTGCGTATCAAAATATGTCACCTCCTCGTGTGTCAAATAGTTTCAGCAAGATCTGGCCAGACTTTCATTGCAGCAAATAAAACTCCTAATTTTGTCTTCGTTTCGAAAAAATTGCGATCAAAAATAGAAAAAAAATGGAGTCTGGTTGTGTTGAGGTATCAACAAACAACACGAGACACCATTTTTTCAGAAGCTCGACCGCAAAAATTTAAATTCTAGCTCCGAATCGCATTCTCCCCATGAAGTTCACCCTGGTAATGTAGGTTTCTAGGCTAATCGTAAGTACAAAATTACATGAGAAATGATAATAGTGCACCTGCTATATATTTTAGTATTTACGTAATATTCAATTTATATTTCTAATATTATTCGTATGTTGACTGCACAAAAATACCGCACAGATGACCTTCCTAATATGCACTATATGGTGACTTTCTTACAAGCGAAATTGCCACTACGCATCTGTTTTAATTTAATTCATAATAATTCTATCGCGTATGAATGAGATTACAAGTATTACCAGAGCACGACGTAACAGTCATTATGTTCTCATCATTATGACCGACGTGCGCGGCTCATTTATGATAACAACCTGATGACTATGTGAATTTCACGTTGTTGAAAGTTTACAATGACTATAACGCCGCTTCGAAGGAAGCGTTAGAGCGATGATCGAGACCGCGTGTCACAGATTCTATTCGACTTGAATCAGTATTTCTAGGGATTCGGTTTGCTTTGCATTACCTACCTAGAAGAATTATAATTGCAAGTCTCATTTTCGGAAGCTTTTTGTTGAATTTTCAGAAGTTTGCAGTAGAGAATGCGTCCTCATTCTACGCCAGAAAAATTAGTCGAAGTGAAAGTGGACTTTTTTTTGGAATGATGTTTGCTCGTTTTCGTGAAAGGGGTGGATCTAGTAAAGCATCTTGGTTGGAGAACTCAGAATTTTTTGGCATGTTTAGTGAACTCCTTCGCATGCCCCCACCGAAAAGTTTTCAAGCTTAGCTGTTACTGTCTCGTACAAGGTGTTTTGTGCGGCTACTTTTATACACTAGAGTTCTACTGACTTTGAACTAGGCTGCTAGTAGGCTTATATTTGGTTATTCAGGTTAATTTATTCATTTACTAGGGCTACACGAGTTTTATAATAGCTGTATGCTAGGGTCGTACTACGTTTAGACAAGGCTACGATAGTTTTCTAGGCTTATACTAGGGACGGGACTTATACTTGGCTGACGTATGTGAGCCGCGAGCCCCTCGGTCTAATATAAAGTAAACTAGACATATAGGAATACCCTCGCCTTGTTCACAACTGAGCTCATACACTCCGCTCAAGCTTTCCTCGTCCGTCTCTTCCATTCGGTAATTGCTGACTCTCTTCACCATGGGTTGGTTCTTATATGTAGATACCCACATTTACATCACAACCATTGAACACCTTTGCCACTTTGTGGGTATTAGAGTGAAAACGGGGGTGAACAAGACGTATAGACCTGACATACAGTCATAAAAAATGATATTCATTCTTTTGGCTATGCCGGAGGATTTTTAACAGAGAATCTGTTTTGGGGGGAGGGGATAACGCCGGCTGCCGTCCGGCAGAAAAAAACACTGTCTGACAAAAAACGGGACCGGATTCAGAAAAATCTCGACCTTTGAGCTGTAGGTGATAGGAGGGGAACTTGGAAAAATGTTGACCTTCGAGCTATAGGTGATACGGGGGGGGGACTTTGGAAAATTTTGACCTCTAAGCCATAGATGATAGGAGGAAGACGAAAAAAATTCGAAGGATGGTGAGGAACAAAGTTCAAGCTTAAAATTAACGAGGTTAAGCCTGTACGCTCATATGACTATCATGAATTAGGTTTCCGATTTGCCTCAATTAACAACGCTAATGAAGACAACCCCGAGCAGCTCATTTGGATGGGCTGCGAGTTTCTTCGATGAAGGAGCCGTGACTTGAAAATTTCGATCTCTCTCTCTTTTTGAGCCAGGTCTTTGTTCCTTCTTGAAAGGGAGTGGTCTGTAGGTCAAGTCCATCCCACTGTTCTCGTTGTATGGTTTAGTTTTCATGTTGAACAACTATCAAGTATTATCTCTTACCCAAATGATCGCACAATGCTGACTAAGATCTCATAACACTCAGTGAATGAAGTTCCTTGTGAATGTTTTCGAATCATTCAAATCTATTGAGTCTGAGAAGAGTTATGAAAAGTTTACCTCACTACTCACACACATTTTTTCCACTCACTCGTCTGTTACTCACGCCATTACTCAATATACAAAGTTCATCTTAGTCTAAAAACACTCAGTGGAGCAAACTCTTTTATATGCTTTTTTGATCATTCGATTCCGTTGAGCCTGAGGATAAAAATGATGTAACAATCAACTCAACGTCTTTTAACATGCATTTCTTCCACACATTTGTCCACTACTCAGGAACTACTTGATGTACGTAGTTCATTAGATGATTTGCTAGTGTTGGTAACAATCATATAAAACCAAATTTTTATACTCAAACAAAATGCTACTTTTTGATTGGCTTTCAGCGTCCGTCAATCAAATAAGGATACCATACTAGACACATGTGTGAGAAACAAAAGATGGGAAGTGGAAATTTTGATATCATGACGTGCGGCCCTGCAACAACCAACAATGAACGACTCCCTATTGAAGAGGTGAAGAGTTCCAGGAGTGTGTGTGACTCACGATGGGCTTGGTACCCTGCATGGCGATAAGTGGTGCGCTGCGAGTCTTTCTTCAAGGTTTTTAATGCAGAGGAAAGAAATAATCTAATCTAAGGAAATTATTGAGGGCGAGAGCGGGGCAAGTGTCGTTGGTCACTGCAAAAGATAAAGCGCTTGCTCCGAGTAGCCTCGCAAGCCACTATATGTGTACTAAGCTCCAAATAAGCATGGAATCAGTTGTCTGCCATTGCAGTAACAGTTATTAAGAAAAAGGTGGACAAGGAATGGAATAAGCAAATGTGGTACTTATGTATCATACATATGCAGACGACACGCGGCAAAACAATCGAGCATAGGGATATGGAGACAGGAAAAGAATAAACTCCTACAGAAATCTAGCACTAAGTTGAGTCTAATGTTTGTGTGTCAACTTGCTTTCTTAGAGCACCGCAACTTGGCGGTTGCTAAGAACAGGGGGTAGAGGTATGAAGACAGGGAAAGAATAGACTCCTATAGAAATCTAGCTCCAAATTGTGTCCAATATTTGTGTGTCAATTTGCTTTTCTGGTTTCCAAGAAGAGGGAGTTTCACCGAGGAGGTTCTTCCAACACTGATGTCCGGAAGGGTCGACACCGGAGTAGGAGGGAACAAAATTAACTTGCTTCCATTCCACTACCCATATGGAGAACGGGTGATTGCACATGCTACACAATCAATTTTTAGAAAGATTTGTCTTCTCTAAGGTAACTCTCTCGCTGTTCATCTTAAATTATGGAGTGAGGGCAGGTTGCGTATGCATACGTTTTCTTTCCTTCTTTCGGGTAATTACTTCCCTAGCGCTTTTCTCGACAATGCGCTTTTATATTGCTACAGTACCCTAGGTTCGATTTTTGGCCTCCGCTACTTTGGGACCTGCGTCCTTAGCGTTCATTCCTAATATACAAAACGATAGGGGCTTCATATTCTGTATGTTAGCAATGTGCTAGGCTTCACTTTAGGGACTTGAAAAACTCGAAGTCCACTTTGTTAGCTAGTTGAAATTGCCTCATTTACTGCGTTAATCGAAGCAAACAGAAGGAGCGTCTTGTACAGATTTTCAATTTTTGTTTATGCTTCAAACGAGTACCGATTTATCGGTATTTAGAGTCCACGCCACAATGGAAACGCGGAACGGAAATTGAATCAACTTCAGGAACCCGATGGTTTAGAAGAAATACTGTTCTGTCAGCCCTGCTGAGAAATGCAGTACTGTGACATCTTCATGGCCGACGTGTCAAAGTGCAATATGGTCGATGAAATTGATGCTATGTATTGAAGTGTAAGAAGCAAGAATACCACTGGAGGAGATATCTTAGCTTCTGAGCTACGTATGATACGGTTTTTCTCGGGAACCACTTCGCTTTTCCTTCTCAGCTCTCTTTCCCCCCTCCCCTCCTAGAGCTCGCTCCAACTTCAAACTCTTTAAAAGCAAGTTCCGGGCTTTGGAATCGTAAATGGTCGACTCGTTACCTCTAACAAAAATCAAAATTTAGCTCCTTTTTCTGGCTTTAAGCTCATCCGTAGCTTCTAGAACCGGCTTCAGCTCTTGACTCTTTGGACCAACTCCACGCTTCGAAGCCGAATAGAATCAAAAATTGATTCATTAGATCGTAGTATAGATCACAATTCTAGATCAGGGAGAGGCGACCCGGTGAGCTAGTTGGACTCTGAGATGAAACAAGCCTGCAAGCATATCTGTAGACATGTTAGTTTCTGTTTTGTGGTTTTGTGTTTTTTAGAGGCTCATAAAGAGTAATTAGACCAACAGATCCAAGATGGGGAGGATTTGGGAAAATATTGAAGTTCATTCTGAAGAGGGGAGCTTGGAAGCAGTTCGAGCTCTAATGAAAGTGAGACTTAGAAAGATTCCCATACTTGAGGCTAATATTATATCTATTCGGATTCGAAAAAAATTTCAAATCCGAGTAGGGATAGGATTTTTATAATGAGGAGCAAGGCTCGGAAATATATTGACCTCTGACTTTTGAGGGAAAAGAAGAAGAAAAAGAAATTGGTAAGCTTAAAAAATATTTCAGCCTTTGACACATACTTGCATAAGTGTGAACCCGTGTAAGGCTAGAACTTGGAAAAGTTTTTCTTCTGAGCCAAAATACTTTTCGATTGACTGGACTTCACGAAGAAAGGTATCATCTGCGGAGTGCTTGACACCTTTTATGTCTAGTTCAAATCTTCCTCGCGAGCAGCAAGTTATTCTCAAATCTGCCCCTCCTATTTTCCTGACGTACGAGTATCTTTAGATTGACGCGATGACTATTTTCTCGTAGAAAATTTGCAATCAGCAGGAAAAGTTTAGTTATGATACAATCTTTCACCATCTTCCTCTAGAAGCTTTGCCATCGATCTTATCTACCAAAATGATTCATATTTCAGTGCATGTTTGCGTCAAGAACTTCGACTTCCTCTCTGAACTCTCTGAAGTCAAAAATTCTTCATGTTCCCTCACTTTTGCTAGAATCTCCCGTCGCCCGTCGCTATTGTGCAAGCTTTTCTTTGTTTATCTGTCTTAATAATAAGAGTACGCCACAGATGAATATGACTGAATTCCACCAGTGAGTACAACGACGCCTCAATTGTTTTTTCTGTTTCGTATGCACTCGAGAAAAGAGTAACGTAAGATCTCGGAGACAATGTTAAAAAAATTAAATACCTTCGGGTGAAAAAAGTTGCGTTTGATACCTGCAATTACGTAATGCAGATAGCGATTTTGAAACAAGGAAACTTATTTGCAGTTTCTATCATATTTTTGATAGTGTCTTTTACGCAGGTCTTATCAGTTGCAATTTCTTGAGACTAGATATTTCAACATCATGATTCACTTTGCCTCGGCAACTCTCTTTTTCTCGTCGTAAAACCAGAGTTTCCCTCGTAAATTTTGTGGTTGAAACTTCTTCAAATCCTCATCCCTGCATCACTCGCGCTAAGTCCCACCTATTTCGAATTGACCAAATCGGTATGAAAGTTGTCTCGCATTTCGAATACAGTTCGAAAATTGGAAGAGTGATGATCAGCGTATTGCATAATTCGTTCGCCGCGGAAGATCATTGAAAAAATTTTTGGCACATAAAATTGGGGATAATCTCAAAGTATAACCCAATAACGGTCGATCAAAAAATACACGCTGAATGATACAGCAAATTTCTCGTCAAACTGTACTCACCGTTCAGTAATTGAAGATGACGAATGACCGTTAAGGGTCTCGAACGAGTTTTTCCAAAAATACGTCGCTACGATCACCGAAATTCTATTCCGATCATTATTATCGCATTAGAACCGCACAGATTACACCATTTTCTACAATTACGTGTTAATCATGAACGGGTTGTCGTGCTTTCGCTTCGTCGATGCAAAAATTATAGGAATGCTATAGGTACTAAAAGTCGTACACCGAGCACTGCAACAGGAATTCGTACGTACAAAACGAGATTTACGGATGCAAAAGAGGATAATATATCGTATACGAATTAATTCGGCGCAAAGTGACCGAGAGCACTGCGATTAAACGAGCGAGCGCCAGTGTCGCAGATTACGTGATACTAGAATATGCATTTGATTTTTCGTGCAGATGATCAAAATTTGCTTGCCGTAGAAGCGAAAAAAAGAAGAGGGGAAAAAAATACAACGTAGTAAAAGGGAAAGTTCCCGATGATTACCAGTTAAAAAATCATATACGAGTAGTTTCTTGTATTTATTTGTAGTCGTACTTGTAGACTTAGAGAAAGAGAAAGCTGTAATAAGAGCATATGAGATCACAAACCGGTCGTACACTGGAATAAAAATTGCTTACCTATACAGACGGATTTACTATTAATATTATTTCTTGTCTGCGTTATCAGCGATGCGATGTAAGTGAGAAGGGATCTTCGAGTGTTACAAAATAATGATTAGAAGACATCTGTAGAGGTGGGAGTGCTTGTGTAAGCTGGGACAGATCATAAGAACGCATACAAGCACTTCATATCATTATTTTATATGCAGTGAACTATGTATACTTTGACAAAACTAGCCGTCATTGGCAGGCGGGTTGGTTTTTTTGCACAAAAAACCAGCACGAAGACGATATTATATCAGGAAGGATCTAATTCGAAACGACTCTCAAGTTAGAAAAATTCAAAATTTTTCGGACCAGTGAGGTAACCAAAGTGTGGCATGAAAATAAAGAAAAGGAAACATGGGATGTAAAAATGAAGCAGTAGGAAAGAATTTTTGCGTTCATTAATGAATAAAGCATTATAGAGGACAATAAAAAGTAAACTGAAAAATCTTGGGGGAGGTAATCCATTTAGAAACCATGAATGGCTATCAGAAATGAGATTATAAAATTTTCTCAATGTTTCATTAAAAGATATTTGTAGCAAGTAATTTTTTTTCTTCTCGAACTACCCGAACGTAGCATGGAAATTTATTAGACCACCTCCAAAATTGACATTTTCCTCAGCCCCATATCTAGTTTTTCAAGTCGCAGCAAAATTTCTTCACGTTTTACCTCTATTCATATCTATTTTGAAGTCAATGACACCGTCAAAGCCCTTGCCGCTTCCGCTTCAAACACTCATAGCTCCCGCGTATCAAAGAAATTAAAACAAAACGCCTCAGAACTTTAAAGGTCTTAAGGCACATATCCCATTAATTTTTCCACCAGTTGCCCTCTACCATACCCTAGTCCGATCTGTCTTAGATTATGGATCACCTGTAAATAGCCTCACATCCTCTCGACATTTCTCACTTGTAGACACATTTCAAAATTCCGCCATTCGCACTAGCCCTGTTCTAAGTCTAACCACCGAATCAGGTTATTCACCTCTATATTTTCGTCGACTCTACTTAAGAATGAATGTGTTCTACAAGGCGATTCTCCTGATTCCCTTAAGAACAGACCTAGCCAAAAAACTCACAAAAAACCGTCACCAAACCGTGACAGTTATTATTGCACGTTTTACGTTTATGGACAGATCTGATACTTGTAAAGGATTTATTGACCGTATATTTGGTCTGTTCCCTGAGAGTAAGGCTGAATGAGAACCTGAACTGGAATTTCCCTCAACAGAAAGTTTACAAAAAAAAAAAAAAAAGCTCGTACCAAAATTAGACTCTCTGGTAACGAACACGTAAGGGAATTTGACGACCACACAAAGAATGCGCTTACATAAGGTATGCGTTCTTAGCTTACGCACTGTCATGCGCATTGAGAAGGGCTGAAAAAAATTCCAGGATTCTTCGGTGAAGTTAAACGACAAAACAAGGGGAGGCAAGGAATCTGTTTTATGGGATACTTCAGAAAGGGGTTCAGAGTCTTATGATGTTTGAAGTGTTGCATATCTGGCTCATTAAAGGATCTAAACCAGTCGGTGTATGAAGTACAGTATTAATCTTAAAGAAATAGATTGGTCTAAATTCTCCGCACTATCCACGTCAAACATAAAAAACACAACGAGCATCGAAACTCAGTCCCATCTCAGAATCCTGCACCCCTCCTCTCGTAGGTACATCTTCGTCTAGTATGGACCCGAACCACAATTATGATATTATTCAATCGGAGAGTAGAAAAAATTGGCACTAGCATCCACTGGGCATTCATGTTCGGCCAAAATTTCTCATGATATTATATTTTTGACTTCTCGATTACTATATTCGTATCGGGTAGATGTACGCTGGGCAAACCTGTCAACCCCATTTCAAAGAGAGAAGGGGAGAATTAAGGTTCTGGCGAGTGGATTTCAAAAATACCGTTTTCGGACCAACCTTGAAGTGCGGTGGCTACGTGCTCGTAATTTTCTCATAATCATGTCGGAATTAATATCGTTGTTCAGGAAGAGTACTTGTCACAAAAAAAAAATAAGTATTTTCGAAGATTAAGTGCTAGAATATCAAATGCTAAACCGGCAGTTAGTTTATTTCAAGTGAATTCGCTTACTTATGACTGAGTGGAATAAACTAGCTAAGCCAACCTGAGAAATAACATACGTCAAATGAAAACGAGCAAAAAATTACGATTCATTCTTTATGCAACTACATCAATCACGACAAAGAATAGCACATTGTGAATTGATTTCTGCGGTTGTTTAAAGCTCAATATACTTCATTGTTTGCATAAAAATTCATTTCATTCACTACAAAAAAATAGTTCCCAGGCGTCTTTATTTAATTAAAGAAATTTTTTCGTAAAATATCCAACATTTAAAAAAAACACACAATAGTTTGGCCTTTTTTTTTATTCCACATTATACTTCCAAAATCTGAAGTAAGCTTATAATGTGGAATAAAAAAAGCCGAACTATTATGTGTTTTTTTAGGCGTCTTCATGAAGGCACGAGGAAATTTCTCAACGTTCCTCTTTGTAGGTATATCAATTTTTTTTTTCAACTATGAATTAATTTCTACATTTTTTGGTCATGGTAATAGTATATTACTATACATGTGGGTAAACTGAGCGTTTACCCAACGAGGCAAAAATTGCGATCCGAGCCGGAGGCGAGTAGAGCAATTTGCCGAGTTGGTGAACGTTCACGATACCCACATGTATTGTAAGATATTTTTTTCTATAAATGATGTTAAAAGTAACAAACATGCAAAAGTTATTGGCTGATTCATTTTTCTTTCACACTTCTACTTTTTCTTTCACGCTAATCCTCGAACGTGATTGGCTAATTCGTTTTTCTTTCACACTTCTATTTTTTCTTTCACGCTAATCTCGGTGTGGGTAAAACTAGTACTTTGACCGCACCTATAGATGCAGTCAAAACGCTGTTTTAACATCATGTATAGAAAAAAAATAATTATTATGTAATGAAGTTTTTTTAAAGGTTAAACCTGCGCAAAGATAAGAATGACAGTTTCATTTTAGAAAATCATCATAACTGACGGTAGACTATAACCTTCTTACAAAATATGCTTCGCGTCACGAAACCAGTTTGTTAATCAAAGTCCCTATCAGAATAATACGTAGAATTATCATGTTATTGGTCCTCTGCATTGACGCATGGTCCCAAATTGTGGTACTTAGAACTCCGCCCATCATTCACTACTGAGCTTTTGCAGAAGTTACAAAATTATGTGACTTGAAGTGGATTATTTTATTTTTTCAATTTGTTTCTTCGCACTCTCTTTATCTCACAGCTTCTGCACTGTTTGCCGGGTGTTATTGGCTCTGTATCTCGAAAATTTTTAATATTGATGATCTTTTGGGGCCATATTCCCGGCAGCTGGTGAGGATGTGTGTAGATGTTTCTTCCTTTGCTTCTCACCGGCATCTGGAGCTTCTCTTTCTTTTACAAAGACTTCGTGACTATTTGACTCCTGACTGCGCCAGAAACATGGCTCTACTCCTATACCTGGTCGGGGCATCAGTATTTTTGTCCACTCTCTATTCCACTCATTTGTTCATCTCATTGCATCTTCTCCTAGCTTGAGCCGGAGACATTTAAGAGCTCTGCCTCATTAGGTTTCTTTTTTTCTTTAGTGTACACCTTATTTACTGGGCTGTTGGCCCACATTTTATAAGGACCCAATTTATTTTCATTGTTGCTGGGATGTACGAAACAGTGCGGTGCGGTGAGGTCGTCTGTAGCAGAGAAGTATTAACAGGAAACCTGTTTTATCAGGGGTGGAGATTCGGAAAAAAAACGCAGTTCATTGTCCGCTTGGCCGGCAAAGCTCATAGGTCAAAGATTTTTCAAGTCCCCCTCCTATCATATATAGATCGGAGGTCGGTGTAGCCCCCTCAGTTAACTAGATATGCAATACAATATCTTGGAATATAACTTAGGTATTATCAGAGTTATTCAGTTGCGAAGGATCTTTCTGGTTCTAAAGGAATAATCCTACATGGATTCGCCGATGACTATTGAAGATGATACCTATTCTACATGAAAACGTGACTATTAAAGCAGTAAGCGAGGTTGGGATAGTTGAAAGGTGAGAAATTTTCGAAAGTCTGAAGAATTTGGGTGTCGTCGTTGTTGAAGGTATCCATTGTTGAAATTGTCGCTGACGAAAATGAATACGACCAACTCGCAGACATCATAATCCATTACAAGCAAGGTGTAAATTACACATTTTCATTACAAGTGCTCACACGACTGACAATTTTTTCGTCACTCTTATCTTACTCGCACCTACAGACAGCATTTCGTTACGTCGCTTAATTTCGTAACGAGATGGTACGTCCTGTACTACGTAGGCCTGCACACGTATTACCAAGATAAACGTCAAACATATCAGCTCCGTTCCGTTAGGCTATTATTCTTTTCTTAATTCTATTCTTATTAAACGATTAAAAATGAGGTATTACGTGAACATTTTCACGCTCGGGCAGTTACAATTTCGGCAGGGTGCCTGTCTGCGATCTCATAATCTTCATCGTTTCATTGTCGTTATAAGCGAATTTACGAACTCGACGCAGAGAAAGCTACAGGTACGGTACGTTACAGATATTTCTGGAATGCCTACTTCTCAAAAATTAAACTGTACATACACTTGATTACTGGGAGAGATTGATTTTGGCCAAAACGGATGGTATTCGACCGACGACATTCAAAAGATTATTTACGATGTATACTGTATACCCACCAGCGCGAGTGATATTCGATAGGCGTCAAACTGTGGCAGTGTAAGAATTTTATGAATTTTAGGTCATGAGGAATAAGTTGTCGGTACCATGCTGCCACGGTACGGCGAATAGAGAGAATTTTCACTTACAAAAAAAAACTTCAACCTTTAGCTCCTGCAGGACTCGGTAAAATCTCAAACTTGGAATTTTATAAGGGTTTGAAGGTTTGGGAGTATGACCAAAAACGAAATGACTCTCAGTTGAAAGTGAAAGGCCTTGAAAGAAATTCGAGTTCCGAGCTCTGAATGAATAGATGGGTCTTGACAGCCATAGAGCATGAAGAGGGGAAAAATTTTGAATCTCGTAAGTAAAGCAAAATCCGAAATATGTTCATCGAATCTCAATATTCGAGTAAATAGAGGGACTTCGAAGAATACATGAGGAGGAGGATTTGGAATTTTGACATGAGGGATTTGGACTTGAAAAAATTTCGACTTTTACGCCGTAATATATGACAGGAAAACTTGAGGAAACTTCAACAAGAAAAAGAAATCTTTCCAAGCCCACCCTCCTATCATATATATTGGACTTGAAAAATTTTCGCTCTCGAGCCATAATATATGATAGGAGAGGGAATTGGAAGAATTTGGACTAATTTGATTTTAGATTCATGGTTTACACTCTGTTTTAGGGTGGGCTCTTTCTGGAAAAACGTTTGCTGTTCGGAAAGTTGTGGACCAAAAACTTTTACAAAACTGAGAGTGATGGTCTCGGCGGCATCTGATAGCAGAATGGTAGGATGCCATTCCAGATTATAATTATGGTAGGAGCAGAACTCGGAAAAATTTCGATTCTGGAGTCACAATATATGTGAGGAGAGGAACTCGAATAAAATTGTTACTCTTGAGTCATATTGTATGATGAAAGAGGGACTAAATGATGGGAAAGAGACATGCAAAATTTTTACTTTCGGGCTATTTTAACCAAAACCAATTTGACCCTCAGAACAGGTTCTCTGCGTTCCTCGTTCAACTTTGTCGTTTTTGACACCTCCCATCTGATATCATGAGATACGGGTTATGTACAGATGTCAGTGACATTCTTTGCCACGCTTTTCACGGCGGATGAAGAGATTCAGAAATAGAAGAGAGTGAGGAAGAGAGAGGGCCCCAGCTGATGACGTGATGAATGCTGATGACCTCACCGGCAGCCGTGTATTATATTTTTTGCTTCGAGTTCCAAATCATGTACGTCGTTCTAAGTCCCTGTCCTGTCATATATTATGGCTCAAATCTTCTAAATCCCTTTCCTTTCTTCTATTATGGCTCGAAAGTCTGGGGAATGAAACATGTCAAAAATTTGAGCTCGGAAAAAAAAATATATATTCTGTAATTTATCGACAAAAATCATTGGGTATGTGGTCAATGCAGTAAATCACGTGTAACACGAACAATAAATATGATTTAAAATCGTGAGTCGATCATTTTGTTTTTTTTGCTCAATAATTCTTTCTTATTGTTATCGTGTTCGATGTAAATCAAATATTGTTTCAATGTCGAAACGTCAGTATTGTAGTCTAATTTCTTCAAACATCACGAAGAGCTGTGAAAATGTAAAATTTTTGTTGTCTGTTACTAGGTACTTCACAAACAACCGGAACAAGAGCCGTCTACCGCTTCTTCACTCTATCGTGCACGCTCACATAATATCGTAATTTCCTTGAATTAGTCATCGTGACTCGTTTCATGTTCCGCATTAAATACGTACCTACGTTATTTCTAGACTTGATGAATTTATCATAATGAAAGTTTCACCGGGACACCGGGAGAGTTCCCAAAGCCCCAGCATTTTGGGGGCACCAAGCAAGTGGGAAAAGAAAAAAATTCAAAATATTAAAAAGATTGAAAAGTAATACAATTACGATAATTTAAAAAAAAAATTTAATGGCGTAAAATTTTTCAAGGGCCCATGATGAGCAACATCCCGGTAGTAAATTTACTCTCAGAACGCCTCTGATCATAGGGAACTTGTTCTATGGGTGGAATTGATTTTGATATTGAGAATTGGACTCGAAATTAGAATCCTAAAGAGTATAATATAGTTTTTTCAAGTCTCCCCCCCCCTGCCTCGTCAGACGAATTTTCCAAGGTTCTATCTCATTATCAAACCGGGTGTGCCAAAATGATGTTGTTAGTTGAATGGGCATTTGGACCCAAAATTGCTCCAGCGCAAAAACGCAAAACGTTGGATGTATACTTCGGATAAACGAAATTTGTGCATCAATTTTATCTACCGAACTTTCTACGACTTTCCTGGCTCGAGTTAGAAACCAGAATGAGGCGAAAATTAATCAATTTGCCAAAGTTTTCAGTTCCCTCATTTATTTTAATATTTTAATCCGGAATCAACGTAAAATTTCAATAATAAATAGAAATTGGGTAATTCATCTTTGAGAACTGTAGTTCATTTGGCACATTTTAGTCCATAACTTGGCTCAGAAGTCGCTGTAGGCTCAAATTGTAGGAAAATAAAATAAGGTCTCCTGTTGAAAATGACACTCAGATGCATACAATTCGGAAAACTAGTAATACAAGCTGATATTCCCTTATCATTTAAATAGCTGCCACTACACTTCTGCTCTTCTTTGCTGCTGTTTCATATCTTTTAGCATATTGATGTGCTTACAGGATTGGGACTACAGCCAGAAAAATAGACTCATCAAATGATCAAAAGTTAATTTTATCTCCTAACGATGAAATATAAACACTACACTACTTTCATTATGACTCGACTGTAGGCGAGTTCGTCTATCAAGCCCAATGACCTTGACTTATTCTAGAAATTTAGAAAAATTAAAAGTTTTGCTATCAAATAAAAAAGGGTGGATTTTTTTATAACTATAGCATTTATAAGAAGAGAGGGGATTTTGAAAATTTTGATGGAGATAGACGGGAAACAAGATCTTCATTTCACTCCTAGCCGCTTTGAATAATTTTTCCCGCACCATTATCAACGTATCAACTGGACCTACGTATTTTGCATTTCTATAGCACAAAAGTATTTGAATAGACATTAATCTGCGCATTTCGATATACTTTTATTTACAACCCCGAGTTGAGAGTCATTAGGTCGATTTAGACAACGGAATCACGCTAATTGCTTTATCCAATTCTTTATTGCATCATATTCCCATTCAAGCCGGATATTATTCAAATACCGTCGACCTATCTTTAATTGCTGTATGCAATTGTCTCAAATATCGACTAAGTCTTTGGCAGTCGCGACTCATCGCAATATCCATCGAACAAACCTATAGAAATTCTCTCTGAACATAATCAAAGGGTACCAGCCTAGAATGCTTCTCTGGGTAAGGATTACGGCTAGCCTAGGACTCTCTAAAACTCCTTTGAGCTTAGCTGTACATTTTTCTTTTTTTACGTAGACTAAGAGCTTTGTTCATCTCATTGCATCTTCTCCTAGCTTGAGCCGAGGACATTCAACAGCTCTGCCTCACTAGGTTACTTTTTTTCTTCAGTGCACACCTTATTTACTGGGCTGCTAGCCCACATTTTATGAGGACCCAATTTATTTTCATTGTTGCGGGGATGTACGAGACAGTGCGGTGCGGTGTAGTCGTCTGTAGCAGAGAAGTATTAACAGGAAACCTGTTTTTTCAAGGGAGGGGATCCGGAAAAAAACCGCAGTTCACTGTCTGGCAGGCCGGCGAAGCTCGCAGGTCAGAGATTTTTCAAGCCCTCTTCCTACCATATATAGATCGGAGGTCGGCGTAGCTCCTCAGTTAACTAGATATGCGACACTTCATACACCGACTGATTTAGACCCTTAAATGAGCCAGATATGCAACACTTCAAACATCATAAGACTCGGAACGCTTTTCTGAAGTACCCCCATAAAACAGATTTCTTACCTTCCCTTGTTTTGTCGTTTAACTCCGCCGAAGAATCCTGGATTTTTTTTCGGTTCTTCTGAATGCGCATGAAAGTGCGTAAGCTAAGCACGCATACCTCATATAAGCGCACTCGTTGTGTCTTCCAGAGGCTTATCCATACGTGTTCCTTACCAGAAAGTCTAATTTTGGTATGAGTTTTTTTTTTTTTTTTTGACATGTACATGTCTTTGCTCTGGTCTTATCCTTATGGAAATTTTCATTGTGGTAGTGATTCTCAAATCTGCGAGTCCGAGGGGGCCCCCACCCCCCCTCTCGAAAGGCACTTAGAAAAATTTCGAGGTTGGTAGTTTATCCTAATATGATGAATAGATTTATACTAGGCTAAGAAGACGCTGAGAGCCATTATGAGGCTATTAGCTTGTGACGTCATAAGGCGGTGACGTCATAGGTCAGTGACTTCATGATGGGTGACTTAATAGGTTGGTGACTTCATAGGTCGGTGACGTCATGAGTCGGTGACGTCATAAGTCGTGAATTCTGGTCCCCTTACAACATCTGAAACATACTGAAGCGGGACCAACGAGCGGAACAAGTGAAGCCCAGTCATCTCATCAGCCTGAAATATACTAAAGTAGACTTATACTGGACCAAGAAGCGGGACGAACGAGCGGAACAAGTGAGGCCCAGTCATCTCATCATCCTGAAATATACTAAAGTAGACTTACTCTAGACCAAGAAGTCTCATTAGCCTAAAATATTACAAAGTAGACTTATACTAGATCAAGCGAGTGTGCCGCTCTAAAGCCTTAGTCTAGAACTCTCAAATATTTTTGTCTCGCATTATCCACTACATATCAGATTGGGCAAAATTGTGAAAAGACACGGACATGATCTTTATCTTTTTGGCGGCGCGAAGAAATTCAATACCCAAAATATCTAGATTCCTAAATCCTTCTCCAATACCTCGGCCTCCTTTTTTGTAAATTTTCTGTTGGGGGAAATTCCAGTTCAGGTTCTCATTCAGCCATACTCCCAGGGAACAAACCAAATATACGGTCAATAAATCCTTTACAAGTATCAGATCTGTCCATAATCGTGACCCTTATTGACGGGAGACCTGCCAACTCTTCAGTTACTGGAGACCCTCTCAGGAATCTTAATGCTAGGACTTGGAAAATTTTCTGGTTCTTCCGTAGCCCTCCATGAGACTTGAAAAAATTCGTGACCTCTATTTCCTTCATATTCCTTTCATATTTGCTCTTTTATATTCTTCTATGGAGACAGAGAAATTTCAAGGCTTTCTATATCCCTACATAGACTTTGAAAAATTTCTGGGTCTTCTATAGCCTTTTATGGAACTTGGATAAATTTTAAGCTCTTCAACACCCTGTATAGTGACTTAGCAAAATTTCGAGCTATTCTATATTCCTGTACAGAAACTTTGAAAATTTTCTAGCTCTTCTATAGCCTACTATGGGACTTCGTGAACCTTATTTTCTTCAAGATACCAAGCGAGTTGAAAATGTTTTTGCATCAAGATACTTCAAACCAGCAGCTTCATCAGTAATATCGACAGCTTTATTCAAAACTGGTAATACAAGTCTAATTCAAAATTTTATAAATACCAAAAGATTGGTCTTAAATAATATCACTTTCAGAAGTGATCGCATTGGGGACAGCCAGGAGTATTCTAAATAATAAAGAAAGAAAAAAGGAAGCTAAACGCAAAGAAAGCAGAACGTTCTTCCGTATTGACAAGCGAGAAGAGATAAATTGTAACTTACTTCATAAATAAATTATACGATAGACACTATTTTAAGACGTGCGGTGGTAATATTTGAAGTTTTTCATGTATCAACAACCCTCCCTCTTTAATAAATTATATACGCCTACAAGAACCTGTAAATTTTCAATGATGCAGCAATCAATAATGGGAGAAAATCGAATAACAATTCTGCTGAACACAAGGAGAATCATCTCAAAAAGGGTATAGCCCATTAAGAGGGGTAATCTGCCTTCAGTGACAGATCCCATCGGAACCTTAACTGTTTGATAGACCTTCCTGACCAACTTCTCCTCCAGAAGTTTCAGCCCCCTACCTCCACTCTTTGCCGTTCTGGAGCTATAATTGTGATTTTGCTTTGGAATTTTCTACACGAACGTATGTTGTAGTGAGATGTCTGCAATTTATAGAGTCTCTAGATGATCACGGAGGCTACCTACCAGAATTTTTTCAGAATTTTCCCGCCTCATTAAGTCCGGTTCTTGACATAATTAAAGATTCAAACGTTAAGTTCCTTATGAAGGAATTTCGATGGCGATTTGAAATCACTGTGAAAAGACGCTCTATACATTCCCAAAAATTAAAAAAAAAATTTCAAGGAAATCGGAGTGGGGGAAGATAGGTAAATAATGAAACAAACGAGAGAAAACGTGAATACGAAGTTGATGCTAGCCGCGGCAGTCTGGTAAGCGCGTCGCACCGCGCCGCCACTGAGTAACGTTCGCTTCCGAGCTACGCGCGTACTTCATTCCGCAATTTTTATTCTTCCACCAACACTCAATGCCAAACAATTAATTAACAGAAAAAATCATACATTGTGTGAAATATTGATATGTGTAGTCAAATAAAAGAAGGGTAGAACAGTGAAACAAACAATTTGGAAGTATAGCAAGAGGCAGTTTAAATGAAATGAAAAAAACAATGTTGCGTCCGACAGTCAGTGCAAAATATAAGTAAAAAGAGTGAGAGAGGAGCGAAATAAAAATCGAAACTAGCTATTGCACAGGGACAGTATTATTACGTTATTCAATTGATAGTATAAGACGTCCAACTATCTGAGCGTGTTAGCGGTGCATTGCTAGTGGTGTGATTGACTGGAACGCCATTTTGATTATCCTATGTCCGGTACTTGTGTACTGTAGCTTTGTAGGTGACTAGCGGCGGATTCACCCGTCGAGCCGATCCCTGTTAAATTTTTTTCAGGTGATTGTTGCCATATCTGGTACAGGGTACCTCCGCCATAACTTTCTCAATGTTGAAAGAAGAAAAGAAAATATTGAAAATCTTGGACAAGAGATGTACTTAAGTACAGAAAAAAAAAAAAAAAAATGAGGAAAAAAATTTGTCCCCCTCCCCAAAATCTGCCACCCTGGGTGGCCGCCTACTCCCGCCTATTGGTAGATCCAGCTATGTAGGTGACAGAACTGTCTTCCAATTTTGCCTGTTTCTTTGCGCTTGTTTCTTCCCTTTCTTGTCTATTTGCGTCAAGGTGCTCATCTGATTATATTCGTACGTGTTTTTTTTTCCGCTGGTTCTTTGCTTTTTGTCAAATTGATGTACAATCATAATGTTTAAGCGATGAAACGGTGCATTATTTGCAAAAAATTGTTACATATTTTGAATACTACTTTTTTTTATTTAAACAGAGTATTTTACTTTCTTTTTTAAGCTTTTTCATAAGCTGTATTTTTTTTCCTTCAACACTGTAGCTCTTTCCAGCTTCAGAACAACAAAAAAATTGAAAGTTCGAACACTTTTTATTACATTTTTGCAAGGAGTGATGAACTGGTAGAAATAAAACAGAGTCGCGGAATGAAGTACGCGCGTAGCTCGGAAGCGAACGTTACTCAGTGGCGGCGCGGTGCGACGCGCTTACCAGACTGCCGCGGCTAGCATCAACTTCGTATTCACGTTTTCTCTCGTTTGTTTCATTATTTACCTATCTTCCCCCACTCCGATTTCATTGAGATTTTTTTTTTAATTTTTGGGAATGTATAGAGCGTCTTTTCACAGTGATTTCAAATCGCCATCGAAATTCCTTCATAAGGAACTTAACGTTTGAATCTTTAATTATGTCAAGAACCGGACTTAATGAGGCGGGAAAATTCTGAAAAAATTCTGGTAGGTAGCCTCCGTGATCATCTAGAGACTCTATAAATTGCAGACATCTCACTACAACATACGTTCGTGTAGAAAATTCCAAAGCAAAATCACAATTATAGCTCCAGAACGGCAAAGAGTGGAGGTAGGGGGCTGAAACTTCTGGAGGAGAAGTTGGTCAGGAAGGTCTATCAAACAGTTAAGGTTCCGATGGGATCTGTCACTGAAGGCAGATTACCCCTCTTAATGGGCTATACCCTTTAGCTATTTTATTGGCTGAAAGTAATGGCAGCAATTAGCTGGACTGTCATCCGCTAACCTTTGAATGAACAACTGAAAAAAAAAAAAAAGCGGATAGCGGCCGAGGGCTTTGGCTTGGATATAATATGTGGAATCGAGAACAGCCCAGGATTCTGTGACGTCACCAATTGGTACGTTGACTCTCATAAGAATTACATGAGGAGCTATCTTCGTGTTCCTGATTAAGAATGCAGAATTCCCTATTTACAGGTTGACGAACAAACGCTGAGAAGGAAAAGGATTCTAAATATACTTTATATGTCTAATTTCTTGATTAAATCTCATTTGTGATCACTTACACATTAAATGCTAAACAATATATCTCTGGAACTTCATTTTTTTTTTTTTGTTCACTTTGCCGCTGATTAGTGAATAATTTTAAAGTAGAAAGGATGATTCTTCCACGCAGTCCTTACTATTATCTTACTTGCACAGTGGCATCAACTTCATGAAGAAGACAATCATTTATTCCCGAGGTACTAGTGAATAATCCTAATTCAATCACAGATCTTTTGAATGGGCCAGAAAAGAAAGACAAGATTATATAAACAACTGATATATATTCATAGTTTTTTTTTTTTTAAAAAACAGATATGACCAAATAAATTGTATTGCAGATAAAATAATTTAACGATTCCGAAAGATTACAGTCTACAAAATAATAAAATGAATAATATCGTACAATATGTAGAAAAAAAAAAACAAACAAAAACAAAAAAAAAAAGTAAAAAAAAATATACATTAATTTGTATTTATCGTATAAATTCCAAAAAAAACAAACACATAGAAGGGGCGCGGTGTGATTTGTATTTTGCGAGGTCACAAATGCAAAATATGTGAAGGAATTATCTGTTTTATAAACGTAATATTCACCGGTGCAGAGCATATACAGTACTTAAAAAGTCTGATATTACAACATCAAAATGGTAACAGTGCAAATCCAAAACAGAAGATATCCTTACGACCGTTGACTTATTTCTTCAAGAAATATTATGTTTCGTATAAAATGATAGGTACTCGAGACAACGCTGCAAGTGAGGGGTCTAAGAGAGCTGCAGTTGCATTACAATTTTGATCTGATTGAAGAGCTGACGTTCGCTTAATACAGCACGAAAAAAAAAAAGAGTCAACAAACAAACAAAAGGAAAAAGAATAAAAACAGAAACGTCAGAAATGGCAAGAAGTATATGGCAAAGTCAGCTCTGTGATAAAAAAAATTACCCTCCACGCGATCGACAAAAATGCATGATGTTGTGAACGACTACGAGCGCAACTTCATCAACAAACGAAGATACAAAAATCAGATCACGTCTACAAAACTATTGCAACGCCTATTACGATAGAGAGCATTAAATTCGTTCGTCAATGAAAAATTTGCGAGAAATTCTGTTTTTTTTTTTGGTAACTACACGAGTGTATTTCGACCCTATTCATTTTTTTAAAAACATGTAACCACCTCAACCCTTCCATTTAAACAATACTATCACGATAGTATTTTATTGCACCGAACAATAAATTTCAAAAGTCACCGTTCCGTTTTTCTGTTCGTAATTAAGATATCGCGAAACAAAACGAAGATAATATGAAATAATGTGATGTTTAAGTCAGAATGGGACAAAATTAACAATAAATGGATTACTCAAGCTCGAGTAGTGTACATTCACTCATTTTCGACAGTCGTTGAAGTAAATTATCCGAAAGAACGGAGAAAAAGAAAAGCTTATTGAACTGAAATACTATTCTTCTCTAAACGTAAAAAATACGAGTTTCCCGAAAACTTCTAACATGGTCCGATAAATTGATTATACCTCGTCAGAAAAATAGATACGATTTTAAAAATCAATAATAAAAATACGAACAGATACGACTGAAAGGCGAGACGAATGATTAGGAATAAAGAAAATAAAAACAAAGACAAAACAGAAAACAAAATAAGAGAGAACAAAAGTTGTGTTCACTACGAATTACGTAATGTAGGCCGCCTACGCGTAGTATTGGATCCGTTACTTATTACTTAACGATGAAGACGTGTACGAAATGCAGGAACTCTGAAAAGCCGGATACTCTTTGAAACTCGTTAACGTTTTCTTAGTGCTAGAATTCATCTTAGTTGGAAGCCTCGAAGACGAGTACGTCTTCAACGGTATCCTACTGATGCTATGTCGCATCGAACCTCCGCCACCGTTTTTCATTCGATCGCTCGAATCCTTGGCGTTACTCTGAGCAGCGTCGACAGTCTTTTCGGCGAGCAAAGCGGTATCCGACGATGCGGAAGTACTCATTCTCGACTTGGACGTCGTCGCCAAATCCGAAGTCGAATAACACAGCTTCTCGTTACGCATTCGCTCTAGTTCGCGGTTCTCAGCTTTCGTTCCCTCCAGCTCGATGTCCTTCAGTTTCAGTTCCAACTTTAATTTATCGTTCTCCTTTTTGCACTCTTCTAGCTGATGGAAAATGATGATTCTAGATTTGCTTATGCGTTGCACGTGCGCGTTCAGCGCCTCTATCTGATAACATAATGTGAGCAAGAATCTATGCAACGTAGCAGGATCGTATTCGTTCAATATACTGAGCACTTTTTCTTTTGATAACGTGAGGCCGGCTCGCCCGCTCGGTTCGACGTACGGTAAACGACCGCTCTGGAAACCGTTCAGTATATCCGATTTATTCACGTTGGTAGTACGTTTGACCCTATCGACGCCTCCGCTGGTCGTATTGTCGTTAAAATCTTTGGTACTGGCAAGAGTGGTTACGCTCGTATCTCTCTCCTGGTTCTCGAGATGATAGGAATACACGTTCAGTTCTTTTGTAACCGGATTCGCCGGCCTGTCTATTCTCGGACTCTGCGAGTGGTCGGGCGTATAATAACTATCTTTGGAAACGGATGAGGGAGAAATAACGTGCTTAGAATTAAGAAAATGAGCAGCAGAGGCGTCGTCCGCCGATGTACCCTGATTAGATTCTTTAAATACTTGCATCAGATTCAAGAGCTGACCTTTGGCTAACGGCGTTTGCGCGCTTCGCCAATGATTACGCCCCAGAAAGTTGGTATGCAAATCGTTACTCCGATTGCTGATTTCGGCCTCTTGCAGTCGCTCTTCCAAGTCTCTTTTCTCCGCCGAAAGGGTTTCCATTTCGATCAACAGTTGATTCGTTTGCGCTAGATTTGCTCTGTTCTCGATGTCGATATCCGCGATCTTCTTTAATAACGAATCGCGTTCCTTTTTCAGGTCGCTGAGTTCGCTCTCGAGGAACGCTGTTCGCATAGCGCATTCGAACGTAAAACTTTGAGCAGTGCCATTTGTCGCAATGAGATCATCCAGACTTTTACATCTCCGTTTGTTCGTGCCGGCCATTGACGAGCTACTACCTTTCTGGTCCATCTTACCCCATAAGTATTCTACCTCCAACTTTAAACGCGTACCCTTATTGTGAATGTGATCGAGCAGACTAAACAGTTCGTCTTCAGTTTCGCGACTTTTACTACGGCTACTAATCGCCGAGGAATGATCTTTGTTGCTTTCGGTACAGAATCCGCTATCCTGAATCGCGCTACTGACCGCCGAGCCGGACACTTCGCTGCTCCGAGATGCCTTACCTTGACTGTTACTCCGATAGCGGGGCAGTAAGGAAGACACCAGCATATCCGAATCGTTGCGCAATTGCTGGCCGAGTTTACGTTTAACGCGGATGCCGGGTTCCCATTTGGACGGAGATAGGGCCGACGATTGCGACTGCATAGCGTTGCCGTAGGTGGTCTGTAATTGTAACTTCTGACACAAATGCGGAAACGCCTCCATGACGAGGTCGCGAAACTCGAGCAGAGCGCCTACTTCATTTTGCAACTCTTGCAACGCGAGCATCGACTTGGCCTGCTCGCTGATGAAATATTGGAACGAGGGTGAGTCTGCAGCCATGCCCGGCGAGGAATGCGTATTCATGATGGCGTCGTCCGTGGCGGAGGTACTATCGCCACCACCACCACCGCTCTCCATTGCAGTCGACCTCTGTAACGTCGACGACATGATGTTGAGCGAATCGTCCGCCTGATTCATTGAGGAATTTTCGCGTCACATGACCAGGGTGGTTTATGTTGACAGAATCTGTAATCAAGAAAATGTCGATAAGATTCGTGCTTAGTATTAACATCCTTACACCTAACGCTATCGAGTAATAGAATTGTGGGCAGCATCATTGTCAAGGCCCTCTCATCTAAAAGCATGAATTTTTCGCAGGTCTATTCCCCTGCCCCCCCCAGATGAGTTACAGAGTCAAAGAATGGCTCAAAAGATTGTGCTCGAGTTGTGCTGAACTGTGCCGTAAATCATTTAATTTGTGCTGCATCCATTTCTGAGATATAATAGAAAATGTTTGGGGGTGGCCAGAGGAACGGGAGCCCCCCCCCCAATTCGAATTTCGAGTTGAAAATCATATGGTATATTGTGCTCGAATTGTGCTACACTGTGCCGTAGTTATTTTACTTTGTGCTGCTCCCCTCGCCCATGTACAGAGGATATTGCCCCTGCCCCTTTGGTTTTAAAGGCATTAAAAATGAGTGAAATTGTTTCTGATACATTCATTATGCTTAATATCACTTTCATATTTCTCATTCACCCATTTACTCAATCTTATTTGAGGATAGAATGTAAAGGCTTTTCCCCTTACCTCTGAATTTATAAAATTTTAAACCAACAACTCGTCCATTTGTCATGTTATAATCATTACTAACACTAGATGGATACATACTCAAACTTGTGTCTTTGGTCATAATTTAGAGAACCGTATTAATTGCATTACTAACACTGTATTCTTCTCGCCCCTCCCCCTCCTCTCCTTAAGAAATCTATTCTTCTCTCCAGACCTCCAACAGGTTGTGAAGTTATTGAAACTCATATTGAGTGGAAAAAGGTGTAAGTAGAGCGTTTAAAATTGAAAAAAAAAAAAAACAAAAAAACTGAGGGTAAAGAACGAAATAAATGAACTCTACAGGAAAATCACCACTTTGAATGGTTTATTGTATGATCAACATTTCCATTTGGTCAACTCACTCCACCCTCTGGAATTTGAAGAACTTGTTGCTAGAAGAGGAGATGACAAAAAAGGAGAAGGCTACGTGGATAAACGAGTGGATGCCCAAACAAAACAGATTAAGAAGAAGCTTGCTGAATTGACCCGGAAGAAAGAAGGAAAAGAAAGAGAGACCGAAACAGCTACGCACAAATTTGCTCCCAGAACCGAGAACCTTTCAAGCGTTACTTTCACGGTTGAAGAAAAAAGACTGCTGGACAAAGGCATTAAATACGTAAAACCAGAAAGGCTGAACCAGCGCCAGCTTGACAGTATGGCCAGTAGCTGCGAACAAGTAATCCAAACCATGAAATACGATGTGAGGCAAGAAGCTCGAACCAGAATTGGGAAAGTACTGTTGGACATTAAAGAGAATCTGTGCCGAACCGATGTCAGAACGCAAGTAATGCAGAGGAAGGTCACAGATCTCCAAAAGAAGATCCGACAGAACAACCTGATTTTGACGAAGGCGGACAAAGGCAGCACGGTAGTGTTGATGGATAAGGATGGCTACACCCAAAAAGTGGAGTCGTACATTGCAGCCAATGGATACAAAGAGCTGACAAAGGACCCAACACAGAAATACCACGAGGACCTGAAAGCTGTGTTGAAAAGGAACAATGTATCTGATAATGGCAGGACGCTTGAAATGAACCCGGTAGCACCAAGACTCAAGGGGCTTGTAAAAACTCCACAAAGCAAACCGTCCAATGAGACCCCTGGTCAACAGCATCCAATCACCCTGCTACAAGATAGCAAAGATTGTAGCCACATTCTTGAAAGAAAACTGCCAGTTTGCTTCGAGAAAGAGCATAAGAAACAACGGAGAATTGATGGAGCAACTGGACAAGTTGGAAATCAAGAGTAACGACAAGCTGATATCCTTTGATGTGACTAACATGTTTGGAACCATACCGAAGGAGGAACTTCTCACTTTGCTCAAAAAGAATAAATATCATGGGAATCCTGATGGACTAAAGTACGCCAATATAGTGGAAGAGATCTTGAGACAGAATTACTGCCGCTTCAATAACAAATTCTACAACCAGGAGAGGGGACTTGCGATGGGATCACCGTTGTCACCAATCCTGGCAGAGATATTCATGAACGACATGGAAAACAAGATATCGAAGGGCAGCAAGTTCAGAAACTCAATCAAGCACTGGGCCAGATATGTAGATGATATCCTGATTGTGTGGACAGGCACTAACAGACAGGTGGACTTGTTGCTTTTGGAAATGAATGCGATGAATGACAGCATCAAATTCACAGTAGAAAAAGGCAATGAGACCATCAACTATTTGGACCTTACACTCACACTGGATAGTAATAGGATAGAGTACAAAATCTACAGGAAGCCAACGCACACGGACACCATCATCCCAAATGACTCCTACCACCACCCTAAGAACAAGCTAGCGGCAATTCAGAACTACTGCCATCGAGCTATTTCTGTACTAAAGAACAATGAAGAGAAGAGGAAAGAAATAGAGGTAGTACAGCAGATCGCAAAAACCAATGGCTACCGTAGTGGTGTGGTGGAGGCAATCTTTAGGAAAATGGAAAATAAAAAGGGAACCCATGAGAGCACGGTGAGAAAGTACTCCGGATCAATACCATACATAGGAAAGTATACAAATAAAGTGATAAAGGCGTTCAATGGCTATGAAGTAAATGTGGGTATCCAGAATAACTTACCCATGGTGAAAAGATTAGCAACGACCAGACGGAAGTCAAGGACGAGGGGAGCTTGAGTGGAGTTTACAGGCTCAAATGTGACCAGTGCGAGGGCATATACATTGGTGAGACTGGGAGAAAATTTGAGATCAGGAAGAAGGAGCACGAAAAGTCAAAGGAGAAAGAAGATGGCAAATCACTGTTTGGCAAACACTGTAATGAGGAACACCACAATGGAGATGGGATATTTGAAATCATACGTGTAGAGAATCGCTTGAAAAGAAGAAAACTCTGGGAGCAAATGGAGATTGCAAAAGCCAAGAGGAAGAAAGCCTTCCTCTTGAACAATGTAGTCACATTCGACAGCGAAAAATTATTCGGCCTGGTGATTGGACGAGAGAAGAAGAACAGAGTTGACCAATAAGATGACAGGAAACCAGTTAGCCATTAGGAACACCGTATTTAGCTTTAGAATGAGAACCAATCACTAAGCAGCATGTTTCAGCCAATAAGAACGCTTTGTCTAAATAGTGTAAGAATAAGTCTCTGAGTGAACCAATCACAGCACAGCATTGTTACAGCCAATAAGATCACAGTGTTATACTATAAATACTCTTGTTTAAGGCCTTTTCTTCAGTTGCGACACAACTGATGATGGGATAACACCCGAAAGTACTTTTGTAAAAGCAACTATTAAAGTAGAATTGTACATTTGAAAAGACTTTTTCAAGGTTGTGAAGTCTGAGAGTTTATCCTTTGGTACATTTTATGAATGGAATCACTCCTGTTTTCTTCACCCTTTTTGTCAGGTCCATGTCGCCAGCCCCCCTTCCTCGAATTAGGGGTTGGGAAGTGGCTCAATCGTTTGTATTTCGTTTGTAGGGGTTTGTATTGACGTTTTTTTTCGTTTGTACTACCCTTATTTCTGCAGGAACCAGAAGGAGGAGCGGGGGACAAAAAGGGTCAAAATTTCCCGGGATTGGAAAATTGTTCGAACTTTCAAATTTTAATTTGCTTTTCAAGTGGATTTTCTCGGGATGCTCAAAAAATGCTGTGGAGCACCAAACTGGGTTTATGGACCCAAAGAGAATCAAAATTCCTTCAAGTTGAAAAACTGCGTAATTTTTAGATATTGTTTTGAATTCTGAATGAAATTTAGCGCCGAGTCCAAGAAAAATACTGAAATGGCCCTAGAGGAACATCACAATTTTTCTAAAACAAAGATTAAAAAAAGTGAGAAGGATTTCTTGGCGTTGCCAAAAATATAAAGATCATGTTTCATGTCTTTTCGCCAGTCGTCTCAAGCTCTTCATCGTTCAAAAATATCCAAAATTTCCAACTTCTTGTTCTAGTATAAGTCAACTTTGGATGGGATTACTGGGACTCACTCGCGCTTGGTCCAGTACAAGCCCCTTTAATATATTTCAAGCTGATGAGGATACTGGGACTCACTCGCTCCGCTCGTTCGTCCCGCTTCTTGGTCCAGTACAAGTCCCCTTTAATATATTTCAAGCTGATGAGGTTACTGGGACTCACTCACAGCGCAAATTTCTGAATCAGTCGCGGGTATAAATTTGCACGCGCACGCGCATGGGAAAAGTATTTTTAATTTAATTTAATTTTTATTTAATTTTAATTTTTTTTATTTTAATTTAATTTTATTTTATTTCATTTTAATTTAACTTAATTTAATTTTTATTTAATTTTTATTTTTTCTTATTTTTACTCAAAGAGTGGTACTCGCAGATTTCTGAATCAGTCCAGGGTATAAATTTGCACGCGCACGCGCACGGGAAAAGTATTTTAATTTAATTTTTAATTTTATTTTAATTTAATTTCATTTCATTTCATTTTTACTCAAAAAGTGGTACTCGCAGATTTCTGAATCAGTCCAGGGTATAAATTTGCCTGCGCACGCGGATGGCATTTTTAATTTAATTTTATTTTATTTTATTTCAATTTAATTCAATTTTTATTTTATTTTTAATTTAATTTAATTTTAATTTAATTTAATTCAATTTTAATTTTTTTTTTTTTTTTTTTTATTTTGACTCGAAAAGTGGTACTTGCAGATTTCTGAATCAGTCCAGGGTATGAATTTGCACGCGCACGGAAAAAGTATTTTAATTTAATTTAATTTAATTTAATCTAATTTTTATTTAATTTAATTTAATTTTTATTTAATTTAATTCAATTTAATTTAATTTTTATTTAATTTTTTTTGATTACTGGATAACCTCCCAGGTAATTCTCAACAATTTTTTAAGTCCATTATAGGGGGAGGGGAGGGGGAGGGGGTGGGGGTGGTACTCTCAAATTTTCAATAGTGCACCAGGTGTCAAAAAAGACATGAAACATGTCGAAATTTTCTCATTCTGCAGTAAAATCGTTGGACTAGGAAACTCGCTTTCTGTAGTGAACTCGCGGTGAGAGATTAGAGAGGGCCCCGTCTTCCATCAAGAAGGTAAAACGTAGAGGAATTTGCGTTGTGAATTCGCGGAGAGAGATTGAAGAAGGCCCCATCTTTGATCGAGAAGGGAAAACATCCGGACATTTCCGTTGTGTCGGCCGCTAGAGGGAACTGAGAATGGGAAGCTCGCTTTCTGTGGCGAACTCGCTGCGAGAAATTGGAAGAGGTCCCATCTTCAATCAAGGAGGGAAAACGTACAGACATGTGCGTTGTCGCTTACTTTCCTTTGTTGAAGACGGGGCCTCTTTCAATCTCTTACCGCACGCTTACAAGAGAAAAAGAGGTTCTTAGCTTCGAATCTCTTTGGCGGCCGACACAACGCACATGTCTGTTCGTTTTCCCTTCTTGATGGAAGACGGAGCCCTCTTCAATGCCTCACCGCAAGTTCTCAACAGGGAGCGAGTTTCCCAGTCTGGGTTCCCTTTAGCGGACGACACAACGCAAATTCCTCTACGTTTTCCCTTCTCGATCGAAGACGGGGCCTCCTTCAATCTCTCACCGCGAGTTCACAACAGAAAGCGAGCTTCCAGTCTCAGTTCCCTCTAGCGGCTGACACAACGGAAATGTCCGGACGTTTTCCCTTCTCGCTCAAAGACGGGGCCTCCTTCAATCTCTCACCGCGAGTTCACAACGCAAATTCCTCTACGTTTTCCCTTCTTGATGGAAGACGGGACTCTCTTCAATCTCTCACCGCGAGTTCACAACAGAAAGCGAGTTTCCTAGTCCAACGATTTTACTGCAGAATGAGAAAATTTTTTAATCTTTGTTTTAGAAAAATTGTGATGTTCCTCTAGGGCCATTTCAGTATTTTTCTTGGACTCGGCGCTAAATTTCATTCAGAATTGAAAACAACATCTAAAAATTACGCAGTTTTTCAACTTGGAGAAATTTTGATTCTCTTTGGGTCCATAAACCCAGTTTGGTGCTCCACAGCATTTTTTGAGCATCCCGAGAAAATCCACTTGAAAAGCAAATTAAAATTTGAAAGTTCGAACAATTTTCCAATCCCGGGAAATTTTGACCCTTTTTGTCCCCCGCTCCTCCTTCTGGTTCCTGCAGAAATAAGGGTAGTACAAACGAAAAAAAACGTCAATACAAACCCCTACAAACGAAATACAAACGATTGAGCCACTTCCCAACCCCTAATTCGAGGAAGGGGAGGGGGGGGCTGGTGACATGAACCTGACAAAAAGGGTGAAGAAAAGAGGAGTGATTCCATTCATAAAATGTACCAAAAAAAAAAAGTATGATAAACTCAAGTCACCTGATAAACTCTCAAGCTTCACAACCTGTTGGAGGTCTGGAGAGAAGAATAGATTTCTTACGGAAAGGAGGGGGGAGGGGCGAGAAGAATACAGTGTTAGTAATGATTATAACATGTTGGTTTAAAATTTTATAAATTCAGAGGTAGGGGGAAAAGCCTTTACAGTCTATCCTCAAATAAGATTGAGTAAATGGGTGAATGAGAAATATGAAAGTGATATTAAGCATAATGAATGTATCAGAAACAATTCCACTCATTTTCAATGCCTTTAAAACCAAAGGAGCGGGGGCAGTGGCAATATCCTCTGTACATGGGCGAGGGGAGCAGCACAACGTAAAATAACTACGGCACAGTGTAGCACAATTCGAGCACAATATACCATATGATTTTCAACTCGAAATTCGAATTGGGGGGCTCCCGTTCCTCTGGCCACCCCCAAACATTTTCTATTATATCTCAGAAACGGATGCAGCACAAATTAAATGATTTACGGCACAGTTCAGCATAACTCGAGCACAATCTTTTGAGCCATTGTTTGACTCTGTAACTCATCTAGGGGGGGGGGGCAGGGGAATAGACCTAGGAAGATATACCGTATAGGAAACATCGAGGGGAATACGGAAAACTAAAGTATGCATCGTACGCGCGCTATAGGCGTGATAATTAATTTTGTTTTTTTGCATTTTACGCATATTTGCAGCGATATATTGTTGTGCACCTAGGTACACATTATTATTACAAGCGACGACACACCGCTATATTCTTTGAGTGTGTACGGGCGAACGTGTAGTTCTACATAGAGAGCCTGCACCAGAGAAACCGTATTTCATCGTGGTACGCAGAAGATAACCATATCTAAATTAAACCGTATCGTTTTGCCCGTTAACGAGGACTCTCTCATTCAAACGTTATCCGTAACTCATTGTTACAACAATTTTTCGTGATGAGAATCATTTCCCCGAAAACCAAGGTTACACGCAAAGAGGGAAAAGGAAATAGAATTCGAAAAACAATCGCACGCGAAACCACGTCGCGATATTTTGTTCAGCGTCGACTAACTTCCCTCATGAAATTTCGGACTATTTTCTATCGATTTATTCTAATCATTAGCTAAATTCACAAGGTGGCGTCCTTCTCGTTTAGGGCGAAAGCAATTCGAATAACAATCTACGATACAAAGTGCATAACGTCGAAGAAATGAAACAAAGATACTTTCATCGAATATTCGTTCGACAGAGAATGGAAAAGCGTGACCTTGATGGACATCCGCCTCAGCGTTCGTTCATAATTCGAAATAACACTTTTTTTATGAACTGAAGCTCGTAAAGCAAACGAAGAAGAAAAAAAAACGTTTGTGCAAACGAAAGGAGAAAACCCAAAACTATCCATAGAAAATCGAAAGACCCTAGTCACAATCCATTTTCTCTGCACCCTCTATTCGTACAAAAAATATATAAGCGGAGATGAATCCAATTTTCACGTCCAAAATTCGTACTAATAGATCAACAAAATCAGACGACAGGGTTGCTGACCTCGGATGAAACGAGAGAATCAATCTTTCACGGTGAATTATCAACTACAACATATTATATGTACCACCAGTACATCTAGAATGAGTACGTGAATGCTAGTTATATTGTATCCGCACAGCACATTGTAATGATACTAATTTTTATAATACCAAATACGCTGCACTTTTTGTACCGCTTTGCTCTTATTATAAGCTCACACTGGCCATAAAAATAAGCAGGCGAGTTTATAGATCGATCAAATACTATAGACCGATCACCAAATCGTGTCTCCAAAGTAGTACACATAACAATGATATGGAAACTTCGTCGGTGGGGGAAAACATTGTCATTCTCTCGTACTCTTCGTTCAGTGTGATTTACCTAAATACAAATGACATGATTTTTTTTTCAGCGAACAGATAACTAACAAAAGTGCGAGGACAAATAAACTTACGAAAGATGAAAAGAAAAATTTCGAAATAAATATACGACAAAAGAAATCATCAACAAAGACTCGATAAATCCGTTGGAATAATTTCATCAAACTCTGGGACAACACTTTATAAGGTCTTACTCGTGAAAACTGATAATTCTTCGCATTTCGAAAATTCTACGAGAAGACGTCACGATTCGAAAATTTTCTCTCATTCCACAAGTAAACACAAATGGTCACATCTTGTCGCTCTATTCTGCACGTGCGATAGAATAACACGAAACATTGCAGCGACAATATCCCCCTTCTTTTCTTTCGACGAAAGGAATACACTAAAATATCCATTTTCCCGATTGACGTAGTCAAATTCCAATTCCAATGAAGAACGACACGCAGGACGACAATAACCAATTACGCGTCTACGAACGCGAATACGATAGTTATCCACGAATATAATTAATTTTATACTCGATGCCGTTTATAATGCTACAGAGGAATACGGTAATTACCCACACACACCCCTTCAATTGTGAAGACGGATGTTGTAAAAATACGGCCCGACGTGCGACGTCCACTCCAATTATCGAACAACAAAACACGACATCATCGCTAATCTACATGTACGCGGATTAAATTCGTCTCGTTCATCACAGTCTGAGAGTGTAATTCGGAAAAACAAATTCATACAAAATCAACCGACTTAGACATCTGACCTTCGAGTTGGTTATCAGAACCTCAAGCTAATCACGCCGACAGCTCTGAATATAACAGATACACGGAAAGCTATATTATTCTAGTAGGCTACTAACCGAATATCCACAAAGAACATGAAGAATATTATGAATTACTGCTTCTATCCCGATGGAATGAAAATCTAGAAAAATTGAGATAAACAAACTTTAAAATCAAAGAAGTTTTTTCACGGTTTCAAGAATAATAACATTGTACACATACTTGAAATGTTCGTAGTACTTGAGCTCTTATATTTTAGGATCATGAATCATTCATGGTATGCTAAGAGATGTATATAAATCTTGCGTTGAGATTGGGTTTGTACCTAGAAAACACGACACAATACAAATTAGTGGACTCGAATACAAAGTTCTCACAGAATTTTGCTGTCTTAAAAGACAGATCAACGTGAATACACAACGTAGCAGAATTCGGGATGTGACAAAATTATATCGACTAGTATGCATGATGAAGACCGAGAACAGTTCGTACGTACAACGACGGTCATTTCTTCTCATTACAGAGAGGATTTTATCAAAGTTCGAATCAAATCCATCAATCTTTGATCGCAGATAAAAGTGGGAGGTGATTTTCCGAATCAGAAATTTCCAATCAACCATTTTGCAACGAATGGAGATTAGGTTCCAGAAACACCAAAAGAAGAATGTTTGGGGACAATAAAGACCCCCAACGATATCGTATATAGTTTGAAAATTTCAACTTACCACACAGAAACTATTCCAATCCTAGGTTCTTCTACGAGCATATTGCACCTACATTGAAGATTTTGGAAGATTAGCAACGAATGGTCTGAAGTAATAAAATTGGTAACCTGGGCTGACTCATCGATATTTTTTTCTCGTATTTTCTTTCACACAAATACAATAATTACGTTTGCTTCTTTGGTCAATTACATCGATTTCGACACCTGTATTACTTTCAGCACTACGATACTGCATAATCTACTACCATCACCATCATTTTTGACGTGATTTCATTTCAAGCCGTAGAACGCAAAATACGCAACTGTTTAGAAAAGTGTAGTAATCATGACGTGACTAAATGATATAAGATACCGCCGTCACGAATGGCAGCGCTAGTATCGATTCACATTGGGTCCGAGCACGGGTCCAGAGATGGAAAGCAAAAGCCAATAATGGCTTAAGCAGCAGCAGTAGATTATGATTTTACAAGCTATTAAGCTAATTCATTAGCCAGCCGTTTGAATCTCATTAAGCCAATAGCTAATCTAATAGCCAATCCCAAGGGCTGCTTAATCAATGACTTGAAGTGACGGGTCCGAGTCCGAGTCCGACAGTGGTGATTTTAGTCTAGTGGACAAAGAAGAAAAATGTTGCGTTTTTTGCATGTCAACTTTATTTCTTGAGACATTACGCCAACAGACATATTCCGGGGTGAAATTCATCGCTGAATCCGAATTTTGATGTTGGCAAGCTGAATTTTGCCCCCTAGGGGCGTAAATTCAAGATGGCGCCTGATAAAAGCAGAAAATCTATGATGATTCTCGTACAAACAAAGTACCGTTATGCCGACAGATGTTTTAAGAGGTAAAATTTATCGCTGAATCCGAATTTTGATCTTGGCAAGCTGAATTTTGCCCCCTAGGGGCGTAAATTCAAGATGGCGCCCGATAAAAGCAGAAAATCTATCATTATTGTCCCATAAACAAAGTGCCCTTTATTATTGTAAACGTTTCAAAAAGTTCAAAACGTGATAAGATTATCAGTATTCACCAAGATAAAATGTAACTGTTGAAAACGACTGAAAAAACAAAATGGCGGCCAAATTTTTGTCAATTTTGCAGTCAAAATTGATGAATTTTTGACAATCGCGCAATAGAAGGTTGTGAGATATCGTTTCCATGGTTTTTTAGGTCGAGAAGTTCAAAAATTGATGTCTGGGAAGCATTAAGGTAATTGGAAGATTAGAAAAAGAGAAGGAAATCCTGAAAATAACGAGTGAAAGAGAAGTGATGGAGAAAAAATATGACGCTGCTTGAACATATTCATGATATAACTTGTAATGTAAGGGCATTTATACTATTAACTATTCAATTGATCAATTTTATCAATTAATTTGGGTGAGCTTTGCTAAATTAGACTGCGAGCTACCAAAATGATATTTGCGAGCCACCGGTAGCTCGTGAGCTGCGGGTTGCCGACCACTGCCTGTAAATCAAAGTTTTTTACTTTCACGGAATTGACGAAATTGCTTGGAAATCCGGATCAAATGTTGATCAATGGCCGCGTATAATTTCGAACGGTATACCGGAAATGTGTTGATGATTCACTAACCTATCGTAATGCGTGAATTGTATGGCAGTTGCTACTGTATTTTCTACAGAAACGTCGAGACTAGAATGGAGGACTTGATTATCGACTCATACACAATTGGTAGGCCTATTGGAGAGATACTTGTAAAAGATGGTATATTTGCATTTTGTACTTATTTATGATCCTTTTAGATTTTCAACTTTATATTGACAGAAAGAAGGAGAAGAGAAATTCTGAACTGGAGAGGAACTTGAAAATCCTTCCAATTCAATGTTTTATAAAATGCCTATAACTTTTTTTACAGGATCAGCACAGAGGTGAAGAAATTGAAACTAGTATACTTCCTGAGAAGTTTCCCTCCCCTTAATTCCAAAATGATGACTTCCAATTACCTTAATGCTTCCCAGACATCAATTTTTGAACTTCTCGACCTAAAAAACCATGGAAACGATATCTCACAACCTTCTATTGCGCGATTGTCAAAAATTCATCAATTTTGACTGCAAAATTGACAAAAATTTGGCCGCCATTTTGTTTTTTCAGTCGTTTTCAACAGTTACATTTTATCTTGGTGAATACTGATAATCTTATCACGTTTTGAACTTTTTGAAACGTTTACAATAATAAAGGGCACTTTGTTTATGGGACAATAATTATAGATTTTCTGCTTTTATCGGGCGCCATCTTGAATTTACGCCCCTAGGGGGCAAAATTCAGCTTGCCAAGATCAAAATTCGGATTCAGCGATAAATTTTACCCCTTAAAACATCTGTCGGCATAACGGTACTTTGTTTGTACGAGAATCATCATAGATTTTCTGCTTTTATCAGGCGCCATCTTGAATTTACGCCCCTAGGGGGCAAAATTCAGCTTGCCAACATCAAAATTCGGATTCAGCGATGAATTTCACCCCGGAATATGTCTGTTGGCGTAATGTCTCAAGAAATAAAGTTGACATGAAAAAAAAAAATAATTGTCCACCAGACTATTTCTCACAAATCACGATGAGAGTATTATATTATATGTACTGTAGGCCCTAGTATTATGAATATGAATACAAATTATGAGTGGATGAAAAGAAGAGCGGCTGGAGAAAACCTTAAGTGATTATAGTGATGTCGGATATCAAAGGTGATCCAGAATTGAGCCCCTCAGCCTAATATACAGTACATTAGACCAATATTAGGCTAAGAATATTGTGTAGGAAAAATTAATTGTGAAGCTTTTTTTTGTACCAACTTTTCTAGCTGAAGGAGTGAGGTATTAGATCCATAACAAGGTTGACATGGGAAGGGAGCAGAAAACTTTCTCGACGTTTTAAAGGTCCTAGATCACTTTTGAATTCAGGAAAAATCTCAGATTTCCTTATTTTATTATTTTTCATTTTATTTACCTATATTTTCCATTCTTTTGTTATCAGCAAGTGTATTACGAAGTTATTTCAGGGTAAATAAGAAGAGTATCAGACTATTAGATTGTTGCTTCGAAGGTTTTTCATTTTCGTGAGTTAGGTATATTCGTTAGGTTATTATAAGGTGTTATGAGGTTGACAAGAAGTTACGTACGGAGTCCACTGAACTTCATTCTCGCGAGTCACCCGTCACTTATCTTGTTGTTCACCTAAAGTTAGGCCTACTCAGGTCAATAAACTATTTATCCGAGAGCTTTTCATTTTTTTCTTTCCCCACAAGATTCAGTTCAATACTTCGATACGAATTCTCTCAGTTTTTTGTTCGAATATACGATTCTTTCGAACGATGCAATAGAATATAATCCGAGTATTTCAATCGTTGAGTTCAAGAGGACTATGAATGTGGCAAATTGAACATTATGTATAAGGGTAACAATCGCTGCCCATTTATTTAATCAAATTATTGTAGAAATTACCATTCAATCTTCGAGAATATTGCACAAATAATACAGCGATACATTAAAAACGATAATATCATTTCAATAAAGTAGGTACTCGACACACTTGCGATATATAGTAGTGTTTGAAAAATTATTATCATCTCGAAAATGATAACAAAAAAATAATTCCAACAGTTGAAATGGCAAAAATGAAAATATGAAAATTTTTAAAAGTAATAACACAATACATTTGATCTTAAAATAATATTATGATGGGGAAAAAAAAGACGACAGATATTTAGATGTTGCCGCGAAACTCAAAATAATTTAACAACAAGCAAGTCAAAATGATGCTGGAAAAAAGAGAGAAAAAAAAATGGAATGAAATGAAATGAAATGAAATGAAATGAAGTTTATTACCCATCGCACTAAGCAAGACGCTTGTGTTGATAGGCCGTGGAAATCATAAATACAGCTTCTTATTTTGTATAGATTATTTACAAGATTTTACTTAATCGGCTATATAAGTTACAATTATTCGTTCTTAACCTGTGCGCTCTGTTTTTCGTTTTTGTTCGACTAAAGTTCGTATCGTTTTTTTGTATTGCAAAAATGATAGTATTATTCAAATAATGTAGCCAAACTAAACGTCATAGAAACAATGGCGAGTAGAAAAGTTGGAAAAAAATATTCCCAAATCTTTTGGTTTGGTCGCTCAGTTCCTCGAGCAACTTGGCCGTCGCTGCTTATGTATAGCTGAGCTCTAATAATCGAAAATGCTTACAATATTCTGCGTTCGCATCAACTTGAACGATGACTTCGCAAAAAGAAATTATTGATTCGATAATGATCTAGCTGTAAAAATCAGAGATGTTGCACGAAATGATTCTAGTTTTGTTTCGGTATTCGTTTTCGTTAGGTATCTTACAATTTTCTGTTAAAACGAAATTACTTTCGTTTTCCTTACTGCATTTCGCTACCCTATTTCAGCCCAAAAAATTTCGTTACTTTAGTCATTCGTTTTCGTGCAAAATGCATTGATTTTGGCCAGACGTCTACAATCTCGTTTTCGGTCTTATTTTCCTTTTTCCTCTGTTGGAACGAAATGATTTTCGTTTTCGCTGCTGTATTTCGTTTCGTTATTTCAGCCCATGAAATTTCATTGTTTTCGTTCTTCGTTCTCGTTTTCGTGCAATATCTCTGGTAAAAATAGGAATCTAACATGCGTATTGCTAGCCATGTACACAAGCGAATTTTTCACGGACTTTCCGTCGGATCTAGAGCAAATTTCAGAAATCCGTCAAGATGCACTATCTTCAGTCTGGTCTGAAATCACGCTGATCAAATCCGACGGGAAATCTGTCAAAAAAAATAGTGTCATAGTGAACACAAAGAAGGAAACATAGCCAGAAGTGCGGATATGAAATTTTATTAAAATATCGCATTTGCAGCGATCCAAGCGGATGGTTGCTCTGAAAAAAAAACAGTGTTGCCAAGGTGGAAAACCGAGTAGCTTGTTTACAATAATGGCCGCAATCTTTAGCCGCGCACTCCTCCACCTCAAACTCTCAGGAATGTGCAATGTGACGTGTTGTCTATAATGTAATGTAATAGAATTTCGATAATGAGATTGCATGACACTTGTTGAATACTCGTAATTTCTAACGTTTACTACAGTGCGAAAGTTTACCACAGTTATGGTAGAAGTTTTTTAAAGTTTGTATCATGTCGAAGGTGATATGCTCGAGTTGATCTTTTGATTCAATTTCCAGCCGGAAAATTAATATCTATGATTTTGAAGTAAGTTCTTCAACTTATCCAAATTCCTGACGACTGTGTTTTCAAAATATTGAAGGCGATTTTCTTCATGTAATGACTATTATTCTAGGAAACAATGTAATAAAGATGCCATATAGTAGAAGCAGTGTTCACTCAAATGGATATGCATCGGGTATTTATTTCGTTTGTCTATCGTAAAATAAAGATTCTCAAAAATTCAATGAATCTTCTCCATTGTAGATGTCCATCCGAATAATGAATCCCCAACGTATGTGTTGGAACATTTGGCCACTTTCACGGTGTCCAAAGAAAATGAGATTCTTTACCCTACCGATGGTATGCGTCGCTTACTAACCCTTGAAAAGTCCAATGGCATCTGGTCGCAAAAGATGCATTTCCGCTTGGATCCGAATGTGGTTTTCATCATGGACTACGAAACCGGCGTAAAATTTCACTTTTGACTTCATTTCTCTCGAAATGTTACGCCATGTATGTTACGATCGAAATATCTCATTCGTTACAGGTTGTTATGGAGCGTTTTCCCGTATCGATGATTCAAGAACCGACGGCATTTACCAGTAACGATCCGATGGAGATATACAATAATATTCTGGTGTTTATCGTTGGCGATGACCGACAAGTGAATAATACGCAAGCAGAAATGCATATTTTTCAGGTGAGTCGCGGTGCATTCGGATTACCGGGTGATTAAATGGATTACATTATTCTTGATATTCTTTTGTTAGTGTCAAAACATATCAGCTGAAAACCTGGCTGAACATTTGAAGCAACTGAGGAACGAACACATCATGCCGAATCATTCGAAACCCAGGCATATCCCTCCACCGCCGCCAACGCCTCCACCAGAACCTCCAATGAATGGAATTAAAGTTCGCGATCAAATTTCTGCGTTTAACGCTGCCGCCCACGGTCAGTATTGTCAGAATCCTTATTCATGTGCCTGAAGTAAGAACGTAAAGTATTGAAAGTCTCTTTTGTGTGTTTAGGTCGCAGTAGTAGTAACGAATTCGAAACCAGGGACGACGAAACAAGTTCGACATCGAGCGAAAAGTATGAGCGCGATGTAACCGTATTGAATCATTGTTTCGACGATATTGAGAAATTTATAGCTCGACTGCAACATTCGGTTGCAGCTTCGCGCGAACTCGAAAGGAGACAGAAGTATGTTTTTACATCGTGAAGTAAGTTACGGTGCGTTGTAAATGAGATTATTCATTCCCGTTTTCCCTCTAATCTTGTAGAAACCGTAAAACAAAGAAGAATAACATGGGTGACGGTATGTTAACAATGAGAGCAAAACCTCCCGCGGAAGTTGAATTTTACGATATTTTCCAAAAGTTCAAGCTGTCATTCAATTTATTGGTAAGTACTGTTTACGACTAGTTGCTGTTGTCATAATATTTGCAAAACCAGTACGAAAGATCGTATTTCGCTCTAGGCCAAATTAAAAGCGCACATTCACGATCCAAACGCGCCAGAACTGGTTCACTTCTTGTTTACTCCGTTGGCGTTGATAGTGGACGCGAGTCACGAGATGGTGCAATACGGACCAAATCTTCCGGCTAGTGTTACTACGCCGTTGCTCACCCGCGAGGCGGTTAACTTGCTTATGAATTGCGTCACCAGTAAGGAAACCGAATTGTGGCATTCTTTGGGGGATGCTTGGTTGATACCTAGGTAGGTAATTATTATTAGACCGCCGTAAGTAAGAGAATACTTGAATTCTATTTTCAATTCATTTATGATCCTTGAAATAAGGTTATGTCGCCGTAGCTCCTGGACAATAGTCGAGGACTGTTGAACATGACGAAAGTTGTCAATTTACGCTGATCAGAAAATTGAGCAAAAAGTTTAGTTTTTTTATGTTTCCTTCTTTAATTTTTCAGAGAGCAGTGGAAAGGTAGTGTGCCTCCATACCATCCGGTATTTATGGATGGCTGGACACCAAATTATCCGGTCGATGATAACTGTGGCTCAACCTCCATGGAACCCATTACACTTGGCTCAGACAAGCGACATTCGGAAGAAGGGAGATCGCATCGTGAAGTACGTCAACTGTTGTCAAATTTTGTATTTTCGTGTACAGAATTCTCTTTGCCCATCAAAATCTTGAGATGCAATCATGAAATCATCGATAAAAATGAGAGAACAGTATAGGTAGTTCCCTTGAAATTCAGCGTACTTCTGATGAAATTGCTTGATATTCCTTGTGTTGTTTTTACAATTGCCGCTTTTCACCACCTTCAGGTCTAGGGTATGTTGGTTAAATGCTCACATTTGCTCGCTGATCGATTTTTTCAAAAGTCTTATTTGGTGTAATTATTGTCAGTACTTTTGATGTACATGAATGTCCTAAATTATTCAATGAAAGTCTGCTAGAACCAAATATCTGTCTTGAAACCGTTCATGATTTATAAATTTGGAGCATGTTCCAATTGGCAGATCATAAGAGGGCACATGTTCGTAGTATTGAATGCTGGTGTGTATGAGTGTGAAAGAGAACGCTCAGATACGTTTTTAGAGTTTTAATTACCGGTAGCTCACTCGTTGGGAATAATAGTAGATGAGGAAGCTTTATTAGTGCATCGTGTATCATAATTTACATGCATACAGGTGCATTCGGATTTGCGCGAGTCGCAATACAGAGATCACGGACACGACGATAGTAGCGATTATTTCGAGTACGAGCAACAAGGCAGCGATATGGCAGCTTCGGCCACCCAAACATTACCGCTGCATGGTCAGTATCCGTACGAAGGACACTCGAGACACTATTCGCATAATGACAGGTAAATGAACAAGCTGTTGATGTACAATGAAAATAGGCTCGTTTCTAACTGTAAATTTGTGTTCCATAAAAGTTTATCGCTGTTGATCTTCACGAATTTGGGTAGACCTAGTGAAGAGGGGAAAAGTTTCCCGAAAAATTATCGTTCATTGCTTAAGAACTTTCTACTCTCATCAGATTTAGGGAAAAATGTATGAAGACAACATCCTAAATGATCGCGACGGTACGTTTCCGTACACGTGATGATACAGCCTAAGGCATTACTTGTAGCTTCGCATTTTAAATCTATTCGCAGTTATGCACGCAAAGTACGTCTACTTTGGTGTTTTTAAAGAATGCGTACGTGATAGGAATTCGCATTGATTTCAACATCGAAGCTTCGTAAAACTCGATTCCCGTTCTAGCTAATTTGTTCGCATTTTTACACGCCGGTTTGCGTAATCAACGTCATTATAACTCGTATTCGGTCGAAATTTAGATTATTAACTCGTCAGTTGAAGACAATTTTCTCAAATTTTTCAAATGATTTCTCTTCACTTTTGAGGTGGAGACTGTCAGTAATCCTTCTTGTATTCTCTCATAATTTTTTCATGTTTGATTATCGTGTGTGTCATTAGTCGAGAAATATGTCACAGTCCGGACTTGGGCTCCGACCAAGATTTCGCGAACGTTATGCCTTCGCACATGCACGGTGGGCCGCGTGGCGAACGTGAGAGGGACAGAGACCGCGAAGCGCATAGCGATATATCGGCCGACTCGATTGAGAGGAACGGTGGAGTTGGCGACCGCTTCGAACGTAACCAGATGCGTTGGTTGGATGAGCTACGTAATCGAGATGCAAAAATTGTACAGGTCACGTATCCGCGTACGGCGAATAACGATAAAGAATTGTCGGTTATGCGAGGAGAATTTTTAGAGGTAAGTGGATGGCCGTCGCTACTGCTTTCTCGTCATTATGTCCCGTCCGCGATAGAGACCTTCTGGCAAATGGAACAGAGTCGGAAAGTGTCGGTATCTTCTTGTGGGTGAATTTTTTTTTCATTTTAATGAAGAACGAAAATTTTTCCTTGTGCGATTTCCTATAAATATGCTATTCAAGGTCAAGTTGTATATTAAAGAAACCTCCGTAGAAAATTTCCTGAATTTAGAATTTTCCTGTGAAATCGTTTACTGTTCGATTTCTCGACATGTTACTGAGGAACGCCAATCATTAGAATGAACAGCTAAACTGAGTCGACTGTTGTATGTTACGGTACAAGTGAGTCGCTGCTCGCATGATGGGACGCGTTCGACGTTGTTGGCGATTTAGAGCGAACGCGTTGAGTTATTATACCTTTCGCTCTAGACCACACAGCCCTGGAAGCGATGCTCGCTCGATAGATTTGAATTAGAATTCATAATTGCTGCACCCATAGACGTATTTCCTGGTGACGTCATAAGTGTACATCAGTGTTGCCCATGGTGCTTACAAACATGACAAAAACGCAGGCTAAATGATTTTCACTTCGTTTGTTTGAATCTTTTTGCGTAGCCAATGCCTGGTTCATTTATTTCAGTGTTGTTAATAAACTTTTCTCGAACTCATTTCCCAGGAAATAACTCAAAATATGGAAAATGGTACCCATTTTGAGCAGAGGATATCTAATGCATCATCCGACTTGTACCATGTTTAGAATTGCCTGAATCTTGCCTCATTTAAATGAAAATTTGACAGGCTATTTGCAAAAAAAAAAAATATATATAAAAAAAGGGTTGTTCCGGGTTTGGGTGATAATATTTCTGATGTGTTGTTTCTGGGAGAGATACCTACATATTTTTCGATCAAGTTCCCCTTGTTCCCGAAAAATATTCTTTCAATATCTTCATTGCCTGTGTTCTCTGACTATAATATTCTTTCTTCTGTCTAGGTTCTCGATGATAGTCGTAAATGGTGGAAAACGCGTAACAGTCGAGGAATTGTTGCGCACGTACCTCATACCATCGTGACGCCATTCACTTCCATGGGCGAATCGAGTGAAATTCTCGCCAACAATATGTACAACAGAAATTATGATCGTGGAAATCGCTCATATATGGGCAAAGTGAGTAAAAAATGCTGAGAGCTTCGAATAATTGTTCTACACGTTTTGGGTAATCATTGCTCATTTACGTCGGGTTCCAAATTATGTTTCTTTCATTCTTGCGCAAAAGGAAGTGTGAATAAAGTGCCTTTGATGTAGCGGCTTGCGAGGTCTATTTCATTCATTCGGAGTGTCTACCGGTCCTCGAAAGCTCTAGAATCCCTGAAAAGTCCCGGAATCTGTCGAGAGATCACGAGAACCTGGATTGTCCCGGAATTCACCCGGAAGAGATTTCTTTTGTAAACCTAATGACTAATGAGGTTATCGACGCAAAAATTGATATGATTTCCAATACCCCGTGAGTAGGAAAAAATGTTTTGGGAAGGTCTCGAAAGAGGTCTAGTAAAACGACCGAAAAATCCTGGAGGATCTCGGATTCTCATTTTCTGATTCCGGTAGGCATTCTGGATTCACAACGTTGCTTGAAGTAAAAAGGAAATCTGCTTCATAGAACATTTTTCGATTTCGATTTTAGTAATCGGTGTCCGGGGTGATCGAAATTTTTGGCATTTTATAAGGGTTTTTTAAGATTAGGATTACTCCTGGTAAACTGGCGTGAAATTCCATAACGTGACCTTGGAATTTGGAAGAGCGACGGTTTTTCTGAGGAAGTCGAACGAGGAACACAGTGAACTTGTTCTATGGGTCGAATTGGTTTTGGTATTCGGAATTAAATTCACAATGGAAGTCTCGAAGAGTTTGAATTTTTCTGAATTTCTTCTAATAATATGTTGCTCGAAAGTGAAAATTTTGATGTTTCGTGTTTTTTCTTGAAATTTCCTGAATCCTAGCCCATAATTCCAAAAATTGCGAGTTCGTACCACCCCCGCGAGTTGTCCTCTACCATAAAAATTCACGGGTTCTTCAAAGGAGTTGAATGAGGGGAGGCAGGGAATCTGTTTTATGAGTCTTATGGTGTTTGAAACGTTGTATATCTGGCTCCATTAAAGGGGCTAGGCCAATTGGTGTATGGAGTATTGCATATCTAGTTGCTTGGAGGAGCTGTTTTGATCAGGCTACACTCACCGACTTCCAAGCTAGACATATTTTAAAAAACTAGGCGAAAACCCCTCCTTGCATTATCCTAGCTTTATATTAGTATATACCGTATGTATATTTATGATAGGAGAGGGACTTGGGAAGAATTTTCGACCTCAGCCGGATATGTTTATTGTAGGAGGGGACTTGTAAAATTTTCAGCCTTCAAGCTATAGGTGATAAGAGGGGGACTTCGAAAAATTTCGACCTCCGGTCATGTTGCCTCCCGGATGGCGGACATTTTTTCCGGGAGACCCCCCCCAACAGGTTCCGTGTCAAAATTCATGGGTTCTTTACTAGAGTTTAATGAGGGAAGGAGGGAACCTGTCTGATGGGGTGTTTTAGTTCAAAGCTGCCAAATCTACGGATTTTTGGTCCTCAAAAAGAATATGGATTTTTTTACGGATTTCTTGTGCTCAAGGGAAAAGTACCTCGATCACTCTTATGAGAGATACTTTTCTCTTGGTCGTCATGGGCTGATATCGCGGTCCTTTGTAAAATTGAGTCGATCAAGGGAAAAGTACTTCAGTCACTGGTAGGAGAGATACATTCCTCCTGATCGTTATTATTGAATTACTGAAAGTCCGTAGAAATGCGTTTTCAGGTCTTAGAAAAATGGTGGATACGGATTTTTGAAAATATAATCTGGCAGCAGTCTTCTAGTAGAGCCTTCAGAGGTTTATGGTGTTTGAAGCGTTGCTTATCTCGCTCATTGAAGGGGTGGTGTTCGGAGCATTGCATATCTGATTCATTGAAGAGGCCAAGTCAACTGGTGTATGGAACATTGCTATCTAGTTACTTGACGGAGCTATTTTAATCAGGCTATATATACCGACCTTCAAGCTCTAGGCATAAATGATAGGAGGGGATCAGGCTAGGACCTTGCCTTGTTTTTGACTAGCTTTATGCTAGTATGATAAGACGGGACTTGAAAAATTTTTGGCCACTGAAGTTTGGCGGACGTTTTTTTTTGAAAACCCCCTCGAGAAAACAAGGTTTCCTGTCAATATGTCTTTCCCGAAATTTCCCGAATCCTAGCTCCTAATTTTAAAATTCGCGAGTTTACACTACCCTCCCGAAGTGGCCTTCATCCTCCGGGAAGAAACCCTAGACATGATTGTAAAATTTGCGAGTTCCATGAGTCCTGAATTCTAACTTCTTGTTTCAAAATTTGCGAACTTACGCCATCTCCCCAAGTTGTTCTCCTTCCTAATAGACCTGTATACTGTATCCCTTCTCTTCCTTTACAATAAACTATACCTTCATCAGCCGTGACCCCCTCCTTCTACGACATCAACTGTAACCTCAAACCTGATTTTGAAATCCGCTAGTTCAATTCCCCCCCTCCCCTTCCTCCTCCATCCTTGTAGTCCATAAGTACAGTGGTGGCGATGCAATTTTGGCGTCAGTAAGCAAAATGGAAGAGAGCACTCCCTCAAAATGTGCGGTGCATTGCGATGGCGTCCCATTTCAAGTAGGCGCCAAACGACCGCTCACTTTGCTTATACCCATGGCCGCCACTGTATAAGTAGCTTCGTATAGGCTTTTATACTGCTGTATGTTGGGTGTGGTTTCATGAAGGCTAATAGTAGGCCTAGTATAGTTTAGTATACTGTATACCCAATTCTGCAAGTATGACGTCATCAGCCGTGACCCGGAGGTCTAGTATAAGATTGACTCGAGTAGTATTACTATTAGGCCCAGAGCCTAATGGAAATGGAGAATGTCGAGAGGCTTACGAGAGGAGTAAGCGAATCGAGAATAGAAGAAAGTGAGGAAAAGAGAGTGCTCAAGCTGAATGATGATCTCAGGGGCAGCCAACATGGATGGTCATGAGGTCAAGAAATGTTGATATCCATATGGGGCCTCACTTGCATTAGATAGCTTATCTTACAGCGCACCACGCCTATTATAATTCAAGAACAAGGAGCGAACGACCGGAGCAAATGAGCACTTTGTGGGCTAGCTAGACCATGATTTCATTACAAAGCAGGCGTGGCCTTGAATTATAAATGAGGTCATTTACTAGTGGACATGAAATATGTTGCTCATTTATTTGGCTCAGCCAGGAAATTTCATTTCTTTCAAGTCTCCTCTTATCATAATAGCTTGTTAGTGAAAATTTCTTCAGAGTAGTCCCTCTCCTGTCATGTAATATGGCTCAAAAGTTGAAATTTTTTCTAGTCCAACTCCTTTATTAGGGTAGATCAGTTTTGTGGGACGCCACCTCTTTCTTTCAGCTCGACAATCAAAATTCTCCTTAGTTTTCCTCGCATCCTTGTTTTACGTAATAGCTCAAAAATCAAATTCTTATGAAACCTATTTCGCCCTTTCTCCGTATAAGTAGCTGGATTTTCGAAATGTGGACCGAGTACTTGATTGATTCTCTTTGGGGGGACTGTATAAATGTATAGAATTGAATGCAACGATTGCAATTGAGGAGGCAAGAAACCAGGAGAGGGAGAGGGACGTAGTCAGTGCTGCCAGATATTTTCAAAAATCCGTATCCGTAAGACCCAGAAACAGATTTCGACCAATTTATCAATACCGATCAGGAGAAAGGTATCTCCCATAAGAGCAACTGAGGTACTTTTCTCTTGATCGACTCCAAAGATACAGGAGAGAAGAAGGAGGAGAAGAGAAAAAAGAAGTGTTAGGGAAAGGTTTGAAAGAATTTCAACTTTTGAGATGTATCATGAAAAAAATCAGACCTTATTTGGAATCTTATACAAAAAAAAAGTTGAAGATAAAATTTTTGAAGTGGGGTTGAAGAAGTTCCAGTTCTCCAATTTCAACATTTCAATGTGTTTACTGACACACCACCCAATTCCAACTAATGGAAATCCGCGAGGTCAAGGTGCTCCCCATAATAGACGATTCTAGGCCTAGCGCAACTTAATCTAGAAATCTGCGAGGAAAAAAGGTCAAGCTGATGACGTCACCTACTAATGATTCGCGAATGGTGATGCTGTCACAAGCTTGATGACGTCGCAATGGGGTTTTAGGTTTTAATTGGTTGTTCTCTTCGCTGTGCCTTTATCCTTTCTCGAGAATTCGCAAGTTTGGATCTGGGTTTCGTCTTTTTAATGTCTGTACCCTACCGGCATCGGCATCCCAGCCGTCTGTTGGGAATCTGCGGGTCCAAGTCTGAGTTGATTTTCTCCTCAGAAAATTTATGAGGAATCCTTGACTTGATCCAGAATAGTTGGCTTTGCAAGAATGAGGGCAAATGAGCAGAGCGAGAGAGCGGGGGAGTCCACGAAAACTAATTAGTTTAAAATAAGTACACTAGACATTAGGAATCTTGATGACGTCACAGAGAGTTTTAAGCCGGTTGATGCCTTCATCCGCTATCGAAAATATTTTGTCTTAACTGGTAGCTGGAGCGAGCAACTATAAAAAGACAATATTTGGCTCTGCCCAGAACATTTCTTCTCCTTTCCGGAGTTCGAGCCTCATGTGAGACCTCAAGCCATTTTCTTGATTATGTAAATCCCCCCCCCCCCCTTAAACAGGTTCTCTGCTTGTTTCAATCGATGTAGTCAATGAAACAGATCCTGTAAGCAGCAAACAAAATTAGCTGCGAGATTCTCAGTCCGGGGGCATTTTCTCTCTACCCGTCTTCTCTCTCCATCGCGGTTGCACTCACCTACCAATTATTTATTCGTTTGTCTCAATATTAAAACGGCGCTGTAGAGAAGATTCGGTTAACAAACTGTTGATTCTAAATATCATTAATTTCGTTTCTGATCAGAGTTAGGAGTTAAGATGTGTTGACCTAAAAACACAATATTCGGTAACTTCGATTACTACATTCAACGCCCATATTTCAGGAGCCAGTTTGAGAGTATCAAGTTCAGTGAGTAATTTTTGTTTGTTTGTTTTTTTTTTTTTTTTTAGGATTCGGTACCTTTGCTCGATCACGATCATTCGTTGGGAGGACCTAGCGGACTCACCTCGGATAGAACAAGGGCAGCACGATCACCGACTGCCGCGCCCGCTCCGGCTGAATGGGTGCGAAAAGAACGTTTAGGAAAGAAAGGAGAATTCAGATATTTCTGAAATTGATCTTCGCTCGTAGTGAATTTAATTCAGTTTGCTCTTGGAATGTAACTAATCCGTCCAGGTTTTCTGTCAGTCAGAATTTTCTACTTAACAGAAAATTACTAATCGCTCAAAACTTCATTGCTGTGGCAACGAATAATTTTACATTAAGGATGTAAACGAAAACAAAACCTTTTTTCAGTATTATATAATAATTAATTAGTAAATTGATTTGACTTATTTCATTGATAATCAATGGTACATAGTGGTAGAGGGTGTATTCGATGCTATTGTATTTATTCGAATTGCTATCTATTGTACCGATTTCAATTAACGTATTCGTAATCATATTTTATTTTGAGAACAAAATTTAGGAAAAAAAAATTAGAAACAAAAAAGAGATTAAGTTATCTATTTTTTATTATTAATTTATTTTATTCAACTATTCGTATGTTTTTATCCCCCTCAATTGAACGCAGACGATTATTGTGTAATCAAAATTTAGAATACCGAAAAATCATGGAGAGTTTGGTAGTAGTCAAGAGTCAATGAAGAGGAGTTGCAGCTTCATTCGCGAACCGTCGAAAAAGATTAATTATTAAGATTATTATTATTTTTTTTATGTGTTAGTGCAGTATTAATTTTTGTATTGTGTGAATGTTTTACCATAACGGTATGAAAATCGCGTGACGTACAATATGTGAGAATCGTGTCGAACAGTATTACAAAAAGGTGCAATGATTTTTATTCCGAGTTATTTTGTGTAATTTCGTAATGCAAATTGAAACTACTACGTAATTAATTTTTAATTTGTTAATTCTTTTTTTTTACCCAAATATTTATTTTCTATTGCTACATCATCATTGTGTATTATTACTCGTTTATTCTATTAAACTGATTCTTTTCTATGTACTCGTTTTCGTGATTTGAGTTCGTTAAGAACTGGTGCCTGGTACTGTTATCGATCGGTTCTAAAAATACAGTAACACAAATTCTTGAAGAGTGTTCAATTTTTTAGTCAAAGATGGGTGAATCGGGTGAGTAAAATTGAACATTTGGCTAGAAACTTTATTCTTATAACTGAAAATACCTATATGTGGAGTTTTTAATACGGTATAGAGAGTGAAGATAGCGATGCAGAGGGTGGTTTAGGAAATGTGAGTCGGGTAGTGATGCGGCCGCCCGGTCATAGTGGTAAGGCGAAGAAAGGTCATCTATGTTTTGATGCTAGTTTTGAGACAGGTGAGGGATATCCCAAACTTTTCGTATTCTTCGCTTAAATACTCGCGTTAACAACTCGTAATGTATATTTTCAGGCAACCTGGGTAAGGTCGATCTCGTATCTGATTTCGAGTACGACTTGTTCATACGACCTGATACGTGCAATCCATATCATCGGATGTGGTTTAATTTTACCGTCGATAACATAAAAACCGAACAAGTATAACTTACCTCTTATTTGATAAGTTCGCTTATTTTTAGTTCTTTTTAGCTTTTTTCGTATTTCGTAGAGAGTTCTTTTTCACCTCGTGAATATGAGTAAGCATCGTAATTTGTATTGTGATGGGATGACGCCGATTGTAAGATCGACCAGTCGAAAAACGTGGTACGTACAGTTGCTACCTAGTAAAAAATTTGCTGGAATTATAAAAGCCGGTATCCCAGACCCGGACTTTATTTTGTCGAAAATGAAATTACAATTTTTTCTATACGAAGTGGTTATACGTAGGTACGGTACCTACAGATAAAACGTTATTTGTAGGTACGGTACCGACGGATAAAACGTTATTTGTAGGTACGGTATGTTTCAAAAGTATTTGGTGGTCGACGAGAGTACTCTGACAAGACAGAGGTCGGGTTAACTGAATGAAGGATGTTCAAGGAGGAAATGCTGATGCGGTGATGATTCATGAACAAAATAGCGTTCTTTCATATACCTAGGAAGATACAAATGGTGCAGGGTTGAATGTTTCACGTCTAATAATGTTGAAACTAGTGTATATGATGGTACCTTTTTGAATGCAAGAGCTAGCTCATGTGTACCGCCCAATGAAGGCTCGCTAAGTGCGCAGGCTACCTCACAAAGCAGAGACACCAACGATGGAACATTATTCCTTCCCTGAAATCACAGCGAGGGTGCAACTGAGGAACCACGCCAGTTGGTTTCCAAGAAGAGAGTGAAGGCCAGAGGTCGCTCAAAACTTTCATCAAAGCAGTTGTCATTTAACAGAACTAGAATGAGGAAATTTGTACCTGCAGATGCCAGTAAGGACGATGATGATGATAGTGATGGAAAGGCCACTTGCCTTGTCTGTTACGCGAGGATTGCAGGAAGGAATGGGTCGACTTTTACTTTTACTAAGTGCTGTTCTATGAAAGTTCACACTGCATGCCTACAAGAAGACGGCTGCCCTCGCTGTGATGACTTTGGAGACGGCTGTAGTAGATATTTAAGACAAGAACATACCGTACCTACATACCCATAACGTTTTATCCGTAGGTACCGTACCGACAAATAACGCTTACCTTTTCTATATATCCGCTCGTTCTATGAAAGCTCCCCGTTTATGATAACTCGTTACAATTTTTTCTTCTCTGTACGGTATTGAGTACCTATTCTGTTTGATATGTTCTAGGTGTCGTATGCCTTCTTCTCAAGTCTATTTCTATAAATCTCCGTATCATCGAAATCATTATGTGCTCACGTTATCGTTTTGTTTCGACAAAGAAGAAGAATCGTATCAATTTGCGTTCAGTTTCCCATATTCGTATTCAAAATGTCAATCGTATTTAGAATTAGTCGAGCGCAAAAAGTTACCGTATTTCCACCGTCATCAATTGGCTCGTTCTTTGGTAAATCGAAGAATTACACCATTCAATATGCCTTATTCAATTATAGCTACATTTTTCGTTCGAGATGGATTGTGAAGGCTAGCTTTCGGAAACTCGTTTTCAGCTTTGTACAACAAATGAACTCGAAACGTAGACCAGCATCCCAATCAGACTATGAAGATCATGTTTCATACCTAGGCTATACCAGTCAAAACACTAGAAACGTTTTTCCGGGAGCAGTTTGCGAGCCCCTCATACTCTGGTATCTTTCATACTTCGTCATTTTCAATATCCCTACCCTAGGCTACCTGTGATTATCGGGTGGAGGGAGTCAACTTCTAAACTAGGTCGCGGTCAGTGAGTTCTCCAAAAGATCGCTCTTCAACATATGGACGCGAAGCCGAAAGTTTTTTTTTCTTTAACGAAGAGAAGTCTAAAGGCTGAGGGTCATCCTGAAATTCGCGTCACGAAATCGAGCGGGAGAAAGTGACTGTCATAGGTACTCACCAATGATTTCATGTGTCCTCGGAAGTCACTATTACCCATTTTTTTTTTTTTTTTTTTTGGGGATATTTTAAAAACGTTAGCTTTGGACTTTTTTTGCGCTATATATGATAGGGGGAACTTGAAAAATTTCGAATATGTTGTATATGATGAGAGAGGGACTTGTAAGAGTCTCGAATGTCGCGACGCAGAAAAACCCATATCTACAGATCGATATTCAGACGCTTACTAATTTTTCTTGAAACCAAATATCTGATGGAAAAACTCGAAAAATTGTGACTCACTCTCAAGGGGGCGAGGAACAAGGTTCAATGTTTATTTAAGAAAAAATACAAACAAAGAGACTCATAAAATTAGGCAACCTCGAATAGCTAACGAAGTAGGCTGCGAGTTTTTTCTATTTCCTTTTTTTTTAAGTGCGTGTATCAAGCAATCAGTGCCGACTATCGATTTTTGAGTGTAAGTCCCATTTTTTATGTTATTAAATTTATTAATTATTTTAATTAATATTCAAATCATATTACTGTATATTATTATTATTAGAATAATCTATTTTTCAATTTATATTATTTACATTGATTATATTTAAAGTAATAAAAATATATGATTGAATTATGATAATATAACTTTAAATAATCATATATGAATAAATTAGAATTTTTATTAAATATTAAAATTAATTTTTATAATTAGGTATTTAATTATAAATATTTATTATATTTAATTCAATTTCTAATTTTATATTATTCATTTTCATTTGAATATATTATTGATAATAATAACAATATTTTTTTTTAAATTTAGGAATCATTAAAAAATATATATAATATATTTTTTTCAAGTTACTCAATTATAAAGACGTATTAATTTTTTTAATTTTAATTAATAAAGTATAAAAAAAGTATTTTTAATTTAATTCAATTTTTATTTATTTTTATTTTTATTTTAATTTAATTTAATTTAATTTTATTTTTATTATTATTTTATTTTAATTTTATTTTAATTTTATTTTAATTTTATTTCAATTTAATTTTAATTTAATTCAATTTATTTTAATTTATTTTATTTTAATTTAATTTTAATTATTTAATTTAATTTAATATCAATTTAATTTAATTTAATTTAAATTTAATTTCATTCTATTTTATTTTTACCCAGGGGGTGGTACTCGCAGATTCCTGGATGACCTCCCAGGTGATTCGAGGTTTATTTCATTTTATTTTATTTTAACTTAATTTAATTTAATTTTATTTTAATTTTATTTTATTTTAATTTAATTTAATTTAATTTATTTCAATTTAATTTAATTTTATTTTATTTAATTTTATTTTTACTCAGGGGGTGGTACTCGCAGATTTCTGGATAACCTCACAGGTATTCTCCAAAAATTTTCCAAGTCCATTAATAGGGGTGGGGGGGGGGGGGGGTACTCGCACATTTTCAGCAGTGCACCAGGTGTCAAAAAAGACATGAAACATGTCAAAAATTTTAATATTTTTAAAATTATTTTAATTGGTAAAAATAAATTTTATACAAATATTTTAATTATCAACTCGACTTAAAATATATCATTCCTCTACAAATTAAGATTCTAATTATTATCAAATTATTAAAGAATCTATTTTTACTAAAACAATTCGTATATCTTGTAAATCATAATTATCATAAATAATCCAATACCTAATGAAACTTCCTTAAGATTAATCTTTATTATCAATATATTTTCATTGAATTTAATAGATTAATTTTTTCAATTTTATCTATTTCAATACGATTAATAATTGATTTAATAATAGGTTATTTAATTGTTTTTATAATATCAATTAAAATTTCAATTCATAATTTTATAGTAATTATTTTAATTAATATTATTTTTATTCCAATTTTAATAATTAAATTTGTTTTAAAAAATACATTTAATAATGAATTAATTTTACAAAATCAAATAGGTATTAGAAATTATTTGAACAATATTAATCCTATTGTCGTCAGTCAAAGTTATTCGGCTTTCGAGAAAAGCAAGAGTTCTCACCCTCTCGTATGAAACCTGACAATCCATCCTCTGTGTAGGAGGATGAGAGATTGTCACGATTATTGGACTTAAGTGCCCCAGCCATCTCACCCTCCCACTCGTACGCAAATCTAGGGGTAAGTAGTAGATTTCTGTCAAGGCCCCAGTCCAATCTAGTATAGGTAGTTCCCTTCCTTTATACTAGGGCGATGTAGGTGAGCGATAATCAAATTTTTTCAAGCCCTCAAAATAGATCATGACCCCCTGCCCCATCGTAACCACACGAAATCATTTAACTAATCTGTGAAGATCGTAAAATGCTGCTACGCAAACTTTGATGTCTAATTTATTGAGTATTATATTTTACCATTTTTGCGAAGCAAGACAGACGTATTGATGCAGTCTCGATCGCGAATCCCATGTCGGCAAATTACATAGAAAATAAAATGCGAACAGTACTTATATTTTCACGTTTACATCCTGGAGATTCGCCATCTTCCTTCATCTGTCAAGGTGAGTAATTGACCAACCTTGCTACGAATTTTTTTCCCAACTTTTACCCAAAAAGAACTATGTAACCTCCTCCTCTTCTTTTATATTACTTATTGCAGGGATAATTGATTTCTTGATCAGTAACCATCCTATCGCCGACAGATTACGAAATCGAGTGGTATTTAAAATCATTCCAATGATGAACCCGGACGGTGTTGCGTTAGGAAATTTCAGGTCATTATACCTACATTTTGAGGCTCATAAAATTGGAATATGAAGCTTTTCTTTCTTGGTGAAAATTTCTTTCAAGATTGAATATTTTTGTAGATCGAATTATTTGGGCGCGGACTTGAATCGTCACTGGAATAAAGTGTCACCATACTTACACCCATCTGTCCACGCTGTCACTCGTATGATAGATGAAATGAAAGAAGAGAAAGTAACTAGGCTATATTACGTAGTATTAAATGTATCATATTGTTGTTCCAGCTTTTCGATTCTCTTAACGAAATATGATACTTACGTCGTCATTGCAGAATATGGAATTGGATTTTGTGATAGACCTTCATGCTCATTGTAATCTGAAGGGTGTTTTTGTCCACGGATATTCATTCGAAGACGTTTATAGGTGAGAACATTTGTCTCGCGAGCCCAGTTTTGATAAAGCGTACGCATGATGTAGTGAGCATTTTGCTGATGACTAATGAAAAGTACTCTTCACCCTTCTGGCTGATCCGTTCGATGGGGGGGGGGGGGGAGATAAGCACTGAGTGGCATTATTTTGCAAATCTGAGTAATATTGGAAACAAAGTTTAGACAAAAGTGGATTGACTAATCATTCTTGCTCTAGAGAAAGATGAGAAACTAGTAGAGAATCTAATAATTGCGAATTATTGAGGAAGGGTTTCAATAGGTCATACAATTATCGATTACTTATGGAAGTAAAAATCTCGCTTTCATACCTACTCAGCCTGTCAGTTGAATTTCCTGAGTCCCTCTTTTCAACAAAGAGATATTCTCAATCCCCGTCTCCTTCCCGCTCTTTTATATGAGGGTCAACTGCTCGGAATGCCCCAAGTGTCAAGATTACGGGAAAACTAAGACAGAGGACATGAAAAAGCTTCTTGTATGTTAGAAAAGAAGACGATGTACAAATCTATTGAAATTTACACCTATTTGTTAGTACTCATACCCCCTCTAATCAAATAGTAGGTACCTAATCAAAATTTAGCTGAGATCAGGCCCACGTATTTTCAGAATGATGTTTCATTCTCTCAGGAGATCACGATTTCTTTGGATTCGCTATACCTTCATCTGAAAAACTGTCGATCCCCAGTATGAGAATATTTTTGTCAAACTCTTGTTTATCGATTCATTATTTAAAATTGGTTGTAGGCACGAGCGCCATACTCTGTTCTCGAAACTGTTATCTCGCAATATTGATGGCTATGAAAGCGAATATTGTATGTTCAATCGAGACATTAAGAAAAAAGGATCTTGTAAGAGGTAATGAATTATCAATTTCTTATTTTATACTGTTTTTGTGTGAGTTTATCGGCTTTATAATTCTGAAGGGATTGAAACGCAGAAGAAAAGGAGAATAATTAAGAATAATTTTTGTTTCAGGTATTTTTCAACTTTGAAAGACTCCCTGAATTTCTACACGTTGTACGCATCATTCTACGGATATTTCCATAAAAATACGAAAAAAATTGTTGCATTTACCGAAGAGGCTTGTATCCTTTTTTATGATTTTTCAATCTTTACCGTGGTGGTACTTTGGAATTACAGTACTTGTACGATGTTGAAGGAAGCTAAAATGTTTACATAGGTAGGCGTATGCAATGCCGATGCAGATTCATCACTAAAGTGAATGATTTTTAGCGTTTCCACAAAAATGGATGAAAATGATCTCTCTGTGGTTTGATTAACTTCTTCGGTGCAAGTTTTTTCTCTTGGACCGCAAACTGCTTTTCCCGGCGATACTTATAATTTCAATTACCTACTGTATTTTTTCGCTCATGTGGATTTTTTCAATTACTTTTGGTTTCTGCTCCAAAATATCGGGCTGTTCCATATTCCTATAGATCAAGTAAGAGGAGAAAGATTGGTTCCTCTTCAATTCAGTCATTCAAATGTTCAGCGTAGAAGCCTATAGTGCATTTTTTTTTTTCATACTTAAAAGCTCGTGGAAGATGGAAGTGGATTAGCTAGAAGGTGTAACGGCATTTGATTGTGGTCGACTGGCAACCCTGGAGTAGCTAAAGGACTGTTTTACCTACTCCCTGTGACTAAAACAATGAGTCAAGACCCGCGACCAACCCGCGACTAAAATAGACAGTTTATCTACCGAAAATGATTGATTAATCGCCTGATTTACCACAAATAAGTATGGAAAAAACCACTTTTTCTCCATAAGAGCACATGCACATGTAAAAGTCGGCCTACTCTCACAGTGTTGCCGTTCTGTGCATGTTCCGGCCTTCCTTTTGAGACGGCCATGTTAACACCTACAAACAACAGCTGATGCGCAGGTGTCAAGTTTACGAGTGAGGCCTGTTAGTTGAAGTCGGCCGTGTAACGTTGCATTGATAAAACATAGCATGCGAGAAACTGGAATCAAACTTCGAAAAGAATTTGCATATAAAGTGTTTGCATGCATGTCATGTTCTGGGCTGCCTAAACGTGATGGATATTCGAAAAAATGACAATGGAAAACATAACTATGAGTATGAGAATCAACGTTATTAAATTATGTCGTTGTTACAAGACAACCATACTTAAAATTTCTATTTCAGGATTTGCATTTTTTGCGGAAAAGAATGTCGTGATAAGATCCATTTAATCGCACATTGTGAGAGACACCACCGGAATACGCAAAAGAAATTATGTCGCTTTTGCGGCAGGTCAGGATTCTTAACCCTCGTAGAAAAGTATACTCATGAAGAAGTTCATCAACTAAGAAAGAATCTATGGTAAGAATAATGTTTAGAATGGCTCAAACACGAATAATGGCGCCACTTCAACAAATTATAAAACCTTTATATTTCAGGCGGCAACCCGTGTTTTGTGGTGTTTGCAGTATGCAGTTCGAGTTAGCAAATCAGGTACGAGATCATATTTGTGAGTACCATGAGCCTCTCTCCTCATTGCCAGTACCCAGCGATAAAGATGAAGGGAGCAATTGTTCAGTGCGGTATGAATCGACATTTTTGAACGTCACAATTGTTAACTTCAAATGGAAACTATCATTCGAAAATATTTTTGTAACAGATCATGGATATGCCCGCTATGTCCTGAAGGGTTTGTCTGTACCACGGGTTCCAAACAACGCCTCCATAACTTGACGATTCATAAGAACGCATTCAAATTTTTTTGTCGTTACTGCGGCAAGCTTTACAATAATGCATCGCGAACGCGAGCACATGAAAGCAAATGTCAATTTCGTGAAACTTTGACTCGCGATCCAACCGGGAAGGAGTACATCATGTTGTGGAGGCGAGCCGCGACGAATGACAAAATAAGGAGAGCATTGGACCTTGAATGCCATCATACTTTCACAAGTTTATTTTTACATTCGAAAGATAAGAGCGAAGAGCAATTACTGTCGCGTGTACCAACTTTATTAAGGTATTAGTTTATGAGTTCTTGTATTAATCTGTCATCGTTCATTTCGTTGCGTGTTATCGAACAGGTTTGAATTAAAGCTCATTTTATAAGAGAAATAGAAAATAGGTAGGTAATCTTGGAGTGTACTTCGCATGTGTTCCTTAACCATAACATCAGATCATCGGATTGGTAGAAATATAGTCCGAACGTTTTTCGATTATTATTCTTACGTCGGTGTGATTCCGTCACTTCCGAAAGAATGCTTGAAATTGAAAACACGCTCGTCTAAGAAGAAGAAGCGAAGAAGATTCAAAAAAGGCATGTGCTCGGCCTTTCAAAGACAGAGGTTACGTCGCCTTCGCCGGCGAATAATGACGGTTAAAGAAGCTTCGTCAGTCACTGCAGGAAGTAAACCTGGATACTATCTGCGAAGGAAATACATCGATGTTTCTGATATCGATTTTCCACCGCTCGTCGAGAAAAAGTATACGATTAAACATAAATTGTTAACAACACCGACGGATCGTAAGAAAAAAAGCGAGAATTTTGTGAGGGACGCTGTGGGCGAAATAAACTCTGGCCTCACTATTTTGAACATTGGAAAATGATCGATTCGAAATTGAAAAATTTTGAAATTTTTTCGAGAATCAAGATCACGCTCTAATACGATGTCATTCTGGAGTATGAGCTCAATAGCATCATTAGAGATTGTAGGCATTCTCGCATCAATTTCATAGCACCATCTTCTTCCTCGACAGACCCACAATCGAAAGTTTATTTTTCACAGCTGTTTTCTTTCAAGTGCTGTAAGACTCGGGTTGACTTTCGTATACACTTGCCGACAATTGCTGATACATCGTAACGTCTTCACTAAGTTGACCTACGCCTCGAGATTTCTCCCGAGATCCATCGATCAAACAATTGAGATTTGGTTTAGTCTGGTAGCACGGGCAGAACTGTCGTTGTTTTCTTGAACTGACAGCCCCTGGGTTGCAATATTGCTGTGAGAGAATAGTGGACTCAAACAAGAGCGAAAGGCTTCCTTTAGTCCCTCAGCTAAGCATTCTTGTAAGATCAGCGAACAACGGGTTCTACTTCCCATTGAACATTTGATGTCCCCATGGCAAAAATACCAGTATTATTTCCCATTATGTATGCAAAATATTCCCAAAATCCCCAAAATGGTCTCATGGGGAAATTTTTGGGAAGCGTTGGAGTGGAGTCCTAATCTATTGACCTGAGCTCTATAAGGTATAATTGGATGTCTACAAAACTATAAAACTGTACCAAAGCTTAAGAAAACTGCAAGTCACAGAAACATATACATTGTATTATTTAGCACAAAATTACATCATCTTTGTTACCGGTAGTTCATATACATGATTATCTTATTTCTGGATGGTGCCACTGCCCATGGCCGTCTTTAGTTTCAGGCCGGAATATTAAAGCTGGCAACGTCGCGGTGACGAAAAATACGGGGCCGAGTTTTATACACGCTCTTATGCAAAATTTTCAAAAAACACGCGAATAGTATTCGATTCCAAAGGGAAAAAGTTGATACATACATCGAAAGAGTAAACGATTCTCGATTTTTTGAGCCGCGTTTTGTTAAGATTGCTCAACTACAAAGCGAGTTATTCGCGTTTTAAAAAAAAAAGTCAGACAGAGGGCAAAGTGCAGTACATGTACCGCGCTTCGCCCTCTGTCTGACTTTTTTTTTTTAAACGCGAATAACTCGCTTTGTAGTTGATCAATCTTAACGAAACGCGGCTCAAAAAATGGAGAATTGTTGGTTCTTCAAATCACATTCTCTTCATTTTTTTTGAAAACTTCACCGTATTTGTGTCAAAGAGTGTTTTTTGATGTTCTCCCATAAGAGACTGTACAAATGTCAGCCCCGTGCAATGTTGTCAAATTTTGAATATTCCGGCCTGAAACTAGAGACGGCCATGATCCGTAGCGTCGCGAAGATCTGATCTGGCATTGGGTAGCTATCCGGAGTTGTTCTTGAATTCAGCACTTTGTAGTCACCAGCAATTCTGATTTCTCCGTTTTTCCATTGACTATACATGTACCAGACAAATACTCGCATTGTTGAAAACGAAGTCACTTTGAAGGATACTGACACCAGAGTGTGCTGCGTGTTAACTGGCAGAGTGAAAGAGACAGAACATATTTCTCTCTCTCTTACACCAACGTATTAACACGCAGCACACTCTGGTGTCAGTATCCTTCAAAGTGACAACTTTTTCAACAATGCGAGTATTCGTCTGGTACGTGTATAGTCAATGGTTTTTCTTGTTTGACTACGATCGGTGAGGCCCAATAGGTGATTTTGATGGACGGCAAATTCCCGCTTCCATTTGTTCTTTAAATTGCTGTCGAACTCGTTGAAGAATATCTGGACAAAGACGACGGGATTTTCCTTGATGAGGAGGTCCGGTAGTTTCGATATAATGGTAAACTTCGGGTTCATCGTCAATTTTGTCGTACTGTTGAGCTGGTTTGGTGATTTGAGAATATTTCTTCAGTAATTCTTCGATTAAGGTGTTATTTTGTACAGATGATATGGCGTGTATCGAAGGTTGTTCAGTGTTTTTCAAAATACATTTCAAACTGCATAGTGTTGTACCCTCGATTAATCTTTTCTTCTTCAAGTCAGGCAGAAGGTTGAAATGCGATAAAAAATCTGCTCCTAGTATTAGGCCTAGAGTGGACACCAGGGATGGCAAACAAAAAAAATTTTGTTTCTGTTTCCATTTCCGTTTCGTTAATTTTTAAAGGTGGATTTTGTTTTATTTTTTGTTACGTTTCTTAAAAATATTATGATTTGTTTCGTTGAATAACGTTACGTTTTTGTTACATTTGCATTGCCTCGCACAAAATTTTGTTTTTGTTTCCATTTTGTTAATTTTCCAATGTGGATTCCGTTATTTTTTCGTTACGTTTCTCAAAAAAATGATTCGTTTCGTTAAATAACGTTACGTTTTTGTTACGTTTCCCATCCCTGTTGGACACATCCGCAATGATGAACGTCCAAGTGAATTTCTTAGATAGGCCTAGGCAAAATGTAATGGTTTTTGTGCCATAGGTAGGTTTTTATCTTGTTCCCATTCGCAGCATATAGAATGTAGTTAATACAATTTTTTTGTTCAGATTCGTTAGCAGGAATGACGCTGACATCCGAGCTTGTGTCAATTAAAAATGTTAGAGCTATTAAAATTGCTGTGATAAATAATCTCTGCTTCTTTTGAAAGAATGATTGCTGCGCAGCTGCAACCTCTAATTCACGTTTATTTGGTTCTTCATCTTACATGGACCATAACATTTTGTCGACTGGTCTCCAAATTTATAATGATACCAGCATAGTTGATCATACATTGCATTATTACTTCTTCTAGGTGGGTATGGACTCTTTTCTCTTTTCCATCCTCTTTCTTCGCTCGGTTCTCTCTCTCTTGATTTGCGAGAAATTTGGCTGATCTGGAGTTTCATATTTTCATTGTCGCTCTGCAACTTTGTCAGTTGATTGGATATTTGCATCAGAGTCTGTGATAACAAATCATTTGGAACATACTGCATTTGGGTCGGGTTGCTGTCTTGAATAGCGTGCACAGAAGATCGTTGGACCATTTCATCCAGTTGATGGAGTTTATCTGCTGATTTAGCTAACGTGTCAGCGTCCAGGTTTTCAATTGACGTTAAAGCCTTCCTGGTGTCGGTTGGTAGTTTGCTCAACCACAATCTTCTTATCACGTCATTGTTTAATGTGGTTCCCGCTTTGCTACGAATGGTTAGCAGGATTGCGGATGGTTTTGTGTTTGGATTTATTTGCACTCCTAGCAATACTTTGTCCAATTTCTGTTCTTCCGACTCACCCAGTACCGTTATCAGTTTTTCTTTGGCTAATGCATATCGATTTTTTCGGTTGGTAGCGTTCAGTATGATGTCTTGGATGTACTCAGCGTGTGTATTTGTGATTGCTTGAAGGAGATAAGAGATTCTCTTTTCATCTACATTTATTCCATTTTCTGTATTATGGTTTCTGCTATACCAAACCATTGAGGTTGATTGCTCGAGGATGAGTAGATGATATTTTGGCTCTGATGTCCGAGAGCAGCAGTCGTCATTATAGATGATGATGATAACGGTATTGCTGATGCTGTCGTCATATTGTCACATTCACGATCGCCACTTGTAGCTCTATAAGGTATAATTGGATGTCTACAAAACTATAAAACTGTACAAAAGCTTAAGAAAACTGCAAGTCACAGAAACATGTACATGGTATTATTTAGTACAAAATTACATCATCTTTGTTACCGGTAGTTCATATACATGATTATCTTATTTCTGGATGGTGCCACTGCCAGATTACAGATTATTTACAATTCAGTGTTGCCACAGACCTTCCAGTGGTAAGTAGCGAGCAAGACGATGAAGAAGTATCGCAAGGACATCATCCATTGGTTGAGACACTCACTCCGTAAATACTTCCGGGACACTACTTTCGCTGAGCGTCTGACTGCTCTAGAACGTGGGTACTTTTCATATGGACCACCTTCTGCAGAATCATTAAGTGTTGAAATTTTCTCAGAATATCTTTTCGAATATACCTGAGCCTACTCATCTATCAATCATTACGGCATCGCATTCATTATTTTGATAACTTCATCTCAGTATACAAATTTACTTGTCTCGGAGTTTATTAGAATTAAAAGCAAATTATGAGCAAAATGTTTGTATTTTTCGAACAATTTTCTGCGGAATCCGATACCGTATAAATAAATTAAAATCTCGACTATGCGTGATACTTTCCTAATTGTTTCTGTAATTATCTCGAATGTATGCGGCTTAGAACGTTAAACGACTCCGTAGTCCATGCGGCCGCACACGCGCGTTCGCTTTTACGCAATATTTTTATGCAGCTGTTCTGCCGCTATACCAAGATAGAAGTAAACGACTATACGGATGAGTGAGCATGGTAAATGAGACCTTTAAAAAATGAAAAAAAGTCATGAAAGGAAGTGAATGAGGAAGACGCGCACGTTTAATTTACCGGCAAATGGTTCGTTCATAAAAATTAAACTGATGAGCACGTTACCCAGGGATGTCAATGAGGTGAGGTGTGAGTACCTATTCGAGGACCGGGTCGTAGCTCAAAGATACCATATCCTCAAATCGAAACATTCGCCTCGAACGCGAATGTGCGAGGAAAAAAATCTCTTTAGTTGTTAGGTAGTACCGCCTATTAACTACTTTGATGTCTCTTTATTTTGGCGGCTAAGTGTTGGCACTGCCGCAGACAATTGATGAGCCATGAAATAGTGTCAACATCGGCCTCGCTTTTAATGCTTCTCCGTTTCCTGGCTGGCATCGAGCGTATTCCGTTTTCCTCTCAGCGTATCTTAAACACTATCATTGCCACCCAAGATAATGCGGTATAATATAAGCTTTTCCTTATATTTTTGCGTTCATCGGCACAAGTACAAACGATTTTATTCGGTAAAATAAACGTCGGCCTATACATATGCAATGAAACGCACCGAAATATTATTCACGCGTCCTAAGGCATATCAATGTGGGCAACTTTTTGCTCATATCTTAATATTTTCGAATCTACGAGAGCAGGCAAATTATAGTAATGTTTTTGGATAGTTGAAGAAAACTTTTGAGCTCTGAATCTAAATTCCCAAGCTAAGCTATTACTATGGAGTCGTAGGTTGAACATAATCCCGGCCGAGAAGAGAATTTGAGGCTGAAAATCCACAAATTAAGATGAATTTCATGACGTAAGCGTTACACAGAAAACGCTCGCGTCCGATCTGTGTATCGGCATCATTAGAATAGTTTAAACCCTTAAAAAAATTGATACCACACCGTACTGAAAATAAGGCCGAAATTTGAGCGTTTTTCGCTGTTTCATCATCTTCTCTTCCTTGAATAGCAATTTTCTACAATATTGAATTCCCCGAAAATTGAATACAAAAGTATATTCGCTCTTTGTCTTTTGATTTTTTGGACCCTCATTCTCCCTAATCCATGCATCTATCTTGAGACACACATGGAATACACGATGCGATCCTTGTGAAAAACTTTCAACGGGACAAGCTTGTGGTTGAATCACTGGAAAAACAACGTTCACAGTATAAAAAGACTCCCTCTGGAATTTTTACATAAATTATTGTATAGAATAAACAAAAATTAATTCTTAATCATAGAACAGTATTTGCCATAATTCTGTCTTACTGCGAATCATAGTATACGGTCAAAACGATCAGTCGAGCGGAGGTATTCCCTCGAGGTTTAACGGACGACGACAAAGCCCTTATCAAGTACTCAAAAACTCTTTCAGCCAGTTTTTCCAACAGATTGTAAATACGCTTCCTCGAGTTTGAACAATTAATAAAAACTTCGAACATTAGTAGCCTAAATAAATAAAATTATTTCGAATGTACACGTTCACGATTAAGTGCATTTCATTCGTCGACTCCTCTTCCCGGATCATCCACTTTCGCTTTTCCGATTTTAATTTTCATAATTTAATCAAGTCGTTTAAACCGCACGTGTCTACGTCAAATTAAGAGAATTTTTGACACCGGAAAGAATTATTCTATCCGTCGTTTTAAGCGCGAAAGGAAAAGTTGCAAATTGGTATACGAATCTCGTCGAGGGAGAAGCGTGAAATGATTTGTCTGGAGAGCGACGCGAAATTATTTTCGTTATTGCGATTTACTGGAATAATAACGACAACATCGCCAAGATCGCGACGCACCAACTTCTCCGCCACTAATTTCTGTATCACGCGTCGCGACGCAGGAAGAGGAGGGGGAGCCGCGAGGCAGTATCGCTATCAAAACGTCAAACTTGCTTTAACTCCATTTAACCGTAATTTACATTACAAATCCCAGCTTGGGAATGAAGCTCTCTTAGTTAGCGGCTTCGCTGCATTAACCCCATTAGCGAGCTTCGAGACCCCTTTGGCTGTCAAACAATACCCTGCAATAGTACTTACAAACGCTGCTTCCAGATAGACTGTGCAACGATAAAATAATGCGTACGTACGTATGCACTATCATCTTGTCGAAAGAAATATGACGAATAGTTGAATTTATATCCCATTAACCATTGCGACGAAGAGTGAAAAAAATGAGAAAAAGGTTAAGCAATATAGGCCTACCACTATCTTAGCAATTGCAATGTTCAATCACTCTCATCATCCATTATTTCAAATTTACCAAAAGACTAACTAGTCTGAGCTACAAATTTGAAACAATATAATCTTCGAGCCTTGTATGATAGGAGGGGAATATCTGAAAAAATTTTGGTCTTATGAGCCTCTGTAGAAGTGGTTTGAGAGAATGCTTGAGCTCAGAAAACTAGGCTAGGCTGAAGCTAAATTACTCCTCAGCGCGTAAAAGCTAGGCTACAGCGAACATATACGCTAGGCCTCGGAGAACTCTTCCTTCTCAAGAACTAGTGTCGGAAAAAAAATTATAGGAGGGCGTGACGTCATCAAAGTACTTTGGTAGTAAAAAAAAAGAAGAAAAAAAAAAAAGAAAAAAAAAGAAAGGGCTTGAAAAATTTACAAACACGAGTATGTAGAACCATCGAGGTCAGACATCACTTAAAGTCCCTAAGACGAGGAAAGTGCTAGCAGAAGAGTGTGACATCAGTAGGGGATGCTTCTATAGTGTCAATCCTCAGAAAGATCGACTAAAACAGTCATCCTTAGCGAAAGACAAGAACACAACTGACTTAAAAGACCGAAACCAACCTCGACAATAGACGAGAAATAAAGAGGAGAGTAATCATCGAGTTGTGACTCATAAACAAGTTCTATCAGATCTTCGTCTGGTAAATGCTGGTTCAACAAAATGAGACCGACCACCAGTGTTCTTATGACCAATGATGTCGATATGCTCCAAGGCGGTACGTTTGAAATGTGTACTTTTTTTGTGAAGAAGCACCTCAGATCCCTCTCCGAAGCTGTGCTCATCAGCAATAAGATGGTCAGCGAATGCCAAATGCCCCACTTTACTCTTCTCCCAGGCTGTCTTTTGCTCATCGACCCAAATCTTGAGCTGGCGACTATAGTCTCTCCGATATAAATACTTTTACAATCATTACATTTTAACCTATTCACTCCGCTCTTCTCATCTTCAGGAATTCGATCTTTCAACCTAACAAATAACCCTTTAACCGTGACGGGGTTTTAAAAAGACAGGTCGAAATCCGAAAGGGCGAAGGGGCCAGCCTAATTGAAGAGAGAACTTCCCCAAAAATGGGAGCCTAATCCAACAAAATTTCTCACGGCTGATAGTACGAGGGAGGGAGGTGGTGGCATCGAGGCATTTCCTAGTAATTTTCTTACGCACCAATGCGTCAATATCCAAGTGAATCTCATTAACTCTAGCTAAATGTTTTAAGGTGAGTAACTCCTTGAATGCAATTTGACTCAACAGAAATTCAGTAAGTCTATGGACTAAACTGTTAAAAGCAGCATATTTATGTGCAAAAGAGCAGAATGACGACGCGTGGACTAAAACATCGGTCGACGTATCTTTTCTAAACACTCCAAACTCGTGGACACCGTCTTTTTTAGAGACAATAAGATCCAATAAGTTAATGGAGGCGCCTCCCATTTCCACAGTTGACTTTATGGACGGGTATAGCTTATTGAGATACGAGAGAAACTCCAAGCAGAGCTCTCGGGGACCAGTCCACGTACATAGCACGTCATCTACATACCTGCGCCAGTAAAAGGTATTATTCAAAAGAGGATGGCTAGAAGAAAAGAGGTCGGATTCGAACTTAGACATGAACACCTCGGAGATGAGGGAACCTAAAGGCGAACCTATAGGAATACCCACCTCTTCTGAAAACTCATAAAACTTACCATTAAACTTGCAAAAGATAGCGCTTCGAAGGTTTAGTTTTTCTGCGGTTTTTTTGTATTTAGTTACTCCTTTATAAGAGAATCGTTTTTTTGTCATAATGGATAGCCGTAACTTACAGTCTCGCATCAATTCGATTGAAAACGCGGATGCTGCGTACTTGAGATTTTTATTCTTGAAATTCCAAACCAACGTATTTCGTTTTCTTCGCATATTTGGTTCCTCCGTAAGTGTTTGCGATTTCGGTTAAAGCCTAATTTTGTAAAAGTTCGTTTTTATTCCGATTGTGAACAGCCTACTAGGAAGCTCGAGAATTTTATAACATCTAAGTGGATCATGTCGGAGTTGCGGAGATGGTACGGTAAGCATAATGTGACGACTAGGTTGAACCTCATGGTTCACTCCAAACTTTCCGGTATGCTCCACCCTCTTGATTTCGATCAGTTTTTGAATGAGGTTAATGTGAAATGTCGCAAATTTGAGGTAGATCTGAAGCTTAAGAAGAATGGTAAGCTCTCTTCTCTAATGAAGTCGAAGAACGGAATCCTTGAGGAAGAGGTCAGTGGTGAGAATATTGTTCAGAATTTTCAATCTGGGGTTCTTAATTACTCCCAGGTTGAATTCAGCGAGGAGGAATGTTACCTCCTTGAGAAAGGTCTGAAATTTGCTCTTCCTCCTCCCAAGAATAGTGAGGCCTTCGCTAATGTGGTTGCGGACTCGGCTATAAAGATAGGACCCGGGTGCAACATCCAACTGAAGTGTGCTGAGATAGTCCGCAACACTCCCCTCCCCCGTATGAATAGCATGGTGAGTGGAGTGATCAAGGGATTGCAGAGGAAGGTAAGGGAGGAGGGATTTATTATCACCAAGGTCGATAAAGGTAATTCGATAGTTGTGATGGAGAGGTCTTCATATGATTCCAAGATGTATGATGTACTTAAGCAGTGTGGGGCAGAAGTGAATGACAGCTTTAATTTTCCTAAACATGTCAAAAGAAGTTTGGAATGTTGTTAATGGGTGTACTGTCATCATTAAGAGTGAGCGAATGAAGAAATCCATTCTCACGCCTAACCCTATCCGCCCTCCTCTACGGATTACCTAAGGTCCATAAAGTGGATATGCCTATGAGGTCTGTTGTGACGTTCATCTCCTCCCCTACTGACTCCCTTGCCAAATATCTGGATCGTTGGTTCAAATCTCGTGTCGAATTCGAGTCTCCCTGTTCTGTTAATAATTCGTCTACCTTGGCCAATAGCCTAACGAATGTGCTTCTCCCTGCAAACACGATGTTTTGTTCTTTCCACGTTGTAGGCCTCTTTCCTACATCCCTAAAGCTGTCACTATGTTGCGGATGGGTGAACTCCTAGTGAATCTTGATACTCCTCATGAAGAATTGAGTGAACTTTTTGATCATTTGAGGTTGTGTTGGACTCTTAATTTTGCAAGTTTAATGGTAAGTTTTATGAGTTTTCAGGTTCGCCTTTAGGTTCCCTCATCTCCGAGGTGTTCATGTCTAAGTTCGAATCCAACCTCTTTTCTTCTGGCCATCCTATTTTGAAATGATTGTAAGAGTGTTTATATCGGAGGTAGTTGCCAGCTCGAGATTAGGGTTGAGGAGCACAAGACAGTCTGGGAGAAGAGTGAAGTGGGGGATTCGGCATTCGCTGACCATCTTATTGCTGATGGGCACAGCTTCCAAAGTTCATATTTCAAGCGTACCGCCTTGAAGCATATCGAAATCATTCGTCATAAGAACACTAATAGTCTCATTCTGTTGAACAGGTACATACCGGACGAAGATCTGATCAAGCTTGTTTATGAGTCACAACTCGATGATTAGTCTCCTCTTTATTTTTCGTCTATTCTCGAGGTTGGTTTCGGTCTTTCAAGTCAGTTGTGTTCTTGTTTTTCGCTGAGGATGCCTTTTTAGTCGATAGCGCTTCGATGGTTTAGTTTTTTCTGCGGTTTTTTGTATTTAGTTACTCCTTTATAAGAGTATCGTTTTGTTGTCACCACGTTACTTCTTTTATACTTTATTCCCGCGAACTTTTACCAAGAGCTCTCCACCTAAGATCTCCGAAGTCGGTGAAAGAACCCTGAGATGGATTTCCGGCAATTTAAAGAGACCTGGTTACATTCGCACCAAAGGATCTCGGAAAAGTGTATTTTTATTTTGCAAACAATTCGAAAAATACGATTAGTTGCTGTAGTCATACCTATCATCTAAAATTCCTTATGCATCACAATAAACAAAAAAGCGAACTCAATGTGACTCATTCGTTCACTTAGAAAATTTGTTTGTCGCTCACAAATCATCTCACGAGCTCTATACCGCGTGTACACCAAACGTTTATACAATATTAAATTAATTATCGTCTTTTAAAGCCATTTTTTATGGGTCTTTTTTGTCCGTTCTCTCTCCCGTCGCCGTGTATACTTTATTAAAATCGATGAATAATGAATAACGAATTAGTGAATGCAATGTATCAAAAGAATACGTTTATATGATCGAGGGGAAGACCACGCGATACACTGCAAACGATCGCTGGTTGCTCGCTGACTATAGATGTGGAGGGTCCACGAGGTGGTAACTTCGGGGAATTAAATGCGCAACAACGCTCACTATCGCCGGTAATTTAATACCCTCTCAGTTAGCGCTCGTAAGTGCACTGATTTTATTCTACTGGGGCGTGTACATAAGCCGCTTTTCACTAGGCATTCGTATCACACCATCCACTCTAATTCTGTGTAGTCGCATGTATCTAAATTAATTGATTTTTATACCATATTATTTGTTTGTCTGATTTGGTAATTTCCCGATGATTGTACGTAGACGCATCGGTGTTTTACTCTTGTCGAGTCGACAAACAGGAACTTTTTTTAGAGTGAATTTCTGCCGATAGTACGTTAGATATCCGTCCATGGATGGCTAGAATGAGATTTACTGGCCAGTCCACGAACGGGAGCACCGTAGTCGAGACAGGAACGAATGGGCTTTGGTACATTTGGAGAAGGAGCACTGCTGTCCCCCTTAAGATCGAATCGATCAAGGGAAAAGTACCTCAGTCACGAGTATGAGAGATACCTTTTTTGTGATCGTTATTGATGAATTTGTCAAAGTCCGTATAAATCTGTATCCCTCCTCTACGGTCTACCTAGGGTCCATAAAGAAGATATGCCCATGCGGCCTGTAGTGTTTTTCATCTCTTCTCTTACCTACACCCTTGCCTGTATTTAGATCGATATGGTTCAAATTCCGTGTCGAGTTTGAGGCTCCTACTCTGTTGAGAATTCTCCTACCGTAGTCAATAGCCTAAGAAATGAGCTTCTCCCTGCAGGTTCGACCCTTTGTTCTTTCGACGTCGTAGGTCTCTTCTCCAACATTCCCAAGGTCTATAGAAAAAAAAAATACCGGATACGGATTTTTGAAGATATCATCTGGCAGCACTGGAGGTCACACGCCCTCAAAGACAAGTATGAAATCTACAAAACTCAATATCGCTCACTTAATGCTGTTTACATCGACCAGAAATGAAGTGTTATCAAGCTTTTGCCATAATGAAGATTATTTTTAGTTTTTTTTTTTTTTACAGTCGTTAGATCCAGCTACCTCTCAAGAGAAAAAAAATTTTGATACCGTAGCGGATAAAAGAACAGTAAAGACATCAACCAGCCTAATCTTCTTTGTCACGGCATGAACATTCGTGACGTCATTTGTTTGTGAGGTCATCAGCTGGGATCTGCGTATTACGTCATCAGATTAGTAACTTTACTGATTCCATCTTTCATTGTTTTTCTCTCGCGGATTCGCAGATTTCTGGTTCAAGTCCAGGATTCCAATTCCATCAACGGGAAGAAGCAGAAGCCTAGTATAATCTAGTATATTGTATGCTAAGCTTAGCTCGAGTCGTGTATAGCTCAGTATTAGTACAGCGTAACAAAGGCATGTTTTATTTAAAGCTATCATGAATTTTCAGGCCTATTGAGTCATGTTTAATGTTATGAGCGTTTTATTAATGTATCGATCTTGGGCGATTGTATTCTTGGCTGCTTATACCTCTCGTTTGTCACCGATCTTAGTCTAGAAGGGCCGCTTGTAGCAACTAATTAATTTGACTCCTGAATTTAAAAAACTAACAACGGCCTGCGTTAACTGATCAAAATTTGGCAGTCATGTTTTAAATCTAGTTTAGTTCGACTTATGCGTGATTACCGGTAAACAATTTGTTTCCCATCTGAAGCCCTGGGAAAAATGGGGAAACTATCCTTTCGATCCCCATTTGGAGCCCCTTCCTCCTTACTCTCGTTTTTTCCTCAGCTGCAGCCCTTTGGATTTCCGGGCTCGAAGAGCTTCAACGGAGACGAACCTGTAGCCCTTCAAATCCTCGGGTTTCATTTGGGAAGAAATACCCATTTAATTCCCATTTGAAACCCTGTTTCCGCTTTTGAATCCCTTGAGCCCTTTGCATTACAGGGCCTCAAGTAGGAACCATGCTAACCGGGATTGAACTAGGATTAGGTGGGTTGATGCAGTTGAACAGAGTTTAATTTTTGAGAAGAAAAAAGTTACAGACACACACATGTAAATAAATTTATGCGAGACAACCGGTTTCGACGCCTGATGAAGAACCTGACGAGGTTTTAAACCGGTCGTCTCGAATAAACGTGTTTGCATGTGCGTATCTGTAATTTTTCTCTCCTCAAAAATTTTATGAATGGCTCGCAACGTGGAGTGTACTCTATCTTTTATAAAAAAAAGTTCAAGTTGAACTAGTCACAAGATTAAGAAATTAGTACAAGTGACTTTAACCCTGACTTTAAGTCTACAGTATGCTGGTTGTTGAGCTAACTACTAACTTTCGAGAACTCACTCGCTCTGCTAATTCGTCCTCATTCTCGGTCTAGTATGATATGCTTAATATTGTAGATCAAGTCAAGGATTCCTCGCAAATTTTCTGGGAGGAAGATCAACTCAGACTTGGACTCGTAGATTTCCAATAAACGACTGTGGTGCCGAAAGACCTCAAACCTACGAATTTTCTATGGCGGGTAAAGGCACAGTGAGGAAATCAAAAACGAAGGCGGAACCCAGGGAATCTGTTCTATGAATAAACGAGGAACAAAGAGAACTTGTACTATGGATCGAATTGGCTTCCTATGAATAAACAGACAAATGGCACTGTTGACCACCGTTAAAATTTCTCATTAGACGACGGCGTTTCGGTAGCCTGACTACCATCATCAGATACGATGAAACTGACAGTAGCTCGGGAGTCAAAGTTTTTCTAAATCCCTTTATAGCTTGAAAGTCGAAATTTCTCCTAGTCCTTTCCTATCATATGAAGCTCGGAGGTCGGAATTTTTCTAAGTCTCTTTCTTATCAGGAGCTTGAAATTTATTCAAGGCCCCATGACAGACATACTATTTTACAAGTAACGAGTCCGCCGGACCTCACACGCCGAACAACAGAATTTTCGAAGAAGCCCCTTATAGAACAGGTTCCCTGTTAAAAGTTTGAACCTCCAGGAGAAGTCATCAACATACGTGACGCCAGCAGCTCGGATTTACCTACGACGTCATTAATTTGTTACGTCATCAAAATTCCTCTCGTTTGACTGAAGCTTAGTATACTCTAATATTAGTACAGCCAAGAATGGGTGCATGTTAGGACTGGAAAACTCGAACTCGTACTAACAGTAGAGCAGCGCAGCGTAGCATACGGCTAGTATAGTGTCAGTATAAGTAGATCTATTTTGAGCCTCTTTTAAATGCTGACTCATAGAATGGCTACTATAGGGCTAATACAGTCTGTATTGTACTGTATGCCATTAAAATTATTTCATTAGCGCCTGACTCGCAAGCGCGGTGTTTGATGCTTCTTTTCGAAATCTTGTTTTCTAGATTATTCATGAATATTTCCACCAGTATCGGTGACAGTGGTGACGCCATCGCTAGCCCTTCTCTCTAGCTAAAGAACTTGTCATTGAATCGGCAATAGTTCTAGCCCACGATCTCTTCCCACCATCCTGACGTACTGTAGTCAATCAAGGATCCTGGAAACATTTCCGTGATGTTCAAGGACACCTGTTCATTAATACTCTTGTTTTCCACATTGTCCAATCGCTCTATCGGTCTCCTGATACTTCGTTTAGTTGCAAATTGGTAGTTTTCAAGACAGAATGCACGCAAGAAATAAAGTCGTAAATTGCAGAGAATGGTTGCCAAGAGCTGAAGAAGGGTCCAACCCAGAGACATCAGAACAGGCTGGAAGAGAACAGTGTTACTGGCAATGGAAGAACGCTTGAGATCAACCCCGTAGCACCAAAAATTCAATTCACAAAGCGAGCAGTTCGATAAGACCACTGATTCATAGCATCTAATCACCAAATTGTAAGTTTGCAGCTCGATTTTTGGAAGAGAGCTACCAGTTTTTTCCTAAACGAAGTAACAGAGACAATTACAAAAAGCTATCAATTTGAGGTCAACCCGGCGTCAGATCGACAGCGACGTAGAGTCGACATCGTTCATCAGGTATGACCACTATCGATGTTTAGGATACAAGTTTGTAGACAGTCTAGAATATTGTGACGGCAAATTCGTTACAAGCTGTTTCCTCACTACCTACTTTTTTATCTAAATGGCCGCGCTCATAGAATTATGACTTGCTTGCAGGTAGATTGTAAATGCGGAAATTTACGAGGAATCAGAAGACGAATTACGATGAAAAAATCCCGCGACCTCTCGTTTTCTCGACGAGTGCGCTTGCCAGGCCCCAGGACGAGATCGTCGTATTTCGCCTTCAGATGGCAGTTCCACCTAGTGAATGCCCGGTCTGGTGACCACAACACATTAGGCTGTTGCCAACGTACACTAAAGCCTACAGAAAAGAACCGCGAATCCCCGGAGGGAGGTAGTGATTAAAGGAAGATGTTGACTCCGAAAGTCCATAAGGAATCATATAGATGAGGGTAGAAAAGGAATTCGAATCGAACCCGCGACCTCTCGTCTTTCTTGACGAGTGTGATACCATTCGATTCTCGTTCGGGTCAGGAGATTTTCTTGTCATCATTCTTCTTCATTCTTTTCTATATCCTTTGCTTATTATGAAAGAAAGGAACATTTAGAAATTCTAAAATCTTATAGGCTAACAGAAATCTAAAATTAAGTTTATGGAAGTCGAATTCAAGCCAGACTTGGTTTTGAGAGTAGGCTCGGCTATCCCTAGCATAGGCGAGCCGATTTGAGCAACAAAGTTTCCCCTTACCGATCAACAGAAAGGGAGTTAGAACCCAGTCTTGTGGCTAATCCCAGGTCTGATAGGTAAATTTGATAGTTGACTTAATTCCAATTTGACGCTGCCTGTAGAACATTGAGTCAATCACGGTATGCGCGTTATTTCGTAAGTGATAGTTTTTATATTTATTTTAAAAATCTGGCTGTATTCAAATGAACTGAGACCCTGATAAATTTATTTTGCGAATTTGTAACGATATTTTCATCAAAGTAGGGGAAATAAAATCTTAGTCATATTTTATTCATGTTCTTCTTGGGTGGATTTGAAAGATGAGTTCTTGTCCCTTCGACCGTCAATTCTGGTTTTCTGAAATGTTCATCGCATGCTCCTTCGACCTCTCAAAAAAAGAAAAAAAGATATCATGCATTTATCTACTATTATCATTGAAATATTCCCACTGGTTCTAATTCGAATATTCGCTCCCACGAAACCCTATAGAATGACCAAACATCGAGCGTACGAATATTTTTAAAACTGTATGGTCAACCCCGATTATTCCCGCGTCATTTTCATTTCATTTGGAATTACGCAACGTACACGCAGACGTCGGCTATCATTTGCATTAAATTTTCACCCTTTGCTCATCGAACGTTCCGCCCTCAAAGGTGGAGTTAACAAATGTCGACGATTCGTTGGCTGTCCGCTTTAGCACTGCAATTACGCTGTGTTAACAACACCTAACTACGTGAAGTGGTCCCAGTCGTGATCGAGTGCTACTGTTCGGTGATAGCTGTCCGTATCTTGCGTTGAATTTTGTTTACGAAAAAAATTACTGATACTTCGTGTGTGATTTTTTGGAAGCCTATTACTCTAAAAGAAATCACCATAGGTGAGTGTTCTTCTTTTCTCGCTCGTCACCGCGAGGGATTCCTTGGTACTAATTACGTCACCGTCAATTTCAGATTCCATTCTATAATGCAGGTCTAGTATTCAAGTCTCGCGCGAAGATGGATATTCGGGTAGATTGCAATACAAAACATGTTCGTGAGCCACGTTCTTTCTCGATTGACTCGTTGCTGTCAAATACTAAGGAGAATTGCAGCGCTAGTGGCGTGAAATACGACCTAGAAGAGCGATGGAAAGAGTACATTCCTCAACACGACTATTTCGAGGTTGATAAGGAAATTTCGCAGAAAAATTTCAACATCATGCGACATATCAAAAACGTTGACTATCTACCGTGGATATCGAGCGCGTCGAGCGTACTCGCCCATCGTGAGTTCTACGAAGAAGCCTTAAATAATCGCGCTACAAATTTGTCGGATTCGTCGTACTCGAATTTGCCTTTGCCGTTTTTGTATTCGTCGTGGTTACCCGTATCTAGTTCGGTTCGTCCGCACGAAAGGACTTCGGAAAATGAGTTTAGACATAATGAGTTCGACAGCAGTGTTATTAGCTCTCGTGAACCGGAAAACAGTGATAGTGACGATTCTAAATCGGACAGTTCAAAATTGTCGGACAATCCGAAGGACTTCTCTTGCTCGAAGCAAACGACCCACAGCGGTGAGTATTTTTATATATGTAAAAAATTGTCTCAAATTCGTATTTTTGGGGATTTGACTCGGTCTCAGGTTCCTCCCTCGAATTCCTATGGTCCCGGATTAGGCAAATTTAACCTTCTTTCTACTGGGCGAATCTCGCGCAAAATTTCCAGTACCCGGGTAATCTACGACCCGGCTATAAACATGACGAGTGTCCTTTCTCCTGTGTGAGGCGCATTTTATAAAATACTCCTAAATTTTACTTGTTTTGGTCTGTTGAAACTGATGTCATCATTAATCCAAATTAGAAGATCTGCCGCGGAAGAAAGACTTGAAGCTCCAGCACAAAGAGTTTCCCATCATGTCACTGTGTTGTAAAACTCATTGAGCGCTTAAAAAACTATGACCAGTTCCCATGTCTGCGTCGTTGTAATCTTCTGTATCTTTTCTCTCAATTGGGGGATATTGGTTCAATTTGGAATTGTCACATTATAAGAAACGATCTCAGTAATGAGCCCACTTACAGTAAATTTTCCTGCGGACCCGATTTGGCTTAGGCCGTCTGCACATCAGTTGTCGCTCTGAAAGAGAATAGTGTCCAGAACTGAAATCTCAGATCCAAGCAATTTCAAAATTGATGATTTCTATGGAAATTTTTACGTATACAACGTCTCAGCTCCTCGACCGTGGCTATCAGTTACCAGTAGTTGAATCATTATTAGTTTTTTTTCTCCAAGGAGAATTAGAGATTTTAATTGCCAAACCCTTGTACACTCTTCGTTGGAGACTTTGATGAAGGTGCACACAAGTTGCATACTATCGCCATCGCCGAGTTTTGGAAGGGAGGGAGGTGCCAAGCTTCCACAGTTTTCCTTTTTTCCGAAGTAGATACAGCTGTCCAAGAATTATCGTTCTTTTTATTAACGATTTTGATTTTTTTTTTCATACGAGGGGCTGACTCCTTCGAAAGCCTAATCCGGCTCTGCTTAAATCTATGGATATTTACATAAATGTTGGACTATAATGATTGATGGCGTATGATTAGGGTCCTTACAAGCTACTTTGCCATTGTACCTAAGGCAGTGGTTCTGAACTTATGGTCCGCGGATCACTTATGGTTCACAAGGCACCCAAAAGTGGTCCGCGAGACTTATAAAAAAGTCAGAATTTAATATAAGATGGAATAGAGCAAACATTTTAAAAAAAAGTTTAGAGGTCCGTAGAAACTTCTGTCCCTTCTGAGTGGTCCGTCAATTCAAAAAAGTTAAGAACCACTGACCGAAGGTCTCGTTTCGACTTCTCTTTAAAATTTCAAAGAGCGATCTTGTAATAAAATTTAATTTTCAGAGATAATTCCTGCCTCTTAGTTTGTTCTTTCATCTTGCATTCTCATAGAATGTGCTTCACCGCCCAAGCAGCCGACGTTTTGTCATAAGTTTCCGTTTCGTCAACGTGTCCGCTTTTTCCAAAAGTTGGCGAGAACCTATGTCTTTGTATTTTTACTCTGAAAGACATAAAATTGTCCCGGCTCAGGATTGCTCTCCTTTCTGTAGAGTCTTAAACTTGAGCGATTTCAAATTGTTCGTCTTTTATTTCTGTTTAAGCTTTCACGTTGCCTAGACCAACTCCTTCGAAGCTGTTCTTTTGTTGCTCAGAAATTGGGATATTCGAAATCCTTTACCCACTATAGATTCGGAACTCGAAATAGTCGACACGTTTTCTAGAAAACCTGAGCCTAAGAGCTCCACAACTCATCAGGACTCTTTCCCTCCCTTCCTCACCCCTCCATCTCTCTCCAGACATCAAACTTATAAATTGATGCGAGTCCTTCTTGTGAGAGTCTCTTTCGGAGCTCAAGTATTGAAGTCTCTCCATCTCCATGGCAGCTCATTCAAGACGTCAAGATTTTTCCAAGTTTCTTTTCCAGTTCCAAATCAAACTCTCAAAAGTGGAGAACCGCTATCCGTTTTGTTTGGGGGGAGCACATCTTCAGCAATATCCGTATTCAACTTTGGTGACGTTATCAACCTAAGTTAGGTTAGGTTATGTGGCGTAGAAGATGGTCATCCTTGGAAAACGTCTGGGGGTCAGACTTTGATGACGTCATCAATCTAAAGTTATGTTGGGTTATATCTAACTTCGGTGACTTCATCAATCGGTGAAGTCATTAGCCCAAATTAGATTAGGTAACGTTGCTTTTAAAGAAATTTGTTTAGGCTAGATTATCGAGATTTTTTTTATGCCAGATTTTAAGAAAACTCGGATTTGTCGAAAGATGTGATCTATTTCATTTCTCACTCGTAGAATATTTTTGTAAACTCAGCGTGCGTTTTTAAGGAGGGAGATAAATGGAAGATGAACTAGATCGAGAGCTTGAAAAAGCATTCTGGCATAGCCCAATGAATAAAGATCAGACTTCATGTCTTTCTCGGTAGCTAGTGGCTTTCAGGGAGCTCACTCGCGTCCATTTTAGAGTATTTTAAGATCATAGCTTTTGGAAAGCTCACTCACTCCGCTCGTCCGCCCCCCTCCTCGATCTAGTATTAGTTTACTTGTACTGCGTTATCCGTCCGAGCGACAACTTTTTAATCAGGAACGGGCACCGTTGGACGGCTTTTACTTAACGCATTTAAAGAACCCTTCCGCAGATTGACCGAGTGTCGCTAGGAAGGCTTTTGCAAACGCAGTTCACTTCAGGAAATTTTAAGCTAATAGGTTGTAGTGGTCGCTAGTGGCTTTTGAACGGCTCACTTACTCCGTTTGTTCGCCCCTTTTCGTGATCGATTATAGTTCCAGTTTAGAATATTTCAAGACTAGTATAATCCTAGTGTAAAGCTAGTATAAAACCTAAAATTCGCTTATGTCGCATGTGCAGCGCCGCCCCGTCCTCTATGGTGGAGTGGGTGCGGGTTGCTTATGCATTTGATTTTGTTTCTTCCAGTACCGGAATGACCCTTTTGGGTATAACTGCAGTGTTGGTAGAATCTGCTCGGCGAATCCCCTCTTATTCTGCTTGGCAACCGCCAAGATGAAACCTAGTATAATGAAGGCTTTAGCCTAATACAGGACTAGTATTTAAGTTCATATGGACGGAGGTTGAAACCAGGGTAGGGATCAGGATTTCAAAATTTTTTCCAAGTCTCAACGTGATCTGCACGGCGGCACGCACGCAAATTTCAAAATCAGAGGTCAGAGCGAAGACATGAAACATGTCAAAAACGTATTTTTTTTTCAATCCAAAAGGTGTTACACTATGTGTTCATGAGCTTGAGGTAGTTCTAGATTTTGGAATCGTGCATGATTTTAGATTACTGCTTTTCAGTTCCCTGCTGCCATTACAAAATTTGCAATAGCCTCTAGTTTTTTTTTTTTTTTTTTTCAAATCTATCTCCTCTTTCGCGAATACTTTTTGATGCTCCACCTTTCTATATAGACTTCAATCTTCAAAATTTATAAGCCTTGGCACATCGAACTTCTTCACTCTAGTTACTACAGTGTTTTGGAGCTTTTTGCAGTCCCAAACTCAAATTTTTTTGTCATCTTCTGTGATCGAATGCTGAAATTTTTGTTAATCGAAGCTCAAGATTTTCGAGTTTGAACTTTAATTTTGTCTCCTCCTCAATCGAATCTCAAAACTGTTCCATAGACTTCGAGGAGATTGTCTCAAACAATCTTCTCCTCAGTCGCTTTGCTGTTTTGAATTTCTCGAATTCTTTTTTACGCTTCGAAATTCCTCCTCTTCTCATTTTCGGTACTCAGAGGGAGGCTCCCCCACTTCCGCACATAGGCTAAGGCTAGGATTTGTTCGAAAAGCGCCTAAGACCGGACGAAATGCTGTGTTCTGAATTAGGTCCAACGTGGAGAGGGTCGATTTTTTGCAGCTAGTTCGTAAATTGGGACCACATTATAGAGCTCCGAGCGAATTCAGCTGCGATAGGCTATAGGTGCAATAAAATACGAGTGTTGCATCCTGTACCAGGACGCGGTTAACTCGTCATCTCTGACATCTCAGGTAATTTCAACGAGCGTGAGCGTGTTCAACTTTGATGATGTCATCATTTTCGGGAAATTTTTAGAGAATTGAAATATTTTCGACCATCAAGCTATGCTCATATATGATGAGGAACTTGAGAACGAGGCTTGGGGATGACGTCATCAACAGAATTTGTTCAGGCAATATTACAGGAATTTGTCTAGGTTAGATTAGAGAAATTTTTTTAGGTTAGATCAAGTTCAGAGAGAGCACTTCTCAAAACATAAACGCTTTCTTCAAGCCTCGCGTGCTCCTTCTACCACCAACTTACAAAAGAATTTCAATCGCTTTTGGACATCTCAAAGACATATAATAATGTTTACTCATCTAACGATAAATAAAAAATAAAAAATTTATAGGCTCTTGCTCAAGGAGCACGAGTTGCGGAAGACCCGCGACTCATGGCATAGGGTTGAAGATTTTTAGTTTACGTGAATGTAGGCGTATAATTTTTATGTCTGGAATCATTGAAGAATATAAAAGGACAAATATCAAGGAATATGTAGGAAATATGAAGGAAATAGAGATCACGAATTTTTTCAAGTCCCATAGAGGGCTATAGAAGAGCCAGGAACAGGAATTTCTCCAAGTCCCAGCCTTAAAATTCCTCTGAGGGCTTCCAGCAATTAAATAGATAACAGGTCTCCCGCCAATAAGGGTCAAGAATTTTTCTAAGTCCCATAGAGGGCTATAGAAGAGTCGGAAATTTTTCCAAGTCTCAGCGTTACGCATACGCGCTCGCGTACGCGAACAGAATTTCTCTCAGGGTCCCCAGTAACTAAAGGGATGGCGAGCCGTGTGCGCGCCTGGAGAGAAGTGCGTTTTACTTACCAATAATTTCCAAAAATTTTCAATTTCCAACTTTTAGTGAAATGAAAGTTGATAAAACCAATTAAAATTTCTATCATACACTGATTATGATTTTTCAGCCTTAATTATACCACACCTTGTATTGTGTACCAACAGGTTCTCCAAAATCGGATCACGCTGATGATGACGAAGATGATGAAGATCTAGAAATGAATTCACGTAGTAAATCGAATAGCAATAAAATCCGTCGAAGACGAACAGCGTTTACTAGCGAACAACTGCTGGAATTGGAGCGCGAATTTCATGCCAAGAAGTACCTTAGTCTGACGGAACGCTCGGAAATTGCCAACTCTCTCAACTTAAGTGAAGTACAAGTGAGTAAATTGTTCATGACGAAGTAAATTAACTTGATAGAACAGGTTATTAAACAATTTCGGATCATGTTTTCAACAAGTAAATCTATAAGAGTGATTATTTTTTCATCGACCTAAAGAAAGACCCTTCAAAAGATCACTTATACTTTATTTATATAATTTCTGAAATTCCTGTACACGGCTAGAAAAAGCATTTTGATGTTCTAACTTACCCTTTCCTATTTACCTTAGATAGAGGAGCTCATACAGAAATCTCAACTCTTATAATAAGTTCTTACTTAAGAGGGGAGGAAAAAAGCTCCGATTCATGAGCTGTGTATATTTGATGAGTATAACTTGAAGGAAATAAGGTTTCAGTGTCGAGCGACTTGATTGTACGAGTGGGCTCTGAAGAAATTTTGACTCGAATTGTGTGGATGTGGAGTGGAAGTTGGAAACATTTCTAGCCGCTGTATTTCGTGCTTGATTCCCATAGAGAGAGCGTTAATTTTAATCTGTTCTCAGGAAGAGAACGGTCAATATCCACGTTGATGAGATAGTATTTCCTTAGGGGTGGCTGCAAGCTTCACAGACGAGAAGGTACTCACCCGATCTGCAAATTTGAGACGCAATTTAAAAACGACGTACTTTTGACGCAATTTTTCGCGATTGTGACCAAAAATTCAACTAATCAGAAGCAAGAATCAATGGAAAGCTTAGTTTTGAAATGGTTTTGACGCAGTGGTGACCGCGCTTCAAAAACACTCCTCGCAGATCGGGCAGTTATGCAAACTGAAGAATTTTGTAAAGTCAACCAGAGATTTTCATCGCAATTCTTTCTAGAACAGGATGACTTTCCACGTCATCAATGACCATCATCACAAAAATTACAACCTGGGAAGGTTTTGATACATCAGGACATGACCTTATTGGAGGATAATTTGTGACCAGAAGCTCTAGAGAAAAACAATTTGCCAAAATTCAATGGCGTACTCACGAGATAAAGCGGAGAAACTGAAAATAATTTGTTTAAAACATCTTGAAGTCTTGTTCGGAATACCTTCTACGAAAATCATCGCCGCAGGCAAAATTTCATTGTTCAAATTTCTGGGTACGCTACTGACGAAAATCAAGGCGTGATGTAAAAAATATTCAGAAGTAGAATGAGTGGAAAGGTGTACTCGAAAAGCCCCTCCCAGTGGACTAACTTACGTCAAATATGGCACTCATTGACTTGCGCCTTTCCTCTAATTTCTGCCAGTTTCAAGACCTCATTTCTAAGGTACTTGGCATTTCAGTCTCGGAAGATTGAGGTTGTGGTATTCCAGTCTGGATGCCACCTTATCCCTCATGTGGTTTTTAGCACCATTATGTGTACACTAGGCTTTGTCTCTGGAGAGGATCTATTTCGAAGCTTCAAGTTTTTCTCACCATCCTCAACAGGAGAACCCCCACCATCACGTTCACCTTTTCGAGGGGGAGGGGTCTTATATTGAATTCTTTGACCTCTATATGTCCATTGAAGGTGGCGCTCATGGTTTTGTCTTCCGGAAAAATACTTGCATGGACATCACTGTTCATGCCTCTGTAAATCGGCCTCCTTCAATAGTTTCATCCACCGTCTCCTTTCTACTTGCTATCCCTCTTCCTCCTGGCGCGTTTCTTGAGAAGGTGTCTGTCATCAGGAATCTTGCTCTTTCTAGTGGCGTTGAGCTTGATATTGATGAGAAGATTTGGAAAAAACCTATCTCTGAAAGCTTTAGATCTTACCACTGCTCTTCCCCATTGTTTGTCTTGTTCAAGAAGAAGACTCTGTTTTGGGGCAGGCCTGAGATTAGGCATAATTTTTTCCCCTAGCCTGCATTTAGACTTACCAAATATTTGGTTTGGCCGAGCCTGGCCTGAGTAAGGCTTCATGTTCCTTTGCCGGGCCGGGCCAGGGCTCAATCTCAGGCCTGTTTTTAGGGAACTTGTCTTCTAAACTTTTATACACTCGTACCTCCTCAATTCTGTTGGTCATCATCCTGTTTTTTTATGGTCCCAACACTCTTTGTAGCTAGTCTTTTCTGCAAGACTGAAGATTCTATCCTTATATTTTAGAGAAATTGTGTCTATAAGCTGTATTGTTCTGGTTTCTCGGCGTTCTACGTAGAAGAGACATGCCGACAATCACTGCCCTCCTCCTCCATAAGAGATCGGCTTTTGCAGAACACCCTTTGAACTTTGGCCACAGTTTTGATGTGGACAATAGCCTATTACTCTACTCTGAAATTTCGTTTCGTAGACGGTTGATTCTTGAGCATTTTCAGATCGTTCGTCATGTTATCGATAGTGACGTCGTCGTTTTGAATCGCTTCTTTCCTAATAACGATCTCATTGAAAGGTTTCATAGGCTTCCTACCAACGACTTGTGATTCATCTTTGTTTTTTAGCTTTAATTGTGATAATAATTTCTCCTTTCTCGTTCCTCTTTTCGTTCGTTCTCTTCTGTTCATGTTCTCCCCTGATGATGACTACACAGTATTTAGTCGAAAGATCTTGAGAATGTTGCTCTTTTTTGCGGTTTGTATAATCTTATGTTGTTCTCATGATACCCTATTGACAAAACTTTGAGGATATAAAGAGGATATAAATTATGAAATTGCTAATGTGTTTTCTCATTATGTGCTCCAAATGTCCTCAATACTTTGAGAACATAATGAGGCAAAAGAAACTGTTTTTCAAAGGGAGGCGTGGCTTTGAAACCAATAACGTTGTATGCATAATAATATATTGTACTCCAAGGAGTAGGTAGCGGATTACAAAAATCTCACGAAATAGCGCTTTCAGATAAACAGCTATCTTCAAAGCGCGAACGAACGAAAGCCCTAAATGTTCTACTTTTGTGCAATCATTGTGAGGACCCGATGAGAAAGTGTGAAATTTTATTTACGGAGATATACGTTTACTTTGATGGATTTTTCACAGCCATATTTGAACACACCAACTAATGATGGTATGATTTTGGATCATTTTTTCCCTACTTGAATTGTAATGCTACCATAACGATACTTTCAACATTAATTTGGAGATGATAAATCTCCTACTGATGCGGAATCTGACGACGTCATAACACGAAACTTGACGTACGCGTACGATTTCTTTGTGGTAGAAATTGCAGTTATCAGCCGTGTCCTTCTTTTCGCTTTGAGGTCCACGAACAACATTTTATCAGCTACTTGCAGCCAAAACGATCGATTAACTCGAAGTCTATTATTTCTAAACGAGGCGATGCGAACGAAGGGTGCTCGTATAAGTGCGATTTAATGCCAGCGCGCACATATGTACAGAAAGCGACCAGACGATTTATCAAAATAGTGTAATTTTTAGAATACACACAAGTTACACGCCTTTCGGCGTTTTCTCGTAATTGCGATCGTGCGGATCGGGACAGACGCAGGGCCGCGAATTTGCGACCACAGCTCCCGCGCATCACTTCGGTACGGCCCATTCTGCCGGACGATATACGCGAGTTATGAAAAATGACTCGCTATAATGGTATACGGTATATTATTCTATTGATGTAGTATAACTGTACACTGATGCTGGCCACAATCATTCCCTATGAGTTACTGTATTAAATGCGGTGCGTTTTCTTTACAACGCACAACGACAACAACACTCATAATTCAATTCGTACAAAACGCCGACGTTTCGAGTTTTTATTTGTCGTCCTCGTATTTTTCTTTCCCCTAATTTCTTCTTCTTTGCTTTCGTCGTTCACTGTACCGAACATCTCGCGTACTTCGTAAGAATAGAATGTGAACGCCTTCTACGTTTGATAATAGCTATCATTTATTCCTGCTGGTATAAAGGCATCACCAATTTCTGTAATTGCTAAATTTTGGTGAGGGTACAACTATCTAACTTGCCATGAACATTGCCACTAGTGTTTACAAATTCCTGATCTTATCCGTACGCTAGGTAATTTCATTTGTCGAACGCTCGAAACCCGATTTTCAAATCCCTTACTTTTCCCAACATTGTCAACCCATATTTACATGAGACAGCGACGTAATCATTTCCTACTTAAGCAAATTTTAGTATGTTTATTGAACTCATGGCTGTAAAGTACGTTTTTACATTCATGGTGTTGAACTTTACAGCCTTTTGTACAGTAAAATATGTTACAAATCAAGGACACGAAAAGAGGATTTTGCTACTCGTGCGTTTACTTAACTCGTCTTTGACTCGTTTCGCAAAATTTCGCACTCGTTCTATCAAAATTCTCACTTCATAGTCCTTGGTATGTAATATACTATTTCTAACGTATAGTGTTTTGAGCAAGAAATTTTTCCGAAACACTCCGTCTTCTGGCTGGGAAACAAGTTGAAGCACTAGGGAAAAACTACTCATATTTTCCCTTTTGAAGCCAAGTTGAAGCCCTCTCGAAGCCCTGATCAGGGCTTCAACTGGCCTTAAACAAGGAAAAATGTTTACCGGGTGGGTATGAAATTAACCCAGCCGTGGCGTAGCCAGGATTGGAAGAAAGGAGGGAATAAGTTTTATTTCCCTCAATATCAAAACTATAGTTCATTATCAGAATTACAAAAACCGCAAGAAAACACGAATACAGTCGCCAAGCGCTTTTGGTTGAAGAACCATTTTTAAAGCATGAAAAAAAGTGACTGAATCCAACACCAACAGGAACCGATAGAAACAGACGAGGTCATGACAAAACCAGCGAGTTATCAAAATGTGAACCATTTCAGTCAATCGCTCTTCAGGAATGTGTCTGTTTGATACAGTGTGGTTTTTACTATTTCGATGTCTTCGAGAGCCATACTTTTGAAGTAGGTACGAATTTTCCCTATGAAGGAGGACCTCCGAACCCTCTTCAAAATTGCGACCTTTTCTCTTTCAATTTACCTTTCTGAATTGGAGTTGGCGGCTAGTGATCCCTATATAAACTCCAAGGCAATCCCTACCAGCTAATGTATGTGCGCCACTCCTCTCAGTCAATCAGAATGGGGTCTTTTAATTTGCGTAACAAATACATAGACTTTTGTCAGTAGTTGAACAGTAAAAAGCCGGCTGGAATCCAAAAGAAGAAGGACGCGACCGAACTGCTTGGAAAACTCACCCTTAAAAGAGAGCTTAATGTACCGTCTTCTACTATCATGGTGCGAATCTGGGGTAGGGAGGGTGCAGAATCAAGGCATTTTCTTGATCAAATGCAAAGACCACAGCACATTGGGCTGTTGCAAACGCACATTAAAGTTCATGGGAAAAAGTCGTAAGGCTCAGAAGGTGTTCAAAGAATGCGGTAATGCGTACGGACGTTTACAAGGAAGGGAAATACGACGAGTTGATTTCTGCTCAGGTCAGGAGGTTTTTTCGTTACATTTACTTTCCTCTTCCTTCCTCACCTATATCCGCACTTCAACGCGCGTTTGTCAAACAGAGACTTCAAAAAATTCTTCTTTTCTAATTCTTTCTCCCAGCCTCATCAATGTGTATGACGTCGTACTGTTCGCAACCACGCTTGTACACTCCATGCAAGTTCCCCTCCATTTGATGGTTCCTTTTTATCGTCAACATGGATTGGTCGTTAATGATGTCCACACTCACATCATAACCACCGAACGTCTTTATGACCTTGTTTGTTTACTTTTCTATGTATGGTAATGATCCAAAGTACTTTCTCATTATGTGTTGTCATAAGTTCTTTTCTATGCTTCTATCTTTCAAAGGACTCCCTCAACCACACCACTGTGACCTGCATTACTGTCTCGATTTCTTCCCTCTTCTCTTCATTGTTCTTTGAGACAGAAATCATTCGGTAGCAGTGGTTCTAAATTGCCGCTAGCTTGTGCCAAGGGTGAATGCTAGAAGTAATTTTGGATGATAGAGTCGGTGTGCGTTGCCTTATAGTTGATGGTCTCATTGTCCTTTTCCACTGCGAAATGGTTGCTTTCATTCACGGCATTCGTTTCTATAAGAAATTAGTCCACTTGTCTTTTAGTGCCTGACCGTGTATCTTTAGGATATCATCTTGGAATAAAGTAGAACAATATACTTGACATCTTTTGAATTTCTAGTGCACTACTTACACCTCATGACACTCCAAATGAGTTTTGATGGAAGTCCAAGCGCCTAGCACCTGACGAGAATAGCGATTCCACCGAGTCTGGTCCACTCAATGTGAGTGAGGGGACAATCATCTCACTGGAGTTTGTTAATTTGTCACAAGAAGGGGTCTGAACAGATTGATATTACGAAAAAAAAAAAAAAAAAAAACATCAACAGAGCCAAATGTTTTGCTTTTCAAAATGAATCTTCTACTCAAGATCTGTCACTTCTATTTTTTTCTCAAGGTGGATATTATCCGGTGGATTATGGCTACATGATCGTGGTGTGATGGCAGTAATAGCGGCCATCTATGGTTATGCCAGAATAGGCTCCTGAAGCTTTCGAACTCGTGTTTTTTTTCTTTGTGTATAGTAGCGGAGAAGTTAGTGCAGTCTATAAACTTGAATGCGATAATTGTACTTTCACTTCGGCTACATTGAAAAAACAAGTCGTCTAGACAAGCTCTATTTTATTTTATTTTATTTTTTTTTTATTATATGAGATAGGTATGCGCAAGTAATAAGAATCGGTCCGTCACCGTGTTGATAAAGTCGAAGGAGGAGCAATCTAAGTAGTATCCTGAGAGAATTTCAACCATCCAATGTCAAATTCAAGAATTCTAACTCAAAAAAATAAAGTAAAACTCACTTATTTTCTCGCCTCTAATGATATAATCCATCTTATCAACCAAGATTCGATGTTTGAAATTTTAATTTTTCTCTACAGCACTCCTGGAACCCCTTGAAACTGCTCCTCCTTCGATTGATCAATATGACGACGGTCCTCTTCTTATCATTTGCGCATACCTATATCTCATATAGTTCCTTACTGAAGGCGGATTTCGACGGATTTCGACAGATCTATCGATAACGATGAAGAGAAAAGTATCTCTCATAGCGATGACTGATGTACTTTTCCCTAGATTGGCTCAATGTTACGGCAGCCTATAACGGCCAGGTGGAAAGTAGCCTATCTGTCGCATGACGTTTCAAAATATATCTTTCCCTAGAGCGCAAGAATCTTTTCTAAGGACTAAAAATCCGTAGATCTGGCAGCCCTGCTTCGAGGGCTTGAAAAGATCTAGCGTATAATTTTTCTTCTCAGGGATGGTTTGGAACCGTAAGCTCTCGCCCTATTATCTTACGGTGTTTGAAAATTTCTGTATTGTGACGCGAGGTTTCTGTTATTTCCTTTTATGTATCAGAATAACAAAGTAAAATCTTGTGTTTATTGGTTCACAGGTAAAAATTTGGTTCCAAAATCGTCGCGCCAAATGGAAACGCGTCAAAGCTGGCTTGACGGCTACCTCCGGAGCTTGTGGTGGTCATCGAAATCAACATTCTGCTAATTCGACAAATAAAATTGTAGTTCCTATACCCGTTCACGTGAACAGATTCGTGGTCCGAAGTCAACACCAAGAATTGGAAAAAACTTTCTCCAATATGAACAATTACGGTGGTCTGAATAAAATTTTCGGAGTAAAACGTGATATCGCCAAAGAAAATAATCGAGAATTGTCTGGCTTTGAGCGAAATTCATCGAACAAAGAGCGGCCCAAAGGAGAGGATAGATTTTTGTGTTAATATAACTATCTGAGACATAATTCTCTCCGCCCAAAAATTTGTGCAATATATTGGAAACTCGAATCAAAATAGTGCGGGGGATGAAAATTTGAAGTTGAGATGAGTTTCTTGATCGAAGAACATTTTTTCAATTAAGAATTCGGTAGGCCAAAAAGGAGAGACTTCGTACGTATTTACGTTTAATTATAAATTTGAAACTTTTATACTGTGTTCCTTTGTTCAAATGTAGTTTATTACCGTTTTTATTAGTACGAGTATTTTTTAGTTATTTCTTTTCGTGAAAGAAAAATATTAACCCTAGTCCTTTACTTGCTATCTTGTTTAAGATGACAACTATTTTTCTTTTCGTTCTTTTTCTTTCCTTTTCAGTATTGTAAATTTTGTTCATTGTTTTAAAAATGCAAATAAAACATATCTATAGGTTTCAATTTCAATTTTTGTAATGACTGTACAAGTTTGTACCATATTATAGACTTTGCTTCAATAATGCTGCCAGTTTTTATTTTCCAGTCTCACCTATTCAGCTGGAAAGAGAAAATCTGATTTCTAAAGAAGAAAGTTGCAAAGTTTCCAAAAAGTTGGAGTTTCTTTATTACCGATTGAATTGAAATAGGAGTGTATTAACGGAGGAGAGACAAGACCCTGAAAACTACTTGTTTTCATTCTTCTTTATTTTTCTTCGTACAGCGTCTTATCTACAAAATTTTTGTTGACTTTCCCCTCCCCCTTCTCTCAAAATTTCTAAGGTACGCTGATGACTGTTACCTATAAACATAACTGTGGAATAAATGCCCGACTAAATTGGATGTTGTTTTCAGCTTCTGAAAAATTATAAATGTTCCTTATTCTCCATGAATTTTTGAAACTCCAAAATCAAAAGCGTGCATTTACAGGATTGCCTGCAGATAATATCTAGAACCTCAATTTGAACATGCAATTTTTGTCATTTTTAACTTCCCGAATGGATCATAAAAAGGTCCAAATTCAGTTTTTTACGTCATTTGAGCTGGCCCAGGCTTCATTTTCGGTTCTGGTAGTTGAGAGATCTCCCAACACTCGGAAGAAGTCTCTCCTAGGTTTTTCACGGTGGACAAGTCGAGTACCACTCACGAAAAATAAAAGTATATTTTATGAAAGTTTTGTATCAAGAGCAGCTGTTCAACAGGTTTAATCTAGGAGTGCATTTGATTAAACAAGAATTTAGAAGTGGAAATCAGTACCACCTTTATTTGTACAATAAAATTTTAATCTCGTACAAAATGCTGGATTCACTCCTCTATTATCTTACCATCAATGCAGGAGCAAGGTCAGAATATATCAGTTACAAATTCGCGTACCTACTTACCTTCTTTCTTATTTTAAAAGTTTGTAATTACGAGCATATGATGTATTTTATGTAAAATAGTTTATGAATTATTATATATTATAATACATTGAGTGAACAATAAATATTTTTGTGAAACCCGGGCTATCAAAGTTTCTTTTGGAGGAATGAAAGACAACCAGGAAAAACCAGATTAATGAAAAGTTACAAATCCAAAAAAACTATTTTAAATAATAATTTTTGGAGCAAGTAGGTACATAAAGATTTAAAAAACAAGCTGGAACAGCAAGGGAAATAAAATGCCCTTGATACCTACATCCATGTGATTCACTCTTTCACATTGTGCCAATAGTTATACACAAAATTACAACACGCATTACATTTTGCCTTTGAGAAGAAACGAGCGTGCACGCACGCCTAAAGTGGTCCCCGAAAAAACGCACCTCCAGGACTGGTATCCACCCTTTTGGGCACGGCGTCGGTAGTCCGGGGGGCTCGTATTGAGAGTGACCTGGCTCCATTTTCTCCTTGTGTTCCGCGCGCTGTGCAATGTCCGTCAATGAGGCCACAACAGGGGTCTATCCTACTGACCAAGGGAGTGCTCGGCACTCAACCTGGAATTCAGGCAGTCCTGTACCATGGACACACGCGTATCTACTCCTCCACCAGAGCTTTCAGCCCTCACTGGAAGCCCACTAGAGGCTCGCCAGCAGCGCATCGTAACCTTGGCTTCCCAGGCGAGGGACTCTTCTTCCTCTTCTTCTTCTTACCCCGGGCACTCCTTTCTGAGCGCCCTATTTTTGGTGATGGTGCTGATGGTGGTGCTGGTGTTAAGGTAGCAGCAGTAGCATGGGAGATGGTACACGTAGATGTGAGAGGCCACAACGTGATTCACATCTGCCGCTCCCATTCTGCGTTCATTTTCTTCTTCATTACCTCAGCGGCAAATGTAGATATGTGGTTCCATGGCTCCGTTGAGCGTAGCATGCATGGAACCAAGTTGCTAGGGGTGAGTTCTTCATCTTCCACAATCTCCTGTAGGGACCGTTCTAGCTCACCCCGCTCACGTCTTCACGCCTCACACTCGAAGATGGTGTGTTGTGGTCCATCATCTCGCTCCTGACAGTGTGAACCCGACGGTTGCTCCACTTTACTCATTTTGTATAGGTACTTGTTGAAGCACCCATGGCCACTCATCATTTGTGTAAGATGACAATTCAACTGGCCATGGTCTCGGTCCATCCACTGGTCAAGATCACGTATTAGCACGCGGGTCCACTCGCCCTTTCCTGTCTGGGCGAGTCGCTCTTTCCACTTGGCAAGCGAGGAGCGCCTGGTCTCCTGCTTGACCCACAAGACGTGTTGGATGGTCCTTGTTTTCTTCTTTGTCTCGAACACTCGTGCTCGCTCTTCTACCAGCAAGTCAATTGGCAGTGTCCGTGCTAATACGCAAAATGCGTCCGTCAACACAGTGCGGTAGGCACTAACACACCTAAGCGCAGCTCTTCGTTGGATTTTTTCAATTTCTCTTCTTCTGTACTCAATTCTTGTGGAGTCGGCCCACACAGGGGCTACGCTCATGTAGAGTCTTCTTATGGCTTTTCTTGGTCCTCCTTGGTTCGACATGAGGTGGGACAAACGTCCCACCAGCCTCGAAGCTTTCTCCGCCGCCATTTTAATGTGGTGACGGAAGCTGAGCTGGCTGTCGAACCAGAGCCCTAGGTATTTCAAGGTCTTCTTAGCCTCTATTTCCGCACCTTGCAGGCGAAAGGTGGGTGGATTAAACTTTCGACGGGTCGTGAATATAATGGCCTCCGTCTTTTCTCTTGCCAAGCCTAATCCGGCCAACTCGATCCAACGGGTCACAGCCTCTAGTGCCTGGTTCACCTTGGTCTCCACCTCGGCAACAGTGTCGGCAGAGCCAACCTACATTTGCCTGTAGTTCAACACGTCCATTCCTGCTTAGTCAATACAATTATTGGCTGAAAACATCTTAGCTAAAAGCTAACCTTTCAAATTGGTTAACTTCGGCTGTCAACTAACGGCTAAATTAGTCTCTTGGGCCAGCTCACAGATAGCTAATTTTAGACCAAAATAGAATCACTAACGGCTGAGATCCAAAAGCTAACGGTTTCTAGGTAGGAATGGGAGTCACTCGAATGTCGAGGGGTGAGGGGTAGGGAAGAGAAAATATTAGCCATTAGCAATTCCAAATTGAATAACTAATGGCTGAGCTAATGGCTAGCCGATTTTTGATGAAAATCCCTCGGCTAACGGCTCTGGTTCAGCTTGGCAGCACCGATTGCAGCATCCATTCTATGGCTTTCCTCTGAACGTTTGCCGGTTGTCTGTTTTTCCGCCAGCAGCGTCATCAATTTGGTAGGCAGTTGTAAGAAAATACACTAAAACTTCTCGTCACTCGAAAAAGTAATATGTAATTTTGGATTCTAAAAAAAGAGAATAAGAATTGACGCTTTTTAATTTTTTTTTTTCAAATAAAACCAATTTGAGATTTTTGGTTAAATTTTTATTTTCCCAGACATACTGAAGGAAAACAGATAAAATGTGATCAGAAAAATTTGAGATATGAACAGCCCAAATCCCAACAAAATTTCTCTATTATGCATGCAATATTACGTCAACACAACTACAACAAAATTATGGTGCTCGCAAGATAGCGTAAATAAGTTGCTTCAAAATAGGCAACCGCCATTCAGGAAAAGGTCTTAATTTGCTAGTGTAACAGCAGGCTATCCGCTAGAAGCGTTACCAGAGTATTGTGGCCTAAAATTTTAGCTTTGGCTCCTGGCTTGAACTTACAACCTTAAAAAAATATGGCTTTTTGAAAAATTTAGCTGGCTTTTGGCCTAATTCAGCTGATTTTTGGCTGATCAATGTTATGCAGGATTAATGTACAAATAAAGGAATGATCCGGGGAATTGGGGCTTCATTACACCTTTGAAAGATACCTACCAGCTTGTGTTCATGTTAACTACTGGACCACCGTATTTCTGTATGTAACTCTAGCACAGGACTCTGGTGGAAGTAAGAGATATTGCTGAAAATCTGTGATTCTTATCACTGCATTTTTTTATTTTGCAAAAAATTGGAAGCTGAAAAGGCCAAGAAATTTGGCTTATTTCAGCTTTTGGCTTAGAAAGGTTTAAATAAAACTGGCTTCTATTTTCGCTCTTATCACTAAAAATTCAGCTGAGTTTGGCTTCTGACTCTTAGTTTTTAGCTGACTGCAATACTCTGATCGTTACAAATGGCAAAGTTGAAAATGATATCATGACAAAATACTCTCTAAACAATAATACCGAAAACTTCTATCTAAGAACAATGGGCGCTTTTGGTCATGCAACGCAATGCATCCAGCGGTATGGAGTGAGCTTGATTATTTGAATTACCACACGCAAAAAACATACGTACAGTGCCCCTGATTTTCAAATAACTTCAATCAAATTTTATATACTTCCCTTATTTCTTAATCGACGTAACCTTCCAATTAGCAAAGCCGTGACTCGTTGATTAAGGAATATCTCTAAACAAAATCAGCAGAGATACCAAACGATGGTATTTTCACATCATTCGCACTAAAAAACGGGGTAGCATCAGCAGCTAGCAAGCGAGCAGGAGAAAAAAAACGCGACGGCGGCGCACATTGTAGCGATTTTGTTAATCCGAATCCACGCGGGCGGTCCGAAAAGCACGACGAAATTACGAAACAGTCTCGACAATTTGTAAACAGTTGACATATTGGGCAAATTAAGTGAGAGCAAAATGTTCCATAAATGCGACAAGGGTATCCGACCTGCACACCGTTCGCGGACAATCGAGGCGTTTTACTACTCGATCTTCCATATTTTACTAACGGAGCCCTTTATCGGTATTATCATGTAAATTATTCGACGAGGAAAAAAGCTTTCAACCATTTCCATTTAAGTTTTAATTGCGTGTTCGTTGATTGTATTCTACGAAATGATAAATGATAGTGGATGTAAACGTTGCATTAGGAAGCATCCAATGAAGGAGCATTATTTCGGCACGCGATACTTTTTTGAAATATTTTTTTCTGTTTTTGTTCATACATGTCTCTTTATTATTATGTGTTTTTTTTTGCGGAGTGAAAAGCTAATGCGTAAAAGACGTCTGCATAATTTCAGAATGTTACAACTTAATTTGACTTTGTAGGCAGTTGTTTAGTAGTGCCTGCATTCAGATTATTCCATAGCAATTAGGGACTTTTTCTTCTGTAGTCAGGTATACAAACACGAACTCAATCAGATATCAAAAATTCAGAGCCTTACTAATTGGCAAATATTCATACCAATATTAGGGGTTGTGATTTTACACCCTTATTATTTTTATCTCAAGGAAGAGAAAGCGCCCTCTGACAGAGATCTGATGAACCGCATTTTACCTTCTAAGTATTTTCATCAAGACTTATCGCGCGCCCTCTTTGTTAAACTGTTTTGTGAGAGCTTCTTGCATAGATTTCCAATTTTTGTTTACGCTTTAATCCATAATATCGATTAAAATATCTCAGAGAAGAGGGAACCTAAAGGGACCTCTTCAGAGAACTCATAGAATTCAATTAGTAGATCAATACAACTTCAATATAGAAATCAAACAACTTTTTCAAATCTTCATGAGGAATGTTTAAGTTTACAAGGAGTTCACCCATCCGCTGCATAGTGACAGCCTTAGGGATGTTGGGGAAGAGGCCCACGGCATTGAAAGAACAAAGAGTCGACCCCGTAGGGAGGAGTTCTTTTTTTGGCTATTAGCCAGGGTAGAAGTATTCTGAACAGAGTAAGGAGACTCAAACTTGACACGGGCTTTGAACCAACGATCTAAATATTTAGCAAGGGAGTAGATAGGAGAAGAGATGAAAGACACAACGGGCCGAATCGGCATATCTTCTTTGTGAACCTTAGGTAAATTGTGGAGGAGGGGGTGGAGGGGTTAGACGTTAGAATGGCTCTCTTTACCCGCTCACTTTTATTGATAACCGTACTCCAATTGATACCACTTCGAACCTTTTTGATATGTGGTTTGGAAAGCTGAAGTTGTCATTCTCTTTCGCCCCCACACTGCCCAAGTACATCATACATTTCAGAATCATAGAAGACTTTTCCATCACAACTATCACATTTCCTTTGTCAGCCTTAGTAATTACTAACCCTTTCTTCCTAACCTTCTTCTGCAATTCCTTGATCACACCACCCACCACATCGGAGGAGGGGAGTACTGCGGATCATCACGGCACACTTCTGTTGGATATTGCAACCGGGTCCTATCCTCGTGTTTAAATGAGAAACCTCGTTGGCTAGGGCATCACCATTGTTGGGGTGGAGTAGAGCGAATTTTAAACCATTCTCCATGAGGTAAGACTCTTTATCTCTGAACTTGACCCGAGAGTAGTTAAGGAGCCTAGGCTGGAAATTCTGAACTATAATATTGCCACTGGCACCTTCTTCAACAAATCCGTTCTTGAAATTCATCAGGGAGGAGAGCTTACCATTTTTCTTACCTCAAGTCGACCTTAAATTTGCCCCACTTCTCGTTAACTTCACGCAAAAATTCAAGAGGGTGGAGCATACAGGCCTAGAATGAACCAAAAGATTCAACTCGGTGGTCACATTATGCTTAAAGTACCCTCCCCGCAGCTCTGATCTGATCCACTTGGAAGTGACAAAATTCTCCAGCTTCTGTATTCACAATCGGAATAAAATCGAACTTCCACAAAATTAGGCTTTAACCGAATTAGCAAACTCTTACGAAGGAACCAGATATGCGACGAGAAAGATGAGCGTTGGGCCCGGAGCTAAAATCGACTATCATAGAAATTGGACCTAATTTTGGAATTAGCAATGAGTCGTCAGAAAAAAATTAGCGCTCAATTTTGAGTCGTGATACAATTTTTTTTATCGATTTGTCATCAAAAAGGGTGAGAATTTAGTCCCTCGAGTTTATTTTTGTTCAAAAAAGTAAGTCGCTTCAGGGTTGATTTTAGTTCGAAACTTGGTCTTTTGAGATGGGACTTCAACTCCATCCAAGTTCCTGAAATATTCTTCCCTCTCCTAATTTTCTGGAGCTCTCTATTCCGAACTTAATTTGTATTATAGGATCATTACATGAGTGTTTTCCCTTCCAGCTTTACTCAAACTAAGTGAATTGTATTATAAAAAATCATTTATTATTTTTCAAAACATAATTCTCGAACAACTAAACTTATTTTCCTGTTATGCAAAATCAAAAACACGTTGTAGAAATACTTAATTGAATCATTATAATTATATCTCTTGTACAAATAAAAATTCGTAGCTCTGTCAACACTAAGTGACATGCGCAGAAAATATTATATTAATCTCATCTGATCTTGTAAAAAATGATTTTTATTAAATTCTAACCGATAACTTATAAGAAATTGAGCTTGTTTTTCGAGTGAATTATAACGCGTATTCGTTAAATACCTCCGGCCAGATAAATATAGGTACGTTAAACGAATAATTTTGCATTCTATCTGGTATTGTTCGACTGATGGCTTTGTTCACTGAGTCTCAACCCATATTGGACGTACCAAAGAATCCCTCTCGCGTAACCTGTAAGGTCAGCAGCAATTTACGAATAAGATCATTTATCATGTTTCGAATGCGACAGCTACCATTTTGCGAGGCGTGATCTTCAACTATTATACTACAAACGATGACAGATAAGTTACATTTATTACAACTACTATAACTGTGTACAAGAATACTTACTGTATTGATATGCTATTTAACACGCCTTTAATCACCCTCTAATTCATTTATCTCCTTTCATATTACTATACGTATACCTAGACTTTTTTCGATGTTGAATGAAATGTGGCATTCAAACAGGCTGCCTACGTTTAATTCCTTTGTAAACTTCTTGTTCACCGATCAGTCATCGAGAAGAGAAGAGCGAAAGACGTGCGGAAATTTGTATAGATAAACAACTCTTTGAGATCAAAATTTCCTAAATACGAGAATCTCACCTAGACCATATGAATTACACCACTATTTCCACTCCTTATAGTAGGATTAGTAGCCACCGAATAGTACGAATTTACCCTAAAACATCTCATGAGCAAATCAGAAAATCTTGGGGACATTTTTAGTCAATGACCTTCAACAAAATACTTGCGGCAAAACTTTTAAAATAGACTTCCAACATAATTTTACAAATGGAACTTCAATGTTGTTACTTTCCACGGGGAGTGCAAGATATAAATTTTTTCGAATTTGAATAGTTTTTTTTATCGGCGTCGAAAGAAATAAATGAGTTCTAAAATTCAATAGCATTGGGCTCAAATTCGTCAATGAAAATGTGATCAAAGAAGACTTCAAATTGTAGGGGTTAGCAAAAATCATCTCTTCAAGTTCTGAAAGGTGGCTACTCCGAAGTTGGGCACTTCCAGTTCTTGAATCTTCATCAGGGATTGTTCGTGCCTCCAAGTTTCTCAGTACTAACGTCACAGTTTTACTCTCGGTAAGAACGTACTCAGTAAAATATTTTCCTGTAAATTCCCCAAATGACGTTCTGAAGATTACAAACTCTGTGAGGTCTTTTCAGTCGGGCAATACAGCAGATTCAAGGGACCGTCATTTTGTATAAAACTGAGTCTCCAGTGGATGGCTGCAATTGCGTTCAAATTCTGATTCTGTGGCATAATATACAATATTATGATGTCTTCCAAAAATAATGGACATATGCCCCAAATCAACAACTAGAGAAAGGTTTTAAAATCTGCCAAATTCAGTCATTACCCATAGACCTTTTTCTTTAAATTGTGACCTCCTGACGTAAGTAGATTGATTATTATTTTTCAACAGGGAACACAGGGGGGGTGGAAATAAATGACGGGCGTCATCCGGTAAAACTTGGGACTGGGAAAAATTTCAACCTCCGAGCTACAGTAATAGGAAGAGGACTTGAAGAAAGTTTGACTCTCATTTAAAGAGACTAGGAACAATTTCGACTTTGAAGCTATGATGGGAAGGAGACTTGGGAAAATTTCGATCTCCGAGCTACAGGTAAAAGGAGGAGGAGTTGAAAAAATTTCGACTCTCAAGCTACATAATATGAAGCGACTCGGAGCAATTTCGACTTTGAAGCTTTATATGATAAGGAGAAGACTTGAAAAACTTTCGGAATTCAAGCTATAGGTGGTAGGAAGGCGACTTCAAAAATTTCGACCTCCGAGCTGTAGATGATAGGAGTGTCATTTGGAAAAATCTCGATTTTGAAGCTATAAGCTGAGAATGAGACTTTCATAAATTCCAACCTCCGAGCTTGACACTACACGCGAGTGACTCCCATAAAATAGGTTCTGTATTTGCCTCGATAATCAAAGCTGATGAAGGCAACTCGTGCAGTTCACTTGGTGACTGTGAGTTTTCTGAGCGGTAGATGGAGATCAAAGACCTCGTTACCCGAGTTTACAACCTCTAGAAGTCTCAAATCACGTAACCTAATCAAAAGTTATGACGAAATTATCGGTTCTTGATGATCCTGGGGTATGATTTCATCAAGGGCAACCGTTGAAGGCGTTACGGGCTTTGGAGGTCCGTAACTCCGGCCTTCTCGAATCGAGATTTTGACTCGAAAATAACCTCAATAATTTGTGGGTAATTGTATTAATTTGTGCTCCATCCCTTTTCTCGGTTCTCTCAATTCCTCTATTGGAGGACTTTCACATCGCTAACCCAGAGATAAAAGTTATGTACCAAGAGAAATTGTGCTTACACCAGTTTCATAATTTTTGTCCTACCCCGTATCCCTCCATCGAAGTTGGACGATTTGGATTTTAACTTAGTGGTATACTCAAAAAATGAGGCCTAATTACAGCAACAGCGCCTTCGAATTAGGATTCCAACCTGAAGGTAGACCCAAATAGGAGGCCTAATACGCTTCTATTTGCGCTATCAATCTGAAAATCTAGAACTACCTCTCTTTTCCTGCGCAACAACCTCTGTTAGACCTCTCTTTATTGGAGGGTAGACTTTGGTGGTCTCAAAAAATTATGTTTCATTTGTGCCAATAGTTTCGGGATTTGTTTGAGCCTCCCTCAACCTGATATATAGTTTGTTGAAATTATGGTATTCCTACCTCAACGTTTATATGGTAACTTCCCACCTTCTATGATTTAGAATTACCCGTAATCATATTAATCGTAAGTGTCACGTTTGTCTTGAAAAATTGACTCTAATTCCGAGGGGTTTTACCTGTAGCAGGTGCTAAGCGGCCATGGCTGTTTCAAAAAGTACTTTCATGAGAAATCGAAGAAACTTGAGCAGGCAATGTCTTCGCACCGCAACCAAGGACAGGATGATGGGTCACAGTAGTGCTACTCGGAGGCGTGAACGAAATAAGCTTAGTCGGTCCTTTCGAGCAGAGATGGAAAGCCGAAGCCAATAAAAGCTGCAGCCGAAGCTTAAGCCATCAATTTCCAAGATTTTTGTGACGCTGAAGCGCAGCTATACAATTTTTTTGGATCAGCTTTTAGCCAAAGTCAAAGTTTAAGCCGAAAAAGGTTGACTCCAGCTCCGAAGCTTGCTCATTGTGGCTCCGGGGCCGATATGTTCCGTTCCGAGACCAGAGTGTGAAAAACTTCAAAGTCAAAGGAATAAGCAGTGATAAGCTTCCAGCTGAAGCCAAAAATTCAGCTTTTCATGATTGGCTTTCCATCTCTGCTTTCAATTAGAGATTGGTGTGAATGAAGCGCGTGTTCCGAGCTAGTCTGGTGGTAATCATGTTGGGTTCTGAAGAGGCATAGAACCAGGTGTCTACACTTGCAGCCACAGAAGATGAACCCGGAATGAAATAGGCAAATGTAGAACCGCGCGAAGGCCTACTCGATACCTGGTGTTGTTGTTCGGTGCTCCAAAGTTTTGTGAGCCTGGAGAAGTGGGGGTTCGTCGAGATACGATTCCGGTGTTGGAGGAAACAAAATTAATTCTCACGCAACCAAATGGAAGAAGCGCGACGCAGCACACGCTACAAAAGCAAGAGTATAATTCTGTGTGCCATTGAAAAACGACTACAGCCTCGCGTAAGATTTACGCCGAGCTGTGATCAATTTTATGAACCATATAATTCGAGAAAAAAGGAAAATAAAGAGCTTTTGAAAGAGATGAAACTCAGTAAATTGATACATAGAAATTTTTGTTTTATCACGTAGAATTCTCCAAAATCTTCTTCACTTGAATACAATTACGAAACAATGAGTCCGCAATCCTAGGTAATTAATTTATTAAGCAAAGCTCGTTTACTCCTGCAACCTTTTGATATTTGCCGCAGAATAGTTGTCATATTCGTACGTGGTTACCAGCGCTATATTTCCTATAGACCAGCGTCGCATCTTGGCACCATTCCAGCATAATTGCCAGACAATTATGCTTGCGTGTACGATCAAAAGGAAGCTACTAAAATATCATCAATTATGTATTGCCGCCTCGCCACGTTTTTTACTCTTGACGGAACAAGCCGCGTCTTCGTACGATGAGACGCGAAAAATATGAAGTCTTATTTTCAAAAAATATCGCCAAAAATCACAAGTATTCTGAAAGCACACGCTGTACTTCTAGAACTTTGCTTGTGCATTAAAAGAAGTAGCGATTATCGACTTTCATTTTGTCGATTAATAGTCGATTTTTAGTTTCTAGAAATGTATGCTAGTCGACTTAAGTTTTTTTTTTTATCGACCTGAGACCAAGCCCTATTGCGTCGATCAGCGCAGTCGGTTCTTAGTTTCCAGGGAATAATAATGATGGTCGACTTTGAATCGACCTCGAATGGACGTCGATCTAGAATCGATGCATAGTCAACTCCCTAGAGCATCTTGTCTGTTTGGTGACTTGACTTTGCGAGCGCATACAGAATCTGCAGTCGTAATGCGAACTATGGGCTTGACCAGAGCACCCTAGCAAAGGTCGAATTGTCTCATTATCGACGTCGCCGATAGTAAAAGATAGCGGTCGGTTTTAAGTCTCGATTTTCGGTCGACTCCTGACGAACTCAATCAATTTTACTTTTGGTCGAAATAGCGAATTGATGCGGGCATTTAGATAAAGCGTGGACAGTCATTATCGATCGTTTATTTGCACCATAGACGACTTCTATAGTTGTTTATTCTGGATGCGTATAACGATCGACAATCATCAAACGAAACTAACGCTTTCGGAGCTCGAAGAACGCGACACTAATTTAAAATTATTTTCGTATATTTTCGTCGAATACTTACTTGTATGCACTTGCACCGCAATAGAGAACGCAAGCCCGTTCACTACGAGACAATAAGTAGGGAGTATTATGACGGATGTTCTACCTTGCCGCACAACACCTCGGAGACGCGAATTCCACCGATTTCGAAAAGCCGACTAAGAATATTTAATGATACATTTATGAATTTCCAATTGATGGTGTATTCTTCAAAGGTTAATTCAGTATTGTACCGCCTCATATTATAACGTGTAATGAGTAAAACTGATCATAATTTAATATGCTTCGTACACGTGCTGCTTATTCGTGGAAAATCTTTGGTCCCGCCGTCGCTTTGTTGATTCTTAGTGATTTCCGCTCATTGTTGCTGTCGCAGATACTGACTGGGGTTAAACAGTTTCATTATTATTGAGTATTTTGCTTACCAATGACTTTTAAAGGGAACATCCTCTCACAGTCAGTGAACCGAATTTGTCAATCTAGTGGACATACTTGAAGACATATCAATTATTTCCAAAATTCTCACAGAAAAGGGTGTGATATTGATAAATTTTGATAATGAACGGGTGGGGGGAGGGGAGTCTTCGTCTGACCAGACGCCATTGGAACGTGACGACATCGATATTATGGGATCCTCAAGAAATCACTAAAAGATCTTAAGAGTACCATTCTACTTTATTAGTCAGCTTACAAAATTACTTGATTGTTCCAACAAACACCCATAAAAGCCTTTGTCATTTTGTCACCAAGTAGATATGAATGCGTTCTGCAATTTCCTGTTTCTCAAATGTTTGGTGAACATCCTTCAATACATACACAAGTGTCATTCATTCTTAAGGTGGGTTGACACAAGATTAGTTCTGGAGATACGCTACTTTACTAGCTGATAGAGCTATACAGCTATCCAAACTGGGACGAATAGCGCGCTAGTTGACACCACCATCCATTTTTCTGCAGTGGGAGGCTAAACTAGTAGCTATATACTCACTATCCTTGTGGGAATACCTTGCGCTACTTGACCTCAATAGTCGACTAGCAGCCAGAATACAGTATGCTTAATAGACGACGCAATGTTTATTAGTACTACCTGTGGAAAGATAATATGATGGAAAATAGTGAATGCGGAGGACTCAAAATGGGCGACAAGGTTGATTGTGGAGGGAGAAGGAGCTGCTACTCCTCCGCGCACTCACACACAGACTGCCTACACTGGAGTTCTGTACACACTATCATGTTTCCACGCTCGTCTAATATCGCATTTTCACACTGAGTTGAGTGTCAATCCGATTCTATTTGGGGATGACTTACACACACTACGCTTTAACGTACGTGCAAAGCTCAGTCCATGTATACAAAGTAGCCTACTATAGATACCAGTGTTCTGCAGCCATATAGTACAGCTTTGACTTTCAGTTTAGGTTGATGACCTTGAAAAAAACGGCTTTTGGCTGCGCAAAATTTTTAAAATAAAGCTGGCTTTTGGCTACTAGCCGACTGCTGTTTGGCTGATAGTCGAGTTTGGTATCCTACTGGAGGAGATATTCTGAGCTGTAGAGTACGAATATGCTATTAATTGAAATTCATTACAAGACAACGACAAGTTGACAACAGTTTATTGGAACAAATGGGAGATTTTTAATTTTAGTTGTAATAGAACCTCGTCAAAATTTCAATTTGTGACCTATGTCGGAAGAAAAGGCTCCCTTTCGCACGCTTAAACGTTATTTCCACTTGCTCTTCTGAGAAGAGCCTTAAAAAGAAAAAAAAAAAAAAAACAAGCAGAGCTAATATTATAATTTTGAGTCTCTAGTCGGGTTGTGTTTACTTCAAGCTTAAAGTCTTAGGGCTTTGGATTTTGAAATCTGTCGAATTTTTCTTTTTTTGTTTGTCATTTTGACTGAAGAGCAGCTCTTGAGCTCCTTGAAAAGGAAAGAGCGGAGCAGTTCCCAAAGAGCCGAGGAGTTGACCAAAATAGCGGAGTTTTTGGCTCTTTTCAAAATCAAATTATGGTTCCAGCTCCTAGCCCCGGCTCCTCAAAATTTAGGGAGCAAGCCAGAGCCAGAGCCGGCTCCCCAGGCTTGGTTATTTCAGAATAAGTAACAGTTTGGTTGGGAACAGTTGGTTGGCTTTTACTTAACGCGGTTCATATTCCATTCACATCAGTACATGACTCTGCCGTACAATTAAGTTAAATTAACGTATATGCAAAATATAATGAATACAAGAAAAAGAGGTTATGGGCCGTGTACTTGAACATGCCACTTTTTCTCCTATTCATTATTTACTTACACCTTACAGGTCCATTTAACTTTGTATGGTAGATGTGTACATCAACATCACATCATCAGTTAGTCTTCAGACCTGTTGAGTGTTGATCTTCTTCTCCTCTGCCGACCGAGTGACACGATAACGATTTGGAGAAAAAGACCTGCTGAAAGTCGCAAAGGTGACTTTTTGTTTACAATTGTTGTCATGTTGCTCAGTCAGTCAAGCCTGACCAGCTGGCTTCCTTTGTTTTTGAAGCGACACTAGCTCTAATTGGCCAGGAATCGGCCTGCAACACCATTAATTTAAACACCATTGAAAAAATTATCATCAGCCAAAAAAAAAACCAGAAGAAAAAGCTGAATTCAGCTTACAGCTGAGAGCAAATCTGCCGCACAAAATTGAATGGACGTACATACATGCAAATAATGAATATGAGAAAAAGAGGTTATGACTGTGTATTTGCAAGTGGACCTTAAAGAGTCGCTCTCTATATTTTCGAGCGGAATTTTTCAGAAGCTTGTCCCTAGAAGGTGGTCGCTTACTGGTCGCTTTCATTGCGTCTTATTTGGGAGAATTTTTGTTTTATTTGTTTTTCTTGAACATGCAAGCAATAACCTACTGCAAGAAACATTGAAAATTGATAGTAGAAACCTCACCCAATATTCTGTTTATCTCATTTTCCCAAATCAATGCAAAATTAACAAGAACAACCTTTTGAAGAAAATCTCTGCCCATGTTATTTAAATAGTACAAATGTTTTGCATCACCTTATCTAGTGTCACGTGGAAAGTAGCGCTTCTAGCGGCGGTGTGTCCACTTGGGATATCTTAAACTCATTATTTGCATTTACAGATATATGTCCATTCAACTTTGTGTGACAGAAATGTATAAAGCTTTGAATCAGCTGAAGCCGATACGCCCAAAAATACGGCTGACTACGGCTTTTGGCTTTCGGCTGGCTGCACCGCTGCAGAACACTGCTGCCGTACAAAGTTGAATCGACGGATATCCAATTAAAGAATACGAGAAAAAGAGACTATGATCAGGTATACCCATATCCTCTTTTCCTCGTATTCATTATTTGTATATCACTTTGTACGGCACACTGATGGGTACCCGATGCTCTGAACATTCCAACTCCTTGATCACTTCGATGACTATGGCGCTACGATGACAGATCAATGATAACGTGAATTTTCTGTTAAACATTAATAATCGTGATCGCGTAAAGTATCTTGTCTCTTGTGCATTTCTTCTCTGAATGTGGTCGTTCGAAGAGAAAAATGAATTCCAGCGATAAAGAAAACAGCCAGTCTTTGGACGTTGTTGGTGAGTGCCCTTGTTCAAATTCAACCAACGATAATGATTACTTGTGTGAAGACAACAACGATAGTACAGCTTTTGAGAGTGAATTCGAGCGTCGCTCGGATTGTTTGGATGCTGATGGAAAAGTTATCATCACTGACCAAAATGTAGGCGCAGTCCTCGGCAAATGTGTACTTGTTAGAAGAAGAACAAAAACCATCCTTCAACGATGCGTTGAGCATCTTATTAGCGCAAAGAATGAAAATATTATACCAAACATTTTTGTTACGTTTGTGTCGGTTTGTGAAGATGGATCAATGATTGATTTGATTGAGCCGTTAAGCAAGTACATTGTGAAACACATTGGTCAGTATGTGGATGATGAGAAATTTTTAGAAGCATCCCATCATACATTGAAAATACTTCTTAGCCATGGGCACTCCAAATGCAGTGGTGAAAAAGACCAGTTTGGATTGTTTACGCTGTTAACGCGTTGGGTATCCCATAATTACGATGAAAGAAAATTGTGTTTCAATGAATTATTGAAGATGATTAATGTGACTAATCTTTTGCCAAACTATCATTATGTTGAACCAATGAATCATCAAGATGTTCCCAAAAAGAGTCATATGCAGACAGATATTTTGAGTTATAATAAACTCACCAGAGATAAAATAGGAGCCCTCCATGTTTTTGTTCAGTATCCATGCCCCGACATGCGTGGAAAAGTAATGAAAGTGTTCAGCAGAAAAACTACTGAGTGGGGTTTAACAGATGAACTTGGATATCCTGCTATCGATAATATGCGAAATGTTGTAATCAACGATAAATTGTATCGGCTAACGATAGGTTATAATAATGATAGAGAGCAACGCTATCAAATATTTTCAATGGGTCATTCTGCTCAATTAATTTTGGACCACTATTTGAATCCTCCTCCTCCTATGTGTTCATATGACATGTGCGGATTGGGCGATAAGGTCTACCTCCACGGCTTGGTTAACAATAAGCTCCCGCAGGAAAAATTTAGTGAAGAGGAGCTGGCGCAGGGTATTTTTGGTTATAATTGTGAACTGGACATGTGGTACTCTTTACCTGCCAAAAATTATGCCAATGTTTTCCGAGGATATTTGACGTCAGATGATCAGCACAGAAAATTGTATCTGATAGGGAATGCTCTTAGAAATCCTTTGGTTCAATGTCATGACCTCCGTGTTGAAAACTGGCAAAACTTATCCAAATCTAAGTATTCATATAGTGTCGCAGGATGTGTTATGCATCACGGAAAACTATATATTGGAGGTATTGATAGTAGAGATGCAACAAGTAGCATTGAGGTGTATGATCTGATAGCTGGAAAGTGGGATGACAACTTGAAACTGTTTGCCCCCAAGGGAGCGAGTCTATCTGGCAATGCTAAAATAGTATTGAACAACGATGAATTATGTTTCTTTAATTATACTTTTGCGTACGGTATGATTATGAACTGGAGCTACAATTTGAACATGTCTAGATGGTACTCTTCGCCATGTCTGTCTTCGGCAATTCTAAAAGATAATCCGCAAATAGATTTATCTCGAGTTGGTATTCCAGACGCAGTTGTATTTTGAAGCCGCAAGACGACTAATCTCTAATTTACTTTCACCCATCACGGTGGAATGCATCATTTTTTGTAGTTAATAAAAAGTAATTAATAGGTCCAGTGAAAATTTCTCGTATTATTTGGAAATTTTGCATAATATTTTCGATTTGTTTGATTATTTTCAAGAATATTTTGAAATTTTTTTCTAATACTTATATAATATGTTTTGGGATTTTTTCAACAGTTTTCAATGTTTTCCTTAACTCTAAGAGTAGCTCCTCGTCAATTTTATGAATTTCGATGATGTAGGTATCAAATTAATTTCAATCAATTTTTCCCTGAAACTAATAATTACTGTATTTGTTTTGTTCGGAATTTTTCAACAGTGAAGCTTCATAAAAATGAAAAAAATTAAATTTGTAGAATGGTACTTTCATTTACGGAGGAAAAAAGACTTGGAAAATTGTGATATGTGGGTATGCCAACCTGATAAACGTGTCGCTGCATTTCTATCTCAAAATTGATAGCTCAAAAACAAGGAGTAGTTCAGACAAAATTACTTGCTTTCAAATTCTTGTTTCTCGACACCTATTCTTTGAAAACCTTACCAATATGCAGATCGACGGGTATTAGACGAGTGAAATATGGTACGCTGGGATACAACCTCAAGGATTCTTCTAGAACAGTTTCCAAGTATTGTAATTTATTTAGATCGTCTATCGTGATTTCATGAACTTCTCTCTGTTTTGAACGCAGGAAAATCTTTTGCGACGATCTTCACTCATCGATTGGTGAATCTCCACAACAAAGGAACTCAAACTGAGTGGTGATCTCTAATAGCCAGTGACAGTCAGCGCACACAGTCTCTCAAAATCATAGAGATATTGCTAATGTTGCGTATCCGTCGTATTTTTGAACGATAATAAAATAATACCGTATTTATACGAGAGAAGCATCCGTCGCGAAAGATCGTCGAAAAAGCGATGAAGAAACTTCCGTTGAAAAATCATAACATTGATAACGGGCGGTCTGCGATATTATACCGTTTAAAATGAGAGAGCGAAAAAAATGTTTGTGCCCGTAAATTACGAAGCACGAGCGCAGTGTGGGCGGTGGTATACAGTATATCTAAAGGGAATTCGCGGTGAAGTTTTACAACAACAGTTATACACATCAGTCATCCCTTAAGCTTTTGCCCGAAATAATCAAATTCATGGGAGGTCAACAGAGCGTAAAACGCAAACTTGAGTGCGACGTTTCATTGTTCCGGTATTTTAGATACGGTTCGCTAATTTTTCGACAGCGATATTCCCCTCTCCTTCCTTCTATCGTCGTCAGATTGTCCTTTTTGCTCTCGCGTTTTTTTTTTTTTCACTTTCATTCACGCTCTTTATTCGCTGCGTATCCTTTTTCATTTTTCATTTTTGATATTATTTACATTGCTTCATCAAGTTGAATAAAAATTTACAATGTGATGCAGCGTGATGAGAATGAGAAAAACTACGTCTTTGCTAAATAAGTTTTTCGTCTCGAGTCATCTACGAGTGCAAGTTGCGCAGCGTTTAGCCTATCGCCGTGATTTATGAAAAGATATTCGAGGAATGGAGCTGAGATTTGATCAACCAGTGGAGGTGCACCCCAAGTAGCGACACCGGTGAGGTCAATCTGAGGATAAGGTTTAAAGGTGATTTTGTTCTACACATAGGCTAAAACGGGAATGGGAGCCGTAGGAAAGCTAGGATTGCCAGAGGACAGACGACCATCAATTTACCAGTACGTAGTTGATCTGGTAGCATTTTGTTGCCCCACTCAATAGAGAAAATTGTCATGCCAATTTACTTCATGCATGCAATAATTTCAAAACAGCGAAGTTTTTGAGCTCTGTACCCTCCAATTAGCTTCATAAGTGTTGCAGTCGTGTGCAATGTCTAGTATAATTATAGATAATCATGGTTTTAAACAAGTTTATTTCCAAATATTTGTCCAAAATGGGGGAAAGTAGTCGGTCTTGTAGGTTTTTTTTGGAATTTTTTGTACCATTTTTAAACATTGCATCGTTAAAACCGATTTTGAGTGAACGACTAAATATCGTTTCAGATTTTTCAAAGAATTGCTAGAGAGTTATGACTCCTTAAATTGTACGAATGGCAACTTCAATGACAGAAAGTCATTAATTGGTTTCTGCGAACGTCGAAAAAGTCCAAGTTTGATACTATTATAAAACACCTTGCAATGGAACTTGATGTTTGATCCTTTGACTTTTAAAATTCGTTCGAGGGTAGAAAGGATTTCTAGCTTTAATTCGTTCAAAGGTGGGTCTGTCATCAAAGTAGGATGCTATCGCGGTGACCTCGATTTAATTTAGGGATTTACAAAAATCACCAACTAAGGAGGACTTGTCATCAGGATATTATTTATGATGTTAGTACAGAGTGATTTTTGGGTTAAATCCTCACTAAGGAAGGACTTACAAAAATCAGAAGCAGAGGTCAGGATAAGTTAAAGAGCCCGAGCAAGATGTTACATTGTCAGCACGTACGTCATTAGTGCAATTTAAAGAAATGTCGATATTGAGGATTAAGGGAAATGTCTGGTCTATTTTTAGGGGTTTAGAAAAGTTGGAGTGTTTTACGCAGATTTTGAGATGTTTTTAGCGTATTCAGCATCCCGTCTGAGAATTTATAATCGACTTATAAATGACACATACTCTAAAGGCTTGAAGTACAGTCTATCACCAAAATTTTCCTGGGTTCCAACTCTATAGATGAAGCACGTGTAGCTCTCCTTTAAATCTCTTCAATTTCCTTTTATAACAGGGAACCTGTTTCATTGGGAGGGGGGGGGGGGGGTCTCCCGGAGAAAACTTCCGTCGTCCGGGAAGCACCTAACTTAACCATGACCATGGGACTTGGAAAAATTTTTGTTTTCGTCCTATCGCCTATAGCTTGGAGGATGAAATTTTTCCAAGTCCTTCTCTTATCACCTATAGCTCGGACTATCACGTATATATCGAAGGTCAACATTCTTCTATACGTTGCCCATCTATTACCTATGGCTAAAACAGAGACGGTGAGTGTACGATAGTAGCGATAAAAGCGCTCTTCCAATAATTCCTGTTACGGCTGATTTTCAAAAAATACGTTGGCGCAAAAATGCCCCCTTAGAAAATGAGTTGGCTTGGCTCTTCTCAGTATACTGCATCTTAGGCCTGATATAATGAAGGCTGGAAATTGAAATTTTTCCAAGTCTTTAAAAGAGGTCAAGGTCATTGATGACGTCATAAAGCGCCACACGTCACGTCACGCAGTTCACAGAAACTCCCGGACGTGGACGTTTTCTGAGGATGTAATCCCCCTTACAAAACGGATAGCGGGTTCCACGCTAAAAAAAGTCATGAATTTCGATCACTTTTTAAAGATAAGGGTCATTACCTTTTACAAATAGAGGTCATTTAAGATGAAGTTTTTCTTAGAGGGGAACCCGCTATCCATTTTGTTAGGGGGATTACATCCTCAGGAAACGTCCGCGTCCGGGAGTTTCTGTGAACTAGGTGACGTGTGATGCTTCATGACATGATCAATGACCTTGACCTACTTTAGGGACTTGGAAAAATTTCAACTTACAGCTTTCATTATATTAGGCCTAGTATACAGTATTCTGAGAAAAGCCCCGCCAAATTATTTGCTGAGGGAGCATTTTTGCGCCAACGTGATCGCAAGCGCGTTCTCATTTTCAAGACTTGGAAACTAGGCTATAAACTTGCGATGTTTAAATGTAAAACATGCCAAGAGTTGCCAATATTTCATCAAAAATGAATACTTCAAAATTGACGAAAGACACATTATTTCGTATGACGCATTTTCTCGTTACAACCAACGAGTGGAAACGGAAACGCGTTGTGTACGTATGTATTGAAAAGATGCCTTACAACTATTAGCAATACCCTTAAAATGATGAATCTTTCACAAACTTCATAAAACAGTTTCCCTGCATCCCCTCATTTAACTCCGTTAAAAAACCCGTGCGTTTTAACAGGGAAGCTATTTCATGGGGGGGGGGGGGGTCTTACCAGAAGAAACGTTCGCCGTTCGGGAGGCAACCCAACCTAACCCAACTTAAGCATGACCACGGGACTTGGAAAAATTTTGGTTTTCGTCCTATCGCTCATAGCTTGGAGGGTGAAATTTTTCCTAGGGGCTTGGAGGTTGATATTTTTCCAAGTCCCTCTCTTACCACCTATATAGCTCGGACTATCACGTATAGTTTGAAGGTCAAAATTCTTCTAAGTCGCCCACCTATTATTCAAGTTCGAAGGTTAAAGTTCTTTTCGAATTTTCCCTCCTTTTTCTAAATCCCTCTCCAATAGCTCGGCCTCCTTTCATATAGACTAGTATAACGCTAGTATAATACAAGGAGGAGTCCATGCCTAGTTCAAGTCCAGTATATTGTAGGTTGGTGAATGATTTCTCAATAACGATCATTGGAATGGTATCTTGAAGGGCGGTATTAGTCTGTAATGACCCGAAGAAGAGTATTTCTCATACAAGCGACTGCGGTACTTTTCTCTTGAGCCCAAGAAATCCTCATTTTACGCAAAATCCGTAGAAAAATTCCAATTTTTTGGTGGGATCGAAAATCCGCAGATCTGGCAGCACTGATGGCCCGATTAAAATAGCTCCTTCAAGTCACTATATACGCAATACTCTATTAACCAATTGGCCTAGCCCCTTCAATCAGCCAGATATACAACTTTTCAAACACCATAAGACTCATAAAACAGGTTCCCTGCCGCCCCTCATTCAACTCCGTTCAAGAACCCGTGAGTTTTTGTGAATCTCTGAACTAAGCCCAGATTTTAACAGGGAACCTGTTTTATCAGGGGGTCTTTCAAGAAAAAGTGTCCGGTGTCCCGCATCCGGCGTCCAGGAGGCAACTTCCTTACCTAACTATGACCTTGAGAATGACCTTGGGACTTGGAAAATTTTTGACCTCCCCTCTTTTCATCCCCTCTACCTCCCCCCCCAAGACCCCTCCTATTTAATCATATATTAGTATAAAGCTACTGTGCTTCAAGGAGGGGTCCTAGCTTATACTAGAGATAATACAAATTGCTAGGTATATCAATATTTTCCAGTTATACAGCCATAATTACCTATGACCTTGGGACTTGGAAAATTTTTGAGTTCCCCCTCCTATCATCTATAGCTCAAAGATTCCAGTTATACTAGTATATAGCTAGTATTAATAAAGGAGGACTTTTAGCTTATATTGAAGATAATACAGATTGCTAGGCATATACTCGTATAAAGCTACTATACTACAAGGAGGGGTCCCAGTTATACTGAAGATAATAGAAATTGCTAGGCATATTCCAGTTATCCTAGCATGAAGCTAGTACCCATATAATAAAGGAGAACTTCTAGCTTATATTAAGGATAATACAGATTGCTAGGCATATATTTGTATAAAGCTACTATACTACAAGGAGGGGTCCCAGCTATACTGAAGATAATAGAAATTGCTAGGCATATTCTAGTTATACTAGTATGAAGCTAGTATAATAAAAGAGAACTTCTAGCTTACCTATATCAAAGATAATACAGATTGCTAGGCATATACTTGTACGCACTGTTACCATCAAATACAAACGAGACTTTGCTCGGCGACGTCGATTGTGTGTGTGTGTGTGTGTGTGTGCCTAGACCAGCCTCTGTTGATGATTTTACCTATTCCTCTATTTGCATTGTTTGGCGCGCGTTGTGATGTTTTCACCACCTTTCTACTGGTTCATTGGAGGTATTATTTTTACTGTTGCCTTCCTTTTGTAGCTCTTTATTGCATTATCAACAAACACGTGTAGGGTCACAAAATTACAAAATTTTATCTCGTGGCGGCAAACTTGGCGCTATTCCTTGTAGGCAGTATTTTTGTCTTTATTGAACCCGCACTTGGACAACTCATTTGATACCTTTTTGATACGCACTCGGACAACTCATATTCTTGTCTCTCTTTCTCTATTTCTCCATCTTCCTCTTTGTCTTTTTCAAACTAAACTAACGTCGCCACTACGCAATGGTTGTGTTCTTATTTTTTTTTGTTTCTTCCAGGTTGGAAGAGTTACTTTTCTAATATTCTTCGCAATCGGTGTGTTTTTATTTTTTTTTGTTTCCGGGAGCCATCTCCCAAACCGTGCCCATTCCATCCAAGATGCATTGATCATCTCATGTCATGGAGACCCCAACCATAAAGGGGCTCCTTACATTCGCCATATCTTGCCTGTAGACCATCATTGCAAAAGTGATTAAAGAGGGGTCCCAGCTATACTTTATTACTTTCAAATTACAAATTACAGACAACACTTCTCCGGAAGAAGTATAGAGGAAGTATAATCAAATGGCACTTAGATTCATCAGACTACAACACAATACAAACCAACCCATACCCCTTGCACATGATTTTGAGACAGAAAATCATATTTGATTGGTCCAGATAAATTGATATTTCAAATAAATTTCTGATAAAATGCCTTCATTTACCGTGAACTACCCTTTGAGCACGCTGGAGTAGAACAGGTAGAGGAACATTTGTCTGCAAGGGTACAAATATCATGTTTAGCTTCAATTCTTACTTAGTCATTTCTATTTTTCCAATAAATTTCTGATGAAATTCCTTCATTTACCGTGAACTACCCTTTGAGCACGCTGGAGTAGAACAGGTAGAGGAACATTTGTCTGCAGGGGTACAAATATCATGTTTAGCTTCAATTCTTACTTAGTCATTTCTATTTTTCAAATAAATTTCTGATAAAATGCCTTCATTTACCGTGAACTACCCTTTGAGCACGCTGGAGTAGAACAGGTAGAGGAACATTTGTCTGCAGGGGTACAAATATCATGTTTAGCTTCAATTCTTACTTAGTCATTTCTATTTGTCAAATAAATTTCTGATAAAATGCCTTCATTTACCGTGAACTACCCTTTGAGCACGCTGGAGTAGAACAGGTAGAGGAATATTTGTCTGCAGGGGTACAAATATCATGTTTAGCTTCAATTCTTACTTAGTCATTTCTATTTTTCAAATAAATTTCTGATAAAATGCCTTCATTTACCGTGAACTACCCTTTGAGCACGCTGGAGTAGAACAGGTAGAGGAACATTTGTCTGCAGGGGTACAAATATCATGTTTAGCTTCAATTCTTACTTAGTCATTTCTATTTTTCAAATAAATTTCTGATAAAATGCCTTCATTTACCGTGAACTACCCTTTGAGCACGCTGGAGTAGAATAGGTAGAGGAACATTTGTCTGCAGGGGTACAAATATCATGTTTAGCTTCAATTCTTACTTAGTCATTTCTATTTGTCAAATAAATTTCTGATAAAATGCCTTCATTTACCGTGAACTACCCTTTGAGCACGCTGGAGTAGAACAGGTAGAGTAACATTTGTCTGCAGGGGTACAAATATCATGTTCAGCTTCAATATTCATACTTCGTCATTTCTATTTTTCAAAGAAATCTCTTCTAGGCTGATAAGAGCCATATTTTGTGCAATCAGACTTATTTGCATTCATCTCTTAGAACAGATTATGGTCAATCCAAGGTGGTTGAATATTTTGGTTTTGCAAATTAACCACTGTTAATTCTCGGATTCCTCATTACACAAATTTTATGAATTTTGAAATATTGCTTTAAGGCTTCTTGAGGCATTATGATGCATTGTGATGGGCACGGATGAAGTATTAACAAGAAAGCTGTTGACATATGTGTCTTTGGGCTGGGAATCAGTCTGGAATCTGCGTCCCTCCTTATGCTGTCATCAATGGCCTTGACCTACTTTGGAGACCTGAACTTTGGCTTTCATAGGCCTAACATCATACATAATGGGCTGCTATGGTGGAAATTATCAGATTTTACAGACCACCTGCAGCTTATTGATAGGTTGCGACCAAAGTATGAAATACATACAAAGCTTGATGTTAATGGACACCAAAACCGCGGTACTACTGCCCGCCGGCAGGCCAAGTCGTTTGTCCTTCTTCTTGATTAATGCCATCCCGGCTTTTTCCAATGTGTGGGGCACACCCCCTCTGCTGAGGCCTCATTGAAAGCACTTAGCAGCAGACATGATTTCCATGTTAAGAAACCTCAAAACTGCTGATATAAAGTATACAGATCCACCTCAAATGTACTACCATCTGTTTTAAGGAATGAGAATACAAATACAGTGGAAACTCTTTATAACGATTCTGAAGGGACCGATTCTGAAGAGACCGCCAAAAAAATTTGTTACACAGAAATTCTTCTTTTTCATTTATTTGACAGTAAATTCAAAGTACACAGGTACATCTAAGTATTGACATGTTTCATGTCTTTTCTCTACCCCCCTATCATCATAAAAAAACCCGAAGTGGCTCCTATTCTAGGTAACCTATTTTTAGTACAGAGCTAGGAGTCCTAGTCCAGTTCAAGTCCAATGTACTGCATGTTGGCTTTGCCCCTTCAATGAACTAGATATGCGACGCTTCAAACGCCATGAGACTCAGAAAAGACGTTAGCTTGAAGTCATTAGGCTTATACTAGACCAAAAAGGGGGGAGGGCGACCGAGCGAAGCATGCTACTGTACTTCATAAAAGACATGAAACATGATCTTTATTCATTTGGCTATACCAGAAAACTTTTAGTATCAAGAATTATTATTGAAGTTAAAATCGCGAGAAAAAAAAGAAGAAAAAAATGATTTCTCTGAATAAATTTTCAATCTTTGTGATTCTGGATTCTAGTCCAAAGGCCTTTAATCTATCTATCCCCTTTAGGGATGCCATTTTGACATGTTTCATGGCTTTACACTCACCTCACCAATCGAAAAATTTGCGAGTACCACCCTCATTCAAATATTAGCAATATACTAGAGTCAAACTGGCATATTATGATGAATAACGAAGGTGATCAAATTTCACTCAGTGACTAGCAGCCTAAAAACTCTGGAATAATCTACTGAAGAAATATTGTAAATTAATGAATCAGAGTTTACACTTTTTGCCCAAGTTTACAACGCAATACCATCTGGATGTCATTATTCGTCATTCGCGCTATTACTGTACAAGGAGTCTTGGCCGTCAACAAATTAATTGTTGCCGTTGCCCAGGACGCACCACGTGGAGGTGGCTCCTATGCGTCCCAAGACACTAAAGATCCTAGCCTACACTAAAGACAAAAAAAAAAAAAAGGAATCCCTATACATAGAAGACTGTGCACAACCACGACGGTTCACCGCGTCTTAGAGGTCTGCGAAGCTACCCGAATGTGGTGCACTGTACCTACATCTAATTAAATTATAATAAAAAAGAGAGAAGGCGCAGACACCCACGTCAGTCAACCACGGATTATCAAGACTGTTTACGACCACACGCCTCAGTTACAACCGCCGATGGTTGCCTCTTCATTGGCGGAGTCAGTAAACTAATACTGCGCCCCAACGCGGCATATCCGACGCGGGTGCACTGAAATCGTCAAGCACAATATCATCGCGCGCGCGGCTAATCCGCATTATGCACTCAATGCACTTCCTGAATAAGACCTAACCATCAAGTAAAGTATATAAGAGTAATAGCGCGAACCAAAAATAAACAACACCTTTAGTCAAACTTTGGAGTTGTCGTGCCACCCATGATTCAGAATGGACCGACCGCTACAAAATGACGATGGTTTCAATTTTAATTTTGATTTAGGCCTAAATTAGAATAGATATGATTGATGGTAGCACAATATCACCGCACGCGAGGTATCCGCTTTATGCGCTCAATGTACTTCCTGCAATCCACCCATTCTCAACACTTTGGAGTTGTCGTGCCACCCATTTTTCAGAATGGACCGACCGCTACAAAATGACAATATTTTTAATTTTAATTTGAAATGAATAAAAATTGTACCAAAATGAAATCAATTCGTTCAAATGGAGAGAAAGGTGAAAAGTCACCAATACCGGTTGTCCAAACAGGAGTCGTCGACTTAAACACACATATTTCAGAGTGCAACAGCTACTCCGGAATGACTGTTGGTACACTTATAAGCCCTAAAAATAATTTAGGCTGAAAGAAAATACACATGTTAATTAGAATAGTTTTGTTAGTATCCCAGCATGATTAGTTCAAGCGACACCGGTACACATAAGAAACATGCAAAAAATAATTGGTTTCAAAAAAACCTCATCATGCACGCGAGATCAAAACGAAAAACGGAAAAAGAAGCGCGTCAACTTTCCACATCTGCGATAAACATACTGACTGGTTCAGAGGAATGAGGAAAGGACGAAATGCGCGCTTGTTTGTATACGTAAGGTGACGTGTGCAAACTTCACCGGTCCTTTCTTGCTTGTTGGTTGAATGATTCAAAAGAGAAAGTGACTCAACGAATTCGAGGGGTTTCCACAGGTATCTGACGGCACTTCAACAATGCTTGTTTACACGACGTGAATATGTGTATGTGTGCCTTTGTATTATATCATCAGTTGCGCGACGACACTCACACACATGCACCATGGACAGTAACAGCTTGATTGAAACTTTACATTCTGAATTTTTTCCTCTCAACAATTAATAACTCGAGCATTTTAAAGATGTGCTTTACCATTGAGATACTTTGACAGTTCAATGGCCTTTTTCTAAAACGGAATTTTGATGAGCGCAGTGTTCTTCAAACTGTCAATCTTCAAGGTATTTCTGATCGATCACCAACCTTTTGGAGAAATTGTCAAAATATAAGGCCATCAACTGAATACACTTGCATCGAGTGGCATCTTGCAGGGAAGTTGTCATACGTGGGGTCAATTTGAAAAATTTGCCATGCGCTGGGTTGCATCAGCGTCCGGTGAATACTGAGACCCTGGCCTAATGAAGGCTTTGGACTTGGAAAAAAAGGCAAAAAAAAAATAATCAAATACATGGAGAGTTACCAAAAATGAAATAATTATAGTCAACTGGGAATACATCGAATCATAAGTTGAAATTGACAATTTTTTGCGTGCAAGGAGAAAATATTACTTAATTGAAAAAACAAAGGCTTTTCCCGCACAGAATTTATTTATTCGTACAACGTTTCGTCGAAACTAGTCGACTTCTTCAAGTACCGAAACCTTTTTCAATTAAGTCATAAGTTGAAAGGAATAAAATCATTGTTTCAAAACGTGTTTCAAATATTTTGAACATTGTTTAAAACCGTTTTAAATCGTTTAATTATGATTGAAGACACATCAATGGAATTTCAACTATTGTTTTAAATACGTTTCAAATGTTTTGAGTATTCGTTTTAAACATTGTTTCAAACAACATTCTATTTTTTTTAGTTTTTCAACCCTGGAAAAATTGTTGAATATTCATTCTTTACTTTTTTAGTGGAGCACAATAATAAAAATAAGGGAAAGAACAAAAAAAAAAAATAAATAAATTTTGAACATACTTCCGTTCAAAACTCAATCTTCACTTTTTCTAATACTTACCTCTTGTTTTGCTTGTGCGGCGCAAAACTGGTCGAAATGATTTTCGCATTTCAAATTCGGTAAATTGTACAAATATGTACCGTATTTGGTGATGTAGCTCGATAATCAAAGAAAGAAGAATTAAAGTTTGTAAAATAACACGTTATCATTTTTTTTAGTGTCAAAAATACCCTGGTTTTCTTCAAAATCTTGATAAAAAATTTGTTATACAAAGTAAGTCGTTCGTTATAAAGAGATTTTTCTACAGGTAAAATTCGTTGAAGGGGAGGGACCAAGGAAAAATTTGTAAAATAGAGGAATTCGTTATACAGGAGTTCGTTACCAAGAGTTTCCACTGTATGACGAAATATGGCTTCCTACAGCACTGGCAGTCTCGAAAAGCTATTAGCTTAAAATTTTCTTAAGTAGACTCCTACTAGATCAAGGAGGGGAGCTACCCAAAAGCTATCATCTTGAAATATTCTGAACTAAACCTACACGAAATCCGCGAGTGAGCTTCCTCAAAAGCCACCAGCTATTGAGAAGGGCATGAAATAAGATCTTTATTCATTTGGCTATGTCAGAAACTTTATTTAAAATCATCACCCTATCAAAAAAATTTTCATAAATGTCAGCAGCTGGAAAGGTACTGATTTTGGCACACTTTTCAGTACCTCAAGCAGCTGATGAGCTGCTGAAGAGCTGCTGAAGAGCTACTGCTCAGCTACTGAAACGCACATCATGTAATTTCCCTTCCCCCTTTAATTAATGATATGCGTTTCAGTAGTTGATCAGCAGTTCTTCGGCAGCTTATCAGCTGCTGAAAAACTGTGCCAAATTCGGTACTACTTTTCAGTAGCTGATTTAGTCAATTTTTTTGATAGGGCAGTTGCTTATTGACATGTTTCATGTCTTTGCTCTGACCCCTGATTTTGAGCTGTGCGTCCGCCCGTACAATTGACATTTAGGTCTCTTACGCTTCATTATCCTAGGCTTGAGTCAGTATATGCTGTAGTAGTTATAGCCTTCATTGTATAGGCCTAATATGATCCCTACCCCAATTTTGAAATTTGCGTGCGTGCATCCGTCTCTCCGTCCATACAATTGACCTTGGGTCTCTGAAGCTTTCATTATACTAGGCCTGAATCAGTATGCTGTAGTAGGTATAGCCTTCATTATATAGGCCAAATATACATATTTCGACCTTGAGTCTCTGAAGCTTTCATTTTAACGGGGAACCTGTTTTATCAGGGGGTCTTTCAAGAAAAAGTGTCCAGCATCCGGCCTCCGGGAGGCAACTTCCTTACCTAACTATGACCTTGAGAATGACCTTGGGACTTGGAAAATTTTTGACCTCCCCTCTTTTCATCCTCTCTACCCCCCCCAAGACCCCTCCTATTTAATCATATATTAGTATAAAGCTACTGTGCTTCAAGGAGGGGTCCTAGCTTATACTAGAGATAATACAAATTGCTAGGTATATCAATATTTTCCAGTTATACAGCCATAATTACCTATGACGTGGGGACTTGGAAAATTTTTGAGTTCCCCCTCCTATCATCTATAGCTCAAAGATTCCTGTTATACTAGTATATAGCTAGTATAATAAAGGAGGACTTTTAGCTTATATTGAAGATAATACAGATTGCTAGGCATATACTCGTATAAAGCTACTATACTACAAGGAGGGGTCCCAGTTATACTGAAGATAATAGAAATTGCTAGGCATATTCCAGTTATCCTAGCATGAAGCTAGTATAATAAAGGAGAACTTCTAGCTTACCTATATCAAAGATAATACAGATTGCTAGGCATATACTTGTACGCACTATTACCATCAAATACAAGCGAGACTTTGCTCGGCAATGTCGAGTGTGTGTGTGTGTGCGTAGACCAGCCTCTGTTGACGATTTTACCTATTCTTCTATTTGCATTGTTTGGCGCGCGTTGTGATGTTTTCACCACCTTTCTACTGGTTCATTGGAGGTATTATTTTTACTGTTGCCTTCCTTTTGTAGCTCTTTATTGCATTATCAACAAACACATACCTTTTTGATACGCACTCGGACGACTCATATTCTTGTCTCTCTTTCTCTATTTCTCCATCTTCCTCTTTGTCTTTTTCAAACTAAACTAACGTCGCCACTAGGCAATCGTCGCCAGCAATTGTCGCCACTACGCAGCAATCGGTGTGTTTTTATTTTTTTTGTTTCTTCCAGGTTGGAAGAGTTACTTTTCTAATATTCTTCGTTCAGGTTCATTTTTTGCTGTCCCAGTCCGTCCTAACATTACTACTTTTTTCTCCAAAACCTTTTAGTGGACGCTTTCACTCTTTTTGTCTATTTCAGATGTCTGACTTCCCTTTGTTGCTTTTGCATCTCTATCTAAACTATTTTTTATTGCTATCCAATCCTCTTACTTCTCTAGTTGAAACTTTTTAAATCTATGATAACTTGCTAATTGCATTGTACTTTTTTGGGGCTAAGGCCTTTGGCCTAATAATGCCAACCTTTTTCTCTTGTGCGCATGCACTTGATTGCTGTGACTTAGAACTCTGAATTTTCATTTGTCGACGCAATGAATTTCATTCCTTTGCCCTATAATTAATTTTGCAAATGATTCTCTTTTGATTGAAGTTTCAAACTCTATGTGCTGCGTGAAATGTCGCAGTTTTTAATAGTGTCGCCATGATGTGTTAAAAACTCTCGCTGGAAGCCATCTCCCCAAACCGTGCCCATTCCGTCCAAGATGCATTGATCATCTCATGTCATGGAGACCCCAACCATAAAGGGGCTCCTTACATTCGCCATATCCTGCCCGTAGACCATCATTGCAAAAGTGATTAAAGAGGGGTCCCAGCTATACTTTCAAATTACAAATTACAGACAACACTTCTCCGGAAGAAGTATAGAGGAAGTATATCAAATGGCACATAGATTCATCGGACTAAAACACAATACAAACCGACCAGTACCCCTTGCACATGATTTCGAGACAGAAAATCATATTTGATTGGTCCAGATAAATCGATAAAATAAAATTATTTTCCTACAGTGAAACTCATAAAACAGGTTCCCTGCATCCCCTCATTTAACTTCGTTAAAGAACCCGTGAATTTTTTCCTTATATTTTCAAAACAGCAGCGAAAACTTGTCCAGTCCACTACCTTTTATGTTGCCTAAGGAAGTGAAAGTCCTTGAGATCGTCAAAAAATTGATGATCATTCCATTTTTTTGCGAAACAGTACCTAGTAGGTATTTCCTCTGATTTCAATCATCTGTCTTGAATTGAAATTGTGGAAAGTCTTGAAATTTTTATGGAGATTGTGACGCTCCATTCCTCTCTCGCACTATTGTGTAGGCTGTGTGTGTCTAATTAGATTTTTTTCTTCTCTTTCTCTCTCCTTCATTATTTTTTTTATCTCCTCTTCCTTTCAATCCAAATTCTTCCTGTTCGATGGTACGAACGAAATCTGTTTTATATTATTCATGATCTTCGATACACGATCCTATTGGTCTACTCTACCTTATCTTTTGAGATAGGGGAGAAATTACCGCTCGTCGAGTCTGGTTTTTCGTTCAACAAGCAACTTACCTGCTGCACGAGAAATTCAGTGAGGCTCCAGCCATGTGTACGAGTGGTGGGTAAGAGTAGTATCAGAACTCGTGTATTGCTTAAGCTTCCCTCATCCACTCTCAAGAATCTAATTTCATTTCGTTGTCGTCGTGGCGTGTAATTTTTCTTGATGATGTGACGAAAATTTTGTATTGCCGAAAATAAAAACGATGTCCACTTTGTACACATAGAGATGGAACCTAGATGGGCCCTTATAAAATCAGTTAATTCGCACGATTCCCTTGGATGCGGATACCAAAATCAACAAGTCGAGTGATATTTCGTCCCAATCGCAACATCTATCATGTGTAACATGAGAAGTGTTTGGGTAACGTACAATTTCACTATGTCTTGTGACAAATAATAGTATTTCCTTTTGTACTTTTCCATCTGTGTTCTCATTTTGTTATCAGCCCTTAAGAAGTCCTTAAGCGATACCTGAGGAGCGAGCTGTAGGCTGCATCAGTATGCTTTAACCAGACGGTCTTTTCCCTTGCGCGTGGTTTCGATACTTGATCTTGCTTAGTAGATTGTTGAAGGATAGGGGCCTTTTCACTACCAGTTCAACAACGAGCCACTACCAAAGCGGTTAATTAAGTGATGCTTCCCAGGTAATGTAGGTAATCGAATCTCATTTACAAAAGTCATCATAATCTCAGCTATCTTAAATTTTTCTTCCTTCTTCGGGGTTGACAAAGAATAGTTCGAACTACTCTCCCATAGGAACACTTAGGGTGTAAATGAGAGAACATTCTACCTCCCTACAAAGAGTCACGGTATCCATTCAGTTACAGTATTTAGTTCGTATATAGCCCGTGATTAAGAATCTGGAGCATGCACCAGACCGAGAAGACCTTGTTCGACTTTGTATTAAAGTCTCTTCATGGTTTCCCAGCTTCTGTAGCTAGTTTCAGAGGTCAGAAAACACCCTTGAAGACGAGTCTCGGACTCAAAGACTTGGTAGGATAGAATGATTTCTCGGAAAATCATACTTTAAATCTTTTCTCTTAATTTCCCGAATGAGGAATTCAAGTGCTCGTGGGTTGTCATCTGGGACTGGAAAAAATTAATTCTCTGGTTTGTGGACGTTTAGTTTACACATCAACATCACAAGGTGTCTCTCCTCTTTAAGGTTGTGCTTCGCTCGTGAAATCGAGCATTAAAAACATTTATTTTCCGAAAAATTTATCGATTGAAATTGGGTGCCACCAAAAAGTGAAGCCCTTCGAAAAAATTTGTACTGGTACTGAAGCCGAAATCGAAGAAACCGTTTTTCTTTTTGGTTTCGATCCCTACATCTTTGTCAAAACAGGTTTAACCACGAAATTGTAATGTACAGTCAAAATTGTACAGTCTTGACATCATTTTTTCGGAATCCAGCGAGGGTAAAGTACTCCAAGTCAATACCCTACAAGCCTTAATTTAAACTGCATTCAAATCAGTCACTATTTCAAAATATTATGGGGATTGAGACGATTTTATTGAACTCTTGATGAGCGCGAGAGCCTTTGTGTAAAACCGTGTTGTCAAATTCATACAATTCGCTCTCCAAACTTTTTTTCTGCTCAAAAATTACGGCATGTGAAATAATTGAACCTTAAAAAAGTCCTTCCTTCTATATTTCGACTCCAGTAAGTCAGAATTTTTAAAACTTCGTATCAGGATCCATTTTCCACCGTATAATTATACGATAGCTTGGTTTGAATTGAAAGACACAATGAGCGTAGTATTTCATTAGCCATTGTGAGTACCTTCAAAAATGTATTCACATTATATTAATGTCCTTCTTGCATGAAGTGTTGTTGACAAATTTATTTAAGGCGCAACACCATCGCAACTCCGCTACGAATAATGTACAAATATTGGCTTTCATCGTTACGCGTAATTTGCATCCAAATAGGATGAAAAGCTACTCACCATTTTCCTCCTTTTCAACATCCCGAAAATTAACGTCAATTAAAAACAGCTAATGGGGCTCTTTTAAAACGTTTAGAAAATGGATCCTCGAAGGAACTTAGTTTCGGATGGGTCATTGCCGGTGATGCGACTGCGAAATTAATTTCATCGATCGTCTTTTCTGTGTACTCAGCGCGTCGCTTTTCATTTTATTCGCTTTTATTTTCCAACAAGTGCGGCTGTGTGTTTTTGAAAATTCCTTCATTACACTTCAACGACGCGACCACCCTTCGGCGATGTGTTCTTCTGTCACTTGAAACGGTATAGCAGCATAGGTTTGGCGCGCGATAAATTCGTTCGTTCTCCAGAAGTCGCCCTCATTGTTCGAGTCACAAGGGAGTGAAGACGTTTTCGAGGCTGCAGAGGGCGTAGTCGAAATCTATCGTGGCCAGCATTATCGATAAATTGCCGGCTAGATGTTGTTCGACACGCGAAGTGCGCATTTCGTTTACCAGCCGGTAATTGCGGACGTGAAATTTTTCACATCATTTGCGAAAATTGGGGAACGACAAATCGTTTTTCAAGAGGACAATCTTCTCCAAATATTTTTGCGGACGCGAATCACCACGCCTTCGTGTATTTCTTCCGGCGTTTATCGTCTGCTCCTTTCAAGTTCTTACATTACAGTCGCTTTTTTCAACTTTTCTTCTTGTATGCGAGTATGAACGATCCAGACGTAGAAACGAGTCTGTTGTATAAAGTTTGCTAGCAAGGTTGGGACGTAATCTGTTTCAACGGGGACCTAGCCGTGAAGTAGGAATAAATCTTTGGAGAAATGAACTTTGGCGTTCAGGTACTGGTACTTTATTCCATGAATGAACTCAAACAGTAGTATCCCCTAATTGAAAAATTACGTTTTGGAAAAGAAAAAAACGGGAATTTTTTTTTTTTTTTTTTTTGTAGTTCCTTGATCCAGCTACCAGTGAGATAAAGGCACTGCAAGGACATCAACCAGCTTGATTTTTTTGTGACGTCATTTAATCGTAACGTCATAAGCTTCAACCTGCCTGTGACGTCATCAAATTAGTAACTTTCTGTTTTAGATTCGCAGACTTCTGGATCAGGTCGAGGATTTCAAGTTTATCTGAGGGGAGGAGGAAGACGCCTACTAATGGGCTAGAACATCGTATGATAAGCCTAGATTAAGCCAAGTGTAGCCCAGAAAGCGTACTATAGGCATATACTAGATCTAGTTCAAAGCTAAAAAGATTGAATTTCACCGCTCCAGCATGGAAAATCATTGATCCTGGGTATTTTCTTGGATGTTTTATCAATATATTACTCTTGATTGTGCTTTTGCTCGTTCGTCCCCATTCTCGGTCCAGTATACGTCTAGTAAGCTAAAAAGATTTGGGAACTCACTTCCTTCGCACGTTTGTCCAGTCTAAGATAAATATTCTGAGTTGACTAGCTTTTAAGGATTGACAATCGCTCTGCTCGTTCACTCCCATTATTGGTCTTGTATAATGAGCTAACTATGGATCAAGTCAAGGATTACTTGAAAATATCTACTCGTATTTGAACTCACAGATCTCCAAAAGAGTTGTACTTACATATTTTAGATGGATGGAGTGCCGCTAGAGACATTAAAAAGAGACCATAATCTCAAACTTGCAAATTCTGAACAACAAAGAGATCAACCGTTTAGTATCAAAAAAATTAAAACTATATTCTGAAAAAATCCTAGCATTATTCCAAGAAAAACAGTGTCTATGTTCCAAAAGAATCCTACAATATAGGGCCGTCGCCAGGGGGTGGCGAGTAGGTTCCACCGCTTCAGGACTTGCGCTACTGTAGGCCTCGCGCCGGCGAGGAGAAGAAAATAGTAAAATTGTCTAAATTGAAAATAGGCGTCATGTTAAAATTTTGCTTTAGGGTTCAAAAAGTCCGGTGACGGCGTTGCTCGAGTCTCATATTGAGTCTCAGTCTAGATTCTCTGTTCCGAGTCGCAAGTCTCGAGTCTCGAGTGTCAATCTCGAGTGTCAGTTTTGAGTCTCCAACTAGAGTCTCAGTCTCGAGTCGCGAGTTTCAGTCTAAAACTCAGTCTCGAGTCTTGGTCCCAAGTATCAGTCTGGAGTCTCAAACTCGAGTCTCAGTCCTGAGTCTCAGTTTTGAGTCTCAAGCTCGCGTCTCAGTCCTTAGTGCCAGTATTGGATCTAAAGCTTGAGTGTCAGTCTCGAGTTTGAGTGTCAGTCCCGAGTCTCAGCCTGGAGTCTCAGTCTTGATTCTGAGTCTCGGTCTCGAATCTGTCTCCTCGAGCTTCAAGCTTGAGTCTTGGTCTGGAGTCTCAAGCTCGAGTCTCAAGCTTGAGTGTCAGTCTTGAATCTCAATGTTGAGTGTGAGTCTCAAGTCTCAGGCTCGACTTTCAAACTCGAGTGTCAGTCTCGAGTCTCAATCCTGAGTCTTAGTCTCGAGTCTCAGTCTGAAGTGTCAGTCTCGTGTGTCAGTGTTGAGTGCCAGTAACGAATCTCAAGCTCAAGTTTCAAGCTCGAATGTGAGTCTTGAGGCTCAGTTTTGAGTGTCAGTCTCGATTCTCAAGCTCGAGTCTGAGTCTCAAGTGTCAGTCTCAAATCCCAGTCTGAAGTCTCGAGTGTCAGTCTCGAATGTCCGTCTCATGTCTCGGTCCCGAGTGTCAGTCTCAGGCTCGAGTTTCAGTTTCAAGTGTCAGTTTCAAGTGTCAGTCTCGAGTCTCAGCCTCAATTCTCAACCTCGAGTCTGAGTCTCGAGTGTCAGTCTCAAATCCCAGTCTGAAGTCTCGAGTCTAGTCTGAAGTGTCAATCTCGAGTGTCAGTGTTGAGTGTCAGTCTCGAGTCTCAGCCTCGATTCTCAAGCTCGAGTCTGAGTCTTAAGTGTCAGTCTCAAATCCCAGTCTGAAGTCTCGAGTGTCAGTCTCGAGTGTCCGTCTCATGTCTCGGTCCCGAGTGTCAGTCTCAGGCTCGAGTTTCAGTTTCAAGTGTCAGTTTCAAGTGTCAGTCTCGAGTCTCAGCTTCAATTCTCAAGCTCGAGTCTGAGTCTCGAGTGACAGTCTCAAATCCCAGTCTGAAGTCTCGAGTCTAGTCTGAAGTGTCGGTCTCGAGTGTCAGTGTTGAGTGTCAGTCTCGAATCTCAAGCTCAAGTTTCAAGCTCGAATGACAGTCTTGAGGCTCAGTTTTGAGTGTCAGTCTCGAGTCTCAGCCTCGATTCTCAAGCTCGAGTCTGAGTCTCAAGTGTCAGTCTCAAATCCCAGTCTGAAGTCTCGAGTGTCAGTCTCAGGCACGAGTTTCAGTTTCAAGTGTCACGTCTCGAATCTCAGCCTCAATTCTCAAGCTTGAGTCTGAGTCTCGAGTGTCAGGCTCCAGCATGACCGTTGTTAGGGGGTGGCGAGTAGATATTACCGTTTCAAACCTCGCGCTTCTGTAGGCCTTGCGCCAGTAGGGAGTGAAAAAATTATAATTGTATTAATTGAAAAGAGGCCTCATGTAAATAGTTTGCTTTAGGCCTCAAAAAGTCTGGCGACGGCGCTGCCTAAAAATGTATCGAAAAACCCCAAAAGCGTTTCAAGAAAATCATAGCAATGTTCTGGAAAAATCCTAAGTCATATTCCAGGAGGATCTTGGCAAAATTTTGAAAGAATTGTGGTAATGTTTCACCCGAGGAATGTTCCAAAAGAAAATCCTAGGCAATATTCCATACAAATCCATGTCATATTCCAAAAAAATCCCAGAAATATCTCAAAAAAATTCTAGGCAATGTTCCAGAAAAGTCATAGCAATGTTCTGGGGAAATTATGGCAATGTTTCTAAAAAATCCTAGCAATGTTTCAAAAATAACCCAGGCCCAGAATGTTCTAAAAAAATCCTGGTCATGTTCCAAAAAAAATTCCAAAAGCGAAGTTCCTAAAAAATCCCAACAATGTTCCAAAAACGTTCCAAGAAAATCTTAGGTAATGTTCCAGGAAGATTATGGCTATATTTCTAAATAATTGAGGCAAATTAAAAAAAAAAAAAAAAAGGAAAAAAAAGGGAAATTTTTCTAAAAAACCTAGGCAATATTTCATACAAATCCCAAAAATATCTCAAAAAAAAAAAAAATCAAGGTACAAAATCATTGAAAATTCCAGTCATGTTCCAGAAAAATACCAAAAATGTTCTGAAAAAATTTGAGCAATGATCTGAAAGAATCTCAACAATAATTATTCCAAAAATATTCCAAAAAAAATAATAGCATTGTTTAGAAAAAATCCTAAACAATGCTCCAGAAAAATCATGCTAATGTTCCAAACAAATCCTAGCAATATTCCAAAAAAATCCCAAACAATGTTCCATAACTTAAGAGTCTTTGTTATGTTTCAAAAAAATCCTAGAAATTTTCCATAAAAATGCTAGGCAACGATTCATAAGAATCCCAGTCATATTTCCGAAATATTCAAGTCATTGACACTTTACTCGACTACTCTGGCTCAATTTTTTGTAAAAATTCCCCAGAGAATTCGGGGCACTGTGTATAAAACTATCTATACTTTTGCACTTTTTAATCCATAAAACCGTGCTTGGCTTACTCTACAATCGGCAGAAATTTTTAGGTACGACGTCTACGGTAGCAATTGTAGGACGAAAGTCGCTCTCGAGCATGCGTAAGATTTCATGGTTTTTTTTTTTTGTATATCTGCACCCCTCAGCATATTGTGACAATTACGTTTCGTAATTACCTCGACGAAAAAAAAAAATGCGTTCTCGCTTGTCGTTAACTCGTTTTCGCCAGAGATCGAGATTAAAAGTGCAAAATTTCGAGAGCGAATAGCCATCAAGCGACGGGAAAAACTGCGAACACGGGAACTCGTAACGGTAATTGGACGGAACGTATATGGCTTAAACTCGATTTGTGGGCGTGTCGCGAGTCATATAATCGGGAAACTCGGAAAAAACTACCACCGTTTGGTAATGAGTTGAATCTTTCACGGAAATTCTGCTGTCGAGTACACCCACTTTTACAGCAGCTTCGTCGTGCTCGTGGCTCTGTACGCTTTTTAGAAGAGGACACACAATATACATACATTGAGAGAGAGAGGAAAAAGAAAACGCAACGATTAGGTGGCAGCGTCAGCGAAAATTTTCCGAAAATGACTCGAGGGCTGAGTTCGTTAAATAAAAAACACAATCGCGGTTATCGGAAAACGTTGTTTTTTGAAACCTCTATCCGTACATCGTCGAAATATGTCAACTGTTCGAAGCGACATGGTATATTAAATCCTTGAACGACAAAAACAAAAAAAAAATAATAAAACGAGTGATGAACCGTACACAATATATTGTACGTGAAACGCTATTTTTGTACATTTTAAAAATTCGTCTCGCGTGTAATTTTGAATACAACTCATTAAGAGACTTCTTGTCTGCTCACGGTTGTTCAAATTCACGCGCGTCTTCGGTTCATTTTCTAGTTCGTACTCGAACGCTCTTCATCACGTATTCAAGTATGCTTTGGGTGCTTGTATCGATACAGTATTGGTCCTACAATGCACAGTGTGCCATCTTCGCATAATGAAGACTGAAATCGAAGAACTATAGACGCAAAGTCGAAACCTGTAAGAATTCCACCGCACATTTTTGTTGGTACCTGTACCGGTAACCATACGACACACATGTGCATGTGTAGTTGTGTAAGCTCGCGAAGTTCAAATTAACTTACACTGAACACATTAATGCGATACGAGGAACAAAACAGTGGCACACATTAATTAACTTTTGGACCAGAGATGACTCGTCACTCTCACATGTTTACCACTAAAGTAAAATTCAATTGAAAGAATATTATTGGCTCCTCCTCACCACAAGTATTCTCCTTAAGGGAGGAGGAGTGGGCTTTGCGTTACACATACACATAGGTACTTCTAGTTAACTTGAAATGATTATCGGATATCAACGTCGACGATAGGTCGATTTCATCGAGGTATATCGACACACAATTTCGATCAAAACTTTGAGGGAAGTAAGTTCTCGACCGATTTGTCGGTCGACATGGTTCAGCGACCCCCCAAGCTCTTTTTTTGTAATGCACCCTAAATTACGAGCGATTTTGCAAATTGTGAGAAAACAATTTCCCGACTTGTAAACAATTATTTCAGATCAATCTCTATCAGTTTGCAGAGGGACTTTCTTTAGATCTAATGCACAAGAGAGAAAAATCCAACCTCTCCAATCCCTGAGCTCAGTCCTTGCCTCGCGTCAATCTGTTGAATGATCCATCTTCTGAGAATAAAAAGAATGAAATTTCTGGAACTGGAACAGATTACAGAATTACAAAGGAAAGTTGAGATTTTTCCTATTAAGGTTCTGATGAAGTGAGTTCGTTCTGCCACAAAAGTACGTTGCTTCTGAATTATTCCGTGCCTTACCGCGTTTAACTTCACAGTGAGAATGTCTGTGGTCTGTATTTATCCTTTATCTTATCACTGACTCTTCGAGTACCTACCTAAATCTAAGTCCTCGATTGATGATCCAGTCCTCGGTAAACAATATTATGTTTCCCGTTTGAAGCCCTAGGGGAAAAAAATTTCAGGCATAGCCAAATGAATAAAGATCATGTTTCGTATCTTTCTCAGAAGCTAGTCGCTTTTGGAAGGCTCAATCGTGGATCTAGTACAGGTCCAGGTAGAATATTTCAAGATGATAGCTCTTGGAAAGCTCACTCGCTCCTGCGATCCAGTATTGGTTCAGTTTAGAATATTTCAAGACTAGTATGATCCTGGTATAAAGCTAGTATAAGAAATTTTCTGGCTGATCCAAATGAATGAAGATCATATTTCACGTCTTCCCTTTGCCCTTTCTCATTAAATTGTTGTTGAGTGTCAGAATGAACGTGTAAATGGGAATATTTCAAGCTAAATAGTTTTCAAAGAGCTCTCCTTGGTGTATAGTTCCAGTTAGGGTACTTTGAGATGATAGCTTTTGGGTAGCTTATTCCCGGTTCAATATACTAAGCCCCAAGGTCGTCCGTACACGCATTTTCGCGATTTTGGGGATAGAGAAAAGACATGAAACTTGTCAATAAGCGTAACCCAAAAAGTACACAAGGTGAACTCGAAGATCTCTGAATCACAAACGTTCCGCTCGTTCGCCCCCCTTGCTGGTCTGGTATAAGTCTACTTTATAATATTTCAAGCTAATAACTTTTGAAGCTCACTCACAGTCCTCATGGTCGAAGACTAGTTTAATCCTGGTGTAAAGCTAGTATTTAAAAGTAGTATAATACAAGGAGAAGTCCTCGCCTACTTCAACTCCAGACTTACCTATACTAAGCTTTTGAGAAAGAAAAAGATATTAATTATTTATTTGGCTCCTCCAGAACATTTTTTTCATTATTTGAAGCTCGGGAATATTTACCGGGTCGTCAATGAATTGTCAGTCTGAATTTTTCATAGTAGGTATCCTGTAGATCAGTGGGTGGAAAAAAATTGTCTATTCTTTCGGTGATTCTCGTATCAAAACTGTACGTTTCCGCGCGTATGTTATAAATGGAAACAATAATATCTGCAGTATGGCAATATCTAGTATCCTAATTCTTATTAATCCAACATACTCACGCATGAAATACGAGGTACTAGATTGGAAATACGTACACAAAAAACAGTGCGTAACTTATCTTCGTAGGTACATCGTACAGAAAAAATACAGTTTTATCTTTCACGCCGGATGTGAAATTATCTTCTTTTCGCGCAGTCAAAGTCAACATCAAGCTCTCAAGATAGCACATTATACTCAAGGGCAGAGTGTAATGTAGTGGGGAGGTACATGAAATATGAAAACGGGGAAGATGAATTTATGTACACTCGCATTAGCGATTGTTGATATGAAAACGCTCTCAAGACGAGGAGAATCTTCGTAATTTTTCAATTTTCTAAATGAACTTCTCTGGTTGAAGATTCGTACGCATCGTGGAATAAGAGTAATGCAGAAAAAATCTTATGGCGGAGCCAAATAGAAAAAGATCATGTTTCATGTCTGCTGTCCTTTCGTGCGGTTTTCACTCGTTCATTCTTATTGTGAACCTGGTTTGCTTTATAATTTGGTTGAGGGGCTCACGTGTTAGGTCTGCGGGTTAGTTTTACCAGCTTTTTTGGTGTATAGTTCTAGTTAGGGTATTTCAAGTCAATAGCTATTGGGTAGTTCACTCGCTCCGCTCTTTCACCCCCTCCTTGGTCTCATACAAGTCTACTTTGGAATAATATTTCAAGCGCGTAAAGACCAAAAAAAGACCGAAAGACCAAAAGACCCAAAGACCAAAAGACTGAAAGACCATAATACCGAAAGACCAAAATACCAAAAGACCGAAAGACCAAAAGACTAAAATACAAAGAGACCAAAATACTGTACGAAAAGACCAAAATACCGAAAGACCAAAATACCAAAAGACCGAAAGACCAAAAGACTAAAATACAAAGAGACCAAAATACTGTACGAAAAGACCAAAATACCAAAAGACCAAAAGACTAAAATGCAAAGAGACCAAAATACGAAAAGACCAGAATACCAAAAGACCGAAATACCAAAAGACCCAAAGTACCAAAAGACCAAAATACCAAAAGCCCAAAATAGCAAAAGCTCAAAAGACCAAAAGACGGAAATACCAAAAGACGGAATTAAGAGATAAAGTGTGCTCTACGTTGCGAGCCATTGTCTTAGGGTGGAGGAGAACGGTACGGACACGCACATGTAAGATATAAATTTTTTATTTAACACAACCGCGGTTTCGAACCTTACCGGGTTCATCATCATACCAAAAGACCAAAAGACCGAAATACCAAAAGACCAAAATAGCAGAAGCCCAAAAGACCAAAAGACGGAAATACCAAAAGACTGAAATACCGAAAGACCAAAATACCAAGACAAAAAAACCAAAAGACGGAAACACCAAAAGACCAAAAGCCCAAAATAGCAAAAGCTCAAAAGACCTAAAGACGGAAATACCAAAATACCAAAATACCAAAATACCAAAAGACCAAAAGACCAAAATACCAAAATACCAAAAGACTGAAAGACCAAAAGGGTTTCCGTCATCAGCCGCGAGTCTCTCGCAACTCTTGATCCCTGAGCAAAAGCCTGTAAATGTTTGATGATTAGCCTACGCCTATAAGCCTAGATTAAGACTAGTAAAATCCTAGGGAGGCTATTATATGTCTAGTTATGGACTGGTAAAATCCTAGCCTAAAGCTAGCATAAAGCTAGTATAAAGCAGCATGAAGCTAGTATGAAGTTAGTATATTATGTATTAACTGGGCAAGGTGAACTCGCGGGGTGGAATCGCAAATTTTTGAATCACCCACGGAGTATCGAGGATGAAGAGGGTGGGCCACGCGCAGGGTAGGGTGAAGGGGGCACTCGAAAAATCTTAAATAGGGGGCAGAACAGAGTAGAGACATGAAACATGTCAAAAATCAAATTTGTATCGTTCGACAACGTTAAAACTCCGCAACGGAGCAAGCTTTCAATTCTAGTTCTCGAGTATATTGGGATCAATTGCCTGAGTGATACAACACCGCAGTCCGCAAATTACCGTTGATGCCTGATGGGTATGGCCTTACACGTCATATTTCAAAAAATGTCGATTCCATTTTAACTCATTCGCGCCATGTTGATTTCAAGTTGATTTTGAGTCGACTTCTCCAAATTTCCGATCGACTAATAATCGACTGCTTTGTCGGGTCGATTGCAAATTGAAGTGAAGTTTTCTGGTAGTCAACGATGAACAACTTGAAATTGACGTGGATTTGGAGTCGATTTTGAGTAAACTTTTTCAAATTTTCAGAATTAACTGCTCTATTGGGTCGATTTCATTTACATAGATTTGTACTTTGGTGGTACCTAATCTAAACTAGTCAACTGCAAATTGACGTCAACCTAGAGTTAACTTGTTAAAATTTTTCTACCGGCCTAAAATGGACAGCTATGTTGGGTCAATTTCAATTCAATCTGTAATTCTCTGATAAACTGCGCTGGTCGACTGCACATCGACTTTAAATGGAAGAGATTTTGTGTCGACTTCTACTTTCTCTATTTCAGAATCTATTGAAATGTTTAGTTGATTTTAAGTAGATTTGTAGTTTTTCATTATTTAATCTGAGCTGGTCAAATAGAAATCGACCTCGCAAATCAACATCGCTAATATAGAATCGACTTATCTGTTGGATCGATTTCAATTTGATCTGCAATTTTCGAGTAATGCACGCTGGTGAATTTCAAACTGACATAGATCTGGAGCAGTTGTGGATTAAGGCACAATCATCACATGCAATTGCTTGTGTCCGCGCGCCAAAATGTCCGCGCTCGAAAAATTTTTTGAATAAATGAAAAGATGGAAAAAATTAGAGGCCATAGCAGGTTTGTGGTGGCAGCGGGGAACCCGCAACCTCTCGCGCTCGCGATGACGTTGGCGCGAAAATGCGGCTGGGCTCTTCTTAGCATACTGTATACTAGACCTGATATAATGAAGGCTGGAATTTGGAATTTTTTCAAGAGTAGGTCAAGGTCGAGGTCATTGATCACGTCATAAATCATCCCGGCTGGAAGTTGAAATTTTTTCAAGTCCCTGAAGTAGGTCAAGGTCATTGATGACGTCATAAAGCACCTCACGTCACGTCACGGCACGCAGTTCACAGAAACTCCCGGACGCGGACGTTTTCTGAGAATGTAATCCCCCTAACCAAATGGATAGCGGGTTCATCGCGCTAAAGAAAAATTTAGAGGCGATTGCAGGTTTGCAATAGCAGTGGGGAACCCGAAACCTTCCGCGCTTGCAATCACGTTGTCGTGAAAATGCCCCCTCAGAAAATGAGTTGGCTGGGCTCTACTCAGTATACTGTATACTAGGTCTGATAATTATAATAAAGGCTGGAAGTTGAAATTTTTCAATATCCCTAAAGTAGGTCACGGTCAAGGTTATTGATGACGTCATGAAGCATTCCGGCTGGAAGTTGAAATTTTTTCAAGTCCCTAAAGTAGGTCAAGGTCATTGATGACGTCCTAAAGCACCTCACGTCACGTCACGGCACGCAGTTCACAGAAACTCCCAGACGCGGACGTTTTCTGAGGATATAATCCCCCTCACAAAATGGATAGCGGGTTCCCCGCTAAAAAAGCACGTAGCCAGGGGGGCAAAAGAGGGCATCTACCCCGCCCCCAGCACATTGTGCTTTTGCTACCCCTGAACAAATTCATTTTCCAAAATAGAGATTAAAAAATTTGAGGTATGCCCCCTCTTAAAATTTCATATGCCCCCCTCAAAAGAACGTTCTGGCTACGGCCCTGTAAAAAATATCAGCGCGTGAGTGTGCTTGTGTCCGCGCAGAAGCTAAGTCCGTTGCTGTAGAGTCAATCTTAACTTCTCCTAATCTGTCAATCGACTTGAAATTGAATTGACTTCTCCATTCTGCATTCGACCTAAAGTTGATTGCTCAGTTGGGTAGATTTCGAGCTCATTTGTAGTTCTCTCTTAATCCATACACTGATCAACTTCAAATCGACCTCGAATCAACGTGGATTTGGAGTAGATTTTGAGTCGACTTCTCCAAATTTTTCTATTGCCTTAGAATCGATTGAACAGTATTTGGTCAATGTCGAGTACCTAGATTTGTAGTTTACTGGTATTTAGTCTAAACTGGTCAACAGCAAATCAACCTCGCAAGTCTTTAAGGAACCCGACATTTCTTCTTTCCTCAAATACAACTCACCTCTCCCCACTCACTTATATCGCTCCAACGCTGAAATTTCTCCACGTTCAACTTTTTCCAAATCTTCTCTAGATATGACATATTGTTCGAAAGTTGGAATTTTTTGAAATTCTTAAAGAAGATAAGAAGCCTCCATTCCCTCGTAGCCCTAATTTACCCTTCCATATTTTCTGCACGACTCTCTGATTGTAATCTTTTCAATTTCCTTTCTCATACACTTGCACAATTACAGTTCCGGAGTCGAAAATATTTCACTACAATTTACCTTCCTGTACAACTAAATGGTCAAATTTTGCCGCGTTTCCCCTATCTTCATTCAATAACTCAAAAGAAAAAATTTTACCACCTTCTTCAAAACCTTCATGTACCCACCTGATCAAGTCCCCCGTCCTCATCTACTGTTTGAGTTGAATTTTCGAAATCACGCAGTCAGAATTCCTTCAAATCTTTCTATAGAAGAATTCTAGATTATAGAAGGCGGACAGGTAGTAAATACCTTGAACAAATTAATGGCTCAAGAAACAGATATTTTCTTCAAATTCAATGTATTAGAGCAAGAATATATTCGCAGAAAACTTGTTTACACTTGAACGACTGTTACGATAACCAGGACTGGACTTTTATAGAGGTGCATTCTGAATAACTTAATTTAGAATGTCTCTCATACTCTCGATACGATGTTTCGTTCAATAAACTGCCTTATGCCGATGCAAAAATATTCGTAAGTAACCGGAATTTCGTTATCAATCAATCGCTAATATGATGTGTAAACAAAAGATAAGACTGAAGTGGGTATGGGCGAGTCGAACTGTGTCGCCTATAAGTAAAGCAATGTGAATAACAGCGTTCTGTCGTTTAGTGCTTTTCCGATACTGGTGCAGTTCACCTCGCCGACGCTACCGCGAGTTTGTTATATATTTTTATATACATCGCCGTTATCGAATTTTGCTCCGGACCCATCGCAGCCCCACAGCTCGCTGTATGTTACACACGACGTTAGAAAATTTCGAATACATTATCGTCGCAGTTCGCTATTTCGGGAGTGAATCGTCGTCAGAATGTGAGGGCAATTCGGTTTCGCAGGGTAGGGTACCGCATCGCTCTGTTGCGTCGCGTCACCAAACTCCGATAACCGATCACCGGTATGACACCTGCCACTGCGAGTACGTAGGAAATTTATGTGAATAGTAAACATAGGTACATATAACATAACATGCTCGTATCTCGGCGCGAGTGTGGTGTAGACAATAGGAGAAAAGGAGAAATGAAAATTCGACTTACGAGGTATTAAACCGCCTCGCCTAGTTAGGTTTACTTTTACGAGCGCCTGCGACCATTCTCGTCGCATCGTCGTGCACCCGGTGTCGCGTATTTTTTTCCCATTTTTTCGGGTGTCGCTTTCGGTGACAGCGTTCTGTACCTATCAGCCGCTTGTTCAACTTTCTAGCATAGCGAATGGCTGAGATTAAGTACACCTGTACGCTAGTGCCTATACGTGCCCGAGAAGTTGGTTCATTATCGTGAAGCTTGCGTCAATTCGGATGTTTGCGAGCGCGTACCGGTTCTATTTTTAATCACGACGTTCGAGTGCGATGTTAGTTTCGCGGATTTTGTCCAAAACGCGATCGTGCCGCAACAAGTAAGGCTACAAGTGGCTGACTCGGTAGGTAGGTGTAAATTTATGTTAGCTAAAGGGTACCCCCTGGGCCTCCAGGGGTTTGATCGTAATTGTGTTGAAAAATTATTTCATCCTCGCATTGAGCCCATAACGTACCGGTCACAACAAAAAAATATATTCATTTAGGACAACGCAATTAGAATTAAAATAACGTTTCATCACCTCAGTAAAGGGGGAGGGAAAGAAAATAATTTCATCCAATAATTTTCGTAACAGTCACAAGCGAAAGTAGAATAACGCAGTGCGAAAATAAGAGGAAAAAAGTGTAGAGTAACCATGAATCATCGCTTCGTATGTCTGCAAGGTTTATCGATTTCAGATTGAAAATATTATGACTCATGATTTCGAAAGCCGTACGTACGTTTACCATTTTTTTCGCGAGTTCAAACAAAAACCTGCGATCTCAATCCACATTAGAGATGAGGTAGTGTACCGGTTTTAATATTGGGATAACCTCGCAAATGATATAAGTATTTACCTTGGCGGGAGTATGATCTTCAATTTTTGACGAGAATCTGTTTGTCAGTTGGGGTCGTGGGTGCGAACGAAACAGAGAAAGTGGTACGTACATTGTTGTTGGTATAGTATGTGGTCCACCTCTTTCAGTTCATAGGATCTCTTAGTACACTGTCTAAACCATGCAGCTCTTAACAATTCGGGAGGTTGTAGACATGATTTTCCTGCACGCATTTTATTGTTTTTGATATTCGTGTCACTTTTCGGATCAAAGAAGTTGAATGTGACTTGTCTCGACAAAAAACCCTTAGTCGACAAGGAACGCATCAGCAGGAACGGTTTAAGGTAGTTGCAGACTTGCATGTTTACAAACGCTAAACTGCTGATCCGTTCCTTGACGACTAGGTAAGGGTTTTTTCTCGTGACAAGTCACTTGTGTTGATCGTGCTCAAATCAAAAAGATGTGAGGCGTCCATAAAGGTAACCATTTTTTCTCATGGATTAGGCGCATATTTGTGTTGAATTATTAGGGAAAATGCTACACTCACCAACAGTAGTAATGTCGAAGGTTTTGAAAATGGTTTTGTATTCGCAACTTATTGTGTTGAAAATATGTCCTCTGGTATTAAATAAAGATCTCTTGATTGCTTTAGAGTGAGCACTGCTTCGGATCAACAAAATTCTGTTCGTGTACATTATTGTACTCAAACTTGATAGGTGGGAGCACCCATAAGCTGAGGCACTGGATTATTGGACGCGACCCAGAGATATGCTTGAGGTTAAAGATACAAGAGACAATAATATCTTGCACTTTCATTGTTCTTATTGCTATTCTTCAAATCTGCGAGCACAACTTCAATCTGATTAATTTCAAGTTGCTCCATGGCTCCTCGATCGACTGGAGGAATTTGGAATCGTAGCGGATTCTTATTTTTCGAGGGATAATCTTATGAACGAAACAAAGTTCGACCTTAACAATCCTTTCATTCATTATTTCTTTAATGGTGATTCAACTAAGCACGTCACCTTCTGTTTCGTGATCTTCTCCTGCTCTCGCTTGTTTTCTTTCTACGACGTACAAAACCTGATGATGCGTAGCCAAGTCTACACGAAACTTGGTCATACATGTCGATTATTAAGCTTTTTCAAGAGTTTTTTTTATTGATTTTTCGGGTGCTCTTCTTTCGACTTATTGGTGTTTTCGAATGATATGTATACTTTTCGATAATAAAGTCGTCCTCATTACTCTCAATCATACCAAGCCAAATATAATCCATCCCTGTCAAAAGTGGGCTAGTTTAGCTCTTCATTACCTTTCTAATTTCCGTGATTATGTTCCCAGAATTTTCTTCTCTTTGTGTGTTTTTTTTTTATGTGTACATGACTTCAAGTATTCCTTCACCATTGTACTGTTCTTTCTTGCAGTGTTGGCCAAAGAGTGACTTGTTATCTTACTTCTTCCTTGATGTTTCACTTCCAGTCTCACAAAGCTTGTACACTCCACTCTGGCTTCCCTTGTCCTTTTCCTCCCTATAATTGTTACTTAATCTCTCCGCACGTGTCGGTTGTCATGTGTGCCCACATCCACATCAAAACCGCTTTATCATTGTTTGTGCATTTTCCTATGTATGCTACTGATCTGGAATACTTTCTCACTTTATTGTCTTGAATACCCTTTTTTGCTTCCTCTTTCCCAAGGACTCCCTTAATCACCTCTCGAGAGTATCCGTTGGCTACTGCCTGATGAACCATGTCGACCGTCTTCCAATCGACAACCAGTGTCGACCGAAAATCGACCAAATATTGACCGAGAGTTTATTTTTTTCAAAGTCTTGATCAAAATCGCATCGATAACTTCGACGTCGATATCCAGTCGATTTTAAGTCGACAAGTGTCAACTCTATGTCAACTCACTTGCCATGTCGATTTCAGGTCGATCTCGAGTCGACATCCTCAAAATTTTTTGTCGACCTAAAATCGACTGCTCTGTTGAGTTGATTTCGAGTCAATTTATAGTTTTCTGGTTATTTACGCTGTTCGACTTTACGTCGACCTCAAATCGATATCAATCTGAGGTTGACTCAATTTTGGTGGAAAGAAGCGGTCGATTTTGGGTCGAAATTGGCGGAACAAAATTGACTCAAAATGACGCCAATTTCAAGTCGACATGGTTCAACGGGTTGCGACCTGCTTTACCATTTCAATTTCTTTCCAATCCTCTTCACTCTTCTTTAGAAAAGATTGCTCAGTAGCAGTAGATTTTCAATTGCCGCTAACTTGTGCCTGTGATGGTGGTAGGAGTCGTTTGAGATGATGGTGTCGGCGTGCCTCGGCTCTTTGTAGATTTTGAATACCATCCAATTGTTCTCCAGTCTAAGAATCGGGTCCAAATAATTGATGGTCTCACTGCCTTCTTCCACGATGAATTTGATGTTTTCATTCATGACATTTGTTTCGAGAAGGAATTAGTCCACCTGACCACACAATTAAGACATCAGCCATATATCTAGTCCAGCGTTTAATCAATTTTTTGATTTTCATGTTTTCCATGAATGTGTTGCCGCCAGTATCGGTGACTCCATTGCTAGTCCTTTTTCCTGGCTTTAGAAATTGTTATTGAATTGATCTTCTCCATTATTTTGCGGTACTTCAGCTCATCAGGGCCCTCAGTTATTCTGCAACAGGGTTAGAAGTTTCTCATTTGATACGGTATCAAACATTTTATCGCGTCCAAGGACACCAGGACACCACTTTATTGTTGCTCTTGATTTCCACGATGTCCAATATCTCTATCGATTTGCAGTTGACTCTCAGTTATAGACTGTGCAGTACTGACCAACAATTGACGCACAATTGCAACTGAAAATTGATTCCATTAGTATATTCGCTCTGGTATTGGCTCAACATGGGATTAGACTCGGTAAGTGAGAAGGTACGTGAGTCAATTATACTGAAATGAAGCAGATGAAGTTGAATCCTGCTTGGATGTTATGAACTCATGAGAATATAGATAGGGCCTCATTAATTGTAAAATTCTTTGTATTGCATACTGGGCAGTTGGGTGAGGGAAAGTTGGAGGAGTAGGAAGGTGTAGAGCGGATGGTTAATACGTCTTATTCATGACGTCAATCGCGATAGAAAGATCCCTGATAGCGAGATGTGATTGAAACAAAGTTCTTTGTTGGAGTTATGAGATTGTGATCAGCTGGAAAAGAAGCGAAGAGGAAGCGAAAATGTGGAAATTATTAATTTTGAGTCCCGAATTTGAGTAAATGGATTCAGAGAGAGTCAAAATTTTCCCACAACAAAAATGGCGTAATTTTTTTGATTTTCCTTGATTTCAGCGTTAGAATGATTCCACAAAGCACTGAATGAGTGAATAGGATCAAAGAGTCTTAGTCAATTCTCCTTTAGAATTAGGAGCTAAACCTGAAAAAGAAGAAAAATAAAAGAGGGTTAAGATGACTTTTTTTGAAGTTCAAAAATGAGTGAATGGGCTCATGAGGGGTAGCTAGTTCTTCACCAAAATGGGAACCATTGTAAACAATCTAATTAAAAATTTGGACGATCCATGCATGTAGGAGGCCCTTTAATGAGTTTGATGCTCCACGTTTTGCGTTTATGGACAGATTTGGTAGTTCTAAAGGATCCCTGCGCTGCATATTTGTTCAATTTTCAACATTTTCAGCCGTGTCTGGTCGTTTTTTGGTCAAATTACGTGCTTTTCTTATTTCTTTGTAATTTTTGTCATCATCTTACGTCATTTTACTGTCGACTTCAACCGTTTGTGGTTCATTTTGAACGTCTTTGGTGGATTTTGGTCGTTGTTTCTTGTTCCGGGTCAATTGTGGTTGATTTTAGTCGTTATTTTCATCAATTTTTGTTGTGCTTTGATCGTCGTCGGTTCTTTTTCTCTGGTGAGTTTTGTACGTTCTTGATCAATTTTAGTCGTTTTCGTTGATTTTGATAATTTTCTGATCATGTGTGGTCTCAAAGTTTTGGGATAATTTCGGTCAATTGAGGTCATTTACAGGTCGTTTTCCCTCGATTTTCATAATTTTCTGTCTATTTTGATATTGTTTTGTTTCATCTTTCTGGGATCAATTTGGGTCGCTTTTAGTTGATTTTGGTAATTTATGTATCTTTTTTAGTCAGAGCATCAGTGGCGGATTTAGTGTAACTGCCGCTGTGGGCAGTTGGACTACGCCGCCCTTTAGATAGTGTGTTATTGTTCACTGATAAATATTGCAGTTCATTTCATTTTTCTTCCAACTCTTTTCCTTCATTTCCCCTAAATTTGCCGCCCAGGGCAACTGCCCATTTTGGCCTTATGGTGAATCCTCCACTGCAGAGCATGCTGCATATTTTTAGATTTTTATTGCATTTTTGTGCTTTTAATGAACGGAATCTACTCATCGATTAAATCTTGAAGTTTTGTGAGTTGAAAACTAAGAGAATAGAAATGAAATAAGATGGCTTTTGCCTCCACTTTTTCCAAAAAATGAGACAATCGAAGCTTCAAAATAAGTATGGTCATAATTTTAGGGAGAAAAAATAATAAATGGTGAGTTATGAGGCGCAGTCAGACAAAGCCAACCTTAAGTCGGAAAATTTTTCCATGCAAACTTCAACTTTCGAAGGTTCGACACGTAAGGAGCTTTTTTCAACGATTCGAATAGTCGTATTTTCAACAAGCTTTCTAATGAGCTTACTCTCAAAGCGTAAAAATATGTCAGACAGACCTTCGAAAATTTAATGTTGCATAAAAAAATTAAAACTTTCCCGACTTAAGGTTGGGTTTGTCTGACTGCGCCTCATATGTAAAATTTTCCTTGATTTGGTTGCGAAATTCAGGGTCGAGTCCATAAAAATTTGCCAAAATCACCCGACCAAGTTGAGTCAAAATCTCAAAATTGAAATCCATTTGTGATCTCCAAAACTTGTATCAATTGTCTAGTGAAATTTAACTTCCAGTTTGAAATTCCTGCATAGCTTATGATTGATGAGGTTGTCTCAACTCTTGGACGAAATTTGGTATTCCAACTTTGGAACGATTGATATGAATAGAAAATATGAAAAAGTTCTGACTCTTTAAGTTGTAATTGATAGAGATTGAGGAGAATTTTGACTTTTGAGCTATAGATAAATTGGCCGTGCGGTAATGCAAATAAACACTGCTTCTCTGGAGGAGGTAGGATCTTTGAAGGGAGGAAGAAATGGCGTAGAACGCAGAATTATTGCCATCATGCTTCGCAGGAGTTCATCGATCTCATAAGAGAGGTTCCCTCTTTTGAGGTAGAGTTCGAGGTTGCTGGCTTCTGGCATAGAGATGGAATGGCAGGGTGACTATTGTTTTTCTTCTTTGACAACGAGGCTGGAGAAACCTGAGTGAGACTTTCGTGGAATCACTTATCTCAGGAACTGTTTCTTGTAGGTCTGACGTGGAAAGATTTGCGTGAGTACTGATGGAAATCTACCTCCCCGCGGAACCGGTTTGCATAATAAAATTTATGCGTGTAGCACAATGTGCACGAGGTATTTTTCTCTGTTTGAAGAACGTACGAAAATAAGGGAAGACTTAACAAGTATAAAAGATTCAAAGGCTTCAAAAGATGTTTTATTGTAATAGATAATTAATTAGTTCAAATGAACGTAGGTCAGAGTATCACGAGTAATCTTATGAGCACGATGGGTGAAGGTAACGAGCGTCATCTCTTCAGCTGTGAATATTCTCGAACGACCTGTGAAGTAATAAAAAGCACGTGTGAGCATTTCCTCCTTAATTAACCTAGTCAGATCGACATTATCTTCAAGGATATCACAATAAATTTGTAATAGAGGGAAGAGACTTACGAGACTCAACGGTCACGTCAAATATCAACAGACAAGGCGTGTCCTCGAGGCCATTATGGACCTCAAAGCTCAGAGGCCGGAAGACTCAAAGTTCACAGCAAGACGTTATAGACGAGGCGTGTCTCCGAGGCCATGTTGAGCCCCAAAGCTCAGAGGCCTTCCAAAAGAATGAAGACTCAGAGGTCAAAAGTGTGAATGCCGATGAATAAGGCGTGTCTCCGAGGCCATGAGATACCCTGAAGCTCAGAGGCCGTATCAACCCACAAGTGACGTGTCCTCCGATAAAGACCGAAGGCTCAGAGGTCGAAGCGAGTATCCACTGATGAATAAGGCATGTCTCCGAGGCAATAAGCCACCTCGAAGCTCAGAGGCTGGGTCAACCCACTATTAACGTGTCCTTCGATAAAGATCAAAGACTCAGAGGTCGGGGTGAGTACTCATCGACGGTTAAGGCATGTCTTCGTGGTCATGAGATACCACGAAGCTCAGAGGCAATTACGGCTTCACAATTGACGTGTTCTTCGTAGAGTATACAGGATTCGAATTAGGATTAGATTGATCATCTCTCATAGAGTTTTCACGCAATTAAATTATAATACGTAATCTAAACTTAAGAGGTTATGCTCAGTGGGCATTCGATGACCAGCATCCAATTACTCACCTTAGATGAGGAATAAATCACCAACACTCAAAACTCTTAAGATAAAATGATCACGGAACCGCGTGTAGGTACGGCAAACACTCGTCTTAACAACGACACTCAGTAATACGGAGTGTTCTAGGACGACAGGGCTCGTGTGTAGTGCAAGAAACAGGTAGGGTAGTTTTTTGTCGTCTTTTATTATTTTAGAGAGAGAGGAAATACGTTGAGTGTATTTTATACGAACTATATGGTTGAACGTACAGTGTCTGCAAACGTGACTCCAAGTAAGAGTCAGTAGGGGAAGACCACGCTTTGTAAAAGGTAGAATAAATGTATCACATACGCAAGAATGTGACAATAGCATGACAAATTTTATATTAATGAAACACATTTAATCATTAAAATTAAGCACAAAATTTGTTTTTCCACATGCGTACCTTTATTTATTTATTTTTTTGTTACTTCTATAAATAGAATGTAGACTGAGGAAAATTCGACTTATTCCGTTTTCAGAGATTGAGTGTCAAGTTTTAACTTTCTCGGATAAAAAATCGATATCAATATTGAAATAAATCGATGCATGTATAGTACATTTTGTATCGAGTGGCGAAAACAAGCAATATTGGAACGAGCGAAGAGTAGCCGCTCGAGCGAAGCGAGTGCGGATAGTGAGCGAGTTACAATATTGTTTTTCGACACGAATTACAAACAGTACTTTTTATAATACATGAAGCAAAATTAGACTCTCAAAAGTAGAATTTGCTATAGTTTTGATGTTCGATTATTGCTTAAATGGCACCACTGACGCGATTTTCGCTACGGGTAAAACACTTTCGCCACGGGAAAAACATTTTCGCCACGGTTCTGATAACGGCGAGTTTCGCTTCAAAAAACGAACACAATACGCGGCATTTTCGCAGCATGTATTATAAAAAGAGATTTTTTGTATCCTTCGATCAACTTTTGCTGGACAGCCATCGGCTCCATTGAAATCCTTTACCTATAGAGGTTAGGAGCTCTCAATTTTTCTCAAGTCTCATTCCTTCTTGAAGTCATTCAACCCATTGGCAAAATGTTTCCACGTCACATCTCTCACTCCACTTATTTAGCCTATCAGCAAAAACTTTTCAACTCTTGAAGTTCAACAAAATTTCCTCAAGTTTAACTACCTCAAATAGAATTCGTTGCAGTGACCAAGATACGATGGAAAGAGACTTGTTTCTATGAACATGAAGAATTGAACGAGAGAGACAGTGGGAAAGAAGAGAAAAAAAAATTATTGAAGGGTACATCCTCTGTTTCCCTCTTTATCAACACCTTCAATTTGTTGTAAAAGAAAATAGAAGTCCAGAAAACGAAAAATTCTGACAGTGCGGCGAATTTTTCCGAAATCTTCTGTAAATTTCCAATCGTGCATAATTCAAACCGAGACTCATAGTTGACACTTGAAAATATCATGTACGAAAAACTGATAAACACGTGCTGTACGCTTGTCGTGGGATAATGTTCGTAGTCATGAAATCAGACGGTTTGCAAGGACGTTCGAGAGATATTCCTTCGTTAGGTCATGCGGTGAATAAAAACTAATTTGAGTCGAACAAACCATCCAATTTTATCGACATTGATTTTCTAAATCGGAAGATTTCTATGGCAGTCAGTCTTATAAAATTCGGTCCTAATCAGAAATTCTTCACGGAACTATGAATCATAATTTTCAGACGAATACGTATTCAAGACCACTCATTGTTTTGAGAAATTTTTGGGTCACGCAAAACACGCTAGTTGCCCTATTTTTTCGCGATTTTATTAAAATAATTTTCCCTGATAAAACAATCGTCTATATTTACACAAATGCACAAGTATAGGTGCTCGCGAGTATGTGGGAAAAAGGGCTCTACAAATCTACAAATGCCATCAAACGTGTTGTGCACCTATGCACACAAGATTACAGTCGAAATAGGTAACCTACGAAAACAAATTTCAAAACTGATAAGTTTTCACCCGCATCGTCGCGGACTTCTGTATTATATAGCTTCATAATTTATTTTTGCGTGTACGTTAAACACACGTATCCGAGCGTATACCGAATAATTTTCAATTTCATTTCCTTCTCCACTTCCTCCTTCGACTTTTTTTTTCCAAGATAAGATAAGAAAGTCATACCGGGAACAATAAGTCGTAAATTTTAATTGGAAATAAATCTGAATTGTCGCAAAGTATACACACCCAAGCGATATACGAAAAAAAAAATATATAATAAAAACTGAGGGAAACAGTCGTCGCATTCTACTGTAAACCGACAAACTGCCTGCGAAAGGAACTCAACGCAAACTCACACTCACATACCACGCAGCTCATAATATTATAAAGTCTCTATACAGTTATAAAGTTAATACAGCACTTAAGATAGTAATGTACAAGTTAGTACCATTATGGATTCTCCGTCGCATTTCTGTGAGAAGTACCCATATCTCGACATTACATTGAAATATTGTGGTTGGGAATGAATTTTATTTACCTGCGGTTTTACGTAAGCTGGTACAGTAATTCGGTTGAGAAGGGGTGATGCGTGATAACGAACTTTTTAGCGAACATACGTTTTCCATATTTCTTTGAGAGGTACGGAGATGGGCGAAAGGGAATTATTTTTCAATGACCAGTCGTGATTCAAAGCCATCCTCTGAATTCGAATTCCACGACTCATTATTACATACTTTTTCCCTATATTGTGGCTGAAAATTAAAATACAGTATTGGGAATTTTTCCAAGTCCAGTGTACCTTCCAGGGATTTTTTCCCTGCGGTCATCTTTGACAACTGCCCAGTGCGTGCGATGCCATGGTGATATGAAATGAACTGAGTGAAAAAGAAATGGTTTTGCCTGACGGGACCATACATTCAACCTACCAGAATAAGTAGCTTAAACTGGGAGCATCGTTTGTATGAGGATTGAGGATGCAGCCACTCGCGAGCAGTCAGTGCATTCTTATCGATGAGTCAATTGCTACGATTAGCTTTTATTACCTACCTTCAGTACTTCATTGAGAAGAGCACAGTTTCACCCAAATACAATGTAGTTATTGTGAGTCAATGGGTAAAAAAGGTTTTATGATGAGCTGTATGTGATCTTTTTGCAAATAAAGCCCAGAAATTCGAGCAAGTATATTATATTGTGACGATTTCTGAGAAAACCGGGCTCAGGGTGAAAAGTTGATTTAGAAAAATAGCCAAAAAACGAAATAAATCCGATTTTTATCGATTTTCAGTTTTTGGTAGGAATTAGGAATACATTCTACAACCCCTAAAGGACTTGTTACAATCAAATTTTAGTCGATATAATGTTCTTCGAGTCGACTAATCAATCAATTTCGACGGCAACCTTGCTTGGGAGAAATCTGACTATGTGGTGGCTACACAGCTTATATCTCAATTTCACGTGGACATACGAGGTCAAAAATGGTCTCATCGGATTCTTCATGGAGTTTCACCCTAGAATCATGTTGGTTTCACCAATTTTTGATCAACATAACGATTACTACAGCAATTTACAGTGGCGGATAGGCACATTTTTCTCTACCAGGCAAATCATAACTCAAGGGCGCCAGATTTACATCATAAATTTCCCCAATTGTTGGTGGTTTTTCGTTAGTAGTACACTTTTTTTCAAGCGAGGACGCCGTAGGCCGAGGGCGCGCCGGGCCTATCCGCCACTGGCAATTTAAGAGTTCTTTAAACGCTGTTTTCTCAAAAACTGTTTTCTTCAAAGTTTTGACTTTGAACGTCTATATCTCGATGAGTTTTGAAGTTAAGAGGTTGCGGTTGGTCTCATTGAACTTGCCAAAAGGTCCTCAACAAGACCAAAGAATAAATTTTCATAATTTTCACACTAAGCCCGGTTTTCTCAGAAGTCGTCATATATGTATGTACCTTTATAGTTTTGACATTGTACATACCTTTGAAAATAGTTATAACGACACATGATTTTGTGTTTTCCAGCCAATCCTGCATAAATTTCTTGATAATATTTAGAGAAATAGAGATCTACAATTATGAAGTAAGATTCTATTCTCTCATTACTCTAAAAAGACTAACCAATCTCAAAGTGATGTCGTCGTCCCCCCCCCCCTTTAAAAATGGGACCCATTTAAAGGCCCAGGAAAAATGATGAGAAGCATGAGATAATGAAAGTGACATAGCAGAAGAAAAAAAAATTTGAACAACGTATTATAATCCATAAGAAATTAATTGGCACACGTCATTAGAGTATGTATACATATACCCATGAAACAACATTATTTGTCCCAAGATGAGCGTGCACAGGAAGAAAAATTCAAAAAAACTTATTAAAATATCATTGAATTTATTTAACATATTTGATCCATTAAATAAAAATATCAGGATTAATTATATATTAATCATTATAATTATAAATTAAAATTATTGATCAATTGAAAATTCATTCATTTTAACAAAAATTATTAAATCCAATATAAAAAATGATTCAAATTATAGAATTTTTTTATATTTTTAAATATATATATTATTAATTTAAAGAATTTTAATGATAATTTAAAAAGTTATAATCAATATTTTGAAAAAAAAAATCCTAATTAAATTTTATAATTCAATATTGAATTCATTTATTCATCCTGTTATCCTTGCAATAATTTCAAATTTAATTAAAATTAAAAAAAATTATTTCATATCACCCCAATAAAATTTAATTAAATTAATATGTATTATTTTATAAATAGATGAAATTCTTGTGATGGTGATTTATTAATCTATTATAGTATTATATTGTTTAATTTGAATTTCTAAAAAAAAATTAATACCATACAATCATTAAATTTATTTATTTAATCAATTTAATTCAACATATTATTTGATCCCTTAAATAAAAATATCAAGATTAATTATTAATCATTATAGTTATTATTATAAATTATAATTATTGATCAATTGAAAATTCATTTATTTTAACAAAAATTATTAAATCCAATCTAAAAAAATATTTCAAATTATATATTTTATAAATTTAATTAATAAATATATTTTTATCTTCAATTTTGATTTTATAAAATTTTTAAAAACGTCAACAATTTTTTGTACAGTATTGTATGTCAATTCTATGGTGCAAGAAAAGCTTTTTAATAAAATTACATTTGATTTTATATCAATTTTATTCTTATTAATTGAATTTTGATGATAATTTAAAAAGTTATAATCCATATTTTGAAAAAGAAAAAATCTTTAAATTTTATAATTCAACGTCGAATTCATTTATTCATCCTGTTATCCTTGAAGTAATTTCAAATTTAATTAAAATAAAGAAAAATTATTTCATATTAGCCCAATAAAATTTAATTGAATTAATATACATTATTTTATATATAGATAAAATTTTTGTGGTGGTGATTTATTACTTTATTATAGTAAGTGTTTATTGTTTAATTCAATTTTCTGAAAAAAAATATTAACACCATATCACAATCATTCAATTTATTTATTTAATTAATTTATAAGGTTAAATCAACTACTGCACTGATGGTCAGGAAAAAATTGGCAGATTCAACAAAACTTATGAGTTACAAACAATTGACAGACAGAAACCAGCCGATTCTTGATCACACATCACCTGCCTCCCACTTAGTTTCCCCGTTATAATTACAAAGATTTTACTTTTTCCGGGAAAATCTGTTTATGTCTCGTGTATGAGCGATCCTTGTCAATCACTTTTGAAACTAGGTCATTTATTTTTTTTCCTGTTCTTCATTTCTCGTGCAACCATTTTTTTTTTTTTTTTTTTCTATCCCTGTACTTTCTAATATTCCCCAAACTGCTTGGAGGAAGTGGAAACTATTTCATCTCGAAAATTGATTGGCGGCAAACTTTTAAACAATTTTTCCGCCACTTCTGTTTGTCCATTTGTTCGTTACATGTATAACTTCACTCCTCCTTCATGCAGACCTGATAAAAGAATTAGAAACCTTGCTCAGGCAAAGCTGGGCAAAACCAAAAATTTGGTTCGTCTAAATGCGGGCCAGACGCAGAGTAAACAGAGGTTGCAAATACGGGCATCATCCAAATTTGTAGTTTAGGTTCGCCTAACGCGTTGAGTACGTGTAAAGCTCTGCAAATAGCAGTACACTACGCGAATTGTTGAGTGTTGCAGTATCCCCGCTCGGTTAACTGCGTTAGGCGAGCCCTAAATTGAGAATTTTGCAGATGACCGTGTCTAGAGTTCTCTTGGACAAACTCTGTTTCACTCTGTGAGGCCACAGTAAAAAATTATGCCAAATCTAAACCCTGTAGAACTCGTTGTTTTTGTTTTGACTGGTATTATATCATTTAGTATAATTTGTATTTATCTAGTTTCTTCGTCATTATTATTTGTGTTAGTCCAATGATGAATATCCTAGCGCGTTTGAAACCGGTCGCTCCCCTACAATTTTGCGGCTCATTGTTTATGTGCTTCAAAATTCTTTTTTGTTTTTAATTCGTGACAATTTATTTTGTGATTTATCTCTTGACTTTAAAGGAAGATGTTGAGCGTGGATATTCGCAAGGAATCCTACAGATTATGAAAAAATCTCCTAGCCCAGGCGGGAAGCGTCGAAGCGAACGTGCGTCCTCTCGTTTTCATGACGGCCCCAAGATTGAATCGTCATATTTTGTCTTTAGATGGACGTTCCACCTTGTGAAGGAGAAGGGCCGGGGACCACAATACATTAGACCGTCGCAAACGCACACTGAAGTCTATAGGAAAGAAACGCGGGTTCGATTCCTGCCCAGGCTAGGAGATTTTTTTGTCATAATTTCTCTTGACTTTATTTGAATTTTACCTGTTTCGGTTTTCGGTTCCAATTTACAAATCAAGTTTCGACCGTTTCCTTCTAAATTAATTTTCAAACTGTTGTTATTAATCTGCGTTTCATTGCTTTAAACTCTCGACCGTGGGTTTAAAATTGTTACGTGCCTTTATGTAGTATTTTTCCTCAATGGGAAATAGATACCGACCTAATCATTGAAGATAAACCAAGTTATTGTGACGTCACTCATTGGATGCTAACTCCCTACGAACAAGGCCCAAAGACCGCAGACCACGCATAAACACACTTCAAAAACCCTCGAGTATGTTCGATTGTATCGTATTAAATTCAAATTGTACTCGACGTTGCATCTCGTTGCAAAATTCGGTGCTCATACAATCCGCCGCAGACGATTTGTCGCGGACGACTTGCCGCTGGTCACATTCGCCGCCATTACAATACGCCACTTCTACCCCAGCGCTTTGGTCCGCGGAAAACGAGACATTTAGAACGTGGATTACTTGTAGCTACTTGACGCATTATGAACTAGATAGGAACCTTTTTCATGGGGTTCTGCGCATTTTTTTTTTTTTTCTATTTCCAAGGGCCCCCCCTTCTAAAGTAATCGGGAAGCGTTGCTCTACCTTATTTTGTACGATATGAGTTGTCACAATAAAATACAAGGGATGAAGTGCCGACGTTCTCCCTTTTCCCGAAACAATACTTTCAAACTAGTTTGAGTTGGTCATTTGTATTTCAAATAGCTGGGGCGCAGTTCAACTTTGCTGACTAAACAATTTCTGAAAATTATTACGTTTAAAAAATGCAAGAAGACAAGAGACATGGAGTACACGCAAGGAGAGTCCGGTCCCTCCTCCCCCTCCAAAAAAAAAAAGAATACATCGCCTCAAACGATCGGATTTGCGCCGTCGTCATGGATTTCGAGAATTGCAAATTAATATCGTGCCTATGTGGCACAAGTCATAATTTGTAAACATTACATCTGTCTTTAATAATTCTGCCATTAGAATTTTTTACTCGCGGTGATCCACATTGCGGCTAATTGAATATGCGGCGAGTTGTCTCCGTGGCGAATATCGGGGTCTTTCTTGGTAGCGAATCGTCCGTGGCTAATTGATCGGGCACGCGAAATTCTTTAGTGAACACATCTATTATGAATCTTAGAGATGGTAATTTTAACTGGTCAATTAATTTCATACGGCTCAGAGTTCGAAACTTTTTTTTATATACGGCAAGTTGGTGGAGTTTGAATCGACCAGTCAAGAGCAGAAAACCAGTTTTCTCGTATTTTAATTGGTTGATAGGTCGAACGACCAAAATTAAGACGGTGCTCCTCCTACAAAACAAGCTCAACATACTCGTATAATTTTTTACTCACGGTGAGAATTCGAGCCAGACGACGAAAGAAATCGTCGATCGAGATACTTATTAAGTTTGTTTTATTCATGTAATCAAATTTTTTTCTTAATAATTAGAATTATTACCTTCGGATTTTATGTATTTGCTATGCTAGATTTGAAGTTAACAATATCTAATATTCTTTCCTTTTTTTTTCTGAATCCAATTTTTTGATTTTTTTATCCCGAGATATTTTTCCAACTGTGTCTTTCCTAAGTTACTGAGAAAAGCTGACCGTTGACGAGATTGTCGAATTTTCGGATCGAAAGCGAAATCTCCAAAACTATTACCGTACGTCATGATGTGTGTGTACCGTGGAGCATGTTTTTCAGATAACCTCAACTAATGAAAAAAGAGTTTCACTTGGACGATCAGGAGCCTGCGAAAATTGAGAGTGTGGCGCTATGAAGAGAGCTATCCGTCGACAGTATAACTGATTACTACACTGTCATGGAGTTGCTCTCTTTACAGACCAGCTCAAAACTACATAAATCTGCAACGCTACGTGAAAAAGTTTCTTTGAAAAATGTGGCTGTATCAAAATATGTCTTATTGTAAGCTAGACTAAATATTATTTATTTTATATTCTATTCGTGCGAAATTTTCGAAAAATTGAAACTATAGGAGAAGTAACTTTGTACGAGATCAACTTCTTTTTAGCAGGGAACCCGCTAGCTCTTTTGTTGAGGGGACATTTACAAAAAACGAGCGCGAGCGTGTTCAACTTGTGACGTCATTGGAAAAATTTCAGCCCCTAAGCTTTATGGGATAGGAGAGGGATTTGATAAATTTTCAGCTTCTGTGCTATGTATGATAGAGAGGGGACTTGGAAAAATTCCAGCTCCCAAGCTATACATGATAGGAGGGGGACGAAAAAATGTTGATTTCCAATCTATCCAATTATGATGGGAGGGGGACTTGGTAAAATTTTGACTCGAACTATGTGTGATAGAAGAGGGACTTAGTAGAATTCTGACCCTCGAACGATACATTTATGATAGGAGGGGGACTTGGAATAATTTCAACTCTCGACCGACGTATGATAGGAGAGGGACGCACATATGATAGGTGTGAGACCTAAAATGCTGACCCTCAAGCTTCATATTGTGATGGAAGGGAACTCAGAAAAATCTCCTTCCGGCTATGTATGATTGAAGGAAACTTAGAAAAGGGTCAACTCTCGAGCTGCGTACTATAGGAGACGGAGTTTGTTAGAATTTGACTTCTGAGATGATGGGAATAGAACTTGAAGAGGGGTCCTGCAGCGTCCAAAAGTTGTTACATTATTATGCCAATGTTGACCCGCAAGCCATATAATATGAATAGAAATTCATATTTCCCGCAGGGCATTGGGAGTTGCGGGTTCCCCGCTGCCATTGCAACATATGAAATGGCGTCTGAATTTTTTCAATAACCTATGCCTACGTAGATCTCTAAAACGTAAAATTCTCCCCTAAGTGCGCTCGACATCTTCGAAAATCTTACTTCTTTCAGAGTTCTACGCTCTTACTGAGGTGAGGCTCAGCTGAAATTGTCGAGATGCTATGAAGGGCAGGATCTCATAACGACTGACTTTTATTTCCAGAATCTTATCCGAGTTGATTCACAAGAAGCGAGGGGCGACAGGTAAAACTAATTTGACTACTGTATATAAAGTTCCCATAATATTTGTTCGTTATGATTTCATCAGTTTTTCAGGGTGTCTACCGGTCAAATAATTCAAGAACGTAAATCCAATAGAAGTCAAGTCGTCGTCAAGCCTCGTTTCTGAGAATCCCTTTCCGTCATGTTCGCTATTTGTGAGACTTCCTCTAGCTGATCAGTCCACTCCTTGATCCGGCTCTGTAGGAGCTGGGTGCTTTTCCGGGTCCAACAGCCTAGGAATTACGGCTGAAGATTCCTCCGTGCCGCTGAATTGCTCATTTCCAGGTGTGTTTTGTCTTTGCAAACTCCCTCACAGTTTTTGCTGACCCCGGTGTGTCTCAGTCTACCATGCAGCACGTCCTTAATTTGCTTCGTTTGTCCACTCTCGGTTCTCCAGCCTTACTTGGTTTCTCACTATCAACTGCTCCACAGGGTCGCAATTCGCTATCTCGACCGAGTTTCTTATACTAGGTACGTACTCGCCTCTGGTGGGATTTCTCAATTGCTTTGATATGCATTTTCTACACTGTCCAACACTCACTGCTGTACAGCTGGATAGGACGCGCAACGGCTTTAAAGACGGCGATCTTGGGGACGTTCCTAGTTCTTTATAGTTAAATATCCCACTCTTCAACTTGAACACTGCTTTGCCTGCATATTTCGGGGTCCATACTACATAGTTTCTTGTCACTAGGTTACCTCAGTAGACTAGATGAAACTATGAACCGTTTTGAGACGTTCCCAGCAATCTTGAATGTGAAATCAGAGGCTACGAGGATCAGCAGTTTAGTCTTCATGCGCGGTTGACCTCCATTCTCAGATCTTGATAGGCTTCAACAAATTCGAATACGTCCACCACTCAATGGGTCACATCTGTCTACCAATCATTGGGTCTCCTCTGCCACTACGGATGCTTTTAAGCGAAACCCAACCAAGCGACATCACAACAATCTCTAGATTGGGCAAAAGTGAAGATTCTCCTATTCCCCAGATCGTTATCATGTCGTTTGGTCGGGTTTTGCTTAAAAGCGTCCACTTGTAGCTCGGAGACAAAACGGTTTACGGTATGTATATTCTTTTGGCCTCTGAGCCTAGTTGGCTTGTGTAGGCCTCCATCGATGCGGTATCTAATTTCCCCCCTCGGTTTTGCAGTCTGCGGTCCGCCAGAAGTGCCGCCATGAAGACGTTCAATAGTAGAGACACTCTCACGTGGCTTCATTTTATGTGAGCCCAAGTCCAGTAAAAATTGTACCATTGAAATCAATGGATTTTTAGGGTTTCAACCGAGATGATAAAAATCTGGTAGAATAGATCTTTCTCCCAAGTGCGAGAGGTTCTTTTCTGTGGATTATAATAAGTTATTCCAACGGTAACGTTATATGCAACGTGTAAAGGGAGAGGGGGAGGAGGATTAGGTTAGGAGGCCAAAACCTTTCATCTGAAAATCCCCTTCAATTTTTTCGGTACTGAATCTACGTCCTGTATCTACCCGACCAAAAAATACTAAACAAAAGACTATTTTTTTTTTTGTTTCATTGAATCAATCAATAATATTCCTTTCTTTACATCAATGTGACTTCCAGAGACCATAACACACTCCAAGCCAGGAGTTATTGGTATGTAACTACCCTAATCGCCATTTCCACTGCACTGTGATTAGGAAATAGTACCCAAGGCTCAGCTTTGAGTTGAACCAGATGACTGGGCGCTTCACCAACTTCTTGGTCTTGATTTCAGCACCATGCAGGCAGAAGGTGGGAGAACTGAACTTTTGACCGGTGGTGAATAATATGACCTCTGACTTACCTAAAGCAAGTTCTAGTCTGGCCGACTCGATCAAACGCGTCATTGCTTCTAGAGCTCCGTTAACCCTGCTCTCCACTGCTAGAATGGTCTCGGCAGTCCATACCACCAGTGTGTCATCCACAAAGCAGATAAGCTCAAACTTGGTGGCAGCTTGAAAATCCTGTTGAATACGAGACACCATCAGAGCGGCTCAAGGACCGACCCCTAAGGCAGCCCAAAAGTAAACAGCAGAGGTCTTTGCCAGGATTTCTCGACAGCTAAACTAGCTGCTGATCATCCTGAGCGGGTATACAGGTACTGCTGGGTCCATGAGCAGAGTATTGTAGCCGAAAATTTCAGCTTTGCCTCAGACTTGCAACATTGAAATGCTTTTGGCTTTTAGAAAAAATCAGCTGATGGCTTTCAGTTTTGGCTTAATTCAGCTGGTTTTTGGCGATTGATTCCTGAGTTGGGATGGAACGATCAAGAGAATTGGGGCTCTGACATACTTACCGAAGATACCTATTCTCCAGTTTTTGTCCATAACCATTAAATGACTGCACTACAGGCTACTGTGCTGAACGGCTGAAAAAGTGAACTGAACCGGGGAGCTGAAAGCCAAAAGCCAGAAACCGAATTCAGCTAAAGTTTCACTGATAAGAGCAAAGCTTTAAGCCAGCTTCATTAAAACCTTTGTTAGCCAAAAAAGCCAAATTTTTCCAGTTTTTTCCAGCTTTCCTGATTTGTACAGAACAGGAAAATGCACTGCCTATGTTCGAATTTTAATTTCAATTACCCCACCTTCTGAGTTAGATTGGCTTTACCAAAGAATTGACTATGGTAAGAAAGATTGGCTCTGATTCTGTTCAGCTATTCAACCGTTCAGTATAGACGCCTGTGGTGCAGTCATCCACTGGGGATGAACACAAACTGGGGTCTCCCGCAACTATATCAAAGTTCCTATTCTCCTGATATTTCCTGAACTTAAATCATGTTGATCAGCCAGAAATCAGCTCAAGTAAACCAGCCCAGCCCAACTAAGCCAAAGCCGGTTCGATTCTTCCCAAAGCCAAAAGCAACAAGCCAGAAGTTACAAGTCAAAAGCCAAAACCCAAAAGCCAAATTTATTAAGGTTTTTAGTTTAGGGTTTAGGTCAAGCCCGAGCTAAAATTTCGGGCTGCATTACTATGATTTGAACAAAAGTCGTCCAAGAGAGCTTGAGACACGGGCATCATCCAAGTTTGTAAATTATGGTTCGCCTAACGCAGTCAACCGAGCGGTGAATCTGCAACACTCAACAATTCAGGTAGTGTACAGCTATTTGCAGAGTTTGACGCATACTCAACGCGTTAGGCGCACCATAATTTAAAAATTTGGATGATACCCGTATTTGTCAACGTTACAAGTACAGCAAAGACGACCCCTGTTTACTCTGTGACTCCAACATTGTCTAAAAAGATACTGTACATCCATGACGTTACAGTAAATTGATGACGTCATTCTACACCAAAAGTGTTGAATTTGAATAAAAGTGAAGCCATCAGCTAAAAACTGGATCCCTAGCAAAATAGGATTGTATTTTTTCCCATCATTAGAGCTCCTCTTGAACGTTGTCCAAAAGAAACTGTGCATTAATGAAGTCACTGCCAGTTAATGACGTCATTCTACAACAAAAACCCCAAATCTGAATCAATGTGCAATCATCAGCTGGAGACTAGACCCACACAAGAATCATTTTTTGTGCTCCACTCTTACATATTGTCCAAAGACGCAGGGAGAAACTGAATATCAATGACGTCAATGTAAGCTTAAATTGCAGAATTTTCGATCCCTTACAAGATACAAGTCCTCTTGACTCATCATCATCTGTGCTCAACTCTTATCATCATAACGACTCCCTCCTTCATGCCTGAGGGTTTGGCGGCACATCTGCAACTGAACTGTGCTCCTTCATGTGTCCCGGTTCTCGGCTATCTCTAAAGCCATGCTCAGGCGTTGGCCTGTGAGCTGTTCCACTTGGTCAATCCAACGATTTGGAGACCTTCCTCGTTTCCGCTCTCCTTCAACCTTCCCCTGAACAACCAGTTTCTCCAAGTTCCCTCCCTGCCTGTGTACAATCTGGCCAAAGAACTGCATCATCCTCTGTGAGCATATTGTTGATAGTCACGTTCTCACTTTCAGGGTGTTATGAATCGAGGCGTTGGAATTCTCTGGCAAAACTAATCTGACCTAGAGAGTAGAGCAATTGAACTTGAAATTTCAACACTCAAGCAGCACAATCAGGAAAGCTAAAAAAAAGCTGAAAAATTCGGCTCATTTAGACTTTCAGCATGGGAAGGTTTAAACAGAACTAGCTTTCAACTTTGCGGTTATCCGCAAAAATTCGACTGCATTTGGCTTCAATAACCGCTCCCATGGAATTGAGTTGAACGCATTTCAGCTCGCAGAACTGACGCATAGCTATTGCTGACTCAGCTCTAATATCTCATGTACAGCGTCCGGTTTGGAAACTGTACTGACTATTTGGGATTATATCTCTTTCTCTTCCTCTCTATAAGAGTTTTACCCAGGTTCTAGCAGACAAAGTGGTCGATAAGAGGATGGCGAGTTGGGTGGGTTATGCCTTCTTCCACCGCACTGGGAACAGTCTCCCAGCAACTACCGCTATAAATGTACCAACAAGCAATACTAAATAAAAGTTTCGCCGGAGTGCAAGAAATTGAAATCATGTTTCCATGTTCAGCAGTTTCAGTTTCATTGTCAAAACGTCGTGAGCTCGTAACATAGAATTTGCGTATCCGCCAATTTAGAAGGTGGATTCATATCGTAAGATGAAAGGTGACTTCTACCTAATGGTCGTATCCGATGTGAGAGAGCGTATTCGCAGACTTGAGCTAAGTCAACGTCGACAACCGTCATTCTCTAAATTCCCACGACTGATTACCTTTTACAACCCTCGATAGTCGTCAAGTGCCAATCAAGATTACCTATTAAAATCGAAATCTATACAGCGAGACTATTCGTTCATTGGAATTACATTTACCGAGGAAGTACACAACGCGATACAAATTCTACTACACTCGCACGTTTTCATTATAAATTATGTGTTTTATTACTTTCAGTACACTTGTTGCAAATAAACTTCACACCACATTTCGGTGTCTGCAGTAACGAGTTCCAATATTTGTTTTTTATTAGCGTACAATGCGAGAGAATATTATGGCACCGCAAAAAGCCGTTCACCGCACGTTCTCTGCAGACGCGGATGGAAAAATTTTTCAATTTATTCAGCTTTCATGAGTCACGCTCGACAAAACAGCTGATTCCCAATGGGAGTGGAAGTATTGCACCTCGTTGGATCTTCCGAGGATGTAGATCTGTATTTTTAAAAATACGCAGCTGTAGACAAACGAGAAGTCGAATTTGGAACGCGTGTATACGGTATACCTTCTGTACAAAACATATATCGGTAAAATTTACTCTATTATGAATTTATTACACACGCTGTATCTTTACACATAGCAGGTAGGTACCGTATAGTTGAACGATAGTAAATAATTACAATATAATTGACGAGGTACACGTTCGCAATTTACGAAACAATACAATCAACTTCATCGCCGGCAGGTTGTACATTCAATAAAGTTGCAATGCCTCTCACTAGATAAGTCATCGTGCCGAAACTACCGCTGGGTGCACTATCGTAGAACATTTGACAAATGTACGCTGCTCCAGCGCATATCAGACCTCCTTCGGTAGTCGATAGATCTCGTCCGTGTTCCGGCTTCGCGCAACATAGTGTAGCATCTCCGTTAATTTCCGTCTAGATAAATAATGCAACCCGAAGAAAAATAAATAAATGAATAAATAGGATTAGAAAGAAAGAGAGAAAAAAAAAAAGTCATAAGAATGAGGAGAAAAAGTGATGAGAACGAGTACACGCAGCAGCAAAGATAATAGAATACAGCAATATGTACTAATTGTTAAGTTACTCGTTTACAGAGGTAGAGGTGCCGGCAAATACCAACGACACATACTTTTTACATATTATGTATGTATACAGTACCTATTGGATTTAGGGAACCGCGTACTTCGCGCCCTCCCGTTTCGACATATTCGTTAATTCTATTCATACGCATGTTTCTCGAAGTACCTATACTGTATGGCACCTTATTTGCCCAGTGCCACGAGAATATCTTATGTACCACTTGCACCGTTTGTACCGAATACTATACCTATAGGTTCACCGTAACTTACCAACTGTGAAATTAAAAGCTTATTGTTTCAGTTGCACGAGACTCGGGTATGCGTAGAATATAAATGGGAATTAAGGTCAAACTCTGAGAAGAAAAAGAGAGATAGGGAGAACAATTTTTTTTTTTGTAATTTGCGCAGATCAACTATTCCTCTATATAACTGATATAATTTCTTCACACAAAATTCGTCGAATACAATGAAGTACAGACGTATAGGTAAGATTGTTTACGCCAAATCTAACGTCAATACACAAGTGATAATATGTTTACAAATAAAAATGGAGCCTACATCACGGAAAATTACTGAAACGAAAATAAAAAAAAAAGATGTCATCGTACTTATACATTGTATAGACATTTTTGTTGCATCGCAATTAGGTAAAACAATAAACAAGATGATTTGACGGCAAAATTGATTTTCAACTGTCTCGACAGTAAGGTGAAAAGTTCAGCGACAGAATAATCTTGTAAAAAGGCCTCACACAAGGTGATCATCCTTCATCTAAGTCGACTAAAGAATGATATTTTCACGGCTCTTGGAACATCGGTACTCACAAGAAAATTTTTTCAGAAGTACTATAACAACTCTTCCGTCTACATTGATAAAGAATGAGAAACAAAAATAATACAAATTCCCAGACTCTACAAGACTTCCTGAATCTGGCCTCATTTGTTCTTCAAGGTACTCAAACACCAAGGGCTAGACACAGGTGGTTAAATTAAGAAATTCAATGATTGCAAGGAGTCAATAAAACGTGAAAAAAATTTAAAACACACGCACCTTTCTTAATTTTGAGTTTTTTCTACCAAAAACCTGAGGCAAACGTTTGTCATAATTTCATTCAAAGTCAGGAATCTTCTCAGAATGAAACAAATTTTTTTTTTTTAGGAAATGAAGTTTGCAAACAATTCTGCATTGGCAGAAAAAAGGCAGGGAAAATTCAGGGAAAATCATTCTTGGAAAAAAGTGGCTACCCTATTACTGTTCTAGGCTGTAAAAACCATATTTTTTTGAAAAATTGGAACCTGGAGTTAAAAGGGTATAGGAACCCTTGTCTGCAGGCACAAATATCATGTTCACACCAAATTCTTGCCCCTTTTGATCGACTCAGGCAACCCGAAATGTATTGTGAAAAAAGTTCATTGTTCTAGGCTGTAAAAACCATATTTTTTTGGAAAATTGAAGCCTGGAGTTAGAATGGTACAGGAACTTTTGTCCGCAGGCACAACTATCATGTTCACACCAAATTCTTACCCCTTTTGATCCAAACACGCAACTCGAAATGTATTGTGAAAAAAGTTTATTGTTCCAGGCTGTAAAAACCATTTTTTTTTTTTTTTTGGAAAATTGGAACCTGGAGTAAGAAAGGTCCCGGTAAACAATTTGAAGGGCTCTGAAGCACTCTGAAGCACTTGGGCATTACTACCCCTGTTTTTCCCTTATGAAGCCTGCTTGAAGCCCTGATCTGATCAGGGCTTCAAAAGGGTTTCAACTGGGCCTCTCAGTGCTTCAAGCGAGCTTCAAGAGGGCTTCTACTGGGCTTCTCAGTGCTTCAAGCGAGCTTCAAGAGGGCTTCTACTGAGATTCTCAGTGCTTCAAGCGGGTTTCAAGCAGGCTTCAAAAGGGAAAAACAGGGGTAGTAATTCCCAAGTGCTTCAGAGGGCTTCAGAGCCCTTCAAATTGTTTACCGGGGTATAATAACCCTTGTCTGCAGGCACAAATATCATGTTCACACCAAATTCTTACCCCTTTTGATCGACTCACGTAACCCAAAATGTATTGTGAAAAAAGTTTAATTGTTCCAGGCAGTAAAAACCATATATTTTTGAAAAATGGGAACCTGGAGTTTAAAGGGTATAGGAACCCTTGTCTGCAGGCACAAATATCATGTTCACTCTGAGTTAATCTCTGGAAGACGTTGCGGGACATAATGAATTATGTGGAAGTATTACCAACCGCACAGTAAAAATTTGTTATTATAAACCTAAAAGCTGACAGAAAAACAAACATTTATTTTTTAAAATTTTTTAAAATTTTTTGTTTTTTGTCAACTTTTCTGGTTTATAATAAAAAATTTTTACTGTGCGGTTGGTAATACTTCTACATAATTCAATTTATCATGTTCACACCACATTTCTTACCCCTTTTGATCTGAACAAGCAACCTGAAATGTAGAGTACCAAAAGTTTATTGTTCTAGGCTGTAAAAACCATATTCTTCTTAAAAATCGGAAACTGAGGTGGAAAGGGTATAGGAACCCTTGTCCGCAAGCACAAATATCATGTTCACACCAAATTCTGACCCCTTTTGATCCAAACACGCAACCCAAAATGTTTAGTACCAAAAGCTTATTGTTCTGGTCTGTAAAAATGGTCTGGTATAAGTCTACTATGAACCCTTCATGTAGGGTAACAATGGCTGGTTGGGATGACATTTGAATTAAATTTAGCCGGAAATTATACAAATTCAATTAGTTTGCGTATTCAGCCATACACATCAATAATATCAGAGCGTACATTTAGACGGGGCATATTGTAGATTCGCTAGCGTCGCCTTTGTAAAATACATAGAAAATACTGATAAGCAAACAGTGATTGAATGGTGATTGTGACTGGAAACTAAAGGTGATTTTTTAGTTTTTCTTAAATGTCTCCAAAAATAATGAATTTAGGCGTGTACTTGTAAGGAACAAAATTGAAGAACGGAAAATTTTTCTTCAGATGGGCATATTTGCAAAAGATGTTAAAAATTTGGAAATTTTTGCGCGACACTAGCGCTGCCTGGTCCGAATCGCTGCCACAAGACCGCCCTCTCCTCCTATATTTTATTGCTGATTACATGCAGCTGCGCTCCACTCTTAGGCATTACCAGTGCTGCCAGATCTATGAATTTTTGGTTCATCAAAGAACTACATTTTTTTCACAGATTTTGCTCAAGAGAAAAGTACTTTTATCATTCCTATGAGTGATACTTTCCTCTTGATTGTAATAACCTGATACATCAGTTTGTAACATTCAGTCGATCTAGGGAAATGTACCTCAGTCACTGGTATGAGAGATACGTTTCTCCCGATTGTTATTGTTGAATCAGTAAAGAGTGGAAAATCCATTTTCAGAAAAAATGACAGAAACGTACTTTTGAGAATATCATCTGGCAGCAGTGGGTGTTACCGAGGCTACTCAGTCGAGCCGAAGCTATTAGCCGTTAGTCAAGCAATTCTTATCTGTGTATGTGCACATGAAAAGGGCCCACTTAGTCGATATGGAGTTATCAACGCAGAACGATTTTAGATGGAATTACCCATCAAACGGAACATTTCCCAGCCTGTTTGGTCGAAAATTCACCCTGAATTGACCAATTTGTAATATTAGAATTTGAAAAAAAAAAGGAATTTTTGAAAAATAAAGTTTTAAGTTGCTTTCAGCGCAAATTCTTGCGTTCTGCGGTATTCTACAGTCTAAAATGAATTTAATACGCCAAAAGACATTCATTGTAGATTCTTTCAATGATGAATCATGTTTTATGTCTTTCTTAGTGGCTAAAGGCTTTTTGGGGGCTCACTCGCTTGGTCTAGTATAGAACTGCTGCCAGATTTACAGATTATTAGTCCTCAAAAAAATTACGGATCTTGCGTAGAATACAAATGTTATGTGCTCAAGGGAGAAGTACCTCAGTTCCACATGCAAGAGGTACTTTTCTCCAGGTTGTTATAAGCTGATACTGCGGTCTTATGTAACATTGAGTCGATTGAGAGAAAAATACCTTAGTTAAAGCACAATGAACAACGTATGGAAAAAATTTTTAAATTCTGCTTCTATACCGCCTCAAGTTCAACCTTTCTAAAAAACATATCAAGATATATGCACTAGGAAAATCCATCAAGAACTTGAGCATTGAGAAATTGCGGTACCACATTTTTAATGCGCAATTTCACAAACAAAGCACACCCTTAATGAATGATCAAATACTTCCCTACATAAGTATTCTTACTACCTATGCAAATTAATATGCCTCAGACACCAATAACGGATACTACAAAGTATGAATGCCTACTATTCTCACTGCTGTACAAAAGTGCGGATGTATACAATCAATGATCAGGGAAACTGTATCTTTTGCACAATTGGTGCGAGGATGCAAATAAAGATAAATGTTAGAATGAACATTGGATAAATGCCAAAATTCTGAACACGATCCGAAAACGGCTATTGAAAGAAGGAATGCTTGTGATGAGAAATTAGAGCGCTAATTGAAATGTTCATTGAAAAATTGTCTCAGAAACAATACATATGAATTTAGCTTTATTAACTTCTATTCAAAGAAAATAGAATTCCTTCCTTATTGTTCATAAACCAAATATACTGGGACAACTTCAGCAAACGGCAAATTGACTGCCATAAAATTACTACCCACAAAAATTTAGACGCACTATGAATAGACTAATTCCCTGTGACATCAAAATCTTTAATTATTGTTGAATGCCTGTTCTCTGCTGCTGGCTTTGAGGCAGCCATCATTGAAGATCCCATAAGAATACAATCATGGGGAACCTTTTAATCATTAATTCATTGATACATCAAAACAAGAAATAAAGAAGGAAACAACGATACATTTTTGAATACTCCAGAACTTCTGAATTCTGAACATTAATCTTTGGTTCCTTATTTATTTTTTATTTTGGAATATCAATTTGTGGTCAAAGCGTTCCATGTGTAACATTTTGTCATTATTCTCAATAACATTTTGAATTTTCTCGACAAATACAAAACATAGGCAGATTGTTGATAGCTTGAAAGAAAGTTTGAAGTCTCCTCTTGATATTTACGCATATCAATGTTCTTATTTATTCGTTATTTCGAAGATAATTATCTTGGAACCGAGCACTGTTTTTTCCTTATGAAAAAGAAAAATTGTTTGCTTTTTTCCAGGGAGTATCGATACCAAAATATCGCTCGATTGTATCGATAAAAAACTAGCGCCATTTTGATATGTTATGTTACCTAGTAAGTTTTTCACTGCTGATTAGAATGCGTATGAGATGGGAGTATTCATAAGTGATGAGGATAGGACCATCACCATGTTAACAGAATCAAAGGAGGATCAATTCAAGTAGTATCTCAATTTCTCAAAAGAATTTTGGACATCAAACATCATCAAATACAAAAGTTCTAGAACAACAAAAATGAAGGATTTTTTTGTTTCCATCGATATAACCTTCCTAATCAACCACAATTTGATGTTCAACACTCAAATTTCTCTCACAGCATTCCTGAAACCAACTGAAATTGCTCCTCCTCCAACTTTATCAACTTGGCAACGGTGGTATTCTGATATTCTCATCATGGGCGTATACATACACTCATCTTATAGTCAGTTTTTTGAGTGTTAGTTCTCGATGGTACGTTGGTCACAGGGTACTTCTCAAGTATGTGTCAACATGAAAGCTATCATCAAAACTAACACGCACTATTTCAAGTATCACCATTACTCGGCTACCCATCATTATCAAACCACTGGCAGTTTACACAACGGAATTTTTACCACACGGGCAAGGATGCTCACCTGATCTTGTAGGAAAATACGATTTGCACTATGAACCAAATGCTCGACCGTGATGATATCTCCTAGATACGTGATGTTCGAGTGTTCGGTGATCAGAGTTAGTACCATCAGCGCCTCAACGATCAGTTGTCGATATTCTGGCTGCGGAATGCAATTCAACACACTTTCCAGTGCTAGAGCGAACTTCAATTCATTTGGCGTCATCTATTGTAAGTAACACAAGTTTCAAAATCGATCCAAAAATTTTGCGTGTAAGTACTCGAAAATCTTGAATTCGTACGACAGAATTTTACCAGTAACTGTGCGAGTCTTTCAACAACTTACTTCTTGAGTTAAATTGCGAGACAGAAGTCTACCTTCAATAGCAAGCCCTCCGCACTGAAACCAAAATTCAAAATACGTTTTTAATGTTACTGCAGTTTCCGATAAGGTACATTTATTCCTGAATAAAAGCAGGCAGCTTGCTTGACTCTAGATTGAATTCCTCAATTAGGTTCATGGAGAAGGGTATAAAACATGCTTCGTGTAACTAATCAGTCCTAAATAATTATGTTCTATAAGTAGTTTTATTTCGATTTTTTTATGATTGGAGACATTCCAAAGGAAATATTTTTCATAGCTTTGGAATTGTACTGGAATCGAGTCAGTACAACTCTGATACTGCAAACAAAAAGTGTACTAATGCCGTCTTTTTGTCTCAATTCAAATCTCATTTTTTGATATTTCTCTTTGAACCTCGCATTATATCAATCAGTAAACTGGCAAAATATGCTGAAAAGGGTCAACTCGAGATGCTGCTCCCATTGACTAAACTATTTATTTAATCTGAATAAACGAAGCTTGAATACTTGTAAACTGATTTAGACTGGGAGGAATTCCACAAATTTTGGACAAAGTATTTCAGAACTACGTACTTTTTCTAGAACGCCCCATACTCGCGAATAGAAATCTCGAGGCACGCGATTCAAAGCGCCATCCAATCGACGTCTCCTCAACCACTGGCCTTGCCTATCGGCGTCGTATTCAGGAGTATCATCTTCTTTAACCGCCGACAGCAACGATCCTATCTGGCTTTTCTGCGAATACCAAAATTCCACATTATTCAAGGTTTATGCAGCCTTTGTTGAATGAAAGAAAGGATTATTAGACAGTGGGAAGAAAAGCGGTTTGAAAACATTTGACATGCCGAGTTAGATATTCAGGCACACTCATAGGCAACATGCAGAAAATGTGGTTCTCAGATTCCCACAAAATATTTGAGATGAAAATCATTGTATATTTCCATGCAATTTCATCCCCAAATTTGCCCAGTTTGTAAAACACAAAGCAACGGGGAGGGTAGGAATCTAATTTTCCCAATAAATTTCAACTCTATCAAGAATTAGAATTCTTTTGTTCGGCAATTACACCATGAAGACGAACTGCGTGAATTCTTCAGTTCTTGACAGGTAAGTCAGTTTAGTAACAACGTGTAAGGAATATAATAGACCGCCTTTTTGGTGTACGTACACAAAACACAAGCACAACGTACACAAATACGAATTCATACCAGACGATAGCAAACAAACAAGAGCACATTGGAGAATGACGTAGAATGCAAATCCGGTTAATTAGATAGGTACAGTATTTATTTGTTATGTTAATTTATATTCGTGCCTACGTTCGTTCTTTTATCAAATACAGTAAATAAATAAATACCGCGTATTCACTTATTACACAAACCTTGCTAACGTGACTGGACTTGCAACTTATAACAGAGAAATTTCCTCGACCCACTAAAATAAAAGAGAGAATTAAGAAACACCATAAAAAGAAGGAAGTTATGATACCAAGAAAAATGCCAAATTTCCTTCAATTATTCTTTCCTGTACAACATTTCTTATAAGACAATAATATCGGTGTTGAATGATATTTCGAGACGGAAGGGAAAGTATCAATCAACACCGAGTTGAGTTGCGAAATAGGTATTCGATATTTACACAGAATTTAAAGTTTCCTTTGAATGTATGAGAGGCTACTGTTTTCTGCAACGATTGACAAGGTGGCCAGTTTTTTCCCCGAGAAAAAATTCCCTGACTTTTGCCTGACTTTTCCAGGTTTTTCCAGACTAAAATCTCCAACATTTTTTGGCTCAAAAAAAAAAAATCTTTTTTTTCTTTTTTCTTTTTTTTTTTGGGGGGGGGGGAATAAAATTCATATCTCAGATTATTTAGCCGCGAGTCTCAAAAAAATCCCTGACCTTAGCCAAAATTCCCTGACTTTTCCCGGTTTTCCAGAAACTGACCACCCTGATTGAAGGAAACTCACCACTGCTGATAATAAATTCTTTCCCGCTCATGATTAAATAGAGTAAATTTTTCATTTCGAAAGGTGATAAATTCAAGAGATGATCAGACGCATCTACGGGTTCGCACTTCAACGTTCGACACAATTCGGTGGCCATCACCTGTAACACATTTAACAAATACGTAGATCATTATTACACTGGATATTTTATTCGAATTCTACTCAGTATCGAAAAACGTACGATAGTACGTAAGAAAAACCAATCTATCAAAGCATTTTGAAGCGAAAACGAATTTTATGGACTTTCATAGTTTTGGACGAATTGGAAATAATAGTCAACAAATTTTATATAAGAGATGAATTTCAGATATACGAACTTGAATGCAACAATAAATGGAACCTACTAAATTAAATTGATGTGAATATTTAAAATCTAGCAAGAATTGAACTTTGGATTGAGTAAATACCTACCTAAGTAATCTTCATTCTGAAATTAACACATAACAATTTGAGTAATAATTAGCTGTCCCGTGAAGGGATACTCGGTCCTTAGGAGGTGGGGAGTTTGATTTATTTCAGGAGCTTAATAGAGTTTTCGGAGGTCGACTGTTTGAAGACTTGGAAAAGAGATAGGGCAGAAGAAGAAGGGACGGAGGCTGTGACCGTCTGTAGAATTTCGGAAGTAACCACAGATGCTCAAAGATTTAAAGAAGAGAAAAAGAAGAAGAAAAGAGAAAGAAAGAACACAAGTATGAGAAGCAGAATGTTGAAGAGTTTGCTTTCGAGTTACAGAAAGGCTTACCTGGCTACATATAAAAAACCTGGGTAGGGCAAGGGGGGACTAGGGATCTATTTTAGGGCCTTTAAATAATTACTGATGGGTATCTTTGAACCTGAGGAGCAAGAAAGAAAAAAAAATACAGGTAGTAAAGAAGGAAGAGGGACGGAGCGGTAATTTACAGTATTGACTTGAAGTCATTTCTGAAGGTTGATAATGCAGTTCTACCAAATCCACGGATTTTTGTTCCTCGAAAAAAATACGAATTTTTTTACGGATTTTGCATAAAATACAGTGTGGGCATGGTAAAAGTACCTCAGTGCCCCGTATAAGAGATACTTTTCTCCCGGTCGTTATAGGCTTATACCGCAATTTTTCGTAACATCGAGTCGATCAATGGAAAAGTATCTTAGTTACTTGTATGGGAGATACCTTTCTCCTGATCGTTATTGATAAATAAGTGAAAGTCCGTAGAAATTTATTTTCAGTGCTCAGAAAGAATGGCGGATACGGATTTTTGATAGTATCATCCGGCAGCACTGATAATGGCTATTCAAGGACTCAGAGGAGAAAAAAGGGGCGAAAGTAGTGACCTAGTTTCGAGAATTCAAAAATCGTTCAGAGGTCGATCGCAGATACAAGCGATTAAACCTTCGCTAGAGGGCGTCGTAAAATAACCTGCGCGGGTGAAAATGTAGGGGTGATCATGGGTTCTTTAGAACGGAAATACCGTTGTCTTTAGCATGGGAAAAAAGAACAGGTAATGGTTTATATGGTCAGAATAGATTATAAGTTGATTGTTTGGTGATACTGCAATTAAATTTAGGGCAAAATTTCGTTTACCCCTAAATCCTAATTGATTAAAAAGCATTTATACTTTGCCGTAGGCTAATGATAAAATTGTTTATGATCACCACTAAATTTGTCAGTGCTACCAACATTTGGAACTCCACGTTTAATCGCTTATATGAAGGTCAAAAGAAAAAAATCAGAGGTCATTGCCGGTTTGCAATAGTAGCGGGGAACCCGCAACCTCCCGCGCTCGCGATGACGTTGGCGGGAAAATACCCTCTCAGAAAATGAGTTGGCTGAGCGCTTCCCAGTATAGTGCATGCTAGACCTGATATAATGAAGGCTGGAAACTGAAATTTTTGATAGTCCCTAAAGTAGGTCAAGGTCAATGTCATTGATGACGCCTTAAAGCATCCTGGCTGGAAATTGACATTTTTCCAAGTGCCTAAAGTAGGTCAAGGTCAAGAATGACGTCATAAAGCATCCTGGCTGAAAGTTGAAATTCTTCCACGTCCCTAAAGTAGGTCAAGGTCAATGATGACGTCATAAACCATCCTGGCTGGAAATTGAAATTCTTCCACGTCCCTAAAGTAAGTCAAGGTCAAGGTCAAGGTCAATGATGACGTCATAAAGCATCATGACTGGATGTTAAAATTCTTCCAAGTTCCTAAAGTAGGTCAAGGTCACGGTCATTAATGACGTGTTGAAATTCTACTCCCTAAAGTAGGTCAAGGTCAGCGAAATGGCTGACCGTTGAAATTTTTCAAAGTCCCTAAAGTAGGTCAAGGTCATTGATGACGTCAGTTCACAGAAACTCCCGGGCGCGGACGTTTTCTGAGGATGTAATCCCATTAACAAAATGGATAGCAGGTTCCCCGCTAAAAGAAGGGAAAGAAACAAAAGGCAGAAAGAATCTGAGTATGAGAACAAAGACAAAAAAATTTAGAGAACCTGTTTGATGAAACAAATTTGGTTTCAATATTGAGAATCGAATTTGTAATTGAAGTCTTCGAAAGCCCTATTGTACGTAAGGTAAAAATTTTCTAGGCACCCTTCTATCTCAAAATTTCACTCCCTACTCAGCTCGACGGTCGAAAGTGCCACCTCCGAAACAAAAAAAAAAAAGTGCCACCTCCAAAACAAAAAAAAAAAAAAAAAAAAAAAAAAACGGTCAAACGGTAAAAAATAACAGTAAATCCTTATCATGGGATGTTTGTGGCACGAATCGTCATAACTTATTAATTCATCCCCTTGGGAAGAACAAATAGGATCATGGATATGTCTACCTTTTATTTTACCGATGCTGAGCTCCACATTTTCTGTACAAAAAACTTGGTGACGTCATCAACCTATGACTTCATCCTCGACCTGAAGACGTATACACTTTTCTCATGTCAAAACCCCCTGATGTCTTCACCCTTAACTTCTCATCCCGTGAAATCAGAACCCTTCACCCTAGGACTGTATACTTCTGGGGCGTCATGAGGCCGCCGTGAGTTGAGCGGAACATATTATTTGTGATAAAATACGAGGTGGAAACTCGGGCCAGGAAAAAGAGAAGAGTCGAGACTCAATGCCGGAGACACAATTCTGGCTCCTGGCTTGAGAGAGGAGCCGCTATTATGGCGTTTGACGGTTCCAGCTTCTTCTAAAGGTAGAAGAGGAAGTCTATTTTTTTGGATTTTCGAAGAGTAGGAAGCCGGAGCTGGTAAAAAGAGTTGAGGGTCAATGATGGAGCTCAGATTTAGCTACCAGTTTGGGAGAGGAGTCATTTTTCAGACTTTTCTGGTCGCCGCACTCCTATTCTGAAGAAAAATTTTGGCTAATGCTTCTTTCAGAAAAAACCTGTCCATGGTACACTTTTGCAACGTTGTCCAGCCTTCACGCGTTTCCATCAGGCCGTGACTCGAGTGTGAGAAAATTTGACAGACACCCCCTGCCCCCTCCTCCCCACGAAAAATACACCCGTGTCGAGAAAATCAAATCTTTTTTCTAGTGCCCAATTAGATTGGCCTTTTCGAACGGCGGGCCGCTAAATTTTATAAAAACTCACGGGTTCTTTAGAGGAGTTAAATGAGGGGAGGCAGGGAACCTGTTTTATGAGTCCTATGGTGTTTGAAATGTTGTATATCTGGCTCATTGAAGGGGCTAGGACGATTGGTGTATAGAGTATTGCATATCTAGTTACTTGAACGGGCTATTTTGATCGGGCTATCATTGCTGCCGGATCTACAGATTTTGCATAAAATGCGGATTTCTTGGGCTCGAGGGAATAATACCGCAGTCGCTTGTATGAGAAATACTTTTCTCCGGGTCATTACAGGCTAATACTGCTCTTTTGTAACATTGAGTCGTTCAAGGAAAAAGTACCCCAGTTAGAAGTATGAGAGATACCATATTGAGAAATCATTCACTAACTTACAGTACAGCCCTACATGATAGAAAAATTTAGGCTAAGCGAGAAAGGATTAAAAAGTCGGAGCCGAGAGCTCTGAAACTACTTCAGGGATTTCGGAAAATGTTTGAAGGTTGACCATGGGTACTCGGGGACTTCAAAAGGAAGAAGAGGAAGTGGTCGGAGAAGACCTCGAAAACATAATATACCAATGAGTAGATTAGGGGACTTCAATATTAAGCTCTGAGCAGAAAAAGATAACAAAAATGACCGTTTCCTTAAAGAAGCTCAGGCGCGGATCCGGAACGTCATTATGAAGGGGTGGAGGAGGAACTCACGCCGGCGATTCCGCGCGAATGACTGGAGTCACCTTGAATGGAGCCATACTCAGTTTTTCTTTCTCCAAGTTTTTTTTTGCACAATTGAGGCTTCCCCCCTCCCTCCCTCCGAGGATCTGCACCTGGAAGCTGAGTGAGAAATGCATGGATCCTGTTCTACGAGGCGAATTGATTTTGAGCCTCCGATATTGAGTATGGAATTCAAAATCCAACCATCGAAGACGTTGTACTTTCAACAATTTCGAATACCGAGTTATGCGTGATAATAAGAGGGAGAATTTCAAAAAAATTCTAACCATCAAACAAGTCAAGACCAAAAAAAAAAATTCGAACTAATAAATTCAAATTTTTCTCCAGGTCCGCTTCTATTATACGTAGCAAGAAAGTCGAATTTTCGAAGTCCTCCTTCTACCATACCTCAGTATTTGAAATTTTGTCAAGGTCAACTCCTTCGTTAGAGTAGGTCCATGCGGACTGAATTTTTCGTCATAGAACAGAGTCTCTGTTAGAAAGTAATATTCTCGAAGTTGTAGGGACAATAATTTAAATTCCCCAAAAAATAGATCCTCAGCACCTTTCAGTCAACGCAGTCAATGAAACCCACCCCAAGCATCGAAAGATTCCTCATCTTAATTGAACACCAATTGAGAAGGTTTAATGCCTCTCCTTAAAGTTCTTTTAGGCTCGAGATGATACAAAATATGTACAGTAGACCTACATACTCACTTGAATAATGAGACCGATTCGTAACCGCAACATTTCCAAAAACAGATGCGGTTCAGTCCTTATGAACATGGCCAAATACACAAGTAATTCCTACAAACACAACCATCCAGTGATATTCATCCTACACACAATTATCAGCAACATCGATAACTTTACCTGGGTCAACATCGCTGTACTCTCATCATCACCGTACGCCTCGTGAATAACTTGACGTAATTCACTCTCTGGCAAGGGTGCGGTAATAGTGTGCTCGTTATGAGGAGGCATACCCACTGTAACCTGTTTCTGTCGCACGAGCAGATCGGTGACCGCTTTTGCCAGGTCTTCTACACGCTTCCCCAAGATACCAGCTGTATGACGCACCAGGCCCCAAAATTTCTGTTGACAAGCTTTTTCATAGAGCATCTTGAGGTAATCTTTTAGGATGACGGGTCTGCCTTGTTCAACCCTACCTACGATTACAGAATAAAACGTAGCCTAATCATCTTTTTCATTAAGATTGCTAAGGGGTTAGTAACTACAATAAACTCACAAATCGATGCTCGTACCCGTATCAAAATATAGGCCTTTTTCATCGATCAAATTCTGCAATATGTCTCCTTGATCTTCGATATGGTCGGATTCCAAAAACATTGTAATCAGTTCATCAACATCGGTTTTCGCGTAGTTTAAATCAAAGTTCATTCTAAAATTTTGGAACGTGTTTTCCACGATTATGATTTCGATACGATGAGTAGCAATTATTTACTCGAACGAGATAGTACTTCATTTTTCGAAGACCGGTATTAGTGATGGACAAATCCTCGGGCGAAGGAGATCGGGCAGAATCAGGTTCCACGATGGACGGAATGTCAGCTGATATGATCGAACGAGTTTTCTTGATCGCTCCTTTCACAGACATTCGCCTTTGTAAGAGCTTCGCACTCTTCGGCCCACATGGAACCAGCAAACTACACGGTGGACGTAATGGTTTTGCGACATATTCAGTCAGGTATTGTTCGACTTGAGCATTGAGTTCTACGTTCGTCGAATAAATCATTCGTTACAATTATACTATTTCAATCATTTCAACAATGAGAGCCACTTACTATCAGGAGCACCGTATTCCTGACTGCCCAGGAAACTCAGGTTTGTAATGCAAGATGTGCTTAGAAAGTCGTTGAGATTACCAAGTGCGACCCTAGAATCATGGAGCACAAAATCAGAAGTTTTACTGCATAACATTACGATTACTTATTAATGATATTTGTCTTTACCTTGTGCCATTTATGTAACCACTCTTCAATTTTTTGATAGTTGTAATCATCGCTAAAGGTATTTTACCTTGATCTAAACGCATAAAAAGAATCAAATTTAACGTTCTACTAAAGCAGCTAAACTGAAGCGGGAAGGAATAATCAGTTAGTAAAAAGCACCAAAAACTGACCTATCATTTGAGATGAAGCGATTATAGTGTAAAGCGGTCGACCGAGCATGTATTTCCAGTTCATCGTCAAAAATGATATGTCCATCATGATGTTATCGGCTAATAAAGCGACGTCATTACCTGTATAGTACTGATCCAAGTCGAGCGTCTGTAGGTGAACACACTCTTTTATTAGGGCAAACGCAAAATAAAATCAACACAAGGAGGTGTTAAACTGAGGGGAGCTTTTCAAACGGTTAACACAAAGCATCACTCTCGAATCAACCTATATCTACCTAAATGGAAATCTCTGATAGCGACGGCAACCACCGGACGTCCTAACATATGTTGCCAGCTTGACTTCAAAAAATTTATCTCACTTTTCAATATGTCAAGCAATAAATTATTATCTGACGCTATAAAATACTGATTTCGATCCATCGACTGCGCAACAAATTATCTCGGAATTAAGGCGGATAAGGTAATGCTATCCAGAAATCTAGAGATGAGAATTCTCAAAACTATACCTGAGGAGTGAAGGCGAAGATTTTATCTTGCAATGAGTATAATTTGCTGGTACTAAGAATGCCAACATGTCGAGATTTTCTTCCAGTCAATCCGAGTTTTTCATTGCGGCCTAGAGAATAAAAAAATTCAAATTTAAAAGCACTTCTTAGAACGAAACTTGTATATGAAAGTAGTAATAGATGATTCTGAATGATGAATCTCGGCAAAGAATCAAAGAGACTATTTCGTTATGACCAAAAAAAAAAAAGGATCCTTTCCAGATCGTCGATTCAACTTTGTACAACCGTTGACTACAAAGAGGGAGCAAACTATGACCATTTTTTTTGTTCTCTACCTTGGCGACAGGGATGTACATTGTTCAAGATACTTAGCGGCGTAGATTTTCAATTAGACTTCCATTCAGAATTTTCCTCCCATGAAACGAGTGAATAAAAATTACCCAGATACGTGTAGAGATGACTCAAAACTCGAGCAGGCTGCACTTCGATAGGAGCGACATCAGCAATGGTCTGAATATGAATATCATACTGTTGCATTTTTTCACGTATTTCATCGTTTTCAGCCAGTATGACAACCTGCACCACAACGTCTGGTTTCTTTTCGGAACACAGACGTCTGTTCAACGGATCCAATTCGCCGACAGCCACAAATCCCTAAATCAAAATAGTGAAAACCATCGATGCTATCAGCTTCTGGATCATTTGAACAAAGAACGAAAGATATAATGGACTTCACTCACATCAATCAATAACTTGCCGAGAATGTACAACGACTGTGCCCACATGAATGGGCATCGTCCGACAATAATCCTCTCCTGTGTACCAGGATTTTCATACTCTCCATCAACTTTATCAGCAGGTACTACGTATAACTCGGGTACTAATCTGATACCATCCTCTCCTTCAATAGTAATCTACAACGCAAAGAAATACACAATTTGTTTCTCGAAATGAAAGGGTTCATTTTAAAACACATACCTTTTCCAATTTTTTCATGTAATGATCTACAGCTTCCGTATTTCCTTGAAAACAATAGTCTAATATAAGGTAACAGAAAAATAACGGCCACTCCGATTCAATTCTTTCAAACATCCTCAATTCGAATGGGTCGTAATGTAGCCGATTCGGATCCTACATTTCAAAACGAAACGATAATATCAAGAGCGAATAATGGTACGATGATACATAAATCCCAATACGTTACCTCCTTCGGCGTTTTATAACCATCTCTGAGAAATCGTTTGCAGCCATATTCACCTTCTAGTTTTGATAATATCGCTTTTCGAGTCAAATCTATAAGATTGGGATCGTCAACTGAAAACGCTGGAAAGCTAATTACTGACAGCAATCCGCTATCCAACTCTTTCGAACTCGATTCACGAGGTAACATCGACTGAAAATCATTTCAACGACTTAGATTTCAAAAGTAAAATTCTCTCTGATATTTCAATTGACTCATACCTGTAAAACAGCTTGACACTTTTGAGCTTCATCCGACAACACATGAATAACAGAGGAAGGCCCACCTCTAGCTCCGAACAAATCCAATTCATTTATGGCTTCCAACGCCGCTTTAGCCATACCAATAGAGCTCGCATTCAATTCCGGTAATCCGTGATTAGATTTATCACCGCGTTCCCAAATTCCATAATCCTAAGATATGAATGAAATAATTACAAAACTCATCAGGTTTTGATTTAAACGCGAGAAAATCATTTACCGGGATACAATATGCGGATTCAATATAGAATACTAAGTTTTGTACGAATGCTACTTCGTCCAAACTGAAGATAATCTGCAGTCCTGCAAGAATTATAAAAAAGTAACCATCAGTTTCGACAGGTGAAGGTCGAAAAACGTTCGCGTTCCTGGATATTTCACCTGAAGCAGTCATCTGAGCGAGGATGAGAAGATACAGAGATACAGCATCAATCTGAAGGTGACCCCAGTCTTGATCACCGACGACAGTTTGGCCTGAAACGGCGCTGTATTTCGCGTGTAATGCATCCAAAGGATTTTGAGTGACTTTGAATTTCTCCACCTTATCTTTTTGATGCATCATACACATGAGTAATCCTCTCATGAGTTTCACACAGCTCTATAAGGTACAATACAATGAACATTCGTGAATAAAAGAGATCAGAATATAGTTTAGATATAATAGTAATGAAGTTATGAACCTGCTCCAGTTCGTAGGTTTTAGCTCGATCATCGTCGATATCTGCAACTTTCTTGTAGGCTAATGAAAGACCCCATACCGCTAGAACTGTGTAAACGTTGTCTCGAACCCACGCATGATCATTATCTTCGCTAGCCGGGAATAAACCGGTCACTGGATCCTGAAATGAAAAAAACGATAACTGACCCTGAAATGCATTGATCTATGCAAATCGTAGGAGCGAATGGTCAACGAACCTGGTATTTAAGGATAATCTTGTGAACGAACTTTTGATAGAAGTCGAGCTGTGGTCCGGTATCCTTTAGCAAAGTCATGATAACGTAATTGTTTCACCGACGGACTCAAATCTCTCACACTCATTGGCAGTTTCCACAATCTGTATCGTACCTAATACATTTATTTTGAAGATATTCGAATTGTGTCATGATATTCGAGAGCGGATCTTGAACTCTCTTAGAGTCAAAGTCCAAGCAACATGTAATCTATGAAAAATAAATTAAATAATGCTCCCCTGTTATTGTGATTCCGACCCTCGACCCATGTGTTCAGTTTTCTGATAAGAAATTATTAGGAGGAATTCTGAAATACTTTTGACGAGTTCCGCTAGGAGCGCTACCGTACATTGAAGCGAGCAGCGAGCCTCGAGCTTCGTGACGTCTCTCACTTTCTGTATCAATCAACGCTGTTTTCTCATAGAAAGAAACTCGAAAAACAAATTTTTTGTTGATTTGCGAATAGTATCCAATTTTTTAGGCGATAAAGTGAATTCGTACGTCGAAAGAGTGAACGATTCTCGATTTTTTGAGCTTGGTCTCGTTAAGATTGATCCACTATATGAAGCGACCTTGCTTTGTCCCCTGTCTGACTTCTTTTTTTTATTTTTAAAAGTTTGCAACTTGCTTCGTAGTGGGCTAATCTTCACGAGACTGAGCAACAAGTACAAAAATTGTCTACTTCCTCGATGAATTTCCCTAATTGTAATTGAATACTATATTCTAAAATAACAAAAGAAATCAGCTACCTATCTACAGTCTACACAATAAATTGGAGAGCACACAAGAGCATAGTAATCAACTTAATGAACAGATTCTTCATCTAAAAGAGCGTAAGAAACACTGGATAGCATTTTACCATGAAAGACGAAGAAAAGTGTTCCCAAAAACGTATGCCAAAGTTTTGGAGTCTGGTCTCTTTTGTTGTCGAAGTAAAAGGAGAAATTAGCTATAGGAATCCTGACGAATGGCTGTATCAGCTTTCATCTTAGCGTACGTGTGTGCCTGCATACATTGAGAATTCTTATTTTTTTTTTCAAGATTCGGTCTTTCTTCTATGTATACTTTGCCTACCCTACTACGATAATTGCTGTAATTTACTTTTTCTTTTTTGTTCGATAACTTACCAGTCGAACTGTGATAGGTAGCGATTAAATACGGTAAATATAATTGTATCAGAGAGTTCGAAGTACAAATAGCATTTACCACACGGTAATTATGAGTAATTCGCTTTCATTTTCTTATTTTGGTCAATACTTGCGACGATTTTTTCCAATTTTTCTTCTCGACATCGGAAGATGATTATCATAGGTTTGAAAAATTTTGTTCTTGGTTCAAGAAAAATTCTCGGTATTCACTTTGTTTGAAAAAGAGTAGGACCACGCCCTTCTCTACTTGAAAGTCGTATACTAATGATGCTCACTTGCTATCGCCCAAATAATAGGTCGACGATTACGTATGCTCTCATAGAATTTCCTCTTTATTAGTCATTTTTGAATTCTTCCATTACCTTCTCAAAATTGTTTCGTTTGAAAAATTGATCAGCCTGTCATTTTAAAGAGTTCATAATTTTCTTCTAGTCTGAATACGAGGAAAACGATTATCCAGGAATGGTAAAAGTTACGAACATCTTTATTCTTCGAGAATATACATAATATAATATTACGCAATAGGTACATGGCTACTGACTCGATCCTAGTCTTGTTAACATGAATCTCCACCATGACTTTATAGCTCAAAAATTTGATGCAGCAACTTTTTGTCATTCGATCTCTGAATTAACTAACAGCTAAAATTTCAAATTAGGTATTACAATTATACAATGCAATAAGTTCGATACCTAGGTATACTTGATAGTTTGTACTACGTGTGATTACAATAATCATTATTTTTTTGAAAATATTTTCTCAATCTCCGATAAGGATTTGCCCTCGGTTTCTGGCATGTACCGATACAAGAAGAAGCAACCTCCTATACCGATGAGACCGTGTATCACGAAGTACATCACGGGGCCGAACAATCTATTCATAGCAAAATAGGTTTTGATGAAGGAAAATAAGAGCAAATCAAGAATTATTCCAAACAATCCGGAGCCAGCGTTTCGTGTCCTGAAAAACGAGAAGAAAAAAAGAAAAAGAAGAAATAACTTGAGAAGTTGAAGACAAGATGAACATTTTGATATCTTCATGGAATAAATTAATTGGTTTAGGCTACAGTTTATATACAAACCTGACTGGGAAAATTTCACCCATTAACAACCAAGGAATTCCAATACCTTGAGATGTTATGTACACCAAAGTGAAAAAAAGGGGAATGAAAAGCCAAGGAAGGTGCAGTTGGTCTTTGTAATGTATATAAATGCCGAGACAAATGGACATCGCCGAAGCCAAAAGAAAACTTACGATTGCTAATTTCTTTTTTCCTGTATATTTCAGTATTAGTAAAGCGGTAATACTACCAGCTACATTTGCCACAGAATAGCTGATCTGGGAAACAAAGAAAAAAAAAATTAAGATTGATAAACATTGGACAAATAGCCTACCAACAATGAAATGTTTACATAACTTGTAATTTATGATAGGAAAACTATAGGTGAGGCAAAATGATGTTAATCAGTAAAATGGGTCGAGGTTGCGCTAAATCTGTTGTATAGAAGTATAGATTAAATGTACAAAATTTGTACCTCATATCTGTCTTTGATTTAAGCCACTTCCAAAGTTTCTACAACTTTTCTGAGCCGAGTTATGGACGAAAATGCGCCAAAAATTAAATAATTTGAAAAGATTTTTAAAATAAAAAATTGAAAAATTATTCTTTTTCAAGCTTGATGGGGTTATTTGGATATTTTTCTCTGAGTCAGCTTTGAATTTCACTCTCAAATCAGATAAAATATGCAAATTTGAACAATTTTTAATTTTTGAGAATTTTGGTAAAATTAATACATTTTCGGCACATTTCGGTCCTTGACTCGGTTCAGAAAAGGCGTAGAAACTTCGAATGTGGCTTAAAGTAAAGATAAAATTGAGATGCAAATTTCGTACGTTTTGCATTTTCGCGCTATGGCAGATTTAGCGCGAAGTCCCATTTAACTGGTAACATCATTTTGCCTCACCCTGTATGTACATACCGTGAGCCAGTCTCTGTCAATTGGAGTTTGAAGAGTGTCAAACAAATTCATCGCGAATACTCGAGCTCCAACCGATCCGGAAAAGAGAAATATTGTATGGATGCAACTCAGCAAAAGTAGAGGAAGCAACGTTTGTCTTTTGAAAACAGTTGCGAATAATTCAGTTACATTTGATCGAAATTTTCCTGAAATTAAGATTATGTAATGAGGGTTGGAAATATTATGCAATGTTGAAATTAATAATATAAGTAACTAACATCGGATTTATGATGGATGATTTACCACTACGAGCAAAAAGCGAATAGTACTCGATTTGAGAAGGAAGGAAAAGAGAGATGATTATGATAATAGTAATGAAAATTATTGCTATTATATTTTCAAAATGCCCAATCTTCTTGGATGTTCCTTCCTATCTTCTACTGCCCTTTTCATTTTTCCAATATCATCTCCGCAGTAAGTAAGAAATGAACAATAATATAGTCTCTTATTAAACCTGATATCAAAAACAATAAGATATGAAATAAGACTGAGGGAAGAGGAAAAGAGGAAGACTGGGCCTGGGATCTTGCTGGACTACATATTCTTTGAACAATAGTGAGGAAAAAATATACGATGAGAAAGAGATCAACGATTTAGCAACCAATTTCTACCGAAATTTATACAATGACAGCGTCCCACGTGCTACTTCCGTGATACCCTCAGAAAAGACGCCAGAAGGCAAACCAGACCATTTGGGTCCAGAGGAAGAAACAGAGCCAGACATGATACACAAGGAAGTGAAAAACGTAATATCCAAATTAGAACCTAAAAAAGCCTTAGGCCACGGCAGAATTACAAACGAACATAATTATACTTGAGGGAAAGTCCCTCGTTAAAACGCTTACCATAAACAATCAGGTGGGATTCCCGAGGACTGGCTTTTTTCAGAAATAATCCTTCTGGGAAAAATAACTAACTACCGCCCAATAACCCAGAAACCAACCACAGCAAAAATCTTCTCACAAGTTATTCTAAATAGAATGAAATCGCTCCTAGATGTTCAACAGCCAATCAAACAGGCAGACTTTCGTAAATCCCTCTCAACCATGGACCGTATTTACTGAATTAACCAAATCATCGAAAACGGGAAGGAATATCAAGAAGATATTTTCATAGCACTAATTGATTATAAAAAAGCCTTCGACTCTCTGAAACACAGTTTTATGTACAAAGCCCTAAAATCACAAGGAATACCCAAAACATACAGAACTACCATTCAAGCATTATATCAAAATATAAAATATAGAATAAAAACAGTACTTTGAAATAAAGAGGCGAGGTGGCCACGGCTGAGGTGGCCCAGGGTTTATAGCGTATCATCGGCACTTTTCAAGTGCGCTCTGAATCATATTTTTAGGACACTGCACTGGGAGACGAAAGGGAAAAACATCAATGGGAAAAAATTGTCAAACCTCAGGGTTGCTGACGACGTGATCCTCTCATCAAAATCCGAAGTAAAACGATCTGATCAAAAAAGGGGTGGAATCTGTCCTCGAGATGAGCACATGAAAAACAGTAAAGTTTGGAAGCCTCGAATTTCAAACAGAAATTATAATCGGGGGGGGGGGGATGAAATAGAAACAGTTGAGGTAGCCACCTATTTAGGGCAACAAATATCCTTCAATAATCGAACCGAGAAAGAAATAGAAACTAGAATTACAAAAGCTTGGATCAAATTCTGGTCCCTAAAAAAACACATACAAAGGTCCCTTCAAGCAGAACCAGAAAAGCGAAATCTTCAATATGTGTGTGTTGTCCCAACCCTAATAACATACGGTTTCCAAACCTAGCCACTGTCCGCAAGAACCACAAGTAAGTTTATAACTACACAGAACGCTATGGAAAAATCAATTCCAAGCATCAAGAGAAAAGACCGTATAAGGCATTAAAAGATAATGGGGTTATAGCAAGGTACGTACAAAGGTGGGGAAAGATGACAGATGGACCTATAAGGTAACCTTGTGGTTTCTTTCACACCTAAACAGGAAAAGGGGTCGCCAACCAACCCAGATGGACCGACGATTTTGCATGGGTTCCTTGGAAGGAAAAACTTTCAGAGGGTCGTTGGAAACAGGATGGAATGGTCTAGACTGCAGGAGACCTTTGATTTCTACGGGCCGAGGGTACATTTTACTATGTAAGAAAAACTCATGAAATTCAAACTACCTCAATAAAGGCATATCATTATTATTATTATAGTCTTCCATATCATTTTTATCCTAAAGTACTGCTGCTTCTCCAATTATATATACTTATGTAATACATCTTGATGTTCAGGTAATTATTTTTTTATAATACATGATCAGAAAGGCAATGTTCACGCTGAAGTTTAGCGAGTTGAAAGGAGCGTTTATCATCGATGAATCGAGAGCGAACGAAATTTGTAGGTATGTAAAGTAAACGTGCCTTGATGTAAAAGGATGCGTCACGTTTTGACGTCGATGCACGTGGTTCAATTAGCTAATCTTCGCGTGTACTACGCTCGAAATGAATTGTGCAACTAAGTTACTCGGAATGAATTCAAATTTGCGTTTAATTACCTATTTTCTATTAAGTTTTCGAATTTGTAATTTACGGTACGTTTTGTTTTCTATCGAATTTTCTTTTCTATTAAACTTTTGAATTTATCTGCATTTCATTTTCTTTTCAAACATCGTTGGATCTAGATACAGAGTGTACCTATCAGCGAAAAACATTGCGTTTCTGATCATGTATTCTAGAAAATTATCTTCCAAAATAAGGATCCAAAGTGAGTTTACATGACTCGGGAAAAATTGCTCACTCGGCTGCCCTCGCATGTAAACACTCACTTTAGACCCTTCTTATGTAATATACTATTCTGCATACATGATTGTCAAAGTTCATTGTGATTGCCTGAAAACAGTACGTAAAGGAACTGACAATACAAGATGGTACGTGGATTTTTACCGAATCGTGCGAACTTGCTCCACTTGTAGCGCAATATAATCGTAATCTTCGGTGAAAATCTACTTTACCATCTTGTATTGTCAGTTCCTTATAGTAATATAACATTACCTTTATACCATCTCAATTCCTCTCAGATAGTCATTCGTACGCGCTACGCAACCCCTTCGTCTATGTTGGTCAACTCTTGCGAGATAAGAAGCGGGAGAGGATGTATGGTCCCATATTTTGCGCTTCGACCATTCAAAATGTGGAGTTCCAAACATTAAACCAATTACTTATCTAGTCTTAATGTTAAATTTTCTTACCAAAATACGAATTCTTGACGGTAATTGCCTGCTCGTCTTGATTATATTCTACGACAATGTGACTGTTTTCGAGGGATGATTTGACGTAAACATCCATACCTTGAAATTCTTCTTGGACGTCGCCTGCCATCAGACATCCTCTAAACCATGCGAGAGATTCAATAGCCTTCTTTCTTTCCCCTTTACTTAAGAGCCAAATTGGTGAATCTGGCATCTAATAAAGATGGGGAAAAATCAATTATCTTGATAAGTTGCTACCGAGGAAGGTTAGATTTTCACTTACGAAAGGCAACAACAACAGCGCCAAAGTAGGTACTACGGCATTGATTAATAGGGCCGTTCTCCAATCGACAATTGATACGACAATGAACTCAAATAGCATTCCGACACTCATCATGGAAAACGCACCGGAGCTCAAGTACCCTCGGAGCCTAGCTTCGCTGTATTCGCTGATATAGCTCATGGTCGACGGTTCCGTGAAACCTTGACTCAGACCCATTAACACACCTGATAGCAAAACGGTAGACGTTGATGTTGCGCAATATAACAGCAGATAAAAGATCGAGGCTAATGCATGCGAAATGCATAAACTGTATCTCTGTCCGACGTAATCTTGTATCAAAATGCCGGCCAGTGCACCAATCGGCTGAAGTAAGAACGGAAGACTTGCTGAAAGTTTACGATTCAACTAAACACGTGCGTAAAATAACGAGGAAATAGATAAATTGGATAGAATTTCGTTTACCAAACCAGGTAGCTTGTTCCTCATTTAGAGAGAGGCTGTCGTGTTTAGAATTGAGTAGATTACCCACGACCACGGTGGGTACGGTTGCAAACAATCCATTCCTGAAGAAGGTGATACCGACGACGAAAGTAGCGAAGCACTGTTATTCAAATAGTAAAGGTACTGGTTAGGTATTTTCAGGATTGTAACATACCGTTACTTTTGCCCTTGACCAAAAACATTAGCAAACGACTCACCTGAGTGAAAATAGCCTTGTATCCATAAGGATGAGATTTCGCTGGTCCAGTTACGTCCTCGTTGTTGGTCATTTTGGGATACCTCGTCGTTGCACAAAAACCACTCGAAGAACACGATGTCGACAAGAATTGACGCACAAAAGAAATGGCAAATTTATTCAGAATACTTCACGATGATTTCACGCGATGAAATCGACGTAGTACGCAATCATTTACTTCATCGTCGTCAATCAGTATTACAAATCGCACCTAGCATAGATAAAGAGGAAATCGAGAAAATTTTCGGTAAAGCGCGTTTGATCTACATTTGCGTCACGAGAAAACTTGAATAATCGCTGTACCGAGATATTTGAGATGTACAACGTGCTACGAGATCTATCAGAATTACACTTTTTCAAACTGAATAGTTTTGCTCGAAAAAAAAAAAAATTCCCTCGTTACATACCTGTATGAAAAATGATAAATTTAAATGGTGAAGATGTAGGTACGTAGTCCACACAAATAATTCAGAATTTCTTAAAATTGATTAGGTACTTATCGAGGCAAATTCAGATTCAGGCAATAAAGGGCTGAAAAAAAGAAAGAAATTGAGAGAAAGATTTCACATAGAAGAGCGAGTTTCATCCTTCTCTAACCCCTCTTTTTCTACCTTTTCCTTGTTGAAATATTTTCAAATTCTTTTTATTCCTGATTAGAAACTAGAAATTCAAACCTCGGATACCTATAAGAAATATAGGTGTAGGTACTGAAAGATGAATTGAATAAAACTTGTCTTAGGGCTGGTAATAGTACGACCGTTGGTAGGTAATTTATCCGACGTGTATCAAAATTTCAAGCTTATACGAAATAATTCAAATTAAGCGTGTGCTTCGCCCGTTGGTGAACTCCGAAACGATGTGCGATAAGTTGCATACAAATACCCTGCAAGGCTCGGCATACCAGCGGTCATTTCGCGACGCTTCTCGGGCGTGCGTGGGTAGTCTTTATAAAACGAATGACATGGAATGACTTCGCAAGAAAGTTTCTCAAAGCTCCATTTTCAAACGAATTTTTTCGTTCTCCGGAAATGTTGTACAGAAGGGTTGAAGGGAAGGCGGTATAGAGGCGAAAATCCGAAATTTCGCTCCAAAAAATTTTATAACGTCAGAAAACAGGAGAATTTTCGCCAACTTCAACGCCTAATTAGAAAAGTATACGATAAAATTTTAAAATTCTGGTTCGATGCTGCCTCTAGTTGAACCTTTCCTGAGAAGATATCAAAAAACTAGAAAGATAGATAGAAAACTTGAGCAGTGAGAAACTTTATCCAGTACTGATGCTCGTTTTCACAAGTGAAGCACACCCTTAAGGTTGGAGTGATTGGTACGGTACCGTTGTGGGCCTCAGTTTCACTCGAGTTTCAATAAATAGATGAGGAGTAGGCCTAGCTGCTTTATGCCCGCTTTTAATGATTTATTGGCAGTTGAACATGTATAGTTAAATTTCGAATAAATCATTTATCAATATCCTTAAATTCATAATCATTTACTGGAATCGGGTACTATGCAAACGTAAACTGATAGGTCCTTTTTTAGCTACCTATGATTGTTTCTATTCAATATGTGTATAATCATCGAACAAACTCGCCCTTAAAATTTTAACTAGATTGAATTAAATTACCAAATCTTTGGGAAGAAATTCTGAAGTCCTTGAGTCGAGCGTTTGCGCTCTACTTGAATGCCACGATATCAACTTCTATACTGTAGTATATCTCAAGGTCGGCTATAGCTCACGTGGTCCTCTAAAAATCAACTTCAGTTTCGTAGAATTTTGCTGTCAAGATTACTGGTAGGAAATTATATGCATGAGTAGTTCTATGATTATCGTGAGAAGCGCAAACTTGGTTTAAAATATCCCCTTCCACGTTTTCCGCGCTTCTTTTCCATAATCTTCATTCTTGCGTCCAACGTCAGTCTTCTAATGTTTTGCTTGTGAGCAGCCGCGCCGGGTCTGAATCAAAGCAATGTTGCTGATGGTTGAGATCGGTGGGTTATTAGATGATCAATAAGCTTGAGACCTGCCGCTTCATGCAGCAGCCAGTCCTAAGTCTGGTTAAGGGGGAAGGAAAATGAGCCTGGGACACAAAACATACATTTCATGGGACGCAATGTGGTTCCTTCATAATTTTCACTGGGATGCAAACTGAAGTATCTTTGCGTCCCAAAAAGGAACACGGGACGCAAACTGCCGACACCGATCCCAATGAGTTATCGGGCGTATGTAAACTGCACGCATTTGAAGGGGACACGATCAAAAGTATGTGTAAATTGCACCCAGACTAAATTTCATGGGTTCAAGAGGTACTGTAAATTGCACTCGTAGTAATTTGCACCCAAGAATTTGCACGCGAATGAATTTCAAAATGTAGCAATAAAAGCCTTATATATTACAAAAATGAAACAAATTTGTCGTAAAGGACAAAATCAAATTTCAAATAAACGCGAGTACATGAGAACATTTTTAAAAATGCTAAATCGGTGATGAAGCTCATTTGATAGAAACTTTTTTCTTTACGGACGGGCAAAGGTAGTAGCCGCAACGTTTCAGGACCGTACATATTACAAGATTTGTTCTTCATTGTACGTATGTATATCTCGTTTGATGAGGGACATGAAAGCTCTGGATTTGGACGTACGAATCGGTCTGCAACGCTTTCAGTGCTTCCACGAACAAAAAAATATCAGGGTGAGGGTGGTAGAAAGTGGAGTTGAAACGACTATGGAATGTTCCACAGGCGTTTGTGGTTCTTTCGAGTGACGGAGAATGGCACGCCTACAAATGTGGTGGGAAAGTGGAGTTATCCAGAAGGTAAGTGTTGAGCAAGTTTCATATTCTACAAGTGAATGAGAAATAGACTCGAATTTAATCATTGTTGTTATACTATCTTTGACGAAGCAAGTTTTGACGTTACAAACCAAATTGCCAAGCGCTACGATTACTTACCGATAGGACGGAACACGTGCGTGCATATTACATGTGTGCAAAATACATCATCAAATTAGGAGGCAAAAACTACACCGCGTGCAATTTACATTACCTTTTTTGAGGGCGAAATAGGAATGCGTGCAGAGGGGTGCAAAATGCGTGCAGTTTACTTTCTGTCGAGTTATCTGCACTCGTAAATTTTGTAAAAGATACCTAGCTATAGGTATTGATTGATCTTTCGAAACACGATGCAGTTCTCCGTACCTACAATTCTACCCGTTCCCAATCCGACTTGATACTTTATAATAAAGCCCGCGCAAAAGCAAGAACTCTAGTTCGTTCCGGCAAGAAACAGTCCCGGAGCTCATTTGTAACGGGATTAAACCATCCTGTGCCAGTCTCTTCCATGTGGAGAGATATCAAAAAACTCCAGAGACGGAAGGATATTACATTGTCTGAAAATTTTTTTCCTCGATTCGCTCGGAAAACGTGGTCTATTTGCGTTACTTCAGCCTGTTTTTAGCCCCCCCCCCGTAAATCCGCACCTGAAACTCACAAGCAATGGTTCATTTAATCCCATCTCTCAAATAAAAACACCCAACACAATGACCTTAGATCCCCTACTTATTTCCGAACTACTTGCTAAACAATATACTTCCGTTTCTTCCAACTCAAATTACGATCCTGACTCCTTACAATATATAAACTCGAACAAGAAAAATATAACTTATCCTTTGATCCCCCTACAAATGAGCTCCTCGCTTACATCCTTCTTATTTCTGAATTTGAACTTTACTGTATAAATAAAAATATGAAAATGCCTTTCCCGGACTTGAACAAATCCATGCAGCCATGATCAAAAATCTCCATCCCAACTCCCTCACTTATCTCTTCTCCCTATTTAACTCAATTTTCACACAAAAAGTTTATCCAACATCTTGGAAAACAGTCATCATCCTCTCTATTTAAGAACCCAACTCCGACCCCCTCCTTCCAGTCTCATATCGCACTATTGCACTCTCAAGTGTCCTCTGTAAATTATTTCAAAAAATCCTCAACAAGAAACTACTATGGTACTTAGAAACAAACAATATCCTCTCCTCCTTCCAATATAGCTTCAGAAAAGGACGGAATACTATACAACCCCTTTTCGATCTTCAATCCCAAATCAACTTTAACTAATCCCCCTGTACTCGTTTTTGGACCTCCAGGGGGCCTATCCACGGGTCTGGAGACACCTCATCTTCACCAAACTCCATGAAATTGGCCTCCGAGGTCACCTCCCAAATATACTTGATACCTTCCTAAACGACAGAACCCTTTTAGTAAGAATCCATAACATAACCTCCCCTCCCAGTTCACAATGGAGTCCCCATTAAAGTGAAGTCTTATCGTGTGTATAATAGCTGCCTTACTTCAGCTACACTTCCTCCAATTTCCACTATATTTTTCACCGTTGTCTTCAGCACTATTCCAGTTGTCGAGAGGATGATGGGGAGCGTTTTGACCTTCATTCTCCATAGCTGCTCTATTTCCTGGGAACGTTTGATGTATTTATTTATTTTATGCTGTATCGTTTTCTGTATATTATTACTGTTCGGCACGGCAATAGGACTGTTTTCCTATGACATCACATATCGATACTCGTTCAATAGTATCGCGAAATATCGCAAACAGATTAGGTTTCTATCGAATAACTGTAGCAAAACTACCCAACGTTGCTCCAACTGACTTGTTGACTCCCATATGAATAACATTGGGAGCAAAGATCATTACATAAATAATTAAAAATTAGAAATAAATAAGAAATCAGAGATATATATTTAAAATCTATTATGTCATCAACTTGTAGTATTTAAGAAATTCCTTATTTTTGATTAGGAACACGTTGATCTTAGCTCACTGTGTTATTCTTATGAGAGTCAACATGCCAGCTGGAGCAAAGCTCTTAAGCAACTCAAAGCCTGCTAGCGTTTATTTGCTGATTGACGTCACAGAAAACTGGGCTATATCTATGAGATACACTGGCTTTAGCTTTTTGTCCTTTACTACGATATCCGGTCTGTTGTGCTCTACAGTTTTCATTATTATTATTATTATTATTTTCTAATAGAATTTATATAAAAAATCTTGAAATTTCTTACAATTCATTTAATACATTTGACCCATTAAATAAAAATATCAATTCAATGGTCCATTGATTCTAAAAGAAAAAATTATCAACATAATTGAATAAAATATATTCAAAATTTTGAATAATTAATTATTGATTATTATTAAACGAGAATTTCTCAATAAATAAAGTAATCCTCTAATTATAAATCAAAATAATGATCTAAATCTATGAAAAAAAATTTATAAAAATGAATATAGGTACTATATTTCCTTAAAATTCTATTTTATAATTTATCAAAAATATTTCAAGATTTAAATACATAAATTTCATTTTTTTATTCTTATGATTAATAATATTTTTATTAAGAGAATTACTTCGTTTACAATTTGATTTTTATGAAAGTGAGTCTGAACTTCTTTCTGGATTTACAATATTTATAATCATTTTATTAAAATTTAATAAATTATAAAAAAAATAATAATTCAAATAAAATCAGTAAAATGTCAATATCAACAAACAAATATTATTTTCATGAATAAATTATTTTAAAAAATTATTTTTACTAATAATATTATTATAAATGTACCTATAATTACATGAAAATTGATTATTAAAATGATATTAATTTATTAAATAAAGATTTAAAATTTCAATTTTATACCTATTAGGTATTATATTTAATTTCATTTTTATTTCATTTATGTTAATATTTAATTTCAAATGATTAATAATTAAATTATGATTGATAAATTTCATTTTTAATTATTTTATTTTCATTTTTTGTTCTTCTAATTTTATTATTTTTCTTTATTATTTCAAGTAATTTTATTTTAATTATGCCTTGCGATAATTATGTTGGTCTGAAAGCTTCACCTACAGTGAGTGTGGCTCAAAGGGAGTAGTATGAGAAGATGAGGTTACACGCTCGAAAGGATGACCTTGAGTCAGATGGCCAAATATAAAATTCGAAATATTTGCACTATGAATCTATACGAGTGCTTTGAAGTAAGTTAGTGAAATCAAGAATGCACATTCGATACGGTGTAGAGAATTTCATTTAATCCATAATTATACCTGGAAGGCCAAATTATTAATAAGAAGTCTCATTCAAAAAAAAAAAAACTTTTTGTTCACCAGTACAGTAATAGGTGGGTGACATGAATGCGGCGGTTTTCTGAGAATTATCAGAATATCGTGAAATACTCAGTTTTAACCATACTTGGCTATACTGAGATCTTAGGCAAATAACTTTCTGGAAAATTTCTTTGATCATTATTTTATTAATCAAACAAATAAAGGTTCAGAAGTGGGCAGTATTATAACAGCGAAAAGTGTAACGATCTTACATGCCGAGAAGCGAAAGCGACATCTTCCACGTCATTTCCGCTCCTTGTCTTGAAAGTTATTCTTTATTTGTTTTACAAACGCTTCGGGAGTGCTTTGAAGAGCAAACTTTGTATTATACCTTCGCTCCTGTGATGTAATTTTTGCTCTGCTGGGCAAAATGACGCGCAAAACACCACTTTCGCCTCTAAAATCAGACTTTTGTCGCGTGAGTTATGAAGATTCTACTGCCTCATATGAAGCGGAGAAACCTTGACTCGTAATGGTGGAATGAGTCTTGAAACGAATTAGCAAAGCTCCAGTGAACGGTTGTGAAATGATAGTCGCTGGTACCTGAAAATTATACAGTTTTTCGGATGATTGTACTAAAAATAAATTTATCTCGTTTCTATTGAGATCGAGATATTGTAATAGAGCGTTAGGCTCTGCCCCCTCCCTCACTATCTACAATTCTTTGAGTGTAAAAGATCAATAAAAAATGTGAGTCTGCAACCAGAATTAAATAATGTAAAAGTACGATTTCAGTTAATGTTTCTAAGAACGTCCACGTATGTAAGGCTATAAAGTGGAAAATAAATACGTATGAGTAAAGTGACCAGACGTCCCGTTTTGAACGGGACAGTCCCGTTTTTGAAAGGTTTGTCCCGTTGTCCCGACAGACCGCTTCGGGACACCCTTTTGTCCCGTTTTGGAAAGTTTGAAACTTATTTTCTTACTTTTGATGATTTTATTCGTAATTTCTTAAATAGGTAAGTTTAATTCTCAACACGTGTGGAATTCCGAGTTTTACTTCCACCGTGCCCACTATCTTATCAGGCCTACCGGTGGTCGGGCGTCACGATTGCATCATTCTTTCAGTAGTCGTTAGCGTTAGCCACGCGCACTTGCCACAACTTGTTTATTTGATACTCGCGTAATGTTTGTAGTGGTAACTAACTGAAGTTTTTTGTTTCGAAATATCTCTCTCTCAATTAACCATGCCAAAACGCAAGTGCACGTTCAATGATGGTTTACAAGCAAAGTACCCATTTATTAAGCATTACAATCATCTCTGGGGAAAACATTAATAGGTATTGGATGCGGAGCCCATATAATCCACAACGCAATGAAATCTGCTGCAGATGGCCTACCCGTAGATTACAAATGCATTATTGTAAAGATATACTCATTTTTTTATATTTACACAGTTCGAGTTGAAGCTCTGAAGGAGTTTTGTGCCGAAACTGAAACAGAATACCATAAAATGCTGGGCTATAGCAAAACTAGGTGGCTTGCGCTTATGCCTGCTGTGGAGAGGGTTTTGAAAATGTACCAGCCCTTACAGAACTTTTTTTTGAGCATTCAAAAATGCCCTCAAATATTGAAAAATAAACCGATGTCCCGTTTTCAGTTGAACAAAAAATGGTCACTTTACGTATGAGTTACATACTTTATTTCCGCAATATTTTCCAGATGGAGTCCCGCTGTCATCTGCAAAGACGTCCACAAAACTGTAGCTACACTCGCGATCATATTCTATTTCGAGAGTTAAAAATGTCAAGCGCACGCTGAGACCATATTTGACTTCAATGATCCATTCGCAGGTCAGACCGTTCTCATAGCTGACGTCTTCGTACCTAGTTTGGAAGTGCAACTCCTTCTTCGTGTCGGTTGCTGAAAACCTGCCACCGCAAACTACAAGAGATTCATTGGAATTCATCAAACAAAATAGAAGGTACATGACAGGAACATGGTACAGTAATTTGAAGAAAACTGCAATATTACATAATTCAATACTAATTTGATATCTTTTGACTCAAATACTAGAATTTGAAAAAATAAAGGCCATTTCTTCAAGGTTTCTGAGAATTTTGAAACATTTTGACCTTTCACCTATGCCCCTTTCAATCTTTAGCCATGGCGTTGACCCAAAGAAATCTGACGTCATATCCCTGATAACAAATAGACTTGATCAACATCACGGACTTTGAAAAGTTTCTACTTTTGAGCTCAATGTACATGGTTGAAGGAAAGATCCAGCAAGTATAATGATTTTGACGTGGACCCTGATGTCACTTCCTCCATCCCGGATAACTTCGACTTACGCTAGGTCCCTCCTTACACCATTTTTCTGCTCAAGATGGTGGTTTCAATGACAGGAAGTGCTACGAACAAATTTCGAGGACTTCAAAAAATTTTGATCGGTTGGTAACCTCCCTCCAAATAAGCTCCAATCCTCAAATGTGATCTGGGTAGCGTAACGTACATACATGGCGAAGCTACAACGAAAGGTCGTCAGTAGAGTTCTCTATTTGTTAGTCAAGATCGGCAAGACGGAACACAATCACGCAAATCTTACATTATATCAAAAATAGAAAATACAGACAGGGAGAAATCTGAAAAAATACTCCTTAAGATTCCTCCGTGAAAAGTTTTGCTTTGCTTCATACAGAAGTCGAATTCTATCCCTTCTAGAATGACTTGCCCAGCAATCGTGATTTTCTTCATAAGATTTCAAAACTATTGAAAACACTTTCCCACCATCATTATCGATAGAATTATCACCTGTGTTGTAAGATGCCAGAAAGCCCTTTCGCTGAATTGGGGAATCTGATATGAAACCCATGTATAGCTGATTTGTCGACGATATAACCGGAGGGGGAGGTTCAGATCCGCAGTATTTTCCCATCGGGTGCAAGTCGCCAGGATCACCATCGTAAAAGAAAACATGGTCACGAAGACAACTCGGATCAGCCTCCAAGTCGAAAGTTTCAAAGGACTGAAAATAGAGACGGAAATTGTAATCATTATAATGAGCGGCGCGGCGCCTCCAATTGATCAGTGACGGATGTATTTTTGGTGAATTCTAAGATGCTTGAAAGGAGGTGCGCTAAGTTACACCCACCGCTGCTAGCATCTAAACTTATTCTATACGTACGAGTTCAATTCGATGTCCAGGATTGGTTTTGAAATGCCAAACCCAAACACAGTTTTTCCTGATGGGATAAAAGTCCGGATAATTCGGACTGGAAATGTTGCCTCTCGGTTCGGAAATGACGTACATACATCCACTGTCTTCTTTGCAATCGTGTTTGTTGTCCTGTAGTGTAAAACCATTGCGACAGGAGCATATGTATGATTCTACCGTATTTTGACATTCATGTTGGCAACCTCCATTATCGATGGCACACTCGTCCACATCTGAAAGATTATTATGACAGAGCAATCAGTGTCTCCTTTTCTATCTTGGGAAGGACCTCGCGCAGAAGAAACTAACCGGCGAAAAAGATACTCGCGAATCGAAATTTTTCAATGTAATAATACGATTTCAATTCGATTCTCAAAATATTACTCTCCGATGTGATGGTCGACGGTAGTCGAGTAGAGCAATACACTCCATGTTTATGGATGTCTTTTTGACCGGACATGCTGTACACTTCAATGCGATCGCTTTCGCACCCGGCCTGTCAGAGGTGTCACAGAAATATGATATCTTTCATATCGAGCGCGCAGCGTGAGCCCATGTGGGCGCCGCAGGCCTAGCCGTAACGGCTAGTTTTTCATAATTAAAGGCTTTTATTGCCACATTTTTTTGAAAGTTCATACAATTATAATTTTCCGACGTTGTTTTTTCCATTCCTCACAGATGACGTACTCGGTTGCGTTGAAACGTTGGGAAATTATGATTGTATGAATTTTCTTTTTGTCAAATGTGGCGATGCAAGTCTGTAATTACAAAATTTAAATCATTTTTCGGTGTCGTGAATTTGGAAATAAAATTCTTCTACCCCGCGCAGCACATTTTGGCGTTACAGTGACACATTAGCACGCACGTCATGTACTTAAATAACGGTTACAGTACGCCCTTACCTGATGAAACTAAAAAGATATACATTATGTAAGAAAATTCTCTATTCATCGATGAGTTTAATCAAGGCGCTGTGATGGAACTCTTATACTTACTGCCTGATGTTGGAAATAGAAATCAGTGAAATTTAATGTGATTTTATATTGTGATGGCGCGATAATCTCCCACGTACAACTCATCACACTACCCGGGTACGATTCAGGAAACGAGGGACTTATCAGAGTGCCGTTTAGCGCATAGATCCGTCCACCGCATATTTCTGTCATCCAACAATCAAGAATTACTCGTAGGTCGTGCAATGAAAAGAAAAAAGTAATTTGGTAACCGTTCTTCTGGTGAAGAAAGAAGGGTTTTTGATGTTACAAGGAGGAAAGATCATAGACAGATGATTTTGAAATACGGGAAATAAAAATAGATGTACTTTCGCAATGCTTGCCATCCGAATGAAGCTCGTAGCCGATCTTGCAAGCGCACTCGTAACCACCCAGGGTGTTGATACAAGTTTGTTCGCATCCGTGGTCTATGAAAGCGCATTCGTCGAACTCTGTAATTGAAATTAATGAAAAGGTAAATTAGGCATCACCAACCCTAATTTGAATGTATTGAAATTATTTTCCAAACAAGTACTCGTCCGTATTTCTAATGTCCGCCTGGGCCTTAGAAAACGGTACCCTTATTGAATCACAAAATTCGCGGGTTCTTTAAGGGAGTAAAATGAGGAGAGGCAGGGAACCTGTTTTATGGGGCATTTTAGAAGGGCCTTCCGAGTCTTATGATGTTTGAAGCGTTGCATATCTGGCTCCTCGAAGGGGCTCGGCGTATTGGTGGATGGAGCATTGCATATCTATTTATTGCAAGGAGCTATTTTAATTGGTCTATATACACTGACCCTCAAGCTATATTATATGATAGGAGGGGGACTTGGAAAATTTTCGACCTCTTGAAGTTTGCTCACCGGCCGGACGGCGGACGTTTTATCAAGGAACCTGTTTTATCGGGGGGTTCTTTCCACAAAAAACGTCCGTCTTCCACCATCTGCCGTCCGGCCAGCAAACTCCAGAGATCGGAAATTTTCAAATTCCCTGCCTCCTACCATATAATTATATAGCTTGGTAGTCGGTGTATATAGCCTGATCAGAATACCTCCTTCAAGTAACTAGATATGCAATGCTTCAGACGCTGCCCCTTCAATGAGCCAGATATGCAACGCTTCAAACACCATAAGACTCAGAGGGTCCTTCTAAGATACTTCATAAAACAGGTTCCTAGCCTCTCCTTATTTATTTTCCGAGCCCCCCCCCCCCCGCCATGTTAAAACCAACCTATTTGTGATTGGGTAAATACGTAACTGATGGGGCAACAGCCAATGACTGAATTTCAGGGAAATGGTTTGCCACGTTGATATTGTGACCGGGTAGATACTTCGGTTTTATGACGTGACAAGCCGAGCCAGATTGCGAACAACTGAATTAAGGATGTGCTTTGCAGGTGAAATCGAGCATCAAAACATGGTACCGGAAAAACATTCTCACTACTCGAGTTTTCAATGGATTTTCCTAATTTTCTGGTTTGTTCTTCAGGAAGGTTCAACTAGAGGCACTAAGGAAGCAGAATTTTAAAACTTCATTCAATACATTCTTTATATCTTTTCAAAGCCATCAAAAATTTGACTATTTTCAAACGATGTAAAATTGTTTTGGAGGATAAATTCGGATTTCTGTTTCTATAGGTACCGCCTTGAGTTGAACCTTCCTTTACAACATTTGTGAAGATCCGAAGAATTGGTTGGAAAATTGAGTTTTGAGAAGTGTTTTTCAAAGTCTTGTAAAATCATTCCTCAAAAGGATTATCCACGCAAGCCCGACCGACTAGCGTCGCGTAGCGACCGCTAGTATGCCGAACCTTGTAGGTTGTTTGGGGATGTATATGCAACTTATTGTGCACCATTTCGGAGCTCGTCAACGAGCATAGCACACTCTGACGAGTGTGCTTTACTTGTTGGCAAACTCCGAATTCGTGTGGAATCGGTTGCCTATCGATTCTCTAATACTCTACAACGTTCAATCTACCACCGGTCACTACACGACGCTTGTCGGGTGTGTGTTGGTATACATGTGTAGTCCCTGTCAGGTATGACTTTCAAAAATTAATTCTCCAAGCTCGAATTTCCGATTAACATTCATCATTTCGTAGAATGTTGCGCATGAAGGCTTAATTAGGGACGCTATAGGGGCAGAATTTGGAAATTCGACTCTGAAAAGATTTTATGGCATTGGAAAAAAGTCAAATTTCGCCAACTTCAACAGCTCATAAAAAAAATGCGGAAGAAAAAATCCAAATTCTGTTTCTATAGCGCTTTTAATGAAACCTTTCTGAAGAACATTCCAAAAGATCAGAAAAATTAGTTTAAAATTGAAGTCGAGAGAATGAATTTTTGGGACCATGTTCACGCACACGGTTTCACGGGTAAAGCACACCCTTAAGCTAATCCTAAGCTAAGATTGTGATTTAAACCGAGCTGTATTGCTCAAAATCGCACGCTTATTGGTTCAAATTCGTCATTCACCCGCGCGTCACGCCTGTTGTGGTTTCCGGTAAGACTGATCCCCAGGGTTTGTGAATCCGGGTCGGGTCACACTTCATAATACACATAGAGATGCCCTTGAGAAGGTAAATATTGCTGTATGTAGATTATGGTGCGGTGGGTGACGGCCGTGGGTAGGTTGAAAGCGTGAGTAGTGGTATTCAGATCAAGTTACGCATCTGAAGTAGTTACATCTATTTCAATCAGAAGTAGTCCAAGTGCCACTATTGACAACTGACAGAAGTCTCTCATCTATTTTTTAGCGAGTACTCCGCTATCCATTTTGTTAGGGGCATTACATCCTTAGAAAACGTCCGCGTCCGTTAGTTTTTGTGAACTGCGTGACATCACATGACGTGACGTGTGACGCTTTATGACGTCATCAGTGACCTTGACCTACCATAGGGACTTGTAAAAATTTAAACTTCCAGCTGGGATGCTTCAAGACATAATCAATGACCTTGACCTTGACCCACTCTAGGGACTTTGAATAATTTCAATTTCCACCGGGAGTTTCTGTGAACTGCGTGACGTGACATGTGACGCTTTATGACGTCATCAATGACCTTGACCTACTTTAGGGACTTGGAAAAATTTCAACTTTCAGCCGGGGTGCTTTATGACGTCATCAATGACATTGACCTTGACTTACTTGGGAAAATTCAATTTCCAGCCTTCATTATATCAAGTCTAGCATGCAGTATACTGAGAAAGGCCCAGCCAACTCATTTTCTGAGGGGGCATTTTCGCGTCAATGTCATCGCCAGCGCGGGAGGTTGCGGGTTCCCTGCTGCCATTGCAAACCTGCAATGGCCTCTATTTTTTTGTTTTTCAATTTGACCGCCTTCACAAAAAAAATATTTAATTAACCATGAATTTTTTCCCAATTTTTAAACATCTCGTTTAGTTATACTTCAGGCTAGTTTGAAAAACTCTTTATTTGCGTCGAAATCGCGATGTCCGGGTTGGGTGTCTTCGCTTTGAATTTTGTCCTCTTGTTTCCCATAAATTCATTAGCAAATTACCTTTCATAAGGATTGCGGAGAACCCAGCTCTTTGAACCGTGTCGTCCGACACGAATCTGATCGACATTGTGTTGCCAGTTGAATGAATGTCGGGAGGCAATTCATGACTGCCGTAGATACCCAACAAAGGACTCTCATCTCCGTGCCCATCACTGATGATTATATAATCATAAAAGCCATTGTGGTAATTTTCTGTCTGTAAAAAGTGAACAAAGTACATTATTCGTACACCACAGGTATACATAGGATACTTTCGGCTCAAACAAAGAAGTCGGAATAGTTGCCGCTGCTTCCCTCTCAGGCGATTTCGTTTATTGCTCCTATGTATAATCATATTTCAACCTGAAAATGATTTCATCCTTTCTTCTCCCACCGTTTGTTTCTTACTACCTTTTGTGATTTTTCGTCATTCACCTGATGATGTGGCGTGAAGTCTCTTATAGAAAAATATTTTCCATTGAAAAATTTTTCTCGTACGTTACGTGATTGTAATTTATTTCTACTCTACATATGTCTAGTTTTGAAGAGACGATTCAACTCAGTGACCTCAAATCTCACGCAAACAAACTATAGTCGAAATTAGAAATATTCTCATGAGGACCCTTCAAATTGGTCCGCGAGGGTTGACCCAGAGTCGACTTCATCGACCCTACCCTATACTAAAGTGTATTACTAGTTCAAACTTCTTTATCTTCTAAGACCAAAATATTGTGAGAATTAGAAGACTGACCTCAAACGACTGAAATTTCAAAACAACTTCGTGATTCTCAGGTACAGTAATTCTCCAGAAACATTCTTTGTTCGGTGGGTAATCCTCTGGATAATTTGGTGACTCCAAATGGCCAATCTCATCGTTGATAAATATATCCCCTCCGCAGACCGCTGGAACACAAGATATTGGTGATTTTTAGTTCACTGATACCGTGTAAACATCTCAATTTTCTTCTGTTTACTTACTTTCATAATGAGCGGAGAATCCTCGAAGGGTTTGCGTGCCTTTCTCAGACATGACCTGGGTTACGAGCATCCGACTACTTGCTGTTACAATTAAGTTCTCTAATCGTCCGATTCCGCAATATCTTCCTAAAATTCGAAATTCAAGTGAAAAGGAGTACGTTTAAGAGAATGTGATTCTTATACAAAAGTATCTTATACGCACCAATGAGTTTAGATTTATGCCAGTATCCATCTCTGATTTCCAAGTAGTCTGTGCTGCATTGATCGGATATCAACATATCCATATCAGTTATGTTCAACACAATGTGCTCGCCTTTTGAAGCCGTGATACGCCACTCGCAACGCACACTTTCGTTTACATGAGTTAAATAATTGGAGAATTTACCGGATGGCGCTTGGTAAGTTCGGCCACATTCTACGAAAGTTGAAAATTAAAGAAAAAAAATTTATTGATGAATGAAGGAAAGGAGAGGGGGAAAGACACATCGAAGATTTTCAGCATCTCGAAGTAGCTTCTTTGAAAGAGTAATTTTCTTCTAAAGAAATCCTGACTCAATAGTACGTGGCAGTTCTCTACTGACTCCAAGGCTCATTCAAAGATCCAATTGAGGTATATTTCAACTGAAAAATTTGCATTGCACCTTTCGATAAGAACTGACCTGCACGAAATTTTTCCACCATCCAATCAGATACCTCTCAACCCTCAAAGCAGATTTCTCTCGAAGTCGAAAGGTAGATTATTCCAAATACCTACTACCTTTTAGACCCGAACCTGAAGACTATTCTCGATACTGAAAATTCCTACCTTTGAACGAGCACTAATCTGCCCATCCGAACAAAATTTTCCTCTGTCAACATTGTGAAAGTATGATTCAAAGAGATATATTAAATTAGCAAGTTGTCACATTATGAATACTTACTCGCACATTTGTACAAAAGTTTCGCTTGGGCGATATCACCTTCGCTGATTCTCGAACGTTGTCCGATATTCTTTCTTCGGTCCAACGGAATGATCGTTTCGAGGTTTCTATCCTGTACATACGCAGAAGAGATTGTGATTATAGTGCGCGCTCATTAAGATAATTGATAGGTTTCTTTTTCCCATCAATTATATATGTAAGATGGTGGAGACAACCACTCATCTAGATAAATTCTCTTTCTGGCTTTTACTGGTCTGGTTGTAGCGTCTCAACCCCCGCTCTCCGGGGAGAGGTGGAAACGGTCACAGGCCAACAATAGGACTTCGACAGAAGTCTCTAAAAAATTTCCAGGGATGCCAGGTTCTTTAATTAAACTATAAAATAAGGGGAAAAGAACCAAAACCCAAACACTAGAATCGAGAGTAGACCACAATTTTGAAATTGAAGCACCTACTGCTGAGGACCGCTTATTCCTCTACAATAAAGAAATTCGGGGTGGAAGAGCGTAAACCGTAAGCCCACCCCTAGTGACATTACGGCATATGTCACCGACGAAAAACATGAACGACACAACGGACATAACCCCATTGCTTTTCAATAATGAAGCCAACATAAAGTCCAGACAAACATGGGGTGCATATATTGTTATGAACAAACACTTGACATATCGGCTTGCTTATAACTAACGAGAATTACCTCACACAAAACAAATAAAAATACATAAAATAGAAAAAAAATCAATACATCGAAGACGAAAGTAACGCTTAATGACATAACAAACCTAAAAAGTAGACAATGTTACGTGATCAAAACCTGCGGGGAATTCGTCAGCAAATTTTGAAAAAACCAAAAATATAAAATTTTGAAAAATAGGGAGACTTCCTCTCCCTCTGCGTGTGTCCCGACACAGAAGTGGACAGCTCTATGCAAATCCCTACTTCAGGAACAAGTAAACAAATCCTCCCCTCCAAAGACGAGTCAAATAAATTGGTTCAGCACCACCGGTTTGCTACCGCCATGGTACCCCAGGAACCTTAAAAAATTGGTACGCTCACATGGAAAAAATAAACAATAAAGTAATATTTTAAAAGAAAATCGACAGACATAACAACATGGAGCGACCATGACCCATATGTCATAATTGGGGTAAAAAGATTGCAGGCCTAGAGGAGGTCCCGCAAAGAGAAACCGCACATCACACTGATGTCGGACACAGAAGTGGCTCGAGAGTAAAGACCCAGCCCAAAATATAAAATTTTGACGATCACGAAAGAGTAAAGATCGTAACCGAATAGAATACGTACGAGAAAATAAACTATACGAAAATAATACCGTACTCACGTTGAAGTGCGACGATCCCGCGATGAACTGTGCACAATCCTCACGATCGACGCTGAAATAAAAATTTAATTAACAAGTCAGACCTCCCTTCTAATTATGGGGAAAGAGAAAGGAATAGACCTGAGACTCCTCGCAGATTTTTCCCACGTAGACATATCAGAGACTTCATTTAGACACTAAAGATTGACATGGAAATACTTTTAAAAAAAATAAGAGAAAGACACTTAATTGGTCATTAGGGATAAGGACCCATAAAAAAGACTATGAATAAAACTTTGCGGTCAGCTGGTGACGAGTAGCGATAGTTGAATTTTCCGGAGGTCATCATTGGTGGCAGTGCGCTGGTGAGCCTTGCAAGAGTGCGAGCGATAGACAGCGGACGGATTGGTAGATGGTGGACCATCGTGCACCGAAGACCATGATGAGGTAGGTCAGCACGATGGTGATTGCGATCGCACTACGTCATGTTGACTGGGGATGATGGTCCCCGCGAAAAATACTTAGCCCTCCATGGCCAAAATTACAGTGCCACGAGTAGAAAAATGATCGGCGACAGAACTAGGAAACAATCGAATACGGCCAGAGAACGGCGCAGTGGTGTATCACAAACTAAAAAGCCGAATTCAGTTTTCGAAAAATAGATTTTATATTACGGACGGTTACAAGACCGATTTTTCAAAGCGGCGCCTTTAGGAGAAAATTCCACGACGCTGGAAACAAATTTTACGACGAATCAATACCGACGATTTTAATCGAACAGAGATTTTTCCGCGCTTAGATACAGCCGCTAGCAATAGGCTCGTCGAAAATAACGATCACTTCGTTAAAAAGAAAACCGACGTACGATGTATACGAGACGCAGAGCGTCGAGGCTCGAGATATCGTAAAACAGCGAGTTCAGAGACTGTCGATACCAGATGGCAATACCCAGCTCTTCCTCAAGAAGACAGATCCCTACCTCGTGAGTTTGTCCTACTTCTCCAGCAAAGGAAGAATAGGATACACAGTAGATGCCCAATCGCGGAATAGCGGCCTACTAGCTATTGGCTTTAGTTCGAGATCTCGACTCCACCCCGACAAATGAATGATCACTTGCTGGAATGAGAGAGACATGAACTGCTACGATGACTTCCATCTCTGTCTGACCATATCTTAAAAGGGTGTACGTGTCGGAACCTTTATCAGTATTCCAACCGAAAAGAATAACAATTTTTTGCTCGAAATTATACAGAGGAAAGTACTGTCCGGACTCCAGACATCCTGAACCTACAATGGTCCGGTGCTCCGGGTCTGATATTCTCACCGGAACACAATGAGTTGGGACATGGAAAGTTTATAACCGGTAATAAAACTGATATTTTAAAACCAACGACGCAGTTTCCAAAACTCCGAACGGCTCAGGAATGCCTGTCTCGGCACTCAGTTTTATTAGAGCCTCGATCGGCTAAGAGATTTGATTAGAGGGACAAATATGGAAGCTACGCCTGAATAAGAGATATTCCAGCAAAAAATACGACATACTATCAATATTTTGCCAGAGCAGGTATTGTGTAGGCATACTAGACGCTCGTGACGACCCATCTTCGCCGCGTATCGCTGCACCCTTTCATTGAAAAGAATACGTTGAATGATTTTATTTATAACCCGTATCCGACAAATATAACAATTCCGACCAGCTCGCACCGCTCATCATTTGGAATATACGATCGGTCGTACAGAACCGCCGAAAAAAATATCGTATCGTCCTTTACGCGCCAGAATGTGACGCAACATGGTCTGTGAAATCGATGTCGTAGTATTTAATAGGAAGGGTATACTTACAGTTTTATCTTATTGTACACGTGTGCATGTCGAGACAGAAAAAGAATTCATTATAACGTCATCGGGGATGATATTGTGATAAGGATAACTTGTTCACTCCTGAGAGATTTTCTAGTCAGTATAAAACAGTGTATTGTAAACGAGCTGCTCGAAACGTATGTCTGCTCGCGTTTAAAGATTTTAATTGAATTAATTTGTGTATTAATTGTTCATTCATGTGCCACCTTGGGCGTTCACTTATGTTTCCGATTTTATATTATTAAAAACTGGATAAAATCGTTAACTATCATTCCGGATCGATCGACGGACCCCTATCCACCAAACAAACTTATATATATTCGCTTCCTCCTCCAACGAGCCTAAAAGAAGTATCTTAATTTGAAAGACAGGGAGACACTTCCGAACATTTCTTTCAATATATTTACGAATAAATTGTATAAGAATGAAAGCGAGAGGAAAAAAGAACAGTAAGATTCAATGAAAGCTCTTTTACTCGAACTCATCCCATCCATTCCTTTGTTGATCATAGACTACGAGTACTCATTCTACTTTTTCATATTATAGAGCTCATACATCGGTCTCACAACTTGCACTGTACAAGTAAATGAAGAGAGTGACATGCATAGAGGCTGGAAAGTCCTAATCTATATTTGATTTAAAAAAAAAAAAACGATGCGCCAGTTTCGAAGAGAGCGGAGGAAGCCATATTTCTAGGCTATTTTGTGGAGAAAAGAAACAAACAAAAGACTTTTTCTGTTCCTTTTAAACCTACCTTCGAAAATACATTACGCGAGAGATGCATAATGGATTCGTAGTCGTACGGGAGTCCAAAAGAATTTATTTCCTCTTCAGTCAATTTATCAAAATGCTGCTCCTCGCCTGGAACAAGATAGATAATACGTAAATATAGTTTTAAGTTTGTAGAAGAGTCAATGTCAGCCGCGATTATCCGTGAAAAGTGTCACGCAATTTACCAGGAATACCTGGGCTATACCTAATGATAATAAACAGCACGTACACAAAATAATACTTTACTTAAGATGGAGACACTTCGCCTTGCCAAGCCTTCTCCTACTATGCCCTGTTCTTAAGGGTGTGCTTCGCTCGTGAAATCGTGCATTAAAAATATATGGTTCCGCAAAAAGTTTCTCGGATTTTTCTAGTTTCTTGACATGTTTTTCAGAAAGATTCAATTTGAGGCGGCATGGAAGCAGATCTTTAAAAATCTTTCCCATACGTTTATTATTTCACTTCAAAATCATCGAAGATTCGTCTATTCTCTGACGTAATATTTTTTTGGAGTGAAAATTCAGATTTCTGCTTCCATACCGCCCCAAGTTGAAACTTTCTGTTCCACATTTCTGAAGATCAAAAAAAGCCGTCTAAAAATGGAACTTTAAGAAACTTTTTGCGAAGTCTTGTGAAATCATTCTTCAAAAGGACTATCCACCCACACCCAACAAGCGTCGCATAGTGACCGCTGGCATGCCAAACCTTTCAAGGTTTTAGGGGACGTGAATGCAACTTATCGTACAACGTTTCAAAGTTCGCAAACGGAAAACGTGTGCGTAAAACATGGTTCCAAAGATTAATTCTCACGACTTCAATTTTGAATTAGTTTTTCTGATTTTTTGGAATGTTCTTCAGAAAGGTTTGATTAGAAGCGCTATAGGAACAGAATCTAGAAGTTTTTCAAGTGAACCAAGCACAACAAAGCATTGTTGTATCCCATAAGAAGAAACTCATGTTCAAGGTCTTGTTCTCTAATTGCGATACAAGTGATAATGGGGTGTACCCGAAAGTACCTTTTGTAAAAGTATTTCAAAAAACTTTTCTATGACGATATTTTCATTCTTCAACCAGCGCTTCAATGCTCAAAGTTTCATAGATTCGTCCAGTGAGAAATCTTTCTAGAATGAGTCCTGAGCCATACTCACCCGACCTGATATGATCTCCGATGATTTGCACGTGATTATCGCGATCTGGCCTCACATGTTCGTGCTCAAATCCAATAACGTGTCCCAATACGTGCACAACTGAACCGAAATCATCGCAACCCTCACCGATTGATAGGTAATGCGGTCCATCGCCACTTTTACCAATGTCGGAACAACAGCTAATTGCGGTACATTGAAACAAGAAGACAAACAACAAAACGTTATCAATAAATTGTCAACAATGCAATCCTATCATTAACTTGAATTTTTTGTTCCTAAATTCTTGGAGAAAATTTGAATTCATCAGAGAAACACACGTCAATTTTCCTCGAGCAGGTTCTTTACCTCAATTTGAAAAACGGCGCTTATTTAAAAAAATGCCCACGCAGCCACGAAAGCTACATCGTACATGAGGAAACCTGAAATTCTTTCAATGACGTTCTCCCTCTGCCTCAATTGTGACGAGTGTAGTACTCGCTTTTCCCTCAAAACGTCGGTAAAAATAAGATTGATAAAAATTGAAAAGCCCGTGAAATTTCTACCTCAAGCTCTCTCTCAGTTGAAAGAGAAAGAAATTTTCAATATCATACTTACACACATGGAAGTTCAGTAAGAATTATGTAAGCCGGGTGAATGGCTGGATCTCTTTCCACGAATTTAATACAAGTAAAATTTTCCCAATGTCGCATAGCCTTTTTAATAGATAAGACTTTGTGACCTCTAACTAGCGCGTCAATTTCGTAAGGAATGATACCATGATTCCAAATTAGGTCTTCACGAGCAATTGCGGCGCGCTTCTCACGATTCTTTATTTCGGTTTCAGTCTGTTCCGCCAGCGATTCCTCCGTTACCATCATCATCGATGCGCTCATTTGTTTCTTATCTGCAGAAAAAAAAGTCAAAATTTTTGTTCATATTAGTAATTCTCAAGATAAAAGTTTCTGAGGTGCGAGAAAGGCAATTTTATTGAGTGCTTATGTATTTTACACTCGGCAACAGTTGGAAAGGGGCAGAAAGCCTCCACCATCTTGGTGTCATACCCTCCCTCGTCCCAAACAACGGAAGTATCCCGTTGAACCTTGTCGACCGTCGATTCAGGGTCGATTTCGAGTCATAGGCAATGTCGACTCCAAATAGACTGTAATTCGATGTCAAATCGACATCTTTACTAAAGGCCATGACATTACGGTTGATTTTGAACGTAAATCGACTGCTTGGCTACGTCGATTTGGAGTGGAAATATCGTCGACTTAGATAACATTTTGTTCAATATCATGTCGACGGTATTTCGACGTCGACTCTCAGGCAACCAAAAATTTGAACAATTTGTGCACCCGATGTCGACGGCAACAATTAGTCAATTTTCGGTCGACTACAATATTTTCATTGTTGACTCGAAATCGACTTAGAATCGAAGTCGATTTTGAGTCAATTCAGTTTGGCCCTAATTTTGACCAAAAATCGACTGAAGGTAGACTCATTGTCGGCGTCGACATTGAGTCGACTTCTGGTCGATAAAAAATCTGAAAAGGTCGACTCGAAATCGACGTCAATTTTTGGTCGACAAAAAATGTGAACTTTGTCAAATAACGTAGACTTGACAGTTAATAAGGAGTCTATTCTCGGTCGATCACGGAACTGAGGAAGTTTACTCGGAATTGACTGAAAATCGAAGTAAATTCTTAGTCTACAAAAAATTTGAGCTCGGTTTAATGATGTCGACTTGATTTCGACTCCATATCGACCTGTTTTTTTCTGGAACTTCACTACTTGCAGATAAGTTATGCATTCATAGTTACTTAAGGAAGAATAAACCTACTACATTTTTGAGAAGCAAGCTACCGGTAAAAACGGTCGAGCAACGAAATCGACTTCAAATCGACGTCGATTGCGGGTCGACTTATAGTCATGGAAAAAAGCTCACCTCAAATCGACTTGATGACGACGTCGACAGGGAGTCAATTTTGGGTCAAAAACCACCGTCCACCTCGAGTCGACTCAATAACGACGTCGAATATGAGCAGTATAGAAGACCATTTACCCAGAATCGACTTCGTAACGACGTTGATAAAGAGTCAATTTTGGGTCGAAGGCCACCGTCCACCTCAAATTGACTTAATAACGACGTCGATCTTGAGTCCTAGAAAACCGCTTATCCTAAATCGATTTGATAACGACGTCTACTTCGAGTCATACATTGGAAACCAACAAGTCAATTTGCAGTCGATTGCGGTCGACATACCCCGGAACTATTTCGACTGAAAATCGACGTCGAATTTGTGTCGATCACTTATCAAAATAATGGGTCGATGTGACGTCGATTAAGAGTCGACATGGCCCTTGTTTTATTGGGGGTCCTTCGAAAAAGTTTCGTGCGCCAAAGAAATGGTCAAAGTCCAACATCATTGGCGAAAGTGACTAAAATCATATTTCTACGGGGAGGACTTACAAGGGGGTTGTAAAAATTTCGTATTTCGAGCTGTATAATATGTATGAGGTAGACTACGTACACATTAGCACAAGAGAATCAAAAAACTCGCGCCATAAATCATCAACCCATAAAACAGGTTCTCTTCGTCCCTTGTTTAACTTTGTGAAGGAGTCCTTAATTTTATTGGGGGAACATCACTCGAAGAAAAATTTGCATCTACATGACCTTGATCTTGCTACAGGACATGAAAGAATTTCAAAGTTTGTGCCCAGAAGATCCATTTCTACGAAATTTAGAGAAATTGAAAAGTCTATAGTCTCAAGGATAGAAAAACGGGACCACCATTTTTCAGAAAGTACTTCTCACGAAAGTAATAGAGGAGAAAAGAAGAGTCAAGAAGAGTCAAGAAGAGTATTTCTTCATGGAGAATTCGAGTTCAAGCTCAAAATTATTTTCTTCCCCGTTCTCCCTCCCCTCAGCGCCATAGTAAGGCACAAGCACACCAAGCACGTGCTTGAAGCGGCAGATTTTAAAGGCAGCAAATTTTGAGCGAAAATCACGTAGGAAATAGAAATGTAGATCATTTTTGAGATTGCCAGCTAAAGGCGAGCCATCTCCTACGATGCTTGGGGCGCCAATGTCCTTAACCCGGCCCTGGCTCTTCTCAACTCAAAAACAACAAAATTGAAGAAAAACAGGAACGAGTTTCTGCTGAGGCTTAAAAAATAAATTAGAGGCCATTGCAGGTTTGCAATGGCAGCGGGGAACCCGCAACTTCCCGCGCTCGCGATGACGTTGGCGCGAAAATGCCCCCTCAGAAAATGAGTTGGCTGGGCTCTCCTCAGTATACTGCATGCTAGACCTGATGTAATGAAGGCTGGAAATTAAAATTTTCCCAAGTCCCTAAAGTAGGTCAAGGTCAATGACAGATGACGTCATAAATCATCCCGGCTAGAAGTTGAAATTTTTTCAAGTCCCTAAAGTAGGTCAAGGTCATTGATTACGTCATAAAACGTCACACGTCACGTCACGTCACGCAGTTCACAGAAACTCCCGGACGCGGACGTTTTCTGAGGATGTAATCCCCCTAACAAAATGGATAGCGGGTTCCCCGCAAAAAGAACGTATCATAAATATTTTAAGTCTCATCCATCCACCATATAATTTGGTTCGCAGCCTTTCAATGTGATCTCTATGAAGTTCATGTCAATAGGGATCGAAGGCGCGACGTCAAATGAGATTAACAATTTTCCACAGTTCACGTGTTTCCGCCGTACGATTACGACCGCCTAACCCGCGTGCGCTTTTCTCTATTATATTCACGTCTGTTCTTGCTAGTTGGTTCTCTTCTTTACTGTGCTTCGGCTTATCGCGAAACCCGTTCACATCTGATCGTGTTATCGTTCATAAGCTACGGTCGACTCCGTTCACCGTATGCTTCCAACTTCCAATTTACCAAATTCTCCTACAATCATGGAACTACAATCCAACTCAAATACACCTACATATGCTCAAACAACCAAACGCAGAATACAACCTCTCATCGAATTCAAATATCCAAAATCAGACCAAGGCATCATTTTTCCGTTCATTCAGAATTCAAAAATTATTGACTACCTAACTGCTGTCAACAATATCATCAACGATCCGAAGAAAATAATTGCCGCATCCCGAATCAGCAACAATCGAGTCGCTATATTCTTAGCAGACGAAGCTCTTATCGAGTCCGTCCTTTCACCTGGCATCAAAATCGGTTCAGAAATTCTTCACGGTCGCAGAATGGCGAATAAACCAATAAAGATTATCTTATCTAATGTATCGCCCACTGTACCTAATTCTATTTTAGAACGCTACCTAACCGTGGATTGCAATCTTAAACTAACTTCACGAATTTCGATGCTTCGGGTTAATCCCAGCGACGACCTCTTTGGACACGTTATAAGCTATCGTAGACAAGTATACGTAACCAATACTGATGATCTTTGTATTCCACCCTCTTTCACAATTACCGACGAAGAAAATACTCAACATCGTATATTCCTCACAACTGACGACTTCACGTGCTTCATATGCCATTCTCGACACCACAAAGCCGAAGATTGCAAAGATTCTACCGCCCATCACGACAGCGATCAAGACTTAACCACAAAGAAAGATGAAGTTCCAGCCAATCAAGTCGTTATCGACTTCCAGTCCCGTTTGAAGGCTGCTCGCCTCATTCGTGACACCCAGCTGTTTAGCGAAGCTCCACATGATGATGGCTCCCAGCACATCACCCAGACCACCAAAGTCCTCACCACGTCAGAAATTACCTCACACACCCCTCAGGACAACATCAAAGGTAATGATACGGCTAACGAGACATTCCAACAGAGGCTCTCACCCTCTTCCTCATCAGGATCAATTGCTTGCAACAACGACGTAATGGAATTCGAAACCAACCTGAAACGCCCCCATCGTTCAAACTCTACCGCCAGCTCAGAGACACTATTGGTGCAACCTTCTCAAACAAAAAAGAAGACAAAACACCAGATAACACCCAATAACCAACCTTTTGTCGACACCGTCGGTGATCTCAGCTCCCTAGATGCCACCATTCCACTCAAACTCCCACTAGATACCAACCAATTAAGCTCCAGTTCTCCCAAAGATTCGTTAGCCTTCAAACCAGTAATAACACAGCTACTCGCTGAGGATCCGAACATACTTCCTAACGAAACTACCTCGGAGGATGCCTTAGATCTCTTATACAAACTTCTGAAATCCGAGACGGACAAAGCAGTCGACACGATTTCAGTCTACACTGCCAAACCGGAAAGCTTTTTTCCATTCCTCATACAACTGCGAAAACGAATCAACCATCGTGGTATGAAACAGAGGATATCGAAAATTACGTCAAGTTCCATTGATAAGAATACATCTACATCCTCATCGGACAACGATGAAATTCATAAGACCTAATTCGCGCTGCATTATACACTACATAAAGATAAGTTATTTACTATTATTATTTTTCATGGTTATTATTTTTCCCCCTCTACTTTTTCCTTACCATCACCTTTCTTCATCTTCCTCTTCCCTTCGCCCCCCCCTTTTTTTTTTTTTTTTTTTTTTTGTTATTATTTAATTATTTATTTAATATTACTATTATTTATCTCCTTTCCACCTTTTCCCTCTCCTTCTCTCGAAGATGGTTCTCCCCTTCCATTCGAATACACACCAATATATCTATCAAATACTCATTGCGGAACAAGAACAAGAATTCCATCCCATTCTAGCTTGGAACGGTTTAGGAGCTCTTTTCCTTTAACTGCACATAAATCCGTTCCCGACTCCATCAAGTGGAGTAAATCAGGGAAATTAACGGATAGGAATTTTACCTTTTGTTTAACCTTTGCTCTCAATCTTCATCAATCCGAATCAATTTTGTTATTATGACTTCAAGGAACGACATTAATATCCTACAGTGGAACTGTAGAAGTGCTCGATCTAATCGTGAATCAATGATCCATCTTCTCACCCAAGAAAACATACATTTAGCCTTCATATCCGAATCATGGCTTCTTCCCAACGAACATTTTAACATTCCTCATTTCCAAATCTATCGAGATGACAGACTAGACGGCTACGGTGGGGCGTTGATCTTAGTAAGAAACTCAATCCATTCTACGGCTCATCCCATCAATTTTTCGAATTTTACTAAAGCCCCAAATTCTTCTATGGTGGCAGCTTCCGTTCATCTTACTGACGGAACCATAACAGTAGCAAGTATATATATTCCTCCTTCGTCAGATCTCATCCCGCAACATATTGAGGGGCTCTTACTTACAAATAATCACTTCGACTTCATAGCAGGAGACTTTAATGCTAAATCCCCTATGTGGGGCAATAGCTTCTATAATAATTTTGGACTAATACTCGAGAACACTCTTCTTGAATCAAATGATTATGTAGTCCTCAACACAGGAGAAGCTACTTGTACCTCAGCTCGCTCCTCGTCGGCTATCGATCTTACAATTTGTAAACAACAATTGGCATGGCTATGCACATGGCAAACAATACCAGACCTCTCAGGCAGCAACCACCTGCCTATTCTAGTCCAACTTCACCAAAACCCAAATAATCCCTCTTCTGCTAGTTCACAAGAAAATAACCACAATATCTTTCATGACATCAACCTTAATGAAACAGATTGGAACAAATTTACATTAGTCTCTACCGAAAAAATAACTAATATAATAAACATTGAGTCCCATACGCTTCAAGCCTACCAGTCATTCATTTCCTCCATAGCCTGGGCATTACGTCAGTCCGCTCCTAAGAGAAATCTAGTGGGCCCCAACACTTCTCCAAAACGCACTACACCTATTTGGTGGACCACTCAATGTCAACAAGCTGTAAAGGATCGCCGTAAAGCACTTAGAAACTTTAAAATTAACCCTTCGGAACAAAATTTCATCCATCTCCGCAAAATGAACGCCTTAGCAAAAAGAACCTTCAAGAACGAACGTAAGGACTCCTGGAGATCCTTCATACAATCTTTCAATAGATCTACCCCAATCTCTGAGATATGGAACAAAGCCAAAGCTTTAAGATATAGAATAAAAAACCCAAATACGTGCATCCCGTCTCCTGAACAAACTGACATATTTTTATCGACAGTGAATCCCAACTATCCGCCATCTGTAGAAGAAACCACCCCACTAAATTTCATCCCATGTTCATCGCATTGGTTGGAACAACCCTTCCTCCTAGAAGAACTTAAGAGTGCTCTATTCAGCAAAAAGAACACAGCTCCAGGCATTGACGGTATTTCATATGATATTCTAAAGCACCTCTCCCTTTCCTCATTAGTAGTGCTCTGCAGACTATTAAATGCATTGTGGACTCAATCCCTAGTCCCCGATATCTGGAGACAATCCAGAATTATTGGAATCCCAAAGAAAGACTCTTCAAAACTACGTCCAATAGCATTAGCTACATGTATACGAAAATTAGTCGATAGCATACTAAACAAAAGACTGGTCCACTGGCTTGAATCCAATTCAGTCCTTCCTCCAAATTTTTATGGCTTTCGCTCCGGGCGTGGAGCCATTGACGCAGTGACTTACTTGACTTCTGAAATTCATAAAGCTTTCCTGAACAAACAACACCTCTTAGCAGCCTTCTTAGATATTGAGTCAGCATACCCTAATGTACATGTCCCTACTTTAGTGAAACTATTATCCCATATCGGGTTACCGAGTCACTTTGTACATTTCATTAATGCTTTATTTATCGACCGACGCATCTATCATTATTCTAATCATGGCGTCTCGTGTAGGAACTCCTACCTAGGGCTCCCACAGGGTTTTCCCTTATCTCCTACTTTATTCAACATATACGCTTTGTTCTTACTTCCTAATATAGATAATGTAAAATCTATCTGCTTTGCAGATGACATAGTACTCTTTTCTGCTCACACTAACCTAACAGCCGCAGCTATACAATCTCAAATCGCTATTGACCAATTATCAAACAAGGCAATAAAATTAAATCTTACAATCTCTTCTTCCAAATCGACTACAATGGTTTCTCTCTCAAATCACATAACCCTGCAAACGCAATCCTCACAGTCTACAACACTCCTCTACCGATGGTTTCTACAGTGGAATACCTCGGAATTACATTCGACTCAAAATTACTATGGAAACAACATATTACTAATCTTATTTCCAAGGCTGGGCCTTACATTAACCTTCTCAAAATGCTTGCCTCCACGCAATGGGGAGGAGACCCGACGATAATGACACTCCTCTATAATTCGATTATTCGCTCAAAATTTGACTACGGTTCTACGCTATACGGCTCGGCAAGTAAAACTCATTTAAATAAAATAGATGCCTTCCAAAACAAATGCATACGCCTCATATTAGGAGCTCTACAATCCACGCCGATTCCAGCCCTCTGCGCTGAAACAGGAATTATCCCCCTACAATTTCGACGAAACTACCTCACTGATCGATTTCTTATTAGAAGTATCGCATATCAATCCTCACAACTGAACGATAACATTACATATTTACTCAAACACTGGAGATTTGTAGATTGGCGTCTACCACTTTTTTGTAGAAGGGCCAAGCTCATTTTTCGATTTCAACGTTTTACAGTTACACTTCCAGCATACAGATTATCGCCTTTTCTCTTCAACCAGATTTTCAGTGCAATTAACATTCATAAACTACCTACAGACAACAACTCCAACCCTCAAGAACTTTTTCAAACATATTCTCAACAAAATTTTCCCCAACACACATTTATTTTTACTGATGGTTCGAAGGATCTGGAAGGTGTAGGAATGGCATTCTGGATACCTTCGTCCTCATTTAAATTCGAACTTTCTCTGCCCACTTTTACATCAGTCTTCCATGCAGAACAAATGGCCATTTATCAAGCTCTGTTATACATAAAACAAAATTACACTATAGGTAAATTTCTCATACTTTCGGACTCTCTTTCTGCATTACAATCCATATCCTCCGCTCCATGTCAAGTAAACGATTCTTTGGCTTTACCAATCATCACCCTAATCAATTCTCTCTCTCCGATCAAAATAAATCTCTTATGGATCCCCGGTCACGCGGGAATCCTTCATAACGAAATAGTAGACAACATAGCTAAATTAGCACGTACTTCAATACACTCTTCAAAATTACTACCGATGTCTGAATTACTTTCGCTTACTCGCCAATCTACACAAGATGATTGGGCTCTTCAATACCATAATTCTTTCAATAATCCGAACTCACAGTACTTACTCATCCAACCGAAATTACCATCATTCCCATGGTACAAACAATTCAATAATTTTCAACGCTCCTACATAATAAAACTCAGTCGTCTTCGTTTTGGACACAACCGACTTCCTTATCATCTAAAAAGAATAAATGTTATGGATTCTGACCTATGTCCTTTCCATATAGATTCGCCTACTAGAGCAGACGCAAACCATATTTTCTTTGAATGTCCAGAACTAAAAACCTTTAGAAAGACATTATATTCCGAAATTCTAAAATTACAAATTCCCACACCCCTCAGAGCTATAGACCTTCTTTCTACTGATAACGACGCTATCTTTCCTCACATTAAAAAATTCTTGTCTCAATTGCCTGAACTTATATCAATCTAAATCTACAACGAGGTAAGGCCTAGAAGCCATCCTCTATTCCAACCCCTTTTTTTTTTTTTTTTTTTTCTTTTTTTCTTTTTTTTTTTTGTATTTGTTAGTATTATTATTGTATCATTTTCAATTTTCCATTATTATTATTTCTATTACTTTAATTTTCTCTTTCTTACTGTTTTTAGTTAGATAATTTTGTACCTTTTTTTTTTTTTTTTTTTTTTTTTTTTTTTTTTTTTTTTCTTTCTTTTTTTCTCTTATGATTTTGTAGATGTTTTAATAATAAATTTGGTTGGAAAATATAAAAAAAAAAAACAATTTTCCAAAGCCCTAAGCTGTTGGGCTGGTATGATAAATGATGGGCTATCCCGAGTGAAAGGCTGCGGAGATACAGGTCCAATTCCAAAGGTAGAAGAGGTCGCAACTTTCGTATATCTCAAAGTCAAAAGGAGACAGAAAAAGTATAACGTGAGACACAACAACACGTGACCAAGCGAGCATTTTAGCTGCACTCTTGTACTAATAATTGTAGGTTTGTGAGTTTGAGTAGAAGCAAACGAGCACAGACATACGAACCCAAACATAATTATATAACAAATTGACACTGCTCTACCAAGACAGACGATGTCTGAGACAAAATTTTTACCTTATCAAAGAGTCGTAACTAAATCTATTCCACAATCTATCAGGACCCCGCAACTCCAGGGAAAAATCCGACTCCAACACTTAGGCTCTCCTCTGACTAGGGGGCCCGCCCTGACTAGCTAATTTGGGGTGAGCATAAATATTCTTATTCGAAGGCGTGAGTAGTCTGGTTTTGATATGTTTCATGTCTTTGTTCTGGGCTCATCCCTGTGGGAATTTAACCGCGTGGGAGTGATTCTCAAATCTTTGAGTCTGAGTTCCCCTTCTGTAGATTCGAGCTTATCCTAATATGATGAAAAGGCGTAGGCTAGATTTATACTAGGCTAAGAAAACTCCGAGAGCCATTATAAAGCTATTAGTTTGTGATGTCATAAGTAGGTGATGTCATAAGTCGTCAATCCTGGTCCGCTTACAACATTAAGAGAAAACTTCTCCAAATTCCGAGGCCCCCCTGCGCAGTAGTTTCCAGCTTAGCCTAATATGCGGAACGAGTGAACCCCCCTAAAGTCATTAGCTTGAAATATTTCAAAGTAGACTTATCCTAGACCAAGCGAGTGTGCCGCCCTAAAGCCTTAGCCTAAAATATTCTATAGTAGACTTATTTATTCTAGCTTTATACTAGGATTATACTTGTCTTCAACTAGACTTATACTAGACCAAGGAGGGAGGCGATGCGAGTAAGCCCACCAAAAGCCAACTTGTCCCCAAGAGTCACTAGCTACTAAAAAAGACATGAAATATGATCTTTATTCATTTGGCTCGGCCAGAAAATTCAAGAACCGCAATGTTGACCGCTTCTAGCTTAAATTACTATCATACACCAGTCAAGTCCTCTGGCCATAAAAATACCCTCCTTTTTTATTTCACTTGTTGAGATCACATAGGCTATATGGAATATCTTGTTGATTAAGGCTAACGTTGAAAATTTGATTATGGGCTCTGCATACCCACCAATCTTAATAAAGAAGTTTGCCGTAGTAATTATAAATCTAGTGGCTAAGATTCTGCTCTGATCAGAAAAATATTTTGAAATAAAACTTCAACTACATTAAAATCCATGAACGAGCTTACTTAAAATCTGATAAAAACGATGATTGTATGAGTCAGTTAATAATCCCAAAGAAAGAGGGAGGGGACTATGGGAAAGCTGAAAAGTAATTGAGAAAGTTGAGCCTAATCACCTTCGCGTTTACTTTGTTGGGACCTCAGAAATCTCTCAAAAATGTAATTATAATTTAAAATCATTAAAATCAATAAAGGTGTACCTGAATAACGCGAATCGAGATGGTTAGAAATATGATGATGGAAGGACCTGGCCAGCAGTTGGGCAACAGAGAACTTTTGCTTGTAGCTTCTTGACATTGCCTCTTCATCTTTCGACACGATGTCATCTTTGCAGCGAATGAAACCGAAAAATATCGCGACTAGCGCTAAATTTAAGTATAAAGAATAAGAGCACCGAGCACGAGCCATCATTTACGTATGAAATAGAATGTCGAATCGACCTCCAGGTTAGAAATCGCGACACAATTTTGGTGCGAATAAACTCTCAACCACATGTATGATTTTCTTGTAATCATTCAAAAAGTGATCGGCCCACCTTCGCTGTCTGCAAGGAAGATTAGACTAATAGGTACTCGTCAACTTGACACTTCACCCTCTTTCGCGGTAATTCTCGGTCGTTTTCGCAGTTGAAGTCGGGCAGCCAATTCCAGTTATTTCGTTTAACGCTTCTACAGGGTTTTTGATTATCTCTTTCTTTGATTTTGCAAGACATTAGCTCCATTATCTTTGGTTACTATCTTAAAATCTTGCTCTATTCATTTTTATTCGTTCCATCTAACTATTCTATCTCCAAAAACCTCTTTATTCTCTTCCTCATTCCATATTTCTTCTTAAGCTTAAGCTTCTTTTTGTCGATCACCTGTCGATTTGTTTCACAAATTAGGACGTCTTTGGGTACTCGCGTGGTCTCCTGCTAAGTGCGTCCAAATATCGCGCTTTACCTGAATCTTCTCTTCATTTAAATCCATTATCCTTTATCTTGATTTTTTTCTCACTTTTTTCGAATTTTCTTTTTTTGTCCAATTTAACGTCTCCTCCAGGACCACGAGCGAATGATCTTATATCTTCTACGTGATTTTAAATATTTGTCTCTAACTAGCGAATCTATTGGAACACACGAAAATTCTCGCTGTTTTATACGCATGGAAGGGAATGATGACGTGAAGATTCTTACTGCTGTAAGCCAGCGGTGAGAGATCGTTGAATGCCGCGCGTTTCATCGAGCCGGGAGAATTCTCATTAGGTTGTGCGGATGGAAACGAATGATAGCGAAAAGATCTTTTCTGTTATGAGCCCGCGGTGATAGAACGGCTATAACCCGGTATTCGATTATTCGATCGTAGCGGGAGAATACGCGAAAATTGAAACCAAAGCTTTTGCTCTACTCAATCGAATGGGTTTCCCCTAGATCCCTCGCCCTCCAAGGCTACTTTGAGCTTGAAAAACATTTCTTAATTATTTGTTTTAAATTTCGCAAATAATTTGATAGAGGTATTTATTTCATTCAGATTAAGAAGTTGAAAAATCAGGAGCACATTCTTGCATTTCTTTTATATTCGCGTGTTCCCCTGCTTCAATCAAACATGGGACGATCGCCGCGCAGTTCTCTCATCGCCGATTCATAAAAGAAAAAATCTTTTCGCTCTCATTCTTTTCCATCCGCATAACAAAACCAGAATTTTTGTTTATTCTTCTGCTTCAATCAAAGGCACTCCCGCGATCGCCGATCTCTCACTGAAGTTTTTCTTCCAAGAATGAACTTTGCGTAAGAAGTTCAGGAGTAACCATTCCGAAAAAAGTTGAATGTGCACTGCACTGCTGATATTCACAAGAATCAGTATATTTCAATTTGCAATACATATTTATGTTTTACAGCAAACATGATTGTCTAGAACTTCAATAACTTTTGGGGTATTCACAAACACGTTTTTAAGCATTCTTCCTCGGTTTTAAAATTGTTCTCGTTGCCTTGACATCCACCATAAGTAAACCTGATGCACTTTTTTGTTTGGAAATCGTACCACCAACGTCGTATTATGGCAATACATTCTCCTATCTCTTGTGGCTCCTTACAAATATCTGAAAGAGAAGAAGGTATTGTTACTTGAAAAATTCCAGTCCAGCAATAGTATGCATATCGACCCTGTAAAATGGAAACCACGTAAGTTGTGAAATGGTAATTTTTCAGGAGACAAAAAAAACAGTTTAAAAATTCAGTTTTATATTTTTTGACGGGAAATGTTCATTAAAATATTTTTGAGAGGCTCACAGACTATCTTAAACTTTATTTGGACCAATTTACCCCAATAGTAATGTGGAATTTGAAGTTTAAAGTGACTTAGGTGGTTTCCATTGTTATGTCAGACAACTTACGTGGTTTTTATTGCTATGTCAGGCGACTTACGCGGTTCTCATTTTTATAATCAGGCGACTTACGTGGTTTTTATTGCCATGTCAGGTGACTTACGTGGTTTTCACTCTCCATCTCTCACGTATGTCCGACTTACACGGTATTTCAAAATCAATTGTGAGATACGCGGTTTTCTAGAATTTTGAAACGTTAATAGAAACGGTACAGTGCATTTCCGACTTACGGGGTTTCCATATTCAGATTCCTCGTTTTTTTTACATCAAGAAACTACTTAAACCTCATTTTTGAAAAATCTCGACTTACGTGGTTTCCATTTTACAAGGTCGATATGCCCGTGTAAGTTGTCCCATCTATTGAATCATAATATTTACCAAAATATATAATGATATTTGGAAAAATAGTATTTCAGCTTTAGTCACTTCTGATCCAACCGGTGGCATCGAGAGTTCTACGTACTAATTTCTTCGATATGAAGATGATATTTCATGACGGACAGGCTCAATGGAACAACTTCGGGGATTTTTTTCTTCTCATTAACTCTCTGTATGCCTTAATCAGATTCACGCTCAAAGTCAGCGGTAAATCCATCAACTTTCTAGACCTCTCCATATCTCCCACCTTGGAATTGTCTACATTTCTTTCTTTTTCTCTGCGGTACTCATGCGCCTCCGTCAGGTAAGTACTGCCATAACAGCCTGTAATCTAATCCTTTGTCCTGCCTCTTAAAACAGGTTCCCTGTTTGCCTCGTTTCACTCCAAGCACCTAACGAAGGAGTCTGCGAGGTTTTATCATCAAATTTTATGAGGAATCGGTTGGTACGAACCTTTGTTCTTCACCGTTGTTGACTTCTCCTCGGCCGTTGCTTGACTGACTTCACAGAAGAGGGCACATAGAACTATCATTGCGAGGAACAACGTATTTTTGGTGAACGAAAATGCCATACTGCTGTAAATGATTTTTCAATTAATTACTGAAATTAACACGAGTGGTGCACAACAATAATAGTACAAGCCTGCAGTGGCACTTCATGCTAGCAGAATAAACTACTTTAGCTTCAGGCATCATTAGCATATACCTAATTCATATTCAACATCTTACTTTACTTTTGATTGTTGCGTAAGACGTCAGTCGCTTAAATCATGATTAACAATTTCCTTTTTCTTTCTTTCATTCTTTCTTTTGTCTTCTTCTCTACTACTGTCAAATAATTATTCTACTCGATATAACTTTCATTTCTTGCTCCACTCAACTTGGAAACTTTTTCTCGAGTTATCTCCTCAACAAAAGGTATCATCGACGGAAACTTGACATTTAATTTACAGTACAATAGAAAGAGAGGGAAAGCAAGCAATCTTATCGTATTTTTGAACTTTTTCTTCGAGTTATCCCCTCACCAACAGGTGCCATTAGAGGCTACTACCTATAGTGGCGCGCAACCTCCGTTCAATTACAAGACGTTATATATCAATAAATCAAACGTTTAACCCCTTAAATGCGCATGGATAGGCAACCATACATTCATTTCTGCTGATCTATGATAATGTTGTGTTTTAATGTCATTATTTGCAGAATATGTACAGAAGCCTCGCATGCCCAGAAATAACGTGTTTTTTATGGTATAAGTAATTTAGTGAATTTTCGACTTTTATAACTACACCTATGGGCTCATAATGGGGAAATGATGGCTTGGTTGAATATGTACAAAAAGTTGGAAGGTCCCCCCCCCCCCGTTGAACCATGTCGACTTGAAATCGACTCGTAGTCAAAGTTGATTTTGAGTCGATTTAGTTCCGCCCATTTTGACCTAAAATCGACTGCATAACAACCACAAGTCGAGTCAAAATCAATCGCTTCTTCTCACCAAAATTGAGTCGACTTACCAAATCGACGTCGATTTGAGATCGATGTGAGGTCGACCAGCGCGAACAACCAGGAAACTAGAAATTGACTCGAAATCGACCTAACAGAGCAGTCGATTTCAGGTCGACAAAAAATTCGGGGATGTCGACTCGAAATCGACCTGAAATCGACGTGGCAAATGAGTCTATATGGAGTCGACAATATTGTCAACTGGAAAGTGACCGGATATCGACGTCGAAGTGAGGTCGATTTCAACAATATGTGGGCGGGATTTCGACTAAGACTTTGAAATAAATAATTCTTGATTGATTTCCGGTCGACCGGAAATCGACGTGAAATCGACGATCGACATGGTTCATCGGGGCTACTAATTACATACATATTTACATGTCCAACCAAAAGATTTTATTTCTGTAGATATGTTGCTGTCTTCTAAATTTCACAAGAGTGGTAGGAGAGCGCATGCCGCACGCCGTGCGTGCTATCCTATACAAAAAAAAAACAGTGTAAAACTCGTCGGATGAAGAAACAATGACTTGGCGGCCATTTCAAATTTCTTTGAATTCATCCAAAGAAAAATGGCACCTCAGCGTAAAGCTTTTTACAAATTCATGAGTGGATTTCAATCATATACCAGCTGAGAAGAAATCCTCCAAATCCGCACTCAAATCAATGCCAGTTTTCCAATTTTTCCTTTCAAACTGGGTTAAATTATTTTTAGCATTCAGGCGTAAGAAAAAACTGTCACGGATTTTCCATGGGCAATCCCAGTCAAACAACCCTACCGATGTTTTGTGATTCTTTTGTGACGATTCTTCCTAGAATAGTCATAGTAGGCCTATTACAAGTATATAAAATGTTTTCTTTTTTATATTGAGCAAAAAATTTTTAAGAATATTCCAAGTTCCAAAATATTCATAAACGTGCGATCATTTGCTGTTACAGATCTATAAATGATAACCTTTTATCCGAAAATATTCTCGTATATTCTAACTTTCTTGTACAAACACAAGGGTGATGAACTATGAAGAAATGAATCGTTTAAATACACTGCGTATAGTCAGGACGTGAGTGAAGATCATTTTCTTTTCAAGTTATGACGTCCCAGAAAATACTTATATGCTGTCCATTGGTAGGTACTTGTAATAATGAGAGGATCAAAAATGGCGATGCCGCTCTCTTCAAGAAAGTACTCAATACGAGACTTTGACCTATTGTCCTAATCGAAAAGTAAACGCAATGCTCCACGTACTCGAGCTGTAGGTAGTATACCATAGCATAGAGTATTTATAGTTGCGAAAAATACATGATCACCCGATTTCAAATACTTATTCTGACGATTAAAAATCGATTCATATCAAATGAATGAATATTGCAGTTTTCAAACAATTTATTCAGGAATATGATTACAGTTACTTTAATAATCGAGAAGCACGACTACAAAAAAAAAAAAAAAGGCGAGAGAGAAATACACACCACCAAAAGTCTTTCCCGCTCCTACAGAGAACTAGGTACATTAAGGTAAAAATTAAGATACAGAAAAATTAAGAAATTATTCAACAGCACCCTATTTGGTATAAACTTACATCTAATTATATCTATGATTTGCCAAATTTTGATTTTACTGCTTAAAAGTTAGAAATTACTAATACCTATCTACGTATGAAACAAAATGAACAATTGGAGGCTATTCAATAGTTATAACGGAATCCCAGTCAAAAAGTCCAAAGAGCAAAACTTTTCCATCGTGGTGGGGGTCTCTGGTGTAAACAACAAATTGAACGTGATAACTAGCTTGCCCTTTTCTCAGCACATTAGTATTCGAGATAACATACTGCTGTGTTCTTGTGAAAACATTTTCAAAAGTTTCATCGATGGGGAATACAGCATCTTGCTTGTAATTAGTATTCAATTGCGGTCTGCTCCATAAGTCAGTTTTGGTTATATCATAAACAATAGCCACATTGTCTAAATTGTTAGATACCGACAAGCTCATAAAACGAATCATATCTCCAGGTTGTGCTTTCAGTTGTAAATTTGCGGTACATTGGTTACCGTTGACAATATGATCTCCTTGAGTTAAGAGGTAGACAAAACGATGATTGATTGCCGTAGGAGAACTTACATTCCGACTAGGTTCTTGACCCTGAAATTCCTTTATCAGACTTTCTGTATCAATGACCGCCATAACGTTAATTATATCCGAGGACGACCGTCTAGGTGATGCGACATCAGTAGAAGGAGGTGCGGGCTGCGCGGTAGCAGCAAATATTGACAATGGCGCGTCCAAAAATACAATTAGCGACAAAAGAAATGAAGAAATTGCACTCCGATTGTACATCTTGAAAATTGTACAACTTTCAATTCACAAAAAAAAGAAAAAATTGATAATAGGTACCTATTGAATAAAATTGGTCACAATTATATTCAACAGCCAAGAACTTACACGAGTACAAAATACTGAAGAACAAATGTAAAATTCGCATGGGTTCGCATCGTCTTTTATACTCCTGTATTGCAAAATAATTATGCAGAATTTGTTTTAATATGCACTTTTGTACGCGCAATCTTATTCAAACCTTATTTGCATTCTTGCATTTGCTCAAATAGTATAATTATATCTACCTACTAGATGTAATCCTATGAATTTTAAATATTCATCACCTGAGGAGTCCAATTTGGGATTTCAAATGAGTGATTGGGAATTCTCAATGTAATATTAATGGTGTGCAACTTACCTGTACAAATCAAAAATATTGTACCACCAATAGTTTCTCAATGGTTGAGTTTTTAATGAATTTTTCTAGTTTTCTGATATATTTTTCAGAGAGGTTCAACACAGGCAGTATTGAAGCAGAATTTTAAAATTTTCTTGTGTCGAGTCGAGACATTTTTTTTGTGGCCGAAAATGACAATGAGTTGATGAGTTGCAACCCCTGCAAAAGTATAATTTACTTATCTTCTGGCATGCACGTCATTCTTTTCTCAGGATGTGTTCGACTTTGTCATATTTGACTAATTGCATCTCTTCATGTTTGACCTTGCATTTTCAGATGAGCGAAAGAAAGATTGAATGAATGAACGAATGTAGTCACATTCCAGTAGAACGATAGGGTGTAAAGCATTTATGAAATTGATGGTCGGTCGTACATTGGAATCGGACCTGCAACATAACCATTCTCGTGATGATAATTTGATGCGTCAAGCAATATCCAACTCGTGCAAGCGGAAGGCAATTGAGGATTTGTTTGAAAGACCGAGTAAAATTTTGTGTAAAGAGATGACGGGAACTACGCTTGAGGTACTGAATGAGCATAACCAAACTCAAATTCGCAAGGCCAGCCACAGCGCAAGGGCGAAGCTGCAATCACCCTTACCAACGAATCGAGGGAGAGGTGCACGACAATTTGCAATAAAATTGGCCGCAATCTGGTTGTTTTTAATTTTCAACTGGGACGCAATCTGGTTGGTTTTGTTTTTCCAGTTGGCCGCAATATGGTCATCTTCAGGCCACAAAGTGGACGTTTTTTGCACTTTGGGCCGCAATCTGGATTCAGCCATTTCTGAAGATCAAAAAAATTCCTCAAAAAATGCAGCTACTGGAAACTTTTAGCAAAGTCTTGTGGAATCATTCCTCAAGAAAACACTCACGCACGCCCGACGCAAGCGTCACGTATTGACCGCTGGTGTGCCAAACCTTGCGGAGTATTTTGTACGTATAAAATATGCAACTTACATTGTGTACACCGTTTTGGAGTTCGCCAACGGGCGAAGCACACCCTACCTCTAATAGATTACAATTTAGAGGGGCTCAAATTTGGTTCAAATTTGAGGTCAACTTATTCGTTTTGGGCCGGGTGTTTTTGAGTCAGGCGTGTATTATTGGCACAGGTACGTTACCGACATTTTATTTACGTGGACTGGGCCTGCGGAGCTCCTTAGTGAGTTTTGTGCTTACTTGGACAGCCAATACACCCCCCCAAAAAAAAAAAAAAAAAAATTATGCTGGAAGTTTGTGGCTCCTCTATAAATTCTTTCGATTTTGCCATAACTGTCATGGACGGCGTCCAGAATTCGGTATTTACCAAAAAAATACTTCGACTGATATTGATGTTCACGAGTCGTCCTTTGTACCTGTTGCTCATAAAAGAGCTACTTTCATTAGCCTTATACATCGCCTCACTCACATCCCTCTGAGTGAGGTCGCATTCCGGAAGGAACTGGTGACGATGAACTATCTTGCCAGGATATTGATCTTAAGGTATTTTATGAAATTAATGGCACTGCCGTCTTTAAAATTTTTATTCGAAACAAAGTGGCCCGACGTTTCGGAATACACATATTCCTTTGACGAGGGCGAAAGTCAGTGCCATTAATTTCATAAAATACCTGATAAATTCCGTCTAGTGAACCTTTTATTTCTTTCATTAATCTTAAGGTGGATTAAGTTGCCGTTTCTTGGAAAATTTTTTTCTGTTGTTGAGCCGAATCCTCTGCCCATTTGGGTTTCGGCCGGCGTATTATAATATTGATACCGTCAAGAATTTATTTGTTAAATTAAAAGACCCCATTCCGAGGGCTGAGAGGGAAGGGGTTTATAGGATAGCTAGTAGGGATTATCATAGTGTTTACATAGGGATGAGTATTGAGTAGTCGTCAGCTTCAAATAAGAGTTAACGGGCACAATACTGTTTGGGAAAAAAGAAAAATGGATGAGTCGACCCGTGTTGATCACTTGATTGAAAGTGGTTATAGTTTCAGGAAGGGGTCCACAGTTCTTCTTCACAGAGAAAATTCATACTTCGAACGATTAGCTCTCGAGGAAATTGAAATTTTTGGACATCGGGATAACGACGGCGTCACCGTTTTGAACAGGTTCATTCCAGAGGAAGGATTGATTGAATTATGCTCGTCCCAAATGAAGGCCGGGACATGCACAGAACGGCAATGCTGTCAGAAAAGGCCGACTTTTACATGTGCTCTTATGAGGAAAAAGTGGTTTTTTGAGAATCAGTGAGTAAGTACATGTTGGATTTTGTGAAAAATTGAAGAGAACAAAAATTGTAGGCCATTAAATTCTGTATCAAAAAATGTATTAAACTCAATTTGCACAATTTTGCATTAATTTGTAAACGGTTTGCCTACTTATAGCTGTTGCCATATCTGCATGTTCCGGCCTTCCTTTGAGACGGTCATAATTGAATTTGTCTATGGGGTTGATTCACATTTTGATGACTTGCTGGTTCAATCATGATCTTCTTTGAGGTTGCCTGTTCTTGTTGGTGTTGGATTCAGTTGCTTTCTATACCTTAAGAATGGCTGTTTATCCAAAAGCGCTTGGTTGCGTAAAATATCGCGGTGTTTGTATCTGTGTTTCTCTATTTACTCTTTGAGTATCACTTACATTTAAAGTCATTCCTGAATAATATGTATGTGTTACAAAAATTTCAAGTTAATATAGGTGAAGCGGTTCCTGAGTTACAGACAGACAGACAAACTTTCTACTTTATATATCATAAGTCCCAAGGTCATCTGAAGGCACAGAGCGGAGACACCCTTTCCGTTCAGTTTTTTGCCCACCACCTCCATTCATGACTTGTCTCTTGGAAGAAAGTTACCTTTCTTCCTCTGGTCTATCCTTCCATCTGGTTTTATCTCTTTCTTTTCAGCATTTTTCATTCACCTATGTCTTATGTTGACCATATCAACCCATACCTGTCTCTTTATAAATACTCAAATTAGTCTTAGTCGGGGGGGGGGGGGAGATTGCGTCATAGGAAAGAAATACATTGTTGGAGAAAGCTAACACTCGGCTTGAATAAACAATGTATTTTAATTTATAAGCTATTGGCGGTTGGCGGTGCGTCTCCGGCACTGGCGCACCTGACCGCCAGCCGTGTGTTGAGTAGATATCTGTGTTTTGTAGCTATTTAGATTTTGAAGGTATTTTGAGGCCGCTTTGCTAGCTCTCTACATCTTTCAAAAATTCAGCACTTTTGAGGATACTTCGTTCAACGTGTAGACTGAGAATAAGAGAGACTTTGGATTCCCTTGAATTTTTTGTTTTCTTTCTCTCTCTCTCTCTCACGCGTTTGAACATTTGGTACACTGCATAAAGTAAGTAGTAGTTCAACTATGTTGTTGATAATCTTTGTTTTTTCCAATTTTTTCGCCCATTTCTCCATCTTAAGGGAGCCAAACCGTTGAAATTCATTCAAAAACTTTACTCAAATAGAGAAAAACTATTTTAAAACAAATTCCATGTTGGTAGGTGATTGCGTTCAAAAGTCATGGAATATTATACTGATGTACAAAGATACATTCCAGTGTAGGAATAGAGATCCATATAATGTACAAAGACAGAAAAATATTCTTGTTATATAACAAAAGATTTCCATACTTCTGTTAACGTTAAAAAAAAATAGAAAGGAGCACCTCTGGGTAACAATTGAACAGGTAGCGTCCCAATCCTGTTCTGGTAATCACAGGATGTCAGCGTCAACCGTTGCCTGCCTGTAGACCCCTGCCTGCAGACAGTGCAAACTCAGTTTTGGATGAATTAAATTGCATTGCGTCAAGTGATGCCTACAGCAAGAACACAATCTTTAATAAGAACTTTCTTTCTATGGGAGCTAAAATTTTCATTTATGGCTTAAATTTTATTCCCGAATGACTTGAAAATTCATACTTCAAACGGAAGAAATTGAAATTTTTGGACGTCGGGATAACGACGGCGTCACCGTTATGAACAGGTTCATTCCAGAGGAAGGATTGATTGGATTATGCCCGTCCCAGAGGAGGGCCGGGACATGCACAGAAAGGCAATGCTGTAAGAAAAAGCCGACTTTTACATATGCTCTTATGAGGAAAAAGTGGTTTTTTGAGAATCAGTGAGTACATGTTGAATTTTGTGAAAAATTGAAGAGAACAAAAATTGTAGCCTAGGCCATTCACCGCACGTGATAAATAGTGTCTATCACTAAATTCTCTATCAGAAACTCAATTTGCCTAATTTTGCATTAATTTGTGAACGGTTTGCCAACTTAGCTGTTGCCAGATCTGCATGTTCTGGCCTTCCTTGGAGACGGCCATAATTGAATTTGTCTATGGGGTTGATTCACATCTTGATGACTTGCTGGTTTAATCATGATCTCCTTCGAGGTTTCCTGTTCTTGTTGGGTTCAGTTGCTTCCTATACCTGGAGAATGGCTGTTTAGCCAAAGGCGCTTGGTTATGTAAAATATCGCAGTGCTTGTATCTGTGTTTCCTTATTTACTCTTCGAGTATAACATACATTTAAAGTCATTCCTGAATAATACGCATGTGTTGCGAAAATTTCAAGTTATAGGTAAAGCGGTTCCTGAGTTATAAAGGGAACAGACTGACAGACAAACTTTCTGCTTTATAATATCATAAGTCCCAAGGTCATCAGCACGCACGCACGCAAATTTTTAAATGAGGGTATAAAGTCAGAGCAAAGATAATTATATAAAATATATCAAGAATCAACATTTATGCGTTCATTTATTGGCTTATCTACTAGAGGGTACTAACAGAGATTATATCATAAACAAGAAAACATATTTGGTACCTACTTAAATTCAAATGTGCCATTATTCAGTAGGCTTATTCTTTTCTTCCTCTAGAATACTTTCGCAGATTTTCCCGTTCACTGCTTCAGTAGAAAATTTGTCTTGGCAATAAATTTGTCGTTTTCCACTTTTTCCTCTTCTGTAAATAATTTTCCTAGTTCTTGATGTGAATACTGACCAATACTACATCTTTCATATCTTATCTGCTTAGAACTCCTTTCTGCGATGTTTTTTTGGCCATTCATTTGTCTCATCTTCTGGTAACACCAATGTACATACGCTTTGACCTTGCTTCGACCTCTTTTCCGTTAAGCTTCTGTAACTGTACAGATTTTGCTAGCACACCAAGCTACTGACCGTGCATAATAATGTAAGTCTGGCTGTGTGTCCGTTCTTTAAAATTTCATCCTACAAGTCACTGCATAAATGTTACTTAAATTGTAAACATTCATTCACATCGCAAGAACATGAAGCAACTGGCTAATATAGGAGTTGAAATACTTGCATCAACAAAGTAAAATAAATCATAAGAAGTGCATGAGTTAAAACTGCGGTGTAACAGAAATGAAAGGAACCAAAAAGAGAGAAGTCATGGGTTCTTCAAAGAGTCAAGTGAGAGAAGCTAATGCCTAAGGTACAGTCTACTGTACATGAACTAGGCTCGGACCCCTCATTTCATTATACTGGCTCTATACTAGTATTAATTATCATGATTGGAGGGTAATTTTGAAAATTTTCAACCTCTGGAATTTGCCGCCCGGCCGGCCTGACGGCGGATGTTTTTCCCGGGACCCCACCCCCCCTGGTAAAACATATTCCAGCTAAAAATTGAATATGAGATTGTAAAAATGGAGGGAGAAGTTTGAAAAAATACAAGAGACCATAAAATGATGTAAAAACAAACGCAATTGTGAGTAAAGGGCATCAACGTCAATTACTGGGAAAAAAAGTGAAGGTTCAAACGTTTGAAAAAGTGAACTGCCATAAACAAAGTAGACAAAGGGGCGGGGGGCTAAAAGAAAACAAGATAGTTGTTTAAAAAATCAGATTAAAGGGTCAAAATTCAAATGAAAATATGATGAAGACGCATGCACAATTTTAGATGTACTTGTAAAGTAAAATGTTGAAGAATAATCAGGACTCAATAAATCTGTAGGTCTCATTTATAGTTTAAATGTACAAAATTTGTATTTCGATTTTATCTTCATTTGAACCATATCCGAAGTTTCTACAACTTTTATGAGCCAAGTTATGGACCAAAATGTGCAATTTTATGATGGAAACTTGATGAGCGTATCCAGATCATAAATGGTTCAATCATGTGTTTCAGTATGCCACCCTGTAATTTATTGCAAAAAATGATTCCTGAAAAATTGAACGTCTCTCTCATTAATATCTTCTCTAAAAAATTGAAATCACCTTTGCAGTTGCAAATGAATAATGCCAATTGATAATCCCAGCTGCTGGCCAAAATCTTCACCTCTAGCTAGCTCCTTAGACATAATGAAACTTATCCATTCCCGAAGTGGTCTAATAAAGTAAAGTATTTGATTAAAAACAGAGAAAAGCCAACTATTATGTGCCTTACTGAGTGCATACTCAACCTATAGTAGGTACCTACAGGATATGGGTATTACCTCATTATTTTTTTTTCTTCAGGGATTTATTCTGAAACTATACACGTTGCAAATAAGAATGAATATTTTCCTTTTTGAATTTGCTTTATTTTCAGAATTAGAGTTCGAAGATTAAAAATGAGAAAAAAGAGAAAATATGAAAAAATTATTTAACGGTACCAAATCTGTTATACATACGTTTATACAAATACCTATACGATTTGCTAAATTTTGGTTTTACAGCTTAAAAGTTGGGAATTATACTAGAAGGTAGGTACCTAGGTAGTATACTTATAAGATGTGAAGGCTATGCAACAGTTATAACAGGATCCCAGTCAAAAAATCCAAACTGCGAAACTTTTCCATCTTGGTCTCTGGTATATACAGCAAACTGAACGTGATAATTAGCTTGCCCTTTTGTCGCGACCACATTAGTGCTCAAAATGGAATACCGCTGCATTCTTGTGGAAATACTTCCAAAATTTTCGTCGTTGGGGAATACAACTTCTTGCTCGTAATTCCAAATCAATTGCGGTTTGGACCATAAGTGAGTTTGGCTTACATTATAAACAATAGCTACATGTTCAAAATTGTTAGATTCTGAGGAGGTCATGAACCGGATAGTATCTCCCGATTTTGCTCGTATATGTAAATCCGCCGTACATTGGTTACTCACAACGTACCTTTTTTGTGCGATCAGGTAGGCGAAAGAATGATCGATTGGCGTGGGAGAATGTATATTCTGACTGGGATTCTTACCCTGGAATTCCTTTATCAGACTTTCTGTATCAATGACCGTCATAATGTATATGAAGTTTGAGGATGCTCGCAATGAAACGTCATCATTAGGAGGAAGTGTAGACGACGCGGTAGTGGCATTTATTGACAATGCCAAGTCCAAAAATACAATTAGCGACAAAAGAAATGAAAAAATTACACTCCAATTGTACATATTGAAAATTGTACAACTTTCAATTCACAAAAATAGAAAACAAATTGATACCTAATAGATAGTAGGTACCTAGGTATTGAATAAAATTGGTCACAGTTATAAATTCAACAGGCAACAGCTTACACAAGCACGCAAAAGACTGAAGAACAAAAATATAAATTTTACATTGGTGCGCATCATCTTTTATACTCCTGAACTGTAAAATATACAAAAATTTTAATAGGTAAGCAATTTGGTATACCCAATGCGTCAATCTTATTTCAACTCTATTTGCATTCTTGTATTCTTTCTTACATTTACTTAATTTTGAAACACGTACATGTACCTAGATATACAGATTGTAATACTGGGTTTTGACCCCAAATCAGAATCTTATGAATTTTAAGCGCAAAGAACTTATTTATTAAAAGAAGAAAAGAAAAAAAAAAAAAAAAGGGGGGTCCCGTCAGAAATCTTACCATTTCTTTCTCTACATGAAAATCAGAGAACAATGCACCAATTGAAACCAAATCAGCCTCGAGTTACATGAATGTGAAATCCAATTTCCAGATTAGTAAATAATTGTCTCCCATCTTTTTTCATTTTTTTTTTTTTTTTTTTTATCTCTCTTTTCATGTTATCATCACCTGATGGATAAGGTTCTCGATGAAAGACAAACGTTTCAAATGTGACACGACCTAAAAATTGATTTTTTGGAGGTAAGAAGTGTAACTGAAAGAATACCGTTCAACAATTGATGGCTCATAAACCTCACCAATGTTCCAATACCAGAAGAAGCCAGCGCCCTATTAAGGCACAAGCATACCAAGCACGTGCTCGGATTGGCAGAAAATTTTTTTGGGCAAAAATTATGTAGGCTGCAGAAAAATTGATTATCTTTGAAATTGCCTGCTAATGGCGCGCCATCTCCTACCTACAGTGCTTAGGGCGCCAATGTTCTTAATCCGGGATGGAGCTGTGGATAGAGAATGCGTAAGGCGTTTTAGATTGAGATTTAGAGCCATCAGTGGAGCAGATCTCATGATTTGGGTACTCGATAATTTCTGAGATTAGTCTTTGTTAGAAATAATTGTTCACTAGTAGGGTATTTGCGAGGTCGAGTCCGTTTGAGGGGATGGGGGGGGGTGGGGTAGTAGCCACGGAAGCGTTGATGGTTTGATAGGAAGGAGAGGTGAGGGTTTAGGGAGGTACTGAAGAAAGGATTTGAAAGAGGAAGTTACTAGGAGAAAGGATAGATGCATAGATTGGAAAATTTGAGAACACAAAGCAATAAAGTTTGCAGTCAGTATAAGAGTGCAAAAATGAAGGGATGATTCTGTTGCTTCTGCATAAAGGCTTAGATGGAAACAAGTTTGATAAGCTCCTAGAGCCATGCGTAGGGTGGATACTTGAAAAGTATCGAGAAGTTTGATTTTGGACTTACTGCATTGGCTGCAGATGGTAGCACCATAATCAAGTTGGGCGCAAATAAGAGTTTTGTATACTGTAGTTGGATCAGGAGTTTACGGTTGCATCCTGTGCAGGTGTGGGAGAGGTACTTGATGATATTTGCTGCTGTCGCTGTCAAAGTTATCTCAACAGTCCCTGTTTTGAACAGAGGCTATATTCAATTCCTCTCCTGGAAGACCAATATAAGCCTAGTTCCATCATTGTAAGGATTAGGCGAAAGAGTGAGCTATGTGATGTAGTGGTAGAGCCTTGTATCTGCTACCTGCAGCAAATGTGGTCAACGCCATATAGCCTTGTGCAGAACACTGGGTGTATTGTTCATTAAAAGGGAAAGTTTAGGAAATCATTTTTTGTTTCTATTTAAAATGAGGAGGCGCACATTATCATCTAGGATGAAAATAGAAAGTTAGCCGTATACATTGGTGTTGAAAATAAGTTCGTCAGATTTTGCATGAAGAAAATTAGAGGGGGTTCATTTTTTGCCCCACAAAATTGGGGTTCACTTTTTGTCCCACCTGACCCTAATAGTATTGTCCAAGAGCTACTGGATTTCACATTCATGTAACTTGAGGCTTATTTGGTTTCAATTTGTGTATTCAGTGTTCTGCAGCCAGCCAAAGGCCGAAATAGCCAAAAGTCGTATTTTTGGGCGTATTTTTGGGCGTATCGGCTTCAGCTGATTCACAGCTTTATAGATTTGCTTCAAGCTGAATTCAGCTTTTTCATTTGGCTGTTTTCTGGCTGACGACAATTTTCTTAATAGTGTTCAAATCGGTGGTGTTGCAGGCCGATTCCCGGCCATTAAGAGCTAGAGTCGCTTCAAAAACAAAGAAAGTCAGGTAGTCAGGCTTGACCGACTCAGCAACATGCGACAATAATCCGGAAAAAAAAAAGGTGCCCCTGCGACTTTCAGCAGGTCTTTTTCTCCAGATCGTTGTCATGTCGTTCAGTCGGCTGAGGAGAACAAGATCAACAGGTCTGAATCAGTGAATCTAATGATGTGATCCTGATGTGTACTGATGTGAATAGAATAATGAACCGCGTTAAATACTAAAAAAGAAACAACTCTTGGTAGGATACCAAACTTGACTATCAGGCAAATAGCAGTCTAATAGCAGCAAAAAGCCAGCTTTCTTTTAAAATTTTTGCGCAGCCAAAAGCCAAAGCCGTATTTTTCAAGGTCTTCAACCTGAGCTGAAAGCCGAAGCTGTATGATACGGCTGAAGAAGCCTGGGTGTATTGTTCCTTATGCCTCAAATAAGTTCTTAGCATTGATATTCTATCATAAGTTGAAGTGCAGTTTGCAAAAACGTAAGGATTTTCTACAGAAATACAAATTCTCGAGAAAATCATTCCCTCTTGGCCCTCCCTCTGTTCAACATGGAACTAACTGCTACAGCTAGGTCTTAGAAACTTGTGTATTAATGCCTATGGGAACATATTAAACCAAATCCTGTTCGTACCTAACTAATAAGGTAGAATTGTACTTTTAAGGTCTTCTATAATCTAGCAGACACTAGTCATGTAAGTACCGTACCATCAGATAACTCAACAATTTACGCTGAGGTTGTAAAATATATTTACATAGGTAATTATATCAATAACAAATCTCATTAAAACTTCCAGTATACCAACCAACATCGATTCAACGCATATAGGCTAAATTGGCGTAAATATTACAACACAAATTTCCAATCTACTCACTTGAAATCCCAGCAAATTGGAAATATTTTTGCACAGTTGATGAGTAAGTACCTATTTAAAATTCATAAGATTCTGATTTAGGGTCAAAACCCAGTATTACAATCTGTATACCTATCTAGGTACATGTACGTGTTTCAAAATTAAGTAAATGTAAGAAAGAATACAAGAATGCAAATAGAGTTGAAATAAGATTGACGCATTGGGTATACCAAATTGCTTACCTATTAAAATTTTTGTATATTTTACAGTTCAGGAGTATAAAAGATGATGCGCACCAATGTAAAATTTATATTTTTGTTCTTCAGTCTTTTGCGTGCTTGTGTAAGCTGTTGCCTGTTGAATTTATAACTGTGACCAATTTTATTCAATACCTAGGTACCTACTATCTATTAGGTATCAATTTGTTTTCTATTTTTGTGAATTGAAAGTTGTACAATTTTCAATATGTACAATTGGAGTGTAATTTTTTCATTTCTTTTGTCGCTAATTGTATTTTTGGACTTGGCATTGTCAATAAATGCCACTACCGCGTCGTCTACACTTCCTCCTAATGATGACGTTTCATTGCGAGCATCCTCAAACTTCATATACATTATGACGGTCATTGATACAGAAAGTCTGATAAAGGAATTCCAGGGTAAGAATCCCAGTCAGAATATACATTCTCCCACGCCAATCGATCATTCTTTCGCCTACCTGATCGCACAAAAAAGGTACGTTGTGAGTAACCAATGTACGGCGGATTTACATATACGAGCAAAATCGGGAGATACTATCCGGTTCATGACCTCCTCAGAATCTAACAATTTTGAACATGTAGCTATTGTTTATAATGTAAGCCAAACTCACTTATGGTCCAAACCGCAATTGATTTGGAATTACGAGCAAGAAGTTGTATTCCCCAACGACGAAAATTTTGGAAGTATTTCTACAAGAATGCAGCGGTATTCCATTTTGAGCACTAATGTGGTCGCGACAAAAGGGCAAGCTAATTATCACGTTCAGTTTGCTGTATATACCAGAGACCAAGATGGAAAAGTTTCGCAGTTTGGATTTTTTGACTGGGATCCTGTTATAACTGTTGCATAGCCTTCACATCTTATAAGTATACTACCTAGGTACCTACCTTCTAGTATAATTCCTAACTTTTAAGCTGTAAAACCAAAATTTAGCAAATCATATAGGTATTTGTATATACGTATGTATAACAGATTTGGTACCGTTAAATAATTTTTTCATATTTTCTCTTTTTTCTCATTTTTAATCTTCGAACTCTAATTCTGAAAATAAAGCAAATTCAAAAAGGAAAATATTCATTCTTATTTGCAACGTGTATAGTTTCAGAATAAATCCCTGAAGAAAAAAAAATAATGAGGTAATACCTATATCCTGTATAGGTACCTACTATAGGTTGAGTATGCACTCAGTAAGGCACATAATAGTTGTCTTTTCCTCTGTTTTTAATCAAATACTTTACTTCATTAGACCACTTCGGGAATGGATAAGTTTCATTAGGTATGTCTAAGGAGCTAGCTAGAGGTGAAGATTTTGGCCAGCAGCTGGGATTATCAATTGGCATTATTCGTTTTCAATTGCAAAGGTGATTTCAATTTTTCAGAGAAGATATTAATGAGAGAGACGTTCAATTTTTCAGAAATCATTTTCTGAAATAATTTATAGGGTGTCATACTGAAGCACATGATTGAACTATTTATGATCTGGATACGCTCATCAAGTTTCCATCATAAAATATGATTGATCATCAATACCGGTATTCATTTTACATAAATTAACATGTGTAATTGCAAAACGTTTTAGTCAAAATCTACCTTTCATGTTGATCTTTAATAGGCATAAAATTTATTTTTGTAAGAATAACAATAGTACGCATATTATTATATATTATTACTCTACTACCCTGTTATGAAGGTTGTTGGGTGAAACAAAATGTACGGGTTCCTCTCTCTTATCAGCTTGCATGCAAAGAATAGTAAGCCTAAAACAATGAGTATATATACGCACCAATTGATCAAGAAACACAAGCAACCAGCCATTTCAAACTAAGGTACCTACCTATGACAAGCTTTCAAAAAAATTGGTATACAGGATACCACCCCGATAAACCAGATTGACAATCACTATTTGGTCGACGTTGGTCGGTTTTTGGTAGTACGACCAAAAATAGACCAAATATAGGGGTAGCATCAGAAAATGGTAGATTTCTAGTAAATATGTGAGATTAATCGACTGAATTTTTTAGTCTTTATTGGGTTGATTGTTGGTCGGACAGGTCTCCCACTTAATTTCGACCATAATTTCTGGTCAGTAGATAGAAAAAGGTCCAACCTTTCATCAAAATATGGAAAAATTATGAATTACAGAAACAGGTTTTTGTATCAGTTTGAATGCAGCAGGTCCCTATTTCGTTAACAAACTTTTCGTCAAGCTGGCGCGTACAGAAGGGGGATAGAGGGACTGAAGCTCCACCCCCGCCCCCCTTGAAATCGAAAAATAAATCTATTGTACAGCACTAGAACGTAATTGTAAGATACTCAAAAGAGTAACGAAATAAAAATTTACAGATACCGCAGATAAACAAAGGAAGACGCGAGATCTTTCGGTTAAAGAACCATCATCGGGCATAGATAGATTTATTGTTGTAAATACTCGCATCGCGAGGGAGAGAGGAGGTAGAATCAAGGCTCCTCCTTGTAAGCTTTTTCTGGACCATACGGTCAATGTCCAAGTTGACACCATTCACAAAGGCCAAGTGCTTAATGGTCGCAAGTTCCTTATTAAAAGCTGGCTGACTCAGCGGAATGCTGGTCAATCGATGAATGTAGCTGTTAAAAGCAGCCATCTTATGAGAGAATGGACAAAAGGACGAACCATGGATAAGAGTATCGGTCGCTGTATGTTTTCTGAATATAGTAAAATCATGGTTCCCATCTCTATTAGAGATATTGAGATCCAGAAAATTTATAGAGGAACCTCCAATTTCTAGAGTAAACTTTATGGAGGGATATATTTTATTCAGATATTCAAGAAACTCACCAAGGAGTTCTTGAGGACCGGTCCATGCACATAATATGTCGTCCACATATCGATGCCAGTAATGGATGTGACTCAGTAGCACTTGGCCTGAGGAAAACAAATCACCCTCAAATTTGGACATGAATATTTCAGAAACGAGAGAGCCCAAAGGCGAGCCGATAGGAATACCTACCTCCTCCGAGGAGTGGCTTTCTATCTATGCCCGATGGTGGTTCTTTAACCGAAAGATCTCGCGTCTTCCTTTGTTTATCTGCGGTATCTGTAAATTTTTATTTCGTTACTCTTTTGAGTATCTTACAATATGTGTAACCGTAATGTTTCGGACCGTATTAATTCTACTAGAACGTAAGTTGAAAACCTCTTATTAAAACTGTCTTATTACTAAGCGTGAAGTGTCTCTTTCATTGAAAAAGGTTGAAAAGGGATATTGATGAAATTTTTTTTCAGTCATGAGTAGAGCCCGGATTTGTTAGCATTTGTCAGATAGTTTAGGAAAGGGGAAGATGAGTGGAAATTAGCTAAGAGTGCGATTTGTGAGAGGAGGGGCCCAGGAAAAAAATTTTATTGTGCCAAAAAATGCCAAGTTTGGAATAAATGCCAAAAATGGAGGTAAAAGCCAAAAAATGCTAAAAACACTATTGTTGGCCAAATATCAGTTATTTCTTGAAATTTCCAGCGCGAATCGCAATTTTTAAAGAAATAATGAACTGTCCGCTGTCGCCTGACGTTATTATAACGAGATGGGGAAGCTGGATAACCACAAAACTTTTCTACGCTCAACGTTTTGAAAAGTTCACTACCGTCGCCGAAGCTCTAGAAGGTGACTCCATTCACACCCAAAAGTTGAAATCATTACTTTGGTCATTGGATACATTACCATCTCAGCTTGCCTTCATCAATACTCACGTCGCGTTCCTTCCTGAAGTCGCCAAATTGATTACGTATAGAAGAGGTTCGCACCAGAATAGCTGCGATACCTGTGTCACGGGGATCAACTTTGAAACTTAAGGCACACGACGTATTCACAAAGAATACTGGCTACCTACTCTACGCTGCGAGAACTAGATCATATCATCATACATGGAGATTCTACGCCATCAAGCCTTTCTCGTGACCCACCCGTTTTAAGCACACTCACCTTTTGTCCACTCACATATCGCCGTCGACGTTGAGAGGACATTCTCTGAGTAGTAACTGTCATTATCCGATAGACGACTTAGTTTGTCGCAAGATAACGTTGAACGATACTTACTGGTCATGCATTACAAAAAATTGTAAGGAAAGTAGAACCTTTTCTCTTTTTTTTTTGACATGTTTCATGTCTTTTGTTTTTTTTTTTTTTGTTTTTAAATTCCGTTTATTGATTTTAATTTTTTTATTGCCGAAAAATGCCGAAATTAAATTTTTAAATACCCAAATGTTGGATTTTATTGCCATAAAATCCGGGCTCTAGTCATGAGAGTGAATCTGAGACTCCTGAACGTTGTGATCAGGAAAACAATTTCACTACTTTGAATACAAATGTTATCATCCAAACATGGAATTTCGAGCTACTGAAGGGGGAGCACCATCTACTTCAATTTTTATGGACGTCTCATGCTTCAAGAAGTTGGTGAAGAATACCAAAGAAAAATTGAATGCTCTGAATAATGTAACCTATCCTAACCTAAGATTAGCTCCCCCAAAGGAAATTTCTGCATGCGCGCCTGTCATCAAGTATCCATCTGTTGTAGTGAAGAAAATCTGTTGTTCAAGACATTGTACATCAAAGGACGCAGTCACTCGACAGACTAGTGCGATATTGCTCAACTTGCTAGCCGACGACAAGAAGTTACTTCCAGCAACGAATTCTCACCTCCTGAAATTTATTGTTTGTCAATATCTCAAGCTTGAAAATCTTCCTGAGAAGGAAGAACTAAGCAGCCCTTCTATTTCTATCAATTTTATAAATAAGGTAGCCGATTGTATGACTTTGGCAACATTTAATTACATTTCTCAATACTGATGTATAGAAATTTCTCCTGCACGACTCTGGACCATCGGAAGGAAACGTTTCAGACAATGATGGAGACAGTGAAGAGGAGTTGGACAAAACCAGACAAAGAGGCATTGTGTTCGCTACACGACGTTATAATATCAAACTTCTGTGCCAAATTACTACCTATTTGGTTCTTAACCGGAGCTTTCAAAGTACCGTACCTAGCACCCACCATCTTTGATTAGCTTTTCACAATACTTGGTCTACCCATATCAAAGCATTCTTGCATTTGATCATGTATCCGATAGATTTTGATACACGTTGAGATTTGAGGTGGCAAAAGCGCTTATAAATATGATTGTAGTTTCTATTTAATTTCAAACTCTCTTGCCCACATTACATTACACAAGTCTAAGATGCCAAAACAGCAGAAAAAGAAAATTGAATCCCAATTTATGGTTACGTTCATAAATCATAAATCATAGATCTGACCACCCTTGTACACAAAACAGCGAGCTGCAATTTTTTCCCAAAGATATATTATTACATTGAATTATGCACAAAATGTTTTAGAACATGGTGTGGTACACGTAATTAATAAATTCTTGAAGTTGAGGAAAATATTGCTAATCAGTTGATGGCAGTTTGCAAAATATTTTGAAAGATCTTCATCAGGAAACGTTTGAGCTTACGTCTGAAGTGGCCATTTTTGAATTATTGAATTCCAGTTGATCGACAAAATTAACTTGCATCAACCAATTATCCGTATTTTCCCGTTGATTTTTCTTGTTTCAAACAGTCTGGTAAAAGAAGAATATTCGATGATTCAGCAAAGTCATTTTACTGCATTTTTGACTTTTTTTTTTTTTTTTTCTAATTTACCTGCGCTGACGCGATATAGTGGATTGATTGGCTCAACGCATCGTAAGCTAAACATCGATATTAAAAAACTAAATGTAATAAAGAAACTGGACGCCGAGAAAAAAAACGAACATCCATAGGATTTTTGACCAATAAAATGAGGAAAGTGAACATTAAAATTCATAAGAATTAACAATTACTCGATGATAATTATTTCAGTCATTTCAGCAGAAATTTTTATTTTTCTCTTCAATTTTTTAAAAAATGAAGAAGTCGAGAAGAGATAATAATAGTATAATTGTCTAAGAGCTACTGGATTTCACATTCATGTAACTCGAGGCTGATTTGGTTTCAATTTGTGTATTCAGTGTTCTGCAGCCAGCCAAAGGCCGAAATAGCCAAAAGTCGTATTTTTGGGCGTATTTTTGGGCGTATCGGCTTCAGCTGATTCACAGCTTTATAGATTTGCTTCAAGCTGAATTCAGCTTTTTCATTTGGCTGTTTTCTGGCTGACGACAATTTTCTTAATAATGTTCAAATCGGTGGTGTTGCAGGCCGATTCCCGGCCATTAAGAGCTAGAGTCGCTTCAAAAACAAAGAAAGTCAGGTAGTCAGGCTTGACTGACTCAGCAACATGCGACAATAATACGGAAAAAAAAGTGCCCCTGCGACTTTCAGCAGGTCTTTTTCTCCAGATCGTTGTCATGTCGTTCAGTCGGCTGAGGAGAACAAGATCAACTGGTCTGAATCAGTGAATCTAATGATGTGATCCTGATGTGTACTGATGTGAATAGAATAATGAACCGCGTTAAATACTAAAAAAGAAACAACTCTTGGTAGGATACCAAACTTGACTATCAGCCAAATAGCAGTCAAATAGCAGCCAAAAACCAGCTTTATTTAAAAAATTTTGCGCAGACAAAAGCCGAAGCCGTATTTTTCAAGTATTTGATTAAAAACAGAGAAAAAGCCAACTATTATGTCCCCCACTGAGTGCATACCCAACCTATAGTACCTACAGGATATAGGTATTACCTCATGCTTTTTTTTTGGCGGGAGGCCCGCCATCCGTTCAGTTGCTGGGGGTCATCAGAGAAATTTGGTCCGCTTACGCGAATGCAGGCGGACCTAACGCTTTTTGGGGGAAATGGTCGAAAAGTGTTGGGGTTCATATAGGGACTTGGACAAATTTAGAAAAAATTCGTGACCTTCTATGGGCTAGTTTAGGGACTGGGAGAAATTTTAAGGTCTTCTATATTCTCTATTAGCTAGTATAGGGACTTGGAAAAATTTTGAGCTCTCCTATACCCATCTTGTACACCTCTATGAGTTAGTATACAGGGACATAGAGAATTTGATGCTTTTGCTATATCCTTAGAAAAGTTTGAGCTTTTTTATACAATTTAGAAAACTTTTTGTTCTTCCATTTGGTTGGGGGGGGGGGGGGTTTGTACCCTTAGGACTTGTGCAAAAAATTATAAGCTGATTTTTAGTCATCTGTGGACTTTGGAAGGCTATCTGTATTTTCTTCAAATTGAATAAATATGCCTTTCACCTTTTTTCAAATTTACAGTTACAATCTTCAACCCTGAACCAACTCTTGCTCAGTAAGCACGAGCCTGTAAGTTTTTTTTTTTTTTTTTTTCTTCAGGGATTTATTCTGAAACTATACACGTTGCAAATAAGAATGAATATTTTCCTTTTTGAATTTGCTTTATTTTCAGAATTAGAGTTCGAAGATTAAAAATGAGAAAAAAGAGAAAATATGAAAAAATTATTTAACGGTACCAAATCTGTTATACATACGTATATACAAATACCTATACGATTTGCTAAATTTTGGTTTTACAGCTTAAAAGTTAGGAATTATACTAGAAGGTAGGTACCTAGGTAGTATACTTATAAGATGTGAAGGCTATGCAACAGTTATAACAGGATCCCAGTCAAAAAATCCAAACTGCGAAACTTTTCCATCTTGGTCTCTGGTATATACAGCAAACTGAACGTGATAATTAGCTTGCCCTTTTGTCGCGACCACATTAGTGTTCAAAATGGAATACCGCTGCATTCTTGTAGAAATACTTCCAAAATTTTCGTCGTTGGGGAATACAACTTCTTGCTCGTAATTCCAAATCAATTGCGGTTTGGACCATAAGTGAGTTTGGCTTACATTATAAACAATAGCTACATGTTCAAAATTGTTAGATTCTGAGGAGGTCATGAACCGGATAGTATCTCCCGATTTTGCTCGTATATGTAAATCCGCCGTACATTGGTTACTCACAACGTACCTTTTTTGTGCGATCAGGTAGGCGAAAGAATGATCGATTGGCGTGGGAGAATGTATATTCTGACTGGGATTCTTACCCTGGAATTCCTTTATCAGACTTTCTGTATCAATGACCGTCATAATGTATATGAAGTTTGAGGATGCTCGCAATGAAACGTCATCATTAGGAGGAAGTGTAGACGACGCGGTAGTGGCATTTATTGACAATGCCAAGTCCGAAAATACAATTAGCGACAAAAGAAATGAAAAAATTACACTCCAATTGTACATATTGAAAATTGTACAACTTTCAATTCACAAAAATAGAAAACAAATTGATACCTAATAGATAGTAGGTACCTAGGTATTGAATAAAATTGGTCACAGTTATAAATTCAACAGGCAACAGCTTACACAAGCACGCAAAAGACTGAAGAACAAAAATATAAATTTTACATTGGTGCGCATCATCTTTTATACTCCTGAACTGTAAAATATACAAAAATTTTAATAGGTAAGCAATTTGGTATACCCAATGCGTCAATCTTATTTCAACTCTATTTGCATTCTTGTATTCTTTCTTACATTTACTTAATTTTGAAACACGTACATGTACCTAGATAGGTATACAGATTGTAATACTGGGTTTTGACCCTAAATCAGAATCTTATGAATTTTAAATAGGTACTTACTCATCAACTGTGCACAAATATTTCCAATTTGCCGGGATTTCAAGTGAGTACCTAGATTGGAAATTTTTGTTGTAATATTTATGCCAATTTAGCCTATATGCGTTGAATCGATGTTGGTTGGTATACTGGAAGTTTTAATGAGATTTGTTATTGATATAATTATGTAAATAATTTTACAACCTCAGCAACTTTATGAGTTTGTAAATTGTTGATGAGTTATCTGATGGTACGGTACATACATGACTAGTGTCTGCTAGATTATAGAAGACCTTAAAAGTACAATTCTACCTTATTAGTTAGGTACGAACAGGATTTGGTTTAATATGTTCCCATAGGCATTAATACACAAGTTTCTAAGACCTAGCTGTAGCAGTTAGTTCCATGTTGAACAGAGGGAGGGCCAAGAGGGAATGATTTTCTCGAGAATTTGTATTTCTGTAGAAAATCCTTACGTTTTTGCAAACTGCACTTCAACTTATGATAGAATATCAATGCTAAGAACTTATTTGAGGCATAAGAAACAATACACCCAGGGTTCTTCAGCCGTATCATACAGCTTCGGCTTTCAGCTCAGGTTGATGACCTTGAAAAATACGGCTTTGGCTTTTGGCTGCGCAAAATTTTTTAAAGAAAGCTGGCTTTTGGCTGCTATTTGACTGCTATTTGGCTGATAGTCAAGTTTGGTATCCTACCAAGAGTTGTTTCTTTTTAGTATTTAACGCGGTTCATTATTCTATTCACATCAGTACACATCAGGATCACATCATTAGATTCACTGATTCAGACCAGTTGATCTTGTTCTCCTCAGCCGACTGAACGACATGACAACGATCTGGAGAAAAAGACCTGCTGAAAGTCGCAGGGGCACTTTTTTTTCCGTATTATTGTCGCATGTTGCTGAGTCAGTCAAGCCTGACTACCTGACTTTCTTTGTTTTTGAAGCGACTCTAGCTCTTAATGGCCGGGAATCGGCCTGCAACACCACCGATTTGAACATTATTAAGAAAATTGTCGTCAGCCAGAAAACAGCCAAATGAAAAAGCTGAATTCAGCTTGAAGCAAATCTATAAAGCTGTGAATCAGCTGAAGCCGATACGCCCAAAAATACGCCCAAAAATACGACTTTTGGCTATTTCGGCCTTTGGCTGGCTGCAGAACACTGAATACACAAATTGAAACCAAATAAGCCTCAAGTTACATGAATGTGAAATCCAGTAGCTCTTGGACAATACTATTAGGGTCAGGTGGGACAAAAAGTGAACCCCAATTTTGTGGGGCAAAAAATGAACCCCCTCTAATTTTCTTCATGCAAAATCTGCTGAAGAAGCCTGGGTGTATTGTTCCTTATGCCTCAAATAAGTTCTTAGCATTGATATTCTATCATAAGTTGAAGTGCAGTTTGCAAAAACGTAAGGATTTTCTAAATCATTCCCTCTTGGCCCTCCCTCTGTTCAACATGGAACTAACTGCTACAGCTAGGTCTTAGAAACTTGTGTATTAATGCCTATGGGAACATATTAAACCAAATCCTGTTCGTACCTAACTAATAAGGTAGAATTGTACTTTTAAGGTCTTCTATAATCTAGCAGACACTAGTCATGTAAGTACCGTACCATCAGATAACTCAACAATTTACGCTGAGGTTGTAAAATATATTTACATAGGTAATTATATCAATAACAAATCTCATTAAAACTTCCAGTATACCAACCAACATCGATTCAACGCATATAGGCTAAATTGGCATAAATATTACAACAAAAATTTCCAATCTAGGTACTCACTTGAAATCCCGGCAAATTGGAAATATTTGTGCACAGTTGATGAGTAAGTACCTATTTAAAATTCATAAGATTCTGATTTAGGGTCAAAACCCAGTATTACAATCTGTATACCTATCTAGGTACATGTACGTGTTTCAAAATTAAGTAAATGTAAGAAAGAATACAAGAATGCAAATAGAGTTGAAATAAGATTGACGCATTGGGTATACCAAATTGCTTACCTATTAAAATTTTTGTATATTTTACAGTTCAGGAGTATAAAAGATGATGCGCACCAATGTAAAATTTATATTTTTGTTCTTCAGTCTTTTGCGTGCTTGTGTAAGCTGTTGCCTGTTGAATTTATAACTGTGACCAATTTTATTCAATACCTAGGTACCTACTATCTATTAGGTATCAATTTGTTTTCTATTTTTGTGAATTGAAAGTTGTACAATTTTCAATATGTACAATTGGAGTGTAATTTTTTCATTTCTTTTGTCGCTAATTGTATTTTTGGACTTGGCATTGTCAATAAATGCCACTACCGCGTCGTCTACACTTCCTCCTAATGATGACGTTTCATTGCGAGCATCCTCAAACTTCATATACATTATGACGGTCATTGATACAGAAAGTCTGATAAAGGAATTCCAGGGTAAGAATCCCAGTCAGAATATACATTCTCCCACGCCAATCGATCATTCTTTCGCCTACCTGATCGCACAAAAAAGGTACGTTGTGAGTAACCAATGTACGGCGGATTTACATATACGAGCAAAATCGGGAGATACTATCCGGTTCATGACCTCCTCAGAATCTAACAATTTTGAACATGTAGCTATTGTTTATAATGTAAGCCAAACTCACTTATGGTCCAAACCGCAATTGATTTGGAATTACGAGCAAGAAGTTGTATTCCCCAACGACGAAAATTTTGGAAGTATTTCTACAAGAATGCAGCGGTATTCCATTTTGAACACTAATGTGGTCGCGACAAAAGGGCAAGCTAATTATCACGTTCAGTTTGCTGTATATACCAGAGACCAAGATGGAAAAGTTTCGCAGTTTGGATTTTTTGACTGGGATCCTGTTATAACTGTTGCATAGCCTTCACATCTTATAAGTATACTACCTAGGTACCTACCTTCTAGTATAATTCCTAACTTTTAAGCTGTAAAACCAAAATTTAGCAAATCATATAGGTATTTGTATATACGTATGTATAACAGATTTGGTACCGTTAAATAATTTTTTCATATTTTCTCTTTTTTCTCATTTTTAATCTTCGAACTCTAATTCTGAAAATAAAGCAAATTCAAAAAGGAAAATATTCATTCTTATTTGCAACGTGTATAGTTTCAGAATAAATCCCTGAAGAAAAAAAAATAATGAGGTAATACCTATATCCTGTATAGGTACCTACTATAGGTTGAGTATGCACTCAGTAAGGCACATAATAGTTGTCTTTTCCTCTGTTTTTAATCAAATACTTTACTTCATTAGACCACTTCGGGAATGGATAAGTTTCATTAGGTATGTCTAAGGAGCTAGCTAGAGGTGAAGATTTTGGCCAGCAGCTGGGATTATCAATGGCATTATTCATTTTCAATTGCAAAGGTGATTTCAATTTTTCAGAGAAGATATTAATGAGAGAAACGTTCAATTTTTCAGAAATCATTTTCTGAAATAATTTATAGGGTGGTATACTGAAGCACATGATTGAACCATTTATGATCTGGATACGCTCATCAAGTTTCCATCGTAAAATAGGATTATCAATACCGGTATTCATTTTACATATAATATCATGTGTGATTGCAAAACGTTTTAGTCAAAATCTACCTTTCATGTTGTTCTTTAATAAAATTTACGTTTGTAAGAATAACAATAGTACACAATCATTTACTCTACTATGTAGTGGGAAACAATAGCAATACATAGGACCCTGTTATGAAGGTTGCTGGATGAAACAAAATGTACGGGTTTCTCCCTCTTATCAGCTTGAAAAATTGTGCCAAATTCGGTACTACTTTTCAGTAGCTGATTTATTCAATTTTTTTGATAGGGTAAGGATTAAGGTAAGGATTAAGAAGATCTCAAAGGTAAAATCCTACCTGATTAGTTACCAACAAGATTTGGTCCAGTATTTTTCCACAGGCATTAGTTCCAAAGTTTCTATCATCTGTAATGGTCAGTCCCTGTGTAGAAAGGAGGGAGAAAAAATGATGGTTACCATTTCTTATGAATTTGTATTTGTCTCTGATGCTTACGTTTCTGCAAACTGCTCGATTCATTTGACTTCAACTTGCATGGTTAACACTGTGCTTTGACTATCCACTAACACAACAATGAACCCACTCACACTACGGTGGGAATAAGAAGAGGTGATGAGGAATACTAATTACAAACTTGAAATGCGCATCAATGTTGATGAAAATTATGTAACTTATAGAGTTGATGAGGTCAAACGTTTTTAATGCGCTACAAATTAGTTTATAAAACATAAATCTTTTCAATTTTAGTGATTTTATAGTGAGAAATATTATACTCCTTAGTACTGATAATGTGCAAATAATTAATATTTTCAGCTAACGATCATAAACTAATTTCCAGTTTTGATAAGTAGTAGTGCAAGAAAGAGCAAAGATTTTATATTCAGCTTGTGATCATGTCATAAATTAGAATTAAAGCTCCCACTTCCCAGAAACAAGATTTCGCCTCCTCTGTTGTCAACCTCTCTGACATAGCCATCCCCGATGACGAACTAAAATTACTAGAGAGCGGTAAGAAGTTTGCCATAACTCCGGTCGATAAACGCGATTCCATAAAAACTACCGTAATCTTCGACCTAGATGCTGGCCTACGAGGCGACTCACGCCTAAATAGCGTGAAAGTCAAGTTCCTCGTCAATACCATGATAGCACAGCTCTCTTCTCCTCCTCCTGTCAATACTCAGATATTCTTCCGCTTGCAACGTCGTCTGCAGCAACAGAACCTAGTTATTGTGAAAGCGGATAAAGGTAAGGCACTCATCATCCTCTCCCGGACTCAGTACGAAAGGAAGATCCTTGACTTCCTCAGCAATTCTGGAGCATCCCCATCTGAAAAATTTAACCTCAACAGCTACAATAAAGAAGTGCGTGATGCTATTATAGATGACTCATCACTGGTGATTCGCAGCAACAGCGCGGCGATTATTTAAAACAAATGTGTTTCGCAACCCCCCGACTCTACGGTCAAATTAAATTACACAAAGTGGACCAACCAATTCGGCCGTTAGTAGCTCACTACACTGATCCGTCGTTTCGGCTTGCAAAATATCTAGCTACCTGGTTTCGATCCTTCGCCAACTTCACACCTCAATATGTGCTAAAGAACTCCGCCGAACTTGCTCAAGATCTGAAACCAAAAAGTTTTCCTCCTGGCTCAAGCCTCATCTCGTTCGATGCGTCAGTATGTTTACAAAAATTCCAGTACTCCATACAATAGATATTATGCTTGCACACCTACCTACACAACCAACATCTCCATCCGGATATCATACTGGAGTTCAAGACCCTCATTACCCTATGTCTTAGGGACAACATATGTTTCTTCCGTGGGAAAACGTACCGTTTCCCAGATGGTCTCCCCATGGGAGGTCCACTTTCCACATTGGTTGCGGACGTATTTATGGACGACTTAGAGCGGAAGATCCTATCCAGTGACCTCGGATCCAATAACATTACACATTACGCACGTTGCGTCGACGACATTTTTTGCATCTGGACTGGTACCAACGAAGATCTTCAGCAATTTCTATTTATAATGAACAACTTTCACCCTTCCATCACCTCTACGCTTGAAAATGGTGGCAACACTCTCAATTATTTGGATCTCACTATCTGTCTCATTCCTGGACCAACTGGTCTCTCTGCCGATTTCACCATCTACAGGAAGGAGACTTTTACGGGTGTCTCCATCGACAACAACTCTCTTCACCCACGGCCTCACAAACTGGCTCAGATCAACGCCGCTATACATCGTCTTCTCATCCTTATCCTTTAAAAAGCGGTGCAGAAAGTTGAAACTCAAATCATCGAGAATTTGGCGCGGAAGAACGGTCTCAATCTTAATATTCCAGCTATGATACGACGCAAAAGCCTACGACTAATACTCGCCGAACCTGATACCAACAACCCTCCTCCTCCTCTCCGGCAGCGCTGGATACGACTTCCTTATTTGGGGAAACCCTCCAACGAACTAGGCCGAGAACTCCGGAGATACGGATACCAAGTAGAGTTCTACCCCGTCACAACACTCAACCAACTCATTCGCCTCAAAGACAAAATCCCTCCCGATCAAAAATCGGGAATTTATAAGCTCTCTTGCGGTGATTGTGATGCAATTTACATAGAGCAAACAGGGCGTGCGTTTAAGGAACGGCTGAGCGAACACCGGACCGCCTACAACCCAAAAAAGCCCTCAAAATCTGCCATGGCAAAACATTGTCTCGACAGTCAGCACAAATTTAAGAGAGTCTCTGGGAATATCGTCTACCCCTGTTCAAAAGGTAATCTCATGAATCGTATCGAAGAAACAGAAATGTTGACCGCCGTAAAAGCCTATCGCAACAACGTTATCAATGATCTCGCCGCTACATACTTATCGCCTATTACACGGTATATACTCGAGTATTCTCACAATGACGCACCATCCGCGACATGAAAGCTGAGTGCTTTTGTATTTGTTCAGCTTCATAGTTGTTTCTGTATTCTACCTGAAGATGGTCGTCTCGCACGGCCGAAACCGGAAGTTCTCCAATAATTTTTAGTCGTGTCTCTTCTGGTTTTATTTCATCTAAATTCTTATTTTTTAGTTTTTTTGACCTCATTTAGACTTTAATTTAATTTATTTTATTATTTTTTTTTTTTTACTTTGCTTACCTTCTACCAAAATTTTAGTTCCTCAAAATTTTTCGGGTGTGTTTACTCTCGGCAATATATATTTTGTATTTTGTGAGTCACGACCAAAAATTCTTCATCCGTTACTCGCGCCTTGTGCCTTCTCCTCTCTCAAATGAATATGGCTCGTAGTTTCGAGGATTCAATTATTCTTATCTAACAATTTTGCCAATGTAGCTATTGGATAATGTAACCAAAACTGAAGTAGGCCTATGGACTAAACTATACAATTGAATTGGCATTACACGCAAGATGCTGTATATTCCCCTTCGACGGAACTTTTGAAAATCTTTTCACAAGAACACAGCAGTCATCGTTTCATTTCATTTCTGAATTCTTACCCTGCTTTCCTTTTGTCCCCCCCCCCCCCTCTCCCTTTGTTGAGTTTGTTTATGTCAGTTGACTTTTCCGAACGTTTTAACCTTCCTATGTTTTTCTCATTGATTGATCCCCTTTGCTTTCATTACCGTTTATCTTCATATTTTTTTATGGTCTCTTGTATTTTTTCAAACTCCCCCCTTCAATTTTACAATCGCATATTCAATTTTTAACTGAAATCTGTTTCACCGAGGGTTTTTCCGGAAAAAACGTCCGTCGACTGGCCGGAATATTTCAGAGGTTGAAAATTTTCAGTCACTCTCCTCCGAGCCTAGTTCAGGTACAGCACACTGTATCTACTTAGGCATTAGCTCCCCTCACTTGACTCTTTGAAGAACCCGTGAGCTGATTTTGGTTTCGTTTATTAACTCATGCACTTCTTATGATATAATTTAGTCTTATTTTACGTGTTGATACAAGTATTTCAACTCCTATACTGTATAAGCCAGTTGCTTTTTGTTCTTGCAATGTGGATGACTGTTAACAATTTAAGTAACATTTATGCAGTGACTTGTAGAATGAAATTTTAAAGAATGGTCCCACAGCTTAGACTTACATTACTATGCACGGTCAGTAGCTTGATGTGCAAGCAAAATCTGTACAGTTACAAAAGCTGAACGGAAAAAGGTCGAAGCAAAGTCAAAGCAAATGCACTTTGGTGTTATTAGAAGATGAGACAGATGAATGACTAAAAAAAGTTGCAGAAAGGAGTACTAGGCAGATTAGATATAAAAGAAGCAGTACTGGTCAGGATTGATGTCAAGAAGTAGGTATGTATTTACGGGAAGAGGTGAAAAACGACTTTGTCGACCAGACAAGCTTTCTGCTGACGCAGTGAACGGGAAAATCATGGAGAGGCTTCTGGAGAAAGAAAAGAATAAGTCTAGCCATATTTGAACTTAAGTATCAAACAAGTCTCCATGTTCCTTTTGTTTGTGATTGTCTTTGTCGTAGGTTGAAGGCAACCTTCAGTAGAGCCAATAAGTGAACAACTTGATTTTGAATTTTATTTCGTAATTTTCATCTGATTAGGAGTGTCAATTGTCTATTTATTTATGTTAAAGACCAAGTAAAAATCTCTAAATATAAAGCAGAAAGTATGTCTGTCTGCCCTCTTATAACTCGAGAACTGCTTCACCCATCAATTTGAAATTTTCGCAACACATACATATCATTCGGGATGGACTTTTAAGCCAAAAATGAAAAATTTAGCTCACATAGAAAAACAAATCTTCTCAAAAATTGTGCCCTCGCTGTAGCGGCGATTTGATTCATCAAAAAAAGTACTCGCACGCAAGTGTCCACTGGCCCCTATTTCTCTCCTAAACTGATATCAAGAACCGACTTTTGGCGCTACCTTCTACATTTCTGAAGATCAAAAAAATTCGTCGAAAAATGGAACTTCGAGAAACTTTTTGCAAGTCTTGAGAGACCATTCCTCAAAAGGACTACCAACGCACGCTCAACAAGCGTGGCGTAGTGACCGCTGGTATGCCGAACCTTGCAGGGTATTAGGGGGTGTACAATTATGTAACTTATCGTACACCGTTTAAGGGGGAGACGCTTGTCGGGCGTGCGTGGGTGGTTCTTTTGAGGAATGATTTCACAAGACTTTGCAAAAAGTTTTTTTCAAAGCTCCATTTTCCGATGTATTTTCGATGATTTTGAAATAAAATGAAAAGTATATGGAAGAAAATTTTGAAATTCTGCTTCCATACCGCCTAAAGTTTTACTACTCTGAAAACCGTATAAGAAGACAAGAAGAATCCCTCAAATACTCGAGCATTAAGGAATTTTTTTTGGTGGGAGACCCGCCATCCGTTTAGTTACTGAGGGCCCGCAGAGGAATTCTGTCCGTGTACGCGTTAGGCGTGAGGGGCGTAACCCTGGGACTTGGAAAAATTTCGAGCTCTTCTACACCCCTCTATTTCCTAGTATAAAGACTTGGAAAAATTTGTGACCTTCTTTACTTTTAACGCTGGGACTTGGAAAATTTCCGGGTTCTTCTATACACCTCTACTAGCTAGTATAAGGGCTTAAAAGAATTTGCTAGTAAAGGGACTTGGAAGAATTCTATTAGCTAGTATAGGGGCTTAAAAGGATTTGCTAGAATAGGGACTTAGAAATTTCGATTTCTTCTGTACCCCTCTATTAGATAGTATAAGGACTTCCTCTACAGAATAAGAAAAAATTTGTGATCTCTTCTCAATTCAAAATATTCAATCATTCCAGGCATCGAAAATATTATACCCTATAATCTCAAAAACTTGGAATCTTGAACCCCAAAACAATAGTCGCGGGTCTCCCGCAGCTCTTGCTCCCTGAGCTAGAGCCTGTACTTTTTTTTGTTTTTTTTTTTTAATTTCAATTTTTGTACAATCTTATTTCTAAATAAATGATATTCGGATAGTTGACCGGGGAGAGATTAATAGGCTATTGCCCTCCTCTCATAACGGAATAGAAATAATTCTACTAGACTAGGTAGGTAGATTTGGTACGTTTCAGTCTGCGGATTTCTTCTGAGTTGTCCAGTATCCAGGTTAGAATGATTCAATAGTCTCTTCTCAGGAAGATTAGCCTGCAATCTGATTGTCTTGTGGACTGTCTGGATCCTTAAGTCGGTGTGGATATCCTCATTGGTAGTGTATCTGTATGCACTTACGATCTGGCAAAGGCATTTGTTGAAAAACTTTTTGCATTGCAATATTTTTCAATGCACAATTTCACGAGCAAAGCACACCCCTATCACTACATTAAGAATTCCCAATCACTCAATTGACTTTTGAAAGGTTGAATACAAAGGTTGGTCTTTAATTAGGTAGACTTTTTTTGTACGGGCCTTAGAAGTGCTCCAATGGAAAAACCGATTGCACGAGTGTGTTCCTTGGAGTTTTTTACATTAAAAAAAAAAATCACTTCAAAAATATCCCCTAAGTGTACGTCGGTACCGCGCATTCGCGCAACATTAAATTGGGGTACCCCTACCAACTTTTTAGATGAAAAAAATGTGAAAAAATATTTATTCATCATCTTCATCAGAAATTACATCTTTTTCTTTCTCAAAATAGCGACCCTCGCTTTTGATACACATCCACCACCTCTCCACCCTCTTCACATGAATTGTTTTCGCAAATTCATCAGTGGTCCATCTGCTGAAGACCTGGGCGCAGGCCTTAACGGCTTCCCCATCAGAATCAAAGGATTGGCCACGTAACTCTTTCAGGGTTGGGAAGAGTCAGAAATCACACGGTGCGAGATCAGGACTGCACGGCGGGTGTGGTAGGACCTCAATCTTCATCTTCTCCAGAATGGCGAAAGTTTCCAAGGCGGTATGGGACCGAGCATTATCTTGATGCAGGATTGTTCAAATTCTCACAGATTTTCTTGCACAACAAAAACAGTACACCAAAACGCGATTCACATTACTCGACTATACTACACATTGTGTCGCCACCAAAGTCGGCTCACATACGCAGTGAACCCCCCTCTTTCCATACATGACTCGGTTCTTTCATCTGACAGTGTTGCCACCACGTACCGCAACATTTCTCGGCAGTAAAAAAAGTTCGTAGGGGTACCCCTATATGATATTGCGCGAATACGCCGTACCGTCGTACACTTCGGGGATATTTTTGAAAAGATTTTTTTTTTAATGTAAAAAACTCCATGGAACACGCTCGTGCAATCGGGTTTTCCATTGGAGCACTTCTAAGGCCCGTACAAAAAAAGTCTACCTAATTAAAGACCAACCTTTGTATTTAAAATTCATAAGATTGGGATGTATGGGTATAAAAACCAAATCTAGTAGATTCAGGTACCATGAACAAAATGGAAGAATGCAAATGGAGTTCAAATAGAATTGGTGCAAAAACGAGGGCCCATTAAAATTTTGTTTTGCAGTTCAGGAGTATAAAAGACGATACAAACCAGTGTAAAATTTACATTCGTTCGTCATTCTTTTGTGTTTGTGTAAGCTCTTGTCTGCTGAATATAACTGCAACCAATTCTTTTGAATACCTATTATCAATTTTTTTTTTCTTTTCTTTTTTTGTGAATTGAAAGTTGTACAATTTTCAATATGTACAATTGGAGTGTAATTTTTTCATTTTTTTTGTCGCTAATTGTATTTTTGGACTCGGCATTGTCAATAATTGCTGCTACAACGCCGTCCCCACTTCTTTCTACTGATGTCACATCACCTAGACTCTCGGGTATAGTTCACGTTATGATGGTCATTGATACAGAAAGTCTGATAAAGGAATTTGAGGGTCAAGAACCCAGTCAGAATATACATTCTCCCACGCCGATTGATCATTCTTTCGCCTACCTCTTTTCACAAAAAAAATACGTTGGGAGTAACCAATGTATCGCGGATTTACATTTAAAAGCAGAAATTGGAGATAAAATTCGTTTTATGAGCTTGTCGGCGTCTAACAATTTTGAAGATGTGGCCATTGTTTACAACGTGACCGAAACGGAAGTATGGACCGAACCGCGATTGAATTGGAAGTACGAGTCAGATGCTGTATTCCCCAATGACGAAACTTTCGAAAGTATTTCTACAAGAATACAGCAGTATGTCATTGTGGACACTGTAGTGGAGAAGAAAGGGCAAGCTAGTTATCACGTACAATTTGTTGTATATACCAAAGACCGTGATAGAGGAGTTTTGCAGTTTGGATTTTTTGACTGGCATTCCGTTATCACTGTAGAATAGCCTTCAGTTGTTTGTTTTGTTTCATAGATAGGTATGTACTAGTAATTTCTAATGTTTAAACTATAAAACCAAAAATTCGGTAAATCGTATATACTTATAGGTACCGCGCGGTATTGTATACCGAATCGGGTGCCGATGAATGATTTCTTAATTTTTCTATATCTTCATTTTTAATTAAATGTAGTTCTCTGTATATAGGGGCGGAAAAGACTTTTGGTACTTCCCTTGTATTTTTTATCGGGTCGAAAATACCGTGCATACGTAATTCTTACTCCTGGGGTAACAGGTATACCTACTTAATGATTAGCTATCGTTTATTTTTGAACAAAATATTGGTCTTCTGACGAATACATTCATTTTATTTGTCAAGGTCTCTCTCCTTGTTTATTTTTAGTCGTGATTCTTGATTATGAAGGTTACTGCAATCAATCTTATTTATATTCGTGAATAAATTGTTTGAAAATTGGATTATGCATTCATTTGATATGAGTTGATTCTCGTCAGAATATTTTGAGTCGAATGATCATGTGTTTTTTGCGACTAGCTTTGTTACACTAAAGCTCGAGTACAGGGAGTACCTATTGCGTTTACTCTTCCCATAGGTCAGTCTCGTTTTGAGTTCCGTCCTGAAAAGTGTCATTGCCATTTACTTAAAATTACGTACTTGATCCATTCATAAGCTGGTAAAGTATCGATGGACAGCATTTTCTAGCACATGACGTTATAACTAGGAAAGAAAATGACCTTCGGCTCATGACATCATGACTACACAGTGCATCGGTATATCACACGATTCGCTGATTTGTTATTCCTTCATAGTTCATCACACCTTATGTTTTGAAAACGGCGAAGTACGAGAATATTTTCGGATAATAGGTCATCAATTACAGAACCGTAAACAGAAGAGAATCGCATTTTTATGAATATTTTGGAATGGGAAAAATACTTCACAGTACTCAAAGAGTGAATTTGAGGAAGGCGAATTTTGATTCGAATGTTTTGGAACTTGGAATATTCTTCAAAATCGTTTGCTCAATTTAAAATAAGAAACATTGTATATGTCAAGAATACTGTGACTATTCTAAGAAGAACCCTCACATAAAAATCACGAAACATCGTTTGGGTTTTTCGACTAGGATTACTCATAAAAAATTCACGACAGTTTTTTTGTTACGCCTGGTTAAGTCATCAGTAAACCTGACCAACTGAAAAACGTAAATAAGCGGAAAAATGTTTTTTCTTACGAGAGGAGAGACAATCTTTCCTAATTTAAAGGAAAAAATTGGAATAATGGAATTGATTTGAGTGAGATTTGGAGGATTTGTTCTTAGCTGATATATATGATTGAAATCAACCTACTTATAAATTTGTAAAAACTTCACGCTTAGGCACGGTTTGAGGAAATTTGAAATTGACGCCAAAGTCATTGTTTCTTTATCCGACGAGTTTTTCAGTTTTTTTTTATGGGGTAGCGCGCACGGCGCAGCGTCCGGCATGCGCTCTCCTACCATCCGTTGGGAAAGTTGGTCATAGGCATGGTACATGATAGAGGTGTAAAAACAACACCAAAATCTTGTCCACAGGTTTGTCGCAACCCAACGTAATACGTAAATAAGTTAAACACGAATAAAAAATAAATATGGGGTACGAACCCTACGCCAACAAGAACCGATGACATCAGACGGGATCATGACTGAACCAGCGAGCCCTCAAAATGTGAATCATTCTTACAGACTGATTCAATCAGTCTTTCTAGTTCAGGAATCTACCTGTTTAACACGGTGATGTCTTTACTATTCCGATGTCATATGATTTCGATGTCTTCAAGAGCCATACGTTTGAAGCACAAATCCTCCCTATGGAGGAGGTTTTCAGACTGTGACCACTCTCAGTTAGATGATCGGTGAATGCTGACTCCCCCATTTTACTTATGTCTTACGATTTTCATGTTCAACCACTACAATTTAAAGTTGGCGGCTAATCATCCCTAAATAGACCCTAGAGAAATCTTCACAAACTACCCTATATAGTCCACTTCTCTCGGCCATCGGAATGGGGTCTTTCAATTTAGACAATAGACTTTTGACAGTAGTTGGATTGTGAAACGCCGGCCGAAATCCAAAAGAGCAGAGGACGCACGTGACTTGACCTCTGTGAGCGCACAACACGACTTGCTAGCGACAAGGAGGTTTGAACCCAGAATCTTCTTACAAAATTTCATTTTATGTCATCCAGGATAGTGAAAAACTAGTGAGCTCGACACTATTTGATTATGAAGAGCAGAAGACGCGTCCCCATAAACCTGTCACAGCCCGGCTTTATAAGTACGCTCAAACCAGAGGTGCCAGTGAAGGGCTATTTGATGACATTGATCTTGGTCAAACAACTAGGGAAGCTTTGAAAGTTCAAGGAAACTACAAAAACACAGGAGTAATTTGACTTTAATGGTCGTAAGCTCAATAGATGATAGTTTTGTACCTAGTTGACATGTTTAATGTCTTTCCTCTACCCCCTAAGTCTTGAAAATGCGTCCGGTCGTCAGTACTCCAGTACAGGAAATTGTATTATTAATTAAATAATTATTATACTATCGTAAAGATGTATACAATATGCTAGAGACAAACTGGGCGAGGACCTCCCTTTGAATGATACTACTTTTACATTAGCTTCATACAGGGATTATACTAGTTTCTCTTTTATCTATGCAGTAAACTAACGAGCTTCATCCTAGGTCTGGAAATCCTGTATACCAGGGTTATTCAACTTGCGGCCCGCGGGCCAAATCCGGCCCGCCGAAGGTGTCTAAACGGCCCGCGAAGAGTACAAAAAATACTTAAATAATATTCATTCTTGTAACTTTTCGTGTTACCGCTGTATTATTTTTTTTTTTTGTATAGGTATATTGAAAATTTGTCCGGCCCGCGAAAAATTTTTTACTGTGAAAACGGCCCGGCATGAAGGAAACTTGAATAACCCAGTGTATACCGTATCCTTTCTTAAGCCATCCTTTATAATGAGCCTCAGCTTAGCTACTATAAACCTAGTATACAGTATATCAGACGTTGGGTAGGGGGTCAATCGAATATCTTTGCCAGGCCTCCTTTTATAACGTCACCGATGACTCTGAATTACAGTAGGGAGTTCCAAAAATTCGACCTCCAGCCTCCACTGCGCTAGGCTCAACCCACAGTATTACTATAGGTTTATATACTTCATTATCATCAAAGCAAAGATCAATGTGCTTTACATTCCTGAATAAATTGTTCGAAAAGTAGACCATGCAATTCATTTGATACTCATGAGTCGATTTTTAATTATCAGAATAATTGTTTCAAGTTGAATGATCATGTGTTTCCCGCGACTATAAAATATACAGCTCTGGTATGTACAGCAGCTTGATTTAATCGAGTAATACGTTTACTTTTTCAATAGGTCAAAAACTCGTTTTTACTACAGACTGTCTCGAAAGAGTTGTATGAAAGCTACGTATTTGATCCATTCATCATTGAGCTTCAAGCACCGATGAACAGTGAATATTTTCTGACTCATGACTTCATAACTTGTAGAAAATGCCCTTTGGCTTATGACGTCATGACTATATACGCAGCGCAGTGTACGAGTATTTGAACGATTCGCTGATTTGTTATTACATATTTCATTGCACCTTATTTGCGTTTTGAAAGCGACAACGTACGAGAATTATTCTTGAATGAAAGTTCATCATCAATAAGAGGAGGCCATACGAATTTTTCTCCACATTTTTTTATTTTTATTTTTAGCTATGAGAAATTTAAGTTTGAGGTGGGTTTCTTCATTGAACCAAGGGGATCACGGCACCCTTGACTGAGTCATAGTAAGTGCTCATTGCGATTGGATGTGAAACGCATATTATAGAAATGAATAATACAGAAAGCAGATGCAAGGATAAGAATTTATTATTTGAAATTTATAGTGGGTATAATCTAGCTAAACTCTAATATGATAGAACTACTTTTACTCATATATCAATTAAAGGAGAAAAAAAAGATATCAGCAAACAAACAACAAGAACTACTCAAGAAGTAAACAAAAGATTAAGCAAAAGTACTACTTAATATAATCAACTAGCATTTTAGTAACTTTTGTATTTTTGTAGTCTCCAGAAACCAGAAAGGCTTCGTCGGGCTCATGACCAAGTTGGACTTTTTTGATTTGTTCCATAGTACCATCTTGAGTTTGCTTATAAAACCGGGCTATAGCAGGTTTACTGTCGCAACTGAGCGTCTTCGTCTCACCATAATTCAGCAACGGACTCACTACTATTTTTCCGTCATTGTGGATAAGGTCGAATAGAACTTTATAGGGATGTCTTAGGTCGCCACCTTCATTGAACACCGTCACTGAGTACTTCTCGGCCACTACTTGGCTCATTCCGCTGAAGAGAGCACACACTGCGATCATCGCAACAAAAGACATACTTTTGGAGAGCGAAAATGCCATTCTGCTGTACTGCTAGAACAAGGTTCTTCAATTAATAGTACTAAATTTAACGCGAGAGGTTTACAACAATATACCACAACTCACAAGATTCTCAAGTCACTTTATGTTGGTACGATGAGTTACTCTCGCTTTTATATTGATGGGACTGCATCATTATATGACACATCAGGCGTTTCTTTTTCCCATTAATCACCTAAAATTTTTGAAAAGTACAAGTTGAGTAGAAATCCCGTGGAATATAACACAAATAAACAAAGAGAAATGAATCATGATTGGAAATTCTTCACCAATGTAGTATAAAATAAATTTAAATCTCCCTATCTAGTAGATAACAATTGGTTTCGTTTTGAAATTTCCATTATACTTGCGGATTTTCAAGACCGGGATGACAAATTTGTATTTGGGTTTCAACTTGTGGATTTTCAAGGACACAATGACGAATTAGTATCTAGGTTTTGTCAAGTGGACTTTCCAAAGACCAAATGAAAAATTCGTGTTTGTCTTTACGGCTTCTAGATTTTCAAGAAGCAATGACGAATTTGTGGGGGAAGTTTGACTGGAGGATTCGTAGGAACCCAAAGGCAAATGTTTGTCCGGGTTATGAATTGTGGATTTCTTGGACTCCAATATAAGTTGTTTATTCACACGGTGAGAAAATTGTGACTTAATACCATTATTAAAATAGTCATTTATTAATTATTTAGTATTCACAGCATCCCAGATAAGATGCTATCGTTCCGCACCAGCAGATTTGGATATAAGGTAAATAGGTGATATATGAGGTATGAACCCAACACCAACAAGAACCAATGACATCAGACGTGATCACCAAAATGTGAATCATTCTCCCGGACTAATTCAATCAATCTCTCTTTAGGAATGTAACTCTTTAATACAGTGAAGTTTTTACTATTCCGATGTCGAACAATTTCAATGTATTCAAGAGCCACCCATTTGAACTGTACAAACTCTCCCTATGGAAGAGATCTTCCGAGCCCTCTTCGAAACTGTGATTACTTTTAATTAAATTATCGGCAATGATCGGCGAGAGCTGACTCCCCCATTTTACTTTTCTCCTTCGCTTTTCTTGTTCAACCACTTCGATTTGAAGTGGGCGGCTAGTCATATCTTTGTAGACTCCGGAGCAAACTTTACAAGCTTCCCTGTATAGGCAGTGCTGCCAGATGGTAGTTTCAAAAATCCGTATCCGCCATTTTTTGTGAGACCTGAAAACAGATTTCTACGGACTTCAATTGATCCATTAATGGCAATCAGGAGAAAGGTATATCTTATAGATGTGGCTGAGGTACTTTTCCCTCGATTGATTCAATATTACAGAACAGTGCAATATCAGGCCATAACAATCAAGAGAAAGGTATGTCTTATATAGGTAGCTGAGGTACTTTTCCCTTAAACGACTCAATCACAAAACAATGTAATATCAGCACATAACAATCAGGAGAAAGGTATCTCTCGGTTCAGTGTTTAAAGTACCTTTCCCTTGATCGCAAGAAGTCCGTATTGTATGTAAAATCTACAGAAGAAAAAAGCCCGTATCTTTTTTGAGGACCAAAAATCCGCAGATCTGGCATCTAGTATAGGCCACTTCTCTCGGCCATGGGATCTGTTAATTTAGCACGCAGACTTTTGACAGTAGTTGGATTGTAAAACACCGGCCAAAATTTAAAAAGGCAAAAGACGCACGTGGCCCAACTTCTGTGAGTGCACAACTCGACTCGCTGACGAATAGGTCCCCTTCAAGTCCCAACTCGAGCAAATACCTGAGTGGCACGTGTCATCAAGTACGGGAAGCTAGTACAAAGTGTAATATAGACCTACTAGAAGTCTAGTACAATGCAATCACTTAGAAACCCAGTATAAAGAAAAGTACTTGTAGTATATTGCATCAAATCAAAACTCGAACTCGCGGATCTCGCGACTAGGTTCGAGGATTCCTCGAGAATTTTTTAAATCCCTATGACATCATCAGATCGTGACGTCACCAGAGGGGGTGGGCTGGGACAAGTAGAAAGTTGTTGGGATGTCCAACGTCAAAAAAGGAAATTTGTAATTATCTCTTGGGTGACTAGTGGAAAAAACGAATGCCTTATGCATCAATCCCAGCAGTATAATGATGCGATTTGCTGCCATGATCCACTTCTCCCAGATCCCATTATGCGAGCAAAAACTCACCCTACAGGCTTGTGGAATGTTGTACACTCATGTGTTAATATCAGTACCGGTTATTGATCGCGGGATCTTGTTGTAACAGTGCAGTAGTATGATACTCTCGTTCATCAAAAGTACGGTTATGTTGTTTCTTGCAATGATCGCAGTGTGTGCTCTCTTCAGTAAAATCAATCAAGTAATGGCCGAGGAGTGCTCATTGACGGTGATGCACGAAGGTTTTGACCAAGAGTCTCCTTACAAAATTTCATTTGAAGTCATACAGGATAATGAAAATCCAGTGAGCTCGACGTTATTTGATTACGGAGAACAGAGGACGCGTAATTATGACTGCAGTAAACCTGTCACAGTACGGTTCTACAAGTACGTACAAACCAGAGGTGCCAATGAAGTGCTATTTGAAGACAGAGATCTTGGTCAATCAACAAGGGAAGCTTTGAAAGTTCAAGGAAACTATATAAATACAAAAGTCGTTCGAGTTTAATGGTCGTAAGTTTAATAGTCGATAGTTTTGTAGTTGTTGATGTTCCTAACCTTTTTTCTTCGTTTATGTACCTTTCTTCAATTAATACAAATAACATTGTGGAGATGTTTCGAGAGGCGTTCATAAAATAGCCTAATTTTTATAAATTTCAAATAATAAAACCACAATATAGGTGTGTCTATTCATTTTGTATTATTTTTCATCTTTATACGCTCCAAATAATATTGCAGTAAGTACTTGCCATGTGAAAAAATTGTAAATTTGTTGGCTTTTTTTCACAACTCTGTGTGCTCAATGATTGTTTATTCATCTGTATTCAAGAGTTAGTATTACTTCCCCAAGCTTTTTTTGTCACTTTATGCTAGCATAAGTAATTACTAATTATATTGATGCATCTGGCGCTTTTTCCCCCTGTCAATCACTTAAAGGATGATCATGAATTTTGAGAAGTAGACGTTAAGTAGAAATCCTAACAGTACAACCTACAAAGTAGAGTGTGACACAAATGATTAGAAAATCTTGATGAATGTATAATACATTGTATTTTGAATTTCCATAGTCAATCATAAAATTAACAAGGATTTCCATTGAACTTACAGATGACAAAAATTTTGAGTAGACGTTCAGTAAAAATCCCGAAGACAGAAATACAAAGTAGAGTGTGACACGAATGATCGGAAATTCTTAATCAACGCGTACTTAGAATAAATTAAATTCTAAATTTCCATTGTCAGTCTTGAAATTAACAATGTTTCGTGTTTAAAATTTTCATTCAGCTTACGGATTTCCAAGAACCAAATGACGAATTTGTGTCTGGGTTTTAACTGGTGGATTTTCAAAAACACAATGACGAATTATTTTCAATAAAGGTTTTGTCTAGTGGATTTTTCAAGGACCGAATGACAAATTCGCGTCTTTGTTTCGTTCCGTGGATTTTCAAGAGACCAATTATGAATTTATGTTTGGGTTTCAAATTCGTAAAAATCCAATACTCTATCTATTTATACGATGGGGTTGGTGGAGAAAAGAATGATGGCCGACTGCAAGTAGCATATTAAAATAGTCAAGTATTCACAGAATTAAGGCTCTTGCAGACCTGGCGCAAATGAGCGAGACACTAATGAAAAATAAATAATAATGAGAATAAAAACCAGCCCTTTGTATCGTTTATGAGCCCTTTTCAGCCCATTTCAATGGTACCGGTTGTAAATCAGTCTTTGAGTTTAAATATCGAACGTGTGGATTTTTGTGCCGAGAGATTCAGGCAAAAAAGTTGGCTGACGCTATAGATAGCCGCATAGTTTGAAAAGTATTATCTTACAATTTTTGAACATATTGCTCTGGTCTTTTCGACGGAGAACAGAAACACGCAGCCTACTTCGTTAGCTGCTCGAGGTTGCCTTCATTAGCTCTCTTAATCGAGGCAAACAGGGGACCTGTAAAGTTTCTCGAATTTTTCAAGTCTCTAACCCATTAAATACAGCTTAAAAGTCGAAACTTTTCCATGTCCCTCCCCCATCACATATGGATGAACCTCGATATTTAAGATTTTTTCAAGTCCCTCTCCCACCATCAACAGTGAGAGTCGAAATTTCTACTAGTCCCCCGCTCATATCGGAGGTATAAATCTTTCCAAGTGACTCCCCTATCATATGTACGCATATAGCTTCTTAAAGGTCGACATTTTTCCTGATCCTTCTCCCATGATACATAGCTTGACAGCAAAGTTCTAACAGGGAACCTGTTCTATGACAGGTTTCTTGAATAATTTGCCGTGCGATGTATGAAGAAAACTTACAGTACCCGAATGAAGGATTTGGACTTGGAAAAATTTTTTATTTCGGGCTATAATAGATGATAAAAAGAGAACATAAAAAATTTTGACTTCTGAGCCCTGGGAGGTGAAATTCACAGCTTTTAAAAAATGTATTAAAAAGTGTAAGAAAATTTCTCCACTTCATGGATACGTGCATCAAATTATGCGTAGGTCTTTGGGCGTTTGCAAAGAAATGAAAAGTGAAGATAATATATCAATCTCAATTATATCAATTATATCGACACATCAACCTCGATTATATTGATCTCGATTGTATCGCAACATTGATTCTTTCCTCGACTGCTACAGTAAGTTTAGCCTTCATTTTGGGTCTAGCTTACACGTATATATAACTTGATAGAAAATTTATTAAATTATAAATATTAAATTAAATTAATTTAAATGATTTTCATGAACCAACTTCAATTATAATTTTAAAAATTTATTCTCGAAAATTATCGAGTCAGGTTGGTAATCATTTTATCCGTGAGCAATAATTGAAATAAAATTAATTTTGGTTAAAATTGAAAATTTGAAAATCCAATTATTTTTATAATAATTATATTTATCTAAATGTCAAGAATTATTTTCATCATCATAATTTTAATGATAGATATTATTCATTTTATATTAAAAAAACAAAAATTACTTCTTATATTTTATTGGGAAAAATGCTTGTTCATAAGTATTTCGACTATGCTAATGATTTTAATTTCTATTGGTTTGAAACCATCCAAGAAACAGAATTGACAGGGTTTGGAAGGGTTTGGAAGGGTATGGTGATTCATAAATTATAGTTTATAGCATGAATGATAATGAATAAAAATAATGATATTGAATTTATTTTATTCAATATTATTCATTTAATAAAATTATAACCCATCCTAAGTAGGTACCTTATGTTTCAATCGGGAATAGACTTTATTTTTTAAAAATTTATTTCAATTTGTTTTCAAAAAATAAAGAACTAGTCTAATAAAATTAATAAGTGAAAATAATTTAAATATAAATAATAAATATAAAAATTCAAAAAAAAAATTGATTTATATTGATTATTTTAATTATAATTATTTTAATTTTAATTACAAATTAATTTTACAAAATCACATAATTATGTCAATTATAACTTAGTATGAAACTGATTTACGCAATATTTTAAGCTACATATTAGCTTTTGAGGCTCTCTTGTATTGGTCTAGTATGAGTCTACTATACAATTAATAGGGAACCTATTCTATCGAAGGCTTTTTAAAAAAATTACCATGCGCCGTTCACGCTGTGGTGTGCGGCGGACAAATTTCGACTTTGAAGCTATATGGTATAATTATGATGGGGAAGGGATCTGAGAAAATTTTGACCTCCAAACCACATAATTATGATAGGAGGGGGATTGGAAAAATTTTGACATTGAAGCTGTACGTGATGGGTTTCGACGACGAGGCTGATTTGATCCATAAAACAACTTTCCTTTGTTCCTTGTTTATTCATAGAACCCTGCGTTCCTCGTTCAACTTTGATGGAGAAGCCGTCGTTTTTTCTAATTAGCTTTTGAAGACACTCGCTTTGCTTGTTTGCGCCCTTTCTTGGTTTAGTGTAAGTCTAGTGCATATAGCCTAACTAGCTTCTAGAGTTCACTAGCTCCACTTGTTCACCCGCATTCTTAGTCTAGTATGGTCTACATTAGACCTAGTGTCTACTTCGCAGCCTAGTGAGTACAGGCCTAGTCTACTGTATATTAGGCCTAGCAAAATGAAGGCAAAGGTTCAAAATTTTCCAAGTTCCTAAAGAAGGTCATGAAGCGTTTAACCCCCAGCCCAAAGACATAAATATTCATGTCAATATACAATCAGGCGCAAGTAAATATAGGTATTAATTCATTATTTGGAATTTATATAACCTGGTCTCTGCTGTGAATAGGTACTTAAACTCTCGTACCCATATAATTGTGTTAAAACTTTCTTTATTGATATAAAAAGAATACTGCTTATAGATAGGTGTTTCTTTGTAGAACGTTAGAACAACTTATAATTAACAGTCTGATTTTGACAATGTACACTGTAAATCTAGTATTGTTGAGCAAACCTTTTATGTACGGTTGATCATTCAGAGAAAGAGAACAAAAACTGCTTAGGTAGTAAACAAAAGTATTAGGTAACTAATTACATCAAGAAGTTGTAAGTTGATAACTTCTGTATTCTTGTAGTCTCCGCGAACCATGTACGCTTCTTCGAGTTCTTCACATACGTGGACTTCTTCAAATAATTCCATAACGTTATCTGGTAGGACCTTGAAAAATCGGGCTGTAGCAGATTCACTGCCACACTTGAGAGTCTTCTTCTCACCGTAATTTAGCAGTGGCCCCACTACTACTTTTCCATCATCGTGGACGAGGTCGAATAAAACTTTATACGGAGTTACTGAGTCGAAACCTCTGTTCATCACCGTCACTGAGTTCTCCTCGGCCACTGCTTGGCTTAGTTCACTGAGGAGAGCACACATTGTGATCATCGCGAAGAAAAACATACTTCCGGAGAGCGAAAATGCCATATTGCTATACTGCTAGGACAAGATTCTTCAATTATATTACTGAAATTAACACGCGAGAGGTTTACAACAATATACCACACGCTTCTTAGGTCACTTTATGCTGGTACAATGAGTTACTTTCGCTTTTATATTGATGGGACTGCATCATTAGCATAAGTAATATTAAATATTATATGATGCATCAGTCGCTTCTTTTTCCCATTAATCACGTAAAATTTTTGAGGAGTAGAAGTTGAGTAGAAACCCCGAAGTTAGAAATGCAGATGAAACTTAACACAAATAAACCTGAAGGTATCAATCATAATCGGAAATTTTTGACCAATGTACAATAGCATAATAAATTTAAATTTCCACGGTCAGCCTTCAAAATTGTCAAGAGTCTGTTTTAAAATTTCCATTAAACCTGCGGACTTCTGAAAACCTAATGACGAATTTGCGTCTGGGTTCCAACTTGTGAATTTTCAAGAACACAGTGACAAATTCATATCCAGGTTTTGACTCGTGGATTTTCAAGAATCCTATGACAAATTTGTGTCAAGTTTTAGCCAAGGGGATTTTCCAACCTCCCAATGACAAATTCGTGTCTGGGTTTTGAATTTTGGATTTTCAAGAACCCAATGTTAATTATTATATGGGTTTTGACTGGTCCATTTGTCAGAGACGCAATGCGGTAAATTTATGTACAGGTTTTGATTTGCGGTTTTCGACATGTTTCATGTCTTTGCTCAGGCCTGACCCTACTCCCTAATTCCAAAATTTGCGTCCGTACGTCCGTACAACCATGACCTTGACTTTTGATAGAATTTCTGCTCTACACCTTCCTCCCCAACCTTGTACCCTAATTCCAAAATTTGCGTCCGTACGTCCATCTGGTCTCTGCTGTATACTGTAACGTTCTGCGGCAAAGCCACAAGCAGCAAGCTTGCACGTACCCCAAAACTTTTAGTATAGACGGACGCTACTAGTGTAATTGCCGAATATTCCTGAAAAGTCCAGAGCACAAGCAATCAATTTTGCATAACTCATTTGCCGTTCTAGAAGATATCTCGAAGAATCTGGAAATAGGAGGAAGACTATAAATAGCCGGCAGTAACCTGCAAGGATGGTTCAGTTGGTTCAGTTGGTATACTGAAGCGATAAAGTTAACTTGCTCTCGTGTTCTTTAACGCGTTAGTATAGTAGTTAACGGTGTATTTTGCAGTTAACGTGCTCTCGTGTTTTTCAACGCGAACACCTTGTCGATTAACTGTGTGTTTACAGTGTTTAGACTGTGTAGTGTATTTGCGGTTCCAGTAATAAAGTTTGGTTTTTACAATTGTACTTTGTTATTGGCAACGGCGGAAACTTGGTGACTGGTAGAACGTCACAATACTAATATACAGTATACTAGGCTTATACTGTCAAGGCTGAATAAACGGTATACGATGTTCCGTAATATTTGTACCATTCTGAAGAAGACGCCTCAGAAGCGTCAAAACGCAAATAAAAACTTTTTTTTTTTTTAAGTTCTACAATTTTTGTGCGAGCAGAGCCTCTACCAATCAAACCGTAATTGTTTTCTTTGCACGGATAAACTAATATCTTAATATAGGATACAGGCCTTCATTATACTAGGGCTAATATACAGTATACTAGGCTAAGCTTCCTGATACTGAACTTGAAGTGGCTCTAGAAGGGGGAGGGGGCGACCGATCTTTCTTTGACAGTTCTTACTAGTATAGAGCTAGTTCCTAAATCCCCCTCCTATCAACTGAAGGGTACAGGGAAAGAAGGGGAAACGTCCGAACGAAACGAGATGAAGAAACGGTTTCTTCTGAAAGGTGCAAACGATTCAATTGTCCAGCTCGTTTCGTTTGGACGTCCCCCCTTCTTCCCCTGTACCCTTCAACTATTCAAGGCCCCTCCTATCTTTTTTTTAGTTTGAAACTAGGAGTCCTAGCCTAGTTCGTCCAATATACTGTATGCTGGCTCCGCCCCTTCAATGGACCATCTATGCAACGCTTCAAACACCATGTGACTCAGAAAAGGCACTTCCAAAATACCTCATAAGACAGGCTCTCTGGGATTTTACTAGTTAGATTTATACAAGAGGGAGAAGGGGGACAAACTAACTAGGTCTCTTTTTGATCTATGCAGTAAATTCAGACACTAGCTTCACATACTAGGTCTAGGGATCCTGTATACTATATCCTTTCTTAAGCTCCTTTATACTAGGCTACAGCTTAGCTACCATAAATCTAGTATACAGTGAAAGCTTGAGAACAGACCAAGAAGTGGGCTCACCCCAGCGAGTGAGCCTGGAGACTTTTTTCCGGGCCTACTTTTTCTCGGCGGGAGTGTATTCGATTTAATTTGGACATCGTGTGACTCCGAGATAAATTTAGATTTGAAAATATTTCAATCAGCTGACGGGCAGATAATTTTAATGTAATTTCGATTTTCGAATGACAACTAAATCAAGGTAGGTAGAGAAGAAACGCTAAAAAACAATTAAATTTTTCTGGGGAGACTTGGAATATCTCCTCCATCCACAACTACGTCGCATACTCAGAATTAGTACGAGAGGCTAATTTGGTCCTATTTGAACTACGAGAAAAATGTTTTGCACTTTTTGCATGGAAAATTCAGCAAAAAGGGTACAGTTTGGGAGTTCACCACAATTTGCTCTCGCAGTTATGCAAAAATTACTGAACTTTCAGCGATAGGTATCTGTACTGTATACACGTAGATTTGGAATAGATATGCTGAGAAGGTTATATGCGAGAGCAAATTGTGGTGAACTCCCAAACTGTACCCTTTTTGCTGAATTTTCTATGCAAAAAGAGCAAAACATTTTTCTTAGTGCGGAGACCACTATACAATCTGGCCAATAAATTGACCCTCGTACTTTAAGACTCAGTTCATTCTTCATCTCTCTGACTGGCATCCAGGACGAGTCCTGGTCTTAGTTGGTGCGCAGAGGCGGCAGAACCATTTCTATCTGTTCATCGATTTACGCTTCCTTCCAACCTTCTCATTTTGATAATTCAATTTCCTCATTTACAAATCTCAAATTAGTCCAATTTTTAATCGCCATCTATCAATAAAACATACCCAAACTTCCATGGAAACTTAGGTACCTCGCTCGATCGTAAGCACAAAATCTCAGTTCAACTACCTCCCTCTCCTCCCAGCAGGTAGAAATTATACCTCGTGTCTCACAGAGAGCTCAAAATACCACCACAAAACGTCATATTATACTTTTTCCGTGATATTCAGCGTTAACATGCGACTGAATTAAATCGAATTCTCGGCTATACATCGCAAATTGCTTAACCACAAAAATATCTCTTTTGACTGACTGCCCGGACCCCACAAGTCATCGTTGATCTCCTCTCAACAAAACCCTTGTACCAACGTATTTTTTTGGTTCTTTACTTTGATAAACTCCTTCATTGTACTGCTCGATGGATTCTTGGTCATGTTGATTTCCCACTCCACGATTCAGTTGACGAAGTAGCCAAGCAAGCAACATTCCTTCCCTAGATAAAGGTTAAAATAACTTATCCTATTAGCTAAAAACCCTAAAGAAGTTATTACGCTCCTCCAATTCACAAGCTCTCTTTTTGGGAAGATCTAAAAGAAATTAGAACCAAATCCACGACCTGGTCTTTATCCAATGAACATTTGAGACGAGAGGAATAATCATCTTAGCTCAAGTGAGAATAGGCCAAACTTGTCTAACTTGTACACATACCTTAGCAAGCCGTCGTGTTGATTGCACTCCTACCAAGTATACCGGGTGAGGCAAAAAGATGTTACCAGTTAAGTGGGAGTTTGCGCTAAATCCGCCGTAGCGCGAAAACGCAAAAAGTTAGACATAATTATAGTTTAAATGTACAAAATTTGTATCTCAATCTTATCTTTAATTTAAGCCACATCCGAAGTTTCTAGGACTTTTCTGAGCCGAATTATGGACCAAAATGTGCCGAAAATTGACTAATTTGCGAAGATTTTTGATATAAAACATTGACAAATCCCCCACTTTCAAGCTTCATAGGGTTATTTGGGTACTTTTTTCGGAATCAGCGTTAAATTTCGATTCGGAATCAGATAAAATGAGAAAGTTGGAACTATTTTTAATTTTGGCAAACTGATGAATTTTTGGCACATTTTGATCCATAACTCGGCTTAGAAAAGTCGTAGAAACTTCGCGTGTAGCTCAAATTAAAGATAAAATTGAGATACAAATTTCGTACATTTAAACTATACGTCTAAAGTTTCGCGTTTTCACGCTACGGCGGATTTAGCGCAAACTCCCATTTAACTGATAACATCTTTTTGCCTCACCCTTAGCCCGCTGCAAATACTTGTGAAAAAGAAAGTAAGAACAAGCACCTCGGGCGAGGTGTCAGGAGGGTCGGCGGGTTGATTTTCATTTTAAATCTATTCAAAAAAAGAAAGAAAAAAAAAAAAAGACTTTTGGTTTCTTACTAACGGATATTCTTGCGGATATTTTTGCTTTGCGCATCCTCAGTAGTAACAGAAAAGAGAATTATTGTTTTCATAAGGATGAAATCATTCCTTAACGAAGGTAAATGACTTTGTTCTTGGATATACAATTATTTTTCATACACTCTCGCCCCCTCCCTCCTTCTGAGAAAGAAACACTTCATGAAACACCTCAAAAAGATTCCATAGCGAACATTCCTTTCCTTGCGGGCTAGTTAACCTATTACTATTCAACTCACCGCACAAAAACTATTAATCCGATTTTTAGAAGAAATAGCCTCTACAAGCAATTTATGTTCATGACTTCAATAACTCTAAATTTCATGAAAATCAACTCCATAGCTAAGGAATAATAGTACTGTAATAGTAATAACAATAATCTTACCTCCAGATTCTAACAGGTTGAGAAGAAAAAATTGTTAAAAATCATAAAAATAATAATTCAGTTTAGTGATGACGTTTATATGAAAATTTTATAATTGCACGCTGATACTCTGTTGGCCTTCAGAAAGCTCATTTTGTATGGGATTTTGCAGACTTTAATAAATATTGAAAGAACCTATCAAATGTTGAGCTTTTGCAATATCTTTAACGGAAGTAGAACTAACAATGAATATTTTTATGGTAATACATCTAGGTTAGATGGCAAACTCGGATTCACTCAAATAGAATCTACAGTCACATCTCATATAGATACCTTTTTGCTAAACAAAGTTGAAATTATGAGGCCATAATGGACTTGTATATTGCAACCACCAATCTTGTAAATAATAATGAATAATAATAATAATACCGGTAATAATAAAAAATAGAAGTATGTGTGATGAAAGCAAAGCAATAGGAGGAATATGTTCCACAAAGAAAGTCAAAAACGCACTGACAAGAATTTTCTCAGATACGGGAATACTGCAGTTTATGATAGGGGAAAAGAAAGAAGGAATAATATAATAAAAATAAACTTGAAATAGAAATAATAAATGCGACCACTGATCTTGTAAACAATAAATGAAAATAATAATATAATAACGACAATAGTAATAAATAGAAATGGATGTGAGCGATAGGTTCCACAAAGGAAGTCAAAAACGCACTGACAAGAATTTTCTCCGCTACCTGAATACTGCAGTTTATAATAGGAAAAGGAAATAAAAAGAAGAAAAAAAAATGATAATAATAATAAAAAGGGTATTCTCCATTGTGTTGTGTATCTAAGGTAAGATAAGAAGATAAGAAAAGGTAACGGAGAAAATGTGAAGGAGACAAACGAGGAAACGACACTGACGACGACGACGACGACGACGACGACGACGACGACGACGACGACAAAAAGTGATTGTAATACGGTCGGCTAGCGAAAGCGCGCCGACCCTAAAAATAGTCAGAATTCATCTGGTACTCCAGCAACATCAATCATCCGTGAGCGAACAAAGAAATGAGAAATCCGACGTTTTCACTGCGTATCGTGTATTTTGATTCACACAATACACTATAGAACCGTTCTCTACACGAGGCATAGACGGTAACATGCCACTCGCAGAGAAAATTCGTATTCGCCATCGTATAAGGCAATTTACATCCCTAGTGAGTTGTACTATTGTACCCTTCATTACCACAAGGATTAGTAACTGCGATGATGACAACATGAATTTCTGAGCAGTCGGCTTGAAGTGTAGTGTGTAGCCGATGTGATACTTTTTCAACCGAATATTAAGTGCAGTTCGATGATCGCGTCTTAAATCTTTCACTTTCTCAGAATACAAATACTATACAATCGTTGACATAATTTCACACGGGCGAATGTTGAGAATTATGTTCTCGTTAAACATACCAATAATTTTTTAATAATCGAGGCAGTAATTTTGTCTTTTTCCCTGTGTTACTCACAGAATCACCAGATGCTTGAATGAACCTTTATGAAGTCAGTATCACACGGCTTGTTTTTTTGATACGGAGAGGAAGTAGTATCACAAGTTATTGTACGTATAGTAGGTATGCATGGCAAGAGTTTCCACAATTCAAGTTTTTTCAACTCGAGAAATATAAAACAATATTCATAAAGAAAGATAATGATAATATTCTAGTCGACAAATAAATAGAAAAATTTAATACAAAAATAGTAAAATGTACTCTGCGAATATTATAATACATTGAAAATATTTGTAATTGAATACGTAACTTTGAAAAATCCTTAAAAGCTAAAACAATTAAAAAATATACATGGACGACCATAATTTTGCGATTGAACAATAACACACAATAACAATGTCGTTTTTATATTATGTACAGGAGGGGAAAAAAGCATCAAATACCAACAAACAAAATACATAATAAAATTTGCAAATTGGAAATAATTAAAAAAATATTAACGCGTATAGGGTCTAAAATCCTAATGGCGGGAACTTGAAGAATCTTATCAAATTAAATTCCTTTCACTTTTGTTTCGGAGAAGGAAAAAAAATGGTGAAGGCAAAAAGAGAAAAATAACACGAAGTACCTATATGTACTGCGTAAGAATTTTACACAATAATTTGTAAGCTCAAAATACAAATTTTTCTTAAATAGGTATATCGTACAATATAGTTTGATGTAATTTTACAAACATAAAATAAATCGAATCGATGATTGTTCGTGAAAAAGTTTAACGTGTAGCGTCTCTCATGTCCGACAGACTTTCTTACATCAACGTCACCCAAAGCTCTGGAACGAGTAGATCAACGACAAAAGGAAGAAAGAACAGGAAGAAAACAAATTGAACAAAACTTCAACGGTTTTAAAATTGACTAGTGACAAAAGGGAATGTATTGTAGGTTTCAAGGGTAAACTACTTCTGAATTAAAATTTGTCGTTGAATTTTCCAAGAGCTTCATTGATGACGCGGATTTAGATGTAAGAGTATGGACCGTCGGTGAGAGCGCTACACAGCAATAGTCAGGAATTGTCGTCTTTTCCTCTGGTCGTTCCACCTTTATGATTGGGTTTGTATTCCAAGCCTGGATCGAACTGCATCAATACAAATACCTAAGAAAATGAAGTAAATCGATGAGAGAAGAATAAGATTATTGGTAAAGATATCAGGAAAAGTCGGGTTTTTATTTCTAGATCAATAGAGATATTTTCCTCGGTGTACTCGTGGCATACCCAGGTTCAATCATGAGCAGTGACTATCAATTTAAGGAAAATGCAACTGAAAGATGAACTATAAAAATTTGAAAGGTAGGGCTGAGTAAATGACGGAGAAGCCTACATGTGAAATCCAATTCTGAGCTTAGCCGACTAAAACATGTCAATTGAGACCTTGAGCTCATCCTGGTGGCTCTGGGCTACAAGATGTAGGATTTTTCGTCAAGAAATGGTGAAAAATTTAAGCATTTTCTTGGGGCATATAATAAAAAGAATTCGATTCTTGAGACCAACTTTTCAAGGATGGTAATTGCCCGCACCCTGATTTTCTGAACAAATCCCGTGGGCGCGGGCATCTGCACTTGCAAAAGAAACTTAATCAAACGGGTGACGTCCGCGGCGCCGGCGTGTGTGTCCGCGCCCACGTGCCGAACATTGCCCGCATTGCCCGCGAGTAAGCCCGAGCCTACGGATGCTTGCGTGCTTTGGTGTGCCCATGCTCCTGTGCCATGCTCACACCTCATTTTTTTTTTTTCTTCACTTGTGGGCTTGACAGCATCTGGCTGCCTTCTCAATGAATTTGAATTTCTAATTTTGCAGACTCCCATACTTGCGCGCTCAGGCGAACAAACAGTACTGCCCATTGCCAAGAATCAATGCCAGCGGGCGTGCTTGCAATAGATGCTCGCGGGCGTTCTGACGCCCGCAGGCACCCATCATTACAGCAGAAAACATGTAGGAGCGCTAGTGTGCATTTGTATTTGGACAAAACTATGGATTTTCACTGTCTGCCCGTTCATAAGTTGCGGGCACCCGTCAACTGTCCGCGGACACGGTCGTCCACAATTTTGCAGGCGTTTGCCATCCTTGCAATTTTCAACTTTCTGGCATCAAGTTCAAGATTTCAAAATGCTATAGAATCAACTTGAAAGGGCCATTCCAAGCCAAATTTTTTATATGTGTTGAGTCACATCTATTTAAATAACATACTAAAATTTAAGCTCAATATGTGGGCCAAAATGGTACTTGAAAGCTGAAATTACTTCAGCAATTTTGAAAACAGAGATATAACTGAAAAATTTTCCCAGTGAAATTTGAATCCAAGTATTATGAAGTATGACGGTAAAACTACAAATCAGCTTTTGAATCAACCATCTCCAACACCCCTCACTTCTCCTTTCCCTTTGAGTTCTTCCTTTAGTTACATACTTTTCAATGAATCGATTTGATAGGGAAGGGGAGCGGGGTATGTGGCAGTTTAGCGGAAGTATGCGACGTGCTACGCTCTACAAACCACAACTCCAGACAAGTTGAATTGAATGGTGCTTTACACGCAGGTTGTTATGTGCAATCACCCAGTCAATCAGGTGTAGTATATTACGCTACAAAGGAACAAAGAAAGCAAGATCTGAACAAGTGCTTTGGCCACCCAAGCCGCCGCAAAGACTCCCACGCAGCGCTCGTTCACCGCTTATTTTGTTCTTGTGTGGCGTAGCTACGCTATTTTTCAGTTGTTTATCATAAACACATATATAAAGCGCGTGCACAACACGTTCTAATTAATCCCTAGAGAAAATCATATTATGCGTTTTTCCTCTCCAAAGAACAAAACACAACCTTGCACCCTACAACAAAGCACATAAAGAACTATGTGAACCAATAGAATATGAAAAATCTCCAGGGAACGCGTAGTTCTGGAGAAGGCAAAAATTTGAAAATATTGATTTTTTTAGCAAAAGCAATGATGAGCACCTGATCTTCAAAGTTCTCCAAGTAAGATTGCCGCTCATGCATTAAGCTGAAATTTTAATATGTTATGTAAATAAATGTAACAAATCACACATGAGAATTTGATTTGGAATGGGCCTTTTGAAAAGATTTTATCGCATTTCGAAACAAAATTTTCAACTTTTTATTTGCGTGTAAGACTGGAACTACAACTGGAAAACTGTGAAAAAATTGTCATACATAACAGCCCCAGTATTTTGACTGGGACTATTCCTAGGAAGACCGTCACATTCATTTTATTAGATGTACCATCTTACAAACAACAAATTTTGCCACCATGGAGTCATCAATGAACTTCATAGAACTCAAACTACTCTCGGAAAAAGTATCACAATTGTGTCATTATGACGTCATTCGTGACCTCAAATAGACTGAAACTACCCGAAGAGAATTGTCACAATTTTGGCGACATAATTTTCCGCAACAATTTGGTCAACGTGACGTCATAAATGACCTTCATGAAACTTGAACTACGCTTTAAAAACCCATCACTATTTCACAACAAAATTTTCTGTAACAATTTTGTCACCATGACATGAACTAACACTACTTCGAAAAAAAAACGTCCCAAGTACACAAAAGATTTTGCGTGCTAAAGAGTTTTTGACAAGTTGTGAAATTTTGTTCAAAAGCACTTCTCCAGGAAAACTTCCTCGTTCAACCTCACCTTCTCATTCAAAAATCTTATGACCACGTCATTCTGTCCAGTTAATACTGATGACATTCTACATAATGAAATTTGTCAATCATTTAGTACGCTTATCAGACTGGGACTGCCTCTGAAAAAAAGTCATGGAAATTTTCAACAATTTTTGCAGCCATATTTTCTGTGACAATAGTGCCAACATGACGCATTGACCTCTGATGGACTAGGACAACTCACTGGAAAATTGAAACAATTTTAGCGATACAATTTTCCATAGCAAATAGCAATCATGTCACTGTGACGTCATCAATACTATCGGAAAAGCAATCACCGTTTCTCAACACATTTTTCTGTAAAAATTTTGTCACCATGACTTCATCAATAATCTTCAATGAACTAAAACTACTTTAGAAAAAACAGTCCCAAGTAACCAAGACGACTTTCCTGAACGATTTGGTTACTGTGACGCCATCATTGAGCTCTATAAAATTAGAACTACTCTCAGAAAAACTATTACAATTTTGCAACACAATTTTGTCACCATGATGTTATCAATGAACTCCGAAAGATTGGGACTACTCTTCAAAAATCTCAACAATTTCACAACACAATTTTCCAAAGCAATTTTCGGGCCCTTGACCTCAAATCGACTGAAACTACTCATTGAAAATCGTCACAATTTTAGCATCACAATTTTCTGTGACCATTTTGTCACTGTGACGTCATAATTGGCCTTTATAGAGCTGAGACTACATACTTTCGAATCAATCACCATTTCACAACACAATTTTCAGTAACAATTTTGTCACTACAACGTCATCAATGACCTCCAAAAAAATAAAAAATTGAAATCACTCCCATAAAATCCTTAACAATTTCCCAACACAATTTTTCACAGCATTTGTCACCATGACGCTATCAAAGACCTCAAATAGACTAAAACTAATCATGGAAAATTGTCAAAATTTTAGCAAAACGATTTTCCGCAACAATTTTATCACCGTGACGTCATCAATGACGTTCATAAGACTGACACTACTCTTTGAAAATCCATTCCAATTTCACAAGAAAATTTTCTGCAACAATTTTGTCACCATGACGTCATCAATAATGTCTAATGAATTGAAACTGCTCTAATAAAAACTGTCCTAAGCACGCAACACAATTTTGCGCAGCCATTTTGTCCCTGTGACGTCATCAATGATTTTTATAAAACTTCAACTCCTTTTGGAAAAACCATTACAATTTGATCGCTACGACGTCATCATCAATGACCTTCAAAAGCCTGGAACCACTCTTCAAGAAACCGTCACGATTGAATTTATTGTTATCATGTTGTCATCAACGACCTCCAAGAGACTGAAGCTACTTAAGGTAAATTATAAAAATTTTAGAGATACAATTTTCTGTAAGAAGTTTGTCATTGAGACGTCATCAATGACCTTCAGAAGCTATTCTTGAAAAATCATCACAATTCTACAGCATACTCTTGGAAACAATTTTGTGACTGTGACGTCATCAATGACCTTCAAAAGTCGGGAAATGCTCTTGAAGAAACCGTTACAATTTCAGAAACATAATTTTTTGTAAAAGTATTTTGTCACCATGACGTCATGAATGACCTGTAATAGACTCAAACTACCTACTTGTGGAGAATAATCACATTTTGACAGGGAACCTGTTTTATCGGGGGGGGGGGGTCTCCCGGAAAAAATGCCCGCCGTCCGGGAGGTAATATGACCTTGGGACTTGAAAAATGTTGTAAATTCTCTTCTATCATATATATCCAACAGAGGTTGAAAATTTTCCAAGTCCGTTCTTATCACCTATAGCTCAAACGCTAAAAATTTTCTAATCCCTTCCCATCATATACATACTCGGCTGAGGTCAAAAATTTTTTCCAAGTCCCCCTTCTATCATACATTTATACATTCTACTATAAAGGTTGGATAATGCAAGGCGGGGTTCTAGCCTAGTTTTTAGGTCCAGTATACTGTATTTCAAGTCCCCTTCCTATCATATGAATTTTGGAAGTCGATGAGTATAGCCTGACCAGAACAGCTCCTCCAAGGAACTGAGTATAGCCCCTTCAATGAACCAGATATGCTTCAAACACCATCCCTTCAATAAATTCCAAGTCCCCACGCAGAACTGATAGCCTGATTAAATAGCTCCTTCAAGTAACCAGATATGCAATACTCAATGCACCGATTGGTCCAGCCCCTTCAATGAGTCAGATATACAACGTTTCAAGCACCATAAGACTACGAAAACAGGTTCCCTGCCTCTCCTAATTCAACTTCGTTAAAGAACCCGACAGTTTTTTGTTACGTGATGTCTAAAAAGTTACAATTTCTTCAAGAAAAATTACTTAAGTACTGACCAGAGCGATTGGGATGAGCTAGAAATCTGAAATTTGTAATTGGCATTTTGCAGGCTCAGCGTAATCTTGCACCAAGTTCAGAATTCGATTCCGCTTCTCGTCCAGTTATACCTTTTGATCTGAGATGACCCCCTAAGTATTTCTATACAGCTCCAGTAGTCCTACCCATTTGCCCAGTCTAAGACAGCACGACAACACAAGACTTCACCACATTCGGTTTTGAGGTAAAAAGAAAGAATAGCACATCTTTTCTAAAATTCTAGAAGGCTTTGATTTTTTGAAGGTATGACTATGATATGCGGAAAATAGATGATTTTGAGATCCCAGAGCAGAAGCTCGAGTCATGGATATGACTGATATAATGAAGATGCAAAATTTGTGAGATATATGAGGAAAATGATCTGTGACATTGCCCAGGTTGATATGTAAATACCTCGAGATCGTTCAAAGTAATATTGTATTTTTATTAGCGTATAGAAATTGTACATAAATCGCTCTCAAACCTGATCCGTAGGTAATAACTGAAAGTCATCCGGAGGATTTGTAATTACATAACGTTTGGACGAAGCGTCGCAAGACGAACTCGTATCCCTGAATCTGTTTTCATAATAAAAACGAACAACACGTCAATACGGCTATTTTCGATAGATCATTCCGACAAATTTATAAGCGCAAATATTCCAACCTGTAAAGTCCAATACACAGCATTCCGTAAGACTTCAGCGCATTCACAAATAAGTCCCCGTACTTCCCATTTTCTCCAAATTGAGCTAAAGGACCATCGTACAGAGAAATTTGACCGACTCTGCACCGATCACGGTTGGATAAGCTATCACTGGTCCTACAAACGAGAATAAAATGGTCGTTACCTCGATGATTGAACAATCGTAGAATTCCTCGAGGTACGATACTTACGTATATCCTCCACGTAGACCCGCGCCCTCTGCTAAAATCAGTTCCAGCTCTGGTGTCGCGCCACCAGTGATGAGCGATCGGATTAAGGTTAAAGCATTTTGATTGAAGTAGGTCTGAAAAAAAACAAAACATTGACGTTTACGTCTAGTTTTTGACCATTGATAGAGTTCAAGAGATGAAGATCGAGGAGAAAGGGAGGCTAGCATATCATCAGCGTCTTTTATGAAGATCTTTAACCAATTCAGTTATTTTTCTAACATGAAAGAGCATACTAGCGTATCAGTAGTAATTCAGCAAAAACACCTATAAAGATATTGAAGACAATCGGAGAACTGATTCGAGGGATTACGGACGTGAGCAGATGTTCGAAATGTGAGCTGTGTGTGAAAATTATATTCATTCTGAGAAAATAATTTCCGATATGATCTTCAACGTCATTTCAAACTTCGGAAGACAGTCTGCTAGCGCGTGGTACGAAAACGAATATTCAAAAACACAGCGAAAACAATTCTGGCACCGAAACTGCCGACATGCTTCAAATCTTCCGCTGCCTCACAAGCGACGAACCGTCAGTTCATGAAATCTTTCTCTCGGTAATTAGCGGAAACAAAATACTCACCGTTGACATCAACGAGTCGAGAACGCTGACTGCGAACGCGGTACCGCAGGCGAACGGTTGCGTTAAATATAATTCCGTATCAGGGTCGTCGTCGTCGTCTTGATCCAAAAACTGCACATTACTGTCGTTTACGAGCTCTAAAATAAAACAGAACATTCGATTAATGGGCTGCCGTGATACGAGCCCTGCTGTCGTCTCGCACTACTCCAATGTACCTGTGATCATTGGCACGTTAGCACCGTACACTGATCCTCTCCTTTGCAATATGATCGGACCACCTGTGCAGTTGAGTTGATTACTCGGTTGAAATTTACTGCTTGACTCTTCTGCAAAAAGATTAAAAATCGTTTTAATATCATAAGTGTTGGTGAAAAAGCTCTCTGATCGCTTTCATCACGCACCTTGACTAAGCACGCCGATCGTATCGTCGAACGTCATCGCTTTGATATTCAAAGAGGCTAATATAGCTTCTTTGTCTGCCAACGTCGGATCGTCATTACTGGGCACCTTAGCCGACAGGATTACACACATATCGCATAAGTTGACGTTCACCGCTCGTAAATCCGCTCGACTCAGAGGAGATCCCTGTCGAGTAACATAATTTTATAAAAAGAAAAATGAAATAATCGAAATACCTGAAAATCTGAAAACTCACGTTCAAGACAGATATTTTTGGCAAATTCTGTAACATTTTCCACTCTCGGCGGATGTACTCGACAGCTCCGACGATGACTACATGCTTCAGCTCGTGATAGTGGAAATTTGAAGCTCTCAATGGCATTACAAGGTTTCGTAGCCCAATTAGAGGAGAATCTGGATCGGCAAATAGACACACTACCACGTGCCCGTTCAAGACCGTCATTGCTGCTTGATTTCTATCCTGTTGAAGCAGACAAATGATAACACATACATATTATCAGTTTTAGAACGATAGTTTCTTTCTTCAAATACACTGCACTGGCTTGATGACATTCATCCTCATGATCAGGGCCGGATTAAGAGAAAATTTTGCGTCCTCCCTCTCTCCCTCTCTTCTTTTTATGCATGATGAGGCCTGTGGGTGCCCCGGGACATGGCCCTCTTCGCCCCTCCCTTAATCCTGCCCTGATATAAGTCAAATTGGAAGCCTATTTGGAGAGGAGGGGAATGTCATGGTCTAGAAAACTTTTTCTATTCTCTTTTCTCGAAAATAAGATCAAAGTGCATACTATAATCCGCGAGGGGAACATTGTGCCCACTTGAAGCCCTTAAATGCAAAGGATTTTGGGGATTCAAAAGCGGAAAAAGCACGTCAAATGGGAATTAAATGAGGATTTTTTTTCCAAATGAAGCATGAAGATACAAACGGCTTCAGGTTTGACCCTGTTGATGTCCTTTGAACCGGGAAACCCAAAGGGCTTCGATTACAAAAAAAAAAAAAAAAAAATGAGAACGAGGGGATTATCGAGGTTTTAAGTGGGGACCAAAGAGACAATTTTCGCAATTTTTTTCCAGGGCTTCAATTGTTTACCGGGTCAACCCTTAAATCTGCAATTATGACTCAGATTTCAAGATTTTCATACTTCTTTTACCACATAGCTTTGTTGCAAGTCTCCCCTGTCATACGTGGATCCCCCCCATAAACTTTTCTCCATATTCATAGCTACAAAGTTGAAATTTTCTCACGCTTCCCTTGCTTGCCAATATATTCACACATAAAAATTTTATCCAAGTCCTAAGGTCAAATCCCTTCGATTGGGAGAGAGAAGTTTTCTAGTTTCGTGATTTTTCTGCTCATATGTCGTAGACATTTCCGAGAGCCCAAAGTCAGATGGAGCCTTGGCACTTGAAATACCGAGCGGATGACGGACACATTCAAATATTCCTCTGAGTCTAATCAAATATTAGACGTGAACCTGATGATACAATTTTCAGCAAAGGTTCTTTGGAGCAGATTTGTTCGAAATAAGAACTTTTGAGATTTCCTCGCCTATAAAGATGAAGCTCGTTCCGCAGCCTAAGAGACCAAACTTTCAATATGAGTAAATTTTTGAAAAAAGTTTTCTTATGATTTTTCAATGAGTTCCATGAAAGTTTTTTCTCTTAGTAGCGCAAAAACTTAGTTGTCCAAATTATTTCTTTTGGACGTTCATTTTTTTCCCCACCAGAAGTCTTCTGTAAGTCGTACTACTTCAAGTCAGTCATCAGTTGTTAGTTGCTACTATTGTGATTCATTAAGTCAAGATACAATCAACTTATAACTCAAGGACCGAAGAAGCTCCAGGGGAAAAAAAAAGCAATTCTATGGCAAAATGGAGTATCTCCAAAAAAAAAAATGACTGGCACAATCCCACTTATAGATTGATTAGCAAAAATAGTACTTTCTGATCATTGTCAGGAATACTCTTTCTGCTGATCGTCTGGTAAATTCTCTTTTCAGCTTCAAATTGTAAGTCAGTTGTAAGTTAAAATACTTCAACGCAAAAAAATCCAGTTATCAGTCAATTGTTCATTCGGTTGTCAAAAAATTTGTCAGTTAGTTCTATTGTATGACTGAACTGAAACTCGACATTCTCGCTTCGAAGTGAAGTACTGCGGAACAACTAGGCTATTTGTGAACTTTTACAAGAACCCTTCCAAGTTGATCATAAATGAGGATTTTGTATTCTTGATAAATTACCCGAACCAGCATATTATTATTGTGAAAATTACATATAAACAAATTTTCAACTTGTGGAATGAACATCAACCATTAGAGGTACTGTAGACGCCGCTTATTGTGATCGCATCGGGACCGCCTAGAAATGATAACATTATCCGAATGATAACACAAACCGAAGAGGTTTTTTTTTTTTTTTTTTTTCAAGAGTACATTACATAAATTGAAAGGTACGATATAAACACAGATTTTTGACAAAAATACATGAACGTACAGTATATCACTGTAAGTTCCACGTCTTTGTCTTCCCCATGCCGATTCCTCTTCCTTAATGAGTTTCCATTACGTGCCCATCCTTCTTCGATTTCACTTCGATTCTTCAATAACTTACATAATAAAGGCTGAGAAATTCGCAGTTTTGAAGCAGCAATTCGCTGACTAATTTTGCCAAACGCGTCGTACTTTTGAAAGATTTCGATTTTATCTTTCATGCTCAAATCACTTCTTTTACTAGAGCCCTATAATAACGAGTGAGGACATGGACCGCCATATTTAGTCGTTACAGCATGAACTTCCCTATTCCTGTTACTGATAACAATTTATCAGTAAAGCAGGAATAGGGAAGTTCATGCTGTAACAACTAAATATGGCGGCCCATGTCCTCACTCGTTATTATAGGGCTCTACTTTTACTAACAGGTTTATTACACGAGCTTGAAGCCATCAGAACACTTTTCAAACAATCATACTTCATGAAAACGGCGATAAGACTGACATGAACGTATGCAACAAGAGAAAGCAGTGCTGAACTGTATTGTGCGTGCATATTTTTGCAAAAAATTGAACAAATTAGGCCTAAAATGAGATGTTTTTTGATAACATTAACCGACGTGTCGATCACATAAAGCGATAGTTTTACTGTAGGTTTAGATACGGAAGATTGGGACCAAGCAAATTTGATCACATAAGCCGATTGATAACACTAACCGGGATCCTAATAAGCGGCGTCTACTGTATATCTAAAAGTATTTTCGACTCCGAATACAAGACTATTCACCTGTTTTCTTGTTTTCTTACTTCTCCTCTCATTATTGTGCAATACACGCTTCAAGTTCCTAGGCTTGGGCAAATTTTGAAATTTAGTAGCCCAATAAGATACAGTACATGCTGCAGCAATCCCCGGTAAGTGAATATGAGTAATTACACAGTAAAGAGAGGAGTAACAGAAAAGCAGCAGATGATATGAAATTCCGTGTCAAAATTACTTCTGCAACTACCTGTGATTGTTCATCTTTATTCCAGAAGTTTGAATTTCGTGTTTTGGAATGCCCCCTTCTTTGTCTAGTATGAGTCTACTTTGGGATATTATGTTAATCTAATGGCTTTTATAGGGCTCACTCAATCCGCTCGTTCGCCCCCTTCTTTGTCTTATATAAGTCTACTTGGCGCTCACTTGCGGCCGTATAAGACTACTTGAGAGCTCTATACCTACTATAGCATCCTGATTTAGGCCCAGTATAATGAAGGCTTTAGCCTAGTGGAGGTCTTGTACATAAGATCATTAATTGGCCGCTTAATTGGACCTAGTATACTGTGTATGGAACCTTGTTTTGAACTTTGTTAGTATAGGCCACGGTCAGGGGGCGAGCGGTAGAATAATGAAAGCTTAACCTAGTATAGAATGTGCTGTATATTAAGAAACTGAGCTATGTTAGTATAGGCTTAGTCAGCCTCCCGTCTATATAATGAAGGCTCCACCTACTACAGCAGCCGTATTTAGGGCTAGTAATGGAGGCTTTAGCCGAATGTAGGTCCAGGATGTAAAAGAAAGCACTGCTTTACAGGATCACGCAAGAATTTTATTAGCAAAAACTATAGTTTCGCGGATGAAAAAGTCGTCACCGCATCATCAGTTTTACAGTACTGAGAATAAATGCGAAGATCGAGAGTATACAATAATCTAAAGATAAGAATATGCTACTTGTACATACGTGCCACTAGGTCAATATTACTAATAGGAATGAGATCATTAGCCAGGTTTGCATTGTTTTTGACGTGTTTGCGTATTTCAATGTTTTCCAACTTCCGCAAGAGTAACCGACGGTAGGTTTGATGAAGAAGAGTAACATTGTCCAGAGAGAAAGTCGAGTGGTTGAATTCTATTAGATGGGCAGCAAAGTAAGAGAAACTGGTAGCATTGTGTCCTTCCCAGGAGGAAATATGCTCTTTGACACGGGTGGATAAGGATCTCGAAGTTTGACCTATGTATTTCACCTCGCAGTTAGCGCATTCAAGTTTATAGACTCCGCTCTTCTCCCAGATGGAGGGAGGAGGGTCCTTGACGTTGGAAAGAGACCGTAGAGTGCAATGAGAGTAGAAGGCAGCTCGAAGGTTGGTCTTGCGTGATCCTGTAAAGCAGTGCTTTCTTTTACATGTTTAACGATGACACGCAACGATAGCCATATTAATCTTAGTAGGTCCAGGATTTCGTGTGTACGGACAGACAGACGCACACGCACTAATTTCAAAATCAAGGTAGGGATCAGGATTTTAAAACTTTTCAAGTCCCGAGGTCATTTGCACAGAATCAGGGGTAGGACTGAGGTTCGATGCAAAATCATCCGTACACACGCCTGGACACCCGGACGTATTTTCGCGATTTAGAGGATAAAGAAAAGGCATGAAACATGTCAATATACTAGGTGGGATGGAAGTAGCGGGGTGGACAAGCGAATTTCTGAATCACTCAAGGGGTAATGAGTTGAAGGGAGAGGGTGAAGGGTTGGAAACCGGGGACCACTCGCAAATTTCTGAAACCCAAGAGGTAATAGCTTTCAGGGGTGAACAAGCGGACTAGTTTAATATAATTCAAATTAATAAAATGAAATTATAAAATTGCTTTACTCGCACAGAATACAAAAGTGTACATAAAATTTTTTTCGTTGACGTTTCGACGTTCTAGACGTCTTCTTCGGAACGAGATGAGTATAAAACTGAACAAAATAATCTAAGAACGACGCGCTATCGATAGAGAGAAATAATAAAATTCATCTTATTATTTCAAATTAATAGCTTTTGGGAGCTCAAGGTCATGGTTGTAAGGACACTCGGATGCAGACTTTGAAATCAGGGTAAGGGTAGAGGCCCCCAATTTCTGTAGTATAATAATAAAATATACTGTAGGGGGAATGAAGTCGCGAGGTGGACTCGCAAATTTCTGAATCACTCACGGGGTAATAAGTTGAAGGGGAGGGGGTAGAGGGCGGAAGAGCACTCGCAAACTTTAGAATCACCAACAAGGTGATAGCTTTCGAGAGCTCACTCGCTCCAATAGTTCACCCCCTTCTTGTCTAGTATAAACTTAGTATGGGATACTATTCCTATACTAGAGACCAGTAAGGACGCCCGGGCGCAGATTTTGAAATCAGGGTAGGGGTACAGAAAAGACATGAAACCTTCTAACAGGAAACCTTTTTTATCGGTGGGTCTTTCCGAGAAAATTTAGAGGCCATTGCAGGTTTGCAATGGCAGCGGGGAACTCGCAACCTCTTTGGTCCACCTCCTATCATATAATATAGTCTAGTTTCCGAGTATTTTTTCAAGTCCCTAAAGTAGGTCAAGGACATTGGTGATGTCAGAAGGCGTCACACGTCATGTCACGTAGTTCACAGAAACTCCCGGACGCGGACGTTTTCTGAGGATGTAATCCCCCTAACAAAATGGATAGCGGGTTCCCCGCTAAAAAAAAACGTCCGCCGTCCGGGAGGTAACATGACCTTGGGACTTGAAAAATCTTTCTGACTATCGCCCATAGCTTGCAGGATAAAATTTTTTTAAGGGGCTCGGTTGGACTATCACCTGTCCCATAGTTTGAAGGTCAAAATTCTACTAAGTCGCCCATCTATCATCTACAGCTCGGTCAAAATCCTATCATATATACTAGTATAAATCGAGTAGCCTATACTACAAGGGGATAATTGAGACGTTACAGGCCATAATATGAAGAAAACGACACTTACATACATATAAGTACAATAATTAATGTTTTTATTGATACAACACATGTAAATTCAGTACGCACCTGATGATGAGCCAGACAATAAAGTTCGAAAGCGGTCATGTTGCATCAATAAAAATATTAATTTTACATGTCTGTAATTGTCGTTTTCTTCATACTACAAGGGGAGTCCTAGCCTAGTTCAAGTCCAATATCTGGCAGCACTGATAGCCTGGTCAAAATAGCTCCTTCAAGTAACTAGACATGCAATACTCTACACAGCAATTGGCCTAGCCCCTTCAATGAGCCAGATATACAACGTTTCAAACACCATAAGATTTGGAAACAGGTTCCTTGCCTCCTTTCATTTAACTCCGTCAACGAATCCGTAAATTTTTAACAGTGAACCTGTTTCACTCTCAATAACTTGCATCAAATTTTTATGTATCGCTTTGCTAGGGAAGGAGTATCTGCGGTGCTCTCTCTATCACGCTCGCGGATCGTGCACGCAACTCATGCCTGTACTAATCCGGTCCTTAATACACAAATCCTTCGTATCGTCTTCTCTTCGGCGTTCCTCCTTCCCTCTATAATTCTTAGACATCATCCCATTCATCCCGAGCCCGCGAGTGCAATCTGTCATTTCATTACGGGGACTTGAACTTGCGCAGACCCAAATACTAAGGCGCATGGCGACTCAGTCTTATTAATTATATTATTATTATTATTTTTTATTTTTTTATTTTTTCAATAAAAAGTTGATAAAGTACCTCTCCTTGCACATTTTGTGAGGTTTGTTGAATTACTGAAAGGTATTTTTTCGACAGATAGCGCAGTTTGTGAAAAATTCAGAAACATATTGTTTCTTAAGATTTTAGCACATTTTGTATCAGGAAAGCCGCTGAAAGCGTGTTTATTTGATTTCCGTCGCATTAATAAAAAAATCACATCAGAAACACTTTTTAATCGTAAATTTAATAGGAATTATTTTGGTAGCCTATTTTGGTATTTCCATAGTCGATTGCACGCGGTTTGGGACAAAAATTCAAAAAACCAAGAGACTATTTTTGACAATAATGTGTAGAAAAAAAACCCTGGCAAGGGATTTATCCCAGTTTCATGTTCGATTCAACCGCAGACTATTGAAGAATTCTGCACAACAAGTACCGACTAATTTGAAAGGTCGTTTCACCCAAGTTAAATGCCATCCACTTCTTGGCACATCTTCCCTCAAAATTACAATAGCTCTTCATGAGGTAGGGAAATGTCATCAATAATATTGGTCTCAGTGAAGAGAGTTATTGCCATCATAAGGGCTCGTTCGAAGAAAATTACTCACTAAAATACACTCGTCCAGATTTCTCGACGGACTCCAATGGAACATTCCGGTCGAATCGTATTTCATCTCCGTTTTTTCAAAATCAAAATCTTTCGCTTGATCATCGGCGATACCAACTTGAAGAGTATTATTCTTCATATCGGTCCCAACTGCGCTACGGTTGGTAGGCCTATGAGAGATAAAAATACGTAAAATCGAATCAAATCGTACGGGTCTCCTCGGCGTGTAGATATGTAATACATAAAATTAGCCTGCACGATTATTTTAACTGTATAAAATATAATATATACGCTACTGATCTATAAAGGTATTTACGTAAAGCCAAACATCACGACGTGCCTACGCTCTACAGGTAACCGCATGCCCTACCAAAATTTACTGTAAGGGTTTTACCTCGACTATACTAAAAGCGAACACGTCGAAAGAAAAAAAATACGAAAAGAACTTCTATTGCTCAAAGGCAGTATCATCCGTATCGCGCGGTCCTCTACTGTGTTCATACGAAGGGGTAAAAAAAAAAAATGATAATAAAAATTCAACTATACGAAAAAAAAGAAAAAATAACGAACGAAAATACACACTCTATCTAAACTACGAGTACAAGAAGAAGAGGAGAGACTAAAAGAATTGTACGTACATGAGCTTTTTCACTTCATACGCGAGATGATAACCGGCATACGTAGTATTATCTTGATTCCTACAGAGGTGTAATATAAAAAAATCAAAGATGCATAAGATGTTAGATTTTTGTAAATCGGGTAGCGTTATTAAGGAAAACAGAAAATCTTACATTTGCGATCGATTTTGAAAAGAAAAATCCATTTAGAAGAAAAACTTGAAAATGATTCTACGAACTACGAATTTTACAACAGAAATCGCAATCGACTCATTTTCAAATTTCTCCCTCAAATAGACCTTTCTCCCCTACGATCAGTAATAGCTATTGCGAACAAATTGTAGAGAGAAAACGCGATTAGGCGGACGCGGTCAGTTATAAACAACAGCGTAATACACAGTAGTTGGGAAGAAATAAGTACAGAGAAAAAAAAAGGTGTCCCTCAATTCGTTCTTCGAGTTTTATGTGTTGCGTGTGAAAGTGTGGTTCAGATAATTAATCACATAATAATGTAATAAATGTTACGTAGGCTACCATATATCGTGCAAAGTTAATTATCGGCCTAGACTAATGCACTGGTTATCGAGAAAATCATCAATAATCCAGTCCAGCGCGAGAGTGTACGTTTTTAGCTGAAAATGCACACCCGAACGAAATTAGATTACCTATCGTGATTCGATCTTGCGACTACAGCATTCGCGTTCGGATCTGTCGGAGTTTTTTGCGGCGGTTTTCCAAAACTTAGTTGTTTGTTCGAGGATTCCAAAGCGTTGAAGAGTAATTTCTGATTTTTCGCTGCTGTTGGAAAAAAATTCGAAACAAGACGATGATTAGTAAATTTTAAAGTTTTTTTCTAGGTTTGAGCAAAGATAAGTCTATGGTATCTTAACGAGGCAACGCCCTGCTCTATGTTACAGAGGATTATATTCTCTCAGTTAGCATGTCTAACCGCAACCTAGGAAAACGAATCAACTCAATTAGGGGTTTGTAGATCCTATATCTTTGGTATTTTATAGGCTCATCTTCCGGCAAAGTCTAATACTCAAAATATGATTAACCGGGAGGAATGGCTCAGGAAGCTCCCAAATTTTGAGTTACATTCAACAGAAAGAAGTAGACAAAATAATGGTTGCTGAGCTAAAAAGGTTTAAAACTTTGTAGGAGTAATAAATGAAGATCATGATTCACGTCACCATAAGTTTGAATCAATATCGTCTTACTAAGATGAAGGAAACCTGTCGAACTAATGTGGGATTGAGGTTCCCTCGACTCATACCTTACAGTGACATCTGCTGAACCTATGACGTCATCAGGGTAGTCTTCGTGGGAATCAAAGGAACGACATCAGGTTGAAGTCATCGAATTCAACGGGAGAGGAAGGCTCCGTTCCTGATGATGATTCATAAACCAAAAGCGCTCGTCGTCTAATTTTTTCTGCGATTTTTTGCATCTTTTCATTCTCCCTTTTGAGTATTCCTTCTCGATATGTTTCAATTTAGGTTATATAACAACTCCGTCTCTGCTAGTGTTCACTCTAGATCCCTGAGAATTGCACATACTTACAAATGCCTTCTAGCTATGACGTAATCAAGGCAGTCCTTATGCGGGTCAAGGTCAGTCGGGATCGGGGCTGTGACGTCAGGTCAATGTCAGAAAGCCTACCGAAAATGAAGACTTTAATATATCCATTAGTGTCTTCTCTAGCTACCTTAGAATTGTATTATATAGTGATAATTGCCCCAGCTATGACGTCATCAAGACAATCCTTATGAGGGTCAAGGTCAATCGGGATTGGGGGTGCGACTTCAGGTCTAAGTCACTGAGCTCATCGAGAGATGAAGACTTCAATTTAGATTACCAACTCATCCTTTGTTAGTGTCTTTCATAGATGTCTTAGAATTGCCTATACTGATAATTGCCCAACCTGCAAAGTCTCTATATAGGTCGAGGTCGGTGCGAGAAATGTTTTAGCGGGGAACCCACTATCCGTTTTGTTAGGGGGATTACATCCTCAGAAAACGTCCGCGTCCGGGAGTTTCTGTGAACTGCGTGATGTGACGTCTGGCGCTTTATGACGTCATCAATGACCTTGACCTACTTTAGGAACTTGAGAAAATTTCAACTTCTAGCCGGGAAGCTTTATGATGTCATCAATGACATTGACCTTGACCCACTTTAGGGACTTGAGAAAGTTTCAATTTTCAGCCTTCATTAAAATTATGATGCCTAGCATGCAGAATACTGAGAAGAGCCCAGCTAACTCATTTTCTGAGGGGGCATTTTCGCGCCAAAGTGATTGCAATCGCGGGAAGTTGCGGGTTCCCCGCTGCCATTGCAAACTTTCAATGGCCTCCAATTTTTTTTCTCTTTCTTCCGCTTGTGACAGCTTTTTCGCAATTATGAGTCCCTTCCCTCAAAGAAAGTAGAAGCAAAGAGTTACATTCTCAACGTCCCACGCCTCGTATATGTGCTTGCTGGTCAAGATTTTCACCAAAACTAAAAGTCTTTCTTTGATTGTGTAGCTCACTCACAGAATATCAAAGTTTTCCCAAGCCAGTCCAAGCTAAGCCACAGAAAAGATTTTCTAGCCTGACACAGCCGAGGATACTTTCTGACGAGGTCCTATCAACATAAATATCTGAGGGATCTCCGCTAAAATTTTTTACTGTAGAACAACCGATATAAGAATATTTGCCACTCGGTCTCCATCCCGAAGACCAATAGGATCGCAAGAATGTACTGAATACCGATTGATTTGAATTTACAGGTTTCCTTTTAGACTGATGAGGATCTAGAAAAATTCAAGTCACGGGACTTCGAAGAGTATGGAACCTCGAGCGGCCGATGCGTGAAGGGCCTAAATAATAAACAACAAATTTTTGGTGAAAAACAACAGAAAAATTTCTTTCGCCCACGGCTTCAAATTATTCAGATTAACCAATCCTTTGTTTCGAGAGAGTGGTGAAGTCGAATAATGAAATTGCAATTTCATCGTCTTATGTAAAGCATTGTTTCCTAATATTATTTTACACTGGAGTAGTACAAAGTTCATAATTCCCCGAGACAGGCGCATATCATTATCAAAGCTTCAGCTTAGACCTTGAAAAATACTAAATAATGACGCCTCGGGGAGACATAGAGATAATTACTTCCTATACCAAAATTATCACGGGATAGATGAGTATAAAGCTTTTTTATGGTCGACTCTGCTTCAAAGCTCAAGTAAAACAGGTCTCTTCGGCATGATGATTAAAAAGGCTATATATTGCTTTTATGAAATAATATCAATCAATTTTTCTCACTCACCGAAATCATCCTTATCTTTACCAACATCACCTGCAAAATTTTACAAAATCACACGTGTAATCAACAATCTAACGTAAATTTTGTCAAGTAGAAGACACTCACAGAGTTTGCATTTACACTTCTTGATTAGTGTCTCGTCTCGAATATCCTCGTGACAAGCTTTGCAGTAGAACCAAGCTCTAGAAATGAAGTAAACATTGCAATCAGTTGTCTATAATCTCCTATCTCTATTTTTCTGAACCATCTGTACCTTTTGACTTCATCGGCTGATTGGGCAATGAAGAATCCTTGAGTGTTAGCAATAATTTTTACGTTGCTAGGATTGATGGATATTTTACTATCTCTGCCATTTTCACCTTTGATTTCGATCGCCAACAGCAGTAATTTTAACTTCGTAAAACACAACCTGGAAGGAACAGAAATGGAACACATTGAGAGGTTTTTGGCAAGTGTGCGCATTTGATTTTATTATTTAACTCACTCGCTCGCTTGAGGGAATGTCATGCCGGTGAAAGAAGGCGACAATGTCTCCGTGTACATTTCGCAACCAGTTCCTTGGAGATAATCGTTTTGCCATGCTTGCGTGTCCGGCGACTGAAAATGTAATGCTTAAAAATTAGTTGATCAATTTTACATGGTAACATAGAAGGAAGCGAGAAAATTCGTACTGTCTTGAATGATCTCATGGCGAACAAATTGGCCATCATAGTTGAAAATCCTGGCGCGAGACAACTCTGAGCAATGAAACCGAGTTTCAGTTCGGCTAAACAAATTACATCATCACCTTGCTTCCAGTCCCATGACGGAATATTGAGTAAGTAGGCCTGTAATTCAAATCCATGAAGATTAGATAAATCAATAAACACAAACACAAACATGGTCAATGACAATATACATGATACAAGCAGGTTTTTCCGAAAGTTCGAGAAGTCAAGACTTTGGAAGCTTCGTTTTGTTTTGATTTTCTCAGTTTATTTCAAAGAACTTCTCTCTTCCTCAAAGAAATTAATCTAAAAAGTAATATCCTTGAAAAACGGTGTGCTTCCTTCTTGCCGTTTTCTTCTTTTGGGGAGTGGGTGGGTGGTCAAATCAGTTTTTCGTACCTGAGAGCAGACGTTTCATTCCCCCCCCCCTCCCTTATCCTAACCTTCGTCAAACCCTGGGAGTACCGAAGCTTTTTTATCCATCATTAGAGCTTTCTATGGCTGCGAACAATCGTCGTGAGAGTACTATTGAGTGGAAGGAAATTCTACTAACTGATACCTTTTCTCTCTTTTGCTTAAAATCTAATAAGATTGACGAATCAGCAGCGTAGAAAAGGAGGCTGGGGAAGAAGAAGAGTATTTGAAAAGTTATGACATTTTGTTCAAAAGCCCTTCTCGAGGAAAATTTCCCTGTTCAACCTCGCCTCCTTCTTGAAAATTATATGACCACGGCATTAGGGCCGGTTTATACAGATAAAATTTTACACAATGGAATTTTTCAATTATTTTATACAAGGTTGGGACTACCTTTGAAACAAATATCATGGAAAATTCTCCCAATTTTTGTAGCAAGATTTTCTTCAACGACCATGTCATTATGACGTCATCAATGACCTCTAATGAACAAGGATTACTCACTGGAAAGTTGTCACAATTTCAGCGAGACGATTTTCCAAAAAAAATTTGTCATTGTGACATCCCGGAAAAGCCATCACAATATCACAACACAATTTTCAGTCACAATTTGATCACCATGACTTCATCGATGATCTCTAATGAAGTAAAATTACTTTAGAAAAAGACAAACAAGTTAACCGAGACGATATTCTGCAACAATTTGGTCTTTGTGACGTCACCAATGAACTTCATAAAACTTGAACTACTCTTGGAAAACCCATCACAATTTTGTCACTCTGACGTCATCAATGACTTCCAAGAGACTGGGGCGGGGCTACTCTTTAAAAAACCTCAACAATTTTACAAAAGAATTTTCCAAAGCAATTTTCGTCACCATGACCTTATCAATGACCTCGAATCGACGGAAACCAGTTATGGAAAATTGTCAAATTTTAGCAACACAAAATTTTCTGTAACCATTTTGTTACTGTGACGTCATCTATGACTTTCATAAGACTGAGAATACTCTTTGAATACCCATCTTCATTTCACAAGAAAATTTTCTGCAACAATTTTGTCACCTTGAAATTATCATTGGTGTCTAATGTATTGAAACTACACTGAAAAAAAAACTTTCCGAGCACACAACACAATTTTGCGTACCAATTGTCTTTGTGACGTCATCAATGAACTTTAAAAGACTCAAACTACTCCCGAAAAAACCATCACAATTTTGTCACTATGACGTCATCAATGACCTCGAATCGACGGAAACCAGTTATGGAAAATTGTCAAAATTTTATCAACACAATTTTCTGTGACTATTTTGTTACTATGACGTCATCTATGACTTTCATAGGACTGATAATGCTCTTTGAATACCCATCTTTATTTCACAAGAATATTTTCTGCAACAATTTTGTCCCCTTGACATCATCATTGATGTCTAATGAATTGAAACTACACTGAAAAAAAAAACTTTCCAAGCACACAGCACAATTTTGCGTACCAATTGTTTTTGTGACGTCATCAATGAACTTTATAAAAGACTCAAACTACTCCCGAAAAAACCATCAAAATTTTGTCACTATGACGTCATCAATGACCTCAAAAAGACTAAAATTACTCATGGAAAATTGCCAAAATTTTAGCAAAACGATTTTTCGCAACAATTTTATCACTGTGACGTCATCAATGACGTTCATAAGACTGACACTAATCTTTGAAAATCCATCCCTATTTCACAAGGAAATTTTCTGCAATAATTTTGTCACCATGACGTCATCAATAATGTCTAATGACTTGAAACTACTCTAATAAAAACTGTCCCAAGCACGCAACACAATTTTGCGCAGCCATTTTGTCCCTGTGACGTCATCAATGATTTTTATAAACAACTCCTTTTGGAAAAACCATTACAATTTGGTCACTATGACGTCATCAATGACCTTCAAGAGCCTGGGACCACTCTCAAAGAAACTGTCACGATTGAATGTATTGTTGCCATGTTGTCATCAATGACCTCTAATAGACTGAAGTCACTTGAGGAAAATTATAATAATTTTCTGTAAAAATTTTGTCATTGTGACGTCAACAATAACCTTCAGGGACTACTCTTGAAACTACTGTGACGTCATAAGACTGCGACTACTCTTTGATAACCCATCTTTATTTCATAAGAAAATTTTTTGCAACAATTTTTGCAGCAATTTTCTCAGTCTGACGTCATCAATGAATTTCATAAGACTCGAACTATTGTAGGAAAAACCATCACAATTTTGTCATTACAACATCATCAATGACCTTCAAAAGCCTAGGGCCACTCTCGAAAAAACCGTCACGATTGAATTGTTACTATGACGTTATCAATGACCTCCAATAGTCTGAAACTACTCATCGGAAATGTTATCAGTTTTAGGAATACAATTTTCTGTGAAAGGTTTGTCATTGTGACATCAACAATGACCTTCAGAGATCACTTTTGAAAAAACCATCAAAATTTCACAGCGTTTTTTCGGCAACAATTTGGTGACTGTGACGCCATCAATGACCTTCAAAAGCCAGGGAATACTCTTAAAAAAACTGTCACAATTTCAGAAACACTATTTTTTGTAGAAATGTTTGTCATCATAACGTCATCAATGACCTCTAGACTGTGGCTACTCTTTGAAAACCCATCCTAATTTTACAACACAATTTTCTGCACCAAGTTTGCCACCAAGACGTCATCAGTAGTGAAACTACTGTACTATCAAAAAACCATCCCAAGTACACAATACTTACTAATTTAGATAGCAATTTTTTTATTACTGTGACGTCATCAATAAAGTCTATAAGACTCAAATTATTTTTGGAGGAACCATCACAATTTTGCGACACAATTTTTTCATCATTACGGCATCAATAACTTTCAGAAGACTGCGACTTTCACAAAAATACCGTACCAAATAAACGATATGATTTTGCGAACCAATATTTTTGTCACTGTGACGTCATAAACGAACATTATGAGACTTAAAATACTCCTGGAGAAAGCATCACAATTTTGCCAGACAATTTTGTCACTATGACGATTTCAAGAACCTTATCTTTGACTTTTGAAATAGTGGGACTTCTTTTATAAGAACCGAGCCAATTTTGAACACAATTTTCTGTAGCAAATTTCATTACCACGACGTCATCAATGACCTTTATGAAGCTCAGAATACTGTTTGAAAATCCATCACAATTTTACAACAGAATTTTCTGTAGCAATTTTGTCAACATGACATCATCAATTTGAAAATACTCTCAAAAAACAGCTTGCGGCCCAAGTACACTGTCATCGGTACCAAACAAAAATTTCCTCGAGTTCGATTGTATCTAGATTACCTCCTCCCTCCCAGAGTATTTATAGCCATCCTCAGCAATTCCTGGACTTCCGTCTATCACCATTGTAAAAGACTTGATAAGAAACGCAGCCATCACAAGGCCAATGGTGCTAAGCTTAACATCAATAATTGTAGGAGAAACTTGACGCCGGTGGAAATCACCAACATTCAGAGGCTCAAGAGAGGACTCGGAAATTTCTAAGGAAGGATACTCCTCTCGGGTTCGACCTCAGTGATACAGAATCTCAAGTTAATATTGTCAGCGTGTCATTTTTCCTCTTTTAATTCACAATGATTTCGATAAGAAGGATATTCACAGCCTTGACCAAAAATTTGTTAATCCTCGAACTAAAAGCTCAAGCAGCATCGGTTTGTACTCAAATTTCCCCAGTTCTCACACCCTGACACCGCTTTTTACTTCTTTTTTTTCAAACCCCACTTTCATTGTCAAGTCCAATCTTTGAATCATTCTTAGGTGATTTCGATCTTCATTCGGCCTAATTGGTAAGGAAGAAAACGATAAGAATGAGAGTATTTTCGCACCTTATTGTGATACTGCATCAACTGAATAATAACGCGTATATCGTCCGAATAATTTTTTATGGAAATGACTCTCATAATATTGGCGGCATCTTCGGCGTCCGGATCTTGACAATACTTATTAGCCAGAACTAAGCAAGCATCCGCTTCGTGTACCTGCAAAGTAATTACGCAATCAATCATCCGTCAATGGAACACGAATACGCGATTTAAATCGGTGAATCACAAAATATCGCCGCTTGTTGCTCGCATGCGGGAAGGGAAAGAAAAACATTCAAATCCTAGACTATATTGTCATAATTATCTATGAAGCGAAAAATCAATACAAAAAGGGAAACTACGTTAAATTACGTAAAATGAATAATAAGTAGTTCTTCTTTTCCGGTATTCTTCGGATTATATAAAAGAAAAAAAAAAGGAAAGCGCAATTAATACGAGAAAATGTGCTTACTTTAACTCTCTGCAGATCGATAGGATTCATAATCGATCCTTGGAAAAATTCTACTGTAGTAAAGTGTCTCTTGAAAAGACCCTCTAATTCCAAATCTGGCGGTTTCCTGACAATATTTGAAAATGAAAGGACAAAAAATACGTAGCAATACAACGAAGGCACCATTCCGATGATACAAAAAAGAAAGAAAAAAAAAAACTATTCTAATTATGAGAAAAAGGGGAAAAATAAAAGCTATCGTAGAGCACTTTCGTATGTTCTGGGCTACCAGCCGCATACTTGGAAATTCCAATTTTCCTTTTTTGTCGGCATATCTAACAAATACCTGAACAGTGAGATGCAATGGCATCAAGTTTTCAGCACTATCAAAGTATTGGACAGTGTTTCTTGTGATTTAATGTCGGTAAAAGTACCCTAATCAACACCACATCCTTACCAAAGAGAAAAAAAGAAGGAATAAAATCGAAGATCGACAAGTTTAAACAAGAGTATAGAGGGTGCGCCAAAAAGATTCCAACAGTCAACCGGAGAACTCCATGAAATCGTCGCGGAGTCCTCCCGGAGTGTTTCGTTCAACTGTAAGCATCTTTTTGGACACCCTGTATATTTCGATACAAGACAATATTTACGCCGAGGGAATTTATCTTGGTTCGTTGTGGCTTTTATGTCCATTTTAATGCTAGTATGTCGTGGGATGTGAGCTTCGCACATTGTCGAGAGTTGCGCAATGTCATTAGAGTTAATTGAAAGAATGCACAGCACGAGAACATGACAGCCTCAATCAAAATACAATTTTCGAGGGTAAGTTCGTCTTCACGCACTTCTTAAGAATGAAGACAGAAAGGTGACCTCTTGCTACTCGAGTTTAAATTCCTTCAATTAACTTTGATGACCTCCCATGGTACTTAGTTGAAAGACAAAATCATCGTTCGCAGTTTATTAGAACGAAAAGTTCTTTTTCAATCATTTGTAATTCACCTTGAGTTATAATTAGGTTCAAACATTGACTTGGTGTGTTGGGTAACTTCACAATGTTTGAGTGTGTATAATAATATCATGTGCAAAGGAGAAAAGTACGAACTAAGAGATGGGGAACAAATGAGTATAACAACAGGGATAATTCGTATTTCTCGGAGTTCTAATACTGAACAACGTTTCAAGAAAGTTTCTTGTCTTCTATTAATGAACTTTGAATCCGTGAAACAAATTTCGTGTTGGACTATATATGAAAGAAGGTTACTTCCATGTTGGCTTTGAAGCTGCTACCTCAACATCAGCACCACCATCAGCATCACCACCAAGCCCGAGACAAGAAGAAGAAAAAGGAAAGAAAAGAAATCAAACAAGAGGAAGAAGAGTCCCTCGTCGGAGGAGTCGGAGTCGCGATACGCTGCTGGTGAGCCTCTAGTGGGCTCCCAGTGGCGGCTGAAAGCTCAGGTGGAGGAGTAGATACGTGCGTGTCCATGGTACAGGACTGCCTGAATTCCAGGTTGAGTGCCGAGCACTTCCTTGGTCAGTAGGGCAGACCCATGTGGTAGCCTCATTGACGGACATTGCACTGCGCGCGAAACGCAAGGAGAAATTGGAGCCAGGTCACTCTCAATACGAGCCCTCCGGACCACCGACGTAATGTCCTACAGGGTGGATATCGGGGCCGGAAGTGCGGCTTTTCGGGGACTTGAGTGTACCACAGGGGTCGTCCACGAGCCACACTTCTCGTGCGTCGCATTTACGGGATTTTCAAGGTAAAGCTGCGTGAAGTTTATGTTCTATGCATTTGACCACGGCCGACTCTAATGAAGGCCGAATAACTAGATATTCGGCAACACCGCGTGTTGGCCGGCTGTTTCTATGTACGCTTATGGAAAAAACAGTCGAAACTCTCGTTAATCGTTGATTACTGAATTATATTCGACTGTACGAAAAAAATGATCTAGTACATATCGAAAGAGCAAACGATTCTCGATTTTTTGAGCTCAGTTTCGTTCAGATCGATCAAATAGTGAGCGAGTTATCATCGTTTGAAAATAAAAAGTCAGACAGGGAGAGAAGCGCGGTACATTACCACTCTTCGTCCCCTATCTGACTTTTTATTTTCAAATGATAATAACTCGTTCACTATTTAATCAATCTGAACGAAACTGAGCTCAAAAAATCGAGAATCGTTTGCTCTTTCGATATGTACTAGGTCATTTTTTTCGTACAATCGAATATAATCAAGTAATCAACGATTAACGAGAGTTTCGACTGTTTTTTCCATAAGCGTGCGTAGAAACCGTCGGCCTACGAATCTCGAGCGCGCGGCGTTGTCAAGTTAGGTTATTCGGCCTTCATTAGAGTCGGCCGTGATTTGACACGTTCTGGTTGTATGCACTGACAAAACAACTGCAGCGTTGAAGAGTAAGGTAAACCAGGCCCTAGAAGCAGTGAATCGAATCAACCAGAGTAGAACTCGTAATAAGAAAGACGGAGGCTGTACTATTCATGACCCTTCGGAAGTTCAGCACCGAATGAGGGGTGATGAAGTATCTGGGCTTCTGTTTTGCTCAAGGCACTAAAAAATCAGATGAATACCTACCTGAGCCGCGTGAGGACAGACCTAGAAGGCGATGGAAGCACTGCTGCCAGATGATATTTTCAAAAATACGTAACCGCCATTCTTCCTAAAGCCTGAAAACTGATTTCTACGGACTTGAACTGATCTAACAATAACGATCAGGAGAAACGTATCTCTTATACCCATGACTGAGGTACTTTTCCCGTGATCGACTCAATACTACAAGAGACCAGGAATATCGGCCAATAACGACCAAGAGAAAAGTATTGCTCATAAGAGTGACTAAGGCATTTTTCCCTTGAGTACAAGAAATCCGTATTTCACGCAAAATCCGTTTTTTTTTTTTTTTTTTTTTTTTGGCGGACTGAAAATCCGTAGATCTGGCAACATGCAAGAAGAACGATTCTGATGGGCACCGTCTGGACGATCCTCTTATATGGTGAGTTGCCAGTCAACTCATAGTGAGTCAACTGTTGACTTCATGAAGATAGCGCACAGTAGGAAATAAAGGAAAAGAACCTACAAACAGTCTTGCAAAGGTGTGTTATCGCCTACCACACCGTCTCGACGGAGACTCTTTGCTTTTCAGCATGTCTACCACCAGTCGAGCTTCTTGCTGTGAAGAGGGCGGTGGTGTTCAAAGCCGAGAAGGGGACTGAGACTGGTCAAGAGGCTTTACGGCCAAAGGGTCTTTCCTTCAGAAATAAAAAGCGAGAATAGCTCAGAGTGAGCTGGAGATATGGCAGTTCCGCCAGATCTACGGATTTTTGATCCTCGAAAAAGATTACAAATTTTTCTACAGTTTCTGCGTAAAAAGCGGAATGCTAGTGCCCAAGGGAAAAGTACCTTAGCCACCCATTCGAGAGATACTTTTCTCCCGGTCGTTATGGACTAAAACCGCAGTCTTTTGTAACATTGAGTCGATCAAGGGAAAAGTACCTTAGTCACTCGTATGAGAGATACCATTCTCCTGATTGTTACTGACGAAATAATGAAAGTCCGTGGAAATTTCAGCAGAGCTGCCAGATCTACGGATTTTTCGTCCTCAAAAAAAATACGGATTTTTCTACAAATTTTGCGCAAAATACCGATTTCTTGTGCTCAAGGGAAAAGTACCTTAGACAAATATATGGGAGATACTTATCTCCTGGTCGTTGTAGGGATGTACCGCTGTCTTTTGTAATATTGAGCCGATCAAGAGAAAAGCACCTCAGTTGTTCATACGAGAGATACCTTTCTCCTGATCGTTATTGATGAATTGGTCGAAGTTTGTAGAAATCTGTTTTCAGGTCTTAGAAATACTAGCGGATAGGGATTTCAGAAAATATCATCTGGGAGCACTACCCACGTATTGATTAGCGATCTTGATGAGTGGATGAACTGAGACCATGCTCAGCTAAACTCTCGCCTGCAGGCGTTGAGTGATCACGGCCGCTTTATCAACTACCTTGATGAAAAGTTAAAGACAGTTGAGCAGGCAATGTATTCGCATTGCAATCAACGGCAGAATGATGGGCCATAGCACACCATATTCGAGTGTGAGGCGTGAGCGGGCAAGCTCAGATAGTCTCTTGAAAAGACTAGGGTCGACGAAGCGTACCCTCCTCCCCCGCAATCAGCTTGGCAGCCGTCTGTATCATGCTAAGTTCCGAAGAGGCACAGGACCAGATGTCTGCTTTTGCAACTACGGTTATGAGGAAGAAGGACACAGAACGGAAAAGGTAAATACAGAACCACAATACGGCTCACACAACATTGGTCTAGGATCCCTATGAAACTTTGCAGAAAGATGGTGAAGATGAAGCGTAGGACACGAAGAGAGAAAAGGAGACCCCCACAGCGACTTAGTTCCAACTTGTGTTTGGTGTTTATGCGAACGTTTGCGTATTTACGGCTTTGCAGCTTGACGGTTGTCAAGAAGTCTTTCGCCGATTACATTATTTTTCCATCGATACTGCGTGGTTGGAGAAAACAAACTTGATATACACGCAATTCATAGGAGGACGGGCGGCTACAAGCGATTTCGATTGATACAGTTAGGGAGAGGTAATCGGTTTTCGAAATTAATTTTTTCTACAGGAAAGTGTACTCAACGAAATCCAGTGCGAGTAGCTCAGAACATACAAAAGTAGGTTTCCAACGAGTTAAAACTATACAGTACCGGTATTACGTAGCTCTATAAATGGGATGGAGTCGGGTATAGTCTAATTAAAAACTTTCCGATCTATAGTACCAGTATTTAAAATACTAAGATCATTTATTAGTGCGAATACTTGTAGTCTACTAATATTGTATTATTTACCCGTAAATTTAACGACAATTGGGAGAGTATTTTAAATATATATTTACTGTAAATACCCGACCTATTGCCAAGTCTACCATGAAACAATTATTCAATGTACCTATGGTACCTACAATACATATCGAACATGCTCATCGACGCAGATCACAGATACATTACTTTATTATTTTCATTAGTTCATTACGACGTCTACGTTATCTATAAGAAGCGCTCAGGATTAATAAAATAAATAAGATAGTATAGTGTTACTAAAGGGCATATTTTCTATTATTACGCGAGTGTGTGGAATATTTACAAAATACTATACTTCCACCTTGAACGAAGGAAAGGAAAAACCTTCGAATATGAAAAAAAAAAAAGAAAGGGAAAAAATAATAAAACAAATAGACGAAAAATTTCGGATGAGAAAGAAGACGATGACGTTCACTGGTGGCATTTACTGACCTATTTTAAAGACGCGTTGAAAATCGATTAGATTTGTGTCAGTTCAGAGCACCGAGCTCACACTCACGCGGATGAGTTCAAAACGAAGCATGTGCTTCGAAATTCACGTGCCCTTCACGAGAGTATGAAGTAGTAAACTACGACTTCAATAAATAAAAAAAAAAAAAAAAAAGATTCTTCAAAGAATCAACGAGACGAAATAGCAACAGGGATGAATAAAGAGTCGTATACTTCAGTAAAATTCTCTTTGAAATTTCCCCTTCGAAATGTAAAAATATAAAACCGATGAAAGAAGAAAATTCAAACGAGACGCTTTCGCATGGTATTTTTTGCGTGTACGTGCGATTCTAAGTACTTAATAATAATGCCCATGATATGAGAAAATCAACAATGGAATGAATTGTCATAAGATTTTTCAATTCTTGAATGACGAGCTTGTTTTGTATGATGACGAACGTTGACCAGAGATCGACTGATAATTGAACCTTTTACAAATTTTGGTCGCACTTGCTTCGATAAATCGGAGCTTGGGAGTCGAGTCGATCTTCTGAACTCGTTTGTCAAGTCGATTTCGAGTCAACTTCCAAGTTTTAGATCAACCAAGAATCAATTGCTCCATTAGCAGTTGCTCTGCGAATCGACTCTTTGGGATAGGAATTTTTTTCGTCACATTGCCTCTACCTTCCTAACAAACTGATTTTGAACACCACAATTCTTAATTTTGAAATCGACTGAAAGCTGACGACGCGGTTGAATTCGAGTCAACCTCTTCAAGGGTGTGCTTCGACCGTTTGCGAACTCCGAATAGTCCCGTCAAAAAAGCATTTTCATGGGCCATAAATGTGACGGAAGGTTTTTTTTCGTAATGTGCTCGGGGTAATCCGCTGATTAAGATACTGATGAGTCTTACGCGCTCTGCTCCCCGCAAATTCCTGCGCGGCCCCCCTCTACTCCCTAAAATTCAGTTTTTCGAAGTTTTCTCAAAAAGTAAGTATTTCGGAGAAAAAAGTTTCACACAAAAGTCGTTCCTCGTAAAATTTCCTCCAAGATTCACTATTCATTGGTTACCCTACGTTCATTAATTTAGAAAGAAATCTTCTAGGTAAAAGATGTTCATCGTAATTTATCTTTCAATAATCAATCCAAATATTTAACAAAATTCAAATTCATCATTTTAAGGCTCTCATTGTTACGCGTTGAGACAGTATTAAACGTGAATGTGATGAACGAGGATTCCGAGAAATGAGCTTGAATAAGGACGAGAATTCGCTATGAATCAGGGCCTGTATGTTCTACACTGTACGCCGGTTCCGCGATCATACATTCCCTAGCATTGCGATGATTGTGGATTTAGTGTCACTGATTCCTGATTTGAAGTTACAATTTGGGTAATGGAACTGTGCTCGACTTACTCGATACCAACCAAACGCCCTCTCTCAGGATTACCCTGGGATTATGGGCAGAGGATTTAGAACCTCCCCGCCACTTTCAAAGACTCCTACAACTTTTTATCCTATGTCTTCCGATCTCCACAACTTCTAACTAACAAACGAATTTTTCTCCTTCACAGCAACCAACCATTCCCCAAACATTTTCATCTCCGATTCAATCCGCTAGTACCTTTACATTCGACACCCCCCCTCCCTCAACCTACATGAATACATCTTGACCTCACAGAGAGCCTCAAATCCGACAAAATTGTTTATACTTCACGCATCAGGAAATAATTTCAAGAATATCCTCACTACGCACTTTGCGTCTCCAGCGGGACTAAAATTTCCATTAAAGCAGCTGACGTATACTCGGTTGACTCACAACGTATTCGCAACATAGGTTCCATATTTACAGTCAATGGGCCTGTTCACCTGCCTCACCCACCTCCTCCAATTACCCCAGAACGGCAAATTCCTTCTTTTTACCGACTCTTTTTAGCGGGAAACCAGCTATCCATTCTGTTAGGAGGATTACATCCTCAGAAAACGTTCGCGTCCGGGAGTTTCTGTGGACTGCGTGACGTCACGTGACATGCGGCATTTTATGACGTCAGCAATGACCTTGACTTATTTTAGGGACACGGAAAAATTTCAACCTCCAGCTGGGATGACGTCATAAATGACCTTGACCTACTTTAAGGGCTCGGAAAAATTTCAACCTCCAGCTGGGATGACGTCATAAATGACCTTGACCTACTTTAAGGGCTTGGAAAAATTTTAACTTCCAGCCGCCTTCATTATATCAGGCCTAGTATTGTTAGGGGGATCACATTCTCAGAAAACGTCCGCGTCCGGGAGTTTCTGTGAACTGCGTGACGTGATGTGTGGCGCTTCATGACGTCATCAATAACCATGACCTACTTTAGAGACTTAGAACAATTTCAACTTTCCATTTTGTTAGAGAGATTACATACTCAGAAAACGTCCGCGTCTGGGAGTTTCTGTGAACTGCGTGACGTGACGTGTGGCACTTTCTGACGTCAGCAATGACCTTGACTTATTTCAGGGACTTGGTAAAATTTCAACGTCCAGCCAGGATGCTTTATGACGTCATCAATGACCTTGACCTACTTTAGGGCCTCTGAACAATTTTAACTTCCAGCCTTCATTATATCAGGCCTAGTATTGTTAGGGGGATTACATTCTCAGAAAACGTCCATGTCCAGGAATTTCTGTGAACTGCGTGACGTGACGTGGGGCGCTTTATGACGTCGTCAATAATCACTACTGAACGATTAAAAATTTTTTCTCTGTATCAAACATGAGAATGGATAATTCTTGAAGTTTTTTTCACGCTGAATTCAACGCAGTTTTCCGTTTTTCGAACCGAGCTCAAGTTGTTCCGTAATCTTCTTCTTTAATCGTGAGAAATTGGCTGCATATCGTCGCGGAACGAGACGCACGTTAACGCGCGTCTACGTGTTCGGATACTGCTACCGTTGATGCGCTCCGCGATGATCCGCGGCAATTAAAGAAGAAGATTACGAGAAAACTTGAGCTCGGTTCGAAAAACAGAAAACGGCATTGAATTCAGCGCGAAAAGAACTTTAAGAATCATCTTTTCTCATTTTTGTTCAGTAAAGTAACCTTGACCTACGAGTACTTTAGGGGCTTGAAAAAATTTCAACTTCCAGCCGGAATGCTTTAAGACGTCGTCGATGACCTTGACCTACTTCAGGGACGGAAAAATTTCAAACCTCCAGCCTACTGAGAAGAGCCCAGCCAACTCATTTTCCGAGGGGGACTTTCGCGCCAACGTGATCGCGAGCGCGGGAGGTTGCGAGTTCCCCGCTGCCATTGGAAACCTGCAACGGCCTCTAAATTTTTTCTCGTCGCTACACTCCCTTACAGACTTATAAAATTCTAACCCAATCATCCAACCCAATCATCCAACGCAACCCTCTTACACTTGACACTCTAGACTCAATGAACCCGCAAATAATTTTCTTAAGGATCCCCAGGCTCGTTGACCTCTTCAAACATGACGCTGTTGATCAAGCCGACAAACAAGGTCCACTGTCCTATCTCTAGACTATAAAATTTTTTATTCAGTAATTATTTGGGGGGGGGGATGGTTTGTAACAACCAAGTATTTATAATGATGTGTATAACTATTTTCAATTACAGAGGTAATTCTTGAACCAAGAATAAGATTTTTTGAAATACTACAAACAGCCAACAAGTGCAAAATATTCGCCATTTCTTAAACAATTAACAGACGTACAAAATCACCTGAAGTCCTGAAGTTAGTAATGAGGAATTCTTCTTCAGTGATATTATTCTCTTAATTCTTGCAAAAATTACGAAAAATGCAAAAAATTAAACCAAAACTGCCAAAAACTTCTAAGAACAAAATGAGATACTTTAAAGGTAATTTTCAGACCAACCAATGAGCGTAGGGTAACAAATGAATGGTGAATCTTGTAGGAAATTTTACGAGGAACAACTTTTGTTTGAAACTTTTTTCTTCAAAATGCTTAGTTCTAGAAGAAATTGCGAAAAACTGAATTTTGGAGGTAGAGGGGGGCCACGGGGGACTTTATGAGGACCAGAGCGGGTAGAACTCATCGGTATTTTAATCAGGGGCTTATCCTGAGCACATTACAAAAAAAACCTTCGGTCACATTTAATGCCCATGATTGTCTTTCTTTTTTCTTTATTAATATTGACAGGACTAGAAACGGTTTACGATAAGTTGCATATACATTCCAAAATACTCTGCAGGGTTCGACATTCCAGCGGTCATTACGCCATGCTTGTCGGGCGTGCGTGGGTAGTTCTCTTCAGGAGTAAGTTTTCATGTCTAGATTAGAAGATGATATCTTCTAATCGAGGCTCCCTCTCCTCAAGCACATCTTCCTCTGGCGCCGGTATGTCGATGACATACTGTGTGTTTGGACTAATCTGTATAACCTCCTCGGTACCATGAATGATCTCTACCCTTCTATCCAATTTACGATTGAGATCGCAGGCTCTCAGATAAACTTTCTTCTGAGTGATAGTCTTGAAATAGGCATCTACAGGAAGAATACCACCACTGACATTTTTCTCAACGGGTCGTCCCATTGACCCTCCCCCCATAAAATGGTAGCTTTCAACTCTATTATTCACCGCTTAGTGCCCCTCCCTTTAACACCTCAAGCCCATGCTAAAAAGGTCTCCATCCTTAAAAATTAAGCCCACGCCAATATGATTAGAATTGATGTTGACGACCTTATACGAAAGAAAGAGGTAAAAACGGCTCTCCAGCAGGCTACTACCTTCCCTCCCTCACTCCGGACAACTAAGGAGAAAAAGTTCGTCCTCCTACCGTACCTTGCCAGTCTTGACTCACAGATTGGTGCAGTACTCCAAACCATCAATAGGGTTTCTTTGTACTACCCTTTTTCTAAGATTAAGAGGCTGTTTCCAAATGGGAAGGATCCGACTTCCCCTTTATCTGAAAGCAGTGTGTAGAAAGCTCGGTTGTAGAGACTGCCATGCTATGTACGTCGATGAGACCGGGAGGTCTTTTAGCGTGAGGATAACTGACCATGTTTTGGCCTATGAGAACAACAACCCAACGAAATCGGCCTTAATCTCAAATCAGCGAGTGTTCGAAAATTACGAGATCTAATACGATGTCTCTTAAAATTGTGGAAACCACCAATCGTAAAGATTTGGTACGTCTAAATGCGGGTAAGGGCAAAAAATTATACTTAATCTCAGGCCTGGTTCCCTCTCCGCAAATGACACTACACATGGTTCTTTCGGATTAGGACCATTTGCAGAATTATTCGCACTCTTACCGCAAATGGCTCTCTCCTGATTTGGGCTATTTGCAAGACTATTTGCGCTCTCATCGCAAGTCACACCGCAAAATGTTCTTTACTAATTTGCGCTATTTGTAGACTAAAGATGCCTTGCTTACTCGACAGATTTGAAGGCCCCTTTCTCATAGCTCGAAATTATTCTGGAGACTTTATCAATAGGTTTCGAAGTTCAAACAACGCTCAAATTTTCTGTCCATCGAGGTCGTTCAAGTCATCTGCTTTCCCCTCCTTCAAGTACAAAGGCTTGTGATGATCTTCGCGTTTCAGCACTCGTCAACCATCAACTATAAAAAACTTCAAAAACTCCTCGAGTCAATCATTTTTCCACGATCCACTTCAACCCAAAAGTTGTAAATACGGATATTTGATGTGCTGCCGGTAACGAAGTTTGAATCGAGCACCCCTGAATCAGAAGTCCGCGACTCAACAAATCAGTGGCTGCAAAAAATATCGCCGCATTTTAAGCTGAAAGGGCCAATTGTTCATCCAAAGACTCACGTCCAAATTCCTCTGCGTTGACCATACCCTTCAAGTTTCGAAGAGGATTCGAGATCGTATTTCTGAACGCACGTTATGTGGCCAGCCACAAAGCCAATCAAGGAATTTTCGAGGTACCCCATAACCTCTGTCTAAAGAAACGAAACAATTTTTATTTCAAAAATTCCTCTCGCAGGTCGTTGCTGATGGTAAAAAGTCGTAAAAATTTTCCTCTCAGAAAAATCTCTTAAATCTGCCCCCTCCTCCATGAGATCCTCGCTCTGAATGCTTTCATTCCCACTCTTTTGTACTGGTCCAAATCTCTTCGAAAAAACGATAGAGTCCAAAATACCCTCACGTAAAACGGATTTTCTTCAAAATCAGACGACCATTTCCTGAAGTCCAGATTTCCTTATGCATAATCAGAAGAGGAAGACGGAGAGAGGGCTTGAGAACAGACGTTTCTCCTCCTCCCAAATTTGAAAGAAATGAAAAATGTACATAAAGAAAACGACACTAAAGTGTTCTATCATTAAAAAAATTCCGAGTTCACCTCTCAAAATTCCCTCCTATTTTGGTAGGAAATGGTCCTATTAATACGCATGCACATATCAGATAATATCTATCTACACTACGCTTGATGTGATCTCTTTTTACGCACTCGAATGAAGAGTGCGTTTTGTGGATTTCGCGCGGGTCATGAAATACAGGAGTTTTCTATGTACACGAATATTCGTTTTCTACACAATCACGAAAATAAATGCGTCAGACTAATGAAATAAAAAATAATTAAATATGTACTGGTTAATATAGTCGGCAGACGGTGGAAATCTAAATTCTATCGTTCTAAGTATGTCTACGACTCAAGGCGAATTAAGTAAATTAGAGCATTCTCAGAGCTGAAGGCAAGCGATTCTTGCATTCAAATTTTTTATTTTCTTTTAATAATGTCCGATTTCCAGTATTTTTTCTAGATTCCTGCTTTATTCTGTTCAGTTTACCTTCACTCTTTCTAAGTCAACCGCATTCATCATTGTTCCCTGAAAAAATTCGACTGTAGTATAGTGTCGTTTCAAAAGACCTTCTAATTCTAGATCGGGCTCCTTTCTGAAATAATGAACAATATCGCGGGTCAATTATCAATTACACAAGAATTAAACGAATTCGTCTCGTTTTCCTTGAAGGAAGTCTGAAGAAGTGAACAACACAGCGCGTCAATCATCCCTTGAAGGGAGCTAGCGCGCGCGTGAAAATAAAAATACGAAAAAAAAAAAAAGTTTCTTTGGGTCGTTGAAGAGGTAAATTACCAGGCGTTACTTTTCGTGGCAAACATCGTGGATTCATCACGTTTTTCGCCATGAGAAGAACGATGACAAGAATACACTCATTCATAATTTGCTCTCTGGCAGGCGGCCACATTTCATCCTAATGCTGTAATATCCCACTTACGGATCGCGAGTAAGCGTTTCTAAACTTGCGAGAGCGCATTTCGAGCGCATTCGTTTTCGCGCAAAATTTCCTACACCTCGTACGACAAAATAAATACGCGTTTTTTTCCCTTTACATACACATGTGTATTCTGGATCAATACGTGAGAGCATTAATTTAGCGACGGTAATAATTTATCGAAACATAGGCTCTTCGCCTCTGCTTCGGTGGCGGCCAAAAGATCCTTCACCTTCGAGGGCTCTTATTTTAAATTGGTACAGAGCTAATAAATGCCAGTATAATCTCGTTATAAATTTACGTTTTCGCGTAAACGGGAATAATCATTACCGGTAAGCTGTACGTATACTGTATGCAGTATTAGAAATGGCCGGGTAGACTTATATTATTGTACGATATACGACTGTCAATGAAAAACTTACCTATGCAAGAATACAACTTCTACGTCCACATCTTCTCGATCTTCGTGCAGAAAATCTTTCAGAAAATGTGATACCGACTCGTAGGTTATGTGCCCGCAAACGACAATGTGTCTGCAATAAAAGAGCAATTTTTACGTTACGTTTAGGAATGAAATACAACGTGACCCAAATAATTCTGCATTATACGATGGATCGCTCAGGCCTTTTATTGTGCGCCTTTTGTGTAACGGAAAGTATACACCTTTCGATATAACAAATTCTACGTGGAAGACTTTCGAACAAAAAAAAAAAAAGGCTTTTGTACGCGTACTCGAAAAATCTAAGAGAAACGTACACGTATTATAGAAGCAGTTTTTTCAAAGGAGAATTGCGTCCTGATTGTAAATATTCAACTTACAAACATCGAGTGTAAGAGTTAGCGATTCTTCTAATGCACTCGACAGCTTAACGAGGCACATCTGAATTACAACTTTATGCTTTATAACCGTGTTTACAAACAAAACATGACTACTGCTTTCTTTATGTCACCTTTTCTCCTCAATCAAACTAAATTGCAGAGCTTGTGGCACAATAATTCCGCAGCCGAATTAACCCAAAAGCGTAGTCAGACCTTCAAAACGAGGATTTCTACTTTAATTGATGAGACCTGAACAGTTGACAGGAAGTCAATTGATTCTAGAAGTATTCAACATTATGTTTGGCCATGTCTTCAGAGGGATGTACGAAATGGTACTCAAAGCTTACCTACAGCTCCTGACTTTCCACCTAGGTGTACAAACTGATTTGGGAGAAATAAAGGAACAGACTGGCTACGGAAATAATGCAATCCCCTTTTATACAGCCCGATATCTGTAATATCCCTAAGTCCCCTCCTCCTCATGTACGTCGAATTTTCACTCCTTGTAGTCTATCAAGATGAATGACGTCCCTCAGCCAAGTAGTATATGATAGTCACTGGGTTAGAGGTGACGTATCAGATTGAAAATATCTCTTAACCTAGTGTACACTAGGCTTAAACTAACTGAGTTACCCTTCTTTATCTGAAGATCTAATTTGACGGAGTCCTAATCTAGCCCGCCCTTCTGTAAAGGCATAAACTTTCAAAATATAGCCCAAGTTATCGCACTATAAAAAGTCCTTCCAAGTCCCTAAAGTAGGTCAAGGTCAATGATGATGTCATAAAGCGTCACACGTCACGTCACGCAGTTCACAGAAACTCTCGGGCGCGGACGTTTTCGGAGGATATGATCTTCCTAACAAAATGGACAGCGGGTTCCCCACTAAAAAACTAAAACAAAAGTTCTGAAAAGTAAGGCAATTATAAGCGCTTGCAAAGTCACTGAAGAAAATATTCCAAGAATGAAGAGAAGGGATGGGGGATACTCGAGTTCTGAGAAAGGTCAACGGCAGATGATGAAAAAACGACAGGTTGGAGTGCGTGTGAGCCCTTCGTCGTCGAGGAGCCTCAGACAATCGTGGATTCAAGAAAGCTGGTTCCAGATGAGCACAAATTGCTTGGTGAAGCGCCCGGACTGGCACTGGAGGGTCAAAACTTTACTCAAGGTCCCCTTTCTCCTCATACATATGGTTTGAAGTTCTACCCTTCCCTTATTCCTCCTGCAGATCAATGCGGGTCGATAATTGAAATTTTTACAATTCTTTCTTCCCCCTTCCCTCCTGACCACTACAGCTTGATGGTCAAAATTCTTCAAATTGTCTCTTCTTCTCCTGTATCCATCAGCCAGAAAAACTAACTTGCCAAAAACCCCCTCTCGAGCCGCGCACCGCACAGCTCGAAAGTAGAAAATCGAATTTTCAAGTCCAAAAAGTAGATCATAGGTCCCTTACATCCTCGGTTTTTTGGAAAAAGAAAGACAATGACTTCAGAGGGTATTGGATTTCTTGGCGCAGCCGAAAAGATGAAGATCATGTCTCATGTATTTTCAAAATTTTGCCCAATCAGATATAGTGGATAGTGCGAGACAAAATTATTTGAGAGTTCCCGTTAAAGAGATCAATAAAGTGTCTTTTATGACATAAGCCTACTTTTGAAATATTTTAGACTAATGAGCCTTCTTGGTCTAGTGTAAGTCTACTTTAGTATATCTCGGGCTGATGAGATTAGTGGGCCTCACTCGCTCCGCTCGTTTGTACCGCTTCTTGGCCTAGTGTAAGTCTACGTGAGTATATTTCAGATATTGTAAGTCACCAATTTATGACGTCATCGACTCATGACGTCACCGACTTATAACGTCACCAAACTTATGACGTCACCGACTTATGACGTCACCAAACTTATGACGTCACCAACTCATGACGTCACCAACTCATGACTTCACCGAACTTAAGACGTCACCGACTCATGACGTCACCGACTCATGACGTCATCGACTCATGACATCATCGAACTTGTGTCGTCATCGACTCATGACGTCATCGAACTTGTAACGTCACAAGCTAATAGCTTCATAATGGCTCTCGGAGTTTTCTTAGCCTAGTATAAATCCAGCCTACGCCTTTTGACCATATTAGGATGAGCTAGAAACTAAGGACTTGATTCACCGAGTTTTTTGAGGAATAAACGAACAAATTGCCCGCAAGCCTCACGAAAGGGAGGGGGGACAACTGAGGACTTTGTCCTCGAGCCCAGCTCTGTTTCAAGGGGAAGAGGCGAAATAAAATTTCAGGGCCCGCTGTGTTCCTTGTCCCGCTCTCGACGGGCCTGACAAAGACAGGCTTCACCTTTAGGGTTTGAAGTTGAGACTCAGAAACAAATCTAGTTTTAGGTGCTCAAGAATTTACAGCTAGGTGGGTTCTTCAAGATCCAAACATCGACACTCAGCAAAAAGAATCAATTACATTCCTCCAGACCACGTTCCTTCGGCAAAATACTACAAAATCCCTAACTTGAGACCCAGTAATAAATGTAAAATTCTGATCCAGAGAACATCTCATGTTAGACGTGACTGAGAGGGCTTCAGTAGACGGAATTCTCACATCTGTGGAGGGTTTGAAGTATTCAAACCTCGTCCTGGATAACTGAAGGGGCTCTAATCTCCTTTCCAGACAAAATTGAAAGGGAGAAGTCAATAGTTTAGACGCAAGCACAAAATACCTTCTGGTTCCCGGGCTTGAGACTCAGAAACAATCCAATACTCAGATTTCCAAGTATCGACTGCTCGAAAGCCAGAAACAAATTAGTGATTGAGTCAAAAACAATACAATCATCCCCTTGTCATGCCAGATTGCTACAGAAAATGGAGAAGCTGAGATGCGGACACGACCTACCCTCGGGGTTTGAAGTTGAGACTCAGAAACAATTCAATTCTCAGGTTCCCAAGTATCGATAGCTCGAGACCCAAAGACGAATTCGTGATTGGATCAAAAAAATACAATAATTCCCTGGTCTGCCAAAATTGCTGGAAATAGTTCAGAAGTCTAGACGGAGACAGGCTTTACCCTCGGGGTTTAAAATTGAGACTCAGAATTAACTCAATTCTCAGGTTCCCAAGTATCGATAGCTCGAGACCCATAGACGAATTCGTGATTGGGTCAGAAAAATAGTTAATCAGGTATCTCCATTTAATTTTCTCTAATTACCTTCTACCACGTTCATTTTTGAGAGTACCGCCGTATTTTGGTCGAGTTCCGATCAAATCGATGATTTCTGGAATGCAACTCGCAAAAATCGCCTGGAAATGAAAAGTACAGGTGTCATATCAACTTAATACAAATAATAGCAAGAACTTTTCTGTTGCCTACGTGTAACTTTATAGCTGACATCAAATAGAATAGACGTGTACCTATCCTCGCTGAAAAAAACTTGCAGCCCACTGACTGAGCTACTCAAGGTTGCCTTCATTAACGTTGTTGATTGAGGTAAAGAAGAAACCTGTTTCATGGGAGTCACGAGCGTGTAGGGTCAACTTTGTCAATTTCATTTGATGAAGCTTGAACATTGTTCCTCACCACCCATCGAAATTTTTCCATATCTTATCACCTATAGCTCGGAGGTCGAAATTTTCCCAAGTCCCCCTCCTATTACCTACAGCTCGGAAGGTCCAATTTTTTAACAGGCAACCTGTTTTCCCGTATTATGTCTTCATTATGTATGTAAAATATCCCCAAAATGGTCCCAGAATGGCCTATGGGGAAATTTTGGGGGCATTTTGGAGGAGTATTTGCCATCTAATCTTATCTTATAAAGCTAGTATAATACAAGGAGAATGATTAAAATAGCTCCTTTAAGTAATTATAAATACAATGCTTCATACACCAATTGACTCAGGCCTTTCAATGAGCCATACATGCAATGCTTCGAACACAGCCCCTTCAATGAGTCAGATATGCGACGCTTCAAACACCCTGGCCCTTCCAAAATACCCCATAGAACAGGTTCCCTTCCTCACCTCATTTAACTCCGTCAAAGAACCCGTGAACTCTCCTCCACATCTCCCTCCTATCATCTATAGCTCGAAATTTTTCCAAGTCCCACCTTCTGCCAGGTAGTGCATTTTTCTGAGTCCCAGGTCTGTCGGACGGCGACCGACGCTAACCATTTTTCAATACACCCCCCCCCCCCATAAAACAGGCTCTTCTTAAAACAAGATGATGGGCTGAGAAAAAATTATCACTGACTCAGTTGTGGCAAAAAAGAGGAGTGTGAAAACTGAAGCGAAGATTTTTAAAATGGGCGAGCATAGGCCCATCTACCATGTCACCTATGATCTGTCTCTAGATTACCAAAATGACGACAAAAAACTACTCACCAATCCAACGAGAAGGAAGAAAACGAGGAATGTACGTCCGAGTATAGTTTGACAATAGACATCACCGTATCCCACAGTAGACATGGTAACTATTAGGAAGTAGACGCAAGTCCAGTACGACAGCTGTTGCGGATTTTTAAATTCAAACGGATCTCCAGAATTCTCCAACTGCATACATCACAAGCATCGCCGTTCGTAAGATTATATCAGAATAATAATTTTTTCTAGACCGAAAAAAAAATAAGTACTCGTAATTTACCAGATGTATAATTCCAGCAGCTGTCAACCAAACCGAGATAAAGATGGACACAAGTTGCGCCAATCTTATCGAACTGGATGTTTTGAGTATGTTCAGGTATTGTAATATATCTGGTACCGTCATCAGTCTCAGGGCTCGAAGGAATCTCAGACCTTTGATTGATACAAGAAAAAGATAATTGGTTTAAGAGACGTAATACACAAAACATAGAATTTAAAAAGATTTCGGAAAGGAGGAAGCGGATTGGATCACTATACAGTCTGCGTTTTTCCTCACCAGAATTTATCAACTACGGGAAAAACTGCCATCTCCTAGTACATAAAATAACCTTTTACTTTCTTTGGGTCATTCACTCTCTCCCTCCTTTCGTTTGAACAAGAAATTTTGGCTTCGTTTTTAAAAGTAAGCCAGGTTTGATTACCCCAAAATTGTAAAAATATAATTTTTCGAGGACTTTCTGGTACCTAAGTCCAGAGCGATGGTAAATGAAACAAATCATATGAACTCACCGATCCACGTTCTTCCCAAGTAGATAGATACAAATGACGGAGGAATGGTAAAATAGTCGACAAACGAATACATTTCTAACATAAACCATAATTTATCACTCGCTGCTATAAACTGCGAACAATGAATATCAAGAAAAAAATGAACAAAAATGGAGAAACTACTCTTCTCATAGACGGCGTAAGAATTATACTTACTCTAATAAAATAATAAACCATAAAAAATATATTAAATGCTAAGTCGACTTGTTGGGTAACGTTTTCACTCCACGTTTGGCAGCGCTCAACTTCTTCGCTGTAAAAGGTTCAAAAAAGTTCAAAGATGATATTAGCAGGAGACAGGGTACAATTTGTTGATCGAGAGAGTAGGAGCCTTGCAAAATTTGAGGAAATAAAAATAGAGAATACAAAAATGAGAGAAGATAGGAGAAAAGAAGAATTATAAGGTGGTTTGCTCATCATTCACGAGCATGGAAGCATTGTTTGAAATGTAATGCAGCAAACGAGAAGCCTAGTTCTGATAATTTCAAGGTCAACAAAATTTTTAGAGCAACCGAAGAATGACGTTGAAAATAAGAATTGAGAAATTTAGGGCCATTGTGGCATCAGAAAAGTCAGTCCATATTTCAAGGGCAGCCACTTTCTTTCTTAATTTTTTTATAACCATTGGAACTCCTTACACGCTATTTCAGGTTATTCGAAATTTAGAAACATATTACGTACATTGATAAGTAAAAATAAAACTGCGCATGAAAATCTCAGAATCCAGAACAAGCGTCATTTTCTCCTGCATCCATAGTGTACCAACGTAGACTCTTACTCGCTTCCCTCAGATATGCAGGGCACCGGGAAAAAAAACGGTGAATGTCCAGAAGAAATGATCGGGACAAAAGGATTTTTTGGTCGTGTGAGAAAAAACCGTTTCTCAAGATCGTTTTCTTTGGACATTTACCCTCTTCCCCCGTATCCTTTACTTATACAGCTCATAATTCAGAATTTCCGAGTCACTATTTGGATTAGTGTGGGTATATCTAGAAAATCAAATTTCTTTCAAAGTCCTAAGCCGGCTCACACAGCTTTAGCCTCTTCGGAACTAGAACTTGAAAAATTAAAATTGGCCTTGCCCAATAGCACAAAGAACGACATCTCCCGGCTAGTTGGCTAACTATTTTTATCCGGATGTGGATCCGGGGAAAGTGTTTTGACAAGATTACGATTTCTAAAATTTCGCCGAAGTCTCTAAACTAGGGTTCCTTTTGTTGACATAAAAAAATTAAAGTAAGGTGTAGATACTGACCTGGAAGCGTCGATGAAGTAAATTATCAGTGAAGTTATGCTAAGAATAAAGACAAGTACAACCTGAAAACAAAAAGACGAAAGAAAAATCAATGAAAAAATATTAAAGCATTAACCCATGTCGGACCATAATCCACATGATAGTATCTTCAGTAAATAGTTTTCTCTTGTAGCGGTAGTGCTAACGTCTTCAAAAGCTAAGAAGTCAATTGGTTGGATATTTGAGATCGCCCAGAGGACCAAATGGTCCAGGCAGCGCAAATGATGATTAGCATACAACAGGAAAAGAGGAGGGTACAAAGAACCGAATCGGACCCGGTGAAAATGTGCTATTGGTGGACCCACACTAAAATAATTCCTCAAAAATTTGAGATCATAATTACAAATTCCTGATTCCTTCTAAATTCGAGCCCCGGGTTCGGAAGAAAAAGATTTGGAACTCATGGTAGGCAATAAAGGGAAATAGATTGTTCACGGTGACAACTTAAGATATACCAAATGAAAACTGGCAGGGCTGTGAGGTTATGTACGCAGAGTAAATATTTAGGAAGTCCAGCTGTAAGTCCACCGGTGGATTGGCTGACAGCCTCATACGAGTTGTCTGAAAATGATTTTGAGGTTCGAGTGAGAAAAACTAGTCTGCAGAGTGGGCGAAAATTACGACGTACACAAAACAGAACGAACTGAAGCCAATACCCGAAAGAAGGATCCAGATTCAATGAAGAATTCCTGTAGTTGGGAGCAAGGTTGGTAAAGCGATCAGATCAGCAGAGATTATAGAACTTGAATACAAAAATTATAAATCTTACTGGTAAGCGACGAGTCCAATTCGAAGTGCTTTTGGTATTGCCTCACTCTCTGAAGAGCTAGGCTCTCATAAAATATTGGTGTCTATATTGTGCCAAGGATATTATGGTTGGCCTAGTACAAAATTACTCAACAGCTCGAACTTCAATACCACGATTACATCTTGCAAAGAGGAATTGATGGGGACGAAAATCATAGGCCGAAAAAGAACACACTGAGAGTTATAGAGAACCATCAAAGAAAAAATTCCATCCTAGATCGCTGCACACTGATGGGCTATTTAAAAAAACAAATGGTCCCAGTAATTGCGAAACTTGTGAGAAAAAAATCTCTTTTCTTTTGAACGTTCATAATTTCGTCAGAATTGACCCTGAGAGAACCTTTATCTTCAGATTCAAGCCAGCATACGAATCTCACTCGCATGAGTAGCAAACGTGTTTGGAGTAGGCGACAGGAGTGACGTCATCAGGTAGAGAAATCTCGACTGAAGAGCAGAGAGTGGAGATGACTAAGCTATTTAAGGTACGAGGGAAAAACTCCAAGTCCGAAGCCATACAGAGGAATCTAAATTCATGAAGAGATCGGAGAGTTAGAATTCGGACAAGTTACACAAAGGAAACAAACTTGAATCCCGACCAAATTCAATAATTATGACAAAAACACATTCATATCTCTGAGGCAGACTGTGACCCGAATCACCAAATGACAGGGCTCGTGAAATGTATTCACAATCGTTGGTAGGCTTGAATGTTCTTTAACCTTCATTGATCGTTAGCGTAGCCTGGGAGAGATTAAAGAGATGGATTTCTCTGCGATCACGTTTATAATTTTGTAAAGTATTTACAAACAAATATGGAGGGAAAAGGGCATCTATCCTCTCTCCTCCTGAGATCCTGTCTACGCCTCTGTCTTCAATCATTACTTATGGAATAACTGACAAGAGCTGGCCAAACACTGCGGTATGTGTTTGAATACAGGCGCGAATTTACGGGGAGATAAAGGGGATATATCCCCTCCCAAAACCTCAAAAGAACGATGACTCCATTAACGAAGTTGAACGAGGAACAAGGGGAACCGGTTTCGTGGGTTAAATTGGTGTTAAAGGGTGAGAATTGAAAATGAAACTGGAGAATGTGAAAAATTTCCGAATCCCTCGTATATGATAGGAGGGGGGCTTGAACCGTCTCCCATAGATCAGGTTCTGTACTAAAATTTCGACCTTCCAAATTACATATGAGAGGAGAGGGACTTGAAAAGATGTAAACCTCCAAGCTCTATATTATTGTGACATCACAGGGTCCAACGTTGAAAATTTTCAAGTCCACCCTCTATCATATAGTGTATCTCTGAGACCTCACAGTCCCCCCTCCTCTAATATATATTGATGACGTCATCCAACCCTACTTTGTGACGTCACAATCTTAAGACGTCATTTCGGCCGGATGGTGAACGGCGAACGATAAATTTTTTGACCGCCCTGCCCTCCCCTACAGAACAGGTTCCCAATAAAAATCTAAAATTACGCAATTTGATCATATTTTCCGAGAGGACTGAGGAAAAATATTCCAACACAATGGGATAACCCCCTCTCCCCCCCCTCCCCGCAAAAAAGTCACCCGCAAGTCCGTGCCTGTAATAAAGTGCAGGTAACTTCTAGTTCTTGTTAGAGGAGTATGAGCCCTTGGTGTGGCTCCCGGTGGGAACCGAGAGCGAGTTAACCTAGACGCGCATTAACGCGGGAATCTGCAAAGTAGAGCGTCACCAGCTTGAGAGGTGTGTCTCGAATGTGTAAAGCACATACACTGAGGGACGAGTCGGACGAGGACATACAAGTACGGCGAGTCACCATGAGTCAGTGGGGATAGCTCAGCAGCCATAGCTGGAGACCCTACACACTTTCACAGTTCTTCCTACCATCGACTGTATCGCCAACAAGACTACAAATAATGAAATAAGATATGGCAGGATGCTGAGAAAACGGCGAGTCTTAGAAATTACTGTACCTAGTTTGCCTTCTTATTCATGTAGGACTAGAGCTTTTCGGCCCTAATGTCGGGTCTCTTTGCTTCAGTCTAATTTAACAATCACAAGCCTCTAAATTGTGAGACGCAGAAACATTCAAGAATCATTAGCCCGAATTATTTTCCGCTCATGTCTTTTTGTAAGCAGAGGCGTGATCATCTCTCTCTATGAGTGTTGTACCACCATCGCAGGCATCTGCTCACATGTAGGACTCGCAGGTTCGTCATGCGAACGTGTTCCTACGCCGGTATGAGTAACTCCGAAATGACACAGCAATCACTCGTTTTTGTGGCAAGTAAAACACTAAAAAATTTATAAGCACCGGTGCTATGGTGGCTTTGCAACTTATATGTACTTGCGACCCGAATTTTCATCTGCGAGTTTAGTGCAACGCTACCTACACAAAATGATCGTGAGAATGGATGTTTTTTTTACATCTTCCTCCCTCAGGGAACACAAGTTAGGTGTTCAACAACTTATATTACATACCTAACACTATATAATATGAACAGACAGCTTTCTATAAGAGCAATCTCAAGTTTTTGTTCAGTAGATGAAGGAGCTGCAGTAGGCTATTTTGACTACATTGTGATTGCAATTACCCATAGCACGTTGCAAACTGTTCAGAATTTGAAACATTATAATCTCTGACATCAGATCTCCACAAAAAATTACACGTTGATGGAATCAGTTATCGATAAAAGAAAAGAGGGCGCACATTAATACTCATGTCAACTAATCATCCCTTCCAGTATTACTCACATGAATTGATTACGTCTTCTACTCGGTAGCAAAATTACCCCTTCCCGCATCTTAAAATGAAGTAACTTGGTAGTCACATGAAAGGGCAAATTTCATTCCCTAACTAAAGTACAGAGAGAGCAAACCAATAAATAAAAAGCGGTTTTTCACCGGCTGGATAATAACTTAGAGGCGAACAATTCAACACAAACATCACACAAAGAAGATTGCTCAATGATTGGTGGGAATAATGCAATAGTCATTTGATAGATCTAGGTGACAACCGAGTCCGAGAAGTAAGTGTCAGTGCCTAAATAAGTTCCTCCATGCCAGGCTGTTTTCCAATGACGCGCTGAAATCTATATTAAGTGACAAAGTTCCACACTCAACCCTAGCCAGCGGGATGATTTATCAATTTGTAAAGACAAAGAAGTTCACAATGCAAACTTGCAATCAGAAGTGTCACCATATCACTTATTTGGACGGTAATTAAGACAAATACTGAAGTTGACACATGACGCCTGACGTCTATGCGCTCAATACTCGGAATTTCATCTGCGAGTTTTGTACAACGCTACCAACACAAACCGGTTATTCAATGAATGTTTCTTGCAAAGTAAAAATTGTGGGAAAACTCTTATCAGATGTTAACTGGACACAAATTTAAATGTGAAACTTGGGTCAACAAAAAGTAGAGGTTGCAGAAATTTTGAATCAATCACACAAAAAGATCAACTAAAGATTTTAGATTTAGAATGGGCTGCCGACATACACATCATTCAATGAATGTAGCTTGGGCAAATGTCCTAGAAAAATTTCTTCAGGATATTTTATGCCAATCTCCTCATCCTCTTCCCCGTTCAAGCACTGTCCGCAACGTACCGGAAATGAGAATAATAAGGATTACCTATCTCATTAATATCTCTTCTCCTTGCTCTAATCAATGTACGTATACCTCGCCGTCTAGACGACACTCCAGCCGAAAAAAAAAACATACACAACAACACCAAAAATAAAAATGAAATTATACAATTTATAAGCGTAATAACTCCCAATCCTGCATAGTAATGCAGCGTACAGACCACGCAGTATTCTAGAAAATGAAAATTTGTTTTCAAAGTTTATATGTATTTTTCTGTTTCTCATTTCATCTCTGCATACGCAAAAAGAAATTTCCTTACAGCCCCATTGGCGGCAAGTTTTCTTCGTCGAATTTAAAGCAATTTATAACTTTTTTTTCTCTTCCTTCATCTGCAAAAACATTCATTCGGCAAAATTGACCGTCATAATATAGTGTATGATATTTTCCCGACTCTCTTTCCAAACTGCCGAAATACAGGCTGGGATGGCATGGCGCTGGCGTCAAGTTTCACGACGCCGCTAAATGTTACAATGAAAGACAGAACTTTACTTGTTTTCCTTTTTTTGTTTTCTTTCCTTCTTTTTTTTTTTTTATTATTTCTTTAAGCTCGACTATGCTACAAGACTTACTGCAACATGAATATATAGGACGAATACGCGCACCCATTGAAAGTTTAGACGACTTTCACGCATAATATCGACGGGGTTTTTTGTCGACCTATACGTTCGTCGGCTTATTTGAGGATTAGGAAGAGAAATTTGTAACCTGTCGTTCGCGAAACAAATAAACGAGAAGGTTGAAAGGAATTTTTACTAGCTAGGGATTTTCAACATGTAGAACTGACTGATAAGGACTGTTGAAGAACGTTCATTAACCTACAGCATCCAACAGAGTGGCCTACATTTTACTCTAAGCGCATCGAAACTGTACTCGGAAACATTTTTATAGTGCTTTCGCGTGCCAATTGATGCTTACGTCGATGTTAATTCGTATTAATGACTAATCGCCTCCGAGTACTTACAATTTTTAATACACTTTCCGGCGAAAAATTTCTCAATAAGGATAATAAAATTGACTACTTCGAAGCCAGTGAAAGAACTGAGGACTTACCAAAATTCTCCCAGTGGTCGTCTGACCCGATATCAATTCGCCCGCCCAATCTTTCGCCTCGGTCATAAACGTACCCTCGAACTCTTGTTTGTTCTGTCGCGAATTCTTCTGTTTTGGATCGTGCTGACAGAATTCGGGCTCCTTTTGACAGCACAATAAAGAGATAGCCCGCCATATGAGGACGATGGACAGGCCAAATACGAAGGTAAAGATACTAGAAAGAAGGAAGAACCACCAGCGTCGAATTTGAAGGCATTCATTCTCAGTCGGATCCGGCTCCTCGAAGTGGTCCTTCAAGACAAGTAGACACTCGCTTATTTTCTCAGGCATGCTGGATCCGCTGCTGCGTGCCGATAACTACGCGATCCTCCTTCTAGGTCATCGTGAGAGCGGTCACCGATGCGACGAAGATGTGCCCATCTTCATTAACGCGGCTCCGGGACGAAGTGTAGACGACCTCCTCGAGCCATGGTAGAACGAATACAGATAACTCCGAATCGCGATTACGATTCTAGAACTCGCCACTTTTTACGTATCCACCGCCATCGAACTTTTTTTTCCCGAATGTAGAACGCAACCTACGAACAGCCGCAGCCTTTGCAATATGGATATTCCACTAACGCTGGTCGTTTTTACACTGCGTTCTACGCTCGCTTTAAATGTAGATTGTGAAGTAACTTAGCAACGATTCGTCGTTCGCTCACACGCTCGTACTATGAAACCAAAATAACTGCGACTGTTGGTGGGGATCGATAGACAGTGTACATTTATTTATCGTGACCCGAACATCTCTAATTATACTGTAATTTTCCTTTTTTTTTCTCTCTCCTCTCGTTGTTAGTCGTCTATTTTTCCTCGTTTTCCCTGGTATCCTGTCATTCATGCTCGACTGCTTTCCTTTCCATGATTGGTACTCACTATTTTTTACTCAGGGAGCAATATTTGGTTGTAGAATGTAATAGTTCCGATTGAATAATTTATTTAAGAAATTCAATTTCCTCGTAGAAAAAAAGAAGAGTTAACATCGAAGACGGGCAAAAAGTCTTTTGTTGGACCAGATATCCAAATTTTTTTAAATAAGAGATTAGACGGTACAATGTACGAATTTTACTTCCAGTCTATGACCTCTGCGCGCGAAACAATTTCAAAACTATTTCCTCTCCTTTTCTCAAAAACATCTTGCCCTTCAGTACCTTAATACTCACTGCCTGTGAAAAAGGCTATTACAGTAGAAACTGTATCTTATGGTTCAAGAAAGGGGAATATTACGAAGCACAGGAGGAAAAGAAAGGTGGCACGAGAAATAAAGAACAGGAAAACAAAATAAGTGACCTAGTTTCAAATGTTAGTTTTACACATAAAAGTGATTGATAAGGATCACTCATACACGAGATATTAACAGATATTCCCGGGAAGTATAATGCAGGACTGCTTTGTAACTGTGATAGGGAAACTAAGTGAGTAGGTAGAGGATGTGTGATCAGGAATCAGCTGGTTTCTGTCTGCCCATTGTTAAAGCAACTGTCACTCTTATAAGTTTTGTTGAAGCTGTCAATGTTTTTCTTGGCCAACAAAGCTGTAGTTGGTTTAATCTTATAAAAATTAATTTTTTAGAGAGTTAAATTGAACAATACAATAAAATATTAATAAATCACCTAGACAAAAATTTAATTTATTTATATAATATTTATTACCTTGATTAAATTTTATTGGGTGATATGAAATAATTTCTTTTAATTTTACATAATATTAGATTTGAAGTAACTTGGATAACAAAATAATATTATACAAACAATTTTAGTTCATTACCTCGATGTTAAATTATAAAAGTTGATTAAGATCTTTATTTTCAAAAATAATATTAATTATAACTTCCTAAATTATTATAAAAATTTAGTTCATAAAAATAAAATTGATAACATAAAAAATGTAACTTCATAAAATTAAACTTACTAAAAAAAATATTCATCAATTAAATTTATAAAGAATAATAATTTGAATTATTTTTTATATCAAATTTTGTTATGATGAATAAATGTTTTATTGATCAATAATATTATAATTATAATAATAATTATTAAAATTAAGAAATAATCAATTCTAATATTTTTATCTAATGGATCAAGTATATTAAATAAATTAAATGATTTTATTGTATTTTTTTCTGTGCACATCATCTTGTGAGGAATAATATTATTGTTTCATAACTATACAAAATTATTCTAATGACGTGTGACAATTGATTTCTCGTGAATTATAAGAATATGTCGTAAAATTTCTCAACAGAGAACTAGTTTTATCGGAAGGGGGGGGGGGAGGTCGGGGTTCTCCTGCAGGAAACGTCCGCCGTCCAAGAGACTCAAGAGGCAACCTAACAATGAGACTTGAAAAAGTTTTTGTTTTTGTCTCATCATTTATAGCTTGGAGGATGAAATTTTTGTAAGGGTCTTGGAGGTTGAAATTTTTACAAGTCCCTCTCTTATCACCTATAGCTCGGACTATCACGTACAGTTTGAAGGTCAAACTTCTTACAAGTCACCCACCTATTACCCAAGTTCAAAGCTCAAAATTCTTTTCGACTTCCTCCTCCTCTTAAATCCATCTTCAATAGCTCAGGTTTAATCTTATAAATTAATTTTCTAGAGAATTAAATTGAACAATATAAAACGTATTATAGTATTATGATATTAATAAATCACCTTGACTTATTTATTATAATAAGACTTATTAATTTAATTAAATTTTATTGGGGTAATATGAAATAATTTTTTTCATTTTAATTAAATTTAAAATTACTTCAAGGACAACAGGATAATTGAATAAACAATTTTAGTTCCTTGCCTCGATTTTAAATTTATAAAAGTTGATTAAGATCTTTATTTTTTTTCAAATATTAATTAATAACTTTTCAAACTATCATTAAAATTTAGTTGATAAAAATAATAATGATAATATGAAAAAAGTGGGAAGGATTTCTTGGCGTTGCCAAAAATATAAAGATCATGTTTCACGTCTTTTCGCCAGTCTTCTTAAACTCTTCATCGTTCAAAAATATCCAAAATTTCCAACTTCTTGATCTAGTATAAGTCAACTTTGGAGTATTTTAGGCTGACAGCTTCCTGGGACGAACGAGCGGACTGGGCCTTACTCGCCCCGCTCGTTTGTCCCGCTTCTTGGTCCAGTACAAGTCCACTTTAATATATTTCAAGCTGATGAGATTACTGGGACTCACTCGCTCTTTTAATTTAATTTAAATTAATTTTATTTCATTTTATTTTTACTCAAGGGGTGGTGATCGCAGATTTCTGGATGACCTCCCAGGTGATTCGAGGTTTATTTTATTTTATTTTATTTTATTTTATTTTTATTTTTATTTAATTTAATTTTAATTTATTAATTTCATTTCATTTTATTTTATTTTATTTTATTTTTACCCAGAGGGTGGTACTTGCAGATTTCTGGATGACCTCCCAGGTGATTCGAGATTTATTTTATTTTATTTCATTTTAATTTAATTTTATTTCATTTCATTTTATTTTAATTTAATTTAATTTATTTCAATTTGATTTAATTTAATTTTAATTTAATTTAATGTTTATTTTATTTTATTTTAATTTAATTTAATTTAATTTTATTTTATTTTATTTTATTTAATTTTATTTTATTCTATCTTAATTTATTTTAATTTTAAATTTAATTCAATTTTTTAAAAATTTAATTCAATTTTATTTTATTTTATTTTATTTTATTCTTACCCAGAGGGTGGTACTCACAGATTTCTGGATAACCTCCCAGGTAATTCACAAGAAATTTTCTGAGTCCATTAATAGAGGGAGGAAGGGGAGAGGGGAGAGGGGGGGGGTGTACTTGCAAATTTTGGGAAGTGTATAGGGTGTCAAAAGAGACATGAAACATGTCAAAATTAAATTTCATAAACTTGAAGTTATTAAATGAAAATATTTATGTACCAATTAAATTTATAACATATATAATTTGAAGCAATTTTCATAATATTATTGAATTTAATAATTTTTTTTAATAATTAATTATTTGTTTTTTGATCAATAATTATAATTTTATAATAATAATTATTAAAATTAAGACATAATTAATTCTACTATTTTTATTTACTGGATCAACCATATTGAATAAATTCAATGATATTTGAGGCACCACATTCCAAAAAGGCTTTAGTCCATTTTTTTCAATATTGAGTTATTAGCGCAATCTGATGGTAAAAATTTTCCTCGATATGATGCATCAAAAGGAAATGCTCTATCTATCACGGTTGTGATGTTCTAAGAGGATGAATATCAAAAAGAACCAAAAAATAATTACTGGAAGAAGGTCTTTACTCTATATTGAAATCGATTTTACCATTCCAAAAAGACTTTAGTCCCATTTTTTGCGCTCCTTTTCCCTCCTCAGTGTGAGCATAACAGGTTTTTCCGTTCAAGTATCATGGTATTATTCTTGGCTCATCTCATGATTACTATTTCAAACAAAAAAGAGGGTGTTAACTCGTAAGGAATGATATAAAACTATTTTTTTTAAATTACTCAAAATGTTTAAAATGGACTAAAGCCTTTTTGGAATGTGGTGCCTCATTTGAATAAAACCGACTATTCCTAGTGAAAAAGTGAGGTATTACACCCGCCCGTTCAGGTTTCCTTATATATTTATTTATTATTATTATTATTATTATTATTATTATTTATTTATTTATTATTTATTTATTTATTATTTATAAGATTTTTTTGTCCGTCGAACTCCTCCGAAACTACCCGACGGATTTTCTTGAAACTTGGCCATATTGTAGTAGTATATCTGAAGATTTGCACCCGCAATTTTTCGGGAATCGGACGAGTAGTTCATGAGAAATTTGCAATTTTTAAATTAATTTCTCACTCATTAGGAGTATAGTCGCTCACATTACCTGAAGCAAACCCTTATCCTTTTGTTATCAGTGCGTCTATTGTTATGGAGAACCTTTTATTTGACAGGTTCATTCTTGACAAAGGGTTCATTAAATTAGTTTACAAGAATGATTTTACACAGAGAGGGCTTCTTTAGGTTAGGTTAAGTTCAGTATGAGATAGTTTGGCTCTGCCCGCACTTTATTATTGACACAACATATTAAGCTTACATATATAGGTCGACATTTTGGTTGACCAGCAACCTTCTTCCAGGACCAAAAACAAAATAGTGAAACCAAACGAGAAAAAGGTTCAAAAAGTACAAGATAAATGTCAATAAAGTGCGGGCAGAGCCAAACTATCTCATATTGTGTTAATTAAATCCTGGCACGAATAAATTTCCAAATTATCGTTAAGTTCAGTGTGTTTCTGATTGACCTGATGAACAAATTGGTTCACATGTAAATGGGAAATTTTTTTCGCTGCGATAATTCATGGCAGTTTGTTTAGTGACGATCAGAATTTCTGAACATTTGCCGTCTTTTTTTTTAGATACAGATAGTGACGAGAGAATAAATAAAATTTATAAGTTATTAGGAGAAGTGATTCTCTTAATGAAATTTGATTTGTCAAAGGAAGAGTCGTGTATTACTCACGCGACTGCGTGAGTGTTTTTTTTTCTGTGCACACTCATCTTGTGAGGAATAATATATATATATTTTTTTCTCGTCTTCAATATTATTCCTGAGAAAATTCATTTTCATGGTGACCAATTTGAAATTCTTCTACGTCATTTTCATTATTTCGTGGTTCCTATCATGTTTTTCGGACCGATAAATGGGTTCCTCAAAGAAATAGAGTATCTATCTACACGGCCCACATCACTGAGCTGTATAATAAAATTTTGAGTTTTAACTAACTTTATTGAATTTCAACTTTTAGGGGTAGTTTTCACAAAAAATATTTTGTCAAGCTATGCAGCAACTGATGGAAACCTCAACTCTTACCAGAGAATTAGGATAGGAATATAGAGATGAGGATCCAATGATTGGTTTGGAGGAGAGAAAACTTAATTCCTTAAAAAGACTTCCCATGTCACTAAAATCTTCTCACTTTGCAAAAACTGTTCGCTAGGCGAATTGTGCTTCCAAAGAAGTGTCTGCCATGAGCCAGTTTTAATACTTGAAAAAAACGACAGCCTCCTTAACGGATACAAACGAGGGACGAAGGGAGTTCTGCGGATCGAATTGATTTAAGTAGTGAGAATTGAAGTTGAAATCTTGAAGAATCTAAAATAAGGTTAAATCGTTCCCATGGAACAGTTTCCCTGATAAAATTTTATCTGCAAAAATATGTAGAGGGGGACTTGCAAAGATTTTGACTTTTAAGCTATGTAGGAGGGGGAACACGAAAACTTTGACCTCTGAGATATAATGTAAGAATATTGGCTGATCGTTTTTCTGGTATTCTTAGGTCTTTTTTCCGGTTACGCTACCAAACAATCACATCCCTAGCCCAAAATTTTCCAAATCCTCTACTGTCTAACACAGCTCAAACGTCAAAATTTCACCAAACCTTCTTTCTTCAGCAAAGATCCTGATTTTTTAGAGATTATTTAATTAGAAGCGCGCACCACCGTCCGTCAAATTTTAGTTCTGAAGGTTAGAGAGGGTACAGGAAAGAATGAAGGAGTTTTCGCAAGTCATTAAAAAGAGGGGTTCTACAAACTACTTCATGGACTCGGACGTGCTCCTCGATATTTCAACTAGAGACTTAAAGATATTTCCACCTTCCCAAACAATGATGGATTTCAAGTTAATTGATATTGACGTCTAAAAGTCGTTTTCTAAAACGAGTTTTTTGCTTCCTTCAGTTGACATAGTCAATGAAAAAGACCCTGCAAAAGGATACCGAAGAAAGCGTCATCCAAACTCTTGATCTTCAATTATGAAACAAATCTTCCTCGTAAGAACAGATATAGGGGAGAAAAAATCTCCAGAATTTTTCATTTAAAAAATATTAGAATCATTTCCTCTCGCGTAAAATGAAAAAACTTCCTTTTTTTTTAGCGAGAATTTCAACGATTAAAAAAGAAGTTCATTCGATGGCAAAAGACGGCAAAAGTATATTGAAAACTTAAGCCCCGTTTAATCGAAGTTATATTTCTATCACGCCCGTGCTATTTGAGTCCGTATTTGCATAGAAGTCGACAATATTCTAAAATAGAAAATTTGCATAGAAGGAATTTCGGAAAAAGAAAATATTTGACTACCGAAACAGCGAGCGCGCTCCGACAAATTGGCGTTCAACTAACTCGTACTGAATTGAAACGTTGACCAGAGATTTCGCTATCATCGCGGCTCAGTTTGGTAAAACATTTACAGATATCGTTAGTCATATTAAGACATTGTGACAAACAAAAATTTAAGGGACAATCCGTCGTTATGTTATGAAGAACTTATTACAAATTACGTATACATGATATTATTTCTCAAAACCTGGAAAAATAGGTATTATACATGAGACCTTCAATTATAAAAACCAAAATAGGAGATGAAGGTGTATAAGATTAATTTTTTTGGTTCATCGGAGCACAAAATAGATTCGCTCGCCTTCATTTCAATAAAGGTGAGGCCTAACCTCGTACTTCAAAATCAATTTTTTGATTGGCTGACCAAAAGTTTTATACTTGAAAATTTTCAAATTTACTAATTAGTTCATGAAAATTGAAATTCCAAAATATTGCACTAGAGTGCTAATTGTGCTAATGTAGTATTCCTGAGGCAAACTCGGATGCGGATGATAAGATAAAATATTTACTTCGCGCGTGTCTATGGTCCTGCATTCATTTTCATTCATTCCATCCGAAGCTTATGAGGAGCTCACTCACTCCGCTCGTTCGCCTGTCTTCTTGGTCTAGTATAAGTCCACTTTAGAATATTTTAGGTTAATGACTTCAGAGAGCCCCGCTTCTTGAATAACTAAGTATAACAGAATATGAAAGAGCAAAATCCTAGTATAAGTTAATATAATATCTACGGGAAGGGTCTACTCGCAAGTCTTTCAATCGCCTACTACGTGTATACCCACACCTAGTATAAGCCTAGTGTAATAGTATACGCCTAATATAAAAACTTCCTATCTGCCGTCGAAAACTCACGGGTTTTTCAACGGAGTTGAATGAGGCGAGGCAGAGAACCTGTTTTATGAGTCTGATGGTGTTAGAAAAGTTGTATATCTGGCTCATTGAAGGGTCTAGGCCAACTGGTGAACGGAGTATTGCATATCTAGTTACTCGAAGAAGCTATTTCAATCGGGCTATCAGTGCTGCCAGATCTACGGATTTTCAATCCCCGAAAAAAATTGTGATTTTTCTACGGATTTTGCGTAAAATGCGGATGTCTTGGGCTCCAGGGAAAAGTACAGCATTTGCTTGTTTGAGAAATACTTCTCTCCGGGTCATTACGGGCCAATACTGCTCTTCTGTAACATTGAGTCGTTCAGGGGAAGTCTGAGATATACCATTCTCATGATCGTTATTGAGAAATTATTCACCAACATACAGTATACTGGACTTGAACTAGGTTTGGACTCCTCCTTTTATATATTATACTAGCTTTATACTAATATACAATATGATAAGAGGCCGAGCTATAGGGGAGGGATTTAGAAAAAGGAGGGGGAAGTCGAAAAGAATTTGGACCCTTGAACTAAGGTAATAGGTGGGCGACTTGGAAGAATTTTGACCTTCGAACTATACGTGATAGTCCGATCTATAGGTGATGAGAGAGGGGCTTGGGAAAATTTCAACCTCCAAGCCCCTTAGAAAAATTTTACCCTCCAAGCTATAAGCAATAGGACAAAAACAAAAATTTTTCCATTTCCCATGGTCATGGTGAGTTGAGTTGAATGCCTCCCGGAAGACGGATGGCGGACGCTTTTTCCGAAAAGACTCACCATAAAACAGGTTCCCTCTTAAAATTTTCCGAGTCCTAAGATCATGTTGCCTCCCAGACGGCGGACGTTTTTTGCGGAAAGACCCCCGATAAAAGAAGAACTCCCTGTTAAAATTAAGAACTTTCTCAAGAGTCAAAGAGAGATCTTTCGCCCCCTTCTAAAGCCACTTCAGGTTTAGGATAAAGAAGACGTTGCCTAGTATACTGTATACATATTATGGAACCTCGTTTACTGTATACAGTATTGGCCTTAGTATAATGGAGTCCTACACACTGTATAGTACAAAACATTGTATACCGTATATTCAGTCTTGACACAACTGTGTATCTAATATATAAAGCGGAAAGTTTGTCTGTCCATTTGTCCTTTTATAACTCGAGAACCGATTACCTATCGACTTGATATTTTTGCCACATATTCGATTCATTGAGGAATGAAATTTAAGCCATAAACAAAAATTTTAGCTCCCATAGAAAAAAAGTTCTCTTCAAGAATTGTGTCCTCGCTGTACGCGTCACTTGACGCGATTGACGATTCATTGAAAAAAAGGTTCCTGCACGCAACGGTCTACTGTATTCCTCTCCTACGCTGACATCCTGTCTTCATCCTGTGTCCACGAGAACCGGATTGGGGCGCTACCGGTTCAATTGTAACACGTTAGAGGTGCTCTTTTTATTTTCTCAAAATTGTTTCTGAAAAATCTTCCTCCATTCGAGAAGCTTTTGAAAAATTAATTTCGGCGGTACGGCTCTCGCAAGAAGGAGAAATGGGCGAAAAAAATGAAAAAAAAAACAATGATCATCAACGTGGAAAAACTGCTACTTAATGTGTGTTCCAAATGTTCAAACGCGCGCGCGCGTGAGTGAGAGAGAGAGAGTGTGTGTGTGAAGGAGAGAACAAAAAATTCAAGTGAATCCACTGTTTCTTTCGTTTTCAGCCTACGTATACACATTGAATGTTATTGGTAAAATTAAGTATTGTCAAAAGTGCTGAATTTTTGAAAGATGTAGAGACTAGAGAGCTTTTGAAGCCTCCCCTTGAGACGCAAGATATTTTTCAAATCCAAATAGATACAAAACACAGATATCTACTCAACACACGGCTGGCGGTCAGGTGCGCCGGAGGCGCGCCGCCAACGGAGACAGATTTCGGAATTAGGGTACGAGGCCAGGGAGGGTGTACGGACATACGGACGCAAATTTCGGAATTAAGGGGTGGGGTCAGGCCAGAGCAAAGAGATGGAAAATGTCGACACCTCATAAAAAGCATTGTGGACGCCCTAACAAAGGGCACTATACTTGTGCCCCATTGTGGATGTGCTTTGCTCGTGAAATTGAGCATTAAAAACATGGTACCGGAAAATCATTCTCACTACTCAAGTTTTCAATGGATCTTGTTCTTCAAAAAGGTTCAACTAGAGGCGCTATAGAAGCAGAATTTTAAAAAATGTCAACATATAAATTTTTCTTCATTAATATTGATAAGTAATAAATTAAATTTTGAGTAAATTTATACTTATTTTTATAAAAATTTTTTATAGTTTTAGATCTTTATTAATACATATTTATAATTAGAGCTTTATTATCTTTATTGAGAAATTAATTTAATTATCATTCATTTAAAATTGAAAATAAGTAAAAATGTAGTTGAAATAAAATCAAATATTATAATATTCAATTAATTTAATTAATACAATATTTATAATAATATAACAGTAAAAAAAATTAAAAGAAATATTAGAATTAAAATTCATTATTATTAAAATTGAACTAAATGAATTGAAAAAAAAATTATTAATATAAATTAATTACATTCAACTTCCAATTGAAAAATTCAATAAAATATTCTTTCTAATTTTCAACATTTTTCAAATTAAAATTGTATCAATTTATTCAAGAAGTATTAAATTATTAAATTAATAATTATATCAGTAATAATAGAGAAAGATGAATAAAATTTACTGATGTATTATTTTGATTAACTAAAGGCGGGTATAAAGCTCATCCAGTATTAATGTTGTTGGAAATTAATAAATTGATAATTAATAATAATGAAGGAAATCAATTATTAGAATTAATTATAAAATTAAATAAAATAAATAAGTTTAAATTATTGATTAAAATTTTATTTATTTAATAAATTATCAACAATAATTTAATTAATTAAAAATAATTATAATTTTAAGGAAATTAATTTTATAATTAATTTTAAAAATTGATATCTACTTTATATTCAATTTACTTTTTAAAAAAAAAAATTATAATTAGTTAGAAAAAGAAAAAAAAATGAAAAAAAAACTATTAAAATTAAAATATCACCTATTCGATTGAATATTTTGAATTAGAATTTATTTTTATATTCATTATTATTATTTATTTTATTGATTTTATTAATTTACTTATAATAATTTTTTTTTTTGGTACCACAAAGTATAGAAATTTCAAATGAAATCTTTTTGCCTACAAGAATTATATAGACCAAAAAATACATTAATATTTTCATAAGATAAGAAAGAAGCTTGTGAATACAGACATAAGCATTATTAATCTCATTCTGAAGAACCTCGTGAATATATACTATCAGCTGAATTCGAAAAAATTTGATTAAATCGGTGCCTAGGAGGGAGGCAAATAAGTATAACTCTGGCTCACCGGGTGTGAGGTGTTGGGCAAGAACGCAAAACTAAGGAGCATTTACATAAAACTATCTAGACATCTCCCAGATAGGGAGAAAGCTGAGGTAAACACTTTTTTTTACATGAACTCGTTCAATAACGTTCATTTTTGTGGTACAATACACAATAATTCAAAATTTTCGACACTTTTTTTTCTCTGTTTCTCTCAGGAGAAAATTTTCGATCGATGGTCACGTCATTAAATTTACGTTTTGCTTAGCTTCGTGCATTTAATATTACTAGCATTCATGAGAAAATATAAGTCGATCAACGTAAGATTCACACGTCAATTTAAGGAAAGTCCATAATGTTTCACAGCCTACATTTGCGAGCTAACTTTGCACTTCTGATCTATCGTACTCGTAATAATAGTCGTTAACTCTATCGTTAATTGCCTTACGAAGTATACTTCGGTCGCTTGACGCTCGTAAAATGGTAGAAAAAGCAGTCGAATCGTTCTGAAAAATTGCTCAAATAAGATTATCGCGAAATTTACGAGAAAAAAAAGAAAAGAAAAGAAAACGCGCGATCGAGGCGCGAAATTTTCTTCGCCAGCGCATGTGTTCGACGAAGTCGAGAGAAGAGAGTTAGGGGAATAACTTTTGATTCACCCACCTTCGCGCCTTTACGAACGAATTCAATAGTATCCAGTTGCGTGCCTTAACTGGTCTCCAAAAGTCAGCTACAGACCTACATCAAGGTTAGTTTGACGTGAATTCATTTTCCCACCCCCATCCTACTAGGAAAACTTACGTAGACGATATTATATTTTGTGCAGCCACCCCAGTATACGTTCGACCTCATCGAAATGACGCTGGCGTGTAATTTGCGTACGCAATTTTATAATAATTTTTTTAAAATCGCCTTCGATTTGAGTACCGTTTTTTAGAAAGAGTAGAGTGGGTGTGTAGGTGGTACGATATTGATTTTGTATGTTACAGGAGTACCTCATTCTTCCTCCTCTTATCACCTCACTCAGTGGATCTACGATGGATCCACATTCTAGATATTCGCTGTCGATGATGTCTCGGAAGATGTAAAGAAGAGTTAAAAATCTATTCTGGCGATCCTGCGTAACACTCCTGAGCCGTAAACATCCACTGAGGTAGGATAATGTACTGTGCGTATAATTTAATATGGCTTTTTGCGGGCACGTTTTGTAAATCCCAACCCTCGAAACTCGTACAGAAACAGCCTTAAGGTTTCGTAAGATACTGATTTTCTGCTTTTACGAACACGCGAAAATAGACGTGCTGTGGAAAATCAAATTCGAACGAAAACGGGTAGAGCGAATACGAACTTTGGGTACCGGTAAACAAATCGATAAAATGTCCTCGACTTGAACCTACCTACGAAAACAACGAGTGCAGGATAAGAGCGCGAGCGATATTTTCCTTCGTCTATAGATTATACTCGTGTATATACGTATTCCTTTCTATTCTAGTCAGATATCATGAAATGTCAAAATTCACGTTCGCGAGACGAGTTACATTCATGATTTTTTTAATCGCGCTTTGCATTTTTTGTTACCGACTTCGAATTAGCTTAATTTGATTAATTTTATTCGGGTACCAATCTTGCGCGTTTCGCGATAAAAATTTCCGCGAGACAGCACGACTTCTGTATGCACCATGCATCGTGAACTGCTACACGAATGAAGGACGCCTTTTTCACATTTTTCGCACCTTCGATTGAATTGAAATTGCCCTTTGCGTCTAATTCTACACTGTGATATCGTAGATGTTGAACATCGCCGGAATCGCTTCGATCATCTTGTTCTACCTTCTGATTTTGGCTGTTGGAATATGGGCTGGAAGGAAGAACGAAAAAGGAAACGAGTCGGAGGAGGAGATAATGTTGGCGGGAAGGAACATCGGCCTGTTCGTCGGCATCTTCACTATGACTGGTAAACTTTGAAACTATAATTGTCCATCTATGTTTAGTATCGAGTGAATAATTTATTCCCATCGAACCAATACCTATACGTTTCAATGTTTAAACTTTTTTGAAAACGTCCGAAGTGTCTCTGGCACCTTCTTTGTCTCGAAATCTTATTGCGTAGGAAGCCACCTACGAGCGTTTCTCTTCTACAGATAATTGTTTTGAGATACTGTCCGGTGGCATTATCACGTTCAAAGAGGGTTGCCCGACTCGGCTTTCGAGGTAAAAATTTGAGGTCAATTTGAAAGTGTAAAATTTCTGGAAAATAAACAAGTTCCTGCGTAACGGGTGTCGATATGAGAAGGAAAATAAGCGAGGACAAAACAAACATCGACGAGCAATGAAAAAAAGTTACTTCAAAATCGTGATTTCTCCCCACATATCTCAACAAATTCCTACTCATGATTTCATTGACCACTTTTACCAAGTACTTCAAATTTTTTTCTCATTCAGTGACAAAAAATTTTTCTCGCCAACTTGATTCAGTGACTCAGCCAAGGAAAATTAAAAGCATGATTTTCTCTTCCTGCATTCTTAATTGATGTTTTTGCTTGTCCAACTCCTCAGAGACGAGAAAGCCACTTATCTACCCCGCCCTTGAAGTTTTGGCTTAGACGCACAAATGATAAATTCATCATTTACTCTGAACTAAGATGAACGACTTTCGATTCACTATTAGGTATAGCTGACTTTTATTCACTCAAATTGTTTACTTGATTATCCTCCCACGGTCATCTGCGTTTCGAGCTAAGTAGATTTATCGAGCTTCAAAACTGTACTGAGAGAAATTATCATGAGATGGTGAATGGATCGACGAGTTTACAAAGTAGGGTAGAAACATTATCTAGACATTTTTAACCATCAATCCGTAGAGGAAAAAAGCTTGACTCTATACATACTTGATTTTGAAAGATATACATGATCTGGTTACACCTACTTATATCTTTCAATCAGTCAAACACGTAGTGACAAAGGAGACAAAATTTGGAATTGATTTAATTATATCATACTCATGCGCCAATCTGATACCCTAATTATAAAACTAAGGATTTCAAACGTCAGAAAATTTCGAGATTTTGAGTTGGAATCTACCCTTCAATTTAACTTTATACACCATCTTATCACTGTTTCTCCAATTATTATTCTCGATGGTAAACATGAGCTCTCTATTATAGCTATCATCTTGATACTCCCTGAATTCCTCATAATTGCTACACAAAATACGTTTTATTTTTTTGAAACATTAGGCTTACCGTCTACTCAAACAGATATATTTTCACGCGTATTTGGTTTGCTTCAACTTGATTCAGCGGTCGATTTATCCTCTTCTCAGTTCATCGTGATATCATATCCAATCGCACGAACACCTAATACAATGCTGTTTGCAATTGAGGAGTGTGCGCAACCTTCTCAAACATGAGATGAATTCTCGTATCCTGTATATGCATTCCTTACAGCTCTATATCCAAAACAGAGTTGATGTAGAAACCTGAAATACAAAGTTTGTGTGAAAAGAAAATCAAATCAACAATGTTCAAAGTATCATTTGCTGAGCTAAGGAAACTGAGCCGCTTTTAACTGCAAAAATGATCATCAGAGTAGCAGAAAATAAGTCAGTCTTTTGACAAATTTTTCTTCATAAGAAGATCAGTGTGTCACAACCTATTTGTTTCTCACCTTCACAATCTGCAAATAACTATTCCGCCAAAACCATTTACCGTGCGCGACCCTCCTTCAGAAATGCAGAATTCAACTTACTCTTTTCCTTCTTTCATCATTTGCGATCTTTATCAAGTTGAGGAGTAAACAGCAGATTGTTCCTCATGAAATATCAGTACTTTAGAAATGTAACAAGGTGATTCAAAAATTCTGCGATCACTGAAAAATACAAAAAATTGAAAGTTACTCACAAATAGCGAAATTTGAGAGTTAGTTTCTATTAAATTACTCTGTGTATACTGAAAACATTGAGCTCAAGATTTCATGCGGGTTTTACCTTGTAAATTTGACTTCCTGAGAGGTGGTTTGTGGCAGATTGGAGCATAGTCTCATTTTTGACATTTGGTATAAGTATGTTTTTCTTTCTTCACAGAGCTTTGATCCAATGCAGTCTTCCAACTTCAGGAACAGAAGTTTGATAAGGTTAAGGATGAAACAGCTAGTGAGGTACAGAAGATAGGGGCTCAGGTATTAAGTTACTGTCTACTTTTTTCCAAATTCTGAATAAATTGTTTTTGACTTACGTTGATAACAACCTAGGTACGTACGTAACTTCTTCAAAAACTGCTCTTCCATAGCCAGAAAATAGCATCGATCTTTCTCAAATAGTGAATCAATCAGTGACTAACATTACCTACAACAAAAACATTACAATTAATTGAACTAGCGTCTTTCTTCCACGGTGTTGATCAGAAAAAAAAACTGTCATGAAAAGTGATTAGGTATTCTTAGTTTTCATCCTGAAAATCAAACACAGCGTTGTCACATCTTGATAACAAAATTAACGAGCGTCAGACTGTCAGCTGCTGTCTGCTGTGCTAAGTTGAAATAGGCAGGGTAACCTGCACTAGGTAGCGCTAGTTACAAAGGTGATCATGGATTTTTTCTCATGGACCACATACATGCGTTAATTCAAACGTATTTTCTGAAGTTATTTGACTTTTAATCAAGAACAAAGTGAGAATCAAAGTTGTAGAGAATTCTGAAACAAACATTTTTTGTAATGAACAATTTTTTCTAAAGCCCATATTTGAAGTGGAAAACTGAATTAAAAAAACTTATACAAATTGAACCATAATCGGAGTTGGAAAGCCGGAAGATAAAACTTCAGCTTTTGGCTTTCAGCTTTCATGCAATGTAAAACTTTTGGCTTTCAACTTTTCATCTTTTTTCACCCAAAATTTGTTGGCTTTAGCTTTTAGCTTTTGGCTTTCAGCTTCTTCCTTTGTGATACTGTTTTTTAGCTTTCAACTTTTGGCTTTCCGCTTTCAGCTTTTTTTCCTCAAAATTCTCCGGCTTTTGGCTTTAAACTTTCAGCTTTCAGCTAGCTTTCCAACTCTGACCATAATCACCTTTGTACGCAGGGCTACCAACACTGCCAACTCCAAGTTACGCCGCCTCTAGGCAAGTTTAGTATGATGTCATTTTAAACTTGTTTAGCAAAAAAGTATCTACAAAATCAGATGTGACTGTAGATATACTACTTGAGTAAATCTGACTTTACAAGCACAGTTGTTCATCTAATCTAGATGTATCACCATAAAAATATTCATTGTTAATTCTACTTTTCCCTGAACATATGGCAAAAGCTTAACATTTGAAACGTTCTTTCAATGTGTATCAAAGTCTGCAAAAGCCCATACAAATGAGCACTATGAAGGCCAATAGAGTATCAGCGTGCAAATGTAAAATTTCCATAATATTCGTCATCACTAAACTATAGTCAATTCCCTACAACTGCTAGCGATGGCCCTATAGGACTATAGGAGGGTGGCTATTGTGAAATATCCAAATTGATGATCACTGATCAGGCAAAGTGTATTTTCCAGGAGATTGGTGCGAGTGTGTGAATCCCTGTACCGTGGTGTGAATCGGGTAGCAATGAGCAAACTCAATAAGACTCAACACCTAAGTATACTGTGCTAAGTATTTTTATAGAGGAGACAGGAAAGAATTGCGATCTTGGAAATTGAAACTTTGTTCCACATATTATGATGAATACTTTTCTCTGCCTTGTGTTGAGGTAGTATGGTATCTTATTGAATTACGCCCTGTTCATTGAAGAATCATAAATTCAAAACCTGGGCTGGGGTACGGATCGCAAAAATTAGAACTGTATCGCGGATCGCAGATCAGTAGGAAACAATACGGATCACGGATTAGTGACATTTTCTGCAATCCAACGCGGATTAAGACAACTACGGTCCGTTTCACCTATAAGAATAGATTTTTTCATGCGTTGCACTGACTAGCTGCCGGGACAAGGCGCATGAACAACCGACCAATTAATGATGTACATGCGCGTTTTTGCCTTTATTCCCCCAGAGCTAAAGGCCAGGCGCGCATTAAGGAGGGGGGTATGGGGGATATATCCCTACCCAAACCTTCAAAAGCAGGCTGAAATAAGTCAAATAACGCAGATAGGCTATATTTTCCGAGCAAAGAGAAGAAAAAATTTTTAGACAATGGAATATCCCCCCCCCCCAAAAAAAAAAAAAAAAGTACAGCTAAATCCGCGCCTGAAAGGCTTTTGTAACGGAAAAATGTTGCAGCCAGCCGTAGGCCAAGAGCAAAAAGTTGAATTCGGCCAAATTTTTACGGATAAGAGCGAAGCTGAAAGCCAGCTTTATTAAAACCTTCCTAAGCCAAAATCCAATTTTTTTTAAGGTGCTTTTTTGATTTTTTGCAAAATACAAAAATGTAGAAATACCTAAGAATTACAGATTTACAGCAATCTTTCTTATTTTTTATCTATCTTTTAAAATTATTTCAATCAACAAATTGATTGTACTGAAGGGAAGTACGACTATTTGTGTGCTAGCAGAGAGAAAAAGAATAATCACCGAAAATATGAACACAAGCTCGAGAAAAGGTAACTTTCACAAGTGCAGCAAAGCCCCGATTCTCCTGATCGTTTCCTCTGTACACCAAATCCTGCAGGACATTAATCAGCCAAAAATCAGTTAATTTAAGCCAGCCAAATTAAGCCAAAAGCCATATTGTTCAAGGTTGTAAGTATAAACCGATAGCCAAAGCTGAAATTTTTGGCTGCAATACTCTGATTCTTAGGTGAAACGGAGTACGGACTACACAAAAACATTTGATTTGTGATCTGGGAATCATTGATCCGTGAGCTGCAAGCCTGGAAATAATGTGTACCTTCAAATTTGTTGATTCCAATTTCTAAATTCCTGTACTTATTGAAGGGCAGTGAATCACAAATCGCAACTTGGAGGAAAATATCTCTCTCTCTCTCATGTACAAAAGGCTCATTTCTGCAAATTGAGATTTGTGATAATTTTAGGCCACGCCGATTATTTTCTGTGTGGTACTGCGGCGCGGCAGATCGCTCTGGAGTGATATAAAAACCATGATCCGCGCGGATCAATGCAAATGATTTGGACCAAATCAATCATAAACAAGATCAATCACGGATGATAAAGCGTGGGAAAAAAATCATCCAAATACGGATCACAGGTCGCTAATTCTTTGATCCGTGATCCGTGCCCAGCCCCCTTCAGAACGTCTATTTACATCTCAATTTGTCCAAATTGTCTTAAATAGTAAATAAAATTTTTCTTTGATCACCCTGCCCTCTAACTCATTTGAATTCGGAAATTTTTGCAATAATTATGAATATTATTATCTCTACAGCAACCTGGGTTGGAGGAGGCTACATCAATGGAACCGCAGAAGCAATATACACCAGAGGTTTGATATGGTGCCAGGCTCCTTTTGGATACGCATTGAGTTTGGTATTCGGTATGTAACGTATTTCAATTTTTTTTAATGAGTACCATGGTCTATATGAACGGATAGAACTTCATACCTATATGTATTTTTATGGTAAAGGAGGTATATTCTTTGCAAATCCGATGAGAAGGCAAGGATATGTCACCATGTTGGATCCTCTGCAAGATTGCTTCGGCGAACGAATGGGAGGTCTCTTATTTCTTCCGGCATTATGCGGTGAGGTGTTTTGGGCTGCAGGAATACTTGCAGCATTGGGTGAGTGGTTTTCTATTTTCTCCCGTCTTATTTCATATTTTCATAGCTGTTGAATGATACAAAAACATAATGGCGATGTGATATTATGTCTAAGTATGAGATTTCAGTGGTTTATGTGAATTGCTTGACATTTATGCTGTGGCAAAAGATACCGCCATCACATAGTTCACAATATACAGCTAAATAATTCTTGTCACCTAAATTATTACCCTACTTTGTATTATTTGAACAAAAGGAGCAACGCTAAGCGTCATCATCGGTATGGATCAGAACACCAGCGTCATATTGAGTTCATGTGTTGCAATCTTCTATACATTATTTGGTGGGTTGTACAGCGTAGCATATACCGATGTTATCCAACTATTCTGTATTTTCATTGGTCTGGTCAGTGCCATTTTTCTCCATGAGACACATAATACTACAAAACATTAAATAACGTGCCAAAATATTTGAAAACTTCCAGTGGCTCTGTGTTCCTTTCGCGTGGGCTAACCCGGTAGTAAAGCCAATATCCGATCAAGAAGTCGATTGGGTTGGGACAGTCAGTTCGGATGAGTTTTGGTCGTACGCTGACTACGGACTTTTATTAATCTTTGGTGGTATACCGTGGCAGGTAAGAATTATTAGAACAAATTCAAATATTTCCAACATAAAAAGCAAATTTTGGAGAGAAATCTTTCTGGGTTCAGGTATATTTCCAAAGAGTACTGTCGAGCAAGTCAGCTGTTCAAGCTCAAGTACTTTCATACGTGGCAGCAGTCGGCTGCTTCTCTATGGCCATTCCACCCGTTCTTATTGGTGCTATAGCCAAGGCAACTCGTGAGTAGAAGAACACTGAGTTCATACTTGTGTACCTATGTGTTTTTTTTATATTTTTCCCCCCTTCAAATTGTTTTGACAGCATGGAACGAAACTACTCTTCAATCGCCTACTGCAGTTCTTCCCCCAGATAAAACGAGTCATGTTTTACCGCTAGTATTACAATACTTGACACCTGATTGGGTTTCGTTTTTCGGTCTCGGGGCAGTTTCTGCGGCTGTGATGTCCTCGGCTGATTCTAGTGTTTTATCCGCCAGTTCCATGTTTGCGAGAAATATCTACAAACTGATGTTCAGACAACGAGTAAGGACGACTCCTCTTATTTTGCAATCCAAAAAATATACCAACCCAGTTCTCATTCATGTTTCACCGTTTGTAGGCATCCGAATCGGAAATAATGATAGTGATGAAAGTATCGATTTTTGTATTTGGTGCTTTGGCAACGTTCATGGCGTTAGTGATTCCATCCATTTATGGTCTATGGTAAGTGTAAGGAATACTTGTCGATCATTGAATTTTATAGATGCCAACAGGTTTTAATCTATTCGATTTTGTACAGGTCAATGTGCTCGGATCTAGTTTACGTCATTCTCTTCCCGCAGCTATTGATGGTAGTTCATTTTAAGAAATATTGCAACACGTACGGATCATTATCGGCCTATATTGTGGCCTGTTTTTTCCGCCTGGCGGGAGGAGAAGAAATCATAGGGTTACCAGTGTTCATCAAATATCCTGGCTTCAAAGATGGAGTGCAACGGTTTCCATTCCGCACGATGGCTATGATGTTGTCATTGATGACACTTATTTTTGCAACTTGGTTATCCAAGTACGTATCCATAATATTTGATATTGCATTAGATACGTTTAATATGAGGAATTCAGACAGTTACAACCCTTAGATTTGATTCAAGAATTTTACCAGAGTCCTCACATAGAATTTTCAGGTTTAATAAGGGAATCGGACTACACCAAACCCTACCCTAGAGTGTTTAAAATCAATGGTGGAATTGGACGAAACCAAATTCACCCGCTTTCCATATAGATCAGGCGAGGTTTTTGAAAAACTTCGATTTTCGAGCTATGTTTGAGAGGGAATCTCAAGTCAGATATGTAAGACTTGAACAAATTTCGAGCATCGGGAAACAATTTGTCTCCCATCTGAGGACCTGTTGATCCCCTTGTTTCCGCTTTCTTCCCAGTTGAAGCTCTCTGGATTCTCGGGCTTTAAGAGCTTCAACAGGGATCACTGAGCTTTATTTAAGAAAACTTATCCATCATCTTCTTATTTGAAGCCCTGTTTCTTCTTTTGAATCCCTGAAGCCCTTTGCATATGAGGACTTCAAGTGGGAACAATGTTTAACGTGCAGCCACCTATATGAACGGGAGTGAGCTCGGATAAAGTTTGATTTCGAATCCATCATGAAGGGAGTTATTTCTTCTACTCTCTCAAAGTAGCACGGCCATCACTCCTTCCACATTCCTCTTATCGCCACTTGTTGCTTTCTCTTGGTTTCATATCTGATTCGAGTCCTCGTGGAGATCTCCCCATTAAAATGTTGACATAAATATTCCTCAAGGCTGAGTGTCTATCTGAAATTTGCCAGACGAAATTGCGACACGAAAATAATTTTGCCAACTGATGACCGCATGAGTTTCTTTGACCTAAATCTTCTATACGCGAATGTGAGGCTAAGAAAGAACTTCGGAGGATGGCATACCGTTGTATACTAAACAATGTATCCATACAAAAGTCAGTAACTTACCATGAAGCTCAATGAACCGATTAGGCGATACATCGATGTTAACATGATCGATATGTCTTTTCCAATGCTAACCGAACTCATAGAGTTCGGAATTATTTGAAGAAAAGATCGACGATTCCGGAAGGGAAAATCATTAGAAATTTTCTTCCTTGGTTGCCTCCGTACACGACCTGCAACTACTGGCAACCGGTGACTTCACGACGCCCAGACCATGATCCCGTCTTCTCTCTTCTACTTGAGTAATTCTGAACGATCGATGTCATTAATACGATCTGCGATAAATTCCAAAGTTTGATATAACACCGATGATGATTTTGACAAGTTTTATGTCTTTAGTCACACCCTCTACACTACTGGAAAATCACGAGTACACCCCCTCCCTCTCCCCCCGAAATAATGAACTACAAAAATTTTTCTCGAAAAATTTTATACCTGATAGGTGATTCAGAAATCTGCGAGTACCACTCTCCTATTCTTTCGGTTCGGTTAGGTTAAATGGACTTGAAGGTGATTGAGGAATCTACAAGTACCACCGCTCTCACAGATGAGATGTGAGTAGACCTTCAAAACTGGACGTCAATCAGGCCAGGAGGCGAACGAGCGGAGCGAGTGACCCACCCAAATGCTATTAGCTTGAAATATTCGAAAGTAGAATTTTATTATACTGGACCATTCCCCTAAAACTATTAACTTGAACAATTCTAAACTAGACTCATAAGTCCAACCCCCCTGGAATGTACCGTGGTTTTTGCTTATGTCACTTGTGCAGCGCCGCCCTTCCTGTACGGTGGAGCGGGCGCGGGTTGCATAAGCATTTGATTTTGCTTCCTCCAACACCCGGATCGACCCTTTCGGGTATTACTTCAGGGTTGGTCGCAGTGCGAACACGTTGCCTGCTCAACTTTCTTTGAATTCTCGTAAAGGTACTTGTTATGCAGCCATAGCCGCTAATCATCTACGTCAGGTAAAAGTTTAGCTGACCATGGTGTTGGTTCATCCACTCATCAAGATCGCGTATTAACACACGGGTTGTCCACTAGCCCAGCTCACTCTGGGCAATTCTTACTTCCCATTTCTCAAGCCAGGAGCGCCGGGCCTCCTGCTTAACCCGTAGAGTCTCACGGTTGTTCGTCGTTATTTTCTTTGCTCTGAACACCACCGCTCTCTCCACAGCAAGGAGCTCAATTGGGTTGTGAACGTGCTAGTACGCAAAGAGCCTCCGTCGAGACAGTGCGGTAGGCACTAACACACCTCGGCGCAACTCTTCGCTGAATCTTTATCATCTCTATCCTTTGGTAAGGTATTTTCATTGAGTCGGCCCATACTGGGGCACCATATAGGAGGATCAACATAACTGTGCTCATCATTATCCTTCTTCTGGCTTCTCTCTGCCATCCTAGGTTTCTCATCAGGCGGCTAAGGTATGCAGTTACCTTGCCCGCCTTTTCCGCTGCCACTAGAAAATCGTGCCTGAAGCTCAGCGTTGAGTCAAACCAGATGACCAGGTACTTCATCTTCTTCTTCGTCTCGATTTCTGCACCTTGCAGGCGAAAGGTGAGTTGACTGAGCTTCCGACGGATCGTGAATAGTATGGCCTCCGTCTTACCTACTGCTAGTTCTAGTCTAGCCGACTCGATCCAGCGCGTCACTTCCTCTAAGGCCCGGTTGATCCTGCTCTTTATTACTACAATTGTTCCGGCGGTGCAAACCACTAGTGTGTCATCCGCATAACAGATAAGCTGAACACCCGGCGGCAGCTTAACCTTAAATATCCCGTTATATGTGACGCACTACAACAGCGGCCCAAGGACCGACCCCTTCGGCACACCACAAGTACCTGGGGGCTTCATTGTACCAGCAGACGTCACTGCTTGCATTTATCGACAGCTGAGATTGCTGCTGATCATCCTGAGCAGGTATGCGGGCACTTCTGCGTCCTTGAGGGCTTCCAAAATCCTTCCCTAAGGTATCGAATTGAACGCATTTCTTATGTCGAGGCTGACGACTGCGTAAAATTGACACGTAACTATCACTGACTCGGCTATCCTCTTCAGCCTGATTCCAGCATCTGACGAACAGCGTCCAGTTTGAAAACCGTTCTGGCTACTTGAGATTATATGTCTTTCCTTCAGATAGCTCTCAAGGCGATTGGCTATCTATCTCTCCAGGAGTTTTCCTACATTGTCCAACAGACATAGTGGTCGATAGGAGGATGGTAGGCCAGGTGGTTTATCCTTCTTATCGATCAGCGCTAGCCTGGCTTTCTTCCATCGCACAGGGAACACCCAGTAACTGCCGCATTGAATGTATCAACAAGCAGTGCTGAGTCAACTCAATGTATGGCGCTCCAGACTGGATTTGGAATCTCACAGATGATACAGATTGCTATGCGTATCAGTATTCATTTTGTGTACATACTGACACTCAACATCAAAATACTTGCTATATGTATTGAGAATGAGAAAGACATGAAACACGATCTTTATTTATTTGGCTCCGCCAGAACATACATTTCTTCTTTGTCTTCTATGTTAAGTTTGTTGAAATACGGTGGTCCTTTATATTACGAACTAGTTCGTTTTCTTTCATCTAAGTTTCCAAAAATTGATGAGAATTCGTCAACTATTTTTGTTTCAGATGGCTGTTTGAGACAGGACGTCTATCACCTGAATACGATTATTTCAACTGCGTAGTCAATATACCGGAAGACATCGTCACTGTGCACAACGATTCACCCGAGGACGATCATCTGGCTGCTTTGGCTTCGGCAACATCCGTTCCAACATACGGGGGTATGGCCAATACTCTAGTTGGCATGGACGAACGTAACGGTCGAATAAATCCAGCTTTAGAGGTGAACGACGACGACATCGACTTGACTGAAATGAAAAGACGTAAGGCTCGACGAACTTCGGAGCAGCAGCAGCAGCAACAACAACAGCAGCAACAAAAGAGCCGCTTCAACACTCAAGGTCAGACGTCTTTCTAAGGAAAACGAAAATATTTGCTTTCTCAGTATTAGTATTGAAAACGTTCTCGATACATTCTTGTACTATTTATTTATTCAAAGCTCCAAAATACGAGTACTAATCTTGGGTGCGATATTGTTCTATCTGCAGTGGCGTAGCCGAGAGGAAGAAGAGGGTACCAGGAATGTCAATTTTTATACTTCATGGTCTGTTTCACTTGTTCTCGTCTCGAACTTTCATAAAATAAAAATTGTCTTCTTTCTCGTTGAGGGTGAACATTTTTTTCCGTTACGCCACTGTCCATCTTCTACGCTGTGTTGTAGAGCGTGCAAGCAATCCTAGCGAAATATTCAAAGCTGCTCTCTAGAAGATCTGTATTAGAAATATTGCTCTTATAGTTGTACGGTTTTTATACGCTTAAATTGTATCGATAAATGTGCGCCCATAAACTCATCAAGCATAGAAACGAAGGACAATCGCTCACTCGAAGAGTTATATACCCCGTACGAAAAGGGGGAGAAGTTTGTGAACTGAATACAGCTTTCAAAGCTATTTACCAGTATACAGGTGAAAAGACTGAAAAAGTCTACAAATTGAATACCTAGTGGAGAAACACATCGTTGACGCTTTCTTCCTTGGTTTATGTGTATTTTTTTTTTCGATATTAGTTTTCAAATCGCGCTTCTTCGGCTTGTATTTGATCTCTGGCTTGTGCTAAGTTACCAAGAAAGTTACCACTTTTGACGGTCGGTCTATTTCGGTAAGCGTTGTTATGGGCACCGGTATGAGTACTCACTACAAACGCCCACGCAATATTTCTTGACGTCGTATTTGGATTTAGTTGTCCACTAAAAATTTTTATCGAGTACCTACGCGTGGTGTCGTTGACGTTTTTCTTTCTAACGGTAAAAAGTCGATTTTATCGTTTCTGTATGTTGATTCGTTCTCTGTTCTCGGATATTGTATAGTGTTAGTCATCCCGTTGGGGATTTTCCCCCGAACGCTTCGTCCGGTCATCACGATTCTACAACGGTCTTCTAATTGTAACGATTACACTTCTTTATAATCGATGGAAACTTCTTGAAAACTTTCTCGAGCTATGAGCTTGTCCCCGATGGCTAAGTTCTGGAGGGAGAGGGGCTCGTAATTCCGAGCGGTAAATGAGTTTTAAGGTGACGTTTTCTAAAATCGTTACGTGCCTTCGTATAGTAACTTTCCTCAACGCTAATATATGAATTTCGCCTAGAGTTGAGAAAAAAAAAAAAATGAAGTCTCAATTATTACCTACACGAAATTTAATGACTGGAGGAGGGTTTTGATGAACAATTCTGTATTTGGCAAGTCGCGATGTATACCTATAGTTTTTTCGAGTTCCAATAAATATCAAATTGTAAAGCCTGTAATGATATTTGACGGGTGGATGAAAGTGTCGAAATTTTCTGCGCGTGCGATGAAGAAAGTCAGTTTTTTGCATCTACGAGGTCATTAAACGAAATTTCCAGTCATACGACGTAAAAGCTTGTTTTATGGCCCACTTAAGAGAAGAGTAAGTAGATCAAGTAGTCACCTGAATGACGATGAAGGTACGTTTGATGGGTTCACGCTTACATAGAAATAGACATCTATGCGAAAAGAAAAACAACAAAACAGTCTGTCAAGTCTTCGTCATTACTAGTCCTCCGACAGTTTTGAACAGAGAATTTTGCAATTCCAGATGTTTCTATATTTCGCTTGTTAGGGCCAATTTTAGAAGAAGTGTGTACAATGGAATGTTTCTATATTATAAGGGTGTTCCAGGAATAAAAAATCTTGACGTGGTCAAAGATCAGAAAAGCTGAAAACTACTCCCTTTATGTAGGCCTAGATTGGAGTTTTTTCTTTTCATTTTGTTGTTATTTCCGTTTGTTATTTTTACATCTCGTTATCAAGTGACTAAACCAGCAGTCTTGAAATTATTCGTCGCTTTTATTGTAATTTCCACCCGTTCAATATTGCATACTCTTTCGCCTGAATCTTGTTAATATGGTGGTAATCTGATGGCAGATTAAGGCCGGAATAAAGATGAGTAGGCAATCCAACAATACTAGTAAAAAATCGAAGCTAATAAGTAAGCTACATGGAATAGTGGAAAAGTCTCATCTTCAAAGAAGTTATGCTCTCACTTTTTGAATCAAATTTTCAGCCAATAGCATCAAATCATTCATTCTTTTTCGAGTGTTCGTATGAGAATGCAATTGTAGGTAGCACAAGAGTCGTGCCTGAAAAGGTGCTGGGGCAAAAATACTATAGACAGTTACGTATGAAACTAAAATGGACTGTATCTTTGTCAATATTAACATTTTTTCATCATTTTCACCCATAGAATAACATGATATACGAAAAAATCAAGATTCCAACCATTTTCTAGAACTTCACCGTTTCAGGCAGCTTCCAAAAATGGTCACCACAGTTGTAGTTTTCAGAGGGCACCTACTTTACATCCTCATGCAAATATCTATCATTTGTTCACCCGTCATTTTAACAACTCGAGACGCAGAATGATTCAATGATTTTTCAGTGGTACAGCTGAGGAGAGAAGGGAGTCAAATTCATAGGCACTGAATCTCACAGCTTCAAAAATTCCATGGCCCCGCCATTTTCAAAAGAGATTCAGAAAACAGTCGAAACTCTTTGTTTGTAAAAAGTGAAGATCATGTTTCATGCCTCCCTCATCCATTTTGTTCGAGGGATTACATCCTCAGAAAACGTCCACGTCGGCAAGTTTTCTGTGAACTGCGTGGCGTGACATGACGTAATGTGCCATGCCGTGACGTGACGTGTGGCGCTTTATGATGTCATCACTCATCAATGACCTTGACCTACTTTTGGGACTTGAAAAAATTTCAACTTTCAGCCTTCATTATATCAGGCCTAGTACACAGTATACTGAGAAGAGCCTAACCAACTCTTCTGCTGAGGGGGCATTTTTGCGCCAACGTGATCGCAAGCGCTGGAGGTTGCGAGTTTCTCGCTGCTATTGCAAACCTGCGATGGCCTCTGAATTTTTAGAACTCCTCTCATTTTTAACAATTTTGCTCCATTCTTGATGTGATTTGGAGTACTGCTAATCGAGTTCATCAGGCTTACTGGGTGTCCAGTGACTTTCTCCTCCCACTATAATAAAACCGAGTTCTCAGATAGAAAGTATTCCAAGTCGCTAATGTGAATGATGTCACATAAAGTGAGAATCCTTCCGGCCAAGGTCATTATGAGAGCCAATATTCTCGAAGCGGTATTGAATAAAGGAAAGGGAAGAATTAAGAGAAGTCGAAATATTTACAAGGTGGTCGCCAATACCATTTCGCCACTAAGGCGACCGCCTAGTGCGCGAAAGATCTCATGTTTAGAGGGAGCATTGTTGGTTTACAATCCATATAAGCTCACCTGGGGTAGCCTTGGTCCGCCTCTCCTCCCTCGAGTTTCACGAGAGAAATTATCCGAAGTCCCTAATGTAGGTCAAGGCTACAAGATGCTAAAATCTTGGAGGTCAAGATCATCACAAGAATTGTGAAAGAGGGGCAACTCCCACCTGAAATTGAGAAATTTGCTTTGAAATACTGCAAAATTTTGTTAAAAGCCTCTGAGTAGTCATGTTCAAAATGGGCTGGGAAGGATGATAAAATAAAGACAAGCGACCGTAGGAAGTTCTTCACCATTGAGGCAACTACTTTGTACAAGAGAGTTACAGTGTTCAAATTTCTACATAAAAGTGCAAAAGTTTGTGCGATCCTCGTTGTTTTATAATCCACCCTTTCCTCTTCGGAAGTCAGTATAGGCTGCTAGGGATGGCTCCAGTCTCTCTTTTTTCCTACCATGGGTCGAAATAAGTCTTCGGGTTAATTCAGAAATTGGGAGAGAAGAGAACAAAAAAAAACATCATGACGAGAGAGGTAAAACTAATTCGTGAAGCTCATCAGGTTTAGTAAGACAGGCTGTGTCATATAGGTCGAGTAACAAAGCAATGTTTTTTGGAGTCTCAAATGTGTTTCAGAGTCAAGGAGGATCGTCGAGGTTTTTCAAGTACAGTAGATTAGACTCAATCCCAACCTCTCTCTCCTCCCTCCAGTCTGACCGCTCATCAGAGTTAGCATTGTCAATGATGTTTGAAACTCTCACTTTGCTCTCGCTTTCGTCAAAAATTTAGTCAGTGGCGCTATTTTAGAGGCAAAACAAAATTGTTTGAATTTGAATGAGGAGAAAATGAAATTTCACACTGTAAATGTTTTATCCTTATCGGGTTCGATCGATACCAATGTGCATTGAACTCTTAACACTCATCTCTTCAATACAACGTTAGCGCTACTTGCGGATGTTCCGTGAAAAGTTTAATTCACGGTTCTGCAAAACCACAATCAAGGGAGTAAGACTTTCAATATGGGCTGCTGAAGGCTAAAGGAAGTCCAATTCCGCTGATCGTCGTTTTGTAGGCATGTCAATTCAACTTTGTACGGCAGGCTTACCGGTTCAAATGTACAAGTCGCATGCATAGGTCGAAATTTTCCCAGGTACCAACGTCAAAAGTCAACCGTAGGCGAACTAAAAAAAGATAGGCAAAAGCAAAAGTTCCTGAGGCCATCTATTCACAACTACGTCTATAAGAGTCGCTCCTAGAATACCTTAATTGAGACGTCTTATTGTTTTCTGCGTCAATCGTTAATCTTTGTTGATAATATTTTGTTTAAGTCTTTCGCGTTGATTTTTCTAATAATCTCGCTAGAGTACGCTTATAACAATTTTCTGTGCTACAAACAGATACTTTACCTCCATTTACATTCAGCATCTTCTTTAATGTAAATTGAGACAAGCTTTCAAGTTTTTTGACGTATAGTAACTTGACAGTCAGCTTTTCTCTTTTTCAGTCATGCTATCAATACAAATTCTTTCATTTCATTGTAACTTTTACCATACCTATATCTATACATATCATAATAATTATAACGACCTTAAGAAACGTTATTTAAATAAAATTGTAATTTAAGCTTTTTTAATAAAATTAACAGGATACCTTTATGTTTATAAAATAATCATGATAAATATTTCGCAATACCATCAATTGTTGATTTTTGTATTATTTAGTTTTGTCTTTGTTGAAGAATTATTTTCTAAAAAAATCAATGCCTGGCATGACATCGGTCATATGTAATCAGGAGGTTCTACTAAAATTGCATTTTGCGTGACCTCGAAGGCTTTGTTACATATTGGAAAAAGGGTTGCATTATATTATAACAGATTCATTTTGCTGTAAGGTTGTAAAATCAAAATGAGAATTTACCGATGGTTACTCGCGTCGACACGTCGTATTCTATGAAGAAATCATCATCAACAGAGTCCACGTGGATAATGGTGGACAGGTGAAAATTCTACATAAAATAAGTTTTGAAAATAAAAAAGTTTGAGGCCAACGAATTTTCTCCGCCCGTTTTCCCACGCGTTCTCATATCATTCTTTTTGAAAGACCTTAAATGATATAATTATTGTTTTATTGTTATCATCTTATTACCTACTTATTTATTGAGATTTAAGTATTTGTGTGAAACTTTTTTCTATAACTTTAATTATTCATCGACTCCGATACGACGAGTACGTCTTTATTTATTTCATTGTTGTAGATAATTGTTCATTTTAAAATATATTATTGTTGAGAATTGTTTCAAAAGTTCATCATTCCTCCAACTGTTCACAATCCTAATTTTAATCGAGCTTGAAAAGGAAACAGCTTCTCGCCTTACTCTTCCAACGAAACCTTAGAATTGAGAAATTATAGGGAGAAAATTTCATTCAGTTGGCTTTGGTAAGTACAGAAGGAAATTCTCAAACCAACGTCGACCACCGAGCTATGTGCACTATAAGGAATGAGAACTCATAAAATTTCATTATCAGGAGAGGGAATTGTACAAATTTTGACCTTGAAGCAACAACGTATACAATGGGGGACAAGACTTGGGAAATTCCATGTACCGACGTATCTAGATGTAGGTTATCAAACCACTGCAACGCGCTTGGAGACTAGACCTACGCCACTAACACAACCTCTCGCTTTGCATTTGCTTTGGGTGGCTTGTATTCTGAGAGGTCACTTCACTTATGAAGTGATGACAGTTGAATAAGGAAGACAGCTTAGAGCACCCGTGCTCTTGCTTGCACTCATACGTGCAATACAGAGAATATCTGAAAGAATCTACTATTCCGGCAGATTAACAGAATTATTTTGCATTGTCAAGTAAAACCTGACTATTATGGTTAACCAATTGGTAGATTCTATTCAGAAGAAGTCTTGCACACAAAGAATACCATTTTCCACTTTAATTCGTATTGTGCCTGCGGTGAACAGCCTTGTACCATGTTCTATGTAATTCATGTGTGGAGAACTAAATTCTTGGATTGAGGAAGAATTTCAAGAGGAAGGTTATACCTTGGCTGACTCTAATGAAGATCAAATAAACTAATATGTGACAACATTGCAATTCTATGAAGAGTAAGTAGGCCAACACGTTATACATGGGAAAACGTTCAAAAAGCACATTAATTGGTAATTTGCAAATAGTATTTTACCCCTTACCCCCTCACTGTGGGGGAAGAGTACACAATTTTCCATTTTTTGAGCTTAGTCTTGTTAACATTGATCAATTACAAAGCAAGTTATAAACGTTTCAAAGGACAAAGCATGGTATTCATAACTCTTACTTTGTAGCGGATCAATCTTGACAAGACTGGACTCAAAAAATTGGGAATTATTTACTCTTCAGGTGTACACAATTACTTTCATTGCACTATCATTTAGACTACTATCCACAAATCGACAATAAAGCCTTCCTATGAATATTTTTTCCACAAGAGCATATGTAATGATTGACACGCAGTGTTACCAATTCGCAAGTTATTTAGCCTTCATTCGTCGGCTGTGGTTATTCAAGAGTTGAGGATGTTCTTCACTCGTGAAGTCGTGCATTGAAAATATGATACCACAAAAAGTTTCTCTATGCCAGAGCTCAAATTGAGGCAGCATATTTAAAAATTCTCTTCCATACGTTTTTTATTTCACTTCAAAATCATAGGAAACTCGTCCATTTTCTGACGTGAAATTTGTTAGACCAAAAATTCAGAATTTTGCTTCTGTACACCCTCAAATTGAACCTAGCTGTACAACATTTCTGAAAATCAAAAAACTTCGTCGAAAAATGCAGGTTTGAGAAACTTTTTGCGACTTCATGAGAAATAATTCCTCAAAAGAACTATCCACGCACGCCCAACAGTGACCACCGGTATGCCGAACCTTGCTGGGTATTTGGGGATGCACAATATGCAACTTATCGTACACCGTTTCGGAGTTCGCTAATGGGCGAAGCACATCCTTAATTTTGTAAGAAATGGTAAAAGATAGAAACATTTGGTGAATTTTCCAAAAATTTGATAACATTCGTTAAACCCTTTTCAAATTTAGTAAATGGTTAATCTTAGTTAATTCTGATAAAATTTGTTAAGTGTGGACTTGTTCCACAATAAGGGCATCTAGCAGCAAAACGTAAATCTCCGAGGAGGGCGAAAACGGAGTTCAATTGCTGCCCCTCAGTTCTGCCAAATCTATGGATTCTTGGTCCTCAAAAGTAAGGATTTTGCGTGAAATACTTTCTTGCGCTCAAGGAAAAAGTACCTTCAACACTCTCATCAGAGATACTTTTCTCCTGGTCGTCAAAGTCTGATACTACAGTCTTCCGTAAACATTGAGTCGATCAAGGGAAAAGTACCTCAGGGACTCATATGAGAGATACCTTTCTCCTGATCGGTATTGATAAATCATGAAGACTGTCAAAATTTGTATTTATGTCTCACGAAAAATGACGGATACGAATTTTTGAAGATATCTGGCAGCACTGCTACCCTTTCTCTGGAACAGGTACTTCATGGTAATAGCCATGGCCGTGTAATAGCCCTTATTTTGGAACAAGTCACAAATGTAGGTCAAGTTTGTTAAATTTTGATAATATTTGCTATTATTTTAGCAGTTTGACAATTCTGGACTCCGACAAATTCCAACATTTTTGATGTTGACATGTTTCATGTCTGTAGCTTTTTGTCACCCCCAATTAGAAAATCGTTAATTTCTCCCCCTACCCCCCCCCCCAAAAAAAATATATATATATATATAAATAACGGAATTGGAATATTTTCGAGAAAAATTTTTCTTCTTGTAAGTGTTTGAAAAATCTGCCAGTATACCAAAAAAAAGAAGAGAAAAAACTTTTCCACCTTCTTCTAGGAAATCTTACGCTCCGTAGGTGATTCAGGAACTTACGGGTACACCTCAAAACCTCCTAAAATCTGGACAAAATTTTCTGGAATGTACTGAACAAAGGTTCTGGAATATGTTGGACAAACTTTCCTGGAATTCACAGAACAAAATATCCCGTAGGTGATTCCAAAATGTACGGTTTTGGATTTTTGTTATACTCGATCATGCATCCGAAAAACCATTAGCTAGGAATATTCTAAACTGGACTCATACAACTAGACCAACCGCGAGTGAGCCCCCTCAAAGCTATTAGCTTGAAGGATCTACGGATTTTTAGTCCACAAAAAAGATACGAGTTTTCTTTTTTCTGTAGATTTTACATACAATACGGATTTCTTGCGATCAAGGGAAAGGTACCTTAGACACCTCAATAAGAGATACCCTTCTCCAGCTCGTTATGGGTTAATACTGCAGTGATTCGTAGTATGTATTGAGTCGATCACGGGAAAAGTACCTCAGCTACCTCTACAAGGCATACCTTTCTCCTGATTGTTCTTGATGGATCAATCAAAGAGTCCGTAGAAATCTGTTCTTAGGATCGGGATTTTTAAAACTACCATCTGGCAGCACAGGTATTCTAAACTGGATTTATACTAGACCAAGGAGGACTGGAGGAGTGAGAATGAGCGGAGCGAGTGAGCTCCCCAGAACCTATTAGCTCGAAATATTTTAACGTAGGCTTATATTAACCCAAAGAGTGAGCTCCTCAAAAGCTATTCGCTCAAAATATTCTAAACTGGACTTATACTAGACCAAGGAGAGGGCCAAACGAGCGGAGCGAAAGAGCTCCCTAAAAGCTATCAGCTTGAAATATTTCAAAGTAGACCTATACTGGACAGAGGAGGGAGACAAACGTGTAGAGCGAGTGAGCTCTCCGAGAGCTAATAGCTTGAAATATTTTACACTGGACTCATACTGGACCAGGAACGAGCTCCCAAGAAGTAGGCTCATTTGAACCCAAGAAGTGAGCTCCCAAAACGCTCGAAATATTTCAAAGTTGTCTCATACTATACCAAGGAAGGAGGAGGTGAACGTACGGAGCGAGTTAGCTTCACAGAAGCTTCATTCATTTGACTCCTCAGAACATTTCTTGTTAGATTTTTCAAACGTTTTTGACATTTTTGATGGTTCCAACATTTACAATATTTCCGACATGTTTACTGTTTTGTTTTGTTTCTGTTTCGTTTCAATTTACAACATAATACTCAACGTTTTCCATGAAACAAAAAAAAAAAATTTCCCAGAAAAAATCAAGAAAAAGAATAGGCACGTATAATTTTTTTTTTTTTTGTATTCATGTCAGCAATAACTGGTTTTGAAGGGAATCACACCATCATCAGGTAATTCTCGTTTATGTGAGTATAATACAATTATTTCAAGTCAATAGGTTGAGCGTATCTTCAGTTGGGAAGGCTTCTTGAACCACCCAACCAATTGCTCTCAAACTTTCAGCAAATAACTTCCAAGAAATGCATTGAAATCTTAGCTCACATAAAAACAAGCTTCTTGTTATAAATTGTCTCACTCGTTGCAAAACAGGTCAAAGAGCAAAGGGGAACAGGATTGAAAATCATCAGCAGCCAGTAATGTTTTCTGAGATATTATCTCTGTCATTCAGACTAGAACATATGCCGCAACGCACGGTCGAGAACCCAGGGTTTTCTGAGGCCCTTCCAAATGTTCGTGTAAAACAAGTTTTCCTATTTCTTTCTTTACTTCATGGTTATCTCTATCCTTGATCTTTGACTATGACTCTGTAAGCAGAATTCTTTGTCTTTCTCGTTTGATGCGTACTTCATTGTTCCACAGCACCTCTGTTTCAGATGCTGTATCAGGTGCACCACAATTTTTGATCTTCTCCTGGAGGCTGGGAAGCTGCCATGGCCTGATAATGCCAATATTTGCAAAAGTTCTCTAGTTCATAGACCTACTAGTGGACCCGTGCTGCTCCGCAGCAATTGTAAGTAAAATATGATAGAAAGTAACCTTACTTCATGAAAAAGAGATACGTAAGCTAGTTAGCGTAAACCAGAAGACACCGCGTGGAGGTCAGCTTACAACGTCTTCCATCAGCAAAACCTATGGCTTTGCTTCGTCAAAAAACTTATGAAAGGAATGAGGTCGGAAATATGTATACAGTCGTTTCTGTACTACCCTCTAGACACACATCATATGAACAGATAAATAAGGATTTATCCGGGTAGTAATTCATAGAGGAGAATTGAATAAATGATACGCCAGGTACTATTTCACAACCTCATGCGAATCAGTCAAAACATATAATTACTCACATAACCTATTTGCTTCGTCAAAAAGAAATATTGCATCACAAAACCTCTCTCCAAACAATATTTGCTGTACGTCGATCCTGAGACTTGATTTCGACCTTCACATTTTTGAATTTTTGTCCACGGGATAATGCGACGTACAACTGTCCGTGGCTGAAAACTGGTTCAGGCAAATAGATTCCCACTCGATCAAGCGTTTGGCCTTGCGCCTTGTTGATGGTGATGCAAAAGGCTAATCTTATGGGAAATTGCCGTCGTTTGAAAGAGAAGGGCACTGTAGAGTCAGAGGGAGACAAATCTATTCGAGATAGAAGTACCCGTTGCCCAATATTTGCATCCGTTAAAACTTCCAAATCTAATACATTATCGTACATTTTTTGAACAACTAATCGAGTCCCATTTAGTAATCCTCTTGTTGCATTTAAATTTCTCAGGAGGATGACAATAGTGCCTTTTTTTAGTGTTAATGTATGAGGAGGTAGACCACTCATCTCCAGGCTGTTCAAAAATTCTGTTGGAAATTGCAAGACTTCATTTTTTTCTTCACTAATCAATGTATTAACACTCGTGTAAAATCTTGCATTTCCTGGTAGAAGGTCTAAAACTTTTTTATTGATTTCATCACAATGTTCATTTTTTGGTGCTAGAATTGCAGTTTTTGAAAGATCAAAAGAAGTGGATATATGTAGATAAGTTTTTCCCATATATTTCGCTGACGATGTCTGCATCGCAAATTACACTACACAACAAAAAAAAAAAATTGAAAACCACATGAACGAAATTATACAATTCTAAAAGTATTTTCGACGCTGATCACGATGCCGTTGTCCGTTTTTCAAGTTTTGGCCCGGTTTTCGAGAAATGATCAAATCAAATTCCCGCGCTTCGTTGCGACGCGCAGTGTATGTTCCCGTTCTCGCGAAATTCGATAGCTGGGTAACATACGCCGCGCGTCGCAACAAAGCGCGGGAATTTAATTTGATCATTTCTCGAAAACCGGGCCAAAACTTGAAAAACGGACAACGGCATCGTGATCAGCGTCGAAAATACTTTTAGAATTGTATAATTTCGTTCATGTGGTTTTCAATTTTTTTTTTTTTTGTTGTGTAGTGTTATAGAGGATGGCAATTCGATCAAGTTTTCATCGTTAGAAGGGTACTCCCCATTACCAATTTTGAGTAGAAAGTCAGCAAATTCACTTTTGTCCTCGCTAGCTCGCATATTTTTAGTGAGCTTGAAAACTTTGAAAAGTGGCCAAAGAGGTGAAAACTTGATTGAATTTTGAACTGTAGCAGCTCTAGATGCGCGAGGTACGATGGAATTTTCCCTCCAAAAGGTAAATCGTTACCCATAATATCTTTTAGCAATCGATTTACACACATTAGAGAATGTTTGTTGGCCATGGGTGCTTCATCCCATATAATGAGTTTAGCGGACCGAATAATGTTTGCTTCTTTGCTGTTCACTTTTAAACCCGAGACAGAATGTTCATGCAAATTTAATGGTAGTTTGAATTTACTATGCACAGTTCGACCATGGAGAAGCAGCATAGCGGCAATGCCAGTCCATGCTACAGAAATCACTTCTTTTTTCAACTGAGCACAAAGAAGAATCAAACATTGATAAACAAAGGTTTTTCCCGTACCACCTGGGCCATCTAGGAAATATGCATTACAATCATTTGGAGATTCATCACTTTTTTGTACTAAATTCATTACTTCATCAATTATAGCTTGCTGTTCTGTATTTGCTGATTTCATCATCTGAGGTAACTTTTCAACTTGAATCTCATCATCATTGTTTTTGTTTTTGTTTTGTAGTAATAAATCATCAATAGGTGGTAAATCAAAATATGAGAGTGAGAAACCATGTAATTTAAGCGTATCTGAGATATTTTGTAAAGCCAATTGGTAGGCTACTTCTGTTGTATGAGATTTACAAAAATCTTCAGACATTGCTGTTTTAAAGACATTCCATAAATTTACACAACATGCAACATCTTCTAATCTAGAAGTCTGGTTGAAGCATGCATTATAAAAAGAGAGAGAGAAAAAAAGGAAGATACCTAGATATTTACAGCCATAGCGATGGGCCTATTATTTTAACATGCTGTTCTCTGTTCATACTAAAATTTATATGTTTGTTTGTGATTAGTTTAAAGGGCGAAATGCAGGGATCGAGTGATGATGATTGTAATGAAAACTGAAGTTGAATGTCCGCACCTAGCTCCACTCTAGTGCATCCAATTTGAAAGTGTAATAGCTCAATTAAAAGGTCTTGATCCCCTGAGTGTTCTTAGACCGACACCAATTCTCTGACTCAATTAGAACTGGAGTTATGAGGAAACGAATGTAAGAAGACGCTTACTAAAAGACACTTGAAACAGGAACTGAAGTTGAATGTCCGCGCCGAACTCCACTTTAGTGCATCCAATTTAAAAGTGTAATAGCTCAATGGAAAGGTCTTGATCCACTGAGTGTTCGTAGACCAAAACCAATTCTCTAACTCAATTAGAACTGGAGTTATGAGGAAAAGTGTGTATGCAGACCCTTACAAAAGACACGCAAAACAGCATTTTTGAATATGATTTGAGAAATACAAAAAATTGATGAAATTGAATGGTCCTTGCGTCATCTAGGCATCAAACCCTTTCATTTAAAAAAAAAAAAAAGAAGCAAATCGGTTGAGTAGAACGCCCAAACGAACTCGGAAACGATTTTACAATTTTTTTTAATATATAGATTCCAATTTTTCACCGATTCAGTCCTAAGCCATTCAGCCGTATGAACATTGGCAGGCGATCTATCCAGTATTGTAGGACCTAACAGCATCTCCTTCTTCTTTGAGGCCCACAAGATAGCTCTAGAAGCAATTGTGTATTTCATTGGAACCCAGCCTGTTTCGTCGCGGCTGGAAGGTATGATACAGTACAATACAGACGTCCATGACACAGTACCATTAAAGGGTGTGTTCGGTCAAGATATTCACTGCAGTACTGTATGTTCACGCAACACGCGCTGGCGTACATCAATTGTGCTCTTGTTGTACCACTCAAGAGGTAAGTAGCTCAACATACAGAGTACTAGAGCTACACTAGACCAAGATTAGGGCGAGCGGAGTGTGTGAGCCTCGACTGCTAAGGAGCCTAACGCACATTTCACTAGACATGAACTAGATCAAGTGGTAAGAGAACGAACACAGTGCGTAAGCTCTGAGAGCTAAAGTAGCTTAATATACAGTGCAATCCATACTAGATCAAGATGAGAGGCAAACACGCGGACCAATGAGCCCTGGGAGCTTAGTAGATCAGCTCACAATATACTGGTCTTACACTAGACCAAGATTGGGGGCGATGGTAGACATTGATGGAACATGATCATTATTCATTTGGCTCTGCCAGAAAATGTTTTTTCTTTTTGGCTCGGATTCCTAAGTGTGATGTCCATGTCTACAAAGGCTACACCAATTTACACTTCTTCAGAGTTACCAATTGTCCAAGGTTTGATTTACTACACTTGCCGCCCATTCGCTCAAACCTCAAGCTCAGCACCCCTCTACCCACATCACTGCCTCCCGTATAAGATGTCATTGTCTGCCACAAAAATGTCTTTGTGAATAGAATATGTATTCAAAAAATTTATTTCCAATAGTTTGTACACGAAATCCTTTCCATCTTCATGATGATTCTGAAACCAGGAATTTTCCGGACGAGGTAAGTATAAAGACAGCCGTATAAGTTATGGTGACTAGATGAATCAGAAACGTGACAGTTACTTTTGAAAATGGTTCAGGATGAAAATTGCCAGATCACGTGCATAACATCGCAAACACGAGAGCGAAACGGAGAAAAATACAAAAAGGGGAGCAGCAGAATTTAAAAAGATATTTTCAGAAGAAATAAAAATAAATTCCGATTTTATTGGCAGCCACCTACCGGTTATTTTTCAACGGCTCCTACACACAAACAAAGTCATCTGACAAAGGCGATTCGATAGCTCGAGGATTCGAAAACAAAGATTTCGTGATATTCTCAAATTTTTCAACAAAATAAACGAGTTGGAAAAGATTGATCTAAACTTTACACAACCCTCGGGCTTTTCGATGTCTAATACAGAAAATACGTCGACATGCGGACGCATTCGTGTTGTTGAAGGATAATCGGCGGATTGTATAAACACATCTTTTTCAATGATTAGCAATCGAAACGCGTCGTCCTGGACCAGGCTTATTGTGATGGAAGTAGTGTACGGTTAAGACTTTTTTTTTTTTTTAGCTCACATTTTTGCAGATAAGAGATAACAAAAACGCCGTTAAACTTAGATAAACACGTTTACAGTAGAAACGCGAAAGGTCGAAAATATCGTTTCGAGGAAATTCGAGATTCGATACTTTGAGGTTTAAGGTGGGTTTGTTCGTCGGCTTGCCCCTACGTATATCTCTCGCAATCACGTTCACGTAACGCCCAAAATGAAAACTGAATTTTCCGACTGGACGAATATTCGCGTCTCGGAAAATTTACAGCGCTTGCGTTTCGTTTCTGTCTCGTTCGGTGTGCCTGCGGAAGAACCTTCCGCAAGAACTCGAATGCATTCGTCGGCGAAATATTCCACATAATATTTTTTATTTCCTTCTTTTATTTTTTTTTCTCTCTTTTTCGAAGTTCGTCTTTTTTTCGGCTCGTTGTTTTCTTTTTTTTCTCATTATATCCTATATACGTCGAAAAAACAAAAATTGGAAGCGAATATCTCTTCTCCCACGTTCGCGTATTCATTTTTCTTCTACCATTCGAGGCGGTGGTCGTCGCAAGCGCGCGTACTCGAGTGCCAGCACTGGTGTCGAACCGCCACTCACGATATTCTAAACGTTGGTCAAGTACAAGTTGAAAAGCTGGAAACGGAAACGGAGTCGGATAAAACTTTCGCGACAAAAGTACGAGATGTTTTATCTACATACTTGAATTCGTACACGGCCAGTAGTCAACCGTCTTCGACTTCTAGTTCGACCGATAGGAGCATGTCATCCGCTGTCCAGTACATTGACAGGCTACGTTCTTCGATACAAACATCGAGTAAGTTCAATTTGAGTTTTAGAGCGGTGTGGTGAAAAACTGAATGACGTATTACGGTCCCTGTACTGCCTCGATGGTTTTTATTTGTGCCCCTTTCCGCGAGATATTCCGCAGAAGAAATGAAAGGTACAAAAAATTTTTCTCACAAAAACCACGAGGATGGGAACTAGTTCCCAGTAAGATGAAAGGGTACGATTTGCCGGAGTCAGCCCATGTCTATTTTTCGACATAACTTTTATGTTATTTTGCGCTAGTTTTAGTAAATGGTGCTACCTTTTTCTTTCGTGTCAAGTCCCTGTTGGCTTTTCTCGTGATCCTTGTACTTGCGTGTTATTCTTACTTTCCTGGTTCTTTCCTGATCTTTTTATTTTTATTTTCGATTTTTCAATTCATTTTTGAAATATTTTTAATCAGAAAATTATCAAAAAACAAAAGTTTTCTGACATAGCCGACCATGTTCCGTGTCTTCCTCAGTACACAAGAACGTTCCTATTGGCCGTGTAAACGATTATAGACAATAAATATTGATAAGCGTCGCAATCGCAATTTGTATCATCTGTACTACACCTCAATACATACCAGGATTTTTTGGGCTGGGATAAGTCTAATTTGCATATATTATTTTAAGCTAATAGCTTTAGCGGGCTTGGTAATAAGTCTAGTTTTCAATATTCTAAGCTGGTTGCTCTCTTTTGCCCTTTTTCTTGGTTTAGCATAAGTCTAGTTGAGTATATTCCGAGCTAATAGCTTTTTGGGGAGCTCACTCGCTCCCCTCGTGTGCCGCCCTCATCGGTCTGGCATAAGTCCAGTTTAGAATATTTCAAGTCAATAGCTTTTAGGGAGTTCACTCGCTCCGCTCGTTTGCCTCCCTTCTTGGTCTAGTATAAGTGTCAACATGCTATGTACTAGGCCAGGGAAAGAGAAGGTCTGAATTAAAGTAGCCCGTTGAACCATGTCGACTTGAAATCGACGTCCATTTTGAGTCGATTTAGTTCCGCCCATTTAGACCAAAAATCAACCGCATATCGACCAGAAGTCGACTCAAAATCGACCGCTCCTCTTCATCAAGTCGACTCCAGATCGACGTCGATTTGAGGTCGATGTAAGGTCGACCAGCGTAAAAAATCAGAAAACTACAAATGGACTCGAAATCGACCCAACAGAGCAGTCGTTAGGTCGATAAAAAATTTGGGGATGTCGACTCGAAATCGACGCGGCAAAGGAGTTGACACTTGTCGACTCAAAATCGACCAAATTTCGAGGTCGATTTCAACAATATATCGACACAATTTTGACCAAGACTTTGAGAAAAACAAATTCTTGTCCGATTTTTGGTCGGTTTTTGTCGACCGAAAATGGTTCATCGGGAGATTGAAATTCTGGCGATTTGGTCGGAGGAAGAAGAAATTCATTGGTTTTTTGACAAAGTTGAAGAAGAAGAGGCAGGGAACCTGTTTTATTGGGTATTTTAGGAGGAAACTTGGTAAAATGTTGGCCAGCCGGATGGCAGACGTTTTCTCCGGAAAGACGCCCCGATGAAACAGGTTCCCTGTTAAAACCAGACATACTCTTAATACGCCAGGGTGTACTAACCGGAAGAGGGGAAAGGGAATATTTCGAGGTAACCTTCCCTAATATAACTATACCAAATACACTAGCTTCAATTTGGGGGTACCTATAGTATATGTACTAGCCCTTACATCCGCTAGGGTAGTAGGGTAGGCTGTATACTGAATTACAGATTTCAGACCCGTATTTCCCTAGCTTTCTGGGCTCACTGCGTCCACTTGTTTGCCCCACTTCTTGGTCTAGTATAAGTATACTTTAAGACTAGTAAAATCCTAGTAGTACAGGAGAATTAAATACAAAATGCGGATAGAAAAATAAGAAATTCCTACCCTCGACTTCCGGTCCGTCAATAGTTCGGTATGATTCCCTCATCCGGAAGAAAAACTCCATCACCCTCACCCCTCGTGCATCTTGAGATATGAGGGTTGAAAGATCCTAACAAAGGGGTTTGTTTCGATTTTTTCAACTTTATTAGAGAATTAATTAAAACGGGATAGGCACGACGGAAAAATAATAATATGTACAAGAAAAATTTATTTTGCGGCACTGCCGTCGATTAGTTCACGACCCCGAAGAAGGTAGTTGTCACTACCGAAACGTCGGTCTTTCGTTTTCTCATCTTCTTTAATTCGACGGCAGTGCCGCAAAATAAATTTTTCTTGTTTTATTAGAGAATTATCAACTTTTTCGAGATAATTCTTCAAAAACAAAATGTTCAGCATGAAATATAAGCGCTAAGACGAGCACGGACGTTGCTTCGAAGCGATAAATTCTAATAATTCTTCTTTGCATACAATAATAATGAACATTAGGAAAAATGAAAAAAACCCAACATTGACCTCTGGTCTATCACTTGCTTAGCATGATCTCATGGTCTCTTCACTGTGAGGAGAAACCTCTTCTACCTCATCGTGGTTACTTCCCGAAACATGAGGGTTCAATGCTTCGAGAGCTGTTTGGTGAGTTTTGTTGCCAGTTATAGTGAATTTCCTTTTTAGTAAGGGGAGTGTCCAGTATACTCAAATTTTTGATGAACTTGCGGAAATAACTGACTAAGCCTATGAATTGTCCAACTTTTATGGCGTTCTTGAGACGAAGAAAAGATTCTACCACCTTGATCTTTTCCATACCGAGCCGTATTTGACCGTTTTCAATATCATATCCCAAATACTTTATCATTTACAAGAACCGACACTTATCAAAGCGTATTATGAGACCAACTTTTCCTAACGCCTCAAATATTTTTCTTAGCTTTTCCAAATTTTCCTGACACACGTTTGAAAGGATCCTTATAATTATCGTCTAAGTAAGCCTCAATTCCCATTCCTGATAATGGTGCTAAAATAGTACTGATTACTGATTTAAATACTGCTCCTCCATTGAACAAATCAAATGGTAAGCAAAGCCGCGCACATTGTCCATCTGGAGTCACAAAACTACTTTATACCTTCCAGTGAGAGTGCGAATATATACAATGTTGGTAGAGCGCCTTCGAAGTCTCATAACAACGAGCTCTACCTCTAGCTTTAACAATCTTATCAGTAATGTCGTCTAGAATATGAACCACTTGTTGCCAAGAGGTCAATTGGCAAGGTCGCAATAAAGCCATCTTGACAAAATAATACAGCTCTCATAACCTTCTCCCTGTTGTTTAACTCGTATCTTTGGACGATTCATGACAACTGCGTGATTTCTAAGAGCTGGAAATACCCTTAGTGACCACCCGTTCCACTTTTCCCATGAATATCATACCACTCACGTTCACTGCCTTGGAGACGTGCCTGCATAGTTAATCGAGGAGCCTCAAACATCCAAAGTAAACGTACGGCGGTTGGGTACAGCTCATTTAGATACGCGAGAAACTCCAAGCCGAGATCTCGGGGACCAGTTCACGTACATAGCACGTCGTCTACATATCTGCGCCAATAAAATACATTGTCCAATAAAGAATAGCCAGAGGAGACTCAAAGGTCGGATTCAAGTTTGGAGATGAACACCTCAGAGATGAGGAAACCTAAAGGCGAACCTATGGGAATACCCACCTCTTCAAAAAAGTCATAGAATTTATTAGATTTGAAGACCAACACAAATTCAATAAATCGAAAAATTCACTCAATTCTTCATGAGGAATGTTTAAATTCAAAAGGAGTTCACCCATCCGCTGCATAGTGATAGCCTCAGAGATGTTAGGGAAGAAGCTTACGACGTCGAGAGAACAAAGAGTCGAGCCTGCAGGGAGGAGCTAATTTTGATGGTTATTGGCCAGGGTAAAAGAATTCTTAACAGAGTAGGAAGACTCAAACTCGACACGGGATTTGAACCAGATCGATCTAAATATTTAGCAAGGGAGTAGGTAGGAGAAGAGATGAAAGACGCAACGGGTTCGCATCGGCATAACCTATTTATGAACCTTAGGTAAACTGTATAGGAGGGGGTGCGGGATTAGGAGTTAGAATGACTCTCTTTACTCGTTCACTCTTAATTATAACCATACTCCTATTGATGACACTTCGAACCTCTTTGACATGGTTTGGAAAACTAAGGCTTTCATTCTCTTTCGCCCCACACTGCTCAAGTACATCGTACATTTAATTTTAGAATCATACAAAGACTTCTTCATCACAAATATCGCATTACCTTTACCAGCCTTAGTAACTACTAACCCCTCCTCCCTTACCTTCTTCTGCAAGCCCTTGATCATGCCACTCACTATATAATTCATACAAGGGAGGGGGAGATTGCGAACTACCCGGCGCGGATCCTATCGTTAAATCCGCCTATTGTTGGGAGGAGGTGAAGCGAATTTTAAATTTTTCTCCAGGAGATAAGACTCTTCGTCACTGAACTCAACCCAAGAGTAGTTAAGGAGCCTAGGCTGGAAATTCTGAACTACAACACTTTCCTCAACAAATCCAACCTCACGCTAAAACCGGTCAAATTCAAGGGGGTGGAGCATACCGGAAAGCCTAGAATGAACCAAAAAATTTCAACCAAGTGGTCGTATTATGCTCACCGAACCATCTCCACATCTCCGATCTGAACCACTTAGAGGTGACAAAATGTTCCAGCTTCTTAGTAGTGTGTTCACAATCTGAATAAAATCGAACTTTCACAAAATTATAGGCTCTTACCGAAATTGCAAACACTTACGAAAGAACCAGATATGTTGCTATTAGTTACTCGTCAGAGTATCGACTTCTTTTCTCATAGTTTTTGAAAGCCAAATTCTCTTTAGCTCATCCTGCCCCCTACATTAGGCGCCCTATACAGTGCTGCCAGATCTACGGATTTTTGGTCCTTCAAGAAGGTACGGGTTTTTCTTCCTCTATTGATTTTATGTACACTACGGATTTCCTGCGATCAGGGGAAAGGTATTTCAGACATCTGTACGAGAGATACTTTTCTCCTGCTCGTTACAGGCTGGTGCTGCACTTGTAACGTTGAGTCGATCAGGTAAAAAGTATCTCAGTTCCCATTATGAGAGATACCTTTCTCCTGATTGTTATTAATGTATCAATTGAAGTCTGTAGAAATATGTTTTTCGATTAATTCATTCATAACAATCAGGGGAAAGGTATCTCTCATAAATGTAGGTGAGGTACTTTTCCCTTGATCGGCTCAATATTATGGGCACTGCAGTATCAACGTATAACGAGCAGGAGGAAAGTATCTCTCGTCCCAGTGTTTAAGGTACCTTTCTCTTGATCGCAAGAAATTCACATTTGCAGTATCAACCTATAACGAGCAAGAGAAAAGTATCTCTCGTCCCAGTGTTTAAGGTACCTTTCTCTTGATCGCAAGAAATTCACATTTGCAGTATCAACCTATAACGAGCAAGAGAAAAGTATCTCTTGTTGTAGTGTTTGAGGTACCTTTCTCTTGATCGCAAGAAATTCATATTTGCAGTATCAACCTATAACGAGCAAGAGAAAAGTATCTCTCGTTGTAGTGTTTGAGGTACCTTTCCCTTGATCGCAAGAAATCCATATTGTGAGTAAAATCTATAAAAAGAAAATAAGAACCCGTATCTTTTTCGGGGACCAAAAATCCGTAGATCTGGCATCCTGGCCTATACAAGACATACAGTTATACTAGGCTATGAATGACCTTACAAACTGATGACGAGGAAAATACATTTCAATGATTCAATGTTTTTCCCGAAAGAGAGGATCACCAGTTATTTTGTTCTTTTCATAGTCCATTTGCTCCGATTTGCTCCGTCATATTAGAAATTTTTACAAGTCATGGCGGTGGATCATGTCTTCTTTCACTTCATTGTCATCAAGACTTCCCATCTTCCATCGTAGGAAAAGAACTTCAAAACAATCTTGATCATGCAGCTATGAACAGAAAGAAGGGAGACGGAGAGAGTTCGACTCTCGAGCTATACTAGATCAGAAGGGGGACTTGAGAGAATTTTATCAGAATGAGAAATTTGATGGAAAGATTCAGACTACTTTTATGAAATTGAGGAGTGGAAGGGAGGGAGGGAGGACTCGGACAAAAAATTCTTATCATCAAACATAATTATAGATCAAAAAGCACTATGGATGTCCAAGAGACGGGAAGGATTTCGAGGAATTTTGACTCTCAGATTACATGACAGGAAGGGAACGCTCCTGGGAAAATTCCTACAAGCAAGCTACATGTAGAAGCAGGAATATGGAACAATTTTGGCTTCTGAGCAACCATCCCAAGATTTCTAACCCTCGAACTATTGGAGCGTGTGGTTGGAATGATATTAGTGAATTAAGACTATTGAACTGCACATAAGAAGAGACAGACTTGATCAGCAGGAACAGCTAGCTGTATCGACCAAAAGGGAGGCTCAGAAAAGTTTCTTTCATTCTATAAGTGAAAATTTAATTCTCAAATATCATCAGAGACAAGGGACTGACAGATGACAGACAGCTCGGCTTAGATTCGAATCAAATGTTCAATGTTCGTAAATGCATCAAAGAAATTTCATTGGCAGTGCAGGAAGCGTTTTCTCGTATATCAATGTGACTCGTGTATATTTTGAAAGTGTTTTACAGTGCGATTGCTTAAAAATGTTTCATTTTACATCGCTGTAATTCAAAATTTTCAGTCTCCGCAAAAAAAAATCGTATCAACGCCGTGCGATTCCTGATCCCGTAACTGCAATAGATACAATATTCTATGTAATCCTGTAAGAAAAAAAACAGAAACAAAATTTTGGCGCGAAGAGCAAAATATAAAGCGTGAATCGTGTATCTTTTTTCTTTTCTTTTTTTTATTTTGTTTTCGTTACTTTCATTTTCCAAATTAAATCTAAAAATCGTCTCAATAATCTAAAATAATATTACGTTTTCTGTATCTTTTGTTAAAGGTTTGGGATCAAAAATCGTCGGCTAAGATGCGAAGCAATAACTGCGACATGTAAGTCAGCCCAAAAAAAGTTTTTTCCCCGTACTCGCTCTTATAAAATGTACGGCGAAGAGTAAAACGATACCAAACTCGCAATGGAAATAGCCATCGAAATCGCCAAGTCCTTATGGAATCGCCTGGGCGCGTGGAAAGTTCCATTCGTCAATCTGGAATTGAACGTGTTGCGAGATATCGCCTGGGAAAAGATAAAGGAACCAGCTTCGCAGCGCAAACTCATCTTAGTCATAGTCTCGATAGCCCTACTACTGGACAACATGCTTTACATGGTTATCGTGCCCATAATACCGGATTATCTGCGATACATGAACTCGGACGGGGAAATCCCTTACAACTTCACCCGTCCATCTAAACCGATTCCGCGAGCGCACCATGGCGAAGACTCGGCAACCGGAATTCTCTTCGCCTCCAAAGCGATCGTTCAACTTATGATTAATCCATTTTCCGGTTCGTTGATCGATCGCATAGGCTACGATATACCGATGATGATCGGTCTCACCATCATGTTTTTATCTACGGCTGTGTTCGCCTGCGGAACCAGTTATTCCGTACTGTTTTTCGCACGCAGCCTTCAAGGAGTGGGCTCAGCGTTCGCGGATACGTCGGGGCTGGCCATGATCGCCGACCGCTTCACCGAAGAGAGTGAACGAACAAAGGCGCTCGGTATCGCTCTGGCATTCATTAGTTTCGGCTGTCTAGTGGCTCCTCCCTTTGGAGGAGCTTTGTACCAGTTTGCTGGGAAAGAAATACCTTTTTTGATACTGGCTTTTGTGTCTTTGTTGGACGGATTTATGCTGTTGCTGGTGATGAAACCGATGAAGCAACAACTAAGCGAGCACAAACATTTTGAGAAAGTGCCCACAACACCTATTTGGAGACTGTTCATGGATCCGTACATAGCGGTGTGTTCGGGTGCTCTTATGATGTCAAACGTGGCTCTAGCCTTCCTCGAGCCAACAATATCCTTGTGGATGGAGGATAACATCACGACGGACAGCTGGAAAATCGGTATGATATGGTTACCTGCTTTCTTCCCGCACGTTTTCGGCGTAATGTTGACCGTCAAGATGGCTAAACAGTATCCGAATTTTCAATGGTTAATGGTGGCCATAGGTCTAGCGCTGGAGGGTATGTGTTGTTTCCTCATACCGTTTTCCACTTCCTACCAAATGTTGATGATACCGATATGCGGTATATGCTTCGGCATCGCTTTGGTAGACACAGCCATACTGCCAACGTTAGGCTACATTGTGGATGTGCGGTATGTATCGGTGTACGGGAGCGTATACGCCATTGCTGATATATCATATTCACTAGCTTACGCCATAGGCCCCATTATCGCCGGAGAAATAGTCGAGGCCATCGGTTTCACAAGTTTGAACGTTTTAATAGCCTTTTCTAATTTATTATACGTACCGGTGATGTACCGTCTACGGAATATATACGATTTCAAACCGTTCCAGAATGAGGCGAATATCTTAATGTCGAATCCACCGGATAAGGAATATCAAACGTACATGATGCAGGAGCGCAATGTCACCGAGTACGAGAGCTTACGAGAGGAGGATGGTCCGGCCAGCAGTAGTAGTAATCGGGGCAGGGGCTCCGTTGGGGATCGAGATTGGAGTCGTCAAAGCAGGAGTGGTATGAGTAACGTACGCGAGACTAGTATAGATGATCAATGATGAATACGAGAGAAACTTGATCGACGTTTGTTTTCGTTTTTTGTCAATAATCGAATAGTACGTATGTTATTTACGTTCATTATAACTAATTGTGCGATTAGATTCTACTGTGATATAGTCGTCCCAAAATATTTTACCAGCCTCGTAAAAACGCTTCCAAATATTCTCTTAAAGGTCTAGTGGATCGAATTGAATTTTGTATGATTGTCAATCGTGTAAGAGTACATCTGAGCTCATTTTCATGTATGCACAGAAATTGATTGGATCTCCGCTCTCTCCTCATCCTGTCTGCTTGGTTATCATGCACAATCTCGTACAGATCAAAACAATTTCTTTTCAGAGTTTGAATTACGCTTTATGGATGCAGTGGTAAATGATATTTTTTGCAGTCTTATGTTGCCGAAAGGACATTACTTTCTTCTCGAGAGGTTTTATCTCATTCTTGTAGACTTTAACAAAATTATAAGCACAGCTAGGATTGCGCTGGTTCTCGACGATGATTTTGTGCTAGTAAACTCAGAGTATGTGGAGTGTAACCATCATCCTCCCATCTGTCTGATGATGGTCAGTTAGCCACTGGCGTAACAAGGAGGAGGTAAGAAAGGTCGAAGTCTCTCTTCTCCAACCCGGCTACTTGAAATACTACATTTTGGCCCGTAGAAAATTATACTTCCAAATTTTATTTATATTTTCCACGACACGTGGCCTCCTCCTTTCACTCAAAATATAGAGGCAGTCTACGCCAGCCCACTGAGACGCGTCCATGCCAGTGCCCCTGAGCGCACCCTCGCACCACTCAAAAGTGACATAGTCGAGGGGAGGAAGGGCAGACATCAGAATTCAGATATGTCTTCTCGCACCCCGGTTCAAAATTAGCCTTATAAATTTCTATATTCTATGGTCATTTATTTCGAACCCCCGACCCTTTCTAGCCAACTCTCAGGGGTAACTGAAATTCTGCTGAAATTCGACCAGTTTTTATTCGAGCACTGGCCAGATAGAAAGCCCGAAACCTTTCCTCTCCACACTGGGCACTTGACATGCCAAATTTTAGCCCACAGAAAATTGACTCGAATTTTTTGTGTTTCAAAAATCCTCCAGCATTCCAACGCCCTCTTCTCTCCCCACAGAAGAAATACAGATCATCTTCTTCCGAGTTGAAGTTGACACAAACGAGTGACTAAAAACTAGATCAATTTCTTTCAAACACTGAGCGGGCAGAGGCGTAACCTTCCCCTCCCCTCCCCAACCTGGGAACTTGGAATGCCAAATTTTAGCTTACGAAAATTTACCTCAATTTTTAGATTGTCCTCTTCCACGTTGAAGTTGACTCAAAGAAATGACTAAAACTAGATCAGTTTCTTTCAAACAATGAGTGGGCAGAGGAGCGCAATCCTCCCTTCACCTCCCCGACCTAGGCACTTGGAATGCCAAATTACAGCTTACGAAGATTTACCTCAATTTTTTGTATTTGAAGCAGCGCTACCAGATTTACGGATATTTGTCCTCGAAAAATATACGGATTTTTCTACGGATTTTGTGTGAAGGACGGATTTATTGTGCTCAAGGGAAAAGTACCTTAGTCACACCTATGAGAGATACTTTTCTCCTGATCGTTACAGGCTGATGAAGCACTCCCACATAACATTGAGTCGATCAAGGGAAAAGTACCTCAGTTTCTTGAATGAGAGATACCTTTCTCTTGATTATTATTGATAAGTCGGGGAAATCTATTTTCCGTCCTTAGAAAAAATGAAGGATAAGGATTTTATAATATATTATCTGGCAGCACTGATTTCAAGAACCATCTCTACTTTATCTCTTCCTTCTTCAGTTTTCACACAAAAATTGGATTATCATCTTTCAAATTGAGTTTGATCAGTCCTCTGTCTGAAAATATTTCTTGCTAGCAAACATTGTAAAAAATTCGGAAATCATCCCTTCGCAGCTGTAGAATCTTTGATCTATCTTTGCTCTGGTTTCCCATGTCTTTGTTCTGATTCTGAGCAAGATTTCTGACCTAATTTTTTTAAAACACTGTCTGTGTGGACGAAGAAGTCGGAATTCCTCCCTTCCTGGCATGGACACTTGGATGGCCTTATCCTCGCCCAAAGAAAAGTGACCCAAACTTTCACAATATTGGTCGATTTCCACCAGAGCAGTGTTGCCAGGTGTGACACAATTGTGCCATATTGGTGAATTTTCAAACTCGTAGCACAATTAGTTCTCAAGTTATTAATCAAAATATGTTGTTTCCGGATTTAAAAACATGTTTTTTCAAATAAAAACATGTTTTTTCGGATTAAAACATGTTTTTTCAGATTAAACCATGTTTTTTTAGATGAAAATATATTTTTTGCTCAAATTTTTAGATATAAACATGTTTATTCGGATGGAAACAATTTTTTATGAAGAAAAAAATGTTTTTTTTTTCAAGGCCATGTGGCTAATGCCGCCAGATATTATCAAAAATCGGTATCCGCCATTTTCTGTAAGACCCAAAAACGGATTTCTACAGACTATTACTGATCTAACAATAACAATCAGGAGAAAAGTATCTTTCATATGTGCGACTTAGGTACTTTTTCCTTGATTGACTCGATGTAACAAAAGATCCCGATACATATCAGCCTATGTTTCATAGGTGTGACTAAGATACCTTTCCCTTGAGCACAAAAATCCGTATTTTGCGCGAAGTCCGTAGAAAATTTTGTATTTTTTTGTAGATCTGGCAGCACTGTATGTAGCACATTCTCTCTGACTGATATTTGAAATCTTCATCTGGCAACACTGCACCCGAGTTCCAGCCACCCTTTTTCCACACAAGAAACAAAGCGTCTTCTTCCAAGTTGAAGTTGATTGAAGGCTTTTTTGGCTTACATGACTAGAAACAATTCAGAAATCACCACCTCAGCTCTCAGATCATCAACACCATTCATCTTCTCTTCTTTCCACACCCTTGCCGGGATTCCAAGTAATATCCGGTGTCATTTAGGAACAACTTGAACAAGTGATGGCTAAGATTTTAACTAATTTTTCTTCAAACTAAGTTTGTACCCACCTTCCCAATACTGCCTGGGCAATCTGCCAAACTTTAGCCAGTTAACCAAAAGTTTTATTTTTTATGGTCAATTTTCACCAGAAATCCTCCATCATTCCAACTCCTCTTTTTTCTACACGAAAAGTGAATTATCCCTTTCCAAATTCAAGTTGGCTAGCCAGGACTCGGATCAACCCTCCCCTTTTCTTCTATGGAGATTTTACTAGCTAGCATACCCATAATTAAATTCAGAAATCATCGTCGATCATCGTACAGCTGTGGGCTCAAGGATCCATTTTTGCTTTCATGTCTTCGATCTGATTCTGAGTAAGATTTCTGCATCATTTACAATACAAGGAAACCCAAACGAGTGACTGAAATTCAACCAATTTTTTTTAAACACTGAGCAGACAGAGAGGTCGGAATCCCTACTGCCCAACTTTTTACTTCGTATTTACGCTTCTCACAAATGCCAAACCACTTCGAAGTTTTCGTTTTTATTGAAGGGGTGGGCTGGTAGCCCTGTGGACTCGCGAATAATTTCAAGAAACATCTTGACTTCATACTTTCATTCTGACTTCAATATTTTTATCAAGATATTTCCAACTATGCTCGAAAGTAGGACCTTTGCCCCTGCAAAAAATATTGACCAAAAATGCAAAATTTCATTCATCCACTAGACTATGGAAAAGTCCAACAGATCTAGAAGCGAAACAAATATTCTCTTCCCTCGGTGTATAGACGAGTAGCCTAAATTCTGAACCAAAAAAGTTGAAATTTGGTATTGACTGATCTCGAGGTCTCTCGATCTTCAATGGTTACCACAATAAGGTCAGAATATTACGCAAACATTTCGTACATGGATAGATTTATCAGCTCTCTCTCTCGAATTTTCATTCTCTTGTTTTCATTTTTCGTGTTTATCAACGTTTATTTTCGTCAACTTTATCTAACATAGAACTTTAAATTCTTTTCCTTCTTTTATTTCGTTCGATCTTCATCATAAATATCATTACCTATTATCGTTAAACACAAATTAAAGACTATTTTATTTTTATCGGTATTGTATTCTTATGAAAATTTTCTGTTTATTGTTTACCTTCTCACTCGTTATTCGATGTTCGTTGAAATCACATTTTGACTATTGATAAGATTTTCTTGATTCTTTTTCCTACGTCGGACAGATTTACTCTTCTTCTCATTTTTGTTGCTTAGGCTTGTAAATGTTTGTTATCTATTTTTATAGATTTATTAAGACTATGTATTATGAATTGCGCTTTTGTGAGTTAGAGTTTACTCGTAGTATTATATGGCGGGAAAAATCGGCATTTTCTGGTCTGAGGGGATGTGCGTGCGCCTATGCGTATGTCGTGTTAATAACAGGCAAAGGTCGAATATTTTGATACCTACGTTTTATTACCGTCGTAAACATCCCTAGCACGTAGGCACCCTGTCAACCGACGTAATAAAACAATATTTTTTTTTATTATGGTTTCGATCTGCCAATGGGGAAGTGAGAACGATGAATTGATAACGAGTCTACGAATTCCCAAAAGTAATCAAGGCCCATACGGTTTTCATGGAGGAAAGTTTTCGCAGGATTAGGGGAGCCTTGAAAGATTGACTTTGGATGAAATATCAAATTCTAGGTGATATTCCTATAACTTTTTCATGTATTTGACCGTCAATCCTCAATCATCTCGTGAATGCATAAATAGGCAAGAGTCGGGCAAAATAATCAGAAGATACCATCAGACAGACGAGAGGAAGTGGTTTACGGTTTAAAATTTAGGATACTAGGAGACAGTAGCCAACGTCTGACAGAGGAAGTAGGAGTTATCTATTAGATAATTTAACCTTGAAGCGATTGGGGTCGACATCTATTGAGAAAATATGAAGCAAGGATCTATGAACTCGGAGATGGTGAAGACTTTGATGCGGAGACAATTCCGAGGATCAAAAGAGGAAGTTTGGATAGTCAAGACGATCGCAGGGCAATCGATCAACACTGGGAATTCAGGATAGAATCCAATGCTAGAATGCAGGAAGCCTTCAGGTTTTGAGTAAGGAATTCCAAGAGCTAGGAATTTTACTTTGTGAGAAAAACCCTCCCGATTTCATTTAGATGTAGGAGAAGGGCAGCGTGGTGGTAGAAAGGAGCAGTTTGACTGAACTCCAAACAATTATGTGAGAACTCCGGTCATAAGATGCGACAAACTCTCAGTTTTCGGTCAAGAGAGTGAATTTCTGGATGTAGGAAAGAAGAAGATAAGAGACAAAGGTTCAAAATTTAGAAGACGATCAAGGTATTCCAGGCTTTCTGGAATTTCGATTATTGAGAGGTAAGCAGCCAACAGTAGGTCTACCAAAGAAGAGAGAGGAAGGTCCCCTCAACTACTGGAATTCGAACTCAAGATCGTACCAGTCGAGCACGATTTGCTTTCTCATTCCCCTCTTCATGTTTAACTAGGTTTCCACTCCTGTAAGTTGATGATTTTGGGTTTGAATTGCGATACTTTTTCTTATTGCTGAAAGGGATACTGGTTTTCCATTCCCCCTTCTAAACTAAATTTTCAACCCAGAATGGCTCTGGCGTTGACTCGCAATGGTTTATTGCCAAGGAAACCCTGTTCAATTGATTCCCTAAATTATTTTCGGGCGATGATCAGAAGGTTTGGACCCTGTTTGACTAGATTTCCATGCATGTGAGATAATGATGTCAGAATTGGTCTAGTCCAGTTTGTTACCATTCTCCCTTTTCCCTGTTGAGCTATATTTCTATTTATGAGAGACGTTGTGTTCAGAATGGGTTGGGCTGTGATTTGCGCTAGTGTATCGTTAAAAAGACTCGAGTTTTCCACTCCCTCTTCCTCCTGTTAACCTAGGTTTTCATTCATGAAAAATAATAAGTTTAAAATGAGTTCGGCTTTGATCGTTTTTCATTCGCTCTTCCCCCGGTCGAACTAGATTCTCATTTACGTGAGGTGATGAGGTCAAAATGGGTTTGGCTTTGAGCTGCGCTATAGTTTATTGCCAAGGAGGACTTGGTTGTCACTCCTCCTGTTGAACTATAATTTCATTTATGAGAGACAATGGGGCCCAGGATTTGTCAAGGTTTCATTTGCGCTTATCCATTGCCAAAAGAACTCGAGTTTTCTATTCCTTCTTCTCCCATATGACAAATTTTAATTCATATCAGATGATGAGCCCAAGATGGGGTTGACTTTGATTTTCGTAAGTTTATTGGCAAGAGAGACCCAAATTTTTCATCTTTCTCCTTGATGGACTAGAATTGTAAGCTAGATTGCTTTCGGTTCTAATTTTCGTAAGTTTATTGGCAAATATGACTCATTATTTTTCATCCCCTTTGCCCCTTTCCCCAAACTAGACTTCCATTTATGAGAGACCAATCCAGAAAGGAGTTGGCTTTCATCTGCGCTAGTCTATTACGAGGGAATACTTGGTTCTTCATTCGCCTTTTCCCCTGGTAAACTAGTTTTTATTCATATGAGATGATGACTGATGAGCCTAGATTGGGGTAGACTTTATTCTTCGTCGGTTGGATTTCAATACGTTCAGACGATGGTATGGTGGATGAGAAGAGGATCTTTTGTGAACGTGATTGGAAGATTGAAGGAAAATAAGGAGAAAGATGCGGTCACCATAGAAAAAGGTAGCAATCGATAAATTGGGAATATGAGAGGATGGAGGAAAGATTCCGAAGGACAGAGAGCCTATTAAAGTAAAGCAAACTTGAAGCAATTTGAAGTGAGACTGTCCTATGGGCAGATACTAACAGCAGCTCCAGTTGCTGGCTGAAGTGTTGTCTCTAGGATGGTCTTTTCAAGACTGGGGTACAACGATGGTGTGAATCCGCACTTTATTCACCCAAATAACATTTCTATTGAATCTTATCTTCTTCTAAGAGATATACATTAGTATATTGAGTGAGTCAACTTGACATTCAAAAGACAGAAAAGGCGATATCGAGGGACAACTGGGGAAAGTTTGATGGTTCTTACTCTGTTTCCAAAATGCTCGTCTGACGACACGTGTAATCGATTTTCGACGTCTGTAACACCTTACTCAGGATAATAGATGATGATTCAGAAAAATGAGCCCAAAAGTGAGTGTAGTGGAGTGGCCAGTGGCTCTCAAATATGTTGGTGTAGTAGGCGCTGATTTGTATTCAGCATTATAAAGCCTACATTGCACCCCTCCCCCAAATAATGGACTTGGATAATTTTTTGAGGTTGAGAAATCTGCGAGTACACCCCCCTCCCTCTCTTTGGTTAGGTTACGTTTTGAAGGATTTCGGTAAGTGGACATAATCCCCGCGAAGGAGACGCTGAAGGTGATTTTTTTTGGAGGAAAGAAAAATAATTAAAAAGGACCCTCACAATTCACTATTGAGAAAGCCAAGGATTTGAAAGGTGGTCTTCCAACCCGGACTGTAATGGCTTCCGCGCAGAACACGCTCATGAAGTAGAAAGCATCCGATTCAGATGTCAACAGGCTAGTTTGAACTTGGGAGATGAGCTCCGCTGTGGCCATGAAGGAAGATTGCGACCTCTAAAAGTCATACAAAAATAAAGAGATGAGAGAGATTGACAAAACTACTTCTTTCAAGAAGTTTACTTGGTAAGATTGACCTGTTTTACAAGGTAATTGAGATTCTACCGCGTGAGTTTGAATAGAATAGACATGAAAACCCAGCTTCGATTTGGAGACCAAAGATTGACACCCGGTTCTAAGAGCGGGTGAAGCAGAAAATGGATATTCCTCAGAAAGGAGAGAAATACTTATTGTAGCTGATGTGAAACATATAGGTTGTGGAGATTTACCGTAGACCCTCCCCAGCTTTCTTTGTTGAATAAAATTTGTTTCGTCTCCAAAGACTGTGAATCTGGTGGGCAGCTCGAGACTGTCATACTCTATACGCTCCAATTATCGTTTAGGGATTTAATACAAGCTCTAAAATCCCACCAGACTACATCCCTTACGAGCATTCACGAAAACCACCACTCCGCCTATCGACGCATCAGGCTTATCCTTGACCTTGAGCATTCGAATATTTTTACACCGAAATTGAAACCCGATTAAAAATTTCAAGATTTACTAAAAACAAGAAGTTTCGTTCGTTTCAATTTATTTGACCTACAAAAGTCGACTTACAAATATTTAATCGAATTCGATTATCGTTCCACTCCTCCTTCGGCGTTAAATGACAACTGGAAAATTGTGGGAAAATTCATTCGATTTTATTACGTCAAAGAAACGACGGCGGTAATATTTTGGGAAATTGTCGCAAGTAGTTCGCGAACACAAGGGTGGATTCCGAATAGGGTGTGAGATAGGTCTGCGTACGTGTGTGTGTGTGTTCGCGGCGAAGTAATACCGCGCGAATTGCACGACTACTACAGAACATGGTCAAAATATCGATTTTCACGTAGCGAATATAAGCTCTACGTATACAGTCGCAAGTCGCTAATTAAACCAACTTTTACGCTCTACCTATTCGGGGTAACGTGGCACTACTCTACTCACGATTCGATGGGCAAACTTCACCCCAAAACGTGCGAATATTAATGAACGTATCGACTCCCGAGCCGCTTCCTCAAGGTTGGCAGGATGCGAATACTTCTAACAATAGACCTGATAAATGAGGCTTCCCACGAAGCAAATTTTCACCTGTTCAAATGCTACGGAGGTCTCATCCTCACACATCTGTAAAGACTTCCCGTCAAATACTATTTTACCGTCTTCTCTCCCTTCGTAAATATAAGTAATATTGTTGTATTACCTGATACCATTTGTTATTATTGTTTTAAATTTAAGCGTATGCCGTACCTAATTGTTAATTATTGTTATACTCGTATCATAAATAATCTTTATGAATGTCAAAACCAAAGAATTCTCACATATCATCCTTTCGAGGAATGTAACTTATCATTATAATTTTACTTGTACAGATTATTTTATAAATGTATCTCCTAAGTTGAAATTGTCACTTATTATAAATTAGGATTCTACATTATTATATGATTAGGGTTAAATACAGTTAAGACAGATTTACATCATAGGTCCTCAAGGAGTCACAAATATATCATATCAAATATCATTTTAATAGGTATACCCTCCTCCTTATATATTATTGCCTTAAAGTTTCTTGTTATCATATTTTAGTAGTGATATCCAAAATTTTAAACTACTTATTGTACTTTTCTTTTTTTTTTCTTTTCTAATTATTTATTATGCGACTGTAATACACTGTTTCATGCGATTATTCTTTTCTTATCGAAATCGTCAAAAAGACCTCAAGCGTATTTTCAAAAGCGAAGCGCGAATTCTCGAGTATATACACAGTCATAACTTCATGTTTCTTTAAGCGAGGTAAAAACAGCCTTTTTCGTTCGTTGTGTTAGTCGATGTTTTACTTCTCACACAAACATCGCAGCTAGGTCAAATATTGATTTTTCCGGCTGCAGCACAAATCGCTGTTTTTTCCCTTGCAATCTATTCCGTTTGGGTTTCTGTATACTGCCTAAAATTCTTACCGATTTGAAATTTGATATTTTAATACTATCCTATCTTTTTGTTCTTATCATTCGGTGAGTCCCCCATCCCCCTGAAACGAGTCAAACGATCTACGAGCTGGAAGCGAAATAAAAATATTTAACCCGATTCGCTCTAGATATGCGTAGGAACACGCGACAACAGCGTAGGAGACTGCATCTGGACAATTTGCATTCTAGATCATTCGTTTTTTTTTCTCCCTCTCTCTCTCTCTCTCTCTCTTTCTTTAAATAATATTTCAATTATGTATATGATACATGTATGTAAAAGCAATATTATTCGTTAAGATGAAGTGAAAAGAAAAAAAATAATACAGATCGACTACGAGCTGACTTTAGATTAAAAAGCGAGTGGTGATTCTCGAAATCTATACAAGAATTTTTTTTCCTCCCTTTCAATAATGTTAAGTGTTGGTATGCCCTCGCTCGTATTGAAATACAAATTTACTTATAATGTGTTATTCATTCTTATTGTAAAATCGAATAAAAATAGAATATATTCCTATACAAATCAAAGTTCAGCTCAAAATATTTCTTCCTCGCTGTCACACTTTTTTGGGGAGATGGTAAATATGGAACAAATATTCGCTTTGGGGGTTTATGATATTTTGAGAACCACCGTGGGCACGTGAGCGGTTGGAGGTTGTTTCAAACTGTGTATACGAGTTTCACGGCGAATGCGAACGTATCTCAGTCATGAATACAAGTGTATTTTACGGCTCAGTTAACAAGAAAATGTATAAAAAATCCTTTAAAGAATTTCAACAAGCAAATTACGAATACTACAAGCGCTTTTGACAAATCTTTCGTCAAAATTACCGAGGTCTAATAACTTGAAAACAATAAATAGCAGCGTCTTATTTATTCGATTTCTAAAATAGAAATCAAAAAACTTGAAATGTTATGGAGAAACCCATCAGAAGAAATATGAAGATGACACTTTGAGACAAACACGAAAATTCGTGGCTCTCGCGATCGTAACTCCATTCACTCGACTGTCATCAATTAATTTTCTCCTTTCTCAGAATACGTTCCAGTCGTCTCCTCGCTGTTCTTGAGTGAAGATTTTAAAAGTCCCTTTCCAGGTACTCCTTCAAACCAAATTTGCTAAATCGTTTGAAATAGATCACCTATCTTTCTCTCTCTACATTCCTTGATCAAAATTTCTTGGATCCATCCAATGATATAATCTCCTCGAGCCTTCAATTTTTCTTGACGTCCTGATTTTCGAAGACTTTTCCTAAATAAGGGTCGGTGCTCTCTGGACGACCTTATTCCCTGAAGACATCATACCTTACTCTCATTTGAAATTTTTTTAAATTCCTACATTAGGTCAAGGTTATTGATGACGTCATACATTAATGACGTCATATTCGTACTTTTGAACGCCCCCCCTCTCAGGGGATTTACAGGCTAAAAAATCCTTTCACATGAGAACTACGCTTACCTTCTCTCAGCAGAATTGTCAACAGGGACAATGACGGTACTCAACGGTACTTTTCCTCCATACAGCTTGAAGAAGCTTTCTCTTTTTTTCTGAAAGAGTAGAAATTCCCTTTTGAAAGTTTCATAATGACATCAAGATTCTCGTAGTTTTCGAGGGACTCAAAGCTTAGAATTTAAACCCCTCTCAGGCAGAATTTCAGGGACTGAAATTTCAACAGGAAGTCTGGTTTACGGGGGACTATTTGTGAAAAACTGTGGTTCAGGAGTTGGAAATCACTTTTGAAAGTTCAGCCAAGATTCAAATTTGTGATTGAAACGTTTCATGATTGTCTTTTCTGAAGTTACCTAAGTCTTAGCCTCTAACCCTAAAATTTGCGAGTTTTCCACCCCTTACTGATTCTGCATACAGAATCCCTTCTCTTCTTCTGTGATAAACTATCGCGTCATGTCCCTCCAATTATAAAGACATCAGCTGATGACGTCATCAACCGTGACCCGGAGGCCTAATATGAGGGAGACTCAAGCAGTAGAAGTAATAGGTCTCGTACATTGGAAACTGTTGGGAGGCAGAATGGAATAAGGAAGAGAGAGAGAGAGCCCAAGCCTCGGCCGTGCCCAAGCTATGCTAATGACTAGAGCCCGGATTTCCCGGTTTTTGCCGAGTCATTTCTTGAAGAGGCGAATGACTGAAAATGATATAGAATTACATTCCATACCTGAGGGATGCAGGAAAAAATTTTTATCCTACCGAATAACACCGAAAATGGAATATAGTCTGAAAACAGGGTTGAAAGCCGAATAAGGCCAAAAGCGACCAATTTGTGGAAAATCGTCTGAAATCACGGAATTTTGAACGAAAATTTGGTAAATTTCGCATGAAATTAAGTTTTTTTTTGTGAAAAAATACTGAATTATGATCTAGTCCAAAATTGAAAAATTAAAAATTTTGATTTAAAAATTGTTAGGATTTTCGCACTGATGAGTTTTATCCCTAGAATTCGTTTATTTCGATAAAAAAATTACGTAATTCTGGTTTTGAATCTGCACTGAAAACACGTGTTTTTTCCATTTTTTTTTTGATGCACCGAAAATGCAACATTAAATGCCGAAACTTTTCATTTTTAGTGCCGAAATATCCGGGCTCTATATGACGTAACAAGCAGCCATTATGAATTTTTACAACGTCACTAATGTTGATATCCATATGGGGGCGAACTAACGGAGCGAGTGAGCCCTTCGTAAGCTAGATAGCTCATTTTACAGTACACCACATCTATATTGGTCCGTGGAGGCGTACACCTCTCTGAAAACATTCACAAACTAAGCCATGATTTCATCACAAAGCAGACGTGGTCTTAAAATATAAATGGGATCACCTAATAGTAGACATAAGAAGTGATCTTCATTCATTTGGCTCGGACAGAACATCTCTTTTTCAAAGACTTGGTTTGAAATTTTTCATCTCTCCTACACAGGGGTTATCAAAGGTCAACATTCTTTTAACCCCTTCCTGGGTGGAATTTTAGGAGAAATTTCGGGAGAATATTTGAAACAAATTGTTGTTTTACGAGGGTTAGTCCATGGATCACTTCAGGACTCGGAATAAATTTTGATCATCGAGCTATGTACACAAAAATTTCGACTATTCAACCTAATTAAGAAAACAAAAACCAAGCAGAACCTCTAGAGACACGTTGTGTGGCACATTATATGCTTCTTTCAATTCAGAGGCTAACTAGCTGGCAGACTCATTTTTTGTACTCGTTCGCTCTTCCATTCTCGGCCTCGTGTAAGCTCAAAGTAAAGTGTATGCTAGATTGAGAGACTCGCGAGTTCACTAGCTCCGGCGTCCGCCGAAACAGCCTAATATAAGTTTGCGTCCCGCCCTCTCCCTCCTCGGCCCTAATTTACTACATATTACGAGTATGTAAGGCTAAGTAACTGAGCCAAGTTTAGCCCAATATGTTAAAAACCAACTTATAAAGTAGCAAAAGCCAAAATGCTTCTTAGTTTTTGAAGTGAAGCCTATAAGTATACTGTATTTGGGACTAGCCCAGTAGAATGGAGGTAATACAGGTTCCAAGATAGCGAAGGTCGAAATTTGAAGTGGTCGAGGTCACTGATGACGTCATTAGGCGGAAAAAAAGAGACCGTGACGGTTTCTGTAACGGTTTTTTTAGGGAGTATTCCAAGTGGTCCAAGTTATTAAAAGTAGTCCCAATCTTACAAGCATATTATGAAAGGCTTAAAGGGAATGAATAGGGGTCCGTAGAGAGAGAAAAGGGGTTCAACTCTCTTTGAGACTTCGAGGATTTTGACTCTCAAGCTACGTACATTGTATTAGGAGGGGAACTCCGAACAAATTAAACTATTGACCTAGCGAAAAAATCTTGAGCTTGAGGGAAATGCCACTTTCCGGCCACATAACACGTTACAAGCACAAAGTGATTTTATCATCTGATTCTGCCACTAAGGCCTCGCCCCGAACGAATCGAAATTTTGGCTGTTCATATTTCTGGTCTGTTTACATCACATACCCTTATTTCAGGCCAATTAAGTCCGTTAACACCAATTTTAAGTCTGTACCTGTTGAAAAAAAAACAAAAAAACAAAAGGATTTTCTGCACTTCTTGGTGCAAAAAACAATTTTATGGATTCAACTGAGTTGGAATTCACACATAATCTTATAACTAATCTTCATAATTTTAAGTGATTGGAGACAAAGAGAAGGAGCTATAGACAATTGGAGACCCTTCTTGGAGTTCTTGCAACCTGTAATGAATGATCACATTTCGTTTTTGCGCCTCCTTCCACTTGTATAGGCAAAATTTCTACCAACTTGGTTTTTGTGAACACGTGGTCGCTCATGAGGACAGTCATGGTAGAAATTTTGCCTATGCGAGTGCAAGAAGGGACAAAAACGAAATGTGACTCATAACAGTTTGCTAGGATCTTCAATTGTAGAACATTCTAAAATATGCCTGTAACGAACATATAAATGAAGAGAGGGGGAGGTTGGAAAAATCCCGAACATTCAAGGCTTGTATGAAAGGAAGGGATGAAGAAATTGAAGCCGCAAAAATTTCTGAGTGTATCCCCAAGAAAAGCAAGGAAGAATCCTATGAATCTTATCTCTAAGAGTAGTAAGACGACCATGTAGTTGAAGAGGTACATAGGGTATAGAAAATTGGTACAAAGAAGAAGAGAGAAAACGGGAAAAGACGCTTATGAAATCCAATTAGAACGAATAATCATACTAGGAATTAGGGAACAGATCATTAATCTTACAATAAGCTTGGCATCGAGTCATTTTTTCTGGGGCGCTAATTGATCGAAAATTGTAAAAAAAATGAAACTATGTACCTCAGAAACTTTCTCCCTGCTGGAAAACAGACTACGATGACATGGAGAATTTAGGATTTAACTCAGAAGAATAGAATTCAGGTAGCCACCCCCACCCTCTTCTTCCTATGAGCCGACTCAAGGATTAAGGACAATTTACTTCTCCGTCACCGGGAAGTTGAAATATAACTGCTCTCACAAAGTAGAAAAGAAAAGCAAGGAGCCAAATCGTGACCAACTGCCCTCCAACGGATTTGAGAAGATGGACACGAGATGATCAGGAGAGGATCAGGAGAGCATTTTGCTTACAGAGCAAGAAACAGGTAATACAAAAAAACAAAACATTTGAAAAGAAGAATCTTTGAATAAACTTTTGCACTATTGAGAATCAATGAATAAGAAATCTGATATAGTAAAATATATCATGATTGCTAGTCTACAAAGGAAGGAAAAGAAACAACGCTATTTAGTTTGCGCGTCACGTTGATGAGCTCCAAAATAGTGAAATTGACCTTGACACCATATGAATGAATATAGGTGAGTTTAGTTTGCCATGTAAACAAAACCCACCCGCGCGCTAGACATCGAACACAAACATTCGCGAGGTGACGTCATTCGACCTCACTAAATTGGAAAACTATACTTCTATTCGTAGTTAGGTACCCCAAGTCCTCAACCTTGATCTTCATTGAAAATAGATTTTCCAGGGCTTTGTAAGCAGAAAATTTTGTATCAAAGTTTTTGAAGAGGGTCTACATTGTTCCATGATCAAGAGAAAGGGACATATCATTACGGAGTTTAAGCCGTGGATGAGTTGAAAAAATCGACATTTTTCAAGCTTCGAGATTTTTAGAGCTCTGTGAGTGGTTCGTCAGAAACAGGACCGAATTTAGGAAGGGAAACTTGCATTACGTAATGCGCTTGAATAAAGTTAAAAATTTTGAATCTAACGTCGCTAGAAAGATCTGGCAATTTTTGCCGGCCATATAAGCTTCGTCTATCGATATAAATGAGGCAATAGATACAAGTATTAAGCCAGTAATTTTGTAAACAATACAACCGTTTAAATTTTCACCTATACTCGTACATGAAACAAATTTTTTCGATCAACTTGAAAAGTGTCACAGCCTACGCATCGAATGACGTCAAACTTATGAATCAAATAGGTAATATTTCGTTAAAGTGTATGAACTTACATCAGAATTCGTATAGGAATTTGTAGGTCATGAAAGATATACTTCCCTCTTCTAGAACTCATTATTACTGGCAAATCAGTTCTGATTGAGTCATCGCACGCTTCACGACAACAGGTGAAATTTATTTCGCGAGCCGCGAATTTTTCTGAGAACGAGGAAATTTTTTCTTAATTGTCGCGAGGCCTACCTATGTTTAGCGAATTCCTTTTTTATTTTTTCGTTTTTTCTTCCTTCCTTATTTTCTAACAAAAAATGTTAGATATTCTGTCAACGCCTTACGAACACTCTTATCCGAGGATCGGCAAAGAGTTGGAAATTTCTGATGGTACGTTCAATTTATCGAGGAACTTCGCTTATTTCAAAGCTATAGTACCTATTACTAAGTTTAGACGAACATTTAAGAAGTCTTACCTCGCCCGATTGGTGATCTAAAACTTGAGCAAATTTTTTCCATGTTATTTAGAATGGCGAGCGAATTGGACAGGCCTATCGGGTTGGTTTCGATCATTGGTACTGGAAGAAGAAAAACGGTTGAATGATCCATCGGTGGAAGAAATAGATCCGGTAAGTTGACAGCATATTTATGTAATTATAAACACGAACAGAGCTAAGATTCAGAAAGTACGATTTTGAGCGAGCGAACGAAACAAAACTTTCAACAGGGAATAGCTAGGTATGGTGGAAAAGCGTACGGATTTTTCCATCGCACTAATCCCACATGAAAAAAAAAATATATATTCAAAATATACCACTCACAAACACTCAAAATAATACATTTAAAATTCGAGCGAGATTCATATTATTTTCGGCATCGTTGACAAAGGAAATTTTTAAAAAACCTATATTTAAGGAACCTATTATTTTATGGACTTGAAAAAATAGAGGGTTACTCGGGAAGATGTACGCCACCCGCCTGGGAAGGATCGTATGAGCTTTAAAATTCAACCACAAGGAAGGATCACAACAAATATTCCTTGGGTAATCAGGAGAAAAATTAGTATATGAAAGAGTCAAGCGAAACCAGACAAAAGTCTCCGCCATTTTCGATCATCTGTATAATGAATTACGCATTATTTTCCTCTTCTTTGTACGTTGTTGAAGATGTGGGGTCCTGGAAGTCTCCCTTCTCGATGTAACTATTGTAGTTCTTCTTGATATCACGTTCTGATTCTTGTAGATCTCTCTTCTGTGGGGATTTATTCCCTGATGACGTCCGCCAAAAGTGATATCAGACTCTGATAATGGCATGCCTTCAACCTACCAATCTCTTCAAGTCCCTCGTCTATCTCCTTCTAATTACCAAAATGCATTGATGAAGTCACGCTCTTTTTCAACTAATTTTTTTTCCTTCAGATTCAATGTACAAAGTTCACTTACGTCTTTCCTCTCCTCCCATAACTTCCAGATCAGCGCCCAATCCTCCGCTACTTCATTTCCGATCCCAATTATCCTTATCGACTCCTACATCAAACTTTGAAAAGCCAAAGCTATGAACTTACTGAGCGTCTTTGAACCTCTACCTGCTACTCGCTCTGGTTGCAATCGCAAACTTCTCCTTCAACTAGATACAATTATTCCCTAATCCACTCTGAACTGGACAACAGATCTTCAATCTACAAACATGCTAACAAATGCAATTAATGCGGTTCTCTAAATTATGACCAAAGACACCAGATGGATACATACTCAAACTTGTAACACAAAGGAGTACCTTGAAAGGTAGCCACAGAAACGAAAAATTTTGCCGGAGCGCTTTCGATTAAAAAACCATTGTCAACGACGACATGAAAGCAACTAAACAATCTAACGGCTAGAAACAATGAACCACCGAGGAAATCATGATTGAACTAGCGAGTCATCACGATGTGAATCACTCTCATAAACTAGCTCAATCAAACCCTCATCAGGTATGTACCTGTTGAGCACGTTAAGGTTATCGTTATTCAAATGGCGAATAATTTCAATATGTTCGAGAGCTTTTCGTTTGAATTCTGAGGACTCTCTATGGAGGAGGGTTTCAGATCCCGCTTTATAACCGTGGCCACTAGCCAAAAGGTGGTCCGCAAATGCCGACGGACCTATTTTCTCTAACTCCCACTTCTTAATATGCTCATCTACACGAATTTTGAGCTGGCGGCTAGTCTCACCTATGTAAACTCCATTACAATCATTACACTCCAATTTATAAACCCCACATTTTTCGTTCAAAGGGATGGGATCCTTCAGCTTGATAAAAAGACTCCTTACAGTGTTAAGATTGTAGTACACTGGGCGGAAACCGAAGGGGTGGAGGATACGACTTAATTGGGAAGAAAACTTACCCAAAAACGGGAGCCTGATCCACCGCTTCCGGACAACAGCCGTCGGATTACGGGGGAGGGAGGTAGTAGAGTCAAGGCATTTCCTAGCTAGCTTCCTGCGAACCATAAGATCAATATCTAAGCGGACCTCGTTCACTCTGGCCAAGTGCTTTATAGTCAGAAGCTCATTATGGAAGGCGAGCTGACCCAATGGAATGCTGGTCAATCGATGAATGTGACTATTGAAACCAGCGTATTTGTGAGCAACAGGGCAGAAAGAATTGCCGTGGACCATAATATCGGTCGAAGTATCTTTTCTATGTATGGCAAATTCATGGACACCGTCTCTATTAGAGATAGTAAGGTCCAAAAAATTAATGGATGAACCGCCTACTTCCAATGTAAATTTAATGGAAGGATATTGAATATTTAGATACTTGAGGAACTCCAAGAGAAGATCCTGAGGACCGGTCCACGTACACAACACATCGTCGACGTACCTGTGCCAGTAATAAATGTAATCTAAGAACACCTGACCAGAGGAAAAGAGGTCGAACTCAAATTTAGACATGAAAACCTCCGAGATGAGGGAGCCCAGAGGAGAACCAATCGGGATGCCTACCTCATCAGGAAACTCAAAATATTTACCATCAAATTTGCAGAAATTAGGGCACCAACAAAATTTCGTTTCAAGGTACTCCTTTGTGTTACAAGTTTGAGTATGTATCCATCTGATGCTAACAAATATTCCAAGTAGGTCAAGGTCACAACTTTTTATGAATAATGTCCACCCGAGAGAACAGATTGCTCGGACTATCCCTTTGTTTCCCCACATCACTAAAAATGACCTCCAACTCTTTACAAACCTCTTTATTTCTCAAAATCTGGATATCTATAACGAGAGAAACTTGTTTCACAGGTGAATACAGATCTACCAAAGTTACCAGTTCCTGATTTACAGCATACCATGATAAGATACTTGGAGGCGTTAGAACCCATACTCAGTGAAAGAAATTTCGCACGAACAAAGGAGATAGTCGACAACTTCAGCGCTGAGGGTGGCGATGGCGAAATAATCCAACAAAGCCTCCTGAAACGTCAGACAGATCTACAAAATTGGGTGAGTAAAAGTAAATTTATTCATTTGATCATTCAAAAGACTGAAGGCTAAAAAGAGGTGAAGACCTGCGATATCAACGATAGCAATATTTCTGGCCTATCCGCGTCAATAGGACACGTTCCCGAGAAAAATATGAGAATTTCCGGACTTTCAGACGAAGACGAATAACGCAACTTTACCACGATTTCCTAATTGTTTTACAGGCGTACGAGTATTGGCTGGACGACATGTATTTGAATAATCCTATTTCCTTGCCGATAAATTCCAACCCAGGAATGGTATTTCCTCCACGCAAGTTTTCCTCACTTTCGGATATGGCGAAATTCGCAGCAAGGCTCGTTTCTTCGGCAGTATCATTTAAAGAAAGAATAGACAAGTGAGTGAGATTTTGAGCCGTCGATGAAGACCGTAGGCGAGATCATTTCTGAATTTATTGTAATCCTTGTTCACAGACATGATTTACCGGTCGAAACCGTAGTTACGAATGGTGTCAGTCAACCTCTGTGCATGACTCAATATCACAGAATATTCACAACGTATAGAGCACCGGGTTTGAAAAAGGACGCTCATTTCAGAGTCGGAACTCATTGCGAAACGCCTGATCCACACATAATTGTGGCTTGTAAAGAACAGGTACAGAAATTTTAAAAAGCTGCGATTGATATTATTGTCGAAGTATGTCATTTATTTGGACAGGAGGAGATGACGAGCTCATTTTTTGAAAACTCTGACTGAATTTAAGTTTGGAATTTTGAAGGGGGAGTCTAGATTCATGATATTGACAAATAATGCTAATGTAAATATGTACTACTTTATATCAACAACCATTGTCTACTTTCCGAGACCCAGATCTACAAATTCTTGTAACTGCTCAAAAATCCCGGAGCCACCCCTTGCGTCACAGAGTGTTCGAGTTAGCTCCGTCACCGCGACTTCGTCTCAATTCTGACAGTTGAAATCCTAATCATCTTCCAGATTCTAGAACCAATCCTGTCTCCTCCATCATCATACTCTTTTCTTCATGCTTTTGACTCACCACCCGTCTTGACAGCAATTTCCAATGTTTACTCCACTCATCTGCTTGTATAACACCTTCACATCACCCTCGCATGATAAACCCTCATCTTTCCTCTATTTGTATGCTTCGTCTGTATCCCGGCCACAGCGGAATTAACGGCAATGAAAAAATTGATTAAGTCGCTAAAGCATCCTCGCATCAACCCCTCTAATTCTTCCCTCTAGACCCGAACTCTTCCACCTTCTCTCTCTTATTATCCTTTCTCAAGTGAACATTGCAATCTCGAGTGGTTCAGTCACATGTCCCGCTCAAGTAAACCTCCGCCATACCTACTGAACATCCTCACGCTTTTCAACAGCTATCGGCCACAACCTTTATCTATCCATAACATCCTCTCCTACTACCACGATGCCAATTACCTCCCACGTATTGAAATTTCTCCATCAATGTTAGAAGCCTGGTGCAGTCAAAAGATGGAATGCAAATAGAAAATTTGCATATATTTGAAGAAAAAAAAAAAACATCATTTTCAAATTCAAAATAAACTTACCTTCACATTTTCAAGTAATTGAGGAAAATTGATCAATTCATCTTTCTGTTGCAGTTTTACGTAATTCCTCTGCGGAAAAAAGGACAGTCGGAACTCCTAACCGATAGTGAAATAGCGTCACAATTCCTCGATATTCTAGACGATAATGAAAACACCAAAGAGGTTGATAGATATCCAATTGGTCTCATGACGCATCTCAGACGGGATTCATGGGCTAGAATCAGAAACGAATTACGTGAAAGTTAGTACAGTATAAAAATACTTTTTATGAAATTACTTCAACTTTTTGTAAGTCGAGTGCTGCGCGGGGGGTCAAAGTTTGCCCAAAATTGACTCAGTTTAGATACCTATCAAAGATGACTGCTGATAAATGTGGCGAAATGACAAAAAGTAACCGAAAAATTTGACGGAAAGTGTTCCGGTATTACTTATGGCTAGGTATCAAATTACTCCGGATCTCTCCAAGTTCCTAGAGTAAACTTACTTTCCTCTCCTTGTACGGCAAAAATCTTCAAAGTCTCTATAAAATGTAGATCAAGATCATACGAGATCAGGAGGCTCTCTAGCACCTTCCACGCGGACAATCTGAATGGGCCTGCAAAATTTAAATGTTTTATTCACTATAGTTACAGTGCCGCCCTCAATCTCCTCTCGAAGTACAATTGAATCATGCTTCGAAGTAATTCTCAAAGTGGGTCAAGGTCGATAGGAACCATGAGTACAAAGAGTCTTGGAGATCCCTTCTCCCCATATCTTACGTGGTTCATGGTCCTTATTTAAGTCAAAGTTATCGTAGATCAAGGATTTACTGGAGGGAAGACGGAGCTTCTTTCTCATCCCGCCACATTTAGGTTAGCGTTCTGATGTAGTCCCTAATGACCAATGTAGGTCGAAATCAAACGATCATTGCATCTCCTTTTTGAATCTCGGTTCAAATGTATGCAAGTATATGTTCCATTATTATTGTCAAATTCTCAACTCTCTTCTCCCCTCATGTGCTAAGTAAATCGAATGAAGCTAAAGTTCAGCACTGATTCAGAAGAATACATTGACACCTTCAACTTCTCAATTTTCAACAGATCAGAAATGACTCTACGCTCACTTTTTTCACAGATTACGAAAATAGAAATAAAATGCGGTTTATCGAAACTTGTTTATTGATTGTATGCTTCGATTTGAGAGAGCTACCGTCGAGTTTTAATAGCGAATCAAAATATAATGGAGGTGGTTTTAAGACATCAACGCGCGATGAAACGCACATGATACACCAGATGATCCACGGAGGAGGGAGTGCAGCGAATTCAGGCAATCGGTGGTTCGACAAAACTTTACAAGTGAGAAAATTTCACTTTTTTAAATAGAATAACATGATCGAGCTGGTTTCAAGTAATCGTGTGAGAAAGATGAACAGAGGATGCGACTCGTGAGAGATTTAAGAGAACCTAGCCTAACTGAAGTTTACGAGCATTCTACTTTCCTAATTGGAAGTTGAGAGCGTGTCTACGATCAGAACAAAAGGAATGAGAGGACAATTACCAAAGAGCGCGATGAGTCAGGGGGACTAGATTAACATATTGTAGGATTATCGAATGATTAAAAACACCTTCACGTGTCCTCTCTTTCCTCAGTTGATCATCGGAAAAGATGGCGTGAATGGGCTCTGCTACGAACATTCTCCATCCGAAGGAGTTGCCGTCATAAACGCCATGGAATCGATGTTACACGCTTGTGATGACTTGAGTGACATAATCATTGATTGGGAATCAAGAATGGAACAGGTGAAGCCGTTAACGTGGGATGTAACTCCCAACCTCCAAGAAGAAATGTGCCTTACCGAGGAGACAGTGGACAAGTACGTGAAATCGATAGGTACAGAATGTTTCTGTCGATAATAATGTGCCAATTTTTTTAATCTGTGAGCATGGTTCTCAACCTGTGGTACAAAATTCAAAGAAATCAAAGCTGAATAAACTATTTAGGTTGACCTACCCTGAAAACGCAGGATCTAAATAGGTGAAACTATGCAGGCCTTCATTTTGACAAAATGAAAGCTACGTTCATAATAATAGGTTGTTTCTCAGGTTTTACATTTATGGAAATAGAAGATCGGGGGCCATAAAAAGAGGTTCGTCAATTCATACAAGTCTCTACTTTTTTCAAAACAAGGGAAACATGCAAATACTTCCACAGTTCATAAAAAAGTGATTTGAAAAAATTGCATAACTTGAGCTTCATAGAAACGATTGGAAGACTTACGACTCCAAATGATTTTGAAATATAAGTTCAACAAATAAGAAAATGAGAAATAAAACTTCATGCGGGCCAGTCAGTGCTCGTAATCGCGTACAACAAAAACAAAACAATCGATGGAAGACGCGAATGGTGGGCAGAAATACCCTTTTAAATCGATCAAACCAAATTAATTTTATGAGTACCGGTAGAAGACGTACCTACTACTTAGATAGGAAATTCCACGCTATCCTTAAATTTCACGTAATCTCTTCATTTTTTCTTCAAAAGCGGTTCTGTTAATTCTCGGCTCACTTCAAGTAGTTCGAGTATTGAAGTGGGAATCTCCTTCTCTACGGTGACGTCAAAAACAAACTAGAGGTTTTCATATTTAAGTTCAATGGGGCTCAATGTACGTAAGAAAAGTAAACAAATTCTTTCATACCTACTTTGTCATGAAGACGAAATAATAGATATGAATTCAATCATTTGTCAATAATATAAATTGAGGAGATCCTTGACCAGAAACCAGAGGTACATATTTTCAAATTCTTGGGAACCTTCAGATACTCACCAATCTGAATACAAATTTCTGATTCTTTACAATTACAACTTCACTATACAGTCATATAATTCTGAACACTAATCTTCTTGAAAATGATAAAGCTTTCCAAAAGTATTCTTCTATGGAAATCAAGATCCTGTCGAGCACCAATAACGGATACTGTCTTATATCAATGCTATTATCGCCATCGAAATTCTAGCGCCTTATCGAAATTATTGATCTAGATCATGGCCGCCTCGAAGGAAGGCCGGAACATGCAGATCTGGCAACAGCTAAGTAGGCCGACCGTTTACATGTAAATTAATGCAAAATTTTGCAAATTGAGTTTAATACATTTTCTGATAGAGAATTTAATGGCCTACAATTTTTGTTCTCTTCAATTTTTCACCAAATTCAACGGGTACTTACTGATTCTCAAAAAACCACTTTCTCCCCAATCCCCATAAGAGCACATGTAAAAGTCGGCCTACTCTCACAGCGTTGCCGTTATGTGCATGTTCCGGCCTTCCTTCAAGGCGGCCATGTCTAGATCCAAAAATTCCGAAAGAGCAAAAGAATAATGAATCCGCGCTGCGCTGCCGTGCAAAAAAAAGAATGACGAACGTGCAGAATAGCAATTTGGAGAAAACTGTCTCCCTTCCATGAGAGGAGCGTCTGTTTCTCCAAATTGCTATTTTGCACCTTCGCTATTCTTTTCTTGCACGGCAGCGCGCCCGCGCGGTGAACACGGCCGTGGACGTGAATCTGAATTCTGAATCCTCCGGCCATGACTGCGCCCTTATCAATTAAGTGACGTCAAAAAATTGTCATCGATTGTAGCGCCCCCTAGCGGATTATCCACCGGAAGATTAGATTGGAAGAGTTCATTCTTGATCAAAATTCAGAATCTAGGACAGTTCTCAGAAAGTTACAGGAACGAAAATTGAATGAATCAGCATTAATTATATTTTTTTTATTGACAGGAATGTCAGGGACTTGGATTTCAATGTATTCCGATTCAATGGTTATGGCAAGAATTTCATCAAAAGCTGTCGTTGTAGTCCGGATGGATTTGTACAATTGGCATTGCAACTTGCTTACTACAAGTAAGTTAACAATCACGGAGCAAATCATGTGCCAGATATCCCTCTTTGTGAATTGAGTGTATTGCCTAATCACTCTTCCTAGTATGGACAATAAAACATGAAAGCTGAAAACAAGTCGTTACAGAATACCTCCCCATGACTCCTCTTATAAAAGCTTTTCTGTATCTATGTCAGATCGTACAAATACACTAATGCATACAAATTTTATCACTTTGACGTAAGCCTATGTAAAATATATTAAAGAAGGACCATGGAGTCCAACACGTTGCGTGCTCCTACTCCTTACGCGGCAATATAATCACAAAATTCAATAATCCCTTCAAAAGTACTTCTACATGTAGACTTACAGAGATCGATTGAAAAAATATAATCTCATACATCAATTTTCAGCCTTCATGGAAAACTATGCGCAACCTATGAGAGCGCTTCAACTCGCCGATTTCGTCTTGGTCGAGTGGATTGCATCCGAGCGGAAACCATGGAGGTTCTTCGATGGGTATCGAATATGAACTCAAGAACCCTTACGGTATGTTAAAGATAGAAGTTAATATGCTTCCTCATCGAATTTTTTTTTTGGATACCTATACGCAGAAATATCAACAAATATTCACCGCAAGGAGCTCGAATATGACCTCGTCTAAAATTTATTTTCCCTCCCTTTTTTTCAGGTTGCCGAAAAGTTGGAACAATTCGATGCAGCACTCAAAAAGCAAACACTTATCACGACCGAGAACATAACTGGGCATGGTATTGACATACATTTATTGGGTCTGCGTGAAATGGCCAAAGAACGCAAAATTCGAGCCGAAATATTTGAAGACGAAGCCTATACTTTTTCCAACCAATTTTTACTGTCCACGAGCCAGGTGACAAATTATTGACTACCGCGTACCATTTCTCGTTTTCACTTTGTAAATTTCTTGAACTCATTCGTCTATTCACAACACGTCAAATTAACCTTACTAACACCGTGGCAAAACTTCCCAAATCCAATTCATTTGCATTCTGCTTTTTCATGCAAGTCCCCCTCGTCATCTAATCGAAAATCAAAATTGCAACATAGGAAACTTGTTTTACGGGAAGAGGGCGAGAGAATTATCTGGAAATTTCTGTCGTCCGTCGAGAATTTCAACTTTCCCAAATTGGGACCCTTACCTTACAGTTGCGATTGTTCATGTTACAAAATCTAAGGCCACCCAACTTTTCCCGTTTCTTACGTGCTTCCAAACCGTGTTATTCATCCCTTCTATCATTTTAGTCCCATCTAGCCACTCATCTCAAACTTAGTTAGCATTCAGGGTAACATCTCATGCTTCTGTATGACGATCCGAACTTTGCCGCTATATTCGCCTTTCTCTCCGTTCTAACCCGTGTTACTCCTTCCCGCTAATTCCTTATACTATTTGATACTCTCTCATCCTTTCTCGCTATCCAGAACCCTCAATCTACCAGGGCTATTCTCCAATAAATTCTCATTCTTATGCGCTCGTTCAGTTCTTCCACATCCAATTCATCTCTTTTCATGGGTATCGGCGCGAATTGACCTCGAAGACTATGAAACAATAGACCTTACCGCAAAGCAGTGGCCACGTTCACCTCCCAATTTCTCTCGTTCCCCTTGGCATGTTTTTGAATCCTATTACTGCTCCCTTTGTCCTCTATTTCTGGTAAAATTTTTTAGTCGTAAGGCTCGTGTAAAAAAGTTGTAACGAAATTGAATCAAATACTCATGCTACAATAATGTTCTTCCGATACGTGAAGAGAAATTTCGAAAGATTCAAAAGACTCGGGATTGGTAACATGAAATATTTCCAAAACGGTAGCATGCTTTGAAAATTTCGAAAACAATTTCTATTTTTCATGTAGCGAATGAAAATTTCAATATTCACCTGGATCTCAAACTGTTGACCTACAGGGTAGAGAAGAAAAGTCTTAAAAATCGAAAACTCATTTCAAAGTTGACGATCTTTATAAAATGATATCAAAGGAAAAAATGACGCCCACAAAATACTACAATTTATTCAGATGATTTTATTGTAAATTCAATTAATCTATGTCCGCAGGTGGCAACCAAAATTGACGGTTTCATGGGATATGGTCCGGTTGTTCCTGACGGATACGGAGCATCCTATAATCCAAAAAATGACAGTATTATATTCTGTCTATCATCCTTCCGATCGAGTGAGATCACAAGTACCACAAAGTTTACCGAATCTCTCGCTTATAGTCTAAATACCATGAAAGATTTAGTGATTGGACGAAAATAATTTACCATTGTAATTCTCAGTTACCATGAGCAATAAATCATACGTTTATTAAAAGAGTTCTAAGTAACTCGGCATCTAGAATGAATGCCTATACCTAAATTATTCTATCCTTTCTCTGTTTGTTAGTTTGTTTCTTTTGTTGATTTGTTTGTTGATTACTGTTTGTTACCGCTTTCATATTGTTACCCTCAAGGTACCCAACCCGCATTATTCATTGTAGAGATTGATGTTGGTTGACTAATTACATATCATATGTTACCATATAGTCGTATTAAGATGACGAAGTGTGTGCAGTACTTTTTCTTTCGTATCTTTAATAAATAAAAAAAAGTTGAAAATTCTAGCTAAAATCTATTTATTTCGACGTTGATTACAGTATAATAAGATGAGAAGCATTATCGTAATTAAAAAGAATACTTCAAATTTGACTATAGATATTGACGTTACCGCATGTAACCTTATGAATATAATACGAAACTGATTATATAAAAGCGAAAATATAAAATTGTTAGGAAACAGACACCTACAACCTACCTTATTTATTCAGCGTAATACTGAGCTAGCAACGTATTAATTGAGGGTAACTTCAATTCAGTTATACTAAGAATAAGACCTTACTTTGTTAAAAATATAAATTTAGCCAATGACTTCGCACTACTATAAAATGAATAAAAACTTCAAACAACCTTTAGTTGCGGCTTATAAACTAAGAATACATTCAAGAAAGAGAAAGTTATTACGCGTAGACAATGTTCACGCTGGAATATTCGATACGGAGACCTCCGATCTTGTCGTTCTATCGACTACAATGTTCAGAAAGAAATACTTAAAAATATTCACACAACTCGATTGATGATAATTTTGAAAAAATAAAAATAAAACATGCAAATAAACTTAAATAATTAAAAACAGAAAAAAAAGGAAAAAAATAAAAAGGGCAATTAAGTATACCACATAGTAGTGTTATTTAAACACAAACAACCACAAACGGAGATCAATTAACGCGTGCCACGAAAAGAGTCGGAAAATAATGTTTCGTAGTTACGATCGGAAAATATTTTTATAAGAGAATAATCTTTTGAAAAAAGAAAATATCTAAGGAATGATCAATTTTCTAAAATACAACACTGAACGAGTAAAAATGTTAATACGATATGAATAGAATAGAGACTTATAAAATACCAATACTGTATGTTTCCGAATGTTTCGCGAACATTACAGGAAATTGCGATTCGATACTACACGTGGAAGTCGTCGATACTATTTTAATGGAATGAAATAGCGGAGAGAATATTTTCATTACTTAATTTTAAACAAAATGGAGTATACACCGGACATTAAGCTTCTGAATTTCTGAAATAAACATACACCGTTTTTTGTTTTATGTAATGGAATGTTTTCATAGATTTGGCAAGTAGTCACGATCATTTCTCGTTCGCTTTCAAGCGTAATGAGAAATTCGTCATAGTGATTACTTACTTGAGACTTTTAAATTGTTCCTTTTCGCTCGCTGTTTCGGGAGTTTCGCATTCGAACGAAGCTAATAATAAAGCTGAAAATGAACATAACAATTAAGTTTGATAACATACAGCTAACTGAAGCGATCCTTATAGATGGTAGGGTGGTAAGATCGAAAATGAGAAAAAACAAAACGTCCGAATCATTTTATAGAGCAATAAATTGTGGCCTTCTCAATGGTATTGGCAAGTCATATTTTTACGACTACAACACGCTATTTACGTTCGGCAACCAATGCATAAACCAAACTCGCCAATTAACAGCTTTCTTCATTTTAAAAATTGTAAGAATGTCGTAAAAGTTGTTCAAAACTAATATTTGCGGCCTTTCACCTCCACTTTTTAATGTTCCGAATCCGTAGCGTGCTAAATTTGAAATGTTTCCTTGATTTGTTTACGTATAACAGTATTGCAAATAGAGGAGACATGAAGTGTAGAAATGTAGTTGTATCTTTCGTAAAATTGAAGCAGGTTATTCTAACGTTGCAATATGTAAACAGCTAATTCAGGAAAATTTTCCTTCTCGTCTCTATACGGGGAGAACTCCAAATTATTCTCTAAATTTTCAAGAATCTAGAATAATTGTGTTTATCAGCCTTTTCACTGAAACCTGCAAGCTAATTTTGCTCTCCTACTTTATCCACCAAGTAAAAAGACACGACGATTCCTTCGTTATGTAAAAATAGCTCCACTACAGAATGCAGAGAAGCGTGACTGAAATAGTGGCTTAGCCGGGATCGGTAGATTTCTCATCACAAAATTATTCCGGTGGAATTCGGAGCTAAGGAGGGCTTCATCGCCCAATCCCCGCCTCTGATTACATTACTGGACTAAAAATAGGAAAAAAACACACATCAGTCGCTACTCTACCTTTTTCAGTAAGAACTGGACTAGATTGAAGAAACGTAATAAAACGCAAATTTTTCGGGAACGGACATACGGTTCGTTTCCATTCGATGAATTCGCTGATCTGTCGAGAAAGCTGCCAGAACTTCTCGAAGTTGATATGACCGTTCGGCAATCTACGACGATAAATCAATAAATAATCGCACCGGAACGAGTATACAGATTTTTTGTACAAATGATACTTACTTATTCACACAACCCTCGTTAATGAAATATATGTCCTTAATCAACAGCGAAAAGAATGGAATGACCACACACTGATTCCGTACATTATTACCCGAAGACCGCCACATAGCCGCTTTCAAAGTGGAACGATAACTACTGAAATTCGACGACGGATTCATTTGGTGCTCGAGAACGGAAAATTTTGCTGATTGCACTTTGGACCACTACAAAATATTTCAAACCGATTAAAACAAATTCGTACTCAATGTCATCCGTCAACAATTCAATAAACTCACAGTTTTCCTTAACCTAGATACTGGAGATAAATTCAGACCAGCGATTATAGCCATGAGAGAATTGAAATTACCGATATTAAAACTCTCTCGAGCGACTTCCACCCAATACTCGATGGTTTTGACGCGCACTTTCTTCTTCACGTGCTGAGGAATACATCACGTTAAAATCTTTCGAAAACGCATCCATTAAAATAAGATATTATCAGACATACTCTGCAAATTTCAGAAGCAACTAAATAGCTCAAACGATTGAACCATCGAACGTAGGCCTCCAAGTTGTGCGTCTTTTTGACATCTTTGGTTATCGCTTTAGTGGCAGAATTTTCCTGGGCAAACGCTTGAACGAATTCTTCCGGACCGATGAATGATAGACGTTCTAGCTCTATGTGGCATAAATGTTGGGCGAGTACTTTGGCATCGGAACACATTTCCATAGAATTAGTCTGCAAAACGAATAAAATACAATTTTCGCTCAATTCCTCTCACCGTTGCGGTAAGCTGCTCGCAAGCATCACTCACCGGAGGTAAAAGCTCCGCGGAATGTTTAGAGGAATTTTGATTAATCTCTTTGAGGAACTCTTCGTAGTGATCTAAATTACTGAGATTTTGTAACAGGTTTCGCATCAGCGCGGACACTTGAGGCAATAAATCTGGATTAATATTCTTGCATTTCTGAGTTACAGCGCGCAGTTGAGCCATCAATTTATTTTCGCGAAAATCGTACGGAAACGATTCGGACCAATCTTGCATTAGTCGTATCAATTGCGGTAAGAATTCAATGAGAGTTTCCTGTTCGAATAAAGAAGCTAAATTATTTCAAGCATACGAAGCTATACAGGGTGATGTTGTCCATTATACCAACCTTATTCTGAGGGGTTTTGCAATTAAAATTATACTGTGAATCGCACGCAGAGATAACTGTTTTGAAAAGATCGTGCGGTTCGAGGAACAGGCGAGATGTGAGGAGGAATGCGAACAAGAACTTCTTATCAGGGTAGTAATCGATACTCGGTACCATCAAGCTTATCAAAGACTCTAACGTACCCGAGTACAAGATATCATCGCGATAAATCAAATCCTGAGAAAAGAAAAATTGACATAACGTTGGGCAATTTAGCATAAATTATTTCAATGACGATACGTACCGAGGAATTATTTGAAATACAACTGTCTTTCGCGGCATTACTTATAGATAATGCGTGTAGACCCGTATGCTTTGGTGTGACACCGGCCATAGTTTGTTTCGAATGAACGAAATCCGTTTGATCGTCGACTTCCGATGTGAATTTTTTCAATACCGACGACGTTTTCGTTTCTTTGAGCTTTGGCGGATTCGAATCGGTGCTTTGAGACAAATTTCGTCTTCTATGTCCTTCCTCGTCGCTGGAATTAGACGCCGAAGAACTTTTTTCCGGTTGAAGATATCGAGGAGTTGAAGTGAAAGAGACGAAGTTGCCATCGCGTGAGCAAGAAGAAACAGGATTTTCTTTTGTCAGAATGCCGACAGGTTCCCATATTTCGCTAGTATTACTTGTGTAGAAATTATCCTCTTTCGTTTCGCGGGACCTTTCGTCCACTACCTGACCACCTCTGGCCACTGTTACCTCTTCACGGGTGACGACGTTCGATTTCACACTTAAATTGGTCTCTAATTTGACCGGAGCTTTCAGTAGGCCAACTCTTACCAGTAGTTGATTCAGTGATTCGCAATTTGGAATGTCTCCTCTGAGGAGAGCGTCTTTGATGGCGACCCCATCTTCACCATCCAATGTTACAGGATAACCGTTGACTAGTAATACCTCTTCCTCTTTAATACTGGACTTCTTTTCACAATCGATAACTTTCACATCTTTGCCGAGTATGGCTTCGACGGTTTCTTGAATTTCATTATCCATCGCTGAGAGAAAATCGAACACCGTTACAGATGAGATTCTCAACATTTTACTAACTAAAAAATAATAAGTTCATACTCGTACTTACTTCAGTAATTCATTCGTCAACGACGAAAAGTATGATCTGTGCGCCGTTATTCATTTTTGTAGAAATATCGTTCCTGCGGAAGAGAGCGAATTAACGGATTACGATTCGAAAATAAAATAATGCTGGGGCGTGTAAAATTCAAACAGGTCCATATGAAAAAGGAAAGTTGCACAGATGAGTTGAAAGTGGTATCGAGTCAATCGACTGTTCAATACTAGTTGTTGTTACTGTATTTACTTCTTTTCCCTACTCCAAACTCATATAGCTTATCATCGTAATCTTATGTTTTCTAATGCAAGCATTCGCATCTAATGTAAACAAACCCGATTAGACGGATGCGCTACCTACTCGTAGTCTTTTAATTGCTTAATTATCTTTGAAGAAAAAGGAAGAAAATCACTCGTAGCTGCGAATCAAATTATTCGCGAATATAATTTGCAAATTTGCGAATATTTATTTAGTCTATTTTGAGCCATTTTGTTTTTTTTTTTGGAAACAAACTTCTATTTAGAGAGCGCTAGTTAGGATACGGACACTCGAAGAAAGTAGGTACGCAATTCCCTCCGATACGATTGAAGCGAACTTGGGACCTGGAACACAATCTGGAGAATCGGTATCGAGAATCTCTTCCGATAATGCTTATTCCGTTGATCGGTTGTTGTACTACTTGAATCCTTTTCAACATACCGAGCTTACACTGTACTTCATCTACGAAAATGCCGGACAAATAATTATTGTATTGATATTAACGTTCGCGGAATGAATAAAGAATCTAAAGAATAAAGATTATTTGCGAGAAATTGGGGCAAATATTTTCGAAATAATTTATTGTGGTTCACAACACGCACTTTTTATCAATCGAAGTTTGTAAGCAAGTAATTTCAATCTTGAATACCGGTCGATGGTTACGAGTTTTCCCAATAGAATTTGAACATCGTAATCGAATTTCGCTCTGAGAACGTGAGTCTCAATTTTCATCTTCCTTTTATTTTTCCTTCAAGAAAATAGAATTCGTGTATCCAAATCACCTTTCAATTGTTTCGTGCAAATTTTAACTTCACATGACAGATACTCTCTATTTTTATAAACTGAAAAAAAAAAAAAAAACTAGAAAAATAAAGTCCTCGGAACAGAAGATATGATCGAAATTTAGCGTCTTACATAAATCTCTGAACAAATATTCGTCAAAAATCTGTGAAACATAACATGATATTAAGTTATACATTCTTGCAGGTACCGGTATAGGCCTACACCTTGTCGAAAGGGAAAGTTTAGTAGACGTACTTCAGCAAAGAGAAGCTTCATCATCAAATTTTTTGTTGAAAATACGTCGGTATTGTTTTTGTTTCTATTACGCAGGATACTTACGCGTAGAATTCCATTCTGTATAGAGTAGTGATATTCTCGACATCAACTTGATGAAGTGCCTGATAATTCGCGAATTATTTTTCAATAATTATTCGGTAACCAGAAATGAATGATTAAAAAAAAGTCGATTGACCAAATTATATTTTAATTTTCTTACACAGGATAAATTTGATCAAAGAATGGATTATGAGTTTTTGATTTAATTTCTCCCGGTACCGCCACTATCTAGAAAGAAATCTCGATTTTGAGATTCGTATGTTTAGGCTTTCATAACTCGCACCTAGGAGGATTTCAGAACTATGAAATTATATATTCACCGTAATTTTAAACAAATGATTGTTTGACATAAAATTATGAGTCTCTTGTCATAGCATTATATTCATAGGCCAACCGTAAAAAATGCGTAAGAGATCCTGCATTTAACGTTTCTTCGACAATATTCAATTTGCAATCTAGGTGAAGTCCTAGGTATCGTGCTGCAGCTGCTGGCTTAAGCTCACCATATCCAGGCTATAGCATTGTAGGATCATAAGAATGCGATCGTAGGGCAGTCAAGTCACACCGATTTGCTGTCATTTCATTTAATTTTTCTCTTTTGACCCTATTTAACCATTGCATTGGTTGCTGTTCGAAGATCTGCTACAGCAGTTTTGTCAAAAAATCGATTATAGGCTAATACAATCTGAGATAAATTGGTCAAGATCCAAGTTTTTTGATCTGTAAGGCTTTCACAGTTTTCTACAAAAAAGGATTCTCTTTTCTTCTTCGAATGAAATCCCTCAACTAGTACTTTCAGCGGGAACTCTTCGCGCATCCATTACTGAGTGAAAGCGACGACGGGTTACGCAATTATACTTTTTAAATTCTATCTATAGCTACTGATAGACCTATTCGTCTTTGAAATTATAGATATGATAGAAGATAGTCAATCTAAACCGCGCATACGTGATTGTTTACAGCCCTGTTATCGGAACGGGACCACAAATGTCAAAACGATGAGAAAACCGCAAAGACGCACCTCCATTGCGTAGACAAAGCTACGTCACTTCGCAGACGACAGTGGACGACAGTATAGTTAGTAGTCAATAAAGAAACCTATCATTATAAATACTCTGATCTTCAGGACAAGTACTATCCGTAGAATAAACAATCAAATTTCTGAATTCCTTTAAACATTTTACTTTCATTTTCTATTCCGAATCGTGTCCACAAAAGATGAGTGATCCAGCCGGAGAAACGCGCATCAATGAGAAGGTATGAATTAATTGCGATTTATTTTTCCTGCTTTTTCGACTACATAGTTCGATTATTTTTTCTTTGAATTAATACTGAAGTAAATAAACCAAGTAAGCAATACTTAGATTTAAAAAAAAAAGAAAAAAAAAAAAAAACTTTTTATTCTTTCAAGACGAATTTATAAAATACCCACGAGGTGTAGTCTAGCTAATGGCAAATGATTACTGTACAGTCTTAGATTAGCCAATTGGAACTATTCATCGAAATAGGCCTCTTTTCTTCAATTTTTTTTTTCTTAACTTCTAGGCTAAAGAAAATTTAACGAAAAACAAAAGCGAGTAACTAGAAGCATTTTTTTTTCACCCGCAGATTGACGAACGAAGAATTCAAAATTCCAATATAAATAGTCCTTTCAGGGATGCTACTTAGTATATAGATACTCGTATTTGTCCTTTGAAGAATCATGAGTGGTTAATTTTCGAAATATAGTCACAGTAAGTATATAACCTGAAAAGCTTTTTTAGACAATTCTTGGTCTACCTATGCAATCTCTTTCCGCGACTCGTATAGTAATTATACAAGTGAGAAATGGGTGTGCTTTTTCAACACGAAAGGAAAAGTCAGAAATCACGAAAAATGAATATTTTATGTGATTAATAATCATTTCACGATAAAAAAAAATAAACATAAAAATTACTCATACGGTACCTATCGAACAAAAAGGTGAAAAAATTACAAATAAAGATGTACTCGAATCACCTGAAAATCAAAATATGTAATTGTGGAAGGATCTTTGATTAAAATTGAATTAGCAGCGCACGTTTCACTTTACTTGATCGACCTTTTTTTTTGTTTTCGACCTAATGAAAATATTGTTTTAGCTTCTATGGAAGCGGTAAAAGGGCCTTAAAGTCGTCCAAAATTCATTTTTTTCTATTCTTCTTCGATTTCAAAAATTTTGACGAAATTCTTTAGTGAATTCCTGAAATGAAATCTCAATTGAAAATTACTATTAATATTTTCCTTTTTTATTCGTTTCCCAGAGCTCGCTTTTCGTGATGTTTGATCATATTACCTATTTTCTTTAATTCTCAAATTACTTCTTCTGCTTCTGTTTTTCATCTCGTGCAGTTTAAAACTCCATAAGCCTACTTCAGAAATTAATTTTTTAATACAATATTCTGAGTTTCTCAACACGAACGATTTGTTGTTAGAAAGCTCTTGAGGGAACGGAAAAACGCAACCAATTTCACAGGATGGAAGCCATCGAGATTTCGAACTCCGATTCGTTTTCAAGTCCGAGTATCGTCGTTCGGAGAGGAAGCTTCACCAATCTGTTCGCAGCGAAGAAAACCGTAGCCCAGGGTATGATGGATATTGCTCTGATCACTGCAAATGCAAACCAATTGCGTTATCTACTCGAATACTGCAGCAATTCTAACAGTTTCTACATAATTTTTGGGCTCATTGTTGCCAGTTTGTGTTTGCAAGTATGCACTTTTGGAATTTTTTTCTTTCTGTACTTAATTACAAATAGGTGTTTCGAAATGCAATAAAGATCTATCATACTCTGGTGCGACCCCGCCAATAAAGATGAAAAGTAAGCCATCTGAAATCAGTAAGACATTTTCTTTAAAAGATGAGTACTTTGCTCAATATGTCCTACGTTTGTCGTAGTTATTAATTCGAGGGAAAAAGTCAGGCGTCATTTTAGAAATGAAGTTGTATAGCATTGGTTGCAGATTACAGTCATTTTCCTTCTTAGCACAACTGATTTTTTTTCTCATCCACTTTCCGAGGGAGGCGTCTTTCCCCCCTCTTTTTTCTTCATTTCGTCAGCCATGGTAGCTCGCATGAAGAAAATGATCTGCTGAGAGAGTGGAATTTTGGAAGTATTCGAGCCAAAAGCTATATGAAAAATTCCAAGCTGTGAGTCTCATAAAGAAGGGTTTTACTGGAATTTTGGTATAGAGAGTACTTGGAATCGTGGTCTAAACCCTTCTAAAGGAAGAACCTGAAGGGATTTCGGCACCTTAACTTCTGTAGAGAAACCTTGAAAAAATCTCTACATACTAAGGGCATTTGGGAGAATTTCTCTGAAGGGCTGAAGTGATAGGAAGAGGTGAAACAAAGATACCGACAAGTGGATATAAATGTCTGTGTTCTTCCACCAGTGGAAGATGACTAATTTGCTTTCTGCACTCGCCAAAATTTCTTCAACTTGGTTTGGGAAGATCAATTCGAAAATTTTTGAAAAAGAAAGGAACAGAGGCTTTTCCCGCCCAATATTTTGTTAATGAGAGACGATGTTTTGACCTAGTGGTCGCATAAAATAGTTCTTCAATCTCAATTTAAAAAGATACATTCATAAGTATTATACTTTCAGTACCTACTCACTAATTCTTGTAAATCTTTATTTTTAGGTGGTCGTTGGTGTTTTCCTTATTTTCAAAGGTCGATCTGACATTCGTCGGGAGAAATCTAAACACGCAGTTCGAGTGAATAATTGTATCTTGGTAGGAGTTTTTCTCATAACTGTGATCAACGTATTTATATCAGCTTTCAGTGCTACGGCGTAGATTGCTTCTCATAGTCTTCAAAAAAAGATGAGAGAACTCAGGAAAGCATTTATAGATATGCCTCCTAAGTATAATTACATCTTCAAAATATCTATCAATTGTTTAAACCATTCCGTCTGATTACACCTTCCATTTATAAATACTGTTCCATTATTTTATCATTTAGAGAGCATTAATTACTCAAACTTGTTTTATTTTACGATGATAGTATTAGGTACCTAGGCCTAGTATTTCATTTATGAAAACTATTTCATCTACAAATTAAAGTATATTTTATCATTGATTGTATTTTTAAAAGCCCAAAGTTGCTCGTAGGCCTTGATAGATATAATTTAGCTTTATGACGTCTTTTTTATTGGCTCGCAATTTTGTTACACAAAGTAGAGTATGACCTCTATCTAGCCTCAGAACATGACCGTACCAATCGCAGTTATCTTTGGCGTTACTTCAGTTTTTGCTCGCCCTCCAAGTTGGATTGTATCGAGAAAAAAAATCACTCGTGTGATCAATCTATCGATGCTGTCAGTAATTGAGGTTAATTTTCTGTCCATCTTGAGTATGCATTATGTATTTACTGTAACAATTGCGGCACCTGTACCAGCGACGTTTGTCACGATCATAGCCGAAGTTAGCCGACAATATAGAAGGTACTACGCCAATGCCCAGCGAGGAGTACACAGGTGAATGCAAGTAATAGCTATGTTCGCGCGTTGACAGTTTCAACAGGTTCTGTTCAAAGTTGCTGGTAGTGGTGTGTAATCACGCACTAATACAGACAACTTTTAACAGAATCTGCTGAGACTGTTAACGCGCGAACACACCTAATATATATACATTATCTCTGGGTGAATGACAGCCGCTGGATTCGCGAGTCGCGATGTGTCTTTTTCGCGCCTCGCGACCCCAGCTGTAAACACAGGTACGCTAGCGTCGTACATTCATTACGTTTCAAAACTGCTCAGCTGAGCCAAAGTCATTAGCCGTTAGCTAAGCAATTTTCAACGAAAATGGTCGAGCTTTTAGCTAGACAATGAAATCACATTGGCCATTAGCTTGGCCATCAGCTGTTCAAATTGGAACTGCTAATGCCTAATTCTTTCTTTCTCCCCCCCCCCTACCACATCAGAGTGACCCCCTCCCCAACAAAAGCCGTCAGTTTTCAGCTTTGAGCCATTATAGCCATTCTATTTTGCATTAAATTAGCTATAGCCTTCAGCTAGCCAATGAGTCTGGGATAGCCGTTAGCTGATAGTCCAAGCCAATCAATTTGAAGAGTTAGTTTTTTGCTAAGTTTTCAGTCAATGCGATTAGCCAAGCAGCCCTGTTACGTTCATACATTCATTGCTCGCTTTTATTTTTGTTCTATCTCACAACTATTGTTATTGTTCTCTCTTGTTTGGTACTGAGCAATGAATTGAATATCCGATCGGATTACTCAGTCAGCATTTGTCCTTGGCCTCGATGAGAGGGGGGAGGGCATAGGGGATAAAATTCCCCAGGCCCGGACTTTCTGGAGGGTCCTATGTTTAAACGTATACAAATAATTTTTTCCTGCTTGACAATAGACAAAAATAATAAATTGAAAGGAGAGTGAAAATTTCCCCCAGGGTCGCTTATTCTGTCTCTGAGCCGAGTCATCACACTATTATATCCTGTACATTCCTATTTCAAATGAATGAATAACGTATTCCCTGAATGCTGGAATTCCTGTCTAAACTGCGAAGGAATAGGTATTACTGTTGAAAAAAATGAGGAGTTGAAACTGAGCTATCAAAGTATTTAGAAGATGATGGTCTTCGCGGAATAGGAAAACAAGCGCTTGGTCATATTGTCCAGAGTAGGAGCAATGAAAATGGCTTAACCAAGAATATGGCAGAGGATCATGACCAAAATTGGAGGCATAGAAAGACGGTGGCGTTGAACACCTCCTCTTGTAGAGATCTGGAGTAAAAACTGAGCAATCAAAGTATTTAGATGATAATTGTCTTCGCGGAATAAGAACACAAGTGCTTGGTCGTGGTGTAGAGCTTAGAAGTAATGAAAGTAGGCCTGCCATGAATTTAACGGAGGATCATCAGATCATGATTCAAATTAGTGGCATAAACAGACGGTGGCGTTGAACATCTCCTCTTACGGTTGTAGAACGCAGGTCGAAGACCGAAAGGGTTTGGATTCGCCCTATTTGAAGAGAGAACTTTCCCAAGCATGAAAGCCTAATCCATCGCAATTTCTTGGTGTTGATAGTACAGGTGAGGGTGGTAGTAGAAGGCAAAATCGCGTCTATGAGGCCGGATGTTTTATCGTCACTGTTTCTTTCTGGAGGCAGTTCGACTCACAGGAATGTCAGTTAGTCTATGGACTGAGCTGTTGAAAACAGCGTATTTGTGGGTAACAGAGCAGAATGACGACCCGTGGACTAAAACATCGGTCGACTTATCTTTTCTATAAATCTCAAACTCGTGGACCCCGTCTTTTTCGGAGACAGTAAAATCCAAGAAGTTAATCGAGGAATCTTCGATTTCCAAAGTAAACCTTACATATGGTTACAGCTCTTCTAAGTAGTGAGAAACTCCAAGCTGTGATCTCGCGGACCAGTTCACGTACATAGCACGTCATCTGTACGTATCTGCGCCAGTAGAAGATATTGTTCAATAGAAAATGGCCAGAGGAAAAGAAGTCGGATTCAAACTTGGACATAAACACTTCAGAGTTTGGTAACATAAAGAGGAACCAATAAAAATACACACTTCACTAGAGGACTCGAAGGATTTTCCATTGAATTTACAGGAATTCGGTGATCAACACAAAATCGAAAAATTCGCTCAACTCTTCGTGAGGAGTGTTTGAGTTGACCCATCCGCTGCATAGTGACAGCCTTAGGGATGTTAGGGAAGAGGTCTACGACGTCAAAAGAACATAGGATCGAACCCCTAAGGAGAAGTTCATTTTTCAGGCTATTGGCCAGAGAAGAAGAATTCTCAACACAGTCGGGATACTCAAACTCGACACTATCGATTAAAATATTTGGCAAGGGAATAGCTTAGGGAAAATATGAAAGAAACAACAGGCCGCATCGGCATATCCACTTTTCAGACCTTAGGCGAATCGTAGAGGAGGGGGACGTGGGGTTAGCAGTTAGAAGAGCTCTCTCTACTCGATCACTCTTAATGACAACCGTACTCCTATTGATTATTCTTCGAACCTCTTCGACCTGGCTCCGAAAACTAGAGCTGTCATTTTCTCTCACCCTACACTGCTCAAGTACATCTCGCACTTTAGAATCACACGATGACCTCTCCATCACTACAATCGCATTACCCTTGTCGGCCTTGGTGACTGACCTTCTTCTTCAGTTCCTTGATCACGCCCCTCACCATATTGTTATATGGAGGAGGGGGAGGGGGATATTGCGAACAATCTCAGCACACTTCTTTCGGATATTGCAAACGAGTCCAATCTTTATCGCTAGATCCGCGACCACGTTCGCGAGGGCATCTCTGCAGGAGGAGTCTGGAGGCTCATACTCCATGTATGAATCAATAAATCAATACACAAAATTGTACATGATCGAGATCAAATTACAAAACATGGAAATACCCCCTTTTCCATGTATGGACGTATTCAGAGGATTGGAATTTAAACAGGGAACCTGTTCTATACGGGTAATTCGTAGGCTGTGAATTGGGCTTGGGCGACACCAAATGGTAACAGTGTCTCTGGTAGCCCTGTTGACCTCGGTGAGATCCCCACTACTGGCCCCATTGGACCCCGTCCGGGAACTGTCCCACCTTAAATTAAATTCATTATGTAGATTGTCCCACCTTAACTTAAAAAGATGTTAACTAGTGTGGAATTTCACAATTAAGAGATCATGGACACAAGGAAGGAAGAGGAAGTATGGAGATCCGGGATTTTTTCATCATATTTCCTCTTCCTTACTTATCCGTGCTAATTGGACACTAGGTGAAAAGTTTCCTTTTCTTACCCTTTCTCACCCTTTTCCCGTGAGACTTGGAGAAATTTTAACCATCAGGCTTTCAAGAGGATGGGAACTTGAAAAATTTTGACTTCCAAGCTATATATTCTGAAAGGAGAGATATTTACGAAAATTTCATCCATCATTGGAGTTGGACTTGAAAAAATATCGTTTGACTTTGCGCAGCGGTGGATTAAGGCACAATCATCACGTACAACTGCTTGTGTCCGCGGGCCAAAATGTCCGCGCGCGAAACATTTTTTGAATAAGTGAAAAGAAAGAAAAATTGAGGCCATTGCAGGTTTGCGATGGCAGCGGGGAACCCGCAACCTCCCGCGCTCGCGATGACGTTGACGCAAACATGCCCCCTCAGAAAATGAGTTGGCTGGGCTCTTCTCAGTATACTGCATGCTACTAGATCTGATATAATGAAGGCTGGAAATTGAACATTTCCCAAGTCCCTAAAGTAGGTCAAGCTCAATGTCATTGATGACGTCATAAAGCATTCCGGCTGGAAGTTGAAATTTTTCTCAAGTCCCTAAAATAGGTCAAGGTCATTGATGAGTGATGACGTCATAAAGCGCAACACGTCTCGTCACGTCACGCAGTTCACAGATACTCCCAGACGCGGACGTTTTCTGAGGATGTAATCCCCCTAACAAAATGGATAGCGGGTTCCCCGCTAAAAAAAAATTTAGAGGCCATTGCAGATTTGCAACGGCAGCGGGGAACCCGCAACCTCCCGCGCTCGCGATCACGTTGGCGTGAAAATGCCCCTTCAGAAAATGAGTTGTCTGGCCTCTACTCTGTATTGTGTATATTAGGCCTGATAATTATAATGAAGGCTGGAAGTTGAAATTATTTTCCAAATCCTCAAAGTAGGTCAAGTTCAAGGTCATTGATGATATCATAAAGCATTCCGGCTGGAAATTGAAATTTTTCCAAGTGTCAAGGTCATTGATGACGTCATAAAGCATCACACCACACGTCACGGCACGACACGACGCGGCACGGCACAGCACGCAGTTCACAGAAACTCCCGGACGCGGACGTTTTCTGAAAATATAATCCCCTTAACAAAATGGATAGCGGGTTCCCCACTAAAAAAGGTCAGCGCGTGAGTGTGCTTGTGTCCGCGCAGAAGCCAAGTCCGTCGCTGACTTCGCGTTAAAAAAGCCAACGGTTGTTTCAAGTTCCAAGATCATGAAGCGAGCCTTACCAAAAGCTAGTTTGATCCATTGTCTCCTTCTTCTTGTACTAGAGCAAATTAGTCTGTAGGGGGTGCCTAGATGCCCAAACTCAATACATTAATCGCAAGGGAGTACCCTCTTCAGGTATGTTGACATGGTTCATGTCTTTAGTGACATCCTACCGTAATGTGCAAATTTCCAATACATTTATCCTCCAGTTTATTTCAGTCCACATTTTCTTTGACTTATCCAGAGCGCTCAATCGTTTGCAATCTTGCTAGATACGTCATCTAGCATATTTTCGACAAAATAGTTTCCGACATCCTCGAGTATAAAGAGAAGACGCAATTAGTGCTTCAGTCACGAATCATTGCCCTGGATCACCTCTTGTTGGCAGAAGAGGGAATTGGCTGCTTTTAAGCAATTTTTCGAGAGGAGTAACTTGTTAGATATGAGGGCATATACTCATTTTGTTGGACTTGAAACCTTGATTACCCGAAAATTTCTTCAAAATTCCCCAAATTTTTCCTCGCCGAGGACTTTGAACCGTAAATTAAAGGGCAAAAATAAAGGTCGCCCTTCCATCGTCTTTTTTCTTCCGGACATAATCTCTAGTGAAACTAGACTGTCGAGAATATGATACAAGCTTATCATTTACATTTTTGAGACCCGTTACAGATTTCCGACCAAAATGTCACGCGTGCCCATCGCGCACAAAACTACCGCGGTATTTCTTCATTTTTCCGTCGAGGACGCACAGACGCACGTCATTGTCCTCGCTTCAGCCATCTAGTTCGATCCGTCTTCACACTCTAAATCCTCGCCGCGCTTATGTTTTTGTATTCGTGTTTTACTCCGTTTAATTTCCGTGTCGTGCTGTAAAAAAAATAAAAGTAATCTCGTTACGTAAATCGCTAGTTTTGCTCCGTTGCTCATTGCCAGCGCGAGAATTTCGGTACAGTCGTCTCGACCGAGAACAGAATTTCCCTTTCGCGTAATCGATTCAATACGGCCTACTCCATCACGAATGAGTTTCAATAACGAACGATATCGAATGGGTAATCTAGCCAGGTATAGTATATGGTAATATCGAAGGAAAATATCGTGCTGGAGAGTCTAGATCCCATTGACGCGAAGAGCTCGGAATTCTGCGGAGATACGATACTGATGCGCTAATTAGGCTGCCGCATCCTTCGTCGAAAGTGACACTTTTCGGTTACCTGATAGCGCACGTTTTCTTCCCCTCGAGTGTTTCTTTGATGCGGCGCTGTTTACGCACGTCGAGTACCTGTTGTGCGGTATATTTGAGTAATCGTTAGGGCTGCTCGACGACGTCAAACGAGTAAGTAGGTCTAGTAGTTGCAATATACGAAAGTTGGTAGTCATTGTGATACATGAACTAATGCGAGCGAATTTATTCTCATGGTTTCCGAAAATGTTTAACTCGTCTGTCGCCCCTGCGGATGTGTTATCAGTGGAGAGCTGCGATGAAGGAGTAAGTTCGTTATTATTTTACTTAGATTCTAAGAGTGACCGGTCAGACAGAAAGGAACCATAAATATATTCAAACACTTCAAAAATTTTCTGATAGCACTATGTAAAAAAAAAGTAGCAGGGATACCGTTTTTCCGTAGTCCATGTCTAAGCGTATAGAGTTTGAAAGTCCAGGAACTCCTAATGTAGTTGTAGCTAGTCGTACCAGGAAGTGCATTTGACTCATTTTTTTTTGTAAGTTATTTTTGGTTTATTCTTAAGCAAAATCTCAAAGAAGATTGGCACTTCCCCTCTTCGCTCAAACTATTTAATGAGAGGTCTTACTAAATGTTTTAAGATAAGAACAAAAAGAGTACCTAATGAAATTTTCCAAGAACGAAAAGCAAGGCGAAAAATTCTTATACACTTCAAATGATCTCAAACATTGTCTAAAATGGCCATTTGTGTTATCTACTGCTCTTGAAATCGTCTCATCGAAGATAAAAATTCATGGGTACTCGCTCTTTACTTTTCTGCATCCCTTGATAAAATGAATAAGTATTATTTGATTCGCCATTAAATAATTTTCAATCAAGTATCACACACTGGCTTTTTCTTCTCTTTCATTTTTATTATTCGTATTGAAACTGACACTTCGACTGACCGGTAGTCATTATCAAGGTGCACTGATAAAGATTCGACGAAAGAGGATAAAAAACGTAAGAATAAGAAGTGGAAGAGAAAGCCAGGGTGTAATTCCCTATAATATAAATACCTACTTTCAAATTTTTAATGTTTGTAAAATTCAGAAATCTTATTTTGTCTCATCCTAACGTAAAATACGATTCCCATTTCCTCTATCGCTCAAGTGTTATCCGACTCTCTATGATCACTATTATAACCCAAGGCTGTTAATACCCTAATCTGTTTCTCATTTTCATGGCCTCGTTGCGTGTATACGAATAGAGGGACCTATTCGGATTACGCGAGAATAATTTTTCAAACATTTATTGTATAAGGTCCCGAAAAATTAGGAGGGGAACTATTCAACTACACAGGGGTCATCATCTCTAGAAATGGATACGAAATTGGATGTAGACTGGAGGACGTTCGACTTTCAGTTAATGGAGAGGACAGAAATAATTTTCTAAGGTTAAGAGGTATAGACAGAAAAAATAATGACAAGCGGGTAATTTGTCAGCATGGCAGTAGAGTGGAGAGCATAAGCGACTGCGGCTGTCAGGTGTGCTCAATTATCAATCGAGCGACACAGCGTAAAGAACGGACTGACGAGAACCAGGGGGTCGAGGATTTTTCAATAAGAGGACTGAAGCTTAAGGTATGATGCGTTATTTTAAGACTTCAAGTCATATGCCGGAGAAGTGATAGGGTCAGTGATTGAGGAGGAGAGGTGGACTTGCTTGGCAGCTAGGTCAAATGCGAGGCTGATGAAACCTGGAACCTAGAGGAGGGCAACCGAAGATAAGCGCTGAACGATGAGGTCTTGCATAACTTGGAAAAGAGAAGGAATTCACTGAGAAAGGAGAAAAGAGAGAGGTGGGTACGGCAGGGACAGATGATAGATAGTTTAGCAAAATATTATGGAGGTCATATTTTCTGTATGGAAGGGTGAAACCTCACCATTGACATAGAGGCCGAAGTAAATTTTGAAATTCGATGTAAATCACAGTTTGTGATGAGGAAAATCATCATCGACGAGGGCTTTGATGTATTTCAAGTGAATGAAGTTGAGTGAATTTAGTAAGTCAGCCAAGTCGAAGCAAACATGCGGCGTCGTGGATGTCCAGAGAGGGATGGATGGATTCCAATTTGTCTAAGTGGGATGCTAATGAAAGAAGTCGTGAATTTTGAAAATGGAGAGAGGAGAAGATGATAGAGCTGGGGAAACCGGCCATAGGAGCGAGAAATAAATTGGCGTTAAGCGAAACTGAGTGGAATTGTAGAGGAGAGATGCCTCCCTGAACGCATAAGCTGAGCGGTACAAAGCATCTAAGACTAAATGTAGGCCAGCAGATTGTATTGATGTCGTACAAAGTTGCACTGACGTATATCCAAATCAAAGATCGGGAAGAAGTTCCTTTTCAAGAAAGTTTTCCAAGTGAATTCTACTTTATTAGTTACTTTTACAGGAGTACTTTCGGGTATTATCCCATCATCAGTCGTGTCGTAACTGAAGAACAAGGCCTTCAACATGAGTTTTTTAGAATAACACTGTGATCTTATTGGACATGACGATGCAGTATTGCATTGTTATGTCCAAACTTACTCTTATGATACTGCGTTCGTATTGGGTATAACGTGCTGCTTAGTGATTGGTTCATATTTTGGAATAAATTCTGTGTTTTAATGGGTTACCTGGTTTCCTGACATCTTATTGGTCAGTTCTGTTCTTCTTCTCTCGTCCAATCATCAGGTCGAATAGTTTTTTGCTGTCAAATGTGATTACATTGTTCAAGAGGATAGCCTTCTTCCTTTTTGCTTTTGTAATCTCTATTCGTTTCCAGAGTTTTCTTCTTTTTGTGCGATTCTCTACATGATGTATGACTCCAAAAATTCTCTCTCCATTGTGATCTTCTTCGCTACAGTGTTCACCAATTAGTGACTTGCCATCTTTTTTCTCCTTTGGCTTTTTGTGCTCCTTTCTCCTTATCTCAAACTTTCTCCCAGTCTCACCTAAGTAGATACCCTCACACTGCTAACAACTGAGCTTGTCTTGTACACTCCACTCAAGCTTTCCTTGTTCTTTTCTTCCGTCTGGTCATTGCTGATTCTCTTCACTATGGGTGGGTTATTATGAATACCCACATCAATATGAGTTCCAATAACTTCCATTTTTTAAAAAACTCACAGGTTCTTTTACGTAATTAGATGAGAGGAGGCAGAGAACCTGTTTTATGAATCCTACGGCGTATGAAACGTTGTATATCTGGCTCATTGAAGGGGCTGGGTGAATTGATATATGGAGTGTTGCATATCTAGTTACTTGAAGGAGCAATTTTAATCAGACTATCAGTGCTGTCAGATCCACGGATTTTCAATATCTGAAAAAAAAATATATTGGACTTGAACTAGACTAGGACTCCCTCTGTAGTATACTCGCTTCATCCTAGTATAATATGATAGGATTTTGACTGAGCTATAAATGATAGGTGGGCGACTTGGAAGAATTTTGACCTTCAAACTATAGGTGATAGTCCAAGCTATAGGTGAAAGGAGAGCAGTGTTGTCATATGTTTTTTTTTTTTCAAAAATCCGTATCCGCCATCTTTCCTACTTCTAGAAACAGATTTCTCCCAATTTACCAATAACGCTCAGGAGAAAGGTATCGCTCACAACCGTAACTCAGGTACTTTTCCCTTGGTCGACTCAACGTTGCAGAGGAATGCTGTATCATCCTATGACAACTAGGAGAAAAGTATCTCTGGTACGAGTGACTCAGGAACTTTTTCCTTGAGCACAAGAAATTCGCATTTTACGCAAAATCCAAAGAATAATTTTGAGGAATAAAATTCTGTAGATCTGGCAGCTTTAGGAAAGAAACTTGAAAAAATATCAACCTCCAAGCCCCTCAGAAAAATTTCATCCTTCAAGCTACAGGCGATAGGAGAGAAACAGAAAATTTGTCCAAGTCCCAAGGTCATGTTGCCTCCTGGACGGTGGACGTTCTCTCCGGAAAGACCCCCCGATAAAACAGGTTCCCTGTAAAAATAAGTTTAATTGAGATGGGGAATATGCGTTCCCAAGCTAGTTTCCCAATAGAAGCATCATTGCTTCCATTACTGGCGTTTTTGGTCAAAATTTTGACGTATATCCAACGTTCATTTCAACACAGTTTAGAGAAGAGTGCTCACCACACGTGAAACAAAGCTCCAGTTTCTTAGATCTGAATTTTTCCCCGTTACAAGAAGTAGTAGTGTGTCATCACAATTCACACACTTGCCCCAATCGTTCGAAAGGTACAATTCGATAAGTTGGATGGAATCTTCAAAACTACGTCCCATTATAAGTAGAAATAGGGAAGGCATAAGAACGTGACACAGAATTTTCTTGGAAAAGAAGATCATGAATTTCAAAACTTTCAAGGAAATGATCATCGATTTGGATGTAGTCTACCCAACTTTGTACGGCAGATTGCATCTTTGTCAGTTGATTGGAGACGCCTAGTTCAGTTGAGAGCAAAGCTTTGCAACTGTAACCAATGGGAGTGTGGGATGGATAATTGAGCATATTCAGCGCGTTCAGGCATTCGGCTCTTCAGGTCTTTCTCCAAAATATCGCGAGGAATCTATATCACATCACCCGGCATCAAAAGCAGACTTAGAGAGGGAAAGGGTTCAAGGAAATATAAAAGTCGAGATTAGCTTAGATTAATCGAAATTCGCGAACCTTCTCGGGATCACAAAATCGTTGTCAGATTTTCAAAAATTTGTGGTATTTCTGCCCCCCCCTCCCCTAGAACTAAGACAACGGTGTCGGTGAAGAACAAAACAGGTCCAATGAGAGCCTCAACCGCAGTGCTGCCAGATGATAGTATCAAAAATCCGTATCCACCATTTATTGTAAGACCTAAAAACAGATTTCTACGGACTTCAATTGATCCATTAATTACAATCAGAAGAAAGGTATCTCTCATAAATGTAGCTGAAGTGTTTTTTCCTGGATCGGCTCAATATTATGGAAGTCAGTCCATGACGAGCAGGAGAAAAGTATCTCTCGTGGTGGTGTCTAAAGTACCTTTATTCTCTTGATCGCAAGAAATCCACATCGTAGAAAAATCTGTAGATCTTGCATCCTAGCCTCAACTGAGCCTATGATCTAAAATAAAATGGATACTAAGTACCAGTCAACTTCTTTGCCGCTCGTGGTATCTTTCATTATTTACGTCAGTTGATGAACCGACAGGGGATGTTCTGATTACGATATAATTGATTGGTAATTTTTTCAGGCCCCCCTTCTTTCTTACTTAGCTTGAAAGGAGAAATTTCTCCACTTCTAGAATGCCAGATCCACGGATTTTTGGTCCTCAAAAAAGATACGGGTTTTTCTTTTTCTGTAGATTTTACATACAATACGGATTTCTTGCGATCAAGAAAAAGCTACCTTGGACACTACAACGAGAGATACCTTTCTCCTGCTCGTTATGGGCCGATACTGCAGAGATACGTAATATTGAGTCGATCAAGGGAAAAGTACTTCAGCTGCCTCTATAAGACATACCTTCCTCCTGATTGTTATTAATGGATCAATCAAATTCCGTAGAAATTTTTTTTTACCCTTTATTTATTTTTGAATGATTGCATTTCTTCGATCTCCCTTGCATACAGTTCAATGACCAAAATTTTTCGAAGTCTTTAGTGTACGTCGGAGCCCCTCACCTCTCGGAACCACAATTTACCCCTCTATATCAAGTGATCGACATTTTTTCCCCACCCCCTTCTCCCCGCTTGAACTTGGAGTCCGAAAATCAACCCTTCTTTTCCTCCTGCTTGATGTATTAAATTTCCTTCAAGTCCTCTTGCCAGAATTTTCCCACACCTTCCCTTTCCTCACAGGCTGGCTCAAAGGTCGAGATTTGCACAATTTCTCTTCCCAATACATGCCAGAGTCTCCGCTCTCTTTGTAGCCACAATTTTCCGCGAACGATGGCGGCCAGTGGTTTCTCCAGAAAACCGGTTCCCAGTCGAAATTTCTCTTAAAACGAACTCTGAAGCCGAGGCTCATACGTAAGTCAGGTCGCAAATCATTCCTAGCTATCCTGAAGCCTATCGAGGCCAAATTCCTTGCTCGCCTCTTATGATGAAACAGGATTCAAGGGAAAATCAAAAAATTATTCAAGAGCACTTAATTAGGACCGAATCATGGTCGCTTCCGTAAGGCTTTTGCAACCCAGTACAAATGTGACAGCGGGAAAAAAAGTAGACTAGCCTTTTGCGTTCCTGCTATCCTCAACATTGTTTCAGGCAACAAAATGTAAAATTTCTACCCACTCTTTGCTTTTGTGAAACGTTTACTGTTGAAATACATGCAATGATATCATCGTAATGAAACATTGCTCAAATATTAGGTCATCCAGAACTAGATTTTCTAACACAAGAATCTTTTGTATCATACAGTGTCAAAATGTAAAGCTAGAATCATAAGCTAGGAAAAGTCCAAAGGAAACAATGACGTAGGGAGAGCTTCCAGAGGGCGAATGGGAAGGGGTGAATGTGAGAATGGCGACCAAAATTTTCAATTTTAATTTGCTAATTCTTATTGTCTCTAATCTTTTGATGATTCAATTCTAAGAGGGAAGGTTAAAGCGAATCTTCCCCCTCTTGCTACTCACTAAATTTTGGAAAGGAATCAGTCCAAGCCGTCAGTTTGAGTCACAACAAATACTTTGGACTAAGATAAGATAGGTGCATAATTTTTCCAAGCGAGACTTCAGTTTTACCTCTGGAACAAGCTAGAGAAAATCATAAGTTTTTATCTAATAAAAAAGTTCCCACAAAGAATCCTAATCTTGTGACAGCGGTAGTACATATCCTTCTTTTTGTGCACTTTCAGAACAAGAAAAAGCCAATGGACGTCAATCGATATGCGACGAAGAAGACTGTGGCTCAGGGCATGCTCGATATCGCTCTATTAACAGCGAATGCGAGTCAACTTAAATATATACTTCAGACAGGCGAGAAATTGGAATTTTACGCCTTGTTATTATGGCTTATATCTACCTCTATTATTCTGCAAGTACGTAGTACGAAAATAAACATCCTAATTTTAGGCTTACGTTAGTCTATACACCAGCTATTTCACACATGTTCTTCCGAATGCAGTTTGATCGCGATCTTTGTACCATAAAGCTATTTCACACCCGGCAGCCTTAAAGCACCGAGATTGTGATTATTATTGAGATCGAGCAATTTTAATATTATAAAAATTGTTTTTCTGGGTACGTCACTGGATTATAGAAAGAGGCATTCTTTCGTTGAAAAAGGTGAACTGCAAAAGTAATTAATCGATTCAGGTCCACGGGGACATTTTTTTTTGTCAGAGTTCAGCAAGATGAATTTGAATAGTTTATTTTCGTGCACGCAGGCTTACGAACCTGTAATTTACTTGATAATATTTTTGAGTGGAGTGTTTACGCTCAAAGGTAACTAAGGTTACGTCAGAACAGCCCAACGTGACTCGTCGCAAGATTTACGAAGTTTAACCACCCTTCAGTGATTCGAATATTATTGTCATTAGTGCGAATTATAATCATGATAATCATCGAATTATACAACACAATCACATTCTCATCGAAAAACTTGTGCGGCGTTTCGTCTTATTGCACTCCTACTAATTAGGAAGTTATAAACTCAATCAATACTATTAGGTAGATAATGTAGATGAAAGAACATTCTGAGGATAGTGAATTGTATCTAAGGAAGATTCACTAAGACCATCGTCAATAATAAACATCATCAGCAAGATATTTATTTATGTTGGAAATCATTATTGAAAACTCTATGGAGAGGAACCCATGGCAGAAAAACCATTCATGGTATAAATAGCAGGCTGTCTTCCATTTTCATCAGCGGAGCTCGCTGATTAAAATTTTCGGGGCAAAGCGCAAGAATTTTTTCCGACGATCGCGACATCCATTTCTTAAGAGGAAAAGATTTTTTCCGCAGAACTATTGCAGTACTGTTTTCTTGCTCTTGATGATGCAGTCTGGGCACTGCGAAACGTCGAGCTTTTATTAAACATAGTTTTTCAGTGTGGTAGTAATGCCAAAATTTTATTTCCATTTCTTAATAAATTTTGAACTAAAATCAGCTCCTCTCTACAGTAGTCAGACCTCGAAAGTTCTCCAATCGCGATAACATCAATCACGACTTGACCACGTCATTTTTATGAATCTCCTCCTCTACAACTCAAGAGCTTGAAATTTTTGATGCTTCACCTTTTGAGGAGTCCTCACTACAAGTCTCAAAGTTAAGTCGTTCCCATATGGTAGTCAAAGCGTGACGTTTCTCTAGGTCGTCTTTTCAAATCCTTTGGAGCATAAATTTTTCCAAGTGTCACCTCCGAGGGAGTTCGCTCAGAAATTTTCCAAGTTTCAGGATGACATCACGGTCCAACTCTTTCTTTTCACAAGAATTTAGACAAAAATATCTTCATGTTCCCTGAAGATGAAGATTTGAATTCATAATTTTTTCAAGTCTACAGTGGTTTAGAGATTGACCTCTTTTCCGAGCCTTTCTTCCTTAGGAATTGAATTGAAAAGATTCTTCACTTCTAGAAAAAAGTTTTTGATTACGTCATAACACGAGCTCGAAATGTTTCAAGTTCCGGGGCTCAGTATTTCCTTAAATCTTCTCTCTAACCCAGAGGTCAAAAGCATGTGCCTCATCAAACGTGAGAAAGGATTCGTAGATAAAAAATTGAGAGGCTTCGCTACACATCTAGTCAGCTTTGGAGTTGAAATTTGAAATTACACTCGGTCTCTCCTCTGTATGGATTTCAGATGGAAATTCTTTCAAAACTTTCGAATCATAAATTACGACCCGGACAGAAACCAAGATTTGAAATTTCTCCTCTATGGAAATCGTGAAGTCATTTGATGACGTTACAAAATGGATGGCAACGTCCAAGGAATGTAGCACGGGGGAAAAATTAACTCATTTTCTTTTGATCTTCTCTCGCATAAACCTTAGGTCCACTTCCTTGTGCAGGAATCAGAACTCAAAGTTCTTGAATATCTCCCATGATGTCATCGTCAAGACTCAAACGCGAACGTTTTCTCAACCTGAGCAAAAATAGTAGAGATTTTCCTGTAAAGGTGGCAATAGAGCAAAATTGTGAGACTAACAACTCCCCCCCTCCCCACCAAAAAAGTTTAAATCCACTCATAAAGCCTATAGCCAACTGAATCGAGTAAAATTTAAAAAGATGAACAACGAGCATTTTTTCAACAGGAACCTGTTTTATGGAGGAGGGGGGGGAAGCCGGGTGCCATCTGGCAGACTTGGGACTCGGAAAAAGTTTTTGTCCGGCAGATATTGGGACTTGGAGAAATTCCGACCTCCGAGCTATAGGTGATAGGAGTGGGACTTGGGAAAATTTCGAAAGGTAGTGTAGAACAAAGTGCAAGCTTTATTAAATAAAATCAACAAGGTTAACCCTGCACGCTCATGACTCTCATAAAACAGGTTCCCTGTTTGCTTCAATTAACAACGTGCATGAAGACAACCTCGAGCAGCTCAGTCGGTGGACTGAGAGTTTTTTTGCTTTTGAGGACAACAAATCTCTCAAATTTTTGGTCCATTTCCGCCCCTACGTTGTCATTTTGTTTTCTCTTGACTGGGTGGAATGACATAGCGTTTATTTCAAATGATTCTCTATCCTGTTCTCCTTTGCTCTTCACCTTCCTAGCGTCAACCCAGCGAGGATACACTTTTTTTTTGTCGGAACTAATATTTTTAGTCATGGCTTAAAGGTTATCTCTGATCAGTTCAATTATGAAGCAAAAATTTAAAATCTGTCGATTAAGCTCTTCTCGAGGTAATAAGAGGACAGACAGGTTTGCCATGTCCACCTCTTTGTGATGCAGCATTATCGGTCCTCTTCTCCTACGGTGGACTACAGCTCGATGGTCGGAACTTTCTCAAATCCCTGAAGCAAATCCATGAGGTTTCCCTAGTAGCCTGCGTCCCACGGGATACCACACTTTTCTCTAAGGACGTTAGACGTTTTCTCCAAATAATCCGTTACTCAACAGATTCTTGGGAGGAAAAGAATAGAAATCCACATGGGTTCTGTTCGTCTTGTGGCCTTGACCTCTTCTCTTTCAAGAAAAAGGCCGCATTCCTCCCATCCAACCAACCGTGGACATAATTTATTTTACTTAAGAATACTTTGGTCTCAATAGAGCCTTCCTAGACTTAGTACATAGAGTTCTTCGAGCTTCTCTTTCACCATAGAAGTCCGGTTTCAGAATTATTTCAAGTTTCTCACTTTTTTGCTCGCGACATTATTCCAAGTCCTTCTGCTGAAACCCCTTCCCCTCCTTTAGAGTTGAAAGCTTAGAACTTTTTCAATCCCATGACCAATCAAAATTTCTTCATTATCTTTCATAAAATTCATACAGCTCACAAGTCAAAAACATTTAAAGTCTCGATGACGCTTCCAGAATCCTTTCCATCAATGATCCAATCTGCTAATCGATACTTGAAAAAAATGTATGCAATTCAACAGAACAAATAGAAACGATAGTAAATAATCACTTTCTTTTCGTCATCATTTCCTCGCACATGCATACTCGACTTGAGATGCGTGAAAAGAAATTATTATGTATTACGAAATGGCCGCGTCGGCACGCGAAAAACAGTGAAAACTTTGTCGGAGTTCATCGACTTCCGTCTGACGAAAAATAACGAAACGAATGCCCTCGTGTACGTGTTGAATTTAACGTTGTACGACACAGAATAATGGGATAATATTCGTACCTAATTCGCCACCTGCTCGCGAGTTTTTATAAAATCTCATCGATTTATTCGACAATAAGCTGTCAAGGTAGCCACTTATGAATGCGTCATAAAAACAATAGCTATACCAAGTGGTAATCCTGGAAAATCTGAATAATTGGTATCACCTCTTGCACCAAGACAGCACTTACGAGCGTAACGCTCATCAGTAACCTTTAGTAACCTTTTATAGTAATTAATCGATTCTGAAATTCATTTACCTCGCGCTATTTTTTAGAAAACAATTATCTTAAGAATTATTAAAATTTAATTGAAAAAATCTATCATGCGAAATCCATTTCTACGTTCGGAAGTATTATGTCGACCTTCGAATAACCTCAATGAAACGGGGGGTCGGGGGATGTACCCGACTGGCAAAATATTTGCTGTGGCCCCGAAAAATTAAGGTAATTTGGTAACAACTATCAGGTATGGACTGTTTGCAGGACATATTCAAATTTTCAAGTTATAATAGTTGGACCATATACAAACCCAACTGTGACAAAATGGTAACATCTGAGTATCTCAACACCTAGATTCAGTGGTTTTCGACTGAGTTACGAGTCTGGCCTCGAGGGGTGAGACGAGGTCACTATATGGTAACAAAGGGGATCCATTTTGCTCCTAACGTAGCACTGACACTTGCAGGAAAAGTACGGAGCCAGTTGGCTCATATATACCTGCAAGTTTTATGACTGTATTGAGTGGACATTTATTGTGCTATTCTGGCCTCACTCAGCAGGTTTCAGTAAAAATGGAGTCATGGAATGGAGATGAGGAAGATGACCTATAGAGAAACGACCATTACAACGGCTCCTCAAGGAAAGGAACACTTGTCACAACAAAAATTAAAGGCCATTGCAGGTTTGCAATGGCAGCGAGGAATCCGCAACCTCCCGCGCTCGCGATCACGTTGGCGCGAAAATGTCCCCTCAGAAAATGAGTTGGCTGGACTCTTCTCAGTGTACTGCATGCTAAACCTTATATAATGAAAGCTAGAAATTGAAATTTCTCTAAGCCCTTAAAGTAGGTCAAGGTCATTGATGACGTCATACAGCATCTCGGCTAGAAGTTGAAATTTTTCCAAGTCCCTAAAGTAGGTCAAGGTCATTGATGACGTCATAAAACGTCACAGAAACTCCCAAACGCAGACGCGGACGTTTTCTGAGGATGTGATCCCCCTAACAAAATGGATAGTGGGTTCCCCACTAAAATCAGGGACAGGTAATCTTGTGGTCAGTACAAACCAAGTTGCTTACATTCTTATAGATGTAAGCCAAGACCTTCGGTCTATCCACTAAAATGTAGCTTTGCTATAACTCCTCGAATGTGAGTAACACTCTCCAGCTGTCACGTATTTCATCGTCATCACCATCATCGCGGGATTAACCTTCTTTTAGCTTGATTTAAACCTTCTAATTCTTCCTAGGGTCGTAACTGCATATCCTTCTCAGTCAGCTAGATCTACGGATTTTTAGTCTTTTAAAAAAATACGGATTTTTCCACAGGTTTTGCGTAAAATACGGATTTCTTGCGCTCAAGGGAAAAGTATCTTGGTCACTCCTATGAAACATACTTGTCATAGGCTGATATCGCTGTCTTTTGTTACATTGAGTCGATCGAGGAAGAAGAACCGCAGTCACGAGTATGAGAAATATTTCTCTCCTGACCGTTATTGTTGGATCAGTGAAAGCAGTCCGTAGAAACCCATTTTTGAGTCTATCATCTGGCAGCCACTAAATTCTCAGCCTTAAGAACAAATTTCTACGGACTTCTACATATCTATTAATAAGGATCAGAAAAGAGGTATCTCTCATATGAACAACTAAGGTACTTTTTCCTTGAGCACGAAAAATCTGCAGAAAATTTCTCATTTTTGTCGAGAAACAAAAATCCGTAGATCTGGCAACACTGATCCTTCTTAGAGACTGATCGTTCTACATTCTCTCCATTAAATTACTGGGAATTCATATTGAGTGAGAGCAAAGGCGTATTGAGGAGTCATTTGGGATGATGGTGTCTGTGTGCGTTGCCTTCCTGCAGATTTTGTATTCTACCCTGTTGTTCTCTGGTGTGCGTGTAAGGTCCAAATAGTTGATGGTCTCATTACCTTTTTTCACTGTGAATTTTATGCTCTCATTCATTGCATTCAATTCCAAAAGCGAGAGGTCCACCTGTCTATTAGCGCCTGACCACACAATTAGGATCTACATATCTGGCTCAATGTTTGTTCAAGGTTTTGAACTTGCTGCCCTTCAATATTTTGTTTTCCATATCCTTCATGAATATCTCCGCCAGGATTGATGACAGCGGTGGTTCCATCGCAAATCCCCTTTCCTGGCTATAGAATACATATCATTGAAGCGGCAGTACTTCTGCTTCAGAATCTCGCCCACTATGTTGGCTTACTTCGGCCCATCAGGGTTCCCATAATATTTGAGCAGGTTGAGAAGTTCCTCCTTTGGTATGTTTGTCACATCAGAGGATACCAGCTTGTCATTACTCTTAATTTCCTCCTTGTCCAGTTGCTCCATCAGCTCACTGTTGTATCTGATGCTTTTTCTCGATGCAATCTCGTAGTTTTCTTTCAAGAATGTTGTTACAATCTTTGCCATCTTGTAGGATGGTGATTAGATGCTGTTAACCAGGGGTCTCATGGGGCGGTTTTTTTCGAGGAGTTTTTGAATTTTGGTGCCTCTGTTCATTTCAAGCGTCTATTCATTACCCAGTACATCGTTCTGTTTCCACACAGCTTTCAGGTCTTCTTGGTATTTCTTTGTTGGGTCCTTTGTCAGCTCTTGGTATCCATTCTCTGCGATGTAGGGGTGTAGTCTTCCTTATCCATTACCACCACCGCGTTGCCTTTGTCCACTTTTGTCAAAATCAGGTTGTTGTGTCGTTCCTCTCCATTACTTACGTTCTGTCATTAGTTCGGCTCAGATTCTCCTTGATGTCCAACAGCACTTTCCCAATTTTGGTTCGGGCTTCTGATCTCACGTTGTATTCCATGGTTTGGATTACTTGTTCGCAGCTAATGGCCCCACTTCCAAACTCACACTGGTTCAGTCTCTCTGGCTGCACGTACTTGATGCCTTTGTCCAGCAGTATTTTTTCTTTTTCTGTAAAGGTGATGCTTGACAGGTTCTCAATTCTGGGAGCAAAGTTGTGCTTAGCTGACGCAGTCTCTTCCTATCTTTTGGGTCAGTTCGGTAAGCTTGGTACAATTTTGATCAAAGCGCAATGTAGCGACTCCTGAAATTCTAGTACCCCTACGTACAGTGAATGGAGAGAGGACAGTCTTATTAGACTTGGCGGGGTGATCTGAAACTTCATATCGCCTCATTACAGAATGCGCCTCCAACCAACCTTCAATTATGCAGAAAGGAAAAAAATCAGACCAAACTTTTTCAAATTGAACTATTGTTTCACCTATAAAATCACATTACCAGGTGAGGAGGAAGTACTGTCTACCTTTCATCCATAGTCGTCTAGGTCATGGAAAATTACGTTCCCCTTGTTTTGAAGCACACATGGGAAGTTTGTTTTTTTTTTTATCAATTTCTTTTTCAGCTCATTCATCTTCTAGAATGAACATGTGTTACACCAAACCATTAAGAGGAAACTGAAATCGAGAGAATGTGCCACAATTATTGAAGTATACTGTAGTTAATTTGACGACGCGACATGACGGTATATCTGAGTAGAGGACAATAAATTGCCGATGGGTTTTTTTACTAAAGCCAAAACAAGTCGAAATATGAGTATAATTTAAATGCATTCGTCGTTATTCGCAGTTCAAGTGTACAGCTCATAGTTGAAACGTTTGTTGGAGCGTCATATGGCACGTGCTTCTTCGATAGAAGTGTGAACTATAACCACTAGAGAGATCTGTCTCTTTTTTCTGCGTGAAAATGCGGAAAATATCGAGTATCGAATCTTCTATATTAATAACGTGAACTTTGTTTACATTTTATTTTGTTTGTTATAAATCTAAAAGGAATAATACAGAAAAAAACTGACGATGAAAGAACGCTATTTCACGCGTAAATTCGCAATTTTAGGTAAGTACAAATTAGTTCACAATAAGTTTTATTGTTGATCATTTCTGACGCGTGTAAACTGAAACGTTTCTTCATTCGGTCACGGTAGGCCTGTTTTAGAATCAAAATTTTATACCCGTTTTGATGATGAAATGCAATCAAAATTCGCAGATTAGTCCTACAAACTAAATTATTTGTTTCATTTTTCCGGAATTGAGAATACATCTTTAAAATAGTAGGTCAGAGACATGGGCTCGAGTTTGTTAATGGCTAGGGAGTTTTACACTTGAGTTCACCCAGGCTCAACTGATTTTGAAGAAGTTGCAGAGTAGTTACAGAAATTTGAGAATGATGTCGAGTAAACCAACTTATCTCAACTCTTAAATTTGCCACTAAAAAAAAAATTGGGTAGGCGTAGCGGACAGAAATAGGAAGAAGAGAATTTCATGCAATATTTCACCATCCTCTCTAATTTTGGAAGTATTTTGAATCAAAGTTTTCAGTTCGGGGAGAGGCAGAGCTGAGAACCAGAACCAAATACCGCTACAGGAAGCGGTTCTCCTCCCGTATTTCCAGGCCTCTGGAACCGGAACCGAAAGGAACGGATTCCAGATTTGGGTCCTGGATTTGGCTTCTAGAACCAGAACCAAAAGGAACCGGATCCCGGATTCAGGAACCGAAAATGAAAGGAACCAGATCTCAGATGGGGGTGCTAGAACTAACTAAAGAGTGCAAGAAGTAGGTGGTGTAAAACTTGGCGCACTTGTGCAAGAAATAGCAGGGCTGAGAACAGTTGTTTTTTTTTAGCAGTTCCGGTTATAAAGGTTCTTGGACTTAATTGTGAGATCCGGTTCCTTTTGGTTCTGGTTATAGAAGCCAAAGCCGGGATCCGATACCTTTTGGTTCCGGTTCCATTTGGTTGTGGTTCTAGAAGCCAAATCCTGGATACAGTTCCTTCTGGTTCCGGTTCCAGAATCTGAGTACGGGATCCGGTTCCTTACGGTTCCGGTTCCAGAACCTAAATCCGGGATCTGGTTTCATTTGGTCCTGGTTCTAGAAGCCAAATCCTGGATCCGGTTCCTTCTGGTCCCAGTTCCAGAATCTGAATCTGGGATCCGGTTCCTTCTGGTCCCAGTTCCAGAATCTAAATCTGGGATCCGATTCCTTTTGGTTCCAGTTCCAGTACCTGAATACGGGATCCAGTTCCTTTCGGTTCTGGTTGTAGAAGCCAAATCCGGGATCCGGTTCCTTTTGCCTCCGGTTCCAGGACCCAAATCTGGGATCCGGCTCCTTTTGGTTTCAGTTCCAGAGGCCTGGAAATACGAAAGGAGAACCGCTTCCCGTAGCAGTATTTGGTTCCGGTTCTCAGCCCTGTCGGAGAGGGGTCGGGTTGCTTCTCTCTACGCTACGCCACTGTCTCTCTTTTCTATTCCTGAAGAAAGTGATAGCCTTCGACCGCCTTAGAAGAAGTAGGTTAAGATCCTCTTTTCTTCGGATAGGTCTGACCATTGATTCAGATTCAATAATCAAGTCGAAGTCCCCATGCCCTTAAGAAGTACAATATGAGCGGAAACTTCTCATAAAAATCTTCCTGTTCAAATAGTTAATCATAAGTTTTTGAAACGTACAAAATCATATACTCCACATTGACTGAAACGTTATCAATAATCAGGGGAAACAGTCTGGAAGGTGAATTAGCAACCCCATGTTCAAAAAACTTGTATGCAGATCATAGCACCAAAGTCAAAAATTTTTCCAAGTCACCAATGTAGGTCAAGGTCATTAAGCTCACTTGGGCTGCTCATGTGCCACCCCTCGTGGAAAGTCCAGCCTTACCGTTGATCAAGGTCATGTGAAGAATTATGCACAATAATCTTTACTCAAACGTTTCACTTCATACGATGCTCTTCCATCACTCTAAATGTATCAGCCAAGTACTCACGATCAATTTTGAAGTATCATTATTCGTGTTTTAGCACAGATTGCGAGCGTATACGCTCTCATCTTTGGGAGCCTTGAAGCAGGAACGCAAAATGGAAACTATGTAAATAGAGCTAACGAAATTTTACAATATGTGAACGACGGAGGCGAAGTTGTAGACTCGTACGAAGGATACGACGAGAGTATCTTCGTATTAGGTAATGCCAACTCGGGGAAATCTTCCTTCGCATCGTACATGGCCAACGAGTTCGAATTTCTGAACGCCGAAAAAAAAAGTGTCAACAATACTCGTCAATATATCATTTCTGATTCCAGAAATAAAATAAATACGAGTACTCTAGACTGGGCTCTATACAATGTGGTTCCACGATTGGTTCAAGATTACCGATTGAAAATGGTTTATTACGATTGTCCGGCGTTTGGAGCGTCCTACTCGGAAGTGTCCGCCTACTTCCTAAGACAGATAATCGATAAGACAAAACGTCTGAAATTGGTACTAGTAGTGAGTTACGAATCTCTCAAAGCAAACAATCACAGTGCGGAGTTTTCGAATTTAATGCGGCACGCGACAGTCTTCCTGAAAAAGGTGGAAAAATTTCGACCGGCCGTAGCACTCATCGTCACCAAGGTGGATAATGAACCAGTTTGGGTGGCGGAGGGTCGCCACGGGGGATACGTCGACGATGAAGAGGTGATCGAGAAGCAAATTTCGGTGTATTTAAATGAACAGAATGAAAAACTGAAAATGAAGCAGTCCAAGAAGAGAAGTATCCTAGTGGATGCACTGCTGGAACGAGATTGCGAGGGTAAATTTACAAGAATCGGTTTATTCCGAAAACCCGATCGAGCAGGAACTTTAAAAAATTCGAAAGCTCTTCGAGAGAGCAGACCTCGACTGGAAACGATAATACACGATAATATCGAATTTGTTGAGTGCGATAAGAAAGACTTCGATTTTCACATATCTGACAGGTGGAAAGAAAATTTTGGAGAACTATCCCGACAAGGGAGGGAGAGCATTCGTATGAATGTGCGATACATCGCCGACGATATACGTAAACACTATTTATTGCGTGAGAAAATATCCAACGACATGATCGCGTTAAAGGAAACTTTTCACAAAGGAATTATTTTATTTGCAGAGGCCATCAACACAGTTTCTATAACGACGTTCGTCGAACAAATGAAAAAAATCGCGAGAACTTCGAGTGTTTTTGTTTTGTCCCAATATATAACAACCATACGCCGGTACAATGATTTCCTGAATTTTTTCCACGAGAAAGTAAACCCCGCTGACGAATCTACCAAACATACGTCCTCATCTATTACGAATTACGATTGGAAGCTGAGCATGTTGCTGGTGGTAGAGTACTTGAAGGAGTCGAAATTATGGTACGAATTTCTAATTGATTCGTTTGAACGATTATCAGCTTACAGTGTGCAAAGAAACATCGAAGTTCCTTCGGAAATAACGATCAATGGATTACGAAATATTTTCAATAAGTCTTTAAGCTCGACGTTGCCCACGAGTATTGAAACAATGAGAATCGATAAATTGAAGTTACGTTTCCTAAAGCCGCTTTTTAACGTGTCTTTCTACAAATTAATAGTGACCGTACACGCAGATGTGCTCACTGTGCGCGGCTCTTTTGTAAAAATGAGCGAAGTCGTTAAGCTCGCAGCATTCACGAACGAGAAGACGAAAATCGTCCGTGTATTTGCAATGAATACCATTTTCTTGGACGTCGATATCGACGTTACGGGACGCGAATTGAAACTATTCATTCTAGCGCCAAACTGGAATTTTGTTTGCGACCCTCACATCACGATGAATGGTCGTCCGGGCGAGCGACACGATACGGATGTAACGACAGGCGGTCATGGGAGTGATGGTTTACCGGGAAAGGCTGGAGGACCAGCGGGTCACTTCTTCGGCATCGGTCAACTTTTTATCGCCGTACCACCCGTTCTGCGGATCGAAGTAACCGGTGGCAAAGGTGGTCCGGGACAAGGGGGATCATGCGGGATGGATGGAAGGCACGGTGAAGACTGCCATCCCTTACAACCAGGTGAGTTACTATGAATAGCCTTTAAGCTTAAAATAAAACCAAAATCAGGATCGAGAGAAAGAAATGTTGCAGAAATTCTTACACGCAAGGACGAAGAATTGGAACTGATCTGATTGTAGAGGTGAGAGGTTATGAATTGCTTGGCAAATAGTTAATTATGTATCAAGGTTTCTTTCTAAGAGGGAATTTATTCGGGAAAATGTCTCCCAGATTCCTACGGACTTGGAAGGATTTTGACCTCCAGGGAATATAAATCATTAAAAAATTGTATTCTCGTAGGAGAAAGGAAAAGATTCAATCTAGTTTGGACACTTGAAGATTGAATGACACGGTTAAAATCTAGATTTTTTTCTCAAGAAACATGGATTAAAATTTCAATGTCTCGAAAAAAAAGATTTTCTGGCGTAGCCAAATTAATAAAGATCATGTTTCATGTCTTCTATAAGGTAGCATGCTCTGCTCGTTCGCCCCCTTCGTGGTCTAGTATAAGCCTACTTCAGAATATTTTTGGCTAATGGCTTTCGGAGGGCTCACTGTATAAGTCTGCTCTAGGCTGATAGCTTTTGGTCAATTCCTTTCTTGGTCTAGTATATTTCTACTTTAGAGTGTTTTAGGCTATTTGCTTCTGGGGGACTCACTCGCTACGCTGGTTCGCCCTCTTCATGGTCTAGTATAAGTCTACTTTAGGGTATTTTCACCCCCTTTTTGGTCTAGTGTGAGTCTAGTTCAAGACTAGTATATGCCTAGTATAGGTCTCAAACTGTATAATACTATTTATTATACTAGAGAATTGAAGCGTTGCTTATGTAGCTCATTGAAGGGGAGGAGCCAACATAAAGCTAGTATCAATCATTATATAAACTGGGAAAGAAAGAGAGAGAGAGAGGGGGGGTCTTTTATGTCTATTATGTAAAAATAGTATATACTCGAATATAAACTAAACATGATGAACTCGCGGGGTGAACTCACTTTAAAAAACGCTGGGGGTGGGGGCCATGACGTCATCAACCTTTTCGTGACGTCATCATCTTCTTGAGAAGTCTTAGTATAAAGCTAGTATAAAGCCACCATTAAGCTAGTATAATGCTCGAATATAAACTAAGCAAGGTGAACTTGCAGGGTGAACTCGCGTTAAAAAACTCGCAAATTTTCGAATCACCCACGGGGTAGTGGGGGTAGTAGGGTGGGCCACTCGCGTTAAAAAAAACTCGCAAAATTTCAATAGGGGTCATGGGGATCAGGTCAGCGTAAAGACATAAAACATGTCGAAAAATATTTTTCGCTTTTTTCACTTATTTCCGGAAAACAATATGTGTACCGAATTTCTTTCTATTCGTAAATCATCATCTCTCGGTAAACACCTCAGGTTTCCCGGTCTCCTCTCCTCTTGGCTACGGATTCGAGTGGGCGACGCTAGCACTTCAGTGAATAGCAAGGAACTCGGACCAATAATTTGTAGAACTTCAAGTTCCTCAGAGCCACCATCTTTCTTAGCTAAGGGCCAAAGCGGGCGACACTAGCGCTCCAGTAAACAGCAAGGAACTCTTAGTCAACAATTTTCAAATTCTAACCAGTATGTATGACAATTTAAACCTGTCAGAGCCCGTACTCTCTTTTGGCTTAGAGTCTGAGCGAGCGACACTAGCGCTCAAGCAAAGAGCAAGGATTTCTTGGACTCTATTCCCCTCCCCTCATGGCTACAAACTTGAGTGGGCGACGCTAGTACTCCAGTGAGAGACTCTTGGCCAATGATTTCTGAACTCCAAGTAGTGAATTTAGCAATTTAGGTTTCTTAGGTCCCCATTTTCCGCTCGGCCTGAAGTCTGAGCGGGTGACACTAGCGCTACAGTGAACAACAAGGAACCTTTGGCCAACAATTTTCAAATTCTAACCAGAACGTATGACAATTTAGACTTGTCAGAGCCCCTACTCTCTTTTGGCTCAGTATCTGAGCGAGCGACACTAGCGCTCCAGCAAAGAGCAAGGACTTTTTGGCCTCTATCCCCTCCCCTCATCACTAAAGGCTTGAGTGAGCGACGTTAGTCCTCCAGTGAGAGACTCTTGGCCAATGATTTCTAAATTCCAAGTAGTAAATCTAGCAATTTAGGTTTCTTAGGTCTTCATTTCTTGCTTGGCCGGAAGTCTGAGCGGGCGACACTAGCGCTGCAGTGAACAGCAAGGAACCTTTGGCCAACAATTTTCAAATTCTAACCATTACTTATGACAATCAAGATCTGTCAGAGCCCCTACTCTCTTTCGGCTTTGAGTTTGAACGAGCAACCCTAACGCTCCAGTGGTGAGCAAGAAATTCAATGCTAATGACGTTTGAACTCTAATTATGACAATTTAGGTTTCTCTACCCCCCCCCTCCCCTTCTCTTATAGTTGCAGATTTGAAAAGAACGACGCAAGCATTCCAGTGAATAGCCCGGGACTCTTGGCTAATGATTTCTGAACTCCAAGTAGTAAACCTGGCGATTTAGGTTTCTTAGGTCTTCATTTCTCGCTCGGCCAAGAGTCTGAGAGGACGACACTAGCGCTCCAGTGAATATCAAGGAATTCTTTGCCAGTAACTAGCATTGGGAACTATCGATAGACTATCGATAGTATCGATAGTTTTTGGGAAAAAGAACTATCGGAAAACAACGGCGATTGTATTCATAGTTTGAGAAACTGTCGGTAGTTTGAAAATCTTCCTTCTTCTTATCAAAATCACAAAATTGGTGGGAATTTTCTGATAACACATTTGAGAGAAAAAAAAAAATTGAATGTCGAATAGTCGACCGTTCACCGTCTACACTCGGGCACAAATTTGATGTGTTTTTTTTTTTTTGAAATAAAAAAAGTTTCGGTACATGCAATGGGTGTGGCACCAAGTTTTTATAGTTTCCTAGAGGCGTCCATCATCTGGTAACACTAAAATACATTCCTTTACGGGCTTCTTTGAAAAAAACAATCAGGAGAAAGGTATCTACCCTACGAGTAGTATAGGTACTTTTCTCCTAATCGACATTTTCCATCTAAACTATCGATAGTTTCAGGAAAAACTATCGGGACTATCGATAGCATGAAACTATCAACAATCGCCCATTACTACCGGTAACTTTGAACTTCAACTATAGAGACTCAAGTTTTCGAGCTCCCTCCCGCTTCTAGTGGCTTCGGACCTGAACGGATGACTTCAGCGCCTCAGTAAATAGCAAGGAACTCTTGGCTAATGAATTTCAAATTCTGAGTACTAAATATAATGACGATTCATGTTTCTCAATACCTGCTCCTCTCATGGGTACGAGCTTGAGGGCGACGCAAGCATTCTTAAAGGAATGATTTCTAAATTTTTAGTAATGGGTATGACAATTCAGGTTTCTTAGGTCCCTCCCCCTCTCACAACTTGAGATCTCAGTGAGCGACATCAGCGCTCTAGTGAACAGCTATGAGTTTTTGACCAAATGACTTTTGTATTAAGTTTCTCAATCCCTCTCCCTTCCGACTGCGGGCTTGAGTGAGCGACACTAGCGCTCAAATGAATGGCAAGTAACTCTTTTTCGGTAATTTTTGAATTTTATTTGGATAAGCAAAACTCGACCAGGCGACATGATAACGATCTGGGGAATAGGAAAATCTTCACTTATAGTGAATGAACATTTTGCCAGATCTCCAGATCGTTGTCATGTCGCTTGGTCGAGTTTTGCTTATTAGGGTCCATTTATGGATATTCAAGTTTTTAGCCTCCCCTTCTCCTCCTCTTGGCTACGGACCAGAACAGGCGACACCAGTGCTCCAGAGACCGTTGGTCACTGACTTTCAAATCTCAATATCAATACAACCAGTGGATTTTTATAAATCAAACTCGATTCAAACATTCGTCTGGCGAAAATCGTTTGAGATCAACGTCTTTCAGGTGGCAATGGATAAGATTTGATGAGGACGTTCTTCAAAAATATCATACTTTCCCAATTTTCCAGTTAGGTCGACGAAAGAGGGCTGTAAATAGAACAGAAGACTGAGAAAATTAATACGCATCAGAGGTCCACAGTTCGAAGCAATTTTTTCAAAGATTCCTCTTACAAAGTCATAATCAGCATCATTTCAAAAATAACAGATTTTCAGCAATATTGAAATTATGTATCATTCTATTCTAGGTAAATGGTGGAAGAAAGGATGGCGTCGTAAACCTTTCCTTCGAAAGTCAAAGGATCAAAGCGATAAAAAGTTATTGAAGCAAAGTGACACTTACTACATTCACACAAAGACGACCAACACTACCGAACGTATGAAGATTCTCGGAGTGAGAATACCCGTAAAACGAATCAGATATGAGTATTACTGCGCCAGTATGGATGGCGCGAGAGGAGGTAAAGGTGGAGACGGCGGCAGCGGTGGAAAAGGCGGTTCTATGGGAGTTATCAAAATGATCGATACTTCCAATCGAATATTATTCAAATGTTCTGACAATGCCCACGGCTGTGTGGGCGTTGCGGGCTCGGGTTGCGTTGGGGGACGCCAGGGTGAACCAGGAATATCTTACACGGCCATATTTGAGGAAGATCGCACTCCATTCGCATTATATTACAGACGTCCGGGTATTCTGAATGAACCAGAAATGCGCGCAAACTACAAACCAGTAAAAAGTATAGACGGCGTTTCGGGGAAGAATAGCAAGAATGCGGAGGAGCCAAAGAAATACGATTTTGGAAACCCGATCCGCAATATTGTAGATTATAAAAAATTGGCCCGAGAATACGCTATGTACGCTGAAATCAATCCACTAGATGCGTCAATAAAAAGTTTCATCAATTTAATCGAAATTGATCCCCGTGTGAACATTTACGACGACACGAGAGCCTTCATTTACGATTTGTTCGCTTTAGAAAATCAGTTCTACTTCTTACAAAGGAAAATAGCCACGCTATCAACTTATGAATCATTGGCGCATCGAATACTACAATATGCCAACAAAGAAGGGAAAAACTTACCCGCCAAGGACAAGGCAATTCTGAGTCATGTCTACTCGACGGTATTGAGTAAGATCAGCACGCTGAAACGAGACCGAAATTTCCTGGTTATGGATTTCGATCGATACTGCAAGAGCGTATTGACCGAAATAAAAAATCTCAACAAATTGAATCACATAGACATGATAAACGAGTATAAGTTGAAATACGAAGATGTGATGAACAGAAAAATAGACGAGGCTCGAAGTTTCATCGACGAAACAATAATGCCAACGATAAACGTCTCTTTCAAAAATAGTGAAAATATTATTCGAAAATTACTCGCTGAGAATGCCAAATATATAAGCGATTCGATAGATAAACAAGACGAAGTAAAGAGAGTAATACGACAACTACATAGCAATTTGGTTTCACGTCGAATCCTGAGCGTGATGCAATTAGGAGGTCAGTTTTTGCAGTTTTTAGGACCGGTTGGTGCGATAGTAGGTCCAGCGGTCCAAGGAGCCTCGATGATCGCCACCTCCCTCGTTTCTCCAAAAATGGAGGAAATGAACGAATCACCGACAAAAAAGATCGAAGATTTGCGCGCCACGTTACAAAGAAATTCCGAATGGGTAGAAGTTAATCGGCAAAAATTAAGAGAGGAAGTCGTTTACATTTCACGACAAATAGGAGAAACAGAACAAAAGGAATCGGTAAACTTGACATACTTGAAAGACGAGATTGAAGCGCACGGCAAAAAATTACAAGACCTAGAAATGCAAAAAGATGAAACACCGTTTTGGATCATGACTCGAGTGCAGGGTGAATTCAAAATGCGACTAAACGAAATGCTGGAAGAAAAAGAACACGAGTTACAAAAACGTTCTGTAAAAATAGACAAAAAAATAACACCTCAAGTGCGAGCCATTAAAAGGGTAAAACGCGTTCTAGGAATGTCGTGGGATATTATCGATCTGATAAATGTGAGTAACAACATCGACCCTGCAGCAGGGCCCATCAATGAATCCCTCATAGAAAATGAACTGGACGACATAAGCAGTCAACTGAGTAGACTTCGTGAATTCGAAAAAGTCATTTCCAGCATATTCATTCCATTGTGCGACAAAGTCTATTCGGAAATACAAATATGGGAAAAACAGTTAAGAAATAAATCACCTGCCGCCCTGCGAATGAGCCAATGGAATGTACAATTTTCCTTGAAAAAGATCAGAAGAACTCTCAAAGAAATGACCGACGGCTATAGAACGCAAAGCGTCATCATGGAAATTATTGAACAAATAGAGGAAGGGTTGACCATGCTCATTGACATGTACGATCACATTCAAAAATATCATGAAAGGGTAGAACTCGAGGCGTATATAGCTAACGTCAATTCGTACCGCGAGCTAGGAAACGCATTAGAAGATCCAGAAATTGACCGATTAAACGTTTTGACGCGATCGAACGTGATCCTAAATTTATTCGATAATGCTATGGACGCTTTCAAACAATCAGTCTTCCCGTTCGCCAATCTATACTTTGAGGATATTGTCAATCTGCCGAATTCATTGCGCATAGAAAATAATACCGACAGTCTAGTCAGGGAGGCTGTTTCACGGATAACTAATTTGAACGAGAAAATAAGACAAGTGTCCTCGCAGTTGTACGATCTATACGATAACGCTATAATGAAAGACGTACCATTCACTTACGACAGGTCGATGACCCCACCATTTTTCGTATGGGACTTCAAAGCAAATGATTACGTCATTCAGAAACTATTAGGAGGCTTTACAGTAACGCTAACTTCCCGGATCTCAAAAAGTCGTATTGATGATAACGCCGTGAAGTTCAAAAACTTACGCATACGTTTCATTTTGGCTGGAAATACTACTATGCAGGCGGTTTTCGACAAACTTCTAGAAAACTTCATATTCGAGTTGACTCATTCCGGTGAAATGTATTTTAGATGCGGTCGTCAATTCTATTTGGTCAAGTGCAACAGTTTGAAAATGACCTTTTCTTTCAAGCTGAACGAACATGGGGAGCCAGAGAGCACGAATAAGATATACGGCCGAATAAAAGACAACTTTTACGCTCTCAGCCCTTACACCACGTGGAACGTGAAACTGGTAAAAAATAAATATTGGAACGGGGACTTTCGTTCTTTGGCGAAGTTTGCAAATTATCCGATGAAAGTAGTTCTCGAAGGACTAGGAGAATACGTAAAGCGCGATATGGATCATGAAATATGCAATTCTGGATTGTCGAAGTATTACGACACTATCGCGTTGTAGGCATAGTAGGCTACACAAATAGGTTAACAGAAGTAATCAACAAAACAATACAGCGATTTCAATATCCATTATTTCGAATTGAAAGGTGGACTTGGGGGACGCAAGGAAACAAACCGTGCGTTGATGTTATTTATTAGCAAAATTGAAATCAGGACGTACCAAGAATACTAACTTAATAACTGGGGAAAATGTAACCAGGACAATGAAAACTCACACTGTATGTAAATTGTAACTTACTTAAAGGTAACTTCAAGGAACAATCATCAGACTGAAACTAGGTGCATTGAAAGTTTCATTTGCTGGTACAAATTGTTCAACTGAGTCGCCGGAATCGTCATTTTTAGAGCAAAACGATTTTCCTTCAAACAGAATCAAACTTATTTACACGCGGTACCTTTTGGTATGAACATTACCCTAAAGAATTAATTCAAAAGTTGTTTAAAAAATATATATGACAAGAAAATTCTGTAGGTATGTATATTCACTAACAGAATTTAAAATTTACCGAGCAAAAAAATGTTTCCAACAAAGATAAGAAGAAACTCAGATTTTGCAGAAAAATAACTTGATAAGAAATGTTGCAAAACGTGTGTCAAAATTTGATAAATATTTAGATACTCACAAATTTATTTTGATTTTTTTTGTTTAGCGAGTGAAGCTACAATAATATATGACTCCCCTACATTGTGGCTGATGCATTTCAACGCGTACCGTACCTACAGTATTGAAAAAAAAAAAAAACAAAGGGAAATGAGAACTTCCAGAGACAAATTTAATGTAATCAATGAACTAGGCTAACTCGAATTGTTCTACAAACAAGAAGTAATATCAACATATAATTACTTCAGTCTCCCGCTGGTTCTGAGACTTTTAGATCACAAGGCAATTACTCTATCAGTGAGTGCATCATCATCGCGCATTAGAAACTGGCTACCACCTATAATCAATGATAGACCAAGTTCTATAATTATTAGGAATACGCACATAGATCTATCTACATTTTTGCGGTACAAAATGATATTTAATGATAGAATGAAAAATTTCTTCTCCATTTCCATGTCTAAAAAAAGTACATACTTTTCATGCATGCATCTTACTTGCTATCGAGATTTTTTGACAATTGTTCAATTAAATGAATTATCAGGGGTGTAAATATATCTTGTACAATTCATCACGAAACAACAGTGTACAGGTTTTACTGGGTGAAGCTCTAAAATTTATACCATCGAATATAATTGTGTTTGAGTTGAAGAACTCAATCTAATGTTAGCAATACTTACAAGCGACGAGTATGATTGTAAATAGCCTGCGGCAAAAATTATGGGAAATTGGTACTTCAGAAAATTGTTTTGGACTTCATGGCAAGCTTTGGTTCCTCTGTAAAATGAAACCATCTGTAGCTCCTGACAATGGTCAGCGAGACACCGAATCATCTTGAATATTACAATGAGAAAGTGACTTATCTGTACCTAACAGAAAAGAGGAAGAAATTGTTTAACTCGTGAAAATACCTACGTAGGATTGAAATTCATTTAGGCAGCTGGTTGCCTTCTTCTCAAGAGCAAAAATTTTGATCTTGATCAAATCTACCTCGGATCAAATTCATCCCCTCCTATGGTCCACTGTCCAAGGTAATCCAAGGCAGAGCTGGGCACGCATCACATCGCGGATCAGGGATTAAAGATCAAAAATAGACTCATTTACTTTGACGTCACAGTGCAGTAGTTACAGCTTGCAGCACTTATGACATCCGGTGAAAGTACCCATTCTGCTCAATCATGTCCAAGATAACCAGGAAAACAATATTTTTGATCATTAATTATTGTTACCTCACAAATGCAAATGAATTTATGAATAACAAAAATGTATTTTCATACACAGGGAAGTTTCAAGATTGTGAATTTAGGGATAAAAGTATTGCTGATGGTAGATGTCTTATATGAAACAAGTATGGACTGAGGAAGTGGATTAGGTACGCTGTAAAACTTTTCCCCAAACACAACCATGGGTATGTTTCTCCGCCATTTTGGTTTCGAAGGCTAAAAAATCTGTAATTCAGAGCCTCTGTTGAATTTGTATTTCTTAATAACAAATGACTCGACGCATTAGCACTATGGATTTTCTTGAAATTACATCTGTTGGAAAATAAATTTTGTGAAGAATAAATTATTTTCTTTTTGATTTTTGGCTAGAAGCATTGAAGCATAATTTTTGGAGTCATCAATTCTCAATAATTATCAAATGCCTGCATATCTACAATATTAGTCTTGTTTACAAAGTTGTGTATCTACTTTTTATATTTTCACAGACAGCAGAGCACATAATGTACTCACCCTTTTAAAATGAAATGTTAAAGCCTTATCTCTTCAGATTTATTCATTTTGGATTCACATAAATCTCCTATATCATAAAAAAAAACAAGATTACAATTTTGCAATAACAAGCCACAAACATGCTTATTGCTGCTGCTCATTTGAACATAATATATGTGGCTTTAAGCTGATGTTGCAATGTTGCAATTTAAATGTAAAAAAGCACCAAGGTTAAAATTTGTGTATGAAGTATTGCATATATCTAATCAGAGGCGGACCAAGGTCTTTGCCGCCTCGAAGCTTACCCCAAATCCGCGGAAAAATTTTTTTTACACTTATTAAGTGTTGAATTTTTCCAAAAAATTTGCCGCCCTAGAAATTTTGCCGCCCAAAACTTCAGCTTTGTTAGCTTTATGGGAGATACGGCGGCTGATCTAATTACTTGAAGGAGCTATATTAATCAGACTCCTTACTCTGCTAGCTTGAGGGAAAATTGAATTAGCTTTATACTAAGAATGGAACTTGAAAAATTTTGGACCTATGACGTTTGCCTGCCGGCCGGACGGCGGACAGCGGAGTTATTTTCCAGAAAGACTTCCCAATAGAACAGATTTTGTGTTGGAATTACAACAAGTAGACTGTAGCCTAAGTAGAACAAAATCAAAGTTTAAGTTGGTCAGATTCTTTTCACAAGACACTTTCGCATGAATATATATCTATACCTACTTATTCATTTTTCTCATCTGCTTTTTGTTTAGTTGACTCACCAATTGTAAGACATCTGTCATTTTGATTATACATATTTAATTCCTGTGTTGACAATTAAGTTAAAGCTGGCTCTGCAGTGACACCTGAATCGATTATATCTACTTGAGTAAAAATGTAGTTCCTTCTTTTTTGAGATACCTGAGAAAGATAGAGGAGTAAACAATTATGGAGTTTGTTTATAGGCTACCTATATGAGATTGCAACATCCCATTATGTAATTTTATTTCAAATAGAAACTTGAAATAAAATGATACCGCATGAGATTTATATGGAAGAAAGTGAGAAATAATCATGATGTAGAAAATTAATTTGAAACGTTAAGAACATTTTCCTATACCTACCTTTAAATAGAGGAGAGTAGACCGAAGTCTGCTACATTAATCTAGGTAGGTTCCTTCTTCAGGAGAATGAAGGGGGTCAGTGAAAAAAGTTTCCATCATATAATTAGTTGGTATTGGAAGTAATCACATTTATCAAGGTACCTATGCATAAAATGATGGAGTGTATGTGAGCTAACGACGCGACAAACATTGCACTCAATTTAAATCTATTCCATTATTCTTGCTAAATTGCTAGAGATCTTCAAATGAGATATTTCAATATCTTGATAGAAATTTGAATTTATCATCTTTATCACAAATCAAAAAAATCAAATCTTGTTGCTATTTTCAAATTTCAGTCATAAAACACAAAGAAGGGACAAAACATTTAAAAAAAAAAATATTAACAAGATAAAATTTTTTCATAATTTTTCAAAATCAAATAAAGAAGGATCTTGCTGCTGGAATAGAATAAAAATACTCAAGTTTTTATGTAAATATATCTGTAATTGTGCATTTTAGGTTTTTCTGGGAGTGATGCTACTGACTTTGAATTTAATGCGAGATCTGAAATTCCATTTGGTCGAGTATAAATTTTCTGCCGGTCTACTGAACCACATGGAGGTTGGAATGTGTTTCTTCATAGTGTTATTGAATATTGTGATCAGCGCTTTTGATCCGAAACTAAAACAGCTTGCCGACTTGAGTTCATCAGCACAGAAAGACTTCTAGGTAGGACTCATTATGAGCATTGTAATGGTATATCTATACATTTAAAAGTGAGTTCAGAGTCTTCTCTTCAAAGCATAATAGCTAAGAAAACAGTGACGCACCCAGTATACATACCTATCAATTGATGATTAGGTGAAGTACCTTCAAAAAAGAAAATAGAAATTTGTCAGCAAGCATCATTTTCCAATCGGAAATTCCTTCTTATCGAGCCCCTCAAAGTACCATTATGAACTCAAAATATGAATCAGGGGACTACTTAGGAAACGATTAACAAATTTCTCAAAGTAGGAGTGGTTATGTTGGTCAGATTCGATATCATTATCTTCTCTCAACCATTAATTACAATGTGTATTTCAATGATGGTAGCATTTTCTTTTGTTGGTATGAAAATGCTTCTTGTTCGTTTTCACTTAGCCAAATCGAGTACTCACCAAGTCTCGCAATTTATGTCTGTAAATATGAATTTTGTAAAAGAAAACGTTAAACCTAATATTAAGAGGAATACAGTGCACTCTTCACCGCTTATCGATGATTTGCTTTCGTCCATAGCCTCAAGTTTGGCAGGCCAATCGCACATTCTATGACCCTACTTGGACTCGGTAACCGCGGAGTCCCAGTCAAGGGACTAAGGGAAGATACGGCGGGAAGAGGGATGTGAAATTAAAATATGTTGTATTACGCGAGAGCACAGTCAACACTCGAAAGTAGGGTTGCAGTTTTACTGGTACATCAAGCGTTGACACACAATTTCAAAATTAGATGAAGGGGGGAAGGGGGTGGTCAGAACTTTTTGTAGTTCCATGATCAGGGGCGGACATAAAATCCGAAACTTAGAAAGGGAAGGGAGTTGAAAAGTTATAAAACGACAGGTCAAGGCAATTGAATAAAAATGGCCTGAAATAAAGTCGCATTAAAAAAATATTTGTTTGCATTCCTATTAACGTGGAAATTTTTGAAAACATTTTCATGCATTTCGTCTTTCGAAAAATTCGCCGTTGTTTTACCCGTTTAAACACGACTATCCCTACCTCAGCTCTTCTCTTGCACAGCCACGAGGTAAAATTTTCTTTCTGGCTATTTTATATGATTCTTCAACTAGATATAAAACGCGAAGGTACTTCACCCGATAATATTGGTAATCTAGTCATAGTTTTGCATGTTTTAGGTGTTCAGAAATTTTTAAACCACTTTTCTTCTGTCTGCGCTCTTTCATCTCTACACTTTCCTTTTGTTTTTTCGTTTCCGAATTTCAGCGTGTCTAGTACATGTGATTGGTTATTCATGAAACGTTTTCTTATCATTTTCAGATATTCGTCGGCGCTCTGTTTTTAGTCATAGGAGGACTCAATCTGAATCAGAAACCAGATCATAAATGGGCTATTATATTGAACGACACCATTCTACTACTCATATTCATGATTTCGTGTGTAAATATAGTCATATCGGGATTCGGATTGACAGATAAAGGAGGCACGAGCCGACCTTAAACGACGAAAATACATCAAGCCGTCCATGTATTCTTTTATTTATCTTAGATTTTTTACCGCATCAAAAATATTTACCCGGCTATATTAAGCGAAAAATATAAATGCATGTCAGTGTACATAACCTATTTTATTTTCTTAGTCACCGCGTGAGGTATTTCACTGTGACATCGGGCATCATATCTCGACTTGAAGACTAAATTTTTTTCATTCCAATAAAGGTAGGTAAGATACTTTGTAATTTTTACGTTCTTAATTAAGACCTCATTATTGACTCCACCTGTAACTGCTCTTGTACTGTGCAATAACACTTCCTGCGCCTTAAGTACTTTATACTCTCAGAATCCAGCACAGACTTTATGAAATTTGTAAAGTATTGTTTTAAGAATAATTTACTCTTATTACATAAATAAAACCACGCTAGTTTCCCTACTTTATTTACGAAGCTGTTCGATGTACGACATTCATGATTTGTGCTACTCGAATGTCAGAAGATGTACTCATAAATCGCACCCAATTCCTTAATTAAAATTTAAACGGCTTAATTCTTTAATTTTTGGAGACAATTTTAATTTATGAAAGCAACCAACAAGAAACTTTTTTCTTCTCCTTATGGCCAGGGTATTGTTGTTGAACGTAATGTTTGTGATCAATTTGAGATGGTTTCCAAGTAAGGCGATGATATTTTTGGGCCACCCTGATGTGGCCGATTTCTACGTACATCTGAGGTCAAAACAAGGTACGTTACAACATTGAATCTGTACAGAATCTCTTTCCATTGTATCCTCTTTGTTTTATATTGATGACTCCGGGTTTAGGAGATTACCATGACCCATTTTTAGAATTCGATCGCTTTCAAAGAAGCTGTTTATGTAATTTACTTTTGACCGCGAATATCTACTCGCTGCCTGGTCCGCTCACTGGGATTAGAGAATCTCGCCCTAGTTGGCGGATCATGAAGAATTCTCAAGACGTTGGTCCTGTCCAAGGAAATTCGGAAGAAACGTTGAGATGTAGTACAGCACAGATGATAAATCGCTCCCAAGTTATTCCGGTAAACGTCTTCCCTTGTGTAGCAGGCGAAGTCGATCATATCATTATATTTCTGACCTACGGCTTCAAAGCGTACGAGAAACGCATGTTCGTTCTCGTGATGATGACCTATCCGGAGCCGTTACAAATGGTTGCCGTACTCGAAGCGAATCCGTTTTTCAATATAGGCCTATCTGCTCCTCAATACTTGTATTACCGTTTCAGGATGTCTACAGAAGCAACAGGTAACCACGCTTGAGATGATTTTTTAGCCAGATCATTATCTATCTAGCAGACATCTTAAATGATTGACTGATCAAGTCCAAGCTTAATATCAGGTCTCTTGGAATGGCATTGCCCACCCTGTGATATCTTCAAAATGGACTACATCCCCTCCCCAAGAATAGTAAAAGGACTGAACTTAATGCGTTAACTTACCTCATCTACCAACGTGTTGTCAAAGCCTGCAGCGCCAGTGTCTTGACTGAGCCTGTGCTTTTTCCATATTGTACTGGTCTCGTGTCGGTTAGGCCATAATTATATTGGCTTGCAATTTGAAAATTTTCAAATTCCTTGAGATAGGTCAAGGCCACACCTAATCTAAGACGTACGTACTTAATGGACATTTCCCCTTCCCACGATGTAGATAGGAGGAAGGAGACATGGGAAATCAAGCCTGTGCTTTTTCCTTATTGTACTGGTCTCGTATATACTTACTGGGTTAGGCTATATATTGGTTGACAATTGAAAATTCTTTTCAAATTTTTTGAGATGGGTCAAGGCGATACCTAATCTATGACGTATCTAATGGACATATTTCTTTCCCAAGGAGTAGATAGGAGGAAGGAGATATGGGAAAATTTTGATCCTTAAGCCATAATAAGCCCAAGGAGAGGACTCGAAAAATATCAACTTCAGACTATTTGACAATCTAAGTCTTAAGTTTGAAATTAAACAACTCCAATTTTGTAGATGTTGGCACGAGTACATCACGCGAGCTTGAGGAAACTTCTTTGACATTGGGAAGCGCCTCATCGAAGAACGAAGGCTTTGGTATTTCGTCAACATTTCAACAATTTTGTGTTTGTTGCTCGGTAGCTGATGAAATCAGGACTATCTTTGATTTCGACATAAGGACGTACAATTTTGTCTATCCGATGACCGAAATTCGAGAAGAAACAAGAGCAATCATTGACAAAAACGATAAATTGATAACCTATGCGAAAGTCTTACCATGTTCTGTCAACTTTGGATGGACGCAGCCCAAGTTTTATGTAATGCGCGACAGACAGCAACGTACGTCTTTATTCGTCTTCAGACCAATAAAAAGTGAAACGTTTGGAACAGCTTTGAAACTAGAAGGCATTGTAGATTTAGTGACATCTTTACAAGATAACTAAATGAAAATGCTTTTTTTGTTTACGTAATTTCGACTCCAGAAATACGGCCATCTCTCAACATTTCATTTTGTCCGTCCAAGACCAAGTAGTGTTTACTTACTGTCAAAGCATTTATCGCATCAGGACTCATATCATAATTATACGGTACACTTCTCTAAAACAATGGTTCCCAACCTGGGGTCTGTAGAAGTTCTGAAAATGATTTTTATAATTTTTGTTTGAGAAAAAAATTGTCCAAGAAGGCATTTTGAACAAGATTTTATAATATTTTAGGGCAATTTCTTCAGCTCTGGGGGAGGGCTTAGTTCCCGACCCCCCCCCCCCCTCTTATTAGTGCTACTCTACTTTTTTTGTAGGGGGTCCGCAAAAGAAGGCTGGATCATTGGAGGGGTTTGACATCTCCACATATCCTTCAATCCTAAACCTCTAAGCGATAGATATCATTTCCTTTGTTTTCCCCGTATTCAGCAATAACTTCTCCAGAAGTCCATTTTAAAATGTTCACTCAAACACGCTCACAATTTCGCGATATAAGCACCATGTCTTGAGGAACGTCTACGCCCTGAGATTTTGAACATTGGCTCGTGGATCTCATGTCTGAAAACTGATATGTAATTGAATCAAAAATAAAAATATTGATCTCATTGAAGACTGAATAGGAGTCGGGGGTGTGCTACGTTCCAAAAATAGCATGAAAAAAGAAATTTCTATAATACATCAGAATACAGCTTCATCCGGGACATTCACCGAAGAAACACATCCAAGCAATGTGCAAAAGAAGAGGGTCATAATCAAAAAACATGGATAGTTTTCCAAATTCAGAGACGACCAGTCTCATGTGGAACAGTACCTAAAATTCAGCATGAATCAACATTCGGTACAGAAGGATCAGAAATGTCTCTTGCTGCCGCGAAGAAATCAACGCCGTCTGCGACGCCATCGACCCAGCGACCTTCAAAAAATATCTAACCATTGGTGCGGCATCACGATTTTTTTTTTCTCTTCGTCATCTTATGTACGTATATGTAAATTTTTTTTCTCTTTGCTCAAACACACGCTAAAAAATTTTCTATTGTCTCGTTTTTCCTCAACAAAATTGTCACAAATTGAATTGTTTTTTCTCTCTGTGAGGGAAGCTGTTATCAAGACCTTCTCTAGCCTGTAAATTTTTCAAGTACAATAAATTGAAATCATCGATCACGTCACATTCCTAATGATGTTACAACTTCTGTTTCTAATTACCTCCTTCATAGGGATCTAATGACGTCAATACTCGAGCTCTACATTGTTTCAAGTATCTCGTTCGTAGGTATTTAAGCCAAGAATTTTTTAAAACGAGTAATACCCTTCCTCCACATGGATTCCCAGCTCAAAATTTATCCAAATCCCTTAATAAATAGGTCTATGCTGAAGGTCATCTAGACGAACGTTGACGCAGAGTTGTTTTTAAAAATGCAGCGGTTTTTCTACCAAAAAAAAAAAAAAAAAAACTGTACCAAGTAAATGTTGTAACATTTCTTCAGAAAAAAAGAAACTAGTGTAAAACTTTTAGCGTCATAGATACGAATATTTCCGTTAATTACTTATATTTCTGAATAATAATGATCTCGTTTCTGGGAACTCGTTTTCAACTTAGAGCTTAACCTTACCCTGTATGAATTACGCATCGATCGTCGAAAAGTTTGATAGTATTTAGCAACTGTTTGGCAGCTGTGGTAAAACCATGCATTGTTTGAAAAACTAAGTATTTTAAAACACACAAGTTTTTCGGCTAACAATGCTGATTAATACTACACTATTTCACCTATTGTAGTCGAAAAATTTTCAGATGAAAAGATTGTATGATGAACTTCCCAGGATTCTGTCTTCTTGATAATTATTGGGTTAAGCAATCAAATGTTGACCGCCAAAACTGACACTGATACCGACCCCAACCTCGTCCCCGACCACGACACTCAACCCGACACCCGAATCTAAGGCCGATGTCAACGCTCGTCGAGACGAATCTTTTCCACATTTTCGACTATTTTCCAAGAAAATCGGTTTTCAGGCCATAATACTCTGACTAATATACTTTGTAGGTGCGGGGGAGCCTCTCGTCAGCTGATACTGAAAATACGTCTTTCGCGTCCGATTCTTCTTTTCTATCGCACCTATACGCAGAGGTGACAAGCTTTGGCTTAGCTTTACGTTATCCGTAGCGTAAGCCGACTATTTAGACATGTATATTTGCCAGCCGTTAGCTAGCCGATGGAATTTCAGTTAGCTAAACCTTTGCGAGTTTGGCCCGCGTGTTCGCCTTGCCCGGTTTATATACGAGCTCTATACTAGCTTTATAATAGTTTTATACTAGGAATTAACCAGTGGTAAACTAGCGCCCCCCTTTCCCCTCTTTTAGGATTTCAACTGGGCTTGTAATGGGGTGTCCGGGCGTAGTGCTTATATATACCAGCTTTATACTAGGATTATACTTGTCTTGAACTCAACTTACTCTAGACCGCGAGTGAGTCCCTGAAAGCAATAGCCTGAAATATCCTATTTACTAGCTTTATGATGGCTTGATACTAGCTTCATGATAGGATTTTACCAGTCCTAAACTAGACCTATAATAGAATGGAGAAGAACCCCCGGCCCCTATTATCTTACTAGTCTTAAACTAAGCTTATGGGCGTAGGCTAATCGTCAGAAACAGTTTACTTTATAAACAGAGGTTAAGACATCCTATGTATTGTATCTCTTTCTTGAATTCCCTGTTGAACTGGACCTCAACTAGCTAGTTTAGTGCCTTCTTTATATAGGCTTAAATGTGCAGTAAACTAGACCAAGCAGGGGATAGGTCTGAGCAATGGGCTTTTTGTCAGTGTTACCAGATGATAGTTTCGAAAATCCGTATCCACCCTAAAAACAGATTTCTACGACTTCGATTGATCCATTGATAACAATCAGGAGAAAGGTATGTTTTATAAGAGTAGCTGAGGTACTTTTCCCTTGATCGACTCGACGGAATACCGCAGTTTCAGCCTGTAACAAACAGGAGAAAAATATCTCTCGCACGTGTGTCTGAGGTACCTTTCCCTTGATCGCAAGGAATCTGTGTTGTACGTAAAATCTATATAGAAAGAGAAACCCGTATCTTTCTCGAGGATCGAAAATCCGTACATCTGGCATTCTAGGCTTTTTCTAGGCCTGGCTTTAAACCAGGTGTAGGCTTAGGTACTAGGATTTTACCAGTCTTAAACTAGAATTATAATAGATGTAGAAGACCCTCCCCTAGGATTTCACTAGTCCTAAACTAGACTTATACTAGACCAAGGAGGGGAACGAAGGAGCGTAGCAAGTAAGTCCCTAAAAGCTAATAGCTTGGAATATTTCAAAGTAGGCTTATACCAGACCAAGGACGGGGGCGAACGAGCGGAGCGAGTGAGCTAACTAAAAGTTATCAGCTTAAAATATTTCAAAGTAGACTTATATTAGGCAGGAGTGTGAACCGATTATTTTTTCTTAGGATTCCGCTTCCTTTTGGTTCCGCTTCCAAGCGGCAACCGCCGGATCCGCTTCCTTTCGGTTCCGCTTCCAGGGAGCAATTGTAGGATCCGCTTCCTTTTGGTTTTGTATCTTGATAAAAGAATCTTTCAGGAATTGCACAAACAATTACGGTTATTGGGGTGGAGGAGAAAGGTACAGACACGCACATGTAAGATATAATTTATTAGTTTCGAACCTTACCGGGTTCATCATCAGGCGTTCTTACATGTGCGTGTCTGTACCTTTCTCCTCCACCCTATGACAATGGCTCGCAACGTAGAGCACACTTTATCTCTTCTTAATTACGGTTATTCTTTTAAAAAAAAGGCAAAGAATATCGGTTATCCTTTATTTTTTAGGGGATATCCGCCATTTTTTACAGATGAAATATTGGTTACAGTTCTTTGGCCAGGTTTCAAGATCCGCTTCCTTTCGGTTCCACTTCCACTCAGCAATTGCCGGATCCGCTTCCTTTTGGTTCCGCTTCCAAGCAGCAATCACCGGATCCGCTTCCTCTCAGTTCCGCTTCCAAAACCCGAAAATTCAGGTCCGGATTGCATTCCGGTTCACACCTCTGATATTAGGTAGTGCCCAGTTTATATGCTAGTTCAATGAAAGTTTTATGCTAGGGTTTTACTAGTCTTAAATTAGACTTGAACTATACCAAGAAGGGGGGGGGGGTTGTGTGAGTAAAGCGAGTGAGCCTAAAAGCTATGAGCTTCTTAGCTTGTTATATTTCAAAGTACACTTGTTTGAAATATTATTTCAAAGTAGACTCATATTAGACCAAGGACGGCGGCGAAAAAGCGGAGCGAGTGAGCTCTTCTAAAGCTACTAGCTTGAAATTCTTTAAAGTAGGTTTCTACAAATCCAAGGAGTGAGCTACTCAAAAGCTGTTGGCTTGAAATACCCCAACTGGGACTATACACCAAACGCTGGTAAAATTGGCCCTCAGACCTCAGACCTAACACGTGAGCCGCTCAACCAATCATAAAGTAAACTAGGTTAACAATGAAAACGAACGAGAGAAAACATCACAAAAGGACAGAAGACATGAAACATGATTTTTTTCTTTTTGGTTCCGGCGCATTTTTTTTTTTTTTTTTGATTTTACACTAATCCGTCCGTCCCCCCGCATAGTAAGAATTCTAGGAACTTGAGAGTATACGCCGTATACCCTATCGAAACACTACTGGTTGAATCGAATGCGACTCCTAAGAAATGAGTTTGACACCTCAGCTTGCCACAGTGCATTGGGTATATGAGAAGAGACATACACTCATCAGAGAGAACGGTAGAAGAAATATCGGACTCATTTAACGTCGACAGTCACAATAAAAACGGAGAAAACTCACGAATCGTTGGCGGGGGGAGACCAAAGGAAGCAGTGACAGTTAATGCAGATAAAGGAAATTAGAAACGAAAAAGTGACCGAACATGCTCTCGTTATGTCCGCTACCATCATGTGGCGAGAGGATAATGACAACTTAGATAGAATATTACCGATCTACAAGGGCGCCGGGTGTGAGAACGACGCATGAACAGAATTGACAGAAGTAATAAAAGTGCCATAAGAACTACTTCGGATATAAATTCAAATGATATTCTAACTCGGATTGTCAAAACGAGTAAAGATGCACCTAAAAATAATAAAGAGACGAACATCGAATGAGAAAAAAATTTTGACAATCTCGAATCTTCTGATCGTAATGATAACATTGGTACGTAATCATGATAGTTAGCGCAGTAATACTGGACATCAATAGAGATTATGCGCGCTTGAAATAGGGTCGAAAGTATTTACTCCAGAACCTGTTCTAAATATTCCCTCTATTTGGTCGTTTCAGACATATATCGCACCGAATTTTTCGTTCGTCATTGAGCTTCCAACAGACCTAAAGGAGAAGGAAGAATTCAAAATACGTTTTTTACGTCGGTTCTGTTTCAGTACAATGTGATGGAATTGTGAAATATTTTTCAATGAAAGCCGCGCTTTATATCCTGTGATACTGTAAAGTCTTCTCCTATCTTGATAATGAAATATCATTCACGAATACAACAACAACTCAATACACATACACAACGATCTTACCGATGAGCACATATATGCTTTTTTAGGAGAGAAGGGAAACGGGGAGAGGCTGATTATAAAATCAACTTTTAACTGACGGAAAATTCATTTCTCAATTCATATCTCGCTGTGTCTTCGTCGCGATCGTATAGGTAGCATCGATGATAAATTTTCAAAGCCTAATATGAATAAAGTGCTTCTTTTTTTGCGCGTAGCTTTGTTCGGCCTGTATTTGTGCTCAGTGATAAGCGATGTCGCGGGAGCCAATCCTAATGACGAATCATACCAGGTAAAGCCAATTTTATTTTGATGAGTTTATCCATAATTACCTACTAAACTTTTCATTGTAAAAAATTTTGAAAGAGCTAAAATATGGATTCGATTTTAGTCATAGTACTACAGGAAGAGTACAAGAATGTAGGTAGGCCAACTTGGTACCTAATCTAATTGAGGAAATATACTTACGAGCAATGTACCGGTACATGACCGATGAGTCTTCCCGCAAATATCAGGAAATTAGTAGTAAACTAAATGTCAAGTTTAATGAAGAATTTGCCTCTTTGGGTTTTGCACACGCAGGTGAATCCCTTTAGCATCTCGATAATTGGCGGCTAAAATGTTCAAAACGTTTTTTGGGGAAATGAAATTCTTATTTTAGAATCCTAGGTAGTCGCTGACCTGACATCATTTCTCGAAAGAAATCTTTGAACAAAAAGAGGTATCAATACTGCACTTCATTTTCGCGCCAATTTCTAACTATCGTCAATTCTCCACAGGGCACCACTTTAATTTTACTATATATTCGGTCATTCTACCTCAGTCATCCATTTTTCAAATTTGAAATAGGTACGTTTCGTGTCTCCGTTACATGCAAATTATTTTCCATGATCACAATGACGTACGTGCACAGAGAACCCTACAGAATTTTTTATTTTATTAGTTACGTATGTAAAATTTACCAGAGAATACAAAAAAGAAACACTGGAGGTGGCTTACTGCATCAAATGAATTATTCGGAAAACCTGTTCTATAGAACTTCTTGTTTTTTAATTTCGAAGAACACAGCTGCGGTGCTTGTATTTTGGAAAGATCCGAAATTAGGGAAGAATTATAGATACCTAGTTTTTGTCTTAGGCTTATGACCTCAATTTCGGTATTTCCCGCGATTTTTCATTCAATATACCGGTACTCGTCCTGATACTTATTCTTTTAGTTACCGTGTACTTTTTCTCAGCCAGAAATGAGACTCCCTCTCTGAGTGAGGAGTACATATTTAGAAGCCGAGTCAAAAGGATGGTTGGCAGGAAGGAAGAGCTCGAAGACAGTCGTATATTCTGACATAAGAGGCCTAAATCTGTTGATTTTTCAAGTCTCATTGAGGTGACTCGCATTGACAATGTCCTCTCGGCTTAGATCGTAACATTTCGATCAAGGCACCTCACACCTTTGCAATCAGTTCGACAGAAGAGACCTCAATTCTAAAGATGCTTAGATCTCAAATATTTGAAAAACACTTATTTGAGTACTTCGGACGCACACAAATAGTCACGTATCTTGTACCCTGTGGTGTAATAAATCGTCGGGCATTCTGAAACAACAATTCTTAAAAATTCCTGGTACAGCTTATTATCAATGTAATAAATGTAAGTTTCTGATAGATAATTATGAGAAATTATCGAGTAGTATTTGTAGGTACAAAGTACACTTTGCTATGAAATGATTCTCATATAATTTTCCTGGTATCTACTTATTATTCAAAAGATTAAAGTAAAAACGCAGTTTAGTTTTATCAGTAATGAGTCTGACGCATTGATTTGAAAGTCATCTGCGTTCTCTTTTACGTGAGCGAAGACAGAAATGAAAGATTATTATACGTCCGGTACCTACGTACAAAGAAAATCGAGAGGGAAATAACTGTAACTGACGTAGGTAATCAATCAGTTCTCGAAAACAACCAGATTTTATTTTTCGCTTATACTTCGTTCGTAATAGTTACGACTGGTGTTATGAGGGGTAGGAAATTGGACACACTGAATAATGAATGTTCGAACACGAGAAATGGAAAGTTTCAAGTGTTGTAGAGATAATAGAAGTGCCGTGAAATTTTTCTTTTTAATTTTCCACCACCGTCATCTCCAAGCTTCAAATTTAATTTTAAAATTTCAGAAACAGGTCAATGTCTAGCTCAATTTAGGACGCATTTATAACGGAGCGAAGCATCACATGGCAGAGGAGAGCACCGCTTCCTCGCGTGAGTAAGGGGGAGTAGAGCAGAGAAAATTCAAAAGATATTTTCTCTTCTCTGCTCTGCTGCGAGGATGAAGTAGTCTCTAGCCTGGGTCTAGATCTTCAGGCGCTTCATAGGTTATCCAAAGGTATTCTACGCGTGCAAAGAATGAAGATCATGATTCATCTCTCTTCCAAAGTGGAGTAAATTCTCATTGCAATCATTTTGTCCCGAACTTATCTACCTACACAGAGGCTCCTTAACTTTGTATCTAAATACTCATCTACATTGGTACAGTAAGACATACTAACTGATGGACTCATCTGCTCCGCACGTTCGCCTTCTCTAGCCTATGGATCGCCTAATTTATGTAAGAGACACCAACTTTGGAGGTAGTATAGCTTATTTCATGTAAATTCAGTAAAGCATTCTGACAGGCTAATTCACTCCGCTCGTTTGCCTTACCTCCACGCCCCACGCCTCGAATAGCCCTTTATAAGAAAAATTCAGAGGGACACCTTCGAATGATTGAATAGGTGACGGAAGCCAAGAGTATTTCTTAGTGTTGGACTTGAGGACGCTTCCGAATAGATCACATATTAAGCTAGATGAAACTAGTTCAGGGGCATTTTCATACCTTGAAATTGTATACAGCTTGGCCCACAGTCCAATATACAGTACGTTGAATGATAGCCTAGTATACCTAAACATTATTCATATTGGTATGTTTCATGTCTTTAGTCCCACGATGTACCTCATCTGAAAATCTACGGGTACACCCTCCTTCCCACTCCCTCAAAATATCGGACTTGGAATATTTTCGAGAGAAATTTTTTTGTCGTAAACGATTGAAAAATAATCTTATACTCCGTAGGTGATTCAGGAATTTGCAAAACCCTCTGAAATCGGTACAAAATTTCCTGGAAATTACTAAAAAAAACGTCCTGGTATTCACTGGACCAAATATCCCGTAGGTGATTCAGAAATCTGCGAGTACACCTTCCTTCATACCCCGTCGATGATTCGAAAATCCGCGAGAACATCTAATATGAGCCCAGTTTGATGAAAACTAATGAACTGTATAATGAGGGTGTAACAAAAACTGCCCAAACTAACGGACTCAGAATATTTTTGAGAGATCTTTTTGCACACACTTGTTATACTCGACCATGCCCCTCAAAAACTATTACCTTGAAATATTATAAACTGGACTCATACACCCGACCAACCGCGAGTGAGCCCCCCAAAACCTATTAGCTTAAAATATTCCAACCTGCACTCATACTAGACAAAGGAGAGAGGTGAAGGAGCGGAGCGAGTGAGTTCCCTAAAAGCTACTATCATGAAATATTTCAAAGTAGACTTATATTAGACCAAGGAGGGGGCAAACATTCGCTTATTTGCTTGAAATATTCTAAACTGGACTCATAGTAGACCAACCGCGAGTGATCCCACCATAAGCTATTAGCTTGAAGCATTCTTAACTGGAATGATACTATACACTGAGGATTGAGCTCCCTCAAAAGATATTAACTTAAAATATCCTAAAGTAGGTCTAAACTGGACTAGACCAAAACAGAAGTGCAACCACCCTGGTGTATACTACGATACAGTACATATGACACAGATTGCTTAACGTATCAGTACTCATTTCGTATGCCCCATTTACACGGCCATACAGACACTTGTCAGAAAAATACTTGTATACTCAGAAAGAGAAACACATGAAAGTTAATGTTTATTTATTTGGCTCCGCCGGAATATTTTTTTTGAACTACCGTAAGATATGAAACATACTGAAGGCTTAGTATGGGCCTGGTCTAGGCCTAAGTATGGGACAGGTACGATGGAGTTTGATAACAAATTTTCCTAGTCCGATTTCAAGAACGGGGAAAAGATTAAATGAGGGGGAGCAGGGAACCTGTTTTAAGGGGTACTTTGGAAAGTCCGTCCCTCAGTCTCCTGGTGTTTGAAGCGTTGCAAATCTAGCTTACTGAAGTGGCTACGCCAACATACAGTGTATTGAACTCAAATTAGGCTAAGACTTCTCCTTGTATTATATTAGTTTTATACTAGTATATTATTATACATATGATAGGAGGGTGCTTCGAATAGGTGATAGGCAGAGGTGTCGTGATCCCCTTGATCCAGTGAAGAATCTCTCCTTAAATTTTAATTTTTTGTAGCTAAAAAAAAATAATGAAAAGTATAAAAAAAATCATATGCCCCCCTAAAACGAATACAAAGAATCGTCTTCATGAAAATGGCCTCACGACACCCCTGCTGATAGGAGGAGGACTTGAAAAAATTTTGACCTCCAAGATATAGGTGATAGGAGAGGGACTTCCTCTGAAGTTCGCCATTCGGCCGGCCGAGCGGCGGGCGGCGGACAGCGGACGTTTCTTCCAGAAAGACCCTCCGATAAAACAGGTTCCCTGTTAAAACTTGCGTCTTATCAAATTGGGAAAGAGTCGAAAGCTTTAATGTCCATCATCTCTAAAAGTTCTGATATTGCTGTGACACCAATCAGGCTTCCAAAGGACAAAATGAAGGTAATTTTGTCTCAACTGAGTCCCAATTCGAATGTCTTAAACGAGAAGTTTTGATGAAAACGTGGATATCAATGACCTTGACCTACTTTTAGGACTCGGTAATTTAGGCTTCCGTCACTTTCGGACCTGTATTCTTCGACATTAGGGGGTTCATGTACTAAACGTTAGGCTAACTTGCTCATCTTATCTCCTTTACTAGGCTTTCTCTGTAGGCCTGAGATGGGCTTTGAGTTTTCGGGTATGCCCTCAATATTCTTCGCCTCCTCCCCCTCTTATCCCTCCTATTAATCGATTTTTTGGGAGAGCTGAGCCCACCCGAGCATACCGTCAATCTCAGGCCTGTTTCTCTGTTTTAGAGCTAACTCACTTTCCGCATTGTTTGCGACTAGAATTACGTCTGGAGAAAACGTCATAAAAATCTGTCAAAGTTTTCGACTTTAGTTTTCAGTCATTCTTGATGACGTCATCAGTATATCAGTTAGATTGACTACTCCTCGATCAGTTCCACTCTTGAAGGGGGGGGGAGACATCTTTCCTCGATCCAAAAATCCGCTTCTTACCTCGTCTTCTTCTCCTTCCACTCGCCTCTCTCATCTAAACACCCAATTCTTCATCTTTAGTGAAAATACCTTCACGAGAGTTGGCATTCACTCCTCTTCCTTGCTCCCCAGAGAACACAGACTAGCTGGTATACACTCTACTATCCATCGGCTCACTTGTTTCTCCATGTCCAAGTCTAAAGATGACTTCAGAAGGGAGACAAATTTTATCAAAAATCTTGCCGTGATTAACAACCTCAAATTGTACATCAGGAAAATTATGAGAAGAAAGATTCATAAATTTCATCTCAATGATTAGAGCGCGAACCTCTTCTAGCCTGCTTTGGGCTGCTCATTCCATAAGTCAAACGTTCAGAAGATGGCTCTTCAGTATACATGAAAACCTACTCATCTATAATTTTTACGTACTTTCAGGAGCGGAAAACCTTCGTCAAGAAGATTATGCAACACTTGATTATGCAGGAACCGGATTTACCCGCACGTGAATCTGAAGAATGGTCACTCTCGAATAAAAACCCAAATATAGTAAGAATCGTAACAATTTTAATTCTTTTGAAAAGTTTTACTTAATCAGATTTCGTATTTTTTACAGCCTGATTATTTCCATCTACGACCGGGTTTCCTGTATAAGGGGAATTCTACTCTTCCCAAAAAAGAATTTATAAGAGCGATTAATGTAGCTTCTACCCTGGGAGATAAAATAGTTTTCCAAAATCTCAATCTGTATCATAGATCATTGGCCAGGCCTTTGTTCCGGCTTCTGTATGGTAGGTATATACACCCTAAAATTTCCACGAATCTGTAATGATGCTTAAATAAATGTTTACTTCTTTCCCAGAGATCGACTCTAAAGACTTGGACAAAATTCTATGTTTCGCTGAGAAACATGTTAACAAATATATGTTCCTTCATGTTTTACGACTTTCTCTGCGTCATCGTTCGGACATGAGTGATTTGAGTATACCGTCTCATGTAACACTGGCTCCTTACTTGTACTTTGAAATGGGTAACCTGGGTATTGATAAACCAGAAAATAGAACTGTGAGTAATGATGATTTCATGAGGGAGAAACTTTGTATTTTTTCAAAAATAAAAAAAAAATGAATATACTCGTACGCAGTTGGTCGTTTCTGGAAGTTTTCATGAAGACCACAAAAATAGAGATTTGGAATACAGGCTGAGTTATTTCCGACTGGATCCAGGATTTAATACTCATCACGAACACTGGCATGAGGTAAATCTAGATGCGACAGGATATGTTGATGGATGGACGGTTGATAGAGCTGGGGAGATGTTTTATTACATGCATTCCCAAATAGTAGCCAGGTGAATAAACTTTTCACAGTTTTAGAATTCTACAAAAAAAAAATCGCTTCATTCACGATTTCCTTAACTTTGCAGATACAATTTTGAAAGATTGAGTGCCCAAGTTCCGCTCGTTCAACCACTTCTCAATTTACGAGAGCCAATTCCTGAGCCATATTTTGAAAAATTGACGACTGAAACCAGAGAGAAGCTATGGGATTCAAGACCACCAAACCAACTTTTGACGGTAGACTACAAACTAGAGATAAATTTCACTGCACGCACCATTCGATAGTTATTATTTTTTTTATTTGTGTTTCTTTAAATTCGAGGACGTAAATGTGAGAGGTATTTCAATAACTATCCAACAATTGGAAGTATGGCGTGATCGATTATACGAAGCCATAGACCGAGGAACCGTTTACAAGATGGTAAGCTCCAGCTTAGTTTATTTAAAATAATATTTTTTTAAAATTCTAACGGTTAGTTTTATTGGCAGGACGGAACAGAGTCCACTGAACTTTTAAACGGACCACCACCAGAACAGGGACAAGAGTTTGATGTCCCTTTCGACGTAGGTATTGACAAACTGGGGTACATGGTATGGGCCTACGCGAATAAGAGTGTGAACTACAAGTACTATGGTAATCTTCATAATGACGGACACAATTTAATTGGAAATGCCCATGATCCTCAAGGGTTATATCACAGACAGGTGAGTGGGAGGGGACGACGATGAAACAACTACTGCTTCCCCTTGGGATACGATCCTGCAACAGTTTCTGCCACCGTGGTGGATCCCAAAGGTTGCAGATTCAAGCCCCATTGGGAAGACAAAAATCTATTTAATCAACGAGTAAGTTTTCGAAATCCGCTTACAGTCTCGAGGCAGTGCAATGTTGTCGACCTATTCATCCCCACGGGACCCAGTGTTTTATCGGTGGCATAAATTCATCGACGATATCTTCGACCAATACAAAGCCACGTTACCCGAGTATAGTACAGAGGAGGTATATTCATGAGATAGATATGTTTTCCAAAAACGTAACTCAGTTTCTCTCATTAACGTGGTTATTTAAATTTACAGTTGGAGTTCAAAAACGTCCAAATCGGCAGTATCGAGACAACGAGCTGCGGAGATTCCAATGTCATAAGGACAAGGTGGGTGAGAAATAGGGTGAACATCACTGAAGGCGTTCCTGAGAGTATGAAAACGAAGATTCTTCAAGTGGATCAAGTGTATTACGATTTCGCTCATTTGTCTCACGACAAATACCAATATTTAATTAAGGTACGTACTCCAAAAATTTCAGTCTTTGGGATAGTGATATTTCATTCTCAAATTACTCAAGGTAGTATGAAATGCAGGATCTCAATTCTGTTCGTTTTTCACTAGATACACAACAATAATTCGAAAAAGGTAAAGGGAACGATTCGCATTTTTCTCGCACCCATTTACAAAGACTGGAAGTTCGAAGAGGTATTAGCCGCCTTGGATGAAAACACTCAGCAACAGATATTGAAAACCAACCCCCATATGGAGCCCTCATTCAATAAGTACAGGAGAATGTTCATCGAACTTGATAAGTTCGTCTATACTTGTAAGTACTCGTGTGTTTTCTCATCTTGGAACAAAACAAAAATGGTGACGTTAAAAGTTGATGAAAACATCGAAGTCAGACGGGGACGTTTTCTGAGGATGTACCCACCCCTTCCTCCTGCACAAAACAAATCGCGGGTCCTTCGCTAAAAAGGAACCTGTAACCTCCCGCACTCGCGATCTCGTTGGCGCGAGAGTGACCCCTCAGAAAATGAGTTCGCTGGGCTTCTCTCAGTATACAGTATAGTAGGCCCAATATAATGAAGGCTGGAAGTTGAAATTTTTCCATCCCTGAAGTAGGTCAAGGTCAAGGTCGTTGACGACATCATCAAGCATCCCGGCTAGAAGTTTAAATTTTTCAAGTTCCTAAAGTAGGTCAAGGTCATTGATGGCGTCATAAAGCGCCTCACATCATGTCACGTCACGTCACGCAGTTCACAGAAACTCCCGGACACGGACGTTTTCTGAGAATGTAATCCTCCTAACAATACTAGGCCTGATATAATGAAGGCTGGAAGTTGAAATTTTTCCAAGTCCCTAAAATAAGTCGAGGTCATAGCTACCGTCATAAAGCGCCACACGTCACGTCACGCAGTTCACAGAAACTCCTGGATGCGGACGCTTTCTAAGGATGTAATCCCTCTAACAAAATGGATAGCGAATTTCCCGCCAAAAAATATTATGGCCATTGCATATTTCTATAAAACAAGTTTCCTGTGAACATTTTAGTCGGTAAGAGTAGAATATTGTAACCTCCTTTGTTATGATTTGCTTTCAGTAAACACTGGTGAAAACATAATCAAACGAAACTCCATAAATTCAAGTGTAACCATTCCATTCGAGCGTCTTTTCATGACTAAAGACGAAGCTGAAAGGTTGGAGGAGAATCCAGCGAAAGCCAAAGAGTCCCTCGCATGGAACGGATGCGGCTGGCCGAACTACTTATTGGTCGGAAGGGGTGATGAAGACGGTTTCCCAGCGCGGATATTCATAATGGTATCTGACTTCCAGAAAGATAAAGCCCCCGGGGCTAAATACGTGAGTTATTCAGAATATTTTCACGTTGAGTAAAAACAGGTGCTACATCGATAGATCGGAGGGACGAATATAGAAAGAAATTATTTAAACATAAGTACAAAAAGAAGGAAATGCATGAGCAAAGGAATCCATTCAGTTCTTCCTGCTACTTTAAAACTCACTGTATTATTTTCTGAAACTCTTACAGTATAATGGCCAGTGCAGAGCTATCCAAAAAAAAAAAGAAACATCATTATCAGTAGATTTTATTTGAATTCCAGGATCCAGATGAAGCGCGAGGCTCCTTGAGTTATTGTGGAGTGCCCAACACTAAGCATCCAGACAGAAAACCTATGGGGTACCCGTTCGATCGTAACATGGGTTCGGAAAACTTCTATCTACATCATTTCATGTCAAAAACTAGAGATGTAAGAGAGACGCCGAATGATTTTGACGAACCTACGCCAGAACGTTTTCTCAACATGAAAGTAGTCAACATCATAGTGAAACATTGTGCAGGACCACCTGTAAATGCCTCGACCATTAATCCCGATTTTGATGAATGCAAGCTGAAACAGCAATGTAAATGCTGAAAATTAGAAGAGAAAAATTTGTGAAATGTTCTGCGAACTACAAATAGAAATTACTACCAACAATGACTCAATCTTATGTTTCAGAACCAGACCTCGTGTCTGTTGGCCGAAGTTGAAATTGAAAGAAGAAATTCGTCAAGAGACATGACTGTCACCTTCAAGCCATATGCGAGAGAGGCGTACAAACGCCATTTTTGTTCAAAAAATTTGCTGTACGGTACCTACTTTTCCACTACAACAAACCAATCCTCCTTGGTAACAAGGCTCTTTAACGAAATTTGTTTACTGCTAGCGCTCCAAAGAAATGGATCAGATTGTTGCAGCCGAATGATACGGCTTCGGCTTCCGGCTGGTCTAATTTTTTATAGATGAGGCTGGCTTTTGGCTTTGGCCTAATGGTCCAAAAATACGGCTGAATACGACTTCTGACTTTCAGCTATCCATGCTATCATAAAGGATAGGGGCGAGGGGAACGGAAGAAATTAACTAGCTGAAAAAAAAAGTTTTTTTTAGCATTTGGTTTCTGAGAGTGAACATAAAGCTGGCTTTTGGCTGAATGGTCAAAAATACGGCTAAATACGGCTATTGGCCATCGGCTGGCTGCAACATTCTGAAATGAATGGTTCAAGGTCGCTCCAATGCTCCATAATCATAGTCTGACAGTTGAACGATACCGCTTGTGCTTTCAGCTCAATTGAGAAATGAAGCTTTGGCTTTGAAAAAATATTGAAAAGTCACTGGTTCTTTAACGGAGTTGAATGATGGGAGGCAGGAACCTGTTTTATGAGTCTTATGGTGTTTGAAACGTTGTATATCTGGCTCATTGAAGGGGCTAGGCCAATTAGTGAATGGAATTGCATATCTAGTTACTTGAATGAGCTACTTCAATCGGGCTATCAGTGCTGCCAGATCTGCGGATTTTCAATACCCGAAAAAAATTGGGATTTCTCTACGGATTTTGCGTAAGATGCGGATTTCTTGGGTTCGAGGGAAAAGTACCGCACTCGCTTGTATGAGAAGTACGTTTCTCCGGGTCATTACAGGCTAATACCGCTTTTTTGTAACATTGAGTCGTTCAAGGGCAAAGTACCTTAATAAGAAGTATGAGAGATACCATCCTCATGATCCTTACTGAGAAATCATTCATCAACATTCAGTAAACTGGACTTGAACTAGGCTTGGACTCCTCCTTGTATTGGGATGTTAACCTGAGTTGCGGAAGTTGGTAGCACTGCATGTCATCACAACACTGCATTGGTTAATCAAAATTGTCCCCCTTTCATAGCAGCGATCTATTGGTCAATTGAGATTATCCCCCTTACGTTCACCAATCACGTCAACCGACACTGCTGCTATCTAACATTGGTTAACATCTCAATTATTAGCTTTATACTAGTATAGATGATAGGAGGCCGAGCTATTGGGGAGGAATTTACAAAGAGGAGGGGAAAGTCGGAAAAAAAATTGACTTTCAAACTTAGGTAATAGGTGGGGGACTTGGAAGAATTTTGACCTTCGAACTATATGTGATAGTCCCATGGTCAGGGTTAAATTAGGTTAGGTTGCTTCCCGGACGGCGGACGTTTTTTCCCGGAAGCCCCCCCCCCTTCCCCGATAAAACAGTTCCCTGTTAAAATTCAGTCATTTTTTTACTGTAGCTGGTAGCTTTTGAATATTATTTCGAAGAGAAATATCAGCTTTCGGCTCAAACTTACAATCTTGGAGAATATGGTTTAGACTTTTGGCCAGCTGTCACTCATTGTTTTTCATAATTTGCTGTAATCTCGCATGCAGTGTACTGCTGCCAGCCAGAAGCCGATGCTGAAAGTCGAATTCAGCTGAAATTTTACTGATAAGAGAGAAGCTGAAACCCAGATTCATTTGCCTATTCATAAGCCAAATGCCAAATTTTTTCAGCATTTTCAACATCTCACCAATTCTCTTGCAGCCAGCTGAAAGCCGAAGCTGAAAGTCGAATTTAGCTGAAATTTTACTCATAAGAGAGATTTTACCTCTAGAAAGTTCATCTCAACTCCTCTGACTACCTCTTTACCCTTGAAACCCCCCTCACTGCTAAATTTTTTCCAATTTATAATTGGTATTGTGGGTAAGTTGATGATCTCAGAGCTTAGTTTCTTGTAATAAAATAGTGATACCCGTCATTGATTTTAAATTAGATTACACTGCCAAAATTTGGCGGTTAGACTTTGTTTAAATTTGAACTAGATAATCATATTATCATTTATTCAAACAACTTAATGACTGCAAATAGTACCTCAATTTTTTCAGTTTAAAATCAAGATTTGAAATTTCTTAACCAAAGTTTAAACTTAGTGAAATTTACTCAAGTCGATTCGATTGAAATGAATTCCGGGGTTAGCAAAAATATTCAAGATGAAATTAATTATGAATAAACGAACAAATAAAAAGAAATAATAAACTTGAAAAACTTTAGTCGCCTTTATAATAATATAGACATTAAGAAGAGTCTATGGGAAAATATTTTGAAAATAAAACTGATCAAAAACGATGGAAAAACATATGATTTTCGAGAACTCATTAAGAATGGCTGTACCTCCTGGATCAATGTTTATCATGAGAATACGTCAGAATTTTTTTCTTAAATTTTCACGATCGACGAGTATTATTGTCTGAAAGGGGTAATTCTTGGGGATTGAAAGAATACTCGTCAACGGAATAGAAGCCGTGCATAGAATTAAAATGAATATGAGCTTGGGAAAATCGGCTCCTTGGAAAAAGGCTCGTCGATCGATTGAAAAATATGAAGATTCGCAAATTATCAATTTTTTAGTATTTAAAAACAAGAAAAATCGCTTGTCGACTATCCCCCCCCCCCAAAAAAAAAAAAAAAAAAAAAATGTCACCACGAATAAGGAGTTTATTACCCGAAGTTAGTCCGTAGATTGTTGATCATGCCGAAGAGAGCTGGGTGTGGATTTGAGGACTTTAAACTATAAACAAGTAAAAATATGAACTTGGAAAAATGTACATTGAAGTTTTTTGAGCTTGTCGAAAAAAAAGTTACGAATTTATACGCGTATTCATTTAACCGGTTCTTGTTCTAATTCAAGTATTGAAATAATTGTTGAGCACATTCAAACTCATTGAACACACCAAAAAGGTGAGTCTTGATCTACGGGCTTGAAACCGTACAGAATGGAAAATGTGACGCTGGCATTCCGATGGAATATAGGGGTACATTGAATGTTTTTCGCAAATCGCTGCATCGCAGTTGATAAGCGTCGATCATTGGTCCTAGCTCAACGATTTTCAGTTGCTGAAGTTCGTCAAAAAACCTTCCATCATACGAAATTTAGATTAAGAGGTAGTTATGGTAACTACTCACACAAGTCATAATTGTATTCGTAGAGAAAAGGATACGAGGAAGAAAAGAGCAATTAAATCTAAAAACGAAATCAGAAAATTGTTTGCATGTTCAAGAATACGAGGAAGGAAAGTACACAGACAATATTTGATCAAGTGACAATCAACGAAACCATTTTTTCAAAACGAATTTCTCATTTTTAGAGTATAGTAGCACAGAACATAGACATCAAGTCGAGAAAATTACAAGAAAGCTTACAAATAGAGTGTAATCGTATCATCCGTTCAGATGAGTTTTCACGAAAATGGACGAAAAAAAAAGGTACTCTACGAGCGTGAAAACCTTTAATAGAACATAGTACGAACCAGCCGAACATAAAACATTGACTACCGAAAAAAGAACTTTTTGAGTTTATTACGCACCGTTAAACGTTACCTCAAGGAAGATAAGATGCGATTTCCACGGATAAATAATTTAAAACTCATTTCACAAATTCAGAAAATCATTATCCATGAAACAAGTTTTACAATACAAAGAACTTATTGAAGGGCATCTATAAGTCGAAAAATTATAAATAAATTTAATACATATTATAACGATAAAAACGACGAATTAGAGATTAGAAGTGTATTACTCTACAACTTTGAGAAAACATATGAAAAATTTTTGATAGGTTGTACCATCTTGTAGATGTACGTCATTCTTTAGGTAGATAGAATGAGAAACAAAGACTCTCGGATATTCATACCAAGGATGAGCGGTATGAGACTTTGGAATTCAACGTTCATGTCCAGCATTCAGAAACGCATGGAAACTTCAGGAAAAAAAAAAGGTAAGAAACATACCGATATCCAATGTCGATTTGTCTCTGTTTTTGCAGTTTGAGTAACTTCGATTCGAAGAGGTTACTTCACTGCCAACCCGGTCTTGAAATTACTCGAAAAACGTTGTCGTTCGTCGATCGATGTAGTCTGTAAAAACAGAAACAATAAAACGTATAGTGCGATTTCAAAATCATAAACAGCTCTATTTTCGTTTACAGTAGAAAGAGAGAATTGTTAGAGTTTCGTGATTTTGATAATCGGGAAAAGTTGTTCGGCGGATTTATCCGATATCACAGATGAACTTCGAACACGTCAGGAACTCGAATATTATAAATTAAACAGTACCAAAGTCTTTTTCTAACTAGATTACAAACTATACCTAATACGGTGAGCGCGACCGTGATCGCGTTCTACTTCTACGACGTCTCGAATTATGACTATATGAGTATTTATCGTGACGACTTCTGCTATCTCCATCACGACTGTTTCTTCTATCCCTGTCGCGATCACGATCGTTCGTTTCTTTTCTATTATCTTTAGTATCTTTGACTTCTGCATTTTTCTTTTCCGCCACAAGGTCATCCCACTCGGTCAGATCGTACTTTGATAGATCTCCATCATCATCTTCTTCTTCTTCCTCCTCTTCGTCTTCTTCGGCGTTGGCAGCTTTTGGTTCGTCATCACTCTCTTTGTCGTTTGATCCGGGTGAAAGATCTCCATTTCTACTACTGCCTCTACGTTTCTTACGTCGACCAAATTCGTCAAACTCGTCGTCAGAATCCTCTCGTTTAACGTATTCTACCACCCCGCGATCATTGTATCCACCACCATAACCTGTGCGCTCCTCAACTTCGCCGAATTTCGGAGCGTTACACATATTGCACTGCTGCCTTCTAGCCCAATTGACGTTACAACATTTACTGCATTGCCAATCATCGGCACTGAAGAGTCCTTTACTTTTTTCCGCAGCCGCTTTACCTATTTCTTGACCTAGTTTCTTCTTCTGCGGAGAATCTCTTTCTTTATTACATCGATTACAAGACGTACGTCGAGCAAAGTTTAAATTTGCGCACTGAGGATCGCTACAAATCCAATCGCCTTCGTTCATGCGAAACTTTCCGCTCGCAGCTTCCATGATCAGAGTTACGTCTTCTATTCGATATGCTACACCCTGAAATCCGAACAAGAGAGCATAAGCGAAGAATTCAACAATAAAGTTAAAACAATCGAATACGGTTTAGGCAATGACTGTAGGAAAATAAAGAAGACATACGAAACGGACTAGTATACCTACGATGCATCTACTTACGTTCCGATAGATTGACTCGGGCTGCTAAATTACTCTACCGATAGGTTCTTCATCGAACTATCAGTTCCACCTGATTTTTTAGCACACAATCTCGCGATGAATGTTCTCCGAGATTTTTTAAATTATAATCCGAGAGTATAGAATTCCTACTTTTCTAGGAATGGAAACCGTAACTCAACAAAATAATATTTTCAACTTATAGAACGAAGGAAAAATTTCATAATAATCAAGAATTTTTTTCCGTAGGATCACCATGGTACGGATCAAAAACTTTGCCTAGGTAGCGCCAATATCGATGTTGAACGTATTTTTGATAAGTGATGAAAGGGTTAAAATTAAATAGCGGGGTAGGTTTCTTAACGAAAAATAAAATTCACGTATAAAACTAAAATTTTCTTGATCAAAATTTCAATTTCTCTCGCAAAAATCGGAAGAAAATTTAAATGTTATGGAAAACAAACTATATTCGAAATCTACGCTAACGCTCCTAGCGAAATAAAAAAATCCTAAATGTATTCATTCCTCATTGGTCGTTCCATGCAATTAATTCTTCTATCATTGGTTGATTGCCTTGACATTGTGTAGTTTTAATTCACACCACCAGAAGTATGATAAAAATTTAATCTGTGGCTGTGGTCACTACTCAGTATCAATGGGATCAGCAGCTTTAAAGCTTATAACAAGAGATCGGAAAAAGTTCATCGAGTCGCAAAATGTAGACAAGAGTGGTGAACAATGAAGTTTAGTTAATATGACTCGATTAAATAAGTTCGGAGGTTTCGCTTTTGCATTTATCATCTATTGAACATGGTGAGAGAATTTGAAACCGCTTTGAAATTATTATTTTGTCATTCGTGTGAAGCCTACATCCCTTAGAACTGGGAAATGGCAAACGCAACTGAATGTAATATGAATCGCGATTCTCCGCAAAAGTCGCAGAATCAAAATAACATCGAAACCATCGATAAAGCTACCATTAGTACCCTTAAGGTAAGTCCTAAATATGTTATTACTGCATGACAGATGCTGTACTTTGATCCACCTAACCGCCTCTATGTATTCATTTTCAGAGAAATCCAAAGATAGAATTCTGTAAAACCGACTTATTGAAATTATTGACGTATCTGGAAGGCGAACTGCAAGCTAGAGATATTGTTATCGCTACACTAAAAGTAAGATCATCCCTCTCATTACATTTTTTTTCATCGATTTGTTCAACTGCACATTCATCCTTTCGTATTGATATTACAGTCGGAGAAGTTGAAACAGTATTTAGTCCAAAATAGGCATTTATCGCTACAGAATCGTAATGATCCGATCGCGGCATTACATCGCGATGGCTTCGCTGCTATCAACAATAGCAGAGAAACGGAGATGTATATTTTCGTTAACGAGCAACTAACCGCTTTTCATAATCTAGTGCTTCAGCAAAAACGATCTCAAACTCGAGTTGCTCGAGTGTTGAAAGATGCCGAAATGAGGCATCGTAAAGTAAGCGAGATTTTCTTGTCAACAATTCGTAATATTGTCTTGACCGCGTGAACTTTCAACAAATGAACGTTTGTTTAGGAAATCGAACTCGAGGTCCAGCATCGGAAAAAATTCGAGCGAGAATATCACAAACTCAATGAGATTTTAGAAGCAGAAAAAAATCGTCATAAACAAATCGTATTGTTTCTCTTAGCGGAAAGAAAGAAAATGATCATAAAATACGTTGAGGAACGTAAACGTTCTGAGGATTTAGCTCAGGTACGGTTTAATCAGTTTTACATTTTGTCAAAAAAATTTGAGGCTTTTGTACGATTAAGATTCAAAACAATTAGAAATGACAAATTCACATTTTTTCATAGAAAATATCACACTTTTTACAGATATTAGCCGAAGAAAAAAGTCGTGTAGATTCAATGGCGGAAGGACTAGAGGAAGAGAGTAAGAAGTCTCTCCAAATGGAGGCAGAATTGGAGAAACAGTTGGCTCAATTTTTCGTTGAAACTCAGCAACTTAAAGGCAACTTAGCAAAACAAGAACGAAGGTAAATTGAATATTCGTATTCTTCAAAATCTGGCTCTTTTCAACTATTCTAAGATGGTTGCGTTAATCGAAAATATCTTTAGATACAAAGAATTAGAAAATGAATTGGAAAAAAGTCAGAAAGAGAATCTTTTATTGCGACAACAACTGAACGAAGTACGTCAGGCACCAAGCAACCTGATCTCATCTCCTTCGTTATCGGGTTCGTATGATGAACTTCTGTTTCTGTTCATCGATAAAAAGTCAGGAAAATTATTTGAACCTTTTTTCTTATAGATACAGTTATTCAATCACCAGCCAATTCTCCTGCACCAGGTATGCAATGCGTGACACCGATGATGACGAGCATCGCCAAAGTCGTACAACCTACGGCTACGGTTTCTAGTGTTCCTGTATCTGGTCCTAGTACGTAATATTCATTTTGCTTTACTTATCTATAATTACAAGAATCTGTCATTAATCTGTTATAATTCAGTGACAGGAATAGCACGATCAGTGAGTCCTGGTCAACACGTACGTTATATGATGTATTCATCTATACCCGGCGTCAATACTCAAGTTAACAGTGGGAAACACAGTGATGCGATGCAGTCACATATTCCATGTCCGGTTATCACTCAAATGGTATGAAGAGTATTGTCTCTATGTTCATTCCACTTACGATTTTCATCTAAAACGTATGGTATTATTTACAGGAGAGGCCGGTGGTACCCAGTGCAACTGTACGCTCAGCTACCATTAATAATTCTCCCCATCCTAAAATGGCGTCCAGTCCAATTGTGAAGAATCACAGCGGAGAAGCTGGTAGTATGGCTACCGTTGCTCGCAAACCTATACCTTTGGGTCGAGGTGTCCCTCCCCCAGTCCCTCCTAATAAACCTATCGTTCCGCCGAAAAAGGATGGCTTCTTAGGTCGAAAAGTAGATGTGGAAAATCCGGATTCAAAGAACACGACGTCGCAAATTCGGCCACCAACTTTACCCACCGGTAAAGTCAAATTACCAAATAATACCGAAAAACCCAATGATCAGGTTAGAAATAAGTCAAAAGTATAATGAGTGCAGTATTAAACTTGAGACCGGTTAAATTTTCACGTACTTTCGAATTTCAGGTAAAGAATGATTTAATAGCGGAAAACCCTGGATAATAAGTTCCTGTATCGATATGTAAAATTGAAACGAAGAATCTATACTTAATTTATTTTGAGTTGTATAATTACGGCAAAGCTACTTAGTTTAGCCCCGCAATATGTCAGACTGTCTTGATTGCCTTTCGTAATTACGTATGTATTGTAGTTTTCTCTACCTCTTTATGACTACATTTTACCTTGAAAAGCGAGAGGACATCGGTGAAATTGTACATGACTTAAATAGTCAAAAAGACTGACGGACAGCACCAAAATTTTTCGATTCTGCCTGTTTTCCTGTGATATGATTGAATGTCACCCGGTTTGATGTGAGAGAAAAAAAGAAGGCGCGCAGAAACGGGAAGCTCTCTGTAGAATACTGTATATTAAATACTTAACGTGTGATCATACAATGTCTTCCGAAACTGTCTTTGCATGTGTGTAATATTGTCTTCGTACACTGTAATATTCCTGTGGCGGGAATCTGACATCGTATTTTCATATTATAATCATCCGCTTAGAACTTCTTGTATTTTTAATCTCTTTTGGGTGTCGTTTGATAAAATCGGGTTGGAAAATTTTGGTGATGTTTTAGAAGTGATTTTTCCAAAATATTGATCATTATTTTAATTATGTATCGTATTCGTTCTTTGTGCGTACTTATTTAATGTCTTCATGTATCGACGTATAGTATTGTATTTTTTTGTGTATCATGTATTCGTCGCCGGACTCGATGAAGATTGACTCGAAGAAGTAAAAGATTATTCGTGCGGCTGGCCAGATTCGAGATTACGTATCAATAGTCAGATTACCAAGAACTAAGCTCTCAAACGCTTTCGCTTGCTAAAAAGTCAAACTTCATCTTAACTTTCTCTATTCTTCACGAGTACCTATCCATGTGAATATTGTTATTTTTATGAACGTACTAGTTTCCGTAATGTGATTTCATCTCGCTCATAGTGTACGCTTCGCTGAAATTTTAAGGAAAATTCAAAACGTTTACGATTTTTAGTCTTTCGTTACTATCGTTTAGGTAGTGATGGATATTATTCATAGTGTGTAATGTTTACATGTACAAAGATCTTAGTATTTTACTCTCTTATTTATAATTTGTTATCTATTTTACAGTATTAGTTCGTGTGCGTTTTATTTTGTCCATTATATTCGAAACAAATTAAATGAGTACCTAATACATTCATCTATTTTTGGGATGCATGGGTGAGCTAAACTTGAAAGTTTTACGTATGAGAAAAACTTGCGGTAGTAACTTCATTATGGCCTACTATTGTGGTACAATGAGAATTTCCCGGACAGAAAGAAAATTCCGGTCTGTATAAATTTTTGACCCATGAGACTCTAGAACCGCCACAATGTTCAACAAACGATGATAAATAATTATTTGGGCAAGAAATCATACATAAATAGAAGCGGTTAGAGCACCTCGTTCAATGCCATTTGAATTAAAATCGAAAAATTTGAGCTAAGTTATCTTGATATGTATCAATAAAAATGCTAACGAATGGTCGTAATGCTTCAAAATTGGTAAAATTCAAACTGACCTTGAGTGAAATTGCGATAATTTTAGCTTTCAAGTTGAATTGATGTTGAGAACCTAAATAAATTCGAATTGCTAAAACCGATCGAAATGATTTGAAGTGCTTTTAAAATTCAAACATTCGAATGCAAAGTAATTTTTAATGAAATTCTCCATAAAATCAAGTAAGTAATTTCTCGATTCTTTCGAGCGTCCCAAATGAAATAATCCACGACTCAATATTGAACATGGCCGGCGAACGTAATGGTGCAAACGCGCGCTTGCAACTGGTGAAAATTTTTTGCACCTAGTAAAGAATTTTTTATCAGGTAACGGAAAAAAAAAAAGAAAACATGGAATCAATGTTTGCTCCTGATGGGAAAATAGGAGAGTGCCGATGCCGGCTCTGATATTAAAGACTTTTTTTATTTACAAGTTATATATAATATTAACAGCTCATGGAGGGTTATCACTTATCAGTTTGACGGAAGAAAGGTTTTAGGGAAGAATAAGAGAGTGAGTTCAAGATGAACGGTCGAGTTCTTGTTAGACTAAAGGTAGAATATATAGGAATGCTAGATGAGAGAGTACGGACAGAGTAAATGCATGCTCTTCTGAGGCGAGAAAGCACAATTCTCCTCCCGGCTATTAGAACGAGAAGATGATGACCAAAGGGAAAGGTTTTCTTCGATTTTTTCCAAATCTACGGTAAGAATATTTGAGATCGGAAGCAAGAAGGAGATGGGATAGAATGAGTGATTTTTGGAGAGAGGTGGCTCGCTTAGCAGCGTCGTCTATTGCGTCAAGTTTCGCTAGGCAAATCCAGGATTACGTGGGGATTGATGGAACAGAGAGAGAGGAGAGATAGCCAGATTTTCAAAGAAGCATTGGAATAAGGAAAGAGTCCGATCAATGGAAAGAAGTTATTTTTCGGAAGATAGGCGGGTCTAATTGGATGTACAAGCAAGGATAGCGTTTAGTTCAGGAAATTAAATTGAGGTCGAGTTCCCTACTCAAGCGAATTCACCTTGTATTCTGTTCTTTGGCTTACAGTAAGAAAATTGTGCCATTAGTTTCCTAATTTTGCTTCTGAAAATTTGACTGTAGGATTTGAGTAGGCCTACGCTGGTGGAGGTGAGACCCATAAAGGGAGTTGGTAGGTAGATTGAAAGAATATGATTGAGTTTGAGAATGTAAAAAAAGTTTCGTGGATTGAATTGATAGATTGAATAAGGGAGGGTGAAAGGGGAGATTAGGAAATTACTAGAAAGTATACAATAAAAAAATTTAGTGGTCTCCCTTCTTTGCTTGTCACTTCTTTCTTTTTCTTTTTTTTTTAAAGAAAGACAGGATTCCTAGGCGCCGCCAAAAAGATCAAGATCATGTTTCATGTGTTTTCAAAATTTGGCCTAATCGGATATGTTGTGGATAATGCGAGACTTAAATATTTGAGAGTTCTAGGCTAAGGCTTTAGAGCGGCACACTCGCTTGATCTAGTATAAGTTTACTTTGGAATATTTCAGGCTAATGAGCCTTCTTGGTCCAGTATAAGTCTACTTTAGTATATTTCAGGATGAGATTACTAGACCACACTCGCTCCGCTCGTTCGTCCCGCTTCTTGGTCCAGTACAAGTCTACTTTAGTATTATTTCAGGCTGACGAGATTACTGGGCCTCACTCGCTCCACTCGTTCGTCCCGCTTCAGTATGTTTCAGATGTTGTAAGCGGACCAGGATGAACGACTTATGACGTCACCGACTTATGACGTCACAAGCTAATAGCTTCATGATGGCTCTCAGCGTCTTCTTAGCCTAGTATAAATCTATTCATTATAATATTAAGCTAGAAACTGCCTCGGACTCGCAGATTTCAGAATCACTCCTGAGAAAGCCTAGTATAAACCTAGCATACGCCTTTTCATTATATTAGGATAAGCTAGAAACTACAGAGGAGGGGGGGGGGGGGTCCTCGAACTCGCAAAATCGGACTCGCAGATTTCAGAATTACTCCTGAGAAAATCTCGAAATTTTCGAAATTTTTCTAAGTCCCTTTCGAGGGGGGCCCTCGGACTCGCAGATTTGAGAATCATTGCCACAGTGAAAATTCCCATAAGGATGAGACCAGAGCAAAGACGTGAAACATGTCAAAAGGAAGTTTTGTCTGTTAGTGAGAGGAGGTTCTGCTACTTTTTCGTGGAGGTTTACTACCCGGCTTGTTTTGAAGGTGGCGACAAGATAACCTAAGATAGGTAAGGACCGAATGTAATAAGGACAAAGAGGCCAGGTTATGTATAGAGGCAGCAAGTTTGGATTGAGGATTGGTGCAGTAGAAGTAGAATTATTCAATTGCATTCAGTTGTGGAATGGAAGAGACATTCTGGAATGTTGACTATTTTGAGACGACTCAATTTGAGAGACATTATGGAGAGAGTCCTCCTGAGTTTTTGATCGACAAGACAGCCTAGAATTTCGGGGTGCTACAAGCGTACACGCTCTACCAAGATTGTGTGCTCTACGACTGAAAATGTGTGATCTACTACTCTAACAGCGTACGCGTTCTACCAGCGTTTCAATGCACAACAAAACTCCTAGATAAGTTTGTACAATGTAGCTACAGAAGCTTGACTGCTGCGGGGCACTGACATGCGACGGGGAACCATCGAGAAAACTACGTCGACCCCGTCACTGGTGCTCATACCCAAGCTACCCCGTGTATCAAACGGTCTTGGTTAGATGCCGAAGTTTCCCTTCTGAAGAAGAAGATAGGAGTTCCATTGTACACTCTCCAAAGCCATCTCGATTACTACCGTTGGCAAATGAAAAGGAAGAATGAACCAGATCTCTTAATTGCATTTCTCGACGGCGTTCGACGCTCCAATACTGAAAGGTAAGTCATTCTGTACATCGAGACAAAACCCATGTTTGGGTGGATTTTGTACACTAACACAAAACCCGTATTTGGGCGGATGGAAGACGTGTAAGCCGATATATCTCCCCATGGTGTCTTCTGGGTAACGCTAAGAGGCTTACAAGTAAGTAGATCACACTTCAATTTGTGGTAGAGCACAAAACTTTGGTAGAGCGCGTACGCTAGCAGAAACATGACGGGTAGAGCGCGTACGCTAGTAGCACCAATTTCGGCCTAGAGCTCGATTTGGATTTCAAAATTTTGTAGATGTTGGAAGAGGGAACTCGTTGATGGCTCCCACAAAGAAGAAGGCACTGAAATATTTTTTTTGTGAGACGTCTGAAGAAGAGATTATTCAGCTGGAATTCCGTTATAGTCCTATTTCGAAGAAATGTTTCAAGATTTTGTTCCAATTGCCTTCAAGGCAACATTTGCGAAATATTCAACGTAAGCGGAAGCGAACTACTCAAGATTTGACAAACCTATTATAGGAGTACGCCATTTTCGGTTATACACATGGGTGGCGGAGTAAATTTTTCCCAGGGTGGGCAAAAATTTTTCAAAGGAAATTCAGGAGAACTTTTCGCAATAGTAATCAAGTACCTTTCTACTTTTTTCAGTCGTTTGTGAGGGGGAAGTTGTCCCTTATTCCGCCACCCATGGTTATACAAATTCTTTGCTTTGAAGATGACAATATTCCAAGAAATATACTCACGCCTATACGCCTTTTTCTGCTCTGCATCTAAAGAACTTGACAAATAACATCTGCCGCAAGTTCATTGGTCTTATTTTTGGCTCCAAAACCTCCTGAACCTTCAACAACAAAATCTTGGAGAGCAGAGTTTCTGAATTCCTTTGTTCCTCCAACTCTACAGTAGCCTAATCTGTTTCCAACTCGATCGCAGCTGTCCAATTACATTCACTCCAATGAAACAACTCTAAAGTTTCTATACTCCATTCAATCTTCTGAGCTTCGACTGACCTCTGGCGCACTATGCACCAGCCCTGCACTCAGCGTATGCGCCGACACAAGGCCCCTCCTCTGTGTTACCGCACTTTCTGGCCTGAACAGTCTAGTACCTGAAGTTCCCATTTTTTCAAATGCTCTCAGCCCACGCAATTCGTTTTTGCTGTCACCTCAATCCCGTCTAGGCACTCATCTCAAACCTGGAGCCTTACTTTCTATTTTTCATCCAATCTCCCCTGGTCAACCACTACCCCTGATGTCCCCTTCGATTTCACCGTAATCCCTGAGACAGCTAACTCCATGAACAACCCGCAATTCAGCAAAATCACTTCTTCAGAATTTCCTTTCCATCATATGTTTCACTGACGGGTGTAAATCAGGACGTAGAACCAAATCGTTCGTCTGTAAGAGGAACTCCGCTAATATATTTACTGCCGAACTTACCGCTATATTTACCTAACTTTCTCTCCTCCTCGCGAATTCCATCAACTATTCGGTTTTCGCTCATTGACCCCCATTCCATTAGTCCAATCGACGTCAAGAGACATGACGCAGTGGACTTTGCCGCACAGCAGTCACTGCGTTCACCCTTCTCTTCCCTTTCTTGCTCTCACTATTCTTTTATCCACTCCTCTTGCCATAATTTCTGGTCTTGCCCATCCTCTAATACACTCCGGTCTATCAAAAAATTTCCAATTCCTCGGTCCATTTCAAACTGCTCTTCCATCCAAACCCGTCTCAGGATAGACCATACTCGTCTGACTCACTTTTCTCTCATTTTACGCCTCTCACCTCCTCAAGTCTTTACTCCGTTCAGCGCTTCTTCTGTTACCCAGCTTCCGAAAACATCCGGCTTCATCACTCTGTCTAATGATCATAAGAGAATCAATAGTTCGATGAACTATCTCCAACAGCACAATCTAATTCATATTTATCCTTATTGTGTTCAACTGCCCACTCCGAGTCCATAACCCCAAGTGCAGGGCTCCTTAATTTGAAAAGAACAAAAGGCCAATGAAAAGTCAGGTTCTACCAATATTGAATCTGTCTTTCCTTGTGGCATTGTATACCGGTGGCCCTGGCCCTGACAAACTCATATACTTACGAAAATAAAGAAACACGTATGGAAAAAGACGCTTTAATAAACTTAAAAAATAAAATCGAGATGTCTACTTAAAAATATGGCTCTGTTACAAGTCAAGACTAGTGTTATGTACACACATACCGTACATATTCAAATGTTAGTGAGTATCATCATGAAGCTTATTTTTACGTTGACGCCGATTATCCTTTTTACGATTACGACCCTTCCTTCTCGACTTCGAAGACTCGCTTTTGTTTGTCGATGGCAATATTTTAACAACTTTTTCGGAAACCGACGTTGATGGATCGATGACTGTTTGCGTTATGGCGTCCACATTCGAACAGTCCAGGGTTTTAAGCATACGAATAGATTTTTTGAATGGCTAAAAATTGAATTATAGTCATTATAGTTGCGTTTAGAAAACGTGAAAAAAAGAGTATAGCTTTATACGTACTTTGGATTTTTTTACAACCCACGGCATGATGAAGGTTGGATTTACAATTCCGTCTTTGTACGTTCCCATCACAAAATAGCTACCGTGGGTTTTAATTTTATCGTTACAACAATCACTTCTCAAGTTTAGATGAAGTAATTCGTCGGCCATAATTTTACGATTTTTTTCTTCAGATTTGAATACCTTCGCAACCTTGAATGTAAACTGATTCTCATCGCGCTTCTTCATCTTGACTCGAATTGCTACAAGATACCGCAAAAAAATCAATGAATCAATTTTAAATAAACACCTACCTATGATAGTTTAAAACAAGCTGAGAGGGAGTACAGAATTTTACCAGTAGGTATTGAGCAACAACAATATTTTTTCCAAACCTTCCGTCCCTAATATTGAGGTAGCTTCATATCTGAATCCCGCATACCTTATGGGAGTAAACTTAATATCATGTCTTTATTTTAGCCTCCACTTTCAATCCCAGTATTTTCGAGAGCTAAATTTTCGCTGTCCGAAGTCCCAACGAAGCTTACTCCGCTGGTCCCTCCCCACTCTCTCGCTATCAAACTTCTTTTCAAATCTATTTCGATGAAAATATTTTCAACGTGTTTTTCCTTTCACCATTTGTGAGTCCCTTGCACTTCTTTTCTCTGTGATCCAAAACTGACGAATATTTTTGAAAATCCAAGCGGAAATATTCGGCGGTTTGCAAAGTATTCTTTTCAGAAGGGAGGGGACATACCTTTTTTCATTGCAAATCTAACAGATTGTGTTAAACTTTAATTTATACAACTTTAATAAGAGAAACCTTACCAAAACTCGACTGACAAAAGTTATTCAAAATATTTTCGACTGTATTGACTTGCTCGCACATTCGACAACGATCTTCTGAAAGCAAACAAAATGATCTTGATAATAATTATCATAATTCAAAAAATACAGTATGGACATTTCTATTAATTATGATTATTTTCATTTTACACGTTCACTTTTTATTTACGCGTCTTTTTTAAGGGAGCCTAGTCCACCTGGGAGGAGGTTACTTGGAGAAAATGTTTGTCGTATTGAAAATTTTCACAGGTGACTACAGCACATGTAACTACCCAAGGGAGATGGAGATCTGACCTAGTTCAGGGATTATTAAACCTCAGATAAAATAAGAGGAGCACTGGATATTGAAATAGAATCTCAAACGTAGATACTGAGATAATTTTAATCGTGGAAGACAAATTAATTATGAAATAAAATAAAACGGCTGTAGGTCGAGCAAAAAAACACTAAGAAACGAAAATTGTTATAGGTACTTTACATAGGCCTACTGAGATGTAACAATGTGAATTTCAAATCTGACGTTTCTAATCTCGCGAATAGATAGAATGTATTATTAATGTCATGTTCTATTTTGTTTAGCATTTTTATCGCTTTGTCTCCTCTTGTAATTTCTAGTTCGTTTTCTGTTTTCTTTTGATAATGACATCGAAACTGTGTCGAAACGTCGAATAAAATTTTCTTGAATTGTGATGGGTAAAAGTTATTTTACACATGGTTTTTGTTCGTAATTTTATTGCGCGTATATCTACACTCTCTGTCTCTCTCATCTTTAATTAAATTGGTAAGAATGAAAAACTACGTACGGTCAGCAGTGCTAAATTTTTGAAAAACGTAGAAAGCTATAGCAAAGCGACCCCTTGAAATGCACGATGCCTACAAAATTCACAGACATCTACTTAATGCAGAAAAGTAGCTGAAAATCGTCCGCTCCCCAAATTCTTCTTTCCTTCAATTTACCACAAACAACTTTCATTTCCGATTATTTGATGGCCACTTTTTTGCTTTTCTTTTTAGCGTTCCTTCTTGCTTTTCCTTATTTTAATTTTTACATGGTATAGCCAATATTCAATCTTTTTGACGTGTTTCATGTCTTAGCTGAACCTCGCTTGTAATTCGGAATTTTAATTTTCCGAGTTGACCCTCACCAAATTTATGGAATTGAAAAATTTTCGACTGGTACTCTGGAAATGATACGGAAATTTTCGTGTTAGCCCTCCTACTCTCCCTCCGTTTCATACAATATTGACATGTTCTCTCCCTCACCTCGATTGCAGAATTTGAGAGCGCATGAGGTTGACATTGGGACTAATTCTTCTCCTCTCTTTCTTTTTATACTAGGCTGGGGCTCATACGTTCCGGATTAGATGGCCCTGTTCTCTCTTATTACTATCACTCGCAACCTCGCAACCTCAGTATAGGAAAAAAGAAAACGAATTTCCGGCGCAATTGGTAATCCTGACGCTCGACCAAATGCGTGAAGTTTTTCGCGTGCATAGCGGACCACTTGAAACAAAGACTTTACCAAGCCCGCACTAACAAAACTAAATGAAGAAAAACTTCAAACATTTCTAAAAAAAATCTAAAAAAATTATTTAAAAAAAATTATATTAATAAAAAAAAAAATACTAATAAAAATCGGTTTAATTTAAAACAGAAAAAAGTGGTTCAATTTTAAATTTCTCTTTAATTAATTTATCCATAAAAAAATATGAATATTTTAAATACAAAAAAGGAAGGATTTCTTGACCTTGCCAAAAATGTAAAGATCATATTTCATGTCTTTTCGCCCGTCGTCTTAAGCTCTCTTCATATAAAGTTCAAAAATTTCCAACACCTTCAGCTTCTTGTTCTAGTATAAGTCTACTTGAGAGTATTTCAGGCTGACTGCTCTCTGGGACTCACTCGCATAAGTCTACCTAGGGTGAATGGGAGGGGCACTCGGAAAGATAGTATATAGCTATCATAAAGCCAGTATAAACCTAGTATATGAACAGGGGAAAAAAAGTTTTCAAAATTTTGCCCAATCAGATATGTTGTGGATAATGCCAGACGTTCTAGGCTAAGGCTTTAGAGTGGCCCACTCACTTGATGTAGTATAAGTCTACTTTGGAATATTTCAAGCTAATGAGCCTTCTTGGTCTAGTGTAAATCTACTTCAGTATATTTCAGGCTGATGAGATTACTGGGCCTCATTCGCTCCGCTCGTTCGTCCCGCTTCTTGATCCAGTACAAGTCTACTTTGGCATATTTCAAGCTGATGAGATTACTGGACTTCAGTATGTTTCAGATGTTGTAAGCGGACCAAGATTAACGACTTATGACGTCACCGAACCTATGACGTCACAAGCTAATAGCTTCATAATGGCTCTCAGAGTTCTCTTAGCCTAGCATAAATCTAGCCTACGCCTATTCATTATATTAAGATAAGCCATGAAAATATATGAAGGGCTACTTTATAGTATATGATACATACTTTATTATATAGACACCTAGTATAAAAAAAAAAAAAACAAAGAGTAAAGGGGTAAATTTTTTACTAGTCCTTAAACCTAACCCATCCTAACCTCACCCAAAATTTTTCCAAGTCCATTATAAATATACTACAGATAGTATAAGAAGGATGGTGCTCACAAATATTTCTCAATCACCGCCCAGGTATTTTTTATTTCTATTTTATTTTTATTTTTATTTTTTTATCTATTATTATTTTTTTTAGAATTATTTTTGATTTTATTTTATTTTACTTCATTTTATTTTATTTTTATTTATTTTTTCTTCATTATTTTTTTTTTTTGAGAGAGGATGGTAATCGCAAATTTCTTAATGACCTCAGAGACATTTATTTTTAATTTAATTTAATTTAATTTAATTTATTATAATTTCATTTCATTTTATTTTTAACTTTTTTAAATTTTAATTTTATTTTATTTTCATTCTATTTTATTTTATTTCATTTTATTTTATTTTTTTATTTTATTTTTTTATTTTATTTTTTTATTTTATTTTTTTATTTTATTTTATTTTTTTATTTTTTTTCTTTTTTTTTCATTTTTTTATTTCATTTTTTTATTTTATTTTATTCATTTTATTTATTTTTTTCATTTTTTTTATCATTTCTTTTTTTGGAGAGAGGATGGTACTCGCAAATTTCTCAAAGACCTCCCAGACATTCATTTTTATTTTTAATTCAATTTAATTTAATTTAATTCAATTTTATTCTATTTAATTTTATTTTCAATTTTATTTTATTTTCATTTTATTTTATTTGATTTATTTTTCTATTTTATTTTTTCATTTTATTTTTTCATTTTATTTTTTTTATCATTTCTTTTTTTGGAGGAAGGATGGTACTCGCAAGGTATATATTTTTATTTTTAATTTAATTTAATTTAATTTAATTCAATATTTTAATTTTATTTTTATTCAATTTTTTCTTTTTTTTTCAAAAGAGAATGTGTATGTACTCGCAGATTTCTCAAAGACCTCCAAGGTGACTCACAAAAATTTTCAAAGTTCATTATTGGGGGGAAGGAGGGGGGGGTGGTACTCGTAAATTTTCGATAGTGCATAGGGTGTCAGAAAAGACATAAAACATGTCAAAATTATAAAAATTGAAAAATTTTGAATTTTTTTCCGAATATGTTCGTTATTATTAATTTTTATGAAATTATTTTCAATTTTTAAAGAAATGATTTTTTAAAAATATTTTTTCATAATATTGGAAATTATAAGGGAAAAAACTTTGGAAAATTCAAACATTTATTGAATAATACTTTTATTTATTAAGTGAAAATCTTGAAATTTAAAAATAAATAAATTAGATTCATTACAAATAAAATCTGCAGAAAACAATATACAAGAAATGCTAAAAATTTTCTTTTAGAGGGGAACCCCCTATGCATTTTGTTAGGGGGGATTACATCCTCAGAAAACATCCGCGTCCGAGAGTTACTGTAAACTGCGTGACGTAACGCGTGGCGCTTTATGACGTCATCAATGACCTTGACCTTGACCTACTTTAGGGGCTTGGAGAAATTTCAAGTTTTAGTCTTCGTTATATCAGGCCTATCGTGCAGTATACTGAGAAGAGCCCAACCAATTCATTTTCTGAGAAGGCATTTTTGCGCCAACGTGATCGCGAGCGAGGGAATCTGCGGGTTTCCCGCTGCCATTGCAAACCTGCAATGTGTTTTTACGAGAATTTTAGCTAGGTTGTGAGGGTAGTCCTGAAGTAGATTTTTAGTCCGATGGATGTAAAAAGATTTATCGCTTTTGGGGATTTCTGTGAGATCGAGACGTATTATAGGCTGAGGGGAGTCCAAGGGGGGAGGATGGGTGTATGGGTTTGTTTACAACCATTCGTATTATTTTAGGAAATAAAAATACTTTGATCATTAATCTATTTCTGTTTTCTTCAGCAGATGTACAGAATTGCAAAAAGTTTATCAAGAACAACCCTTCCGCATATTTCTTGGTTGTAGCAAGGCGTGCAATTGATATCCGCGTGTTCATAGTGCGACTTACGGAGACCGTTTGCAAATTGTACTTATCAAGATATTCTCCTATTCGTAACTTCCAGTATCAATGACAGCGCCAATCAAAATGTTACTCTCAACTAAGTCGAAGTACTTATCTAAAAATCACATACAAGGTTTCCAGAAATACAAATACAGTTCCATGGACACAAATCCAGTTGGGGTTTACATAATGCATCCGCTCTGGAACTGGTTGATACAATTTTTCCCACAATGGATCGCCCCAAATTTAATGACATTTGTCGGTTTCCTTTTCATTATTAAATCATTTATTTTACTATCCTACTTTGATTATTACTTTTACGCTAGTAGTGATACGAGTTCGTCCGCACCCATTCCAAGCTGGGTATTCGCGATAGTGGCCATCAATGTATTTGTAGCGTACGCGCTTGACTGTCTTGATGGAAGGCAGGCTAGACGCACCGGAACTAGTGGACCATTGGGAGAACTCTTCGATCACGGTTTAGATTCTTGGATAAAAGCATTCATACCGATCTTCGTTTATTCTATTTTTGGCCGAGCCGACTACAGTTTACCGCCGATTAGGTTGTATTATATCTGTTGGACTGGGTTTTTCAACTTCTACACCACTCAGTTGGAGAAATATATTACAGGTACATTGTATCTGCCTTGGAGTTACGACTTAACCATGCTTGGGACGGTTATGATATTTGGCGTAACTTCGTTGGGCGGTCATCAGATTTGGAAGAGGCTTATGTTTGACAAATATTCAATTAGTCAATTACTAGAAGTCTATTTCTACTCGAGCACGTGTGTGTTGAACACTCGAGTGGTACTGCACAATGTATATAAAGCGTACAAAACGAAAACTGGTAAAAGTCTTAGTTTTTGGGAAGGTATACAACCTATGATTCCATTCACTACGTTTTTCATGCTCTCTAATTTCTGGCTGTATCATTCACCAACGAACATAATCGAAAAGGATCCGCGAGCATTTTGCTTGCTTATTGGCAGTATATTTTCGAATATCTGTTGTCGACTCATTATCGCTGGAATGAGCAATACTAGGTGTCAGATATTTCATTGGATATTGATACCATTTGGTATTATAATTCTAGTGAGTATCCTCATTCCGTCGTTAGAGTTATTTTTATTATACATTAGCCTATTGTTCGCAGTCAGCTATCATATTCATTATGGGACTTGCGTAATTCGGCAAATGTGCGATCATTTCGAAATAACGTTTTTCCGCATCCATTCAAAATGCTGAATTTTTTAAAAATAATGGGCATTGCATCTCCTTTATGTTCTTTTAGCTTTAAGCGCCTTTGCAATGTTTGTATTTTGGACGAAGTTTAACGTGTATCATTTTATAATCATCACATTTACAATTACTCGTACATAAAACTAGCTACTGAAAAATAAAATCTGTGAATACCTTCCGAAATGCAACCATGTAGTTTTAAAGTATCATTAATAAGAATAAGTACCTGAATAAATATATAAATGAAATATCTTTAAGGGTGTATTTTCATTACATTGTGGCATATCGGAAGAAATATCACAATTACCCGTCAGATCATTTTTTATTCATAGGGATCAGTTCAGATACCACGTCCACATATGTATTATAAGGACTAGATGTTCAACACCAATGCAGAGGATCTGTCTAAACGCACTAGAAACCTAATGTACCGCACCTACCCCTTGTACAAAGAGAAAAATTGATGGTTTCTAGGCAACCCCACCAGCGCCATCCAGGCAATGCATTAAAGAATCCTCAACAATAATCGAGGTGAGGAAGAGACCCCACCTCGGTAGACTCTGGAACTTACAAAGCTAACATCCTACTTACGAACTTTCTTTTGAAAAATGAAATGAGCCAAATCTCCCCTGGTTTTGACTGCACTGAATGGCCTAAGGAAATGTGTAAAGGAAAAGTACCAGAAAACCACCAGCGTATCTTGGCAGGAAAGCGCGCAGTTCCTGCTGGACATTAAACTCCCCCTCTCTACAAATGGCTGTTCGAGCGCCCCCTGCCCAGCCCCTGAAGGTGGAAGACGTCATAAGGGCTTTACCAAACAAGGAAGTCCTAGAACTCAACAACCCTCGGTAGGCACCCTGAAACCCCTCCAGAGATACCATCCACAATCTTTCCAACACTATTCAGCGCATACCTAATGGAAGGTCACTTTTCCGTAACATGGAGCAGGGAGAGGGGGTGTTTATCCCTGAGGTGGGCAAAGAAGGAAAAAACGGTTTTCAGGCTATACCTACAGTACATGGAAATATTTTCTAGGTATTAAAATATTGTTGCTAATCAGGTGGAGGAGATGCTAGTATGATTCAAGAAAAAAAGAACTTATGAAGGTTTTGACCTGTTTGTGAAACAGTAAGAATGATCAGGCAATTCTGCTGGAAAGCTGTCAAGTTGTTTGATGTTTCAGGGAATTTCCGCCTGCTCAATCTGATTATTAAATTCCATAATGGAAGAATTTTGCAGAATTAGAGCAAGAGGGTGATGTTTTGGTCTTGTAGGGGTGGCTTCTGTGGCTTCTTCAATAGTTTTTTATGCTGGCTTAGATTAGTTCGTTCTTCAATAAGGTAGGTAGGGATAGTTTCTAAGCAACTGATACAAGAAGGACTTGTAATCACTACTGGAAAGGAAGGGCCATTTCAGTCTATAAGTTCCTGGTCCTACAGACGCACGTAGCTGTGTCCATGATTCCGAGAAAAGATATTATGACAAGGCGAATTATAGTCTGATGTCAGGGTAGCTACAATCAGAGAAAAGTCTTGGAGACTTGCAGTATTTGCGGGGAACCCACTATATCCATTTTGTTAGGAGGATTACATCCTCAGAAAACGTCCGCGTCCGTGTCCGTATCCGCGATCCATTTTGTTAGGGGTATTACATCCTTAGAAAACGTCCGTGTCCGCGTCCGGGAGTTTCTGTGAACTGCCTGACGTCACGTGTGACGCTTTGTGACGTCATCAATGACTTTGTAAGGAAGTAAATAACAACACACGCGTTCCTTACAATGAAATTCCCGCGTACCTACGAAGAGAACTTATAATTTTTTGTCATCAATGACCTTGACCTACTTTAGGGACTTAGAGAAATTTCAATTTCCAGTCGGGATACTTCATGACGTCATCAATGACATTGACCTTGACCTAATTTAGGGACTTGGAGAAATTTCAATTTCCAGTCGGGATACTTTATGACGTCATCAATGACATTGACCTTGACCTACTTTAGGGACTTGTAAAAATTTCAATTTCCAGTTGGGATACTTTATGACTTCATCAATGACATTGACCTTGACCTACTTTAGGGACTTGGAAAAATTTTAACTTCCAGTCGGGATGCTTTATGACGTCATCAATGACATTGACCTTGACCTAATTCAGGGACTTGAAGAAATTTCAATTTCCAGTCGGGATACTTTATGACGTATCGAGCATTAAAAACATGGTACCGGAAAACATTTCTCGCTACCCGAGTTTTCAATGGATTTTTCTAATTTTTCGGTGTGTTTTTCAGAAAGGTTCAACAAAAAATTCACGGGTTCTTCAACGAAGTTAAGTAAGGGGATGCAGGGAACCTGTTTTATGAGTTTCACTGTAGGAAAATAATTTTATTTTATCGATTTATCTGGACCAATCAAATATGATTTTCTGTCTCAAAATCATGTGCAAAGGGTACTGGTCGGTTTGTATTGTGTTTTAGTCCGATGAATCTATGTGCCATTTGATATACTTCCTCTATACTTCTTCCCGAGAAGTGTTGTCTGTAATTTGTAATTTGAAAGTATAGGTGGGACCCCTCTTTAATCACTTTTGCAATGATGGTCTACGGGCAGGATATGGCGAATGTAAGGAGCCCCTTTATGGTTGGGGTCTCCATGACATGAGATGATCAATGCATCTTGGACGGAATGGGCACGGTTTGGGGAGATGGCTCCCAGCGAGAGTTTTTAACACATCATGGCGACACTATTAAAAACTGCGACATTTCACGCAGCACATAGAGTTTGAAACTTCAATCAAAAGAGAATCATTTGCAAAATTAATTATACGGCAAAGGAATGAAACTCATTGCGTCAACAAATGAAAATTCAGAGTTCTAAGTCACAGCGATCAAGTGCATGCGCACAAGAGAAAAGGGTTGACATTATTAGGCCAAAGGCCTTAGCCCCAAAAAAGTACAATGCAATTAGCAAGTTATCATAGATTTAAAAAGTTTCAACTAGACGGTAAGAGAGAAGTAAGAGGATTGGATAGCAATAAAAAATAGTTTAGATAGAGATGCAAAAGCAACAAAGGGAAGTCAGACATCTGAAATAGACAAAAAGAGTGAAAGCGTCCACTAAAAGGCTTTGGAGAAAAAAGAAGTAATGTTAGGACGGACTGGGACAGCAAAAAATGAACCTGAACAAAGAATATTAGAAAAGTAACTCTTCCAACCTGGAAGAAACAAAAAAAATAAAAACACAACAATTGCGTAGTGGCGACAATTGCTGGCGACAATTGCGTAGTGGCGACAATTGCTGGCGACAATTGCGTAGTGGCGACGTTAGTTTAGTTTGAAAAAGACAAAGAGGAAGATGGAGAAATAGAGAAAGAGAGACAAGAATATGAGTCGTCCAAGTGCGTATCAAAAAGGTATCAAATGAGTCGTCCAAGTGCGGGTTCAATAAGAAAAAAATACTGCCTACAAGGAATAGCGCCAAGTTTGCCACCACAAAATAAAATTTTGTGACACTACACGTGTTTGTTGATAATGCAATAAAGAGCTACAAAAGGAAGGCAACAGTAGAAATAATACCTCCAATGAACCAGTAGAAAGGTGGTGAAAACATCACAACGCGCGCCAAACAATGCAAATAGAGGAATAGGTAAAATCGTCAACAGAGGCTGGTCTACGCACACACACACACACACGACGTTGACGAGCAAAGTCTCGCTTGTATTTGATGGTAATAGTGCGTACAAGTATATGCCTAGCAATCTGTATTATCTTTGATATAGGTAAGCTAGAAGTTCTCCTTTATTATACTAGCTTCATACTAGAACTAGAATATGCCTAGCAATTTCTATTATCTTCAGTATAGCTGGGACCCCTCCTTGTAGTATAGTAGCTTTATACAAATATATGCCTGGCAATCTGTATTATCTTTAATATAAGCTAGAAGTTCTCCTTTATTATACTAGCTTCATGCTAGTATAACTGGAATATGCCTAGCAATTTCTAATATCTTCAGTATAAATGGGACCCCTCCTTGTAGTATAGTAGCTTTATACAAATATATGCCTAGCAATCTGTATTATCTTTAATATAAGCTAAAAGTCCTCCTTTATTATACTAGCTATATACTAGTATAACTGGAATCTTTGAGCTATAGATGATAGGAGGGGGAACTCAAAAATTTTCCAAGTCCCCACATCATAGGTAATTATGGCTGTATAACTGGAAAATATTGATATACCTAGCAATTTGTATTATCTCTAGTATAAGCTAGGACCCCTCCTTGAAGCACAGTAGCTTTATACTAGTATGTGATTAATTAGGAGGGGTCTTGGGGGGGGGGGAGGTAGAGGGGATGAAAAGAGGGGAGGTCAAAAATTTTCCAAGTCCCAAGGTCATTCTCAAGGTCATAGTTAGGTAAAAGACCCCGCTGATAAAACAGGTTCTTTGTTAAAAGAGCTACAGAAGCAGAATTTTAAAATTTTATCCCATACGTTTTTTATTTCACTTCAAAATCATTGAAAATCCGACTATTTTCAAAGGTAAAGTTGTTTTGGAGAAAAAATTTGGATTTCTGTTTCTATACCGACTCGAGTTGAACCTTCCTCTACAACATTTGTGAAGATTGAAAGAATTGGTTGGAAAGAGGAGTTTTGAGAAATGTTTTTCAAAGTCTTGTAAAATCATACTTCAAAAGGACTACCCAAGCACGCTCGACTAGCGTCGCGTAGTGACCGCTGGTATGCCAAACCTTGTAGGGTATTTGGGGATGTATATGCAACTTATTGTACACCGTTTTGGAGTTTGTCAATGGGCAAAGGACACCTTCGACTCCGTTGAAGAAGCTGTGAATTTTATGTGTTGGAGTCTCATGGTGTTAAAAGTGTTACATATCTGGCTCCTTGAAGGGGAGGTGTTTAAATATTGCATATCCGGCACACTGAAAGGGGCTAAGCCAATTGGTGTACAAAAATTGCAAACCTAGTTACTTGAAGGAGCTACTTTAATTAGGCCATAAACACCCACCTTCAAGCTGCAGACACGATAGGAGAGGAACACAAAAAAGTATAATTCTACCAAAAACTATAGGGTATCATGATAAGTTATTATAACATTTAGAAGCTAATGCCTAACAGACAGTATACTGAACTTAAACTAGGCTAGGACTTCTCCTTATATTAAGCCTTATACTAGCATATATACATGATAGGAGGGAACTTGGAAAATTTACGATGTTCTTTAACGGGATTAAATGAGGGAGGCAGGAACCTGTTTTATGAGGTATTTCGAAGGCCTTCTGAAAATTATGGTGCTTGAGTTACATATCTGATTTTTGATCCTTGAAAAAGATAGTTTTTTCTACAGATTTCTTGCGCTCAAGGGAAAAGTACCTTAGACACCCGTATGAAAGATACCTTTCTCTTGGTCGTGATAGACCAATACTGCGGTCGCTTGTAACATCGAGGCGATCAAGGAAAAAGTATCTCAGTTGCTCTTAAAAGGGATACCTTTCTCCAGATCGGTACTGATGAATCAGTTGTAGTCCGTCAAAATCTGTTTTTAGGTCTCACAAAAAAATGACAAATACGGATTTTCGAAAATATCTGGCAGCACTACACTGGCGCATTGAAGGGGCAGTGTTTGACGCGTTCCATATTCTACTCATTGAAGGGGATAAGCAAATTGATGTATGAAGCATTGTATATCTAGTTACTTGAAGGAGCAGTATTACAATAAGCTTATACCTAACAGACAGTACAGAGTCATCGCGTGTTTTGGCGTGCCAAGGGTTGCCTTGGCAGTTGCTGAATAGAAGAGAAAGTTCGCCGAGGAGGATCTTCCCACACTGAAGGTACACCCGAAAGGGTCGATTCCGGTGTCGGAGGAAACAAAATCAAATGTGTACGCAAGCCGCATCCATTCCACTATAGAGAAACAGCTGCGCTGCACAAACGACAGAAGCGAAAACATACAGTATACTTGACTTGAACTAGGCTAAGACCCCTCCTTTTATTTTTCTAGCTTATTCATACTAGTATACATGATAAAATGTGGATTTCAACAATTTTCGAACTCCGAGCTTTATTTGACGGCACGGGACTCATAAATTTTCGACCTCTAGAGTTTGCCGGCCGGTGGACCTTCCCCCCCCTTATATGACAGGTTCCCTGTTGACAATTCTAGGGAGCCTGCAGCCTTCCTCGGAATTTCTAGTTCAGGCTTCTTTAGACTTCATCATGCCTCCATTTTCGCCATTGTATGGGTAGATGCGGATAGTTGGAGTCTTTATCGATATTATGGCGGAGAATCTGGATGGATAGAAGAAAAAAAGTGATGTTTTTCGAGTTTATGTAATATGGCTTTTCAAATAGCTCCTGGAAATTACGTGGAATGATTTGTTCAGTCAGCAGACGATTTGAGGTAGGGAGGAGAAAGTTCTTCATTATCGATCTAGGAGCACTTATGATCATTCTGAAAGATAGGAGAAGGGGAGAAGAGGCAGTTTTAGCTCATGATATGTTCTGATAAGTGACTCATAACTTAACCTTAGTCGATATGTGAAATGATTTGGTTCTATAGACGCCAGTAGTCATACAACTCAAACCTGATCTGATCAGTTTAAATGTTGCAGAACCTTATGAACGAGTCTTAGCTCATCCCAGACTGTATCAGGGACTACTTTAGCTGTAATAATGGCAGAATTTTAGCGACTTTTCGACTTTTAGTTATCTACGTTTGGGATCTTGGAAAAATGTTGGTCAAGTATGAGATTCTGAAATTTCTTAGTTCAAGAGCGGGATGGTCTCGGACTATCTGAAGAATTTTGGCTTTCTGAATTAATATCATTGTAAATTGGTACAAGACTTGAGTCAAACAATAATTCAGAATTCTCCACTATCTAAAGGCAATCGTACTGAATACAGTACATATGATTTTATATAAACCTCCAGTATGCATTCATAACGTGGATCGCGTTCACTAATACGGTACCAATGTCAATTGGCAGCCGGTCAACTCTTAACACGTATAGCCAAATAGCCGGATTATATTATAGTATCCACCTGTACTCTGTTTCACTTTTTTCTCTCTCCCTCTCTCTTTTCCTCCTACTTAATTCAATATAAAATTGACATCTGTACGATTTTCTAACTCTTATTAAATAGACTCTTATACCCCTTTGGGTACACTAACGGCGAAATTGGCGAATAATATATTTTGTAAGTTGACAGTTGACAAGACAGTTATAAGCACACTAGATTCTTTCTGGTCGTCGTTCGCCAATATTCGCGAGATTTTCCGCTTTTTTCCATTTACTTTCATCGAGTATTATAAACCGGTCTGCTATATTTTTCCTCTTCGTTTCTATACGTTAATTTTATTTATTTTTCTCTAGATAGCATAATATTAGCTGATCCCAGTAGTTCGCAGTAGTCAGCACGATCCTCGTTATTACACAAATATACAGACGAGAAAGGAAAGAGGAAAAATGCGACTTTTAATACAAATTATGCGAATGTAATACATATCGATGCATAAATGTCGACTTGAGAATATTATTAAAATCCGGTTGTAGGCTATCTCGCGTCAGGAAATGGTAATCTAATTAGGTACGCGAAAAAAATAAAAAATCAATAATTAGGTTAATAATTCCACTTTGTCAGCGAAGAATTTTAAAGGGAAAAAAGGTTAGACAAAATGCCACCCACAAGATCAGCAGTATTTATCACAAACATTAATCTACGCTGCAGTCTGCTTCAAAATCTGTTGTCAGATTTAACAATCGTCTATTTTTACGATCCTCGATGCGAGTGAGAGTGGCCGTCAAAACAGATAGTTCTCCGATGATATATTTCTTAAGAGCAGATTTTTTTTCTACGTGAAACGGTATTTAGTCACAGTGAATCTATAGACGTGAAGAAAAATACAAAGGTATGGAGCACAGCTGTTTATTACGGGTAGGGTTGAATGGAAGGTGGTTTGATAGTGACTTGTTCTTCGAAGTGAAATAATCTCCTCAATTGTCGTTGACAAGGTTTGAAATGAGGGAGAATCTGAAATAGTGACGTCCTTTTTTTCACGTATTCATGTACGTATTTCTGTTAGTTTTGTTCTATTTATTTTTCTCTGTTCACTCCCTCGGGGAGAAATTTTCTTCTTTATATTTGAATTGCTTATTCACTCTAGCCATGTCTATTGAAGTACAAAACTCCATAAAGTCCACTCCAAAATTGAAGTTGGTACCTCGACCTTCGCTCATTTTTTCCTGATAGCTTTAGATGGTAGAATAAATCCAGAAATAGCAAAAAGAAAGTTACTCGCACCAAATCCGTTCTTAGCACCGTCTTTACATAATTATGTTGGTAGAAAAACCGGTACTTCAGTTTCCAGCTTAGTACCTTGTAGAAAAAATTAATAATCCAAAATTATAAGCGAGATGGGTATTTTATGGTCTATGAACTATTGGAGACGAATGAAATAGAGAAAAAAGGCAAATTTTGGCATCCGTTTCAATTCGAGTGCAGGATGAAAAATCAAAAATATATCGAATACCCACTACTAACTATTAACACTTGATTGGTTTAAACTATTAACACTTGATTGGTTTAATAGGAGAAGTACTTCTGGTCTTGGCGCTTTCAAGGGCTCGAGATGGATTAAAGAATGACGTAGGTGCTTTTCGATTTATTTGAAGTAGCAATTTCGAAATTTGTACTCGGAAAGAATTTGTTGATTTTTTTTTATGATTGGACAAAATTAATATTCTATGTGGAAACGCTTCAAAACTATTCAACTATCAGCAGTCAAACCTCAATTTCTAAGAAATCTCACATTGTACTGCAGGAATCCGGTGATAAAACAAATACCCTTGGATTTCGATGGAAATTTTCCGGGAGAGAAAGCGAATCTCTATTAATCATTCTTTGCTATTACACTAATAAACCCTCACCCACTCCCCCACAACTTTGGAAACATTTACCAAATTCATTATTCTTGCAGCAGAGTCATCCATACCAAAAATGTCAGGAAAAAAAATGTTCTGGCGTAGCCAATTAAAGAAAGATTATGTATTATGTCTTTCTCTTTTTCAAAAATTTAGTATAAGTCTATTTCAGGACACTTCAAGCTAATAGATTTTGGGTGTTCCAAGCTAATGGCTTTTTGTGGGCAATTATATAGTTAGAATAAACTGACTGGATCCTTTCATACAGTATAGTAGAGTACGAAGGGAATGGGGAGGTCTTCAAATACAATACATAGAATAGTTAAGTATGCTAGTATAAACTGACCAGATCCATTTATACAGTATACTGTATTTTTGATGATTAGCCAACGCCCCTGCGGTCATCCTATCATAAGCTTAGTTTAAGACTAGTGAATTCCTAGGAGCCGGGGAGCTCCTTTGTCTATTATAATTCTAGCCTAAGACCTAGGATGCCAGATCTACGGATTTGTGATCTGTTCCATGATAAGGCTATTAGCATCAAGTACCTGTTCCAGGGAAAGGGTAGCTGTGCTGCCAGATGATATTTTCAAAAATCCGTATTCGTCATTTTTTGTAAGACCTAAAAACAGATTTTGACGGACTTTGACTGATTTATCCATACCGATCAGGAGAAAGGTATCTCTTGTAGGGACGACTAAGGCACTTTTCCCTTGATCGACCCGATGTTACGGGGGGACAGCAGCATCAGCCTATAACGATCAAGAGAAAAGTATCTCTCATGTACGTGTCTAAGGTACTTTTCCCTTGAGCGCAAGAAATTTGTATTTTACGCAAAATCCATAGAAAACCTGTATCATTTTCAGGGACCAAAAATCCGTAGATCTGGCGGCATTGAAGGGTAGCAATTAAATTCTGTTTTTGACCTCCTGGGAGATTTGCGTTTTGCTGCTAATTGCCCTTATCTTGGAACAGGTCACATTTTTGGTCCTCGAAAAAGATACAGGGTTTTCTTTTTCTATAGATTTTACGTACAATACGGATTTTTTGCGATCAAGAGAAAGGTACCTTAGACTCCACTACGAGAGATACTTTTCTCCTGCTCGTTCTAGGTTGATGCTGCAGAGTTGCGTAATGTTGAGTCGATCAAGGTACCTCAGAAACTAGTAAGAAAAATACTTTTCTCCTGATTGTTGGATCGATCAAAGTCCGTAGAAATCCGTTTACAGGTCCGAGGCCTAACAAAAAATTCACGGGTTCTTTAACAAACTTAAATGAGGGGATGCAGGGAACCTGTCTTGCAACCTGAAAGGATCAAAAAATAGTAAAAACACAAGGATCGCGTAGTGGCGACAATCGCGTAGTGGCGACAATCGCGTAGTGGCGACGTTAATTTAGTTCAAAAAAGACAAAGAGGAAGATGGAGAAAGAGAGAAAGAGAGAAAGAGAGACAAGAATCCGAGGGTAGTAAAATAATAAACAGAAAGGACTATGAGCGTATCAAAAGCGTATCGAATGAGTTGTCCAAGTGCAGGTTCAATACAACAAAAATACTGCCTACCAGGAATAGGCCAAGTTTGCCGTCATGCGCCTGATAATGCAATAAAGAGCTACAAAGCAAAGGCAACAGTAGAAAAAAATACTAATACAAGCACACACTCTAATACCTTCAATGAACGAGTAGAAATGTGGTGAAAACATCGCGCGCCGAAAAATGCAAATAGAGGAATAGGTAAAATTGTCAACACGGGGTGGTCTACGCACACACATACACTCGACGCGACGTCGACGAGCAAAGTCTCGACGAGCAAAGTCTCGCTCCCGTTGAACCATGTCGAGTCTAAATCGACGTCGATGTGACGTCAAATCGACCTTAAATCGACCCATTATTTTGATAAGTAATCGACACAAATTCGACGTTGATTTCGAGTCGAAATAGTTCCGGGGTACGTCGACCATAAATCGACAGCAATCGACTGCAAATCGACGTCAAATCGACTTGTTGGTTTCAATGTATGACTCGAAGTCGACGTCGTTATCAAGTCGATTTTGGGTCGACAGTCCGTTATACTGCTCAAAAACGACGTCGTTATTGAGTCGATTTGAGGTCGACGGTGGCCTTCGACCGGAAATCGACCCACTATCGACGTCGTTATGAAGTCGATTCTGGGTGGACAGTCTGTTATACTGCTCAAAATCGACGTCGTTATTGAGTCGATTTGAGGTGGACGGTGGCCTTTGACCCGAAATCGACTCCCTATCGACGTTGTCATTAAGTCGATTTGAGGTGAGCCTTTTTCTACGACTAAAAATCGACCAGTAATCGACGTCGATATGAAGTTGATTTCCATACTCGACCGTTTTAACCGGTAGCTTGCTTCTCAAAAATATAGTAAGTTGATTCCTCCTTAAGTAACTATGAATGCATAACTTATCTGCGAGTAGTGAAGTTCCAGAAAAAAACAGGTCGATATGGAGTCAAAATCAAGTCGACATCATTAAACGGGGCTCAAATTTTTTGTAGACTAAGAATTTAAGTCGATTTTAAGTCAAGTCCGAGTAAACTTCCTTAGTTCCGTGTCGACCGAGAATAGACTCCTTATTAACTGTCCAGTCTACATTACTTGACAAAGTTCACATTTTTTGTCGACCAAAAATCAACGTCAATTTCGAGTCGACCTTTTCAAACTTTTTATCGACCAGGAGTCGACTCAATTTCGACGCCAACAATGAGTCTACCTTCAGTCAATTTTTGGTCAACATTAGGGTCAAACTAAATTGACTCAAAATCGACTTTGATTCTAAGTCAATTTTGAGTCAACAATAAAAATATTGTAGTCGACCAAAAATTGACTATTTGTTGCCGTCGACATCGGGTGCACAAATTGTTCACATTTTTGGTAGCCTAAGAGTCGACGTCGAAATACAGTCGACATGATATTGGACAAAATGTTATCTTAGTCGACGATATTTCGACTCTAAATCGACGTAGTCAAGCAGTCAATTTGCTGTCAAAATCGACCGTAAAGTCGATTTGACGTCGAATTACAGTCAATTTGGAGTCAACATTGCCTATGACTCGAAATCGACCCTAAATCGACGGTCGACATGGTTCAACGGGCTTGTATTTGATGGTAACAGTGCGTACAAGTATATGCCTAGCAATCTGTATTATCTTTGATATAGGTAAGCTAGAAGTTCTCCTTTATTATACTAGCTTCATACTAGAACTAGAATATGCCTAGCAATTTCTATTATCTTCAGTATAGCTGGGACCCCTCCTTGTAGTATAGTAGCTTTATACAAATATATGCCTAGCAATCTGTATTATCTTTAATATAAGCTAGAAGTTCTCCTTTATTATACTAGCTTCATGCTAGTATAAGTGGAATATGCCTAGCAGTTTCTATTATCTTCAGTATAACTGGGACCCCTCCTTGTAGTATAGTAGCTTTATAGGAGTAAATACCTAGCAATCTGTATTATCTTTAATATAAGCTAACAGTCCTCCTTTATTATACTAGCTACATACTAGTATAACTGGAATCTTTGAGCTATAGATGATAGGAGGGGGAACTCAAAAATTTTCCAAGTCCCCACGTCATAGGTAATTATGGCTGTATAACTGGAAAATATTGATATACCTAGCAATTTGTATTAGCTCTAGTATAAGCTAGGACCCCTCCTTGAAGCACAGTAGCTTTATACTAGTATATGATTAAATAGGAGGGGTCTTGGGGGGGAGGTAGAGGGGATGAAAAGAGGGAGGTCAAAAATTTTTCAAGTCCCAAGGTCATAGTTAGGTAAAGAAGTTGCCTCCCGGACGCCGGACACTGGACGCCAGACACTGGACGCCAGACACTGGACGCCGGACACTTTTTCTTGAAAGACCCCCTGATAAAATAGGTTCCCTGATAAAAATGACGGTTACAGATTTTTGAGACTACATATCATCTGGCAGCACTGCCTAAAACTGCTAAAATCCTAGTATAAAGCTAGTATAAAGCTATCACTAGTTGAAGAGTAGTGAAATCCTAGGAGGGGGGGGGGGGTCTTCTTTGTCTATCATAAGTCTAGTTCAAGACTGGTGAAATCCTAGTATAAAGCTAGTATGAAGCCATCATATGAAGTTAGTATGAACTCGCAAATTTTTGAATCACCCACAGAGCAACAAAGGTGAAAGGAGGGGCTTTAAGAAAATCTGAATTAGGGGTCAGGGCAGAGTAAAGTCGAGCTATACCCGTTCCCAATCCGACTTAATACTTTACAAGAAAATCCCGCGCAAAAGCAAGAACTGTAGTCCGTTCCGGCAAGAAACAGTCCTGGAGCTCAATTGTAGCGGGATTAAACCATCCTGTGCCAGTCTCTTCCATGTGGAGGGATATCAAGAAACCAAATCCATGCAGCTATGATCAAAAATCTCCATCCCAACTCCCTCGCATATCTCCTCTCCCTATTCAACTCAATTTTTACACAAAACGTTTGCCCGACACCTTGGAAAACAGTCATCATCCTCAAAACCCAACTCCGACCTCCTCCTCCCTGCCTCATACCGCCCTATAGCACTCTCCAGTGTCCTCGGTAGATTATTTCAAAAAATCCTCAATAAGAGACTACCATGGTATTCAGAAACAAACAATATCCTCTCCTCCTACCAATATGGCTTCAGAAATGAAAGGCATACTATACAACCTCTTTACGATCTTCAATCCCAGATCAACAATGCAAATTTCAACAAATTCCCCCTACACTCTATTTTTCGACTTCCAGGAGGTCTATCCACGGGTCTGGAGACACCTTATTTGCACAAAACTCCACGAAATTGGCCTCCGAGGTCACCTCCCAAATATACTGGTCACCCTCTTAAACGACAGAACCCTTTTAGTAAGAATCCATAACATAACCTCCCCTCCCAGTTCACAATGGAGCCCCTGAAGATGAAGTCTTTGGTGTTTTACTATTCCTATTAGCAATTAATGATATAACCACATATGCTAGACCCCCTCTCACCCGACGCCTCTTTGCCGACGACTTCAACATCTCTATTTCCTCCGCTAACCCCCAAAGAGCTCACAGATTTCTTCAGGAAACCTTAGACTCAATCACCACATGGACTTCAAAAACCGGATTTAGAAACCTATTCAGTCATCTTCAAGAAAAACCCTATCCCTTCCATCCCTCCCCTAATTTTACAAAACTTTCAAATTCCATCCCGTAACTTCGGCAAACTTCTTGCGGCTTACAATTTGACCCAACAGATTGAATCCATCGAAGCCAAATGCACACGCGCACTCCTTCAAAAAAAAATTACTCCTACAACTGTACGAAAGCCTCATCCGCTTGAAACTAGACTATGGCTCTCCAATTTATAAATCAGCTAACAAAACTGTCCTCGCTCTACTTGACCCCATCCAAACTTCTTTCCCTCAGAATCGCCGTAGGAGCTTTTCGCACCAGCCCTAAACTCAGCCTATGTGCAGAAGCCTCTGTTCCCCCTCCACTTTCGCAGACTCACACTAACCGCCAACTTTTTATCTTCTGTCTCACAATTTCCGGGTCTCCTTATCTTCGACCGCATTTTGCAACAAAATACCGATCAATCCTCAAATAAGCATATCCGCCTTCAATTCAAACACCACATTCATAAATCGTTTGTAGCTAATCCCATTCACTTGGCCTCCCTCTCCCCCCTTGGACTCTTCCTCAACCTAGAATACGTCTCAATCTCACAGAAATCCCCAATCCAAAAAATCAGCTTATGCAAACTCCATTGATGGAAATATCACTCTACACCGAATCCGCAACATCGCCTCCATATTTACAAATGAACTCATGGCCATACATTCCCGCCTTTCACATCTCGCCTAACTTCCTCCTAATGGAAAATTCCTTCTCCTCACCAATTCACTCTCTTCACTCCACTCACTTACCGATACATACACCTCTAACCCTCTCACCCAACGCATCCTCCTTACACTCCTCACACTTGACTCAATTAATTCCGAAATAATATTCATATGAATACCGGGTCACATTAATTTTCAAGAACACGATACAGTTGATCAAGCTGCCAAAATTGTCACCTCCCTCAACAAAATACCTGGCAAGTCCTTCCTAACAGCCCTTGGTTATAAAAATCACTACCGTTCCCTCACAACTCAACCCTGGTACACCTTCTGGAAAAATCAAACTAACAACAAACTCGTCAGTATCGAAAAAATTCCTATCCCCTGGTCATCCTCCTTTAGGAACATAAGACAAGAAAAAGTCATTCTTTCACGTTTTAGAATTGGTCATACAAAAATTACTCACTCTCCCCTAATCAACTCCAACATCCTCACTCCTCCCTCTTGCCCCCACTGTCACCAAGACAATCTAACAATCAAATATCTTTTTATTTGGCCCCTACTTTTAGCTCACCGCGATTCCACTAAAACACCCTCTTCCTTCATTCAAGCCCTCATAAACAACCCCAACACCATGTCTTGTACTCTACAATACCTCAAACTACATAACTAACTTTTACTCTCACGTATAACACCCACAACTATACAAATTACAACACTTTTCAAACATTTACACAAACTCCACTTTACTCCCTACTCATATTCCCATTTTGACATGTTTCATGTCTTCTCTACTTCCTAATTCTTGGAAATTGTCCGGGCGTCCGGTCGTGACCTTGGGACTTGGAAGAATTTTGGTCAAAAAAATAAATAAACAAAATAAAATAAAATAATAAAATAAAAATAAAATGAAAATAAAATGAAAATAAAATAAAATAAAATAAAAATAAAATAAAATAAAAATAAAATAAAATAAAAATAAAATAAAATAAAAATAAAATAAAAATAAAAATAAAATAAAATAAAAATAAAAATAAAATAAATTAAATTAAATTAAATCAAATTAAATTAAATTAAATCAAATTAAATCAAATTAAATTAAATTAAATTAAATTAAATTGAAAATAAAAATAAATGTTTGGGAGGTCATTGAGAAATTTGCGAGTACTATCCTCTCTCAAAAAAAATAAAAAAATGAAAAAAATAGAATAAATAAATAAATAAATAAATAAAATAAAATAAATAAATGAATAAATAAAAATAATAAAAAATAAATAAAATAAATAAAATAAAATGGAATAAAAATAAAATTGAAAATAAAATTAAATTAAACTAAATTAAATTGAATTAAACTAAATTAAATTAAATTAAATTGAAAATGAAAATAAATGTCTAGGAGGTCATTGAGAAATTTGCGAGTACCGTCCTCTCTCTCAAAAAAAAAAAAAATAAATAAATAAGATACAAAAATAAAATAAAAAAAATAAAAAAATAAAAAAATGAAAAAATAAAACAAAATATAAATAAAATCAAAAATAATTCTGAAAAAACCCATCAGCCTGAAATATACTAAAGTAGACTTGAACTGGACCAAGAAACGAGACGAACAAGCAGAGCGAGTGAGGCCCAGTATCCTCATCAGCCTGAAATAATATACTGCAGTAGACTTACACTCGACCAAGAAGGCTCATTAGCTTGAAATATTCCAATGTAGACTTATACTATATCAAGCGAGTGCCGCGAGTGAGTCCCAGAAAGCAGTCAGCCTAAAATACTCTAAAATAGATACTAGAAGAAGAAGCTGGAAATTTTGGAAATTTTTCAACTATGAAGAGCTTATGACGACTGGCGAAAAGACATGAAACATGATCTTTATATTTTTGGCAACGCCAAGAAATCCTTCCTTTTATCCTTTACTTTCCATCCTTCCTCATCTATCCAAATCCGATTTATCCTATTCACTTTGTATCTAATTTGATATTATTTGTAAGTATATTATCAAGTTGTATCTATGCGGTAAATCTGCTACGCCGAGCAAATAACCCGCGTGCAGTTTAAAATGCTCGTTAAATAAAGAAAATAAAGTAAAATAAAATAAACTCTCGCTCCCTAACATTGTACGATATTTTTGGATCTCATCTTCGACCAACAGCCTTGCTTGAAAATGATTCTCACCAAATCAAGATATACAGATCGTTTTTGTTGTTACTATGCTACCTTAGCCCACCTAACCGAGTCCACTGCTCTTGAATAATTAGATGACAATTTTCTGTTTTCTATTCTTTCATAGACACATCTCTCGTGAACATGTGACCTCACGTTCCACCATTGAGCAAATTCGCGTACAGTAGATAAGCACTGAAGTTGGAAATTGTGCAACCATGAAGTACAAAACAGCTCTATTACTTTCACCATCTGAGCCCATGTTTGATATCCCAACCACTGACATTAATAGAGGAAATGAAATTTTTCGATCGGGAGCAAAATTAAGAACGAAATATGGCCCATAATAGCAAACGTGTTTGGCATGCCCGCAGATACTTACTACCTTATACTCCATCGCTATGTAATCAAATTACATGCCTCCAAGGCTCCTGGGACAGTTATGCGCGTTCGTGACTCGTGCCCCAAAGCTGTTAAGGGCAAAATGGATTCCCCAGACGTCAAATATAAAGTCAAAATTACTCATTCAAAATCGAGGAATCCAAATCTTCCCAATTTCAGTTAAGTAAGTTTCTTCACCTACACGTCATTCACACCCGTATTAGATCATACGGTCCTCGTGAAGTAAATGCCAATAGCCCTAAAGTAATTTATGGAAACGAGATTCACACGCCACCACATTGCAACCGGATTCGATGGTCGATATAATAGAACTGTTCAACGGCTTAAACGATGACGCGTTACTGGGTTACCAAAATAGAAACGCTGATGAGTCTACGGGTAGACGACTTCGCTTCGCCAGCAACTCGTCTTCTAAGCTGTTTCATTTCCAGAGTACGCGAATGCGAGGTGAACTCGTATTTTAAGCTCTCGTTGTTGTCGTCTTGTAGGGACGAAGACTGTATTAAATCATTAAATCCGCCGCTCAAGTGATTTGCGTGATTTTCGATTCAATATCGCATACAGCGCTTACCAACGCAGACGTAGTATTATTTAGCACGTTTACCTCACCCCGTCCATTTGAAACTATCACAACTTGAGGCAAAAACAATCACGAAAGACTTCTTGAAGAGAGGAGGAGAGAACAAAAAAAGAAGGAAAAAAAAACATCGCCACATAAATAAAAAATTTATCGTTTCGTCTATTAAGTAGCTCTGTGCTCGAGAAGGAAAAAGAGGGGCGGAAGAGTGACGCGAATGAACTAAAAATACGAGTAAAAGAGTCGCATTTTGCGATAAAATTCGCGCTTTATCGAAGATTGGGAGTTGGAACAGCGAGTTCACGCGGCGGGGTAATATTCGTACCCAAATTACGATATTCCGATAAATTACCTCGGAACACGATCTTCTTCTCCAGTACGTGATCGTGGGTACGGCAGTTAATATACAACGCACAGTAGCTCTTGTTTTATTCATTCGATTAGCGACGACTTGGTCACAGTCCAATTAATATCGTCTTAATCGTAAATAACCGTGACGAACATTTCTGGTGCCCAGGATGACTGAAGAGCAGCAAATGCAGTTCATGCAGTCTCCAGCCAACCTGAGCAATTTCCCGAACTAACGTTAAGCCATTTTCCCGACCGGACGCAAAAAGTAACAAGTATCTCACCTGAGGACGCTTCGGTCGCCGATTGTGATTTGACGCACATATTGTTATCCGCAGGGAACTTGTGACAGTCGAACATGGGCGGCCAAGGATAACCGTACGACATCATATGTTTTTCGCAGCCAGCCTTAACTTTTTCGCACAAACTGCGGCACGGATATATGGCGTGGTCCAGACAGATGGGGCAGAATAACGAGCATATAAATCGTTGAGTGTCCGGATGACAGCGTATATTCAGCAACGGTATCCAGGAAGCGGCCTGTTGAGATATTTCGTGAAGCGTTTCGTGTTCTAGCAGATTCGGAAGTCGCATTTCAGTGTAATCCATATTGCTGCACAGGCTCAGGTTACGGGGTATCTTGACGCAGGGAGCCTTAACGGGGGAGCTGCGCGAGTCCCAATCGTAGGTCGAAGACACGTGTGAGGTAATCAACTCATTAGCATTCGTTCTAGTTAATGTCGCGAGGAAAACTTGAATTAGCAACGTTACTACCATTATGAATGTTGGCCGACGAATTTAGGCATTATAATTCACTCCGCGAGAGTATACGTCTGCTGACCCTTCGAACCAGTTGTCTGTAAATATAAACGCGTTGAATTTATTATGCTTTCGAAAAAATGAATTAAAACTAAATTATAATGGATTAATAATGATAATAAATCGAGTGCATCGGCGAAGTGTGTGCTTTATAAAAATTTGCCATAGGCTGGCAACCACGTGCATATTCTAGCAAGGAAGTACGTCACCTATCGATGAATATGAATAGTTGGCAATAATTTCGTCGAGTCGAACCACAGTGGTATGTAAAATAATTCGATGGAAACCGAGGTCCAGTAGTTTTTTCAGACGAATTATTGTTGTATATCGCGGATATGTGCATAAGTGGGCCTACAGCAGTGGTTTTTGAGCTTCGCCCGGCGAGAAAGGAAGGTCGTCATTCTTCCTTTATGAGTGCATTCGCGTAAAATATGAAACGAAAATAGTCCATGTGTAGTTGAACGTTTTCACAAATGATTCAAAGTTACTTGTTTGGTCCATTGGTCAAACTGGGTTGACCAAAGCACCTCACCCAATATCTGCTTCTTACCCGACTTTCTTGAAGGAGTAGGAGAAAGAATTGACTTTCTGATGGATAAGATCAGGATAATGGGTCTCTCTTGAACAACTTTCCTCGTTTATTATACATTTTCTTCGCCTTCAACTCTTGCAATATCCTTAGGAAGCATGAACAAGAAGCTGAGGATTTAAAGAAGTTCTGCTTCACCCAGCAACAACATTGTTGTGGACTAACAAGCCAATAAAGAGCATATTTGGAAAAAAATCAGGTTCTCTCCTGCTAGAGGCGTCCATTCTAGAGGAGGGTGGGAAAAACTCGGAGGTTTACAGAGGACAAGGGATTTGCAGAATGTATGACGGATTACATGCAGAACAGCTACCCGACTATCTCATTTTTGCAGATGGGGACTATTTGACGTATTACTCGAGAAGTAATTTTTCGTAGAGTACTAAAAAAAAACTGTTCTATAATTCAGTAGAAGACTCTTACGTAAGTTGAATAATATGATAATCAGAAATTATTTCCTCTGGAGCTCCAGCATCTTGTTGGATTTTATCCCCCCCTCTTAATTCTACTTTGTCTGATTCTTAGCGAAATATTTCCAAGAGATTGTCTCGATTCTTTGTCCGAAAGCAGGGGTGTCCAAAGCGCGGCCCGCAAGAAGCGTTTTAAACATTGCACAATTTGTTTAAATTACACAATCGTCGTTAGCCTTCACTCAAAAACATTATAAGGAAATGAGATATAGCCCGCAGTGATAAGTTCTGAATGATTTTTGGGCCAAATTTACTTTAAGCCATGAACAACCCTCAAATAATACAAGGCGTACTGCCTGGATAGATTAAAAGCTGAAATAGAGTACAGGTTTGGTCTATAATCTAGACACTCAACAGACATATTCATGTTCGAAGAAGAGCCCATCTAATAAACGAAACTGAGTTCAAAGATTTTGAACCGTACCAATTATGACTGCAAGGACTCTGTTGAATGGCTGAGAGTTGGAAGCGTTCAATAGAAAAGATTCAAGCTCATCAAATTAGGTGGTGAAAAAACCTTCAACGAAGATCTAAATAAGTAGAGAAAGACATGTAAAAATTTAGGATCTTTAACTTTGGATATGAGTAAAGAAACTTACGAAGATTTCGAGCTACGCTCCAGACCCTTTCATAAACGCTAGCTGAATCGAGATTGAGACTCCACACTGAGACTTGGCCTTAAGACTCGAGACTGAGACTTGGCCTTGAGATTGGAGGCTGGAGACTTGAGGCTGAGATTCTAGCCTAAGGCTCAAGCTTGAGACTTAAGACTGAGACTCGGCTCTAAGACTGGATCCTAGAGACTCAGACTGAGCCCCAAAACCGAGCCCCTATACTAAGACTCGAGCCTGAGCCTCGAGACTGAGACTCGGCCCTGAGATTGGAAGCTAGAGACTTGAGGCTGAGGTTCGAGACTGATTCTCGACACTAAGACTTGAGACTGAGCCTCGAGACTGAGATTCTAGCCCAAGACTCAAACCTGAGACTCGAGACTGAGACTCGAGACTGGATCCTAGAGACTTGAGCCTGAGCCTCGAGACTGAGATTCGGCTCTGAGACTGGATCCTAAAGACTCGAGACTGAGTCCTGAGACTGAGATTCTAGCCCAAGACCCGAGACTAAGATTCAGGCCTGCGATCAGAGCCGTCCTTACCGACCGTCTTAGGAAACTGAATCTTCAGGCGGCAAAACTTTGGGGTGGCAAATTTTCAAAAAAAAAGAAAAAGTATTTTTTTAATATGAAATTTCTAAAGTTAGGGAAGCGGATTTAGGGTTAGCTTCGAGGTGGCAAAGTGCTAAAGTCGAGTTCTGAATTCTATGATGGAGAAAATTAGAAAAAACGACGGCTTCCGAAACAAATTTGAAGGATATAGCTTGATATTCTAAATGTATTCAGATCTAACTCCTTTGATGATTGAAGCTCAACTCTTCAGATCATTTTTCGCTGGACGGCAGGTGACGTCAAAAGTTTCAAAAAGGTTCCCAGTTCCTATAGGGAAGAAATTTCTAAAAATTTTAAGCTATGCCTACGAGAAGAGAGAAACCACGGAGCTACATTGTAAACGAATAATGCGATAGAATGAATGGAGCTCTGAACCTTTCTGAAAGAAGACTCGGGAAAAGGTCGACTATCGCTCTGAAGAAATTTCCAGCTCCGAACCCCTACACAGCGGCCTTGGAAAAAGATTGAGTCCCTAATTTCTATGGAGGAAGAAATTGAATGAATTCCAGGTTCAAACTTTTATCAAGATAAAACTTCTAAAATTTCCCACTTTCGAGCTGTACAAATATGAGGAGTGTTCAGGCAGAGGCACGTTCGCCCCATAAGAATAGCGTAGAATGAACGCATCATTTGAAGGACAGGAGAGGGAAACTGGGAAAATGTAGACTTTTGAGCAACAAAAGCGCTAGGTGAACTCGATAGTACTTCGAACTCCAAACCCCTGTGTAGAAGAGCCTCGAGAGAATGTCGCGCTCTGAACCCCAAAATTTCGAGATCTAAGCCTCTACAAACGTGAAATTTGGAGGATTTCAACTTTCAAGCAATATGTACGAGGAAGAGGAGGAGATTGTCAAAATCTTGGTTGACGAGCTGTATAAAATACGCGGAAAGGACTTGGACAATCCGGAAAACTATCGCTGACGGAATGGTAAAAAAACTAAAAATCAAGCTGTCTACATACGCAATTGAAAAGTCACAAATTTCCCGAATAACATGTTTCCTGACGCTCCTCAAGTAACTGCGATAATGAATCCGTTATTTTAGTCTTAGTCGACTCTTATCATCGAATTCTCTCATTCTCTCACCATCCTCTTATCTTTCTCTTATACCTAGAACTTCACATTATTTTTCCAGGTCCCTCCTTCTTCACTATAGAAGTCCATCATATCTCACTCATATATATATAGTTGATCCTTAAAGCATTATTAATGAGAGATTTATCAAGGGAAAAAGTGAAATAAACCACAAGGATTCAGCCGTTTTAGAGAGATGAAATTTCGAAATTTTTGAGAAGGTAACATTGAAAATTTCGACCTATAAACCCTCAGAAATTTCAAGCTTTGAACGCTGACCAACAAAAGAAACGTGGAGGAGAGTGAAGATCAAAGAGGAACGCCTCGCTTTAGAAGAGCTGGAGATAAATAAGAATCTTGAGTCACAGGAATTTAATAATGTAAATTATGTGTTACCTTCGTCAGGCCTAATGAGCATTTTTTCATAATACCTAATATTTTTCTATCTTGCTTGTATAAGTCATGTTACCTCTGGTTTTGATCTCCCTTAATCTCTTTCCATTCTTACAGTCTCTTTCTTGCATTAGCGTACGTACCAGATTAGTTTTTGTTGCGACTCGATGATGAGTGTTCACTCAAAAGCGCTCGTCGCGAAAAAAAATTGTAGTTTTTTACCTATAATCGGGTAATGTAGGTTAAAATAAAGAATTAAACTTATTTTATTCCTTTATTTACCCCATTCAAAAAATATGTGATGAACGTTCAGCAATGCATTTGCGTGAGGGAGTGGGTTGGGAATCTAGAGGCATGCTGCTCCTGATTTTTCCACAGAAATGATGAAAAATGAAAATATTTCAAAGCTATAGGCCTATCGCAATCAATTTACATCCATTCCAAAATCATTCATTCATAGACATTTATCACTTTTGCAATTTCCTTTGAAAGATGAACGAAAACAATAATATTATAAAAACAGAAAAATCAACGTGAGAAATTTGTTCAAGAGAATTAAATTGTGGGAGAGGAGGGGGTTATAGACTGCTGCTCTGGTATAGGGTATATTTGAACTCTCTTCACAAATCTCTTAGGACATAAGTCATTCTATTTCTACAAAGCATTAACTAGAAATTTCTGTTCAAGTCCCACAACTAATATCTATTACTTGAGGCTTAAAATTCTAATTCTTCTGAGAGGGTCTAGGTTCCAAACGTTTCGCATTCATAGATCAAAAATTTCATCTAAACTCGAGAAGATTACTTACGACACGTTTTTCAGCTTCAATGTTGTCGGTAGTCGGAAGGGTTTAGAGCTATTAAAGATGTAAGATTTTTATTTCTTCAAACCTTATGCACATTGTCATACTATGAAACTGCACGGAATATGGAAGGGAACTAAAGAGGAAATGGGTGCTAGAAAAGATAAGAAACTAGAGTAAATAATACGAAAAACGAGAAGGAAGAAAAGGCGAAATGAAATACCGAGGGGTAATATGTATGTATAACATTCCAATTTAAAAAGTGAACTGTGAAATCTTCTGTGTTCTGTGAGAGTGAAGGGGGCGCGCGGTCATGCGAAGAGTACTTTCGATTGACAGCCACTTCAGCATGTAGTGTTTTGATTTGCTACTGAAGAGCCCTCCAGATTAGATTTAAGGAAAATCATTATTGTGATGGTTCGAAAAAGGATTGCTTTGGAATGACTCATCAATATTATAGATCAAATACACTTGACAATCTCACTTTTGTTGTCTTGATTTCGAATTGCTTCATGAGATAAGAAAACACGAGTAACTAGACCAAATAAGAAAATGCGACAGAAGACTCGTACATACTTCTATGTATATTTTTTTGTTTTTGAAACGTGAATACAGGCGTACGTACTATACGAGTACGTTCTAGTATGTACGCCTTTGGGACGCTCTCGGCTACCGTATTGCATTGAAATTAAGAGACAATGATCACGGTGCGACCCAAATTCTCTAATTAATTTCCGTTTTCCTTACCTTTGAGCTCTCCCACTTGAGGGCACTAACGACGCATACGAGTAAAAAAAATATATATATCTACGCACGGAATGAATTGAGCACGATGAAGAAGCTTCCGCAAATCGAAACCGATGCAAATGCCGTACACGATCCGATCTCACTCGCGAATACGAGAATCGCGAGAAGAAGATTTTGAACGCGAGTTACTATACGACGACGAGAATGAACAAGAGTACTACACCGACTGTTTGGACACGAGAGTTATTCATCTTGTTGGGTCGCTCGTGCGATGCAACAGCAGCAGTCAGCGTGTTATCCGTTGGTGGTACAGGAACTGTTCATCAACTCCTCGGGTGGGCTACCCTTCTTAATTTAGCAATCGAACGCCCTCGTAATCCGCATTCGACACCTAATTATTTATTCGGTTTCGTTTACCATGATAAGCCCGCGAGCTTTTCGGGTTCGTGACTCGAAGCGGCTTCGTTATGCGAATGCGATATTATCCCTTCATCCCTTCGCGAATTCTGCACTATTATTAGGCTTCCATTTATTATTCTCGGGTTCTTAATGACGTTTTTGTTTAAATTCGCGTCTTATACTCAGTTGTTAATCCTTTTACTTGCCCTCATTTCATCACCATGATTCGGCTTAAATTGATTACATTTGAGATAGTGGAATTCTTCTTTTCAAGAAAAGTCGTAAAATCAAACTGATGGATATTCAACAAATATGATGTCTCGCTATTGTTTTCAGTAAGACGTGAAATAATATAGAAGATCCCGTACTAACAAGGGAAAGTTTTTAACTAGAGAATGACATACTCGTATAAAAAGACCACCACTAGCATACATTTTGTGACCACGAAGGCAATATTCCGATCTGATTGTGAAGAACCAATAGAAGAGTGAGTCCCGCGCTAGTTTTAAGATGAATGCATATCAACTCTCATACTGTACGCGAATTGTAGCCCGAATATTTTACATCCAAGAGAAACGTACGTATATGACACAAAAATCGATCATCTATTGTTGAAAAAAAAAAAAAAAACTTGAAAAGGAGTCGTAATCATTGAAAATTGTATGATCTGTAGCAAAATTTTTTTGACCAACGTGATCAATAAAAGTCATCACGTAGGTACCTATTTTAAGGGTCAAAAACAGTCCTAGATACCGTTCTACGTTACTTCTTGGATCAATGATACAATGGGACTTAGTCAGCTCGAAATCTACGAAGTGTGACTCAATTAGCATACGACTGGTGATGAATTAATTCTACTCAATCAGGATGCGCATCCACTGTTTCGGCCACTGAGCGTCGTACACCCGCTCCCTTTCACCTGATATTTTTTCGACGGCAACCAACACTAGTCGTCAGTATCCCGAATCGGACAGCGAAAACTCGTGGGTGACGGACTGAAGGTTACCTGAAATTGAAGTAAATATACTTTTATGAAACAAGATGAATACCTAGTAAACCCCTCTAATTATTTTTTTCTTAAATTACTTTGTTCTCAAGCTATTTCAAGACTACTCACTAAACATTTACGTATAATTCAAAATTATTGGGAAAATTGACCTGATTCCGTCTTCAATTTTGCCGATTGTAATGCTACTGTCGACGCGCGCTTTCTTCCTCTTAGATGGATACAAGAAACAATTCTAGTTTGCTTTAACTGCTTACTACCGCTTGCTAAGCCAAAAGTCCTATGACTAGGTACCTATGAAGAAAAACAGAATTACCGTACCTTTTGAAGTAAGTAGGCTACACGTTCAGATAATCAAATGGCTTTCACTTTTCAACAAGGAGCTTGTTTTATGAGAGTATAGATAAAGCCCAATTTGTTTTGCCTCTCAAAACATCAATATCAATTCAGCAGCCACAAAGGAATAATTTTTAATGATCGCACGTTTGGCTCAGCATTTACCAGAGCTCTGTGCAGCATTCAAACCATAAAGGCTTTTAGATAGCAGTTATTGAACTTACAAAAATTGTTATGTACTTCATACGCTTAAAGTTCAAAATCGATGAAGGAGGAAAAAGTTGTGGATTCTGCGAAAAAGATGAGTCCACAATAAATTTTACTCAGATCACACATCTTGTAATGAGGACCAAACTCCAATTAACAAATTCACTGTATGTTTACAAGAGGAATCAAAAGAAATTTAAATAAATCCATAAGGTACCTACACACTGTACAAGGCGTACATAATCAGCGCTATCAATTTGAATACTTCCAACACATAATATCCGAATGGTTTGAGCTAAATTAATTTACCTCTGTAGATCGAGAATCCTTAGCCATAGCTTTGAAGGAATCTCGTTTCTTTCTATTTTGAATGTTGTCAATAATTTTCACCCGCATAACGCAGTTTCAGCTCTCTTCTCCAAATTAGACACCAGAGATGATTAAGGCTGTCCAATTTCAGCAAGACCTCCTTGATAATGGGAATTCATGACGTATACTGGTAAGATATGATATACACAGAGGCCCGTATTGTACTTTACATTTAAATTACCAATTGCTCATGCTCTCTTGAATCCTCAATTCTGAATTTCCATTTGGACTTGATAGCAAACGAGTCGCTGCAGGTAGACGTGGCAATGTAGAGAAGCTCGACTCAAGACGGTGATCGTGATAAATTGAATCACAATACTTTCTTATGACAAAAGCAAAATATTTAGAAACTCAAGGAAAATTCAAGATCGCGATACTCACTATCGAGCCAAAATTCAATCAGATATCATCTGGTTCCTTATGGCTACATGAAATAGCAATCTTCACCTTCAGGCTCTTTCAAAACGTACCGTATGACACAAGTTGTTGACGATTTTCTCGACTTCATTTCCCCCGGCTAATTTAATTACAGGTAATAGCCTAGCCAAATCGCAACTCAGCATCTTTGCCTTCTTGGCACTCGTGACTCGATCAACTATTCGCGAAATACATCGAGTGATGCGCTATCTATTGGCGGGCTCTCTGATTGGTGAATTGAGCCGAGAAGGTGATGGTGATGAAAAAAGTTCTGAAAAAAATTTCAAATGGGGTTATTCAGAAAGAAGATTTTGACAGCTATAATTTTTGCTCTCTGTACTTTTTGATAGAAATTCATATTAAACGTCACGAGTTAGAGCCTTCGACCATATACATTACATGGACATGCTATAGTCAGGAGGTAACTATTTCCAAAGCGTAAGAGTGTGCGTCTCTTCCACGTTTCTTTGTGAAGAGTGTGTGTGTGAAATTCACGCATGCGCACCTCGATCGATTTTTCGCATGCGTTTTTTGGAAAAAGTTACAGACTGTAATGTTTTGAGACAGATTCTTATCAGTATAGCATGTCCATGTAATGTATATGGTCGAAGGTTAGAGCTGATTTTATGAGTGTATCTTCTTATGGCAAAAAATACACAATCACCTTCTTGTCCAGTTTCTGTAAATCGCCACCTGCAGCGCCACCGCTCTGTATTTCGCGAATAGTGTTACTGAATGGTGAGGTGAATTTCTGTTGTATGAAATGAAATGGATGTATTTGCACATCAAAGATCAGCAAAAAAGAGTGTTTTTGCCGGAATTTAATGATCTTTTTCCGCAGATTACGGATATGCAGATACGTTCATTCTTTTTTGTACGGCGGACCACAGACTTGGAAAGTAAGACGTGCAGGAATTGCAGCCGACAGCTGGAGGCTCATTACCATACAAGATGGAATCCCTTTTTTGTAAGTGGGAAGCGCTAGCGTCGCGCTGCTTTTCTACTGAGCGGCAAGCTCGGAGAGTACCTGAATTATAAGACATGGGAAGAAAATGAACAAATTGAAATAGGCTAACAAATAAATAAATGCAGATTTAGCTGCCTGTAAGGAACTATAAGATGGGTATGCTCTATTAGTGATAAGAAGAGGACCGTCGCCATGGTGATAAAGTTGAAGGAAGAGCAGTTTCAATTTCAACACTTCCAAGAGGTTTCAGGAACGCTGTGTGAGACTGAGAATACCAACTACTTAGATTGCTCCTCCTTCAACTTTATCAGTATAGTGACGAACCAATTCCTATCACTTGCGCATACCTACCATATAATATAATAGCTCCTTACTTTACTCCCGATATCATGTAATAGATATCTACAAACTCACATTCTACAAAATAATTAGATGGGATGGGATGACAAATTTTTTATTTTTCACCACATCCTACCGCCAGAGTTTAGATACCCCAACCATAATTGAGGTAGTGAGTGGAAAAAGGGCGATATCGCCATAACGCCTAAATATTTTCCAAAGATCATGATTTCTTGTGCAGTGACTCCTTCGCTGTCACGTGTTGGTACCGATTTACAATAAATTACCAGTCTGCAACACTTCAAGTTCCCAAAAAAGTAATGCAGACAAGTGATCTGTTGCAAACCGGTACCAGCATCCCATATTATTACTCACTCTGCATAGCAACAATTTGAATGTTACAGTCAAGTGTCTCTTTTATTTTTGTTTGGATGAGCTTCATCTCTCCTTGGTACTCTGTGGCCTACTCAAACTTTAAGCTTGGATGGATGTTCGGAGATGAACAGTCAAAACTGCTTTCTTATATTTTTGTTTACAACATTTGCTTCACCTTTCAAGTCCTTTTCAAGTTGAACCAAAAAGCATGAATTGATCTTATGATTTTGCTGGATTGCATACTCAATCAATTCCGCAGAAATTAATCAAGATCAAATGTTGGAAACACGACAAAAATGAAAAATGTAGAATGCTGAACTTCCCCTTTAGCCCTTGCCCTGGAGGTTGTGAAACTTGGACTTCCACAAATTTGGAAATAGATATTCTTTCTTTCAATTCCATCTGAAGGAATTCTTATATCGATTTCCCACGGCCACATGTGATGGACCTGAAACCATCACCCACGCTGAATATTTTGCCCAAATTATTATTCAACAGAGTTTCCAGCATGTACATTTTTTCTGCCACAGCTCTCTCGATCAGCCGAATTTCACATATTTCACGTTCAATCTGTCAGTTTACAAATCTATCACACGTTTTGAACAATAAAGGAAAATTTGCGTGGGTATAGTATTTGTAGTTCGCAAAGCCTGGGAACGAGGAAAAGAATACCGGCAATAATAAAATCAGTACCTAAGCAGAAACGTGATGGAAAACAACATTCATCAGACCGAACGTAGAATATTTGGAATTTGATTGATCGAAAAAGAGTTGGGTACAGGAAGAATTTCTAAACAGGATAGGTGAACAATAATTTGCAAAATATTCAGCGTTACAAATTCCTATAAGACGATGGATTCATGTCCGCGTCATCTAGTCCTTCACAAATTCACCACGCTTGCATTAAAGAACAAAATAAACTTCCATTCACTCGTCTTCATATAGTAATAATTATTTCAAAATGAAAAAATAATCATGAATTTACATTTAGTCAAGCAATAACTATACCTCGTAATCGACTCCTCCTCCCAGAAATACATTTATGGTACCCTGGAACTCGGTTTCCGTCGTCAACAAGAACGGTTTGGTTGTATCCTTGCATTCACACCCGTGTACATATTCACCAGGGGAATCAAGAAACTTCTTGATTTTATAGACGCCAGTATCCTTTCCTATGTTGGACGGAAGTGTATAATTCCTCTCAAGAAATGTATTCACTTGTCTGTTTCCCGCTTCGCAGTGCGCTTGGAGAATAAAGGATGTTAACGTCGACATTTTGTATCCCTGAGGCGTAATAGTTGTATTTCCCACGACGGGGACATAATTATCATTACCTGTGAAAAAAAAAAGTATCAAATTTTCAAGTCTGACCTCCTTGTATGTACAATTTGTTGAAGAGAAAGATGGAAATGGCTAAAAAAACATAGCAATCATTGTGCGCGGGAAGGGCAGCCTACATCTTTGTACTCACCAAGACGCTCATATGAATTCACTTCGTTAACCTTGGAGTGCACTTTGATTATGATTTCCAACAGGCCGATCAAAAGGTATGCCCGAAAGCGAATCATTTTGGAAAGATTTCTGGAATTCAAAAAGAAGAAATGAATTAATGAAAAATCAATTTACAACTCCAAGGTTCTGTAAGCTCCCATGTTACATAAACCACGTCATGAGGGAAAAGCCTGCCCATAGTTTATAGCAAACACTGAAATAGTAGCCTAGAAAAAACATAAGTAAGATTTTTGTAAATTTTGTTAAGAGACAGGTTATGTGGTGTAGGCCTGGGCATGACCACCCCGTGTAAATACCACCCCGCCTCATACTTCAATATGAACGAGATTTAATAAGATGCACTCCACTAGGGTCACTGTCGGATCTAGTTTTTGTAGACCCAGGCATTTTGTTCTCTATCGCTGAAGAATAAATTTAGTATGCGTGGCCCCAAATTCTCTTTTCTGTATCGTAATACATGCAATTGCGAGAGCCCGAGGTCAATGGTCTCATCTCTCCTCCCTTTAATTCAGCTCTGACTAAGCCTACGTAAGAATAACATCGAACTAAGAACCCTTTATCTCTATTGGTGCTGTAGACCTGACAAATATAATACTTGTTTCAACTTTCCCGATACATTTTTTGCCTATTTTATTCTAAATGCATTCTTTATTCCTTTATTTATCAGTACTTTTTACACATTTGGTGGAAATGTTTTTTGAATTTCCTAACGACGTCATGCCTTTCCCTAGCTATGAACTTCTCTATTCCCTTGAATATCATAAAATACATCCCACAGCGTAAAAAATCTTGGCAAAAATCATGAAAAGCTGCCGAAGAAAGAACAAGAGCGTCGACTTTCCCAACACGGACTTACTTTTTGAAAGATTGAAAATTCCAAGTAAACTTTGTACAAAATGCAAAACACCTACTCATAAAATGGTCCTTAGATGAGAGAAAATGAATTCGAAAAATTGCAGGCTTGTCAACGATACCATCCAGATGGAAAAATTCAGTTCGCGTAGGTACTTATTGATTCCCATAGAATAAAGTGAGCAGAAATTAAAATTTATTGAGTAAGAAATTTTTTCGAATGCAACTGGTGTAATTCGAACTTCCTCGTCAGATGTTTTTATTGTTGAATTTTATCATTAGTGAATAGAATCAATATAATGTGGTAGATATTTACATTGTACCATATTCTCTTTGCAGGTAGGTACGTCTTGCGCCATTTGGGTACACACAATTTTTGAGAATTTCACGAATAACTTCGTTATTAAAAACGAGAAGGTTCTTTGAATTATCTCCATATGTCTGTAGAAATTTCTTCCCCAATACGTAAAGTCCCGCTATGACATGACACAGAAAAATGATGGAATTCAGAAGTTTTTGTTCCCTTCTGCGGCCAAGTAAGAATTCCTTGTGTCAAATTCAACCATTCTTGTGACATTGTCAACTTTAAATCTTACTTGAATCATTTCCTCAAAAATTTCACTTCCAATCCGAGACTTGGTTCCTACGACCATTTTTGCGAGCCGAGAAAGTCCATAAAATTCTTGTTCCCCGAACTCGAATACCTCGAACATAATCCTCACCCTACATAATAATTAATTTAATATATTTATTGCAACCGCGCCGCAGACCGAGTCTCCGAATGTGCAAATCAGTCAAAGGATGCAGTCCTTCTCTTTGGACAAAATACATATCTTTCTACCTTTCTATTGATTTTTGAGGTTTTGGATGGTATCTTTAGTTTAATTTTTGCATAAATTTCATTTGACAATTATTGAAAATAAAAATGATAAATTCTTTACTCCACTAAAATTGAAAAGCTGCGATTCGTCGTGCTGAAAATTCACAACAATTTGTTCAATACCTACTATTATCTATTATTAATTGAAATATACACTCAAAGTTTATTTTGTAGTCGTTTATTTTTTATTCTAAGTTATGTCAATGATGCGATTGCAAATGATCCGAATTTGTTTTAGACATTTATTTATTGTTATTTTTTTGTTCTTTGTAATGAAGTTCGAAATTATAAAAATAAGTACGAGAATCCAAATTATGAAGAACTAATGGTGCATTTTTGTACAGAATTGCTGCATAATGAAACAATTTCTTATAGCTATTATCCAATAAGAAAAGAGATGGAATTCTAATAAAAAATATATTAATTATAATTATGTATTGATCACGAATGTTCAATATTAAATTTGTATCCACCAATGCGGCACATCGACTTAAAAATTTCAGCTGCATTAATAAGGAACGAATTAATTTGAATACCGTCATTTGAACCTCCAATAAAAATCGCGTGTTATTGAAATTTATATCGTTGATTGATTCACCTAAAAGTACATAAATTTTACCTTCTTGTTATCGAATGTAAAAAAAAAAAAAATGAATGAATGAATTTAAAAATCAGAATTGAAATGATAAGCATTCCTTCAAAATTTCCGCGATACACTCCAACAGGACTGGATAAGTTGATTTATTGAAGTCGATTGTTAATAATTTTTAATTACCTTGAATTTTGACTTCAAAAACATGTTCTAGACTTGAGTCATCTCATGAATTACAAAATAAGTATCTCCTGGTATCCTTGGATTGAGAAGTCTTGGAGATTTGGAACTCTGCAAGTACGTTATTGTGAGTCACATCTGGACATCAGGATTAGATTCATGATATATCTATGAGAAAAATGGTAAAACAATTAGCTAAATGTTGAACCTGGATTCTAGTGTTTCAACTAGGAAAAAAAGAGTAGGTATAAAATTGATTTAAAAAAACGAGGCTTATAACAAGAAAAAATGTAGGCCCTTAATTATTGAACACTCGATAATTATGCTTACCTATTTTATTTCTCAAGTCACTTCCTGAACATAGGCTACTTAGATCTTGCTAGCTGCATTTTTCATTGCAATAAAACTAATCAAGTGACAGCAGTTTGATCTTTCAGATAATAAATCGGTTACAAATGAAAGAAATAATGGGTGCCTACTTGATTGACACGAGTGACGTTTACTATCTAGGCTATGTTCGATCAATTACATTGAAGATGTGCTCAATAATACCCGATTTCACAAGACAATTTCTGCTCGAAGAAAACGATCCCGAATGAAAATTAATAGGTATGCGTGGGGTGTTGAAGAGATAATTATGATGATTTTTTAAGAGGTACCGCGATGATATTCGAACTCAAGGAAGAGTAGTGATGAATATTTATCATCAATTTATTCAGAGAATATAATTTCAAGTTCAATTTGAAGGAGGTAGCTTTCACTCTATCCATCCATTTTTTCATCTTGTCCCATGTTCATCTCTTTTGATGCGATTCCGGCTTGTTTGTAGATGCGTTTCTGGCTGGGCGAATGCGACGAAACTCAATTCGAGCAGGGAGAAATTATGGACACGAAATTTCCCTATTTTACTATTGAAGGTTCACTAGAAAAGTTGAACAGTGTGCTATTAAAACTTTCGATGCACACTTTTCTCACACTGACCCATTACTTTTATACAGAAGGATCGTCCTTCTGGTGAGCCCTTATATCCTCAAATAAGGCACTCGAAAGCTTTTAGATCTGATCCCATCTCCACTGAATTGATATTGTAATCATGACTCAGCTTCATTTGTGTTTATCAGCCAAAAAATTATTGATAAAACTCAACATATGCTTATTTGATGCTGTTCCTTCAAACGTCATAAGAATTGCAACTCATTGGACTCGAGAGGCTGATTGAAAATTTCTTTCGCGCTCAATGATGAGTGCAGCGCCAAGTCCAGTCTCGCGCCGAATCATCCTCCTCAAATTGAGCGGGTACGGGACAATGATGAATTTTTGAATCGTTTGTACTACGTTTACTCGGTACCCTTGTTTTCCGATCGGTGTCTCAGGTTGTGAGCGAGGAATTGGCTGAGATATCGTGACTGGTCAGGACGAAAGAATGAGCGGAAATTCTCATTGTTTCAGAGGCGATGGGAGTAATTTTATCGAGAAGCTGCTTTCCTGTTTTGAACTCACGATGAGAGGTTGATTACAGTCCCGTGTGTGATCAAAATGGACGAAGGCACGGAAACTCCCATCTTGTGGTTTCAGGCGATGCAGGGGATGATACCGAAAACCTTGTCTACTATTGTGTGCTCGCGATGAGAGGTCGACTACGACCCCGCCTATGATTGAAGCGTGCAAAAGTGTAAAAACTCTTCTTTTTTGGGGATGAAAGGATTATGACCAAGAAGCTTCTCTTACGTTGTGGACTCGCAGTGGGAGATCAGCTACAGCCTCGTGCTCGATCGCGGGCTTGGCAAACTTGCTAGAATTCTCATCATTTCAAGCGTTGAGGGAATGATCCCAAGAATCTCGTCTTCTGTTGCATGCTCGCGGTGAGAGATCGACTACGACCCTATGCATGATCGAAACTGGTAAATTTCCGGAGGCGATGGAGGGAATGTGAAGGAGAAGCTCATCTCCTGTTGTGGACTCAAAGTAGGGAATGGACTAAAGCCACGCGTTCGATCAGATCAGGCAAATGTGCGGAAATTCTTGTTGTGCCAGAGGACAAAAATTCCGCTTCCGTCGTGAATTCATACAAAGAAACAAACTTCGTCCCTGGTTCAGATCAAATACCGGCTGACGAAATTTTCGTTGTTCTAGGCGAAAAAGAAAGTCACTCTAGTGAGACGGCAGAATATTCATCTTATTTATCTCTTTACATAAAATAATCTAAAATAAAAGAAGTATGTGAGAAATGTTCAACGAGAAGACCTGAAGATACCGGTATCCAATTAATTAGCCATTGCTTTTTCATAAAAATCCGTTTGACAAGGAAGTGGGACCTCTACAAGTATACATGAAACAAAATTGAGCGATGAGGTGAAATTTTCGAATTTTTCAGAAACGCCATTTTACGAGAGGAACGCGCAAAATTTTTATGTTTAGCTATAAATTTTTTAAATGTTTAGGATATACATTGATAACGGGTTCTACGTGCAAAAAAACCCTATTCTAACTTCGGAATTGGTTTGTAAAACTATCCAAGAAGGTCGAGTGGCTTAACCCATGATCAGTTCCGTTCATAAGCTCGTACTTATTGTTTCTAAGTTTAGAAGTCGATAATTATCGAGATATAAGAACTTCTTTCCCGCTTTTTACAGCCGAGTCCATTGATAGAAAAAATCAAAAGGAAGGGGTGCTCATTCAGTCCATACTCCAAGTTTCGACGAGTAAGTATCAAATCAGAAATTTTATTAAATATTCCGCCATTCTTGTCTTCGTCCAATTCAACTTTTTAGGGTCGGCGCGCTTTCGCTAGCCAACCGTATTACAATCACTTTTTGTCGTCGTCGTCGTCGTCGTCGTAGTCGTCAGTGTCGTTTCCTCGTTTGTCTCCTTCACATTTTCTCCGTTACCTTTTCTTATCTTCTTATCTTACCTTAGATACACAACACAATGGAGAATACCCTTTTTATTATTATTATTATCATTTTTTTTTCTTCTTTTTATTTCCTTTTCCTATTATAAACTGCAGTATTCAGGTAGCGGAGAAAATTCTTGTCAGTGCGTTTTTGACTTCCTTTGTGGAACATATCCCTCACATCCATTTCTATTTATTACTATTGTTGTTATTATATTATTATTTTCATTTATTGTTTTCAAGATCAGTGGTCGCATTTATTATTTCTATTTCAAGTTTATTTTTATCATATTATTCCTTCTTTCTTTTCCCCTATCATAAACTGCAGTATTCCGGTATCTGAGAAAATTCTTGTCAGTGCGTTTTTGACTTTCTTTGTGGAACATATTCCTCCTATTGCTTTGCTTTCATCACACATACTTCTATTTTTTATTATTACCGGTATTACCTATTATTATTATTCATTATTATTTACAAGATTGGTGGTTGCAATATACAAGTTCATATGGCCTCATAATTTCAACTTTGTTTAGCAAAAAGGTATCTATATGAGATGTGACTGTAGATTCTATTTGAGTGAATCCGAGTTTGCCATCTAACCGAGATGTATCACCATAAAAATATTCATTGTTAGTTCTACTTCCGTTCAAGATATTGCAAAAGCTCAACATTTGATAGGTTCTTTCAATATTTATTAAAGTCTGCAAAATCCCATACAAAATGAGCTTTATGAAGGCCAACAGAGTATCAGCGTGCAATTATAAAATTTTCATATAAACGTCATCAATAAACTGAATTATTATTTTTATGATTTTTAACAATTTTTTCTTCTCAACCTGTTAGAATCTGGAGGTAAGATTATTGTTATTACTATTACTATTATTCCTTAGCTATGGAGTTGATTTTCATGGAATTTAGAGTTATTCAAGTCATGAACGTGAATTGCTTGTAGAGGCTATTTTCTTCTAAAAATCGGATTAATAGTTTTTGTGCGGTGAGTTGAATAGTAATAGGTTAACTAGCCCGCAAGGAAAGGAATGTTCGCTATGGAATCTTTTTAAGGTGTTTCATGAAGTGTTTCTTTCTCAGAAGGAGGGAGGGGGCGAGAGTGTATGAAAAATAATTGTATATCCAAGAACAAAGTCATTTACCTTCGTTAAGGAATGATTTCATTCTTATGAAAACAATAATTCTCTTTTCTGTTACTACTGAGGATGCGCAAAGCAAAAATATCCGCAAGAATATCCGTTAGTAAGAAACCAAAAGTCTTTTTTTTTTCTTTCTTTTTTTGAATAGATTTAAAATGAAAATCAACCCGCCGGCCCTCCTAACACCTCGCCCGAGGTGCTTGTTTCATTATTATCACCCTTGAGAGAGAACCCGACGGATCAAACAGAAACAGTACCTAGATATTACATGATGCTACAATAAGATGTACACCACTACATCAGTGGATTTACAGGCGGAAAACGTGAGCTACTGCCCAAGGTGGCAATTTTAAGGGACAGCAAAATTTAGAAAATTTTGGGAAAGAAGGGGGTGGCATTTCAGCAAGTGCACTTATCGTCTGAGACCCTGAATTCGCCACTACTCATTTATTAATGTATCATTTATTATTTATTTTTTGACGGAAAAAAATACATCAGTAAACAATTTATTATTCTTATAGCTCGTTAAACAGAAGGCAATGGCGAATATTTTCCGAATCCACCTCTTCAAGCTCAGCATTTTGGCATACTTCTCTTACAGTCACGGGATGATTGTCTCTCCAAGCGCTTACCAACAAGAATTTAATTTAGGATTTCAAACTGGCTTAAAAGTTCGCAATGGACAAATAGGTCAAGGACTTATGAGCTTTGGGCAAATGTCAGCCGCTCAAACAGTAGGAGGTATCACGGCCATAATTGACGCATTTACGAATAGACCACAGAATCCTAATGGAGCATGTAGTATTTTTAACGGACAACCTCAACAATTCAACGCATGTACGACCGCCTATGGGATTACTTACCCACCCGCCAAACAAATTGCCGATGGAAAAATTGCTCAAGGAAGTAAAAATACGCTTGCGGCTGCCTTGGGTGCAGCTCTCGGTTATTATTTCGGTTTTCTTACGGGATTGTTAATTGGATCATCATGAGTATAATCCTATGGCAGCAGTGTTCTTTCTCAGTACATCGAGGATCAGCTAGCGTGAAAAAAAAAAAAGAGGGGAAAAATTAAAATTCGGTATCTAATGATGTCTTATGCTCTTATCATTTGTAAGAGGCCTATCATTATCGTCGTACCGTAGCTCTAACAATGGACACCGCAGAGAATTTAACCCCTGTTATACCAATAAACTCAAATACCTTATCAGTACTTAGTTTTTAATCATTAACCTTCTACAACAGCGTCACAGTATCAATCCTACTGAAACTCGAACTGTTTTCAAATTGAAAAAGGTATGATTCTCTAACGACATTTTTCTCTCGAATGACGCTCAGCTTCGGAATTTTCTCTCCGCGACTTCCGCTTTTGGGTACATGAATATAGAGAACAACGCCCGCGTCTATAATAATGACGTCATTAATCCATCATTCTATTTGAGGCGACATAGAGGGATATGGGAATATTTCTGAACAAGAGCATTGAAAATACGGAAGATTTTTATGAAAATTACCGTACCTATACAGGTAGAGAGGGGAGAGATCGAAAAATTTGGTGACTTCAGCTAGGAATTGGAAATATTCTTGGCAATGCGAACTTGGATCAAAAGAAGAACTTTAGAAATTTGAGTGTTTTTTTCAGGTTGTGACGTCATCTAGAGTCAGTTGAATCTGAAATTCCTATCGATTAATTTCCCGATGACGTATATCGATGATAGAAAGATAGCCCGAGAAGGGGAGAAAACAGTGATTTGAGGATAGAAGGGGTTTCTTGGCTGCCAGAGCCACTACGTCGTTTTTCGGGAGGCCGATAAGAACAGGATTCCAGAGGAACATCATAAAAGATAGAGAATGGGTTAAGGTATGTAAAATGATGACAATACGCAAAAGGATGGGTAGGAGAAATAGAGGTCTTGCATGGCTTGGAAAGAGGAATGAGAGTCGGGAAGAAAGAAAAAGAGAAGCAAGATGCAACAGGCGAGTAAGGCAGGAATAGATGAGACAGTCCAGCAGATTATATGAAGGCAGAGTTTTTCATTCTTCAAAGCGACCTTTTCCATGGATAGAGAAGTTGTAGCCAGTTTTGGAACTCAATTCGAATCCATCTGTGAAACGGTTGTAAGAGGGGATTAATATGAATGATAGATTTGATGTGTCTCCAGTGAATTAAGCTGTACAAGATTGAGACGAATACGAGGCGTCGTAGATGACAAGGTACGGGTGAATGAGTAGGTAAGAAGAAGGGGGTTACATTCGAGGTGATTATCTACACGGGATTGTGGGGTAATGAAAGAAGGAGAGAAATATATAAAGTTGGAGAAACTCGGTCGTAGGCGCAAGAAAGTTGTCGGTCAGCGATAATGAGCGAAATTTGTAGAACAGAAAGACGAGTTTGAGCGCATGCTGAGCGTAAGGCCGGTGTGTAGGGCACCCCGGGCTAAATGTAGTCCTGTTGAGGGCGGATTAGATAATTGTTCAGCTAAGGGATGAGTTTGCGACTGCAAACAATGCGAGTGTGGGATAGATATTTAACAAAGGTGTTGGAGGCATTATTTTTTTGGAGGCCTCCGGAACGAATACAGAAAATGACTCTCCGATTGCCTCAGTGGAGTCGTTTGGAGGCGCCTCCTAACCTTCGAAGTGTGTCTCTAGAGACACCACCAAGTGCCTCCAGCGCAATTTGAGAGATTGAAGAAAATGTCTCCGGAGGCAGTGTCGTAGACGCCTCCGAAGACGCCTATGGGGACGCCTCTGGAGGCACTTGTAACGTTGATCCGTGTGACCAGATGTAGCATATTGGCCTATCAGTGTTGCCACATGACAGTTGATACTTAGAGAGTGCATTAAAAACTTTGGGTTTTATTCAAACCGAGCAGCGCTAGCATCAAAGTGGTTGAATGAGGTTTCAAGGAAGAGCCTCTAAAAGGGTCCTCGACTCCTTGGCGGCAGTGCTGCTAGATCTACGGATTTTCGATCCTCGAAAAATGTACGGAGTTTGTGTAAAATAAGGACAACTTGCACTCAAGGAGAAAGTACCTCAGTCTCTGATATGAGAGATACTTTTCTCCTGGTCATTATGGACTGTTGACGCAATCTTCCGTGATTTTGAGTCGATCAAAGGAAAAGTACCTCAGTCACTTGTATGAGAGATAACTCTCTCCTGATTATTATTGATAAATTACCTAATCAAGAAACTTTTCTCCTGATCGTCATGAGCCAATATTACAGTCAGTCTTTAGTAACGTCAAATCGATCAAGATAAAGGTACCTCATTTGCAAGTATCAGAGATACTTTTCTCCCGATCGTTATTGATGAATCAGTCGAAAAGAAATCCATCTTCAGGTCTTGGAAAGGGTGACGGATACGGATGTTTACAAATATTATCTAACAGTCCTGCTTGGAGGTGCCTCCAAGCTTCTAATGAGCCTTCCGAATTTCAGCTAGCCGTGCCTCCAGCCTCTAACACCCTTTATATTTAAGGGCATTCAGCGAGTTTAGTAATTTGATTTTTAGAAGTTTGATACGGGAAGTCCGGGAGTATTTGGAATTGAAATTAAGACCAACGACTTGAGGAAGACAATGGAGGCTGATCTAGAAGTTTTAGATGAAGATTTGGGGGCAGGAAAGACATAATTGAGGAGGTATCTGTAAAAAAGTCTTTGTTCAATGTATATCTTATGGAACATAGACCCTTTTTACAGATACCTCCCTTTGTTTTCTATGGAATACAAGCAGAACGAAAAAAACTATCATCGGAGGACCACAAGAGCATCTTCTCGAGGATGAGTTGAAGTATTAGGCTTAAATGCTCTACTCACGTTTTGTAATATAGAACCAGTTTTATGACTCACGCAACCTCCGGTACAGACCAGGGCTGCCAGATAATATTTGTAAACATCCGTATCCGTCACTCTCTCCAAGACCTGAAAACGGATTTCTCTTCGACTGTTATATGAATAACGATCAGGAGAAAGGTATCTCTCAACCTTGTAACTGAGGTACCTTTCTCTTGATCGATTTGACGTTACTGGAGACTGTGATATTGACCCACCACGATCAGGAGAAAAGTTTCTTTATTGATTTATCAATAATGATCAGGAGAAAGTATCTCGTGAAGTGCATTTCTTTTGATCGACTCAATATTACGGAAGATTGCGTCAACAGCTCATAACGACCAGGAGAAAAGTATCTCTCATATGATAGGAGTGACCAAGGTACTTTTTCCTTGAGCACAAGTAATCTGTATTTTACGCCAAATCCGTATATTTTTTGAGGCCCGGAAATCCGTAGATCTGGCAGCATTAGTACAGACCTAGAAAGCTAGTACTTACCAACAAGCCCTCTAGCAGACCAGCCTGTAGTATAAACCCAATGGAACCTTAGTATATAAAGCTAATAGGTATAAAATCCTTACATAGATTTAATTCTAGTATAGATTCACCTGAATAAACTAGTATAGGTTCTCTAGCAACCCAGTCTAAACTTATTAAAACTCTAGCACAAAAGTTTAAAAGTTACTATTTTTTCTAGGTTTGTTTTTCCCGACTTCTCCCGGTTTTCCATTGCACTTATTCCTCATTTTCCCAGACTTTTGACACGTTTTACGCCTATCCTGAAGTTTCCCGAATCCTGGGCTTTCAATTCCAAAAGTTGCGAGTTCACACCAACTCCGCGAGTCGCCCTTCAGCCCTTTTATGACTCTGAAAATCTGCGAGTTCCACAAGTTTTAAATCCTAGCTCCCAATTCCAGAATTTGTGAGCTCACAACACCCCGCGAGTTGCTCTCTAATAATTCTGCACTATGTATCCCTTCTCTTTCTTTATAATGAACCATGAAGTCATCAGGTGATGACATAATCACCCATGACCCAACGCCTGATTCTGAAACCTATGAGTTTAATCTACCTCCTCTCATCCTCGTATGTTGGGTTTATGCTGCAAGGTTTCACGAAGGTTAATAACCGGAATAGTATAGTTTAGTACTTTGTATAGCCCAGTCAAATGGAGGCTAAGGAGTAGTGTCCCAATTCTGAAAACTGCAAGTATGACGTCATCATCCGTCACCCGGAGGTGTAGAATAAGACTCGAGCAATATGACGATTAGGCCTAGGTAGTGCTGCCAGATGGTAGTTTCAAAAACCCGTAACCGCCATTTTTTGGAAGACCTGAAAACGGATTTCTACGGACTTTGATTGATCCATTAATAACAATCAGGAGAAAGGTATGTCTTATAGAAGTAGCTGAGGTACTTTTCCCTTGATCGACTCACTATGACGGTCCATAACAAGCAGGAAAAAGGTATCTCTCGTTGCAGAGTCTGAGGTACCTTTCCCTTGATCGTTGTATGTAAAATCTGCAGAAAAAGAAAAACCCGTCTCTTTTTTGAGGACCAAAACTCCGCAGATCTGGCACCCTAGAGCCTAGGATAATGAGGACTGTTACGAGGCTTACAAGCGGAGTAAGTGATACGGAGAATTGTAGAGAGTAAAAGAGAGGGAGAGCCCAAGCTGATCCAACCATCATGGACGGTTGTGACGTTTCCATATAGGAGCGGAGTGAAGGAGCTTCTCGTAAGGTAGACAGTTCAACAAAACATCAAGAACTGAGGGCAAACGGACGGAGCTAGATAGCTCATATTACAGTACACCACAACTATATTAGAGTGCGATGAGAAAAATGCACAAGTTAGGCTATGGTTTCATCAACAAGCAGGCATGCCAGTAGAACAAATGAAGGCACTAACTAGAAGACATGAAACATGATCTTTATTCATTTGGCTCTGCCAGAAAATCTCTTTTTCGCAGTGAAATTTTTCTCAACGTAGATGAAGACCAGATCCTTTATTTTTAGAAAATTGCGCTAACAAGAGTCGGAACCCTGACTTTCCCCGGTGTTCCAGGAAACAGTGACCCTGTTATGAAAGTAGCTGCATGAAACAGATCATTGTGACGGTACAACTATGTACAGTATATGACTGGACAAAACGAGCTACTTTGGAGTTCCAAATTCTACACGCTGTGTGTAAAGAAATTTCAAAAGAATTTTATGTATTGAGTTTACACCTGTCATGAAACAGAGACGTCGATAGCTATTTACGGAAAGAAAGTGATTTTATTTGAGTTGTGAAGTTGCTTATCAAACAGATTCCCAACCGTGTTGCTGATCTGTAAGATTCGATGTGAATTCAATAATATTATATCGATCGAAGCTCTTTGTCATTTGCAGATTGGCTTCTCTAAATTCCTAAAGACGTACATCATTTTCCCCAACGCATTCTTCACCAAACAGCAGAAGACCGTCAAATTCACATGATTCATACTCCACGACATACTTGAAATCAATACCACAAAGAATAGCAAACAAGAGATTCGATTTATTTGTTTCTATAATCTTTGATGATTCTTAAATTAAAATACAAGGTAACAAACATAAGAAAAGAGTAATCTCGCCAAAAACTGATTCGTATAACAGCAACACGATCATTTAAACGTCAATTCTTTTTGTAAAAAAAATTATTGTACGGGTATATATAATTTTATATACATACACAATCATTCAACTAGATGGTACACGAATAATGTACACGAAAAATTGAAGACAAAAGAAATAATGAATAAAATAGAAAAAAAAAAATGTTACGTATAAAGGTAATTTTACACTGGTACGTGCTGTCGCTGTGTAACTACAGTATTATTTTGATACAATAATTATTGCGTTCGTACCTGTATCAATAATCTCAAACGCGGTAATGACGAGTACGTGATCGATTGTGAATTGAGGAAAATCACACATCATCATTTTTAATGTGTAAACACACTCACGTGAGTAAACCTCGTGATCGAGTTATTTAGTTTTCAAAATTCGAGTACCCATCAGTTTCGAGAAACAATTAAAGGGGAAAAAAACAATAATTTTAGAGCGATAGGTACGAAAGTTTTATTTCTTTTACTAACTTCCTTCCCTTACAGGGAGGAATAATTTATCTTAAAAATAGTATCCAGAACTCGGTACACGACGTATCACAGAAAATAACGAAAAAAAAAAAAAAAAAAATCGATTTACAATGGTTAACGCGTAAACAGGGAAGCGAATGCACCGATCTTAATTTCCACCAGGAATGGAGGAGGTTTTAGGAAGATTTCATGATATCAAAGGATTCAAACATTATCGAATGAAATCTACAGAGAAATGATCAGAAAAGTATTATTACTGATTTCAAAGTTAGAGCGAACAAATAATTGCGAAGACTATATTCAGAGGACGAGAGTTGTAATGAGTTTCATCATTTTTTTTTCTCAGCCTTTCTTTCGAAGTTTACCGAATGATAAATGTTATTTTTTGTCCTACTAAGATCGAAACAAAAAAAAAAAATCCGCAATTATAAAACGTTATGATTCTTGCCTGCTTTTGATTTTATATCAAAATTAATTTTACAAAAGTTACCATTTGCAAATTGAAGTCATCTGTATATGGTCGAGATGAATTTGATTTCAATCCATCCATTGACAGATCTTCATTATTTTTTGCAAGAGCTTTCACAAGAAGGCTTTTTAAGTAGGTATTTGACCATTTTTTCTTGAAACCATAACTACGCAAGAAAAAAAAAAGGACTCTTTTTCCATAATCTTCGAAGGTGTTCATTCGCAACCCTGTACAATAATTTTACAGCTCCATATTAATACGATTAAACATATTCAATATTACTTATCAATAATTCTTACGTTATATTCTGTTAAAAAATACAAATAAAATCAGATCGATAAACATAGAAACGTGAGGGAACACGTGACTTTTGAGCGAGTTGTAACGATAAAATTAAGAAAACGGAATAGCAATAATTTATATAGTACAAACGATTACGTACACCATTTTAATAAAGATACACGAAAAATAATAATTACACATAAAAGACGAGATTACGAGAATATAAATAATAATTTATATAAATAAAAATGAAGGAAAAACCAAATCTCGAAGTCGCAATCTATCTGATTTGAATATTTTGCGAAATATCATAAAGAAATAAGTGACATTCCAATTTGATTCATGTGAACGTGTGGAATTGTACTATTTTTATCTAGAGATCGTACATCTGAGCAGCCGATTAGAATTCTGCACCAATTCAGTTCTGAGCAGAATTATTCGAATGCTATTTGGACTACGAAGCGGCGAAATAAAAATACGCTAGGAAAATTACAGTCGCGAACTTATAAAAAGAATATATACTAAATATAATATTTTAAAAAATCTTCAGAAGTTAAAATGTCAGTAGGTAAGCCTGCACGCTGAGAAGAAGAAAACTGAAGTAAGTTAGCCATGTTTTGATAATAATTATTTCAGCTCTTATTTGACGTTCAATTTAAAAAAGTAGGATCCTTCTTACCTAAACGTGAACAATTTGGCGCGATTTTTCCCCCTCCCTAAAAATGGAAGTCTTCTCAAGTTTCAAAAGGACGCTTTTTAGCCTACTTACAATTTATGATCGAAAAAGTTTACGTATTTCATACAAAATTTTGAATTGACGAATCATCCTCGTACTTGTCTCATGAAAAGAAATAAGAGCCATAAATAATCTCGATTTTTGATGGATTCACAAGTAAAACTGATTACATAATTTACTCATCAATCTCAATTTCACCTACACACAGATCATACGCGTTTCAACTCCGCGCCACAATAATGTTCGAACCAATTTTCCAGGCTTCTTCATTCGTGATCAGTTTGCCTACATTCTGAAGACTCTGCAACACTTTCATCTTACGATACGTTTTCGCCGATGCTGACGAGAAGCCAGTGAATGAACGGACTTCCGACGCAGATTAATTTAGTTCAAAAATTATCGGATCGTTATCTAGAATACTAAATTAGGCAGTCCTACGTACAAAAACACCGAACGGGAGAATTTTCTTTTAGGATGGAAGTTGTAACCGAAACTAATTTCAAATTATCTATTCATAAATCGAGGGACATAACTCTCTTCGTCCTCCACATCGAAGAACAACAAATCGTTCAAATTTAGAAAAAAATTCCAAAGGGATATGAATGGTAGAGTATCTTCGGATTTTATTCCTTAACGAAAAACCGATCGTATCTAAATCTCCAGTAAAGTTTTTTCCAAAATTCTCATTCATCCATATCATGCAAAATTCTTTTTCAATTCTGTTCCTTTAAGAGGGAAATTTACTGAAGTTCGGTTTTTTCGGCAGAATAAAATTGGCACTTCTACCTCTAAAGCTAGGCCTCCTACCATTAAGAAAATGAATGGACGAATACCGAAAAATTCGGGTTTCAATCACAACTTTTATTAATTTGAAAAGAAATCTGAGGTCTGCTACCAAAAAGACCAGAGACTTGAAGCCCTCCGCCCCTCTACATTGAAATAGACCTTGCTGAGTTACGAGAATTGTCTTTTATTCGTTCAACATTAACCTTCGGAGTCGTTCCCCTGAATTAGCGACGACGTAATAGAGAAGGTAGGGAGCCGGTTCATTTTCGACTTTAGGTTCTAGTGAAGCTAGCTCCCAAAAGTTACGAAATCAGAGCCTTTCCTGGTAGCTGGAGGTCGGAGCTAGAGCCGGGAACCGAAAATGAAACGAGGAACGGCTCTCAAAAAGGGGCCGCAAGCTCTAGGGGTAGAGAGCTAAGCATTTCTGCGTTAGGAGCACAACCAATTCCGGAGCTAAGGAGGAAGAGGCCAACTCTGGTAGCTGCGGGTCGGGAGCGAGAGACGGTAGCCAATAATAGAGAGAGAGGAACGGCTTTCAAAAGCGAGCTGTAAACTCTTTTGGTCTTCATTAGAAGTGGAGGGCTAAGCCAGTGCTGCCAGATCTACGGATTTTGCGAAAAAAAAGAGTCGCTTATGCTCAAGGGAAAAGTACCTCTTTCATTGATAAGAGAGATACTTTTCTCCTGGTCGTTAAGAGATGTTACTACATATAATATTTTGTAATATTGAGTCGATCAAGGGAAAAGTACCTCAGTTACACGTATGAGAGATACCTTTCTCCTGATCGTTATTTATGAATCGGTAAGAGTGTAGAGAAATTCTTCTAAGTCTTCGAAAAAATGGCGGATGCGGATTTTTGATCATTAAAGGGTGTCTATATAAATTAAAAAGTAAAATTGAAGCACTTTTGCAGGAGTTTTGAGTTTGTTCAAGTTGAAAATTTTCAATAAATTGACATTTTTTTTGCATATTGATTTCTGAAAGCACCACTTTGAAATAAAAATGAAGGACTTGGGCGATTTTTCCCGGAAATTTTAGTACTTTTCAGGACTTTCAGCGCTTATTTCCACAATTCATGAGTTTTCATGACTTGAAGGACTTTTTAGTATCTGTTAATATCATCTGGCAGAACTGGGCTAAGCATATTTGGGTCTAGAGCCCCACGTTTGTAGCCGAGATCACTTTCGGAACTAGGAAGGAAGAGCTGACGAACGAGTTAGGAGCCGAAAAGAAGAAACTGAGCAGCCAAAACGAGCAGCTCTTCTGAAGAAGCTGAACCGAACCCTTGAAAAGTTTGAGCAAGGCTGATAGACCTTACTATTCTTTCAACGGTTCTTTTGGGTTCTGGCTCCCGAAGCAAGTACAGGGAAGCAATTTTTTTGGTTTTGATTCTTGAAGAAAACTAAGGGAAGCAGTTCTTTATGGGTCTGGTTCTTGGTACCGTCCACACGGGTTCTGGAATCAGTGACAGAGAAGCAACTGAAACTAGAAAGCTAGAACTCTAATAATTTGTGATGGTTCTTTCCGGTTCGGTTCTGCTTCTACAAGCAAATTAAAGGAAGCAATTCGTTTGGTTTCGGTTCCCAAAAGAATTATGGAAAACGATTCTTTTCGGCTCCGGGTTTCAAAGCAAATCAAAAGAAGCAGCTGTTTAAGCCTTGGGGATCTGAGCCTCGAAGCCAGAATTTAGTTTCGGAGTTGGACGTTCAGAGCTGGGGGCTATTTTGGGCTTCTAACTTTGAAAAAAGTGGAGCCACGCGGCTCAGTCAAAACTTTCGACGACTTGACACGAGATGCGGCATTTACGGAAGGGAGGGAGGGGGTAAAAGACAAGAGACCCAATTGGACAGCAAAATTATTTGCTTCGAAATATCATAAAATTTTGTTCCAAATACATTTCTGAAGAAAACTTTTTGGCACCAACTCCTGGGAAAATTCTTCACATACGCCACTGCCGAGGGGGATGAAAAAGAGAGCATTTCATCAGGCTGAAAATTTCTGAATTACTCTTAAAACTAGCATCACCAAGTACAGTGAAACCGTCAAGAAAGGACCAAAAACGCGGGCTATTTTCTTCTCAGCATCCTTCAAACAGCACAAATATAGAACGGGAAAATTATGCGTCGAGAAGTTATTTCCAAATTGATGTTCCATACACAAATCTATCAATTTTCCTTTTAATAAAGCAAAATAAGATAAGCGGACGGCCTTCCAAAGATCAGAGCTATCTAGTGAGAATTCACCACATTCTCAACTCTCTTCGCCTTCATCAATAAACAGTGTTAACCCTCTACATCCGAACTCCACGTCTCACCCTGAACGCTGATATTTCTTTCCAGAGACTACGATCGACTCGTTTCCTTCATTCTAAAAATAGGAACGATAATTGCTGTATTCTTGACAGCTACGCGAGTATTTTCGAAAAGGTATGTCGAACACGTTACAACGATGCAAATACTCGCAGAAATTCCGAGTACGCAGATTTTTTCGCGTCCGATTGGAGCGGGCGCCTAAACGATTATCTCGTCCATCGCGCCATCATTGTCCACGTCTAGTTTTAATCTCGTTTTAAAAATTAGAATATAACGGAATGGCGAAGAAAGAAAAGTAAAATCTCACGCTGGCTTCCACACATAAGAGTACACACACGACCTAATATAATCGTCTATGGATACGCTCTTCGACTATAGCCACATTTATAGTCAATAAATTGTTAAGATATAGACCTCTAGAAAAAATGATAGAAATAAAATAAATTACGATCTTACTATTACTTATATTATAGATAAATAAATAAAAAATTTTGATTAAAAATAAGATTTCGTCGGAAATTCTCTACTATTTTCTCTTCATCGGTTGTAAAATTTTTTTATACGCGCTAGTAAAGCGTCGAGGCATAATAAAGACAGCAGGATATCAGATATTGGTACAAAAAAGTAATTCGTAATAATAATCGGAAGCTGGATGGCGGAAGACATGAGTTGGTCGATCGAACGCGTGAGATTGTGACTTTGACGACGACCCGTAGTATCGAGGGGCTCACTTTTCGAGGAAAAACTAGAAAGCCACAACATGTGCAGCGTAGCCCATCTTATTGTAACCTCATTAGTATTCTTTCGGCTGAACGAGGGGACAGTCGACAGTTACGTCAACACCCGGATAGTTATGGTAAAAACAAAGATGATGACCTTCCAAGGTAGAGAACCAGTACCGACTGCTGAAAGATTTATTACAGTATAGATGGTACACAAACGTATGCAGGAAAGTTGGATGAAAAATCTTGGTTTTCACTATGCTAATGCAGTCTATTTTTGAACTCGGTTAATGACATCCACGCGATACAAACAGAACGACGCAATTAATTGGGAGCTAAACAAGCAACAGAGTGAAAGGAGAAGCGCTGTAGGAATGGTTTGACTGGAAGGGTTATGCTAGGCTTTTGAGTAACGTTTCTTATGTTCGTCGGATAGCTAAAATGCTGCCAGATTCTCACAGAGAGAACCATTCTATGTTGCTTATAAATTACATTAGACTTCGGATAGTTCTGTTCAAGGTTCAGCGAGGTCAAAGTTCACAAAAGATTCATTTTGGCGATTTAAAACTACCTTTGACAAGAAGCATACTCCAAAAAACTTCGTTCAGGATGAGTTGAAAATCCTTTCACGAATCAATCGCACCTCGTCGAAAGAACCTACAAGAATTACGGACTCCAAAAACATACATCCTATCAACGATAATATTTAATGAGTCGAGGGAACCAATTCGTCTTACGTCACTCTCCTACCTACGTTACACTCGATTTCTTTCCCTTCTAAACTACAAACAAAAATTTTCCTACTCGTTCGAACTAATTAAAAACTCATCATTGGCACGGCTTGACGAAATATCGCGTCTTCGAACGATTCCACCATTCCTCGGTGATAATTGGAAACATGCTTATTAGTTAGACGAGAAATTCCTATTCCAAAATTACGATCGCTACCCATACTACACAAAGCTTTAGCGGATTCATTATTGTAAAAACGAACCTTGTTATTCATGTAACAGACAGCCACAAGAGGTAAACATAGTAATTTAAATTTTGCAACGAGTCATGATCTTACATAAATGGAAAGTAAGATAGTGAACGATAAGTACTTGAAAACTGTTGTGCGTTGGCCACACTTCTGTCAAATATACGAAACGTACCGAACTTAATAACCATTATGCTGTAATCGGCCAAGCCTAATTCACACAAGTTCGAAACATTAGCCCAATTTTTCAAACCACCCGAACGATGGTTGCGCCCTTCATTTCTATTCAAATGAAATGAAAACTATGTATCCACGTGCAGACGAAGTTGTTAGTGCTTTCTTGTTGACAAGATCGACATTACATAAGATTTTAGGACGTATGTGGGATAGGTAATCTGTCAACAACGGAACTAATGAGAAAAATTCAGGACAGCTAGCAGAAGTCTGGATGATATTTTTGGGAAGTTCACACGTACGTTGATACTGAACTAGGAAATGGAGGTCATGAAGTACATATAGATAAATCTCGGTTTACAAGCTATATGAGAACAATTGAAGTAAGAGGAGAAACACGATTAGAAGTCTACAATAATGCTGATTTATGGAAGCGAGGTGTGGGCCTAGAATACCTGCAGTGGAATGTAGAGGAATCGAATCAGGTTCAAGGACACTTTGGAAGAGCTGAGAGTCTCGAAGCAATACAGAAAGAAACGGACGTCAAGAAACTGGTGGAGGATAGGTCCCCAAACTATACACCGACGAATAGACGCTCGAGAGAAAGACCAAGGAAAAAATTGATAAGACACCAGAGGATCTTCCGAAACCTTTGACCCAAAGACGCCCACTGGTCGTTATGCTTACTGCGAAGAAAAGAGACGACAATGCTACTGTCAACGAACAAAAATCGAAGGAACTGCTTTTAGGATGAAGCACGTGTTATTATCATAAGTCGAAGTCAAATAATGTAATTTTGAGTGTAAGTAAAGCACAGCAGACTTCCAATTATCCGACCCAATTGGCGAATGGAGAATGTCGGATAAGACTGAACGCATGAAGTGCACTACTTACAACACTGCCGTAACTTATTCATAACATTCCTGGAATCAAAAGTAGTCGGATGAATTTCTATACTTTAAAATAAGAAACTTGTAAGTCGTGTAAAGAAAATTCTCGAGTTTTATCGAGCCTATCAAAACTAGAACGGAGATTTCGTATAGAAACCTAGTAAGCCGCTTCAAACTTTTCTACCGCAGGTTTGTAAACAAATGATGTCGAAACGTAATTTACATAATAATAATGGGAAAACAAACACTTAGAAACGTCATTTTACACTTTAAAGAGCAGGTGTACGTTAAAGACTCTGTTGATTACTCGGACTTACACGAGATTTTTTGACTACGACGACGAACAAATTTCGAGCTTCGCACTCCTGCAGAGGGAAGATTTGGGAAATTTTCACGAGTGATACAGTGAACTGCATTTCACGACAGTAAGAGAGGAGCTAACAGAACTTGATTGAAAAAAGATTGATTCGAGTGCCTCATTAGAGCGCAAGAAGCTGTGCTTGCGCGACGCGATTGGAGTAAGTATTGCTCACGAAAAAGGGTGGAAGGCCGTCGTGTTGATTAGAGATACTGAGCAGGCGCTTACAAAGCGGGTCTGTACTTACAGAGCTACGGAAATTTTGCGATAGGATATCTTTTTTCAAAAGTAATTAGGTAGGTTTTGGAGGTAGGATATGTAGACCCATGTTTTGCTGTCCATCCAGTGATTGAGTTGAAAAGTGTGAGCTCTTTGAAGGCTAGAAGAACAAATGGAAACGTTGTATGCTACAAGGTTCAAAGTTTTTAATCAATATCGCTAACTGCTTTAGATCACTTGAAAGTATTTCTTCATGGAATGTTTTTACGGTCTCCGTCTAAGGGGTATACATTTGGGAACCCCCTAAAAAAAAAAAAGAAAATTGGAAATACATCACAGATTCGATTGAGGTAGGGAAGATGGAACAACGAAATTATAAAGCCAGAATATTCAAGAATGAAGTCGTTTGGAATCCTTGAAATTTGAGGAACCCACCTATCAAACATAGTTAAGGAAATTCCAAATTTTACTGAGTCCCTCGCCTATATTACAACATTGAAATTTCTATAAGTCGCCCAAGTCTTAACTCGCAATCCCCTAACAATTATACACGGCTCACCAATCAAAATTTTCCCAAATCCTTAACCATCAAGTATGGCTCTCGCAATTCAAAATTTCTACTAGCATACTCCTCAAACCTAGGGGAGTTTCTAAAATTGCGTCACATAACTTCGTAGAGGCTTGAAAAAATTTTATTAATGTACGAAAAATAAAAATAAGCCCGATATTCGAAGATGATAACTTTTGGGCTTGGATCAAGGAGGACCTGGGGCCATAACTTTCACCAAATAGAGTTTTCACCAGTTTTTCAGTAATTTAGGGTAATTTAGGCTCACGATACCTCATCGAGAAGGGTGGAGGGGGGGGGGGGGGAGTCGTGCAGAAGGCGGCAGAGCACTCAGACTACTTCCATTGCCCCTTGATAGACATCGAAATCCCACATTAACCCCTAAATATCCTCTGCTTTTCGCTAAAGAATTGCCAAACATGGAAAATTTGACAAAATTTTGAGTTTCCTTTGTTTCAAAAATTTGGCATCTCGGTTGCCGTTGATTTTTGTTCATTTTTTTCTCATTTTTTCTGCTTTCTGGTATCAAAATTGGGATTTAAAACATTTCGACAGTCAAGCAATACACGGGTGGGAATTTGCGAAACTTGAACTACGGATTTGAGGAATATTTGTGTATTGAGCTAAATAAGACAGAATACGGACTCAGAAATCCCTCGGGCAAAATGCGGCACAGTCGCGGAACACAGCGTCAGGAGACTGGCGCCGCAGGTGGACCCTAGGATGCCAGATCTACGGATTTTTGGTCTTTAAAAAGATACGGGGTTTTCTTTTCTATAGATTTCACGTACAATGCATATTTCTCGCGATCAAGGGGAAGGTACCTCAGACATCAGCACGAGAGATACATTTCTCTTGATCGTTATAGACTGATACTGCAGTGTCCCGTAATAATGAGTCAATCAAGGGAAATGTACCTCAGTTACTCTTAAGAGAGATACCTTTCTCCTGATTGTTATTAAAAAATCAATCAAAGTACGTAGAAATCTGTTTTTAGGTCTTACAAAAAATGGAGGATACGGATTTTTGAAACGATCATCTGGCAGCACTGCACCGCTAATTAGTCCATTACAACCAGGCAATTGGGTGGCAAAGTACCTTCACAAGTGAAGAACATGTGCGGAATGTAGACAGAACTTTTAAGGGTGCTGCAGCGATAATGTGCCGCGCGGCTCAACTGCCACAAATCAAGTTTTGATAGAGTAGCAGTTGTGACGGTGATGTGAGAATAGTATGACGCCATGAGGTCCGATCAATTGTCAATTAAAAAAACTCCCTCTTACAACAGAGGTGAGACGGATGTGTTTTTCAAATGAGTCTGTTAAATTTTGCCTTATCTGAATGACTTCCCAAACATGATCCGCGAGGACGCGGTGCTGCCAGATGATACTTTTAAAAATCTGTATTCGCTAACATTATTCTGAGACTCGAAAACAGATTTCTACAAATTTATCGATAATGATCAGGAGAAAGGTGTCCTTCATACTTTAGAGAGAGGTTTCCCTTGATCAACTCAATGTTACTGGGGACTGCCGTATCAGTCCATATCGATCCAGAGAAAGGTATTTCTCAGACGAATGACCAAGGTACTTTTCCCTTGAGCAGAAGAAATCCGTATTTTACGCAAAATCTGTTGAAAAATTCGTATTTTTTTGGAGGTCCGAAAATCCGTAGATCTGGCAGCGCTGCTCGGCGAGTAGTGTGATTTCTTTATGACAGATGCATCAGCGTCACAGTTGAAGAATACTGAACACTAGCACGTAGCACATTGTCCCGCTGATGTGACTCTCTTGGGCACTTCAAACAAAGTGGGGACAGCTGTTCCGCAAATGTTCTTCAAATGTGATTCTAATCTGACGAGCTTGCGCCGCAAGGACCTACAAATCTCGCACAACGGGAAAATTTCGACCTTTGGGTGCTCCTACTTTGAATTCAATGTTTGATATCGAAATCGCAGAGATTCCTCCTTTAGAGGGTAGCTGTCGTTCACGCGCAACGTAAGAAGGAGAATTATAAGCCTCTGGCACTTCATGAACTGGTCACAACTACCCGACCATTTTAATAATGATGAATTATAGAACCCAGAGGTGATCACAGCAAAATGTGGCCGAAACATCCTTTTAAAATATGATGTACAGTTCTCACAGCGAGGTCACTCTGTATCAAGCTCGTGGAGCAAACAAGTGACAGGCCGGCTCAGCGATGCAAACAGATCTTTTCTCATCAATATAACATGAGGTTCAAAAAAGGAGAACTTCGGGTACCTTTCACACATTTAATTCACAACATTGCCCCTATTCTGTCAAATGGTGCAAGGTACTGGTCCTACTCAATAAAACTACAGTACAGTAAGAATAGAAGATACGAAGATGTTGATAAGTTTTTTAAACATTTCCTCGAACGCCTCTAGAAGATACAATATAAATACACGCTACGACAAGCTGTCATTTTCTACGTAGAATGAGGCACGCGATAATCATTTAGTAAACAGAGACGTTCAACCTATGCTGCAACAGCTTCCTGCCCACTAGATAACATCATTCGTTCACCAAGTCAACACAAAATCAACGAGAAATGGGATTACGTCAATATAGGATGCAGTAAACGGAAGTTCTATATCGCATTTACAAAAGAATACTCAGCTAAGAAATCCGAAATGAAGATCGCGTCCTTCATCCGGTACCAAGTAGTGAATACGGAATGGAATAGTACTTCTATCAAAGCGTTGTTTAAACAGTGCCTAACAACAATAGCCCAACTCGCATTCTACCTGTAAAGCACGATGTTAATTAACAACCGATAATTAGACTTACAAATTGAAAAGCGACCGCAGTCAGCGCGATTTTATACGTCGGTGGCGGTGGCTTTTCAATTAACTTCTTGGCGCATTATCGAATACAATCGAAGAAATTAAAGAAGTACCGTGTATCCAGCGACGCGGTTGAATGAAAATTTACATAGGATAGCACAAGCGCAATAATGTTGACTGCGAGCAGACAAAATGTAACAGACATTAGCATAGTGAACGTTGAAAGGAGTCCAACGGGCCACGAATTTTACCTCCCCATTGGAAGAAGACTAGAAATGACGCTCCACCGTCGAAGCATTAATTTCGCTTTCGATTATTTTTCACGTCAAAGCCATCAATTCACCGAACATCGATTCAGTCGTCAACCGCGATCAGTATCATATTGACAACACGGACGAGAAAAGATTAGAAGAAAGAGGACAGGGAGAGAGAGAGAAAGTGAGAAAGAGAAACGTACTTTGAGTAGTCTCTACACACGTTAAATATCTTCAAGAAAGTTTTCATTGTTATCACAGTTCGCTTACGTATAGTCTTAAGCTACATTACGAGTATAGTCATAACGACAAGATAGCGGACCGCTAATCCGAAGTCGTTAGTCAAGCACTTCCCCGCCGGACAACTCTTCGCCCCAATCGACTCATCACAAAAATCGCATCACAGTGGGACTACATCTAGAATTAAGATAAGTACCCGCGTTCCAATCTTCTCAAAGGACAAAGGGGGAAGAAAAAGAAAGAAGATTCGCAAAAGACTAGATATTTCCGTGACCGCTCCACGAGACAGCAGTTCACTTACACCGAACTCTGGTATCGTGGAGCTTTTCCCACAACATAAACTGCTCGTAGAACTTCACCATATGAATGCTTATTGCTTTTCTCACCATACACACATTATACGGAATGCGTTTATTGAAGAATTCGTTCACGTGGACGCGTTTGACGCTGGTATTTTGCGCGACCACTCCGGTCATGAATACGTCCTCCAATTTTAAAAAAGTGGCGTTTAAAGCGGCGCTATACAAGTCGTGTATCGCATCCTTGGTAACTAGATAAGCGGGCCCCGTCGTGAAATCTGGAAAATGCGGCTTCGCGTACTCGCCCACACTAACGTAGTACTTGGAATTGTTATTTCGAACCGGTTTCCACTTTTTGGCCAGCCGACCGAAAATCTTTCGACGCGCGCCACTCTGTTTCTCTACGAGCGCCAAAAGTTTTGGAACGTTTATGAACATATCGTCGTCAGTCTTTAGGACAAAAGGTACTTCCGAGCAGTAATTATCTACCCATTCGAGCATGGAAACGGTTTTTAAAGTCAAATTCTCGTAGGAATCAATGAATCGTGCTTGTATCACGTCGCCGTACATGTCGAACTCGGAGCGAATTTGTTCATTTTCTTTGTCCACTTTCGCGATGCCCACCACGAACGCGAGCCCGATATCTTTCCGCTGGCCAAAATGCCCCCACGTTTGTCGGATGGCCATTCGCGGTTCGGCGTGTGCAGGCGACGATGTTATCAAGATCAGTAACTTCATGGCACGACCCAACTCCGGACACAGGTCGGCGTTAGGAATGATGTGTCCGGCGTCGTATATATTTTTGGTCAGTACTCCTTTCTGCACTTTTAGTTGGAGTAATGATGTTTTCTCCGGAGGCTTTTTCGAAGAGCTCGATGACTGCGTGTTGGCTGGAGCTGAAACGCTACGATTGGTGGGTACGTTGCTGCTGCTGGTAATGGCACCGGCGCTGGTATTACTACTGTCCGCGGGCAGCTGCTTCGTGTCCTGCGATTCATTATGGTTGGTCGATTTAATGGCACTACTGTTAGCACTGTCTGTAAAATATAAGCAGAGAAAAGAGTAATCGTTAGTTTCAAGAGAAATAAAGAGAGGTAGTAGCTAGACGTACATAATATACTATAACAAGAATATCAACATGCACAATTAAGAGCGTCAATATTTAACGTTGAAAATTGAGATTCGTCTTGGAGAGGTCAAATTTTGATGTCCCTAGGTACGTTAGCCAGGTTATAGAGTTCCAGCTCAAATTCTAAAATAATTGTAAGGGTCTATGCCACCGAAGTTTGGCACACTGGAATAGGCTTGAGACCTTCTTCTATTGGATGATTTTTGGAAAATATCTTTTTCATCATCCCTTTCACTAATGCCATCCTCGATTCTTTCCATTCATTCAATTCACTCATATGGTGTAAGAAAATGGAGAGTTCCCCTTACCCTCCAACAAGATAATGTCAGATGAAGAAATTTTGTATTTTGCAAATGTACACAACATGAACTCAGGCCCTTACCTTCTTCTATCCCTCGCCCATGGCGCACTGAACTTTTCGCGCAATTGCTCGACAGTTTTCACTCCATTTTATAATTGAATAAAGGATATTCAGAGGTAATTTATTTATTCAACAATCCGTAAAGCAGAATTGAGAGACGTTTCTTCACACATAGAATATGTAACGCTGAAGACGCCGTCACAAAAGGGAAGCTCGAGGGTGATGACGTCACTAAGATTGGAGTTAAGGATGTCACGTCTTGATGATACCATCAAAGTAGAGGTCGATCGGGTCGTCTTCCGCTTTACTTGTAATACTAAATTTGTACGTTCGAAGCTTTTGAGCTTGCGAGCAGTGTCGCCAGGTAGAAGAAGTCTAGAAGTTTGCGTAGCATTGAAGAGCACGAACGAGATAGGTCAGTTAACGACGGCAGAAACCGATGCGACGAAGCATAAAATCATGCCGACGTCTCGAACGCGTTCAAACAATCTCTGTTTATTCTGTGCTTTGAAAACGTCACGTGTTGATGACGTCACAACTGAAGATTTTCCTCGAGTCATTGACTCTACAAGCGTCAATTCAAGCAATAGAAAGGCAAGAAGAATATAAGAAAAGACTTTCCGCTGGAGAGCTAAAAGAAGATCAAATAGTTTGGCCAGGATATTCGTTCCTGTAAGATTATTGAGATGTAAGAAGGCGGAGAAAAAGAAGTCTCGAAGCTGATACAATCGACCAAACTAGCCAGATAGGAGGTTGAGGTCCACCTTCGTCCACCTTCCCTCAAAATCGTTTTTCCTACGCGGTCCTAGATCGATATCACAATTTGATGACGTCATAAGTGACAAACCTGCTATCATTTTTGTTGAGAGGGCATTCACAGAAAACGAGCGCAAGCGCATGAAACTTGTGACGTCATCTTTTCCGAACTTGGAAAAATTTCAGCCCCGAAGCTTTGGAACATTTTCAGCTTCTGAGCTACGTATGACAGGGGGGGGGGACTTGAAAACATTTCAGCGTGTTCAGCTTATGACGTCATCACATCCGGACTTGGGAAACTTCAACCGCTAAGCTTCAAATGATAGGAAGGGGAATGAAAAAATGTATGTAAAATATCCTAAAGATACCTAAAATATTCCTATGGGAAAATTTTTGGGAAATTTTTGGTACATAATGGGGGAGTTTTTGCCATCAAACGTTCAACGGGCGTCTGCTAAAATGTTGCTTCTGGGTACATGTACCGTCTGACAATTTGTTATTGCCTCTCAGCAATGAGCCGAGAGGAGCCGGGTTTTGTGCGGTGAATCATTGACGGCTTATTCCCACAGCAGCCACCACCAGTAGTAATGCTACCAACACTAGAAGAGTATAGTATATCCTTTCTCGATATCAAGGAGGTGGATAGGACAGTCAATGGACTGCCGGGTGAGTATTGGAAGGCTCCGTTTCAAATCGAGTCTAGAGCGATATACATTCAGTTGACCCAGCACTGCTTCCTGATATATTCAATGCGGCATTTCCTGGGGGACTGTTCGCTGTTCGGTGTAAGACAGCCAGGCTAGCCTTGATCGATAAGAAAGATGAACTACCAGGCCTGTTATCCTCTTGTCGACTACTTTGTCTGCCAGACAACGTGGTCAAACTCTCAGAGAGAGTGATAGTTAATCGACTCAAGAGCTATATGTAAGAAAGAGTTATAATCTCAAAAGGTCATGAAGGTTTCCAATCTGGACGCTGTACATCAGAAGCTGGAATCAGGCTGATGAGGGTAGTCAAGTCAGTAAGAGTTACGCGTCAGTTTTGCATACCCGTCAGTTTCGATATAGGAAGAGCGTTCACTTTGATTCCATTGAAGACCCTCAAATGATCAGCAGCTATCCTAGCTGTCGAGAAATTCAAATGAAGATATCTGCTACCACAGTAAAGCCCCTAGTTGGTCCTTGGGCCGCTATTGTGGTGCGTCGCATTCAACAGGATTTGCAATGTGAAGTTTTCACCGGGTGTTGAGCTTATCTATGATGCGAATTACACACTGGTCGAAAAACTGTAGCTTTGGAGAACAGGGTAAACCAGGTCCTAGCGACTGAGATCTTGCAATAGGTAAGACGGAGGCCACATTATTCACGACCCTTCGAAAGTTCAGTCCACCCACTCAGGTTCTAGATGTCTGATTATACGATGGAGGTACCCTTAAATGAAGTTTTAGTCGACGGTACTATACCGTCAAATAATCACTTCGATACATACCGTATATCATAGGAGGGAGACTTGAAAGATGAAAATTTCGACTCTCGCTGAACATGTATTTAAAATCTCAAAGTAGATATAATAATGAAGAAGAATGAAAAAAGAGCAGGAAAAATTCCTAATTCTTGATCAAACCTAATACGTCAATACATAAAAATATTATGTAAGAATGGGTGATCGTTTACTGTATAGAGCATTCCGTTTGCCCATCTTAACTGCACGTATTAAACGTGAATCAACTGACACTCGCTATGTCTTATCTTTCGCTTATATCATCGTGACTACCAATTCTGTCTGCGAGTGCCAGCGTGCAAGAATATGAAATATTCTTACATCTATTTCTCACAGGGCGCAGTGGGACTTGCGGGTTTCTCGCTGCCATTGCAAGATTTGCAATGGCCTCCAATGTTTTTCTTGATATGGATATGCTCTAGGGCTAAGACTCGGAGAGTCTTTCTGAAATTTCGTCAAGAAAATTACGTCACAAGCTGATAACATCACAATCTGATGACGTCATGAGTTACCTTTCTGTTCTTCCTCTACTAGTACATTATTAAGAATTGCAAACTAGCCTGAAGAGAGCTTGGAGCTAGTCATCCGTAGGCAAGGGCGTAGATGCAGAAAATACAGAAGGAAATAGATCGTTATGCCGGTGATACAGCATGTTAACATTAGTATGAAACCCTGTCAATTGGGCTGAACTGACTAAGGACTTTTATGAGAAAGACACAGGGAACAAAGATCATTGGGCTACTGATTGATAATAAAGTTTATTTGCAAATGATAAGGACCATCTACATCAAGAATCTACGACTGCAATCACCAAGAAATTTCTACTTCTCAATTTTTAACATAATGATCTCAACCCCCAGGGTGTTCTCCTTACGAGAGTCAAGACTGCAATCGGCAAAACCAACATGGTTTCTGCAAGTTTCTGCTAACGTGACTTGCTGAGTGACGTCACGGGATACAGGTCTACAAGGTAAAGGGGTGTGCAAAGTATTGAAATATTTCCAAGTCCCGAGGTTATAGCGTCTGAACGCCTGGGCGCGAACGTATGGACGCCAATCCATAAAATCGGATCAAGATTGAAATACAATATACATTTTATCAAGAGGTAAGAAATCAATCCAAATGGAATTCCGAAATATTCCAGTACACAAGGACAGATTGTAGTAAAATATTTCATATCACCCCCCCCCTCCCCCACCAAAAGAGGCCGGATTTAGAACGATGTGATGAAAAAAACTATGAGGACGTAGACCTTCCCCTCAAAATACAAATATTACTCGAGGTAAGTCGAGATTCGAAAAGACATTCGGCTAAGAGACCTCATAGGCCGGACGTGCTACGCTAGAGACTCTCGGGCAGGAATTAGCGAAGAGAAGGGTCGAAAGTAATTAAAGAGATGGGGGACGGGCGTGCCCCCTCCACTCCATTCAATGATCTCGACCTCACTTCACGCCTTTGATCTCAACTGGCCTTGACTTACATTAGGAGCTGCCTTGAAACGCGACCTGAATAAAGTGAAAGAAGCGCGAGCGAGGGGATACTTAGCCCAAAACTGGAATACGAAAGCCAATATCAGATACGAAACACGATCTATAATTTCACGCATAAACATAACGTATAGTTTTTTCCTTTCGGTCAGATTCTGTAGTCAAAATTTTCTATTCCGCATCTCGGCGACGCGATCGAGACCGTCCACAAAAACTTGCTTCGATAAGATGAAATCTAGAGCACTTCGAATTACTCAGCTGTTTACGAGTCTCGCGTAAAATCGAGAGGTCGAAATGACCAGCGGCAAAGACACCGAGAGGAATGCAAACTCATAAAGTAAGAACTGGTTAAATCATCGACAATGACTAAAAACTTTGAGGTTAGTGACTCGGGGGCAAGTCTTATTATACAAGAAATCGAAATAGGAAAACAAGCGAGACGCCGAGCCGAGACAAAGTACAAATCGATTCACAAAACTTGAATGGGCTTTCGTAGGAAGGTCGAGAGGTACGCATAGTTGAGGTTGATGGTCAAAGGTCACAAGCAGAAGCTCGCTTCCGCGAATACGACGATTCGAGACCGCACACGCGAAGTGAATGTGGAGAAGAAAAACTATTCCGGAACGCGAGCGCTTCTCTAAAACGACTATTTATTAAAAGCCGTATACAAACACAAAAACGCTGACGATTATCAGTTTCTTTGTGTGTACACTTTTCGTTAACAATAACCAGAAAATCGGACCCACCATTCACCACTTCATTATATCCTCCACACATATACGCCACCTATATATTTTATTCTGAACACACGATGACAGAAATCCGCACATTCACGCGCATTTTACGCTCCGTTAGAGTTTTATTTATTCTCTCTAGATACACTCCACACTGTTTCTTACGTTTCTGCATCGTTCGATTCCAGAATCCAGAACATGTATAAGGTAAAAATAGCAGAACTAATCCGTCCATGTATAACTAGTGGTTTTTACTGCCACGGATAGTGGTTATAATATAGGCCTTACAGACCTACGCGTTAATTAAATGAAGAAATCACGTACTAACACAATCCAAAAACTTTTTATTTAGAAAGTCTAAAACAAAAAAAAAGATGATCGAAAGACAATACGTCATCTTTTCTATCGTCAATAGCGCCTCGCACCTTACTACCTGTCATCGTGTCAATATTTTCATTACGATTACTCATCGCTGCTGCTTTCTTGTCGTCTTTTTCAATTCGACTCGTCGTCAACCACCAACGCGAGCAAATTACATTCACGTTCCATCATATTTTCTTTTCTACCTATATCTTGAGACGTGCACAGTGGATTGTTGCATGAATGATTAATCTCGGTTCATAATATTATTATAAAAAGTATACGTCAGGAGTTCTATGTACACACATACATAATATAATATACACGTACACGCTGCAATTTTTAACATCTAACTGACCTAGGAATCACCACAATGGAGGCGATGTTTAAGCAGATTCGACGAATGCAAATCGATCGAGGTCAGAATGTCAGAAGTTCCGCGTTCGAAACTCACCTACATTTATTAACGAAAAGATGCCGAGAACCAAGATGAGCTCACGAGTATAATTATTCGGTAGTTATGCCTCACTATCATTTTGCGGAATCGACGCCTCTGTATACGACTACAACAGCTCGGTTGATATGGTACGTAAACAGAAACAGACTAGAATGTAAACAATAGATATCGAATTCAAGTTCCACTTTTTTTTTTTTCGAATGAAAATGTAGGCCTACTTGTCAACGTATTGTATCAATCTTGGTTGGTATAGTAACCAGTTTGGTACCTAAAAATGTACGCTAGCTCGGAGCTTCTTTCGTAGATCAGATCAACCCGCTTGAGGCTATGACGGCGCTTCGAGGGCACACTAAATGATGTGAAACTCAAGAATTGTCACCAGTTTTAGGACAATTTGACTAAAATCGAAAGTAGATTAATGCTGGGTACTAGTTGACCTTTCTTCTTATTTGGTTCCTCTTATCATTAAATCTTGCCCGTCACCTTTATCTTTCTTCTCATTCGTAGACGATATATGAGTGAAATTTGACAAGATTTGACAGAAAACTGAGTCTTAGTGAAGCAGATGAAAATACTGACGACAATATCTCCAACTACTTCGTAAGCAACGTCGTTCAACAGTGACCCGGCTCTGCTTGTTGATACATTCAATGTGGCAGTGCTGGAGGATTAATCCCGGCGCGATGGATGAGAGCCAGGCTAGTGTTGATACCTGGCCTGTCATCCCATCTTCTTATCGACAACTTTGTATGCTAGACAACGAGGGCGGAACTTCTCACCCTGTTGTGAAAGAACAGATACTATATGGAAATCCTCATGGGCTAAAGTACGCAAAGATAGTGGAAGAGATCGTGAACCAAGAACACAGCTATCAGGGAAAAGGACAATTGTAGCTGAAACTAATGGAGATTCTCATGAATGGTATGAAAAACAAGATACTGAAGGGCAGCGAATTCAGAAACTCGATCAAATCCTCGGCGAGATTCGTAGATGATACCCTAATTGTGAGGTCAGGCACTCTGGAAACGGATACAATGAATGACAGTATCAAATCACAGTGGAAATGGTAATTAGACTATCAGTCACTTGGGCTCAACTCTCATGCTGTAGAAAAACATGATACTAAATCTACAAGACGCATACCGATACCCTCATTTCAAATAACTACCACCACCCCAAGCACAAGTTAGTGGCGATCCAGAACTTAAAGAACGAGAAGAGTAAAGAAATTGAGAGTAAACCAAATCGCAGCAGCCAACGATCACTCTAGAGGCGTGGTTGAAGGAATCCTCAAGAAAATGGAAGCAAAGGAGGGAACACAGGACAACACATCAGAACCATACGTAGGGAAGTACATAGAGGTGTTCAACGGCTATGATGTGAATATGGGTCCACCCTTGGTGAAGAGAATCAACAACCAGACGGAAGAAAAGGACAAGGAAAGTTTGAGTGGAGTGTTGTTACAGCCGGCCACCGTCTACCTTTTTCCTTCATTTGTCTTTCTGTCCTTTCCCACGTATTTGACACTTTTCTCACATTCGTCACAACTCCGAACTATTCGTCCCTCTTTTCTTGACCTCATGACATTTCCAACTACTTTGCAAACTCTTCAATATTCAATATTCCTAATTGATCCTACTTCGCATCGATACACTGTAATTCTTTTTCTTTTCCGTTTATACTTCCATCTGCCTACTTGACAATTCTCTTGAACTCAACCAGAATAGCCAGCTCCTATTCTCATAATATAATATTCATTTCCGAACCTTTTGACCTATTGATTATTTTCATCTAAATTCGGCGTACATGACTAAGTACACGTACACATTAGGCTTCAATCGCTCATTTTAGGCCACTTCAGCTGTACAAACGCCTCTTGATTCAATGTCGAATCAGAGAGTTCGCACAGAGTCCGCACCAAACTACAACGAGATTACAATCATCGCGTTTCTCCGTTCATCTATCCTGGCACTTTTTCACTCTCATTTTATCGTACTTCGTATGAACTCCTCCTTTTCGTATTTTTTCATTTTTCGTTCAATTTTTATTGTAGACGACGAACCACTTAAGACTTTCAAGATCTAGAGAGAGTGATGGCCGATTGAATCCAGAGCTATATCTGAAGGAAACAATTAATTCCAAGAAGTCACTGCGGCTTCCAAACTGAACGCTATACATCAGGTGCTGGAATCAGATTGAAGATAGCCAAGACAACAATATCTACGCGTCAGTTGGGCGCATCTGGCAGCCTCAGAATAAGAAATGTGTTCACTCGATACCATGAGAGAGGATATTGAAAGTTCTCATCAACGCAGAAGTGCCTCCATACGATCAACAACCATCCAAGTTGTCTAGAAATACCATTGAAGACGTCTACCTGTACCGTGAAACGCTAAGTTACTTGAGGTGTGCCACAAGGGTCCGTCCTTAAGTCGCTTTCATGGAGTTTTGCATTCAACAAGACCCTCTAGGTGAAACTGCCACCAGGCGTTGAGCTCATCTGCTACATGAGTGACACACTTGTGATAAGCACTAGAGTAAACCAGGCTTTAAAGGCGAAGAGTCGGTCAGACTAGAACTTGCAACCAGAAAGACAAACGATTCGTCGGAAGTTCAGTCCATCCACCTTTTGCCAGCAATGTATGGAAATCATGACGTTCTGGTTTGATTCAAATCTGTCCTTCGAGCACTATTTCCGGATGGCAGCAGAAAAGGCGGCAAGATAGTGACCCACCTCAGCCACCTAATGACGAACCAGGAGGGCCGAGGAGAGCAAGAGAAAAGATCATGGTGAGCACAGCATTGTCGGTTCTCCTATTTGATGCTCCAGTAAGGGCCAACTCCATGAAGATATCCTATAGATAGCAAGAGATGGAGAAGATTTAACGAAGAGGTACGAATTTTACTGCCTACCACACTTTCTCGATGGAAGCTTTTTACGTATTACCAGCAATCGAGCTTCTTGGTAAAAAGAGAGGAGTGGTTAAACTGGGCAAGAGGTTTTACAAGTTAAGCAGAAAGCCAGGCGGAAAGCAAGAATATTGCTCAGAGCGAGCTAAGAAAATGGACGACCCGTGTGTTGATACATGACCTTGATGAGTGGATGAACCAAGACCATGGTCAGCTGAAGTTTCACTCAGCGCAGGTAATAAGCGTACCTATATTGGACCATTTGACATCTTCAACGAGTAGACCCAAATTTCCATCACTATTGCTATTTCTTACGTACGTGAGGAATTGCAGGATCGAGGAGCTCATCACGAGACCATTGACGAGTGTCTTCTGTACGTTTCGAGGTGTTATTTCAGAGTTCTCGGACGGAATCCATCTTATCTTAGAAAAATGTTGGCACTTTGAGTATCGATAAAGCTTCGGCTGGACATTGAGAGATACCGTAAGTAATATTGATAAATAGAAAGCGGATACAAGAGCTTGTAAAACGAAGTTTAAACCCTATAGTTTAAAAAGCAAATTCCTCTTCTCTTTTCCCTCACATATATTGGCCTCATTCTATTCTCGCCCACTTTTCAATTCGTCTTTCATTTGTAACATTTTAATTTACCCTTCTTTTCAAAGGACGGTATTGAACACTTCTACGAAGACAGTAATTCTTAGTCTAGTATCATTGTGTGTAACTCATCTCTCGACAAGTCCTTTCAATTCGCCGTTTTCCCAAAGTTTTCCATCTGTCGTTCTCGTTTTACGATACTCCGAATCTTGAAATTTTATTTAATTTTCTTTACATCATTATTCTCTCAGATGATCTCATCGAAATCGTCATTCTCATCATTTAGAACACTCTCCAGTAGAGCAAGATCACTGTACGTTGACTCATTCCGGATCATCAGCTGCCGAGTGTCTTCCTGACCCTCTTAGTCGAATACTAAACGAGAGGTCGAGAACGGAGCTAGAATATTATATTCGTTAAGAACGATGAAAAAATTCATCATAATGTTGAGAAATACACACGCAAGATTGATTAAACAGGAAGACTCGCCCTCATCCACACATCAGTAATCCGACGCTGCCTTGAAAATAGCAAATCTTTATACTTGGTTCCTTATCTGCAGCGAGTAATTGTGTAATGATGCATTAACGTGGCGAACATTCTGCAACATTAACATCGCCAATGAACTCGAGTTCATTTATGATGCTAGATTATCGTTATCCATCATCGGCAATAAACGCTAAATATTCCGTTAGACTTCACATGCGTCGTCGTCTAATATACGCGCGTTAAAAAGAAACGAGAACTACAATAAAATTTTTAGGTTCGAAAATAACGTCTGTGAACTCGTAAAATTCTCAACTTCGTACACAAAGCATAATCTAGTGTAATCCTCCGATCCTCAGGCGCCACTTTTGAGGGCTTCGAACTTGGTTCAAGAGTTTGATAATTGCACGCAACATCATCGCAGGTTGTTGCGGCCATCGGCTATATTCAAGCTCGTTTTCTTTGTCAATCTTTCAAACATTGTAAGTTTGCAAGTTTATTAGCATAAGAAATCGTGATCAGGCGCCATCTCACCTATTATACTTCCTCGATGATCAAGAAGATTACAATTTTTACGGACTTCCCTAGAATGACTGATACAAAACAGTCAAAAAGTAAGGCGATAAAATTTTTAATATACTACGACATTGAAATTCTGGCGTGAGGGAAAAAATGAGTCATTACCACTCAGAAATCTTTTTCAGTTTCATCCGAAGGGAAAAATTGGTGAGTGATACGCTCAAACTGGAATAACTATAGCGGCATAATGAAGTATGATAAGAATAGTTTGAGGGGACTTGAGATTAATCAGGTACGCAAGATTATTATTAAGCGCTCTTTAAAATGCTGAGTCGTACTGACCAGTCCTGCAATAGCCTTCAATTATTCAACCTGACCACAAGTCCGTGGCGAGGCTTCTAATCGACATGGTCAATGAAGCCATTTCCACATAAGCAAAATTTTAGACTAGCCTAGCCTTCAAGTTACAATTTCATACCTCAGTGTTTCCAATACTATTTTTGCTCCATTTGAGCTCCAATATACCTCAAAATCATCCGCCATCTTGATCATCAGAAGCAAATCCCTTTAGATGTCACCATGGAACTACTTGAGCCTACTTGTGGGGACTATCTAGTTCTTTTCAAGAAATACTCTTCAGTGGCTCCATTGCGCACCATTTATATATTGAGCGAGGAACTCTCTACCTCTTTTATTGAAGGACATCCTAAGGGAATTTCTTCGAGCGCGAGCGACTTTGATGACGTCATTATTTTCGGGAAAATGATCTTCGACCATTGAGCTATACTTATTATGAGGCAAAACTTGAGAACGAGACTTAGAGATGACGTCATCAACCAACGTGAGAGGAATATGTCTAGGCTAGATTTTATAGGAATTTGTCGAGGTTAAATTAAGGAAATTTCTCTAGGGTAGATCAGGTTTAGAGAGCGCTGTCCGCATTTAAATATTTCATAAATCGGCTTTGAACATTCCTGAGACTTATTCAAAGAAAGGGGGAAACAAAAATGAAACAAACTGTTTTCCCCGAGGCCGGGATGTTTGCGGGTTCGCTGCTGCCATTGCATGGTACATTTCAACGGAGAGCCTCTTCTTCAGGGAGATTTTGTGAAAAAGTTGCCAGGCGCCCCGGCCGTTCGCCGTATGGTGTCCGGCGGACTCAGGACTTGAAGGAGAAGACCGTCCGACAAGAGACTAGGAAAAATCTTGACTTCCGAAGCATGGGCGTAGGTGGGGCAAGATTTGATTGGGGGGGTAGAAATCGTTTGAATTTCATACTTGACTTTTCATGTGACGGGTTTGGAATTGGATGACCCTTTTTTCATGGCTCCGAGGGGAAGGGAGGGGGGTTTAAGCCCTCTCCCCGTGTTTACGCGCATGCCCTGTAGGAAACTTGAAAAAATTTCAACTTTCAAGCTATACGTGATGGAAAAGGGACTTGGAAAAGTTTTGACCTTCGAGCTAGGTATTATAGGAGGCCAATTCGCTTTCCTGATTATTTATAAAACTGGTCCCCTGCGTTCCTCGTTTACCACTGTTAAGGAAGCGGTCGTTTTTGTATTTCTCATAACGTTTGAATTCCAGTCGACTCTCTCTGTACAGTTCCTCACTTGGGAAAATTTGAGAAGCAACAAAAATCCAGTGGGACAAGTAAGTTATGGCATTTTGCGCCGATGAAAAGGTCCTCCAACCTTCATCAGGCACTCCACAACCGCGGATCATTTGCATATGTCCGTCGTTGATGGTCACAACTGAAACAAGTTCTTTATAGAAGCAGCCAAGCGACGTGCTCAGAATCATAGAATAAAGTCTGTCGCATGACTACAAAAGATATATTCTTCCGGACAATTCGCATGTCGTTTGGCCGGCTCACAAAGAACTTGGTTCAACTGAGAGAGGAGGATAACGATTTGCTTTGTGCATATTCCCGTTGATATTGAGCGCAACCTACACGAACTCGAATTCCATAAAAAAAAATACGACGACCGACGAGTACATTCAGTCCTCGAGCAAGCAATATCAGTTTCTAATATAGTACATTTCTTCCTAATGCCATCGAGCATCTGACGTGACAAATCGATAAGACTTCCTTAGCCGAAAGAAAACCATCAGAGCAGTACTAGACCGTACTACTGCCATACCTCGCATAGTGCCTCATAGATTCAACTCCCATACCTGGACAAGCATAGCAAAGGTTCTCACCAATTGTGAGTTCTAGTCGGCGTTCTTTGAACTAGACGCTCTGTAATCTCAAGGAGTCTATTGCGCCTAGAGAGTAGCAAAGAATATGAAATATCATGTGGTGAGTTTAGCTCCTCATACATGAAAGAAACTAGTCGTACCACGATCACTAGGACAAAAAGAGCCCATGAAGACAAGTGCTCCGCTTTTGATAAACAAGTGATCAAGAAAGGTTGACAGACCCTGGGAAAAACTCACAAAACATACATGCCAAGGGTAGGTAGATAGTCGTAAAAACGATTTCAAGTCTTATTTCTGGCTGCTAGGCTATCCACTCCGCGTTGTACTCAGACACAGCTAAGAATGAGGAAGAATCCGACTCACATGTAGTGCACGAAGCCTAAAATGAAGTTCCAATAGTATCGAGACAAAGACCTACGAACTTGTACCCCAAGGTTGGTTAAGAAGATAAAATCCCGAATCTTGTCAACTCTTCGAGTAACTATATCAAGTTTTACGCCTCATACCCTACATGTAAAATGTGACTGACCGACAGAGCTTAACTCTTAGTACATTTCTGCAGCCAATCTTGCAGAATATAGCAACGAGAACGTAACAAAATCGTAATTTTTTTCTCATTCCGAACAGGACTGCGGATATAAGAGCATCGTATCGTCCGCGTCGCCGTGGGCAGTTCGTTTGGCCTGACGAGGTCGTTCACGTCATTTTCATTACCACGGGTGAGTGAGCGTTCTAATATTTTACATGTAACACGGACTACATATAATATATACGTAAACCTTTTTTTCTTCTTCTCTCAGATAGTTGTACATCACGGTACTTTATTTCAATTAAAGGAGTATAAAAGAAAAACAGGGTAAAAAAATGAAAAATTTTCAAAAGCTTTTTTATCGGTGAAAAGTATCGTGTAAATGGACACGAAGACGCGGGTTATTATTACTCGTCAAATTCGCGTGTCAGAAAATGAAAGAATTTCCATCAGCACATTTTACAAAATGCACGCACAATACGTAATTAAGGTAATGATATTCGGACATTTTGTTGCGCACCTGATAATCGTTCGAAAAAATTATACTATCAAAATAACTGGAATTGAAAATTATGACCGGCGCACGGAGGTCCTGTAAATATTCATCACTCAGCGTTATTATATTTCCCAAAACATGCATAAAATACATTTCAACGCCGATGTAACGGTATATTCCTTCATCGCAGCCTACAGACCTAATCACCTTCGCCGAGTGTAAAAATAGCCCTAAATAGAGCAAAAATGTAACAACTTGTATACCATCTAATTGCGTTAGTCGAACGAACTGGAATGAGATTTTTTTGATTAGCAGAAAACTATGAATTAACGGGACGTCGGTTTATGTACTCCTCATACCTGGGAGCTACACTTACGAAAATTTAATGTACGTCGTTTTAAGACCGACCATAATCGTATATCACTCGAGGCGGAGTACATAAATCCAAGTAAAGATCCCTTTTTTTTATGGTGATGTTAATTTTGAATCTTATTTTCCGCTCTTCAGGATGAAGGCATCCGTAAGTCGTACGCGTGAGGTAGAATACTACAAATGCTCTCTCTAATTGATGAAGGTGAGTGACCACAAATTATTTGGAAGCTTGTTGGCATGACCCTGAACCGATCTTTAGCCTTCTTCCGATGGCACTGAGAAGAACTGATGTACATATGGAACCAAGCATTTCATCTTCATCAACAATTAGGCAGAAGAACAAAAGAAAAGAGCCAACAGATACACAGACAGGACTTCAAGGAGCAACATCCCACTATTTTCCTTCGACCGAGATAATCTTCTTGATCTGTCAACAAACTTCTGTGCCCTTCACTAGCGCCAGAATTCAAAATTTTTCATTCACAAGGCAGCTGTTAAACTCCGCGAAAATGGTAAGAGGCAGAAAATTGAACATACTTTTCACATCGTTTATGCAAAAGAGGCAAAAAGTCATTACTTATAACTACATACTTCGATAATGAACACATGTTGTATTCCGGCACTTCGTTTAGTCATACACATCGAACTACAAAATTTCGACTTGTACACAAATTTGAAACACGACGAAAATTTGGCTCGTCGCCCAACGCTTATGGCTGCGTTCACTCCATGTAAACACCTGACTATATTTGAGTAGGAGAGAGCGAAATATGCGTGAAATTCATCTGGGAACAATTTACTTACAGCACGTTTCAAGAACGAGATGAACCTTCATGCCGAAAATATCAAATACCAAGGCACGTAGAAGAAAATTAGATACAAAATATATATTCGAGAAAAATTCGTGGTAAAAAGATTAAGTTCGCGGGTGCTGAAAGTGGATGAAAATTTTTTTCGAACGTTTCTTTCTATGAAATTCGATTTTTTTGACGTAAATTTTTGCGCTTCCAAAATTTGTTCGGTTATACTTTCTCAACTTTCATCTTTTTCTACGTAGCGTAATTTTCCGGTATGGAAATTGGAGAATTTTATGGGCGACAGAGAGTTTGTGCTACAGAAGAATCCGCTATATTTGAGTTCAAAAAATTTGCATGGTTTTCATTGAGTGATGTTACAACGAGGAGGAATTATTCGAAATCAAAGCTTATTGGATTCCTTCGTTTGTTTCTACATAGTAAACTGTTTGCGCATCATGATACCTCCCTATCCCTTCCCTCTGAAACTCTCAACCAAGGGTATTGTCATGTAACCAATCTGACAGGGTGACAAAGTCGGCGGCAGGTTCATAGAATCCCACGATTACTTTCCCTTAAAACCTTCGCCGTTCGTTTTTCTTAGGAAGGAGGACGTTGAGATTCCGAATAGGATGAAGAAGTGTACCATACTGCCTCCCTCACCATTCACATTCAATTACAAATTCTACCATCCGCACCAGTGTCTTCAGAACTAGTCCGGACCCTAAACTTGTGGGTGAAGTCAGAGTAACCGCCACCCCATTACCGTCTCTCCATACCTCCACCCTCCAACTCCCGTAGTAACTAGCTCTCTACATCTTGTTCGATTAACTGACCGCAAATCATTAACCTGCGAGCACCACTTCCTTGACCGCCCAATTGAGACTACATCAGCAAGTCGTGAGAAGGGATTGAGTATAATGGAGGCTGTCTTAGTATACTGCATGTTGAACTCAGTAAGAAGATATCTATGAGACTAGTTTGCCTGACATAGCAGGACTTCAATGACTACACTGTTGACGTCATTATAAGAAGTCGTGAAAGGAGCCTGTATACATCATCATGTGTGCCAGGATAAGCCCGTTCGCCTGAGATACAATACGTGAAAGATCCCAGAGTAGCAAGTCAACATTGTCGTCATTTTTTCAAGTCCTTGAAGTGAAACCTAGAATACTGTACGTTAGAATTGGTAAGAAGATATTCATGAGACTAGTTAGCCCGACATAAAAGGTCAAGGGCTTCATGACGTCCTCAATGACGTCATAGAAACAGAATTGTGACGGGGGCCTGAATACGTAATCGGATAAAGTGGGGCTGGATAAGCCAGTTAGCCCGGCATACAGTGATGCCAGATCTACGGATATTTGTTCTTCGAAAAAGACACGGATTTTGCGTAAAATATGAATTCCTTGTGCTCAAGGGAAAAGTACCTTAGTCACTCATATGAGAAATACTTTTCGCCCAGCCTCAATACGCTGAAACCGCAGCCTCCCGTAACATTGAGTCGATCAAGAGAAAAGTACCTCAGTCATAGATATGAGAGATACCGCATTCTCTACATCGAATTTGATAGACATATCAAAGTCCATAGACATTTGTTTTGACAGAGAACCGGTTTTATAGGGAGGGAGGGGGGCTTTCCAGAAAAAACGTCCGCCGTCCGGGAGGCAACGGGATTTGGAAAATTTTTCTGTTTTTAGTGGGGAACCCACGATCTATTTTGTTAAGGGGATTACATTCTCAGAAAACGTCCGTGTCCGGGAGTTTTTGTGAACTGCGTGACGTGACGTGACGTTTGGCGCCTTATGACGTCATCAATGACCTTGACCTACTTAAGGGACTTGGAAAAATTTCAACATCCAATCGAGATGCTTTATGACAACATCAATGACCTTGACCTACTTTAGGGCAGACCTGAGTTTCAGCCCTGGCTCGACCTAGCCGGGCCAGGATAAAAGAGTTTGAAACCTTGCTCAGGCCAAGCTGGGCCGAGCCAAATATTTGGCACGTCCACAAGCGGGCCAGGGTAAAAAATTATGCCCAATCTCAGGCTTGCTTTAGGGTCTTGGAAAAATTTCAACTTCCAGCCTTCATTAAATCAGGCCTAATAAACCAGCATTCCGCCGCCACCCTTCGCTTCACAGATAGTTCAGAATCCATTAATCCAGTTGGTTTTACAAATTTATTTAAGAATAAACTCTTCACTCACTATAACCGTAAGTCAGTCTCAATTCATTAATAGCCGAAATCCGAGCGATATTTCCAATGTCCACAAGGAATCCTCAATCTTCCCTGCGCCACCATCACACTAGATAGCCTATCCGCCCTTACAACGTTCATTCCATTCATGCACTCGTTGCACGCATTTACACCCTCCAGACATTTCTTACATCTCATATTCCGTAACCTGTTTCTCAACCACAACGGAATCAGCGGTGAGGTCGACCTCGTTACCAAAGCAGCCGCATATTAACCTCAAATTCTTTCCAAAAAGTCCGATCTCACCCATAGCTCCAAATCAAGGACCAGCGGATTGCCTACTGGCAAGAAAAAGTTCGGCAGATAAGCACAAATAAAACCATCACCCTTACTACGGCCAACACCGCCGTCACAAAATTTACCTCACACATCTGCTGACGTACGCCCACCTCCTCTCCAACCTTTACCCTCCCTGGTGCGAACATTGCAATCTGAACTTTTCCATATTCGCATGCCCCGTCCTAGCTCCCTTTCGTTAACAACTTTTCAGATCTCTTCATTCCTCTCGAGCACTCATCGACAACAACTTACCTCCCATCCGTAACACATCCTCTGTTAGCTCCACGCTAGCTCCCTTTCGTTATACCTATCAAATCTCTTCATTCTTCTCAACCACTTATCGACAATAACTTACCTCCCATCCCTAACATACTCTGTTAGCTCCACGCTGCTCGCGCCAAGCTCATCAACCTTTTCCCCATTAGAGGCTTACCTGGCAAACCTGATCCTATTTCAGTTACTCAAATCCTTTTTCGTCAGAATCATTTTGAGCCGATTTGCTGTTCATTTCCAACAGATCAAAACAAGAAAGAAGAAAATACCTAACCCGATAACAACGAAGGCAGGAAATATTTTTAACGAGCCATCAAAGGTGAATTTTTTTTTGGTAATATTCGCAAACAGATTTCTTCTACTTTAATATCGCGATTTTTTCTCTACCATTACGCGTTGAAGCGGAGTACAAACATCGGAAAGACGAGAATGAGAAGTTTAATAGAAAATCATTCAATTATTTAAATCCATCAAGGGCGTTCCAAATAATTTGATTCAGATTATTATCGTCGTCACGGCCTGACAAGTACAGATAGCGGATGTTACGCACGAACGATTCTTTCGATCCGCGGGCCACAGCACGCGCTTGGATTCACGTTCAGTTCTATCTCTCCCTAAAACTTCCATCATCTTACAAAACTACCCTTTATCTTTTATTCACTTTGAGCCTATGATAAATTTCCGTTCTCTAATCTGTTCCATTTCCGCATTTATCTTTGCTTCAATCAAACTCTACGTCTAGAACGAAAGCTTTTTTCCTCTCGATATCATCTCTCCTCTAATTCCCCAGTTACACAATTACCTCTAGAATCAATTGTTTTCATACTACAATCAACAAGTGAGGATATCTTTTGATTACCTCTTAATCTCTCTCAATCAATAAACGGAAGACATGATTTTTCTAGATAGAAACTTTGGAGGAGACCAAAGTTTTGAGTCATTGTGGAAGGGTGAAGAACAATTTTCCACTACTGTCGATGAGATCAAAACTTTTCTGGTCCGTTTATTCGACTGGTAACTCCATCAACTATGAATAATACAAAACTAGAATATACTAGATCGAGCAAAGATGAGATGGGTTACGTGATTCTTAGTTTTCGACTGAAATGAGAAAAGTTTGCGGTTGAATGATTCTCTTTCTTTTTTTCGCTTTATAATTCGATATCGAAAAAGTTGAGACTAATGATATTCTCGCATACCGCAAAATTCTAGACCACATGCAGAGCGCGTGTAATTTGCTTTCGTCTAATATTTACTATTAAAGAAGCTATCGTGTTCTAATTCTTCGTCGGTGGACTACGATGAAGTGCACATGAAAAGAGATACTATCAAAAAATGATGGGAGTCTGGTCTTCCTTTCTAGAAACTACGTTTCGTGAGCGGAACAGTTAGGTACTTCTATTCGGGAATTATTATCATTTTGAGGACGTCGTGGCATTTTTCGTATTGAATGCAATAAATATTGAAAGAGAGAATGATTTCAACATCGCGGAAACAATCTTTAGGCTGAAAAAATTTAAGCATTCACAAATGAAAGCTTATCATATTGTCAACTAAGACTTTTTCATAAAAGTGGAAAAATGAATTCCAGGTTTGATTATGAGCTCACCTCAATAAAATAAACAAATTATTTTTTCCTTATGCGTACGATAAAATTCAGACACTGCGATTTTTCATGTGAGTTTTGGAATTTGAAACATTCATCAAGCAGTCCAGAAGAGTAAGAAATTGTAGATAATGATCGCATAGTTCGAGAGAGCAATAAAAATAGTTTCTATTGGAATTTTGAAAATTTCTTTATCGGCTTGAAAACGTAAACTATGTGGCAGTGCAGTGAAGAATGAGTTTCAGAGTAGCTACGACATGACAGCTGTCACGAGAATGAGCGGAAGAGGAGCACAGTAAAGGATGCAGTTGCATTTGAGAGCATCGTATTTTTTGTTTTCTAAATAATCCGATAAAAAGTACAGATTCATGTTGACCAAATATCTACTGAAAATTTACTTTTTTTTTGTCCCATCAATTCTAGATTCGTGAAATAAATAGATTCATATTCGCAGTTCTCATGAATTTTGTACTTTTTTATTGATTTTTTTCAGACCGTCGAGCTCTCAACATCCTCGTACACCCCTTTATCTTCCAAGCCTGGGTGAATAGTTTCGGACTACGAGGCAGAAAGATTCTGGATGCTATACTTGAGGTTTTCCTCAAAAAAAAAAAGTATGATGGTATATTCGGTGCTATATTTCAGTACGTGTTCATAACTTGGTTCTAAACTGACCTTGTACGAGGGTGTCTTCGTGCATGTTGTACGCAGACTATATATATTCTGACATGTCTCATGTCTTCAGTCTCATCGATCCCAAATTGATCGTTTGTGAGTACATCAACTCCCTCCCTCCGTCCCTTCTACAAAAATCTCATCAGCGGCGTATAACTCGCAGGTGATTCAGAAACCTACGAGTACCCCGCGACACCACCCGTCTTTCTCCAAATTGAGGCACAAATTTCATCATCAACAGCGTGTACCCTGTGAGTGATTCAGAAATCTGCGAGTGCATCCCGAGCTTAAGATACAGTATCCTAGATTTACACTAAACCAAGAGAGAGCTCAGGTAGCTGAGGACGTTATGGTCACGAAGAAACTGGTTGCTATGAGCCTCGGCCAGTTGACGTCTTTGTCGAGGCAGTTCCCCCCCCCCCAAGAACTACATGTTGATTCGCCTTCCCTACTTAGGGAAATTTTCAAAACGCTTGGTCGACATTCTGTCTGAAACCCGGCCCTACTAAACTCCTCACTTCAAGCACTAATTTGGGTTCGTCCAAAGATTCCCCCTTAAGTGAGCGAGGAGATAATAAATCAACCTGACCTGACGGTCTGGCGCTCTACATAGAGAAGACTGAGAGCAAAACTTTTCTCTCCTCTTTAATGAGCATTAGAGGGCGTTTGATACGAACCTAAAAACCAGAAAGTCCACGTTATCTAATTAAGGCTGGTCATCAGTTTAACCCCCTATTCGGTTTGAATCATGGTACTATTGTCGGAAACCAATTCAGGACTTCAAGATTTGCCACCATTTTTGAAGCACGAAGATCAAGATTACGTCCTCAGCAAGACCCTCTTCAAGTATGGGCTCATCTCTACCTCTTTTGGGCTGCTTGCTACTCAGTCGCGCGAAGAAACGTCTAACTTCAAAAAAAAGAAGTGATGGTACAGCAGACCACCGTGATCACCTCCTCCTCCCTTTCCAAGTATTTATAACGACTGCGAGGATTACGGGTTCTTTAATTGAGTGAAATGAAGAGAGGTAGGGAACCTCTTTCATTCAGGGCGTCTTATCTTATGGTGTTCGAAGCGTTGCATATCTGGCTCATTAAAGGGATGACGTTTGAAACAAAGCCTATCTGACTCATTGAAGGGGTCAAGTCAATTAGTGTATGAGGCATTGCATATCTAGTTATTTGAAGGAGTTCATCAGCCTATACTGGATGAGGCCAAATGATGTTACTAGTTGAATGGAAGTCTGCACTAAATTCATTCCAGCGCAAAAACGCGAAATGGTAGATGTAATTTATCTTTACAAAATTTATATCTTCATTTCATTTTCAGCTTGCGCCCGTACCCAAATTTCTACGGTTAATTTGAGCCGACTTATATGGATCGAAATGTGCCAAAAATTGACCAATTTGCCAGAATACTCAAAAATTAGAAATTTCTCATAGTCCTATATTTTATTTGATTTGGAATGGAAATTTGTCGAATAATATTATGAAGTTTGAGATAGAGGGTAAATTTTCAATTTCTTATCTTGAAAATCTCAGCCAATTGGTCAATTTTTAGCACATTTTAGTCCATAATTCCACTAGAAAAAGTCACAGAAAATCGGGTACGAGAGCAAGTTGAAGATGAAATTGAGACACAAATTTTGTAGATTTGAAGTACACGTTTCATGTTCTGCGTTTTTTTGTTAGAGCAGATTCAGCGCACACCTCCTGGTAAACACCGACCTTTTAGCTATAATTACAGTACGGCGGACGTTTTTTCAGAACCTCATCCCATAAAACGGGTTCCCTGTTACAGTAGACCAAGATTGGGAGCGAATGAGCAAAGCGAATGAGCGCTAGGATCTAAGGAGCTTAACCTACAGTATACTAGGTAGACTGACACCAGACCAAGATTGCGCAAATGAGCTCCTGAGAGCTGGTCAGCTTGAAATACAGTACGCTCTGAGAACTAGTTAGCTCAAGATACAAGATACTAGATTTGAACTAGACTGAGAAGAAGCCCCGAGAGTTAGTCAACTTAACATACAGTATACAAGACCTAGAATGAGCTCTTGAGAGCTGATCAGCTTACCACACAATATACTCGGAGATCTAGTTGGCAGAAAAGGAGGAGGGCGAATTAGTTAGTTCAATATACCGTCACCTCGTCCGCCTCTCGAATCTAGGGAGCTCAACATACTGTATGCTAGACTCATATTGGACTATGAATGGGACGAACGAGCGGAACGACTGAGTCCCTCTAGCCAATTAGGTTATTCTTGGCCTGAACAGGAAATTGAAAAATTAATGGAACAACTACTGATTGTAAACCTTTTTTAAAAAGTCAATACTTCTTGCGGTTAAACGAGCTTTCTATAGGAGGAGGAAGGGGGGGGGGGGGAGTAACTTTGGAAAAGAATGACGAGCGCCGGGTATCTGGTGCCATCCGGCCAAACGTGTGATTTTGAAGAATTTCGACCGCCGAGTCATACACAATAGAAGGAGGACGAGACTTGGAAAGATAAGGACTTTCAAGCTCAAACTCGCAAGGTGGCACATAAAAATGGGTTGGGCAATTTCAAAAGTTCGGGAAGGGTTCTGAACTCTTCCCAGTAACTCTACCAGCGATGGTTTATGCTGAACAATTTCAGAATTTCCATTCGATCAAGTACTTTGACGAGATAGTTTCAAGAATTTGCAATACTCTTACCAGCAACCAGGTCTGGATAACCAAGCATTCTACTAGTGTCAACAGTCACTCGACTATTATAATACTATGGAAGATGAATTATTGTGACTCACCTAGAACAGCAAAAAAATAATGACATGTATTAGAAAAAGATTCACATAATTATTTAAATTTTTACTATAGGAAGTGGCGTGGCCAAAACACATATATTTACTTCGAGAGTAGGAACGTAGTAGATACATGTAAGTTACGTCAAAAGTATGATAGATTTATTTGTCAAGAAGCAGACATGCATAATAGTTGAATAACTCGCAAAATTCTCCTCGTACTCTGTTTGTAGCGACTATCGACTACGCAAATACTTGCCCTAAAGTAAATCGATTGAAAATTAGATTTGAAAATTGAATCGGTAACGAGCGTATGAAAGTCATTTAGCGATTCAGATCATTTCACGTGATTAGTCAATCAGGGTCCAATCACTTTCTATGTAACACCTCTACTCTGTTGATTTCTAAGTTCTGAAGATTTGTGGAAGCACGACTCTGAAGCACACAGTCATTTCACACAAAATCTCATCGAGTCTACTGTCTTTTATGGCCAAGTCTCCGACGACTCCATCGAAGGGTTCATAATTCTTGATTCATTTTGATATGACGCCGTTTGAGCGTCAACCATTATGTTCACGAGCAAGATTTCAAGTATCTGAACTATTGCACGAATGTAAACAAAAAGAATTTACAGGCAAGCTTGTACAGAATCCACGGAAAAACATTTTTCAGATCGTAGAGACGTGATTTCACCACTTCCAGATGATTTTGATGGAAACTATAATAAATTAGAATAGTTGCGTTTTCATGATGGGAATAATTTGAATGGGCGAAAGAACTTATTGGGGAAAGTTATCGCGCTGCATGACTTCGCTCTATAAAGTTGCTTACCTCGACTCTTGTTGTAGATCTTGTCACCAGGCGTGCATTATCACGAATATGAATCATAAGACCGTAAAATTTACCATTTTAAATCGTATATATTCGTGGTACTTGCGTTTACGTAATCCCCGATGAAGAGTGAATAGTTACAGCAGAAAATTTTTGTTGATGTTTGTGTATCTTGAGAGGCTGCTATATATAATTGTTCAAAGTGTACTACCGTATAGAATCGGTTTATTTTATCGCTACAACATCAAAGGGTACGTGCCTAATACATTCTCGTTCAGAGAGCAGATGAATTCGCAAAACACTTTCGCATACAATGTGGTACTTATCTCTTCGCCTCTTCACTTTGTCAAGTCTCGAATTCGAGTGATCTATCAAAGCTTAGAAATTACGCGTAAAGTAGGATACACTAATGAAATGAGAGAAAAGTTGACATGAAAACGAAGCTTTATGAACACTGACGATGACGTCTTGTTGAGAGTTCGCGTATTGAATTTTCTTAGATTAACTTGAAATGCGAGGATGGCATTGATACGTAAGTAATTGTAAATCAATTCTTCCTTTTTCTTTTTCGATCCGTCCTTCACAAGGGAATCATATTTATACGAGATCGTACTAAGCGAAAGTCTCATTATTATGATTGAAATTCAAAGTACTCATCGATGTAAGTGTCATTGCTAATGGGTCCATTTTAACCGGAAGAAGGTATACGAAACGAAGTGTTTTCACCTCGAATATGTTTACTCTAATATTGAAGTGTTTTCCTTGTACGAATTACACGGTGACAGGGCGAAGTCACTCGTCGATTAAAAAGTCCTTTTTAATCGCATAATGGTATCGTAAGTGTATTTCTGTGCACATTTGTTGCGTAAGTCTTTCAAATATTTCCTAATATTTGTCGTAAGATCGACGGTTAAATATTATTTAACCTCTTGAAAGACTTCCTGGAAAAAATAAATCTGGATAAAGATTCGAATTTCCGAGCAATCTTTGCGTTTTTAATTTCAGTCGAATGTACCTACAAAAAACATGGACGTCAAATTGATTTTCTCTTCATGAAATCTTCCTCTTTGATGATTAAATTTCATTTAGTGCTATCGAGTGAAGAAGCAGTGGAAGCTTTGATTGTCAAATGACGTCATCCTGAAAATATTAGTTTTTGTCAGATTTTGAAACGAGATCACTGATAAAGCTTTCTACGTTCAGATATGCGAAATTTTTTCAAGTTCCTAAATTAAGTCAAGATCAGTGAAGACATCAAACGTGTAGTTTCCAACTGACTCTCGGCCCAGAGACATAGACAACACAATTGACCTCGTTGGAAAAATTTCGGATGGAGTAAAATCATTATTACCTTGATTAATGGGAAAAGAGGAAAGGGAAGACTAGCAAACAAGGTGGAAGGACGGGAAAAGTAAGAATAATGCGGGGAACGGTAGTTTAGAGTCGCAATAAATGGAAAAAATTTACATAATGGGAGAGGGGAACGCGCAAGCTTTGCGGCTCCGTGAGAAACGGCTAGTTTTATGAGTAGACGGATTAAGTCTCATCTAGAGTTAGACATTTTTCAATTCCCTCTCCTATCATTCTTATTGGCTCCTCATCATCATAATATATAGCTCGAGATTCAAAATTCAAATCCCTTTCTTACCATACCACTTGTATACCTATAGCTCTTCATCATCATAATTATACCAGATGGACCAAAATGATGTTACAAGTCCGAAGAGAGTTAGCATCATATTCGCTCCAGCATAAAAGCGCAAAATATTGGATAAATTTGTATCTCAATTTCATCTCCAATTTGTGCCACTACCAACTTTCTACAACTTTCAGGAGCTGAGTGACGAATCAAGACGCGCCAAAAATTGATCAATTTGCCAAAATTCTCAAAAATAAATCGTTCGATTAACTTGATTCAAAAATGAAATTTAACGCTGTATATCTTCCAAGTTACGATCCGATGACGTCATAGGCCACTCCCGGTAACGTCACGATCTAATGACGTCATAGAAACAGTTCTTAGCTCGGAAACCAAAATTTTGACAGGAAACTTTTCATAGGGGAGGGGGAGAGATTTTGAAAGGATTCACGGGTCTCTTAACCGAGGTAAACGAGAAGTGGTAAGGAACCTGCTTCATTGGGTACCTTGAAAGAGCGTTCCGAGTCTCATTGTGTTTGAAGCATTGCATACCTAGCTCATTAGAGGGGCTAAGCCAATTAGAATATTAAGTATTGCATATCTAATATAAGGAAGGAGCTACACCGACCTCTCAGCTATATGTGATAGGAGGGGAACTCAGAGAATTTTCAACCTCCAGCTTTTCCGGCCGGCCGGATGGCAAACGGCAGACGTTTTTACTAGAAAAAAACAAAAAAAAAAAACTTTCCCTGAGGATAAGCCCAGAACAAAGACATGAAACATGTTACTTTAGTATATTTCAGGCTGATGAGATTAGGGGGCTTCACTCGCTCCGCTCATTTGCTCCGCTTCTTGGTCTAGTGTGAGTCTACTTCAGTATATTTCAGATGTTGTAAGCGGACCAGGATTGGCGACTTGTGACGTCATCGACTTATGGCGTCACCGACTCATGACGTCACCGACTTTTGAAGTCACCGACTTATGAAGTCACCGAACATATGACGTCACCGAATTTATGACGTCACCGACCTATGACGTCACCGACTTATGACGTCACCGACTTATGGCGTCACCGAACGTATGATGTCATCGACTTATAACGTCAACGACTTATGACGTCACCAAACTTATTACGTCACCGACTTATGACGTCACCAAACTTATTACGTCACCGACTTATGACGTCACCAAACTTATGACGTCACCGACTTATGACGTCACCAAACCTATGACGTCACCAACTTATGGCGTCACCGAACTTATGATGTCACCAACTTATGACGTTATCGACTTATGACGTCACCGAACTTATGACGTCACCGACCTATGACGTCACCGACCTATGACGTCACTGACCTATGACGTCACTGACCTATGACGTCACTGACCTATGACGTCACTGACCTATGGCGTCACCGAACTTATGACATCATAAGCTAATAGCTTCATGATGGCTCTCGGAGTTTTCTTAGCCTAGTATAAACTAGCCTACGCCTTTTCATTATATTAGGATAAGCCAGAAACTACAGAGGGGGAGGGGGGCCCTCGGACACGCAGATTTCAGATCCCTAGTCCACTGTAAGTCGAGTATGTGGTATTATTAGGTTGAGTAGCTCTTTCTAGAATACCATACGTCAGGCTGAAAGGCTCGCCGGGAGCTCAGACACCCAGAACCGCCAGCGAAAAAGATACAGATTTTTCGACGGATTTTGTGTAAAATACGAATCTTGAGTGCTCAAGGTAAAATTACCTTAGTCACACATAGGAGAGATACTTTTCTCCTGATTGTATTAGGCTGATTCCACGTTCTTTCGTAACATTGAGTCGATAGAGAGAAAAGTATCTTAGTTACGAGTTCAAGCGATACCTTTCTCCTGATCGTTATTGATGAATAGGTGGAAGTCCGTAGAAATTTGTTTTTAGGTCTTAGAAAAAATGGCAAATACGGACTCTTGATAATATCATCTGGTAGCACTGTATATAAACCTAATACATGCCTTGTATGTGGGCCTTGCACCAGTCCATCAGAGTTGACTCTTCTAGTTGCCCTGGATAGACTTAGTATGGGTACAGTGTAGACCTAATTACGAGCTCAGGTACCGAAAATAGGCCTAGTACCAGAGTAGAATCTATTAGGACACCGGACCTATAGTGCAAATTTAATATACATACCATATAGTATAAAAGTAGCAAACTGGCACCTAGTACAAGCCCAGACAAGACAAGAATAGTATATGGGTATTAAGTTTGTATGATAGAAGGAATGGTAGAGGGGGGGGGGGGGAAAGGAAACTCATCAAAGACGAGCGAGGGATGTATATGAGGGATGGGTAAGAGATATTGATCTCATCGATTTGAAATTGTTCGTTATGGCAGGTACAGGTGGTGAAGTGGGAGGAGCCAGGGCCAGATTAACGGGGAGGCGAGTGAGCCTCGCAGTTTAAGAATCATCGATAAATAATAAAAAATAATCTTTTTTCAACGCCTGAGGTTAATTTCGCCAGGAGTGGTGTTCTCGCGAGAAAAGAACCTCATGAAGACTGATGGTTTCGTTTATGCTAATTTACTCAGCGGGACTTGTTTTTGTCAATGGACAATCCACTGGTTTCTTATTCGGAGTTCGATGTAGTAGGTGAGATCGGATATGGTAAGGAGAACTCGGACGTTAACACACAGTAGTCTCTCGGCAGCTATTACGAATTGGTGACTCTTCCGCCTCCACTAATTCCGCTAGGGCTGGAGACCGAGATGATGATTACGCAGTAGGAGTTAGATGAGAGGCTTATAAGGAGGAATATGGATGAGGGATGAGTGGAGTAAACATTGGAAATGGCTGTTTAGGCGGATAGGAGATCAGAAGCACTAAGAAAATTAGGTGATGAAGGAGGAGGGAAGAGTTAGGTTTGATTCCAGGCATCGAAAAATAGCTTGGAGTTGTGGTGACGACGAGAGAAAATTTTGTTGTTAACGATAGGCATACATGCAAAAGTATCAATGAATTTTGAATAGTTCACGAATCCACGGGCGATGATGGTGCCGATATGTGAACTTAGTATATTTAGGAAGAGGGAGTGGTAATCATAGGTATAGAGCAATTTTTTGGATAATTCATACAGTTTGAAAACTTTTTTTGGCTGGGGTATGGCCCATAAAAGTAAGGTGTAGGTAAAACGGGGAGGAGACGATGGAGTTTGATACTTTCTAATAGATAATGGTTAAAGAGTAGGTAAGTTGACGCCAATGGAAGTTCGTTGATTTTCATGGGATAGAGGGCCAACAAAAGCTAGATCCGGCCCTCGGAGAAGCAGAGGAAGCAACCGAGAAAAATTAACCATGTTATTCTTGATACAGTAAGATTTTTTTCCTCTTTTCTCTGGCTGCAAATTTGCGACAAGTAATTCATAGATTGTTTTAGGACAACACGAAACGAGATCAAATAAAAAGAAACCGAAATAGAATGATCTGCATCAAAAGTATTTTTCCTCAGGCACACTAATGCACTCTCCATCCAGTAGCTATACATCTAAACAAATACGTCGAAGACGGAAATACAATATTGAAATAATATATTCGCACTCCGCGGCGCTGCATTGTCGAGGAATGTCGTACTCGAACAACCGTCGCCGTCGCGTGATCTAAATGATACGGATTTTTCTTCTTCTTTCTCTCTTTTTTTTAGAAATTAAAGCCATCTAACCGCAATCAAGGCTGTTTACGCTCATCCACTTTCGAACAAAGTCGAATATCCCGTCGTAAAGTTTTTAACGGTGTTTTTCGCCGAACATCGCGACAAAATTTTCGTTACAGATAGATAGTATCAATGAAAAATAATCAATATTCATAGCGCCGCCGAACGTTAGGTCAGTTCTTTCCGTTGATGTTGACTTTACGACTGAAACGCGAGTCGAGTCTCTCTCATTAAGGCGAGGCTAAATTTACACCGACATAAAGAAGACTAGAGAGAGAGAAAGCAAAAACAGTCGTTGAAATGTTATAGTAGGTTCGTATTCTTGGGTGCGCTTGTTTTACGACAACGAAACGAATTTCTCATCATTCTGATTTTGAAATTTCACGTTCGCCATGCATGCGATTTTGATAGAGAAGTCGCACTTTCAAGGATAAGTGCATTTACTGTAATTATCATTTCACGCAGAAATATAATAGCTCGCCGTCGTGCATTATAGACGCGTGTCAGTGATACAAAAACTCGGAATTTTTCAAATTCTACGAGGGGATGAACTATGAAGTCAATGACCTTATCGACAGAGAAATGACAACACGAGTTGACCGAGAGGAAAATCATTCGAATGATTAGCGTATCGGGTATTAAATTATACATACGCACAGACTCTCCCATCAAGTTGCAAAATAGGACAAAAAAAAGAATGCATTCTCAGAGGAATTATAATAATCTCGACTAGTTATTTTTGTTCACATACCTCGACTCAGGCTCACCAATAGAAGGTCAGCGGGATAACCTTGTTTATGCGGATAATTTCATGCGTACATAGCCTGCGCTCGCTAGTATTATCTTACTCGAAGAAGATGGTGACCATGACGAGGGGGTGTTTGAACATAGCGAATATAACAGAACAAGTTCACGTCCAGCAGTGCAGCTATAGTCTATTCGAAAATAACCGCATTCAGGAAATATTATGACTCGTTGAATGGCACTGACGTGTGTGCATGTGTATCGTTCTCATAAACCATGGGATATACAATACGTACTAAGATTTTCATCGGGAAAGTCCGAAATCATGACGATGCATTGGTACACGAAGACGAACGAGTGAACGACCAGTGTGTGTGCAGCCGTCAACAAATTCCTCGGAGACACATACGTTCTCGATAATATTTTGAAAAACGATACTATTTTTAGTGTGAAACAATCAATATTACGGGTAAAATAGCGAAGAAAGAGAGAGAGAAAAAAAGAGAAGCCTTGACAGGATTTCTCGTGTGAAAAATTAATGAACGTTGTCAGAAGTGCTGCGTAACGCGTGAACTTTCATAAGTTATTGTCTTCGATGTTACGTGGCAACCCTCCTTTATTTACTCTATTTTCTTATTATTTCTTCGATGCACATTAATGAAAACGTTACCAAGTTTTGTGCATACACGTATGGTTTCTCTCACGGGCTTTGCACACGGTAAATTTTCATAATAATATGAGGGCAGTTCTTTCAAACCAAAGGTATCGATTTTTTTTTTCTACAAGTTGAAAGGCAAAGCCCCATTGCATAAAATAGCAGCTCAAACGCTCATCCATACCAACGTGTCTCAATGTTGCTTACCATGAATCATCTTTCAATCAATATTTTGGAAGGCATCTCTTGAACTCGACTAAGCCGTAGAAGCTCTTACACTGGAAGTTGGTGGCGTGATCACCTCTGTCACAGACAACGTCCATGCATTCGGTATTGACCGAAAAGATACATCGACCAATATTACTATCCACAGGTTCTTTCTTCATGCTATTGTCCACAAAATGGTATCTTTTAAACTTGACTAAGCCGTAGGAGCTCCTACACTGGAAGTTGGTGGCTCTTCTATAAACTTTCTGGACTTGATCACCTCTGTCATGGACAGCGTCCATGAATTTGGTATTGATCGAAAAGATATATCGATCAATATTACTATCCACGCGTCTTCCTTCGAGCCTATAGTCCACAAAATAGCTACTTTTGATAGTCTAATACATCGCCTCACTCACATCCCTCTCAGGCCGCTTTCCAGAAAGAACTTGCGACGATAAAGCATCTTGCCAGAGGGTGGACATTGACCTCATGGTTTGTCGAAGGCTCACAAAGAAATGTCTCGATTCTAAGACTCCCACTCCGAAGATTTGCACCCTGAGAGTAGGAAACGTTGGATTAGACTACCGTTTTCCGGCAAGTTTTCATCCTCCGTTCCTTCGGTTCTCGGCCGGCTTTCGTTTGTCAAATTAAAAGACCCTGTCCCAATGGTCGATAGGGGGTGTTTATAGCGTAGCTTGTAAGGGTTGCTCCAGCGTATACATAGGTATGACTAGAGGCCAACTTGAAATTAGAGTGGATGAGAACAAGAAAGCTCGGGGGAAAAGAAATATGGGTCAGATGGCCTTGGCTGATCATTTGATTGAAAGTGACCATAGCTTTGAAGAGAGGTCCAAAGTTTTTCTCCACACAGAGAATTTATATTTTAAACGATTGTCTCTGGAAGAAATCGAAGATTTTCGGCATCATAAAAATGACGTCACCGTGTTGAACAGATATATTTCCGAGGAGGGATTCATTGAATTTGTCTATGAAAATGATTCACATTTTGATGGCTGGCTGGTTCAGCCATGACCTCCTTCGAATTTACTTCTTATTCTTGGAGTTCGGTTCAGTCGCTTTGCTGTTCAGCCTTAATAGAGTGCGGTTTAGGACACACTCGCCAACAGCTCAATTCCCAACATTTTTAATCTCTGTTTTCATGATACGTGTACCGTATACCTACATTTTTTCCTCACGATTTCTTCCTCTCTTCCTCTGAACTCATTATTCAAATTGAATTCTTTTCTCTGTTATTTCCATAAAACATCTGTCTACCGTAAATCAGCACACAAAATTCTATCCTCACCTTTTCGACCCAGAAAATTAATATCGTCACTCAACTCTCGTTTCCTCACTGGTTTTCGAAGTTATCAGACTCAACAAAAAGATTCGAAATAGTGTTTTTTAGCGTTGAATATTTTATTGATTTCGGGAAAGCGAACGAGTGTATCTAGTTTTGATCAGGTGTCCTTATACAGGGTGCGCCAAAAAGTTGTCAACAGTTGAACGAATAACTCCGCGACAATTTGGTGGAGTTCCTCGGTTGACTGTTAACATCTTTTTGGCGCACTCTGTACACACCCATCGACGAGAAAATTCTTCTTTTAATAAATAAAATCCGAACCATATGACATACATCGAACATCTACTCAAATATATTTCGCTTATTTTCAAAGTCGAAAGGTACAAACTGAGGTGGAAATACTATTTTGAAACTACAAGGTAGAATCCAACCATAGAAAGCTCCGCGTTTTTGCAAACTTTGTCGTCTCAAATGCGACTGTCTGACTAGATTTCACCATCGAATTTCCTTTTGTTTTGCCATTCGTCAAGTTGCTTTAGTTTCGTCTTAGTGAGTAGATTATTGACAAAGACATGATGGTTAGGAAACTCCAGAAACGGTCAAGTTTTCTTTTGCTATTAGTTATTTTGATAACGCTCGTTTACATGGTTTCATCACAGGAACCTCAATCTCAGCCACCATCAACATCACCCACACCACCAACATCACCCCCGCCACCAACATCACCTCCACCACCACCGTAAGTAACTTTTGTCTTCACTCTAATTCAATTTTTATTACACGCAAATGAAAGTAGAAGAAGATTTTTTCATGCAACAGTAAGACAGTTGATTAAACAGTTGAATAATTTGTTAATACTATGCGATAATGGTCGGGAACAATGATCACGTTTTCCTCTTGACATCTTATTTGTTCAGATATAAATTTTTCAGACGGGATATCCTTTCCCCTTTCCCTCTAGCCCATCTGTAGACTCGTCGTGGCTTTGGGATGATTCGTGAAGCAGCCTATCCTCTTCCTAATTCTGTTTGCTGACGATAGGACACACCCGTTATCAGTTCAATCCCCAAGACTTTTATTCTCTGTTTTCATACACCTATATGTATTTTTGCCGCACAATCTCTTCTTCCTCTTCCTTTGAACTCATCATTCAAATTGAATTCTTTTCCCGATTTTCATCATCAAACATGTGTCTTCAACCATAACCCAGCATTCAAAGTTCTACCCTCACCTTTTTAACCGACAAAATTGATATTGTCCCACAATTCTCGTTTCCTCATTCGTTCTTGAAGATATCAGACTCGACAAGAAAATCCAAAATAGTGTTTTTCAACGTTGAATATTCATTTCGGTAAAGCGAACGAGTGTATCTAGTTTTGATCAGGTGCTCCTATGTACACCCATCGACTTGAAAACTTTTCTTTTAATAATTAAAATCCGAACCATATGACACACATGGAACATCTACTCAAATATTTTTCGCTCATTTTTAAAGGCAAAACGTACGAACTGAGGTAGAAATATTATTCGAAATTACAAGGTGAAAACAAAACTTTGCTTTTTTCCTAAATTTATGGTCTCGAATTAAATAAAACGCGACTGTCAGACTAGATTTTGCCACCGAATTTTCTTTTGTTTTGTCAATCGTCAAGTTATTATAATTCAAGCTATCTCAAGCGTTAGTTCGATCTTAGGGAATAGATTTTTGAAAAAGATAATACGATGGTTGAGAAACTGCATAATCGATTCAGTTTTCTTTTGCTGTTCGTTATTTTGGTGATGCTTGTATACATGGTCTTATCACAGCAAACTCCATCTCAGCCACCACCCACATCACCACCGCCAACGTAAGTAACTTTTGTCTCCATTCTATTGCTCGAGAGTCGAGACCTGGAGCCCAAAAATATACAAGGTCTGACGGACAACAGCTATGTGATAATGGCCTGAACCAATGATCATTTTTTTCTCGATCGAGCTATCTGGTTACAGAGTGGGAAGATGAATTTTCAAGACATGATATTCCCGTCCCCCTCCAGCCCACCTGAAAAACCATCATGAGATAATTTGTACAGCAGCCTAGCTTCTATTTTCTGACGATAGGGCACTTTCGTCAACAGGTTAATTCCTAGGACTTTCGATCTATATTTTTTTTTGTACAATCCCTTCCTCCTTTTCCATCGAGCTCACAATTCAAACGGAATTCTTTTCTCCTTTCATTCTACCAAACATCAGTCTTCACATTCAAAATGCTACCCTCATCTTTTTGACCTGAAAAATTACTATCGTTGAATCTTGTTTTGTCACTCGTTCTTGAAAATATCAAACTCGACAAAAAATTTCAATATATTCTTTTTTGGCGTTGAAATAAATATGCGTAAACAATTGACATTTTATTGATTTTGGTAAAGCGAACGAATTTATCTAGTTTTGATCAGGTGCTCTCTCCTTCAATATCAACATTTTCTCGGCAAAAACAATCCCTGGTCATAACTTGACTTCATCGCTTTAAAAATTTGAGCTCCGTCAAATTACGTATTAATTCAATATTTTTCTTCCTTCTCGTTATTGGTCATGTTTCTCGTCGGGTTGAAAACGATCTGCGACCTCATTCTCACACTGCCCGATGCTCATTTTACTTCAAATCTGGTAAGTATATTCAAGCATTGATTCACAGTTATAATAGAATTTTACGCGAATTATTTCACCCGTTGCGTAATATACGATAATTCGAAAATCGAATTTTTGCGTCTCAGCAACTGACGAAAAAAGACTTGTTAGGATGAGGAAATGATTTATTAAAATTACTACGATAAGGATTCCTTCTTGTCGTCTATCCCATTTCTTACGAAGCTCAAAATCAATCAGACAATGAATGAATCGGAATTTTTCATATTATTTTAAAAAGAAATCTTGAAGAAATGAGTCCATAACAAGTAGAGCTGACAAAAAAAAGCAAAGTTGTCGATCTAATCGATTCGATCAAATGCATTGGATTAAAATGTCTCTCGAACATACTGAAACGAATTAGACGATTGCATAACGGTTCCAGAGCAGAATGAAACGGTTATACTTTATTCAAATGGATTGAAAGGTACACAAAATCAATTCTTACAGATAAGAAAAATCTTTGATTTTTGACTCCTTGAAGTCATTTTTCAATAGCTCAGGAGATTATTTTCAAAAAAAGAAGTGTATCCACGGTTGGGTTTCCCGTGGAAAGTATTCAATTTTTGAGGATCTCTGTTAGGCGAGCGGAAAGTGCGTGTATGAAGAGGCGAGCGGAAAATATTTTCCGGCCACTCTCATTAAAATAACAGACTAATTACCACGACCAAATTCCGTTCAATCCTTTCTCCACGTTAGATACAACGTCTGGCTATTTTTTGCAGATCTCCATCCCAGAGATTATTTCGATTGCGGCTGTGGCGATCCTAATTGCGAGTGAGTATTCGAATATGGTTCAGAAAAAAAACAAGCACCTCGGGCGAGGTGTTAGGAGGGTCGGCTAAATGAATTCTTTTTTGGAAAACTCGATAAATAAAAACTTGAAAAAAGCTGAATTTGGCTGCAGGTTGAATCACCTTCTCTCCCCTCCCCATAAAAAACCGGAGAATAAACTTTTCACAATACACTTCAGAAGACCATTTAAGATACATTCCAGAGGAAAATCTTTTGCCCTCACTTTTTTCCTTATCCAGAGCATTGTTACCTGGGCTAAAAGGTATACTAGATTCTTTGAAAAACTGAGATGAGCATAACTTTAAATGGCTTCTGTCAGCTGAACGCAGAATTATACATGTGTTTCACGACTGGAGAGGGACATGAAGAACACTTATTTTTATCATACACTGTTCCCACAAAAAAACCTGAAGGTAAACTTTTCACAATACACTTTAGGGGAAAAAAAGGGCACAGTGACCAACTGTAGCTTTGTGGGAATATAATAATAATAATAATAATAATAGAAGTAACAAAAATCTTACCTCCAGATTCTGCCATATGAAGAAAACAAGAAAAAATCATAATCAAAATCAAAACAAACAAAATGAACTTGAAATAAGAATAATCAAGAAAACAAGAAGAAAAAAAAACAAATTCAAAACCAAAAAAAATTGAACTTGAAATAGAAATAATAAAATTACAACCACTAATCTTCTAAATAATCGAAAATAAAACAAAAATAATAAGAAGAACTAATAATAATAAGAATGATAATAATAAGGATGCGAAGAGATAGAGAAGATATGTTCCAAACAGATAGTCAAAGAAAATGCGTTTGACAAAAGTAATACATTCTACCAAGAAAGTCAAAAACGCACTGACAAGAATTTTCTCCGCTACCTGAATACTGCAGTTTATTATAGGAAACGGAAATAAAAAGAAGAAGAAAAAAAAAATAATAATAATAAAAAGGGTATTCTCCATTGTGTTGTGTATCTAAGGTAAGATAAGAAGATAAGAAAAGGTAACTGAGAAAACGTGAAGGAGACAAAGGAGGAAACGAGGACGACACTGACGACGATGACGACAAAAAGTGATTGTAATACGGTCAGCTAGCGAAAGCGCGCCGACCCTAAAAATCTTTCTCAATAGACTGATTCAGGCGTGACGTCAAAGAACAATCGATCACATGAATATTGTTGCCATTGGCATATCGATTCCCATAAGAATTCTACAGGAACGTTTCGATCATTCATCAGTACTTTAAAATGAACCAAAAGTTAAGGATATAAACTTTAAATTCACAAGTTTCCTGTACATAAAAATGCATTTGGCATTCATAAATTCATTTGTATCATCGATTGTGAACAAATGATCGGAATGTTCCCATGTTAATCATGGATCCGATCAAGTAGAATGGGTACTTTCACCTGATATTATGAGTGCTGCAAGCTGTGACTACTGCACTGTGACGTCAGCCTGAATCAGTCTATCAAGTATCGAATTTCTGCATCAAATCTATATCGACTAGCTCAGTGATTGAGAATGTAAAATTGATAATTTCATCTTTCATAGTCCGAATTCTTTGATATGTAATTATCACTTCACGAGTGACTATAATAGTAAATTTCATTAGTTTCACTTTTCTGATATTCTCGTAATGAAAATATCTGCTAGTGAGAAGGGAAGGGGGCGGGAATAAGAGTCTGTAATAAGTTTTACTAATATTCATATCTTTTCATGATTTTCAGTAAAATGCCTTGTTAGGACTCATCTCAGCATGGATGTAAGTTTTATTTATTTAACCATATAAATTTTAAACGAGGTTATCCCAGAAGATAAAGTCAATTTTTCATTGGTTATTTCCTTAAAATGATTCGGCGCATCGCCTTATTTTTAAAAAGATGATTTAACCAATGAATCTGAACATATACCAGTTGAATACTGGATTTAAATTAGCATGAGAATTTTCTTCAGTCTCACTTGGCCCCTTATTTGTATATTACATATTTAGAGAATTGAAAGCCCATCAAATAAAAGCAAAATTTATGATGTTATTTCGACTTTGCTTCTTGAGACTGATGACTGTTTTGGTAATTAAAGCACATGAACGAAAAGCAGCCTCTGAAAAAGAGGTGTTCTTCCTCTTTTTCCCCGTTCTAGAAGCTTTTGATTTCTTGTTTCAATTAATATGTATTGAGGGAAATTGGACTCATTCTCAACATGTTTCAGGATATAAATCACTCGCGAATGGCAACCGATTGGATAAATTTGATTCGATTTTTATTATAAGTAAATGTAAGTCGGAGAACATTTTTCAAATCGAAAAATTATTCTCCTTTTCACTGATAAAAACATAATCATGTAAAAAACCAGTTATAAATATTTGTTTATTCTTCATTAGAAAATAAATCCGTTACAGCATTCCTTTCATTTATTAAAACATTTCCTCGGAGACAAAATTGTGTTTATACAGGTCTACACGTCTTCCACCAGAGCAATATTGTGCGACGTACCAAGTTGAATTAACGAATATTGAGCATAACATCGATCAGGGAAAAGTATCAAAAACGAATCGAAAAATGTGTTTGGAAGAACATCAGATCACTATACCTGTGATTGTTCTCTAGTTTCAGTTTTCAGAGTAATAATAATAATTTCCATCAACGAAGTCTAAATTTTCAGTCAGATACAGCACATAGTTGACTAAAAAAATGATGTTGATGCATTTGACTATACGATAAGAGAGATGCACGATTACTGATTGCGTACGACAGAATTCGCGGAACACCTCGTCTCGATGGTCGTTGTTTACGTAAATTGAACTTTGTTCGGCAGACATGTCTAAAATTCAGTTGAACAAATCTGAGGAAATTTCAAGTTGATCAAAAACTTTAATATGCGAGCGGGCGCGAAAAAACCGACCTAAGGAGCAGAAACCAGTTATACGAGTTCATTAAAATCGAAATATAACTTGTATGTATGGTACCAATTAATGGTTCTGTTAGATGTAAATTGCAAAGGATCATCTTTGGTGAGAGAATCAGAAACTAGAAAAAGTTCCGGAGCGGGAGACGAGGCTCTATGGTTAGATCTCTGTTTAGCCCAAGCCTCAGCTCATGCGCTTAGATTTTCCTTTTCAAAGTTCAACGTCATTCAGTATACACACCTCGAGTATGTCAACTTTTCCAAGTCCCTCAAGTCGGCAAAGGTCATGAGGATCGATAAAGAGTCTGCAATTGTCCTTAACATCTCGTCTTTGAGACCCCAGAGTCTTCGCCCTCAACTTATTGATGTCAATTATCCTCATCCGAAGTCAGCAATGCAGCTCGAGAGTCGAAATTTTCCAAATCGGTTAAAGACATTATTCTAATGATTAGAATCAACAGATTTCTCTTGAACCCATCAGTCCTGACGGACACGAGTTAATATGGTAATGGCCTGAACCAATAATCACCATGTTCTCTTACCATCGTATTTGTTCAAGTTACGGTGAGTGGGACGATGAATTTTCTAGACAAAACATCCTCCTTTCCTCTACCCATCTGTAGAACAGTCGTGGCTTTGTGATGACTCGTGAAGCAGTCTATCTTCTTTTTCTGCTATCAGCTCAATTTCTAAAACTTCCAATCCATGCATTTATATACCTTCATTCTTTTCGCACGACACCTTCCTCCACTTTCTTTCAAACTCTTTATTCAAACTGAATTCTTTTCCCTGTCCATTTCACATTAGTCTCCACTCCTATATACAAACATCCAAAATCCTATCCTATCCTCATCTTCTCGACCTTGGAAATTGTATGATTATTCAACTCTAGTCACCTCACTCGTAGTTTTTTAGGGTCGGCGCGCTTTCGCTAGCCGACCGTATTACAATCACTTTTTGTCGTCGTCGTCGTCAGTGTCGTTTCCTCGTTTGTCTCCTTCACATTTTCTCCGTTACCTTTTCTTATCTTCTTATCTTACCTTAGATACACAACACAATGGAGAATACCCTTTTTAGGGTCGGCGAGCTTTCGCTAGCCGACCGTATTACAATCACTTTTCGTCTTCGGCTTCGTCCTCGTCGTCGTCGTTGTCGTCGTCGTCGTCGTCAGTGTCGTCCTCGGTTCCTCCTTTGTCTCCTTCACGTTTTCTCAGTTACCTTTTCTTATCTTCTTATCTTACCTTAGATACACAACACAATGGAGAATACCCTTTTTATTATTATTATTATTATTATTATTTTTTTTTTTTTTCTTCTTCTTCTTTTTATTTCCTTTTCCTATTATAAACTGCAGTATTCAGGGAGCGGAGAAAATTCTTGTCAGTGCGTTTTAGACTTTCTTGGTAGAATGTATTACTTTTGTCAAACGCATTTTCTTTGACTATCTGTGTGGAACATATCTTCCTTATCTCTTCGCATCCTTATTATTATCATTCTTATTATTATTAGTTCTTATTATTTTTGTTTTATTTTCGATTAATTAGAAGATTAGTGGTTGTAATTTTATTATTTCTATATCAAGTTCATTTTTTTTTTTTTTTGGTTTTGAATTTGTTTTCTTTTTCTTCTTGTTTTCTTGATTATTCTTATTTCAAGTTCATTTTGTTTGTTTTGATTTTGATTATGATTTTTTCTTGTTTTCTTCATATGGCAGAATCTGGAGGTAAGATTATTGTTATTTCTATTATTATTATTATTATATTCCCACAAAGCTACAGTTGGTCACTGTGCCCTTTTTTTTCCCTAAAGTGTATTGTGAAAAGTTTACCTTCAGGTTTTTTTGTGGGAACAGTGTATGATAAAAATAAGTGTTCTTCATGTCCCTCTCCAGTCGTGAAACACATGTATAATTCTGCGTTCAGCTGACAGAAGCCATTTAAAGTTATGCTCATCTCAGTTTTTCAAAGAATCTAGTATACCTTTTAGCCCAGAGGATTAAAGTGAGGGCAAAAGATTTTCCTCTGGAATGTATCTTAAATGGTTTTCTGAAGTGTATTGTGAAAAGTTTATTCTCCGGTTTTTTGTGGGGAGGGGAGAGGAGGTGATTCAACCTGCAGCCAAATTCAGCTTTTTTCAAGTTTTTATTTATCGAGTTTTCCAAAAAAGAATTCATTTAGCCGACCCTCCTAACACCTCGCCCGAGGTGCTTGTTATTATTATTATTATCATTTTTTTTTTCTTCTTTTTATTTCCTTTTCCTATTATAAACTGCAGTATTCAGGTAGCGGAGAAAATTCTTGTCAGTGCGTTTTTGACTTCCTTTGTGGAACATATCCCTCACATCCATTTCTATTTATTACTATTGTCGTTATTATATTATTATTTTCATTTATTGTTTACAAGATCAGTGGTCGCATTTATTATTTCTATTTCAAGCTTATTTTTATTATATTATTCCTTCTTTCTTTTAGCCCTATCATAAACTGCAGTATTCCGGTATCTGAGAAAATTCTTGTCAGTGCGTTTTTGACTTTCTTTGTGGAACATATTCCTCCTATTGCTTTGCTTTCATCACACATACTTCTATTTTTTATTATTACCGGTATTATTATTATTATTCATTATTATTTACAAGATTGGTAGTTGCAATATACAAGTTCATTATGGCCTCATAATTTCAACTTTGTTTAGCAAAAAGGTATCTATATGAGATGTGACTGTAGATTCTATTTGAGTGAATCCGAGTTTGCCATCTAACCTAGATGTATTACCATAAAAATATTCATTGTTAGTTCTACTTCCGTTCAAGATATTGCAAAAGCTGAACATTTGATAGGTTCTTTCAATATTTATTAAAGTCTGCAAAATCCCATACAAAATGAGCTTTCTGAAGGCCAACAGAGTATCAGCGTGCAATTATAAAATTTTCATATAAACGTCATCACTAAACTGAATTATTATTTTTATGATTTTTAACAATTTTTTCTTCTCAACCTGTTAGAATCTGGAGGTAAGATTATTGTTATTACTATTACTATTATTCCTTAGCTATGGAGTTGATTTTCATGAAATTTAGAGTTATTGAAGTCATGAACGTGAATTGCTTGTAGAGGCTATTTCTTCTAAAAATCGGATTAATAGTTTTTGTGCGGTGAGTTGAATAGTAATAGGTTAACTAGCCCGCAAGGAAAGGAATGTTCGCTATGGAATCTTTTTAAGGTGTTTCATGAAGTGTTTCTTTCTCAGAAGGAGAGAGGGGGCGAGGGTGTATGAAAAATAATTGTATATCCAAGAACAAAGTCATTTACTTTCGTTAAGGAATGATTTCATTCTTATGAAAACAATAATTCTCTTTTCTGTTACTACTGAGGATGCGCAAAGCAAAAATATCCGCAAGAATATCCGTGGTAGTAAGAAACCAAAAGTCTTTTTTTTTTTCCTTCTTCTTTTTTTGAATAGATTTAAAATGAAGATCAACCCGCCGACCCTCCTAACACCTCGCCCGAGGTGCTTGTTTTAGCATTGGAATTGATTACGGTAAAGCGCACAAGTGTTTCTTCCAGGTGCCTATTTGTACACTCATCAATGAAAAAATCCCGAACAACTTCACACATCGAACATCTACTCAAATATTTTTGACCTCTTTTTAAAGGCGAAGCTTACGAACTGAGGTGGAAATACTATTTAGAACCAGCCAAACAGAACTTTACGTTTTCGCAAAATTTATCGTCTCAGATTAAAGAAAACGTTGCTGGTGGACTCGATTTCACCACTGAATTTTGTCGCTCTATCATTCTTTCGGTTAAGTACATTATAGTTCAAGCTATTCTAAGCGTTAGTTTTGTTTTAACGAGCGATATAATGGTAGAGAAACTGTATCGGTTCCGTTTTTATTCACTATATCTTATTTTGGTAGCGCTCGCGTACATGGCTTCATTAGAGACGACTCTATCGTCACCACCACCACCTGGGTATGTATCTTTGCCTACATTCTGTAGCTCGAGAGTCGACAAGTCTCAGCGTAATCCAGGACGCTTGCATCAGAAGACAGAAGGAAAGTTGTGTTGAATACGTACGACTTTCCTTGTCTTTTGCAATACAAGCGTCCGTCGGCACGGCCACTGCTAAAAGTATAGACGCAAATTTGTGTAGATTGGGAAGAAAATAAAGCAAAGCTATATCCAAGCAATTCACTTCGGTTTTTCGTTTACAAATTCTTCTGGATTTTTCAATGATGTTGTAGTGGATGTATTGACTCCAAACACTTCTTCGACATAGTCGATGTACCCCCGTTTAGTGCAACTCCTATATAATGCTGTGATCGATTAGTTAGTGGCTGTTGGGAATGCGTTTCTGTTTGCAAAAGCCATTTACTTGCTGTGGCGAATAGCATACGCGGATTCTGCGTACCATCAGGCCGGAATATGACATGTGGCAACGTTGATGGATCCCGTAATCAGTAGACGTTTTCGTATCCGCGCTGCCAAACGATGCCGCACTTTGTTCTCCATCCTACTTCTTATTTTCAAACATTTGTCCCTCGCTATGCAGTTAATCAATCTTTTCAAGACTGAGCTCAAAAATATTACGCGGGAATCGACAGCGAACGTTTTTCGAGCGTTTTTCCATAAGAGCGCATACATTTCAGCCCTGTCCTCTCTTGGTAATTTTTTCATATTCCGGCCTGATATAAGAGACAGCCATAACTAATTGCTCACGAACAATTCTCTTGAAAAAGATTGATTTGGAAGATAAATCCCCAGCCTTCAGAAATCGTCGTTTTTGAAGGTTCCGTGGCAGGCGTAATAGAGCGCGCTGTTACGCCTGCCAGAGCACTACTATTTCTACCTCTCCATTACAATTCATACTCAAAGTCCCCAGCAACAGATTCACCCATTAACTTTGAAAATTTCTCTGCCAATGACTTGAACATTGTAACACCCGGTCGAGTACAGCTTATCATTTCTTGTCTTTCCTCCACCTAGCCATAGCTGACAGCAGCACAAAATTATGGACTTTGTCAAATAATGAACTAATATAGTCTGTTCCAAATAAGAGCCGTGTAATCGAAATGACGTCACTTGACAATTCGACGGCACAGGGGAGGTGAAACGTTCCAATTTAACGGCACAGGAGAGGTGAAACTTAATTTGGATTACACGGCTCTTATTTGGAACAGACTATAGTAGTGAATGAAGTGTTAATTCAATATTTTTCTTCTTTCTTCTTGGTGTGAACATCCTGGGATTTTCGTTTCTACACTGCCTGCTGCTTATTCAACCTCTAATCTGGTAAGTGTCGTCAAGTATTGACCTACAGTATTGATTAAAAGTTGATCGGATTTTTGTAACACATAGATTGAGGAAATAAACAGACATATTGAAATTAGGGATTCCGTATCGTCTCTTCCGCTGTTTAGAATGAGTCAGATCATAAACGATTTGGGATTTCTCATTAAGATCTTGGAAATAATGAAGTCCTTAAAAAAACGAGCTGTCAAATTGATAAAAAAAAAAAAAAAAAAAACGATAATATCCATCAAATCAATATAAGATTAGGAACATGGGATTGAAACGACTCTAAAACTGCTCAGAATCAATTAGAAATTGCAAATTGGTTCTGGAGCAGAATGAATGTAAATTTTGATTTTTCACACTCCTGATGAGAAAGTTTGGGAGTTGAATTGAAACAGGTTTTCTTTTTTTCTTCTGTTATATTTGCAACTCATAGATAAGTAATGGAAGTTGCTACTTCCGCACATATGTGTACAATAGAGCAGCTTTTGGCCGTTTTTTTAGTCCCTTTTGGTTGATTTTAGAAGAAAAATCTGCTGAACGGGCAACCTTACTCCTGGGGTATTCTTTTAATCCTTCCCTCGAGAATCTAGGAGCATACTTGAAGTAATTTTTACAAAATCTCGTGAAATTGGTACCTCGACTCTGTGCAAGCTCCTCTGCGAAAGAGAAAATATGACTCCATAATAAACGCATTGCTATTTCTTACAGGTCTCCTATCCAGCGATGATGACTACGCATTTTGTCCCTATATCAATCCCGATTGCTTGTGAAAATTCGATTTCACCAGGAGCCGAGTCGGAATATGTATGGAAGAAAATTCGTTCCCGAAGCAGTAAATAGCAAACAGAAAAACTTTCAGTCAGTTCTTATCTCTGAATTGTAGTTGTTCACTCCCCCTCTCAAGAGAGATGGCTGGCTACGCTACTGTTGGCAGAATTCTCTAATAATTTTCATTTGTATTTAATTGAGGACAATCATAGTGAATTTCATACGTAATATTTTTTTTTTTGAATCTATGCACAACAAATTTGGTCAATTTAAATAAATATTTACAAGGAAGTACAATGTGCCAAGTCTTTTAGGTGTCTTGCATTGGCAATCCAAACGATCGAGCACTCGCCAGAATTTTTAGGGAACGTCCTGTGTGAACGAGTTTTCCTTCCTGGTTCTTTTACGAGTTTTCCTCTTTCTTCATTTCTGCTTCGTTCTAACGAAGGTATAAGTAAGTCCAATTAAGCGTCAATTTCTTTTCGAATACGTACACCTTAATCAGACGAATTCCACGTACGGTAATTTTCTGTTACGTATGTAATTTCCCGAAGCCCGCTATATTTTGTAAGCAACGTAATAATTTTTCACCGAGTTAATTGAGAGGTTTGTGAACGTATAATATCTATGGAAGGAGCGAGACGGAGGGAACAATTTATTTTTACCGTTCATAAACAATTCTGCGTCAACGAGACTCCACTTTTCTCTCCTAAAAATAGAATAGTCCGGTCAGTCAGTCAGTAATTGTGGGTCGAAATTTTTACCGCGCCTCATCCTCACGTACATCGAACTTTTATGGAGGAACTGTCGGATTTATAGTTCGCGCGTACACACCAAAGATGCGCGGTCGTAAAAGAGGAAGAGATGATACGACCTCACTCGTATTATGTTTTATGAGAGCACACGATACAAACGAATGCTTGCCCGAATAAGTTCGGCTTAATGTTTAAAATGATTTGCAACATTGTAATTTTGCTGTTGTTGAATACCGAACGATAATATATTTATATTGCTTTCCAAGAATGTTTGGTCGCGCGACAATCGTTTTGGGATTTACATTTCTGTAATTCTTTTCCTCGAAGAGCGCGAACGTCAAAAATGCTACTATTCTCGTAAAATACAGTGCAATTGCGATCCGTATTTCTATACTTGCCAGCTTAATTCATTTTTATAGCTTCCGCCGTCTATCTAGAAATTCTTCTTTATAATATAGGCTGCGTACGGCACCAATTATAAAGTTCTCTAAAATGACGCTGAAAACAGCTTTGAGTATCGGACTCAGAAAGTATAGTGAAATTTATTTACCGTTAAAATTCTTTTGTAATCCGTATTATTCTAATATGGTAACTTGTGTCGAGATCTTGCGAATCCGAATAGTAGAATGTTGAACGAAGCTATACAGTATTATTCTCTCGCAAAAAACTAGACCCGCAGTAAAATGCATGAGCTTATTGACCTCTCACCGACGCGGTCTTGAGGTGAGTCATTGTGGTTAAAGATAGAATAATACATCTTTCTGTTATTATAATAATGGCGATTCGAATTAACTCGATTTATACTAATGTATCAGCCAAGTTTAAAAGGATTCATCTGCCAAAAAATTTCCATTGAGAAAGAACTGAGTAGCTGAGCGCTGTGAAGGATGGGAGAAAAGACGACTCACTTAACGAAGTTGAACGAGGAACGCAGGGAACCTGTTTTATGGGTAGAATTGTTTTGATATAAAGAATTAAGGTTGAAATCTTGAGAGTCTAAATCTGAATCTCTTGTATCATACTGCACGTGCACGTAGCTATCATTTACTCCCCTTCTATCATATTATTATGGTCCGAAAGTCGACATGTTCCCAATTCCAAATTCTTCATTACGGTAGGTCAGTTTTTGTTGAAAACGACACGGCGCGGCGCAGGGTTAATTTTTCAAAAACCCTATCATAGAACAGATTTTCTGTTGAAAGCTTTTTAAGAAGACCGAGCGAAACTTCAAAATAATGGAGATTACGAAAAGTGGGCACGGAGTCATTATATTTTTGTTGTAAAAAACCTAATGAAGAAACCTGCTTCATACGGCTTTTTGACATTTTCAATGTCTTTACCGGCACCTCAAATCCGCAAGGTCGAGCTCGATTTCCACGCTTAGGCTATACTAGCTTCAAACTGACACCAGACTACTAGGGTATTAAAACTAGGCTTAGCATACAATAGGCTAGACTAGTACTGGGCATCTGTCAAAAGAAAGGAATGCTAATGACTTTGGAAATGTTGATGACGTCATAGGCAAATTCTAGCTGATGACGTCACCAACTAATGACGTCACGTATAGTGCTGACCCCACAAGCTATATGACGTCACACATGGCGATAACCTCACAAGCTTGATGAAGTCATAATGAGGTTCAAACAAATTTTTTTGTCATCAGCTCGCGAAAAAGTACTGTAGGTTATTAGAAGAGTGGAAAGTAGTAGGTAGAGCGTAAGTATTGGAGAGTTAGTAGGTAACTGCTTCTGAGTTGTTGCATAAGGCGGAGGGCAAGGAGGAAGGTTACGTTATCCGTTTGACAATACATAGTTGCAAGATGGAGGGAAGAGATTTAGTAAGAGGTGAGAATGAGTTAGTCGGATGTGGCCAATTCTGAGGTTTGAGAGATTCACTTCATGCCAGGAATTTCTGTTTAAGGAGGAGCAAGTTTTCATATATCGGAGCTTTTGGGCGGTAGGAGAGTCCAAAGATGATGCCAGGCAATCAAAATTAGAGAACGTTAATAGTTTTTTAGATTGTAGGATGGGGAAGAAGATGGATCTGTAAACCTTTGGTAGGCGGGTGGCTTCCTTGGCTGCACGGTCAACCTCTTCATGTCCAGGGATCCAGATGAAAGTTATGTAGTTGATTTGATGGAAGCAAGAGTTTCAAGAATAACGTGGATGCGTTGAGTTATACGATTTCTCGAATGGAAGTCTTATATTGTTAAAAGAGAAGAAAGAGAATCAGTGAGTAAGATGTAATAGTGTCGTGGGGGTCGTTGCGTTAGTTGCGAAAGGCAGGAGTGGATAGCACTAAGTTCAGCAATAAATACTGAAGCTGAGTTGCGGATTCGTTCAACGGTAATGGAGCCGTGGATAGAGAATGCATAATCTGTTTAAGATTGAGATTTAGAGCCATCATTGTAGCAGATTTCGTGATTTAGGTATTCTGCAATAATTTCTAAGATTGGTCTTCGATAGAAATAATTGCCCATTTTCTGGGTATTTGCGAGGTAGGGAGGGGGAGGGGGGATGATAGATAGCCACGGAGGCGTCGATGGTTTGATAGGAAGGCGAGGCGAGAGTTTAGAGAGGTATTGAAGATAGGATTTTAAAGAGGAGAGGAGAAAGTTACAAGGAGAAAGGATAGATGCATAGATTGGAAGGTCAGGAATTTGAGACGACGAAGCGAGGAAGTTCGCAGTCAGTACGAGAGTGCGAAAATGTAATGGTGGTTCTGCTGCTTCTGCACAAAGGCTTAGATGGGGGAAGTTCAAAAAGCTTCGAGAGCCATGCGTAGGATGATGCTTGAATAGCATCGAGGAGTTTGATTTTGGACTCACTGCATTGGCTGTAGAATGTAGCACCATAATCGAGTTGGGAGCAAATAAAACTTCTGTATAGTTGGAGCAAGAGTATGCGATTACATCCTGTCCGGGAGTGGGAGAGGTACTTGATATTGATAGCGTTTAGGCATTTAGCTTTGAGTGACTTTATGTGAAATATCCACGAGAGTTTTTGATCAAAGATTAAACCCAGAAATTCACAACAGGAGAGAATGTTGATTGTGAAGCCTTGAAGAATTAGCGGATGAAAAGAGGCTGTAGGGGGTCGGTGTTTTCAAAAGATGACAAGACCTGTTTTACCTGAAGAGCCCAGGAACTGATATTATCTAGCGTTTTTTGGAAAAGGCGTGCTGCTCTGTAAGGGTTTGAAGATAGGAGGGAGATACTGTAGTTATCTTCAAAGAGGCGCCGGGTGAGTGGAAAAGAAACACATCGTCTGATATTATTGATCGCTATTAGGAAGAGGGCAACGCTCAAAATTTCTGCTTGAGGAACGCCATTCTGGATGGTTTGGCGAACAGAGAGTTGGTCTTCTATCCTGACGGTAATAGATTTCTTTTCTGCGCCTTTATCCGTAACCAAAAATTCGCAAGTTTGAAATTGGGTTTCCGCTTTTTAATATCTTTACCCGCGCCCTATCCATCTATTAATAACCTGTGAGTCCAAATCCGACTTGATCTCCCTCCCTCCCCTCCCCACCGGTAAATTTGCGGATAATGCTTGACTTGATCCAGGTAGGTTATTATACTAGACCGAGAATGAGGGCAAACGAACGGAGCGGTGGGGTTCCCGGAAGCTATTTCGCTTAAAATACAGTATAGTGGACTTGATCAAAGCCAGAAAGGTGCGTATCCGAGAGGGAAAGGAGAAACGATAAATTACTAATTTGATGACGTCACAAGGTGGTTCGAGTTGGTTGTTATCTTGACTGTGCCTTTATCCGCTATAGAAATTTATTCAGAGAACCTATCCTGTGGAGTAGGGTTATCTCAAAAAAAGTGCCATACGCCCTATGATGTCCAACCGAAACAGAAATAGTTCAAGTTCAACATCGTTGATATACATGGCCCACGTCACGCACCTATTAACATATTATGTCTTCTGATGAAAGGGGAGCTGGAAAAATGTCGACTCCGGAGCCATCATATAGTATGATAGGAAAGGTACTTAGAAAAAGATTTTGACAGTCTGTCCATAATATATGAAAGGAAAGAAACTTGAAAGAATACTTTGAATCTCGGGCCATAATATGTACGATAGAAGAGGGACTGAATGATAGGAAAGGGGCTCAGAGAAACGTACTGACACAGAACCTGTTCTATACGGGGGAGAAAAAATCGTCCATGATACAAAGCTCAGTGGTCAGAATTGTTACGAGTCCCTTTCTTATCATACATTGCTCAAAGAAGGGACTTCAGAAAATTTTGACTTTTGTGCCTGAATATAGGATAGAAATGGAACTGAATGACAGAAAAGGGACTTGGAAAAATCTTCACTCTCAGGCTATAGATACGCCATGATACAAAGGACTCGAAAAGATTTAAGACTCTTCAAGATTTCAATTTCAATTCTCAATACCAAAACCCATTGGACCCATGAAACAGGTTTTCTGCGTTCTTCCTCCGACTTCATTGACGAAGCTTCGTTCTTTACTCACAAAACTTAAAAATGGGTTTCCAAAGGCAATTTTGAAAGTTTGGGAGGGGTTCTGAACTCTTCCCGGTAACTCTGCCACCGACAGATCATGCCGAACAAGTTTCGTATTTTCAATAAGAAGTTCCATTCAATGAAGTACTTCAACAAGATAATGTTAAGCATTTGCATTACTCTTACCAATTACCAGATCTGGATAACCAAATCAACAGACACTCGACCATTAAAATACCATGGAAGATAAATTATTGTGACTCACCTGAAACAACAAAGAAATAATGATGTATATTAGAAAAGGGATTCGCATAGTTACTTAAATTTTACGAAGAAAAGCGTGGATATCTACTTCTAGAGTAAAAACGTAGTAGACAAATCTAAGTTACGTGAAAAATATGACAGATTTATTCATGAAGAACGAAACCTACATATAGGTAACAGTTGAATAACTCGCAAAGTTTTTCTCGTCTTCTGATGTTTGCCGCGACTATCAACTACTCAGACTCTGACTATTTGGAGGAGCGTGATTCTAAAGTATATAGGGTGCGCCAAAAAGATGTTAACAGTCAACCGGGGAACTCCACGAAATTGTTGCGGAGTCCTCCCGGAGCTTTTCGTTGTACTGTTAACATCTTTTTGGCGCACCCTGTATAGCACGCGCTTCTGTGACTTTACACAAAATCTTATTGAGTGTATGGTTATTCATTTCCAAGCCTCATTGAACTATTCCTTTTTTGAGCTATCTCTTCCACCCCACGATACTCAATGGAAAAATTTATGATCTTCGATTCATTTAGATATGACGCAGTTTGAGCGTGAGTTATTATATTTACGACGGAAATTTTAAGTATCTGAACTATTGCACGAATGTAAATGAAAAGAATTTACGGGTGAGCTTGTTGGACAATTATATACAAAAGCCCTGCTCTCACATATAGCTCGGAGGTCGAAATTCTTGCAAGTCTTACTCCTATCATACATAGCTCAAAGTGAAACTAAAAAAAATTTCGATTCTTGAGCCATAATATATGGTAAAAAGTGGACTAAATCGCAGGACAGAAACTCGGCAGAATTTTTTCTTTCAGGCTATATAAACCATGATACAAGGGACTCAAGGAAACTTATGACTGACTCTTCACCAATTCGACCCAAAGAACATGTCCCTGCGTTCCTTGTTCATAAATCGAGCAACCATAAAAAGACACTGGAAATGATCATTATCTATTTGTCTCCGCCAGAACATTTTCAGTCATTAGTTCAGGTAGTCAGATCCATTTTTCATCATTTTAGATGAATTAGCCTATTTACCTCACGAAGAGTCGCGCTTTCTTTCTGTCAGTCGAATCAATTTTTAGGTTGAAGATCTAGGAGAGAATTTGCTTTGGACCCGTTCAGGGATTGCTCAGCTAATCATACCAAAGGACACCCTGAGAGGAGATATTCTCACATGCGAGTTGAGAACGTGCTACTCGGTAGAGATTAATCGATCTAGACTGAATTTTCCAGGAAGTTCTCGCCCGTGAATTGGAGAAATTTCATCTTGAATCCCTTCCAGGAAGAAGACTAGGTACACTCTCTATCTTAGTGTAATCGAGGAATTCCCGTTGAGTTCCTCTTAAACATGTGAGGTCTATTCTCGAAGTACGACGCGCAAATATAACAATTTTAAACACCAGTATAATGAAGAATTCATTTCATATCAGGTAAATCCTTGTGACGAGATCGCGAAGTAAGTTTCTCCATGACATATCATCAGAGACCGGATTCCTCGGCATTTGCCGAATGAGTTCCTGTGAAGGCAGATGAGTGAAAATGAAATAGAAGCACGTTTTGTGGTAGTAGGGGCCCAGGGAAAAAATTTTATTTTGCCGAAAAATGCCGAAATCGAAATAAATGCCGAAATGGGGGGTTAACGCCGAAAAATGCCGAAATTGTAATTTCAGAAAAAGAATACTTCATCTATGCATAAACAATGCAAAATTAAGGAAGCAGTCTACAATAGAACCTCGATAATCCATCGTCGACACAACTTTACTCAAAGCAACCTTGAGAAGCACCTTCTTGTGTTACATAATAAGAAGTTTCTGTAGTAAATTAAGGACAAATATGTCTGTATTTTTCAAATTTTCACGACCTAATTTTATTTTTTCAATTTTCGTGACATTAATTTTCTGATTTTCAAACGTTTTTGCCGAATAAAGCCGAAAATGCCGTACTTCGTGCCGAATTTTGATTTTTGAGCGCCGAGAAATCCGGTCTCTACATATCATCTTCCTCACAAACAGCGATCCTCGACCACGAAATGAAATACTCTTACATTGTCGTGGATCTAACCTTCAGCGCGGGAAACGACTCCATTTAATTGCATTTTACTACATTAATTGCATCGGTGCTACATCAGTGCCAGGTGAGAAGAATCTTACTTAGAAGATAGAATTAAAAACACATCATTTCGTGGAAAATTGATGAAGGTCGGTTGATTATGAGCATGGCCCATAATCGTGTCATTTTTTCTACTTACAGGAAATTCAAGTAATTTGAGATGTAAAGAGTACGATAGATTTCGTTCACCGGAATATTTTAGAAGTGTATGAAATTAACATTCAGTTATGAACATTTGAAAGTTGATGACAGAATCTTGAGTAGGTATTAGAAGCATTCTTTGGTGAAGTTATCAAACTGTTTTTATCTTCTTTATCTGTTACCGTAACTCCGTACTCATTGCAAGATTTCTTATGGCCTCAAAACCGTATGCGACATGAGTCGGCTGACGCGACCTCTGGTACACCTATTAGGAAAAAATTGGCGACCTTCGAAAAAGTGGAACGAATTTCAGACAGGGAAAATATTTTTGTCCCAAATTCACACGGAGTCGCGAAGATCGATTTCAAATGGCATACCGGAACCGTTTGAAAATCCTGGGTAACAAGTTGGTTACATTTTATACAGTGTCGCAAGGGAGTAAAGCGGGCCACACAATTCGAACTTGATGCTGGATATTAAAAAAAAAAAAGAAATTAATTCAGACTCGTATATATCGATGTACTAATGCAGCGTTATGTAATGGAAATCGAGACGGAATTGATTATAATCTCGTATATTTTGTAAAATATCGAAGAAGGAGAAAAGAGACACAGATGAAGGGTACTCGTTTATCACGCGAAAAACTGGTACGATTACAGCTACTGTTTTTTTATTAATTGTTCTCCGCTAATTTCGCTCTCGAATGAGGCGATAGCCTTCGATTCTCGGCGACCTGGTGAATGACGGTGACTCTCTTGAAACGTAATGTTTTTAGATAGAATACAAATTCAGATTGCTGTATACGCACGTGCGAGTTGGTGGCAGTTTTCCTCGAGAAGAAAAACAATCACGTCTCTTAGAAAAGGATGCACAGCAAAGGAAATGATCATTTCAACATTGTGGAAACTTTGTAAATTTACGAGTTCACCATGTTTTCTCAGATGACACGCGAATCGAGACATAATTTAAAACGTAATGCGGAAATACAAGAATTCTGCAGCGGAAAACAAGTACGCAGCGTTTCGTACTGTATAATATTATTTGTAATAAAAATAAAATTCATAAACTAATTTGCGCAAGTTCGTACCCCAGAATGAAAATGATTTCAGCCTTTTGTAAAGCTGGCGCACAAACTGTACAAATATACGACGGCAGGTTTAAATGCGGTACTTATTTTTCATAGTCTATCTCTTCTCGTGAAACTGAAAGCAAAGGACTGTAGAAAAGATTTCACGGTACGAAGTTTCCAAATAATATAATTAGAGGTACACAATTTCGTCCGGATTAAATTGTCTGGAAAACCGAATAGACCGACAACACTTTGAATGAATCACCTTTCCCGGGTCTAGAAGTACACGAAATTCGTGGACCAACGACAGAAATGAGATTGAAATACCGAGCAGTAAAAATATGATAATGAAAGACTTTTTTTCCGCACGGTCGTGTCAGCATTGGTTTATCGCACACATCTGCTGGAGAAATACCGTACCCTTATTCCGCTTGATAGTAATTTTCCTTCTGCGAGAAATTACTCGAACCCTCCCGAATTAACTCAACCACTGAACTTAAGTGCTTCAATGAGAAATACGACCATGAATTCCTTCATGAAGACTAAAAATGCGCATTTAAAAAATTGTTCTTCCAAATCCAGATTCATGTCAGGAATTTCGGACAAATTCAGTTTCAATAAAATATTAATATTATGGTCCAATACAGTAGCGTCCGAAGGTACGTGCGTCATTTCCTTTCAGTATTCAACGGAGGTCCACAAAGTCAATTTACACGAGCGTATTTAGAAGATGATTTTAGAAAAGTCTCTCAAGTTTTCCCAGCAGCCAATTAATATCGATTGGAGGTTGAATGGAAAGATAGAACTGGAGAAAATAATTGAACGGACGATTAAAAATAGCAATCTAAGAATTTCCGTATTTTCGGGCAGCCTTTTTCGCGGAATTAGATTATATCGTAAAGGCCAAATGAGTCCTTTTCACAGTTAATTTTCTTCATTAAGAATTACGACATAAATTCTATAGACTATACTTTAGTTTCAATATTATAAAAGCACTTTTCCTTCCTCCTTAATTGCCTGGCCCTAAACCAACTATCGATTGAAAACACCACAGGTCGAATACGCACAGTCTTTTCGATTAGAAATTTTTATATGCTCGGAAACGGAAAATTTCGACTTGAAAAAAAAAAACAGATCCTATCACTTTTTTTGCGTTAGAAACCTAGCCAAGAAGACAAATTGGAAAGTGTTCAGATTTATTTTGATTGACAATGCTTCGGATTGATGTTGTCGAGAGATCAACTTGGTGCAGGAACTCGTTATTGTCAGAAATTTCATTGACCACGTCAATTCGGAAGTTGGACCTAACCAGAAGAAAAAACGGGAAGGAGGACTTGAGTGATTCAGGTCTTCGAGCGAGGAAGGGAACTTGGAAAATATTACATTCGGAGCGATGAAGCGAACTCAGAAAAATTAAAACCCAAGAGTGTTTGAAAATAGAAATATGTACGGTATGTGATAGTCACGAGCGGCGTATATGTATGGACTGCACTTTAAAATATTGTAAAAACAAATGAAAATTCTCTTTCTTGTGGAATAAAGTTGTGTTCTCTCATAGTTATCTCTTGTAGAGGAAAAAGATGGTAGGGTGAAGGAGAGAAGCTAGGTAGAGGAATAGGGAAGGTTCACCTAATTCACAACTCCAAAAGTTTGAACTACCTGAGAAAATGTGTATCAATTAGAAGAGTTTGAATCTTTGGCACAATAGAAACCACCTAAAGAAGGGTTGCTCTTTGAAGAAAAAGGATAGAGGGAGGGGGGGGGGGGAACTTGAGAATGGTAGAGATAGGAGGAAGATCCACCCAAATTACAATTCCATCAGTGTGAAAACTATCTGAGAAAATCTGCGTCACAGAAATAGTACAAAACTCAAATTTCAGGCAAGAATGCACTACTTAGGGATTTTTTCCTTTTTCTCAGTGAGGAAGAGGATGGTGGAGATATAAGGAAGGTCCACCTAAATTACAACTCTATCAGTTTGAAAACTGTCTGAGAAAATCTGTGTCAAAGAAATAGTACAAAACTCAAATTTCAGGCAAGAGTGCACTACTTATATGGTTTTTTTTGTTTTTTCTTGGTGAGGAAAGAGGATAGAAAGATGGAAACTTGAGGATAGTGGAGATATGAGGAAGGTCCACCTAAATTACAATTCCATTAGTGTGAAAACTATCTGAGAAAATCTGCATCACAGAAATAGAACGAAACTCAAATTTTAGGCAAAAGTGCACTACTTATTTGGGTTTTTTTTTTTTCCTTGGTGAGGAAAGAGGATAGAAAGATGGAAACTTGAGGACAGTGGAGATATGAGGAAGGTCCACCTAAATTACAATTCCATCAGTGTGAAAACTATCTGAGAAAATCTGCGTCACAGAAATAGTACAAAACTCAAATTGCAGGCAAGAATGCACTTCTTTTGGGATTTTTTTCTTTTCCTCAGTGAGGAAAGAGGATTGAGAGAGAGTGAACTTGAGGATGGTGGAGATATGAGGAAGGTCCACCTAAATTCTGTGTCAAAGAAATAGTACAAAAGTCAAATTTTAGGCAAGAGTGCACTACTTATATGGAATTTTTTTCGTTTTTCTTGGTGGGGAAAGAGGATGGAAGGTTGGGAACTTGAGAATTGTGGAGATATGAGGAAGGTCCACCTAAATTACAATTCCATCAGTGTGAAAACTATCTGAGAAAATCTGCGTCACAGAAATGGTGCAAAACTCAAATTTTAGGCTCGAGTGCACTACTTATACAGGATTTTCTTTGTTTTTCTTGGTGGGGAAAGAGGATGGAAGGTTGGGAACTTGAGGATTGTGGAGATATGAGGAAGGTCCACCTAAATTACAACTTTATCAATTTGATAACTAATCTACTTCAACCTAATAGCAAAAAACTTGAACTTTTAAAAAAGAGTGCACTACTTATGTGTCATTTGGCAAATTAATTGTGCGCTGGTCTCATCATTAATAGCATGCAGCCTGGTGCCGTACGGTCAAATTAGGTCGACCCAAGTTTCTACAATGGATCAGAACCAAGTACACCAATATGGTCGAAATTTCTTCACAAGTCTCTCAAGTAGGTCAGAACCTTCGTCTCCTCGAGAACAACAATACAGAACCCACATTTTCCCAAATCCTACAGTTATACGTAGAAACTGGAGGTCGATAAGTCGAAATTTTCGAAACTCCCGAGAAGAGGTTAGGGTTCAAATCCATGTAGTAGGTGAAAACCCCGCTTCCTCGACGGTCGACGAAATTTTTCCAAGATTCTAAAGTAGCGAAGGAGAGATACTCCATGCAAAAACCGTCAGATATGAGTAGGTTTTACCTTAATTTGGAGCCGCATCAACTCCCAAGTAGGTCAAAACCCCAGCCCTCTCAAAAATCACAATTCGGTCTTCCCTTGGGAAAAAAGGCAATGACTTCGGAAATCTGAAGCATATACGATTCTCTGCTGTCTAGAACTCGTGCACACAGTCAATAAAATAAGTGAGGGCATGGAGAGAACCTAACCCGCGTCACAAACATTCAGGGATAGATTCTTTGTCCAGCTCTTGTGGTATGGTAGCCTCCTCGAGAAGGAGAGCCAATAACAAGTAGATGGAAATATTGTTCCCAGTTTTAGCAGACCTTTATGATACGATTGCACAAACAGGCGTTATAGAATGAAATCTTGAAGAGACATATGAATTAACCTATTACGAGTATTCAACTGTCTAATATGAAGTCTCTCAATCTTGGAACATCTTGTAGTTGGATATACGAGTAGATCAAAATAATTACAACTATAAGAAGTTCGCAGCAATGACTAGAGAACGTCAGCTCTCTTTCTGGATAAGTTAAGAGCACCGTCAATGTAGGCCCATGAAATCTACAATTAGATCAAATCATTTATTCATTAGCCATCTGTCGTTATTATGTAGAGCTATCGGTAATAATTTCCGGACAAGGAGCAGAATCTAACAAGGCGCGATCATAAATCACTCTATTATGGAGAATTCACGTGGGATAAAAATAATTGTAAACTTGTTCAAGCATACTAATCAAAATTCAAGGTATTGATGACTGGTCATCAGTGAGGTTAACAATAATTGTCAGTCGCTTGGACCATATTTTCTCGCTTCCCTTCCTGTATTAGGAGTACATAAAGGTTCATCTTCTGATTCCCATATCAGCTCGAGTCTCAAGTTTTTTTTCTTCGATGTCTTTTATTAGGTTAAAGCAGAATATTTTTGAAGCAGCTGCTGTCGCTTTACAATAAGCCATATTATGCCCCCTGAACATAATTCTTTATTTCATTTTCGTAGCTTTTTAAAAAACGTGAACTACTAATCAATGATATGATAAGAAATTCGATATAAGTCAACAGATTCTAGCACACATTTGCTGCTACCATTTATAGTTAGTCATTTCTCATGTATGTTTCTTAAGAAGGAGACATACCCCAAGCTGTTGTTCAAAAATATCATTTCCGTGGTAGTTCTTCTTTCGATTCCGAGATGACTTCATTTCTCTCTAGCAAAATTATTTCGATTCCTCTTGTATATCAACAATGATGAGTACTAAAACGTTGACGTTAGATATATTTCTTGTCAGGTTATACCAAGTTCCATCACCGAATTCTTGTTCTCTTTTTGGTCTAGGGGAATGACGTTTCTCACTCCCATGTATCGCATCTCTGAGAAATTTGCTCTTTTTTTGCTCCACGAAAATGAAGATTTGGAACGCGAAAATAGTATGTCGCTGAAAACTCGCAAGAAGCAGATGATCGAGCAACGGTGACAAAAAAGGAGGATTGCAGAGCCTTTGCGGAGTAAATGATCTCGCCATAGATATTGGAGAAGAATAATTCTTTGGATTCTTACATTATTGCGCTAGCGAATGAATATGAAGGAGATTGAGTACTGGCGTGAGACTTCCCATGAAAACCGAAAAATGAATGGTGGAAAATGGTGAAAGATAGAGAAGAGCATGATAGTCCAAAAGTTTAGTATACTAAGGACTATTTTGCCGAAGTCGTGACTTTTTGCGTGTAGAACTGCAGGAGCGTGAATAAACCGAGTTCGCGTGAGAATCTTGAAATTAGGTAAAACTAGTCGGAAGGTGCTGACGTCATGACTTGAGGTTCAGTTGTAAGTAATGTGAGTGTGTTAGTGAGAAGGATTGGCCCATTTTACCATTGAGGAAGGCACCTATACTTCTCCGATGCTGATATTGCTGTACTCCGCGATGAAGTGGGTCAGCGGAGGGATTAGACAAAGGAATCGGTGGATTCGTTGAGACACGAGATGAATTAAAGGTGTTTGACTGTCAATCAGGAGAAGATTCAGGAAAAGTGAAAGAATTTAATGTCAGTTTATACAGGATCGCGCAATTGTCACCTAGTTTAGAATCTCATCTTCTCATGTTGGTTTTACCTTCAACCCTTGCTTTAGATCGAACGAAGAAACTTCATTCTTCAGTTTGGTAATTCACGATTTTCAAGTTGATCTGTTGAGCAGCCTTTAGTTATTTTTCTCATGATATCAACCCCTATTTTTCTACCTTCTCCTTGCAACATTGGGAACCATTTACTAACTTTCGAGGTCGAAATTCATTCAATCATTAAGATTGCTTTTCTCAATCCGAATAAAATTTTCATCGAACACCCGGTCTAACTTCAGTGTGAAGGGGCGAGAGGTACGTCTACAATAATTTTCCAAGGTGTCCTTTGGGAGATGGTACGTTCGGGTTGTTGTCCATTTAGGTAAATGGCCTTCGGGAAAAAAAGTCCCGGAACCGAATTTGATACTTGGAGAGAGTCAAGAAAATTTCAACCTTCAAGATCTTGAAAAAATGGAATAGTGTCTGGCTAGCCTCAGGAGCTGGTGCGGGATCTCCACTGCCCTGGTAAAATATGCAGTGGTTCTGAATTATTCATCTATTTGTATGATTTGGGTGGTGTCGGATTGAAGTTTCTTTGGAATGAAAACGCCAACGACTGTTTCGGCTAATGCGCTTTGTGATTGTTCATTTCGAAGAAACTGAATTACTTTCGTCTCGACTCGGATTTTGAATGTTCTTTCGAAATTTCCAACTGCCTTAACTGCAGGCGAACGGATGTTCATCCGAATCAAGTCTCATCTTATTATTATATTCCACATTCAAGAGGTCATTCAATCTACCGTCCGGTCCATTTTCCGTTCTCATTATATTCCATTTTTCGTGAAAAACACTGTTGTTTGTGAAGTGAAGGGTAAACTTCGTGGCACTCCTACTCGCGATACTATGATACAGATGCGTTTAAGGTAAACCGATATCGAATCGTCAACAATTTTTCCTTCTCGAATGTATTTACCATAATCGAGAACCGCGTTCACACAAGCGAAAAATGGTCTCCGTATTGGCATGAATAACAGGTCTGCATCAGTAGATTAGATAATGCCGCTGTAGAAAGTTGAGCTGTCATATACCTACACGCAGAGCATAAATTTTGTCGTACCGGTACATATGTATCGAATGCTATAATAAACCGAAAAAGAAATGAATTTTAAATGATTTTGGATAGGACGGGTTGTCGTGCGTTGTCACTCTTGTAACGTTGACCTAATAAAAAAAAATAGGCTTCGGATGAGTTTTTTGCGCGCGCGAAGTTGCGCGATTGGTGATTTTTTTCAAAAAGTAGTTACGGCCTTGTGCCAAACACCCGGTATAAAAGTTGCGAATTCATTATTATCATTATCAAATGAAAATTTTTCGACTACCAGAATGTATACAGCCTATGCTGTACACTCTAGTAATTTCGTGGTAGTGGACGCGTCATTTGCGATGATCGAAAACTGATGAAGAGGAATTTTGTGGCATTTACGTACCACGACGACGTCGCGTCGTATAATCTTCGAAAATATTTCTACACGAAAATTATTACATTCTCGACTAAATTGAGTGTAGTAAGCGGTCGAAGTTCAATTTTCGCAGAAATGTCTGCCTCCATGGTACGGAAACTAACGGAAAAGTTTTCGAGAAAAGGAATTATGAAGTTTTACCGCGAAAATTGCTGTTGAATTTCTTTCTGCGCGTTTTGTATAGTGTTTAATGAATCATATTTTTAATGCGTTACGCCTCTTTTTTTCTATGTAGTTTTTTCTTCGTGTTCATTCACCGAGCGTTCTTATTGATATATCTTGAAGCGAAAAAGTATACGAAGTCAATCAGAACATGCGTCAATGAAGTTTTCATTTTGATGTCGTCGTTTCTTGTTTGCCTGAAGATAATTGCTATACGATCGAATGCATGACAAAAGAAATTCTTTATTTTTGTAGTATTCTCGATAATTATAAGTATTTTCACTATCGTCGAAACCATTGTATTCAGGGATGACAAAAAAGTTTCATTTTTCATTTGACCTGTTCCACGAAAATGAAAAGTTGACGTCATGGAAATTAAATCTTTTCGATAGAAGGGAAGTTTTCTACAGCACGCTCTTTAATTAATTTCTCTTCGATTCTTCTCGTCTGCACAATTTTTATGCTGTTAGTGATTTCCAGCTCCGACGTGAGATTTAAGCAAGGCACATTCTCCTCAAATCTAAAAACTTTGCTTTCAAATTTCAGAAAAATCTTGTTCAGAACCTCCTTCGGATACATTTTCTCTTCCAACCCAGAAAAATTTCCTCCCCTCTCCTTCCGCATGAAAAAATTTTTCTGATTATACCTTTAGTCAAAAATAATTCCTCCACGAGGGTAATTCATACTTTACTGGTGAATTTCTCAGTCAGTCTAGAACTCGTCTTAGTTTTGTCATTTTTTGAGAAGTTTTTCACTAATCGAACAAGCTTTTCTTCTTAAAATTCTTCTTTACGCAATCTTTTTCGACTTCCCCAAGCATACGCACGAGTTTGGAGGCACTACATAATATGTAGAAAAATGCATGATTTTGGACTCAAAAATAGTCTCACCAAAATTCTACGATGCTTCCTTCAAGACAGATATAAATCAGTCAAAATTCAAGATCGACTATCCTCACCATAGTCCGGGAATTATAGGGTTTTGAACCAAAAAAATTGCTTTCGAAGATTTTCTGCTGAAAGTTGTTCAACAGGTTGCCCTCGTACTCAGAAAAAAATCTACCGCTGCCAACCCCCTGCAAACCAGGGGTGTGAACCGGAATCGCTATCTGAAATGGTATCCGCAATCCGGGCCTGAATTTTCGGGTTTTGGAAGCGGAACCAAAAAGAAGCGGATCCGGCGATGGCTGAGTGGAAGCGGAACTGAAAGGAAGTGGATCCGGCGATTGCTGAGTGGAAGCAGAACCAAAAGGAAGCGGATCTGGTGATTGCTGAGTGGAAGTGGAACCGAAAGGAAGCGGATCTTGAAACCTGGCCAAAGAACTGTAACCGATATTTCATCTGTGAAAAATAGCGGATATCCCCTAAAAAATAGAGGATAACCGATATTCTTTGCCTTTTTTTAAAGGATAACCGTAATTTTTTGTGCAATTCCTGAAAGATTCTTTTATCAAGATACAAAACCAAAAGGAAGCGGATCCAGCAATTGCTCCCTGGAAGCGGAACCGAAAGGAAGCGTATCCTGCGATTGCTGTGTGGAAGCGGAACCGAAAGGAAGCGGATCCGGCGATTCAGTTGAAGAACAAATGGAAGCGGAATCCTAAGAAAAAATAATAACGGTTCACACCCCTGCTGCAAACCCATTTTTTGGGAGGTGAAAGGTGTAAAATTACGGTTTTTGTGATTTTTGATGGGAAAAACGCATTATTTTCGAAAATGTCAAGAGAACAAAAATATTTTACTTCAAATTTCCCATAGAAAAGGTTCTTACCTAATTTTCCATACAACCTATCTAGTACGAGATAATACTACTTCAGCGCATGTGGAATGCCAACTTGCGTTGTCACCATTGTAGAACTCATTGTAGTTGAGGAAGAAATTGTGAAAGAATTGGTCAATAAAACTTGATTGATTGAACTGCTGTGGGCAATTTCCAAAAACGAGTTTTTCCTTTATTGAAAATGTCTGATGTTGCATCACTACCTGTAAATGCATGGAGAAACATTATTCCTTTCCTCATGTCATCATCAGAGGCCAGGTTTGCTACACCATACATTTGACCTTCTTTGCCACTCTTTCAATGGTTTGTTAAGATTGCACCTTGTAATGGCAATCACAAGAAGATCTATTCCTTCTCCAACCAAAACAACTTTTGTTTCTTCCTCAGAGGTCCGAACTGCTGTTGCAACAAGAAGTGTATCTGCATCACCATCTACACTTGATGTTTTTCATCCCATATTCATTAAATTTTGTGCACAGCAGTTCAATCAATCGAATTTTATTGACCGAATAGGCCAAACCTCCTTTCACAAATTCTTTCTCAACTACAATGAGTTATACAATGGTGACAATGCGAGTTGGCGTTCCACATGCGTGTGTATTCCGCTAAATTAGTACTATGCTCGAAATAGGCGCAACTTTGAAGGTCCACATCTCGTACTAGATGGGCTGTATGGAAAATTATGTAGGAACCTTTTTTATGGGAACTTTGGTTTAGAATATTTTTGTTCTCTTGACATTTTCGAAAACAATGCGTTTTTCCCATCAAAAATCACAAAAAACCGTAATTTTACCTTTCATCTCTGAAAAAATGGGTTTTCAGGGGGGTGGCGGCGGTGGGTTTTTTGTCTGGCGAGGGGAACCTATTGAACAACTTCCAGCAATAAAATCTTTGATAGCAAGTTTTTTTGTTTACCCTCAATATTTCATCTATAATCCCTGAGCTACCACACAATGTTGAAGATGTAGTGCCTCAAGGGGAAGTACTGAGTGTTCTCGTTTTTCTAATCGCAATCAACAACCTCCCTCAAAGTGCCCACTTCCCTATTACCCAACAGCTATTCGCTGATGATTACAGCGTATCTCTGCCGTCCTCAAATCCGGTGAGAACCCACAGACTCCTTCAGAAAACTCAACAAATTTCACGGACGCCCGGCAGACTCGGGGCTCGGGAAGCACTGTCCGCCAGAAAGTTGGACTTGAGAAAGATTTCGACCTTCGAGCTATAGATGATAGGAGGGGCACTTGAAAAAATCTCGACTTCCAGGAGGGAGACTTGAAAGAATTTCGACCTCCGAGCTATGAGTAACAGAAACTTGGAAAGTTTTGAGGGGTGGTAAGGAACAAAGTTGAAGCCTCATTAAATTAGATTAACGAGGTCAACCCTGCACGCTCATGACTCCCATAAAACAGGTTCCCTGTTTGCCTGCCTCAATTCACAACATTGATGGAGGCGACCACGAGCAGCTCAGTCGGTGGGCGGCGAGTTTTTTTCGAAACCACCTTATACTTCTCGACTGCGTTATTATTTTTTAGCGAGGAACCCACTACCCATTTTGTTAGTGGGATTCCATCCTCAGAAAACGTCCGCGTCCGGGAGTTTCTGTGAATTGCGTGACGTCATCAATGACTTTGACCTACTTTAAGGACTTGGAAAAATTTCAACTTCCAGCCAGGATGCTTTATGACGTCATCAATGACCTTGACTTGCTTTAGGGACTAGGAAAAATGTCAACTTCCAGGCGCGATGCTTTATGACATCATCAATGACATTGACCTTGACCTACTTTAGGGACTTGAGAATATTTCGAATTCCAGCCTTCATTATATCAGGTCTAGCATACAGTATACTGAAAAGAGCCCAGCCAACTCATTTGCTGAGGGGACATTTTCGCGCCAACTTCATCGCGAGCGTGAGAGGTTGCAGGTTCCCCGCTGCCATTGCAAACCTGCAATGGCCTCTAATTTTGACATGTTTCATGTCTTTGCTCTGACCCTACCCTCATTTGAAAATTTGCGTGCGCGTAACGCGTAACGTGCAGATGACCTTAGGACTTATGATTTTTTCTATTGGTTACTCTCATTTGAGAATTTGCGTACGTGTGCGTGTACGCGTGCGCGTACGTTCTCATCCTACCTTGATCAAACACTGGTAAACAGGGCTTTTATACTAGCTTTATATTAGGTTTAGGAAGCTATCTTATATTTTCAGTATAAAGCTAGGAGTCCTAGTCTAGTTCAAGTCCAATATACTGCATGTTGGCTCCGCCCCTTCAATGAACTAGATATGCAACGCTTCAATACTAGGAATATACTAGTCTTGAACTAGACTCACACTAGACCAGCGAGTGAGCCCCTTAAAAGCAATTAGCCTAAAATACTCTAAAGTAGACTCATACTAGACCATGAAGAGGGCAAACGAGCGGAGCGAGTGAGATCTTTAAGAGCAATTAGCTTAAAATACTCTAAAGTAGACTTATATACTAGACCAAGAAAGGAACTGACCAGAAGCTATCAGCCTAGAGCAGACTTATACAGTGAGCCCTCTAAAAGCCAATAGCCAAAAATATTCTAAAATAGGCTTGTACTAGACCACAAAAAGGGCAAACGAGCGGAGCATGCTACCTTACAGAAGATTGACATGTTTCATGTCTTTACTCTGACCTGACCCTACTTGACCCCTAATTTGAAATTTCGCGAGTTCGCGAGTGCCCCCCCCCCCTTCGCCCTGGTTACTCCCGTGGGTGATCCAAAATTTTGCGAGTTTGTCCCGCGAGTTCACCTTCACCGGTTTATGTACTAGCTTTATACTAGCTTTATATTAGGGTTTAACCAGTTGTAAACTAGCGCCCCCTTGACCTGACCCTACCTGACCCCTAATTTGAAATTTTGCGAGTTTGCTTGTGCTCCCCCCCTTCACCCAAGTTACTCCTTGCTCAGTTTATATACTAGCTTTATACTAGATTTATGGTGGCTTTATACTAGCTTTACACTAGCTTTATGCTAGGATACCGGTCCTAAACTAGACCTATGATTGAACGGAAAAGACCCTTCCCCCAGGCCAAGCTTCCCCCCCTCCCCCCTCCTCCTCCTTCACCTTCGATACTCTCTAGGCGATTCCAAAATTTGCGAGTTTACCTTGCCCAGTTTATGTACTAGATTTATACTAGCTTTATGCTACGACTTCACCAGTCCTGAACTAGACCTGTAATAGAACGGAAAAGAACCCCCCACCAAGGATGTCTTAAACTAGGCTTATGGGCGTAGGCTAATCATCAAAAATACAGTATACCGTATAAACGGATCTAGGCATCCTATACCTCAACTAGCTACTGTAGTAGGTTTAGCCTTCTTTATATAGGCCTAAATGTACAGTAAACTAGACCAAGAAGGTGGTAGATTTGAGCACTAGGCTTTTTCTCAACCTGGCCTCAAACTAGGTATACACTTACTAGGATTTTAGCAGTCTGAAACTAGAATTATAATAGATGTAGAAGACCTCCCTCCCTAGGATTTCACTAGTCCTAAACTAGACTTATACTAGACCGCGAACCAGACCAAAAAGCGCGGCGAACGAGCCGGATGAGCCCCCTAAAAGCTATTAGCTTGGATTTCAAAGTAGACTTATACCAGACCGAGAACGGGGCGAAAGAGCAGAGCGAGTAAGCCACCCAACAGCTATTGTTCGAAAATATTCTAAACTAGACACGTAGTAGAGCAAGGAAGTAAGCTCTTCCAAAGCTACTAGCTTGAAATTCTTCAAAGTAGGTTTCTACCAATCCAAGGAGTGAGCTACCCAAAAGCTATTGGCTTGAAATACCCTAACTGGTACAAAACTGGCCCTCAGACCTAACACGTGAGCCCTTCAACTAATTATAAAGCAAACCAGGTTAACAATGAAAACAAACGAGTGAAAACCTCACGAAAAAACAGCAGACATGAAACATGATCTTTTTCTATTTGGCTCCGCCAGACGATTTTTTTCTACGGCGTTATTTTGATTTCAACTACGTTATTCTTTCTCCAAAGTAGAAGGACGGAAGCTTGGGCCAACGAGGAAACGAGAAGATAGATCCACATTTAGTTACCCTTCTCGAGCTAGCGCGAGAAGGTAGGATTTCGCTCGCGGTAACTCACAGTTAACGAACCGTATTTTTCCCCGGTGAGTCCAACGTACTTTCCTTCTACTGTCGCTAACACCAAACAATTATAAAGATAATTTTAGAATTCATGGCAGGGTGCTATGGCACGAGTATAGTTTTAAAATTGTCCTCTGGACCATCAGCGATAATACGATGACAACAAATTAGCAACAATACATCCAAAGATGCAAAACAGCGGTGAAGAATGATTACAATGAAATGAGTTTTTCAAGCTCATACCAATTTTTTGTCACCTCTCAGAACATTCGTCATCGTTGCATATTCTCGCCGACATTGACACGTCCACTTAATTCGAAATAACGATTGTTCTATCAAACAGAATATTAATACCATTCTAAGGCCATTTCGTCAATTCAGGGGAATTTAATAAATTCCTTTCCCAACATTGTGGTCCTTTTCAATGAAATTTTTACCACTTTTCCTCCATTGTTTTCAGTCACAGTGTCATTCCGCGCTTCAAAAGCAATTCTATCAACCCGACTGATCGAAATTGAGGTCAGACGTAATGTTTTCCCTCCACTAAATCGTCACCTATAAGCCGAGATAGGCGTATAAACATTAAATACCTTAGATCCGTACGGAAACAACAAAGACGTTTTTATTATACCGGCCGCGATGCCTAGATTCCGAATCCAGCATCATAGAAAACGATTATACATAATCGTAAATTTTCACGACACGATTTATGGACCATCGGATGTACTTCGCGGTTCGGGTCGAAGTCATCGAGACACGCGAAGAGGAACCAAGGTAAAATCGTAAAAACGTCGAATAATCATCTCCTAAAACGAACCATTACGCTATTCATTCATTACCCGACCTATGAGACTCGTATTAATTACAGGCCACAACCGATGAAAACATCATCTTCCGCGTTCGTTAAAGCTCGTCTCCTCTAATTCGTTTCTATAAATAAGAATGATTTAGCTCGTAGATATATGTATAGCATCAGTCAGTCGATAACTTTTCTTCATAAACTTCTCCCGAGTATCGTCAGCGCATCGGCGGCAATGAAAAATGACGTAAAAAAATACGCAACGTTAACCACACGTACACAAAGTATTTCTATATTGTCGAGTAATACGGGTGGAGATGATGGAAAAAAAAAACTCTGTGCTTGAACCCGTTATATCTAAAGAAACTAGTTTTACCTTACGAATCACGAGGTACAAAGAAACACGATAATAAAGGAAGCACATCAAGTTCGTATTTATTCGGCTGAAAAGTTTCTACGATTCTGATCGCATCCTCCTAGGCTGGCGTACCGAATCTCACCAAGGTGGTTTCGCTTCGAGATCGGATAGAGGATACAAAAATTTGAGAAAAAAAGAAAAGTAGGACAGATGCGCGGGCACGGATGCTGGACCGATGAAACCAGATGGCAGTAAGGCGCAGCTTCGACGCTTACATCAGCGACGGGTCAACGATATTCACCATTCGGCCGAGTAAGATTATTGAATATTATCTGTCACTTACCATGATTAGAGTGCTCGATTCGGTAGATCTGCGTCGGATTGTAATTCAATGACGTGTACAGTATCAAAGACAGGCCGATTAATCCCAGCACCAGGGACTGTAGCACACGTATACGTGAACTCATAACCTGAAACATTCGCCGAACGATATTTCTGGTGAAAATTTCGTACATTACTGAATAAATTGTACAATGATATAACGCGTTCGAGTTTTACGAGATGAAACGTCGAAGAATGTCGGACGTCGCTCTATCCGACATCGTATTAGGACGCGAAAGCCTTTGCCACACTATGACTGAACTCTCTTTCACACCGTTTTTCCACGATCCGTTTCCATTTATACGATGCCGGCATATTGTGGTCGCATAAATACACAATAATACCGGTGCGTACTTCAAATTTAATTATCTTTCATAACACGCGCTATGCCGCGAGACGCGACATAATTATCCCATTATTGCCATTATAATGTATTGTTGTGCGCGCGGGGTATCTCGCGAAACTTCCATAAATCCGATATCGAGAAGGACGTTCGCGTAATTTGAGTACGGATTTTCAATCAAATTTTTGACTTAACGAGACTAAGTGGACCTATTTGTAAAACCGAACGAGGTCGCGTGCGCTGACAGATGAGCGTGATTGGTTTGCATATATTTACGATGACGTGCTGCGGCTGCTGCCCTGCATCCTCTGTAGAAATTTGAAACACGATAAGGTGCTCTAGTTTACGCCATCATCGAGCAGAAGAGGAGCAAACCCAAATAGTTTTCGCCCGGGTACACAGAGAACACGTTCAACATTTTTAAACGTGACCTTTGTACATATTATACTCAATCTAGGTCTACATACAGGTTTGGTTTACGAGTTATAATTAGCGATAAAAATCTGGAAGGTAGCATTATTTTCAGTTTTAAGGAAGCGAAAAAATATCAAATCTACACGGTCAGACGCGGTGCACTTCGATTGTGTACCGCAGACGAGTGCACGCACACAACCGGTTCGATCTTGTACACTCCTACTCTTTGCGATAGATGAGAAGAAAAAAAATAAGTCGACCTCGAAACTAAGTAAATTTTTCGCGATAATATCCTTCGATTCTTCACTCTGTAGCGAGCTCAGCCTCACAAATTTCTCCGCAAAGAAAAGAATGGTGCGGATACGAAGGTATGCGGGCGTTTGAACAAGGTATACCCAAATAACGGCGAGTTTTTGGAATTTCAGTCTGTTTAAAAAGTATGCAGGCAGAGCAATTCTCACGAAAATTTGTATTCACTTTCTCCGTCTGGAGATGGCAGAATGAAGGAGAGTAAATAGAGAAGGTGCTATATGTACCGTTTAAATACGATTCGAATACCGATCAGTGTTCGCCGAAGAAACCGAAAGTCCGAACGGAACATGAGAATTCAACCTTTCATTCTAATCGCTATTTAACGAAGATACCGAAAACAATGTTGAAAGAAGCACGTCTTCGCCATTAAAATTCTACCCTAGTGAAAACCCTGGCACGTAATGACTTAGTCCATCAACGCGTGCTTCTCACATTAGTACCTGACAACGAGGAAAGGTTGAGATTAAAAGATATAAGTGAACATGAGAATAATAGACCAATTTTCCGGTGACGTCACATAATACTGCTATTAGCTGTTTCTACAATTCCTCTTTTTTAAGGCTCGACACCTTGTGAACAAGAGATTTTACAGACAAATTTCCATAGGAGAAAATTGGAGAGTTGAGGTGACCAATAGTTAAAAAGGAAGATTTTAAAATAGCTTGACGATTAGTTTTGTTAATTGGAGGCTCGTATCGATCATTAAAACCATGGCAATTACGCTATTTTTAACTTAAAAGTTACAATACTTGAAAAATAACCAAACAATCGCGGGAATGTTCTCAAAATTGATCACGTAGTCCCCAGATGCAACTTTGAAGCGTGACTTGTGACATCATAGAAAATCGAAAAACAATTTCAAACCGGCAAAACCACTAAAATAGAACGAAAAAAGCAACGTACGAATCAAAAAAATAACAGATTGGCCAATTCATAACGAGACACGAAGACGAAAACTGGAGAGGGAACGACGAAGGAAAGACTGGCCTCACTCAAGAGGCTGATAAAACATGATAATAAGTAAATTCATATCAAACACCCACAATTCTACAATAAACACGTAGTAAGTTCATTTTAGTATTTCAGGAAGCCCAATATCCTCCTGATTTACACAAAATATAACTGATTACACTATTTCACTTTGATCGGCATCGGCTTTTCCAGAATTTTGAAGTTCGTCGAGCTGAAAACGTTCGAATCGTGTAGTTTCAGCTCACAGGGTCAGATCCAGTAGAAGAAACTCGAGTTTTGACATCTTCTTCTGAATTTACACGTTTCGAGGAGAGAGGAAAACTAACTCCAAGTGAGGACTCGAACTTTTCGAAGGAAAAACTCATGCTCTGATCTCTTTCCAAGTTTCTCGTTGAGGATCTGTACCTGACTCAAGAACATCCAATTGAAGTCACCTCTCCAAATATGAATTAATCAGTAAAATTAGCGGTACCTTACTCATGATTTTGCAGTCTACCTATACTTAAAGGTCAGTTTTGCTCCTTGTATGCGGTCTATCAAGAGTGCATTCATTAAAATCTAGTAAGCGATCTTGAAATTATTGAGTAACGGAAGTATCTATTTCATGCTATTGTCCGGTCGTGACCAAAATTTTCTGTCCAGCATAGGAATGCCGCAGTCGTGGTCTAAACCCTCCATAGTTGTGGCTCAAATTTTTTGTCCACAAGACAGGAATCCTATAGTCTGAGCCAAAGTATTCTGTCCTCAACATAAGAATTCCAGGGTTGTGGCCGAAAATTTCTGTCCACAACATAGGAGTTTCTTGGTAAAGGTTAAAACTTTCCATGGTCGGGGTAAAAATTGTTCGTCCACAGCTAGGAATTCTGTGATCTTAATCAGAATAATCTCTCCCAATATAGGTAGGAGTTCCACGGTCGTGATCGAAATTTTCCATCCCCAATATAAGAATTCTCAGGTTAAAGTGAAAATTTCTCAAGGTGAGGGACAAAATTTTGTGTCCACAACTAACGGTTCCACGGTCTTGGTCAAACTTTTCCATCCACAACATAGAAATTCCACGGTTGTGGTCAGAATTTTCTGTCCAGAACGTAGGAACTCAATGGCTCCGGTCAAAGTTTTCCATGGTTTTGCCAATGGTTATGGTCAAAATCGTCTCAAGAATTTAAGGGCTCAAGTCAAATGGTTAATGAAACTTCTGTCCACAATACAGAAATCCTACCGGAAGGTCTAAATTAAACGCCCTCAATAAAGTACCTCCATAGGTGTGATCAAGATTTTCCACGGTCGAGGTTACATGAAAAACGTACTTCAACTGGTTAATAAACAAAACTTTGTCAACAGTAGAGATTGGTCTCTCTGTTTAGTAGACCGCACACATACAGGGTGCGCCAAAAAGATGTTAACAGTTGAACGAAAAACTCCGGAAGGACTCCGCGACAATTTCGTGGAGTTCCCTGGTTGACTGTTAACATCTTTTTGGCGCACCCTATATACTGGTGCTGGACTACAGAAGACTACATATGAGACCAGGGCCCCAATTACGACCAATGACAAAAAATTTTTATCACTCTATATCACCCCTGTCGACACCCTCCGACCACTCGTTAAGCTAGATAAAGAGGTGACAAAAAAACGTGACGTTGGTCGTAATTGAGGCCCAGTTCGCTATCTTCACTAGCATCCAAAAGCTTAGGTCCCTTCCACACCCCCCTCACTCTTCCAAAGGAATGCTGGAAAGGGCTAATTGTGTATGAATTTAGGGCGAAACAGTATTGAAGCCAGTACAGCCGCCCTGCTAGCATTCAGCACGTTAAGATTTCAACTCGATGTTTTATATACGTACCCTCAATGAAAATGGGATCAATATTTAGAAAAAATTTGAGATCGTTAGCAAATATAGGATTTGATCATGTGTAGTTTGTTGAAAACGAAGCTCAGGATGGAAAACGGAGCTATGATGTCAAAAAGACAGAAGGAAAGTTAGGAAAGAAAAATTGCCCCGAAGAAAAGTTGGAAAGATTGATAAAAATGAAATGAACGTATAACGATTAAAAAATTCTCGTTACGATCACACCAAAACCACAACTCATTTTAAATATTCAATTACAAATTCTATCGATGAATCGATTTAAACGATCGATAATTTCCAAACTGTTACTCACGTGAATACACTATCAGATACCAGCCAACATCGACATAAATCTTTCCACTCATTCAATAAAGAGTTAAGATGATTAAAGACTTATTCTTCTACTTGTAATCTTACTAAGCCCCCCTCCCTTCCTTGATGACGCCATACTTTGATATCAGACTTCCTTCACCATTCCCCACATAAAAATGGAAGCTAAATCCAATTTCCTTCATAAAAGTTGAAGTCAATTTGTTCGATAACGTTAAGATTTGAGCTCCTTACATTCTCATCCCTCTTCTACAGGGCTTTCGGCTCGTCAACACGGGCGAGGGACTTAGGAGGGACCTAATTGCTAGCGAGTTGTGTTTACCGTTCGCAAAAGTAGACAACACCGCATAAGGTCTAAGGTTCGACCGACACCAGCCGCGGATAAGCTTTAGCCGCAACAAGTTCATTTATAAAAGCTCACTCCAAACATCGCGTTACGTGCTAACGTCACTGAACCGATCAACCCGCCTCAGCATTGAGTCATGTAAAATTCAAAAGTTGGGTTTCCCGGCAATATCAAAAAGCTCAAAGGGGGTTATGTGTGAAACTGAATGGCTGTGGGCCATGGCAGCCTTCCCCATCTCTCACACACTGGAAAATAATGGGAAAATGATCATATTACAGCAACAGCGCATAATTCGTCACCTTCACAAACCGGACTCGGTCACCATGGAAAGCGTAGATCTTAAGACAGACGGTTGCGAGGCTGTTGGCCAAACTAGGCGTAATTGAGGCTGCTACCACTATCTACAGGACTTCATCATGAAATTTCTCGTATTTTCTCTACAGAAATTCGCAGAGATCGAAATCCTCCTTCCTAATGTATAGCTCGGAAATGGAAATTTTCTCAAATCCCACTCCTTATCCACGTACAGTCGTACACAGCTCGAAAACAGAGATTTCCCCAACTCCCGCTCCTCAAATATCAAAATAATTTTACGCCAGAGAAGTAGGGAATAAAAAAGTTAGAGTTTTATGATGCAGGTCGAGCCCTGTCTATACCTCAGTCCTGTGAGCTGAATCCAATAGACAACGAGCAATCCATTATACCTTAGTTCAGTAGAGGAAGAAGCTACTCTCCCTCATATACATTCAATTTCAAGGCCATCTCTTTTTCGGCCTCAGGGCCAGTTTTACCACAGTGAAGTTAGCTGCTAACCTCAGGTTAACGTAACTCTAACCAGCCGAAATCAGGGGGTCAGAGTTAGGAGAGGTTCCATTAACCCGAGATTAGCAGTGAACTAGCGCTGGTAAAACTGGCCCTCAGAGAATTCGTTTTGATGACGGCAGATAACGTCCTCTAACGGGATTATAAGTGTCTGTAAATAGTTCTAAAATCGTCAGAAATTTGACATCTCAAACATAGAACATAGAATTGTCAATTGAGGAAGGGGTCAACAAACTATCTACCGCTGCTCCCTATCCACATTATCTCAAGACCCCTTGATGAGGCTCTACATAAAGATTCTAAAGTTCACCTCCTCGTCCATATAATGAAGCTATTTTCCTCAGATCTCTCAAATGATACTATTTCTCACGGTCACCAATTCTTCTCCTCTGCTCTTCGGTCGCAATTTCTCCTCAGTTTCCTCTTCATTTACTTATCGCTCCACGGTCTTTAATTTTCCAATTTCTTCATGTAAGATCAAATGTCTAAACCACAACCTCACACTCAAGGCGAAGGTCAAAATTTTCCCAAGTATCAGTCCTTATTTTTGTGGTAAACCTCCCTGAATATTGAAGTCAAAGTCATCCCAATTCTCCTCTCCAAATATCCAAAATCAATCATAGCTGAAGAAAAGAGAAGCTTCTCCTAGCCTGGATATGTCCCCTTCAAATAGCGGGTTTCCCGCTAAAAAAGATGACTGCTATTCAGATATGACGCGTTGAGGTGTGACTGAAAAGTGCGTGAGCAAAATTTCGTGACATACCACACCTTTCCAATAAACTTCAACAGCAGAACTTCTAAAAATCCATACGAAACACAAAAACGGAGAACAAATTGCTCAAAATCGTGCTTACTTTTAAGGTAACTTCACAATAATACACTTCTTTACAGTCCAAACGATAACCGCAAGTGTGAGCTATGTGACTAACACGTCTTGATACACCAAATTCGAGTAAGATCTAGATCTCTAACAAAACTAAAACGGACTTCTGATTCCGGGCGGGGTGATGAATCTCAGTTACGAAACAAAAGGAAGATAGTGAATACGATTGTTTTGAATGTATATCAAGTCCAATCATCAATTATCTCTATAGCTCGCATGGATGAGAAATAAAAATCAATTCATACTATCACGAGATAGCTCACCTAATTATGAATCGTAAAAGTAATCTCTGCACCCTAACTTGATATGAAAGCTGTATACAAAGACTATCATCGGCGCTGCCCTACCTAAATGAAGAAGCATGCAACCTGTCGGAAAAATCTGTAAAGAATAGTGCGATGAAATATGCGAGAAAAAGAAGATATCCCCTAGAATATATGATCCGGAAGGAAACGGACCGAAACAAGGTACAAATACCATAATTTTCAACCTTTCTTCGACGGTGAGTATATCGATCGTCGAAATTTCGGCGTTAAAAGCCGCGGTGTGCATTACCTCAACGTCTAAGCGATATGAAATAACATTCTGAGGAATTCACTGCACTAATATTGGGTCGTATGTCTGTCCAACCCTATCAAGATCTTCGGATGATAATTTATCCCTCCATTGAGAATATAGTATGTCAAAATTGCTGTCTCAGCAGGTAACAAACACGTCGTGTTAGACTGTCTCACAAAATAGGGTAGTGTGTGATAGCGATGCAGTAGGCTCAACTATCGTATCTCTCCACCCACGCTGACGATAATGCAATACATAATATAGACCACAATATTTGTCAAGCTAAACTTTGGATCCGAGAAAAACACAGATTCGTGGAATTTGTAAACGCCAGGAAATTACGCAATTGAACTTATCAAAAATATTCGTCCAGAAGATCGGATAGAAACACTATATTAATATGTAAATAATATACTCACAGAAAATTGAATGATTATCGCATTCCATAAGTCAAGACTTCCAATTTTCAAGCAAGGCCAGCCGACGTACTTGTAGGAACATCGTAATCTTCCACAATACGATAAAAAAAAATTAATTTCTAACTCGATAACTACACCATTATTCGCGAAATCGAATACCAACTACCATCACGAATTGTGGTACACGGGAAATAAAACGAAACACATTCGAATAATCGCTTTATTTTGTACAATTTTACAGAGTAAATGCGTATTCTACGAGTATTTGTGTGAAATCGAGACGAAACACGAACGAACACTTGACTCACTCGAGCACATGATAAGAGAAACAGCTTGAGTGGACGACTGAAAGCGAGTATACAACAGTCTGACAGCGAACAGGCAGTAGAGCGCTTCGCGTGCTGCTGGGAAGTGAAGGGAAAACGGAGGTACTCGCTGTTTGTTCTAATGGCTCGTCATCTTCCCGACGATTGTGCGGGGATGCACGGTCGTGGCTGATGATAACCGCGGCTCACCGTGCATTGTGCAGCAGCGTTCAGTCGACGCGCCGCGACGGAGAAATATCCGTGACCGCGTATGTGAGCTTTGAAGCGCGCTACAACACACACACGGCTTCACGCCGCCATTTAGGTCAAAACTTGGCTTGAATCGGGCTTGTTTGCTATTTTGCATTATTTCTGGTGGTCTAGTTGTATTTTTGTATTATCCTTTTTCTCAAAACATGATTGTATAAATCGCTCTACAATTGTAAAAAAATCGCGCTCTACTATTGGCGTCGAGAGGAGAAAAATACCGCGCATCGTGGAAATTTTGATGCGATTTATTCCTTTCTCAATAGAATGGTCGGGTAGAAAAAGGACCCTAGCTCGATTAAGGGCCCTTCTTCAATTTTTGGTGATTCGAGTTCAGTACTTTTTCCTCTTCTCTGCACCTGGGAGAAATTTTAAACCATTCTGATGACTACAAGAGTGCAGGAAACTACATTGAAAGGTTGCGTCTACCATGGCTTCAAGGCTCATTAGGTAGTTGTAAAAATTTATGAAACGCCGGTAATCGTAGTTTTTTCTTCAAAAATTGAGAACTTGGTCACTATGTGGAAGATACTAGTTTTTTTGAAGTTTACATGAGGTTAATGTAATACTTTGTCAAGTTGGGTAAAATGACGCATGGCCGTTTTATACTCAAAAATACCCATATATTACTGCAGCTAAACCCTTGCAAGCGTGGGTTTTATATTTGAATTCATTTATTTATTATTTTCATTCCTATAGAGATCCAAAACAATCGCTAGAAAGTATGAGAAGTCGATAATTGCAAGAAGGGCCCTAGTATTACGGTGGTTGAGAAACACTCTAGCCGTCTACTCTTTAGTAGGTAATTATATTTGCAGAACAATGAACAAAGCGTGGAATGATTCATACCTAAGTATGTAAAAAATTTATACAAGATTCTTTAGAAACTTTTTCAAAGTTTGCTCTAAAGTACAACATACTTTTCTCGATTTGTAAATCGACGCAAAAATCAGATTTCATTTCAACTTGTGTAGAATCATAAATGTTAAAATAAAATACGTAACGCAGTACACTGTCAGTCAAGTGTATTAAACTTAATTTAATAATGTTATTAATATTGACAAAATTGTATAGGCCTGGATAGCAAAAGGAAAAAAATTCAACCCAGCAGTTTGATGATAATTATAAATAAGCAAGACAAATATAAATATAAGGCTATGAAAACAAAAATGGCTATTTGAAAATAAAAAAAAAGGGAGAATAAGGACTTATCAAGGGTTGAAAAGCCAAGTCGGAATAAGAAAGAGAGAGAATTAGATGAAGAGGACAGAAAAATATTAAAACAAGACTGAGTTGCCTTACGCCTCAGGATAATATATCCGGGTCTTTTACATTTTTTCTCCTAACTAAATGATGTAACGGAAATTTATTTTCCTGTTTTTTCTGATAACAAATTAAAACCCAAAAAATCTAGAGCTCCAAGACGAGACTCAGACACTGGGACGCCTTGTTATTCATTTATTTTTTTGCCGGATGTACAGATCCCTAGTGTTTCTAGGTGCCTTTAGCCGGATGCATAGAAGTTCTTCGGTTTGTCGAGGCAAGAGCTCCAAAAATGACACTTCAACAATCTGAGAAAAATGATGGAGTTTGAAGAGAAAGAATGGTCAAAAATTAAATGAAAATCAAAGAAAATATTCAAGCGAACAGAATCGGGACAAAGTGACAGGTGAATATATTGAACAAATACTTCATCATAATACGGCCGGTGAAGATGAACAAAAAGAGTATAATTCGTTCAAATATATAGGATGAAATGTCGAAAAAAAATTTAAGAAATAAAGCTAAGTCAGAATCTAAAAGAGAGAATTCGAGCGAGAGTACGAAAAAGAAAATGAAAACCTGCCATAAGGGTACAACTATTGAAAAAAGAAGGAAAAGTATTGAGATATTATGAAAAAGAGGGGAGAGTAGAATCAAAACTGATCAGAAGTAGTACTAGAAAATGAGAATGTTCGCAATCTAACGAAAAATTTCCGTCTCAATAAAGACTTGAAGAAATTTTGACTTTTGAACTACTATAATTTGAAAAAAAAAAATCGACTCTTGAGCGAGATAATAAATAGGGAATTTGAAAAAATTTTGATTTGCCTACCAGAAATTTTGCTGGAACTAAAAAGCATAAAAGGGAGTAGAATTGCAATAATTCAGTGTTTCCAGTTGCACGCAAAGAAGATTCATTATCTTCATTAATAATTAATTTGTTATTTTTCGTAATCGGCATTTTGAACGATAAAATTTGGAATTTTCGTTGTCATGAAGAGCACGCCAAATTTATAGATTTAACGGGAAAAGAAACTTGAAAAATTCCGCCAATAATTCGCAGTAATTTCTTCGTACACTTGGAGTCCGTTCGATTTATACCGTTTCATCCTAATCTTTCTGCGATAGATGAGCTTTTAGCGAATTTTTTCATTTAATTTTCTCTTTCCTCCAAGTATCGAACTCATGATTTGATACGCAAACACTTTGCTTTTAGAATCTACTCTCAATTATTATTGCAAACTATTCCATCTCGGTTTTGATGAATTATCGTCAATTTTCATTTGTATGATGTAATTTTTCATTCTTGATGTAAGTTGATGTTTCCTTTTCTCACCTCCTTCATAACTCAAAACGTAGAGAGAATCGATCCTTCACTTCTTTCTGCTGTTTTATGAGTTAGATTGTGACTTCTGTTCTTTATTCAATTGTGTTTGTCGCCGATGAAGTTCATTCATTTCTTCAGCGTTCTACTCAATCCTGTAAGCTGTACTGATAAAGTGTTGTTACAATTCATTATCGTGTTTGCTCAATTGACATTTTCTTTGTATTGTACAAATCTGTTTCTTGGTCATCGTTGAACGGAACCAATACAGGAGATTTTCAAAGGTTCTGAATGTAGTTAGCGATGAAGTTTCCGAACGAAAATCATCGATATATTTCCAATTTTCTGAACTTGAAGAATAACGGATTACAGAAATGGTTTTCAAAGGTGTTACGAAAAGAAAACACATTGAAGACTCGAATAGCATGATAAAAAAGGATTTATTTAATAATAATTAAATTTAATATACAGGGCTATTATTACGGAAGCATACCCATGTTAGGAGCTCCCACTCCGGGGAAACTGCCATGAGCCATGCCGGGTACCATTGGTGGTGGTCCTCTAGCGAGCATAGGATTAGGTGGTGGATGCTGAGGCGGCATACCTCGACCAGCCGGGTGGCCGCTTCCTGGGCCGGGTAAAGATCCAGGTAATGGCAATCTGGGTAGGTTTTCATCCGGTGGTGGTGGTCCTTCTGTCGTAATGGTAACGACGCTGTCTCCTCTCAATAATACGAACCCAAGAACACGCTTTTCTTCTCGTGGCGGAGCGTCACCTTTTTGACGATATCTACGGTATTCATCGCATTCAGACAGTATCAGATTCATGTGCTTATCGAAAGCTTTGAATGTACCGATGAAAGTGCGACCATCTTGAAGTATCACACGAATGCGATAGTTCATAATTTGCATTAATTTGTTATTTTTAGTAATCGGCATCTTGAACCACTTGAATAACTCTTCTTAATTCGAAATTATTTTCACGATTTTTTTCCGGTTAGCTTCTTCGTGTGTTTGTGTTATCACGATCAAAAATGTTCTGTTTACGATGAAAAGAGGCGTTCTCTCTGTAACGACTAATTTTTTCTGTGATCCACCGTCACGACTCACGAGTCACGACCGCATGAACTATCGGCGGAGATTAGTTCCGTTAGGAGCGTTAGTGTACTTACTGCCGCCTTCTTAAGATGGCCATGCTGTAGTCCGTTTACGAGAGAGAAAGAAAAGGTAAGAAAATACCCTACTTATCAAAAATGACGGAATCTACTTATCTAGTTCCAACCCGAAGTTATTGATAATTCTCATTTTCTTACTCAAGTACTGGAACAGAACCTTGATGATAAATCCTGGTGCTTTAGCTTTCGAAAATAAAAGTATCACAAATATTGTGAAAAACCATACAGCGTATGAAAATCATAGTCTAATTTCTCAAAACCAAGAACGCTGGATCGATTGCTTTAGAGCAGAGTGGAGCATCTCATACTTCGAATGGTAGAATTCAAACTATTTGATTTTCATGATCACTACAGAAATTCAACAAATGAAAGACGTAAGATATATCTAGACAAAAGTCTGTACTCTCGAAAGTTCCGAAGTCCTCACAAAGCTTCCACTCCGTCAGTTTTGGAGGAGCAGTCATGAAAGACGCGTGAAAAACATTGGTAATATTCTCAATTACAATTTCGAGTAACAATCCAATTTTCTATGCCACAAGTTTGAGTAAAAATGATTTATTGGCACAACAAACATCACATTCAGTCATAAAATTGTAACAAAATTATCAATAATTATCAGATACAAGTATCTCCCTTGAAGGAGAAGGTAGAGAGCTAAGAATAATAAAATTCAATAATCGAATTGCAAAGAAAATATAAAAATAATAAAATATTAGAATAAAAAGCTGTTCACAAAATTTTGATATCAACTCCCATCATCAACTACAGTCTCTTTGGTTACGGAGATTTTAAATCCCATTACAGACTAAAGGCAACTAAACCATACAGGTAAATGCATGGGATTGATTAATAAAACAAGAAAAACAAATATGACATACGGGAAAATACAAAATAATACGTAAGTTAAAAAAAAGTTTTAAAATTCTAATGCAGGTTAAGCGTATCGATCTGATTGCATAAAATGTGTATGAATCGTACACGCAGTGTAAAATTACTACAACAAGGTACCATTCTATACTTCTAATTTTGTAAAGTCTTTAAAGGGTTATCAGACTTTTTGATCGTGATGAGTGGTGTTAATTTATCGGTGAATCTATGATAGTTCCTTTCCAGCTCTCTCTGGTAATCTCGTTGATCAGGTCCAATAAGATTTTTATTCTTACGTAATGCGTCCGAACATCTAGAGCAAAAAATACAAGACCCGACTTGAGTATATCACGGGCTGAATAATAATATAAATTGAGTCACTTTGGAAGGATGAGGAAATAAGAAAATTCATTCGAGCCGCAGAATTATGTGTTATACCTTGTGACTGATGTCACACTTTAGGAACGAAATATTGAGGATTCTCAACGAAGAGCGCTATTGAAGGAATAAGAAATAAGAGAAAACTGTATACAATGATTAGCGCTTGAAATTGGGTCTAAATATTTCGAGAGAACAACCAATTATCACACCTATACACTTACTTTTTCGAAAAATCCTTGAAACACAACCTTAATTTATTTTGTAACTTCGTAGGTGAGTGATTTTCATCTAATAAAGGCGTCAGAAAGACGGTAGCCATCTCCATTGGTCCTTGATTGACTGTCGTTCCTGTGGAGAATTGAATAATTAATTTATGTGTGACTCAAAAATCTGATAAGGGAAATTCGTTTCTATCATTTTATTGATATCCATTTTCAAATGCACTTTCTTTTAAATTATGAGATGAGCGCAGTCGCTTGCTAGGACCGTGACAAGCAATCTCATCAGATTTATTCAATCACCACTTCATAATAAAGTAAATTCACGTTTTGTAGGAGAGAAGAAAAATTAAATCGTTAGTCCATACCTATGCATCCTTGTAGAACCATTTGTAAAATTTTCGTATCCGGAGGATCTTGCTTAATAGAATGAGCAAGTTCAGCAGTTTTCTTCTGAATATCTTCAATGGCTACTTCGATTGGCGTCAATACGGTCTACGAAAAGATTCCATAGCTGAGTATACGAAAACCTTCAACGTTTTCAAAAATGCATTTCATCTCACCTGTTTTCTCTCGATCACTTGTATTCTCGTTTTCACGTAAGGAAAATTATTGGCTACTTTCAAGATCGTTTTTCTCTTCCATTGTTCATGCAGGTCACCGTGTGGCTTCCCATTATTCGTGAATGGAGTAGCGAAAACGAACCGTTCTGGAAACGATTCGGTAAACAAATTTTAAATGAAAAATTATTTGTAAAATATACTTCTTTAGTAATTTGCTTACTTATGTTGAAATTGCGTTCGAAATATGTGGATCTGTGTCTGTTTTCGTAATTTTCAAAGTACGGTTCGACGTAGGTAATTTGAATGTACGCTTTTTCTGGATCTAGGGTACTCACGTCGACAACATTGGAATCTTTGATGATATGAACAACATCCGGTCCAAATCTTTCGGAGTAAAAATTCTAGACGCAAAAAAAGAAAACAAATGCTCAATCTATTGTCCAGTCACACAGCAAAAATAATTAAATAATTACCTGTAATCTGCTAAATATTTCCGATAATTTCGTTAAAGTTGGCTCCTTATAGACAAATTCCTCTCCGTTCAGGTCACCGAATTTAGCTCCATAAAAGCCGACACGAAAATAGGTACCGAAAATACGTTTACCTTGGAGTTGTTCTAGCTTTGTATATGCTTCATTCAATTTACTGATTGAAAAAAAAAAAAACAAGTGAAAACGATGTATCGAATTTATAATTCATGAGGCTCATCGAATAGGTAAGGGATAACTTACCTGTAAATATTCGCCAACTTTTTATAATCATGATTCTTTTCTATGATCGGTATCATTACTTTGTACACCTCACTCATAGCTTCATACATTCCAGCCTATAAGAGAAACCAATGAGTATTAAAGAAATGCCATGCCATGATGTTTTTTTTTTTTTTTTTTGTAGTATACACGCACCAATTGGAATGAACTGGCGGCATGCTCCAACAATCCGATCAAACCGCTTTCAGTGAAGTCTTTGCCCAAACAGAAACCTTCTTCTTCTGGACGGAGCACGTCGTCGGAAACGGCGCACTCTTCCAAGATGTTTAACGTTATGTTTTCGAAACTAACGGCACCAAGGGGAAGTTGCGGCTGTTCATCCAACATCTGGAGATATTCGGATACTAACGCTGCACTATGCACAAGACACATACCCGCTTCTGTATGATTGTTATTCTGTAAGTTAAAGACAGTAATTAAAGAACAGAGAATCATTGGAAAATACGATAGATATAATTACTTTGTATAAAATTACCTCCATATGTTTTTGAGCCATGTTGGCGAGCCAGGTCACTCGCAAGTCCGGCGAATCTTGGTATCCTTTTGCGATACGATACATCAAATCCATCAACATTTCCGGATCTTCTTGAAACTCTTTCATCTTCACCGTATCCGACAGAATCATGTGAAGATTGAATACTAAATCTTTAACCTAAATACAGAAGGATGAGATGAACAAAATAACAATTTAATGCTCCGATGATTGCGCGCCAGCCAAATAGAATAATCATGAATTAAGAGCACGAATCGATGTAAATTCAAAGAACATTGGAATTATAGACACCAAACATTGTGACAGCTACATACCAGATATATTGAACGAAAGGAGAAAAAAAAAAGTGTTTCGAATTATTTCAAACTGAAATTACGATAACTTTTTGCCAAGAGCAAAAATTCAAAATCAAGTTTCGTGAATCTCACAGACTATGACGTCATCAATAGTTTGGGGAATGGTCAAAAAGGCTAGCATGCCGCCTCTCAGAAAAATCTTTCAACAAGTAGCCGAGTACTCAAAACGTGATTATGATAACTATTAAAAGGGGCGACGAAAAACCCGCAGGAACTAAAATAATACCACACAAAATCTTGAGTCACAGAAAGGGGGACATAGCCTAACCATCTGGATTTAAGAATGCGTACATTGGAACGCTTCTCGAGAGAGTAAAAGTGAACGAATGCAACGAGTAGAAAATATTCAACCATCTTCTAAATTTACCTGTTCTGGAAATGACGTTTCTTGAAGTTCTTTGTCTTCATCCGAATACATAAGGATAGTCTTTAAAGATCTTCTCAAAGCAACTTCGTTGAATGTATGACTAGTACCGACTAACGAACTTAAAGACATCGTCACTTGCATTTTAACACGAGTGAAATTCTGCTCATCAATAAAGATAAAACAATGACACATTAGTTGAACTTCTCTATCAAAATGAATTCGTGCAAAAATAAATGATACTAACGTTTCCAATTTCGAAATTCTGTCTCATCAACATATACAAAGACGCGGCGGCTTGCGACCGAATACTACTCAAATTTGAGCAACAATGTTTCAACAACAAAAGGCATAAGTCGGCACACTGTTCAGTATCTTCGTCGAAAAGTAAATTTGGGAACTACAAAGAAATAGGAATCGAAAAAGTTACACGCTTATTTTATATTTTTCTTCGAGACAGATGGAAAGAAAATTACCTTATAAACGAAAGCACGTTGAACAGCGAACATACTCTGTAACACATTTGTACTCTGATTCCGCGAAAGAGCATGCAGAATTACTTTGAGAACGTACTCCAAAATCTTATGTTGGTCGGTTTGTTGAGCAACCTAAATGAGATGCGAAATAGGATTTCAGAGTCACTAAAATTGAAACTTTCATCACCAAAGAATCCGCATTACCTGCACAATTTGCTCCAACGTATCAAAAACGATCAACGTGACTTCAGTAGCTAGATTTCCTTCGACCTGGGAGTCGATTTCCAATTCCGCTTTCGGCTTGTCAGACAAGTCCGAAGAAGGACGAAATATACGGTAATCCTTTCGCCATCGAACCCGATCACTCGGCCCTCCTTTAAAACAAAAAAACTTTTATACAATTTGATTACACAAGACAAAAAGCCACTCGCAACGTCAACACTATACCTTTCTTTCTTAACATCAGTTCTGATCGAGCAGAACCTTGACCCAAGATCACATCTTCTAGGCGTGATTTGATATCCATGGTCTTATTGAACGTCTGTTGGTTAACAGATTTCCTCACTTGTTTGCCCTTCACACGAAATAAAAGGATAATTAAAATTGAGCGGCAGCTAATGAGAATTTTGGAAGAAAATGCTCGGTACGTACTCGATATTCGAAGCAAGATATGCAAATATTCAACATCTCCAGGAGCTGACGTAATCTATTCGGAGACCAATCCGTCCACCATTTTCGCAACAATTCTTTATCCATATTTTTTATCACCCAAAGAAAACATATAAGAAGGTTCTGAGTGGTCTCGTTACTCAGAGAACATTTCCGAGTCTGTAAAATGTTTCTAAATTAATAAATCGATACGCTTAAAAAGTTGATGAATCATATTTATTACTCACTGGTTGGACGAATTTGTACGTATCTGGAGAAACATGTTTAATTCCAAACATAGAAGTACCAGCTATGGCCATAGCAACTGACTGATGAATACCACTCGATTGCTCATTCTCGCGGCTTTCATTGATCAAGGAACGATCTGTATGGGAACAAAAAAGGCACATTTACCACACTATTTGATGAGAATTCCAACTCTTTATAAACACTCACTTTTTAAATCATTATTCCAAGAATACAATTGGGGTAACATATCCATAACTATCACTAACAATGGTAGGTATAAAGCTGCCACTCTTGCTTTACACTCGGGTTCGGCGTATCGAACGTCCAAATCATGCGATGACATCAAATTTCTAATGATATTCACGACTTTACTGTGCAACAATGGTATACTAAAAACATTGAAAAAATGAAAAAATCATCCGCCCAATACGACGATTAGAATTTTTTCTAATAGCTCACTTACGACATGTCCAGAATTGTGGCTAAGTCGCTGAACAGCATCCCGACAAAAAAATGGTGCTGTCTAAATTCTGCAGACAACTCGGCGAATAATTTCTTATCCTTGACCGTAAGAAATGACATGAATGAAGATTGACTAGTGGTCGAGGAGACCGAAGGCGTAGGCGACGTTGACGCCGAAGTGGACATGAACGGAGTGCCGTAAGGTAGATTCAGCGCGACAAAATGTTCGTGACTGAATATGATTCGTAAAAAGTCGAGCTGCAAGATGAAACGGCGTTAGGAACAACAGACGAACCATGTAACTTCTATCAGCTACTACACATACGTACTTTCAAACTGTATAGAGTGTGCGCATCTGGCAGAGAAGAGATCTTCGTTGACATATGTTTATAATATGCCTTGATGCTCATGAACACAAATCCTCGATCGGCTATCGATAGCAGATCGAAAAGAAAGAATGCTAAACTTGCGTTCATACTTTGAATATGCTGGATGGGAAAGAGAACATCCGATCATTTCTTGAACATTCAAAAATACTTCTTTTGAAATCTTTGAAAAATTTTACCTTAACATCTCGGTTGTAGCCAGAAATAATATCAGACGTGAACGTGGTAACAAGGGTAGAAATATCATCAAGATATTGTTCTGCGAATCTGTGCTTTCGCGGGGAGTCTAAACCATTTACAGATACCAAATACTCTACCATACTTTTGATCATCAAATCAAAAAAGAACCTGAAATAAGAAAATAAAGATCATGGTAGTAAAAACTCAGAATTAAAAAACTCAATAAATAAATCTATTTCTCACCATGAATTCCGCATAGCGTTTTCACGAGCAGTGCCACTCGTCACCACCCATTGCAATGCGATTTCTTCGTGCAATAATTTGACAGTCTCCGTTCGATTCAACGAAAATCCACCATTAAGAATGCCGGTACTTACTAGGAAGTTTCAAAATTAGTTCATGAAAACTCATAAAAATAATTGGAAAGCCGACAAACTATCTTCAGGAACACCCAATTTCCCTCCATCACCTATGCATACAGGTAAGACAGTCAGCTCACCTGAATTAATTTTTTTGCCAAAATGTAAATTTTTTGTATACATATCAATTTCACCATCAACTTCAGTGCCATCGTGCAACGAATTACTATTATGCCTGTGCGAATAAACCATCAAACATGCTTCAGTGATTATAATACACACTCGGTGTGAGTTACACATACAGGACTCACTTACACTAACGATTTGTTAGCCGCCGCTGGATTGCTGGAGATGGAATTCGGTATGCGACACTGATAGGCTACGTAAGTAGTCAGTAAACTATGCCAACCTACCATGTCCTCTTGATCGTTTTCTGGGAGATTCTATCATGAACAAAAAAATAGAAAACCGATTTTAAAGGTGCACATGAAAATAAAATCGATAAGATATAATTCATCTTACCATATTTATTAGCTTCACTATATTGGCCAACGTTTCAAACACACCTTGCCCGATATTTTTCAAAGGTAAATTATTCAATACTGGAGGTTTAACCAACAACAATAACAATTTATCTAAAACTAGTGGTAAAAATTTAACCAAACAATCCAATTTGGCGAGGCTGATATTTAGAATTCTGAAAAAATAAAAATAAAGTTAGCGCAACTTCTCTATAAGACGCACGATACCACGTAAATGACGAACCTGGTTCTAAAATCACTTTCCAGGTTTGTATCGGTGACTAGACGAGGCGGCACTGACCCGTGCTCGAGCATACTGTTGTAAATAAAGAAGCCATCCAAATACGGATCCTTTTAGAGAAACACATTTCCGGTTCAGATGATATACGAACTTCAATTATCGTTTACGTAACTCATATTCTACTGTACCTCGGTATGGACAGATGAGACGCTATCGATACATAAAGTAAAAATACTTTTATGATTATCGACCCACTTGATACCCGGTAGCAGAACGTCGGGTGAAATGTAGGAGTAATTGGACGGAGGGTACTCTACAGTGACTGGAAGACAAAATTCGCCAGTTTGTAAACGTTGATCTTTCAATAATGGTAACCACTGAAAAAATCATCAAAGATTAAGTTGGTATCATAAAACAAAAAATGGCAAAAAGTACACAACAAACGTACAGTAAACCCAACAGGTGTTTCGACGTTGTTTTTGTCATCTTTGCGTTGACAACTAACATGGTAAAAGGTGAAGAACAAATGATGCTGTTCGCTTAGATTGGCTGGTAACTGAATTTTGAATTCATCATAGAAGTACGGGTTCCTGTCAAATTCAAAAATGTTAAAGTTCAGACAATCTCCATCTTGGAAAATAAATTGATAATTATTCAGTCGACACCAACCGATTATGATAATTTACAGCCGCATAAACCTCTGAAGAATGTTGAGGACACGAAGATTTCCCGAAAATCACGTCGAGAATTTGCGTTCTATCTTCGCCGCATAACAATTCCATTTTCACAGCAATATTACGAGCAGAACCTAATAACAAAGTAAAATGATAGATACATTAGTTTTGACGCATGTTTTTGAACTGTTCTCTCGAATACTAAATTAATTTAGAATTCAACGATATTTCAAAAGGTTGTCGGGAAGCACGCTTTCATACAATGGCACCCTCCACCAAAGAAGAGGAGAACTGTTTACTGGTGGACCAATAATATTGCCGAGTTGAGGAAGGAGTGCAACCGTCGTAGTAGTGGCGGGCGGTTGCACCTGCGAATACCAGCTGGCTCGTATAAGGTTGAAGAAAGACCTGTGGGACAGAGAGATCGCTCAACAAAGGAAAAAGACCAAAGAAGTTTTCAGAAAGCCAAATGACACTACAAAATAGACAAAAAAGAAAGAGAAAGGGAGAAGGAGAGAGAATGATTAAGGGGTATTGGATTTCTTGGCGCAGCCAAGAAGATGAAGATCATGTTTCATGCCTTTTCAAAATTTTGCCCAATCAGATATGTTGTGGATAATGCGAGACAAAAATATTTTAGAATTCTAGGCTAAGACTTCAGAGCGGCACACTCGCTTGATCTGTCCCGCTTCTTGATCCAGTACAAGTCTACTTTAGTATATTTCAGGCTGATGAGATTACTGGGCCTCACTCGCTCCGTTCGTTCGTCCAGCTTTAGTATGTTTCAGATGCTGTAAGCGAACCAGAATTAACGATATATGACGTCACCGACCTATGACGTCATCAAACTTATGACGTCACAAGCTAATAGCTTCATAATGGCTCTCAGCGTTTTCTTAGCTAGCCTATGCCTTTTCATTATCAAGATAAGCAAGAAACTACAGAGAGGAGGGGCCTCGGGCTCGGACTCGCAGATTTCAGAATCACTCCTGAGAAAGTCTAGTATAAATCTAGCATACGCCTTTTCATTATAGTAGGATAAGCTAGGGGGGGGGGGTCGGCCTTGGACTCGCAGATATCAGAATCACTCCGTCAAAAACCACTAAAGACAGCAAGAGCGATGCTTGGAAAGAGCTATGCAAAATTGCAGAGGAAGACCCATTTGGTAAACCTTACAAGATTGTGCTGAAGAAGCTGAAGAGCCTCTCAGCAATGAGCCGAATGAAGCCGGTTGTTGTGAGACAAATCATTGACGGCTTGTTCCCACAGCAGCCACCACCAATGGTAGTAGAACAGGATAGTACTTCCCTCCTAGGTACCAAGGAGGTGGATGCATCAGTCAACAGACTGCGGGGAAAGTATTGGAAAGCTCCGGTCCGGATGAGATTCCAAATCCAGTCTGGAGCGCCATACATTCAGTTTCTTTAGCACTGCTCGTTGATACATTCATGCTGTGCGATGGAAGAAAGTCAGGCTAGTGCTGATTGATAAGAAGGATAAACCACCTAGCCTACCATCCTCTTATCGACCACTACGTCTGTTGGACAATGTTGGAAAACTCCTGGAGAGAGTGATAGCCAATCGCCTTGAGAGCTATCTGAAGTAAAGAGATACAATCGTAAGTAGCCAGTACGGTTTTCAAATTGGACGCTCTACATCAGATGCTGGGATCAGGCTGAAGAGGATAGCCGAGTCAGCGATAGCTAAGCGTCAGTTTTGCGCAGCCGTCAGCCTCGACATAAGAAATGCATTCAACTCGATCCCATGGGAGAGGATACTGGAAGCCCTCATGGACGCAGAAGTATCGCATACTTGCACAGGATGATCTGCAGCTATCTTAGCTGCCGAGAAATCCAAGCACTGACGTCTGCTGGTACATTGAAGCGCCCACTTACTTGCGTGGTGCGTCGCATTTAACAGGATATTTAAGGAGAAGCTGCTGCCGGGTGTTGAGCTTATCTGCTCTGCGAATGACACACTGCCCTGTTGGTACGCACTGCCGGAACGATTGTAGCGGTGGAGAGCAGGGTAAACAGGGCCCTAGAGGAAATGACGCCCTGGTTCGAGTCGGCCAGACTAGAACTAGCAGTAGGTAAGACCGAGGCCACTCTCTTCACGATCTGTCAAAAGTTCAGTCAACCCACCTTTCGCCTGCAAGATGTGGAAATTGAGACCAAGAAGAAGATGAAGCACCTGGGCATCTGGTTTGACTCAACGTTCAGCCTCAGGCACCATTTCCGGATGGCAGCTATATTTGGGTCTAGTCCACGACATACTTCAACTCAGCTGACATCCACTTACCGCAAATGTTCACCTAGGTACTTTCACTTACCTTCTCTCTTCACCATTCTCACTCTTTTCAGAAAGACAAACTGACATCCCGGCGTCATCCTTTCCTTCACAGACGATTCAAAATTCAATATCCGAGTTGGTATGATATATGCCTATTTATGAACAAGAAACTCTTCTCTCTTCATCATCGCAACTCGGTCCTTATGCTGACAGCCAAAATTCATGCTATCTCCCAATGCCTACTTTTTATCTGACCTGAAAATAATAGAACTCCGCTGTCACTGAATTAGCTCTTCACGTCTCTATATTGGCCACGCACGCTTGACGCACCTTCACCTTCCCACCAACTTCAGCCGTCTCTCGTACAAAGATTGTCACGAGGAATCTCCTCTTTCATAATTGCATTCTAATGCCCCTCCGTCATACCTACCAAATCTCCTCAATCCTAGCAAAGGCAATAACCTCCCTTTCACACTGTTAACCACTTCTCGGACATTCAAGTATTCCAAACGAGCCCGTGAAAACAAAACAATTTTGTTTTTACTCTTCGAAAATTGAATATTTGGGTATCACCGATTCGCGATGACAAAATTAAACCGCTGGCACACATAAGATACGAAAAATCACGATAACTCTAGTTGTATCAGTTCATAATCGTGATCTGAATATCAATGATGGTAAAATTTTTCTTCAACTTCGTTTTCATAAAAACAACTATTTATCAGATCGACTTGTGAGCACTGCGAAAATATGTTTTTTTCTCTTCCAACGGAAAAATAACAAATCTAATGACTGAACGGAATCTGAAGGTCACGAGCAGTTTGATTAAGATAGGTACTTGAGTCACGTACGGTCTAGATAACTGTGCACGCTAACAGTGCACAGGTAGTAGGAAATTTGTAAACTAAAAACTCGTGAAGATTCTTTTAGGGACTGGTAAGAAACTTTACGAACCTGTTCTACTGGTAAAATTCAATTCTTTCGGACAAACGAACAATATATTCCTGTACAAATAATTTGGAACGTATATTTCTCGCAGTGGAAATTCCAATACTTCCTTAATTATTTTACTTTTATCATCTGAAGAAAAAAATACAAATATTAGTTCATTATTTTTTCCATCTTTGTCTAAATCATGCGAAAAAAATTGAATACCCGAAATCGGTAGCAGTGGTTCTAATTCTGGGGTCAAGCAATTCGCATTCGGTTCATCTGGGCAAGGCGACACATCTAGTTTCAGACTGCCAGATATACTTTTTAATTTTTTCAAAACAGAACACGGTCTCTTCAAGTCTTGTAAAAATTTGTACAAATCTTCGTCTCTCAATCGTTCGGATTCCTGTCAAAATTCATACGAATCATATGGTTAAAAATGGTAAATCCGACATTTACATCCCCTCATCTGCCGTCCACTGAATGTTTTCTCTATAGCTTTCAATTAAACGAATTCATTCAAATTTTCGACAGCTGGAGTAACGCCAACCAACAAATAAAAACACCAATACCCGGCTGATGTTCGACGATCAGAATGTTTACCTGTTTGAAAAAATTGGAAATCGTTAACGTAACCGGACGGAACGTGTCAAAACTCGAAGATAAGTCGTCCGATGCCCAACTATTTCGTTTATCTGAATTACTCTTACGCTCTAGAGAACCGCGTCGGCTCAGACCTATATCCGTCGCTCGTTTTTTTAATTGCTCCAAGTTGGTGGCTGCAAATTTACGATCTACGGACAAGAGAGTGAAGTAATGGTGATTTTCAACGAGCAAATATGATTCTTTCGATAAAAATACTTATCGCATAATTCAAGGAGAGAACAAAAATAATCGTAACAGTACAATACTAGGTTACAAAGCTGGTCGTTATTAATAATTTAATCGCATTACATACCTAAGCTGTTCGATCCAGTGCTTTCTTTGTCGACAGTGTCACGCTCTAAGCTACTCTTACCATTTATTACATTCATTAAATACACAGCCGTCCAACAAAAAGGCATTCGATATTTGCCCAATCGTTCGCAGGACTGCAAAGCGTTTGTTTTGATTTTTTCGACATTCTAAAAAAGGAAAAGAATTCAAATTTGAACATGGCCATATTCCAATTACGTAAAAGAAAATTTTTACCAAAACTAACTTTCTCATCTTTGACGTACGGTTCGATACAATCGTTAATGTCACCTTGTAATACCTTCTCCAGTTTGATCACCAGAAATAGATCCGGAGACGGGTGAGAAATATTAAAAATACAAGATCTACTTTGAGTACTAGGATCGATGTGAGACGTGTGGGACGATAACATGGCAATTATTTCATCTGAATTAAGGTCGAAATAGAAATTTTCCGAAACCTTTTTCTTCTCTTTGCAGTCATACAGCGCCATCGATGCAAAAATTGGTTCGACTTCCAGCTCTAACCTACGTAAACATAAAATTGGAACGTCACCAAAAAGAGAAAACGAGGGAAAAAGCCTTAGAATGTAACCAAAATAATGAAAAATTTGTGAACGTTGAATATAATCATAATGGGAACGCCGCCAAATTACATAATTTCAAACTTTTTCGAGAATACAATTCTTACATGCACGTTGTCGTTTTCACACACCTCCTATATCTCTCATACAACGTAAATAAATGATTTAAAAAAATGTTCACGAACTTTAGCTGAAGACATTGCACCAATATACGATGTCCTTGAGGTTCAATCGGCACTTCCGGATGCGCTCGACGTTCGACGAAGTCTTCAATGTCACACGGTGGATACAAGAGCATCAGTGCCTCCTAGTGACATAATAACTCAATTAAAAACTGGCCGAATATTCAAACACCTTCGGGACCTAAAATTAAATTAATCAATTCGCCACATACTTGTCGTTCTTGTCGCTCTTCCGTCGTTTCTTGAGAATTACGTTGTAGCAAGTACAGCAACAGCGGGTCATTCATCGTATTCATTAAGTCAAAACTAGCCCAACTACTACGATGCGTATCAGCTGAGGTTTGACTATTTATCGACTTTCGAGCGATCGACGAAGTCTCGCTAGTCTATCGTGATGATAACTTACGTAAGAACAAGGAAATTTAATTTTAAAAATGCGAAATTTACTTACGATGCGCGAATTCGTTTCATCGTCTGGTAAAGTATATTCGTTTAGGTCAAGTTCAAACTCTTGCCGTGGAATGTTTTGTAACAAAATTTCTCTCTCTGTCAGACGATCCCTAACAGTAGAGCTAGTAGAGTGGTGTCGGTAAAGGTACTCAACGACGACCCAATCATGTATATAACTTTCTATATAATCTCGAACATGAGGTTCCAATTCAGTTCTAGAATTTAAATGTATCGAGATGATATACAATCAGAAATTGAAGTGTTCATGAAAGTAAATTACTCACAAAGTTTCTTTAGGTAAAATGGGTTTTTTCGTCCGAATTTTTCTACGTTCAACGAATACCTGCACATCATTCGCAGGAAAATCTATAATTGACTTTAAGGGGTGTCGATCGATCAACATCTGGTGTTGTTGAATGAAGTCCTCGTAGTCAAGAGGGTCGACAACATCGCACGGCTTCAAACGTGTAAAAATAAAATAAAAGATACCTAGTTAGAAATAGCCTTGATCGGACTCAGATGTTGAAAAATATACAAGATGATTCTCACCGAAATTGACGTAACAGGAGCTCGGATATCAGTTTTATAAACGTTCTTGACGTTTGTAGAATATGATATTTCTTTTCTCACTTCAGCCGCCTGCTGCCTGTAAAGTAATAATACATGAAAGATTATATTTTCGAGTACGTTCGCCTGGGGCTAACTGTAGATAATCGTACTCTAGGACTGATACAAATAAAAACAATCGACAACCGTCTTCAGATGATGGAAAATGGGAAATTCCAGAGAACTACTACGTTAGTAAATACGAGGAAAGCACTTACGTAGAAAGTTTTTGAGCGAAAGCTCTCTGCACAGAAGCCATTTTCAGTATTAAAGAATGCTCAAGGCGGTGTTATTGTATCATTTTTCGGAATATTTACACGTTACTTGCAGGCATAAATTCCTAACGCCGCTCCCAATAACCGTTCCTGATAAAAAAAAAGTCGCATTCGGCAACGACAATCCATAAAATTAATCGATTTTACTTTCCTTCGTCTGGCTCTAGCAATAATAATACGAATAACAGTTACGCGCACGCGAACCTCTACTAAACAACCGTCTACATCATGGTCAATCTCACACTAGAGTAGACACCTCACTACTATTACTACAACTTTAGCACTTACTACAACTACGAACAACCACACAGACACGATCCTTGACTAGCGTCTGTTGTGGCGTCGTTTGACATTGTCACATCCATGCATCCGTTAACGTGAATTGTAGATTCGCTGGCGTCGTTCGCGATGAAATAATAGGTATGATTATTTTTTTGTCTACAGGTAAGCCTCTGCAGGGCGGCAAAGAGTAAGATGAGCAATTTTCACCCAGTGTCGTTTGCAACACAAACAGCAGGTGAGGGTGGCAAAACACTTGGGAAAATTGCTCATTTGACTACATAAAACATAGCTTTTTAGGATAATTATGTTTCTGTAAAAGCTTGTCTAAAATATTGTAGGAATTTTGTTTTTAAGCACAGTTTTCAAGGGTGCACAAGTTACCAGACGACCATGTTTGAAAACAGGAACAGAGAGTTTTTCATTTCTTTGGGGAGTAAGGTAAGACTCAAAAATTTCCCTTAAACAGTATGTATAATATGAAAAATTTAGAGGCCATTGCAGGTTTTCATCAATGGCAGCGGGGAACCCGCAACCTCTCTGATTTACCTATGCGACGTTTTTCCAAGTCCCCCTTTCCTTTCTTATGAAATCTACCAAGCTCTAGGCTTCCTTCTTTTTCTCTTCTCATATAATATATAGCTCGAGAGTGAAATTTTTTCAAGTCCTTCCTTGTATATAGCTTAGAGCCTGAAATTTGTACAAGTCCTCCTCCTATCATAAATATGTATACTGGGTGAGTCAAAAAGATGTTACCAGTTAAATGGGAATTTTCGCTAAATCCGCCGTAGCGCGAAAACGCGAAACGTTAGACGTATAGTTTGAATGTACGAAATTTGTATTCCAATTTTATCTTTAATTTGAGCTACATGCGAAGTTTCTACGACTTTTCTGAGCCGAGTTATGGACCAAAATGTGCCGAAAATTGACTAATTTGCAAAGATTTTTGATATAAAACATTGAAAAATCCCCCACTTTCAAGCTTCATGGGGTTATTTAGGTACTTTTTTCAGAATCAGCGTTAAATTTCACTTTGGAATCAGATAAAATGAGAAATTTGGAACAATTTTAAATTTTGGCAAGTTGATGAATTTTTGGCACATTCTGGTCCATAACTCGGCTCAGAAAAGTCGTAGAAACTTCGGATGTGGCTCAAATTAAAGATGAAATTGAGATACAAATTTTGTACATTTAAACTATATGTCTAACGGTTCGCGTTTTCGCGCTACGGCGGATTTAGCGCAAACTCCCATTTAACTGGTAACATCTTTTTGACTCACCCTGTATAGCCTAGTTCTCAAGTCTTAAAAATGATGACAAAATAAGTTGAACGCGCGCGCTTGATTTGGCGCGAAAATACCCCCTCAGCATACGAGTCTCAGTATACTGTGTACTAGGCCTGCTCTGCCGTACAAAGCGAAATTGACGTATCTACAAAATAACGATCAGGAGAAATGGACTTCTCGTTGCATAACGCTTGAATGACGTAGTGTATTTTAGCCAGTAGGCGTGGATAATTATTTTCTCGGAAATCATTCTAGTCAATGCTAACTTCAAATTTTTGAAATTTTCTCATTTAAACTGAAGAGAAGATTTTTTCCATCTGTTGATTTACGCTATTATCGTTGATAACAAACGTGATAACGCTTCGATCAGTTGTAAACAAGGGAGATACGTCAAAAATTTTGACGTAAATGCAAGCCCACGGAAAACTGAAGAAGGAGTCGAAAATTGAAAAACTGAGGTCAGTTAATGAACTTCTTATTGAAAAATAGTGCGATCACAAGAAAAGATATTCGAAGATATGGTCTTGTCAAAAAGTTAGAATTTTCTCCTGATCGTTATTTTGTAGATACGTCAATTTCGCTTTGTACGGCAGTGCTATAATGAAGACTGGAAGTTGAAATTTTTCCAAGTCCCTAAAGTAGGTGTCAAGGTTATTGATGATGTCATAAAGCGCCACACATCACGTGACGCAGTTCACAGCAACTCCCGGACTATAGGACGTTTCCTGAGGATGTAATCTCCCTATAACAAAATGGATAGCGGGATCCCGCTAAAAAATCAACCTCATGCTCATTGATGAGAGAGTAAAGATTGCTTTTACAGTCATGTGCAGAGCTCGGATTTCTTGGCATTGGTCCAATCATTTTGGTAAGGGCGGAAAGCTTGAAAAGCAGATAGTAGTTCGTTTTAGGGGGTGTGAGGCCTGGGAAATCAATTTTATTTTGTCAAAAAAATAATGTCGAAAACTGGGTCAGAAGTCAAACAAGCCTAACAAGGCCAAGAATGAGTAATTTGGGGAATATTTTCTAATAAAATCATGGAATTTTCAACGAAAAATTAATAAATTTTGCCCCAAATTGGGTGATTTTGGTGAAAGAATATTGGAATTTATTAATCTATAAGAAAATTTTAAACGTGATGGGAACATTTAATATTTGAAAGAAAAGAAAAATTGGCTTTACCACCACTTTTTAAATTTTATTTATTTTACACACAGTGTAAGAGTAACGTTTCGATACCTTGAGTATCATCTTCAGACTGACCGAGATACGGTAAAGACAGCTAAACAAAATGTGAACAAAACGAGATGAAACGTGAAAAGAAAAAGGAATTAATCATCTCGGATGATGTGAGTAAATACATTAGACATCTTGTTAGTATCGGTTTTTAAATTAACATTGTTAGGGTGTTTTATAATATTAATAACTTCAAATGTTGAAGAATCGTCTGTCTAAACATAAGTCTAATATTAAGAATAGAGAAAATTGTACTGGGTTAGCAGCCCATTCTTTAGAAACAGGTCATTTGTTTGATCTCGATAATCCCTCTATTTTAGGATTTCAAAGTAATGACTATAAAAGGAAAATTCTAGAAGTTATTAATATTATAAAACACCCTAACAATGTTAATTTAAAAACCGATACTAACAAGATGTCTAATGTATTTACTCACATCATCCGAGATGATTAATTCCTTTTTCTTTTCACGTTTCATCTCGTTTTGTTCACATTTTGTTTAGCTGTCTTTACCGTATCTCGGTCAGTCTGAAGATGATACTCAAGGTATCGAAACGTTACTCTTACACTGTGTGTAAAATAAATAAAATTTAAAAAGTGGTGGTAAAGCCAATTTTTCTTTTCTTTCATTTATTAATCTAGGCCAGAATTGAAAACTTGAAAATGATGTTAATGGAAAAATCGTCAGTTTTTTTGTATTGATGAATTTTATCCCTAGAATTTGTTTAGTTCGGTCAAAAATTGCGTAATTTTGGTCAGAAATTGACTAATTCTGGCGATGAATTTGTGATAGCACTAAAGACGCGTGGTTCTTTCAACTTTTTTTTTAAATACCGAAAATGCCGGAAGTACCACTTACCATAATAAAGTGCTGAAGATTTTCATTTTTAGTACCAAAAATCCGGTCTCTGGCCATGTACCTTGAAAAACATGTGTTTTCTCTGTTTCATTGAAATCGGTAGATTTTCAAAAAAAAGAATGATTTTCTGTTGACCGAGTCAACTGAATAAAGATCATGTTTAATGTTGAGCTCAAACTACTTTAATAAGAACTGCCTAAGTAAATGGACGCTCACATTACAAGACAAGAGGAAAGTTGTATTGAATGCGGCCAACTTCCCTTTCCTCTTGCAATACAAGCGTCCATCAGTGCAAACAGTTCTCAAGTTGAATTGATAGTATACTAGTATTAAAAGCTACTAATTTATTATTCAAAGCCACGCTTGCTTTGTGATGACATAATGGCTTGTCCTGCAAATTTTTTCCCCAGAGTTGTGCTCCCCATTCTTGGACGAATATAAGCACACTGCTTTGTAAGATAGGCCAGTTCAAGGAGCCTCACTTGCTCCGCCCATTTGCTTCCCCCCTTTTTTGTTTATTGCATTTTGAACTGTCTTGCTAACGAGAGGCTCATTTGCTCCGCTTGTTGGCCCATGTTCTTGGATTAATAATATCTAGGCGCAAAGGTGAGCTATCTAGTCACCAAGGGAGGGGGGGCTCACTCACGATAATCACCATTAGTGTCGCATTAGCCATCAATGATGGCTGCCTGTGACGTTATCAGCATTGATAACGTAATCAAGTTCAGCTCTCTCTTCCTTACTCTCCTCTAGTCTGCTTGTAAGCAACTAATGCATGTAAAGTGAAAGAAACGATACAATGAACAAAATTATTAGGGGATAGGGAGAACTCGCGGGGTGTTGTGAACCAACAAATTTTGGAATTAGGGGGTAGGATACAGGAAACTTCCAAAGTCAAAATTTTTCAAATCCCTTTCCTCTCATATATTAAGGCCCTCGAAGTTGAAATTTTAACAGGAGATCAGTTTTACGCCCGGTCAACGATGACGGCAACGACCCCGGAAGGATTCTGCAACTGTCTGGGTAACGACCCGGGCAACAATCATGACAACGGTCTAGGCAATGGTCCGGGCATTATGTAGGAGCCGCAGTTTCCATAGAGAATAGGTCAAGGAGTACGTTGTACCCGGGATTCCCGCGGCGAGCAACGAGAGGAATTGGGATTGTATCAAGAAGGGAAAAGACGGTCAAACTTGGGGACTTCCACGGGATTGACCACAGATGGACGAGTACAAAATGTTGTGTCCGCGTTTTTCGCGGCAAGCAATGGGAACAAGGAAGTCGAGGGGGGTGGTTACATCCTCGTTTTCCGCGGAAAAATTCGTACCGTGAAAGCATTTGAAACAGGGTGCAAAGAAGATGATGAATAAGTTTGAATAATTATGTAGGTTGTATCAAAATTATTATCTTCATCTTCTACGATTTATATTATGATCCCTCCTTGCCAGTGTTGTCAGATTTTGTCAAAAAAGACTGAATTAGTGCCTCTTTCAAAATTTTTGTCTACTTTTTTGTCTCTTCCTTTTTCTAGTCCTCTTTTCGCAACATTCCTCTTCCTGGACTGTTTTTGGTTTCTTTCTTTTGCTTTATCCTTTTTTCTACTTTATGAGAACGGAACCGGTTCATTTCGCTCCGGAGTTAGTTTATTGTGTTTGTTTGTTTAGAGGTTGATCCATTCCAGCGTTCCTCTTTCTAGCAACGCTGTACAAAACAGGTGAAAATAAGGAAGATAGGTGTATTCAGAAAACCAGAAGATAACAGTGCAGTGGGAAAAAACAAATAAGAAACTTCCGATTCATTTGAGATTAAACAACTACGATAAAGCACGACCGTGGATAAAGTTTTCCCCCTCCCCGCAGTTTCTCCTGTACCTATCTGTTACACAATGTACCAGAATTCGTCCCAGTTTTTTGCCTCTGGATTCGAAGCAGTATCGAGACGCGCAATACACGATCCATTTTATTCTTGAATAATGAGAAACTTGATGTGACCTTTTGGTAATTATTTTCATCTTGAGCGAAGATCAATTTTCTATTTTATTGGTTTTATCAATCGTTGAACTCACGAATTTAAACATTCATTTTTTCTCGCGCGTCATCTGTTTCTCATCATTCCGTTTGAACGCGAGCTATAGGTACGCAATTAAAGTACTCCCTATTCAATGTTTTCATCTCCTAGGATTTATATTATCATCCCTCCTTGCATCAGTAAGTGCGCGGTAACCTACTAACAACACCAGTATAGCCTATAAGCCTATACTGGTACGAAGGCGTTGGATGATGAAATAACATTTGTTATTGAAGTGAGATAAGCGCGGTATTACCAACAATGAAAAGGTTTGGTGTGCGTTGTATTTATGTGTTCGAGTAAATATTTCTATAAACCTTTGCAGCAAAATTATTTTATGCAGTATCTCATACTTACCAGTCTTCGTGATATTTTGTGAACTAAGTTTATAAATACCTATAGGTAAGCTTATAATTATAGGCTACCTAGATCCACATAGAAGAAGATATAAAAGTGACGCTAGATAGTGTAGGTACGTAACGTTATGGATCAAATTTTACAGCATGTTAAACTGCTGGAAAACCAACATAATATTCGCGTTTTATATTTGTGCGAATTCGGAAGTCGTGTCAAGGGTTACGGACGTGAAACTAGTGATTACGACGTTGTGGGTATCTTTGTAGACGTCTCACTGGACGCATATTGGAAACGGGAAATATTTCCGGAAAATTCTGATCATATTACCAGTTCAATGGACTTCAAAGTTCCCATCAATAGAAACGATATTACCGATTCAAGTGAAAGTGTTGTTCACGCAGATTTCGCGCTCTGGCATCTCACAAAAGCTCTTCGATTGCTTTTTACGAAAAAAAATTTTCAACTCGTGTTGTGGTGCAAGTCAACAGTTATATACAGAGAGGTGGAAGAATTTACTCGGTTCCGCGAATTTTTGCTTAATCAAGTGCGAACAACCCAGATTCACCCGTCAGCAATGTACGGATGGGCCAAAAATGCGTGTCATCATTGTTCAGTGCAGCTTCTCAGTCATGACAAAAATTTACTCAGGAACGCATTAAAATCTATTCTTGTAACTTGGTACCAACTTTTAATGATGTTGTTAGTGATTGAATCTAACACGGTCGACACATTGGATATGTTTGCCGAGTTTCACGACAAAAGAAATACGGTTTTGAAAAAATGGATTGAATTTATTCCTGCAGACAAGTTAGAAGAATTACTTGAAATTAGAAAATTACGAGAATCAGACGAAAACGTTGATGAGTCTTCTCAGAAATTGATTAAAGAATTATTGGATGCTGCTCAAAACCTTCTCAGACGTGTGGACTTGATACGTTTCAAGAATGCTGGCCTTACGTTTGACGAACTTTGGAAGGAGAAAGTAAAAGGTCTAATACACGCCGGTCTTGAAACTCCAAAGTGAGCTTATAGACGTAAATAAAATTTTCCATGAACGATCTTGCTATAGATTTTAAGGTCTTTTCATAGAATACTATGAAAATGAGTTAATTTCTTTCACTAGTCTCGACAGTATAATTAATCTATAAATCTTCACTCTTCTCAGCTCATTTTCATTCCTCGCTGTGATGAGTAAGTGCTTGGAGTCTGGAAACATCAATCACAGAGAAATTTATTCTTCAATTTTTGTGCGCACTTGGTGCTTTCCGCCATAAATCGAAAAATGTAATGGTCTATTTTTTTTTTCTTTCTTTATTGTTTTTTTTTACGTTAATAATTCCGTCATTTGTATTGTGGTGTTGCAAATAATGAATAAAATATTATTAAAATAGTTCTTCAATTTATTTAGCCGTTTTAGTGGGGAAAAAAAATGAGGAAGAAGGCGATCAAAATGAATGATTGCTTGAAGACGAAAAAAAAAAAAAAAAAAATGAAGCCTCCTCCTTCATCTATTTTTGACTTCTTTTTGTTGATGAGTTTTACTATTCAGGATTTAAGTTTTGATGCTACATTCAAATTCATTTATCTATTATTTGCATTCCTATTGAGATCCAAAACAATCGCTAGAACGCATGAAAAGTCGATAATGCAAGAAGGTTTGATTCCGCTTCCAAGGGGCTTTTGCCATATCCGCTTTGCTTCCTTTCAGTTCCGCTTTGAAGGTCCAAAAATTCAGCTCCAGACTGGGGTGATGTGAAGATATTTTGATGAAGACGATTCATTGTATTTGTCGTTTTAGGGGAGGGGGGACATTTGTACATCATTTTTTTTTTTTTTTCTTAGTTACAGGAAATTAATATTTGAGAGCGTTTTCTTTACTGAACCAAGGGGATGACAACACTCCTGCCGGATTCCGGATACCATTTTGGATAGCAATTGAGGCGATGGATGGAAGAAGGGCCTTAAGGACCTAAGGCCCTTTTAGAAGGAAATTATTAAATCGAAATAAATTGATTCTACTGTCTATAAACAACATCTACTGTCTATAAACAACATGTCTACGAAATAACAATTCTCAAAAATGATTCACAACCATGATAGAAGAGAATAGAAGAGAAAAAAGAACAAAAAAAAACCCAGAAAATCAGATGTCAACGTACATTTTCATTGTTTCACAGATTAAGGGCACTAGAGTTTCATCACTTCAAGCGTTATATAAACTTTCAGGAGAAGATTTTTGGATTGCAATTGATGTGAAATTATTCTTTAGTCTCATACAAACAATATATTCAAATTTGAAGAAAAGATATGATGTACGAACAAAAATATTCCAAAAACTACAGTTATTTCTAAGGCCCTTTTTCCATCCATCGCCTCAATTCTGGTTCACAGCCCCGCGTAATGAAAATGTAATCATATACAATTTACTATTACACAACAGAAAAATTCAGTTTTAGAACGATGAGTTGAAAGAAAATTCAATTTAGATATCAACGGAATCCTGATTCCCGATTTTGGGAACGACACTGGCGCCACTACAGGCGGCCCATACGCGAATGACGTATGAATGAGGAACTACAGATTACAGTAATAACGTCACTCACGACTCACGTAAATTTTCCTTCACGTCATTCCAAATCTGGCCATTGACGTCATAGATAAATAAGAAACAGCTGATTCATTGTGAAAACTAGTAACGCTCTTATGTACGAATTCACTACGACCGTTTGATAAAAACGATCATGTCGGTGCGTTGGAATTGGAGACAGAAATCCGTCTCAAAATTCATCATCTCAATGAAGCAACCTTAACATCTATGAAATTGCGGAATTGCTCTTGCTACGATGGTGTTTAATGTATACGGTGAGTTTTCTAATAGAATGAATTTCAAATTCTTATCGTGCGAAAGGCCGGCCATTCTTGTGTGCCATTTATTCAGATGAATTTCATCAGTTGATCACATATCCATAATTACTATTAATAGAGTTTGATATTCTTCTCTAGTGGCAGGTAATGGTCAAGAAGGAGCTTCAAATGATAACGATGAAATTTGGAGGCCAATTCGTTTTCACACGCTCAATGAGTCGGCCAATGAAGACGATCGAAGAATCAATGTAAGAAGAGCGAATATTTTTCGAACTCAACAGAAGAGAACATGCTAGAATGATAATTATCTTGATTCATTTCATATTTTAAGGAATTCCTTCGATTACTCCGTAGTTTATTGAATAAATTGTCACCGGCAAATTTTTGTAAAATTGTGGATAAATTCAAATCGTTGATTCTTGAGAATTCTGGATTTCTTGATCAAGCTGCCGCATTCTTGGTTGAAAAGGTCAGTCGTATCTCTTATTATTTTTATTTGTGAATTTTATATGTAGTATATGCAATCGGGTGATCGATTATTATATATTTTTTTTCAGGCGATTACTGAGCCTCTCTTTTCGAAATGGTATGTCGAATTGTTATGCTCAGTCTCTGATGGGTTAGCTGTCGATGAAATTGAAGAATCCATTCCATACCGTATCCGCATGTTATTTGTTGAAAATCTTATCTCGGTCTTCGATGAACTCAAAGTCCGAGAGACCAATGTACCAAATTTTACAATTGCAACGGTTCGTTAGTTTTATTCATCGTCAGTTCATTCACTTCTTCCATATGTAGCAAAGTTTTACTCTCGTTCCAGATAAGAGAAACCGAACTACTGGTACAACTTAATGAGACTGAATTCAAATTTCGGAGGAAATTTGTTGGTGTTGGGAGGTAAACTAGATCAACATTATGTGTCACGCGTTCGATATTGTGACCTAATTTTCTTTCTCATGTTCTTTTGTGAAGGGTTATTGCCGAGTCTTTCATCCTAGGTATTCTATCACTCAGTACTTTGAACGATTGTATCGAAATTTTGCTCGTATCACCTGTAGAAACCTCGTTGAAGTGTCTTTGTAAATTATTGACAACCGTAGGAAAATTCTTTGAATTCCACTTGGTTAGTGATTTACATCTGTGGATGAAAAATGCTCGCTTCCCTGTCTTGAGCACGTTTGTATTTTTCTAGGATGATGCTGAAATAAACGAATACTTCGTTGCTATCAATAGAATATTAGAAAATGACAAATTATCTTCGAAGTCTCGTTTCATGTTGCTGGATATTATTGAATATCGATCTAATTCATGGACTTCAAGAACAGTATTGAAAAATCTCAACTCCGTCGGTAGGTATTCCCGATTTTTCATTGGAGTCTGTGTAGTAATTATTTCTAAATCGATTGTATTCCATTTCTAGAACAACTTTTAAATGCCTTGTCGGAGTTATGTGCGAGAAAAGACGATACCATTTCTGTCAAGTCTTCTGAATCAGATTTTTCCATCGAAATACAGGAGGCGCAACTAATCAACGACTTGCTAAATAAATTTACTCATTGCCCGAGGAATTTAGCGGTAATTCCTGAATTTGTTGGAACTTATATCGAAGATAAAAGGAGCTAAAAAATTAATAATGTTTTATAAATGTTCTTCGTAGGGTGTGTTGAACATATTTAATGGGTTGACTGCTCCAGAAAAAACGAAATTAGTGAAACTTTTCATTATGTGCGTTACTAAAGGCGATATTTATTCGAATGATTGTGGAAGATTACTCTCCGTTTTAGTTCAAAGCAAGCAATTGTTGATTCATGATATAATTCACGGGTACGTGATTTTTCAAATACATTGACGCTATCGAGTTGAATAAGATTTTAAGCCCGTGATGTATTTCAGTATTAAAACTGTGATTCACGGCTATCGTAAAAATGCCATATTTGCGGACCAATACGTGTTGATTCGAGTGAAAGAGATTTTTGGTAAGTAAATAATGACGAAGAGACATTATTCTCGAATTGTAGTCGTTTTTATTTTGTATGGCCTTTGATTTTACGTAGAGCCCTTATTGGCTGATCAAGTATTTTCGTTGGTCGACCTCGAATGTGACAGCGATATTAAAATGGCTAAGAAGAATAAATTTCTCAAAGAGAAACAATCGGTTTGTAGAAAATAATAGTTTTTCTGTCGAGACTCTCTTTGTGTTCGGTGAAAAACGTTCCTAATTTTTATTTCGTACAGAAGGAAAAATCAAAAATCGAGTCTAAAGATTCGAAATTATCGTGGCGTAAGGGTCCAATAATTAAGCGGGACGCTTTGAAAATATCAACCGAGAATGAGAACAAAGACGAGGATGAATCAAATGATAAAGATGGTGAAAAAAATATCGACGAGGTGAGAATGAAATCTGTTCGTAGTATAAAAAACAGTTTTTTACATTGTCTTATGTTGTGTTTCTTTGTATTCTCAGACGTGATTCTATCGACGGCCATATTATGACTTTCGTTGGACTTCTCTAGACCTACCATTTCTTTTACGCTTGTGTGAAGACGGAAAGAAGAAATATTTTATGTATTCCGATTTTAATAAAATGACTTATTTACCATAATTTTACATAGTGTATTCGAGTTTTTCGTTCTTGCATCACGATATGTATTCTTTCTTACCGATTGAACATTGCGATCAGCTGTCTGTATTTGGCGAAGTTCTCTCGTTCTTTTAGTGTAATTGCAAACGCGAACTTGTATATGAAAACAATGATGAATAACATCAAGCCTACAGAGTAAAATATTTTTGCAAAGCAGCTCATTAGTGAACTGTGATGAATTTTATGCGGCATACTGTTCGTGCTTCAGATGAAACGTTGTTTGTCAAATTATACCCACTATTTAACAGGATTTTTGTGCATGAGAAGCATAATTCTTAAATTGATACCCTTTTTTTTTATTCAGTTAGAAACCGAATATTTCTCAAGAAACAAAAAAACGTACCGTACTTTTTTTCTTTTTTTGTCCTTATATTTTTAGATGAGATGAAAAATTTCTCGTGAGTTCACTAAAATAAGCTTGTCTACGATACCTAAAAAAGTAAAATATCTTTAGAATAATCGTGAGTAATCTCAATGAAATACGTTTTTTGGTTGTTAACATTTGAGTTTTATAGATTCCTGATTGGAGGAAAAATGAACGTGTTGAAAATGTTTTTGCTTTGTCTACCACAAGAAACTCGAGCATGGGCATTTGGACCCTTTTTAGCCAAACCCAACCAAGCGACATGATAACGATCTGGGGAAAAGGATAATCTCCACTTATAGTGAATAAACAGTTTCCCTGTTCTTCAGATTGTTATCATATCGCTCGGTTGGGTTTCGCTAAAAAGGGTCCATTTGGAATTCATCATTCAATTCTTAGGGATTTTCTTTTCTTCCACTCATGATGTAATGATTGGCGTCGCTTCGGAATTCCCCTATTCTAATTATGCGAAAAGGTCAGTTGACGCAGAAGAATGGGGTGATTTTGAACATCTCGGATGAATAACGCTGAACAGGATTTTTCGTCTTGAAAAAAATGAATGAAAAAAAAAAATAATTAAAAGACGAGTTTGAATAGAGGAACCGTGTATTGTATACGATATTTAAAGGATAATACCGGTATTTTGAACGTTTACGACAAGCTATCCTCATACACTAATTCTTCTTACTTGCACTTTCTCCGAATCGGAGCTGACAAACAGGAAACAAGAGGTGTTTGTTAGGTTGAAGTGATTCATTCTCATGCGTATTCGATGGCATGTACTCATCTTTGAAATAGTATCAGGCCCCAATAGCCGATAACGAGCCATGCTGTATCATTGATAATCTCTCTAAGGCTGACAGTTCTTTACTTAGCTTATTGAACGATTCTTCCAAATCCTCGGATGATTTTCTCACATCCTGGCATGATTTCCTCAAATCCCTCCACGTTTTGTCAATATTTCTGCGTACTTCTTGCACTGAAATAATAAAGAATAATTCATTCTGTTTAGTCCTCATAATCGAGGCAGGCTATGCGACGGAATGTATGTAGTAATTTAACATTCACTCAATGGTTTATCGTATTTTACACAAATGCTATCAATTAAATATTTTACCTACTAACCAGGATACAAGATTTCAGTACTCCGTCTCCGGCGTCTCACCCTATCAGCTGTTGACTTCCTGATAGAGCAGTAGGCCTGATGACGGAGATTTTTTTTGAGAACTTTTATGAGATTCATTATTAATATTATTAAACGATATCAACTCCAAATCTGTCATTAGATCGGTGAAGGACGTAGGTGGACCACTGATAAAGAAATCAAGCAAACAGTGTTTCAAATTAAAATTCAATTCGAATCCATAAAAAAAATTTACGTCATAAAATTAGAGCTCTACATAAAATCGTTGTTCTTCGTAGTTCGTATTTAATATGATTTTCTACTAAACAATTTTATATCATCAACCTGTAAAGACCTAGGCCCAAAATCTATTTTTCTTGATCAGTTGATCGTATCGAGTTTATCGACAGTATCGACAGATTCGAGTTTTAGTTCGTGCAGTACGCGCTGCGTTTCGTTGTTGTAGTCCGTTGTTGTTTATAAACGGTGACTCATCGTCTCACACTCACACCACTCGGAGGCAAGACACAAGAGTGCGTGTAGAAGCAAAGTGCCCGGAGCTGTCTGAGCATAGCGATATCGCTAAGCGCTGCCGTTGATTCTCGAGCGCCAAATCGGCTCGCTTATAATATCTTTCGTTCGACTGAAGTTCTGGTGTTCGGACGTGCTCGGTATGACGATTTTATCGCAGTGTCAATATCGTAGAATATCCTAATAATTCCTAATGGCGTGAATACGAGGAGCTCGATACGAAAATTTGAGCTTATTCTTTCATTAAAACTGTCCATTGTGTTATTCGTGTTACTTTCAACTTTTTGAAAATCATTCGGCGATTTTGAAATTTAATCCGATCACTTGCAAATACCTGTAACCTGTTGGCATGAAGCGGTGACGATAAGTTTTTGATAACAGAATTCTTAATTCACTTTTGACAGAAAACATGGCCCATCCGAGACAAGATATTCCGATTGGTGTATCCATAGTTCAAAAGTGTTTTCGAAATACCGTGATAACTAGTCATAAATCCGTTTGGTAAGTATAAGAAAGCTATTTTCTCGTTTTATATTTTTGGAAATGTACCTCCCAATATGTTGACCCCCTCGAGTAACGTGTAACTTCGAGCAATTTGAGAAGTTGTGATATGATGGAAGTTCTTCGGCGTAGTGTTCACGAATGTGTTTCAAAATCCAAATGTAAATCATCGAATTGTCTGCTTGCAAAAGTTCTTGTTTATGTTGTATTTGGCTTACGCGAGGACGTACTCTAGGCAGTAGTGAGTTTGAACTCTCAGCTGAGTGCCAAAATTTCACGTTTCGGTCGAAGCATTACACGAGCCAAAATACTTGTCTCGAATCGGATCGTGAGAAAATCAAATTCTATAGAGTAAAATTAGCTGAAAAACTTGAGAATTTCTAAGCCTCGTGAACTATCTTCTTTTCCCTCGTCGGTACATGAGGTGATGTGGCAATATTTGTAGCCCGACCTAGTTGAAGAGTCGTAAATCATCTACCCAGTAACCTCTTGAGTCGATCTGCTGACGCCAATTTTGCCTCACGACAACCATCAACTCTTACGAGCCGAGACTTAGTTTGGTGAGAAAGGGACCTGCGAGTTAGCAGTATGAATTTCTCGACGTTGGCTCATAGATCCTTCGTATCAAATTCCTTCTTTTGTCAGAATGTTCAGAAAACGAAAGAACCTGTAAATATTTGTTTGAAGACATTTCTAATAAAATCCTTTCAATATCGATGTTAACGTAATATGGATACATTTTTCAGTCATTGATTGAAACGAACTTTTAAAACATTTTCCCTTCCCTATTATACTATTTGTTATCGTACAGTAGTTTTTTACGATTAACCTTGAAAAATCGGTCTATCAAAATTGCAGACAGGTTGGTGATAAGTTTATTAATACAGTTTCTCTTGGGCGCGGAAATTTTTCTACTATATTCATGATTGTTACTCGATTACTCGATAAGAGTCCACTCTATTATCGTTGGCGAGAAAGTATTCGATGTGAGCAATGTTATGGTCACTAGGTTTCTCAACATTTCGAAGTAATAAATAAATATTGTAGAAGTTGTCTACCTACGCTTTTCTAGTTGGTACGAGGACTGGCATTTCAATCGGGAAGTTGTAAATTTGATTTTTCTCGATGAAAAGGCTGCACCGACTCCATATTGCGAACTTTTTTTGGTGCTCAAGAATTTCTGTACCGTTTTATGAATGAAAGGATTTCAATTTCTTTGTGGTGGATAGTACGTCTGAATGATATTTTGAACCCGAGGATTTACTCTCAGTATATTACAATACCGTATCGCTGTACAAGTTTTTCCGAGGTCTAGGTTTTGACGAGCAATCTTCTAGTGTTTTCACTGTCTATTGCAAGGTATAAATATTAACAATACTCCAGTCTGATCAATCCTGCAGCTGTGCATTCTTGTAATGAATTCATGTTTTGTAGACTGATAAAACAAGTATTGTGAAAGTTCAGAACTTCTATCACTATCGGATGAAATAAGAAAAGAAGAGTTTTTTCCATTGTTTTCAAGGAGTGTGAGTTTATCGCATTCCGATGTTTGTCTTTGATGTAATCTCTAAAGTTCATTGATCTTCTCGGGTTCAAGAATATAACGAAGATCGTGTTTGTGGAACTAAGCAGAATCCAAGATTTGGGAATTCCTAAATCACGTTGAAGTATCCTAAATCTTGTTTCCATTTCATTCGTTGAATTATAATCGTGTTTAAAAGTCTGAAAAATATTCCGTAAATGGATTTTCCTCTTCCTGGATAAATATCCGTAGCTCCATAGTGAAAAGATCGAAAGAAATCCAAAATTTTTCAAAAGCTTTATAGTCGGGTAAAATTATAATGGACCTGGTTAAAAATTCAAAAAGTTTTATTTTTCGTGATTCTTTCGTAATTTGTCCGCTAAAGAGACACTTTTGAGTAAATTCACCTTGAAAATCTACGAAAAAGTATACAAAATTTCATTAATACGCCTCTATCGAATTCAAGAAAATATATTTGAATCGCATGACTCAACTCTGATGTAAAACAACTTGTTGAAGTGTCTTATCTCTATCTAGCGTAGATAAACTCAATTCTAACTAAATACCATAAAATGTCGTCACCACCTCTTCTTCAGATCGTGTGAAACGAGTCTTCGGTTACTTAAGCAACAAAGAAATCTCTGCATCGAAAGTAGGGTTTTTGTGTTTACAATCTGATGAAATATTTCTGTAAGAAATCGTAAATATATTTTGGACTCATACGAAAATATTGTGTGAAGGATTCGAATGGACTTAGAAATTTGGTGTTCTGGTGATAGGAAGAGAAAGTTCTTATAGAACTAGGGGTTTGAAAAGATCGATGCCTCCGTTGTCGATTTGTAATAAAATTTTCTGGAATAAACTCTCGTATCGTGATGGACGATAAGATTGTTGGAATAACGAATATTTGTTCGATTTTGATGTGACATTTTCTAACCTACCCGTCATCTGAGTGACGAAGGTACAATACCCGATGAAAAGATAGATTCTAGACAAAATGAAGGTAGTATCGTTTTGATTTCCTTACTGTTACGAATTGATGGAAGGCAGTCATGAAAACGGTCGGTGTCTCTCAGGACAAGAGACTCGATGTTCTCGCATTTCTTTTAGCTATTAACGACAATCATCAATTAGTCTACGGCTCTACGCCGCGTATGATTACAACCTAATCCAACAAGTACCGATTACTCCAACAAACCCTGAACAATATCCTTGCATGGTAGTTGGAACACAGTTTCCGCTTCTCATTCAAAAAGACTCGCTGAGTAATATTCAGTTTGAGTAGTCCTATCTCACCCTCTCCTAATATCTTCAAAACTTTCAGATTAATTTCCGAGACTCGATAAAATTCCTTGAACTTTGTATTGAACTTTGTATTGATCAAAGATCAACGTGAGCGTTACTCAAACATTTCTAGACTGAACGTATCTATCTCGAACGGGGTACTTTAATTTATATGGTGTAACAATCAATTAGCACCATAGAAGCCACATCATTCCGACTGGCGCTTAAGACTGTTCAGTCGAGCTCGAACAATGGTCTGTGTGCTACAGCTGTAGGAAACCCGTTTCCCTTTCAGTTCTTCAGATTAATTCGGACTGCTAACCCGTTCATATTCTCAGGTCCGTCCCTTCAACGACCCACCTTTCTCCCCCGACAGGAAAACCCGCATCTCTCTTGTACATTCGAAATAAATCTGTGGAGTTGAATCCTGTTCTACCCACCCACTTGAATATTCCTTCCTGATTATTCACTCCACCAAAGATTCGGCTTGACTTCGTTTACCGCAACTTCTAAGACTGATTTCATTACTGCCTGTCTTCCTACGAGTTTCTCGACCACTCTTCATACCTTACAGATGTTTTTAAATCTAGAACCAAAACGGCATAAATGTCAACCGATATTGCCCCGAAAGTTCCCATTGTTTCGACAGAACTAACCGCTATCTACGCGTTTCCTGCCTACCTCTTGCAATTCCTTCTTGTCTACGAAAGGAAATTTCTCATTCTTAGCGACTCGCTTCCATTCCAGCTTCCTGTATGCCAAAAATTCATCATGACACTTTTCTCGAGTAATTCAATGAACGTGGTCGTCTATTTCAACATAGAACCTGTTTCGCGGGCGTTATTGAGCGAACAATGCCCAATGTCGGCCGGTTGGTGACCTGTTTGAGACTAGTAGGATTTCAAAAGATTCCGACTTTCGTGCTATCTATGGAAAAAACTTCAGGACTCGAGAGTAGAATTTCTTCCAAATCTCCATGTTTTCCGTAAAACAGGTTTCCTGTAGCCCTCAATAACGTTCTTGAAGTACTCGTGAGTTTTATATTGGATGCCTGGATCGCAATCTAGGAAAGCTACCTTTCTTTCTCCTTCTACCGTACCGGACCTGAAAACTCGACTCCACTCACTCATTCTTTTTTGGAGAAATCAACAAATGATAAACCTATCCTATAAGTCCAGACGTAAGGAACCTTGTGTTGTTTGTTAGAGACTGGGACATGCTAAACTCCGTCACTTGTATCTTTTCTTCGACCTCATCTTTTCTTTCTGCCATCGAAAAATTTTATTTGTTCTTCCTTTTTTCTCCTGACTCCAACTACACCTCTTCGTGATCTCTGTGAAGTAAGACAAGACTGCAACCACACGGTCTCTCCGATACCTATCTTTTCTTCTTAGAGCTTTATTTTTTATCCAGATCGATCATCAGTTTGTTCGATCATCAGTCTTGCCGAATTTAGCTCGAAGAGTTCTTCATTATGCGTGTGACTCCACACTATAATTATGTCGTATTGTCGAATCCAAGTTCTGTTTCCCCTCACATGAGGCTCAACTGGTGCGGGTACAGACAAACCTGAAGGAAATAACTGTGATTTAGATTTGTATCTTCGTTAACCTCAATTTGAAGACAATGTACCTTTAAAAACTGAATCGCATCTTGATAATTTGAGATTTTGATATCGGTGATTATACCGTCTGATTTTCTAATTAGATATCCGATTTCTTCGTTACGATTTCCTCGATTCAAATCGTTGATCTATGAAGGTTTGGTAATTTATATTTTTGTTTACTTCTTTTTATCGAAGATATTCGACGTATCGCGCGTCTATTCGATTCTGACGAACCTGATACTCGTGTCAAAAACGATTTTTCGGTATCGAATTGGGAATTTATTCGTGTACTTTTAGCACCAAATTCTATTCATGGTAAATTTTTTCTTCTCGTGAAATCATGAAAACGTTGGTTCCTCCTATCAGTCCAGTCGTTCAGAATAACGTTTGTCGACGTTATTTTGTTTACATCACCGAGTAAATATTCTTTACTATAATAGTAACATAATATGTTTTCTTAATCGTACCTATACGAATAATTTGTTTTGATAGCACAAAATCTATTGTAGGATCGTTTCAGGGAAAAAAATTCAAACTTTGTGTTTTCTTTTCCAATTAATTTCTTGCATTTTCTTCGAATTCTAATTATGATTATGAACTTATTCAAAGTTGTCTCGACGGTTGAGTCATTCTACATCGTCAGCAGAATATTTACTTGACCACGCACTTTGATATCTGAGTGACGTTCAACAAGAAATCTCTAAAAATGGCTGAAGTTCCCGAGTTCATCTTGATAAGGCATAATAATGTATTCTTTTAGTCTTGATGGATAAAATTCCCTTTTGTTGTTCTTCTTTGCGATAGTTGAGTGATAGTATCTATATCAGTTGAAGTTCAAACTTCGATTCTCATGAGAATATTTCAGACAATATTTGAAAGTGAGAGATAAATGAGGCGTTAGAGGTTCGTCGTAGAGATTCTCCCTTTTTTCATTCCATTTCATAATCTCATCACTGTACTCGGGTTATGATGTTGATGGTGAAGGTGAATGGATTTTAGATACGTTCGATGGGATTTGCTGCTTTTAGATAAGAGATGGTGTTTCGGATAGAAGGGAGGTCGTCGATGAGAGTTGTTATGATGGACGGTGAAACTCGGTGAGTGTGGCGGAAAGAAGCTAAACATAGGATATGAGTGACTGTGAGGAGGAGTCGAGGCTACAATGTTGGCATGAGAACGGGAAAAGTTTTTAAAGAGGTGAGCATGTGTGATTTGCATATGACCAATTCGGAGACCTGCGAGGTAGATTTCGTGAGACGTATTCATGTCAATATTTAGATTATAGAACTTCCAAAATATATGAAAATATCTTAGGTGTATGTGTAAATCGATCACTTGTTTCGAATCTTAGTATTGTCTTACTCTCGATTACAAATCCAGGTGCTTTAATGGTCAATCATTGTTATAAGTGAAATAAGTCTCCTCCATTGCTCTCAATCATTCATTATTACGGCTTCTAACTTCATCGCTGAGGAGTTGTAACGACTCTTCATTATTATTGAAGGAATTGAAAGTATTGCGAGCTATCTCTTTTCTTTTTATTGTTCCCGTATTTTATCATAGATTACCTAAGCCTGCGTCGGTGAGCGCTTTAAAACAGTTATCATACTTTACAATAATTGATCTTTCGAAAACGATAGCAGGCTAACAATGAATTTCCGAGTTTTTTATGATATTACGTAACTTAGAATGTGTGATGGAGTAACAAAATATGACGTACTTACTGCTATTTTTACAATTCGAGCTGTCTTTAATAGTACTTCAAGTCTGTATTGACTTCCCGTAATAGACCGTACAATATTTTTCTTTGAGTTTCATCCTGTTGATTTGAAGAATCCTCCAACTTTTGTATCGTTTGTCCAGAATAGTTTCAGAGGCATTGAGACAGATTTGATTAGTTTTAAAGCTATAAACAGATTTCCTGTGATGTCAGAAATCATGCCTTACTGCTGCATCTGCGGTCTGAGTGAACAAGAGCTGATATGCTCCCATAAGAATAACACAGAGAAAGATGATTATCATACCAATCGAGAATAGTGAAATTCTTAAGGAATTGGAGTTTATATTCGTGATCTACAATGCTTTAGCCTTTAATACTAAATTTCTACAACGTAAGAAATTTCTCATTCTTATTTGGTAATGTGATGATCTTTGCTCCTTATGTTATTCTTACGAGAGCGAATATTTGTTTGTTCACGCGGCTCGGAGCCAGGGGAAAGGGGAACTGCAGCAACAGCGTGCAGCAGTGTTATGTGACGTCACTGGGAGGTCGGGATCTCGCAAATGTCTGTCGTATAATCGTGCTTCTAAATTGAACTCTTCACCATATTTGGAGACTTTCATAAACTCTCGACTCTGCAGCTGTCCTGCCTGCAACTCGTTATCGTATTTCAAAAGTAGTGCTCAAAAATCATTCATTCGAGTTTGTATCCGCATTATCCGACTGTGGAAAAAAGACGCGTGCGAATTTCGAGGCAGACTATCATTGTCTATTTAATGACAAATTTTATCACAATTTTCATCATCAAGGAATAGACTTACGCACAGTACGGTACTCACGTGTCATAATTTATTACCTAGAAGCTGGTAATATTGTTTCATACAATGCTCCTATCTGGTGTTAAAAACGTCTTATCAAGTTCGTTTCGGGAGCCATAAGCTCCACTTTTACGACACAAGATTAGGAAAAGGCAATAATGAAGTTTACTCTGTGTATCTTTAGGCTGTTGAGTATCAGCCATAAAAAAGCCAAACATCGAGATGGCTAAGTATTGATTACACTTTGGAAAACAAGACCAGCTGAGATTGACTGGGCGTGAGTACGGTTTAAGGATGACCGAACATCGGTTTATTCCGGTATAGATTTCTATTTTGTTTTTGAATTTCTTGATTTTACTACCGGCTAAAACTGGTTTCGTTTACACATTGTTTGACCCGACTGCTGTACCAATTTTGTGTTCCTTTTTTTGGCCGTCAAATTACATTTCTTTATTGTGAAAAATACTCTTTTGGGTATGAGATATTAGCGCAGAGAACAGTAATTGTCAAAATCGATTAAAATTCTTTTTGAGTTGTAATCGGAGAATCGATTCCCGCGTTTGAACAATGTTACCATGAGAATTATATTTCTCTTGTAATATCAATGTAGATTTAAAGTATAGGTGAGCTTTGAGCATTGGTTCGGGATTCACGAATTTCTGTGCAGGGAGCCCGGAGTTCTTACGGGCTCCTCGCCCATGTGTATCTGAGAAAGAGAGATTTCGGTGTTGAATTTGAGTTGTTCTTCTGAAAAGCTTGATTGCATCTACCTCGTCCCAAGTGACCAGTTCACCCGGAGAAGAGAGAATTCCAATTATTTCGCTGTTTCGATCCTTGCCTCGAAATCTGTTCCGGGGTGGTTCTGCAGGACAGCCTAATGCTTTTATTTTGTGGCCTACCCTAGTTGGGAGTCGATTTTTGTAGCTGTCATCAGAACCTGTTCGCATTGAGCGCACGTGCATTATCCATGTTCAATTCTCAACGTCATTAAATGTCGAAAAAATTGTTTGGATTGAACGGTTTGCCGGTGCAAGAATCACAAAAAGTCGTGACTTCAATTTTCTTATACGCGTTGCAAGATTTTCATCCTATTTCATCTTCTTTCTTCGCTGTATCTCGTTGGAAAATTTCTAACGCAAGTTTGTTATTGTTTCTATCGTGGGAATGACCGTGAAATACTCGTGTGTGGACTATTGTACTGTTACATAAAACATTTACTTCGCATCAAATTACATTTCTTCTTGATGTGTATTGTTCGATCATCGAGTAACGGGTGTGTAAACAATCGTTAGAAGAATGATCAGAGATTGAAGTTTCGAATCCGTTTCAGTTGACGTCCACGTTACACTTACCAATTTTATGAAATTCTGTTTAACACGTGTTTCTCGAAAATTTTTAATGTGGCTTTGAGCAAGATAGCCAAAGATAATGAGTGATAAGAACTGTGATAATTAGGATTCGCAAAACATATATGTAAAACGCTTGAAGGGCAACGTGCGTAGCTCATGTCGAAGGCGCGTCTCTTATTTTTTCTCGAAAATTTGTCAACGACGTCGGAGTTTGTTCGATCTATTGATGAACACTTGAGAACGTGTGCAAAGTTTTTCTTTCTAATTCACAGCTAGGTAGTTCTGCACTAACTCAATTTTCCTCGCATACATTATAACTCTGTGAGGTTCATCTTATTCCCTCAATTTAGGAAATTTATTTCGTATTATTGCAGTGTGTGACGAACTTTTTATCTCGAGGTGCTTTGTTCTGTACTTTCTGCGTACTTCGTCAACTTGACGTAACTCTTTTATGCGTATTTATTGATTGGAGATTCTACACCATAAGGCAAACATACCCTAGAAATCCGTCTCAAAAAGACCTTCATTAGGCAGTAGAAAAAATGTAAGATAAGGACTAGATAATTTCTTAATCAATTGGCAAAACTGAAGGATCGTATGTTCGGATTTTTTTAGCTAAAAAGAATTTAAGATCTACCTGCCTCAAGGCAATCAAGTCAGTTCCGAAGAAGCAGATGATTCTGGAATATGGATCATTGGAGGGTAAAGGGGGTGAGATTGTAGTTTAATCGTTAAATGGCTTGTGACGGAAGGAAGAGAAAATTGCAAGTTCAGGCAAGTTAAGAAATTCCAGCAAAGACGAGGAAGAACTTGCCAAAGAATTCGAGTTCTATTCAACCTTCATAAATAGCATCATGAAAGCGATTTTTCGATAAAACTGGGAATCAGGACAGAGTCGGGGATATTTTTCTTTGGCCAGTGTTAAGAAAAGTCGCGGAAAAGTTGGGGACTTCCGAAAAAATTGAGGAATGTCACAGAACCAGTTTGTAGCAACTGAGGAAATCACCTGTTCCATGAACAAATTTTGAATTCGATCTGGAAAAGTAGACGGAAATTCGGGGAAAAATGGGGGAAATTCGTTGTCGAAAGGAAGCGGCCACCATAATTGATGCAAACGAACTGTTGAAGTTCAAGGATACCGAAACGTTTCGATCAAAACTTATGGTGTAATGTTCCTCCTAATTCTAAAAATTAGCTCATTGGATGGAAACTGTGAAGATTGAGTGCAGAATGTAAGGCACGGATGTTCTGGAGGGTCACTGACTCATGAAACTGACGGCAATAAAATGTGGAGGCCTTGAAGAGAAAGGGAAATTCTTAGTTTAGATGATCAGGGCCGTGTCAAGCTATTTTGGCGCCCTGTGCAAAATTCAAGATGAGCGCCCCTAAAGACAAAACCGTCCTATTCAGTGTACTTGGTAAACTATTTCAAAAAGTTCTAAATGAAAGACTGCTCTTGTTCTTGCAATCAAACTACTCTCTCTCTCTCTCTCCTTTCCAATACAGCTCCAGGAAGGGACGCACCTCTACTCCACTTATTTACATCCCATCTCAACCTTGAACACTCACCCAGCCTACCATCCGTTTAAATCTCATAAAAATCCCCAATTCTAACAGTATCTTTACCACGCACGTAAGAAACTAGATTCAAGAATTATCCAGATCACACTCTCTGTCTCACTGAAGGCTTGAAAACTGAAATCAAAACGGCTTACGCAAATTCCATTCTCGGATCCACTGTCTCTCATCACATCTGTAACACAGTTTCCATATTTACTGCCGAATTGATGGCGGTATTCGTCTGTCTCTCCCACCATTCTGAACTCCCTCCTTGTGGCAAATTTCTGCTTCTCACAAATTCACTTTCTCCACTTCACTCTCCCACTGACCCTTACACTACAAAGCCTCTCACACAAAAAATCCTTCTCACGCTGCAGACTCTAATCTCAATTAACACCAACGTCATGTGCATATGGATGAGCATGATTTGGTAGACCAGACAGCTAAAATCGCCACCACCTTTGATACTATCACTGATCACACCCCTCTTCCTGTCACAGACTAAAAAAATCATTACTACTCACTGATCCTCTCCGAATTAGAAGAACTTCCACTCTGTGATCAGCCTCCTTCAGAAATTCTAAGCGTGAAGACACCGTTATTTCTAGATTGAGAATAGGCCATACTCAAATCACACTCTCACGCATCATTAGGCCATACTTAAATCACACTCTCACGCATCATTGACTGAAACTCCCAAACACCCCGCATCCTGCCCTCACTGTCACGAACTCGACCTCAACGTTGATCTCTTCTTCTCATGTCCTATACTCCTAAACCTCCGCTCTTCATTAAATTTCCCTTCTTCCCTCCTCCTCTCCTCCAAGCTCTCAAAAACTATGGTTTGTTAAATAAATAAATAAAATCTTCTCATAAACTTTTCAAAATTCTATGTAATTTTTTAAATAAAAATTCCTATTTTTTGGTACGTTTCTGGCGCCTCCGAAGACTTGGCGCCCCGGCAACTTGCTCATGTCGCCATATGGTAGGCACGGCCCTGTAGATGATTCTTAGAGGAGAGACTGAGTGTGATTTCTTCGTGATGGAAGATTCTGATAGAGGAGAACGAGAGATTGGATTTTATGATTTTTAAAAATTTATTGGAGCCTCTTGGTTTTTTCATGAAAGCGAGGATTAGATCATACAAGATCAATCGCATCATGATCCAGAAGATCCGCCTGGAATTCGAATGAAGGCTTATGTAACTGATCCTTGAGAGGGTATGGAGACTGTTTCTTGTGCATGGGTGTCGTAAAGGTGAGAGCTAGAAGGGTGAGATTTTTGACATGTTTCATGTTTTTTGTTTGAAAATCTGGAGAATTGGAACTAGAATATTTCCGAGAACAATATTTTCTCATCAGTGGTGTACACCCCGATAGGTGATTCAGAAATATGCGAGTAGACGAGTACACCACCCTCCTTCCCTCAAATTAATCCGAAAATTAGTACACTCCTCGCTCCCTCGCTCGCCATTTAGGTGACTCTACACCACCCTCTTTCCACAAATTAACGGACGAATTTTCTCATTAGTAGCGTATACTCCGTGTGTGATTCAGAAACCTTTGAGTACACCTTCCTCCCCGCCAAATGAACAGATTATACCCCGAGAATGATTCAGAAAATTGCGAGTACACTCTCTTTCCCGCCATAAATTTACCCAAAGGATAATTCAGAGATCTTCGAGTACATCTAGTTATAAGCTCAATATGCGAGCTAGAGATTGTAGGTGAATAAGAAGAGTGGATGAGCCTTGGGTGCCGAGTAGCTTAATGTACAGTATACTGATCAAGATTAGGAGCGAACAAATGTGGTGAGTGAGCTGTGAGAGCTAAGTAGCTCAACATACAGTATTCTAGACTCACACTAGATCAAGATTGGTGGTGAAGAGCGGAGCAGGTGAACCCTGAGAGTTGGGTTGCTCAACGTAGAGTGAACTAAACTCACACTAGACCAAGAGGAGCGAGTATAAAAATAACCGCCAAAAACAAACATGTACATTATGATATAGATAACTACGTTGACAGTATCGGTTCACGAATTATTCAATTTTCAGTGTTTTACTACAACGGGTACTCCATACAAATTACGTAATCAACTAATCGAGGTATGAGTTTACTTCAACTAAGACAGAACATGAATCGAGAGAGCTGTGTGCAGGATGAAGAAATTTTGATGCTCTAAGGAGCACAGGGAGGAGCTCGTGTTCTTAACTCACAGTCAGTTTTGTAGCTTGATTAAATCTCGAGTAATGAGCGTCTGAGCGTGAAAGTTGATCGAAGTTGAACGAAGTGTATGTCAGTCGAATTTTGAGAGAGAAGCTGGCACGTACTGAACCGATCTTGATCCAAGTTGCACAATGAAGAGTTCGAGCATTGGAAAGCCTTAGTCAGTTCTGTAGCTTCATTACACCTCTACTTATACCTAAAAGTTTGTTAGTTTGAGTCAAATATTATCGCGTAGAACGTCGCTCGTATCAAACCATTAAAATAGCCCTGAGAAAAGTTTGGTTTGGGGGATGTATTGTGCTCTTAAGCAAGTCTATAATTGAATTAGAGTCCATAAGAAAGGAGTACGTGTCTGTACTTCCTCGAGACTGACTAATGAGAGCTCTACTTCATTGCATTTGTTCGTGGTTTATTTCGAACTGTCTGATCGACTTATAATTTCAATTTTACATCGATTTTGACTTATTGTTTAATGAGTTCCGCTTGATGTCGACGGCAAATCGATTTACAGGAAGGAATGCGGATTCTGTTCCTACAACTCATTACTGAAGAGTCCGCTTTTGGTGTTGGCTTAATATCGATTGATAATCGACGTTAATTTTGAGTTAATGTGCGTAATGATCAGCTAATGACTTGCAATATAGAGATGCCGTAATGGTATTGATTTTGAGTGCAAAAATCTGGAAAACTTATCAAAAATACGTTGATTCCTAGTATCAGATTTCTGCGTAAACTGAAAATCAACGCCAAACTTGCACCCATTCGATCATTGTCGCGTTAAAGAAACGTAACTGAGATTTTCAGAAGGCTTTTATTATAGGACTAGCCGTTTGCCGTGCGCCTTCGGCGCGCTTCAACGGATAAGCCTGCGGCGCCTGACAACCTCG